>CM060920.1:319808875-324808875 GCA_030737875.1 Allium sativum | reverse complement strand
CTTCCCTCTACAGAAGCCCCAAGGTCCCGACACCTGAAATCAACCCAAACTCTCGAATTTTGACCAAGAACAAAAAGTGTTATTCTCTGTTCATCGCGAATTCCGGCCACCACAAGCGTCGATACCTCCCCAACTTTTCACCGTAGCTAGATAAGGACCTGATCTACCACTTTCTCTTTGGTACCCCCTTCGAATTCATCACAGATTGAGAGAAATAAATGATTTTGTGTATGAGGACTTATTTGCAAATTTACATGAGAATTTCTGATCTTGGGGCTAGGGTTTCTGAGATGAGGGTTTATATAGGTGGGAAATAATATAATTTAAGTTGACGTGACGTGTGATGACGACTAACGATTTTTATTTCGTACCCATCGCTATTTCGAACATCGTTTATTCGCTGCTGCGCTCACATACGAACCCCGTTCGAGACACGACTGGACGACATAGTATATTTTGATGATACGGTCCTAACGAAACTTGTTTTGTCGAATTTCGAGTCCGTTTGCTCAAATAGCGTTTGTACATCTCCAAATAGATCGATTTATTTTACATTTTATTTTGCCACGCTCACAGAATAACCCCGATTGACGTGCCGTCTGAAAATCTAGCAATAATTTACTGTTACGGTCCCAACAAAATTTATTTTGTCGAAAACAGAGGTCGTTTGAAGAAAGTCCCTTTTATAACTGGCCAATTCAAAGAAAGTAAACCAATTTTAAAGTACTTCAATATAATAATATTAAAATTGGCCATACACGACCAGAATATCGTATATTACCCAGATAAAATATCCCGGGTTGAATTTGAAGCCAAATCGTTATTATAAAAATTTAAAAACCCTTTTATTTAATATAAATAACGATATAATATATAAAGGAATTCCACAGCGTCTTTTTCAAAATTTGATTTGGACATAAAACAAAATCTACACGATGAAAACTGGATTTTTCTCTGTCATAGGAAAGATATCGTCAAACCGGTCCCGACGTTTCTTGTTTCGAGGAAATCCGACTTATTTTGAACCCGGTACGACCAATTGAAGTTCAAAACGCCAAGTCGCGAACTGCCGCGCCGCTGCAGCTCGTTATTTAATTAAATTATAAACCATATCGCTCTACCGTCGTTTTCGAATCGAAATCGTCACTATATTTTCAATATAACCAATATTTGACCACTTTAAACTACCCGATCACAATATATTTCAAATTCTATATTTCTCCAAATATTCTGGAAATAAAAATATTATTTTATTATTTTATTATTTATTTAAATAATATTTTCCAAATATATAATCGTTAAATTCTATTATTTCAATTCAAACCAATATTTTAAATAATTAAAATAATCCAAATAAATAGGCAGAAAATACGGGTCGTTACATTCCTTCCCCCTTAAAATAATTTCGTCCTCGAAATTGCTAAGGTAGAAGAAATGTCGTCAACTACTATCTTTTCAAAAGGAATTAATTTTAAAAATTCGAATTTATTTTCAAACTGACCCAATTGGGTTTAAAACCAATTTATTTCAAATAAAAGAATTTTCCAAAAATCTCCAAAAAAATTCTATCTCTTAAATTCTGGAAAAATTTCGGCAGAGTCTCCCCTGTACGGAGGACATCTGCAAAATCGCAGGATCAAGAAATATGTATATATCGACTCTCATGGTCGGAAAATCCAAAATTCCAACTCAAAACTCGAAAGAAAACCAAATTTCATATTTGCGTAGGCGTACCTTTTTGCGAGCGCTATTACGCAATAAGCGATATTTTATATTCGAGCTTGCTCATTTACTTTGCAGCTCTATTCTCAGTCTAGATTCGATTAACTCCAGAATTTCTCTCTTGATCGAATTTTAAAGCTGAATTGGTACTTCAGCACTTGTTTCTGAACTCAAAAGAATTCCATTAGTCATCAACCAAATGTCAGTTATGTTCAAAACATCCATATCAAACAATCCAACCAGTTATACACACAATTCAATCCATACGAGATTTTAATAATTATAATTCACATCACTTATTTCTTATAATTATCCATTCAAATTTATTTAAATGGATTGATTTATTCGAATGATTTATTTCATATTGGTTTTAAACAAATTGATTCATGTTCAAGTTCATTCATCAAGCACACCATCCAAACGTATCACACATATTAACATCAACAAATCAAAACAATTTGCCCATACTATAACAATCATCACTATTATTTTATAATAAAATAAATTGGCCAAAAATAATTTCAAAAATAATTTTAATGTCAAATC
The DNA here is from genome assembly GCA_030737875.1 of Allium sativum. Lineage (NCBI taxonomy): Eukaryota > Viridiplantae > Streptophyta > Magnoliopsida > Asparagales > Amaryllidaceae > Allium > Allium sativum. Next base: position 324,806,607 of record CM060920.1, on the reverse strand, counting down.
GTAAATACGCGCTCTCGATTATATATACACAACTCAATCTAGGGTATTGCTAACCCCATCTCTATTGAGTCACACCACAGAGCCAAGGTTATCACTAACCAATAGCTCTGATACCACTGTAACGACCCGGGGAAAAGGTCAACACTCGAATTTTTGACAACGATACATAAACCCGTATCACATGCCAAAAACCCAAGTATCGAACCCCAGATTGTCATGAGAAAGAATTTAGAGGGTGAGAATAGAAAGAAAGAAGTATTAGAATAGAAGAAAGAAGAACACATCAGAATCTCACAGCGGAACGAATAAAATATAATATAACAAATCTTTTTATACAAAAGAAACTGTATATACATACCAATCATCAGAGTTTAACATATATCATTCACAGCGGAAATAACTTTATATAACTAGTGGTGAAGCCGCCTGCTTCCAGCATCTGAAATCCAAGCGAAACCTAACCTGGAACATACTCGGTCTGACCCGAGCACATTTGATTTAAAACAAAATACACCGGGTCAGTCTGGAATGCTATCAATGATAAATTCACAGCACACACACAACTTGTTTAACTTTGGAAAATCCTTTCTGAAATCAAAGGATAATAGTAGGACCAGCCCACACATAAACACGGACGGTTTTTACCTTACTTTAACCCAAAAACATTTTTGAAATCATACTTTGTTCTGATATTATCATAGTGTCTAAATACAAGTAAATAACAATTTAGAGGAATGCTTGCATCTCACGCTCCCCATATATAGTATACAATCCAAACCGCGGGCGCTTATTGGATATTGGATTTCCAACTTGACAAGGTATGGGACCACCTTCCGAACGTGTATCTCTAGAGACGAATACACTGTGTTCAACAAGAACGTCTTGCAACCCAGCCCTCACATGACCGACCACTCATTTCGCTTGAGTGTATCGAATGTATATCACCGACGGTTGGGATCAGCAACCGCCTCTCGAAAAGGGATAGCATCGAATATAGATTAAAGAAGCAAATGGAATTTCTCTAGATAGGTGATCATACACCCTAATGGGAGCGACCCACATAGCCATGCTGCCTGCCCGATTTTTGTCATTTCCCGGTTGATGAGGCTTGAGGCTAGAATCTCTTTAAAACATCTGGCCATCATTACTTTGAATGCCACATCGTCAGATCCTCTGGATATCACCAATTGACGTCCACAAAAATACTCTAGTTGGGAGCTAACCAACTATAATACGTTTGAAGAAATAAACGTAAGTGGTCCTTTGGAAATACTCTATCAGACATTCATCCATACAAGTCATCCAGGAACAGGATGAACCGAAGGCACTCTCCTACCGCATCCTTATAGGAATCACCCCAAGGATCAGTAGCGAGAAGTCCTTGCAAATCCGTGGATTCAACCACGACAGAATCACAAATCAAATAACTCTGGTTGCAAGCCAGAGAAATTCAACCAGTAGTCCTTCCGCTTATGAAGATCCACGGTCTTCACTTGCTCCGTCTTCAATCGACGTCTCCACGTATTTGCTGGTCGGAATGGTTTTCGAATATGAATTCGATCCCGGTCTTTCCGTACCAACAATCGTATTGGTATGGTTTGATAGTCGGTGATTTAACTATCAAATAACAAATGTGTGAATACAATGAGTTTGCTGATTCAGTACTCGACACAATTTGACCTCTTAAAAATACATTTAACCAAATTTCCTTTGATTAACTCTGACTGATTTACTCTGAACGATTAACCCTAACTTGACTAACTCGATTTATTTAACTTGCCTAACTTAACTTGATTACTCCAATCGATTAACTAATACTCAACTTAACTCCATTCGCTTGACTCTAGATCGCAGCGATCACAATGGTTACGCCTGATTCCCTCAGGAAACATCCGAACGCCGTAGGCTATCTGCAGCCCTGCGAACTACGTTAGCAGTCATACGCAATGGAAACTCTTTCTGACTAACTACGTTTGACTAACTCTAACTATGTTCGATCAACTCTAATTGCATAACAAATGTTTAGTACAATTTGGAATCACTTATTCTTATTTCCTTGGAACCATTATTGCAATATTATTTAATTTCCAAAACCTTGCATTAGAGTTCGATATACCTCGTATAGGGTAAAACAATTTCAACAACTTCACTCACTCCAAACTAATACTGTTCCTCGATAATAGTGAAGCCAACCAAGTTGGGGTATTTTAGTTACCTCTCAGACCTTGATCAACCCTTTCTTACCTCGGAATAACATCAGTTTGTCACTTAACTATTAACATCTCAATTTTCCCCTTTTGGTTTCAAATCTGGTTTTATAAACCTTGTCTTACTTTGAAATCTTTGTTCGATAATCGCTTTACTCAATTTCCTTAATTAAGTAAGTCTTAATTTATAGAACACCTCTTAACTTTACAACCCTTACACCATCTAATCACTTCAGTGAATTCCAATTAAAAACTCATTGCTTAAATCCTTATTAATTAAAACAATAATTAACTTAAAATATTAACTATGTAAAAATATAGTTAACTTGGTTATTTATCAAAAATATGATAATGATTACTCTTAAAAGCTGATTAAACAATACATTCTTTATAAATTTTTAACACATCACGGGTGAATATTATTCAACCATACAAACAAGTTTTTGTGTCAGTCAGGGTGAACAACTCATATATAAGCACAACAAACCAATATACAGTTTTATTTGAGGAATCCGGTCGGATCCCTCCAACCTGTCCTTCTCTGCATCACAGATATCAGTCGACAAAATATACGAATTAAATAATTGATAGATTATAAATAACTGCAATCAATCAACAATAGCAACCAATTTGCATCCATCGCATCCAATCAACCAATTTAGACTGTTAACTATAAAATATATTTTACTGTGAATGTACCACATCACAGGATTCCAGAAGGTGTGAGAATTAACTCACCAGTGTTTATTCTGGTTGACGATTGACGCGTTTGTTGCATCTAATTTGAGACGAACGTTCAAAATTTGCTGAAATTTCAAATGTGTCAGATCGACTCCTAGTCAGTGCCATTGGATAGGTCTCGTCCCTGCGATCCCAACGGATTTTGTTTCGTGGAATTTCGTTATCATACGAGAAAGTTAAGACCGTTTAAAGTTTTGAATATATATACGAGTATTGGCTAAACTAATTAATAATTAAATTAAATAAATCACTAACTAATTACCTTGTTTAACGTTAATCTGATGATTAGGGAATGATTACTACCACGTCATCAGTAACTAACACGTTTCTCCTGAGAAAATGAACCAACCCGACATCTTCTTCTTCCACTTTCACCAGAAAAGCACGGTTCCTAAACACCACCTCCGATGCCTCCATGACCAACCGGAACCCGCCACCTCGATGTCGCCAGAACCGCCAGACCCAAAGCCCCCCTCCGCCAGTGGTCCCCGACCCTAGTTCAACTCCTTCGCTCCATAAAGTCGCCCCAACCGATTTCCATTCATCCCTTAAATTCTCCGCCACCTCGCCACGCCAGGCACCTCCACCACCACCCATGGACAGAGCTCACCACCACGCTCCGATAACCCCCAGACCGCAACGCCAGATCAGCCCCCACATCGCCGGAAAATGACCAAAACTGTTCACGACTTCAAAACCAAACCTAAAAATAACCACCTCTGTTCATCTTCCAATTCCGGCCACCACACACCATTACAGGCCTCGAGACCACAGCCATTTGAAAGCCCTTCCTTCCCTCTACAGAAGCCCCAAGGTCCCGACACCTGAAATCAACCCAAACTCTCGAATTTTGACCAAGAACGAAAAGTGTTATTCACTGTTCATCGCGAATTCGGCCACCACAAGTGTCGATACCTCCTCAACTTTTCACCGTAGCTAGATAAGGACCTGATCTACCACTTTCGCTTTGGTACCCCCTTCGAATTCATCACAGATTGAGAGAAATAAATGATTTTGTGTATGAGGACTTATTTGCAAATTTACATGAGAATTTCTGATTTTGGGGCTAGGGTTTCTGAGATGAGGGTTTAAATAGGTGGGAAATAATATAATTTAAGTTGACGTAACGTGTGATGACGACTAACGATTTTTATTTCATACCTATCGTTATTTCGAACATCGTTTATTTGCTGCTGCGCTCACATACAAACCCTGTTCGAGACGCGACTGGACGGCATAGTATATTTTGACGATATGGTCCTAACGAAACTTGTTTTGTCAAATTCCGAGTCCGTTTGCTCAAATAGCGTTTGTACATGTCCAAATAGATCGATTTAATTTACATTTTATTTTGCCACGCTCACAGAATAACCCCGATTGACGTGCCATTTGAAAATCTAGCAATAATTTACTGTTACGGTCCCAACAAAATTTATTTCGTCGAAAACAGAGGTCGTTTGAAGAAAGTCCCTTTTATAACTCGCCAATTCAAAGAAAATAAACTAATTTTAAAGTACTTCAATATAATAATATTAAAATATTGAAATTGGCCATACATGACCAGAATATCGTATATTACCCAGATAAAATATCCCGGGTTGAATTTGAAGCCAAATCGTTATTATAAAAATTTAAAAACCCTTTTATTTAATATAAATAACTATATAATATATAAAGGAATTCCACAGCGACTTTTTCAAAATTTGATTTGGACATAAAACAAAATCTACACGATGAAAACTGGATTTTTCTCTGTCATAGGAAAGATATCATCAAACCGGTCCCGACGTTTCTTGTTTCGAGGAAATCCGACTTATTTTGAACCCGGTACGACCAATTGAAGTTCAAAACGCCAAATCGCGAACTGTCGCGCCGCTGCAGCTCGTTATTTAATTAAATTATAAACCATATCGCTCTACCGTCGTTATCGAATCGAAATCGTCACTATATTTTCAATATAACCAATATTTGACCACTTTAAACTGCCCGATCGCAATATATTTCAAATTCTATATTTCCCCAAATATTTTCTGGAAATAAAAATATTATTTTATTATTTAATTATTTATTTAAATAATATTTTCCAAATATAATCGTTAAATTCGATTATTTCAATTCAAACCAATATTTTAAATAATTAAAATAATCCAAATAAATAGGCAGAAAATATGGGTCGTTATAGGGGTTCTCTCGATCTCAGTTGGGTATGTGGAGTGCCTGTTTCTTTTTCTCGTTATCGGTTCCCCACTGTCGCGATAGTCATGAATTTTACAAGATTTGATATTATCTTGGGGTTAGACTGGTTAACCAAATATGAGGCAGAGGTTAAATACGCCGACAGAGTCGTTAGGCGAAGATTAAATTAGGTGACTATATAACCATTCCCTGTGAAGGTCAGAATTCTGATAGAAAAGACTTCTTGGCAGCTTTAGATGTTTCTCCTGCTCAGATAGAACCTGTTCCTGTCGCTGCGGAGAATATTCCGGTCGACATTGAAAATATACCAGTTGTCAAGAACTACGCAGATGTGTTCGAAGAAGTTGTTAGCTTACCTCCGTAGAGAGAAATTGATTTCAAGATCGCTTTAGTTCCGAATGCAAGGCCAGTAGTTCATGATATTCGAAGAATGACCTTGAAGGAGAAAGATGAGTTAGATAATCAAACTCGACAACTAGTATGGAAGGGTCTGATCAGACCTAGTTTCTCTGATTGGGGAGCAGTAGTGGTATTTGTTCTGAAGCCAGACGGTACTCTCAGGCTATGTGTAGATTATCGTGACTTGAATAAGCAGACATTGAAAAACAAATACCCATTGCCGCGGATTGATGATTTGTTGGATCGATGGAATGGCGCACAAGTATTTTCACGAATGGACCTAGCTACAGGTTTCCATCAACTTCGTATTGCGGAAGAGTGTGTTCCTTTGACAGCATTCAGAGGTCCAGACTTATTCTACGAGTGGTTAGTAATGCCGTTCGGCTTATGTAACGCTCCAGCTTATTTCGTCGATCTGATGAACAGAGTATTCAGAGGAGTTTTGAATAAATTTGTTCTAGTTTTCATTGATGGTATCCTGATCTTCTCTAAGTCAGAAAGCGAGCACGAAAAACATTTGGAACAAGTGTTAGAAATTCTGAGAAGGAATGTTTTAAAAGCAAAGTTTTCCAAATGTATATTCTGGCAAGAAGAAGTCAAATTTCTTGGCCACGTCGTGTCAAAACAAGGAATTTCAGTGGATCCCAGTAAAATCACTGCCATTCTGAATTGGAAACAACCTCGTACACCCACAGAAGTCAGAAGTTTTCTCGGGTTGGCCAGTTATTATCGGAAATTCATTAAGGATTTCGCAAAGACATCCAGTTCCTTAACGAAACTGACTAAGAAACATTCGAGATTCAATTGGACTCCGGTATGTGAGGAAGCTTTCCAAGAGCTGAAGATGAAACTGACAACATCTCCAGTGCTAACAATAATTGATGGCAATGAGGACTTGAAAGTCTGGACTGACGCTTCTAGAGAAGGACTTGGTGCAGTGTTAATGGAAAGAGGTCAAGTGATTGCTTATGCCAGCCGTCAGCTGAAACCGCATGAGAAGAATTACGTTACTCATGATCTTGAGTTATTAGCCATCGTCTTTGCTTTGAAAATCTGGAGGCACTACCTTTTGGGTGAGAAATTCGAACTGTATACAGACCATCAATCATTGAAATATTTATTCACCTAGAATGATTTGAATCTGAGACAGCAGCGTTGGCTAGAATTTCTTACAGCGTACGATTTTGAGATTTTGTATGCTCCAGGGAAAACCAATGTTGTGGCTGATGCGCTGAGTAGAAAGAATGTAATAATCGCCAGCTTTATCGTTACGACTTCCTTGATTGACAAGATCTCCATCCTACAGAAAGATGATAATTTTGTTAAGGAGATGATCAAAAGAATTCAAAAAGGCGACGCATCCAGTTTCCAGGTGGATAACGAGGGAATTCTTAGATTAAAAGGAAGGATTTGTGTTCCTGACATCTCCGAGCTCAAAAGAGAAGTTCTTGATGAATGCCACAAGTCCAAGCTGAGTATCCACCCAGGGGTTAGCAAAATGTATAATGACCTCAAGCGAACTTTCTGGTGGAAGGCAATGAAAAGAGATATCTCTATATATGTTAGCCGGTGTCCCACCTGTCAGCAAGTCAAAAGCGATCAGCAGAAACTCGGTGGATTGTTGCAACCTTTAGAAGTGCCAGGTGGAAAATGGGAACAGATTTCTATGGATTTCATAGATGGTTTGCCCAGAACCAGGAAAGGAAATGATAGTATTTGGGTGATCGTAGATCGTTTCACGAAGACCGCCCATTTCATACCTGTAAGATCGAACAGAACTGCTCAGAGTCTGGCGCAGATATATCTTAAAGAAATTGTTAGACTGCATGGAGTTCCAATGAGCATCATTAGTGATCGTGACCCGATTTTTGCTAGTAAATTCTGGGAAGCATTCCAAGAAGAATTGGGAACGAAACTGAACTTGAGCACTGCATATCATCCTCAGACAGATGGTCAGACTGAGTGGGTGAATCGTATTCTAGAAGATTTATTGCGGGCTTGTATTATAGATTTTGGCGGATCATGGGAAGACCATTTGCATTTGGCCGAGTTCTCATACAACAAGAGTTACCAAGAGAGCCTGACCATGTCACCATTCGAAGCATTGTATGGTAGATCGTGCCGATCCCGTGCTTGTTGGGTAGAACCTGGTAATAGACTCGTATTGGGGCCAGATATGATTCGCGAGGCTGCGGACAAAGCCGACTTCGTTAAGAAACGATTACTAGCCGCTCAAAGCCGACAAAAGAGCTATGAAGATAAGAGAAGAAGAGATATATCATTCGCTGTTGGCGACTATGTTTATTTGAAGGTATCTCTGATGAGAGGTGTGATCTGATTCGGTAAAACAGGGAAATTGGCGCCCAAATTTATTAGTCCGTTTCCTATTCTTGAACGGATTGGAACTCTCGCTTATAGGGTTCAATTACCTGATTGGTTGCATGGAGTACATGATGTATTTCACGTATCTCAACTACGAAAACGTGTGCATGATCCAGACCTTGTTGTAGAAGAAGCCTCTCAACAGGATTTGGAAATCACTCCAGAATTGGCGGTTAGAAGAGAGCCGTGGAAGATCATTGGCAAAGAAACCAAAGAGCTGAGGAACAAAACGTTCACTTAGTCAAAGTGCAATGGAGTGGAGACCCGCGAGACTGTACTTGGGAAACAAAGGAAAGCATTAAGAAAGCCTATCCTAAGTGCAAGGTGGATATCTCTGATTGACTCTGGTGCAAGGTACATTTACCATACTTTGCAATTACCATTGTGTTCTATATTTTGTTGTTGTTTTCTTTTCATGGATGTAGATATTTAATTATATAGTCTGAATGATTTTAAAAGAATATATGAATTAACTAATATATTTGTGAAAAGTTAATAATAGTTTGAATGATGTTTGTGTTGTGTGATTGTGGATTGGATTAATTAAATTATTAGAATGATAGTTAATTAAATCAATAAGGGAATGAATGGTAGAATTTATTCGAATAAATCACACATTGAACTGATTAGAGAATTAATTAGAAATATATATACGTGTGCATTATATATGTTTGAACAGGTAAATGGATTAGCTGTTGAGTAAAGATTTTATTTGCGTGCCCGACAAATAGGTAAACCTTAATGAGTTGGATGCGCACTTTTATTATTATATCAACTCCTATGAATGCCATTGGATGCAGGGTGCTAGTTATTCTGTGTGTAATAAATAAATGTCACCATAGGATAGTAGCAATTAATTTTGAACTACACTACATGGCATACTTCTTGAAGAGGGCGTACTTCTTGAGGATAGCATACTTCATCATATACCACATAAGCAATTGGAGCTTGTGTGACGAGGTGGAAGATTTACCATACGAGCGAGAGGCTTGTATGGCAATGACTATGTATATATTACAGGTTGAACTGATGATTGATATGGACCATATAAAAATTGTAACGGTAAATTGCCGGATTAATAAAATCCCACACGGGTCTGGAGTTGACAATAATCACGTCTCTCTAGTTATTAGATACGGCACGTGGATTATTTATTTCCCACACGGGACGAGGTGACGAGAATTTATTCTCTGGAGCAATTAAAAATACACACTCCCTCAGGCTTAGATAGGGTGACGAGAATTTATTCTCTGGAGTTATTATCTATGCACGCTCCCCGGTAAACACCAGAATATATCACTATAAATATGTGTATGCTTTATAGGATTTATTGGGTACCTAATACAGCCCAATAAATTTTCAAACCCCTCCTCGTACAAAGGAGGTTATGGCGAAATTTTTCGAAAATTTAGGGTGTTAGCCAAATTTTTGAAGAATTTGAAAATTCTCATAAACTGAAAAGTTGGAGAATGGAAGCCAGATTGAAAGTAGAGTTGGTTAATCAAACCACTTTCGACTTTGTTCCTTTTCGGGGACGAAAAGTTTTAAGTGGGGGAGATTGTAGCAACCTGGAAAAATAAATGTATTTGATGGCATCATTAATAAGATTATTTATATCCAACGATAGATTTATGGATTTAAATGGAGAATATTATTATAATTATTTAACTAGGGGTTTAAATAATAAGAAATCATTTTAAAAATGTTATATAGTGATATCATATTAATGGTGAATAAGTTATACAAAGGAATATAATTGACTTGAAAATACAGGAGATGTCGGTATCACTTAACCATTAAAATCCCAAATCACATAAACAATAGATAAATATTACTTAATAATGTTTTAGTGACTAAATAATCATGTTTTTATTCTTTAAAAATATTTATAAAGTTATTTGTTAATCCAAATAAATAGTTAAAGAGAAAACAGAAAATGTGACCGATAAACAAGTTTCGCTTTCTCAATGGTTTGACGAAAGAAAGTTGTACGAAAGTGTAATATGTAAGTACACACATATATGTGTATGTTAACATAACCATAAGAAGCTAATGATGATACTAATTAAGCTAAGAAAAGTTTATAAAAATTAATCTTAAGAAGACAAAGCGAGTTTGCTTTAATATAAAAATACCACACCTACACTATTTACTCCTACACTTCATCATTACACTTACACACTCCATTCATGCACATTGGCATGTCACTTAAGGAGGGTATGGCCGAAATGATGGGTGAAAGCAGAGGGGTTTTCCATAATTTTACATCCCTTATTTTCTTCCAAAATGTTTTCGATAAATACTCAAACACTTTCATTCATTTCTTTACACCAAAATTATACACTTACTCTCTCTTGTTTAAGCTCTTAGAAAACCCAATAATGGCTTCCAAAATCTTAAAAATTTATTCTCTTTCCTTATTACCTTTTCTGTAGCATCCCGAAAAAATCAAATCATGAATTTCGACACTAATACATCCCACGTCCAAGCTCAAGTACCTAAAACCCAGAAAGCTAAAAGAAAGAATATTATAGCGTGAGGAAAAGATAAGAAAGAAAGATTATAACAGAAGAAAAGTAGAAGAAGAACAACACAAGAGAATTAGAGTCTCACATCGCAGTGGAACAAAATATAGTATTGAAATATATCTTTATTGAGACCTTGAAAAATACTTCCAATCATCAGAGTACAGCGGACATCAATACATCTGGACAGTCATAACAATCTGTCCTCAAATACAACTCAAAACAGAATAAATACTAAATAGTATCATACGTATGAACTTATTTAGCTCATCTTCTGAATTCGCAACATCCGACAACCTAAACCTGTAAAACTCGGCCTGACCCGAGCACTACAAACGCCATGGATCAGTCTGGGGAACCGGCATGAGAAAACCTACTAAGTTTATAGGTATCATCCAACTTGATTTTAAAGTCAAAATCTTTTCGAAAGGAAATAGTAATCGTAAGACCAATCCACACATAAATACAGACGGTTTTACCTTATAATAACCTAAACATTTTAAAATCATATCTATTCCGATATTGTAATAGTGTCGAAATCAAATAAATGACCATCTAGCAGAACATTTTCATCAACGCTCTACATACATAGTCTATAATAAAAACCGCAGGCACTTATTGGAGAATGGATTTCCAACTAGGGCAAGGTATGGGACAACCTTTCGATAGTGTACCACTAGAGAGAATACACTAGGGTTCAACAAGAACATCTTACAACCCTGACTAAACGTGACTAAACGTGACTGGCCACCCATTACGCTTGAGTGTTCCGAATATATTGTCACCTCACGGTTGGATCCAACATAACTATTTCCCGAGAGATACAGAAGTGATAAAAGAACAAAATGAATTTTTCTCTAGATGGTGACAATACACTCTAATGGGAGCAACCCACATAGCCATGCGATCTCCCGATTTTTTAACATTTACCGATTTATGAGGCTTGAGGTCATAATTACCTTTTTAGAACATTTGGCTACCGTTTACTTTGAATGCCACATCTTTAGATCTGCTGGAAAATCACAAATTGACTCGCATAAAAATATCTTGGGTGTTAAGCTAAAAGAATGTGTCTTCTCCGCCACCAACAAAAGTATGTTTGAGGAAATTAATGTTCTTGACTCCTTTGGAAATACTCTGTTAGACATCTGTCCATACAAGTTGTCCTGGGATTGGACAAACCGAAGGCACCCTCCTACCACATCCTAGGAATCACCCTATAGATTAGTAGCGAGTAGTCCTTACAATCTGTAGATTTCAATCACGTCAGAATCACTGTTAAATATATATATATATCTCTAGGGATCAGCTAGAGAAATTCAACAAGTAGTTCTTCCGCTCACGAAGATTTATAGTCTTCAACTGCTCCATCTTGATCAAAATCATATATCTTCTTCGTTTACATATTCGCTGGTTTGGAATTGGTTTCTAATATAAATTCGATCTCTGTCTTTCCATACCAATAATCGATAATAGGCCAGATTTGATAGTCGCTTATTTAACTATCAGATAAACAACCATTCAATCATGATAATAAAATGAATTCATAGGTTCAGTACTCAGCATCACTTGGCCTTTTTGACTAAAAGTAATTAACGAATGGTTAATTAAAACTTTGAATCTTTCAATGTTTCAAACATAGCTTTTCACTTCTTATTTAATATACTAATATTCTCAAAATCATTTCATTTTTATACTTAGAAAATATCTTATAAACATATCAAATTTTCCAATTTCACAACATTTGCTACAACATTTTTCATTATATATAACAGAAATGTTGTGAAGTTAAAGAGCTCAGTGGATCCAATGCGGCGGAGGCACAAAAAGTTATAACGGGGATAAAGCGTGGAAATAATAGGATATAGCGGAAGAGTCTATAATAGCGTATAAACTTATATTTAATGCTTTTACAAATATATAAATGATAAATAAATAGAAAATTAACATTCTACTTAATTATAGTTAGCACATTCTTAATATTAAATAAAAGCATAAGCAAATATATGTAAATAAATGTAAACTTTTATTTAGCTTGACTAAATTTAATAGAATATTATACTATTTTATATTCTAAAAAATATATGTTAAAAAATTATATTTAAAAGATAATTTTATAATGCATAATAATTCATTTGTCATTTAATATATATATAGCGAAAATAGCGGAGTATCGCTGAAATAATGGGATATATCAGGAATATCGGAATATAGTGAGGATTAAAGCGGAAAGGCTATTTCAGAGGCAATTTTGGAAATAGCTTAGCATTAGAAACACACTATACGATATAGTGGGGATATGGCGGGGCATAAACTACACAACTGGGATGTCAATTCAATTTATCATTCATAACATTACGTTATGAAATATCTTTTGTTTCGTTATTTGAAAAAAATAGTCAACATTTATGTTTTAGAATAAACCCAAGTTAACCCTTATATATTTACTTCAAAAATGTCGATATATTTTCACAAAAATCTCCTTTTATTTCTTTTACCATAGAAATATCATTTCATATTCTCAACCCCTTCTAATAATGTTGCATTATTATTTCTCATAATAATTTACTTCTAGCATCTCTACCATTACAACTAATATCGTCTTCAGATAATCCTGAAATTGTTCAAGTTGGTGTATTTTAATTACCTCTCAGATCTTGATCAACAACATTTTTGTAATAAGGTAGGTAAGAGTTTTAATTCAAAAACCGATATTCAGTCCAATATAAAAATGAATCCCATTCAACTGTTTTATTTAAAATATGGTTTTATAAAACCTTCTGACTATGGGAAATCTCCTTTTTAAATATAACTATTATTAATTAATTCGTTGATTAAGTAATTTCCTACTAAAAACATCAACTCTTAAACCCTAACTTCTTCAAAATATTTGTTTTATTACCCAGATTTTAATTACAAATCCTTTTACTAAATCTTTTACCAAATTCAATTACAAGAATCCCTTTTTTCTAATCCATCTAACCATTCCCTCTTGGAAATCTTATTTCAGTTTCATCCATTTCACTTAATTCCATTATTACGTAACGCTAATTTAAAATTAACGCTTTAACTTCACATCTCTTTTTATAAACCTCGTTTATACAACTCGAGTTTAGTATAAAACCCTTTTTCATCTCTATTTCTTTAACTTAATTCAAATATTTAGAAACATTTATTTTAAGCTATTGTATTCGCTTAAAATCTCTTTTATAACTTTGTTTATAAAACTAGGTTTTTACAATAAAATCCATTCATAAACTCTTTCAACTAGATTTAATTTCAAGCACGATTACTTACTGAAAGTAATAACTTAAATTATTGTCAATTAGGGTAATAATTTACTTCATCATTAACAACCATAGAAGTAGTTAACTTTTTTTTATTAACAAAAATAAAATAGTTAATTTATCTAAAATATTTTTAAAATAATAATTAACCTTATTAATAACAAACAACTCGATAATTTACTTTTATATAATGTTAATGCAAGATAAATAAATTCTTAAGAATTGTTATGAAGTTTAAACATTCGTTTGCCTAAATTCTATTTATAAATGAAATTGAAAACAAATTAGATGAACGACTAATTGCCAATTAAATAGTTGACTTGGTCAACTCAAACAATGGTTAACTTGTTAACCCGCTCCAATTAGTCCTTCTTTAATTTAATTAATAATATAATTGATTTATATATTCCCATTTAATTGTCTCTTGGAAACAATTACTCTTAACCCTTAGGTTAATTTCAGCTAACTTGCTTATAAATCTTTCTAATATAAGAATTAGCTTTATAAAATCATTTATTAATTATTTATAGACTTAAATAATAAACAATAAATATTTATTTCCCTCTTTATAACTTTCATTTAAAATAATAGGTTTCAAAATTTATTTCAGTTATAAAATAAATTTTATAACTACATTTCTATCGATTCACCTGACAATAAATCAACCTTTATAACATGATGTATATTTCAGCCATTGCCTACCAATTTCTAAATCAATAATGCCCATTAGTTAATAACAAAACAAACATTGGATTTGGATTCACGATCAATAATTAAATCAATCATCCAATCATATTCGTTAAACGGTTCACATAATGATAATACGAAAATAAACAACAAATTTGAGGAATCTAGTTGGATCCTTCCATCCTGTTTTTCCAGCATCCAAATAAGTTTCCTCAAATGAAATTATCCATTCAACACGACAAGATAATATCTGTTACAGAGTGGAGTTTTGATGACAACAACCATATTTCAATATTAATTGATTATAAAATATATACTAACATCTCTATCCAGAATATATGTACACATGTATGCAGGATTTGTATGCAGGAATTAATACTGAAGACTGTACAGTTTTAGAGTTTTAGAGATTCAAGAGATTCAGAATTAGAGAAGATTCAAGAATCATGAGTAATCAAGAAATCAAGAGTTCAAACAAATATTGTAATAGAGTCTAGTTTATGTAAGACACTGAATAGCACTCCGGGTTCCAATTCAAATTCAAATTCTGATTCAAATTCTATTCTAATTAAGTTTTTCTATCTTACCTTTGATTTTAAACTTGATATTTTAAAGATTGTAAATTTATATATATTTATATAGTTATATACTTTTATACATTTATATTTATACAGTTTTGAACTTTATAATTTTATTAATATGATTATATAATTTATGTTTATGATTTCATATGATTTCCTACTTTATAATACTTATTTATATCACTATGTTTTAATTCAAGAATTATATATGTAGTAAAACACTTTAAAAATATTCAAATTTCAATTTTACAAAGACATATGTCGACATACATATGTGACGATGTCGACATATAACTGCCACATTTTCAATTTTGAAAGGAAGTGTCTTTTCACTATTTGTAATGTTCCAGAAGCATTGCAAACTTTCAAATCTAATAAATAGGGGCTGATTTCGAATTTTTCATCATTCTTCTTCTTCATCTTCATCTCTTTTCATTCTCCATTACTATTTCATATTATTATGATTTCTACGCTTATACTTCATCGATTTCAATTCAATTTGTATATAACTTCTTCTCTTCTCACTCTCTACTTATTACTCTCTGAATCGGAGTGCTATTGAAGAGTTATAGGGATGTTGTAATCGTTTTGGGATGTATTTGGGAAAAGGTGTGTCCCTTGTAGCCTTAATCAAGGAAAGGGAGCGGTGTTAACATTGTAGCCGTGAAATCAAGGGAATTGTACTTGATCAAGGGAGTTTGGAAACATGGTACCCTTGTGGCCGTGAAATCAAGGGGATTGTACTTGGATATTGATATAGTCTTAAAACTTTGCTCAATCCAGCGTTGCGTGGGACTTGACGTAGGAGTAATCCGAACCTGTGTAAAACTCGGTGTTTTATTTCCTTTTTCTGCATTTTATTTCTATTTATTTCCGTGTTTGTGTTTGATTTTATGTCTGTTATTATCTCTGTATTGTGTGATTCATATAGTATATCATATTAGTTTTCGATTTTATTAAATTCCTTGAAAACACTATTCACTCCCGTCTAGTGTTAGTTTTGCTTTTGCCTTAACGATCCATTCCACATTCCTTAACAATTGGTATCAGAGCAAGGTCTTTCAAAAAGTTCATAATGTGAGTTGTGAAAAATATAATAAATGGAAAATTCTGAAGGAATTTATAACACTAGTTTAAACTTATAATCTGATTTTTGAAATTTGATTTTTAAAATTTGAAATTTAAAGATATATGGATATGTTAAAAAACCATCATGATATTATTATTGTAGTTAGTTATTTTGAAAAGTCATTTTAATATTTGAAAAGTTATTTGATTATTTTGAAAGTTCATTTGATTACTTGAAAAAATACTTGATTATTTGAAAAGTTGTTTTGTTTTCTAGCAGAAGAATAGCGACGGTTGGTGAAAAGACATCAAGAGGAAGAAATGGATATATTTAATGTAATCAACAAAGAAATGTGTACCAGATAAATTTGCAACTTTGGATTTTCACCTACAATTTAACTTCATACTGTACTTATCTTCATTTGCTTCGTAATGCCTCTGGTTTCATGTGAACCCGTCAAGAATGGACCAAGTAATGATCAAACAAAGTTTTGGTGAATAAAGAGAGAAGGAAACCAAAACCATCGACAATTATCTTCAAAATGCATCCACAAGTTAAACTATTACGTCCCAAATCCTTTTCCAGATTGCAGTTCTTTTTCTCGTGGTCGTTTTGACGGGTAGAGCGTCAAATTCCGATCAAAATTGAGTTAGATATGGCTATTTGAAGTTGGCTACGCAAAACTGAAAATAATGTATGGGATTTCTTGCATCTCTCCTATTGTTTTGACTTTCTACACCCTAATACCATCCAAACTAATCCCCCAAACAGTTACTAGATAGTATTCCTTGCATTCATCTTTGATTTGCCACTGATTTCGTCCAATTCCGTCAAGAAACGAAGAAGTTATGCCTCTTGAAAGTTTAATTGAAACTGAAAAACAAGCAGAAGATGAAGAAGAAGTAAAAAAAGAGAAAATATTGTATAGAGACATGACTTTTGGAACTATTTATCATGGCTGTAGTGTCTTTTCATTCAAATTCAAAATTCAAATTTGAAATTTTGGCGCTAAGTTGGTTGAACTACTAAATCTTCAATATCTTTCTCATACGGTGTTCAAATTCAGCTAATGAATATACTATCCTGATCAAAAAAACAAGCCCGTCAAAGTAGAGTAGATTTCATCATCAAATTCTGGAACATGTGAATGTGTGATTCATTACAATGGAAGAACAACAAAAAGAAGTATTGGAAAAATATGTATGCTTGATAATAATTTCATAATTATCAGTATATTTAGGAACATCGATCCATGCACATAGTTAGGTATAGAAATTTATCTCTTTTATAATTTTAGATAAACTAGTTCATATGTTTACACCCCATAGTATACTTTCCAATATAACAATCTAATTAAAATCTTTTCTTATTCTAAACTTAATTTTCATTACTATTTGAATTGGATTTTGAAGAATTGAAAGGACATCTTTTCAATATGAAATATCCGTTCAAACACTAATTACCAATTATGTTTATCTACTTACGTTTATATATATATTAAAATTATAAAATTATTTATAGCATATAGATATATGCTTGAAATAATTTAAAAAAAATCAAACATTTTATATTATTATAAAATATAAATTTACATATCTTTTATATGTAGTTTAAATGTAACACCCCGTATTTTCTGTTAACGCTATAGTTACGAATCAAAGAATAATTAATTTCAAATGTGAGAATTAAGGGATACGGGTTACGCCATTGCGTTCGTCTTGGAATTCTGCTTGAGATAGAATCCGAGTTTGCGTAAAACGGACACCGTATGAAGGAGATATGGACGAGCGAAGTTAAAGCAGAAAACCAGAAGAAAGAAGAAAAAAACAAAATGCACTGGCGCACTTGGGAAGTGCGCGAGTACAAAAGTTGCACTGGCGCACCTACCAAGTGCGCCCAGGCCGAGCAGAGAACCTGCACAGATTTCTGGTGTGATCTGATCCATACTATGAGTCATTGCTGAGTCCTTTCTGACTCCTTGCTGAGTCAGTAGGGCTGAGGTGTCACCCTATCCTGACTGAATGGTTATGGTTAACCCTAGGTTCATCCGACGGCTCAAATTAAATTGAAATTCTATATAAACAACCCAATGCTCAAACCTGAAAATCACACAAAAAATAATCTTGGAACTATCATGCCGTCAATAAAGAACATGGAGTAGACGTCACCAATTCAAAGACAAGATAAAAACCTGAATCAAAATCAAATTAAAAGTAATCAAATTCAACGATCTACATCAAAGGCGAGCTTAGCAATTTCAGAATTCAGATTTCAGAAATCAAGAATTCCTTTTTAGTTTGTAACTTGGTGGTTACGTAGATTTAAACGTTCTTTCAAATGAGTCATGACATGTTGTAATTCGAATATAGAATGATGCTTATGTATAAGATAAATACAGTTTGATTCTTAAATTACCGTTGCGATTGATCATGTCTATATGTTTGTGATGTTGAACATACCATATTGGATGTTATTGGAATCTATTATGATTTGGTAATGGATTTATTATGCCAACTAAATGGCGAAACATGTCATGTTATAATTTGGTGGTTACTTGCAAGTTTATGATCTAAAGCACATGCTTATATGTTAGATCAACACTCATGTATATTTAGATCCTTGTTAAGTTGAATCTATTTATGTTGCAAGATTTGATTTGTAGCTCTCTTATGTTTAACACAGATAAGTTATCATGCTAAGTTGTGATTCGAATATGTTTATAGTAGCTCTCTTATGTTTAACACACATAAGTTATCATGCTAAGTTGTGATTCGAATATGTTTATAATAGTTCTCTTATGTTTAACACACATAAGTTAATATGCTAAGTTGTGATTTAAATATGTTTATAATAGCTTTCTTTTGTTTTGGCATACAGAAGTTAATATGCTAAGTTGTGGTTTAAAATTGTGTTTATATGTAAAACCTCCATGCTAGACCTTTATCAAGTTCACATGACAATTAGACCCAACGTAGTCACAAGTTCACCTTTACACGTTTAATTAAGTCAATGATACTTCTATGCCAAGTTACACATGATAAGTTAAATGTATGCTATTTTATGTTTATTTCATGTCCCTATTTTATTACCCCCTTTTTGTTTATGGGTTTGGGCTAATGTACTAGCCCAACATTTTATGTGATTCATGCGTACGTTCCACGGGGATAACGATGGGAAAATATGAAAATTCATGGCATGGATTTGTTCATAAAATGGTATATTTGATATACCATTTATTGTGAGCATAATCAAAGGATAATTATGGCATGATTAAATTAAAATTAATTTACATAAAAAAATTAGACATATATAGAAAATATGTGAATTTAAAAAAGACGAATATGCCTAACCCGAGGTTAGACTGAGTTACGGTGTAAATCTGCCCGGAACCGACCAGCATATCCAGTGACCACAACAAGACCTGTCTAATGTGGGTGGTTAGTGCATCAGTGTAGGTTCCAACGGAGTATGGGCGTGCACATACTCTGGAGTGGAAAAAGCAGGCATTGGGCATCAGTAGTATAACTATGCATCTTAAATCGTGTCGGGTTGCCACCAGAGGGACTGATATACCCCATGGTGGGACCAGCATAGGTATACAATCAAGCAGAGCCGAATGACACGGGATATGAATGCATGCGAGTAGGAGCCGATCATTAAGGGGATCGTTTGTTATGAACACGTGGGGCTGGTTGAACCAATGGTTAAGTAGGTGCAGAGACTATAGTAATGGGTGTGATCACATGTTCCTCTTATCTTATATTAGGGTATTGTCCTATGTTCTGTTATTACTGTCATGACCCCTTTCCTTGTTTAAATACTAGTAATCACCGAACTTACCAGACTTATTGTCTGACCCGTTTTCTTTCGTCCTCTTTTCTTCCGCCCCCCTCCCCCGGTCTACCTGGAGAGAATACTCCAGCTTAGTCAGACTCTTTGCAAGCTTCAAGAATGTAGATGTATGATTTGGACTCTCTCTCACCTTGGCTATGGCTCTTGGACATTACCCTTGGGGATTTATGCAGTTTTATTTATGGTTTATGCTTCTTTAATAAATAATCAAGACATAAATTACGGTGTAATGTTTTGGAAGTTATTTTGAGACAATTTGATGTAATGCTTTTGTATTGAAACACGTATGCAATAAATATTTGAATTTCGTTGCTTATATTTGTAACACCCCGTGTATTCTATAACAGTGAAATTCACAAATTAAAGTATAATTAATTCCAAATCAAAGAATTAAGGGAAACGGGATACGCCATTGTGTTCGTCTCAGAATTCTGCTTGGGATAGAGTCCGAGTTTGCATAAAACGGACTCCGTATGAAGAAGATATGGCTCCGGAAGTTTCAGAATTCAGTTTAAAATTCAAACAGCTCAGAAATCAGATTTAAATTTAAAAAATCGGGCCAGATTGGCCAGGGCGGGAATTTTCCCGCCCAAGGCACCCATGTCAACTGGGTAGTCGACCTGGGCTACCCAGGTCGACTGGGTAGTCGACCTGGGGCACCCAGGTCGACTATATAGTCGACCTGGGGGTCGACTGGGTAGTCGACCTGGCCCCTGAGCTAGGTCGAACCCAGCCCCTCCTGGCTGGCCTGGTCTGTGCTTGGCCGAATTTCTGAGTCTTGCCTTGTCACTAGGGCTAGGTGTCAGCTCCTAATTGGTCTCTCCTTCAAACGAACGGCTATTATTAAACCAAGCTCCATCGACGATCCTAATCAACTCACAAGCTCTATAAAAAGGACCTAAGACTCCACCTAATTCACACAAACAAAAATGAAGATGAGACCGTCATGCTACTGAGGAAAGTCTAGGAATAGCCATCAAAGTTGAGAGACAATTAGGAGACAATTCGAAAGCTGAAAGCAACGTCAATTAAATCAAAACAACGCCTACAACAAAGGATAGCATCTCCAAATTCAGAATTCAGATTCCTGAATTGAAGATTCCTCATACGTTGTAAGTAGAGTGCTATTCCGATGTGAATGAATAATTGTGCTTTGATTTGTGTAAAATGAAAAATGGAATTGTACTTAATTTGTGGTGATAACAATTCATAATTGTACGTTGCTATGATTCTAATTACGAATCGATTTGGGATATTGTGTTATAACGATGTTAGACCTATTGGATAATTGCAAGTATATGATTCATGTTAACGACTACATGTTTATGGTAGTTTATTTGAGATTCATGCAAGTATATGATTCACTATTATGCCAACATGGTGTATATTTTTATAATCACTTTTAGTATGTAGTTGGACTCAATTAAGTATTATGGTTTATATGAATTTAGGTTGGAATTAGCATCATGATTCAAGTGTAAAACCATACTTTTGTATTAGAGACAAAAGTAAGCATTTTTGTGAACTTGTGTTGACTCTATGAACATGACTAAACTATGTTTGGTGTTATGCCTAATTGAAAACATGTCTTAGGCCTATGTTGTTATCAAAACCATATGATAATAAGTGTGACACATAATTAAGTTAGATTTACATTCCAGTTGCAAGTTTTCGTGAATAGATTAAAAACCATGATTATATGAGTAGAATGGTTCATGTTTAGGTATGTTTATGCCATGATTATATGAATAGAATGATTCATGTTTAAGTATGTTTATGCCATGATTATATGCTATTACAATGCAAGTTCACATGTGCCTAATTCATGTTAATTAGATCGTTATGTTGCAAGTTCATGCGTTCACACTCCCCTTTTTATGTTACTTAGAATATATAAACACCATGTTCTAAGCCTCCCCTTTTTCATGTGGCTAAGTTGGGTTTAAATGTTAAACCCAACATATGTTATATTTTAGCGAACGTATAAAACGGGGGTAATGACGTTTGGGTTAAAATATAAAACATATATGTTGGCATGTTTGACGCATGTCAATGACCTTGAAAAATAATCAAGTGGTATAAATTAATTTTTCCCAATAAAGATGAATTTGAATAATGGGCCGCAAATATTTACATATAAAAAGAAAAGAGACAAAATATGTAAATTTAGAAAATACGATGTGTTTAACCCGAGGTTGGATTGAGTTGTGATGTAAACCTGCCCGGAACCGCCCGGCTGTCCAGTAGTCACAACAATACCTATCCAATGTGGGTGGTTAAACACAGAGCCCAATAAGGACCCGAGGTTAGACTGAGTTTTTGCGTAAGACTGCCCGGACCCAACCGGCAACAGGCAGCCACAACAATACCTGTCTAATGTGAGAGGTCGAGGCTTTAATAAGACAATTAAGGCTGAGTCAGGATTGATAGGATTAAGTAAATTGAATTAATACTTAATCAAAATGGAACATGCTAAACTATACAGACTGATTGGGGGTTAGGTTTACAAAACACTTAACCAACTTAGCATGTTGGCTAGAAATAGAATACCTAGTAGCGGGGGACCCTTTTCAGCAGTAACCCTACAAGGTGTATCAGGATACCCTGAACTAGGCAGGGTGGGGCACGATTACTGGGCTGACTGTAAGAGGTCAAATCGACGGCGGTGGTGCAGCAGTGTAGGTTCTAACGGGGTGCGGGCGTGCACACACTCCGGCGCAGAAAAATAAGGCACTGGGCACCAGTAGCATACCTGTGCATTCTAGGATTGTGTCGGGCCGCCACCATGGGACTTGATACACCCCATGGTGGGACCAGCATAGGTAACTACAACATCGGGGGCCGTAAGACACATGTAACTATGCGAGTAGGAGCCGATCATTAGAAATGGATCACTTCACCCTGATTATGGGGTGCCTGTTGGGAACTAGTTTATATGGATCCAGAGATTAATATGGGGTACGATAGTATATTCGACTCTAGACAACTTAACTTAGTTTAGGGTGCTTTCCCATTTCTAGTTTATACTTATCATACCCAGTTCTTTATTCATAGACTGAATAGTCCTAGACTTACTCAGGCTTTATGTCTGACTCTACTTTTCTTTCGTTCCCCCCCCCCCAGGTCCACAGGGAGGAAATACTGCAGCTTGACCAGTTTTCACATCCAGCTTGAAGAGAAAGAATGTATTGCTTGGAACTTTTTCATTTCGGATTATGGCTTTGTACCGCAATTATGGGACTTATGCAGTTTACTTATGTTTTTATGCTTCTTTAAATAATGTAATCAAGACAATTATGAAGATGTAATGCTTTTGGAAGTATTGTAAGACAATTATGGCATGGTTTGTGTAACACGTATTTTAACGAAATAAAAGTTGCTGTTGTTTTCCGCTGTTCAAAAATAGGTGTTCTTATATCTGTCTTGTGTATCTGTGACTTATACTTATAAACCTCCACCAAAATTAGGGCATTCCCTTTGAGAGTGACCCTAACGGAGGTGGGGTGTTTCACTTGGTATCAGAGCATAGGTTTACCAGATAAGATAAAAAGTTTTGAAAAATTATTTTCAAAAGAAAATTTAAAGAAGCATTTTTAAAGATAAAATATTATTTTATTTTTTTAAAAAAAAAGACATAGTCCCCCAAAGCCATAGGTACTATCTTTTATCCTTCGTTTTGAATCTATCCTTTTTGTTTCAGCATTTCCGAAGAACTTAACTTGCCAGAGGGTATACCAATACCTGGTTGGTTTAGACGATTCTTAGAAGCAATGGCCAATTAGCCAGGTCCCAATGTTCCTCCTCCTCCAGCTGTAGGAAATCATCCAGCTGCAGCAGCACCTCTTCCTCCACCTCCTCCGCGGGGTAATACTTTTGCTAAGATATGTAAAGATTTTAAAGCTATGGGAGGAAAGGACTTTCATGGAACCGAGTCCTTCGTGGTAGCCAGGAATTGGCTGAAGGAAACTGAGGACTTATTCGTCATCTTTGAGGTAGAAGATAAGCAGAAGGTACAACTGGCAGTATGGCTCCTTAAATGCGAGGCTTCCTACTGGTGGGAAGTCACCAATGCAGAAAGACCAGTGGAAACATGGGAGGACTTTAGGGCAAGGTTTGAGGCTAAATTCCTCTCAGAAGCTGAAAAGAGTCTTCAGTTGGAAAAATTCTTATTTCTTAAGCAAGGGAATATGACAGTCAAAGAGTATGTTAATCAGTTCGATCAGCTGGCTAGGTTCAGACTGGACCTAGTCAACACCCCGCACAAGAAGGCTCTCCGCTTTGTCAAGGGGTTGAATGGGCCATTACACAGTTTGGCCATGACCCATATACCCATGGGAGCTACGTATGAAAGGTTGGTGCAGATGGCATTGCTGAACGAAGAGGATAAGGGCAAGAAGGAGACAAAGGCAGAAAGCTCTCAAGGGAAGAAAGAGGGTTTACAGCCTAAGAAGACAGACTTTAAGAAGGGCGGGAAAGACAAGAAAGAGAAGAGGAAGTGTAATTTCTGTGGCAAAGTGGGGCACTTAGTGAAAGATTGCCGGAAAAAGAAGGCCAAGATGAATGGTGGGTGCTTTTCTTGCGGTGAAACAGGCCATATGGCTAAGGATTGCCCAAAGAAACGAGGGCAGGGGCAGAGGGTTGGATCCACCTCAGGGGCACAAGTTCATGCGCTAGAAGCGCCACCTCTGCAGCAGCGAGGTATAAATACTTCTGTAGAAAGTGTAGTTTATCTTTATGATCACCCAGTTCGCACTTTATTTGATTCTGGCGCATCACACTCCTTTATCTCATCTTCTTTAGTAGAATCTCTGCACCTAGAAACTAGAATGGTAGAGGACCCCTTAATTGTTTCAAATCCAATTGGGGGCCCAACCTATTTATCTATGATCTGTGTGGGATTGAAAATTTCTATTCTAAGCGTAGAATTTAAATGTAGTGCCTTTGTTTTGGGCTTTTCGGGATATGGTTTGATTTTGGGCATGGATTGGCTATCCAGTAATGGTGCCATCCTGGATTGTGAGAAAAGGGTGGTTAGGCTTCTGACCCAACTCGGTAACACCCTGGAAATTACTTGTAATCCCTCGTACGCGGTTATGCTTAGTTATCTTGAATCGCTAGATGCCTCTGTTGAAAGTTTGCAATCGGTTAGAGTGGTCCGGGAATATCCGGATGTCTTCGAAGAGGTGAAGGGCTTGCCTCCGAAGCGGGAGATAGACTTCCGCATATATCTTGTAGATAATGCAAAGCCCGTTGCATTGCCCGTCAGACACATGGCTCCATGGGAAAGGAAAGAGCTCAGTAAACAGATTAAAGAGCTTCTGGAGAAGGGGTTCATTAGAAGGAGCATTCCAAAATGGGGCGCTCCAGTGGTGTTCGCTACAAAGGCGGATGGTTCACTCCGTCTATGTGTTGACTATAAGGAGATCAACAAGCTAACGAAAAAGAATAGGCACCCTCTCCCCAGAATTGACGATCTGTTTGATCAGCTTGTAGGAGCGTCTGTTTTCTCCCAACTCGATTTAGCGACCGGATTCCATCAGCTAAGGGTGGCTGAAGATAGTATCGATAAGACAGCATTCAGAACCCCAGACGGCTTCTTTGAATGGCTTGTCATGCCTTTCGGTTTGACAAACGCACCCGCTTACTTCGTGGACCTAATGAGTAGGGTGTTCAGAGAATTCCTCAACAAGTTCGTAGTGGTTTTCGTAGACGATATCTTGATCTTCTCAAGGAGTGAAGAAGAGCATGCTCAACAACTAAGGGCAATCATGGAAACTCTGCGAGTCCATCAACTAAAAGCCAAATTCTCCAAATGCCACTTTTGGAGAGAGGAAGTAAGATTTCTTGGGCATATAGTATCCAAAAATGGGTTAGCTGTGGACCCCGCTAAAGTAGTAGCGGTGCAGGACTGGAAGACACCAAGAAACGCAACTGAGGTCCGAAGTTTTCTAGGGCTAGCAGGTTTCTACCGAAAATTCATAAGGGATTTTGCGAAAATATCAGCTCCGCTCACAAGGCTGACGAAGAAGAATCTAGCGTTCAATTGGGACTTGGATTGCGAATTTGCTTTCCAACGACTGAAAAGGGCTCTTACAACAGCCCCAGTTTTGACGTTGCCAGATGGAGGCAAGATGTTCACAGTGTATACAGATGCATGTAGGACAGGGCTAGGCGCTGTCTTGATGCAAGAAGGGAGGGTAGTAGCTTATGGTGGAAGTCAATTGAAAGTTCATGAAAAGAACTACCCGACCCACGATCTTGAATTAGCCGCCATCGTCTTTGCACTCAAGTCTTGGCGACACTATCTCCTAGGTGAGAAGTTTGAACTTTACACTGACCATAAATCGTTGAAATATCTTTTCTCGCAGAAAGATCTTAACTTGAGGCAACAGAGATGGATGGAGTTTCTTGCCTCGTACGATTTCGAGATCTCCTACACTCCGGGCAAAGGCAACGTAATGGCAGACGCGTTGAGCCGAAAGAAACTGACCCTAAGCCCGATGTTTGTTGAAAGACAAAGCCTAGAGTTTATAGCCAGTTTTGACTTTAGGCCCTCCTCCGATTTTGTATCGGGCTTGCTAGCATCTCTCGAAGTACGCCCGACTTTATTGGACGCAATAGGGACAGCACAACGCGAAGACCCTCAGCTTGTGGAGACGATTGATAGGCTCATTAGGGGTGAGACTTCAAGTCACCTCAGCAGATACTCCATCGACGACAAGGGTTGGCTAAGGCGAGACGGAAGACTATGCATCCCACAGATAAGGGATTTAGTAAAGAAGGTTCTCGAGGAAGCACATCACTCCAAGATGACAATACACCCAGGCGGGGATAAAATGTACAAGGACATAAAGAGAACTTTCTTTTGGAACGGCATGAAGAAGGACGTGGCAGATTTCGTTTCTAAGTGTATGGTGTGCCAACAGGTTAAGGCGAAACAAAAAAAGCCTGGCGGTCTGCTCCATCCTCTAGAGGTCCCGAAGTGGAAGTGGGATAGCATCTCAATGGACTTCATTGATGGGCTGCCTAGGTCTAGAAGAGGCAACACTAGCATTTGGGTAATAGTGGATAGGCTTACTAAAAGCGCCCACTTTTTACCTGTCAAAAGTAAAAGAACTGCCTCATCCCTAGCATCTCTTTACCTCAAGGAAATTGTTCGACTCCATGGAATACCATCTAGCATTGTTAGTGACCGAGACCCTATCTTCACAAGTGAGTTTTGGCGGAGTCTGCAAGAAGCGGTAGGCACACAGTTATGCTTGAGCACAGCCTATCATCCCCAAACCGACGGCCAGACAGAAAGAGTGAACAGAGTTTTGGAGGACCTTTTAAGACTGTGCGTCCTTGACTTCGGAGGGACGTGGGAAGACCATCTTCCTTTGGTGGAATTTGCCTACAACAACAGCTACCAAGCAACCATCGGAATGGCGCCCTTTGAAGCTTTATATGGAAGACCGTGCCGATCGCCCACTTGTTGGTGGGAGTCTACTGACAAGCTCATACTTGGACCAGATATGATCCGAGAGACTTCAGAAAAAGTAGACTTAATACGGAGAAGAATGAAGATAGCCCAAGACAGACAAAAATCCTACGCCGACAAGAGGAGGACCGATCTTGAATTTGAGGTTGGGGACAGAGTTTTTCTTAAGGTATCCCCGCTAAGGAACGTTGTTCGTTTTGGAACCACAGGAAAACTAGCACCAAGGTTCGTAGGACCGTTTCCTATCATCGAGAAAATTGGGAAAATGGCCTATAGATTAGAGCTACCCGAAAAGCTGGCCGGAGTTCACAACGTTTTCCATATTTCGCACCTCCGAAAATGTCTACATGAATCTGCTGAAGTGGTAGAGCCAAATATCCTAGAAGAAGCTGAAGTGGAACGCGAAGCAACCGTGAGGAAAGTTCCAACCCGCATATTAGGAACGGAAGTGAAGAAGCTACGCAACCACGAAGTCAAGCTCGTCAAAGTTCAGTGGAGCGACGCCGAGGGAGACGCAACTTGGGAAACTGAAGCTAGAATACGCATAGCCTACCCTTTTCTTTTTGAGGGTACATCTTTGATCTTTCTTTTTCCTTAAGTTGCGCTTTTATCTATCTTTTTAGGTATATCTCCTCGACCTTATCTTTTAGGTAGAAACTCTTTGGATGAAAACATGTAATTGAAACATGTTATGGATGATGGTTGCAAGTGATTGCTAGTGGTTGCTCGTGGTTGCATATACACACACAATCTAGATTTTAGATCGGCTCAGTCACTTCATATTGCATATGCATAAATGTATTTATATTCGTATATGGTTGAAATTTAATGTGTTGTCATATGGATGTTGCATTTATATGAATGATTGTGCACTCATGTAGAATCACGAATAGGAGAATTTTCATACATAATGGATTCATGGCACTTACATAATTCGCATTAAGGAGGTCAACTGAATCAGTAGACCGCCTGATTTTGCATTAGATAAGTACATGTACACACACTTCGCATATGATCATGAAGCATTAGAAGTCTTTTAAGGACAATGGATGCTCGTGTTTGATGGATGAGTAGATGGATGTTTGGATGTTAGGACGTACATTCTTCCTGAACTTGAAGATTTCGGGGATGAAATCCTTTTAAGTGGGGGAGAATGTAACACCCCGTGTATTCTATAACAGTGAAATTCACAAATTAAAGTATAATTAATTCCAAATCAAAGAATTAAGGGAAACGGGATACGCCAATGCGTTCGTCTCGGAATTCTGCTTGGGATAGATTCCAAGTTTGCGTAAAACGGACTCCGTATGAAGAAGATATGGCCTCCGGAAGTTTCAGAATTCAGTTTAAAAATTCAAACAGCTCAGAAATCAGATTTAAATTTCAAAAATCAGGCCAGATTGGCCAGGGCGGGAATTTTCCCGCCCAAGGCACCCAGGTCAACTGGGTAGTCGACCTGGGCTACCCAGGTAGTCGACCTGGGGCACCCAGGTCGACTATATAGTCGACCTGGGGGTCGACTGGGTAGTCGACCTGGCCCCTGAGCCAGGTCGAACCCAGCCCCTCCTGGCTGGCCTGGTCTGTGCTTGGCCGAATTTCTGAGTCTTGCCTTGTCACTAGGGCTAGGTGTCAGCTCCTGATTGGTCTCTCCTTCAAACGAACGGCTATTATTAAACCAAGCTCCATCGACGGTCCTAATCAACTCACAAACTCTATAAAAAGGACCTAAGACTCCACCTAATTCACACAAACAAAAATGAAGATGAGACCGTCATGCTGCTGAGGAAAGACTAGGAATAGCCGTCAAAGTTGAGATACAATTAGGAGACAATTCGAAAGCTTAAAGCAACGTCAATTAAATCAAAACAACGCCTACAACAAAGGATAGCATCTCCAAATTCAGAATTCAGATTCCTGAATTGAAGATTCCTCATACGTTGTAAGTAGAGTGCTATTCCGATGTGAATGAATAATTGTGTTTTGATTTGTGTAAAATGAAAAATGGAATTGTACTTAATTTGTGGTGATAACAATTCATAATTGTACGTTGCTATGATTCTAATTACGAATCGATTTGGGATATTGTGTTATAACGATGTTAGACCTATTGGATAATTGCAAGTATATGATTCATGTTAACGACTACATGTTTATGGTAGTTTATTTGAGATTCATGCAAGTATATGATTCACTATTATGCCAACATGGTGTATATTTTTATAAACACTTTTAGCATGTAGTTGGACTCAATTAAGTATTATGGTTTATATGAATTTAGGTTGGAATTAGCATCATGATTCAAGTGTAAAACCATACATTTGTATTAGAGACAAAAGTAAGCATTTTTGTGAACTTGTGTTGACTCTATGAACATGACTAAACTATGTTTGGTGTTATGCCTAATTGAAAACATGTCTTAGGCCTATGTTGTTATCAAAACCATATGATAATATGTGTGACACATAATTAAGTTAGATTTACATTCCAATTGCAAGTTTACATGAATAGATTAAAAACCACGATTATATGAGTAGAATGATTCATGTTTAGGTATGTTTATGCCATGATTATATGAATAGAATGATTCATGTTTAAGTATGTTTATGCCATGATTATATGTTATTACAATGCAAGTTCACATGTGCCTAATTCATGTTAATTAGATCGTTATGTTGCAAGTTCATGCGTTCACACTCCCCTTTTTATGTTACTTAGAATATATAAACACCATGTTCTAAGCCTCCCCTTTTTCATGTGGCTAAGTTGGGTTTAAATGTTAAACCCAACATATGTTATATTTTAGCAAACGTATAAAACGGGGGTAATGACGTTTGGGTTAAAATATAAAACATATGTGTTGGAATGTTTGACGCATGTCAACGACCTTGAAAAACAATCAAGTGGTATAAATTAATTTTACCCAATAAAGATGAATTTGAATAATGGGCCGCAAATATTTACATATAAAAAGAAAAGAGACAAAATATGTAAATTTAGAAAATACGATGTGTTTAACCCGAGGTTGGATTGAGTTGTGATGTAAACCTGCCCGGAACCGCCCGACTGTCCAGTAGTCACAACAAAACCTATCCAATGTGGGTGGTTAAACACGGAGCCCAATAAGGACCCGAGGTTAGACTGAGTTGTGGCGTAAGACTGCCCGGACCCAACCGGCAACAGGGAGCCACAACAATACATGTCTAATGTGAGAGGTCGAGGCTTTAATAAGACAATTAAGGCTGAGTCAGGATTGATAGGATTAAGTAAATTGAATTAATACTTAATCAAAATGGAACATGCTAAACTATACAGACTGATTGGGGGTTAGGTTTACAAAACACATAACCAACTTAGCATGTTGGCTAGAAATAGAAAACCTAGTAGCGGGGGACTCTTTTCAGCAGTAACCCTACATGGTGTATCAGGATACCCTGAACTAGGCAGGGTGGGGCACGATTACTGGGCTGACTGTAAGAGGTCAAATCGACGGCGGTGGTGCAGCAGTGTAGGTTCTAACGGGGTGCGGGCGTGCACACACTCCGGCGCAGAAAAATAAGGCACTGGGCACCAGTAGCATACCTGTGCATTCTAGGATTGTGTCGGGCCGCCACCATGGGACTTGATACAACCCATGGTGGGACCAGCATAGGTAACTACAACATCGGGGGCCGTAAGACACATGTAACTATGCGAGTAGGAGCCGATCATTAGAAATGGATGACTTCACCCTGATTATGGGGTGCCTGTTGGGAACTAGTTTATATGGATGCAGAGATTAATATGGGGTACGATAGTATATTCGACTCTAGACAACTTAACTTAGTTTAGGGTGCTTTCCCATTTCCAGTTTATACTTATCATACCCAGTTCTTTATTCATAGACTGAATAGTCCTAGACTTACTCAGGCTTTATGTCTGACTCTACTTTTCTTTCGTCTTCTTTTCTTTCGTTCCCCCAGGTCCATAGGGAGGGAATACTGCAGCTTGACCAGTTTTCACATCCAGCTTGAAGAGAAAGAATGTATTGCTTGGATCTTTTTCGTTTCGGACTATGGCTTTGGACCGCAATTATGGGACTTATGCAGTTTACTTATGTTTTTATGCTTCTTTAAATAATGTAATCAAGACAGTTATGAAGATGTAATACTTTTGGAAGTATTGTAAGACAATTATGGCACGGTTTGTGTAACACGTATTTTAATGAAATAAAAGTTGCTGTTGTTTTCCGCTGTTCAAAAATATGTGTTCTTATATCTGTCTTGTGTATCTGTGACTTATACTTATAAACCTCCACCAAAATTAGGGCATTCCCTTTGAGAATGACCATAACGGAGGTGGGGTGTTTCAATATTTATCTGTCTTGTAAATTTTTCTGTGTCTTGTACCTATAACCCTCCACCAAAGTTAAGGCATTCCCTTTGTGAGTGACCTTAACGGAGGTGGGGTGTTTCACTTGGTATCAGAGCCAAGGTTTACCAGATCAAATAAGAGTTTTCGAAAACTATTTTCAAAAAAAAGAAATATAAAGAAGCGTTTTACAAGAAAAAGTGTTGTTTTAAATTTAAAAATGCATAATCCCCAAAGCCATATGCACTATCTTTCTATCCTTCGTTTTGAATCTTTTCTTTTTTGTTTCAGCATGTCTGGGAATCTTAACCTTCCAGAGGGTGTACCAATACCTGGCTAGTTCAGGAGGTACGTAGAGGCTAGGGCCAACGACGCAGGCCCAACAGGTATTCCTCCTCCTCCAGCTGCAGCGGTTCCTCCTCCTCCTCCTCGTGCAAATGCTTTCTCAAAGATTTGTAAAGACTTTAGAGCCATGGGTGGAAAGGATTTCAAGGGAACTGAATCATTCGTAGAAGCAAGGAACTGGCTCAAAGAAACTGAGGATTTGTTCGTTATCTTCGAGGTGGACGATAGGCAGAAGATACAATTGGCTGTATGGTTGCTCAAAGACGAAGCTTCCTGTTGGTGGGAAGTCACTAACGCTGAAAGACCAGTTGAAACATAGATGGATTTCAGAATAAGGTTTGAGATGAAATTCCTCTCACAAGCTGAACGAAGTTTATAGTTGGAAAAGTTCTTATCTCTTAAGCAAGGAAGTATGACGCTCAAGGAGTACGTCAACAAATTCAATCAGCTGGCCCGATTTGGACTGGACTTAGTGAATACTCCTCATAAGAAGGCTCTCCGATTTGTCAAGGGATTGAATAAGCCACTTCACAGCTTGGCTATGACCCATGTACCTATGGGGGCTACTTACGAGAGGTTAGTGGACATGGCACTCTTACATGAGGAAGACAAGGGAAAGAAAGAGGAAAAAGCAGAAGTGCCTCAAGATAATAAGGGGTAGGGGTCACAGAACAAGAAGGATGATTCAAAGAAAGGCGGGAAGAACAACAAACCCCATGACAAAAGAAAGTGTAATTTCTGTGGCATTCCTGGACATCTGATCAAAGACTGCAAGAAGAAGAAAAGGAAGATGGGTGGATGTTTCCACTGTGGTGAGACAGGACACATGGCTAGGGCCTGCCCAAGGAAGCAAGGACAGGGAGCTGGACCTTCTTCTGGAGTACAAGTTCACGCTCTCACGGTACCTCCGCAAGAACGAGGTAGAAATATTTCTGTCGAAAGTTTAGTCTATCTTTTTGATCATCCTGTTCGTACACTATTTGATTCTGGCGCATCGCAATCTTTTATATCTACTGCTTTAGTGGGATCTCTGCACCTAGACACCAGTATAGTAGAGGATCCCTTGGTTGTTTCAAATCCAATTGGGGGCTCAGCTTATTTGTCAATGGTTTGTTTGGGTTTGAAAATATCTATACTAAGTGTTGGGTTTAGATGTAATGCCTTTGTTTTGGGCTTCACGGGCTATGGGTTGATTCTAGGCATGGACTGGCTATCCAGTAATGGTGTCGTCCTCGATTGTGAAAAGAGAGTAGTTAGACTCATGACTCGCCTCGGTAACACTCTCGAAATTTCTTGTAATCCCATGAACTCCGTCATGCTTTGTTATCTAGAATCTCTTGATGCGTCTGTTGAGAACTTGCAGTCTGTAAGGGTAGTCCGTGAATACTCTGATGTGTTTGAAGAGGTAAAGGGCTTACCTCCGAAGCGGGAGATAGACTTCCGCATATACCTCGTTGACAACGCAAAACCCGTTGCTTTACCCGTTAGACACATGGCTCCAAGGGAGAGGAAAGAACTCAGCAAGCAAGTTAAAGAATTGCTTGAGAAGGGGTTTATAAGGCGGAGTATTTCCGAATGGGGTGCTCCAGTAGTGTTCGCAACTAAAGCAGACGGTTCGCTTCGCCTGTGCGTTGATTATAGGGAGCTAAACAAGCTGACCAAGAAGAATAGGCACCCACTCCCGAGAATAGATGATTTGTTCGATCATCTTGTAGGTGCATCGGTCTTCTCCCAATTAGATTTAGCTACCGGGTTTCATCAGCTAAGAGTGGTTGAAGACAGCATTGACAAGACCGCGTTCAAAACTCCAGATGGTTTCTTCGAGTGACTTGTCATGCCTTTCGGCTTGACAAATGCACCCGCTTACTTCGTTGATTTAATGAGAAGGGTGTTCCGAGAGTTCCTCAATAAGTTTGTGGTAGTCTTCATAGACGATATTTTGATCTTCTCAAAGAATGAGGAAGAGCATGCTCAGCATCTAAAGGAAGCATGGATACTCTCCGTGCACATCAGTTGAAAGCTAAATTCTCCAAATGCCATTTCTGGAGAGAAGAAGTTAGGTTCCTTGGACACGTGGTGTCCAAAGAGGGGATAGCTGTGGACCCCGCGAAAGTGGTTGCTGTGCAAGATTGGAAGGTTCCTCGAAACGCAATCGAAGTCCGAAGCTTTCTCGGGCTAGCAGGCTTTTATCAAAAGTTCATTAATCATTTTGCAAAAATCTCAGCTCCACTTACAAGGTTGACAAAGAACCTAGCTTTCAATTGGGATTTGGATTGCGATATTGCTTTCCAACGTTTGAAAAGGGCTCTAACAACAGCCCTAGTTCTGACATTGCCTGATGGAAGCAAGATGTTTACAGTGTACACAGATGCATGCGGAACAGGACTCGGCGCTGTTTTGATGCAAGAAGGGAAGGTAGTGGCTTATGGTGGAAGGCAGTTGAAAGTACATGAGAAAAACTACCCAACCCACGACCTAGAGTTGGCAGCCATCGTTTTTGCACTTAAGTCTTGGCGCCATTATCTCCTAGGTGGAAAATTTGAATTATACTGACCATATATCATTGAAATACCTCTTCTCACAGAAGGATCTCAACTTGAGGCAGCAAATATGGATGGAGTTTCTTGCCTCCTACGATTTTGAGATTTCCTACACTCTTAGCAAGTGCAATGTAGTAGCAGACACCTTGAGTAGAAAGAAATTGACCTTAAGCCATCTCTTTGTGGAAAGGCAAAGCTTGGACTTCATAGCAAGCTTTAACTTCAGATCCTCCTCTGACTTTGTACCTGGCTTGCTAGCAACGCTTGAAGTGCGGCCAACTCTATTAGACTCAATCGGAGCCGCGCAAAGAGAAGACCCTCAGCAAGCCGATGTGATGGACAAGTTAGTTAGGGGTGAGACTTCTAGTCACCTCAATAGATACTCCATTGATGACAGGGGCTGGTTGAGACGAGATGGAAGACTCTGTGTCCCACAAGCAAGGGATTTGGTAAAGGCGGTTTTAGAAGAGGCACACCATTCCAAGCTGACCATACACCCAGGCGGAGACAAAATGTATAAAGACATCAAAAGAGTTTTCTTTTTGAATGGCATGAAGCAGGACGTAGTTGAATTTGTTTCTAAGTGTTTAATATGCCAACAAGTCAAGGCGGAGCAGAAGAAGCCTGGTGGTCTGCTCCATCCTCTAGAGGTCCCAGAGTGGAAATGGGATAGCATCTCGATGGACTTTATAGATGGGTTGCCTAGGTCAAGAAGAGGCAATACCAGCATTTGGGTAATAGTGGACAGGCTCACAAAAAGCGCCCACTTTATACCCGTCAAGAGTAGAAGGATTGCCTCATCTCTATCATCCATATATCTTAAAGAGATAGTTCGACTCCATGGGATACCCTCTAACATAGTGAGTGATCGAGACCCTATCTTCACGAGCGAGTTTTGAAGGAGTTTACAAGAGGCTGTAGGCACACAGTTACGCTTAAGCACAACCTATCACCCTCAAACCGATGGCCAAACGGAAAGAGTCAACAGAGTATTAGAAGACCTCTTGAGATTATGCATTATTGACTTCGGAGGTACATGGGAGGATCATCTACCTTTGGTGGAATTCGCTTACAACAATAGCTACCAAGCCACCATAGGCATGGAGCCTTTCGAAGCTTTATATGGAAGACCGTGCAGGTCACCAACTTGCTGGTGGGAGTCCACAGACAAGCTCATACTTGGACCAGACATGATTAGGGAAACTTCAGAGAAAGTAGACTTGATACGAAGAAGAATGAAGACTGCCCAAGATAGACAGAAGTCCTACGTAGACAAAAGAAGAACTGACCTTGAGTTCGAAGTTGGAGACAAGGTGTTCCTTAAAGTATCTCCTTTAAGGAGCGTCGTTCGCTTTGGATCCGCAGGAAAGTTAGCACCAAGATTTGTAGGGTCATTCCTTATTATCAAGAAGATTGGGAAGATGGCTTATAGGTTACAGCTGCCTGAAAGATTGGCCGGGGTTCATAATGTCTTTTATGTCTCTCACCTGCGGAAGTGCTTACACGAGTCTGCCGAAGTGGTAGAAGCAAGCATGCTAGAGGAAGTAGAAGTTGAACGAGAAGCAACTATAAGGAGAATTCCAACCCATATCTTGGGAACAGAAGTCAAAAAGCTACGCAACCGTGAAGTTAAGCTCGTCAAAGTTCAATGGAGCGACACCGAGGAAGACGCGACTTGGGAAACTGAGGACAGAATACGCACAGCCTACCCTTTTCTTTTTTAGGGTACATCCTTAATCTCTTTTTCCTTAAGTTTATGGTCGTATCTATCTTTTTTGGGTATATCTCCTCGATCCTATCCTTTATCCTTAGGTAGAAACCCATTTGGATGTAAACATGTAATTGAAACATGTTGTGTTTGATGGTTGCAAGTGGTTGCTCGTGGATGCATATACACACACATTAGGTATTAGATCGGCTCAGTCACTTTCATATTGCATATGCATATATGTATTTGTATATGTATTGAAACTTGATGTGTTATCATATGGACGTTGCATTTATATGAATGATTGTGCACTCATGTAGGAAATTTTGAGTAGGAAAAAAAATCACATTCATAATGGACTCATGGCACTGACATAATTTGCATTAAGGAGGTCAACTGAATCAGTAGACCGCCTGATTTTTCATTAGATAAGGACATGTACACACACAATGCATATGATCACGAAGCATTAGAAATCTTTTAAGGACAATGGACACCTGTGTTTGATGGTTGAGTAGATGGATGATTGGATGGTAGGATATAAGTTCTTCTCGACTTGAAGATTTCGGGGACGAAATCCTTAAAGGAGGGGAGAATGTAACACCCTGTATTTTCTGTTAATGCTATAGTAATGAATCAAAGAATAATTAATTTCAAATGTGAGAATTAAGGGATACGGGTTACGCCATTGCGTTCGTCTCACAATTCTGCTTGAGATAGAATCTGAGTTTACGTAAAATGGACACCGTATGAAGGAGATATGGACGAACGAAGTTAAAGCAGAAAACCAGAAGAAAGAAGGAAAAAAATGCACTAGCGCACTTTAAAGTGCGCCAATACAAAAGTTACACTAGCACACCTGCCAAGTGCGCCCAGGCCAAGCAGAGAACCTGCACAGCTTTCTGGTGTGATCTGATCCATACTATGAGTCATTGCTGAGTCCTTTCTGACACCTTGCTGAGTCATTAGGGCTGAGGTGTCACCCTATCCTGACTGAATGGTTACGGTTAACCCTAGGATCATCCGACGGCTCAAATTAAATTGAAATTCTATATAAACAACCCAATGCTCAAACCTGAAAATCACACAAAAAATAATCCTGGAACTATCATGCCATCAATAGAGAACTTGGAGTAGGCGTCACCAGCTCAAAGGCCAAATAAAAACCTGAATCAAAATCAAATTAAAAGTAATCAAATTCTACGATCTACATCAAAGGCGAGCTTACCAATTTCAGAATTCAGATTTCAGAAATCAAGAATTCCTTTTTAATTTGTAAGTTGGTTATTACGTAGATTTAAACGTTCTTTCAAATGAATCATGACATGTTGTAATTCGAATATAGAATGATGCTTATGTATAAGATAAATAAAGTTTGATTCTTAAATTACCATTGCGATTGATCATGTCTATATGTTTGTGATGATGAACATACCATATTGGATGTTATTGGAATCTATTATGATTTGGTAGTGGATTTATTATGCCAACTAAGTGGTGAAACATGTCATGTTATAATTTGGTGGTTACTTGCAAGTTTATGATCTAAAGCACATGCTTAACACTCATGTATATTTAGATCCATGTTAAGTTGAATCTATTTATGTTGCAAGATTTGATTTGTAGCTCTCTTATGTTTAACACACATAAGTTATCATGCTATGTTGTGATTCAAATATGTTTATAGTAGCTCTCTTATGTTTAACACACATAAGTTATCATGCTAAGTTGTGATTCGAATATGTTTATAATAGTTCTCTTATGTTTAACACACATAAGTTAATACGCTAAGTTGTGATTTAAATGTGTTTATAGTAGCTTTCTTATGTTTTGGCATACATAAGATAATATGCTAAGTTGTGGTTTAAAATTGTGTTTATATGTAAAACCTCCGTGCTAGACCTTTATCAAGTTCACATGACAATTAGACCCAACTTAGTCACAAGTTCACCTTTACCCGTTTAATTAAGTCAATGATACTTCTATGCCAAGTTACACGTGATAAGTTAAATGTATGCTATTTTATGTTTATTTCATGTCCCTTGTTTATTACCCCCTTTTGTTTATGGGTTTGGGCTAATTTACTAGCCCAACATTTTATGTGATTCATGCGTACGTTCCACGGGGATAACGATGGGATAATATGAAAATTCATGGCATAGATTTGTTCATAAAATGGTATATTTGATATACCATTTATTGTGAGCATAATCAAAGGATAATTACGGCATGATTAAACTAAAATTAATTTACGTAAAGAAATTAGACATATATAGAAAATATGTGAATTCAGAAAAGACGAATATGCCTAACCTGAGGTTAGACTGAGTTGTGGTGTAAATCTGCCCGGAACCGACCGACATATCCAGTGACCATAACAAGACCTGACTAATGTGGGTGGTTAGTGCATCAAGCCCAAAAAGAACCCGAGGTTAGACTGAGTTGTGGTGTAAATCTGCCCGAATCCGACCTGCATATCCAGTGACCACAACAAGACCTGTCTAATGTGAGTGGTTGGTGCTTTAATGAATAAATTAAAGCTAAGTCAGGATTGGTAGGGTTAAGTCAATTAGGGAAACACTTAACCGATTCAACATGTTAACTAAACGAATGGGTGGGGTTAGGTAAACTTTGACACTTAACCAAATAAACATGTTGATTAGAAATCCCTAGTAACGAGGACCCATTTCAGCAGTAATCCACATAGATGTATCATGGTACCCTGAAACTAGGCAGGGTGGGCACGATTACTGGGATGATTATAAGCGGTCAAAACGTCGGCAGTTGGTGCATCAGTGTATGTTCCGACGGAGTATGGACGTGCACGTACTCCAGAGTGGAAAAAGCAGGCACTGGGCATCAGTAGTATACACTGTGCATCTTGAATCGTGTCGGGTTGCCACCAGAGGGACTGATACACCCCATGTTGGGACCAGCATAGGTATCTACAGACAAGCGGGGCCGAATGACATAGGATATGAATGCATGCGAGTAGGAGCCGATCATTAAGGGGATCGTTTGTTATGAACACCTAGGGCTGGTTGAACCAATGGTTAAGTAGGTGCAGGGACTATAGTAATGGGTGCGATCAATGTTCCTCTTATCTTATATTAGGGTATTGTCCTATGTTCTGTTATTACTGCCATGACCCATTTCCTTGTTTAAATACTAGTAATCACTGAACTTACCAGACTTATTGTCTGACCCATTTTCTTTCGTCCTCTTTTCTTCTGTTCCCCCCCGGTCCACAGGGAGGGTGAAACACCCCACCCTCCATTAAGGTCACTCACTAAGGGAATGCCTTAACTTTGGTGGAGGTTTATAGGTAAAAGTCACAGATAAAACACAAGACAGATATAAACACACATATATATAGGCAGCGGAAAACAACAGACTTTTTATTTCATAAAATACTTGTTCATACAAAACACTTCCATAACTGTCACATAACACTTCCAAAACATTACATCATCATTTCTGTCTTGGTTATTAAATAAATAAGCATAAAACATAATTAAAACTGCATAAATCCCCATGATTGTATCCAACAGCCATAGCCAAAGCAAGAGAGTCCAAACCGTACATCTACTATCTTGAAGCTTTGCAAAGAGTCTGACTAAGCTGAGTTGTTTCCTCCCTACGGACCTAGGGGGAAACGGAAGAAAAGAAGACGAAAGAAAATAGGGTCAACCATAAAGCCTGGTAAATCTAGTGACTCTTCAGTATGTGAATAAGAATAAGGGCATGATAGGTATAAACTGGAAATAGGAAAGTATCATAAACTAAGATAAAGCAGTTTGAAACGAATATCCTATCGCACCCCACACTATATCTCTGCACCTACAGGTATTAGTTCTGAACTGTCACCCTGTGCTGAGGGTAAAGTGATCCCCTTTTTCTTAAGATCGGCTCCTACTCGCATAGTCATCTGTGTCTTATGCCCCCAATGATTGTAGATACCTATGTTGGTCCCACCATGGGGTGTATCAAGACCCATGGTGGTGGCCCAACACAATCCTTAGAATACATAGGTTATACTACTGATGCGCCAGTGCCCTGTTTGTCTGCTCCGAAGTGTGTGCACGCCCGCACTCCGTTAGAACCCACATTGTGCACCAACCGCCGTCGCTTTTGACCGCTTACAATCAGCCCAGTAATCGTGTCCCACCCTGCCTAGTTTCAGGGTACCAAGATACCTAATTTGGGTTACTGCTGAAACGGGTCTCTCGTTACTAGGGTTTTCTAGTCAAACATCTTAAGTGGTTAAGTGTCTGTATTAACCTAATCCCATCCATCAATTCTTGTTAACAAGTTGAATTTGGTTAAGTGTTTTAGTTAACTTAACCCTACCATCTGTCCTTAGCCTCTTACAGCACCGACCACTCACATTAGACAGATATTGTTACGGTTACTGGATGTGCCGGTCGGTTCCGGGCAGATTTACACCGTAACTCAGTCTAACCTCGGGCCCTTATTGGGCTCCATGCTTAACCACCCACATTGGATAGGTATTGTTGTGACTACTGGACAGCCGGGCGGGTCCGGGCAGGTTTACATCACAACTCAATCCAACCTCGGGTTAAGCATATCGTATTTTCTAAATTTACATATTTGTCTTTATTACCTGTTATATGTAAATTTGTTCCATTAAAGGTTATTGCCCACATTCCAAGTTTAACATTTTTGGTATAAGGATTTATACCGTTTTAAATGCCACCAATTTTGGCATGTGACAAACATGCCAATTTCATATATTTTTATGCCAAGTTTTCCTATCCATTTTACCCAACGTTACCCCGTCTAAATATTAGGCTAACAACTCTTAGCCTAATTTTCGTTCGCATGACTTTAACATATGATATTAGGCTAAAAACTTAGCCTAATTTAGCGCACAAAGTTTGCATAAAGGAATCTATCTACATAACATGTCATAGGTGTAAACTTATACATAATAGGGGTGAACTTGCAAAATGATCGTCATGAATGTCATAGGTGTGAACTTGGCATTTTGGCATAGTCATTATGAACATAATAGGGTTGAACTTGCAAAATGACTAATCAACATACATGTGAATTTACAACATAGCCTAAATCACTTTCATATATGTGAACTTGCATTTAAATAGGGATCTAACCAAATAGGTGTCACATAAATTAACATATGATTTAGACAACATAAGCCTAAACATGTTTTGGATCTAGGCATAACATCGAACATCACTAGCATATGATAAGAATATGACATTTTCATAAGCATGTATAATTTTATGACAAGGGTACGAACTAGATCCAATTAAATATCTAATTACAACATGGAACATGTATTAAAGCGGATCTTGGCATGGATCCAATTAACTTGCAACTTTCTTACAAACATACTAGCATGTATGTGAACATAATCGTTTAGGCATAAAGGTTCTAACATATATATACATGACATCTTAATCACATACAACCTATATAATCACATAAACATATAGGTGTCGATTACAACATGAACTATACAACTTGCTTGTGATTCTATATGTACAATAGGATCAATATCAATTCAACTATACCACAAACATCATAGTACTACAATCATTTCAATACATAGATGTGAATTAACATTGTTGTTACACAATAACACAATTCCATTTCCATTTTACATCGAACCAAATCCTAATTTTTATTCACATCGGAAAAATCACTATACTTACAATAAACGACGGTCTTGTTTTCTGATTTCTGAATTCTGAATTTGATATGCTTTCCTTTGGGTAGACTAATGTTGATTTGATTCGTGTTTTAACTTTAATTTGGCTCGTCTCTAAGCTTTTCTACAAGTGGAGGCTCCTCTCAATTTCCTTTCGACAGCATGGCGGCTCCGTCTCTAATTTCTTATGTGAATTTAGGTTGGAGTCTTAGGTTGTATTTATAGAATTTTAGATTGATTTGAGCCTTCCAATGATCCTAGACGAATCTAGACCATTCACTTCGAAAGGAGCAAACCAAAATGCGACATGTCAGCCCTAGTGACATAGCCAAGCCTCAGAAATCGACCAGAACCCGACCAGGCCAGCCAGGGCCAAACCAGGTCGACTGGGCAGGTCGACCCTATGATCGACCTGGTCACCCAGGTCGACCCCCAGGTTGACCCCCTGGTCGACCTGGTGCCTGAGCGGGAATTTTCCCGCCCAGCCCAGTTTGGGTCTGATTTTGAATTTTGAACTTCGTTTTGAACCGTTTGAATTTTAATTTGAATTCTGAAACTTCTGGAGGTCATAACTCCTTCATACGGAGTCCGATTCACGCAAACTCGGACTCTATCTCAAGCAGAATTCCGAGACGATCGCAAGGTGAAACCCGTTTCCCTTAATTCTTTCATTAATAATTAATTATACTTAAATTTGTTATTATACAATTAACAAAAAACTTGGGGTGTTACATTCTCCCCTCCTTTTAGGATTTCGTCCCCGAAATCTTCAAGTCTGGAAGAACGTAAGTCCTAACATCCAATCGTCCATCTACTCAAACTTTAAACACAGGCATCCATTGTCCTTAAAAGACTTCTAATGCTTTATGAAGATATGCACAGTGTGTGTACATGTCCTTATCTAATGCAAAATCAGAGGGTCTACTGATTCAGTTGACCTCCTTAATGCAAATCATGTAAGTGCCATGAATCCATTATGTATGCAAAAATTTGTCCTTACCCATAATTCTACATGAGTGTGCAACCATTTATACAAATTCAACATTCATATGACGACATATCAAGTTTCAACCACATACAAATATGAATACATATATGCATATGCAGTATGAAGTGACTGAGCCGATCTAAAACCTAGGTTGTGTGTGTATATGCATCCACGAGCAACCACTAGCAACCACTTGCAGCCATCAATCATAACATGTTTCAAATACATGTTTACATACAAAGGGGTTTCTACCTAAGGACAAAGGATAATATCGAGGAGATATACCTAAAAATATAGATAAAGCACAACTTAAGGAAAAAGAGAGATCAAGGATATACCCTCAAAAAGAAAAGGGTAAGCCACGCGAATTCTGTCCTCAGTTTCCCAAGTCGCGTCTTCCTCGGTGTCGCTCCACTGAACTTTGACGAGCTTTACTTCGCGGTTGCGTAGCTTTTTGATTTCAGTTCCTACGATTCGAGTTGGAACTCTCCTTACAGTTGCTTCACGTTCTACCTCGGCTTCTTCTAGAATGCTTGGCTCCACCACTTCCGCAGATTCATGTAGACATTTCCGGAGATGAGAAACGTGAAAGACGTTGTGAATTCCAGCCAACCTTTCAGGCAACTCTACTCTATAAGCCATTTTCCCAATCTTCTCGATGATAGGGAATGGTCCTACAAATCTTGGTGCTAGCTTTCCTGCGGATCTGAAGCGAACGACGTTCCTTAAAGGGGATACCTTAAGGAAAACCCTGTCCCCAACCTCAAACTCAAGGTCGGTCCTTCTTTTGTCGGCGTAGGATTTCTGTCTGTCTTGGGCTGTCTTCATTCTTCTTCGTATCAAGTCTATTTTTTCTGAAGTCTCTCGAGTCATGTCCGGCCCAAGTATAAGTTTGTTAGTAGACTCCCACCAACAAGTTGGTGATCGGCACGGTCTTCCATATAGAGCTTCGAAGGGCGCCATACCGATGGTGGCTTGGTAGCTGTTGTTGTAGGCGAATTCCACCAAAGGAAGATGATCCTCCCATGTCCCTCCAAAGTCAAGCACTCAAAGTCTCAAAAGATCCTCTAAAACTCTATTCACCCTTTCCATCTGGCCATCAGTTTAGGGGTGATAGGTCGTGCTCAAACATAACTGTGTGCCTACAGCTTCTTGCAGACTCCGCCAAAACTCGCTTGTGAAGATAGTGTATCGATCTCTAACAATGCTAGAGGGTATCCCATGGAGTCGAACTATTTCCTTGAGATAAAGAGACGCCAGAGATGAGGCAGTCCTTCTACTCTTAACAGGTAAAAAGTGGGCGCTTTTTGTGAGCCTATCTACTATTACCCAAATTCTAGTATTGCCCCTTCTTGATCTAGGCAGTCCATCAATGAAGTCCATTGAAATGCTATCCCACTTCCACTATGGGACCTCTAAAGGATGAAGCAGTCCTCCAGGCTTCTTCTTTTCCGCCTTGACCTGTTGGCAGGTCATGCACTTAGAAACGAAATCTGCCACATCC
Source organism: Allium sativum (assembly GCA_030737875.1). NCBI lineage: Eukaryota > Viridiplantae > Streptophyta > Magnoliopsida > Asparagales > Amaryllidaceae > Allium > Allium sativum. The sequence goes on along the minus strand of CM060920.1, from coordinate 324,762,074 downwards.
TTCTTCATGCCACTCCAAAAGAAAGTTCTATTTATATCCTTGTACATCTTATCTCCGCCAGGGTGTATAGTCATCTTGGAATGATGTGTTTCCTCGAGAACCATCTTTGTCAACTCCCTTGCTTGTGGGACGCACAGTCTTCCATCTCGCCTCATCCAACCCTTATCATCGATGGTGTATCTATTGAGGTAACTAGAAGTCTCACCCCTAATAAGTTTATCAATCACATCAATGAGTTGAGGGTCTTCACGTTGTGCAGTCCCTATTGAGTCCAAGAGAGTAGGGCGTACTTCGAGAGATGCTAACAAACCCGGTACAAAATCCGAGGAGGTCCTAAAGTTAAAACTGGCTATATACTCCAAGCTTTGCCTTTCTACAAAGAGAGGGCTTAAAGCCAGTTTCTTTCGGCTCAACGCGTCTGCTACTACATTGCCTTTGCCGGGAGTATAGGTAATTTCAAAATCGTATGAGGCAAAAAACTCCATCCATCTTTGCTGCCTCAAGTTAAGATCCTTCTGCGAGAAGAGATATTTCAATGATTTATGGTCAGTGTATAATTCGAACTTCTCACCTAGGAGATAATGGCGCCAAGACTTAAGTGCAAAGACGATGGCGGCCAACTCAAGATCGTGTGTTGGGTAGTTCTTTTCATGAACCTTCAATTGCCTTCCACCATAAGCTACTACCCTTCCTTCTTGCATTAGAACAGCGCCTAGTCCTGTTCCACATGCATCCGTGTATACTGTGAACATTTTGCTTCCGTCAGGCAGAGTTAGAACTGGGGCTGTTGTAAGAGCCCTTTTTAGGTGTTGGAAAGCAATGTCACAGTCCAAATCCCAAGCAAATGTTAGATTCTTCTTTGTTAGCCTTGTGAGTGGAGCTGAGATTTTCGTGAAATCCCTAATGAACTTTCGGTAAAAACCTACTAGCCCAAGAAAGCTTCGGACTTCGGTTGCATTTCTTGGTGTCTTCCAATCTTGCACTACCACCACTTTCGCGGGGTCCACCGCCAACCCTTCTTTGGACACTATACGTCCAAGAAATCTTACTTCTTCTCTCCAAAAATGGCACTTGGAGAATTTGGCTTTTAGCTGATGAACTCGAAGAGTTTCCATGATTTCTTTCAGATGCTGAGCATGTTCTTCCTCATTCTTTGAGAAGATCAAAATATCATCAACGAAGACCACCACGAATTTATTGAGGAATTCTCTGAATACCCTGCTCATTAGGTCTACGAAATAAGCAGGTGCGTTTGTCAAGCCGAAATGCATGACAAGCCACTCAAAGAAACAATTTGGGGTTCTGAACGCTGTTTTATCGATGCTATCTTCAGCTACTCTTAGCTGATGGAACCCCGTAGCTAGATCAAGTTGGGAGAAAACCGACGCACCTACAAACTGATCAAACAAATCGTCGATTCTGGGAAGAGGGTGCCTATTCTTTTTGGTCAGCTTGTTTAGCTCCCTATAGTCAACACAAAGACGTAGTGAACCATCAACTTTGGTGGCGAACACCACTGGAGCACCCCATTCCGAGATACTCCTTCTTATAAACCCCTTCTCGAGAAGCTCCTTAACTTGCTTACTGAGCTCCTTTCTCTCCTTTGGAGCCATGTGTCTAACAGGCAGAGCCATGGGCTTTGCATTATCAACAAGATATATGCGGAAGTCTATTTCCCGCTTTGGAGGTAAGCCTTTCACCTCTTCAAAGACATCCGGATATTCCTGGACCACTCTAACCGACTGTAAATTCTCAACTGAAGCGTCAAGCGACTCTAGATAACTAAGCATAACAGCATTCAAGGGATTACAAGAAATTTCTAGAGTGTTACCGAGCCGAGTCAAGAGTCTAACCACTCTTTTCTCACAATCAAGAATGGCACTATTACTGGATAACCAGTCCATGCCTAAGATCAATCCATATCCTGAGAAGCCCAAAACAAAGGCACTACATCTAAATTCAACACTTAGAATAGAGATTTTCAAATCCAAGCAAACCATCGATAAATAAGCCGAGCCCCCAATTGGATTTGAGACAACCAAGGGATCTTCTACCATACTAGTGTCTAGGTGCAGAGATTCTACTAAATCAGATGAAATAAAGGAGTGTGATGCACCAGAATCAAAGAGAGTGCAAACTGGGTGATCATAAAGATAAACTAAGCTTTGTACAGAAATATTTCTACCTCGTTCTTGTGGAGGTGCCACCAGTGCATGAACTTGACCCCCTGGAGTGGATCCAGCCCTCTGTCCCTGCCCCCGCTTCTTTGGGCAGTCCTTAGCCAAGTGCCTAGTTTCTCCGCAATGGAAGCAACCACCACTCATCTTCGCCTTCTTCTTTCTGCAGTCTTTCACTATATGCCCAACAATGCCACAGAAATTGCACTTTCTCTTTTCACGGGTTTTGTTGTTCTTCCCGCCTTTCTTGAAGTCTGTTTTCTTAGCCTGTAAACCTTCCTTCTTTTCTTCCACCTTAGTCTCTTTCTTGCCCTTGTCTTCCTCGTGTAGCAATGCCATGTCCACTAAGCTTTCGTAAGTCGCTCCCATGGATACATGAGTCATAGCAAGGCTATGTAGAGGCTCATTCAGACCTTTGACGAAGCAGAGCGCCTTCTTGTGTTGGGTGTTTACTAAGTCCAGCCCAAATCTGGCCAGCTGATTAAACTGATTAACGTACTCCCGGATCATCATATTTCCCCGTTTCAGAGTTAGGAACTTCTCCATTTGCAGGCTTCTTTCAGCTTGGGAGAGGAATTTCATCTCAAATCTCGTCCTGAAATCCTCCCATGTTTCCACTGGCCTCTCAGCATTGGTGATCTCCCACCAATAAGACGCTTCATCTTTAAGCAACCACACTGCTAGCTGTATCTTTTGCCTATCGTCAACTTCGAAGATGACAAACAGATCATCGGTCTCCTTTAGCCAGTTTCTTGCTACTACAAAGGATTCAGTTCCATAAAAGTCCTTTCCACCCATAGCCTTAAAGTCTCTACATGTCTTTGCAAAAGCTTTTCCACGAGGAGGAGGAGGAACCGCTGCCACTGGAGGAGGAATGTCTGCTGGGCCCGCGCCGTTGGCCCTAGCTTCCAGGTACCTCCTAAACCAGCTGGGTATCGGTACCCCTTCTGGAAGGTTAAGATCTCCAGACATGCTGAAACAAAAAGGAAAGATTCAAAATGAAGGATAGAGAGATAGTGCATATGGATTTGGGGGATTATGCCTTTTAAAATATCAAAACTTTTTCTTGAAAATGCTTCTTTAAACTTCTCGTTTGAAAATAGTTTCAAAAACTTTTATCTTATCTGGTAAACCTATGCTCTGATACCAAGTGGAACACCCCACCCTCCATTAAGGTCACTCACTAAGGGAATGCCTTAACTTTGGTGGAGGTTTATAGGTAAAAGTCACAGATAAAACACAAGACAGATATAAACACATATATACAAGCCGCGGAAAACAACAGACTTTTTATTTCATAAAATACTTGTTCATACAAAACACTTCCATAACTATCACATAACACTTCCAAAATATTACATCATCATTTCTGTCTTGGTTATTAAATAAATAAGCATAAAACATAATTAAAACTGCATAAATCCCCATGATTGTATCCAACAGCCATAGCCAAAGCAAGAGAGTCCAAACCGTACATCTACTATCTTGAAGCTTTGCAAAGAGTCTGACTAAGCTGAGTTGTTTCCTCCCTACGGACCTAGGGGGAAACGGAAGAAAAGAAGACGAAAGAAAATAGGGTCAGACATAAAGCCTGGTAAATCTAGTGACTCTTCAGTATGTGAATAAGAATAAGGGCATGATAGTTATAAACTGGAAATAGGAAAGTATCATAAACTAAGATAAAGCAGTTTGAATCGAATATACTATCGCACCCTACACTATACCTCTGCACCTACATGTATTAGTTCTGAAATGTCACCCCGTGCTGAGGGTAAAGTGATCCCCTTTTTCTTAAGATCGGCTCCTACTCGCATAATCATCTGTGTCTTACGCCCCCCAATGATTGTAGATACCTATGCTGGTCCCACCATGGGGTGTATCAAGACCCATGGTGGCGGCCCGACACAATCCTTAGAATAAATAGGTTATACTACTGATGCGCCAGTGCCCTGTTTGTCTGCTCCGAAGTGTGTGCACGCCCGCACTCCGTTAGAACCCACACTGTGCACCAACCGCCGTCGCTTCTGACCACTTACAATCAGCCTAGTAATCGTGCCCCACCCTGCCTAGTTTCAGGGTACCAAGATACCTAATTTGGGTTACTGCTGAAACGGGTCCCTCGTTATTAGGGTTTTCTAGTCAAACATGTTAAGTGGTTAAGTGTCTGTATTAACCTAACCCTACCCATAAATTCTTGTTAACATATTGAATTTGGTTAAGTGTTTTAGTTAACTTAACCCTACCATCTGTCCTTAGCCTCTTACAGCACCGACCACTCACATTAGACAGATATTGTTACGGTTACTGGATGTGCCGGTCGGTTCTGGGCAGATTTACACCGTAACTCAGTCTAACCTCGGGTCCTTAATGGGCTCTATGCTTAACCACCCACATTGGATAGGTATTGTTGTGACTACTGGACAGCCGGGCGGGTCCGGGCAGGTTTACATCACAACTCAATCCAACCTCGGGTTAAGCATATCATATTTTCTAAATTTACATATTTGTCTTTATTACCTGTTATATGTAAATTTGTTAACCATTAAAGGTTATGGCCCACATTCCAAGTTTAACATTTTTGGTATAAGGATTTATACCGTTTTAAATGCCACCAATTTTGGCATGTGACAAACATGCCAATTTCATATAGTTTTATGCCAAGTTTTCCTATCCATTTTACCCAACGTTACCCCGTCTAAATATTAGGCTAACAACTCTTAGCCTAATTTTCGTTCGCATGACTTTAACATATGATATTAGGCTAAAAACTTAGCCTAATTTAGCATACAAAGTTTGCATAAAGGAATCTATCTACATAACATGTCATAGGTGTAAACTTATACATAATAGGGGTGAACTTGCAAAATGATCATCATGAATGTCATAGGTGTGAACTTGGCATTTTGGCATAGACATTATGAACATAATAGGGGTGAACTTGAAAAATGACTAATCAACATACATGTGAATTTACAACATAGCCTAAATCACTTTCATATATGTGAACTTGCATTTAAATAGGGATCTAACCAAATAGGTGTCACATAAATTAACATATGATTTAGACAACATAAGCCTAAACATGTTTTGGATCTAGGCATAACATCGAACATCACTAGCATATGACAAGAATATGACATTTTCATAAGCATGTATAATTTTATGACAAGGGTGCGAACTAGATCCAATTATATATCTAATTACAACATGGAACATGTATTAATGCGGATCTTGGCATGGATCCAATTAACTTGCAACTTTCTTACAAACATACTAGCATGTATCTGAACATAATTGTTTAGGCATAAAGATTCTAACATATATATACATGACATCTTAATCACATACAACCTATATAATCACATACAACCTATATAATCACATAAACATATAGGTGTCGATTACAACATGAACTATACAACTTGCATGTGATTCTATATGTATAAAAGGATCAATATCAATTCAACTATACCACAAACATCACAGTACTAAATAGATGTGAATTAACATCGTTGTTACACAATAACACAATTCCATTTCCATTTTACATCGAACCAAATCCTAACTTTTATTCACATCGGAAAAATCACTATACTTACAATAAACGACGGTCTTGTTTTCTGATTTCTGAATTTGATATGCTTTCCTTTAGGTAGACTAACGTTGATTTAGTTCGTGTTTTAACTTTAATTTGCTCGTCTCTAAGCTTTTCTACAAGTGGAGGCTCCTCTCAATTTCCTTTCAACAGCATGGCGGCTCCGTCTCTAATTTCTTATGTGAATTTAGGTTGGAGTCTTAGGTTGTATTTATAGAATTTTAGATTGATTTGAGCCGTCCGATGATCCTAGACGAATCTAGACCATTCACTTCGAAAGGAGCCGACCAAAATGCGACATGTCAGCCCTATTGACACAGCCAAGCCTCAGAAATCGACCAGAACCCGACCAGGCCAGCCAGGGCCAAACCAGGTCGACTGGGCAGGTCGACCCCCAGGTCGAAACGTGGTCGACCTGGTGCCTGGGCGGGAATTTTCCCGCCCAGCCCAGTTTAGGTCTGATTTTGAATTTGAACTTCGTTTTGAACTGTTTGAATTTTAATTTGAATCCTGAAACTTCCAGAGGTCATAACTCCTTCATACGGAGTCCGATTCACGAAAACTCAGACTCTATCTCAAGCAGAATTCCGGGACGATCGCAACGGTGAAACCCGTTTCCCTTAATTCTTTCATTAAGAATTAATTATACTTAAATTTGTTATTATACAGTTAACAGAAAATTTGGGGTGTTACAGAGGGAATACTCCAGCTTAGTCAGACTCTTTGCAAGCTTCAAGAAAGTAGATGTATGATTTGGACTCTCTCTCACCTTGGCTATGGCTCTTGGACACTATCCTTGGGGATTTATGCAGTTTTATTTATGGTTTATGCTTCTTTAATAAATAATCAAGACATAAATTGTGGTGTAATGTTTTGGAAGTTATTTTGAGACAATTTGATGTAATGCTTTTGTATTAAACCACATATGCAATAAATATTTGAATTTCGCTGCTTATATTTATCTCTCTTGTAAAATTTTCTGTATCTTGTACCTATAACCCTCCACCAAAGTTAAGGCATTCCCTTTGTGAGTGACCTTAACGGAGGTGGGGTGTTCCATTAAACATGCATAGTTTAACTTATATATTATTCAAATGATTTCATAACAATTTTGGGTTACATTATCACAAATATTATTTGTAACTTAATACTTATTTTGATTTCTTATTAAGATTTATAAAAGTTTGAATATTTAACCTAATATTTTGGTATAAACAATAATAATATGATTTTATATCATAAATTTATAGTTTAAATGTAATAAGTTATAGTTTTATAGTTTAATTATGTCTAGATTTCATAATTTTGTTATGAATATAGATTTCTTTTAAAAAAAATTAATATATAAATGATTCTTTAGCAAATATTATATTTCTAAAGTTTAAATTTAAAATTAATTAATGAAAATCACATAATAAATTAAATTTTAAGTCCTTTTTAGAAAAAAAAACAGTTTTTGTACATAAATTATGAATATATGTTTACTTCATATGATAAAATTATATATTTTCTTTAAGGATCTTCAATGTTTATTGTATTATTTTTAAAAAAAGCGCCCTACTAAGATTATATAGCTCCACATTTCTCATAGAATTATTCTAAATATTTTATTATCTATTATGAATACCATTAAACTTTCATCTTTTCAATCTCTTTCATAAGTATCATTAACCTAAGTCTAGAAATTAATATATATTACCCTTGTTTAATTCAAATAATTTATAATATGCATAATAGTTAGATAGTGCTTTAATATATTTTACTGAGATGAATATCATCACCATATCATTTTGCATATTATCATTACATACATCATTATTATGAATTACAGTGCATCTCAAATTAAAATCATTCACATCAAAAGTTGAATTTCATTTTATATTGCTTTGCATATGACATACATTTCATACTACTTTATAACCAATATATTGCTTACACTACATTAATTATTGACTTTTAACTCCACACCTAACAAGTATACTATATGGGGAATTATTGTCTTAGAAATACATACGATTATTGAACACATAACATATTTACTTTGATTTTGTTGACTTGTTTGAATTGTTATTCAAATGGTTGTATTTCATTAGTGGTTGATAGGTGTGTTAGAAATATACTTATGCATTTATGGTTGATTGGAGTGTTATAGGTTTTTGGGATAAATAGAAGTTACAAGAAAATGGTTGGCTTTATATTTGAACTTATTTGAATGGATGTTTTGTGTGACGACCCCAAAACCCCGTACTGCGGTGTTAAGGGTAATCTTTGGAATATAACACATAAACAGATAATAGCAGAACAGAATTAAATAAATACACCAGATAATGAACAAATAATACACTAGATAAACGAAATCATCAGAGTTACACAGTATACTGGATCATACTTAGTACAAATACAGTTCAGCTATACATAAATGTCTACAGCGGAAAACAAACATAATATGTACAATAGGAGCTGAACAGCATAAAAAGAGATAAATGAAGAATCCATCTTCAGCTCCAGCTATCCAGAAAGAGCCAGATAAAACCTGAATACAAGGCTGCCCGTGTAGAAAAAGGGGCACCCGAGTTTGCAAGTGAAACAAACTACGAGTCAGTCATGGGACTGGTATGAGAAATCTACTTAACACATTCTATAATTTGGCTAATCACAGGACCACACCACTTTCGCAGAACGGGTTTAATCCATTGGATTGTCAGTGCTTTAAAACAAGTAAAACTTTTAAAACATTGCAATGCTTTTTATAAAAATGAGGCCATTATAAGACTCAGTTCCCATCACACAATGCAACACAAACCGGAGGATAGAGTTTTTACCTTTTAACGGCCAAAATATGCTTGATACGAGTAAAACAAAAGTATTTGATATTATTACTAGTGTTTATATGTTTCAAAAACAATTTCAAATCATAAGTATCAATCATAGAAAGCATTAATGCCCCATACCACTATGTCACCATATATAGGTATACAATCAAAACCGCACAATCAGGTATTTGAAAATTGGATTTCCGTCATGAACCAAGGCAAAAGATAGTCCTTACCGAATTCGAGACTGTCTAGCCCGAGTCTCAGGGCAAGTACTCAATCAAACCCTTGGATCGTCAGGGCCGGTCCACCGATGTGGATTAAAATGCCTGAACAATGCGTTTCCCCCGCCCTATGGGGCGTAAATGAGCCAACGAATGACTCCATCGGTCCCGGATCGACCGATATAACCGAGGCGCCTCACAACAACAACAACCACATAGGTGAAAATAATATAAATGCTAGCTAGTTCAAGCACCGACACCACCTCTAGCTAGAAGGAAACGCATGCCCTCCCTGATGTCCTCTCCCGTTTCTGGTTCATACCGGGGTGTGAGGCTCGCGAATTCACGTTATACACAAAGCTACGCCACACAGGCGGTGCTTTGATCATCAACCATAAGACTTTGCTTTTCAACAGAAGCCCTGATCATTGCATCTTAGCATGCCACACAGGAAATTCACACCATGCAACTGATGGCTATCAATCACACAGAATGAATTCCAATGTCAGACACACAGTCCATTTACAAGTCCGTTTTGGGTCTGAACGAAACCGGAGGCACTATATACCTCGCAAACCCATCGATCTCCACGTATGTCTGGATGATCACCACTCATTATCCATATTTCGGGATGTCTCCCAATCAAGACATCAGTTACCATCCAAACGAGGTGAAGATTTCCGGTCTTCAACCACCGTCTTCATCTTTGATTTCTTATCGTCGATTTAGTTATTCAGAATGGGATATACCCGGTCTTTCTGAGCAACTCGCGTATATAATAAACAAGTGCTACACAAACACAACATACACATCATTTCAATTCATTAGTCACTAATCGTAAATCAGTAAGAGAACGATTTCCTAAATATTAACCCCGAAGGCCGAAACCAACATCAGATCAAAATCAAGGAAACCATTCGACTTAGCCAACCTTCAGTTAGTTTCTAAATTTCACATACATATCGTTTATAATATTTTATAACGATTTATCGCTATTTTTATTTATTTTAAAATAGCCAATTTATTCAAACGACGCTTCGGGCCATAACGCGGCCGTGTCGCTGTTTTTCTTCAGATTTGATTTACACATATCTGAAAATCTAACCGTTGGATCTTCACAAAATTTACATCATTAGAAATATCTTTTAAAACGAATCCAATGGTTCCAGTTTTGGGAAAATCCGATGGTCGGATCTCCCGGTACAATCGTTTGATGTTTTGGTTTCAAAATACGAATTGTCGCGTCGTTATTCGATTTAATTTAATTATATTTATATATATGTAAATATAATCGATTCTGGCGCTGTTTTTCTTCAGATTTGAATAAAACATTTCAGACAATCCAACCGTTGGATCTTTACAAAGTTGGTGTCGTTGGAAGGATATTTCCAAAGCGAACCCAACGGTTTCGATTTCGGGAAAATCTGATGGTCGGATCTCCCGCGCTAATCAATTGAAATCACGGTTTCAAAACACGAACTACAGCTTCGTTATTCGATATATTTTAATTATATTTATATATATATATAAATAGAATCGATTCTTCGATTTGAAAATCATATTCTTTTCATATCTATGATAAAAATGATATTTTTATCTAACTGACTTCTATTTCCACACTTCACTATTTTTAACAAATCATGTATATAATAAAAATGTGATTTTTAATGTAAAACAATTTATTTCAAAACACGACTATTTTATATAGTTCATATAGATGATAAAAATAGGATTTTTATTATAAACAATTTATTTTAAAACACGAATACCATTCAACACTTGAATTTCTATTCAACGAATGAATTTCCATTCAACACATGAACAGTTTTCTATAGTTTGTATATATATAGTAAAAATGTGATTTTTATTGCAAAACAATTTATTTCAAAACACGACTATTTTATATAGTTCATATAGTTGATAAAAATAGGATTTTTATTATAAACAATTTATTTTAAAACACGAATACCATTCAACACATGAATTTCTATTCAACACATGAATGGTTTTCTATAGTTTGTATATATATAGTAAAAATGTGATTTTTATTGCAAAACAATTTATTTCAAAACACGACTATTTTATATAGTTCATATAGTTGATAAAAATAGGATTTTTATTATAAACAATTTATTTTAAAACACGAATACCATTCAACACATGAATTTCTATTCAACGAATGAATTTCTATTCAACACATGAACGGTTTTCTATTGTTTATATATATATATTGTAAAAATGTGATTTTTATTGCAAAACAATTTATTTCAAAATCCGACTATTTTATATAGTTCATATAGTTGATAAAAAGAGGATTTTTATTATAAACAATTTATTTTAAAACACGAATATCATTCAAAACATGAATTTCTGTTCAATGAATGAATTTCTATTCAAGACATGAACGGTTTTCTATAGTTTGTATATATAGTAAAAATGTGATTTTTATTGCAAAACAATTTATTTCAAAACACGAATACCATTCAACACATGAATTTCTATTCAACGAATGAATTTCTATTCAACACATGAATGTTTTCAACATATGAAAATAATTTCCACAAATGAAAATAATTCTAACACACGAATATTTCAGAAAATTTCGGCAGCATAACGGCAGGGTAGTTAAAACCGGGGTCGTCCCTAGTACGGCTCCTCGCTCTACCTTAAAGCCTCGCAACTTTTGACAATGGGGATTTCATGCATCTAGTTCGCACGCAGGCGGCATGTATATATTTTTCATTTCCACAAACTAATCCTATGTGGTTTCAACCAAATATTTCTCAACCACAAACGGGTATTTTTCAACCACGATCTATCAATTTCAACCACAAACAATTCTAATCAACCATTTGTAATCAATCAATTTTCACACCAATCACAACCAATAAATATCGTCCATGATTTGTGCATGAGGGGCGTATATATATATATATATATATATATATATATATATAAGCATTTCACTTCTATTTCAACATATATATAATTTTTACAACGCATATATAACTTATATATCGGACGTACAACTTATACAACGCTTATACAAGAGGAGTACAACAATTATATAACTCATATATCGACTATATAATTTATACATCGTCGTTTTCCATATCGTTTATAATTTAGAAATCTCACATTGGGTTCCACTCCACCAAAAATAGCAGGAGGCTCAGAAAAATATGCGGCCTCTTCTAGAATGTAGAAGACGTCCACACGAGTCCATTGTCTCTTGTTTCACTGAATTTCATCAACAAATGAAAAATATATGATTATTAAAGTGAAATAAAAAACCGTAGCGCTTTAAACTGCTATTAAATAGTTTAAAATAGTTTCAGCCGTTTACCTTTCTATTTTGTTCAAAACTAGGTTTTGAAATTTCGCGAAATCCGTGCAACGATAGAAGGATTGGCTTGCACCACTTGGAAGAGCTTGGAGAGGGCTTCAGGCGCGTGGTGGAGGGGGTCAACTCGATCGCCCCTATCGGCGGTGGCGGCGTGATGAAATGCTTGACTTTGAAGAGGTCGATCTCCCTAATGGCGCGACGATGGGTGGAGCAATGGGCATGGATTCGAAGCTCTCGACAAGGGCTACAAAAACCCCCACTGGACCATCGAATTTTGATGAGCGGATTTGAAGAAAATGTGGAGAGAAGGTGGAGGTTTCTTTTCGCCTCGCGCCTGAAGGATTTGTCGGGGAGAGAGAAAAACGATGGCCAATAGGATTTTTTTCTTTAATTTATGTATTTTTAAATTTCGAAATTACCCTCTTTCACACACGAACCCCAATTCAAACCCAACGACTGTCGTCCCTAGCGTTTTAACCCCCATTCCGAACACGATGGGATATGTTTTGTTGGCCCATTCGACTGTTTCAGTCAGTTTTCCTTCAAATTAAAATATAAAACATTCAATATTTGATTTGAACGTACATTTCAATTTGCCAAAGCCACAAACTGATTCGAAAAATTCTGGAAAAATAAATCTAGCTATGTTTTGATGATACGGTCCCAACAAAACTAGTTTCGTCGAATTCTGGGACCGTTTGAAAAATGGCCCTTTTCTGGTCGATCCAATTTAATAGAAATCGACCAAACACATTTTCCTTTGCCACGCTCACATACTAGCTTCAAAAATTATGAAATTTGAAACCTAGCAATAATTTATCATCCCGGGTCCAACAAAAGTGGTTTCGTTGAATTCCGAGGTCGTTTGCAAAATGGCAATTTTCACGGGCTATATAAACTCTATAGCGACCTTTCTGAAAATTCATTTGGCCATAACTTTTGCTTCCCGCTATGAAACTTTGATTTTTTAGATTCGTTAGGAAGGTATTCACTAACAGATTTAAATATTTTTGGTTTCACTCAAATCCGTTTTGTTTTGCACCCGGTACAGTCAGTCAAAGTTTGAATTCAAATTTTGAAACTAGGCGCCATTTCAGGCCTTGTTTATAATTCAAAGTAATTATATTTATTTTCAACTTTGATTCAAACTTACTTTTCATCATTATTATTTAAAATATTTAATTTAAATATTTAAAATCCACTAAAATAGCCAATATAAAAATTTTAAATTGGTTCATATTTTCCGGGTCGTTACAATCTCCCCCACTTAAAACTTTTCGTCCCCGAAAATAAACAAAGTCAAAAGTGGTTTGATTAATCAACTCTATGTTCAATCTGGCTTCCATTCTCCAACTTTTCAGTTTCTGAGAATTTTCAAATTCTTCAAAAAATTTGGCTAACACCCGGAATTTTCGAAAAATTTCGCCATAACCTCCTTTGTACGGGGAGGGGATTGGAAATTTATTGGGCCGTATTAGGTACCCATTAAATCCTATAAAGCATACACATATTTATAGTGATATATTCTGGTGTTTACAAGGGAGCGTGTATAGATAATAACTCCAGAGAATAAATTCTCGTCACCCAGTCAAAGCCTGAGGGAGTGTGTATTTTAATTGCTCCAGAGAATAAATTCTCGTCACCTCGTCCCGTATGGGAAGTAAATAATCCATGTGCCGTATCTAATGACTAGAGAGACGTGATTATTGTCAACTCCAGACCCATGTGGTTTTTTTATTAATCTAGCAATTTATCGTTACAATTTTATATGGTCATATCAGTCATCAGTTCAACCTGTAAAATATAGTCATCGCCATACAAGCCTCTCACTCGTATGGTAAATCTTCCACCTCGTCACACAAGCTCCAAATGCTCATGTGGTATATGATGAAGTATGCCTATCTTTAGGAAGTATGCCATGTAGTGTAGTTCAAATTTAATTGTTACTATCATATGGCGACGTTTATTATTACACACAGAACAACCAGCACACCGCATCCAATGGCATTCACAGGAGTTGATCTAATAATATTTCGCATCCAACACATTAAGGTTTACCTATTTGTCGAGCACGCAAATAATTTCTTTACTCAACAGCTATCCATTTACCTGTTCAAACATATATAATGCACATGTATATATTTCTATCTATTTTTAAATCAGTTCAATGTGTGATTTAATCGAATAAATTCTACCATTCATTCTCTTATTAATTAAATTAACTATCGTCCTGATAATTTAATTAATCAAATCTACTATCACACAACACAAACAACAATCAAATGGTTTTTAACCTTTCAAATATATATCTTTTATATATGTTCAAAAATCATATTTCTAAAACCAGAATATAATCACAAATACGTTATTTATAAACATATAACTCTCGACTCGTTCGGGGGCACTTCTGACCCCATCTCTAACGAGTTATTCTGATTCTGCTACACCCATACTAGGATATTGCTGATCCTATCTGTAATGAGTTATTCGTCCTAGAACACTACTGGTTCTATCTCTGACGAGTTCGTTAATGTGTTATATACCAGAGCTAAGCTTAACCAAAGCTCTGATAACACGTTGTGACGACCCCAAAACCCCGTACTGCGGTGTTAAGGGTAATCTTTGGAATATAACACATAAACAGTTAATAGCAGAACAAAATTAAATAAATACACCAGATAATGAACAAATAATACACTGGATAAACGAAATCATCAGAGTTATACAGTATACCGGATCATACTTAGTACAAATACAGTTCAGCTATACATAACTGTTTACAGCGAAAAACAAACATAATATGTACAATAGGAGCTGAACAACATAAAAAGAGATAAATGAAGAATCCATCTTCAGCTCCAGCTATTGTAACACCCCGTATTTTCTGTGAACGTATAAGTAACAAATTAGAGGATAATTAATTTTTAAAACAACAATCAAGGGAAACGGGTTACGACATTGCGTTCGTCTCGGAATTCTGCTTGGAAACGAGTCCGAGTTTGCAAGAATCGGAGTCCGTATGAGGGAGATATGACCCTCCGAAGTTTCAGAAATTTTCAGAATCGAAAACAGCTCGAAATTCTAATTCAAAATTCGAATTCAAATCCAGAAGCGGGCTGGGCGGGAAATTTCCCGCCCAGGACCCAGGTCGACTGGGGACTCGACCCCCCAGACCCAGGTCGACTGGGCAGTCGACCCCCCAGACCAGGTCGACTGGGCAGTCGACCTGGGGGTCGACCTCCCTGGTCGAACCTGGTGCGTGTGTGTGTGCGATTTTGGAGGCTGTGATGTATTTGGACGGACCTGATGAGTTCTAGGGTTAATCTGAGGGCCTAAATGAGTTCCTACACCTATAAATACATCCTAAGACCTAACCTAATGGATAACAAAATATTCCTACATCAAAATGTTGCTTGACTTCCTCTTGATCATGGCCGCCGCTCTCTAAGCGATTCTCTTAGCCTCCAAACTCAATCAAACTAGAGATTAAAGCTCCTACAACGATTCTACAACAAATTAAAGTTCTTTCTTCAACCACGCAAGGCAAGTACAGTTATTTTCCGATATAAACGTTAATTCTGATTGTGACATGAATTGTAAATCTGAATCTGAGATTATGTCTGTTCTGTTCTGTTTAGATCTACCTTATTCTGTATTTCTTTCTGCTTTCTGTTCTATAGCCAGGCTACCACAAGCCTGATCCAATCTCATAAGAGATTAACATACGCTAAAATACTTGGGACAGTAAAATGAATAATGCATGAAATGGGCATGACCGATATGTGACTGATTTAAGGAAAGAACATAGGTTGAACTTGGAACTTAGGACATCATTCTAAGGCATATAATTGAACCTATGACTTGAGTTTTGTGGCATAAAGAATATTGAACATATGACTTGAGAAGTTGAGGCATAAAATTTACATGGGACATATGGCTTAAGAATTGGGGCATAAATTTGACCGTAGGCATGTAATTAGTTTAGATACATATTACATGTTGTAAACTAGATATGGATCTAAGCAAGCTATGTATGATAATCTGTGATTTCGGGACATAGTTCAATATCTGATTTTAAGAATAGGATACATGATTAAAACCTAGATTGTTGGGCATATTGTTTATATAACAATTCATGATTTGAAAGAGAATACGACTTAGGTGCGAAGATCTATATTAAGATTTGATAACTATCAAATGTGAATAACACCTAAGTAGGAGATTTTTGAATATATGACATGCATTGAAATCGATGACTATATTTGGTATAATTTATATGTGAATCTTTTGTACTAGGCAAGTTGAACTAAAATTATGACCATAATCTGTGACATGAAAATTCAATGAAAACATGGGGTATATGATCATAGTGTGAAACATGACAACTATTTAGGCATGCAAACTTAGGCCAAATTTATAATTAGGCAAGATATGTTTGTGAAACTTTAAGGAATGAATATGTTATATTTTCCTAATTTTCTAGTTCTGTTATATTTGCCTAATCTGCTAGTTCTGTTATATTGCCTAATCTGCTAGTTCTGTTATATTGCTTAATCTGCTAGTTCTGCTCTACTGCCTAGTCTGCTAGATCTGTTCATCTGCCAAATCTGTCATCTGCTAAGTCTGTTGAAAATGCCAAATCTGCTAAACTAAATCTGTTGAGATGCCTAATCTGTTATCTGCTAAATCTGCTAGTTTGCTTAATCTGCTGAATCTGTTAAGTCGCCTAAATCTGTTATCTGCTATGTCTGTTAAGTTGATATATTCAGCCTGTTATTGACATAATCTGAATTAGCTATGAATAATTGACATGTATATTAGGCATGGGCATAAATGGTAAATTATTAATTAATTGGCCGCAAAGATAAACATGGCTAACTCGAGGTTAGAATGAGTTTGCGACGTAATTCTGCCCGGAACCGCCCGGCAGATCCAGTGGCCGCAAACAATAGGTTCTAATGTGAGAAGTTAGTCATAATGTGCTTGAAACCCGAGGTTAGACTCAGTTTGCGGTAGAAATCTGCCTGGAACCAACCGGCCTAACCAGTAGCCGCAAACTGTCAGTCTAATGTGAGAGGTCTGGGCATTAATATTTAATTAATGAAAATCTGAGATAAATATGATGTCTAAAACGTGTTGGGCGGATAGGGTTAAACCCACTAGACTGATGAATTTAATATATATGTTACGTGAATCTGTAGGCCCAATTACAAAGTTAGACAAATCTGTAAGTCTGTTAATCTGTAACTGGTTAATCGGTAAGTCGGTTAAATCTGTATATCTGATCCGTTAGTCTGAAAACTTGTCTGTGAACTAGTTGATCTGAATTCTATATGTCTGAACTTGTAAACAAGTTAATATGAAATCTGTTAGTCTGGGGACACAAGGATAGGAAGGGAATTACTTGTGTCATCTGTTGTTTGGGACCCATATTAGTCAGTAACCCTTTCTGGTATCAAAACTTTGACCCAACAGTAGGTAGGGTCCGGGCACGCTTACTGAACTAATTATAAGCGGTTCATTCTGATAATGGCGAGGGGTGTTGATGGTGCGCTCCAACTGGGTCATGTGCGTGCATGGATTCCGGTCTGCCTCTGAGGATGTAAGACGCCGTGACATCTGTAAATAGGTCTGTGCCAATTGGTTATCACTTTAGGGAGTGATACAACCTACTGTGGGGCCGACACAGGGTATTTATGTATTAGGGAGCCGATCGCTTGGGGTAGGGTTTTAGGGTACACTTAGTTCTGTCTCTTTCTGTTGGTACCGTCTGTTTCTATTGGGTGGTAACACCTGTCTGTTTCTGCATGGTACCGTCTTTTCGGGTGGTAAAGGCCCATTACTAGTGTACACCTAATTCTACATTCTGTTTCCGTAGGGATTAATCTGTTTCTGCTTCTGTCTGTTTCTGTTCGGATGGTAAAGGCCCATTATTAACATTCTGCTTCTGTATGTTTCTGTTTGGGTGGTAAAGGCCCATTATTAGCATTCTGTTTCTATCCGTTTCTGTTCGGGGGGTAAAGGCCCATTACTAGCACTCTCTTCTGTGGAAATTATTCTGTACCCGTTTCTGTTTCAGTTTAGACATTAGGGTGACACCTAATTCTGTTATACTAGTATTAGTGCAGAGAAGTGTAAAGTAATAGTTTATATCATTTTGTTCTTCTGTTATATCCGCTACACCTGTTACTGTTATCTCTCATCCAGTTTTATTTTCATGTCATGTTATTATTATCTGTTCATAACTGAAAATCACTGGACTTGCCAGACTTTATGTCTGACCTTGCTTGTTTTCGCCCCTTTTTCTTCCGTTCCCCCCCAGGTTATCCAAGGAGGGAATACTTTAGCTTGATCCGAATTCCTTCTGCTTGAAGTGCTTAAAGTATGGCTTGGCTCTGTATAACTTCCGTTCTGTGGGGATTATGATTTTAAAGTTTTGTACTCTGATGGCTTTTGAACAAGGCTGATATATATGTACTTGAGTTTTTGGTAAAGTTGTAACCAAACTGATTTCTGTCCGCTGCAATAAAGTTATAAAATTTTTCAAGTACTATTTTTATATCTGTCTTGTAATATTCTGTTCTGTTTACTAAAATACTCCATCAAAGTTAAGACATTCCCTTTGTGAGTGACCTTAACGGAGGTGGGGTGTTACACTTGGTATCAGAGATGAAGGTTACCAGATTTGATAAAAAGTTTTGAAAACTATTTTCAAAAAGGATTTAAAAAGGAAGTATTTTCAAAAGTAAAGCTTATTTTTGAAAAACATAATCCCCTAAAGCCATATATCTATCTTTTGATCCTCTGTTTGAATCTTTGTTTCTTTCTCCAGGGCTCCCGGCTTTCTGGGAGGTAACCTCATCGCGGCATGGTTCTGTAGGCTTGATAAGACTACGACACCGGTCAAAGGGCAAATAAGCGCCCGACTTCCATCTGTAGCCGCAGTAGTCTCGCCTACGGCTAATTTTCTTTCGAGCTTTGTAGGATTTTCCGTGCGATGGAGGCAGCTTTCGAGGGACTTGTAAAATAGTAAAGATGAGAATGAGGGAGATTGGCTAAGGAGCACAACCCAAGGATGCGAAACTCATGGATATGGACTTGGTTCACAAAGGAGGCAAAAAGGAAACACAAAAGAAGGAAGAAAAGTATGAAGATAATGGAGAAGAAAAGTGCTTTACTTATGGAAGCTTGACTCAAGAGGAAGGACAGAGGACATGACCTACTTCGGGAAGGCAGGAGAATGCTCTCATAGTTGGTGGATAGGATAGAAGTAGGAAAATTTCCGTAGAGAGTTTAGTTTCCTTATCTGATTATTGAGTTAGAACTCTTTCCGATTATGGCATTCTGATTTTGTAGTTGAGTCTCTGCACTTTAATACTAGTCTTGTTTCTGATCTGGTTATAGTCTCAAACCCCATAGGGGTTACGACTCATCTTTTGGTTATAGGTTGGGGTTTGAGAGATATTTGTGCTAGGCGTCAAGTAGGACGCATATATTCTGGGTTTTATCATGCTTAGTTTCCTAAGAATCATTCGGTAATATGATCTGTACCAGTAATCTGTAAATATCTGAATATTTCTGATAAGGTTAAGATTTCCAGTTTTGACATTATTTAAAGAGGGTAATCCTCTGGGTATCAATCTGATGTTGGTTTCGATCTTCGGGGCCGATACTTAGGACCCATGTCTAATGGAAGCAAGTTTTTGTTTTATCTGTACTCGCTTCCATCATTCGACTGTATCCTATCGATCGAATCTTCGAACTTTAGGTAGAAACTAATGGGTGTAAACATGTGTTTGAGACATGTTATGTTTGATGGTTGCAAGTGGATGCAAGTGGTTGCTAGTGGTTGCTCGTGGATGCATATACACACACTAGGCACTAGATCGGCTCGAAAACACTCTCATACTGCATATGGATGTGTGAGCATTTTTCAATTTTTGTGGATGCAAAATGATTGACTCAGCACATGGATGTTGCATATGACTGAATGGTTGTGCACTCATGTAGAAATGATATGTATCGAGTAGGAAAATTGCATACATGTTGGACTCATGGCACTGGCATAATTCGCATTAAGGAGGTCAACTGAATCAGTGGACCGCCTAATCTTTGCATTAGATAAGGAACATATACACACACCTTTGTATATGTTCATACAACATTAGAAGTTTCTAAGGACAATGGACACCAATGATTGATGATTTAGTAGATGGATGTTGGATGGTAGGACACATTCTTCTTAACTTGAAGATTTCGGGGACGGAATCCTTTAAGGAGGGGAGAATGTAACACCCCGTATTTTCTGTGAACGTATAAGTAACAAATCAGAGGATAATTAATTTTTAAAATAAGAATCAAGGGAAATGGGTTGCGCCATTGCGTTCGTCTCGGAATTCTTCTTGGAAACGAGTCCGAGTTTGCAAGAATCGGAGTCCGTATGAGGGAGATATGACCCTCCGAAGTTTCAGAAATTTTCAGAATCGAAAACAGCTCGAAATTCGAATTCAAAATTCGAATTCAAACTCAGAAGCGGGCTGAGCGGGAAATTTCCCGCCCAGGACCCAGGTCGACTAGGGAGTCGACTGGGCAGTCGACCCCCCAGACCCAGGTCGACTGGGGAGTCGACTCGGCAGTCGACCCCCCAGACCAGGTCGACTGGGCAGTCGACCTGGGGGTCGACCTCCCTGGTCGAACCTGGTGCGTGTGTGTGTGCGATTTTGGAGGCTGTGACATATTTGGACGGACCTGATGAGTTCTAGGGATAATCTGAGGGCCTAAATGAGTTCCTACAACTATAAATACATCCTAAGACCTAACCTAATGGATAACTAAACATTCTTACATCAAAATGTTGCTTGACTTCCTCTTGATCATGGCCGTCGCTCTCTAAGCAATTCTCTTAGCCTCCAAACTCAATCAAACTAGAGATTAAAGCTCCTACAACGATTCTACAACAAATTAAAGTTCTTTCTTTAACCACGCAAGGCAAGTATAGTTATTTTCTGATATAAATGTTAATTCTGATTGTGACATGAATTGTAAATCTGAATCTGAGATTATGTCTGTTCTGTTCTGTTTACATCTACCTTATTCTGTATTTCTTTCTGCTTTTTGTTCTATAGCCAGGCTACCATGAGCCTGAGCCAATCTCATAAGAGATTAACATACGCTAAAATATTTGGGACAATAAAATGAATAATGCATGAAATGGGCATGACCGATATGTGACTGATTTAAGGAAAGAACATAGGTTGAACTTGGAACTTAGGACATAAATCTAAGGCATATAATTGAACCTATGACTTGAGTTTTGTGGCATAAAGAATATTGAACATACGACTTGAGAAGCTGAGGCATAAAATTTACATGGGACATATGGCTTAAGAATTGGGGCATAAATTTGACCGTAGGCATGTAATTAGTTTAGATACATATTACATGTTGTAAACTAGATCTGGATCTGAGCAAGCTATGTATGATAATCTGTGATTTGGGGACATAGTTCAATATCTGATTTTAAGAATAGGATACATGATTAAAACCTAGATTGTTGGGCATATTGTTTATATAACCATTCATGATTTGAAAGAGAATATGACTTAGGTGTGAAGATCTATATTAAGATTTGATAACTATCAAATGTGAATAACACCTAAGTAGGAGATTTTTGAATATACGACATGCATTGAAATCGATGGCTATATTTGGTATAATTTATATGTGAATCTTTTTTACTAGGCAAGTTGAACTAAAATTATGACCATAATCTGTGACATGAAAATTCAATGCAAACGTGGGGTATATGATCATAGTGTGAATCATGACAACTATTTATGCATGCAAACTTAGGACGAATTTATAATTAGGCAAGATATGTTTGTGAAACTTTAAGGAATGATTAAATCTGTTATATTTGCCTAATTTGCTAGTTCTGCTGTATTCGCCTAATCTGTTAGTTCTGTTATATTGCCTAATCTGCTAGTTCTGTTATATTGCTTAATCTGCTAGTTCTGCTCTACTGCCTAGTCTGCTAGATCTGTTCATCTGCCAAATCTATCATCTGCTAAGTCTGTTGAAAATGCCAAATCTGCTAAACTAAATCTATTGAGATGCCTAATCTGTTATCTGCTAAATCTGCTAGTTTGCTTAATCTGTTGAATCCGTTAAGTCGCCTAAATCTGTTATCTGCTATGTCTGTTAAGTTGATATATTCAGTCTGTTATTGACATAATCTGAATTAGCTATGAATAATTGACATGTATATTAGGCGTGGGCATAAATGGTAAATTATTAATTAATTGGCCGCAAAGATAAACATGGCTAACTCGAGGTTAGAATGAGTTTGCGGCGTAATTCTGCCCGGAACCGCCCGGCACATCCAGTGGCCGCAAACAATAGGTTCTAATGTGAGAAGTTAGTCATAATGTGCTTGAAACCCGAGGTTAGACTCAGTTTGCGGCAAAAATCTGCCCGGAACCAACCGGCCTAACCAGTAGCCGCAAACTGTCAGTCTAATGTGAGAGGTCTGGGCATTAATATTTAATTAATGAAAATCTGAGATAAATATGATGTCTAAAACGTGTTGGGCAGATAGGGTTAAACCCACTAGACTGATGAATTTAATAAATCTGTTCCGTGAATTTGTAGGCCCAATTACAAAGTTAGACAAAACTGTAAGTCTGTTAATCTGTAACTGGTTAATCGGTAAGTCGGTTAAATCTGTATATCTGATCCGTTAGTCTGAAAACTTGTCTGTGAACTAGTTGATCTGAATTCTATATGTCTGAACTTGTAAACAAGTTAATCTGAAATCTGTTAGTCTGGGGACACAAGGATAGGAAGGGAATTACTTGTGTCATCTGTTGTTTGGGACCCATATTAGTCAGTAACCCTTTCTGGTATCAAAACTTTGACCCAACAGTAGGTAGGGTCCGGGCACGCTTACTGAACTAATTATAAGCGGTTCATTCTGATAATGACGAGGGGTGTTGATGGTGCGTTCCAACCGGGTCATGTGCGTGAATGGATTCTGGTCTGCCTCTGAGGATGAAAGACGCCGTGACATCTGTAAGTAGGTCTATGCCAATTGGTTATCACTTTAGGGAGTGATACACCCTACTGTGGGGCCGACACAGGGTATTTATGTATTAGGGAGCCGATCGCTTAGGGTAGGGTTTTAGGGTACACTTAGTTCTGTCTCTTTCTGTTGGTACCGTCTGTTTCTGTTGGGTGGTAACACCTGTCTGTTTCTGCGTGGTACCGTCTATTCGGGTGGTAAAGGCCCATTACTAGTGTACACCTAATTCTACATTCTGTTTCCGTAGGGATTAATCTGTTTCTGCTTCTGTATGTTTCTGTTCGGGTGGTAAAGGCCCATTATTAACATTCTGCTTCTGTATGTTTCTGTTCGGGTGGTAAAGGCCCATTATTAGCATTCTGTTTCTGTCCGTTTCTGTTCGGGTGGTAAAGGCCCATTACTAGCACTCTCTTCCGTGGAAATTATTCTGTACCCGTTTCTGTTTCAGTTTAGACATTAGGGTGACACCTAATTCTGTTATACTAGTATTAGTGCGGAGAAGTGTAAAGTAATAGTTTATATCATTCTGTTCTTCTGTTATATCCGCTACACCTGTTACTGTTATCTCTCATCCATTTTTATTTTCATGTCATGTTATTATTATCTGTTCATAACTGAAAATCACTGGACTTGCCAGACTTTATGTCTGACCTTGCTTGTTTTTGCCCCTTTTTCTTTCGTTTCCCCCCCAGGTTATCCAAGGAGGGAATAATTTAGCTTGATCCGGATTCCTTCTGCTTGAAGTGCTTAAAGTATGGCTTGGCTCTGTATAGCTTCCGTTCTGTGGGGATTATGATTTTAAAGTTTTGTACTCTGATGGCTTTTGAACAAGGCTGATATATATATACTTGAGTTTTTGGTAAAGTTGTAACCAAACTGATTTCTGTCCGCTGCAATAAAGTTATAAAAATTTTGAAGTACTAATTTTATATCTGTCTTGTAATATTCTGTTCTGTTTACTAAAATACTCCATCAAAGTTAAGGCATTCCCTTTGTGAGTGACCTTAACGGAGGTGGGGTGTTACAGTTATCCAGAAAGAGCCAGATAAAACCTGAATACAAGGCAGCCCGTGTAGAAAAAGGGGCACCCGAGTTTGCAAGTGAAACAAACTACGAGTCAGTCATGGGGCTGGTATGAGAAATCTACTTAACACATTATATAATTTGGCTAATCACAGGACCACGCCACTTTCACGGAACGGGTTTACTCCATTGGATTGCCAGTTCTTTAAAACAAGTAAATCTTTTAAAACATCATAATGCTTTTTATAAAAATGAGGCCATTATATGACTCAGTTCCCATCACACAATGCAACGCAAACCGGAGGATAGAGTTTTTACCTTATAATGGCCAAAATATGCTTGATACGAGTAAAACAAAAGAATTTGATATAATTACTAGTGTTTATATGTTTCAAAAACAATTTCAAATCATAATTATCAATCATAGACGTCATTAATGCCCCATACCACTATGTCGCCATATATAGGTATACAATCAAAACCGCACAATTACGTATTTGGAAATTGGATTTCCGTCATGAACCAAGGCAAAAGATAGTCCTTACCGAATTCGAGACTGTCTAGCCCGAGTCTCAGGGCAAGTACTCAGTCAAACCCTTGGATCGTCAGGGCCGGTCCACCGATGTGGATTAAAATGCCTGAACAATGCGTTTCCCCGCCTTATGGGGCATAAATGAGCCAACGAATGACTCCATCGGTCCTGGATCGACCGATATAACCGAGGCACCTCGCAACAGCAACAACCACATAGGTGAAAATAATATAAATGTCAGCCAGTACAACCATCGACACCACCTCTAGCTAAAAGGAAACGCATGCCCTCCCTGATGTCCTCTCCCGTTTCTGGTTCATACCGGGGTGTGAGGCTCGTGAATTCACGTTATACACAAAGCTACGCCACACAGGCGGTGCTTTGATCATCAACCACAAGACTTTGCTTTTCAACAGAAGCCCTGATCATTGCATCTTAGCATGCCACACAGGCAATTCACACCATGCAATTGATGGCTATCAATCACACAGAATGAATTCCAATGTCAGACACACAGTCCATTTACAAGTCCATTCTGGGTCTGAACTAAACCGGAGGCACTATATACCTCGCAAACCCATCGATCTCCACGTACGTCTGGACGATCACCACTCATTATCCATATTTCGGGATGCCTCCCAATCAGGACATCAGTTACCATCCAAACGAGGTGAAGATTTCCGGTCTTCAACCACCGTCTTCATCTTCGATTTCTTATCGTCGATTTAGTTATTCTGAATGGGATAAACCCGGTCTTTCTGAGCAACTCGCGTATATAATAAACAAGTGCTACACAAACACAACATACGCATCATTTCAATTCATTAGTCACTAACCGTAAATCAGTAAGAGAACGATTTCCCAAATATTAACCCCGAAGGCCGAAACCAACATCAGATCAAAATCCAGGAAACCATTCGACTTATCCAACCTGCAGTTAGTTTCTAAATTTCACATCCATATCGTTTATAATATTTTATAACGATTTATCGCTATTTTTATTTATTTTAAAATAGCCAATTTATTCAAACGACGCTTCGGGCCATAACGCGGCCGTGGCGCTGTTTTTCTTCAGATTTGATTTACACATATCTAAAAATCTAACCGTTGGATCTTCACAAAATTTACATCATTAAAAATATCTTTTCAAAACGAATCCAACGGTTCCAGTTTTGGGAAAATCCGACGGTCGGATCTCCCGGTACAATCGTCTGAAGTTTTGGTTTCAAAATACGAACTGCCGCGTCGTTATTCGATTTAATTTAACTGTATATATATATATATATATATATATATATATAATCGATTCTGGCGCGGTTTTTCTTCAGATTTGAATTAAACATTTCAGACAATCCAACCGTTGGATCTTTACAAAGTTGGTGTCGTTGGAAAGATATTTCCAAAGCGAACCCAACGGTTTCGGTTTCGGGAAAATCTGATGGTCGGATCTCCCGCACAAATCGTTTGAAATCACGGTTTCAAAACACGAAATGCAGCTTCGTTATTCGATATATTTTAATTACATATATATAAATAAATAGAATCGATTCTTCGATTTGAAAACCATATTCTTTTCTTATCTATGATAAAAATGATATTTTTATCTAACTGACTTCTATTTCAACACTTCACTATTTTTAACAATTCATGTATATAATAAAAATGTGATTTTTAATGTAAAACAACTTATTTGAAAACACGACTATTTTATATAGTTCATATAGATGATAAAAATAGGATTTTTATTATAAACAATTTATTTTAAAACACGAATACCATTCAACACATGAATTTCTATTCAACGAATGAATTTCCATTCAACACATGAACGGTTTTATATAGTTTGTATATATATATAGTAAAAATGTGATTTTTATTGCAAAACAATTTATTTCAAAACACGATTATTTTATATAGTTCATATAGTTGATAAAAATAGGATTTTTATTATAAACAATTTATTTTAAAACACGAATACCATTCAACACATGAATTTCTATTCAACGAATGAATTTCTATTCAACACATGAACGGTTTTCTATAGTTTGTATATATATAGTAAAAATGTGATTTTTATTGCAAAACAATTTATTTCAAAACACGACTATTTTATATAGTTCATATAGTTGATAAAAATAGGATTTTTATTATAAACAATTTATTTTGAAACACGAATACCATTCAATACATGAATTACTATTCAACGAATGAATTTCTATTCAACACATGAAAGGTTTTCTATAGTTTGTATATATATATAGTAAAAATGTGATTTTTATTGCAAAACAATTTATTTTAAAACACGACTATTTTATATAGTTCATATAGTTGATAAAAATAGGATTTTTATTATAAACAATTTATTTTAAAACACGAATACCATTCAACACATGAATTTCTATTCAACGAATGAATTTCTATTCAACACATGAACGGTTTTCTATAGTTCGTATATATATAGTAAAAATGTGATTTTTATTGCAAAACAATTTATTTCAAAACACGAATACCATTCAACACATGAATTTCTGTTCAACAAATGAATTTCTATTCAACACATGAATGTTTTCAACATATGAAAATAATTTCCACAAATGAAAATAATTTTAACACATGAATATTTCAGAAAATTTCGGCAGCAGAACGGCAGGGTAGTTAAAACAGGGGCCGTCCCTAGTACGGCTCCTTGCTCTACCTTAAAGCCTCGCAGCTTTTGACAATGGGGATTTCATGCATCTAGTTCGCACGCAGGCGGCATGTATATTTTTTCCATTTCCACAAACTAATCCTATGTGGTTTCAACCAAATATTTCTCAACCACAAATGGGTATTTTTCAACCACGATCAATCAATTTCAACCACAAACAATTCTAATCAACCATTCGTAATCAATCAATTTTCACACCAATCACAACAAATAAATATCGTCCATGGTTTGTGGACGAGGGGCGTATATATATATATATATATATATATATAAGCATTTCACTTCTATTTCAACACATATATAATTTTTACAACGCATATATAACTTATATATCGAACGTACAACTTATACAACGCTTATACAAGAGGTGTACAACGATTATATAACTCATACATCGACTATATAATTTATACATCGTCGTTTTCCATATCGTTTATAATTTAGAAATCTCACATTGGGTTCCACTCCACCAAAAATAGCAGGAGGCTCAGAAAAATATGCGGTCTCTTCTAGAATGTAGAAGACGTCCACACGAGTCCACTGAATTTCGTCAACATACGAAAAAGATATGATTTTTACAGTGAAATAAAAAACCGTAGTGCTTTAAACTGCTATTAAATAGTTTAAAATAGTTTCAGCCGTTTACCTTTCTATTTTGTTCAAAACTAGGTTTTGAAATTTCGCGAAATCCGTGCAACGATAGAAGGATCGGCTTGCACCATTTGGAAGAGCTTGGAGGGGGATTCAGGCGTGTGGTGGAGGGGGTCAACTCGATCGCCTCTATCGGCGGCGGCGGCGCGATGAAATGCTTGACTTTGAAGAGGTCGATCTCCCTGATGGCACGACGATGGGTTGAGCAATGGGCATGGATTCGAAGCTCTCGACAAGGGCTACAAAAACCCCCACTGGACCATCGAATTTTGATGAGCGGATTTGAAGAAAATGAGGAGAGAAGGTGGAGGTTTCTTTCCGCCTCGCGCCTGAAGGATTTGTCGGGGAGAGAAAAAAACGATGGCCAATAGGATTTTTTTTCTTTAATTTATATATTTTTGAATTTCGAAATTACCCTCTTTCACACACGAACCACAATTCAAACCCAACGATTGTCGTCCCTAGCGTTTTACCCCCATTCCGAACACAATGGGATATGTTTTGTTGGCCCATTCGACTGTTTCAGTCAGTTTTCCTTCAAATTAAAATATAAAACATTCAATATTTGATTTGAATGTACATTTCAATTTGCCAGGGCCACAAACTAATTCGAAAAATTCTAGAAAAATAAATCTAGCTATGTTTTAATGATACGGTCCCAACAAAACTAGTTTCGTCGAATTCTAAGACCGTTTGAAAAATGGCCCTTTTCTGGTCGATCCAATTTAATAGAAATCGACCAAACACATTTTCCTTTGCCACGCTCACATACTAGCTTCAAAAATTATGAAATTTGAAACCAAGCAATAATTTAACATCTCGGGTCCAACAAAAGTGGTTTCGTCGAATTCCGAGGTCGTTTGCAAAATGACCATTTTCACGGGCTATATAAACTCTATAGCGACCTTTCTGAAAATTCATTTGGCCATAACTTTTGCTTCCCGCTATGAAACTTCGATTTTTCAGATTCGTTAGGAAGGTATTCACTAACAGATTTAAATATTTTTGGTTTCACTCAAATCCGTTTTGTTTTGGACCCGGTACAGTCAGTCAAAGTTTGAATTCAAATTTTGAAACTACCACGCCATTTTAGGCCTTGTTTATAATTCAAAGTAATTATATTTATTTTCGACTTCGATTCAAACTTACTTTTCATCATTATTATTTAAAATATTTAATTTAAATATTTAAAATCCACCAAAATAGCCAATTAAAAATTTTTAAATTGGTTCAGATTTTCCGGGTCGTTACAATTTGTGACAAAAAACTTAGATTAGTTGATTATTTGAATTAAATTGCTTTATTTAACTTATATCATAGTTTTAAGATATCATATCAGAATTATTTCTTAGTCTAGATTAAAGCCTTGTAATAGCTTTAAGGGAATTAGAGTATAGGCTAGGTTTAGTCTTGTATTAGATTAAGGGGAAGTTTTATAGTTTCTTGGAATAGATAAAGGTTGAAGAAGTGTTTATTAACATATATTATTTAAATTGGTTTATTTGGTCTAGATTGTTTAGATTGATTGCTTGAATTGCTTGTTTGTATTGATTGTTTGGATTGATTATAAATATTGATTGGATTGCTTAGTTTATTATCCTTCTACTTTAGACTAGTATAGTCATAATTTTAGAGGGAGTTATAATATTTTATGTATAGAATCATAAAGTTAGTGGGAAATACAAGGTTATTTCAGGGAATATTATATTGTCATTAGGATCATTTATAGCACAGATTTAGGATTTAGTATTAGAATATATTAGCACAAGGATATAATATAGGCATAGATTTAGGGGGATATATATATATATATCTTTGTACTTTAGTATAAGAATTATATAGATAAATATAGGATTTAGGGGGAGTATTTTTAGAATTTCTTTTTGATAATGCCAAAGTAGGAGAAATTATAAAATATAGACTTAGTTTAAGTAGGATTTATAGGATTCGTATTGATAGGGGGTATTAGAAGGATTAGCATCAACAGATACGAACAGGTATGAATATTTTATAAACAAAGGTTGTTATCATCAAAAAGGAGGAGAGTGTTAGAGAATGGAGTTTTTATGACAACATCCTGATTTCGATATTAATTGATTATAAAATATATACTAACATCTCTATCTATAATATATATACACATATATGCTGGATTTGTATACAGGAATTAATACTGAAGACTGTACAGTTTTAGAGTTTTAGAGATTTAGAATTCATAGAAGATTCAAGACTCATGAATAATCAAGAAATCAAGAGTTCAAGATAAATATAGTAATAGATTCTAGTTTATTTAAGACTCTGAATAGCACTCCAGGTTCAAATTCAAATTCTGATTCAAATTCTATTCTACTTAAGTTTTTCTATCTTACCTTTGATTTTAAACTTTAGATTTTAAAGATTATAAGTTTATATGTATTTATATAGTTATATACTTTTATATTTATATAGTTTTAAACTTTATAAGTTTATAAATATGATTAAATAATTTATATTTATGATTTCATATGATTTCCTACTTTATAATACTTATTTATATCACTATGTTTTAAATCAAGAATTTCCAAAATTATATATATATATAGTTAAACACTTTAAAAATATACAAATTCACAAAGACATATGTTGACATACATATGTGAGGGTGTCGACATATAACTGTCACATTTTCAATTTTAAAAGGAAGTGACTTTTCACTATTTGTAACATTCCAAAAGCGGTTCAACCTTTCAAATCTTATAAATGGGGGCTGATTTCGAATTATTTCATCATTCTTTTTCTCCATCTTCATCTCTTTTCATTCTCCATTATTATTTCATATTTTTATGATTTCTACACTTATACTCTGCCGGTTTCAATTCTATTTATTTAAAACTTCTTCTCTTCTCACTCTCTACTCATTACTCTCTGAATCAAAGTGCTATCGAAGAGTTTTAGGACTGCTGTAATCGTTTGAGAAGTGTTTGGAGAAAAGTTTGTTCCATGTAGCCTTGAAATCAAGGAAAGGGAGCAGTGTTAACCTTGTAACCGTGAAATCAAAGTAATTGTACTTGATCAAGAGATTTTGGAAACGATGGTAACCTTGTGGTTGTGAAACCAAGGGGATTGTACGTGGATATTGATATAGTAATAAAATTTTGCTTAATCTAGTGTTGCGTGGGACTGGACGTAGGAGTAATCCGAACCAGTATAAAAACTTGTGTGTTCTTTCCTTTTACTGCATTTTATTTCTGTTTATTTTTGTGTTTTTGTTTTATTCTGTGTCTGTTATTATCTCTGCGATGTATGATTTGTATATTAGATCATATTAGTTTTAAATTTTATTAAATTACTTGAAAACACTATTCACCCCCCCTCTAGTGTTAGTTTTGCCTTAACGACCCATTCCGCATTCCCTAATAATATCTGCTATAATAAACATGAAAAATTAATTTAACTGATAATGGTCAACTAATAATGACAATTCAAGCATCCAATTTAATCTAATACGTTTATATTATTTATAAATGTAACCAATAAGAAAAGTTACCTCATTTGAAAATAATCGGTAAAAATAACGATTGGTTTCGATTAAATTAAAAGAACGTTTAATTTAATCAATTATATAAAAATATTCAACATATATCCAAAAAATCATCAAATCATCCAACAATTAGCAAACATAGACATAAACATTAAACTCGGCTTATATATAATAGAAGTTGGACAACTAAGTGAGTTATATTCATCTGGATTTAATTCTGTCGTTAAAAAGGCTTGTTTTAATTAAATTAAACGTGCGTTTAATTTATTTAAAAATTATAGCTACCTCCAATTCTGACCAAACTAGCTCCATCACGTAGTCTGTCCACACGGTTCTAACATAACCAACCGTGCTCAATTCTGATAAGGTACGCGAGATATTAAGTTAACAAATTTGTAAAATATTTATTTAAATTAAAACTTTAATTTAAAAACCAACGGTCTCACCCCCAAACAAATGTCGGCCCAACTCCACCAAAACCCGCAAGCAACAGTGGCCTTTCTTCCCTGAATTCCCCTGAATCTTTCCTCTTGTGCATGTCCATGCACCATTAAACTATGACACCACCAATCAGTGCCCGAACTACCATTTAAACATTACCATATAACTCCTCTACTTGAGACCGACTCGACGACACTATCACCTCCCCCTCCGATGGCCATGTGCTCCGAACGATACGAAACACCTCCTTTCAGGTGCGACGTATTTTATTGCCAGATTTTCCCAAAAAATCACCACTCGAGCGTCTCACACTGCTGGTCACTCCTCCACACTTGAATCTGCGTAACGATCCCTAAATCTCAAGAAAGACCTACACCTAGTTTGTGACTTTCGGGGTGAAACTTCGAAATTCAAGAATTGGGGATAGTGAAAGTGTAGAGATGGATTTTAGAGGCTCATCATCTCTGGTTTTGTGATTCTTAATGGCATATTCAGGTCGGAATAATTTTTCGAAGATCGACACCATTTTTTGTTCACTGTAAAAAAAGAGGAGGCTGAAGATGGTCCAGTATTTAGGTAGAGGAAGTTTGACAATCATACAAAAGGTTTGGAAGGCACACATAGTTTGGTAGGAAGTAGGATGGCTATTGTTCTTACATTTCCATAGCTAGTTGATTGCGACTTCACCATGTGTATACAACATAGGGTAGGAGAAAGAAAATTGATAGTCTGTAGGGTACGAAACTTCTCCACTAAGGCTTGATTAGGGTAGGCTATGAAGAAACAAACATAGGTAGGTTTGTATACATACTTGGATAGGTAAAATATGTTTAAGTAGACATGTGCTTTAATTAAGTTGCTTAGGGTTTAAGTTTTAATTTATTTTTATTTAATATGGTTATTACATTATCGTTATTTAACATTGCACGTCATATACACGCTCCATCATACACGAACTCCAAACGCAACAAAAACAGACAAACTGTTATGTTTTAATGTTTCAGATCCAATGAAATTAATTTCATTGAAATCTGACTCCGTTTGTAAAACAGAGTTATGTAAATTTCAATTTA
Organism: Allium sativum; assembly: GCA_030737875.1. Classification (NCBI taxonomy): domain Eukaryota; kingdom Viridiplantae; phylum Streptophyta; class Magnoliopsida; order Asparagales; family Amaryllidaceae; genus Allium; species Allium sativum. The sequence continues at coordinate 324,728,892 of CM060920.1, read as the reverse complement.
TTTATAGGTTCATATTTAAATATCGCAAGCTCACAAAACAACTCCAATTGACTCCAAACTGGAAATCTAGCAATAATTAGCTATTACGGTTTAATAAAATTTGTTTCGTCGAAAATGAAAGTCGTTTAAAAAAGAGGCTATTTATAAGGCTTATAAAATATCAATATAATATAATTTAATTTAATTCTAAAATAATTCAATTTGATAATAATAAATTATTATTGTTGTTTATATATACATCTAAATAAAATAATACATTACTTCAAATTCAACCAATATGGATTTATAACTCAACATTAATATTTTTGAGTTAAACGATATCCAAGTTATGTAAAATTCCTTTTTAATTTATTAAATAAACATTATGGTTTATTAATGAATTAATAGCGACTATTTGAAAATTTGATTTGGACATAACTCGCTATATATAAGATAAAATCTTGATTTTTCTCTTTCATTAGAAAATTATAATCTAATAGACTCAAATGTTTCTTGTTTCACAGAATTCCAACTTATAACAGATTACGTATATTCAAATTAAGTTCAAGACTCAATAATACGAACTACCACGCTGTTGCGACTTCGTTTTTAATTGAATATAAATTTATTTTTTCAATCGTCATTTTATTAACAAATCCAATATATAATTCCACTAATAAGTCAAATATAATATTTAAAACAGATTAAAATATTCAAATTCAAATAAATGGAAAATCCGGGTAGTTACATTTTCCAAAGTCATATAAAATGAAGTTGAAACCCTCTCAAACACTCCAAAGTTCTTATATCATCATTATAAGCTTTTGTCCCAAGTTTGAAGTCAGGGAATGAAGCTTGAAGCCTCTATATAACCATAGGCAGTGACTAAAGTGGAAACATAAGGGTGGCCAAGCTTAACAAAGATGAAGGAGCTAGTTTGAGAAGCTTTAGTGTGATCGTAACAAAGTAATATCTAATTTTTGGAAGGTTAGAAAACAATGAAGGTGAGAAACTTAACTTTAAACTAGTAAAACAATCTCTATATATGTCAAATATTTCTTAGGAATGTCATAATGAACGTTTATCAATTTTGGATGCTTGTATGTTTTATTGTACGCATGTTCAACAAGTAACGTCAAATAACGTCGATAAGCGCAAAGGAAATCACTTTCCTTTCGTTGAATGAAATGATGAAACACGGATTGTTAAACCCTTAAAAATGATTTAAATTTTTTAGAAATAAATTCTAAGCACTTTCGGGTCTTTAAATGAATTTCGGAAAAAATACAAATTATCAAGAAATTTTAATGTGTTGCGAAATGTTAATTCGTGATTTCACTCCCTTAAAAAGTGAATCTCTTATACATGAAAAAATATGAATCCAAATTTTTTTAAATAAGATTTTTCTGAATCCTTATAGCCATAGCTTTCCGACAAATAAACAAAATCAAGATTCCATTTGGAACATTTTGAGACATGACTAAAAGAGGATTTGGAAAGCATCGCGGTTATGTAGTTCGAAATCTTGTTAATGCTGCTGCTTAAAATTGAAGTTTTTAATCTGTTACAAATATGAAATAAATCTTACTAGTTTTTTAAAGTGTTTTAAAAGTAATTTAAGTTGATAATATGAATCTCACAATGACAGAAAATTCATTTTAATGAATTAAGCTAAAATGACACCTTTTGCATCACTTTTGCAACACTTTTCTAATAGTAATGAAATTTAGATCTAAATTTTACGAATCATATCCAAATCTCTTATGGATGTTTTCAAATGATTAAACACATATTTTAAAAATGATTTAAAAGTTTTATAACCTTTTTAAAAGAATCTTAATGATTGAATAAATTCAAATAAGCAATGATTTGTTCTTGGATCTAATAAACCAATAAGCAAACCCGATTTTGCTATTTCTTATATCCGAATGTGGGTGGTTAACTAGGGAGATGTTCAAGAGCAACCAGTGCCATGGCTCACCTAGCCCTTCCCTAGACAAGGAATAGATAAGGTTGAAATGTCAAAAACAAGTTAAGTATAAAAGATTTTTCTCCTCAAGATAAATGAATCGTTTTTCTTGGAGTCGATCTTACTGTATTTAGTATCGAATGCAGCAGATAGAATCCTTACTATTCATAAGAACTTAAATGATGTTTTCACCGTTATCCAGTGGATAATCGGGTTTGATCATGGAAATTGATATTGAGTTAAAATAAATGTGATTTCTTCGGATTTGTTAAACTGAAACAGACTTACCATCCAATTGACTTAAAAAATGCGGTTTAATAATTTTGTGAATACACTCGAACAGTATTTGAAAGATATACATCCTTAAAAGATGTTTTATGAAGTATTGAATAAAGAAATGAAGAACACCCAAATCTAATATTACTTAAATAATATTTTTTACGTTGTTTGAACCGAAGAGAACGAGATCAAAATTAGGGTGATTCCTATTTGAAAACCACTTCAAATTTATCGACGATTCGAAAGCTAAAATGGTGATGAGCAATGATGAATGAACACTAATGGTGAAGACCGAATGTAGGGAAGTTAGCACTGACCCCGTAGAGAATTTTCCCACATTCTAAAGATAGTGATTCTGTATTCACATCTTTGATGTAAGGGCAACATGGAGTTAGATCACACAATCTTATTAAGAGTAGTGCCTTCAGTTTATCCACAACCAGGATAACTTGTATGAACAAATGTTTGACGTTGCACTTTTAACATGGGTATATTGACCTCTACGAACATACATCTGTTTGTTGATGTGGGAAGTAACTCTCCTGCACTATGTAAACCCTTCTCTTAGACATACAATCTTAAAGGTTGTACATTAACGGAAAAAGGTTGTGTGTATTAGATGTGGCAACATGGCATTCAACATGAAGAATGTGCTTGATGAAAGGTAATCGTGACCTTTATCCTCATCACCCGGTGATGGCAGAATTAAGGCCCATTATTTTTCTATATGGGTGCATCCATTAGGATATGTTCATCGCCTTTCTAAATTAATTATTACATGTCGAGTATGTGGTGTATGATGGGATCTCGTAATAGGTTGGTTACGAACAAGGTGATGTCACATTCGGAACGGAGCAGCAAGTTCAGATCTGTGTAGCTGGGCCGGTTTTACCTGGAGAGGAGGGCATAATTGCCAAAAAGTATAGGTAGCCATGTGTGCATTCCTCTATAAATGCACTGTACGATGGTAGTTACCTTTCTATTGTTTGGAAATCCACTCTCCCTAAGAGCTGCGTAATCTATTGTAGAGCCCCAAATAAAAGGGTGTGGAATTTAATCAACGCAACAATTTCACATATTTCTGAAATTTACTTTAATGGGTTTTAGACCGAAGTCATTAAAGATAATATTAGAAAATTTTGTCATACAAAGGTTTGGTTACCATAAGGTAAAAACCCATGCCATGTTTATGTGTGGTCGTGGTTTTATGGGACACCTTTTATTTCCAAATGACGAATTTAAGTTTCTCACACCTATCCTATGGTGACCCAAAGTTATTTTTCCTTAGACTTTGGATTCCCCTATTTTTCTCTAGGTGGCCTAGTAACTCAGCTTTTGCTTGGATCACTTGAATGGAGCTTAGAGCCGAAGAATTTGAAGATAGTCACTTTTTCTTAGTTTCTTTCAGTAATTGTGAGGGTAGGTTTTATAAATGGCCAGGCAGATGTAATGTCATTTTGATAAGCAAGATAAAAAATTCTGTTATAATGATTTTCACGATGATATATATAAATTTTTCGCTATGCAAGATTCTGTTCTTTCCACTTTCTCACCACAAACAAATCGCTTCTCCGACCCTTGGTTTTGCAGCACATGAATACAGATGATGCATTAGTATGAATTTCCGAGGATCGAAAAAACGGGTCATTTTATTTGGTATTTGAGCTAAAGTTGAGCAAACACCAAAGTATGATATGGTAAAAGACTCATCAAAGATTGGGTTAGTAATACCATAGGATTAGTAACTCATTGGAGATAAGGTTAGTAATAGTCTAGAATGAGTTTTGAGTGTATATATGAGAGTGTATTTGTTACTTAAATATAAAATGTTTTTATATTAATTTGTTAAATTTGAATTTCACATTCGAGACTAATTCTTATTTTGATAAGAATTCCAAATCACTTGAACAAGTCATTTGACCCAATATTATTTTAATATGGTAAATGAAATAATTTTACCAAGAATTCAAATATTTTATATATAAAGAAAATTCTCAAAATTAAACTTATTTTTATGGATAACTAAAAAAGTAATAGTGATACATAATTATTATCAGTTACTGATTGATCGATCTTGCTTATCCACTTATGAGCATTGACAATATTGATTGATTCAGCGTTATACCAGGCCATTTTGTGGGTATTGACTACTACGTTCGGATATAAGTAAACTTATTATTTTCCTACCCATGGTTAATAAGAATTGAACTTGGATAAAAAAAATCATAAATTTAAGTAAGAGTAAAAAAGGAAATGAGGTATTCAACAATTTTTGGATAAATCATTTTTCCTGAAACTGGTGAACAAATAACTTTACCTAGGATTTATTTTCGATAAAATAAATTTTTCAGAAGTATAATTATTATACATATTAAACGATGAGCATCAAAATTATAAAAGACAAACATCTTGTGATTTGAATTTCACAGTATGACTATAATAATAACGCTAGAAAGAAATATGTTATAATAGAGATAAATGTCTTTTAGTGGATAGGAATTTTGAATGCTCATCTATTAAATTGATTTTTGCAAGAAATAAATGAAAATAAAACATTGAGAAGTAACTTTCACCAAAGTTAAGATAAGCTTTAGAATTATTTTTGAATGAATAAACTAAGTAAAGTCATAATGTCTCACTTGAATTGACTGAATCCACAACCATTATCCAATGGTTGAAACCATAGGAATGCTTTAGTAAGTTTTGCTTAGTATCAGTAAATTTCACCAGTAGATTAAGTTTTATAAAGCTATAAGCGAAGATTAATGAATGACTAAATTTTACAACTGATTTCTAAGTGTTTAAACTTAGCGAAGACTTTATAATAATGATTAATTGGGTTATTAAACAATGGCTCAATTAACAATTGAGTTTTAATAAATTATTCGTACTATTTTTTAAATAAGATTAAGAAGTAACTTAATAACTTGTGAAGTGGCTTAGAAATGTTTTAGAATTAACAGTATATGTTTAAAAGTTTAGAAATTGTAACGACCCGGCTTTTTGCCCGGTTTATAAAGACAGATTGCTAGGGGCACTTACACATTTGCACAAAATAAAAAGAACTTTTCCACTATCATTAAAGTAATATTACATCATTGTTACAAGAGGTACATCAGAGTACATCGTTTACACAGCGGAAAAGATACTAAACTCAGCGGAAGAATGCGAATGCTCCAAGACATAATAACTCCAGCTAAAACCAAAATCCTGCTCCAACTAACTCCAAGGCTAAATCTGCGGACCAAACCACTAGACTGCCCGTGTAAAAATTATGGGCACCCAGAGTTTAGGTGTAGGAATAATAAACTCCAGGTCAGTCATGGGACTGATGCGAGAACTCAAAACAGTTGTTTTTATGATTTAATTTAAAGTTAGGTAATTCACTGGACCACGCCACTAATGTGGAACGGGTTTACTCCATGTGAATACCAGTGCATAGAAATCCGCAATGACTTTTTGAAAAATGAAGCTATCATAAGCTCGTCCCATATCATATAATGCAAGCATACACTAGATGGGTGATTTTTGCCTTTTGATAACCAAAAATGATTTCATACATGAAAATCCTGTTTTACTACTATGAATAGTGTGAAAAACCTTTTCACAAATAATTGTATTAATCCTTGCAGCATAATGCCCCATCTCATTGTACTAACAATCCTGCCAGTAACCAGTAGGCTATACAATCAAAACTGTACGGACTCATAGTGGAGATTGGATTTCAAACATGATGGTGCCTGGTACGAAAGACCATTCGAGGGCTGATAAACTTTCTAGCGTGCATCATCCCAATACTCATGGATAACATCCAGACTCGGACTCCGTTATACTTGACCACCATACATGAATTAGAGTACCCAATAAATAGCATCCCAGACTGGAGATTTCGTAGTACCCTTTCATCATCACATCCCGATGCATCGAACATACGAAACGAACATAAAAATTTGATCACCAGTTTACCATCAATCCAGGGTGTGAGGTTCGTCGAGGTCATGATATACACAAAGCTACGCTTAAATAAGCCATGCTTTGATCATCCATAGCTCATCACATAACTTAAGTATGCCACATTGTCCATTCACTATGCATCACTGATTTCCATCAGTATAAAACCTCTAAGCTCATACATCTTAGAGAAGGGTGTTAAGCAAGTGAATAATTTCTCCACCACCAAACAGATATATATTAACAAAGATTAGTGCTACGCCGTCAATTACAATGTCAAACACAAAATCCATACATGTCCGTTTTGGGTCTAAACGAAACAACAATCCGGAATTCCTTCACATACGTTCGGGCTTCTTGCCACTTAACTGATATATAAAATTCATCTGCGAATGGGTGCCAGCCATTCGAGACATTCAGCAAGTCGCCCTTACGACATGAAGGGTCCCGGTCTTCAATGTCGTCTCCAATGTCTTCAATTGCTCCACAACGTCGTATTATTACTTGGAATGGTTTTCAGAAATAATTCCGATCCCGGTCTTTCCAAATAATAAGCGCAATTAAAAACTCAATTATGGAACACACAGGCTTTCTACCAATCTTCTTTCGTCCTGGATTTTGTCAAAATTAAACTTCTTTAAACCCATTCTCAAATTATTTCAAAATCCATATTTAACCTTTCTCTTTTAAAACACATCCCTTAAATCAAACATAATTTACCCTCAAAACCTTAATTAATTTTCCATTTGATAAATCATTATCAAAACCCAATTTCCTTTGAAAAGCCTTACCCCACATTTCAACCCTAGTTTCCAATTAAAATTGGTTTCCGAACATTCAATTCTGTAATCTTAACTAAAAGATTATTCTTCCTTCCCAATTCCTTATTTTTAATTTCCTCAAATCAAAGATTTTGTTTAATCCCCAAATTAGGATATGAATTTCCATACATCAATCTCATTGGGTTTCAAGAATGATATCATTGAAGATATGATTCATGACAAAACCTAAATCAATCGATATTGAACATAAGTTACACAGAAATTGTATCTACTTATATTCGATATCAATTCTCATAATCAACGAATACTATAAGTGGAATAATGATATAATAATAATATCTTCCAAATTCCTCAAATAGTATACGTCTACACTAAAGAATTTCATATCAAATATCCGAAGATTATTTCTATCCAACTTATTCCAATCAAATTGAGAAACCCATATCTTAATTAAAAGATTTATCCAACTCTTTGACATTAGATCTGGATAGAAATATCATCCACTTGTACGTAATATTAATCTCTGTATCCAACTCACATAATAAGCGGAATAACGGTGAACTTTCTTTTAAATTCCTCAAATAGCAAGAGACATCATCTAATGAATTAATATCAAACATCCTAAGATTTATCTCCAACCATATCCAAAAACTGAAAACCCATTTTAATATTAAATAAATCAATTTATATTCCATATAAAATATTTCCAATACTTTTGAACCTTTGAAAACATTCCACCAATCAATTAAAAATGATTGCTTATAGTTCGGAAAATAGTTTGCGGGTTAAAAACTTCAAAATAGATTGTTTCCAAAGATTGCATTACTAAACAGTTATCTTAATTACCTAAATCAAAATATCGTTTATTTTAGTCAAAACTTAAACTTTACAATTCAAAATATTTTTACATAATTTATAACTATTTTACAAAAAAATCATATTTTTAAAACATTTAAAATAGATGTTTATAGTTATGGTCGATAACTACTGTTACAACGACCTTTTCCAAAACGGTTTTAAACATAACTTGAAAATTATAACCCGAAATTAAAATCAATTTCACTCATTTAAAAGCTCTTGTTAATATAAATCAAACGTTTTTTTCATGTTGGTTTTGCATTTTTTCCATTATGTAATAAACGCATGTAAATTCAATTGTGTAAAGAAAAGATTTACTAGCCTTTCAAAAAAAATCAAACGTTTTTCATTTCTTGGAAATATGATTTAGATTGCAAAAATTATAAGCGTTTAAAGTTTGTAACTAAGATACGCAAATTACCATTGTGCGACAAGCTCTATTTTGACCACAATAAAAATTATTCCTCAGTACTTCAAAATACCTTAGAAAACTATTATGTACTCATGTAAACCATTTAAAACCATTAAAAGTAATTTACATTGACTTTCCAAATTATTTTGGGTTCAAAATTCAACTTTTATTTTTCACTTAAATCAAATTCCAATTTGTTTCTAAATTCAAATAATTTCAAATTAACCATCTCATTTGTCAGATCAGTTAGGGATAGCCAAGGAGAGCAGGAAACTTTATTTCTAAACCCAAGCCTAGACACTATCCTCTCTGTCATCCTAGAATGTTCCAGTATTTATTTATTCATTTAAAGAACTTTATCAATATATATGCACTCATACATATGGTCTTTCCCAATTATTAACCTTCAATTTCAATAATGATATTGCTTCTAATTACGAAGGAGATTTGTCGATCACCAACGTGATACCATACTTGTAGTGTCATAATGTGTGCAAAACAAAATCAATAACCATTATAAACATCTATAGCAACCATCATCAACATAATTAAATAAATCATAAATGTGCACAAGGGGTATAACACTAAAGCTTAATAGTGTGTGTGCTCTAAACTACGCATCCATCATCCATCAAAACAAACATCAATCATCATTAACCACCAATATTTCATCACTATATTTAGATTATTGTAACTACTAATTAAACATATATAAACCATGGTTAAAGAGTTCTCACCTAACAACATTCAAATCTTTACGGTAGGCGAGCCTAGCTGAGCGAACCATCGGACAATATTTCGACGCAACGTCTTCTTCACCAATATATATATATATATTATAATGTAATATATACTAATATCTCTCTTTATATTATAATAGGAGGAGGATTTAGATGAACTTTGGAAAGGTGGTGGTTGGAAAGAGGAAGACTTATGCCATGGAAACCATGGCCATAAGCTTAAGAAGAAAAAGGAAGGTAGGAAAAAAGAAAATGGATGATAAAAATTGATGTAAAGAGCCCCTTATATAGGAAAGGAGGAGTAAACAGGTAAAGACACATAAAGGGACACGTGGAAACAATGCATGAAAGCTTACATGCAAAATTACAAGTGTCCATACACTTGTCTTAAGAAGAGAAGGTGAAATTTTGGTAGCATTTTCTTTTAAATGATATGAAAACTAAGGGCAACACTAAATCCTAATGCTACTAATTCATGTTATGGTTTGAAAAATCCGATTGAACGACAAATAGTATCAATAAATCCAAACTCATTAATAATCATTCTCATATTTAATTCAAATAAAATCTATCATCTAACTTATCAAAATTATTAAATATTCTTAACCATATATATTTATGTCAAATTCAAAGTTAAATTCAAATTAAGTAATAAAAGTTCCAATTTTAAATTGGTTAAAAATTCTGGATCGTCACATTCACCCCTCTTAAAACTTTTCGTCCTCGAAAGGAAAGGGAATCGTAACTACTCATTTGACATCCTGTTAATTCAAGACTAAAATTCTTTATACCAAAGCTCCCTGTTCTCATAATGGATATACCGGGTATAATATTCTAACACACATATTTACGGACAACCAAATCTACATGTCCTCCAATGGTAACCTCCGGTTACCCATTATATTAGATTCATCGTTTAGTGGGCAAATGTAACGACCCGGATTTCGCCCTACCCCAATCGATCGCAAGATCGATCAAGACCGTTCAAAACCCGCGTACGTTAACTTTGGGCATACAACACATCAGGACAACAACACAGACTTTTATAACATCAATATCAAATGTTACATCAGAGTACAGAATATATCAGAGTACATCAATAAATAATATAGCGGAAGATACATTTACATTAAATTAAATATATTGCAGCGGAACTAATCTCAGCGGAAGTCCATCAATATTCTGGACCCAACTTCAGACTTCAATCCAGGATCCTGCTTAACTATATCTGCAAAAAGCCACTCGACTTCCCCTGTGGAAAGAGGGCACCCGAGTTTGCAAAGTGAAACAAACAATAGGTCAGTCGTGGGACTGGTGTGAGAATTCTTACCTTAACCTATCTAATAAGTAGGCTAATCTCAGGACCACGCCGCTAATGCGGAATGGGTTTACTCCATTGGATTGCCAGTGCATAAATAAAGTAAATCGTCAAATAATGTAATGCTTTTTAGAAAAATGAAACCATTATAAGACCCAGGTCCCATCACACAATGCAACGCACACCAGAGGATAGGGTTTTACCTTATAATGGTCAAAAGATGCTTGATACATAAAAACAATATTATTATTAGTGTGTGTGTATATATATATATTTAAACATTTCAATATAAATGTATTAATCTTAGACGGCATAGGTACCATATACTATGTCGCCATATATAAGTTTACAATCAAAATCGTAATGTCGTATTGGAAATTGGTTTTCTATCATGAAATCGAGGCTAGGGATCGTTCTCTTCCGATTCGAGACACTCTAGCAAATGCCTCAAGATCTCCTGCAGTGAACCCTTGGATCTTCAGGGCCGGTCCCCACCTAACGGTAGTGGATTGGCAATTCCTGAACACAAGTTTCCCGGTTCCTTTGAACCTATAGTATGACCACTTCCGGCCTATAAAACCCGAGGTACCTCAATCCAAAATCCACATAAGTAAAATGCCGGGCCGTGTTAAAGCACCGGCACTAAACCTAGCTAGAAAGAAACATGTGCACTCCCTGCAGTCCTAATCCCGTTTTTGATTCATACCGGGGTGTGTGGCTCGCGAAGTCACGCTATACACAAAGCTATGCCTAAACAGGCTATGCTTTGATCATCAACCACAAGGCCTTCTTTTCAACAAAGCCTTGATCATTTGCATCTTAGCATGTCACATTGTCAGACCCTACTATATTATTGATAATCTACCAATATATATATAACCTCTAAGCTCATACGTCTTATAGAAGGGTGATAAGTAAGGAATAAATTCTTCACCACCAAACAGAAATATATAATCAGTAGCGTTCAACAAATACAGTAGAAAGGAATACAATGTCAGACACGCAATCCATTTACAAGTCCGCTCTGGGTCTGAGCGAAACAACGTGTCCGTCGATCTCCAAATGTGTTTGGACGATCATTACTAAATACCTTGCCTTGAAAGGCCAATCCCAATTCAAGATACCAGTCATCATCATCCCAACGATGTGAAAACCTTCGGTCTTCAATCACCGTCTTCATCTTCGACTCTTGATCGTCGTGATGATTATTCAGAATGGGTTAAACCCGGTCTTTCTGAATAACTCGCGTATTTTGGGATTAAAAACAAATATTGGAAAATCACACATTTCATCACATTCCAACTCAGAATATTCTTTTAATAAGATATTCGCTTAAAAAGATTCTCATTAATTTTATCAAAGATAAAATTCTGAAAATAAAATCTATAAATCCATTTCCAAAAATATGGAATTCCACAGAAATCGAATCAATACATAATCGATATAGATTGCTGTATCAGACTACTAATATAAATGGAATAACGGCAAAGCCTCTTAAATTCCACATATAATATCGGTCTTCTTTTACAGAAGCCTATTTCGATTATTACCAATCGAATTTCCACTTAATTCCAAATTAATATATTAAATTGAAAAACTTGATTTTTAGAAAATGCCCCTTTTTAAATCTATAAAATAGATTTATAAATTCCAAATAATAATTTCAATGTAAATTGGATTAAAGAACAAATGTCGTTTAAAAACATCGTCCACGATAAATCCACTTCACATCTTAGTTTATTTATAATCACAAAAAAATATAATTGAAAATGCTAGTAATCTTTTAAAATCATATTTTAAAATAATCATAAAAATATTCTTTATATAAAGACTCTAAATGAAAGGTATGCTTTATATTACGAATTCTTTCTATTACAAATATTCTTTGTTTTAACATATAGTTGATTAAAAATATATTATGAAAACATATGCACTTTATATAAAAAGGATTTCCAATGTAAAAATATCATTATTTAAAAGAACACCTGAATCGAAATGCGACTCAAACATTTGCCATATGATTTGGATTATATGGATTTCACACACATCATATATATGATAATAACAGTATAATCATCAAGTCATCCATTACATCCAAAGTGTAGTTTCCACTGTGTAAGCGTTAAAATTAAATAATAACGCTCATCGCAGCCTGTCGATCTAACGATCAACATACCACTAAAAATTGGGATTAGTGTATATAAGTTTTCATCCCAACACCCGTGTGGGGTTTTCAACCAACAAACAAATAATAAGCTAATTTGTGCACTTGGGCGATGTGTGAAAAATTATCGTCCCAATCACATACACAAGTCGGGTAACTAGTGGATGGAAGTGTAATACACAATACATAAAATGATGACAAGAAAATATCTCTATTGCAATGAATGAATAAGCATAATACTTCGTTCTATTAACAATTTCTATTTTTCTAGTTTAAACTCAAACAAGATGGTTATTTTGTTTTGACAATTCTAATGAGACAAGAATGATAAATATTTTGATCTAACTAACCTATCTTGAAAAGTAAATATCTTGCCAAACATAAGAGATATATATATATATATATATATCTATATGTAAATTGCTTTAACTAATCCATTTGACAAAAATGAATATTTTTGACAAAATGTCTATTTGGTTTAACTAATATAAATTGACTAATATGAATAATTTTAAAATATGTTTTTAAAAGATTACTAGCATTTGCAATTATATTTTTCTTGTGATTATAAATAAACTAAGAGGTGAAGTGGATTTATCGTGGACGATGTTTTTTAAACGACATTTGTTCTTTAATCCAATTTACATTGAAATTATTATTTGGAATTTATAAATCTATTTTATAGATTTAAAAAGGGGCATTTTCTAAAAATCAAGTTTTTCAATTTAATATATTAAATTGGGATTAAGTGGAAATTCGATTGGTAATAATCGAAATGGGCTTCTGTAAAAGAAGACCGATATTATATGTGGAATTTAAGAGGCTTTTCCATTATTCCATTTATATTATTAGTCTGATACAGCAATCTATATCGATTATGTATTGATTCGATTTCTGTGGAATTCCATATTTTTGGAAATGGATTTATAGATTTTATTTTCAGAATTTTATCTTTGATAAAATTAATGAGAATCTTTTAAACGAATATCTTATCAAAAGAACATTCTGAGTTGGAATGTGACGAAATGTGTGATTTTCCAATATTTGTTTTTAATCCCAAAATACGCGAGTTATTCAGAAAAGCCGGGTTTAACCCATTCTGAATAATCATCACGACGATCAAGAGTCGAAGATGAAGACAGTGATTGAAGACCGAAGGTTTTCACATCGTTGGGATGATGATGATTGGTATCTTGAATTGGGATTGGCCTTCCAAGGCAAGGTATTTAGTAATGATCATCCAAACGCATTTGGAGATCGATGGACACGTTGTTTCGCTCAGACCCAGAGCGGACTTGTAAATGGATTGCGTATCCGACATTGTATTCATTTCTACTGTATTTGTTGAACGCTACTGATTATATATTTCTGTTTGGTGATGAAGAATTTATTCTTTAATTATCACCCTTCTCTAAGACGTATGAGCTTAGAGGTTATATATATATATATGTATATATATATTGGTAGATGATCAATAATATGGTAGGGTCTGACAATGTGACAAGCTAAGATGCAAATGATTAAGGCTTTGTTGAAAGGCAGGCCTTGTGGTTGATGATCAAAGCACAGTCTCATTAGGCATAGCTTTGTGTATATCGTGACTTCGCGAGCCTCACACCCCGGTATGAGTCAAAAATGGGATATGGACCGTAGGGAGTGCATACGTTTCTTTCTAGCTAGAAGTGGTGTTTGGGCTTTAACACGGCTCGGCATTTTACTATGTGGATTTTGGATTGAGGTACCTCGGGTTTTTATAGGCCGGAAGTGGTCATACTATAGGTCCAAAGGGACCGGGAAACGTGTGTTCAGGAATTGCCAATCCACTACCGTTAGGTGGGGACCGGCCCTACCGCTCCAAGGGTTGGCCATAGGTGTGATCCTGAGGCATTTGCTAGATTGTCTCGAATAGGAAGAGGACGATCCCTAGCCTCGATTTCATGACAGAAAACCAATTTCTAGTACGACATCTCGTTTTCGATTGTATAACTAGTATGGCGACATAGTAGGATGGGGTACTATGCCGTCTAAGATTAATACCTTTATATTGAAATGATTTATGAAAACATACACACACTAGTAGTGATACGTTTTACGTATTTATCATCTTTTGACCATTATAAGGTAAAACCCTATCCTCTGGTTTGCATTGCATTGTGAGATGGGACTTGGGTCTTATAATGGTTTCATTTTTCAAAAAAGCATTGCATTATTTGACGATTTACTTTATTTATGCACTGGCAATCCAATGGAGTAAACCCGTTCCGCATTAGCGGAATGGTCCTGAGATTAGCCTACTTATTAGATAGGTTAAGGTAAGAATTCTCACACCAGTCCCACGACTGACCTGTAGTTTGTTTCACTTTGCAAACTCGGGTGCCCTCTTTCCACACGGGCATTCGAGTGGCTTTTTGCAGATATAGTTAAGCAGGATCCTGTATTGAAGTCTAAAGCTGGGTCCAGAATATTGATGGCCTTCCGCTGAGATTAGTTCCGCTGCAATATATTTAATTTAATGTAAATGTATCTTCCGCTGTATTATTTATTGATGTACTCTGATATATTCTGTACTCTGATGTAACATTTATTATTGATGTTATAAAAGTCTGTGTTGTTGTCCTGATGTGTTGTATGCCCAAAGTTAACATACGCAGGTTTTGAACGGTCTTGATCGATTTTTCGATCGATTGGGGTCAGGCGAAATCCGGGTCGTTACAGCTGGTATCATAAAATTGTTCATTCACAATTTAATATATTAAATATTAAATGTTTTAAATATAGATTTCTCCTTTATAACACATTTATATTAAACGTATTCACAATTTAATATATCCTTAGCATGCTCTGATACCAGCTGTAACGACCCGGATTTCGCCCGACCCCAATCGATCGCAAGATCGATCAAGACCGTTCAAAACCTGCGTACATTAACTTTGGGCATACAACACATCAGGACAACAACACAGACTTTTATAACATCAATAGTAAATGTTACATCAGAGTACAGAATATATCAGAGTACATCAATAAATAATACAGCAGAAGATACATTTACATTAAATTAAATATATTGCAGCGGAACTAATCTCAGCGGAAGGCCATCAATATTCTGGACCCAGCTTCAGACTTCAATCCAGGATCCTGCTTAACTATATCTGCAAAAAGCCACTCGACTGCCCGTGTGGAAAGAAGGCACCCGAGTTTGCAAAGTGAGACAAACTACAGGTCAATCGTGGGACTGGTGTGAGAATTCTTACCTTAACCTATCTAATAAGTAGGCTAATCTCAGGACCACGCTGCTAATGCGGAACGGGTTTACTCCATTGGATTGCCAGTGCATAAATAAAGTAAATCGTCAAATAACGTAATGCTTTTTAGAAAAACGAAACCATTATAAGACCCAGGTCCCATCACACAATGCAACGCACACCAGAAGATAGGGTTTTACCTTATAATGGTCAATAGATGCTTGATACGTAAAAACGATATTATTATTAGTGTGTATATATATATTTAAAACATTTCAATATAAATGTATTAATCTTAGACGGCATAGGTACCATATACTATGTCGCCATATATAAGTTTACAATCAAAATCGTAATGTCGTATTGGAAATTGGTTTTCTGTCATGAAATCGAGGCTAGGGATCGTCCTCTTCCGATTCGAGACACTCTAGCAAATGCCTCAGGATCACACCTATGGGCAACCCTTGGAATGGTAGGGTCGGTCCCCACCTAAAGGTAGTGGATTGGCAATTCCTGAACATACGTTTCCCAGCCCTTTTGGACCTATAATATGACCACTTCCGACCTATATAAAAAAAACGAGGTACCTCAATCCATAATCCACATAGTAAAATGCCGGGCCGTGTTAAAGCCCAAATACCACTTCTAGCTAAAAAGAAACGTATGCACTCCCTACGGTCCATATCCCGTTTTTGACTCATACCGGGGTGTGAGGTTCGCGAAGTCACGCTATACACAGAGCTATGCCTAAACAGGCTATGCTTTAATCATCAACCACAAGTCCTGCTTTTCAACAAAGCCTTGATCATTTGCATCTTAGCATGTCACATTGTCAGACCCTACCATATTATTGATCATCTACCAATATATATATAACCTCTAAGCTCATACATCTTAGAGAATGGTGATAAGTAAAGAATAAATTCTTCATCACCAAACAGAAATATATAATCAGTAGCGTTCAACAAATACAGTAGAAAGGAATACAATGTCAGATACGCAATCCATTTACTAGTCCGCTCTGGGTCTGAGCGAAACAACGTGGTTGTCGATCTCCAAATGCGTTTGGACGATCATTACTAAATACCTTGCCTTGGAAGGCCAATCCCAATTCAAGATACCAGTCATCATCATCCCAATGATGTGAAAACCTTCGGTCTTCAATCACCGTCTTCATCTTCGACTCTTGATCGTCGTGATGATTATTCAGAATGGGTTAAACCCGGTCTTTCTGAATAACTCGCGTATTTTAGGATTAAAAACAAATATTGTAAAATCACACATTTCGTCACATTCCAACTCAAAATGTTCTTTTGATAAGATATTCGTTTAAAAGATTCTCATTAATTTTATCAAAGATAAAATTCTGAAAATAAAATCTATAAATCCATTTCCAAAAATATGGAATTCCACAGAAATAGAATCAATACATAATCGATATAGATTGTTGTATCAGACTAATGATATAAATGGAATAACGGCAAAGCCTCTTAAATTCCACATATAATATCGGTCTTCTTTTACAGAAGCCTATTTCGATTATTACCAATCGAATTTCCACTTAATCACAATTTAATATATTAAATTGAAAAACTTGATTTTTAGAAAATGCCCCTTTTAAAATCTATAAAATAGATTTATAAATTCCAAATAATAATTTCAATGTAAATTGGATTAAAGAACAAATGCCGTTTAAAAAACATCGTCCACGATAAATCCACTTCACATCTTAGTTTATTTATAATCACAAAAAAAAATTGCAAATGCTAGTAATCTTTGAAAAAAAATATTTTAAAATAATCATAAAAATATTCTTTATATAAAGACTCTAAATGAAAGGTATGCTTTATATTACGAATTCTTTCTATTACAAATATTCTTTGTTTTAACGTATAGTTGATTAAAAATATATTATGAAAACATGTGCACTTTATATAAAAAGGATTTCCAATGTAAAAATATCATTATTTAAAAGAACACCTGAATCGAAATGCGAATCAAACATTTGCCATATAATTTGGATTATATGGATTTCACACACATCATATATATGATAATAACAATATAATCATCAAGTCATCCATTACATCCAAAGTGTAATTTCCACTGTGTAAGCATTAAAATTAAATAATAACGCTCATCGCAGCCTGTCGATCTAATGATCAACATACCACTAAAAATTGGGATTAGTGTATATAAATTTTCATCCCAACACCCGTGTGGGGTTTTCAACCAACAAACAAATAATAAGCTAATTTTTGCACTTGGGCGATGTGTGAAAAATTATCGTCCCAATCACATACACAAGTCGGGTAACTTGTGAATGGAAGTAAAAATATTGGTATCAGAGCTAGATTTATTGTTCTTTTATCATAATGATACTTCTAGCTAGATTTATTTTATTATTAAATATTAAATGTATGCTCTGATACCAGAGGCCGAGTTCGGAGCTATTGGGGGCGGTGGTGGCTCGCAGGCGGGGCTTCAGAGTGTTGGTCTCTGATTGGTCGACGATGGGCCATAGGGGGGCGCGCGCAGAAGGTTTGAATGTGATGTATGGGTGTGGCTTGGTCAGGGCAACGAAGAAGAAAGAGTATATTATATTATTATTTTATTTATTTAATATTTAATCTACCCTTTTATTTGCATTCACCAATACAAATATATGTTGAAACCAAAAATTTATTCTTTTATTTACATTCACCAATGTAAAAATACATTGAAAATGAAATTAGTTCTTTTTGCACTCATTAAGGCAAATATATTTTGAAAGGAAAAATTGTTCTTTTATTTGGAATCACTAATGTAAATATACATGGAAATTAAAGTTGATTCTTTTGTTTGCATTCTCTAATGCAAATATATATTAAAATATAAATTGTTCTTTTATCTGCATTCCCTAATGCAAATATATTTTGAAAATAGAGTTTTCCCTTTTATTGCATTCACAAATGCAAATATATTCTAAAGATAAAATTTGTTCATTTATTTGCATTCTGCAATGCAAATATACATTGAAAATAAAATTATTTCTTTTATTTGCATTCACAAATGTAAATATATATATTGAAAATAAAATTTGCTCTTTTTTAAAGATCGGATAAATTAAATATTAAATAAATAAAATAATAATATAATATACTCTTTCTTCTTCGTTGCCGTGACCAAGCCGCACCCATACATCATGTTCGAACCTTCTGCGCGCGCCCCCCTATGGCCCACCGTCGACCAATTAGAGACCACCACTCCGAAGCCCTGCCTGCGAGCCACCACCACCCGCAATAGCTCCGAACTCGGCCTCCTCCTCCCCTCGAAAATCGAACCCGAACGCCACCACTTCCTCGCCAGAACTCGCGAAATCCATGCACTGAAAACTGATCTTAACCGTATGGATTTGTAGAGCTCTCCGTCCTCTTCGATTTGATATATTATTTGTAAATTTTAATAGAGTGGATTGGAAGAAATTGATGTTTGAAATTGGGAAGTTTCTGGCCATCATTTTAGGGAAGGCGGCGGCTGCGTTTTAGGGTTAGGGTTTTCAATTTTTTTATTTTTTTATTATTAAAAAATGTGTTATAAAGGTGAAAATGCGGGTTGTCTCCGAATTGGGCTTGCATACTGTCGATCTCAACGTTTTGAGGCCTTCTGAACGAAGGGGATGGGTCTCGGGGTCCAATTCCGAAATCAGTAGAAAGTTTTATTTAAAATTACAATAAAAATTAATTAATTAATTATTGACCGTACATATAAATATGCCGGGGCCACATATGACCTCAGAAAATTCTAAAAAAAAATATTTTTAGCTTTCTTATGACGATACGAATCCAACAAAATTATTTTTGTCGAATTCTGAGACTGTTTGAAAAATGGCTATTTTTAAGGCGTTTAAATTTAACTAAAATAGTCAAAACACATTTTCTTTCGTCACGCTCACATATTAATTCGAAAAATTCTGAAAATTGAAACCTAGCTATAATTTGACATTCCGGTTCCAACAAAAGTGGTTTCGTCGAAAACAAAGGTCGTTTGAAAAATGACTATTTTCTAGGCCAATATATTTAATATTAAAAATACATTTTTAAACAAATAAATTCCGAAACTCAAAATATATAAGTGTTTACTATTTTTCAATGCAGAAACATCGTTCCAGACTCAATGGAAGTGGTTTCGAGTCGAAATTCCTTCATATGTGAAAAGTAGCCCTTCGGGCCATATATAATATATATATAAATTCTACAGCGACCTTTCAAAATATTGAATTGGCCATAACTTTTGATTTCCGCTATGAAATTTCAATTTTTCAGATTCATTAGAAAGATATTTTTAAATAGATTCTAATATTTTTGGTCTCACTAAAATCCGTTAAATTTTGCATCCTGTACGGTCAGTCAAAATTCAAGTTTGACTTTTCAAACTACTGCGTTATTTCTAACTCCATTTATATTTAAATTAAATTTATTCGTTCTAACTTCGATTAAAATAAATTCTAGCCATTATTATTTAAAATAAATCACTTTATAATCCCAAAATTCATTAAAATTTTCTAAAATAATTTTTTTAAATTGGTTTAGAATTTGTGGGTTGTTACAGCCAATTACTTATACTCAACCGTTTACTGCTTTCAAAAAAATTCAGAGTTATAAATTTATTCTTTTAGATCATATCTTACAAATACAAAGGTTATGAAACTTACTCATTTTCAGTTTCCAAAATTTACTATTATTCATTACACGAAAAACTTGATCTTCTCCGAACTCAGCTTGTCTAAACGTTTCAGTTTAGGTAATTTCTTCTTACTATTCCCGCTTGCCAAATATCCTTTAATCCAATTGTGAAACTTAATTCACAAGGTGTTCATGCTCACTTAAACAGTTCCTTTTGTTGCCACAATATACTTTAGAACTTATCAACTTATCCAAAATCGTCGATAATTCAAATCTTCCTATCTATACCTTTAATTAAATTCAGTAACTTTTCATTAGAATAGGATCTATTTGGATAAATAATAGAATATATTAAAAAGATTTATAAAAGAAGTTATATATATATATAATTAACATCATACACATACATTTATCCATGCATCCAAATTTTCAGAGATAATTCCCTAGGGGTCAAAGAGCTTGCTTTGATTACATAATTCTTGCATTCCTTCTTCTTCACTTATGACTGGGGGTGGTGTTGCTTTAGCTGGTATTTCCCCCTTCTTTAACTGACAATCCTGGACTACATGCCCTACTTTTCTACATTGATAACACTTCTTTTATTTTGTTGGGTTCATGGATTTCTTCTTTGTTTTAGGACACTTACATATAAAAATTTCCTTTCTTATTGCATTTGAACAAATTATGTCTTCTCGAATGGTTTTTTTGTATTCTTTTTGGGCATAAAGCTGCAAAATGTCCTTCTTGACTACATCTATAACAATAAATACCTTTGAATTTCCCCAGTCTAAGGCTTTCTTCCTTTTCTTCTCGGTTATGAGCTTTTCTTGCTTGTTTTAGGGTCATCCACCATTCAGTACCTAAAAGACCAAACTACATCTTTGTCCCTATAAGGAAATTTTGTTGAAAAGTCCAGGTTACTCTCCACTTAATTTACTGGCTTATCCCTTACTAACAAGTTTACCTGGTATAATTCTTACAACCAATCAAATTTTCACTTTTCTATTTAAGTTCACATCAATTTACCAAACAATTTCAAACACTTATCTAAATGGGTTTAAGTATATATTGATGTTTTAATCGGAATCATATAGTCATCCCACTTTCGAAACTCGAAAATACATACTGATATTGCTGCAGTCATCAACAGAATCATCTTCAAGCGACAAGAGTGTGATTCTATATCTATCTAGTATACTTAAGACTTTGTATGCACATTGATCAGACGTATATGCAAAATCTTCTTATACTCGATAGTCCAACCTAAACATCAAATAAAATATTCAAGTTCTAATTTTTAATTTCTAACTATATTGATTAGTTATCTTAACAAATTTGACACAAGTTTATCGATATTTCGAAATGTTACCCAATAGTGAAATTAAATCCAAAAGGCAATTGTACTCGGATCATTTTCCTAATCAGTGGAACGGGCTTAAACCATGCCATAAGAAGTATTTTATGTGTAATTATAATCACAAAATGCAAGCTAAACCTTAATCGTTTGATTAAGTATCCAGGTTATAATTAACCATATATTTCCAAAATATGTTTCTTTCTTAAAATATAATTTTTCAAAACTCATTTCATATTTTCAAATACGCTTTCTCAAATATAATACTCTAAAATCTCATTCTAGGGCATTACTAACCCTATCTCTAATGAGATATATAACTCTGATGAGTCTTTCCTTTTGTTCAAATGTGTCGTACCCCATTGCTTTGTACAAACCAAAGCTCTGATACCAAATGTAACGACCCTGCTTTTTGCCCAGTTTTTGCCGGTAATTAAACCAACTTAAACCGTTCACAAAGACGGATTGTTAGGAGCACGTACACATTTGCACAAAATAAAAAGAACTTTTCCATTGTCATTAAAGTAATATTACATCAGAGTTACAAGAGGTACATCGGTTACATAACGGAAAAGATACTAAACTCAGCGGAAGAATGCGAATGCTCCAAGACATAATAGCTCCAGCTAAAACAAGAATCCTGCTTCAAATAACTCCAAGGCTAAATCTTCGAACCATACTACTAGGTTGCCCATGTAAAAATTATGAGCACCCAGAGTTTAGGTGTGGGAACATTAAACTCCAGGTCAGTCATGGTACTGGTGTGAGAACTCAAAACAGTTGTTTTTAGGGTTTATTTTAAAGTTCGGTATTTCACCGGACCACGCCGTTGATGCGGAATGGGTTTACTCCATGTGAATACCAGTGCATAGAAATCCGCAATGACTTTTAGAAAAATGAAGCTATCATAAGCTCGTTCCACATCACATAATGCAAGCGCACACCAGATGGGTGAGTTTTTCTATATGATGCCAAAAATGCTTTCATATGTGAAAATCCTCTTTTACTACTATATATAGTGTGAAAAAACTTTTCGCAAATAATTTTATTAATCCTAGCAAGCATAATGTCCCATCACATTATACTGACAATCCTGCTGGTAACCAGCAGGCTATACAATCAAAACCGTACAGGCTCGTAGTGGAGACTGGGTTTCCAACATGATGGTTCCTGGTACGAAACATCATTCGTGGGCTCACAAACTTTCTTGCGCGCATCGTCCCAGTACTCATAGATAACATCCAGACTCAGACTCCGTTATAATTGCCTACCATGTATGAATCAAAGTACCCAACAAATAGCGTCCCAGACTGAGGACTTCGTAGTACCCTTTCATCATCACATTCCGGTGCACCGAACATACGAGACGAACATAAAAATCTAACCACCAGTTTACCATCAATCCGGGGTGTGAGGTTCGTCGATTTCACGATATACACAAAGCTACGCTTAAATAAGCCATGCTTTGATCATCCATAACTCAACACATAACTTAAGTATGCCACATTGTCCATTCAATATGCATCACCGATTTCCATCAATATATAACCTCTAAGCTCATATGTAACGACCGAGAATTCCGCTTGATCCGAATCAGTCGCTAAACCGACCCAGACCGTTCGAAACGCCTGATTGTTTTGAGAACACGACAAATTAGAACGCAGACAGAAGAACATTTCATTGTTTATTACAACAATTCCATCAGAATACAAGAATATACAAAGTATGAATAAATGTTACACAGAAAATAACAGAGATTTAAATTACATTTAAATACATCACAGCGGAAAATAATACAAAGCACAACTAGAAGGAGATATACGGATACAAAGCTTTCCGGATATCGTTCCAGCTATAAACCAGGATCCTGTGAATATAAATCTGCAAAACCAAAACTACTAGCTGCCCGTGTCAAAATAAGGGCACCCAGAGTTTAGGTTAAAACAATAAACTCCAGGTCAGTCATGGGACTGGTGTGAGAACTAAAACAGTTATTAATCTTTATTTTAAAGTTAGGTAAATCAAGGGACCACGCCGTTTTACACGGAATGGGTTTCCTCCCAAGAACACCAGTGCATAAAACAATAGCGCAATGCTAAATAAAGAAAAATGAAGCTATTATAAGACCCAGGTCCCATCACACAATGCAACACAAACCGGAGGATAGGGTTTTCCCTTATAATAGCCAAAGCATGCTTGAAACGTTTAAAACAAGTCATTTGATACTAAAATAAGTGTATAGTGTTTAAAACAATTTCAATCATAAGTATCAATCATAGACGGCATGGGTACCATATATCATGTCGCCATACTAGGCTCTACAATCAAAACCGCAAAGTCACGTATTTGGAAATTGGATTTCCATCTATGAACCGAGGCCAGGGATCGTCCTCTACCGATTCGAGACAATCTAGCCTACCATGTCTCAGGAACAGCCGCAACTGCACCTTGGATCGTCAGGGCCGGTCCACCGATGTGGATTAAAATGCCTAAACACTACGTTTCCCCACCCTATGGGGCACAAATGAGCCAACGAATGACTCCTTCGGACCCGGATCGTCTGATCAAACCGAGGTGTCTCGCAACAACAACAACCACATAAGTCAAACTCATCAGGGTGTGTAAAACCACTGACGCCACTTCTAGCTAGAAAGAAACGCATGTCCACCCTGAAGTCCTCTCCTGTTTCTGGTTCACAACCTGGGTGTGAGGCTCGCGAATTCATGTTACACAAAGCTATGCCACACATGCGGTGCTTTGATCATCAACCACAAGACTTTGCTTTTCAACAGAAGCCTCGATCTATTGCCACTTAGGCATGCCACATAGGCAATTCACTCCATGCGTTTGATATCCATCAATATATAACCCCTGAGCTCGTACGTCTCAGAGAAGGGCGTTAAGCAAGAGAATAAATTCTCCGCCGCCAAACAGATATATATTTAATAGAAATCAATCACACAGACTTAAAATCCAATGTCAGACACACAGTCCATTTACAAGTTCGTTCTGGGTCTGAACGAAACCAGAGTCACCTAGTACCCCGCATATCCATCGATCTCCAAGTACGTCTGGACGATCGCTAACTGATTCCCTCCTCTTGGGTGTACGGCCCAATCAAGATCATCAGTAATTATCCAAACGATGTTGAAGACCTCCGGTCTTCGACCACAGTCTTCATCCTCGACACCACGTCGAATCAGTTATTCAGAATGGGATAAACCCGGTCTTTTTGAATAACTCGCGTATATAATAAACAAGTGTTACACAAACACAACATACGCCTCATTCCAATTCAGAATATTCTTTTATTCCAATATCCTTATACTTTGGGAAAGGTTCCCATTAATTTTATCAAAGATAAATTCTTTAAATTTAATCTTTAATCTTCCTTGAATATCAATTCAAACTAGTCGGGATTAGCGAACCACACCCGAAGTAATCATTTATTTTATTTCCCAATCCCAACCTATTCATCCCATGAAGTAAAATTGGTCATACTTCGTATCTAACACTACGTGTTATCGGTAAATTCAATTACCATATCATGTTCAAATCTAATTAAAGATTTAACTATCGGCTGGAGTAAAACTAGTGATACTCCATTCTCGACCATTTCAATCTAATTAAAGATTCATTAAAACCCCACTTAGTTTTAATCTTTAACTGGGTTAAAGAATCAGTGTCATTTAAAACACGGTTCAAGATAAACCCAAAATCATATTCCATTAATTATCGGGTTAAAGAACAAGTGTTATTTAAAACACTGTTCACGATAAACCCAAAAATCAATACCAATTCAATTCCAATTAAATATTATTTAATTGGTACACTTCATTAAATCTAAATAAAAAGATTTAATCTTTTTCTCAACTGTGCTTACGAACACTGTTAATGAAGACACCATTCACGACAAACCCAAATCACATTTGATATTAAATACAAGGCTCTGAATAGAAAATGTATCGGCTTATATTCAATATCAAATTCTACGGCCAACAAATATCGTACTGGAAATAACGATATATATATATATATATATATCTTTCAAATTTCCCTAAGAACATCTGTATAATCACGAAATCCAACATCGAAATATTCCGAAGACAATTTCGATTATAACCCATTCCAATGCAATTATTGGAAATTCTGGTTATTTTCAAAACCATTTCATTTCCAATTTATTTATTTTAAAAAAATAAATAAATTCCTATTCTAGTTCAAAACTAGTTCATTTCGATAGAAATCTATTTTTTTATCTTTTCAAATAGGGAGTTTTTCATCCCAATTCTTCACAAATCATTTCTTATGATTTTACACAAATTATTACTATTTTTATTAATTTTATCAAGGCCCGTACAGTCGATTTCCATCAACGGCCATCGAACTGCACTTATAGCGACCTTTTCCAAATTTGATTTGGACATAATTCCAAATCCAACCGTTAGATTTCAAATTTCTAATATTCGTTAGAAAGCTCTTTTCGATACGAACCAAACGTTCCGGTTTGAGGAGAATCCGACGGTCGGATCTCCCGCAACGTCAATTCGAAGTCAATGGTCGAAATTCACGAACTGTCGTAGCACGGCACGTTCTATTCAGGCCATTATATTATATATATAATATATACTTCGTCGATTTCCTTTTAAAACGTATTATATAAATCGTTTTAAATTCGTTTTCAAAACGATTTCAACTTCTTTTCAAATTCAAATCAAAATTGAATTTTTCCTTATAAATTCGATTTAAATTCATTTCAAATTGATTTAATTCAAATCGATTTTTAATTCAATTTCGGTTCGTCTTCAATTCCATTCAATTTCAATTCGAATTCATTTCTATTCAAATTCAATTCGAATTCATTTCTATTTAATTTCAATTCGAATTCATTTCTATTCATTTTCAATTCGAATTCTAATTCTTTTCAAAATATCAGATTTTGAAATCACTTTCGATATTCATTATAAAATGAATAAAATCGATATAAATATCGTTCACGTCAAAATGGCGTCAATCTAATCAACACGGCTTCATATATTTCTATTTTCGAATATTCTATTTCAAATATTTTCTTCTTTTTTTCAAATATTTCTATTTCAAATATTTCTATTTCAAATATTTCTATTTCAAATATTTCTATTTCAAAACTGGAACGAAGCCCAATCAATTACCATAGATTTTATTTCTATGGATTTCCATGCAACGCATGTATATATCAACAATGACGAGTGATCAACCATCATCCAAAGTGCATTCTACACTGTATAAGCATCAAATATAAATATTTAATGCTTATAACAGTCTGTCAATCAATCGATCGACATACAACTAATTATTGGGATTAGTGTATTTCATATATCATCCCAATACCCGTGTGGGGTTTCAAACAATCAAACACAGATTTTATTCGTGTAGTTGGGCGATGTGTAAAATTTATCGTCCCAATCAATATCAATCAAATCAGTGTATATAAACAAATCTCCGATTTGTTTATATTAATTTATTTCATTTCATATACACGTTAAAAATTCTATTTTTAACTATATAATATTTTCCACTATAAAATATTTTATTTCGTTTCACATCACATCACACAATCAACTACACATCAAAATCAAACAAACAAGCATACAAGCCGTCCATGGTCTATGGACGACGGGTGTCGGGTGCTACTAAACACCGTCTGCATCCTAGTATATATTTTAACTAGAAAATAAAATTAAAAGGTGATAAGTTCTCACCGGCTAGATAAACCAATTCACCACGACCATTCATATGTAGCAAATCTTCGTCGTGCTTGCCTTTTGCCAATTTCACTATCTGTAGCCACTACATATATAAAAATCACATTTTTATATTGTTGCTATGTATATAAAACAGTTTAAAACAGTTTGAACAAGTAAACGATATCTCATAAGACCACGCCGTATAACGGAACGGGTTTTTCCCTTATGAGAATCCAAATTATCTTTATATCAAAAACCTTTTGATATTATAATAATGTCTATCAACCACAACTATAATAATCATCTAGCAGAAACGCTTTCATCTCACGTTCTACATATATAGTATACAATCAAAACCGCAAGCATGTATTGGGTAATGGATTTCTAACTATGACAAGGTATGGAACCACCTTTCGCTAGTGTACCTCTAGAGAGGAATACACTGGGTTCAACAAGAACATCTTGCAACCCGGCCACACATGACCGACCACTCATTTCGCTTGAGTGTATCGAATGTATATCACCAACGGTTGGGATCAGCAACCGTTTCCCGAATGGGACAGCATCAACAATAGATTTTAGAAATAAATGAAACTCTAGATCAGGTGATTATACACCCTACTTCGGTGCGACCGACTTAGCCATGCTGCCTGCCCGATTTCTGTCATTTACCGGATGTGAGGCTATAAGCTACGCCTTATCATCACACCAGATTCACTTTGAATGCCACATCGTCAAATCCATCAAATCACCGATTGACGTCCTCAACCATACATTATGTGTTAGCTAAAAGAAGTTTCCTTCTCCGCTTCCACTCTTGGTACGGTTGGAGAAATCAATATACGTGATCGTCTGGAAATACTCTGTCACACATCTGTCCATACAAGTCATCCAGGAACAGGATGAACCAAAGGCACTATTTAATACATCCATCTTAGACACTGTTATCTAAGACTTATACAATAGCCCTTGCACTTTACTCCGTCTTCAATTATCTTTGGCATATATGATTCGCAACGCTTATGCCAATACAGAGTGGTTCTTTGGATAATAATCCAACCGGTCTCTCCATATTAACAACGTTAAAATGGTCAAAACTTCGACAGTCTGTGAGTTAACTATCAAAGAAAAACAAGTGTGCAAACAACGATATTATTTCCAGATGGAAATTATATCAAACAAACATCTTTTAACATTAATCTCTTTAGTTCATTTTACATCTCCTGTTTCCCTATATTCAACATTTGCTATTTTCTATATTTAGAAAATATACGTTATTAACACTGAAAAATTTCCATTCCTTTCTTTCTGTATTTAGAAAACATTTCTGATTCTTGTTTGGAAAACATTTCCAAAACTCCTACCTTTGGATTAAGCAGATGTTTAGATAAAACATCGCTATGCCAACTCAACCATTTCCTTTAATTACTAAATTCACTTTACCACCCTTTTCTGCCGAACCTTAACCATTCCTTTTCTGCCGAACCTTAACCATTCCTTAGTTAAAAACGAAACCAATCAAGTTGGGGTATAATTACCTCTCAGACCTTAATTGAACAACATTTCTAACCTTGAAATAGGTAAAGTTCACTTTAAATTTCTTTAACTAACTTCCTTACTTAACCTTTCTTTCGAATAACTATATTCTATTAACTCTTTTCACTTAACTCTTATCAATTAACTCTATTGGACTGACCCTATTGGATTAACTCTATTGGACAGACCCTATTGATTTACTCTATTCACTTAACTCCTGTCGAATAAACTAGATTCGATAACTCCTCTAACTCTATTCGAATAAACTATATTCAATTCACTCCTCTAACTCTACTCGAATAAACTATTCGATAACTATTCTAACCCTATTCGAATAAACTATTCGATAACTACTTTCAAATAACTAGATTTGATAACTCCTCTCGAATAACTAGATTCGATAACTCTGTTCGAATAACTAGATTCGATTAACTCACCTCGAATAACCAATATTCGATTATTATTCTCTCGAATACACTACATTCGATAACTCTACTTCGAACAAGTGATATTCGATAACTCTACTTGATTAACTCCTATTTGATCAACTCTAATTAGTTAACTCTAACTCTAACTGGTCAACCCTCACTGATTAACTCTAATCGATCATTTCTAACTCTAATCGATTTCTCTTATTCGAATAACTCCTATTTGATAACGTTTATCCATTTATAAAGATTTACTTTTGGTAACGGTTCTTCGCTTTATAAATGTTCTCTTTAATAACGTTAGTTCACTTATACAAGTGTGTTGTACCCATTCTATTTAAAACTATCGGTGTTAAAACCAATATCTCTTATCTATATAAGTTCAGGCTTATATATTCCATCTATCGAATGATAAATAATTACTAAATTTATAAATATCATTTATAAATTTATCTATTCCATTTATCTGTTTTTCTCCATATATAAGTTCTGACTTATATATATATATATATATATATATATATATATATATATATCACAAGATAAATATTCCCTTTTAAATCCTATTTGTTAATGGTTTACAAATATCGCCTTTTTCTAATCTATTTGTTTTGCAAATATTTTCCTTTATATTTGTTTGACAAATATAACTCCTTTTTATTTGATTCACAAATATTTTTCTTTAACTCTATTGATTTTATAATTACTTCCTTATATAAAAATCCTTTTTCCTTTTATATATAAAATCCAGTGATTTTATATAAATAAATGATTTTCAAAATATACTTTGAATTTTTTTTTTCTTTCTAGTATTTCTTATGGTTTTTAACATACCATATAACAACGATAAAAATCGTCCAAACACATATAATCAACAACAGATTATATATCACATCATATATCACAATATATGAATCACAGTAAAATAAATATTGAGGAATCCAGTTGGATTCCTCCAACCTGTTTCCCTGCATCACAGATGTTAAACAATATAGATAACATCACTTTCAGTTCCATATGGTATATTCTGTTAAACAGAATCAAATATAAAAATTCAACTAACTGACTAGCAGTTCAATCAAACAGTCAACACACAGTCAATCAGCCAATATTTAACAGTTCTAAAAATACAACATGAAATTATAAACTGTTTAGAGTGAGTGAGATTTACTCACTTTGGACTATCATCGTCAATAACGATAATTGTCGTTGATTCAGATTGGACAATTTATTTTGCAATAAATTGTAACGAGCTCGGATCCACCCCCAGTCAGTTCCAGCGCGTAGTTTCCGTCCATACGATCCCAACGAATCTGAATTTGCGAAATTTTGATGTAACAACCCGAAAAATCAGGACCAATTTAAAATTTATTTTAGAAAATTTTAAGGAATTTTGACAATATAAAATAATTTATTTAAGTAATAATGATCAAATTTGATTTAAATCGAAGTTAGAATGAATGATTTAATTTTTATTATAAAAAGAGTTAGAAATAACGCGGTAGTTTGAAAAGTCAAACTTAAACTTTGACTGACCGTACAGGATGCAAAATTTAACGGATTTTAGTGAAACCAAAAATATTAGAATCTATTTAAAAATATCTTTCCAACGAATCCGAAAAATCGAAATTTCATAACGGAAATCAAAAGTTATGACCAATTCAATTTTTAGAAAGGTCGCTGTAGAATATATAGGGCCCGAAAGGCTACTTTTCACATATATAGGAATTTGAGCTCGAAACCACTTCCATTGAGTTCAGAATGATGTTTCTACATTGAAAAACAGTAAACACTTATATATTTTGAGTTTCGGGATTTATTTGTTTAAAAATGTATTTTTAATATTAAATATATTGGCCTTAAAAATAGTCATTTTTCAAACGACCTCGGTTTTCAACGAAACCACTTTTGTTGGAACCGGAATGTCAAATTATTGCTAGGTTTCAATTTTCAGAATTTTTCGAATTAATATGTGAGCGTGGCGAAATAAAATATGTTTTGACTATTTCAGTTAAATTTGAACGCCTTAAAAATAGCCATTTTTCAAAAAGTCTCGGAATTCGACGAAATAAATTTTGTTAGAACCGTATTGACATAAGAAAGCCAAAAATAATTTTTTTGGATTTTTCTGAGTTAATTTGTGTCCCCGGTAAAATTATTTGTACGGAAAAATTAGAAATAAAGACTTAAATTTTAAAACTGCGAAACGGAGGCTTAGATGATAGTTTGGGCTGTCAAGACATGTCTAGATGAGTTTGAAATGGGGGCTAAATGGTAGGAACAACAGTCGTTGGGCCTAAAACGGAGTTCGGGCCAAAACGGGTTTAAACGGGCTAATTAAATAATAATTAGATTAACCTAATACAATAATATAAAAGAAAAGTCGGGTCCTCCTTCTTCCCCAACGTGATTCCGCCGCACCTTGAACCCATAATGGCCGAAACTTCTCTCCTCCCTATCTCCCAAACCACTAAGAATTAGACCATGCCGTAGTTAAACTTTTTGAAGCTCTTCTCTTCCTCTTTCTTCTCCAACAAACCTCACATCAAACCGTTGCCCGTAGCTCTCGATTCACCTCCCCGAAACCGCCGCCTTTATGCTGCCGCCGCCCCTTGTACAGGTAGCCGCACCCCTCCATTTTTTCGGTGAAGATAGCCCTCTCGTAGCTCTTCAATCTCCCGCAAACCGTTCGTAAAACCGTCGACTATAGCTCCCGAAATCTGCATTCAAAGTTTTGAACATTTCTGAAAATTTGAGGTAAATAGCTTCAGATTTTGTCACGCTTTTAAGCGTCACTGTGTCAGTTGTTAAAGGCCAGAATTCTAATTTATGCATAAATTTCAATTTGCAATCTTTCAGATCCGTAACCGACGTGACGCCTAACACGAGATCTGATTTAAATCACTTCATTTCAGAAACAAGCAAGGTGAGATTTTATATTTTTTATTTTTATTTATATAATTAATTTAATTTAATTATGTTATCATTATGCAAAATGAATGTTGTATGGATTGAATGGTGGAAATTGATGATTGTGGCCTATATTGTTATTGATGTGTTGTATGATTGGTGTTGGAATTGATTGTGGAAATTGTTATTCGATGACAAGTAGAAAGGTTATAATAAAAAGTTTAATCCTTAGTTTTGATTTGTAAATAAAGTTTAATCTTTTATCATGATTGACAAACCAAAGTTTTGATTTTTATTTTGAAATGAATAACATTAATAAAGATTAGATCTTTAAAATGAATCTTTGTTTTTGTTTGTATAAAATGAATCTTTGTTATTTTATAAAACATGAAATCTTTTATTTTTATTTATAAAGATTAAAACTTTATAAAATTTTAAACTTTGCTTTTGTTAACAAAGATTACAACTTTGCTTTTGTTAACAAAGATTACAACTTTGCTTTTGCTAACAAAGATTACAACTTTGCTTTTGTTAACAAAGATTACAACTTTGCTTTTGTTAACAAAGATTACAACTTTGCTTTTGTTAACAAAGATTACAACTTTGCTTTTGTTAACAAAGATTACAACTTTGCTTTTGTTAACAAAGATTACAACTTTGCTTTTGTTAACAAAGATTACAACTTTGCTTTTGTTAACAAAGATTACAACTTTGATTTTGTTTACAAAGATTACAACTTTGATTTTGATTACAAAAAAATTACAACTTTGTTTTTTGATTGTAATAAAAAAAAAGGCTAAATCTTTTTATGTTGAAAATAAGGAGACAATATTTTATGTTTAGAATAAAAAGACAATTTTTTTTATATTGAAAACAAAAAGATGAAATTTTGACGATGAAAATAAAAAGACAATCTTTTTATACTTAAAATAGAAGAAGTTATTATTTTTCATTGTAAAATAGAAGAAGTCATATTTTCATTGTAAAATAGAAGAAGTCATATCTTTTTCATTGTAAAATAGAAAAAGTCATATTTTACATTGCAAATAGGAAAATGAATATTTTTACATTGTAAAATAGTGAAGTTGATATTTTTACTTTGTAAAATAGAAAAGATCATATTTTTACATTGTAAAATAGTAAAGTTGATATTTTTACATTGTAAAATAGTAAAGTTGATATTTTTACTTTGTAAATTATAAAAGATCATATTTTTACATCGTAAAATAGTAAAGTTAATACGTTATAAATATAAAAAGATGATATTTTTTTTCATTGTACATAAAAAGAAGATGTTTTCACATTGTGTGAAATAAAACATATTTTATTATGGAATTTATGAATAAATTTCCACAGCATGAAATAATTAACATTTTTATATGTTATTTATGAATGATTTTTCATCGCATGAAATAAATAACATTTTTATATGTTATTTATGAATGATTTTTCATCGCACGAAATAAATACATTTTTATATGTATTTATGAATGAATTCACACCGTATGAAATAAATTACATTTTTTGTATGTATTTATGAATGAATTTCCACCGTATGAACAAAATTACATTTTTAGACGCAATTAAAAAGGTGAATTTACTTTGCATAACAAAAGTTACCGTTTTATATGTAATTTATATATGAATTTGCACCGTATGACAAAATTGCATTTTTCTATGATATAAAAATGTAAATTTACATTGCATGATTAAAATTACATTTTTTTTTTCAATGCAATTTGAGATGAAAAATAACGGTAGAATGAAATTTACATTTTTACATGTAATTAAAATGTGAATTTGCATTGTAGGATAAAAGCTACATTTTTTTAATGTATTTTAAATATGAATTTATGTCATATGATAGAAATTACATTTTTTCTATGTAATTTATATATGAGTTATAATGGTATGATAAAAATTTAGAAATATATTTGTTTACATTTTCATTGAAAAGGAAAATGAGTAAAACATGTTAACCAGTTATGTAAATAAGAAGAAGGGAAAATAGAAATACACATATTTACATTTTCTTTTGTAAATGAAAAGGAACAAAATAATGTGAATCCTTTTATTTACATTTTCTATTGTAAAGAAAAACAACAAAATTGTGTGACCCATTTTATTTACATTTTCTATTGTAAAGAAAAGTAAAAAAGAGAGTTATATTTCTTATTTGCATTTTTAGATGCAAATAAAGCATAGAAAGAAAATTATACTTTTATTTGTCATTGTTTTGTTAAATAAAAGTAAAAGAGTTAAAAAGACATTTTATTTACCATTGTTTTGTTAAATAAAAGTACAAGATATAAAAGAACATTTTTATTAACATTGTTTTGTCAAATAAAAAGACAAATACATGAGATACACTTTTATTTGTTTTTTATGTACAAATAAAAGTACAAGATTAGAAACACACTTTTATTTACATTGTATTTGTTGAAATAGAATCGTTAACAAAATGAGTATATCACTTTACTCATCTTTGTTGAAAACAGAAATTATGTGAAAATATGAGAATCACTTTTATTTGCATAATATACAGTAGAATTTATACGCAAATAAAAAATCCAATTTTTTATTTGCAAACTTGCACTAGAATTTATATTCTAATATACAATTGTATTGTTGGTCAAAATATACAATGAAAAGTATTGGTAAGAAACTTCATACAAATATAATGGAATATATATTCCATTTGTCGTCCGCAATAAAGCTGTATAAATAAATTACTGTTTATGTAACTTTAGAAGTATATAGGGAAGTCATAAGAGTAAAATACATTTTACTTGATATAAGTGACATGTTAAGTGAAATTGAAATTGGTTAAACCTATTAACTAATTCTATATTTATTTATTTGTATGAATTATTTGTTGGCTGAAAACCCCACACGGGTATTGGGACGATACTTGACTGACACAAATCCCAATGTTTAATTATATGTCTATCGATTGATCGACAGGCTGCGATGAGCGTTATTGTTTTATTTTAATGCTCACACAGTTGACATTGTCACTCTGGTTGTTAATGGGTGGATTGAGGATTATTTCCTGTTATTACCCTATACATGAAATGTATGAAACCCATATGACCCAAATTATATGGTACACGGTTGAGTCGCATTTCAATGCAGAATTTCTTTTTAAATAAAGAACTTTTATATAATGAAAGAATTTTTGTAAAATAAAAGGGTTTTGTATTATAAAGAATATTTTACATTCAGAATCTTTTATATAGAATATTTCATTGATTATTTTAAAATGTGTTTTTTTTATATAGTAATGAAATAATATCTTTAAGATAAATATTTTATTTAAGATTATTAGATCTTAACAATTATGTTTGGGGATTGATATGTAGATTGGATTTGCAGTGGACGATGTTTTAAATAACATTTATCCTTTAATCCAATTTACATTGAAATTACTATTTGAAATTTATAAATCTATTTTATAAATTAAATCAAAATTGGAATATTAATAAATCTTTTTAGAAAGATTAAAATTTAATTTATTTTATCTTTGATAAAATTAATGAGGACCTTTTAACATAAATAATAATTTTTATTTAAAAGGATATTCAAAGTTGGAATGTGGCGTTTGGTTGGTTTTAATTAAGAATACGCGAGTTATTCAGAAAGACCGGGTCTAACCCATTCTGAATAATCATCACGACGATCAAGAGTCGAAGATGAAGACGGTGACTGAAGACCTGAGAGCTTCACATCGTTTGGTTGATGGTGACTAATATCTTGAATTGGGACTGATCCCCCAAGGCAAGGTAAAAGTGATGATCTTCCAGACGTACTGGAGATCGACGGATACGTTGTTTCGTTCAGACCCAGAACGGACTTGTAAATGGATAGCATGCCTGACATTGAAATTTATTTCATGTAATTAAATCGGTTTTTATTTAATATATAAATGCATGGTGGCGGAGGATTTATTCTCTTGCTTAACACCCTTTTGTATGTTAAATATTTACCGATCGCATGATATGAGTTGTTGATGTGGTATGCCAAGTTGCACTTGATCAAGGCTTATTGTTGCAAAGCAGAGCCTTGTGGGATGATCAAAGCATAGTCTATTTAGGCATAGCTTTGTGTTACGTGACTTCGCGAGCCTCACAGCCCGGTAGAGTCTAAAACGGGAGAAGGGAACGCAGAGAGTGCGCACGTTTCTTTCTAGCTAGAGTGGTGCCAGGGACCTACCAGCGCTGGCATTTATTCATTGTGGTTGTTGGATTTTCGAGGCCTCGGGTTTATGCGGTCGCTACTGGCCGTAGGATAGGTCCAAAAGGACCGGGAAGCGTGTGTTCAGGAATAACTAATCCAGTCCATTGTACCAGTTGGACAGAGTACCAACACGGGGACGGACCGGCCCTGCAGGATCCAAGGGTTGGACAGAGTACCAATCCTGGGGCATTGCTAGAGTGTCTCGAATCGGTAAGGATCTCCTCCCTAGCCTTGACTCAGATGGAAATCCAAATTTCCAATACGACATCACGCGGTTTTGATTGTATACCTATATATGGCGACATAGTGGGATGGGGCACTCATGCCGTCTAGGATTAATACATTTACTTTGATGTATTTCAAATTGGTTGCACACTATTATTATATAATACCGTGTTTATCGTATCAAGCATTTTTTGATCATTATAAGGTAAAACCCTATCCTCCGGTTTGCGTTGCATTGTGTGATGGGACTTGGGTCTTATAATGGTTTCATTTTTCTAAAAAGCATTGCGCTATTTTGACGATTTACTTTAGTCATGCACTGGCAATCCATAGGAGAAAACCCGTTCCGCGAAAGTGGCGTGGTCCTGTGATTAGCCTTATTATATTATATAGGTTAAGTAGAATTCTCACACCAGTCCCATGACTGACCTGTAGTTTTGTCCACTGGCAAACTCGGGTGCCCATATTTTCCACACGGGCAGTCGAGTAGCTATTTTTGCAGATATATTAAACAGGATTCTGGGTTGAAGCTTAAAGCTGTGTCCAGAGATAGAAAGTCTTCCGCTGTGTTCTTCCGTTGCAGTATATTACATTTTTGTATTTATCTTCCGCTGTAATTATAATCCAATGTACTCTGATATGTATATTCTGTACTCTGATGTAACATTTATTATAGTGTTATAAAAGTCTTCTGTTGTTGTTTTAATATGTTGTATGCCCAAAGTTAAAGTATTCGTAGATTTTCACTTTTTGGGTCAGACCTGTGTGGTTTATGGTCGATTCAAAGGGTGGGAATTTGCGGGTCTTTACAGTTGGTATCAGAGCTCTGGTTAGCTCAAATCTTTGGGGTACAACTTGTTGGAACTGAACAAAAGACTCATCAGAGATTGGATTAGTAATATCCAATAAGAATACTCATTAGAGATAGGATCAGTAGTATCCTAGAATGAGTAAACGCGTTAGAGATGGGGTTAGTAATGCCTTAGAACGAGTTCAGAGTTACGAAATTATAATTAACGTATTTTTGATATTTATAATATATTTTGTGAAATATGATTTTTATATATATAAAGTTATAAATATTTTGAAAAGATAATCAACCATTAAAATTTAAAATTAAGATAGTTAATTTTACAATTTTTAGCTACGTTCCTTTTCGAGGACGAAAAGTTTTTAAGTGGGGGCGATTGTAACAACCCGAAAAATCAGGACCAATTTAAAATTTATTTTAGAAAATTTTAAGGAATTTTGACAATATAAAATAATTTATTTAAGTAATAATGATCAAATTTGATTTAAATCGAAGTTAGAATGAATGATTTAATTTTTATTATAAAAAGAGTTAGAAATAACGCGGTAGTTTGAAAAGTCAAACTTGAACTTTGACTGACCGTACAGGATGCAAAATTTAACGAATTTTAGTGAAACCAAAAATATTAGAATCTATTTAAAAATATCTTTCCAACGAATCCGAAAAATCGAAATTTCATAACGGAAATCAAAAGTTATGACCAATTCAATTTTTAGAAAGGTCGCTGTAGAATATATAGGGCCCGAAAGGCTACTTTTCACATATATAGGAATTTGAGCTCGAAACCACTTCCATTGAGTTCAGAATGATGTTTCTACATTGAAAAACAGTAAACACTTATATATTTTGAGTTTCGGGATTTATTTGTTTAAAAATGTATTTTTAATATTAAATATATTGGCCTTAAAAATAGTCATTTTTCAAACGACCTCGGTTTTCAACGAAACCACTTTTGTTGGAACCGGAATGTCAAATTATTGCTAGGTTTCAATTTTCAGAATTTTTCGAATTAATATGTGAGCGTGGCGAAATAAAATATGTTTTGACTATTTCAGTTAAATTTGAACGCCTTAAAAATAGCCATTTTTCAAAAAGTCTCGGAATTCGACGAAATAAATTTTGTTAGAACCGTATTGACATAAGAAAGCCAAAAATAATTTTTTTGGATTTTTCTGAGTTAATTTGTGTCCCCGGTAAAATTATTTGTACGGAAAAATTAGAAATAAAGACTTAAATTTTAAAACTGCGAAACGGAGGCTTAGATGATAGTTTGGGCTGTCAAGACATGTCTAGATGAGTTTGAAATGGGGGCTAAATGGTAGGAACAACAGTCGTTGGGCCTAAAACGGAGTTCGGGCCAAAACGGGTTTAAACGGGCTAATTAAATAATAATTAGATTAACCTAATATAATAATATAAAAGAAAAGTCGGGTCCTCCTTCTTCCCCAACGTGATTCCGCCGCACCTTGAACCCATAATGGCCGAAACTTCTCTCCTCCCTATCTCCCAAACCACTAAGAATTAGACCATGCCGTAGTTAAACTTTTTGAAGCTCTTCTCTTCCTCTTTCTTCTCCAACAAACCTCACATCAAACCGTTGCCCGTAGCTCTCGATTCACCTCCCCGAAACCGCCGCCTTTATGCTGCCGCCGCCCCTTGTACAGGTAGCCGCACCCCTCCATTTTTTCGGTGAAGATAGCCCTCTCGTAGCTCTTCAATCTCCCGCAAACCGTTCGTAAAACCGTCGACTATAGCTCCCGAAATCCGCATTCAAAGTTTTGAACATTTCTGAAAATTTGAGTTAAATAGCTTCAGATTTTGTCACGCTTTTAAGCGTCACTGTGTCAGTTGTTAAAGGCCAGAATTCTAATTTATGCATAAATTTCAATTTGCAATCTTTCAGATCCGTAACCGACGTGACGCCTAACACGAGATCTGATTTAAATCACTTCATTTCAGAAACAAGCAAGGTGAGATTTTATATTTTTTATTTTTATTTATATAATTAATTTAATTTAATTATGTTATCATTATGCAAAATGAATGTTGTATGGATTGAATGGTTGAATGGTGGAAATTGATGATTGTGGCCTATATTGTTATTGATGTGTTGTATGATTGGTGTTGGAATTGATTGTGGAAATTGTTATTCGATGACAAGTAGAAAGGTTATAATAAAAAGTTTAATCCTTAGTTTTGATTTGTAAATAAAGTTTAATCTTTTATCATGATTGACAAACCAAAGTTTTGATTTTTATTTTGAAATGAATAACATTAATAAAGATTAGATCTTTAAAATGAATCTTTGTTTTTGTTTGTATAAAATGAATCTTTGTTATTTTATAAAACATGAAATCTTTTATTTTTATTTATAAAGATTAAAACTTTATAAAATTTTAAACTTTGCTTTTGTTAACAAAGATTACAACTTTGCTTTTGTTAACAAAGATTACAACTTTGCTTTTGCTAACAAAGATTACAACTTTGCTTTTGTTAACAAAGATTACAACTTTGCTTTTGTTAACAAAGATTACAACTTTGCTTTTGCTAACAAAGATTACAACTTTGCTTTTGTTAACAAAGATTACAACTTTGCTTTTGTTAACAAAGATTACAACTTTGCTTTTGTTAACAAAGATTACAACTTTGCTTTTGTTAACAAAGATTACAACTTTGATTTTGTTTACAAAGATTACAACTTTGATTTTGATTACAAAAAAATTACAACTTTGTTTTTTGATTGTAATAAAAAAAAAGGCTAAATCTTTTTATGTTGAAAATAAGGAGACAATATTTTATGTTTAGAATAAAAAGACAATTTTTTTTATATTGAAAACAAAAAGATGAAATTTTGACGATGAAAATAAAAAGACAATCTTTTTATACTTAAAATAGAAGAAGTTATTATTTTTCATTGTAAAATAGAAGAAGTCATATTTTCATTGTAAAATAGAAGAAGTCATATCTTTTTCATTGTAAAATAGAAAAAGTCATATTTTACATTGCAAATAGGAAAATGAATATTTTTTTCATTGTAAAATAGTGAAGTTGATATTTTTACTTTGTAAAATAGAAAAGATCATATTTTTACATTGTAAAATAGTAAAGTTGATATTTTTACATTGTAAAATAGTAAAGTTGATATTTTTACTTTGTAAATGATAAAAGATCATATTTTTACATCGTAAAATAGTAAAGTTAATACGTTATAAATATAAAAAGATGATATATTTTTTCATTGTACATAAAAAGAAGATGTTTTCACATTGTGTGAAATAAAACATATTTTATTATGGAATTTATGAATAAATTTCCACAGCATGAAATAATTAACATTTTTATATGTTATTTATGAATGATTTTTCATCGCATGAAATAAATAACATTTTTATATGTTATTTATGAATGATTTTTCATCGCACGAAATAAATACATTTTTATATGTATTTATGAATGAATTCACACCGTATGAAATAAATTACATTTTTTGTATGTATTTATGAATGAATTTCCACCGTATGAACAAAATTACATTTTTAGACGCAATTAAAAAGGTGAATTTACTTTGCATAACAAAAGTTACCGTTTTATATGTAATTTATAT
This sequence comes from Allium sativum, assembly GCA_030737875.1. Taxonomy (NCBI): domain Eukaryota; kingdom Viridiplantae; phylum Streptophyta; class Magnoliopsida; order Asparagales; family Amaryllidaceae; genus Allium; species Allium sativum. Next base: position 324,687,701 of record CM060920.1, on the reverse strand, counting down.
ATGAATTTGCACCGTATGACAAAATTGCATTTTTCTATGATATAAAAATGTAAATTTACATTGCATGATTAAAATTACATTTTTTTTTCAATGCAATTTGAGATGAAAAATAACGGTAGAATGAAATTTACATTTTTACATGTAATTAAAATGTGAATTTGCATTGTAGGATAAAAGCTACATTTTTTTAATGTATTTTAAATATGAATTTATGTCATATGATAGAAATTACATTTTTTCTATGTAATTTATATATGAGTTATAATGGTATGATAAAAATTTAGAAATATATTTGTTTACATTTTCATTGAAAAGGAAAATGAGTAAAACATGTTAACCAGTTATGTAAATAAGAAGAAGGGAAAATAGAAATACACATATTTACATTTTCTTTTGTAAATGAAAAGGAACAAAATAATGTGAATCCTTTTATTTACATTTTCTATTGTAAAGAAAAATAACAAAATTGTGTGAACCATTTTATTTACATTTTCTATTGTAAAGAAAAGTAAAAAAGAGAGTTATATTTCTTATTTGCATTTTTAGATGCAAATAAAGCATAGAAAGAAAATTATACTTTTATTTGTCATTGTTTTGTTAAATAAAAGTAAAAGAGTTAAAAAGACATTTTATTTACCATTGTTTTGTTAAATAAAAGTACAAGATATAAAAGAACATTTTTATTAACATTGTTTTGTCAAATAAAAAGACAAATACATGAGATACACTTTTATTTGTTTTTTATGTACAAATAAAAGTACAAGATTAGAAACACACTTTTATTTACATTGTATTTGTTGAAATAGAATCGTTAACAAAATGAGTATATCACTTTACTCATCTTTGTTGAAAACAGAAATTATGTGAAAATATGAGAATCACTTTTATTTGCATAATATACAGTAGAATTTATACGCAAATAAAAAATCCAATTTTTTATTTGCAAACTTGCACTAGAATTTATATTCTAATATACAATTGTATTGTTGGTCAAAATATACAATGAAAAGTATTGGTAAGAAACTTCATACAAATATAATGGAATATATATTCCATTTTTCGTCCGCAATAAAGCTGTATAAATAAATTACTGTTTATGTAACTTTAGAAGTATATAGGGAAGTCATAAGAGTAAAATACATTTTACTTGATATAAGTGACATGTTAAGTGAAATTGAAATTGGTTAAACCTATTAACTAATTCTATATTTATTTATTTGTATGAATTATTTGTTGGCTGAAAACCCCACACGGGTATTGGGACGATACTTGACTGACACAAATCCCAATGTTTAATTATATGTCTATCGATTGATCGACAGGCTGCGATGAGCGTTATTGTTTTATTTTAATGCTCACACAGTTGACATTGTCACTCTGGTTGTTAATGGGTGGATTGAGGATTATTTCCTGTTATTACCCTATACATGAAATGTATGAAACCCATATGACCCAAATTATATGGTACACGGTTGAGTCGCATTTCAATGCAGAATTTCTTTTTAAATAAAGAATTTTTATATAATGAAAGAATTTTTGTAAAATAAAAGGGTTTTGTATTATAAAAAATATTTTACATTCAGAATCTTTTATATAGAATATTTCATTGATTATTTTAAAATGTGTTTTTTTTATATAGTAATGAAATAATATCTTTAAGATAAATATTTTATTTAAGATTATTAGATCTTAACAATTATGTTTGGGGATTGATATGTAGATTGGATTTGCAGTGGACGATGTTTTAAATAACATTTATCCTTTAATCCAATTTACATTGAAATTACTATTTGAAATTTATAAATCTATTTTATAAATTAAATCAAAATTGGAATATTAATAAATCTTTTTAGAAAGATTAAAATTTAATTTATTTTATCTTTGATAAAATTAATGAGGACCTTTTAACATAAATAATAATTTTTATTTAAAAGGATATTCAAAGTTGGAATGTGGCGTTTGGTTGGTTTTAATTAAGAATACGCGAGTTATTCAGAAAGACCGGGTCTAACCCATTCTGAATAATCATCACGACGATCAAGAGTCGAAGATGAAGACGGTGACTGAAGACCTGAGAGCTTCACATCGTTTGGTTGATGGTGACTAATATCTTGAATTGGGACTGATCCCCCAAGGCAAGGTAAAAGTGATGATCTTCCAGACGTACTGGAGATCGACGGATACGTTGTTTCGTTCAGACCCAGAACGGACTTGTAAATGGATAGCATGCCTGACATTGAAATTTATTTCATGTAATTAAATCGGTTTTTATTTAATATATAAATGCATGGTGGCGGAGGATTTATTCTCTTGCTTAACACCCTTTTGTATGTTAAATATTTACCGATCGCATGATATGAGTTGTTGATGTGGTATGCCAAGTTGCACTTGATCAAGGCTTATTGTTGCAAAGCAGAGCCTTGTGGGATGATCAAAGCATAGTCTATTTAGGCATAGCTTGGTGTTACGTGACTTCGCGAGCCTCACAGCCCGGTAGAGTCTAAAACGGGAGAAGGGAACGCAGGGAGTGCGCACGTTTCTTTCTAGCTAGAGTGGTGCCAGGGACCTACCAGCGCTGGCATTTATTCATTGTGGTTGTTGGATTTTCGAGGCCTCGGGTTTATGCGGTCGCTACTGGCCGTAGGATAGGTCCAAAAGGACCGGGAAGCGTGTGTTCAGGAATAACTAATCCAGTCCATTGCACCAGTTGGACAGAGTACCAACACGGGGACGGACCGGCCCTGCAGGATCCAAGGGTTGGACAGAGTACCAATCCTGGGGCATTGCTAGAGTGTCTCGAATCGGTAAGGATCTCCTCCCTAGCCTTGACTCAGATGGAAATCCAAATTTCCAATACGACATCACGCGGTTTTGATTGTATACCTATATATGGCGACATAGTGGGATGGGGCACTCATGCCGTCTAGGATTAATACATTTACTTTGATGTATTTCAAATTGGTTGCACACTATTATTATATAATACCGTGTTTATCGTATCAAGCATTTTTTGATCATTATAAGGTAAAACCCTATCCTCCGGTTTGCGTTGCATTGTGTGATGGGACTTGGGTCTTATAATGGTTTCATTTTTCTAAAAAGCATTGCGCTATTTTGACGATTTACTTTAGTCATGCACTGGCAATCCATAGGAGAAAACCCGTTCCGCGAAAGTGGCGTGGTCCTGTGATTAGCCTTATTATATTATATAGGTTAAGTAGAATTCTCACACCAGTCCCATGACTGACCTGTAGTTTTGTCCACTGGCAAACTCGGGTGCCCATATTTTCCACACGGGCAGTCGAGTAGCTATTTTTGCAGATATATTAAACAGGATTCTGGGTTGAAGCTTAAAGCTGTGTCCAGAGATAGAAAGTCTTCCGCTGTGTTCTTCCGTTGCAGTATATTACATTTTTGTATTTATCTTCCGCTGTAATTATAATCCAATGTACTCTGATATGTATATTCTGTACTCTGATGTAACATTTATTATAGTGTTATAAAAGTCTTCTGTTGTTGTTTTAATATGTTGTATGCCCAAAGTTAAAGTATTCGTAGATTTTCACTTTTTGGGTCAGACCTGTGTGGTTTATGGTCGATTCAAAGGGTGGGAATTTGCGGGTCTTTACATTTGATTTCGTATGACTAAGTTATTCCTTTTATAAGATCTTACACCACTTAAATTAAATAAAAACCACATTCCTTACTTTAATTGGGCTCACCACTTCTATAAGGCCCAATCCCAATCATGAATACCCAACCCGACCCTTAGTACTTATCTTCCCCAAATCGTTGCTGTGCCTTGCTCCAACCAAACACCATTACCCAACGCTCACCTCCACCGAACTACATCTTCACTTCACCGATCAACAAATGGACACTGCCATCATTCCTCACTTCATCTACCCTTCCTTCTCCACCCGGTAAGATTTGGTTCGATCTCTTCCTGTCGAGTGCGACGCCACGGAGGACTGATGCCAGGTCCGAACTTTTCTGGCACGAAAATCTCCAAGGTGTTGCCAACATCAGCTATTCGACATCCTCAACCCAAAACTAGCACTCAAACACCACCTCGATGCTCATATTTCCCGAAATCGCAAACCCTAGAATCCCTGCTTTACTTTCGACGGCCAGAACACTAGACCGAGCGATACGAATTGGGTACCAACGTGAAGAGGATTGAAACCAGATCTCAAATATAGTTGTCACATGATTTATGGGTTTTGTTTTGATTTTATTTTTGTTTTAGAAGGATCGAATGAAATTCCTGTAACACAATTGTTACGGCGGAACAAAAGAGTTGACTGAGGAATGAAATTTTTAGGTTAAGGAAGGAGTTAGGTGTATTTATAGTGTAAATAAATATCCAGATATTTGTTTAGATATTTTAAGATATTTTTATTTATATCATTTTCTATTTGTATCCGTCTACTAAAAATCCGTACGATCATGTGCGATGCCTAAAAATCACGAAACTGGACATGAAGCTAGAGTTCGACATTACGGTCCCAACGAAACTGGTTTCGTCGAATTCCGACTCCGTATGCTCACACGACGTATTTTTAACCGTCAGAATATCGATTGTTTTTCACTCTAAAAATCCGTACAGCTACACAGTGACTCTAAAAATCACGAAACTGGAAATCTAACAACTATTTGATATTGTGGATCCAACAAAATTAGTTTCGTCGAATTCCGACTTCGTTTGCAAAAGTGGCTATTTTTAAAGCTTTGGATGACCCATTTAAATATATAAATATATTTAAATATAACTAAATAAAATATTAATAAATTAATATTATCGTATATATTCGCAATGGAATACCATACAGCTCTACAATATTCCTATATGAATTTCTAACTTGATATTTCAATCTGGGTCAACCCGATATTCGATTTATATTGAAATTCCTTTTTAAAATATAAATAATTCCTTTATAAATTATAAAGGAATTCCACAGCGACTTTTCTAAAAATTGATTTGGACATAAATCAAAATCTACACGATGAAATCCTGATTTTTCTCTTCCACTAGAAAGATATATTCCACCAGCTCCACACGTTTCTTGTTTCATAGAAATTCGGCTTAAAACGAATCCTGTACATTCAGTTGAAGTTCAAATCGCCAAATCGCGAACTGCAACGCCATTTCGAGCTCGATTTTAATTATATTATAACTCTACGTTCAAACTGTCGTTTATATAATATAATCGTTATTCTAATTCAATTCTAAACTGAATTAAATATCACAAATGATCCAGTTCACACCGTATCGCCATTTCCGCCAATTCTGATTATTTCAGAATTAAATATATTATTTAATTTATTATTTTTAAATTAAATATTCATCATTATTTAATTCCATGACCATTTTATTCACTATATCACTATTTATATAACTAAATAAATTAATTATAATACTTCTGCAAATGCGGGTCATTACAATCTTCCCCACTTAAAATAATTCCGTCCTCGAAATTGCTAAAAGGTAGAGGACGACCCTATCGACTGGTTTGAACATATTTGTTCACTTCTTAACTTCATTTTCAACTGAACCAATTTAATTTCAATTAAATTATTAATTAATTCTTAATAACGAAAAATTTCAAAAATCCTGAAAATTTTCTAACACCTTAACTTTTTGAAAAAATTTCGCCAGCACCTCCTTTGTACAGCCCTATCGGTAAACCACAACTCGCCTCTCTAGGCCATATCCAACCCAAAAGAAAATCAAACAGCCAAGCGGCTTGCCAATTCGGCTCATAAATCTTATATCCAATAGAAATATAACTTGTACCTTTTGTCGGCATATCATTATATCCTTTCCACCTGTTATCAATTCAGCGGATACAGGGGTTATCCCAATCAAATTCCAATCTGCTTTTATCCACAACACAACCATTCGCTTATATCCGAGCCAAATATCATTTCAACTCGAGTTTCTTCTCGATTCCCAACTCTTAACTTGATTATCACATTACACTTCAAATTTGAAACTCCCAATCCAATTTGTCTTGATATCATTCTAATTCAATCTCAGTTACCACTTTACTGGCTTTACTTTAATTCAATTTTGCTTTCACAACTTTCTGTTAAATTTGTTTTTAATTCAAACAGTCTTTCCCTGGGAGTTTTCAAACAGTTTACTCTTTTCAAAAATCAAATTTTCCTTTTGAACATGTCACTGAGCCCTTAATTAATATTCCATTAGTTAAATCACTTCTCTATTTCTTTATCAATATTTGTTAACCAAATATTTTCAATAACCATATTGGCCTTTTACGTTATTTGGAAAACATTTCCGAATATCGCCTTCCTTTATTTTCTAAACTTTAGAAAATATATGCTATTTATAATTGGAAAATATTCCAATTACTTATCTCTTTTCCGATCTCGTTTATTTCTATACTTAGGAAATATTCTTTATTATATTTCCAAGCTTACACTTATTTGGGTTAAAACGGATGTTGTGTAAAACATCGTTACGACAACCCAAATACTATATTCAATTAACTCTTATTCAACATTGATCTTCGAGCCTGAAATCTTACTATTTATTTGTTAATAATGAAATCAATCAAGTTGGGGTATAAATACCTCTTAGACCTTGATTGAATAACATTTATAACGTCAAAACAGATATGACTACTTACTCGAATAATCAATACCATACAACTACTTATTCACTTTTAAACACGTATACGCTTACTCTTTCTATTCTTACTAGATTTTATTCTTAGTCTTCCTTTTTGATTTTACTATTCTATTTCTAAGTTCATTTCCTTATCGACTTCTATATATATATATATATATATATATATATATATATATATCGATACGTTGATTTCTAACTATCAAATTATCTTAAAAATATTCTAACTCCTTAAATTCCCGGAAAAATTCGCCATAACCTCCTTTGTACCAGGAGCATCGGGATATTTCAAATAGCCTCCCATGGCCCTCACCAATATAAAAGAAAAGAAAAAGCCAAGCGGCTAGCCGATACGGCGCTTAAAATCTCATATATGAATTAAATACATACCTTTTCGTCGAGCATTCTATTTATATACCTTCATACCTTATCCATACCTATCTCATGCATATTTATACCTGCCCAATCTATTTTAACTATACCTGATCGTTTTAACTCAATTCGTTAATTAATTTGTTAATTAACTCTTTAGTCTATTTCACATTTATATTTGAACATGACATGTTCAAATACATTTTAACTTGCTTATTAACTAATTTGAATCCAAATTTCAAATTTAAGTTCTATATTCGATTTCGAATATCCATTTACAAATCCAATTCACCTTTCAAAGTTCAACTTCAAATTCAAAACTCGATTAACTAATTCCTCTTCGACTTAGTTAATTCTATTCAATTTCTATTCAAATTTTATATCACTTCTATTATTCAAATCTATATATCAAATTCTATATTATAAATCCCATTTTGAAATTCAACACAACTTGTCTTTCCCAAAACAAATTCAAAACAGTATCTCTGGTAGTAATTCGTCACTTACAACTCGAAAATGAATACTGATGATGCAGCTGTCATCATCGGAATCTATTTTCCAGCGATCGAAGTGAGTTCAATACTATAAAACCATTTCTAACATTTCCACTTTGAAATTCATTTCAAAATATAATTCACACTGCTTGTAAAACAATTTAAAATCTCCCAGGATCTTAAATTTTCCTTATTTTTAATCCAAATCCATTTACAAACACTTATCCAATTTTTCCAGAATTTTAATCCAATTTCTGGTTTAAATTTCAGATTTAACTCATCTGATTTTACGTATTTCACTTATATGAATTCTGATTGGTTATTTACATAACCATTTAATTTATAATCTTACTCGATTATAATAACAACCAATATATCCACTATATTATAATTTCGATATATATATCTTCTCTATATCAAGATATACCTTGGGTAAAATTATTTTAATTTACCCTCTTTTCAAAACATATCGTGACGACCCATCGTATTCGAGTGTTAATTAACTCCTACCGATACAGTGGATCAAACTGATCGACCAAAACTCATAAATGACCCAACCAATAAATCTCCACAATATAAAACAAATTTTTATATCAATAACAAATACGTTCGCTCGTATATATACACTCAAACTCAATCTAGGGTATTACTAACCCCATCTCTACTGAGTTACGCCACAGAGCCAAGGTAATTACTTAACTTAAGCTCTGATACCAACTGTAATGACCTGTTTATCCGGTCCAATTTGAGCTGACCAAAAACACAAGTCCAACCCCAAATTAAACTGAAAATCAGGAAATTAATAGAAAGAATTGAGAGGGTGAGGAAAGATAAGATAGAAACTTAGAATAGAAGAAGAAGAAGAACACAACATCAGAGTAACACGAACCTCACAGCGGAACGAATAACATATAATATATATAACATAACTTGAAATATACATCTGTACTTGAATATACATCATTATCAAAGTACAACACTTACAACACAGCGGAAATAACTATAGCTATATAATCCTGAAGCCTCCTGCTCCAAGCTCTTCCAGTATATCTGTAAATCCCGACTACTTGACTGCCCGTACAAAATTGGGCACCCAAGAGTTTAGGCAAAACAACAAAATAAATTCCGGGTCAGTCATGGGACTGGTATGAGTAAAACAGTTTAAAACAGTTTGAACAAGTAAACGATATCTCATAAGACCACGCCGTACAACGAAACGGGTTTTTCCCTTATGAGAATCCAAATTATCTTTATATCAAAAACCTTTTGATATTATAATAATGTCTATCAACCACAACTATAATAATCATCTAGCAGAAACGCTTTCATCTCACGTTCTACATATATAGTATACAATCAAAACCGCAAGCATGTATTGGGTAATGGATTTCCAACTATGACAAGGTATGGAACCACCTTTCGCTAGTGTGCCTCTAGAGAGGAATACACTGGGTTCAACAAGAACATCTTGCAACCCGGCCACACATGACCGACCACTCATTTCGCATGAGTGTATCGAATGTATATCACCAACGGTTGGGATCATCAACTGTTTCTCGAATGGGACAGCATCAACAATAGATTTTAGAAATAAATTAAACTCTAGATCAGGTGATTATACACCCTACTTCGGTGCGACCGACTTAGCCATGTTGTCTGCCCGATTTCTGTCATTTACCGAATGTGAGGCTATAAGCTACGCTTTATCATCACACCAGATTCACTTTGAATGCCACATCGTCAAATCCATCAAATCACCGATTGACGTCCTCAACCATACATTATGTGTTAGCTAAAAGAAGTTTCCTTCTCCGCTTCCACTCTTGGTACGGTTGGAGAAATCAATATACGTGATCGTCTGGAAATACTCTGTCAGACATCCGTCCATACAAGTCATCCAGGAACAAGATGAACCGAAGGCACTATTTAATACATCCATCTTAGACACTGTTATCTAAGACTTATACAATAGCCCTTGCACTTTACTCCGTCTTCAATTATCTTTGGCATATATGATTCGCAACGCTTATGCCAATACAGAGTGGTTCTTTGGATAATAATCCAACCGGTCTTTCCATATTAACAACGTTAAAATGGTCAAAACTTCGATAGTCTGTGAGTTAACTATCAAAGAAAAACAAGTGTGCAAACAATGATATTATTTCCAGATGGAAATTATATCAAACAAACATCTTTTAACATTAATCTCTTTAGTTCATTTTACATCTCCTGTTTCCCTATATTCAACATTTGCTATTTTCTATATTTAGAAAATATACGTTATTAACACTGGAAACATTTCCATTCCTTGTTTTCTGTATTTAGAAAACATTTCTGATTCTTGTTTGGAAAACATTTCCCAAACTCCTACGTTTGGATTAAGCAGATGTTTAGATAAAACATCGCTATGCCAACTCAACCATTTCCTTTAATTACTAAATTCACTTTACCACCCTTTTCTGCCGAACCTTAACCATTCCTTAGTTAAAAACGAAACCAATCAAGTTGGGGTATAATTACCTCTCAGACCTTAACTGAACAACATTTCTAACCTTGAAATAGGTAAAGTTCACTTTAAATTTCTTTAACTAACTTCCTTACTTAACCTTTCTTTCGAATAACTATATTCGATTAACTCTTTTCACTTAACTCTTATCAATTAACTCTATTGGACTGACCCAATTGGATTAACTCTATTGGACTGACCCTATTGATTTACTCTATTCACTTAACTCTCGTCGAATAAACTAGATTCGATAACTCCTCTAACTCTATTCGAATAAACTGTATTCGATTCACTCCTCTAACTCTACTCGAATAAACTATTCGATAACTACTCTAACCCTATTCGAATGAACTATTCGATAACTACTTTCAAATAACTAGATTTGATAACTCCTCTCGAATAACTAGATTCGATAACTCTGTTCGAATAACTAGATTCGATTAACTCACCTCGAATAACCAATATTCGATTATTCCTCTCTCGAATACACTACATTCGATAACTCTACTTCGAATAAGTGATATTCGATAACTCTACTTGATTAACTCCTATTTGATTAACTCTAATTAGTTAACTCTAACTCTAACTGGTCAACCCTCACTGATTAACTCTAATCGATCATTTCTAACTCTAATCGATTTCTCTTATTCGAATAACTCCTATTTGATAATGTTTATCCATTTATAAAGATTTACTTTTGGTAACGGTTCTTCACTTTATAAATGTTCTCTTTAATAACGTTACTTCACTTATACAAGTGTGTTGTACCCATTCTATTTAAAACTATCGGTGTTAAAACCAACATCTCTTATCTATATAAGTTCAGACTTATATATTCCATTTATCGAATGATAAATAATTACTAAATTTATAAATATCATTTATAAAATTATCTATTCCATTTATCTGTTTTTCTCCATATATAAGTTCTGACTTTTATATATATATATATATATATATATCTATTTATCACAAGATAAATATTCCCTTTTAAATCCTATTTGTTAATGGTTTACAAATATCCCCTTTTTCTAATCTATTTGTTTTGCAAATATTTTCCTTTATATTTGTTTGACAAATATAACTCCTTTTTATTTGATTCACAAGTATTTTTCTTTAACTCTATTGATTTTATAATTACTTCCTTATATAAAAATCCTTTTTCCTTTTATATATAAAATCCAGTGATTTTATATAAATAAATGATTTTCAAAATATACTTTGAAAATCTCTTTTTTTCTTTCTAGTATTTCTTATGGTTTTTAACATACCATATAACAACGATAAAAATCTCCCAAACACATATAATCAACAACAGATTATATATCACATCATATATCACAATATATGAATCACAGTAAAATAAATGTTGAGGAATCCAGTTGGATTCCTCCAACCTGTTTCCCTGCACCACAGATGTTAAACAATATAGATAACATCACTTTCAGTTCCATATGATATATTCTGTTAAACAGAATCAAATATAGAAATTCAACTAACTGACTAGCAGTTCAATCAAACAGTCAACACACAGTCAATCAGCCAATATTTAACAGTTCTAAAAATAAACATGAAATTATAAACTGTTTAGAGTTAGTGAGATTTACTCACTTTGGACTATCATCGTCAATAACGATAATTGTCGTTGATTCAGATTGGACAATTTATTTTGCAATAAATTGTAACGAGCTCGGATCCACCCCCAGTCAGTTCCAGCGCGTAGTGTCCGTCCATACGATCCCAACGTATTTGAATTTGCGAAATTTTGATTTCGTATGACTAAGTTATTCCTTTTATAAGATCTTACACCATTTAAATTAAATAAAAACCAGATACCTTACTTTAATTGGGCTCACCACTTCTATAAGGCCCAATCCCAATCATGAATACACAACCCGACCCTTAGTACTTATCTTCCCCCAAATCGTTGCTGCGCCTTGCTCCAACCAAACACCATTACCCAACGCTCACCTCCACCGAACTACACCTCCACTTCACCGATCAACAAATGGACACTGCCATCATTCCTCACTTCATCTACCCTCCTTCTCCACCCGGTAAGATTTGGTTCGATCTCTTCCTGTCGAGTGCGACGCCACGGAGGACTGATGCCAGGTCCGAACTTTTCTGGCACGGAAATCTCCAAGGTGTTGCCAACATCAGCTATTCGACATCCTCAACCCAAAACTAGCACTCAAACACCACCTCGATGCTCATATTTCCCGAAATCGCAAACCCTAGAATCCATGCTTTACTTTCGACGGCCAGAACACTAGACCGAGCGATACGAATTGGGTACCAACATGAAGAGGACTGAAACCAGATCTCAAATATAGTTATCACATGATTTATGGGTTTTGTTTTGATTTTATTTTGGTTTTAGAAGGATCGAATGAAATTCCTATAACAAAAATGTTACGGCGGAACAAAAGAGTTGACTGAGGAATGAAATTTTTAGGTTAAGGAAGGAGTTAGGTTCAAATTTCGATTCCCGCTATCTTTTGATTCCCGCTATGAAATTTCGATTTCTCGGGTTCGTTGGAAAGATATTCTCCAGTAGATTCAAATATTTTTGGTTTCACTAAAATCCGGTTTATTTTGAATCCTGCACATTCATTTGAATTTTAAAATCGAATTATCGAACAACTGCGCCATTTTCAATTCCTTATATATATATAAATAAATATTTATATTCTAACGACGATTCGAATAAATATATACGTTCAACTTCTATTCAAAATAAATTTCTCGTCGTTTTTATTTAAAATCATTCATTTTAAATAATCAAAATTCACTAAAATTGCCAAAATAAAAAATTTAAATTGGCTTAGATTTCCGGGTTATTACAATCTCCCCAACTTAAAACTTTTCGTCCCTGAAAAGGAACGAAGCCAAAAGTTGTTTAACAAATCAACTCAACTTTCATTATTTTCTTTACGGCTTAAGTTTTTCAACTTTTCAGTTTCTAAAAACTTTTCAAATTTTTCAAAAATTTGGCTAACACCATAAATTTTCGAAAAATTTCGCCATAACCTCCCCTGCACCGGGGACTTCGGGATATTTCATATAGCCTCCCATGGCCTTCTTCAATCCAAAAGAAAAAGAAAAGGCCAAGCGGCTAGCCAATCGGCTCACAAAATCATCATCACCCAAACAAAACAGTAAATTATGGTAAACATGTACCTATTTGTCGGGCAAACAATTTTATTCTTCTGCTCTAGCCTTCTTGCTATGACCTGTTCAGTGTAAGTACATGTATATGCAAGCAAATGCGACAAATTTTCAATACAATTTACTATTTGGTTTAAATTGGCTATATGGTTCAAATTTTAGTTACTCAACCAATAATCAAACAACACAACCATCCATCAATTAGTTGATTAGCTTTTCAAATTCATAACTTTGATATATAGTCAAAAATCATGTTTCTGGTGCCAAATCACAACAATAGGCCTTATATAATTTTGGTTCTCACACCAGTCAATAGGTAATATATAGAAATCCCACTTTCGAAAATCGAACACCAATTCTGATGATGTCTAGACTATCATCAGAATCATCTCCGGGCGACTAGAGTGTGGGTCTATATCTACCCAATATATTCAAACTTCAAATACACGTGGATCAGACGTATATGCAAAATCTTTATATACCGGATAGTCCAAATCAATATAAATAAATATTCAAATACGAATAATTGAATTAAATTTTCAAAACAAAATTTGTTTTCACTTTTAAAAATATACTCTTCACACTTGTTCTAGGTACTACTGATCCTATCTCTAACGTGTCATTCTCGTTGGATATTACTAATCCAATATCTGATGAATTCTTTCGTTTGGTTCTAACGTGCCTTGTTCTCTGAGCTTTGTAAACCAAAGCTCTGATACCATGATGTAACGACCGATAATTCCGCTCGATCCGAATCAATCGCTAAACCGACCCAGACCGTTCGAAACGCCTGATTATTTTGAGAACACGACAAATTAGAACGCAGACAGAAGAACATTTCATTGTTTATTACAACAATTCCATCAGAATACAAGAATATACAGAGTATGAATAAATGTTACACTGAAAATAACAGAGATTTAAATTACATTTAAATACATCGCAGCGGAAAATAATACAAAACACAACTAGAACGAGATATACGGATACAAAGCTTTCCGGATATCGTTCCAGTTGTAAACCAGGATCCTGTGAATATAAATCTGCAAAACCAAAACTACTAGCTGCCTGTGTCAAAATAAGAGCACCCAGAGTTTAGGTTAAAACAATAAACTCTAGGTCAGTCATGGGACTGGTGTGAGAACTAAAACAGTTATTAATCTTTATTTTAAAGTTAGGTAAATCAAGGGACCACGCCGTATAACACGGAACGGGTTTCCTTCCAAGAACACCAGTGCATAAAACAACAGCGAAATGCTAAATAAAGAAAAATGAAGCTATTATAAGACCCAGGTCCCATCACACAATGCAACACAAACCGAAGGATAGGGTTTTCCCTTATAATAGCCAAAGCATGCTTGATACGTTTAAAACAAGTCATTTGTTACTAAAATAAGTATATAGTGTTTAAAACAATTTCAATCATAAGTATCAATCATAGACGGTATGGGTACCATATATCATGTCGCCATACTAGGCTCTACAATCAAAACCACAAAGTCACGTATTTGGAAATTGGATTTCTATCTATGAACCGAGGCCAGGGATCGTCCTCTACCGATTCGGGACAATCAAGCCTACCATGTCTCAGGAACAGCCGCAACTGCACCTTGGATCGTCAGGGCTGGTCCACCGATGTGGATTAAAATGCCTCAACACTACGTTTCCCCACCCTATGGGGCGCGAATGAGCCAACGAATGACTCCATCGGACCCGGATCGTCCGATCAAACCGAGGCGCCTCGCAATAGCAACAACCACATAAGTCAAACTCGTCAGGGCGTGTAAAACCACTGACGCCACTTCTAGCTAGAAAGAAACGCATGTCCTCCCTGAAGTCCTCTCCCGTTTCTGTTTCACAACCTGGGTGTGAGGCTCGCGAATTCACGTTACATAAAGCTATGCCACACAGGCGGTGCTTTGATCATCAACCACAAGACTTTGCTTTTCAAATGAAGCCTCGATCTATTGCCACTTAGGCATGCCACACAGGCAATTCACTCCATGCGTTTGATATCCATCAATATATAACCCCTGAGCTCGTACGTCTCAGAGAAGGGCGTTAAGCATGAGAATAAATTCTCCGCCGCCAAACAGATATATATTTAATAGAAATCAATCACATAGACTTAAAATCCAATGTCAGACACACAGTCCATTTACAAGTTCGTTCTGGGTCTGAACGAAACCGGAGGCACCTAGTACCCCGCATATCCATCGATCTCCAAGTACGTCTGGACGATCGCTAACTGATTCCCTCCTCTTGGGTGTACGACCCAATCAAGATCATCAGTAATTATCCAAACGATGTTGAAGACCTCCGGTCTTCGACCACCATCTTAATCCTCGACACCACGTCGATTTCGTTATTCAGAATGGGATAAACCCGGTCTTTCTGAATAACTCGCGTATATAATAAACAAGTGTTACACAAACACAACATACGCCTCATTCCAATTCAGAATATTCTTTTATTCCAATATCCTAGTAATTTGGGAAAGGTTCCCATTAATTTTATCAAAGATAAATTCTTTAAATTTAATCTTTAATCTTCCTTGAATATCAATTCAAACTAGTCGGGATTAGCGAACCACACCGAAGTAATCGTTTATTTTATTTCCCAATCCCAACCTATTCATCCCATGAAGTAAAATTGGTCATACTTCATATCTAACACCACGGTGTTATCGGTAAATTCAATTACCATATCACGTTCAAATCTAATTAAAGATTTAACTATCGCCTGGAGCAAAACTGGTGATACTCCATTCTCGACCATTTCAATCTAATTAAAGATTCATTAAAACCCCACTTAGTTTTAATCTTTAACTGGGTTAAAGAATCAGTGTCATTTAAAACACGGTTCACAATAAACCCAAAATCACATTCCATTAATTATCGGGTTAAAGAACAAGTGTTATTTAAAACACTGTTCACGATAAACCCAGAAATCAATACCAATTCAATTCCAATTAAATATTATTTAATTGGTACACTTCATTAAATCTAAATAAAAAGATTTAATCTTTTTCTCAACTTGGCTTAAGAACAGTGTTAATGAAGACACCATTCACGACAAACCCAAATCACATTTGATATTAAATACAAGGCTCTGAATAGAAAATATATCGGCTAATATTCAATATCAAATTCTACGACCAACAAATATCGTACTGGAAATAACGATATATATATATATCTTTCAAATTTCCCTAACAACATCTGTATAATCACGAAATCTAACATCGAAATATTCCGAAGACAAATTCGATTCAAATCCATTCCAATGCAATTATTGGAAATTCTGGTTATTTTCAAAACCATTTCAAATCCAATTTATTTATTTTAAAAAAATAAATAAATTCTTATTCTAGTTCAAAACTAGTTCATTTCGATAGAAATCTATTTTTTTATCTTTTCAAATAGGGAGTTTTTCATCCCAATTCTTTACAAATCATTTCTTATGATTTTACACAATTTATTACTATTTTTAATAATTTTATCAAGGCCCGTACAGTCGATTTCAATCAACGGCCATCGAACTGCACTTACAACGACCTTTTCCAAATTTGGTTTGGACATAATTCCAAATCCAACTGTTAGATTTCAAATTTCTAATATTCGTTAGAAAGCTCTTTTCGATACGAACCCAGCGGTTCCGGTTTGAGGAGAATCCGACGATCGGATCTCCCGCAACGTCAATTTGAAGTCAATGGTTGAAATTCACGAACTGCTGCAGCGCAGCGCGTTCTATTCAAGCCATTATATTATATATAATATATACTTCGTCGATTTCCTTTTAAAACGTATTATATAATTCGTTTTCAAAACGATTTCAACTTCTTTTCAAATTCAAATAAAAATTGAATTTTTCCTTATAAATTCGATTTAAATTATTTTCAAATTGATTCCAATTCAAATCGATTTTTAATTCAATTTCAGTTCGTCTTCAATTCCATTCAATTTCAATTCGAATTCATTTCTATTCAATTTCAATTCGAATTCATTTCTATTCAATTTCAATTCGAATTCTAATTCTTTTCAAAATATCAGATTTTGAAATCACTTTCGATATTCATTATAAAATGAATAAAATCGATGTAAATATCGTTCACGTCAAAATGGCGTCAATCTAATCAACACGGCTTCATATATTTCTATTTTCGAATATTCTATTTCAAATATTTTCTTTCTTTTTTTTCAAATATTTCTATTTCAAATATTTCTATTTCAAAACTGGAATGAAGACCAATCAATTACCATAGATTTTATTTCTATGGATTTCCATACAACACATGTATATTTCAACAATGACGAATAATCAACTATCATCCAAAGTGCATTCTACACTGTATAAGCATCAAATATAAATATTTAACGCTTATAACAGTCTGTCAATCAATCGATCGACATACAACTAATTATTGGGATTAGTGTATGTCATATATCATCCCAATACCCGTGTGGGGTTTCAAACAATCAAACACAGATTTTATTCGTGCAGTTGGGCGATGTGTAAAATTTATCGTCCCAATCAATATCAATCAAATCAGTGTATATAAACAAATCTCCGATTTGTTTATATTAATTTATTTCATTTCATATACACGTTAAAAATTCTATTTTTAACTATATAATATTTTCCACTATAAAATATTTTATTTCGTTTCACATCACATCACACAATCAACTACACATCAAAATCAAACAAATAAGCATACAAGCCGTCCATAGTCTGTGGACGACGGGTGTCGGGTGCTACTAAACACCGTCTGCATCCTAGTATATATTTTAACTAGAAAATAAAATTAAAAGGTGAGAAGTTCTCACCGGCTAGCTAAACCAATTCACTGCGACTCTTCATATATAGGAAATCTTCATCGTGCTCGCCTTTTGTCAATTTCACTATCCGTAGCCACTACATATATAAAAATCACATTTTTATATTGTTGCTATGTATATAAAAATTGAATTTTTATCTTCGCCTCATATATATAAAAATCAAATTTTTTTATCTTCACTTCGTTATAAAAAATATATTTTTATATTGATCTTCTCCTAATAAAGATTATATTTTTATTACTCTACATGAATAAAAATCATATTTTTACCATCATTCCTATATAAAAATCATATTTTTAATATGCCACTAGTATAAAAATTATATTTTTAACTTTTCTATATTATAAAAATTATGTTTTTAATCTTTCTATATTATAAAAATTATATTTTTAACAACTCTATCATATAAAAATCTAATCTTTTTACTATTGAAAATCTAAACTCTATATTTTCAATCGCTATCCAAACAAAGAAAACCCATATTTTTACTCTCTATTCAAACAAGAAAATCACATTTTCCTTTGTTAATATATATATATATATATATATATATATGTATGTATGTATGTATATTCTATGCAAAAAGACCCTACCTTTCTATGAAATAAAAATCATGTTTTTATAACATAAAAACCATCTCCTTTATAACGTGAAAATCATAACTTCATGACATAAAAATCGTAACTTTATTATTATCAAAACCTATAACTTCATTATCATCAAAACCTTTCTATAATTCACAATCGTGTCTTTCTATATTTCTATTTACATTTAAAGCTCACATTTTTATATAGTTAAATAAATTAAAATTCACATTTTTATCAATTCAAATCCATTTTAAATAAAAATCAGATCTTTAAATCAATGTCCCTCATGAAACTGAAAATAAAGCAATGTTAATTAAAAAGAACTCACAGCTCTCGGTTCGGGTGGTGGGAGGAGATGTCGGCAGCAGAAAAGGGGCTCGCAGTTTCGTGGGGGAGCAGACGGAGGTATCGTGCTGTCGACCGGAGGCTTGGATGGCCGGAGGGTAGCTGTGCGGTGGTCGGTCAAGGCGGTGTCGGGGTTCCTGGGCTCGCGCGGCGCTCCGGCTGATTTGGGTCATCGGGGTAGCAGATTAGAAAGGGGAAGGAGAGGAGGAGGCATGAGCGAGAGGAGGGAGACGGGGCAAGGAAGAAGGAGGGGATCGAGAAGAGGAGGGGGGCCTCGCGCGGGCGCGGCGCTTGCTAGCGGAGGAGCGACGGCTCCTCCCACTCCTTCGTTTTTTTATATATCTGGTATTCGATTTAGAAAATAACGAAGGGGGGGGGGTTGACTTCGTGTAAGAGAGAATAGGGGGTTGTGAATAATTTTATTCTTTTATTAAATTCAAAAAGCTACTTTCTTATTCGAACTCGAAACGAGACCCAACGACTATCGCCCCTAGCTAATTACCCTCATTCCGAACACAATGGGATATGTATCGCAAGCTGATTCGATCGTTTCGATCAATTTTCGTCAAAATCAACATATAACTCTATATATTGAATTTAAACGCACATTTCAATTTACCGGGGCCACATACTAACAAGAAAAATTCCCGAAAAATATTTTCTTGCTTCGTATTGACGATACGGTCCTAACAAAACTAGTTTCGTCGAATTCTAAGACCATTTGAAAAATGGCCAAATTCAGATCGATTGAAATTGATTGAAACTAGTCAAACACGTTTTCCTTCGTACGCTCACATATTGATTCGAAAAATTGCGAATTTTGAAATCTAGCAATAACTTGACATCGTGGATCCAAAAAAAGTGGTTACGTCGAAATCTGAGGTTGTTTGCAAAATGGCTATTTTAAGGGCCGAAATTACATAGCGACTATTCTAAATTTTCAACTGGACATATCTTTTGATTCCCGCTATGAAATTTCGATTTCTTGGATTCGTTGGAAAGATATTCTCCATTAGATTCAAATATTTTTGGTTTCACTAAAATCCGGTTTATTTTGAATCCTGCACATTCATTTGAATTTTAAAATCGAATTATCGAACTACAGCGCCATTTTCAATTCCTTTTATATAAATAAATATTTATGTTCTAACGACGATTTGAATAAATATATACGTTCGACTTCTATTCAAAATAAATTTCTCGTCGTTTTTATTTAAAATCATTCATTTTAAATAATAAAAATTCAATAAAATTGCCAAAATAAAAATTTTAAATTGGCTCAGATTTCCGGGTTATTACATCATACGTCTTAGAGAAGGGTGTTAAGCAAGAGAATAAATTCTCTGCCACAAAACAGATATATATTAACAAAGATCAATGCTACGCAGTCAACTACAATGTCAGACAAGTCAATTACAATGTCGGATACACAATCCATACATGTCCATTCTAGGTCTGAACGAAACAACAATCCGGAATTCCTTCACATACGTTCGGGCTTCTTGCCACTTAACTTATATATAAAATTCATTTGCGAATGGGAGCCAGCCATTTGAGACATTCAGCAAGTCGCTGTTACGACATGAAGGGTCCCGGTCTTCAAATCCATCTCCAATGTCTTCAATTGCTCCACAACGTCGTATTATTACTTGGAATGGTTTTCAGAAATAATTCTGATCCCGGTCTTTCCAAATAATAAGCGCAATTAAAAACATAATTACGGAACACACAGACTTTCTACCATTCTCCTTCCATCTTGGATTTTGTCAAAATTAAACTTCTTAAAACCCATTCTCAAATTATTTCAAAATCCATATTTAACCTTTCTCTTTTAAAACACATCCCTAAAATCAAACATAATTTACCCTCAAAACCTTATTAATTTTACATTTCCGAACTCATTATCAAAACCCCCAGTTTCCTTTGAAAAACCTTATCCCACATTTCAACCATAGTTTCCAGTCAAATTGCTTTCCGAACATACAATTCTGTAATCTTAACTAAAAGATTATTCGTCCTTCCAAATTCCTTATTTTTAATTTCCTCAAGTCAATGATATCGTTAAATCCCTAAATTACGATATGAATTTCCATAATCAATCTCATTGGGTTTCAAGAATGATATTATTGAAGATATGATTCACGACAAAACCCAAATCAATCGATATTGAACATAAGTTACACAGAAATTGCATCTACTTATATTCGATATCAATTCTCATAATCAACGAATACTATAAGTGAAATAACAATATAATAATAATATCTTCCAAATTTCTCAAATATTATACGTTTACACCAAAGAATTTCATATCAAATATCTGAAGATTATTTCTATCCAGCTTATTCCAATCAAATTGAGAAACCCATATCTTAATTAAAAGATATATCCAACTCTTTGACATTAGATCTGGATAGAAATATTATCCACTAATACTTAATATTAATCTCTATATCCAACTCACACTATAAGAGGAATAATGGTGAACTTCCTTTTAAATTCCTCAAATATAGCAAGAGTCATCATCTACTGAATTAATATCAAACATCCAAAGATTTATCTCTAACCATATCCAAAAACTAAAAAATTAAATCAATTTAAATTCCATATAAAATATTTCCAATACTTTTGAACCTTTGAAAACATTTCACAAATGATTTAAAAATGATTACTTCTAGTTCAAAAAATATTTTGCAGGTTAAAACTTCAAAATAGATTGTTTCCGAAGAAAGTATTACAATAGTGTTTTCAAAAGCGTTACAAAAGCATTAAAAATAGTTATCTTAATTACCTCGATCAAAATATCATTTATCCTAGTCAAAACTTAAACTTTACAACTCATAACATTTTTACATAATTTATGATGATTTTACAAAAAAATCCATAATTTAAAAACATTTAAAATAGTTGTTTATAGTTATAGCCGACAACTGCTCTTACAACGACTTTTCTAAAATGGTTTTAAACATACTAGAAAATTATAACCCGAAATTAAAATCCTCTTTCGCTCATTTAATAGCTCTTGTAAATATAAATCAAATGTTTTTCATTTCTTGGAAATCCGATTTAGATTGCAAAAGTTATAAGCCTTTAAAGTTTGTAACTAAATTACTCAAATTACCATTGTGTGACAAGCTCTATTTTGACCATAATAAAAATTATTCTTCAGTACTTCAAAATACCTTAGAAAACCATTATATACTCATGAAACCATTTAAAACCATTTAAAGTAATTTACATTGACTTTCCAAATTATTTTGGGTTCGAAATTCAACTTTTATTTTCACTTAAATCAAATTCCAATTTATTTCTAAATTTAAATAATTTCAAATTAACCATCCCATTCGTCGGATCAGTTAGGGATAGCCAGGGAGAGCAGGAAACTTTATTTTCAAACCCAAGCCTAGACACTATCCTCTATGTCATCCTAGAATGTTCTGGTATTTATTTATTCATTTAAATAACTTTATCAATATATATATATATATATATATATAAATTCATACATATGGTCTTTCCCAATTATTAACCTTCAATTTCAATAATGATATTGTTTCTAATTACGAAGGAGATTTGTCGATCACCAATGTGATACCATACTTGTTGTGTCATAATGTGTGCAATACAACATCAACAACCATTATAAACATCTATAGCAACCATCATCAACATAATTAAATAAATCATAACTATGCACAAGCGTTATAACACTAATGCTTAATAGTGTGTGTGTTCTAAACTACGCATCCATCATCCATCACAACAAACATCAATCATCATTAACCACTAATAATTAATCACTATATTTAAATTATTCTAACTACTAATTAAATATATAAACCATGGTTAAAGAGTTCTCACCTAACAACTTTCCAAATCTTCACGGTAGGCGAGCCTAGCTGAGCGAAACATCGGACAGTATTTCGGCGCAATGTCTTCTTCACTAATATATATATTATATAATCTACACTAATCTCTCTCTCTTTATATTATAAGAGGAGGAGGATGACGACGAACTTTGGCAAGGTGGTGGTGGAAAAGAGGAAGACTTATGCCATGGAAACTACGGCTATAAGCTTAAGAAGAAGAAGGAAGGTAGGAAAAATGATAATGGATGATAAAAATTGAAGTAAAGAGCTCTTTATATAGGAAAGGAGGAGTAAAGAGGTAAAGACACATAAGGGGACAAGTGGAAACCATGCATGGAAGCTTACATGCAAAATTACAAGTACCCATACACTTGTCTTAAGAAGAGAAGGTTAACTTTTGGTAGCATTTTCCCTTAAATGCTATGAAAACTAAGGGCAACACTTAATTCTAATGCTACTAATTCATGTTATGGTTTGACAAATCCGATCGAACGACAAATAGTATCAATAAATCCAAACTCACTAATAATCATTCTCATTTATAATTCAAATATAATCTATCATCTAACTTATCAAAATTATTAAATATTCTTAACCATATATATTTATGTCAAATTCAAATTAAGTAATAAAAATTCCAATTTTAAATTGGTTAAAAATTCAGGATCGTTACAGAAATATAAACTAAATGATTTCAAATGGCTTTATAAGTTAAGTTGTAAATGATTTGATTTATAATCAAGTTTATAAGAGAATAAAATTTGAAAACTTATCATGTTATAAAAAAATTCACATGGGCAATATGCTGATTAGACTTATATTGAATTCCGCATACGAAACTTGTACCATCTTATGAATTTGGCAGGTATCATCACCATTATTCGACAAACAGTATATGCGGAATTCGGAGACTAGTATTGAGTATGATCATTGTTCTCATTTTGTATCATATTTTTGCCTAATACCAATAGTTTTTCGTTTTATAAGAAATAATATATCCCATGACACTGTTTGACCAACCTATCATTCATGGCTATACCTTAGAGTTGAGTATTTACATGTTTTCATGGTTTTATTTGATATCAAGAGGATTTCGGGTAGTTTCATTTAGTTTAATTTGGTATTTTGTTGATTAAATAAATAATTTTGAAAGATGGTTTTCTAAAGGATATGTAAAGAAATGTCTAATTTCAACTTAGAGAATATTTAGTATCAATCAATTGTAATAAATGGCGAGTTAAATAGAAAAGTTTTTTATCTTTGCATAATTAATTAAGAGAGCAACAAGTAATTGGGTAAATTCCTGAAGATTAAATTAATCAAGGTTGTCAACAATTTTGGATAGTTGGAAACCTATAAATAAATACAGAAACGTCAATGATGATATAAATTCGAGTTTACATGACACCGGATTTAAGAAGATAACAAGTTAAGAAGAAAACTTGTTGAACCTACTTGCTAGGAAAATGAAGTTGATGTTTGTATATATGTCAGGTGTAATAGAGTATTATAAAGTGGAAATTAGGCGCAGGTCCTTATTTCCAAGTTTGATGTAAGTGACATCCCTCCCTAAAGTTTAATGTAAAGTGGGTCCCTATTTTTGGTTGTTACATGTTTTTTCACAAATTTTTGGTGTTGCTGTATTAAAAAAATTGCAAATATTCAGGTGAGTAATCTGAAGAAAAAAACTTAAAAATCAGCTATTATACTGAATAATTGCTGATATATGATATATCGGCAATAATTCACTATAATTGCTGATATATCAGCAGCAATGATAAAAATTGCTGCAATGTGAGTAATATATCAGCAATTATTGTATATAATTGCTGAGTTGATGAATTCTTGCTGATATATCAGCAATAATAGTGTATAATTGATGAAATATCAGCAAGTGTTTAAAACTTGATGAAAAAGCTAAACTGATTGAAGGCGAAGTGAAAATTGCTGCAAAATCTGCAATTTTCAAAATATATTGCTGATAATTCAGCAACGTTTTTGCAGTTGATTCAAATATTTGCAAAAGTTGCTGAAATATCAGCAACAATTGCAAATAATTGCGTTATTTGCTGCAATATACTGCATGCTGTTTTTTTAGCTTCTGATTCATTTTTGTAGTTTTATTGCATGAAAATGATGATAATTATGTGTTGAATTTTTGTGATTTTTTTTATGATTTTGGAAAAATAGGGAACTAATTTATAAAGTTTTAAGACCGGGGGTTTTTGTGTTTCCAAAACTAAAATGGACCTAAGCTAAACTTACCCTATTATAAATGCATGAAAAGGATTTATAAAAAGTATGCAAGCTCTAAGAAATGAAACAATATTTGAATATGATAAAGATAACGATAGTCAGGAAATTGGTAGTATGAACACATAAGTGTACATATGTTGTTTTATTCCAAATTTGATATGGATTCTATTATGGAACTTGAGGTCTATACATCAATACGAAGTAGAATTTATCATTCATTGCTTGATGACGAATATTGATTGGGGTTTATGATTGAACATTTAAGTTTTTCTATAATGGTTAAGAACCATGAAAGGAAAGGAAAGTTTCCTGATCAAAGAGCATGATTAGAATCCACACTAAAAGATTGAAGGATCGATACTAGTTTGGAAGTAGAAATCATGAATTCGAACAAAGGATTGAATTAAATATTACGTACAGATGATTTAGATGCATTAAGTGCAACAACCCAAATTCGGACAGACCGTTTTTTTTTTTAATTCCAATTTATCGAAACTTGTGTTGGTTTGCTCTGGTATCCTACAGAAAAGACAGAGACATAAAATATGTCAAAGCTCAGAAAATATATCACAACGGAATGGATAAAATATAACGTAATAAAAATATAACCTTATCGTACTAATAATACTGGCTAACTAACATCCAAAGCTATCATGTCTCTGCCACAAATCTAACCTGCGAGTATGTTATGAGGAGGGGTTAGAACACAAGCTCTGGTGACTGGATTTAAACTATAAACTTTGGATAATCCTACGTATATCATTCAATCACATTTTCTTATTTATTAGGTCACTTGGGTTAACAACACTCAAGGCTTACACACACGCCATACCTATTTACTTCCCAGTGGATTAACCTAATACTGTATATATGTAGCTATCCCCAATATTAAGGTACACCCCATGGTACTCCACTCGCACGGTCTCTACCATAATGCCACAGAAATGTGCACAGTTCCACATCCTACGACGGAGTGATGTACGAATCTCTGTATAACAATGTTACGTTCCACATTTATCTGTCATTACTACGCTGCATAAGCGTTTGGACTGCATCCATCAATCGGATCAGATTTCATACTAGAGTAATGCCCTCAAGTCTATAATACACCACCCAGAGCCGACATGCATGTATCTAGACTGTCCCAAGTACATATCGTCAATCGTATTTGATGCCTTAATCGCACATAATGTGCACTGAATTTTGTGGTAGGGCTATATAAGAAACACGGAACTCGGTCGGGAGCTTTTCCATATCTGTACAGGCTCGCCTTTAGGAGCCTCAAAATACAGATATTCCTACGGTCTGTTTTCATGGTGGCTATGGCCTCATCTTGGCCCCTCCGTCAACTAGTAAAGACTAAAAGAGCTAAACGACTTGCCCCTAACATGCGATCTAAATATCCAGTTGGCGTCTTCCCTCAACCGCCGTACATCGATAGTGAAAGGTGAATGGTCTATTAGTTTTAGATCTCGTCTTTTCGCATCCCACTGGCTGCCGATGACGGTACCCGACGATCTACTATCCTTGTTGGTCCTGACCTCGCCTCCCGTTGAGGGGATCGCCGAATCACCATAGTGTTACCTCGTCATAGCATTCTGACTGCGGAGCTACTTTTGTAGTCAAGGCCAACCCACTTGGTAGTTACGCGCAGACCAAACCTCTGCGGGCATAGCCTAAACTTCTGCCACCGCATAGAGGGCTACCAGGAGAACCTTTCGTATCTTAGGAAGCCGCATGCTTCCCCTTCCAGTCCTTCGGAGCCGTAAGAATAATCAGATGAATGTGTGCTCCCCTCGTGCCTTATGACACCACGATGATCTACCTCGTTGGGTTATTCACCCTCAAACGTGCGGACTGGTCCAAGTGACTCATTTTAATGTGTCATTAGACCCTATGTCTAAACATTCTTTTACGCGCTTGCTTTACCTCACCAGGTTTCCATTTAACTTGGTTATCCCCGTTCACATTGACTTCTTATTCAAGTTACCAAGTTTCTCTTGCTTATTAATTTCAGTCATATAACTTAATCCACTAGGTTTGTTAATAAGCCCACAACATGTAATTCACTAGATTGTGATCCAAGGTCTGTAATCCACAATCCCTTTATATTCTTGGTTATTTTCATTGTTATAATAACGTGTTCTACTTAATATGGAATTAAGTATATCTCAATTCACATGTTTTCTTTTTAACATGTAAGCCATTATTTATGATTAAATATAACTTATTTCATTTCATAAGTTTTCCTCATTCTTTCTCATTTAATCATAATTCCATTTTACAATATCACTACAACTTATCGTTTTCTACTTATTAACTTAGTTCTCTTAACTAAGGTCCACTGATAGGTTTTTCTTCCCATAAATATAACTTATGTCATCCTCATCCGTAGATTTCAGATTCTAATTCTTGTAAATAACTTATTTACAATTAAGTACAACTAATCCCCTTACATAAGTTACTCTATTCCCTTTATCGTTTATTATAACCTAAGTTATAATTTCCACTTGTCCCTAGGACAAGCCTAAACATGTTATTCTTATCAGCAGATTCATACTTCCAGGTTTACATATTACTTAATTTATAATTAAGTACAACTTCTTACATTTCATAAACTTTCCCCCTTTTCTCTACTTATTACAAACAACTGGTTTCAGTTTTCCCTATTTACTTATTACTTACATTTTCAATAAAGTGTCACTTGTCTCATTTCACCAGTTATCTCATGTCCTTACTAGTTTATTACAACCTAAGTTGTAATCTTCACTTGTCCCTAGGACAAGCCTACCTATTATACAACATTCTTGGTAATATAATTTATTTATAATATGTTATTATCATTCCCCGTTCATTCCATTCCTTTTACTGTTGTAACTTTCTTTTAATTCCATTTATTTCCATTAATTACAATTAATGATGTTTATGTACTAGACCTCTCACATTAAGCCTACACTTCTGGATGTTGGATTTGCCGGGCGGTTCCGGGCAGACTTCTTCCACAAGCTGACTTAACCTCGTGTCTTAGCACCGTTACATGTTTTATTTATGCACTTAGACCCCTCACATTAGATTTTCCACTTGTGGATGCTGGACATGCCGGGCAGTTACGGGCAGACTTCTACCATAAGTGTAATCTAACCTCATGTCTAAGCGCGGTTACAGTTTCTTATTTACTGTAAATTTAGGCATACTATTCTTTAACAATTATTCCTATTTCATTATAGGTTTTCATGCCTCTTTCCCAAGTCATATTCATCATACACCATATGTGCAAATTTACGTTTTTAATCATAATTTGATTTATGCCCCAAACCCATATTCATGTATTAATTTTTTTTTCTAACATGAGAACATTTAATCATATAAATATTCCCATTCATACAAGTAAGGATTCATGTATATAAATGTGAAAAGTTAACATTTCATTTTCTCAATTTTACATATAATAATTCAAGTACATAGTATGCCACAAGTGAATCAAGTAATCATAACAACAATAGTCACTATCCATATTCTAACAAGTTTGTTCTTCATCATGTAAACATTTCAATGCTTTGGCTAATTCAACATATGAATTTTCTGAAACATTCATATTAATGTCTCAACTTGTTATAACAGTAATTCTCAATTATTCTGGGAAATTTACATATAATAGCGGGGAATGTTTAAACGATAATATATCATTATCTAAAATGATATAACTTAAATACACTCACCTCATATGCTTTCTCAATCCTTGATCTGGTCCAGATCTATCATTCCATGGTTTTTCTCCTAATTTGATTCAGAACCTAACAACCATGGATTCATAACGTTTAACTAAAAGAAAGAAAGAAAAAGAAGAAAGAGAAGAGAATTGAAAATAGACTAGATCTAGGAATTACCTCACTTCGTTAAGAGATCTGAACACCCATTTACAAGCATATGTTCCTTTCTTCTAGATTTGGATTTAGAATTTTATCTAAACTAATAACCTAATTTTTCTGAATAGACTTGGGAGGAAGAGGAACGACAGAGCTTCTACGTAGTCCCAGAAATATGAGATTAGGGTTGGCTCTACAGGCTTATTTATAGGTGTATCAGAGAAATCGGGTCCTTTGGATTTGATTTGAAGTCATCAGAATCGTCAACGTAAAAAAAACAGTTTTTAGATCTGCGGTGGGGTCGACCCCCCCTTGGGTGGGTCGACCCCCTTGTTGGTGGGTCAACCCCCAACGGTATAACTTCCCGTTTAACTTCCCGCTTCGTGAATTTCGATTTTCTGGATAAATTTATTTAATATATATACATATAAGCTTCTTATATGTATATAAACTTCTAACGCCCATAACTTCTTTATACGTTATTCGTTTTACGTAAACCAGGTGTCTGTCTTGACCAGAATTCTGAGACGAACGCAATGACGCAGTCCGTTTTACTTAATTCTGAATATTTAATTAAGTTACTCATATTTTATTATTTTAAAAATGTTGGGTGTTACATTAAGTAAATCAAAATCTTGGGGAGATTGCCTTGGGTTTGTTCAGGTGATTTAGAGGACAAAATCCTTTTAAGGGGAACGATGAAACAACTCGAACTTGATCGCCTTAGTTAAAAATTTAAGTTATTTTAAATATTTAAATATGGATTAATTCCAACTAAAAATTAAAGTTTAAGTTAAAGAACAATGATAATAAAGTTGTTTTGGGAAATTAGTTTAGAAAACAATCCCCTAGGGAAATAGTTGCAAAATGACCGAAATCGTTGTATCAGTAGAACTATTAAAGTCCCAAATTTTTAGCCATTTGATATTGAATATTTAAATTAGTTATAAATGTTGATTGGAATTATAAACGAATTTTAATATCGAATTTATCATTTTGATAATTGGTATGCAATTTAATTTCAAAGATATTGAATTATCAAGATAATAATTGAAGTTATAATTTAAAACTGAATCGAAACAATTCAATTTATCAATATAAATTCTATATTGAATTAGAACAATAATAATAATTTATTATTGATGAATTTGATTGGTTTTAATTTAAATTATATTTTAATTGATATGTGAAATAACAAACTTTCAAAAGAACTCGAAATTCAACGGAATCAGTTCCATCAGATCCATAATAGTATATTATTATCAGGTTTCAAATTTCGTAACATTTGGATTTGTCGTTAAATGGTATGATCAGAAAACATCTAAAAATAATTAAATTGAAACTGAATGTAAACTGTCGGTTTAAATTGTATCTTCTCCATACGTTCAAATTAGGCTTCAGATTCTGTTCCATTGAATCCCGAATAGTGGTTAAACCCTAAAAATGTCAATTGTGTCGTCTCGATTGGTGTTCGAAACCCTAAAATATATTATTATAAAATTGAATTGAGAATAACAAAATCAAATTGAAATTAAAGATGCTTGTACTTACCCTACACCACTCTAGTACCCGCGAATGTTTTGTCCCCCTTTATTTCTATATATCGCGACACTCTCCATTCTCCTTCATTTACAAATCCGAACTTCAAAAATAAAAAAAAGGTCGATCCTCGAATATTCAAACAAATTAAAAGCTTCAAATCTCAGAAGAAATGGCCAATATATATATATTTTTATATCTCCTCAAAAATTTTATTCATCGATTAAAATCAAAACCGCTACATCCTTTAATTCTAGAAATCAAAACCTTCAAATCCCTATTCGATTATGTTTTAAAAGAGATCGTGATTCCCAATCAATCGCCACAAGACTCAACATTAGATGGGAAGCACGCGCGATTCAGGCTCTCACGAAGTTGAAATTGAAGCCTGCGTTAGGGTCTTACGCGATGGGAAAGGGAGGTCGAATTAGAACATAGCATGGAAAATAGTATGTGTTGTGAGGATTTGAAGGAAATTCGAACAAAAAAGGGTTCGATGCCTGTAGCAAACAACGTAACTATTTGGGTTTTGACGTCGCGATGGTGAAGAAAAGTCGCAATGGCGAGAGAGAACTGAGTTAGAGTTTAAGGATTTCGTAGAAGAGGTTTGTGTTGAATTGTGATTTGGAAGGTGACAGTGTGGTGAATCTGTCGACGCAGGGAAATAGGTTGGAGGGATCCAACTAGATTCCCCAAAAATTTATTTATTATTGTTAACATATTCATATATGTGTGATGTGTTGAATTGAATTTATGCTTGTGTGTTTGGATGTTTGAATATCACTGACCCTAGATATTGATATTTAAAAATATCATAAAAAGGGATTTATAATTGGAAATCGTTTGGAAAAAGGGAAACGATGAAATTTATTCCGATGTTTGGAATTGCAAACCGAATTTAAATAAATCCATATGGATTTGTGGTTTGAATTATACTATGTCGAATTCATAGAAATAAAATTATTTCCAAAAGATATTGGAATTGTATTAAATAGGAAATTAAAATTAAAATATGAAAATGTATGTTAAGTTTATATGTATAAGTTATAATAATAAAATATTCCAAAACAGAGTTCAAATAGTTTTTTAAATGGAAGTTTGTTTAATATAAAATATGGAAGTTAATTTAGAAACAATGTTTATAAATGTAATGAAGTAGTTTTCATTGGATAATTTGGAAATTGATTTTTCCAGATATAAGAAATGACATTTAAAAATCATATTTTTAAATGAGATAGAAGGGAGATTTTTATGATAAGTAATGTCAGTTTTTATATTACAAACTGTTATCCACCTCAAGATAAGAATGTTGTCGATCAAGGTCTGAGAGGTAATTAAAATACCCAAACTTGAACAACATCATTATTATAAGAGAAGGTATTAGTTTGTAATTGTAAGGGACATTAAATTAAATGATTATTTGCATAAAAGGAATTTGTTATTGAAATTTGATTATATCGCATGTTTATTAAACAATTTATATCTAAGCAAATTGGAATTCAATATAGAAATTGAATGGTGAATAATTTATAACCGAATTATGAATTTTGAATGAAGTAATCAATGATTTTGGTTAATTAAAATGTTTACATTAAATTTGGGAAATTGGTTTCATTGGAGTTGGAATTTATTTAATAAACGAAGTTAACATTTACATTTAAATTATAATTAAAACGAACGCGCCATAGCATGGTAGTTCGTAAATTGACATTTCGAACATCAATCGAGTCTATAAAACTCATTATAAGTCGGAATTCGATGAAAAAAAAACGCCCTGACCTATTAAATGATAGTTTTCTAATGGAAAAGAAAAACTTGATTTCGTCTTATAGGCTTTTAGTTATGTCAAAATCAAATTTTCAGAAAAACAACGCTATAATCGTTTTTAAACCATAACGGTTTATTAAATAAAATATAGTGGTTTTGAGCGAATAAAAATATGAATTTCCATTAGAAAAATCCAGTTTTAGTTATAAAATAGACGTGAACTCAAGAGGAGTAAGTGGATAGATTTAAAAAAAAATCGTCTTTCTAATTATCAAATGAAGTAAACTAATTTCAAAGAAATTAGTTAATAGAATTTTAGGCCGAACTTAACTGTGTTTAAGTGAATTGAATTTATTAATTGAAATTGGGTATTCAAATATGAAACTTGGATTAGAATTTGGAAGTGATCAAGGAGATTGAGTTTGAATTGTGTATAAGTGAATACAAATATATTCAAATGTGATATGTTCAAATTAAAATCAGATTAAAAAAAGAAGCTAATTAGAAAATTTATCAGCGAATGGAAAGCAAAAAGTTTTAAATTGATCTAGAATAAATTGCGCATGGTTGGATATATGTTAGACAGGTATTGAATGTAGAGAATGAAGATTGTATATTGAGTGCCCGACAAAAAGGTACATGTTTAAATTCCATATGTGATTTTATGAGCCTATTGGGCAAGCCGCTTGGCTTTTTTATTTTCTTTTTAAATGGAAAGGGCCTAGAGAGGCGAGTTGTAGTTGTGCCGATTGAGCCGTATAAAGGAGACGTTGGCGAAATTTTCTAAAGGGAAAATCTATTTAAACACAAAATTTAGACACAAATTGTGACACAATTGATTTGCACCGTTGGATTACCCCATGAATTACACATCTCCATGTAATGATAAAAAGATCTAACAGTTGAGGCTTTGTGTCTCTCTGTTTGTGTCTAATTTTGTGCCCTTATAGCCGCCCCCTTTTCTAAAAATTTAAGGAGTTAGAATATTTTTAAGAAATTTTTATAACTTGAAATCAATATAAGAAAATATATAGAATATTGAAATGAATTTGGGAAGTGATTTAATTAATGAAATATTAGAAATGGCAAGTGATTGTTTGATTCTTAGTCAATAATATTTCCAGTTGGAAATTTGGATGGATATTTGTTCTTCTTCGATAGTTAAATAACCGACTATCGAAGTTTTGACCATTGTTGTGAATACGGAGAGACCAGTTAGATTTAGGTTACGAATTAGATTATTTGAAGATAATTGTAGAAAGAGTAAAATGCAAGAGTTGTTCTGTTACATAATAGTGCCTTCGGTATGTCCAGTCCCAGGACAACTTGCATGGACGAGTGTCTGACAAAGTATGCCTAACAGATCACATAAGATGGTCTTTTCAATGTATTACGCTTGGTAGTGGAGAAATTCGTTTCTTTTAGCATTTTATACCCGTAATACATTTGGTCGTATGTGGCCGAGTTGCAAGATGTTCTTATTGAACCCCATTGTATCCCCTCTAGAGTACACTGATCAGAAGGTGGTCCCATACCTTATCATATTTGGAATCCAATCTCTAATAAGGGCACTGCGGTTTTTGATTTTATACTATGTATGTAGAGCGTGAGATGTAAGCGTACTGTTATATGGTTATTTATTTGATTAGACATTAAAACAATATCATCGGATTTTGATATCAAAAATGTTTTGGGTAATAGTAAGGTAAAAACCATCCATGTTTATGTGTGGTGTAACACCCCACCCCCGTTAAGGTCACTCACAAAGGGAATGCCTTAACTTTGATGGAGCGTTTTAGTAGACAGAACAGAATATTATAAGACAGATAAGTAGTACTTGAAAAATTATAACTTTATTACAGCAGAAGCAGAAATAAGTTTGGTTACGTCTTTTAAAATCACAATACCAAAACTCAAGTACACAATTATCAGTCTTATACAAAATCCTTCAGAATGTAAAGTTTCAAAGCCATAATCCCCAACATAAACTACCATGAAAAGATAGAGTCAAAGCCAAGCAATACTCCAAGTAGAGGGAATCAGAATCAAGCTCCTATGTTTCCACCCTGAGCATCTGGGTGGGAGGGGGGAACGGAAAGAAAAGGGGCGAAAATAAACGAGGTCAGACATAAAGTCTGGCGAGTCCAGTGACTTCCAGCATATAAACAGATAATATTATCATGACATGTAAATAAAGCTGGATGAGAGATAACATCAACAGGAATAGCAGATATACTTTAAGTTAACAGAAGAAACAGAATGATGTAAACCAAGTTATGTTCCTTACTTACATCTTACTTCTCTGCACTAATACTAGTATAACAGTGTTAGGTATTACCCTAATGTCTAAACTGAAACAGAATCGAAAAAGAATAATCAATACAGAAACAGAATGCTAGTAATGGGCCTTCACCACCACAACAGACAGAAGGTACAGAAGCAGAATACTAATAATGGGCCTTTACCACCCCAACAAATAGAAGGTACGGAAACAGAATACTAATAATGGGCCTTTACCACCCCAACAAACAGAAGGTACGGAAACAGAATCGGAAACAGAATCAGAGACAGAAACAGTATAATCCCTACGGAAACAGAATGTTAGAATTAGGTGTACACTAGTAATGGGCCTTTACCACCCCTACAGACGGTACCACGCAGAAACAGACGGGTGTTACCACCTAACAAAAACAGACGGTACCAACAGAAACAGACAGAACTAAGTGTACCCTAAGTCCTACCCCAAGCGATCGGCTCTCTAATACATAAATACCCTGTGTCGGCTCCATAGTAGGGTGTATCACTCCTTAAAGTGGCAACCTATTGGCACAAACCTATTTACAGATGTCACGGTGTCTTACATCCTCAGAGCAGACTGGATCCAGCACGCACATGACCCGGTTGGAACGCACCATCAACACCCCTCGCCATTATTATAATGAATCGCTTATAATTAGTTCAATAAGCGTGCCCGCACCCCTACATAGCGTGGGGTCAAAGTTTTTGATACCAGAAAGTGTTACTGACTAATATGGGTCCCAAACAACAAATGACACAAGTATTACCCCTCCTAACCTTGTGTCCCCAGACTAATAGATTTCAGATTAACTTGTTTACAAGTTTCAGACATACAGAGTTCAGATTTACTAGTTCACAGATCAGACAATCAAGTTAACAATTTTTCAGACTAACGGATCAGATGTACAGTTTTAACAGACTTACAGATTGTCTAACTTTGTATTGGGCCTACAAATTCACGAAACGGGTTTGTTAAACTCATCAGTCCAGTTGGTTTAACCCTATCCACCCAACACGTTTTAGATGTCATATTTATCTCAGATTTGCATTAATTAAATATTAATGCATAGACCTCTCACATTAGGTCGGTAGCTTGTGGCCGCTGGATATGCCGGGCGGTTCCGGGCAGACTTCTGCCACAAGCCAGACCTAACCTCGTGTCTAAGCATATTTTAGTTATGCCTACGACCTCTAACATTAGACTGTCAGTTTGCGGTCGCTGGTTAAGCCGGTTTGTTCCGGGCAGGCTTCTACCGTAAACGGAGTCTAACCTCGTGTCATAGCCACTTTATTCCATTACAGAAAATATCAAACTAATTATGTCCATTTAGCAGATTTAACTTCTTTACAAGTTACGACAGATTATCCAAAGTTCTATTAACATGTTTTTCTCAATTTTAGATCGAGCCTCCAAATTACAGTTATTCAGCTTTCAACAGATTAAGCAATTCAACAGATTTAGCAAATAACAGATCCAGCCGATTAGGCAATTTAGCAGATTAGCAGAACAGACAATTCAACAGAATTAGCAGATTAAGCAATTCAACAGATTAACAGATTTAACATTTCTTAAAAATTCTATTTACATATCTTGCCTAATCATAAATTAAGCCTAAACTTACATGCTCAAATCATGGTCATAATTCATAATACAATATATGCCCCCAAATTTGTTAAACTTTGCACAGTACAGAACACTCTCTAAAAGCCCCAAATCATGATATGAATTATGCCAAATTATAGCCTTTAATGCCAATATCCAAAAATCCATATTTAGGCGCATTCACATTAATAGTTCTCCTATTTTAATATAGGTCTTTACACTTACGTTTCATATTCCTTTTTCAAGTCATGAATCGTTATATAAAATATACCCAAAAATCTATATCTTTAAATTATATCCTCTCAAAATCAGATCTTAATTTTTATATGCATTATGTCCACAAGTTTCAAGTCACATGGTATCATTCAATGATTCCTCTTCTTCCAAATTACAGAGTATGCACAGATCTAGATCAAATTTACAACATATGTCCTTTTCTCAAATCAGTCACAGATCATTCATGTCCAATTATGCACTATTCATTATTTACCCTAAAATTTAGCGTTCGTGCGTTAATCTCTTATGAGATTTGGCGCAGGCTCGTAGTAGCCTGGCTATAGAACAAAAAAAAAGAGAATAGTCATAAAAAACAGATCTGACAAACAAGAATATGCATAACCTCAGATTCAGATTTATAACCATATCAAGATAATAATTAAAGTTCATATCTGAAAATAACTGTACTCACAAAAAGGGAACGATTCTTGTATTTTGAAATCTGTATTCTGACACTGAATAGCTCTCCTTTAGCGTAGACTATCGATTAGATTAGAAAATAGTTGTTCTCTTTTAATTCTATTCAGATTGGAAGAAGATGCACTAGTTCTAGCTTACATTTCAGCAGAGTAGCGACGCCATTATTTTATTTTAATTAGAATAGAGGCAGAGTATAGGCAGAATGAAATTGTGTGGAGAGAAAGTGAGGTTTGGGGGGTGTTTTTATAGGAGAATATGGTGATTTAGAGCCTTCAGATCAGTCTAGAAGTCATCAGAACCACCCAGCTCGAAGACAGATCATCCAGCCACTCAGAAGAAGACACGTCATCACAGAACACTCCAGAATTCTATGTTGGATCGATATGGGCACACTTGGCAGGTTCACCAGTGTATTTTTGTACTAACACACTTCACAAGTGTGCCACTGTATTCTGGCATGTTTCCGGTTTTTCTGCCTAACTTCGTTCGTTCATATCTTCTTCATACGGTATCCGTTTTACGCAAACTCGGACTCTATCTCAAGCATAATTTCGAGACGAACGCAAAGGTGCAACCCGTTTCCCTTAATTCTTCTCCTAAAAATTAAGTATACTTTAATTTGTTACTTATACGTTCACAGAAAATACGGGGTGTTACATTCTCCCCTCCTTAAAGGATTTCGTCCCAGAAATCTTCAAGTTAAGAAGAATGTGTCCTACCATCCAATCATCCATCTACACAACCATCATCCACAATCATCCATTGTCCTTAGAAAACTTCTAATGTTGTATGAACACATGCAAAAGTGTGTGTATATGTCTTTTATCTAATGCAAAGATCAGGCGGTTTACTGATTCAGTTGACCTCCTCAATGCGAACCATGTTGGTGCCATGAATCCAATTATGTATGCAAGAAATCCTATTTGATACGCTTCATTTCTATATGAGTGCATAACCATTCATCTAAATGCA
This sequence comes from Allium sativum, assembly GCA_030737875.1. NCBI lineage: Eukaryota > Viridiplantae > Streptophyta > Magnoliopsida > Asparagales > Amaryllidaceae > Allium > Allium sativum. Next base: position 324,649,867 of record CM060920.1, on the reverse strand, counting down.
ACATCCATATGATGAGTCAATCATTTGCATCCACAAAAATTGAAAAATGTACACACATCCATATGTAGTATGAAAGTGTTATTAAGCCGATCTAGTGCCTAGTGTGTGTATATGCATCCACGAGCAACCACTAGCAACCACTTGCATCCACTTGCAACCATCAAACATAACATGTCTCAAACACATGTTTACACCCATTAGTTTCTACCTAAAGGTCGAAGACTCGATCGATAGGATACATCCGAGTTTTAGAAGCTAGTACAATTAAAATAAAAGTTATGTTCCCATTAGACATCGGTTAAGAAAATAAATCCCTAAGTATCAACCCCGAAGACCGAAATCAACATCAGATTGACACTTAGAGAATTACTCCCATTAAACAATGTCAAAACTGGAAATCTACTTCATGCTTCGAGTAAAAACTCCTATCCTTTTCAGAAATATTCAGATACTTATAGACTACTGGTATCAAATGATTCTTACGAAACTAAGCATGATAAAATCCTACCATATCCCACAAAAAACAGAATGTATGCATCATAGTCAACTTAACGCCTAACATAGATACCCTCAAACCCCAACCTTTCACAAACAGATGAGTCGTAACCCTCATGGGGTTTGAGGCTATAGTGGGATCAGGAACAAGATTAGTATTAAAGTGCAGAGTCTCAATTATAGAATCAAAATGCTAGAGTCAAAGAGAGTTTTAACTCAATAATCAGATAAGGAAATTAAACCTTCTACAGAAATTTTTCCTATCTTTATCCTATACACCATCCACGAGAGCATTCGCCTTCCCTCCAGAAGTAGGTTCTGCTCTCTGCCCTTGCCTTCTGGGGCAATACTTGATTAGACGTCCTGTCTCACCGCACTGAAAACAACTAGTCTTCTTACACGTTAACAAGTCTTTCTCTAAAGTTGCCCCCATCGCGCGGAAAACCCTACGAAGCTCGAAAGAGGATTAGCCGTAGGTGAAATTACTGCGGCTACAGATGGAAGTTAGGCACTTCTTTGCCCTTCGACAGATGCCGTAGTCTCATCATGCCTACGGAACCATGTCGCGATGAGGTTACCTCACACAAGGCCAGGATCCCTGGAGACTCAGAAAAGTAGGAAACAAGGATTAAACAGAAAATCAAAAGATAGATATATGGCTTTGGGGACTATGTTTTTCAAAATAAACTCTACTTTTGAAAATACTTACTTTTTAAAACCTTTTTGAAAATAGTTTTCAATTTTTTTTTATCAAATCTGGTTACCTTCAGCTCTGATACCAAGTGTAACACCCCACCTCCGTTAAGGTCACTCACAAAGGGAATGCCTTAACTTTGATGGAGCGTTTTAGTAGATAGGACAGAATATTACAAGACAGATAAGTAGTACTTGAAAATTTATAACTTTATTACAGCAGAGGAAGAAATAAGTTTGGTTACATCTTTCTAAATCACAATACCAAAACTCAAGTACACAATTATCAGTCTTAAAGAAAATCCTTCAGAATGTAAAGTTTCAAAGCCATAATCCCCAACATAAACTACCATGAAAAGATAGAGTCAAAGCCAAGCAATACTCCAAGCACTTCAAGCAGAGGGAATCAGAATCAAGATCCTATGTTTTCACCCAGAGGACCTGGGGGGGGGGGGGAACGGAAAGAAAAGGGACGAAAACAAACGAGGTCAGACATAAAGTCTGGCGAGTCCAGTGACTTTCGGCATGTAAACAGATAATATTATCAAGACATGTAAATAAAGCTGGATGAGAGATTACATCAATAGGAATAGCAGATATACTTTAAGTTAACAGAAGAAACAGAATGATGTAAACCAAGTTATGTTCCTTACTTACATCTTACTTCTCTGCACTAATACTAGTATAACAGGGTTAGGTGTTACCCTAATGTCTAAACTGAAACAGAATCGAAATAGAATAATCTATACAGAAATAGAATGCTAGTAATATGCCTTCACCACCCCAACAGATAGAAGGTACAAAAGCAGAATACTAATAATGGGCCTTTACCACCCCAACAGACAGAAGGTACGGAAACAGAATACTAATAATGGGCCTTTACCACCCAACTAATGGGCCTTTACCACCCCAACAGACAGAAGGTACGGAAACAGAATCGAAAACGGAATCAGAGACCGGAACAGAATAATCCCTACGGAAACAGAATGTTAGAATTAGGTGTACACTAGTAATGGGCCTTTACCACCCCTATAGATGGTACCACGCAGAAACAGATAGGTGTTACCACCTAACAGAAACGGACGGTACCAACAGAAACAGACAGAACTAAGTGTACCCTAAGTCCTACCCCAAGCGATCAGCTCCCTAATACATAAATACCCTGTGTCAGCCCCACAGTAGGGTGTATCACTCCTTAAAGTGGAAACCTATTGGCACATACCTATTTACAGATGTCACGGTGTCTTACATCCTCAAAGCAGACCGGATCTAGCATGCACATGACCCGGTTGGAATGCACCATCAACACCCCTCACCATTATCAGAATGAATGACTTATAATTAGTTCAGTATGCGTGCCCGGACCCCTACATAGCGTCGGGTCAAAGTTTTTGATACCAGAAAGGGTTACTAACTAATATGGGTCCCAAACAACACATGACACAAGTATTTCTCCTCCTAACCTTGTGTCCCCAGACGAATAGATTTCAGATTAACTTGTTTACAAGTTTCGACATACAAAGTTCAGATTTACTAGTTCACAGATCAGATAATCAAGTTAACAAGTTTTCAGACTAACGGATTAGATGTACAGTTTTAACAGACTTACAAATTGTCTAACTTTGTATTGGGCCTACAGATTCACGAAACGGGTTTGTTAAATTCATCAGTCCAGTTGGTTTAACCCTATCCACCCAACACGTTTTGGACATCATATTTATCTCAGATTTGCATTAATTAAATATTAATTCATAGACCTCTCACATTAGGTCGGTAGCTTGTGGCCGCTGGATATGCTGGGCGGTTCCGGGCAGAGTTCTACCACAAGCCAGACCTAACCTCATGTCTAAACATATTTTAGTTATGCCTACGACCTCTCACATTAGATTGACAATTTGCGGTTGCTGGTCAAGCCGGTTGGTTCCGGGCAGGCTTCTACCGTAAACGGAGTCTAACCTCGTGTCATAGCCACTTTATTCCTTTACAGAAAATATCAGACTAATTATGTCCATTTAGCAGATTTAACTTCTTTACAAGTTACGGCAGATTATCCAAAGTTCTATTAGCATGTTTTGCTCAATTTTAGATCGAGCCTCCAAATTAAAATTATCCAGCTTTCAACAGATTAAGCAATTCAATAGATTTATCAGATAACAGATCTAGCAGATCAGGCAATTTAGCAGATTAGCAGAACAGGCAATTCAACAGAATTAGCAGATTAAGCAATGCAGCAGATTAGCAGATTTAACATTTCTTAAAAATTCTATTTACATATACTGCCTAATCATAAATTAAGCCTAAACTTACATGCTCAAATCATGGTCATAATTCATAATACAATATATGCCCCCAAATTTTTGTTAAACTTTACACAGTACAAAACACTCTCTAAAAGCCCAAATCATGATATGAATTATGCTAAATTATAGCCTTTAATTCCAATATCCAAAAATCCATATTTAGGCGCATTCACGTTAATAGTTATCCTATTTTAATATAGGTCTTTACACCTAAGTTTCATATTCCTTTTTCAAGTCATGAATCGTTATATAAAATATACCCAAAAATCTAAATCTTTAAATTATATCCTCTCAAAATCATATCTTAATTTTTATATGCATTATTTCCCCAAGTTTCAAGTCATATGGTATCATTCAATGATTCATCTTCTTCCAAATCACAGAGTATGCACAGATCTAGATCTAATTTACAACATATGTCATTTTCTCAAATCAGTCACAGATCATTCATGTCCAATTATGCACTATTCATTATTTACACTAAAATTTAGCGTTCGTGCATTAATCTCTTATGAGATCTTGCGCAGGCTCGTAGTAGCCTGGCTATAGAACAGAAAAAAAGAAAGACAATAGTCACAAAAAAACAGATCTGACAGATAAGAATATGCATAACCTCAGATTCAGATTAATAACCATGTCAAGATCATAATTAAAGTTCATATCTGAAAATAACTGTACTCACAAAAAGGGAACGATTCTTGTATTCTGGATTTTGTATTCTGACTCTGAATAGCTTTCCTTTGGCGTAGACTATCGATTAGATTAGAAAATAGTTGTTCTCTTTTAATTCTATTCAGATTGGAAGAAGATGCACTAGTTCTAGCTTAGATTTCAGCAGAGTAGCAACGCCATTATTTTATTTTAATTAGAATAGAGGCAGAGTATAGGCAGAATGAAATTGTGTGGAGAGAAAGTGAGGTTTGGGGGGTGTTTTTATAGGAGAATAGGGTGATTTAGAGCCTTCAGATCAGTCCAGAAGTCATCAGAACCACCTAGCTCGAAGAAAGGTCATCCAGCCACTCAGAAGAAGACACATCATCACAGAACACTCCAGAATTCTGTGCTGGATCGATATGGGCGCACTTGGCAGGTGCGCCAGTGTATTTTTGTACTAGCACACTTCACAAGTGCGCCAGTGTATTCTGGTCTGTTTCCGGTTTTTTTGCCTAACTTCGTTCGTCCATATCTTCTTTATACGGTATTCGTTTTACGCAAACTCGGACTCTATCTCAAGCAGAATTTCGAGACAAACGTAAAGGCGCAACCCGTTTCCCTTAATTCTTCTCCTAAAAATTAAGTATACTTTAATTTGTTACTTATACGTTCATAGAAAATACGGGGTGTTACATGTGGGATGATCATACTATTATCCTTTTTTTTTAAAGGTTTTTCAAACTTAAACAATATTGTTGGAGTTTACTCACACTAGTCTCATGATTGACCCAGAGTTTATTTTGTTTGTTTTACCCTAAACTCTTGGGTGCCCAAATTTGTACGGATAGTCAAGTGTTCAGTCTTTTACAGATACACTTGGAGGAGCTTGAAGCAGAAGGCTTCACTGTTAATAATTTAGAGTTATTTCCACTGGGATGTATATGTGTTGTACTCTGATATGGTATGTATATACAAATTCAGATTTGTATTTCAAAGTTATGATATATGATATTATATTTTGTTTGTTCCGCTGTGAGATTCTGATGTTATGTTTGTTATATCCCTTATCTGTTTATTTTTCTTCACCCCTAATGACTTGTATTTCTATGCAATCTGGGTTGGACGTGTATTATTCAACTCAGATAGTTCGGATTTGCGGGCCACTATAGTTGGTATCAGAGCTTAGGTTGAACGAACACCTATACTTTGTAGGGGTTTACTCATTAGAGATAGGGTCAGTAGTACCCTAGAATGAGTTTAGCACACACACACACAAACACACACACACACACACATATATATATATATATAAGTGCGTATTTGTAGACTGTATAAAACTTGTTTTATATTTTGTTGATTGGTTTGTCGAATGGTTTATGAATTCTGTTCGATACGGCAGTCGACACTGTATCGAAAGGTGTGACAGCCCGCTCCGTACTAGCCGACATTTCCTCCGAAAGTGCGCTGTACACATGTCCAACTAGCACATAACGGCCGTCAGAAGAAAAGAAGGAAGATAAAGAACTAACACAGAACATGTAGAATGTCTCACAGCGCATGGAATAAAATATAATAGTAATATTACTTTGACATAAAACAGGCGAGACAGTGCATAAGCTGAAAACTAAACCAATATAGCAGCGGAAATCCAAATACAGCTTATGATCCAACATCATTATTACAACTTTAAAACTGTCTCTAAAGCAAAAGAAAGCTAAAGTAGAAGATGCACTACTAATGCCCAAGCAGTGATCTTCAACAACACAGGGAGAATATATATATATCATACGTGGAAGCCTCCTGCTCGTCTCCTGATTAGCTACTCGTGCATACCACCTAACCTGTCTCTAGTCTGCTCGTGTGAGCACCCAGAGTAATAAGAAGAGACATAAAACTCTGGGTTAGACAAAAAGTCTGGTATGAGTGATAAGCAGCTAAACAGAACAATAACAGGTATACTAAACCATACCTGGACCTGCAACCAAAGAGTTATCACTACATACCGTACAGTACTCTAAGGTACCACTAAACATGGTATAAAGATATCAGGGGAGGGGGTGTGCATGTCATAGTGATAACAAACAAATCAATCATAACAACCATCCTCACATCTCTCACTCAGTGCATAAAGCATACGATATCCATTTCCCTGGTCACCAAATCTTTGGGGTCATGACGGCAACACCGTACAACTATTGCTACGACCCACTTTGCTCTTTTGGGGCTATGACGGCAACTCCGTACAAGTATTACACTATCCTACTGCACTGGTCCATAGTCAATAACCCAAATGGGCCAACCAGCCTAGCTCTGGTTCGTCTACATGCCCCCTTTTCTTCAGCGGTGAACCAAAGTTATGGATATCGATAACCCCTTTGCAGACGTGCTGCAGCAAAGCCCAACTCATGAAGTGAACTCATTGGTTCCCAACTAGATCCTGAGGTCTAACTTCCCATTTGGACTACCTTTGCATCTCGGGTTATTTGTCTTCTTCCCCGGTTCGGTTCGGATGCAATTCACCACGGTCCAGTTTGTGGTCATCTTCAAGCCCATGGTGCGTCACCGGTTCAGTTCAGAATGCTTCATCACCTCGGATCGGATTGAATTCCTCAAGTTCCTCCACGGTGCATTAGTTCGGGTCGGGTAACGTGGTTCAGATCGTGGTTCAGCCTCTATCGGTTCGGTTCGGTGGCCAAGCTCCATCGGTTCGGTTGCTTCATTCGTAATACTCCGGTCCAGCCCACTCTACTACCTACGGTCCGATCCTATGTTCCAATTCAGTTCGTGTGGCCTTACTTCCTCCTGTGCCATGCTCCGGTCCAGTCCGTGCTCCCATCCGATCTGGTTCGGTCACAGCCTGCACTTTTCCTGCAACTTCCAACGACTGTTTATACGCCACTCGACGACGTTTTCGACCATTCTAACTAATTAAACAATCACAATTCATACCATACAGTCACAACAACATGTATAAACATCCACAAACAACAAAACAACAATATGATATGTCAAAACGAATCAAACATACCCAAAAACCCATATTTTCCCCTTAATCATGTTTAAGAACAACTAATGATAGGATTAGTAAAACTTAACCAAATTAGCCAAATTTTCTAACAGTGGTCTAAAACAATATTTCAGAATTTATGAATATTTTTCCAGATTTTTATGATGCATAATTTCGCTAATTATCACTAATCACCCCTTAATCCCCCAAATTTCCGGATTAGCAAAATTAGTCCAAATTAACCCAAATTCATATCAGAGGCATAAAATAATATTATGGAATTTTAAAAAAAATTCTATATTTTTCTGAGTTATAATTTCGCTAATCTTTGCTAATTATCCTAATTAGCCATAATTAGTGAAAAACAATGCAAATCACTCACCTTTGCCACAAATAAAACTCAGATCTGAAATGAATCTCTATTTGGCACGAAAACAGATGTCTAACAGCAGCTCTAACCTTGCTTTGGTGTTATCTCTCCTTAATTTGATGTAGTTTAAGCCAAAACTTGATTAAGAAGTGATTAGAGGTGTTTTTAGATGTTGGAGGCCATTGTTAGGTTGAAGAAAGGGTTTGTGGCGGCTGGAAAATGAGTGAAAACCCAAAATCCTAACCCTAGCAGCCCTTACATACCTCTAATCCCGAAATCCCCCATTGGGCCTAGCTGCTAATCACCCGGTTAAGCCCAATTAGCTGTTTTTAACCCTCTAAACCTTAATTCAGCCATATCTCCCAAACGATAAGTCCGTTTGGCTATTATGACCACTCTACGGAAAGGCAAACCATCAAACAAATCTAATGGAAGTGGTTGCAGGTCAAAATTCCTTTCCAGTCAAAAGTTATGGCCAAAACAGTATCAACTAGGGGCAAAACGGTCATTCAAAAATCGACAAAAATCATGAACACGGGAAATGACCCCACTAGTCGTTTCCCAAAAGTATACAACCATACGACTTACTAAGAAAAATAAATAAATATTCTACGATCTTCCGATGCATAGAATGCGGGTCGTTACAAAAGGTATTTATAAACACTTGAATAGAGTAATTCAACATAGTATGTTTTGAAAGCTGGGTAAATGAAATAATTTTACTCCAAAACCATATTTTATATGAAAAGAATAATTTTTCGATTTTTTTTATAAATATATGTACTGATTGAGATTATAATCAAATTAGATTATAAAATTGAAATGGTTATAGATAACAAAATAAATTTATATATATATGAGATGAAATGGAATTAAACAAAAACCAGAATTTGGAATTTGAGATGCAAATAAATATATGTTTTTATTATTTCAAAGGAATTTGAAATAAATATCGGGTATTTGAATAATGACTTTAAAACATAACTTTTACAGCTAAATAGAGTAAAATGGTTAAATTGATTTGAAATCAATTTAATATTAGCCAGAAAAATAAGTGGTTATTTTACTAACCAAATAATACCAAAGATGAGTAGAAAATTTTTAGTTTATCGTAAATGAAAATAAACAAATTGATTTGAATCACTTTGAATGAATTTCAATGCATATAAATGGAATACGATTTAAATGCAAATATATTGATCGCAAATCATTCAAATAAAGTAAATATATGTAATATGGTGTGTAATCTGAATAAAATGAGGTATATACTAAATAATAGGACTTGTATTAGCATATACGGGCTATTTAGACATCATGCGACTTGTTTGGAAATGAATCCATGTGGTTAACCAACTAAATGAATGAAAGTTATTGAAACCTTAATATTATGAGGCTGATGAGAAAAAAATAAGTATGGGTACATGGAGCTGCCTGACTTAGTTTTGGTTACGTGGATTGCGAATATGCTAAGCTCACTGGCTTAGATAAAAGCTTATATAACGCCTATGCAAAAATATAAAATTAGGACATATGAACCATTTTCCGACCATATGGTTCGATGTATACTTTTTCATCTCTTTTGTTATATTGCAAAAGCTCCTCCGTACAGGGGAGACTCTGCCAAAAAAATCCAAAATTTAGGGGGTTAGAATTTTTTTCAAAAGTTTTGAAAATTTTGAAAAGATAAAAGAAATGATTTTCAATTTGAAGGTTTTGAATGGGAAATAGGAAATTAATTATTTCTATGAAAACTTAAGGTTGAATGGGAAAAAGGAAATGTAGGGTCTTTGAAAAGTTAACAGGGCTGTAACATTTCTTCTAACCTTAGTAATTTCGGCGACGAAATTCTTTTAAGGGGAAGGAATGTAACATCCTGGATTTTTAGCCATTCAATATTGAATATTTTAATTAGTTATAAATGTTGATTGGAAATATAAATGAATTTTAGTATCGAATTTATCTATTTAATAATCAATATGCGATTTAAATTCAAAGATATTGAATTATCACGAAAATAATTGAAGTCAGAATTTAAAACTGAATCGAAACGATTTAGTTGATCAATATAAATTCTATATTGAATTAGAATGATAATGATAATTTATTATCGATGAATTTGATTGGTTTTAATTTAAATTATATTTTAAGTGATATGTGAAATATCCAACTTTCAAAAGAACTCGAAATTCAACGAAATCAGTTCCATCGGATCCATAATAGAATATTATTATCGAGTTTCAAATTTTGTGACATTTGGATTTGTCGTTAAGGCGTACGATCAGAAAACATCTAAAAATAATTAAATCAAATTGAATGTAAACTGTCAATTTAAATTGTATTTTCCCCATGCGATCAGATTAGGCTTCAGAATCTGTTCCATTGAGTTTCGAATAGTGGTTAAACCCTAGAAATGTCAATCGTTGCGTCTCGATTGGAGTTCCTAAAATATATTATTATAAAATAGAATGGATAAGATCAAAATCAAATCGAAATTAAAAGATGCTTGTACTTAACCATACCCCAACTTAATACCCGCGTACGTTTTGTCCTCCTTTACTTCTATATATTTCGACATCCTCCATTCTCCATCATTTGCAAATCCGAACTTCAGAAATAAAAAAAGGTCAATCCTCGATTATTCAAACAACTCAAAAGCTACAAATCTCAAAAGAAATGGCCGTTATATGTTTTTATACCTCCATAAATTTTTATTCATCGATTAAAATTGAAACCGCTTCATCCTTTAATTCCAGAAATCAAACCCTCGAATCCCTATTCGGTTATCATTTAAAAGAGACCGCGATTCCAAATCAATCGTCGTGAGGCTCGACATCAGATGGGAAGCACTCTCGATTCAGGCTCACATGAAGTTAAAATGGAAACCTGCGTTAGGGTCTATCGCGATGGGAAAGGGCGGTCGAATTGGAACTTAGCATGGAAAATAGTATGTGTTATGAGGATTTGAAGGAAATTCAAACAAAAAGGGTTCGGCACCTGTAACAGACAACGTAACTGTTTGGATTTTGAAATCGTGATGGTGAAGGGAAGTCGCGATGGCGAGAGAGATGTAATAACCAGGAAATCCGAGCCAATTTAAATTTTTTATTTTGGCAATTTTAGTGAATTTTGAATATTTAAAATGAATTATTTTAAATAATAACGACGAGAAATTTATTTTGAATGGAATTAGAACGTATATATTTGTTTGAATCGTCGTTAGAATATAAATATTTTATTTTAAATATAAAAGGAATTGAAAATGGCGCGGTAGTTCGATAATTCGATTCCAAAGTTCAAATGAATGTACAGGATTCAAAATAAATCGGATTTTAACGAAACCAAAAATAATAGAATCTAATTGAGAATATCTTTCCAACGAATCCGAAAAATCAAAATTTCATAGCGGGAATCAAAAGTTACGCCCCGTTGAAAATTCAGAATAGTCGCTATGGAATTCTGGCCCTTAAAAATGGAAGTTTTGCAAACGACCTCGGTTTTCGACGAAACCACTTTTGTTGGATCCGTGATGTCAAGTTATCGCTAGATTCCAAAATTCGTAAGTTTTCAAATTAATATGTGAGCGTGGCAAAGGAAAACGCATTTGACCAGTTTTAGTTGATTTTAATCGACTGGAAAATGGCCATTTTCCAAACGATCTCGGAATTCGATGAAATTAGTTTTGTTAGGACCGTATCGTCAATACGAAGCTAGAAAATATTTTTTGGGAATTTTTAGAGTCTGTACGTGGCCTCGGTAAATTGAAATGTGCATTCAAATTCAATATAGAGAGTTATATGTTGATTTTGATGAAAACTGATCGAAACGATCGAATCAGCCTACGATACCTATCCCATTGTGTTCGAAATGGGGGTAATTAGCTATGGACGACAGTCGGTGGGTTCGATTTCTAGGTTGAAATTAAAAGTTGCTTTTTGAAATTAAATAGTTAAATAAATAATAAAGAAAAACCTATCTCTCTCTTCCTTTTATCTCAGGCCCCCTTCATCGTTTTTAAAATCAGAAATAAAAAAAAGAGAAATAGGGCTTCGAGCCCTAAATCCCGTCGCCGCGCCGCCAGGGGGTGGGCCACCGCCGCATTCCTCAAGCCCGCACCCCCCTTCCCGCCTCCTTCTCCGTTGTTCCTCCTTCCTCCCTCCTCTTCTGATGCCGACGCAACACCCCCCCCCCCCCCCCCGAAACCCGTTCAACCCTAGCCCGCCACCAACGCCAAGCCTCCATCCACCGCCGCACAACACCACCACAACCAGACCGCCCTCCGACAGCACCCTGCTCCCCCTCCATTTGCGGAAAACCAGTCCCCTCTTCTCTAAGGTCGCGCAGCACCCACCGCAACACGAAAATGGTTCCGGGTGGAAAATGGGGGTGTAAACGCATTTAGAAAAGGTGAATAACCTTGAAATTATTTTTAGTTTTACTGTAAATTCACTTTGAATTTGTTTGTTTCTTTATCGGATCTTATGTATAGAAATTAACATGTAAAGATAGGTTTTTATCTTGTTTAAAGCTAGGATTTTTATTTTATTACAAAGATTTGATTTTTATTTTATATTTAAAAAGGGCGAAATCTTTATATAGTTGAAATGGTGAAGTGAAAATGATATTTTTATATATGAAGACATAGGAAGAATAAAAATATAATTTTTATTATATTACTAGCAAGATAAAATTATAATTTTTATCATGGAAATAGCATTGTAAAGGAGTGATATTTACATATGTGGAAGCGATATAAAAATATAATTTTTAGTATGAAGTCAGCGTGGTAAAAATATGACCTCTATTATATGAACACCGGTGTAAAAATAGAATTTTTATCTATATAGTAGCAGTGTAAAAATAGAATTTTTATCTATATAGTAGCGGTGTAAAAATAGAATTTTTATCTATATAGTAGCGGTGTAAAAATAGAATTTTTATCTATATAGTAGCGGTGTAAAAATGTGATTTTTATATACATAGCAACAATATAAAAATGTGATTTTTATATATGTAGTGGCTACGGACAATGAAATTGACAAAAGGTGAGCACGACGAAGATTTCTACATATGAAGAGTCGTGGCGTTTGGTTTAGCTTGGGTGAGAACTCCTCACTTTTATTTATTTTCTAGTTGAAATATATACTAGGATGTAGACGGTGCTTAGCAGCACCCGACACCCATCCACAGACCATGGATGACTTGTTTGTTTGATTGCTGTGTTGTGAAATTTGATTGTGTGATATGAAATAAAATATTTTATAGTGGAAAATATTTTATAGTCAAAAATATAATTTTTAACGTGTGTATAAAATAAATAGTAATAAACAAATCGGAAATTTGTTTAAATACACTAATTTGACTGATATTGATTGGGACGATAAATTTTACACATCGCCCAACCGCACAAATAAAATCTGTGTTTGTTGATTTGAAACCCCACACGGGTATTGGGATGATATTTGACGTACACTAATTCCGATTGTTTATTTGTATGTCAATCGATGGGTTGACAGACTGTGTAAGCGTCAATTATTTATATTTAATGCTTATACAGTTATGTGGTGCACTCTGGATGATGGTTGATGATTTATCGTTGCTGTTATATACATGTGTTGTAGGGAATCCATATAATTAACGTTATATGGTAATTGATTAGGCCTCATTCCAATTTAGAAAATTAGAAATATAAATTCATGTGTTGAATTGAAAATAAATTCATGTGTTGAATTGAAAATAAATTCATGTGTTGAATAGAAAAATAAATATTCATGTGTTGAAGAAAATATTCATTTGTTGAATAAAATTACGAAGTTATTGAAGTATATAAAGTCGTGTTGGTTAGATATGCGCCATTTGGACGCGAACGATATTTATATCGATTTTATTCGTTTTTAAAATGAATATAGAAAAGGAAGTGACTTCAAAATATAACGTTTTGAAAATATTATCATTTGTATATCGATGATGTGGAATATTCAATTTTGACTAGAAATTGAATATGAAGTTGAAATCGTTTCGAAAATGAATTTAAAACGATTTATAAAATACGTTTTAAAAGGAAAACGACGAAATATATATAATATATATATTATATATATAATGGCCTGAATAGAACGCGCCTCGGCAGTTTGCGAATTTCGACCATTGACTTTGAATGGATATTGCGGGAGATCCGACAGTCGGATTCTCCTTAAACCGGAACCATTGGGTGCGTATCGAAAAGAGCTTTCTAACGAGTATTAGAGATTTGAAATCTAACGGTTGGATTTGGAATTATGTCCAAATCAAATTTGGAAAAGGTCGTTATAAGTGCAGTTCGATGGCCGTTGATGGAAATCGACTGTACGGGCCTTGATAAAATTATTAAAAATATCAATAATTTGTGTAAAATCATAAGAAATGATTTTTGAAGAATTGGGATGAAAAATTCCAAATTTGAAAAGATAAAAATAGATTTTTTTTGAAATGAACTAGTTTTGAAATTAGAATTAAAATCAATTTATTTTTAAAATAAATAAACTGAATTTGAAATGGTTTTAAAAGTAACCAGGATTTCCAATAATTGAATTGGAATGGATTTGAATCGAAATTGTCTTTGGAATATTTCGATGTTGGATTTCGTGATTATACATATATTGTTATGGAAATTTGAAAGATATATTTATATCGTTATTTCCAATACGATATTTGTTGGTCGTAGAATTTGATATTGAATATAAGCCGATATATTTTCTATTCAGAGCCTTGTATTTAATATCAAATGTGATTTGGGTTTGTCGTGAATGGTGTCTTCATTAACACTGTTCTTAAACCCAGTTGAGAAAAAGATTAAATCTTTTTATTTAGATTTAATGAAGTGTACCAATTAAATGGTATTTAATTGGATTTTAATTTGAATTGATTTTTGGGTTTATCGTGAACGGTGTTTTAAATAACACTTGTTCTTTAACATGATAATTAATGGAATGTGATTTTGGGTTGTCATGAATGGTATCTTCAATAATACTGTTCTTAGACCCAACTGAGTTAAGAAAATAAGAAACTAACTGGAGATTAGTTAAGTTGAATGGTTTCTTGGGTATTGATCTGATATTGGTTTCGGCCTTCGGGGTAAATACTTAGGGAATTGCTTACTTTCTATTTTACGGTTAAAGGCTGATAGAATGGAATGTGATTTTGGGTTTATCGCGAATCGTGTTTTAAATGACATTGATTCTTTAACCCAGTTAAAGACAAGAAGATTAAAACCAAGTGGAGTTTTAATGAATCTATAATTAGATTGAAAAATTCGAGAATGGAGTATCACCAATTTTTCTCCAGGCGATAGTTAAATCTTTAAATAGATTTGAACGTGAAATGGTAATTGAATTTACCGATAACACCGTGGTGTTAGATATGAAGTATGACCAGTTTTACTTCATGGGATGAATAGGTTGGGATTGGGAAATAAAATAAATGATTACTTCGGTGTGGTTCGCTAATCCCAACTAGTTGGATTGATATTCAAAAGAAGATTAAAGAATAAATTTAAGGAATTTATCTTTGATAAAATTAATGGGAACCTATCCCTAAGAATGTGAAATTTAGCAACTAACCTAAGGTTAGTTAAGATGAATGGTTTCCTGGGTATTGATCTGATGTTGGTTTCGGCCTTCGGGGTTAATATTTGGGGAATTGTTCCCTTACTAATTTACGGTTAATGACTGATGAATTGGAATGAGGCGTATGTTGTGTTTGTGTAACACTTGTTTATTATATACGCGAGTTATTCGGAAAGACCGGGTTTATCCCATTCTGAATAACTGATACGACGATAAGTTGAAGATGAAGACGGTGGTTGAAGACCGGAGGTCTTCACGTCGTTTGGGTGATTACTAATGATCTTGATTGGGCCGTACACCCAAGAGGAGTGAATCAGTTAGTGGTCATCCAGACGTACTTGGAGATCGATGGATATGCGAGGTACAAGGTGCCTCCGGTTTCGTTCAGACCTAGAACGAACTTGTAAACGGACTGTGTGTCTAACATTGGATTTTATTTTGTGTGATTGATTTCTATTAAATATATATCTATTTGGCGGCGGAGAATTTATTCTCTTGCTTAATGCCCTTCTCTGAGACGTACGAGCTCAGGGGTTATATATTGATGGATATCCATCGCACGGAGTGAATTGCCTTTGTGGCATGCCTAAGTGGCAATTGATCAATGCTTCTGTTGAAAAGCAAAGTCTTGTGGTTGATGTTCAAAGCACGGCCTATGTGGCATAGCTTTGTGTAGCGTTGATTCGCGAGCCTCACACCCCGGTTGTGAACCAGAAACGGGAGAGGACCTCAGGGAGGACATGCGTTTCTTTCTAGTTAGAAGTGGCGTTAGTGGTTTGACACGCCCTGACGAGTTTGACTTATGTGGTTGTTGGTTTGCGAGGCGCCTCAGATATATCGGTGACTGCGTGGAGCCGATGGAGTCATCCATTGGCTCATTTACGCCCCAAAGGGCGGGGGAACGCAGTGTTCAGGCATTTTAATCCACATCGGTGGACCGGCCCTGTCGCTTCAAGGGTCACTCGAGCTCTGATCCTGAGGCTCGGGCTAGAGAGTCTCGAATTCGGTGAGGACTATCTTTTGCCTTGGTTCACAGATGGAAATCCAGCTTCCAATACGTGACTTTGCGGTTTTATTTGTAGAGCCTAGTATGGCGACATAGTGGTATGGGGCACTTATGTCGTCTATGATTGATACTTATGATTTGAAATTGTTTTGACACTATACACTTATAGTAATAATAAATCATGAAATTTCACGTACCAAGCATTCTTGGCTATTATAAGGTAAAAACCCTATCCTTCGGTTTGCGTTGCATTGTGTGATGGGACATGGGTCTTATAATAGCTTCATTTTTCTTTATTTAGCATTGCGCTGCTGTTTTAAGCACTGGTACCATTGGGAGGAAACCCGTTCCGTGTTATACGGCGTGGTCTCTTGATTTACCTAACTTTAAAATAAAGATTAATAACTGTTTTAGTTCTCACACCAGTCACATGACTGACCTGGAGTTTATTGTTTTAACCTAAACTCTGGGTGCCCTTATTTTGACACGGGCAGCTAGTAGTTTTGGGTTTGCAGATTTATATTCACAGGATCCTGATTTATAGCTGGAACGATACTCGGAAAGCTCTGTATCCGTGTATTACTTCTAGTTGTGTATTGTATTATTTTCCGCTGCTATTTAAATGTAATTTAAATCTCTGATATTTTCTGTGTAATATTTATTCATACTCTGTAATATTCTTGTATTCTGATGGAATTGTTGTAATAAGCAATGAAAATGTTCTTCTGTTTGCGTTCTGATTGGTCTTGTCCTCATAGTAATTCGTTCTTTCTCTTCTCTTCGGAGACCGGGGATGTTCGGGTCGCTTCATTTGGTATCAGAGCTTTGGTTTACAGAGCTCGGAGAACAAGACACATTAGAACCATATGAAAGAATTCATCAGAGATTGGATTAGTAATATCCAATAAGAATGACTCGTTAGAGATGGGATCAGTAGTATCCTAGAACGAGTGTGAAGAGAATATTTTTAAAATGAAAACAAATTTTGTTTTGAAAATTTAAACTTAATTATTCGTATTTGAATATTTATTTGTACTGATTTGGACAATCCAGTATATAAAGATTTTGCATATACGCCTTGCTAACGTATATTCGAAGTTTTAATATATCGGATAGATATAGAATCACAATGTAGTCGCCCGGAGATGATTCTGATGATCGCTCGAGCATCATCAGAATTTATTTTCGTGTTTCGAAAGTGGGAATTTCTATATGATTCCAATTGACTGGTGTGAGAACCAAAGCTAGATTGGTCTTATTGTTGTGAATTGGCATCAAAAATCTGATTTTTGGACTATATATTAAAGTTATGTGATTGAAAAGCTAATCAACTAATTGATTGCTGATTTTGTTGTTTGATTATTGGTTGATTAATTAAAATTTGAACCATTTGGCCAAATTGTATCAAATATTGAATTGTATTGAAAATTAGTCGCATTTGCAGGCATATACATGTACTTACATTGAACAGGTCATAGCAAGGAGGCTAGAGCAGAAGAATAAAATTGTTTGCCCGACAAATAGGTACATGTTTACATATTTATTGGGTTTGGATGATTTTATGAGCCGATTGGCTAGCCGCTTGGCTGTTTCTTTTTCTTTTTGGATTGATGAGGGCCATGGGAGGCTATTTGAAATATCTCGAAGTCCCTAGTGCAGGGGAGGTTATGGCGAAATTTTTCGGAAATTTAGGGTGTTAGCCAAAATTTTGAAATATTTGAAAAGTTCTTAGAAACTGAAAAGTTGAAGAACTTAAACCGTAATGAAAATAAGGAAAGTTGAGTTGATTTGTGAAACAACTTTCGGCTTCTTTCCTTTTCGGGGACGAAAAGTTTTAAGTGGGGGAGATCCCGGAAATCCGAGCCAATTTAAATTTTTTATTTTGGTAATTTTAGTGAATTCTGAATATTTAAAATGAATTATTTTAAATAATAACGACGAGAAATTTATTTTGAATGGAATTAGAACGTATATATTTATTTGAATCATCGTTAGAATATAAATATTTTATTTTAAATATAAAAGGAATTGAAAATGGCGTGGTAGTTCGATAATTCGATTCCAAAGTTCAAATGAATGTACAAGATTCAAAATAAACCGGATTTTAACGAAACCAAAAATATTAGAATCTAATTGAGAATATCTTTCCAACGAATCCGAAAAATCAAAATTTCATAGCGGGAATCAAAAGTTACGCTCCGTTGAAAATTCAGAATAGTCGCTATGGAATTCTGGCCCTTAAAAATGGAAATTTTGCAAACGACCTCGGTTTTCGACGAAACCATTTTTGTTGGATCCGTGATGTCAAGTTATCGCTATATTCCAAAATTCGTAATTTTTCGAATCAATATGTGAGCGTGGCAAAGGAAAACGCGTTTGACCAGTTTCAGTTGATTTTAATCGACTGGAAAATGGCCATTTTTCAAACGGTCTTGGAATTCGATGAACTTAGTTTCGTTATGACCGTATGGTCAAAACGAACCTTAAAAATGTTTTTTGGGGAATTTTTAGAGTCCGTATGTGGCATCGGTAAATTGAAACGTGCGTTCAAAATCAATATAGAGAGTTATATGTTGATTTTGACGAAAACGGATCGAAACGATCGAATCAGCCTGCGATACCTATCCCATTGTGTTCGGAATGGGGGTAATTAGCTATGGACGACAACCGGTGGGTTCGATTTCGAGGTCGAAATTAAAAGTTGCTTTTTGAAATTAAATAGTTAAATAAATAATAAAGAAAACTCTCTCTCTCTTCCTTTTATCTCAGGGCCCCCTTCATCGTTTTCAAAATCAGAAATAAAAAGAAAAGAAAAAGGGCTTCGAGTCCTAATTCCCGTCGCTGCGCCGCTAGGGGGTGGGCCACCGCCGCCTTCCCCAAGCCCGCACTCCCCTTCCCGCCTCCTTCTCCGTCGTTCCTCCGTCCTCCCTCCTCTTCTGATGCCGACGCAACCCCTCCTGAAACCCGTTCAACCCTAGCCCGCCACCAACCCCAAGCCTCCATCCACCGCCGCACAACATTACCACCACCAGACCGCCCTCCGACAGCACCTTGCTCCCCTTACATTTGCGGAAAACCAGTCCCCTCTTCTCCAAGGTCGCGCAGCACCCACCGCAACACGAAAATGGTTCCGGGTGGAAAATGGGGTGTAAACGCATTTAGAAAAGGTGAATAGCCTTGAATTTATTTTTAGTTTTACTGTAAATTCACTTTGATTTGTTTGTTTCTTTATCGGATCTTTTGTATAGAAATTAACATGTAAAGATAGGATTTTTATCTTGTTTAAAGCTAGGATTTTTATTTTATTACAAAGATTTGATTTTTATTTTATATTTAAAAAGGGCGAAATCTTTATATAGTTGAAATGGTGAAGTAAAAATGAGATTTTTATATATGAAGACATAGGAAGAATAAAAATATAATTTTTATTATATTAGTAGCAAGATAAAAATATAATTTTTATCACGGAAGTAGCGTTGTAAAGGAGTGATATTTACATATGTGGAAGCGATATAAAAATATATTTTTTAGTATGAAGTTAGCGTGGTAAAAATATGACTTCTATTATATGAACACCGGTGTAAAAATAGAATTTTTATCTATATAGTAGCGGTGTAAAAATAGAATTTTGATCTATATAGTAGCGGTGTAAAAATAGAATTTTTATCTATATAGTAGCGGTGTAAAAATAGCATTTTTATCTATATAGTAGCGGTGTAAAAATAGAATTTATATATATATAGTAGCGGTGTAAAAATGTGATTTTTATATACATAGCAACAATGTAAAAATGTGATTTTTATATATGTAGTGGCTACGGACAATGAAATTGACAAAAGGCGAGCACGACGAAGATTTCTACATATGAAGAGTCGTGGCGTTTGGTTTAGCTTGGGTGAGAACTCCTCACTTTTATTTATTTTCTAGTTGAAATATATACTAGGATGCAGACGGTGCTTAGCAGCACCCGACACCCATCGTCCACAGACCATGGATGACTTGTTTGTTTGATTGCTGTGTTGTGAAATTTGATTGTGTGATATGAAATAAAATATTTTATAGTGGAAAATATTTTATAGTTAAAAATATAATTTTTAACGTGTGTATAAAATAAATAGTAATAAACAAATCGGAGATTTGTTTATATACACTAATTTAACTGATATTGATTGGGACGATAAATTTTACACATCGCCCAACCGCACAAATAAAATCTGTGTTTGTTGATTTGAAACCCCACATGGGTATTGGGATGATATTTGACGTACACTAATCCCGATTGTTTAGTTGTATGTCAGTCGATGGGTTGACAGACTGTGTAAGCGTCAATTATTTATATTTAATGCTTATACAGTTATGCGGTGCACTCTGGATGATGGTTGATGATTTATCGTTGTTGTTATATACATGTGTTGTAGGGAATCCATATAATTAACGTTATATGGTAATTGATTGGGCCTCATTCCAATTTGGAAAATTAGAAATATAAATTCATGTGTTGAATTGAAGATAAATTCATGTGTTGAATTGAAAATAAATTCATATGTTGAATAAAAAAATAAATATTCATGTGTTGAAGAAAATATTCATTTGTTGAATAAAATAACGAAGTTATTGAAATATATAAAGCCATGTTGGTTAGATATGCGCCATTTGGACGTGAACGATATTTATATCGATTTTATTCGTTTTTAAAATGAATATAGAAAAGGAAGTGATTTCAAAATATAACGTTTTGAAAATATTATCATTTGTATATCGATGATGTGGAATATTCAATTTTGACTAGAAATTGAATATGAAGTTGAAATCGTTTCGAAAACGAATTTAAAACGATTTATAAAATACGTTTTAAAAAAAAATCGACGAAATATATATAATATATATATATTATATATATAATGGCCTGAATAGAACGCGCCCGCCGCGGCAGTTCGCGAATTTCGACCATTGACTTCGAATGACTATTGCGGGAGATCCGACCGTCGGATTCTCCTGAAACCAGAACCGTTGGGTTCGTATCAAAAAGAGCTTTCTAACGAGTATTAGAGATTTGAAATCTAACGGTTGGATTTGGAATTATGTCCAAATAAAATTTGGAAAAGGTCGCTCTAAGTGCAGTTTGATGGCCGTTGATGGAAATCGACTGTACGGGCCTTGATAAAAATATTAAAAATATCAATAATTTGTGTAAAATCATAAGAAATGATTTGTGAAGAATTGGGATGAAAAATTCCAAATTTGAAAAGATAAAAATAGATTTTTTTCGAAATGAACTAGTTTTGAAACTAGAATTAAAATCAATTTATTTTTAAAATAAATAAATTGAATTTGAAATGGTTTTAAAAGTAACCAGGATTTCCAATAATTGAATTGGAATGGATTTGAATCGAAATTGTCTTTGGAATATTTCGATGTTGGATTTCGTGATTATACAGATATTGTTATGGAAATTTGAAAGATATATTTATATCGTTATTTCCAATATGATATTTGTTGGTCGTAGAATTTGATATTGAATATAAGCCGATATATTTTCTATTCAGAGCCTTGTATTTAATATCAAATGTGATTTGGGTTTGTCATGAATGGTGTCTTCATTAACACTGTTCTTAAACCCAGTTGAGAAAAATATTAAATCTTTTTATTTAGATTTAATGAAGTGTACCAATTAAATGGTATTGAATTTGAATTGATTTTTGGGTTTATCGTGAACGGTGTTTTAAATAACACTTGTTCTTTAACACGATAATTAATGGAATGTGATTTTGGGTTATCATGAATGGTATCTTCAATAATACTGTTCTTAGGCCCAACTGAGTTAAGAAAATAAGAAACTAACTGGAGATTAGTTAAGTTGAATGGTTTCTTGGGTATTGATCTGATGTTGGTTTCGGCCTTCGGGATAAATACTTAGGGAATTGCTCACTTGCTATTTTACGGTTAAAGGATGATAGAATGGAATGTGATTTTGGATTTATCGCGAACCGTGTTTTAAATGACATTGATTCTTTAACCCAGTTAAAGACAGGAAGATTAAAACCAAGTGGAGTTTTAATGAATCTTTAATTAGATTGAAAAGATCGAGAATGGAGTATCACCAGTTTTGCTCCAGACGATAGCTAAATCTTTAAATAGATTTGAACGTGAAATGGTAATTGAATTTACCGATAACACCGTGGTGTTAGATATGAAGTATGACCAGTTTTACTTCATGGGATGAATAGGTTGGGATTGGGAAATAAAATAAATGATTACTTCGGTGTGGTTCGCTAATCCCGACTAGTTGGATTGATATTCAAAAGAAGATTAAAGAATAAATTTAAGGAATTTATCTTTGATAAAATTAATAGGAACCTATCCCTAAGAATGTGAAATTTAGCAACTAACTGAAGGTTAGTTAAGATGAATGGTTTCCTGGGTATTGATCTGATGTTGGTTTCGGCCTTCGGGGTTAATATTAGGGGAATTGTTCCCTTACTAATTTACGGTTAGTGACTGATGAATTGGAATGAGGCGTATGTTGTGTTTGTGTAACACTTGTTTATTATATACGCGAGTTATTCGGAAAGACCGGGTTTATCTCATTTTGAATAACTGATACGACGATAATTTGAAGATGAAGACGGTGGTTGAAGACCAGAGGTCTTCACGTCGTTTGGGTGATTACTAATGATCTTGATTGGGCCGTACATCCAAGAGGAGGGAATCAGTTAGTGGTCATCCAGACATACTTGGAGATCGATGGATATGTTAGGTACAAGGTGCCTCCGGTTTCGTTCAGACCCCGAACGAACTTGTAAATGGACTGTGTGTCTAACATTGGATTTTATTCTGTGTGATTGATTTCTATTAAATATATATCTGTTTGGCGACGGAGAATTTATTCTCTTGCTTAACGCCCTTCTCTGAGACGAACGAGCTCAGGGGTTATATATTGATGGATATCCATCGCATGGTGTGAATTTCCTGTGTGGCATGCCTAAGTGGCAATTGATCAAGGCTTCTGTTGAAAAGTAAAGTCTTGTGGTTGATGATCGAAGCACGGCCTGTGTGGCATAGCTTTGTGTAGCGTTGATTCGCGAGCCTCACACCCCGGTTGTGAACCAGAAACGGGAGAGGACCTCAGAGAGGACATGCGTTTCTTTCTTGTTAGAAGTGGCGTCAGTGGTTTGACACGCCCTGACGAGTTTGACTTATGTGGTTGTTGGTTTGCGAGGCGCCTCGGATATATCGGTGACTATGTGGAGCCGATGGAGTCATTTGTTGGCTCATTTACGCCCCAAAGGGCGGGGAAACACAGTGTTCAGGCATTTTAATCCACATCGGTGGACCAGCCCTGTCGCTCCAAGGGTCAATCGAGCTCTGATCCTGAGGCTCGGGCTAGAGAGTCTCGAATTCGGTGAGGACTATCTTTTGCCTTGGTTCACAGATGGAAATCCAGCTTCCAATACGTGACTTTGCAGTTTTATTTGTAGAGCCTAGTATAGCGACATAGTGGTATGGGGCACTTATGCCATCTATGATTGATACTTATGATTTGAAATTGTTTTGACACTATACACTTATTGTAATAATAAAACTTGAAATTTCACGTACCAAGCATTCTTGGCTATTATAAGGTAAAAACCCTATCCTTCGGTTTGCGTTGCATTGTGTGATGGGACCTGGGTCTTATAATAGCTTCATTGTTCTTTATTTAGCATTGCGCTGATGTTTTAAGCACTGGTACCCTTGGGAGGAAACCCGTTCCGTGTTATACGGCGTGGTCCCTTGATTTACCTAACTTTAAAATAAAGATTAATAACTGTTTTAGTTCTCACACCAGTCACATGACTGACCTGGAGTTTATTGTTTTAACCTAAACTATGGGTGCCCTTATTTTGACACGGGCAGCTAGTAGTTTTGGGTTTGCAGATTTATATTCACAGGATCCTGATTTACAGCTGGAACGATACTCGGAAAGCTCTGTATCCGTATATTACTTCTAGTTGTGTATTGTATTATTTTCCGTTGCTATTTAAATGTAATTTAAATCTCTGATATTTTCTGTGTAATATTTATTCATACTCTGTAATATTCTTTTATTCTGATGGAATTGTTGTAATAAGCAACGAAAATGTTCTTCTGTTTGCGTTCTGATTGGTCTAGTCCTTATAGTAATTCGTTCTTTCTATTCTCTTCGGGGACCGGGGAAGTTCAGGTCGCTTCAACAGAACTGAGTTCGAGTTTAAGGATTTTGTAGAAGTGTAACACCCCGGTCTTAGGGATTACCGATTATATAAAATTTTAACGGAGATTATAATTTAATATAGTTAATTGACAATAAATTGTGATTGTATTTTTTTTTCATTTGGGGAATAATTAAAAATTCTTAGAAGTTTTCGGGAAATAAAGTTTCAAATACTTTGTTTGTGATTTATGATGGGAATAAACAAAGATGGCAATTAGTGTATGTCAAATTGTTAATATTGGAATTTTATTCAAATAACAACCTTTTATTGCAAAATAAAAGGCAAAACGAAAAGTAAATAAATTTTAAAGATGTAATATTATTTGAAAATGATGTTCTAATATTTTTAGGAAAGTTAAAAACACTTTTATGTAAGTTTAGAAAGTGGAAAATAAATTTTGTATGGTGAAAATATGTCAAGTAAGTGATTTTTGTGCTTAAATGACAATATTGTAAAATATTCTTAATTTAAAGGGTTTAAAATATAAAATTAATTTTTATGTGTTGGAAATAAAAAAAATTGTTGTTAAAGTATTTATTTTGGTAAAATAAACACAATGCAATTCGTTTTATTCAAAAAGCAATTAAAATGAACGAGTTATGTACAAAATGAGTAACATTAAGCTAAAATTGGTTAAGTATGGGAAATGGGCTATTTGGGCATGCCAAAATCTATTTACCCATCACCAGAAGCTTTTGAATAGAGTGGTGCTAGTACGTACATTCTCCCTTCAGTAAATCGTTCTACAGAAAGCAAAAAAACTAAGAAAACCTCCAAATGTTCAAAAGCAATGGCCAAAACCCTAGCTGTTCTAAAAACCGTAAAAAATCAAATAAAATCTCTTAAATTCTCAAATTTGGATATGTTGTTTCCAACACATTCCAGCACCTCTGCACCAAATTTTTTGGCAATTGATTAAGGTTTGTGGGTCAAAAGTCTTCTTCTTCTCTCAAGTAATTTCGTGTTAAACCTGAGCTGAAAACGCAGGTTAGTAGAAAATTCATAATTAATTATAGAAAAAAAATCTAAAATTTGGATATGTTATTATTAACTCAAATCTACATCTTCTGTAAAAATTTCGTAGGATAATACTCATATTTTCTATCTCAAATCCTTGTTGCAACAGAGGTCAAAATTGTAGTTTTTTTGGGGAAATTAGTGATGAGTAGAGGCATGCATGGTTGTTCGAGATGTTAAGGTGCGTAATAACACTCACATATGCTAGTTAAATCATAGCCGATATTTTTTTTTGCTCACACATGCCTTTTGAATTGGTTAATGGAATCGTGTTTGATTTTATGTCATCTAGATGCAACTTGAATTGATTGTATTTCTATCCATTGTTGATGTTGAAATGTATATAGTCATAACTTTTTTTTCTTAACCAAATTTGATGATTTTAGATGTTTTGGAAAGATTGAATCATGTACAACAAGTTTCATGTTCTGAGTTTTTCGAAATATTGATGTTTACTTAGTCGAATTTATAATTGTTTGTCGCTGCCCTGAAAATAACAACAGCGACAGTGAAATTTAAGATTTGAAAATTGTATATGTCATAGCTTTTGCATTTCTCATCCAAATTTAAAAGTTTGGGATGTTTTGGAAAGCTCAGAAGTAGAGCTACAATTTCCGTGCTTTAAATTTTCTAGAATTATGAAGTTATCTTTGTCAAAATTGAGGGTTTCTAATTGCTGATTTTATGAGATTTTCGCTGATTTCGTGTACTTGTTTTCGAAAGTGCTTTTAAATTGTTCTAAAAAATAAAGTGTTTTTCTAAATAAGTATTTTTGGAATTTTTTTTAGACTAATTACATATATTATATATTTTATAATAAAGACAATTTATATAATAATAATTTCCAGAAATCATTTTATTTTCATGTTTTATGTAGCAAAAATTATTTTATAAATAAAACCACTTATCGATAAGATGAGACAAGCCACGATGTTAATAGTACTCGTTAGTGAGATGAGAAGAGTATGGTCTTGTGTTTACTCATCAATGAGATGAGGCTTAATATATGTTTCATGATGTTTCTGATGTTTGTGATGCTTTATGATGGGTTTTTTTAATGTGGCATCGACTAACGATTAGTACACCAATAGGTGCAAACGTATGGTATGGGATATACGTTAACGCCTATTGGGTTCCTATTCGAGAAGTTGAGACACATTCAAGATGTTACTAGTACTATTACTGAGTACACGATTGAAGTCATCACGATGATTTTGACTATAGCCATCATGATGATCACGATGTTTGTGACTCCAATCACCACGATGTTATTACTCGGATTTTTGACTAAGGGCAACACGATGTTTCGGCTATAGTCATTAAGATGTTTATGGCCCTAGTCATCATGATGTGTGGTACCAAGATGTAGTACTAATCAAGATGTAAGCACGTGTTATATTCTTGATGTTTCTTTATGTTTCGATTTCACCATTTCGAAGACGATACTTTATTATTGCCTTACGTAAGAAAAAGGCTTATTTATAAGCGTGTTTTATGGTGGTTTCTAATATGATGTTTTGAACTCCTTCCAAGTTCTATTAAAATGGATTTGAGATATATTTACAATTATACCGATGAGATAAGGTATAATTTATGAAGATTCTTTTATGATGAATTCAAATGTTGGAGTTGGGATATATTTATATTTTTACCCATAAGTTGAGATATAAATTATGGTAATTCTTTTAAAATGAGTTTTAATGATGGATGCAAGATGTAGCTATATTTATACTTATGGAATGAGGTATAAATTATTATTATGATATTTGTTTATAATGAATTTAGTGATAGATATATGATGTTTCTATATTTATACCAATGATAAGAGGTATAAATAATTAAGAAGATTCTATAGTTGATTTTTATGATATTTTGATTGACATTTTGAGATTCTAGCATATGCCAATGATATGAGGCATACATATATGTGTTCATCTTTATATAAAGGGTACATACTTGGATGTATATTTATGCTAATCCCTTCTTTAGAGAGATGAACCTTTCCTTTGAAGTCTTTATTGACCTTTAATTCACACTATCCATGATGTGAGGCGGAAGCTATGTTACTTAAGACTTACCTATAAGACTTAGCCTATTGACGTTTTATTTTCTTAAGTGTAGTTTTTCCACTTTAGTGTAGCCTTATTCTTGTTATCTTTTCTACTTCCAAAGAAGTGATGTCATTCTTTCTGAGAAAGAAGTAACCCCTTTATGACATGGTATCCCTTGAGTAAAAGGATACCATATCTTTCATTTACTTAACACCATTGAGTGCTATGTTTTTCTGATAAGTTTAGCCAGCCTGACCCGTGTGATTTCACTCGGGTCAGACCGAGTTTGTTTCAGGTATTATTCTCCCTTTTGGTTATAGCGGTAACATAATGCTCCCTTTTGGGATCAAATCATTTGCTTAGGATTGACATCTTTCTTATGAGACATTATCAAATTGTAAACTCTTTGCTCCATTACACTGAGTGGTCGTCATACCACTCTTGTACTGTATTGAGTTGTATCATTGTATGTGTAAAATTTTGTATATCTACACTGTTCTGTGATGAGTTATTCATTTAGATATGGTGTTTTGTTCTGATATATCCATAGCCATCTATAGCTTTGTATTAATTATTATTGAATATGTCGACCCACTTATGTTGAGAAAAAAAAGGTAATATTTGTCGACATGTTCAATAGATAGTTAAGACTAAGTTATAATTAGTCACCCCTAAGCAGCCCTATTCTTCACATCAGCAGATGGGATTACCATGTAATTCGCTTTGTTTATTGTGGGTCTTGGGGTGGGGTGTTACAATTGGTATCAGAGCAAGGTTTCAAGACAAAATGCGATAAACACAGAATGGAAACATATATAAAGATACATCAAAAATAGTGCAAGTATTACTAATCCCTTATCTTTGGATCTTTGTCCTTTGACTTGTTAGGCCGATCGTTTAGGATATCTCAAAAAATATTTTATTCCATAGTACCAAGATCTATTCGATGATGTCTTATCTTAGGAGCAATTCTTTGGATTATTCTATTTCTATTTTCTTACTCATCTACATCAAAGAAGCTGTGAGTGATCTTGACATTTTATCTTGTGGAATTTTTTAGAATTTCATACACGATCGAGAGAGAATCTACATTCGGTGTTTGAGGATCATGAGATTTGTTCTTTATGATTTGTTTCTTCATGCATATTAGCATGGAAAATTTCTATATAGAATCCTTTCTAAAATTTTCAATGTTTGAGATAAGAGGCTTAGGTGTTGTTAAACCATATTCGATGTTCTGTAGGATATTAGTTTTATATCCTCATCCTTCATATTTGTGTTTCTATCTTCGAAAACAAAATTTGAATAGGATTTTCAAATCCTCGAGCATACCTTTGGGTGTTGAGATGTGAATGATATATCTCAAATTTCAGTCTTGATGACTTTGTTGTTCGGGTCTACTCGGATTTATCACACATCGGGTGATTAATGTTGTGGCTGTCCTCATTTCTGGCTTTGATATTCTCAATCATTCTTACATGAGAATGTCCACCATGGAAGTGAGGTGATGTTTTGAATTTTTTTTATTGCCAATCTTGCATCCTTTGAGTTGTATCTCTTGGATATCTATATGAGGAAGTGCTTCGAAACATTGCTTCACTTAGAGTTATGTTATGTGTTTTGGGTCCTTTCTTCTCTTTAGCTGATGCTTAACGTATATTCTATAACTCAAAGATTTCCTTCAGTCCATGAGAAGTGTTGGAGTGTTATTCTAACTTGACTTTTCGATGATTTATATATACTAAAAGTTATGAGGAATAACATGGTCTTTGCCATACCTCGTACTTGAGTGATTCCCTTACGTAGTTTATTATACCGTGTGTAATGATGAGCATTCTAGTTTATTCTCTCGATCTTTGAATCGAGTATTCGAAGAATATCTTGATGACTTCCTTTTGAGATTCGGATTTTCTGAGTTGAAGCAAAACTAACTATTTAAAATCCATTAAAGTAAAGATTTGTTTCAAGAGGATTGAAATTTTTATTTTTAGATAATAAATGAATTGAGGACTACATAGGGAAATTATTATAGAAGATGATTTTTCTTCATGTTGGCTTGTCCATCAAGTGTTTAATGATTCTGGTCAACACGCCTAATCAACGTTATCATAGCAATTTTCTATACACTAGGATGAGACAATTAGACATGATAATTAAAATCTAATAAGATTAAAGTGAAATGTTTTTATATCTTGAAGAATCGATCCAAAGGTTTGTCCGAGTAACTTTTGTGATATTTTTAGAAATATCATAATAAATTTCAAAATCTTATTTGTGGAATAGATTTTAAAGAATTGTATGTTGAATTAATCATTATGTAGTAAGAATATATATAAGATTAAATTTACTTTTAAAATTAATAAGTTGTATTAAAAGATTAAGGAATTTTGTAGAAAAGAAAATTGAGGTTTCATTCTTCTAAGTAATGAATTTGAATTACAAGAATTTGAGTCCATACCCATCTTTCTAGGGTATTTTGTTCCTTGAGCTTCTATTTCCCTTATGCAATAATCTTATAACTAGCCTTTTCGCGGTTATTGAGGTTAGTGGCATATAAAGTAACTACCTTCTTTTGAGTTTCTCTATCCTTTTTGGTGTCTTTTTTTTATTATAATAGTTTTTCAGTTGTAGAATATGAAAATTTTGGGTTGCTAATCTCTTTGATGTTTTGAGTTTCGGATGATGTCGAGGAATTTTGAGGAATCTTTATTTCTAGATGATTTTGAGGCCTTTGTTTTCTTTTACTAAAGTGAGGTGCCATCAAAATTTTGAGACGTTGCTTGGAAAATTCGTATAAACAGCTTATCCTATGTAGATGTTCCGGGAAATTTATCGAATTATCAAGCAATTATCTTCTTCTTTTCCTTCATCTTGGAAGAGAGATGTGGAAATTTTGGTTTCGTGCTTGTCTAGCTTTCCATTGAATGATGAGTTTAAGACGTTGAGTGCAAACTCTTCTCTAGAAATTGCGAGGGCACAATTTAATTAAGGGGGAGAGTCTGTAACAACCCGGTCTCTGAGATTATCTGTTATATAAAATTTTAATGGAGATTATAATTTAATATAGTTAATTGATAATAAATTGGGATTTTTTTTTTCATTTGGGGAATAATTAAAAATTCTTAGAAGTTTTAGGAAAACAAAGTTTCAAACACTTTATTTGTGATTTGTGATGGGAATAAACAAAGATGGCAATTAGTGTGCGTCAAATTGTTAATATTGGAATTTTATTCAAATAACAAACTTTTATTGCAAAATAAAAGGCAAAATGAGAAGTAAATAAATTTTAAAGATGTAATATTATTTGAAAATGATGTTCTAATAATTTCAGAAATGTTGAAAACACTTTTATGTAAGTTTTAAAAGTGGAAAATAAATTTTGTTTGGTGAAAATTTATCAAATAAGTGATTTTTGCGCTTAAATGATAATATTATAAAATTTTGTTAATTTAAAGGGTTTAAAATATAAAATTAATTTTTATATGTCGAAAATAAAATTTTGTTGTTGTTAAAGTATTTATTTTGGTAAAATAAACACAATGCAATTCGTTTTATTCAAAAAGCAACTAAAATGAACGAGTTATGTACAAAATGAGTAACATTAAACTAAAATTGGTTAAGTATGGGAAATGGGCTATTTGGGCATGCCAAAATCCATTTACCCATCACCAGAAGCTTCTTAATAGAGTGGTGCTGGTACGTACATTCTCCCTTCAGTAAATCGTTCTACAGAAAGCAAAAAAAACTAAGAAAACCTCCAAATGTTCAAAAGAAATGGCCAAAACCCTAGCTGTTCTAAAAACCATAAAAAATCAAATAAAATCTATAAAATTATCAAATTTGGACATTATGTTGCCAACACATTCCAGCACCTCTGCACCAAATTTTGTGGCAACTGATTAAGTTTTGATGGGTCAAAAGTCTTTTTGGGTTAAACCTGAGCTGAAAACGCAGGTTAGTAGAAAATTCATAATTAATTATAGAAAATCATAAAAACTTGAAATTTGGATATGTTATTATTAACTCAAAACTACATCTTCTATAAAAATTTCGTAGGATAATACTTAGATTTGCTATCTCAAATCCTTGTTGCAGCAGAGGTCAAAATTGTAGTTTTTATAGGGAAATTGGTGATTAGTAGTGGCATGCGTGTTTGTTCGAGATGTTAAGGTGAGTAATAACACTATGCTGGTTAAATCATAGCCGATGATTTTTTTTGTTCATACATGCCTTTTGAATTTGTTAATGGAATCATGTTTGATTTTATGCCATTTAGATGCATCTTGAATTGATTGTATTTCTATCTATTGTTGATGCTAAAATGTATATAGTCATAACTTTTTCGTTTCTTAACCAAATTTGATGATTTTAGATGTTCTGGAATGCTTGAATCATGTACAACAAGTTTCATGTTTTGAGTTTTTGAAATATTGATGGTTACTTAGTTGAATTTATATTTGTTTGTCGCTGCCCAGAAAATAACAACAGTGATAGTGAAATTTAAGGTTTGAAAATTGTATATGTCATAACTTTTGCGTTTCTTATCCAAATTTAAAAGTTTGGGATGTTTCGGAAAGCTCAGAAGTCGAGCTACAATTTCCATGCTTTAAGTTTTCTAGAATTATGAAATTATCTTTGTCAAAATTGAGGGTTTCTAATTGCTGCTTTTATGAGATTTGTGCTGATTTCATGTACTTGTTTTCGAAAGTGCTTTTAAATGGTTTTAAAAAAATAAAGTGTTTTTCAAAATAAGTACTTTTTGGAAATTTTTTCGAAACTAATTATATATATTATATATTTTATTATAAAGACAATTTATATAATAATAATTTCCAGAAATTATTTTATTTTCATGTTTTATGTAGTAAAAAATATTTTATAAATAAAACTACTTATTTTTATGAATTTCGTTCGTATGAGAAAGACAATTAAACGGTAAAGTAAAACATGTGGTATGGGACAAATGGATTTGCTTTATCGCTTAATATCAAACTTAGACGATCGAAACCCTTTCGATGAATTATTTGAAATGATTAATGATGTTACAAAATTTTGGATAAAATTATATGGTTCAAGAGATCATGTTAGTAGTATATTTGATGAGAAACCATATTTAGATGTATTTTGTAAATGATGATGAGATGAGGTGTATTAGATGCTAAAATTCATGATTTGGGAATTATGGTTATAATTAACCTTCATGACATTATTTTACTTGCCGACGAGAGGAGGCAAGCTTCTTTACGATGATTTCACAACGTTGTGATGTTTTAAGATGATTTTCCACTTGTCGATAAGATGAGACAAGTCACGATGTTAATAGTACTCTTTAGTGAGATGAGACGAGTATGATCTTGTGTTTACTCATTGATGAGATGAGGCTTAATATATGTTTCATGATGTTTCTGATGCTTTATGATGGTTTTTTTTAATGTGGCATCGACTAACGATTAGTAAACCAATAGGTGTGAACATATGGTATGGGACGTACGTTAACGCCTATTGGGTTCCTATTCGAGAAGTTGAGACACATTCAAGATGTCACTAGTACTATTACCGAGTACATGATTGGAGTCATCATGATGTTTTTGACTATAGCCATCATGATGATCACGGTGTTTGTGACTCCAATCACCATGATGTTATTACTCGGATTTTTGACCAAGGGCATCACGATGTTTTGGCTATAGTCATTAAGATGTTTATGGCCCTAGTCATCACGATGGGTGGTACCAAGATGTAGTACTAGTCAAGATGTAAGCACGTGCTATATTTTTTGATGTTTTGATTTCACCATTTCGATGATGATATTTTATTATTGCCTTATGTAAGAAGAAGGCTTATTTATATGTATGTTTTATGGTGGTTTCTAATATGATGTTTTGAACTCCTTCCAAGTTCTATTAAAATGGATTTGAGAAAAATTTATAATTATACCGATGAGATGAGGTATAATTTATGGAGATTCTTTTATGATGAATTCAAATGTTGGATTTGGGATATATTTATATTTATACCCATAAGATGGGATATAAATTATGGTAATTCTTTTAAAATGAGTTTTAACGATGGATGCAAGATGTAGTTATATTTATATTGATGGAATGATGCATAAATTATTATATGAGACTTGTTTATAATGAGTTTAGTGATAGATATATGATGTTCCAATACTTATACCAATGATAAGAGGTATAAATAATTATGAAGATTCTATAGTTGATTTTTATGATATGTTGATTGACATTTTGAGATTCTATCATATGCCAATGATATGAGGTATACCTATATGTGTTCATCTTTATATAAAGGGTACATACTTGGATGTATAATTATGTTAATCCTTCCTTTATGGAGATGAACCTTTCCTTTGAAGTCTTTATCGACCTTTAATTCACACTGTCCATGATGTGAGGTGGAAGCTATGTTAATTAAGCCTTACCTATAAGACTTAGCCTATTGACGTTTTATTTTCTTAAGTGTAGTTTTTCCATTTTAGTTTAGCCTTATTCTTGTTATCTCTTATACTTCCAAAGAAGTGATGTCATTCTTTATTAGAAGGAAGTAACCCCGTTATGACATGGTATCCCTTGAGTAAAAGGATATCATATCTTTCATTTACTTAACACCATTGAGTGCTATGTTTTTCTGATAAGTTTAGCTAGCCTGACCCGTGCGATTTCACTCGGGTCAGACCGAGTTTGTTTCAGGTATTATTCTCCCTTTTGGTTGTAGCGGTAACATGATGCTTCCTTTTGGGATCAAGTCATTTTCTTGGGATTGACATCTTTCTTATGAGACATTATCAAATTGTAAACTCTTTGCTCCATTACGTTCAGTGGTCATCATACCACTCTTTTACTGTATTGAGATGTATCATTGCATGTGTAAAATTTTGTATATCTACACTATTTTGTGATGAGTTATTCATTTAGATATGGTGTTTTGTTCTGATAGATCCATAGCCATAGCTTTGTATTAATTATTTATTGAATATGCCGACCCACTTATGTTGAGAAAAAATAGGTAATATTTGTCGACATGTTCAATAGATAGTTAAGACTAAGTTATAGTTGGTCACCCCTAACCAGCCCTATTCTCTGCATTAGTAGACGCGATTACTATGTAATTTTCTTTGTTAATTGTGGGTCTTTCGGTGGGGTGTTACAAGAAGGGTTTTATGCTGAATTATGATTTGGAAGGTTGGAGGGATCCAACTAGATTCCTAAAAAAATTTATTTATTATTGTTAACATATTCATATACGTGTGATGTGTTGAATTGAATTGATGCTTTTGTGTTTGGATGTTTGAATATCACTGACCCTAGATATTGATATTTAAAAATATCACAAAAAGGGATTTATAACAAGAATCGTTTAGGAAAAAGGAAATAATGAAATTTATTCCGATAAACCGAATTTAAATAAATCCAAGTGGATTTACGGTTTGAATTAGACTATGTCGAATTTATAGAAATAGGATTTTCCAGGTATAAGAAATGACATTTAAAATCATATTTTTAAATGAGATAAAAGGGGGGATTTTTATGATAAGTAATGTAAGTTTTTGTATTCCAAACTCTTATCCGTCTCAAGATAAGAACGTTGTCGATCAAGATCTGAGAGGTAATTAAAATACCCAAACCTGAACGACTTCATTATTATCAAGAGATGATATTAGTTTGTAATGGTAAGGGATGTAGAATTAATTGATTATTTGCATAAAATGAATTTATTATTGAAATTCGATTATATCGCATGTTTATAAAATAATTTATGTCTAAGGAAACTGAAATGCAGTATAGAAATTGAGTGCTAAATAATTTATAACCAAATTATGAATTTTGAACGAAGTAATCAATGATGTTGGATAATTAAAATGTTTACATTAAATTTGGGGAACTGGTGTCATTAGAGTTGGAATTTATTTTATAAACAAAGATAACGTTTACATTTAAATTTTAATTAAAGCGACCTCGCCATAGCGCGGTAGTTCGTAAATTGACGTTTTGAACTTCAATCGAGTTTATAAAACTCGATATAAGTCGGAATTCGATGAAACAAGAAACGTCGGAACCTATCGAAAGATAGTTTTCTAATGGAAGAGAAAAATCTAGATTTCATCTTATAGATTTTTAGTTTTGTCAAAATCAAATTTTTATAAAAATGGCGTTGTAATTATTTTCAAACCATAACAGTTTATTAAATAAAATAAAGGGGTTTTAAGTGACTAAAAATCCGAATTTCCATTAGAAAAATCCAGTTTTGGGTTATAAAATAAATATGAACTCAAGAGGAGTAAATGGATTGATTTTGAAACAAAAATTAGATTTTCAATTATCGAATGAAGTTAACTAATTTCAAAGAAATTAGTTAATAGAGTTTTGGGCCGAACTCATCTGTGTTTAAGTGAACTGAATTTGTTAATTGAAATTGGGGATTCAAATATGAAACTTGGATTAGAATTTGAAAGGGAACAAGGAGATTGAGTTTGAATTGTGTATAAGTGAATTCAAATATATTTGAACGTAATATGTTCAAACTAAAAGAAGATTAAGCAAATTAGCTAATTAGAAAATTTATTAGCGAATGGAAAGCAAAAAGTGCTAAATTGATTTGGAATAAATTGCGAATGGTTAGATATATTTTTGACGGATATTGAATGTAGAGAATGAAGAATGTATACTGAGTGGCCGACAAAAAGGTACAAGATTAAATTATATATGTGATTTTATAAGCCTATTTGGCAAGCCACTTGGCTTTTTGATTTTCGTTTTGAATGGAAAGGGCCTAGAGAGGCGAGTTGTAGTTGTACCGATTGAGCCGTATAAAGAGAGACTGGAGAAATTTTCTGACAATTTTAGGAGTCAGAATATTTCTAAAAATTTTGATAACTAGAAATCAATATACCAGAATATATAGGATATCGAAAGGATTTTAGGAAGTGATTTAATTAATGAAATATTGGAAATGGCCAGTGATTGTTTGATGCTTAGTCAATAATATTTCCAGTTGGAAATTTGGATGGATGTTTGTTTTTCTTCGATAATTAAATAACCGACTATCGAATTTTTGACCATCGTTGTCAATACGGAGAGACCGGTGGGATTTTTTATTTGAAAACCACTCCGTATAGGCATAGGCGTTGCAAATTAGATTATTTGAAGATAACTGAAGATGGAGTAAAATGCAAGGGTTGTTCTGTTACAGGATAGTGCCTTCGGTTTGTCCAGTCCCAGGACAACTTATATGGACGAATGTCTGACATAGTATGCCTAACAGATCACATAAGATGATCTTTTCAAGATATTACGTCTGGTGGCGGAGAAATTCGTTTCTCTTAGCTTTTTATACCCATAATATTTTTTGGAAGATCAAATAGTGATTTGATGGGTTTGACGATATGGCATTCAAAGTGAATGGTGGCCAGGTGTTCTAAAAAGGTATCGTAGCCTCAAGCCTCACAACCGAGACTTGATAAAAATCGGGCAGGCAGCATGGCTAGTTGGGTCATACCCAAGCATGGTATATTGTTACCGATCTAGAGAAAATTTCATTTGTTTTTCTTTTTATTCTGTATCTTACGGATTATCCGGTTGGATGGTGATAACCGTAGGAGATAATACATTCGGTCTACTCAAGCTAAATGTGTAATCGACCATGTGTGGCCGAGTTGCAAGATGTTCTTGTTGAACCCCAGTGTATCCCCTCTAGAGTACAATGATCGGAAGGTATCCCATACCTTGTCATAGTCGAAATCCAATCTCCAATAAGCGCCTTGGGGTTTGATTTTATACTATGAATGTGGAGCTTGAGATGTAAGCGTTCTACTAGATGGTTATTTATTTGATTAGACATGATTATAATAACACCGGTTTTTGATATAAAAAATGTTTTGGATTATAGTAAGGTAAAAACCATCCATGTTTATGTATGGGCTGGTCCTATAATTATTCTTTTATTTCAAAGGTTTTTCAAAGTTAAACAATATGATTGGAGTTTACTCACACCAGTCCCATGACTGACCCAGAGTTTATTTTGTTTGTTTTACCCTAAACTCTTAGGTGCCCAAATTTGTATGGACAGACTAGTTTTCAGGCTTTTACAAATACGCTTGGAGGAGCTTGAAGCAGGAGGCTTTACCCTTAGTTATTTAGAGTTGTTTCCGCTGTGATGTATATGCATTGTACTCTGATATGGATTTATATACAAATTCAGATTTGTTTTTCAAAGTTATGATATATGATATTATATTTTGTTCGTTCCGCTGTGAGATTCTGATGCTCTCTTTGTTATATCTCCTATCTATTTCTCCTTCTTTACCCCTAATAACTCGTATTTTTGTGCAATTTGGGTTTGACGTGTGTTGTATTAGTCAACTTAAATAGTATGGATTTATGGGCCACTACAAAAATGATTTCTAAACATAAGGATCGTGAGCTATTCTGTATACATACACTTACTTTCATAGTTGAAGAAGAATATAAAATAAAACTCTACATTTTGTTTTTGGGAAACTAAATGCATTTAACGACATCACCATTAAGAATATTTATATTCAATGATTGAATTATGGGTTTAATTGGAGAATTTAGGTATTTAATAATTATTATGATTATTCAAATAGTGGTTTAAATAATAAGAAATCATTTTAAAAGGAAAATGTAGAAAGAGAAACCTACGAGGGTACAAAGGTGACAAAGTGAGCATCGTCACTTAAATAGAAAATAAAGATTTAATAACCTAGACTTTCCAATGGAAAGAAAAATAAAAGCAAACAACTAGCATAGAGAGGGTAGGCCTGCAAGTTGACATCCTATAGTTTAGGCATCCTTAGCCATGTGAAAGTACATACCCCTATAGTGCCAAGCAGCCGAAAAAGAAAGAGATCAGACCAATTTTACCATGTGCACATGAAAACCCTGCATAAGATCTATAAAATAGCATACATAGCCTAAGCCATTAAGTAGAAAAGATAGAAGAACTAAGCACTTGTATGTGTACAACAAGATCAAATCCATTTAATGAATTGTTTACTTGGGTGCTAAGTACTAATTTGTTTATATATATAGGACATACATATGTACAATAGTGCAGAAATAACATGGAATGGCTATGTTTCTTAGGAGCAAAGTTAGAAGATTTAGACTGAATTGTACATCAGAAAACATCAAGTATCACACCTCTAAATGTTGCTGCATACATATACCTACATACCTAAAATCCTACTCGACTTAAGCTGCATCTTTCATATATAAATACACATAGAGTCACATCAATTCGCACACTAAATTCTACTGGAAAAAAGTGTACATAAAGCCAAAACAGAGAATGAATGTATGGCAGAAAAACAGTGAGAAACAAAAGAGCAAACCTATAAACCTATAAACATCATACATGTTTATATTATCAAATGTTACTGACCTATATAACATCATATACATGTTGATATTGAACCTATAAACAATTATCAAATACCTGTATATTGAAACAGTAAGGACATATATTCATGTTCGGGTAATTAAAAATCAATAATTTAAATTCCACTGGGTATTAAGGTTTACGACTAACATGAAAGTTGTCCAATGATGTCTTAAGTATATTTTAAAAATTATTTTACCCCAAACCATAATATATATTACTCTAACCATCAAACTATAGTAAGAGGAAAGAACAAAACTCAAATTTTCAACATCATTTTATTATGTTTCAAATACATGAATGAGTTAGTCATAGGAAATCAAGAATTTTGGTGATCAAATCTCGATTTTTAGTGAGAATTTTGAAGTCGATCAAACTTTGAACTTTGGTCAAATTACGGCATTAGCGGTGGTTGTGGACGTCGACACCGGAGCTGGAGGAAGGTGGTGATCTTAGAAAAATGCAAATGGATTTTTCTATGAAATGATTTGTGAGAATGAGACATAAATATGTGAACTGGGTTTGAATTTTTAGGTTGGAACAACATCGAACTACGCTGTGGTGGTGGAGTTTCAAGTGTTCGCACCTGGGGCATTGGCAAGATGGAAGGTTCAGCTTCGATTAACCAAAATCCGGTGATGACTGAACTAATAACATGGCTGTGTGAAGCGAGTTTGTGAAGTCTTTTTGATGAAATGTGGGATTGAAACTCCAGATTTTGATTGGATTGGAGAATCGGGATTTGGGGGCTGGGAGTGGATTCAAATGTTGGATTGTGGTTTGTGGTAATGGCAGCGGAGGCGAGATCATCAGAAGATCAACGGTGCACATATACTGTAACATCCCGTATTTTTACGGTATAATAATTAATTTATTTAATTATTTAAATAGTGATTTAGAGAATTAAATGGTCGTTTAATTAAATAATATTGAATACTTAATTAATATAAATAATAGAGTAATATATTTAATTCCAAAGTAGTCAAAATTATTGAAATTCGCAATATTGTGTGAATAGGATAGTGGAAGATATTTAATTCGGTTTGGAATTTTATTTTAATAACGAATTTATTTATAAACAGCTTTTGAACGTATAATTTATATTATACTTGTAATCAAGCTCGAAATAGTGCGGCAGTTCATAATTTGGCGATTCGAACTTTAAATGAATATACATAATCCGTTTTAAATCGGATTTCTATGAAACAAGAAACGTTCGGAGCTGGTGGAGTATATTTTTCTAATGTAAGAGAAAATTTGAGATTTTGTCTTGTAGATTTTGATTTATGTCCGAATTAAATTTTTGAAAAGTCACTATAGAATTCCTTTATAATTTATAGTGATTTATTTATATTATAAATGGATTTTTCAATATAAATTGAGTATCGATTCAACCGGGATTTGAATATCGAGTTATAAATCCAATTGGAGCTGTATGATATTTGATC
This sequence comes from Allium sativum, assembly GCA_030737875.1. Classification (NCBI taxonomy): domain Eukaryota; kingdom Viridiplantae; phylum Streptophyta; class Magnoliopsida; order Asparagales; family Amaryllidaceae; genus Allium; species Allium sativum. The sequence goes on along the minus strand of CM060920.1, from coordinate 324,609,570 downwards.
ATGAATAAATACGATAATATTAATATATTTATTTTTAATTTAATTATTTTTAAATATATTAATATTTAAATGGGTTTATTTAGAGCTTTAAAAATAACCTGTTTTGCAAACGACCTCCGTTTTCGACAAAAATAATTTTGTTGGATCCAGAATAGTAAATTATTGTTAGATTTCAATTTTCGTGATTTATGGAGTCAGTATGTGGCCGTACGGGATTTCAATGTGAAATACAGTCGATAATTTGATCTTTAAAAATATGTTGTGTGAGCAAACGGAGTCGGAATTCGATGAAACAAGTTTCATTGGGTCCGTAATATCAAACTCTAGTTGTATGTCCATTTCCATGATTTTTGGATATTGTATGTGATTATAGGAATTTTTATTCAACAATACAAATAGAAATATGATATAAATTAATAAAATAATCGAACATAAAAATATTATATTCATCCTATAAATAACGCTTAACATTTCCTAACCCTAATCATTTTCATTCCTCAGTCAACAAAACCGCCGCCACTGTTTTCTTCGGACAACACAAAACGTGAAGGAAACCAACTTCCAAAATCCACCATAATTCAAATAAAAGTTTATAAATTACAATATATATATATGTATTCGAGTTGCTAATGAAGCGCTCTTCATTTTGGTAAGGAAATCGTGATCATCGATGCTATTTCCTGAAGTTCGAAGTTTCATTATGCATCTAGGGTTCGGGTTCTTTCCAAAATGAAGAAGTGTTGCTTGAATTCGATGTTGTTTTTGGTTTCATCATCCAGTTTAACATCTAGTCGCAAATTTTAGGGAAATTCGGTGACGAGGTTTGAATCGCGATGTACAGTACATGCACGTGAAGCTGGAGAACGCGAACTACTGCTCGTGTGCTAGTTGCAAGAAAATCATACGAAAAGGTGGAGCTCAGAGAGAGGAGTTGAATGATGGTGTTCATTTTGGATTTTGTGGAGTAATGGAGTGGAAGAGGCAATGAGAGCATGCATTAATGGTGAAGTGGTGTTTGGGGTTTACTGTATATGTGATTGGGGAAGAAGGTGTGTGGCGGGCTAAGGGGTTAATGGGCTGAAATTAAAAGGTGAAGCCCAACTAAATATATATTAAGTTTATTTTAATTCAAAACAGAATACGATCTTGTAACTTTAATATCTTGTACCCATGTGATCAGAATTTGACGAAACTGAATCCGTTAAGATCGTATGGGCGGAGGCTAAAAAATGGAATTGGTTTGGAGTGATTTGGAGCTCATCGCAACTTATGGCGAAATAAAATGTCAGAACAGGACAATTGAACAATTATCGTTATTTAACGATAACCAACCAAAGTGAGTAAAACTCACTAACTCTGTAACGACCCGCATTCTACGCATCATAGGATCGTAGAATATTTAATTCTGTCACATACAAAGTCGTATGGTCATGTAACTTTGGGAGGCGACGATTGGGGTCATTTCCCATGTTCATGATTTTTCCCGATTTTTAAATGACCATTTTACCCCTAGTTGGTACTGTTTTGGCCATAACTTTTGACTGGAAAGGAATTTTGACCTGAAACCACTTCCATTGGCTCCGGATGATGGTTTCTCTTTCCGTAGAGTGGTCACATTAGCCAAACGGACTCACTGTTTGGGAGATATGGCTGAAACAAGTTTCAGATGGTGAAAAAACAGCTTAATTGGGCTTAACCGGGTGATTAGCAGCTAGGCCCAGAGGGGAATTTCGGGTCTAGAGGTATAGGAGGACTGATTAGGGTTAGGAAATCACTTTCATTTCAGTTTTGAGCCGCCACAAACCTTCTTGAGACCCTAGTAATGGCTTCCATCCTCTAAAACCACTCCTAAACATATTTTTTAGTGAAGATTAAGCCTAGACTACATCAAAACAAGGCCAAATAGCATCAGAGCAAGGTTGGAGCTGCTGCTATACATAGGAATTCGACCCAAATAGAGAGTATTTCAGATTTGGTGTTTCATTTGTGGCCAAGGTGAGTGATTTGCATAGTTTTTGCACTAATTACGGTAATTAAGGGTAATTAGTGAAGATTAGCGAATTTATACACTAATAAATTCTGGAAAAATGTTTAGAAATTCTTAAATAATGTTTTATGCTTCTGTTAGAAATTTGGTTCGATTTGACTAAGTTTTGTTAACCCTACGATTAGTTTTACTTAAACATGCTATGGGAAAATATGAAGTTTTAGTCACTTTTGATCCATTTTGATTCATTTGAATTGTTGTTTGCTGTTTGTGGTTGCTATTACATGTTGCTATGACTCTATGGTATGTTTTATGATTGATTAGAATAGTTAAACTGGTCGAAAGCGTCATCGAATGGCGTAGAAAGCTCGCTGGAAAGTTGCAGAAATGTGCAGGTTCCTAACCGGTTCGGATCGGATGAGGGCTCGGATCGAATATGTGAACTGGGCAAGAAAACCCGACCCGAACTGGAGTTTGGCACATAGGAAACTTGGCAAAAAGGAAGGCCGTTTACTTAGAGTTGGAGTGGACAAAAGGGGATCGGATCGGAAGAATAATGGGGGCCAGATCGGATCGACTTGGAGACGCAAGGCTCAGATCGGAAGTAAACTCTTTGGAGGACTAGCAAGAGGGAAAGCCACGCGGATCAGACAGCAAGTGGAAATCAGATCGGAATACGTGAAGAAACGTGGGAGCGGATCGGAACAACGAGAAGGAAGACAACAACCCGACCCGACCCGGAGGAGGACACCGACCCGACCCGAAGTGGAGTATCCGAACCGAACCGATGAAGGTGATGACTACCGAATCGAACCGATGAAGGTGATGACTACCGAACCGAACCAAATTCTAGGACTGTTACTGCGCGACAACTCTTCTGAAGACCCACTCCAATTCGACCAAACCCGAGATGCAAAGGAAGTCCAAATGAGAAGTTAGAGCTCAAGATTCAGATGGGAATCAACGAGTTCGCTTCATGGTTGGGCTTTGCTGCGGGACGCGTGCCAAGGAATTATCGACGTCTATAGCTTTGGACCACTATGGTAGGAGGTACGAAGGCGGATTCAGGGCCATTATGGCATCGGTAGGACCAAGGGCTACAACCAATGAAGTGGGTCATTGAAATGTTTGGTCATGACTCCATATGTTTAGCTTGGTCATAGCAGGGTTTCTACAAGTCGGGATTCGTCGTTACCTCAGTTTGTCTAGTGTTCCAAAGTGGTAGATATCGTACGCTTTACGCACTGAGTGAGAGATGTGAGGATGGTTGCTATGGATGATTTGTTTGCTATCATTGTGACATGCACACCCCACCCCCGTATTCTTATACTATTTATTATGGCACCTTAGAGTATTGTACGGTATGTGGTACTAACTCTTTGGTTGCAGGTCCAGGTTCAGGTATGGTTTAGTATACCTGTTATTATTCTGTTTAGATGCTTATCGCTCATACCAGGCTTTATGTCTGACCCAGAGTTTTATGTCTCCTCTTATTACTCTGGGTGCTCACACGAGCAGACTAGAGACAGGTTAGCTGGTGATGCACGGGTAGATGATCCGGAGACGAGCAGGAGGCTTCCACGTACTATATACATAATATTCTCCCTGTGTTGTTGAAGATCACTGCTTGGGCATTGGTGGTGTATCTTCTACTTTAGCTTTCTTTTGTTTAGAGACAGTAAATTTGGAAAATTGTAATAAGCTGTATTTGAATTTCCGCTGCTCTGATTATTGATGTTGATTTTAGTTATCAGCTTATGCACTGTCTCACCTGTTTTATGTCAAGTATGTTATTATTATATTTTATTCCATGCGCTGTGAGATATTCTACAGGTTCCTTGATTAGTTCATTCCCTTCTTTCCTTCCTTTGGCGACCGTTCCGTGCTAGTCGGGACATGTGTACAGCGCACTTCCGGAGGAAATGCAGGCTGGTGCGGAGTGGGCCGTCACAAACTCTGTTCTATTTATATTTTTATAAATATAATCTAATGTTGATAAATGATGATTTATTTCTGTGTGATGATTGTTTGGTTGAATTGGTGCTTGTTGGTTGAAATTGCAGATAACGATATATACACATATCATTAAACAAAAATTTATTCTGTTTATCAGAATAGTACATATTGAACTGAAATTGTTGTGAATTATATTGTGTAACATCTTTGGATGCAGGGAAACAGGTTGGAGGGATCCAACTGGATTCCTCAATATTTATAATACTGTTTTTCATATATTGTGATATATGATGTGGTATATAATTTGTTATTGATTGTATGTGTTTGGATGATGATTGATCCTTTAGATTTGGTATTTTAAATGCCATATGAAATACTGGAATGTAAAAAGGAAATTTTCAAAGTGTATTTTGAAAATAAAATATTTATATAAAATCAATGGATTTTATATAAAAGGAAATATTTATATGAAATAAAGAGAACTATATAAAGGAAATGTCTGTAAAAACAAATAGAATTGAAAGGGAATATTTGTAAACATTTACAAATAGAATTGAAAAGGAAATATTTGGAATCATTTATAATTAGAATTATGAAGGGGATATTTATTCAGAAAATAAATAGGAGTTGTAAAAGGGGGTATTGTATAAAATGAATAGAACTTTATAAAAGAAAATAAGTGGGAAATAAATATTAAATGGAAATCTGTTTTTAACAAATGAATGGGAAAGACTAATTTAAAGTAGAATTAAGTAGAAATCTGTTCTAATAGAGAGAATGTAGAAGATTAATTTATAAATAATGTTTTATAAATGAAGTAAATACATTATCATTGGATAAATTGAACATATAAGTCTGAATTCATATATGGAAGTAAAAATCAGTTTTAACATCGATATTTGATATTGAAATTGAATGTAGCAAGTATAAAAGAATTTATAAACAAGATTTAAGTGTTAGAAATAAAAAGGAGATTTCGTATGAATAATTCTATAAATAAAAGTATAAATAGAATTTGGAAATGGGATATTATTTAAAAGTACGAAATCAAACTTAATGGATCATATAAAGGGAATATTTTCACATTAGATGTGAACAATGGATTAAAATAAATATTTTATAATTTAAAACATTTATAAAGAATTTGGGTTTTGAATAAGAATTCAAATGGGAATTTGAATGGGAAAGGAATTAGTGTTAATGAAATAGAGTTAATCAAATTAGAGTTAATCGATTAGAGTTAATCGAATTAGAGTTAATCGATTAGAGTTAATCGAATTAGAGTTAATTGAATATTAGTTATTCAATTAGAGTTAATCGAATTAGAGTTAATCGAATATTAGTTATTCGAATTAGAGTTAATCGATTAGATTTAATCGAATTAGAGTTAATCGAATATTAGTTATTCGAATTAGTTAATCGAATTAGAGTTAATCGAATATAGTTATTCGATAGGAGATTATCGAATATAGTTTATCGGAAGAGAGTTATCGAATATAGTTATTCGAGAGGAGAATATCGAATATAGTTTGTTCGAAAGAGAGTTATCGAATGTAGTTTATTCGAAGGAGAGATTATTGAATATAGTTTATTCGGAAGAGAATTATCGAATATAGATTATTCGAGAGAGAATTGTGCATTTAAATTCGACTATATCGAATGTGGGAAAGTACTTTTTACTTTCCAATTTTTAAATCAAGATTTATTTATGTAAAAAATTAGTTGTTTAATTATTTATTCAAATTAAGAAATAAAAGTTATATTTAAGCTATTATATTTCGGAGGCATGGGATTTTAACACTATAGGTATAATCAAATGATTTCTATAAAAGAAGTGGATTCGTAAATAGAATTCAAGAGTTACGTAGGGAAGTTTTGTTGAAGATTTAAAATATAAACTTTGTCTATTTCGAGGTTAGAAATGTTGTTCAGTTAAGGTATGAGAGGTAATTATACCCCAACTCGTTGCTGACTGTTTAGCTGGGTACGCATGATAGAGGGTTCTCGCTTCGCGTTAGGTGGCGGACGGGAGACTCTTACCTCTACATGTCCCTCGAAAGTAAGGGAGGTTTGTTGTGAAGTCGAAAGGTTGGCCGTAAAATGAGTTGGTGGGGGTACCAGTGCAAGCCACGGGGGGAGGTTAGCCCTCCGCCTTGGGGGTTGAGGGACGGTTGAATAGCTATGTTTTATTTAAACATCTGTTTAAATCCAGTGAAGGAGTTTTGGAAATGTTTTTCAAAGAAGAATCGAAAATGTTTTCTAATATAGAAAATAAGAAATGAGAGTAAATATGGAAATATTTTCCAATGATTAATAACGTATGTTTTCTAAATTTATAAAATAAGAATTTACGAATATATGGAAACGTAAATAGGGAAATGAATAATTGAATGGCAAATTAAATTAAAGGAGATCAGTGTTGATTGATGATTTGTTTGGTAAGTTTTCCTTTTGGAAATACAACCGTTGTTTGCACACATGTTTTCCTTTGATAGTTAAATCACCGACTATCAAAGTTTTTGACCATTTCCGTTGTCAATACGGAGAGACTGGGATCAGATTCATTTTCTGAAAACCACTTTGTATGGGAATTAGCGCGCGAATCAAATATGATGAAGACGATTGAAGATGGAGTATATGCAAGGGCTATTCTGGAGATCCTAGGTAGAAATTGCCCAAGATGGATTTACAGAATAGTGCCTTTGGTTTGTCCAGACCCAGGACAACGTGTATAGACGAATGTATGACAGAGTATATCTAATGGATCACATAAGTTGATCGCTTCAAACGTATCCACGTTTGGTGGCGGAGAAATTCGTTTCCCTTAGCTTTATAACCGTGATATTTTTGGGGAAATCAAGTTGTGATTTGGCGGGTATGACGATATGGCACTCAAAGTAAATGGAGGTGTGATCTGTCAAAAGATACGTTATGACCTCAAGCCTCATCAACCGGGAAATGACAAAAATCGGGCAGGCAGCATGGCTATGTGGGTCGCCCCCATTATGGTGTATTGTCACCATCTAGAGAATATTCATGTTTGTTACTTCTTTTCACTTCTGTCTCAGCTGGGAATGGTTATGTTGCTAGCAACTGTAGGTGACAATATATTCGATACACTCAAGAGAAATGAGTGGTCGGTCATGTGTGGGCCGGTTGCAAGATGTTCTTGTTGAACCTAGTGTATTCCTCTCTTGAGATACACTATCAGCAGGTGGTTCCATACCTTGTCATAGTCGGAATCCATTCTCTAATAAGCGCCTGCGGTTTTAATTGTATACTATATATATGTGGAGCGCGAGATGCAAGTGATCTGCTAGATTGTTAATTACTTATGATTAGACATTATTACAATGTCAGAAAACTATTGATTTTGAAAATGTTTTGGGTTATCGTAAGGTAAAAACCATCTGTGTTTATGTGTGGATCGGTCTTACGATTATCATTTCTTTGAAACAAATTTTTGAAAAGTTAAACCGAATGGTTGGAGTTGACTCACACTAGTCCCATGACTGGCCCAAAGTTTATTTTGTTTTGTTTTCCCTAAACTCTTGGGTTCCCAAATTTGTACGGGCAGTCAAGTAGTCGGGATTTACAATACACTAGATAGAGCTTGGAGCATGAGGCTTCAGCAACATTTTATTGCTATTTTTTATTTTCGCTGTGATGTAAGTGTTGTACTCTAATATACAAATACATATTTGTGTTTTCAATGTTATTTTGTATACTATATTTTATTCGTTCCGCTGTGAGATTCGTGTTACTCTGATGTTGTTGTGTTCTTCTTCTTCTACTACTCTAATAGTTCTACCTTATCTATTCTCACCCTCTAACTTCTTTCTATTAACTATTCGGTATTTCCAATGTCTGAATAGTCGACATTGGTATTTGTGTCGATTTTCGGAGTCGAAAATCTCTGGGTCGTTATAGTGGTATCAGAGCTGAAGGTTAAGTAATTACCTTGGCTCTGTGGCGTGACTCAATAGAGATAGGGTTAGTAATACCCTAGATTGAGTTTGAGTGCATATATACAAGTGAACGTATTTGTTATTTGATATAAAATGATTTTATACCATGAAATTTATTGGTTGAGTAGTTTGTGAATTCTGGTCGATCAGTTTGATCCACTGTATCGACAAGGGTTACTAAACACTCGAATACGATGAACCGACACAGTATGTTTTGAAAAGTGGGTGAATGAGATAATTTTAACCAAATTATATTTTGATATAAAGAATAATAAATATTGGAAATATTATAGAATATTGGATGTGTTGGTTATCATTATAATCGAATAAGATTATAAAAATAAAATGGTTATGTAAATAGCCATCAGGATTCATATAAGTGTAATATGTGAAATCGGATGAAGTAAATCTAAATTTAAATAAGAACTGGAATTAAAATTCTGGAAATTTGAAAAAATATTTACAAATTGATTGAATTAAATATATGAGAATTTTAAAATCCTGGGAGATTTTAAATTGTTTAACTAAAAATGTGAACGATATTTTGAAATAATTTCAAAATAGAAATGATTAAGAAATGGTTTTGAAAAGTGATATAGTATTGAACTCATTTTGATAGCTAGGAAATAACTCTGATGAAGCTGGCCACATCATCAGTGCTCATTTTCGAGTGTGTAAGTGATGGATTACAACCAAAGAGATAATTTTTGAATTATTTTAAGAAAAGCAAGTTGTTTTGAAATTCCAGAAAAGGATATTTGATTTTTGGAAAAGCTAAGCTATTTGAAACTCCTAGGTAAAGATTGAATTAAAACCAAATTAAAAAGAAATTTGTAAAAGCAAATATGAATTGAACTGAAACCAATTAACTGGAAATTAAATTGGAATATAATGTATCAAGTAGAATCAGATTTTGAATTGTGAGATAGGAATCTAAAATGGTATTGGATTGGTGAGTTAGGAGTTTGGAATCGAGAATGGAACTCGAGTTGAAATGATATTTGGCTTATTTGAGCGAATAGCTGTGTTATGGATAAATTGATCGAAATTGGTTGGAATGATATTGGTATATGCAGAATTGGTGACAGATGGAAATGATATAATGATATGTCCAACAAAAAGGTACATGTTTACTTTTATATGAGTTTTGATGATTTATGAGCTGATTTGGCAAGACGCTTGGCTGTTTGATTTTCTTTCGGGTTGGAGAAGGCCTAGAGAGGAGAGTTATCATTGTACCGATTGAGCCGTACAAAGGAGGTACTGGCAAAAAATTTCGAAAATTTCGGATGTTAGGAAATTTTCGGAATTTTTGAAAATTTTCGGTTATAGAAATGAATTAACAATTTAATTGAAATAAATTAATTCAGTTCAAACTAAAACAAAAAAAGTAAATTGAATAATTTTAAACCAATTAATAGGGTTGTTCTCTACCTTAGCAATTTTGAGGACGAAATTATTTTAAGGGGGGAAGATTGTAACGTCCCGTATTTTTACGATATAATAATTAATTAATTTAATTATTTAAATAGTGATTTAGAGAATTAAATGGTCGTTAAATTAAATAATATTGAATATTTAATTAATACAAATAATAGAGTAATATATTTAATTCCGAAGTAGTCGAAATTAATGAAATTCGCAATATTGTGTGAATTGGATAGTGGAAGATATTTAATTCAGTTTGGAATTTAATTTTAATAACGAATTTATTTATAAGCAGCTTTTGAACATATAATTTATATTATACGTATAATCGAGCTCGAAATAGCGCGGCAGTTCGTAATTTGGTGATTCGAACTTTAAATGAATATACAGAATCCGTTTTAAATCGGATTTCTGTGAAACAAGAAACGTTCGGAGCTGGTGGAGTATATTTTTCTAATGGAAGAGAAAAATCTAGATTTCATCATGTAGATTTTGATTTACGTCCAAACCAAATTTTTGAAAAGTGGCTATGGAATTCCTTTATAATTTATAGCGATTTATTTATATTATAAATGGATTTTTCAATATAAATTGAATATCGATTCAACTAGGATTTGAATATCAAGTTATAACTCCAATTGGAGCTGTATGATATTCGATCGTGAATATATAAGATAATATAAGTTTATTTATTTTTAATTAAATTATTTTTAAATATATTAATATTTAAATGTGTTTATTTGGAGCTTTAAAAATAGCCTGTTTTGCAAACGACATCCGTTTTCGACAAAACTAATTTTGTTGGATCCAGAATAGTAAATTATTGTTAGATTTCAATTTTCATGATTTATGGAGTCAGTATGTGGCCATACGGGATTTTAATATGAAATAAAGTCGATAATTTGACCTTTAGAAATATGTTGTGTGAGCAAACAGAGTCGGAATTCGATGAAACAAGTTTCGTTGGGTCCGTAATATCAAACTCTAGTTGTATGTCCATTTTCATGATTTTTGGATACTGTATGTGATTATAGGAATTTTTATTCAACAATACAAATAGAAATATGATATAAATTAATAAAATAATCGAGCATAAAAATATTATATTCATCTTATAAATAACCCTTAACCTTTCCTAACCCTAATCATTTTCATTCCTTAGTCAACAAAACCGCCGCCACTGTTTTCTTCAGACAACACAAAATGTGAAGGAAACCAACTTCCAAAATCCACCATAATTCAAATAAAAGTTTGTAAATTACAATATATATATATATATATATATATATATATATGTATTCGAGTTGTTAATGAAGCGCTCTTCGTTCTGGTATGGAAATCGTGATGATCGATGTTGTTTCCTAAAGTTCGAAGTTTCACTGTGCATCTAGGGTTCGGGTTCTTTCCAAAATGGAGAAGTGTTGCTCGAATTCGATGTTGTTTTTGGTTTCAACATCCAGTTTAGCATCTAGTCGCAAATTTTAGGGAAATTCGGTGATGAGTTTTGAATCGCAATGTACAATACATGCGCATGAAGCTGGAGAACGCGAACTACTGCTCGTGTGCGAGTTGCGAGAAAATGATATGGAAAGGTGGAGCTCAGAGAGAGGAGTTGAATGATGGTGTTCATTTTGGATTTTGTGGAGTAATGGAGTGGAAGAGGTGATGTGATCATGTGTTAACGGTGAATTGGTGTTTGCGGTTTACTGTATATGTGTAACGACCCATCTTTTTGCCCAGTTTCCACTGGTAATTAAACCGACTCAAACCATTCATAAAGACGGATTTTTATGGGTACATACATATATTGAACAGAATAACAGAACTTTTCATTGCAAAATACAATGTTACATCAGAGTTACATAGAATATCAGAGTTATACATATACAGCGGAAGAAAAGAAAATATACTCTCAGCGGAAGATCCTCATGATATAGCGGAAGATCCAAACTCTAGCGTGGACTCCAACTCTAAAAGCGCTCTGAATCCTGCTCCAACGATCTATAACTGCAAAACTAAACTACTAGCTGCCCATGTGGAAATTAATGGGCACCCACAGTTTAGAAAGGAACAATAAACTCCAGGTCAGTCGTGGGACTGGTGTGAGAACTAAAAAAAAACAGTTATTTTTAGGATTTATTTCAAAGTTGGGAAATTCACCGGACCATGCCGCTAACGCGGGACGGGTTAACTCCATATGAATTCCTGTGCATAGAAATTCGCTATGACTTTTGAAAATGAAGCTATCATAAGCTCGTACCACATCACACAATGCAAGCGCACACCAGATGGGCGAGTTTTATCTTCAGATAACCAATATGCTTTCACACGTGAAAATTCTCTTTTAATATTATCATATAGTGCGGAAAACAATTTCGCAGATAAATGTATTAATCCTAGACGGCATAATACCCATAATATTATGTTGCCATATATATATATATATATATATATATATATATATATATATACACACACACACACAAAATCAAAAATCGTATGGCTCGTATTAGAGATGGGATTTCTAACTTGATGATTCCTAGCACGAAAGATCAATCAGGGATACAAAACGAAGTGCCTCACGGCTTTTTCATCCATCATGCGGACACCAACTACACATCGTCAGGGCAAATCAACGGTTTTCGACCAAAAACGGCCCCCCGAACATACCCAACTTCCCCAGGTTCATAAGTGGTTTCCTACTGCTGCACAGCTTCATCATCAATTCATATATAAGTATAAAACCTAACCGCCAGTTTCTCATCAATCCGAGGTGTGAGGTTTTTCGCTGTCACGTCATACACAAAGCGATGCTTCGATAAGCCATTCTTTGATCATCACTAGCTCGTTTCATAACTCGGGTATGCCACATTGACAATTCACGACATATCACTGATTTAAATCAATGCATACCCTCTAATTTCATATGACTTAGAGATGAGGATAATATATTGCCACAAATCCGGTATACATTAACGGAAATCAGTGCTATGCGGTCAATTTCAACGTTAGACACACCATCCATACAAATCCGTTCTGGGTCTGAACGGAACAACAACCCGAAAATACTTAAATATGTTCAGGTCTCATGTAACTCATACCTCATATCGGTGGCCTACCAAATCGAGACATCAATCAACAATCAATATAAACAAATTCAAATATTCCCGGTCTTCATTCGTCGTCTACCGAGTCTTGAATTGCTTCATAACGTCGTATTATTGCTTGGAATGGGTTTCGAAAATATATTCGATCCCGGTCTTTCAAGTAATAAGTGTACTTTAAAATAGTAGCTATGGTTTACACAGGCTTTTCAATTCAAATCTCCTTCCAAATAATTATTAAATCATTTACGACTCAAGATTTGAATTTCATACATCTCGTTATCGTCTTATCTCTTCTTTGAAATCAAAGATTATCACTTAGCTTTAATTTCTTACCTTTAATTCCCTCGAATCAAAGATTTGATTAAATTTCCAATTACGATATGAATTTCCACCATTCAATCTCATCGGGTTTCAAGAATGATATTATTGAAGATACGATTCACGACAAAACCCAAATCAATTGATATTGAATCATAAATTACACAAAAATTTTATCCACTTATATTCGATGTAAATTCTCAAAATCAACGAATACTATAAGTGGAATAGCGATATAATAATATCTTCCAAATTCCCCAGATAGTATTTATTTACACTATGAATTTTTATACCGAGTATCGAAGATTTATTTCTATCTAACTTATTTCAATCAAGTGGAGAAACCCATATCTTAATTAAAAGATTTATCCAACTCTTTGATATTTGATCTGGATAGAAATACTTTCAACTTATCTTCAATATTAATCTCCGTATCCAACTCATGTTATAAGCGGAATAATGGTGAATTACCTTTTAAATTCCTCAGATAATAAGAGTTCTCATCTACCGAATTAATATCAAACATCCGAAGATTTATCTCCAAGCATATCCAATTTTTAAAATTGGAAAACCCATTTCAATTCCCTATACCGTATTTCCAATACTTTAACAATCTTTGAAACTATTTTATAAATCATTCTTATAATCAAATAATAGTTCCTGCTTAAATTTCAAACAAATAACAACATTTGGAATTGTTACTAGAGGTACTGCATTTAAAATAGCCATTTAAATCAAATAGATTTAAAATTGTTCGAAATTCAAATATTCCAATCCTTTTCAAAACTGTTATCATTTGCAATTCAATGTTTTCCTTATTTCAGGTCAAATTAATTTCAAATAGTCAGTTCAAAACTTGAAATCAATATTTACGAATTGTTGCATCATAGTGCATCCTATTCAAACCATATAATGATTTAAATTTAAATTATTCAAGTCCTTTCCAAATTTAATTTATATTTCCAAATCATTTGAAACAGTTTCAAATTATATTTCAAACTAGATTTCGATTTACCATCCCGTTGTCGGACCAGTTAGGGATAGCCAGGGAGAGTAGGAAACTGAATTTTCAAACCCAAGCCTAGACACCATCCTCTCTATCATCCTAGAACGTTCTGGTGTCTATATATTATCATATTATGTTTTCAAAAACATGTAAAACCATATTCAAAATTTCAAAATCTCATTCTGAAATAAACTGAACATGATAATAATTAATATTAGAAAATCAAACTTCATTTATATGGAAGGGGAATAAAATTGATCAACTGTATAATCCCATAACCATGGTATTGTGTGTGCGTCATACAAACAGAATAAATCAACCATATACATCAGATGATAATGAATTATCGTTATCATCAACAACAAACAGTTCAGTTGTGCACAAGCATTACTGTCGATAACGCTTCCAGTGTTCAGTGTGTTATCTAACTACATGCACATCCATTTACATAATATCCATCACACAATCATCATCAACAAATTATAATTATCTCAGCAAATTATAATTAACTAATTTAAACAAATAATTTAAATTAGTAGTTCTCACCATACTAGCTCCATCATCTTCATTACCCAGACGAACAGACCAACGAATACTTCCATCGTCACTCGTAATGTTCTCGATCCATTTAGATTAGCAGTTGATGATTTTCTGCTAATTTATACATATTGGAATTAAATAAATGACGATGTTCATATATATATATAAGGCAATTTATTTTTTTATTTTATTATAAATTTATACTTAACAAAATTTCCAATACTATATACCACTGCGTTCTACTTTCAAATACGATTCTAAGGCTTCTGACGGCGAGTAAATCCGGTTTGAAACGAGTGAGATATCACTTTCTAAAGTTTGAACTAAATTAAAACTTAAAATAAAAAAATAAACTAAAACCCATACCAAACAAATCCGGATCAAGCCCAATTGCACAAACTCCAGCCCAACTCCCTTTCTTCTTCTTCCCTCCTTTGTTCTTTTTCCACGCTCCATTCCTGTCCAAGAAACCGCGCACGTCAGTGCACACCCCACACCAAAAACCTCCACCGAACTTTGCTTCGAAACCACCATCTCATTTCTCCTCCTCTCCCCGACCGAATGCACCAACTCGCCACTCTTAAAGCTTCGTTCGGGAACCCGACGTGCGAACCCGACCTCACGTCTGAACCCAATACTTGCTGTGAAACGCATGCACAAGCAACAAAAGATCGACACTTTTCACTCTGAAATCCACCGAAAAACTTCACATCGAAGCTCTCTCCGTGCTCATTACAATGCCATTCTCGGATTCAACCATCATCACCTCCATCTCTGGCAAAACTCAAACCTAATTTCTGACGATCCAAATCATCGACACGGAATCGCTTCAAACTTACATGAAAAATACTATACGCTCTGTTGGTCCTAACGGCGCTGACGGCGTTGAACGATTTTTCCTGGATTGTGAGATTTGATTTTTCGAAGTTTCCTTTGCAATTTTTGATTGTTCAGTAAAACTGAAATTTCTCTTTTGATCTTTGATGAAAACAGGATCCGTCAGTTTCTAAAAATCGGCAACGATGATAGAACAAATTTCATGCAGATCATTTTTACTGAAATTGAGTAGATTGAGAGTTGTGGATTTTTAAATAAGGAGAAATGTAGGTTTATGAACAATAAGGAGGAGCAGCATCTTTTGAACGTGAAATGCAAATTGGAATTTTGGTTAAATGGTGAGGAATACATGAACTTATATAGGCATTTTGAGGGGTAATTTAGTCATTTTAATAAGGGACACTTGGTATGTTTCATGAAGGTAATTACATGCATGAGGACAACTCAATGGACACTTGGTTTTACAACATGAACTCTTTGACGCATGATGACAAGTAGGAGGGCACATCATTCCTATGCATTAAATTAATATATTTGATTTAGTAACATGAGTTGTAATGCTTATAAATGTTTCCAAACAAATGTAACACCTTATCACTTGAGAGAATATATATATATATATATAAATGTAACTTATTTATAATTCAAAAATATTTATCTATATTATTCAGCAAATATACATTTACCAAAAATTTATACTATTAAATGGTTTAAAATAAATACATAAAAATCCTTATACAATTTTATAAGTACCATTATAATCTATCAAAAATGAATACAAAAAAAATCATTCTTGTGAAATCATAAATAAATTATACTTCACCAAATTCATATTTTAAAAATTAATATTATCAAAATTTGGAAATAATATAAAATCTTATAAATTAAATATAACTTTTAAAGTAAGATTTTCTTATACAAAAATCATATTTAATAAAACAAGATACTTATTCAAAGTAAAAATTTATATTCAAACCTTATAAAAATCAATTTATATTCAAAAAATCCAAATTATTAAATAAAATTCAAATCAAACTTAGTAAAAATTATGGGATGTTACATTCACCCCCTCTTAGAAACTTTTCGTCCTCGAAAAGGAAGTCGAGTAAATTTAAGCTCCTTAACCAATCTTTAAATTCCCATTTCTCTCTTAACATATCGGGAATGTAATGGTCAGAACCAAGGTCCATATTATCTCAGGATACTTTATCTAATTCTCACTAAAGGTAGAGTCTAAGGACACTTCTATAATCTCGTGATTACTAAGGTCGTCACTGGTCATAATTGCAATCGAATATTTTCGAGTTAGACTCCTAGCTGCTACCACTACCACTGGGAGAACTGGGATAGATACGGTCTAGTACTTAGAGGTATATGACCCTAAGAAAATTCTAAAAGTTTGGAAATTATCTTTCTAACTTACTCATATGGAACCCATGATTTTCCTTATCAATTCTAAGGCCAAGTGCTTAAATTAGAAATTTAAATCTAAATTCTCAAATAAATCTTTTCCCTAATCAAACAATTACCCTGCAAAATACCATCTTGGCTAAATTTAGTATTAGAAATTCTATTGTTCTCAATCCAAATTCAAGTTCAATTTTTAGAGATAATTCAAAATACTGGTTTCAAATCTAAATTAATTCACTTGTCCATGGCTTTATCAGAGCAGGGCAAAAGGAAGAATTCAGAAATAAAGTTGGACAGACGACAATTTGGGGTGATATTCAAAAGATGACAATGGGTCGAGCAGAACCCAGCGACAAGGAAAGAGATAGAATTATATTTTTGAAATACTCATTCTATTTCAAATTTTATTCCAATCGTTTCCCATCTCATGTTAACTCATTTATAAGTTAAATTTATACTCATTAATATTCATAATTTAGTTGAATAACACTTTTCTAAATCCACTTTAAATTAAAAATGTATATAACTCTTTTTCATTCTTGTTTAAATATCAAATCTTGTTTAGAAAATTTTTCTTCTTACTCAACTAGCCAAAAAATCTCCTAAATAGTTTTATTTAAAATTACCATCATGCTTCCTCTGTGCACTCTGATTATGCGTATACATGTTCAAGCTAGGGTTGTTTCAAATATCAATCTTGACATTTTCAGAACTCGCTTCTTCAAACTTAATATTTCAAAGATCCAAAATTTTCCTTACTTCGATGTTTGTTACGATTCAAATTAACTTTTTAAACTCATTCCTAACTTAAGTCAAAATCATCCCTTTAAACAAGTTCTTAACTTAAGTCAAAATCATCTTCAAATTCCTTAAGGGGTGGTATTGATATAATTTCTTAATGGATTTTCACACTTACGTGTTCTTTCTAATTCTTAAGTATAGTTTACTTCTATAATATCCCCTTTTGTTATTATCAAAATAGTTTGTTTTACATCTATAACACATTGTCCTAACATTATATTCCCTTTTAATATTTTAACATATCGAAATAGTTTAAGTATTCCTCGACGTCTTAACTAGAGTCATATAGTCATCCCACTTTCGAAGCTCGAAAATGAGTACTGATGATGTTGCAATCATCATCAAATCATCCCCAGGCGACTAGAGTGTGACTCTATATCTATCTAGTATATTTTGGGCTTCACATATACGTTGATCAGACGTATATTCAAAACCCTTATATACTCGATAGTCCAATTGTGACGTCGAATAAAACACTCGAAACCCTTATTTCCCAAAAATATATTTCAAATTATAATCGTTTTCAAAATGATTTACTTGTTCAAAAATACCTTATATATGTTTCAAAAATACGCTCTCTTGTCATAATATTCCAAAATCTCACTCTAGGGTATTTCTAACCCTATCTTTAATGAGATATTATTACTCTGAGCAGTCCTTTTCTTTTGTCCAAATATGTACGTACCTCATAGCTTTGTATAACCAAAGCTCTGATACCAAAATGTAACGACCCATCTTTTTGCCCGGTTTCCGCCGATAATTAAACCTACTCAAACCTTTCATAAAGACGGATTGTTATGGGTACATACATATATTGAACAGAATAACAGAACTTTTTATTGCAAAATACAATGTTACATCAGAGTTACATAGAATATCAGAGTTATACATATACAGCGGAAGAAAAGAAAATATACTCTCAGCGGAAGATCCTCATGATATAGCGGAAGCTCCAAACTCTAGCGTGGACTCCAACTCTAAAAGCGCTCCGAATACTGCTCCAACGATCTATAACTGCAAAACTAAACTACTAGCTGCCCATCTGGAAATTAATGGGCACCCAGAGTTTAGAAAGGAACAATAAACTCCAGGTCAGTCGTGGGACTGGTGTGAGAACTAAAAAAAACAGTTATTTTTAGGATTTATTTCAAAGTTGGGAAAATCATCGGACCACGTCGCTAACACAGGACGGGTTAACTCCATATGAATTCCCATGCATAGAAATTCGCTATGACTTTTGAAAATGAAGCTATCATAAGCTCGTCCCACATCACACAATGCAAGCGCACACCAGATGGGCGAGTTTTATCTTATGATAACCAATATGTTTTCATACATGAAAATTCTCTTTTAATATTATCATATAGTGCGAAAAACAATTTCGCAGATAAATGTATTAATCCTAGATGGCATAATACCCATAATATTATGTCGCCATATATATATATATATATATACACACACACACACACACACACACACACACAATCAAAAATCGTATGGCTCGTATTGGAGATGGGATTTCCAACTTGATGGTTCCTGGCACGAAAGATCAATCAGGGATACAAAATGAAGTGCCTCACGGCTTTTTCATCCATCATACGGACACCAATTACACATCGTCAGGGCAGATCAATGGTTTTCGACCAGACACAGCCCCCCGAACATACCCAACTTCCCCAGGTTCATAATTGGTTTCCCACTGCTGCACAGCTTCATCATCAATTCATATATAAGTATAAAACCTAACCGCCAGTTTCTCATCAATCCGGGGTGTGAGGTTTGTCGTTGTCACGTCATACACAAAGCGATGCTTCGATAAGCCATTCTTTAATCATCACTAGCTCGTTTCATAACTCGGGTATGCCACATTGACAATTCACGACATATCACTAATTTAAATCAATGCATACCCTCTAAGTTCATATGACTTAGAGATGAGGATAATATATTGCCACAAATACGGTATACATTAACGGAAATCAGTGCTATGCGGTCAATTTCAACGCCAGACATACCATCCATGCAAATCCGTTCTGTGTCTGAACGGAACAACAACCCGAAAATACTTAAATATGTTCAGATCTCATGTAACTCATACCTCGTATCGGTGTCCTACCTAACCGAGACATCAATCAACAATCAATTTAAACAAATTCAAATATTTCCGGTCTTCATTCGTCGTTTACCGAGTCTTGAATTGCTTCATAACGTCGTATTATTACTTGGAATGGTTTTCAAACATATATTCGATCCCGGTCTTTCTAAGTAATAAGCGTACTTTAAAACAGTAGCTATGGTTTACACAGGCTTTTCAATTCAAATCTCCTTCCAAATAGTTATTAATTCATTTACGACTCAAGATTTGAGTTTCATACATCACGTTATCATCTTATCTCTTCTTTGAAATCAAGGATTATCCCTTCGCTTAAATTTCTTACCTTTAATTCCCTCGAAACAAAGATTTGATTAAATTTCCAATTACGATATGAATTTCCACCATTCATTCTCATCGGGTTTCAAGAATGATATTATTGAAGATACGATTCACGACAAAACCCAAATCAATTGATATTGAATCAAAAATTACACAGAAATTTTATCCACTTATATTCGATGTAAATTCTCAAAATCAACGAATTCTATAAGTGGAATAGCGATATAATAATATCTTCCAAATTCCCCAGATAGTATTTATTTACACTATGAAATTTTATACCGAGTATCGAAGATTTAGTTCTATCTAACTTATTTCAATCAGGTGGAGAAACCCATATCATAATTAAAAGATTTACTCTTTGATATTTGATCTGGATAGAAATACTATCAACTTATCTTCAATATTAATCTCCGTATCCAACTCATGTTATAAGCGGAATAATGGTGAATTACCTTTTAAATTCCTCAGATAATAAGAGTTCTCATCTACCGAATTAATATTAAACATCCGAAGATTTATCTCCAACCATATCCAAATTTTAAAATTGGAAAACCCATTTCAATTCCCTATACCGTATTTCCAATACTTTAACAATCTTCGAAACTATTTTATAAATCATTCTTATAATTAAATAATAGTTCCTGCTTAAATTTCAAACCAATAACAACATTTGGAATTGTTACTAGAGGTACTGCATTTAAAATAGCCATTTAAATCAAATAGATTTAAAATTGTTCAAAATTCAAATGTTCCAATCCTTTTCAAAACTGTTATCATTTGCAATTCAATGTTTTCCTTATTTCAGGTCAAATTAATTTCAAATAATCAATTCAAAACTTGAAATCAATATTTACGAACTGTTGCATCATAGTGCGTCCTATTCAAACCATATAATGATTTAAATATAAATTATTCAAATCCTTTTCAAATTTAATTTATATTTCCAAATCATTTGAAACAGTTTCAAATTATATTTCAAACTAGATTTCGATTTACCATCCCGTTGTCGGACCAGTTAGGGATAGCCGGGGAGAGCAGGAAACTGAATTTCCAAACCCAAGCCTAGACACCATCCTCTCTGTCATCCTAGAACGTTCTGGTGTCTATATATTATCATATTATGTTTTCAAAAACATGTAAAACCATATTCAAAATTTCAAAATCTCATTCTGAAATAAACTGAACATGATAATAATTAATATTAGAAAATCAAACTTCATTTATATGGAAGGGGAATAAAATTGATCACCTATATAATACCATAACCATGGTATTGTGTGTGCATCATACAAACAGAATAAATCAACCATATACATCAGATGATAATGAATTATCGTTATCATCAACAACAAACAGTTTAGTTGTGCACAAGCATTACTGTCGATAATGCTTCCAGTGTTCAGTGTGTTATCTAACCACATGCACATCCATTCACATAATATCCATCACACAATCATCATCAACAAATTATAATTATCTCAGAAAATTATAATTAACTAATTTAAACAAATAATTTAAATTAGTAGTTCTCACCATACTAGCTCCAACATCTTCATTACCCAGACAAACAGACCAACGAATACTGCCATCGTCACTCGTAATGTTCTCGATCCATTTAGATTAGCAATTGATGATTTTCTGCTAATTTATACATATTGGAATTAAATGAATGACGATGTTCATATATATATAAGGCCATTTATTTTTTTATTTTTTTTATAAATTTATACTTAACAAAATTTCCAATACTATATACCACTGCGTTCTATTTTCAAATACGATTCTAACGCTTCTGACGGCGAGTAAATCCGGTTTGAAATGAGTGAGATATCACTTTCTAAAGTTTGAACTAAATTAAAACTTAAAATATAAAAATAAACTAAAACCCATACCAAACAAATCCGGCTCGAGCCCAATTGCACAAACTCCGGCCCAACTCACTTTCTTCTTCTTCCCTCCTCTGTTCTTTTTCCACGCTCCATTCCTGTCCAAGAAACCGCGCACGTCGGTGCACACCCCACACCAAAAACCTCCACCGAACTTTGCTTCGAAACCACCATCCCGTTTCTCCAGCTCTCCCCGACCGAATGCACCAAATCGCCACCCTCTCAAAGCTTCGTTCGAGAACCCGACGTGCGAACCCGACCTCACGTCCGAACCCAATACCTGCTGTGAAACGCATGCACAAGCAACAAAAGATCGACACTTTTCACTCTGAAATCCACCAAAAAACTTCACATCGAAGCTCTCTCCGTGCTCATTGCAACGCCATTCTCGGATTCAACCATCATCACCTCCATCTCCGGCAAAAGTCAAACCTAATTTCCGACGATCCAAATCATCGACACGGAATCACTTCAAACTTACATGAAAAATACTATAAGCTCTGCTGATCCTAACGGCACTGACGGCGTTGAACGATTTTTCCTGGATTGTGAGATTTGATTTTTCGAAGTTTCCTTTGCAATTTTTTATTGTTCAGTAAAACTGAAATTTCTCTTTTGATCTTTGATGAAAACAGGATCCGTCAGTTTCTAAAAATCGGCAACGATGATCGGAAAAATTTCATGCAGATCATTTTTACTGAAATTGACTAGATTGAGAGTTGTGGATTTTTAAATAAGGAGAAATGTAGGTTAATGAACAATAAGGAGGAGCAGCATCTTTTGAACGTGAAATGCAAATTGGAATTTTGGTTAAATGGTGAGGAATACATGAACTTATATAGGCATTTTGAGGGTTAATTTAGTCGTTTTAATAAGGGACACTTGGTATGTTTCATGAAGGTAATTACATGCATGAGGACAACTCAATGGACACTTGGTTTTACAACATGAACTCTTTGATGCATGATGACAAGTAGGAGGACACATCATTCCTATGCATTAAATTAATATATTTGATTTAGTAACATGAGTTGTAATGCTTATAAATGTAGCCAAATAAATGTAACACCTTATCATTCCTATGCATTAAAGGAGGTTTTTATTGGTTTTTGCAATAAAGTGAACCAATTTTCAAATATATATATATATATATATAAATGTAACTTATTTATAATTCAAAAATATGTATCTATATTATTCAGCAAATATATATTTACCAAAAATTTATACTAATAAATGGTTTAAAATAAATACATAAAAATACTTGTACAATTTTATAAGTACCGTTATAATCTATCAAAAATGAATACAAAAAAATCATTCTTGTGAAATCATAAATAAATTATACTTCACCAAATTCATATTTTACAAATTAATATTATCAAAATTAGGAAATAATATAAAATCTTATAAATTAAATATAACTTTTAAAGTAAGTTTTTCTTATACAAAAATCATATTTAATAAAACAAGATACTTATTCAAAGTAAAAATTTATATCCAAAACCTTATAAAAATCAATTTATATTCAAAAAATCCAAATTATTAAATAAAATTCAAATCAAACTTAGTTAAAATTATGGGATGTTACAATATGCGATTGGGAAAGAAGGTCCGTGGCGGGCTAAGGGATTAATGGGCTGAAATTGAAGGTGGAGCCCAACTAAATATATATTAAGTTTATTTTAATTCAAAACAGAATACGATCCTGTAACTTTAATATCTTGTACCCACGTGATTGGAATTTGACGAAACTGGATCAGTTAGGATCGTATGGACGAAGGCTACAAAATGGAATTGGTTTGGAGTGATTTGGAGCTCATCTCAATTTATGGCGAAATAAAACGTCAGAACGGAATAACTGAATGGTTATCGTTATTTAACGATAACCAACCAAAGTGAGTAAAACTCACTAACTCTATTCTATATATATTTTTATAAATATAATCTAGCGTTGATAAAAGATGATTTATTTTTGTGTGATGATTGCTTGGTTGAATTGCTGTTTGTTGGTTGAAATTGCAGATAACGATATATACACATATCGTTAAACAAACATTTATTCGGATTATCAGAATAGTACATATTGAACTGAAATTGTTGTGAATTATATTGTGTAAGGTCTGTGGATGCAGTGAAACATGTTGGAGGGATCCAACTGG
Organism: Allium sativum; assembly: GCA_030737875.1. NCBI lineage: Eukaryota > Viridiplantae > Streptophyta > Magnoliopsida > Asparagales > Amaryllidaceae > Allium > Allium sativum. Next base: position 324,585,724 of record CM060920.1, on the reverse strand, counting down.
ATTCCTTAATATTTATTATATTGTTTTTCATATATTGTAATATATGATGTGGTATATAATCTGTTATTGATTGTTTGTGTTTGGATGATGATTGATCCTTTTGATTTGGTATTTTAAGTACCATATGAAATACAGGTGTAAAAAGTGAATTTTCAAAGTGTATTTTGAAAATAAAATATTTATATAAAATCAATGGATTTTAAATAAAAGGAAATATTTATATGAAATAAAGAGAATTAAATAAAGGAAATATTTGTAAAAACAAATAGAATTGAAAGGGAATATTTGTAAACATTTACAAATAGAATTGAAAAGGAAATATTTGGAATCATTTATAAATAGAATTATAAAGGGGATATTTATTCAGAAAATAAATAGTCGTTATAAAAGGGAGTATTGTATAAAATGAATAGAACTTTACAAAAGAAAATAAGTGGGAAATAAATATTAAATGGAAATCTGTTTTTAACAGGTGAATGGGAAAGATTCATTTAAAGTAGAATAAAGTACAAATCTGTTCTAATAGAGAAAATGTAGAAGATTAATTTATAAATAATGTTTTATAAATTAATTAAATAATTTATCATTGGACAAATTGAACATATTAGTCAAAATTTATATATGGAAGTAAAAATCAGTTTTCACATTGATATTTGAGATTGAAATTGAATGTAGCAAGCATAAAAGGATTAATAAATGAGATTTAAGTGTTAGAAATAAAAAGGAGATTTCGTATGAATAATTCTATAAATAAATGTATAAATAGAATTTGGAAATGGGATATTATTTAAAAATACGAAATCAAACTTAATGGATCATATAAACGGAATATTTTCACATTCGATGTGAACAATGGATTAAAATAAATATTTTATAATTTAAAACATTTATAAAGAAATTGGGTTTTGAATAGGAATTCAAATGCGAATTTGAATGGGAAAGGAATTAGAGTTAATGAAATAAAGTTAACCAAATTAGAGTTAATCGAATAGAGTTAATCGAATAGAGTTAATCGAATTAGAGTTAATCGAATATTAGTTATTCAAATTAGAGTTAATGGTTAGAGTTTATCGAATTAGGGTTAATCGAATATTAGTTATTCGAATTAGAGTTAATCGATTAGAGTGAATCGAGTTAGAGTTATCGAATATTAGTTTTTCAAATTAGAGTTAAACGAATTGGAGTTAATCGAATATAGTTATTTGAGAGGAGATTATCTAATATAGTTTATTAGAAGAGAGTTATCGAATATAGTTATTCGAGAGGAGTTTATCGAATATAGTTTATTCGAAAGAGAGTTATCGAATATAGTTTATTCGAAGGAGAGATTATCGAATATAGTTTATTCGGAAGAGAATTATCGAATATAGATTATTCGAGAGAAAATTATACATTTAAATTAGACTATATCGAATGTAGGAAAGTACTTTTTACTTTCCGATTTTTAAATCAAGATTTATTTATGTAATAAATTAGTTGTTTAATTATTTATTCAAATTAAGAAACAAAATCTATATTTAAGTTATTATATTTCGAAGGCATGGGATTTTAACACTATAGTTATAATCAAATGATTTATGTAAAAGAAGTGGATTCGAAAATAGAATTCAAGAGTTACGTAGGGAAGTTTTGTTGAAGATTTAAAATGTGAACTTTGTCTATTTCGATGTTAGAAATGTTGTTCAGTTAAGGTCTGAGAGGTAATTATACCCCAACTTGATTGACTTCATTTTTAACTAAGGAATGGTTAAGGTTCGATAGGGAAGGTTAGTTAATTGAATTTAGTTAATAAGTGTTAATGACTCGAGTGGGCATAGCGATCTTTTATTTAAACATTTGTTTAAATCCAATGAAGGAGTTTTGGAAATGTTTTTCAAAGAAGAATCGAAAATGTTTTCTAATATAGAAAATAAGAAATGAGAGTAAATATGGAAATATTTTCCAATGATTAATAACGTATATTTTCTAAATTTATAAAATAAGAATTTACGAATATGTGGAAACGGAGATAGGGAAATGAATAATTGAATGGCAAATTAAATTAAAGGAGATCAGTGTTGATTGATGATTTGCTCGGTAAGTTTTCCATTTGGAAATACAACCATTTGCACGCATGTTTTCCTTTGATAGTTAAATCACCGACTATCAAAGTTTTTGACAATTTCCGTTGTCAATACGGAGAGACTGGGATCAGAATCATTTTTTGAAAACCACTTTGTATGGGCGATAGCGTATGTATCAAGTAGGATGAAGACGATTGAAGATGGAGTTTATGCAAGGGCTATTCTGGAGATCCTAGGTAGAAATTTCCTAAGATGGATTTACAGAATAGTGTCTTCGGTTTGTCCAGACCCAAGACCAGGTGTATAGACGAATGTCTGACAGAGTATATCTAATGGATCACGTAAGTTGATCGCTTCAAACGTATCCATGTTTGGTGGCGGAGGAATTCTTTTCTCTTAGCTTTATACCCGTGATAATTTTGGGGAAATTAAGTTGTGATTTGGTGGGTATGACGATATGGAATTCAAAGTAAATGGAGGTGTGATCTGTCAAAAGATACGTTATGACCTCAAGCCTCATCAACCGAGAAATGACAAAAATCAGGTAGGCAGCATGGCTATGTGGGTCGCCCCCATTAGGGTGTATTGTCACCATCTAGAGAATATTCATATTTGTTACTTCTTTTCGCTTCTGTATTTCGCGGGAACGGTTGTGTTGCTAGCAAACGTAGGTGACAATATATTATATACACTCAAGAGAAATGAGTGGTTGGTCATGCGTGGGCCGGGTTGCAAGATGTTCTTGTTGAACCCAGTGTATTCCTCTCTAACGATACACTATCGACAGGTGGTTCCATACCTTGTCATAGTTGGAATCCAATCCCCAATAAGCGCCTGCGGTTTAGATTGCATACTATGTATATATGGAGCACGAGATGCAAGCCATCTGCTAGATTGTTAATTACTTGTGATTAGACATTATTATAATATCAGAAAACTATTGATTTTGAAAATGTTTTGGGTTATTGTAAGGTAAAAACCATCCGTGTTTATGTGTGGATCGGTCTTACGATTATCATTTATTTGAAAAGCATTTTTGAAAAGTTGAACCGAATGGTTGGAGTTGACTCACACCAGTCCCATGACTGACCCAGAGTTTTTTTTCCCTAAACTCTTGGGTGCCCAAATTTGTACGGGCAGTCAAGTTGACAGGATTTACAGATACACTAGATGTAGCTTGGAGCAGGAGGCTTTAGCAGCATTTTATAGCTATTTTTTATTTCCGCTGTGATGTAAGTGTTGTACTCTAATATACAAATACATAATTGTGTTTTCAATGTTATTTTGTTTGCTATATTTTATTCGTTCCGCTGTGAGATTCGTGTTACTCTGATGTTGTTGTGTTCTTCTTCTTCTATTCTAATAGTTCTACCTTATCTATTCTCACCCTCTAACTTCTTTCTATTAACTATCCGGTATTTCCAATGTCTGAATAGTCGGCATTTGAATTTGTGTCGATCTTCGTAGTCGAAAATCTCTGGGTCGTTACATATACGATGTGCTTGTGCACGATGAAGAAGAATGATACCACTACACCAAATAAGTGATTTTATAACATTTCACATTTCTTGATTTCTAACATTTATAAATGTCGTAAGCTATCAACAATGAAAAAGTGTTAAGACCTCTAGAAAAGTGTTACCAAAAATAATAAATATTTTCTACAAAATGTGCAAAACACATTAATATTGCTTCCTAACACTAAAAGGTGTTAACAATGGCTAGCAATATGCAAATATTCATTTCTCAATCTGCTCGTATCCATTACCAAACTCGGGCCATAAATTTCATCACTCAATTTTAGAGTTTTAATGTCTTCAAAATCACGATTCTCCTCAAATCCGCCACTATCTCATCCCAATCAACTGTGTCATTCGATTTAGAGTTCGTCTGACTATGTCGTTCAACTTGAATCTAGAATCTCCTCAAATTTGCTCTTCGTTCAACTAAGTCTCTAAAATCATGTGAATTTGGATTCACTTCGTTCGATTTTGGGTTTCTTTCGTAAAGTTATGTATATCGATTACAAGTATTACGTCTTCCATTTTATACGATTTGTTTAATTTGGTCTGCTTCATTTTCTAGTTCCTCAATTTCCTCATATTTTGTTACTAATTTACATTTATATTCATTACTCATGAGTGATTTATATTTTCAACAGACTGTCCATGCTCTGATTTTGATTGTTTCTTATAGTTGGATCCGAAGAAATTCTGGATCTTGCTCGGTAGTACACATTGGTTGTTTGTTTGATTTACTTTTATATTTTTTATAAAACTCTTAGGGATATTTCTTCATAACTATTTTTTATGGCAATTGGCCGAGGAATCATTAGGCTTTTATTTGTGAGTTCTTCTAGTATGATAACCGTTAATTCATTAATGTTTTAGTTTATTGTTAGGGTTGATTTAATCTGTTTGTGTAATTTTAAAGGATGATCAGAGGTTACAGTAAAAAACAAAATATATTTTTTAGAAAAAGTAGGAGAATAAAAGAAGAAAAGAACATAAATGCATGTAATCTTATTTATGAATGATCAATGTAAGTTAAGTGTAAACGTACAAATATATAACAACTAGTACTTGTTCATTTAACTAATTCGAATATGTCAAATTGGTTATGATTGTGCAAAGAACTTAATATTACATTGTATTTTTGGTGTGTTTCTTTCTGAGATCAGAATTCTGGCACCGAATTACACAAATTTGTCTTACTTTGCTATAGGTTTCCTAAAAGCTTCTGCATGTATTTTTTGGGGTGACACCACATTCACTCATTTATATTTAAAGAGTAGGTAGGAGAGTTTTAGTGGAAAAAGAGAAAATGGATTATGTGATGGAAATCAAGGTGGCATTCAGGGGTGCTGTACTGTTTTGGGCAACAAAATGTTCATCTCTCTCTCTCTCTCTCTCTCTCTCTATATATATATATATATATATATATATATATATATATATATATATGTGTGTGTGTGTGTGTGTGTGTGTGTGTATGTTAAAAAAATAAAAATGAGTATCTTGTAATTTCATGTTAGTCTTAGATAGTTTACTGCATTAAATTAATATTGTTTAATCATGCAGGTGCATTATCTAATGCATTTGGAGCAATCGTTCTTGGTGCACCTATTGGCGTAAAGTGAGTATCCTTTTTGATGGACCACTAATCCAAAATTTCCCCCTATTTTCTGGTAGATTGCAAAAAGTTACAGTTTTAGCATGGATGCTTATGGTCTTTAAGGATTGTTCAATTTTTAGTAGTGTTAGTTCCGTTAAATTGTCTATACTAAGTGTCTGGCATGTCGTAATCCGACGTGTTTACATGCTGTAGGAATTTAAGGAAGACAGTATACTGGTCTCTTCTCATATCATTGTTCATGGTTAGTACATCATATTTATTGAAGCTACCATTGGTCCTTATCTTGGCTAACTGCATTGCACAATTCAGCAACAATCAGTTTTGCATACATCTGCTTGCCCTAAATTAGTTTCATTGATAGTTATATATATATATATTGCATGGAAACCGTTAATGTTTATATAAAACATAAACACAGTAGTCTTCATGGTTATTTATTTGGATAAACTAGTGATTTATTTTTTTCAATGATTATAGGTTGTGTCTGCTCCTTGTGTTTTTGGCTCATCAAGGATCGTTTGGCAAAAATATTTAGCTTTTTCCTTGAAGGCGCCTTTTTGGGTAGTTTTATACATAGTCCATCTATAATTATGTTGTACATATTTATGTTGTACAAATTATCCTCCATTTTCCTGGTAGGCGCCTTGTTGTACCATTAGTTGGTATTCAATGATTATAATTAACACACACATTGCTGATCGTTCTTTTATCCTATAACATACATGTTTGCTGAACGGTTTCTGTTCTTAATAGGTCTAGAAGCTTAGTGCATGTGACTTGTGTGAAATTGCTCGAGACACTGTGTACCAGCCTGGATTTTCACATGCTTCTAAGGTATGTTTATTGCACTTTTATGGTTGTTTATTGATTATAAAAAAGTTTGATAAATTGTTGAAAATAACTACTCTGTTAATGCATGGAAATGCCTACTGATTTCTTGAGAATTGTGAAATCTTTTTTCTTTCAATTGATCAACATTCGCCTGCAATTCAGTTTTGAAAACTGAGTCGCTGCCACTCAGTTTGAAAACTTGGTCGCTTGCAACTCATGATCATAAACGCAAACTAAAGAAAACTGGGCATGCGCTTCAAGTAGCAGAGGTATTTGAAATGAATTTTTTATTTCACTGGGTTGCTTTTTTCATGCTTCTATATACAAACATCATATGCTTGTTTATCTTCTGGAAGAATTAATGCGAATACTATTTGATGCGAGTTCAAAGTCAAAGGTATTGCACGAGGCAAGTATATTTTAGTGCCAAAGTTTGTCGACCGTATAATAGTATAACTTCCACAAGTCGTTTATTCGTCTTATCTAAATTTCTGGTCAATCGAGTCCTATCAACAACTATATGGGTAGCATTGCTCTTATCCACACTGAATTCCTATTTGTATCAGTTCATGTCGGTACTTAATTGTTGTCTAATGATTTGGTTTGCACTATGTTTATGTTCTACAATCTTTTATCACTTTAAATCATTACCCAATCAATGGATCTGGTTGTAAAAATCACCATTGTTTTTAAGTCTTTGATGCAAATGAGGTTGTAGCTTCTACTACTGTTTACCTCCAGTAATACTTTCATACATAGAATAATTTTCTAGTTTTATTTTTGTCCATCATCACTAAGGAGTTAAATATCTAAACAAATGATCATGCAACATGATATCTGAGCAATAATGTAAAAAACATGATATGGTTTTTATTCCATGGCCTTGATGGTTTGTGGGGATTTCCTGAACCACTCTATATATCTTACTGGATTTGTACTATATGTTAAACAAACTTATCGGCATTCAACACGTCTTTAATAATACATAGTTTTGAAAACTAAGTCACTTGCAACTCAGTTTTCAAACTGAATCGCGACAACTTAGCTTTCAAAACTGAGTCATTGTAGCCAATTGAATTGCAAATTGTCATTATTTTTAATGCTTTCTAGCTGTTAGGAGTAAGTGCTCAGAATGAGCATATTTGCCAACAAACTACACTAAAATATTTCATAGTTTTTATTGTACAGCCAAGAATATAAGTTTTAATCCAGTTTTCAATTTTTTTAAATTTCCATTACATATGTTTATCAAGTGCTTGTATCAAATTGTAACGACCCGGATTTTTGGCCGTTAAATTCTGAATATTTAAATTTGTTTTAAGAATTTTAATTGAATTACATATAAGAATTTATAACGAATTTGTTTATAAAACGAAGTTTGAACGTTAATTTATAATATAATTATAAAACGAGCTCAAAATCGCGCGGTAGTTCGTAATATAGAGTTTTAAACTTCAACTGAGGATACAGGATTCGATATAAGTCGGATTTCTGTGAAACAAGAAACATTGGAACCGTATTTATTATAATTTTCATATGAAAGAGAAAAATCCAGATTTCGTGTTATAATTTGTTAGTTATGGCCAAATCAAATTTTGAAATAGTCACTGTGGAAATCGTTATTTAAATTATACGCGTTAAAATAGCCGTTTTGCAAACGGACTCAGATTTCGACGAAATCAGTTTCATTGGGACCGTATCGTTAAATTATTGTACGGTGTTGAATTGCGTGGCAAACCGATGTCGTATGTGACCACGGTAGCCGTAAACGCTCGTTCAGTGCAATTAAATTAATTCAACTGAATAAAGAGATATTAGAGTATAACTTGAACAGACGATCGAATCAGGCCACGAAACCAGTTCCAGTGAGTTCGTAGCGTCGGATATAGTCAGGGTAGGTATATAGTTTGTTATTTTTAGAGATCGGCAAATTTGGTGTTCAGAAGGGCAGTGCGGTACGCGCCAAAAACAGTCTACCGGGGCAACAGTCTCAGAATGCGACGAAACTAGTGCCGTTGGGTTCGTATCAAAAAGTTATTGTCGGTGTTCGCAGTTTCAAGTTGTTTTGATTTATCTGGTGATCGTGAAAAATTTAAACACGTGTTGATTTCTGGTTTTATAAAGGAATTTTTTTCAAACGATGTCAGAATTCGACGAAACTTGTCCCATTGGGTTCAGAATACCTCTTTACACCAAGATTAGCTTTTTTATCAGTAGACAGAAGTCGACTGTGGTTAGTGTCACTGATACTTCACCGCGAAGTTTCGCTATAATATAAATAATATAATAAAATAAATATGCATAATATGCAAATCGATATTGGTTTTTGTTGAGACTGTAATGGGAAATTTCATTTATAGATATATGTGTTTGTAACCGTTTAAGCATATTTCCATTTATATAATCCGCGGACATAAAGAAATGTTTCAAGCCGACATAAGAGGTGCTATACACATACCTATTGTATACCTAGCAGCAGACATGTAAACAGGAAGTACTGAGGCCATTTAATAAATTATACAGTGCCACCCTATATTTTTAAAGCGTGTAGACAAAGGAGTCATAAATCACATGCACCATTAATTCTTCCGACTCACCTATGTTCTACTCTACTGACCTATTACTTCTCACCCACGTTTTACCGTATTATAAATATACACTGCCTTCCTTTTCAATTTCTTCGGGGAGAAATATTTCCAAGCCGAAGCTTGCTGGAACCGGCCACCAAAAAAAAAAAAAAAAAAAAAAAAAAAAAAAGAATGAAGCCGGCGTAAGTCTGAAGGAGGGGGGGAGCTGCTCCAGGGTAGTTGCGGTTCCAGTATTTGGTTTGTGAGGGTGTACTTTTTTTTTGGGGTTACGGTTGCTATTAAACAAAGGTGAAGTTCATTTTGTATGGAGGGATTTGGCATCGCATATGAGATGATGGAGGTTGTCTGGCTTAGTTCGGTTGTGGTGAGGGCTCGCAAATGACGACTTGTTAAGGCTGAGAGGAGGAGATTTTGTGGACTATGGGATTAAGGATGTATTTGTGGATTAAGTGGGGGCTTGCGAGATGATGCGCGTGGGAGGAAATGAGGGGTAGCTGGTGTTGCCGCGAGTTAATGAGGGAGGAGGAAGTTCTTAAGGGTGAAGCAAGTGGTGATTATTGCGGTGGACAATGGGTTGTCTTTCCAGTATTTTATTCATTTTGGTTATTGCCTTTGCGGGTTAGAAGGGGGTAGGAAGAGTTGGTTATGGCCAGGATTTTGAGTATCAGAGAAAAGAGAAAGGAGCCAACGTTAAAACGATGGTTAGTCATAATTAATAATTAGTTATCTTCATAATTTTAGTTAGACAAAAAAATGAATTAAATTAAAATATTATTAAAAACTAATGGTCTTTTTAATCGTTTTAAAATTTGTATTGTTATAACTCATCAGTTTGTGATCAGAATTGGATGCGATCAAATCCGTTGGAACCGTAAGGACCAGATCTATGTTGTGGAACTATTTGTGGCAAATAACAGAGCTACAGGAATTTCGTGATCAAATCAAACGCTTGTTTGATTTTAAATGAAACCTAAAGAAGAGCCGTCAACTACGAACCGAGGTGAGTAAACTCACTCGTTTAAAATATTTTTATAATGTGAAATGGTTGCTTGGTTGAATAGTTGATAAACTGGTTGATATAATCACATCGTCGATTGATTATTTTTATTAATGAGATATTTTTGATGTTACTAACATTTGTGGATGCAGGGAAACAGGTTGGAGGGATCCAACTGGGTCCCTCAACATTTTATTTACTGTTTTATTTGATGGTGATATATGTTATGCTACACTATCCATGGTTGAATTTGTGTGTTTGATTCACCCTGGCCTTAGGAACCTGGTATGTTAGATACCGTAAAATATCATTGAATGTGAAAAAGGGAATTAGAATTTAAAGGCAGAGTTTATTTCTAAATTAGAAATAATTTCTTTTCATTGGGTTGCAAATGGAAACCTATTCCATTGAGTAAACCAAGAAAAATGTTATAACTAAAGTTATAAATTAAGTGGATCATTAACCATTGGATAAATAAAAAGGTGAGTTCAAATATGAATGTATATTTGAAAGTGAGTATCGGTTTTGAGACCAATATTTGGAAATGGATCCGAATTTAGCAAACTACAGAGGAAAGTTTAAAGAAGATTTTCAAATGCTTAAAATAAAAGAAATAATAGTTTAAAACAAGGAAATATTTTGCAAATAAAATGTATATAAAAAGGGGATTTATATTAAGTGGTTAAAAGAATGTATAGTTTATAAATATGTTTAAAGAAGAACTTGAATTGTGTAAAATAAACAGAGTTTATAAATGAACAACGGAAGCGTGTGCGTCGCACACGGTATTTTATTCAAAACAGCAATTATAATGCTGTTATCATAAGAAAGGCTTTTATAATTTTAAACAGCGATTTTAACGCTGTCTTTGTAAGGAATGCTTCTATAAAACTAAACAGTGATTTTAGCGCTGTTGTTATAACAGAGGTTGTAAAGTCTATACAGCAATTTTAGACGCTGCTGTTATAATAAATGTCTTGGTAAATCTAAATAGCAATTTTAACGCTGCCGTTATAATAACTGTTTAAATAGCAATTTTAATGCTATGGTTATGATAAGTGCTCTATAATGCTAGACAGCGGTTTTAACGCTGTTGTGATAAGCAAATGTTTGGTTTAAAGTTGTGAGTTCTGACTATTTCAAAGTTAAGAATGTCGTTCAGTTAAGGTCTGAGAGGTAATTATACCCCAACTTGATTGACTGCATTATTGATGGAGAAATGGTTAAGGCTCGATAGCAAGGGTTGGTTAGTGATATCGTTAGTTAACAAATGATTTATGATTTGAGATATAATAACGATGTTTATAACATCAGTTAATTCAAGGGATTTAGAAATGTTTTCTAACTGGAGAAAAAGATATTTTCTCAAGAAAGGAATTATATTATTGGAAATGTTTTCAAATGATCGAGAGGGAAAATAGTGTTTTGAAAGAACACGAAAGATGGGAAATGGAATGGGAAATGATAATGTAATAAAGAACTAATATAAAAAGGGCCCAGTGTTGAATGATGTTTGGTCGATAGAATTTCCTTTTGGAAATAATATCATTGTTTGCACACCGACATGTTTTCATTTGATAGTTAAATCACCGACTATCAAAGTTTTGACCATTTTAACGTTGTTAATATGGAGAGACCGGTTGGATTATTATCCAGAGAACCACTCCGTATTGGCATAAGCGTTGCGAATCAAGTATGCTGAATATCTTGAAGACGGAGTGAAGTGCAAGGGCTATTGTATAAGTCTTAGATAACAGTGCCAAAGATGGATGTACTGAATAGTGCCTTCGGTTTGTCCAGACCCAGGACAACTTGTATGGATGAGTGTCTGACAGAGTATTTCCAAAGGGGGTTACGTACGTTGGTTCCTTCAAACGTACGAAGTTGGTGGCATAGAAGGGAAGCTTCTTTAGCCTAACAATCTGAGTATTTTTGTGGGAATCAATTAGTGATTTCCGATGGATCTGACGATGGGGCATTCAAAGTGAATGATGGCCAGATGTTCTGGAAGATAATTCAAACCTCAAGCCTCACAACCCGGAAGTGGACAAAAATCGGGCAGGCAGCATGGCTATGTGGGTCGCACCCATTAGGATGTATGATCACCTATCTAGAGAAATTCCTTTTGTTCTTAAATCTATCGATGCTGTCCCCTATCGGGAGGCGGTTGCTGATCCCAACCGTCGGTGGTATACATTCGATACACTCAAGCGAAATGAGTGGTCGGTCATGTGTGGGCCGGGTTGCAAGACGTTCTTGTTGAACCCAGTGTATTCGTCTCTAGAGATACACGTTCGGAAGGTGGTCCCATACCTTGTCAAGTTGGAATCCAATCTCCAATAAGTGCCTGCGAGTTTGATTGTATATTATATATGTAGAGCGTGAGATGCAAGCGTTCTACTAGATTTTAAATTACTTGTGATTAGACATTATTATAATATCAGATAATATATGATTTCCAAAGTGTTTTGGGTTATCGTAAGGTAAAAACCATCCGTGTTTATGTGTGGATTGGTCTTACGATTATCTTTTCTTTTGAAAAGGATTTTGAAAGTTAAACAAATGATTGGAGTTTACTCACACCAGTCCCATGACTGACCCAGAGTTTATTTTGTTTTGTTTTCCCTAAACTCTTGGGTGCCCAAATTTGTACGGGCAGTCAAGTAGTCAGGATTTTTCAGATATACTTGGAGAGCTTGGAGCAGGAGGCTTCACCAGTTAGCTATAGACTATCATATTTTCCGCTGTGTATTTTGTTGTATCTGGAAACAGGTGATTATAACTGTTCCAGAGATAACTGTTGTGCTCTGATGATGGTATGTATATGTACAGTTACTGCTTTGTATTTCAAAAGTTATGTTATTTAATATATTTTATTCGTTCCGCTGTGAGTTTGTGATCTTCGTTTTCTTCTATTCTAATATTTCTTTCTTTCTATTCCTCACCCTCTAACTTCTTTCTAATAATGGTTCGTATTTCTGTGCAATTTGGGTTGGACGTGTAGTGTTATCAGTTGACTCAAAGGGTACGGATTTGCGGGTCGTTTCATTTGGTATCAGAGCTGAAGGTTAAGTGATTACCTTGGCTCTGTGGCGTGACTCAATAGAGATGGGGTTAGTAATACCCTAGGTTGAGTTTGAGTATATAATAAGAGCGCGTATTTGTAAATTCGATATAAAATTTGTTTTATATTGTGTTGACTGGTTTGTTGAGCGGTTTATGAATTCTGGTCGATATAGGAAGTACAACCATATCGATAGGGGTTTCTAAACTCTCGAACAGAACAAATCGACTCAGTATTGTTTTAAAGTGGGTAAGTGATATAATTTGCCCAAAGGTTATTTTAATATAAAGGGATAATTTTCTGAAAATTATCGAATGTGTGGATTGTTATTACAATCAAAGGAAATTATAAAATATTGAAATGGTTGTATAAAACCAAATTGAATTTGTATAAGAATAGGATATACAAATAAGCTGAACTGAAATTTAATTCAAACCATAATTTGAATTTAAATCCCGGAAGTTTTGAAATATTCCTTGAAGTATTTTAAAGGTAATATGGCATTAGTTTGAAGAGATTTTTGAATAAGAATGGTTTAAATGGATTTTTAAAGGGATTAAGCACTGAAATCACTTCAGTGGCGAGAAAATAGTACTGATAATGGGTCGCGACATTATCGGTATTCATTTTCGAGTTTCTAAGTGATGGATTGCTACCATAATAGGTTTGTTAATGGAAATTTGTTTGAGAAACATAAAGTTGTTTAGAAATTCAAATGTTTTGAATTCAGTTGATTATAAATATGTGTATAAATATATATATGTACATATATATGATTTCAAACTAGTTGAAATAAAACCCGGGAATTTGAATTCTGAAATCTTTAACTTGTATAAGTTGGATAAATTGGTGGAAATAAATCAAATGGATTGAAAGTTAAATGGAAATTGAAACTCAAATGGAATAAGTGGATTGATTCCTGAAGTAGAGATCAGATTGGACTTGATAGAATTGGAATGGACTAATCAGAAGTTGATTAGAGAGTTAAAGATTGGGAGTTGGACTGATTGGAAATCAGTTGGAATGGATATGTTGAGCAGATATTGAATGGAAGCAAAGGCAAGAGATAGAATTTCTGCCGACAAAAAGGTACATGTTTACAATATTACTTGGGTTTGATGATTTTATGGGCCTATGAGGCAAGCCACTTGGCTTTTTGATTTTCTTTTGGATTGGAGAAGGACTAGAAAGGCGAGTTGTGGTTGTACCGATTGAGCCGTGCAGAGGAGATGCTGCCGAATTTTTTTAGAATTTAAAGTGTTAGAAAATTTTCAGAATTTTTTTTTTTTTCGTTAGTAGGAATAAATGAATATTTTAATTGAAATAAATTGGTCCAGTTAAACTGGAGTTAAGAGGTGGGAAAAACAAAAAGGAATTTTAAACCTAGGATACGTGGCATTTTCCCTACTTAGCAATTTCGAGGACGAAATTATTTTAAGGGGGAAGGAATGTAACGACCCGGATTTTTGGCCGTTAAATTCTGAATATTTAAATTTGTTTTAAGAATTTTAATTGAATTACATATAAGAATTTATGACGAATTTGTTTATAAAACGAAGTTTGAACGTTAATTTATAATATAATTATAAAACGAGCTCAAAATCGCGCGGTAGTTCGTAATATAGAGTTTTAAACTTCAACTGAGGATACAGGATTCGATATAAGTCGGATTTCTGTGAAACAAGAAACATTGGAACCGTATTTATTATAATTTTCATATGAAAGAGAAAAATCCAGATTTCGTGTTATAATTTGTTAGTTATGGCCAAATCAAATTTTGAAATAGTCACTGTGGAAATCGTTATTTAAATTATACGCGTTAAAATAGCCGTTTTGCAAACGGACTCAGATTTCGACGAAATCAGTTTCATTGGGACCGTATCGTTAAATTATTGTACGGTGTTGAATTGCGTGGCAAACCGATGTCGTATGTGACCACGGTAGCCGTAAACGCTCGTTCAGTGCAATTAAATTAATTCAACTGAATAAAGAGATATTAGAGTATAACTTGAACAGACGATCGAATCAGGCCACGAAACCAGTTCCAGTGAGTTCGTAGCGTCGGATATAGTCAGGGTAGGTATATAGTTTGTTATTTTTAGAGATCGGCAAATTTGGTGTTCAGAAGGGCAGTGCGGTACGCGCCAAAAACAGTCTACCGGGGCAACAGTCTCAGAATGCGACGAAACTAGTGCCGTTGGGTTCGTATCAAAAAGTTATTGTCGGTGTTCGCAGTTTCAAGTTGTTTTGATTTATCTGGTGATCGTGAAAAATTTAAACACGTGTTGATTTCTGGTTTTATAAAGGAATTTTTTTCAAACGATGTCAGAATTCGACGAAACTTGTCCCATTGGGTTCAGAATACCTCTTTACACCAAGATTAGCTTTTTTATCAGTAGACAGAAGTCGACTGTGGTTAGTGTCACTGATACTTCACCGCGAAGTTTCGCTATAATATAAATAATATAATAAAATAAATATGCATAATATGCAAATCGATATTGGTTTTTGTTGAGACTGTAATGGGAAATTTCATTTATAGATATATGTGTTTGTAACCGTTTAAGCATATTTCCATTTATATAATCCGCGGACATAAAGAAATGTTTCAAGCCGACATAAGAGGTGCTATACACATACCTATTGTATACCTAGCAGCAGACATGTAAACAGGAAGTACTGAGGCCATTTAATAAATTATACAGTGCCACCCTATATTTTTAAAGCGTGTAGACAAAGGAGTCATAAATCACATGCACCATTAATTCTTCCGACTCACCTATGTTCTACTCTACTGACCTATTACTTCTCACCCACGTTTTACCGTATTATAAATATACACTGCCTTCCTTTTCAATTTCTTCGGGGAGAAATATTTCCAAGCCGAAGCTTGCTGGAACCGGCCACCAAAAAAAAAAAAAAAAAAAAAAAAAAAAAAAGAATGAAGCCGGCGTAAGTCTGAAGGAGGGGGGGAGCTGCTCCAGGGTAGTTGCGGTTCCAGTATTTGGTTTGTGAGGGTGTACTTTTTTTTTGGGGTTACGGTTGCTATTAAACAAAGGTGAAGTTCATTTTTTATGGAGGGATTTGGCATCGCATATGAGATGATGGAGGTTGTCTGGCTTAGTTCGGTTGTGGTGAGGGCTCGCAAATGACGACTTGTTAAGGCTGAGAGGAGGAGATTTTGTGGACTATGGGATTAAGGATGTATTTGTGGATTAAGTGGGGGCTTGCGAGATGATGCGCGTGGGAGGAAATGAGGGGTAGCTGGTGTTGCCGCGAGTTAATGAGGGAGGAGGAAGTTCTTAAGGGTGAAGCAAGTGGTGATTATTGCGGTGGACAATGGGTTGTCTTTCCAGTATTTTATTCATTTTGGTTATTGCCTTTGCGGGTTAGAAGGGGGTAGGAAGAGTTGGTTATGGCCAGGATTTTGAGTATCAGAGAAAAGAGAAAGGAGCCAACGTTAAAACGATGGTTAGTCATAATTAATAATTAGTTATCTTCATAATTTTAGTTAGACAAAAAAATGAATTAAATTAAAATATTATTAAAAACTAATGGTCTTTTTAATCGTTTTAAAATTTGTATTGTTATAACTCATCAGTTTGTGATCAGAATTGGATGCGATCAAATCCGTTGGAACCGTAAGGACCAGATCTATGTTGTGGAACTATTTGTGGCAAATAACAGAGCTACAGGAATTTCGTGATCAAATCAAACGCTTGTTTGATTTTAAATGAAACCTAAAGAAGAGCCGTCAACTACGAACCGAGGTGAGTAAACTCACTCGTTTAAAATATTTTTATAATGTGAAATGGTTGCTTGGTTGAATAGTTGATAAACTGGTTGATATAATCACATCGTCGATTGATTATTTTTATTAATGAGATATTTTTGATGTTACTAACATCTGTGGATGCAGGGAAACAGGTTGGAGGGATCCAACTGGGTCCCTCAACATTTTATTTACTGTTTTATTTGATGGTGATATATGTTATGCTACACTATCCATGGTTGAATTTGTGTGTTTGATTCACCCTGGCCTTAGGAACCTGGTATGTTAGATACCGTAAAATATCATTGAATGTGAAAAAGGGAATTAGAATTTAAAGGCAGAGTTTATTTCTAAATTAGAAATAATTTCTTTTCATTGGGTTGCAAATGGAAACCTATTCCATTGAGTAAACCAAGAAAAATGTTATAACTAAAGTTATAAATTAAGTGGATCATTAACCATTGGATAAATAAAAAGGTGAGTTCAAATATGAATGTATATTTGAAAGTGAGTATCGGTTTTGAGACCAATATTTGGAAATGGATCCGAATTTAGCAAACTACAGAGGAAAGTTTAAAGAAGATTTTCAAATGCTTAAAATAAAAGAAATAATAGTTTAAAACAAGGAAATATTTTGCAAATAAAATGTATATAAAAAGGGGATTTATATTAAGTGGTTAAAAGAATGTATAGTTTATAAATATGTTTAAAGAAGAACTTGAATTGTGTAAAATAAACAGAGTTTATAAATGAACAACGGAAGCGTGTGCGTCGCACACGATATTTTATTCAAAACAGCAATTATAATGCTGTTATCATAAGAAAGGCTTTTATAATTTTAAACAGCGATTTTAACGCTGTCTTTGTAAGGAATGCTTCTATAAAACTAAACAGTGATTTTAGCGCTGTTGTTATAACAGAGGTTGTAAAGTCTATACAGCAATTTTAGACGCTGCTGTTATAATAAATGTCTTGGTAAATCTAAATAGCAATTTTAACGCTGCCGTTATAATAACTGTTTAAATAGCAATTTTAATGCTATGGTTATGATAAGTGCTCTATAATGCTAGACAGCGGTTTTAACGCTGTTGTGATAAGCAAATGTTTGGTTTAAAGTTGTGAGTTCTGACTATTTCAAAGTTAAGAATGTCGTTCAGTTAAGGTCTGAGAGGTAATTATACCCCAACTTGACTGACTGCATTATTGATGGAGAAATGGTTAAGGCTCGATAGCAAGGGTTGGTTAGTGATATCGTTAGTTAACAAATGATTTATGATTTGAGATATAATAACGATGTTTATAACATCAGTTAATTCAAGGGATTTAGAAATGTTTTCTAACTGGAGAAAAAGATATTTTCTCAAGAAAGGAATTATATTATTGGAAATGTTTTCAAATGATCGAGAGGGAAAATAGTGTTTTGAAAGAACACGAAAGATGGGAAATGGAATGGGAAATGATAATGTAATAAAGAACTAATATAAAAAGGGCCCAGTGTTGAATGATGTTTGGTCGATAGAATTTCCTTTTGGAAATAATATCATTGTTTGCACACCGACATGTTTTCATTTGATAGTTAAATCACCGACTATCAAAGTTTTGACCATTTTAACGTTGTTAATATGGAGAGACCGGTTGGATTATTATCCAGAGAACCACTCCGTATTGGCATAAGCGTTGCGAATCAAGTATGCTGAATATCTTGAAGACGGAGTGAAGTGCAAGGGCTATTGTATAAGTCTTAGATAACAGTGCCAAAGATGGATGTACTGAATAGTGCCTTCGGTTTGTCCAGACCCAGGACAACTTGTATGGACGAGTGTCTGACAGAGTATTTCCAAAGGGGGTTACGTACGTTGGTTCCTTCAAACGTACGAAGTTGGTGGCATAGAAGGGAAGCTTCTTTAGCCTAACAATCTGAGTATTTTTGTGGGAATCAATTAGTGATTTCCGATGGATCTGACGATGAGGCATTCAAAGTGAATGATGGCCAGATGTTCTGGAAGATAATTCAAACCTCAAGCCTCACAACCCGGAAGTGGACAAAAATCGGGCAGGCAGCATGGCTATGTGGGTCGCACCCATTAGGATGTATGATCACCTATCTAGAGAAATTCCTTTTGTTCTTAAATCTATCGATGCTGTCCCCTATCGGGAGGCGGTTGCTGATCCCAACCGTCGGTGGTATACATTCGATACACTCAAGCGAAATGAGTGGTCGGTCATGTGTGGGCCGGGTTGCAAGACGTTCTTGTTGAACCCAGTGTATTCGTCTCTAGAGATACACGTTCGGAAGGTGGTCCCATACCTTGTCAAGTTGGAATCCAATCTCCAATAAGTGCCTGCGAGTTTGATTGTATATTATATATGTAGAGCGTGAGATGCAAGCGTTCTACTAGATTTTAAATTACTTGTGATTAGACATTATTATAATATCAGATAATATATGATTTCCAAAGTGTTTTGGGTTATCGTAAGGTAAAAACCATCCGTGTTTATGTGTGGATTGGTCTTACGATTATCTTTTCTTTTGAAAAGGATTTTGAAAGTTAAACAAATGATTGGAGTTTACTCACACCAGTCCCATGACTGACCCAGAGTTTATTTTGTTTTGTTTTCCCTAAACTCTTGGGTGCCCAAATTTGTACGGGCAGTCAAGTAGTCAGGATTTTTCAGATATACTTGGAGAGCTTGGAGCAGGAGGCTTCACCAGTTAGCTATGGACTATCATATTTTCCGCTGTGTATTTTGTTGTATCTGGAAACAGGTGATTATAACTGTTCCAGAGATAACTGTTGTGCTCTGATGATGGTATGTATATGTACAGTTACTGCTTTGTATTTCAAAAGTTATGTTATTTAATATATTTTATTCGTTCCGCTGTGAGTTTGTGATCTTCGTTTTCTTCTATTCTAATATTTCTTTCTTTCTATTCCTCACCCTCTAACTTCTTTCTAATAATGGTTCGTATTTCTGTGCAATTTGGGTTGGACGTGTAGTGTTATCAGTTGACTCAATGGGTACGGATTTGCGGGTCGTTTCACAAATGCAGGACTTATAGAGGAGCTCTTTGGATTGTTGTAACGGCATTGAGGAATATGGAAAACCATTACAGTTTGGCACAGAAGATCTAAGATGATTAGATAAATATTTATAAAACTTTAAGTGTTTTCAAAATTAATTTTTTTGTAACCTATGTTTTAATATCTGAATGCTTGACATTGTGAAATTAAGGTATCTTTCAAAAAAAAATTAACATATGCTCCATTTACGTATTATTTTAAACTTGGCACTGGATCTATACGATGAATTATGTGTGATATGGAAACCATTCGTTTATGATATATGTTTATATCTATATATATGTATGTGTGTATGTGTATATATATTCTACTTTAAATATTATAATATTAGTATTGTAAGAAATTATATCTTATAAGTGTTAGCAGGATTATGATACCGACATTTATAAGTGTTACTGTATCTTATGGTTCCAACATTTATAAGTGTTAGCAATGAATATGTAATAACCCGGAAATCTGAGCCAATTTTAAATTTTTATTTTGGCAATTTTAGCGAATTTTGAATATTTATAATGATTTTATTTTAAATAATAACGACGAGAAATTTATTTGGAATAGAATTAGAACTTATATTTTTATTTGAATCGTCGTTAGAATATAAATATTTTATTTTAATTATAAAAGGAATTGAAAATGGCGCGGTAGTTTGAAAATTCGATTTCGAAATTCAAATGAATGTACAGGATTCAAAATAAACTGGATTTTAGCGAAACCAAAAATATTAGAATCTAATTGAGAATATCTTTTCAACGAATCCAAAAAATCGAAATTTCATAGCGGGAATAAAAAGTTATGCCCAGTTGAAAATTCAGAAAAGTCGCTATGGAATTCTGGCCCTTAAAAATGGAAATTTTGCAAAAGACCTCGGTTTTCGACGAAACGACTTTTGTTGGATCCTTGATGTCAAGTTATTGATAAGTTTCAAAATTCGTAATTTTTCTAATCAATATGTGAGCGTGGAAAAAGAAAATGTGTTTTGATAGTTTCAGTCAATTTCGATCGACTGGAAAATGGTCATTTTTCAAACGATCTCAGAATTTGACGAAATTAGTTTTGTTAAGACCGTATCGTCAATACGAAGCTAGAAATAATTTTTCTGGAATTTTTAGAGTCCGTATATGGCCCTAATAAATTGAAATGTGTGTTCAAATTAAATATATATTGATTTATATTTTAAATTTAATGGTAACTGATCGTAACAGCCGAATTGGATTACGAAACATATCACATTGTGTTCGGAATGGGGGTAATTAGCTCGGGGTGACAGTCGTTGGGTTAGATTCGGGGTACATATGAAAAATTAACTTTTTGAAGAGTAAAATAATATAATAATTAAATTATTATATAAATTCCAACTCACCCCTTCTCTCCTCATTCGGTCAACGATTCAAAATAAAATAAAAAATAAAAGGAAACCGACGATCAATCCCCCTTCTTTTCCCATCGCCGGATCTGCCGCCCTCCGCCAACGCTTGCTCCGACCGCCGCCCACCTCGTCGGTCACCCTCCAGCCTCCCCCCTCCTCCGTACAAACCGCGAGCCCCATCCCTGAATCCCCAATCTCGTCTGAAACAAACCGCCGCCGTGGGACCCCGCCACCGCCTGGCTTTGCTTTCCCCTTGGCCTGCGAACTCCGGTGCCATCAACCACCGCTCAGTCGCTCACTCCACAGCGTTGCTCATTTCACCTCGTCACTCGCTCCATTGCCTCACTCACTCTGTTGCCGTTAATGATCAAAATCCGGCGCAGCTGGAGGTTTTTGGTGATGCGTGGCTTACCAGAGAGAGACAGATAAAGGAAGGTAATTTTTAATATTTATAAATCAGTTTTTAATTTATAAATCAGTTTTAGTTTATAAATCAGTTTATAAAAATCAGTTTTCATTATAAGGAAGAGTAAAAATATGATTTTTATGAATGTTTGGAGTAAAAATATGATTTTTATGAATGTTTTAAATAAAAATTAGATTTTTATATAGTACAGATTATAGAAATATGATTTTTATAATATATATGTTGAAATAAAAATGTGATTTTTATAGTGTCGAAATAAAAATTCGATCTTTATATTAGTAGTAGGTATATAAAAATATAATTTTTATATAGAAGGAAGCATTGTAAAAATATATGAAGTAGAAATATAATTTTATTATATAAGTAGAATTTTAATAATATGATTTTTATATAATAGAGAATATAAAATTGTGATTTTTATATATGTAGCGAACACGGACGACGAAAGTGACAAAGGGCGAGCACGGCGAAAATTTCAAACATACGAAGAGTCGCGGTGAATTGGTTTAGCTAGTCGGTGAGAACTACTCACTTTTATTTTGATTTCTAGTTGAAATATATACTAGGATGCAGACGGTGCTTAGTAGCACCCGACATCCGTCGTCCACAGACCATGGAAGACTTGTATGCTTGTGTGATTGTGAGTGTTGAAATAAAATATATATTCATGTGTTGAAATAAAATATATATTCATGTGTTGAAATAAAATATATATTCATGGGTTGAAATAAAATATATATTCATGTGTTGAAATAAAATATATATTCATGTGTTGAAGTAAAATATATATTCATGTGTTGAAGTAAAATATATATTCATGTGTTGAAGTAAAATATATATTCATGTATTGAAGTAAAATATATATTCATTTACAAATCGAAAGATTTGTTTATGTACACCGATTTGACTGATATTGATTGGGACGATAAATTTTACACATCACCCAACTGCACAAATAAAAATCTGTGTATGTTGATGTGAAACCCCACACGGGTATTGGGATGATATTTGACGTACACTAATCCCGATTGTTTAGTTGTATGTCAATCGATAGGTTGACAGACTGTGTAAGAGTTAATTATTTATATTTAATGCTTATGCAGTTGTGTGGTGCACTCTGGACGATGGTTGATGATTTATCGTTGCTATTATATACATGTGTTGTAGAAAATCCATATAATTAACCTTATATGGTAATTGATTGGGCCTCATTCCATTTTGGAAAATAAGGAATATTATAAAAATAAATTCATGTGTTGAATAGAAAATAAATTCATGTGTTGAATAGAAAATAAATTCATGTGTTGAATAGAAATAAATTCATGTGTTGCATAGAATAAAAATTCATGTGTTGAATAGAATAAAAATTCATGTGTTGAATAATATAAATTCATGTGTTGAATAGAATAAACATTCATGTGTTGAATAAAAGCCGTGTTGATTAGATTGATGCCATTTTGACGTGAACGATATTTATATCGATTTTATTCATTTTTATAATGAATATAAGAAAGAAAGTGATTTCAAAATATAATGTTTTGAAAATATTATCATTTGTATATCGATGATGTGGAATATTCAATTTTGATTCAAAATTGAATATGAAGTTGAAATCGTTTTGAAAATGAATTTAAAACGATTTATAAAATACGTTTTAAAAAGGAAGCCGACGAAGTATATATTATATATATAATATAATGGCCTGAATAGAACGTGTTGCGCCGCGGCAATTCGCGAATTTCGACCATTGACTTCGAATGGATATTACGGGAGATCCGACCGTCGGATTCTCCTAAAAGCGGAACTGTTGGGTTCATATCGAAAAGAGCTTTCTAACGAATATTAGAAATTAGAAGTCTAATGGTTGGATTTGGAATTATGTCCAAATAAAATTTGGAAAAGTCGCTGTAAGTGCAGTTCAATGGCCGTTGATGAAAATTGACGGTACGGGCCTTGATAAAATTATTAAAAATAGTAATAATTTTTGTAAAATCATAAGAAATGATTTTTGAAGAATTGGGATGAAAAACTCCATATTTGAAAAGATAAAAATAGATTTTTATCAAAATGAACTAGTTTTGAACTAGAATTATAATCCCAGTTATTTTTAAAATAAATAAAGTGGATTTGAAATGGTTTTGAAAATAACCAGAATTTCCAACAATTGAATTGGAATGAATTTGAATCGAAACTGTCTTTGGGATATTTCAATGTTGGATTTCGTGATTATACAGATATTGTTATGGAAATTTGAAAGATATATTTATATCGTTATTTCCAATACGATATTTGTGGGTCGTAGAATTTGATATTGAATATAAGCCGATATATTTTCTATTCAGATCCTTGTGTTTAAAATCAAATGGGATTTGGGTTTGTCGTGAATGGTGTCTTCATTAACACTGTTCTTAAACCCAGTTGAGAAAAATATTAAATATTTTTATTTAGATTTAATGAAGTATACCAATTAAATGATATTTAATTGGAATTGAATTGGAATTGAATTTTTGGGTTTATCGTGAACGGTGTTTTAAATAACACTCGTTCTTTAACCTGATAATTAATGGAATGTGATTTTGGGTTTATAGTGAACCGTGTTTTAAATGACATTGATTCTTTAACCCAGTTAAAGACAGGATATTGATTTTTGGGAAGATTAAAACTAAGTGGAGTTTTAATGAATCTTTAATTAGATTGAAATAATCGAGAATGGAGTATCACCAGTTTTGCTCCAGGCGATAGTTAAATCTTTAATTAGATTTGAACATGAAATGGTATTTGAATTTACTGATAACACTGTGGTGTTAGATATGAAGTATTACCAGTTTTACTTCATGGGATGAATAGGTTGGGATTGGGAAATAAAATAAATGGTTACTTCGGTGTTGTTCGCTAATCCTGACTAGTTTGAATTGATATTCAAAGGAAGAATAAAGAATAAATTTAAAGAATTTATCTTTGTTAAAATTAATGGGAACCTTTCCCAAAGTATAAGAATATTTGAATAAAAGTATATTCTGGATTGGAATGAGGCGTATGTTGTGTTTGTGTAACACTTGTTTATTATATACGCGAGTTATTCAGAAAGACCAGGTTTATCCCATTCTGAATAACTGATTCGGCGTGGTGTCGAGGATGAAGATGGTGGTTGAAGACGGGAGGTCTTCACATTGTTTGGGTGATTACTGATGATCTTGATTGGGCTGTACACCCAAGAGGAGGGAATCGGTTGGTGATCGTCCAAACGTACTTGGAGATCGATGGATATGCGAGGTACAAGGTGCCTCCGGTTTCGTTCAGACCCAGAACGAACTTGTAAATGGACTATGTGTTTGACATTGGATTTTATTCTGTGTGATTGATTTCTATTAAATATATATCTGTTTGGCGGCGGAGAATTTATTCTCTTGCTTAACGCCCTTCTCTGAGACGTACGAGCTCAGGGGTTATATATTGATGGATATCAATCGCATGGAGTGAATTGCCTGTGTGGCATGCCTAAGTGGCAAATGATCAAGGCTTTTGTTGAAAAGCAGAGTCTTGTGGTTGATGATCAAAGCACGGCCTGTGTGGCATAGCTTTGTGTAGCGTTAATTCGCGAGCCTCACACCCCGGTTGTGAACCAGAAACGGGAGAGGACATCAGGGAGGGCATGCGTTTCCTTCTAGGTAGAAGTGGCGTCAATGGTTTTACACGCCCTGACGAGTTTGACTTATGTGGTTGTTGCTGTTGCGAGGCGCCTCAGATATATCGGTGACTGTGTGGAGCCGATGGAGTCATTGGGCTCATTTATGCCCCAAAGGGCGGGGAAACGCAGTGTCCAGGGTTTAAGTTTAATCCACATCGGTGGACCGGCCCTGACGATCCAAGGGCTCACATGTGTTTGGGTCCTGAGACATGGGCTAGATTGTCTCGAATCGGTAGAGGACTTTCTTTTGCCTCGGTTCACAGATGTAAACCCAACTTCCAATACGTGACAATTACGGTTTTGATTGTAGAGCCTAGTATTGGCGACATGATATATGGTACCCATGCTGTCTATGATTGATACTTATGATTGAAATTGTTTTGACACTATTCACTTATAGTAATAATAAAAGATGAAATTTAGTGTATCAAGCATTCTTTGGCTATTATAAGGTAAAACCCTATCATCCAGCTTGTGTTGCATTGTGTGATGGGACCTGGGTCTTATAATAGCTTCATTGTTCTTTATTTAGCATTGCGCTTTTGTTTTATGCATTGGTATTCTTGGGAGGAAACCCGTTCCGTGTTATACAGTGTGGTCCCTTGATTTACCTAACTTTAAAATAAAGATTAATAACTGTTTTAGTTCTCACACCAGTCATATGACTGACCTGGAGTTTATTGTTTTAACCTAAACTCTCGGTGCCCTTATTTCGACACGGGCAGCTAGTAGTTTTGGTTTTGCAGATTTATATTCACAGGAACCTGGTTACAGCTGGAATGATATCCGGAAAGCTCTGTATCCGTATATCTCTTTCAGTTGTGTATTGTATTATTTTTCTGCTGCTATGTAATGTAATTTAAATCTCTGATACTTTCTGTGTAATATTTATTCATACTCTGTATGTTCTTGTATTCTGATGGTATTGTTGTAATAAGCAATGAAATGTTCTTTTGTTTGCGTTCCAATTTGTCGTGTTCTCAAAACAATCAGGGGTTTCGAACGGTCTTGGTCGGTTAGCGATCGATTCGGATCGAGCGAAATTTACGATCGTTACAACTTGGTATCAGAGCTTTGGTTTACAGAGCTCGGAGAACAAGACACATTAGAACCAAACGAAAGAATTCATCAGAGATTGGATTAGTAATATCCAATGAGAATGACTCGTTAGAGATAGGATCAGTAGTATCCTAGAACGAGTGTGAAGAGTAGTGTTTTGAAAATCAAAATGAAAACAATTTTTGTTTTGAAAATTTAAATCAACTATTCGTATTTGATTTTTTATTTGAATTGAATTTGGGCAATCCAATATATAGAGATTTTCATATACGTCTGATCCACGTGTATTGAAGTCTCAAATACACTGGATAGATATAGAATCACACTCTAGTTGCCCGGACATGATTCTGGTGATGCCCAGGCATCATCAGTAATTGTGTTCGTGTTTCAAAAGTGGAATTTTTATATAATTCCAATTGACTGGTGTGAGAACCAAAGCTAGATAGGGCTTATTGTTGTGATTTGGCATCAAAAATCTTATTTTTGGACTATGTATCAAAGTTATGAATTTGAAAAGCTAATCAACTAATTGATTGCTGATTGTGTTGTTTGATCATTAGTTGATTAATTAAAATGTTGAACCTTTAGCCCAATTGAATCAAATAGTGGATTGTATTGAAAATTTATCGCATTTGCATGCATGTACATGTACTTACAATGAACAGGTCATAGCAAGGAGGCCAGAGCAGAGGAATAAAATTGTTTGCTTGACAAATAGGTACATGTTTACTAATTTATTGGGTTTTGGATAATTTTATGAGCCGATTGGCTGTTTATTTTTCTTTTTGGATTGATGAGGGCCATGGGAGGTTATTTGAAATATCCCGAAGTCTCCGGTGCAGGGGAGGTTATGGCGAAATTTTTCAAAAATTTAGG
Organism: Allium sativum; assembly: GCA_030737875.1. Taxonomy (NCBI): domain Eukaryota; kingdom Viridiplantae; phylum Streptophyta; class Magnoliopsida; order Asparagales; family Amaryllidaceae; genus Allium; species Allium sativum. The sequence goes on along the minus strand of CM060920.1, from coordinate 324,558,775 downwards.
GTGTTAGCCAAATTTTTGAAAAATTTGAAAAGTTCTTAGAAACTGAAAAGTTGAAGAACTTAAGCCATAAAGAAAATTATGAAAGTTGAGTTGATTTGTAAAACAAATTTCGGCTTCGTTCCTTTTCGGGGACGAAAAGTTTTAAGTGGGGGAGATTGTAATAACCCAGAAATCTGAGCCAATTTAAAAATTTTATTTTGGCAATTTTAGCGAATTTTGAATATTTAAAATGATTTATTTTAAATAATAACGACGAGAAATTTATTTTGAATAGAATTAGAACTTATATTTTTATTTGAATCGTCGTTAGAATATCAATATTTTATTTTAATTATAAAAAGAATTGAAAATGGCGCGGTAGTTTGAAAATTCGATTTCGAAATTCAAATGAATGTACAGGATTCAAAATAAACCGGATTTTAGCGAAACCAAAAATATTAGAATCTAATTGAGAATATCTTTCCAACGAATCTGAAAAATCGAAATTTCATAGCGGGAATAAAAAGTTATGCCCAGTTGAAAATTCAGAATAGTCGCTATGGAATTCTGGCCCTTAAAAATGGAAATTTTGCAAAAGACCTCAGTTTTCGACGAAACCACTTTTGTTGGATCCGTAATGTCAAGTTATTGCTAGGTTTCAAAATTCGTAATTTTTCGAATCAATATGTGAGCGTGGCAAAAGAAAACGTGTTTTGATAGTTTCAGTCAATTACGATCGACTGGAAAATGGTCATTTTTCAAACGATCTCCGAATTTGACGAAATTAGTTTTATTAAGACTGTATCGTCAATACAAAGCTAGAAATAATTTTTATGGAATTTTTAGAGTCCGTATGTGGCCCTAATAAATTTAAATGTGCATTCAAATTAAATATATATTGATTTATATTTTATATTTAACTTAACTGATCGTAACATCCGAATTAGGTTACGAAACATATCCCATTGTGTTCGGAATGGGGGTAATTAGCTAGGGGTGACAGTCGTTGGGTTAGATTCGGGGAACATATGAAAAATTAACTTTTAGAAGAGTAAAATAATATAATAATTAAATTATTATATAAATTCCAACTCGCCCTTCTCTCCTCATTTGGTCAACGATTAAAAATAAAATAAAATAAAAAATAAAAAAAAGGAAACCGACGATCGAGCCCCCCTCTTTTCCCGTAGCCGGATCCGCCGCCCTCCGCCAACGCTTGCTCCGACCGCCGCCCACATCGTCGGTCACCCTCCAGCCTCCCTCCTCCGTGCAAACCGCGAGCCCCATCCCTGAATCCCCAATCTCATCTGAAACCAATCGCCGCCGTGGGACCTCGCCTGGCTTTGCTTCCCCCTTGGCCTACGAACTCCGGTGCCATCAACCACTGCTCAATCACTCACTCCACCGCGTTGCTCATTTCACCTCGTCACTCGCTCCACTGCCTCACTCACTCTATTGCCGTTGATGATCAAAATCCGGCGCAGGTGGACGTTTCTGGTGATGCGTGGCTTAACAGAGAGCGACAGAATAAGGAAGGTAATTTTTAATATTTATAAATCAGTTTTTAATTTATAAATCAGTTTTAGTTTATAAATCAGTTTATAAAAATCAATTTTCATTATAAGGAAGAGTAAAAATATGATTTTTATGAATGCTAGGAGTAAAAATATGATTTTTATGAATGGTTTAAATAAAAATTAGATTTTTATATAGTAGAGATTATAGAAATATGATTTTTATAATATATATGTTGAAAAAAAAATGTGATTTTTATAGTGTCGAAATAAAAATTCGATCTTTATATTAGAAGTAGGTATATAAAAATATAATTTTTATATAGAAGGAAGAGTTGTAAAATTATATGAAGTAGAATTATAATTTTATTATATAATTAGAATTATAAAAATATGATTTTTATTTAATAGAGAATATAAAAATGTGATTTTTATATATGTAGCGAACACGGATGACGAAAGTGACAAAGGGCGAGCACGGCGAAAATTTCCAACATACGAAGAGTCGCGGTGAATTGGTTTAGCTAGTCGGTGAGAACTCCTCACTTTTATTTTGATTTCTAGTTGAAATATATACTAGGATGCAGACAGTGCTTAGTAGCACCTGACACCCGTCGTCCACAGACCATGGACGACTTGTATGCTTGTGTGATTGTGAGTGTTGAAATAAAAGATATATTCATGTGTTGAAATAAAATATATATTCAGGTGTTGAAATAAAATATATATTCATGTGTTGAAGTAAAATATATATTCATGTGTTGAAATAAAATATATATTCATGTGTTGAAGTAAAATATATATTCATGTGTTGAAGTAAAATAAATATTCATTTACAGATCGAACGATTTGTTTATGTACACCGATTTGACTGATATTGATTGGGACGATAAATTTTACACATCGCCCAACTGCACAAATAAAAATCTGTGTTTGTTGATGTGAAACCCCACACGGGTATTGGGATGATATTCGACGTACACTAATCCCGATTGTTTAGTTGTATGTCAATCGATGGGTTGACTGTAACACCCCACCTCCGTTAAGGTCACTCACAAAGGGAATGCCTTAACTTTGGTGGAGCATTTTAGTAAACAGAACAGAAACTTACAAGACAGATAAAACAGTACTTGAAAATTTTTAACTTTATTACAGCGGAAACAAAAATTAATATGGTTACATTCTTTCAATTTCAGAATTCAAGTACAAAATATCAGTCTTGTACAAAAGCCTTCAAAATGCATAGTTTAAAATCATAATCCCCATGGAACGGAAGCTATACAGAGCCAAGCCATACTTTAAGCACTTCAGGCAAAGAGAAATCCGGATCAAGCTAAGTATTTCCCTCCTTGGATAACCTGGGGGGGGGGGAAACGGAAGAAAGGAGGCGAAACAACAAGGGTCAGACAAAAAGTCTGGCAAGTCCAGTGACTTTCAGCATATGAACGGATAATAATAATATGATATGAACATAAAACTGGATGTGAGATAACTATAACAGGTGTAGCAGATATAACAGAAAAACAGAATGATATAAACTATTGTTTTACACTTCTTTGCACTAATACTAGTATAGTAGAATTAGGTGTCACCCTAATGTCTAAATTGAAGCTGGAACGGGTACAGAATACTTTAACAGAAACAGAATGCTAATAATGGGCCTTTACTACCCGATCAGAAACAGACAGAAGAAGAAACAGATTTATCCCTATGGAGACAAAATGTGGAATTAGGTGTACACTAGTAATGGGCCTTTACCACCCGAACAGACGGTACCACATAGAAACAGACAGGTGTTACCACCCAACAGAAACGGACGGTACCAACAGAAACAGACAGAACTAAGCGTACCCTAAAACCCTACCCCAAGCGATCGGCTCCCTAATACATAAATATCCTGTGTCGGCCCCACAGTAGGGTGTATCACTCCCTAAAGTGACAACCAATTGGCACAGACCTATTTACAGGTGTCACGGCGTCTTACATCCTCAGAGGCAGACCGGGATCCATGCACGCACATGACCCGGTTGGAACGCACCATCAACACCCCTCGCCATTATCAGAATGAACCACTTATAATTAGTTCAGTAAGCGTGCCCGGACCCTACCTACTGTTGGGTCAAAGTTTTGATACCAGAAAGGGTTACTGACTAATATGGGTCCCAAACAACAGATGACACAAGTAATTCCCCTCCTAACCTTGTGTCCCCAGACTACCAGATTTCAGATTTACAAGTTCAGACATACAGAATTCAGATTTACTAATTCACAAATTAAGTTAACAAGTTTTCAGACTAACAGGTCAGATGTACAGATTTTTCAGATTTGTCTAACTTTGTATTGGGCCTACAGATTCATGGACGGGTTTTACTACATCTATTAATCCCTTTGGTTTAACCCTATTTTCCCCCAATACGTTTTAGACGTCATTCTTATCTTGGATTTGCATTAATTAATTATTAATGCCCAGACCTCTCACATTAGGTCGCTAGCTTGTGGCCGCTGGATGGGCCGGGCGGTTCCGGGCAGACTTCTGCCACAAGCCAGACCTAACCTCGTGTCTTAAGCAGGTTATGACTAACTTCTCACATTAGAACCTATTGTTTGCGGCCACTGGATGTGCCGGGCGGTTCCGGGCAGAATTACGCCGCAAACTCATTCTAACCTCGAGTTAGCCATGTTTATCTTTGCGGCCAATTAATTAATAATTTACCGTTTATGCGCACGCCCAATATATATGCCAATTCAGATTATATCAATAACAGGATGATTATATCAACATAGCAGATAACAGATTTTATATGACTTAACGGATTTAACAGATTTAGCAACTTAGCAGATTTTGGCATATAACAGGTTAGGCATTTCAACCGACAAATTTAACAGATTAGGCATTTCAATCTAATTAGCAGTCTAGGCAATATAACAAAACTAGTAGTTTAGGCAACTTGACAAATTAGCAGATTTAGCAAATTTAATATTTCTAAAAGTTCTATTTACATGCCTTGCCCAATCATAAATTGGCCTAAATTCATATGCTTACATAATTGTCATGATTCACAACATATACTCCATGTTTGCATAAGCGCAGAATATGGACATAATTTGCCATATAACCTATGTTCCAATTTTTGTTAAACTAGCATTTTACAGCAGATTCACATATAAATTATACCAAATATAACCATTAATTTCAATGCATGCCATATATCTAAAAATCCCTATTTAGGTGTAATCACAATAATAGATATCCTAATTAATGTAAATCTTTACACCTAAGTTTCCATATCTTCTTCTTTTTGAGTCATGAATCCTTATGCAAACTATACCCAACAATATAAATCTTTAAATCATATCTTCTAAAAATCATATCTTGACTTTTATGTGCATTTTGTCCAAAATCTCAAATCATATGTAATCTTACAATGGTTCCTCTTTCCTTCTATCATAGAATATGCATAGATCCAAATCTAGTTTACAACATATGCTCATTAATTACAGTTCTAAATTACAACATAACTATGCATACAACATGCATAAATTATATGTTCATAGTCAAATTTATGCATATGTCCAATATATTTTATGCCTCAGACCTAAAGTCATACATTCAATTTAGTCTTGTCAAATTTCGCATCATTCATTATTTATCCCAAAATTTGCATTCATACGTTCATCTCTTATGAGATTAGGCACAGGCTCGTGGTAGCCTGGCTATAAAAACAGAAAAGAAGAAAAGGGATACAGAACAGTCACAGAAAAACAAATCTGACAGAAGAGAATATATATACAATCTCAGATTCAGAATTAAAAACATATCAAAATTATAATTAACTTTTATAGCGGAAAATAACTGTACTTGCCTTGATTGGATTAAAGAAAGAACTTTAACTTGTTGTAGAATCTTTGCAGAAACTTTAATCTCTAGTTTGAATTGAGTTTCTTAGGCTGATGTTGATTATCTTCTAGTTTTAATTCCAGCAGAGCAGAGACGCCATTTTTATTTTTTTATTAGAAGAAGAGAGCAATGGAGGCTAGAGAATTGTGTAAGAAACCTAGGTAGAGTCCAGGGTCATTTTTATAGGGGTTATGAACTGATTAGGACCATTGATGTCGCTTGGATTGATCGTAGCCTTTCATCCTAAGGAGAGACCAATTAGAGCCTGCCACCTAGCCCTAATGACAAAGCAGACTGCAGAAAATCGACCAACATAGAATAGGCCAGCCAGGTTGGGCTGGGTTCGACCTGGCTCTGGACCAGGTCGACAGCCCTGTCGACAGCCCTGTCGACAGCCCTGTCGACCTGGCTAGACCAGGTCGACAGCCCAGTCGACCTGGGTGTCTTAGGCGGGACTTTTCCCGCCCTGGCCAATTGGGCCCGATTTTTAATTTTAAACTTGATTCAGAAACTTCCGGAGGCTATATCTTCTTCATACGGACTCCGTTTTTCGAAAACTCGGACTCTATGTCGCGTATTTTTCTGAGACGAACGCAATGGCGTATCCCGTTTCCCTTAGTTCTTTGATTTCAAATTAATTATACTTTAATTTGTTAATTTCACAGTTATAGAATTCGCGGGGTGTTACATTCTCCCCCACTTAAAAGGATCTCGTCCCCGAAATCTTCAAGTTAAGAAGAATGTGTCCTACCATCCAATCACCCATCTACTCAACCATCATCCACAAGCATCCATTGTCCTTAGAAAACTTCTAATGTTGTATGAACATATGCAAAAGTGTGTGTGTATGTTCCTTACCTAATGCAAAGATCAGGCGGTCTACTGATTCAGTTGACCTCCTTAATGCGAATTATGTCAGTGCCATGAGTCCAACATGTATGCAATAGAATTCTGATGATATATATTATTTCTATATGAGTGCACAACCATTCACTCAAATGCAACATCCATGTGCTGAATCAACCAATTTGCATCCACAAGAATTGAAAAATGCTCACCCATCCATATGCAGTATGAGAGTGTTTTCGAGCCGATCTAGTGCCTAGTGTGTGTATATACATCCACGGGCAACCACTAGCAACCACTTGCATCCACTTGCAACCATCAAACATAACATGTCTCAAACACATGTTTACACCCATTAGTTTCTACCTAAAGTTCAAATATTCGCTCGATAGGATACAGTCGAATGATGGAAGCGAGTATAGATAGAACGAAAATTTGGTTCCCATTAGACATGGGTCCTAAGTATCGGCCCCAAAGACCGAAACCAATATCAAATTGACACCCAGAGGAGTACCTTCTTTAGACAATGTCAAAACTGGAAATCCTATAAAAAGTATTTAGATATTTACAGACTACTTGTACAGATCAGGTTCCCTAATGATTCTTAGGAAGCTAAGCATGATAAAATCATACCCTACGAAAACTCAGAATGTATGCGTCATACTTGACGCCTAACACAGATATCCCTCAAACCCCAATCTCAAACAGATGATCCATAACCCTTATGGGTCTGAGTCTATAGCGGAATTCAGAAATAATACTAGCATTAAAGTGCAGAGTATCGATTACAAAATCAAAATACCAGAATCAGAAAAAGTCAAAATCAGATAAAGAAATTAAACCTACTATAGAAATTTTCCTATTTCTATCCTAGCCACTAGCCTCAAGAGTGTTTGCCTGCCCTCCTTGTCCTCGTCTCTTCGGGCAGTCCCTAGTGAAGTGTCCCATCTCCCCACAGTTGAAGCAAGCGCCCTTCCTTTTTCTGCAATCCTTGTTCAGATGAGTTGAGCTCCCACAAGTAAAGCACTTTTTCCCCTTCTTATCTTCAGACTTCTCATCCTTCTTTTGTGTTTCCTTTTTGGGCCCCGCTTTCTTATTCTGTGGTTCTTCCTTCTTTGTCTCTTTCGGGCCCTTGTCTTCCTCGTGCAGTAGTGCCATATCCACCAATTTCTCGTAAGTTGCTCCCATGGGTACATGGGTCATGGCTAGGCTGTGCAGTGGCTCATTCAATCCTTTAACAAAGCGGAGAGCCTTTTTATGCTGAGTGTTGACTAAATCCAATCCGAATCTTGCTAGTTGGTTGAACTGGTTGACGTATTCCTTGACCATCATACTTCCTTGCTTAAGAGACAAGAACTTTTCCAATTGTAAACTTCGTTCAGCTTGCGAGAGGAATTTTGTCTCAAACCTTGTTCTGAAATCCATCCATGTCTCAACCGGCCTCTCGGCGTTAGTGACTTCCCACCAGTAGGAAGCTTCGTCTTTGAGCAGCCATACTGCCAATTGTACCTTCTGCCTATCGTCCACCTCGAAGATAACGAATAGATCCTCAGTTTCTTTGAGCCAATTCCTTGCTTCTACGAATGATTCAGTTCCTTTGAAATCCTTCCCACCCATGGCCCTAAAATCTCTACAGATCTTTGAGAAAGCAATTGCACGAGGAGGGGGTGGAGGAGGGGGATCATTTGCTGGACCTGCAGCGGCGGTCCTAGCCTCAAGATATTGACGAAACCAACCGGGTACATGAACACCCTCTGGTATCTCAGATGCTTCAGACATGCTGGAACGAAAAAGGAAAGGTTCAATACAAAAAGGACTGAAAGAAAGATATATGGCTCTTGGGGATCATGTTTTTCAAAATAAGCTTTATTTTTGAAAATACTTCCTTTCAAAACCTTTTTGAAAACAGTTTTCAAAAACTTTACCCAATCTGGTAACCTTCAGCTCTGATACCAAGTGTAACACCCCACCTCCGTTAAGGTCACTCACAAAGGGAATGCCTTAACTTTGGTGGAGCATTTTAGTAAACAGAACAGAAACTTACAAGACAGATAAAACAGTACTTGAAAATTTTTAACTTTATTACAGCGGAAACAAAAATTAATATGGTTACATTCTTTCAATTTCAGAATTCAAGTACAAAATATCAGTCTTGTACAAAAGCCTTCAAAATGCATAGTTTAAAATCATAATCCCCATGGAACGGAAGCTATACAGAGCCAAGCCATACTTTAAGCACTTCAGGCAAAGAGAAATCCGGATCAAGCTAAGTATTTCCCTCCTTGGATAACCTGGGGCGGAAACGGAAGAAAGGAGGCGAAACAACAAGGGTCAGACAAAAAGTCTGGCAAGTCCAGTGACTTTCAGCATATGAACGGATAATAATAATATGATATGAACATAAAACTGGATGTGAGATAACTATAACAGGTGTAGCAGATATAACAGAAAAACAGAATGATATAAACTATTGTTTTACACTTCTTTGCACTAATACTAGTATAGTAGAATTAGGTGTCACCCTAATGTCTAAATTGAAGCTGGAACGGGTACAGAATACTTTAACAGAAACAGAATGCTAATAATGGGCCTTTACTACCCGATCAGAAACAGTCAGAAGAAGAAACAGATTTATCCCTATGGAGACAAAATGTGGAATTAGGTGTACACTAGTAATGGGCCTTTACCACCCGAACAGACGGTACCACACAGAAACAGACAGGTGTTACCACCCAACAGAAACGGACGGTACCAACAGAAACAGACAGAACTAAGCGTACCCTAAAACCCTACCCCAAGCGAACGGCTCCCTAATACATAAATATCCTGTGTCGGCCCCACAATAGGGTGTATCACTCCCTAAAGTGACAACCAATTGGCACAGACCTATTTACAGGTGTCACGGCGTCTTACATCCTCAGAGGCAGACCGGGATCCATGCACGCACATGTCCCGGTTGGAACGCACCATCAACACCCCTCGCCATTATCAGAATGAACCACTTATAATTAGTTCAGTAAGCGTGCCCGGACCCTACCTACTGTTGGGTCAAAGTTTTGATACCAGAAAGGGTTACTGACTAATATGGGTCCCAAACAACAGATGACACAAGTAATTCCCCTCCTAACCTTGTGTCCCCAGACTACCAGATTTCAGATTTACAAGTTCAGACATACAGAATTCAGATTTACTAATTCACAAATTAAGTTAACAAGTTTTCAGACTAACAGGTCAGATGTACAGATTTTTCAGATTTGTCTAACTTTGTATTGGGCCTACAGATTCATGGACGGGTTTTACTACATCTATTAATCCCTTTGGTTTAACCCTATTTTCCCCCAATACGTTTTAGACGTCATTCTTATCTTGGATTTGCATTAATTAATTATTAATGCCCAGACCTCTCACATTAGGTCGCTAGCTTGTGGCCGCTGGATGGGCCGGGCGGTTCCGGGCAGACTTCTGCCACAAGCCAGACCTAACCTCGTGTCTTAAGCAGGTTATGACTAACTTCTCACATTAGAACCTATTGTTTGCGGCCACTGGATGTGCCGGGCGGTTCCGGGCAGAATTACGCCGCAAACTCATTCTAACCTCGAGTTAGCCATGTTTATCTTTGCGGCCAATTAATTAATAATTTACCGTTTATGCGCACGCCCAATATATATGCCAATTCAGATTATATCAATAACAGGATGATTATATCAACATAGCAGATAACAGATTTTATATGACTTAACGGATTTAACAGATTTAGCAACTTAGCAGATTTTGGCATATAACAGGTTAGGCATTTCAACCGACAAATTTAACAGATTAGGCATTTCAATCTAATTAGCAGTCTAGGCAATATAACAAAACTAGTAGTTTAGGCAACTTGACAAATTAGCAGATTTAGCAAATTTAATATTTCTAAAAGTTCTATTTACATGCCTTGCCCAATCATAAATTGGCCTAAATTCATATGCTTACATAATTGTCATGATTCACAACATATACTCCATGTTTGCATAAGCGCAGAATATGGACATAATTTGCCATATAACCTATGTTCCAATTTTTGTTAAACTAGCATTTTACAGCAGATTCACATATAAATTATACCAAATATAACCATTAATTTCAATGCATGCCATATATCTAAAAATCCCTATTTAGGTGTAATCAAAATAATAGATATCCTAATTAATGTAAATCTTTACACCTAAGTTTCCATATCTTCTTCTTTTTGAGTCATGAATCCTTATGCAAACTATACCCAACAATATAAATCTTTAAATCATATCTTCTAAAAATCATATCTTGACTTTTATGTGCATTTTGTCCAAAATCTCAAATCATATGTAATCTTACAATGGTTCCTCTTTCCTTCTATCATAGAATATGCATAGATCCAAATCTAGTTTACAACATATGCTCATTAATTACAGTTCTAAATTACAACATAACTATGCATACAACATGCATAAATTATATGTTCATAGTCAAATTTATGCATATGTCCAATATATTTTATGCCTCAGACCTAAAGTCATACATTCAATTTAGTCTTGTCAAATTTCGCATCATTCATTATTTATCCCAAAATTTGCGTTCATACGTTCATCTCTTATGAGATTAGGCACAGGCTCGTGGTAGCCTGGCTATAAAAACAGAAAAGAAGAAAAGGGATACAGAACAGTCACAGAAAAACAAATCTGACAGAAGAGAATATATATACAATCTCAGATTCAGAATTAAAAACATATCAAAATTATAATTAACGTTTATAGCGGAAAATAATTGTACTTGCCTTGATTGGATTAAAGAAAGAACTTTAACTTGTTGTAGAATCTTTGCAGAAACTTTAATCTCTAGTTTGAATTGAGTTGCTTAGGCTGATGTTGATTATCTTCTAGTTTTAATTCCAGCAGAGCAGAGACGCCATTTTTATTTTTTTTATTAGAAGAAGAGAGCAATGGAGGCTAGAGAATTGTGTAAGAAACCTAGGTAGAGTCCAGGGTCATTTTTATAGGGGTTATGAACTGATTAGGACCATTGATGTCGCTTGGATTGATCGTAGCCTTTCATCCTAAGGAGAGACCAATTAGAGCCTGCCACCTAGCCCTAATGACAAAGCAGACTGCAGAAAATCGACCAACATAGAATAGGCCAGCCAGGTTGGGCTGGGTTCGACCTGGCTCTGGACCAGGTCGACAGCCCTGTCGACAGCCCTGTCGACCTGGCTAGACCAGGTCGACAGCCCAGTCGACCTGGGTGTCTTAGGTGGGACTTTTCCCGCCCTGGCCAATTGGGCCCGATTTTTAATTTTAAACTTGATTCAGAAACTTCCGGAGGCTATATCTTCTTCATACGGACTCCGTTTTTCGAAAACTCGGACTCTATTTCGCGTATTTTTCCGAGACGAACGCAATGGCGTATCCCGTTTCCCTTAGTTCTTTGATTTCAAATTAATTATACTTTAATTTGTTAATTTCACAGTTATAGAATTCGCGGGGTGTTACATTGACAGACTGTGTAAGCGTTAATTATTTATATTTATGCACTTGTGCGGTGCACTCTGGATGATGGTTGATGATTTATCGTTGCTATTATATACATGTGTTGTAGAAAATCCATATAATTAACCTTAGATGGTAATTGATTGGGCCTCATTCCGATTTGGAAAATTAGGAATATTATAAAATTAAATTCATGTGTTGAATAGAAAATAAATTCATGTGTTGAATAGAAAATAAATTCATGTGTTGAATAGAAATAAATTCATGTGTTGCATAGAATAAAAATTCATGTGTTGAATAGAATAAAAATTCATGTGTTGAATAATATAAATTCAAGTGTTGAATAGAATAAACATTCATGTGTTGAATAAAAACCGTGTTGATTAGATTGACGCCATTTTGACGTGAACGATATTTATATCGATTTTATTCATTTCTATAATGAATATAAGAAAGAAAGTGATTTCAAAATTTAACGTTTTGAAAATATTATCATTTGTATATCGATGATGTGGAATATTCAATTTTGATTCGAAATTGAATATGAAGTTGAAATCGTTTTGAAAACGAATTTAAAACGATTTATAAAATACGTTTTAAAAAGGAAATCGACGAAGTATATATTATATATATTATATGCATAATATAATGGCCTGAATAGAACGTGTCGCGCCGCGGCCGTTCGCGAATTTCGACCATTGACTTCGAATGGATATTACGGGAGATCCGACCGTCGGATTCTCCTAAAACCGGAACTGTTGGGTTCGTATCGAAAAGAGCTTTCTAACGAATATTAGAAATTAGAAGTATAACGGTTGGATTTGGAATTATGTCCAAATCAAATTTGGAAAAGGTCGCTGTAAGTGCAGTTCAATGGCCGTTGATGAAAATCGACTGTACGGACCTTGATAAAATTATTAAAAATAGTAATAATTTGTGTAAAATCATAAGAAATGATTTGTGAAGAATTGGGATGAAAAACTCCATATTTGAAAAGATAAAACTAGATTTTTATCGAAATGAACTAGTTTTGAACTAGAATTATAATCCCAGTTATTTTTAAAATAAATAAAGTGGATTTGAAATGGTTTTGAAAATAACCAGAATTTCCAATAATTGAATTGGAATGGATTTGAATCGAAACTGTCGTTGGGATATTTCGATGTTGGATTTCGTGATTATACAGATATTGTTATGGAAATTTGAAAGATATATTTATATCGTTATTTCCAATACGATATTTGTGGGTCGTAGAATTTGATATTGAATATAAGCCGATATATTTTCTATTCAGAGCCTTGTATTTAAAATCAAATGGGATTTGGGTTTGTCGTGAATGGTGTCTTCATTAACACTGTTCGTAAACCCAGTTGAGAAAAAGATTAAATCTTTTTATGTAATAACCCTAAAATTCTGAACCAGTTTAAAATTTTTATTTTGGCAATTTTAGTGAATTTTGAATATTTAAAATGGATTATTTTAAATAATATCGACGAGAAATTTATTTTGGATATAATTCGAACGTATATATTATACGCGCCGTCGTTAGAATATAAATAATTATATATATAATTATAAATAGAATTGAAAATGGTGCGGTAGTTTGATAATTCGATTTCAAACTTCAATTGAATGTACCGGGTGCAAAACAATCCGGATTTTAGTGAAACCAAAAACATTAGGATCTAATTGGTAATATCTTTCAAACGAATCCGAAAAATCAAAATTTCATAGCGGGAATAAAAAGATATGTCCAGTTGAAAATTCTGAATAGTCGCTATGGAATTCAGGCCCTTAAAAATAGACATTTTGCAAACGACCTCGGATTTCGACGAAACCAGTTTTGTTGGGTACGTGATGTCAAATTATTGCTAGGTTTTAAATTTCCTAATTTTTCGAATCAATATGTGAGCATGGCGAAGGAAAACGCATTTGACCAGTTTCAGTTAATTTTAATCGACTGGAAATTGGCCATTTTTCATACGGTCTTGGAATTCGACGAAACTAGTTTTGTTAGGACCGTATCGTCAATACGAAGCTAGAAAATATTTTTCGAGAATTTTTAGAGTTAGTATGTGACCCCGGTAATTTGAAATGTACGTTTAAAATTCAATATAGTGATTTAAATGTAAATTCAACGGAAACTGATTGTAACAGCCGAATCAGCCTACGATACATATCCCATTGTGTTCGGAATGGGGGTAAAATGCTATGGACGACAGGCGGTGGACCTCGTTTAGAGGTCGTATGTATAAGTCAACTTTTTCATAAATAATTTAAAAAAAAATAAAAAACACTCTCTCTCCCTCTCCCCCTATTTCTCTCTGCCCCCTCATGTTCATTCTTCAGAATCGAATAAAAGAAAGAAAGAAAAAAAAGAGAAGAAGACATCGAAGAGGGGAGGAGCCGCCGCCCTCCCCGAGACCACCGCGCCACCTCCGAGACCCCCCCCCCTCCTCAGTAATCGCGCCGCCGCGCGATCGAACCCACCTCCCAACGCCTGCCGCCGACCCCCTTTCCCCCGAAACCCCCTGCCGCACGATCGAACCCCCCCTTCTGCCCTAAATCAGCACCGCACCCCCCCTGAAGGCCTGACCCCGCCGCCGTGGGCCCCAGGCCACCCGACCTCGCCTGAAACCTCCCCCTCCTCTCTCCTTTCCTTCCACGTGAAGCCAAACCCTTGAAGACCCTGTCTCCTTCGCTGGAACCGCCACCTCCGGTCAGAGTGGGCCCGTCTCCAGCCAGTCAATGTCCTCCTCGTCACCGGCCGATCCCGACGCCTCTCCCCTTCACTAAAAACCGAAGTGGCAGTGAGTTTTTAACTTATTTTTATTTATTTTTAATATAAATATGAATTGAATCTTTTATTTTCAGTTTTTTTAATGTTTAAAAATCAGAAAAGATTTGATTTTTAATTAAGGAAAAGGAATGGTTTTTAAAAATATAAAAACATGACTTTTATTTTAAAGCAAAGCTATGATTTTTATCAAAGTAAAAGAAAGATTTTTATTCATTCATTAACTAGGAAAAAGAAGTGATTTTTAATAATAAACATATGATTTTTATATTTTTAAAGTATTAAAAATATAATCTTTATTATATAGAAGATGTAAAAATATGATTTTTGTTTATGTAGAGAATTAAAAATATAATTTTTACATGATAGGAATATTAAAAATAGCATCTTTATATGTGTAGCAAAATAAAATTGTGATTTTTATAATGATATATTTCAAAAGGCGAAATCTTTATATTTGAAAAGGCGAAATATTTATTTTTGAAAAGGTGAAATCTTTATATGAAGAATAGCGTGATAAAAATATAATCTTTACTATATGAACATCGATGTGAAAATATAATTTTTATCTATATAGTAGCGAGATAAAAATTCGATTTTTATATATTGAATAGCATAATAAAAATTCGATTTTTATATATTGAATAGCATAATAAAAATTCGATTTTTTTATATTGAATAGCATAATAAAAATTCGATTTTTATATATTGAATATCAAAGTAAAAATATGATTTTTAGATTGAAAGTGAACAAATAAAAATGTGATTTTTATTTTAAAGACATCAAAATATAAAAATGTGTGATTTTTTATATATGTAGTGGCTACGGGCAACGAAGATGCGAAAACGATGAAGATTTCTATCAAAGAAGAGTCGTGGTATTGGATAGCTATCGGTGAGAATTTCTCACCTTTCAATTTCATTTTCTAGATATATATATACTAGGATGCAGACGGTGCTTAGTAGCACCCGACACAATCGTCCACAGACCATGGACTTGTTTGTTTGGTTGTGTAGTTGACTAGTTTATTTGGTTTGAATTGAATTGTTTGGTGAAATTAAATTGATTTGATTGATGTGTGAATGGCGTGGGCCTTCACTAGACCGGGGATAAGGCTAGGCCTTGTCCCGTTTCTAGTATCGTGCCGTTATGCCGCCGAAATTTTCTAAAATAAGTTAGAAAAATAAAAATATCATTTTATTTAAAGAATGAATTGAATAGATATTCATATGTTAAAATAAAATGTTTTATCGTTAAAAATATAATTTTTAACGTGAATATGAATATAGTGAATGTGAATAAATAAATACTCATTTACAAACCGGACGGTTTGTTTATGTACACCTATTTGACTGACATTGATTGGGACGATAAATTTTACACATCGCCCAACTGCACAACTAAAATCTGTGTTTGATTGTTTGAAACCCCACACGGGTGTTGGGATGAAATTTGAAGTTCACTCATCCTGATTGATTAAATATGTCGATCGATTGATTGACAGGCTGTTATAAGCGTTAGATATCTATAGTTGATGCTTATGCAGTGTAGTGCACTTTGGTTGATGGTTGATTATTTTTCAATGTTATTATATACATGTGTTGTATGAAAATCCATATAATTAATTTTATATGGTGATTGATTGGGCCTCATTCCAATTTAGAAGATAAAGAATATTATAAAATAAATGTTTATGTGTTGACTGTACTCATCCGTTGAGATTAGTCATGTGTTGAACGAAATATTTTAATAATAAAATTTACATCTTTATCAATATAAAATAAATGTTCATGTGTTGACTGTACTCATCCGTTGAGATTAGTCATGTGCTGAACGAAATATTTTAATAATAAAATTTACATCTTTATCAATATAAAATAAATGTTCATGTGTTGACTGTACTCATCCGTTGAGATTAGTCATGTGTTGAACGAAATATTTTAATAATAAAATTTACATCTTTATCAATATAAAATAAAGGTTCATGTGTTGACAGTACTCATTCGTTGAGATTAGTCATGTGTTGAAAGAAATAATTTAACAAAAATAGTCACACGTGGACAGTACTCATTCGTTGAGATTAGTCATGTGTTGACAAAAATAAATATTCATTTGTTGAATAGAATGAAGGAATATATGAAGCCGTGTCGATTAGATTAACGCCATTTTGACGTGAACGATATTTATATCGATTTTATTCATTTCGAAATGAATTGAATAGAAAGCGATTTCGAAATGAATTGAATATAAAGCGATTTCGCAATGAATTGAATATAAAATGATTTCGAAATGAATTGATTAGGAAACGAGTTTGATTTAAGTCGAATAGAAAACCAATTTGAATTAAGTCGAATAGAAAACCAATTTGAATTGAATCGAATAGAAAACCAATTTGAATTGAATCGAATAGAAAACCAATTTGAATTGAATCGAATAGAAAACCAATTTGAATTGAATCGAATAGAAAACCAATTTGAATTTAATCGAATAGAAAACCAATTTGAATTGAATCGAATAGAAAACCAATTTGAATTAAGTCGAATAGAAAACCAATTTGAATTAAGTCGAATAGAAAACCAATTTGAATTGAATCGAATAGAAAACCAATTTGAATTGAATCGAATAGAAACCCAATTTGAATTGAATCGAATAGAAAACCAATTTGAATTGAATCGAATAGAAAACAACTTTGAAATTGAATTGAATTGAAAATGAATTCAAATTGAATGGAAAACGATTTGAAGTGAATTCATAATGAATTGAAATTTGAATTGAATAGAAATGAATTTTAAAACGAATTTATCGTAGAAAATTCAATTTTGATTTGAATTGAAATGAAGGTTGAAATTGTTTTTGAAACGAATTCAAAACTATTTATATAATTCGTTTTAAATAGAAATCGATGAAATATATATTATATATATAATATAATGGCCTGAATAGAACGCGTCGCGCCGAGGCAGTTCGTGAATTTCGACCATTTATTTCAAACGGACATTACGGGAGATCCGACCGTCGGATTCTCCTAAAACCGGAACCGTTGGGTTCGTATCGAAAAGAGCTTTCTAACGAATATTAGAAATTTGAAATCTAACGGTTGGATTTGGAGATAGGTCCAAATCAAATTTGAAAAAGGTCGTTGTAAGTGCAGTTCGATGGCCATTGTTGGAAATCGATTGTACGGGCCTTAATAAAATTATTAAAAATAGTAATAATTTGTGTAAAATCATAAGAAATGATTTGGGAAAATTTGGGATGAAAAACTCCATATTTGAAAAGATAAAAATAGATTTTATCAAAATGAACTTGTTTGAACTAAATTTAAAACCCGATTTGTTTTTAAATAAATAAATTAGATTTAAAAAGGGGTTTTAAATAATCGGAATTTCTAATATATTTGATTGGATTTGAAATGGGTTTATCGTGAACGGTGTTTTAAATAACACTAGTTCTTTAACCCGATAATAAATAGAATGTGATTTGGGTTTGTCGTGAATTGTGGTTTAAATAACACCTAGTTCTTTGACCCAGTAAAAGGAGTTTTAATGAATCTGTAATTAGATTGAAATGTGCATTGATAATCTAAATTATCAAATTTGGAAAATAAGCGAGAATGGAGTATCACCAGTTTTGCTCCAAAGCGATAGTTAAATCTTTAATTAGATTTGAACGTGAAATGGTAATTAATTTTACCGATAACACCGTGGTGTTAGACATGGAGTATTACCAGTTTTGCTTCATGGGATGAATAGGTTGGGATTGGGAAATAAAATAAATAATTACTTCGGTGTGGTTCGCTAATCTCGACTAATTTAGAAAACCATAATTTGGTTTGAAACGACATCCAAAGGAAGATTAAAGGATAAATTTTAAAGAATTTATCTTGGATAAAATTAATGGGAACTTTCCCCTAAGAATATGAATTGGAATGAGGCGTATGTTGAGTTTGTGTAACATTTGTTTTTAATATACGCGGGTTGTTCGGAAAGGCCGGGTTTACACCCATTCTGAATAACCGATTCGACGATATGTCGAAGATGAAGACGGTGGTTGAAGACCGGAAGTCTTCACATCGTTTGGATAATTACTGACGATCCTGATTGGGCAGTACACCCAAGAGGATGGAAATAGTTGGTGGTCGTCCAGACGTACTTGGAGATGGATGGATATGCGAGGAAAGTGCCTCCGGTTTCGTTCAGACCCAGAACGGACTTGTAAATGGATTGTGTGTCTGACATTGGATTTTATTCTGTGTTGATTGATTTCTATTAAATATACATCTGGTTGGCGGCGGAGAATTTATTCTTTTGCTTAACGCCCTTCTCTGAAACGTACGAGCTTAGAGGTTGTATATCGATGGACATCAGTCGCATGGCATGAATTGCCTGTGTGGCACGCTAAGGTGCAATGATCAAGGCTTCTGTTGAAAAGCAAAGTCTTGTGGTTGATGATCAAAGCACGCCTACGTGGCAGCTTTGTGTATAACGTGAATTCGCGAGCCTCACACCTCGGTATGAGTCAAAAACGGGATACGGACTGCAGGGAGAGCACGACGTTTCTTTCTAGCTTTGGTGGTGTCAGTGACTTACCAGCCCTGACATTTATATACTTTTCACCTATGTGGTTGTTGGATGAGGCGCCTCGATTTTAGGTCTGTAAGGACCGGGAAACGTGTGTTCAGGCATAACTAATCC
The DNA here is from genome assembly GCA_030737875.1 of Allium sativum. NCBI lineage: Eukaryota > Viridiplantae > Streptophyta > Magnoliopsida > Asparagales > Amaryllidaceae > Allium > Allium sativum. The sequence goes on along the minus strand of CM060920.1, from coordinate 324,539,545 downwards.
TCTAACGTAAGTGAGGACCGGCCCTGAAGATCCAAGGATTGCCCAGAGTGTGTAGTCCTGAGATATTTGCTAGAGTGTCTCGAGCGCGGAGAGGAGCTTGCCCCTTGCCTCGACTCATGACGGAAATCCAATTTCCAATACGTGTATTTCGGTTTTATTTGTAGAGCCTAGTATGGCGACATAATGGGATGGGGCACTCATGTCGTCTATGATTTATATTTATGATTGAAATTGTTTTGACACTATACACTTATTATAGTATCAAATGATTTGTTTTAAACGTACCAAGCATGTTTGGCTGTTATAAGGTAAAACCCTATCCTCCGGCTTGCGTTGCATTGTGTGATGGGACCTGGGTCTTATAATAGCTTCATTTTTCGAAAAAGCATTGCGTTGTTTATTCTATGCACTGGTATTCTTGGGAGGAAACCCGTTCCGTGTTATACGGCGTGGTCCCTTGAATTACTCTCTTTTAAAGTAAAGTTTTAAATAACTGTTTTAGTTCTCACACCAGTCACATGACTGACCTGGAGTTTATTGTTTTAACCTAAACTCTGGGTGCCCCTATTTTCCGCACGGGTAGCTAGTAGTTTTGGTTGTGCAGATTTATATTTACAGGATCCTGGTTTACAGCTGGAATGATATCCGGAAAGCTCTGTATCCGTGTATCACCTTCAGTTGTGCTTTGTATTATTTTCCGCTGCTATGTAATTTATTGTAATCTCTGATATTTATCGAATGTAATTTATTCATTTATACTCTGTATATTCTTGTATCTGATGGAATTGTTGTAATAGCAATGAAATGTTCTCCCGTCTGCGTTCTATTTTGTCCTGTTCTCAACGATCAGGGGTTTCGAACGGTTTAGATCGGTTTAACGACTGATTCGGATCGAGCGAAATTCCCGGCCGTCACATTTGGTATCAGAGCTTTGGTTTACAGAGCTCGAGAACAAGACACATTAGAACCATACGAAAGAATTCATCAGATATTGGATTCGTAATATCCAATTAGAATGACTCGTTAGAGATAGGATCAGTAGTATCCTAGAACGAGTGTGAAGAGTATATTTTTAAAATGAAAATAATATTGTTTTGAAATTTAAATCAAGTCTACGTATTTGAATATTTATTTATTTTGAATTTGGACGATTCAATATATAAAGATTTTGCATATATGCGTCATGAACGTATATTCGAAGTTTTAATATATTAGATAGATATGGAATCACATTCTAGTCGCCCGGAGATGGTACTGATGATTGTCATGACATCATCAGTATTTATGTTCGTGTTACAAAGGTGTGATATCTGTATATTTCCATTAGGCTGGTGTGAGAACCAAAACTAATATAGCTAGAACACATTGTTGTGAATTGGCATCAAAAACATGATTTTTTGTATATATATCAAAATTATGAATTTGAAACTCTAATTCACTAATTGATTGATGTTTGTGTTGTTTGTTTACTTATTTGCTAATTTTGAACCATTAAGCCTAATTGAACCGAATATTGAACTGTATTGAAAATTGGTCGCATTTGCTTGCATATACATATACTTACATTGAACAGGTCATAGCAAGGAGGCTAGTGCTGAAGAATAAAATTTGTTTGCCCGACAAATAGGTACATGTTTACTACATAATTTACTATTTTGTTTGGGTAATGATGATTTTATGAACCTATTGGCTAGCCGCTTGGCTTTTTCTTTTTGAGATCTGAATGCCTATATGGCAATTTCGGGATTTTCCCGTGGCTCCCGGTGCAGGGGAGGTTATGGCGAAATTTTTCGAAAATTTAGGGTGTTAGCCAAATTTTTGAAAATTTGAAAATTCTCAGAAACTGAAAAGTTGGAGAATGGAAGCCAGATCGAACGTAGAGTTGATTGATCAAACCACTTTCGACTTTGTTCCTTTTCGGGGACGAAAAGTTTTAAGTGGGGGAGATTGTAATAACCCGGAAATTCTGAACCAGTTTAAAATTTTTATTTTGGCAATTTTAGCGAATTTTGAATATTTAAAATGGATTATTTTAAATAATATCGACGAGAAATTTATTTTGGATATAATTCGAACATATATGTTATACGCGCCGTCGTTAGAATATAAATAATTATATATATAATTATAAATAGAATTGAAAATGGCGCGGTAGTTTGATAATTCGATTTCAAACTTCAATTGAATGTACCGGGTGCAAAACAATCCGGATTTTAGTGAAACCAAAAACATTAGGATCTAATTGGAAAAATCTTTCCAACGAATCCGAAAAATCAAAATTTCATAGCGGGAATAAAAAGATATGTCCAGTTGAAAATTCTGAATAGTCGCTATGGAATTCAGGCCCTTAAAAATAGACATTTTGCAAACGACCTCGGATTTCGACGAAACCAGTTTTTTTGGGTCCGTGATGTCAAATTATTGCTAGGTTTTAAATTTCCTAATTTTTCGAATCAATATGTGAGCGTGGCGAAGGAAAACGCATTTGACCAATTTCAGTTGATTTTAATCGACTGGAAATTGGCCATTTTTCATACGGTCTCGGAATTCGACGAAACTAGTTTTGTTAGGACCGTATCGTCAATACGAAGCTAGAAAATATTTTTCGAGAATTTTTAGAGTTAGTATGTGACCCCAGGAATTTGAAATGTACGTTTAAAATTCAATATAGTGATTTAAATGTAAATTCAACGGAAACTGATTGTAACAGCCGAATCAGCCTACGATACATATCCCATTGTGTTCGGAATGGGGGTAAAATGCTATGGACGACAGGCGGTGGACCTCGTTTAGAGGTCGTATGTAAAAGTCAACTTTTTCATAAATAATTTTAAAAAAAATATATAAAACACTCTCTCTCCCTCTCCCCCTATTTCTCTCTGGGCCCCCCCCACGTTCATTCTTCAGAATCGAATAAAAGAAAGAAAGAAAGAAAAAAAAAGAGAAGAAGACGTCGAAGAGGGGAGGAGCCGCCGCCCTCCCCGAAACCACCGCGCCACCTCCGAGACCCCCCCTCCTCAGTAATCGCACCGCCGCGCGATCGAACCCCCCCTCCCAACGCCTGCCGCCGACCCCCTTTCCCCCGAAACCCCCTGTCGCACGATCGAACCCCCCCTTCTGCCCTAAATCAGCACCGCACCCTCCCTGAAGGCCTGACCCTGCCGCCGTGGGCCCCAGGCCACCCGACCTCGCCTGAAACCTCCCCCTCCTCTCTCCTTTCCTTCCACGTGAAGCCAAACCCTTGAAGACCCCGTCTCCTTCGTTAGAACCGCCACCGCCGGTCAGAGTGGGCCCGCCTCCAGCCAGTCAATGTCCTCCTCGTCACCGGCCGATCCCGACGCCTCTCCCCTTCACTAAAAACCGAAGTGGCAGTGAGTTTTTAACTTATTTTTATTTATTTTTAATATAAATCTGAATTGAATCTTTTATTTTTAGTTTTTTTAATGTTTAAAAATCAGAAAAGATTTGATTTTTAATTAAGGAAAAGGAATGGTTTTTTAAAATATAAAAACATGACTTTTATTTTAAAGCAAAGCTATGATATTTATCAAAGTAAAAGAAAGATTTTTATTCGTTCATTAGCTAGGAAAAAGAAGTGATTTTTAATAATAAAAATATGATTTTTATATTTTTAAAGTATTAAAAATATAATCTTTATTATATAGAAGATGTAAAAATATGATTTTTGTTTATGTAGAGAATTAAAAATATAATTTTTACATGATAGGAATATTAAAAATAGCATCTTTATATGTGTAGCAAAATAAAAATGTGATTTTTATAATGATATATTTGAAAAGGCGAAATCTTTATATTTGAAAAGGCGAAATATTTATTTTTGAAAAGGCGAAATCTTTATATGAAGAATAGCGTGATAAAAATATAATCTTTACTATATGAACATCGATGTGAAAATATAATTTTTATCTATATAGTAGCGAGATAAAAATTCGATTTTTATATATTGAATAGCATAATAAAAATTAGATTTTTATATATTGAATAGCATAATAAAAATTCGACTTTTATATATTGAATAGCATAATAAAAATTCGATTTTTATATATTGAATAGCATAATAAAAATTCGATTTTTATATATTGAATAGCAAAGTAAAAATATGATTTTTAGATTGAAAGTGAACAAATAAAAATGTGATTTTTATTTTAAAGACATCAAAATATAAAAATGTGTGATTTTTTATATATGTAGTGGCTACGGGCAACGAAGATGTGAAAACGATGAAGATTTCTATCAAAGAAGAGTCGTGGTATTGGATAGCTATCGGTGAGAATTTCTCACCTTTCAATTTCATTTTCTAGATATACATATATATACTAGGATGCAGACGGTGCTTAGTAGCACCCGACACAATCGTCCACAGACCATGGACTTGTTTGTTTGGTTGTGTAGTTGACTAGTTTATTTGGTTTGAATTGAATTGTTTGGTGAAATTAAATTGATTTGATGTGTGAATGGCGTGGGCCTTCACTAGACCGGGGATAAGGCTAAGCCTTGTCCCGTTTCTAGTATCGTGTCGTTATGCCGCCGAAATTTTCTAAAATAAGTTAGAAAAATAAAAATATCATTTTATTTAAAGAATGAATTGAATAGATATTCATATGTTAAAATAAAATGTTTTATCGTTAAAAATATAATTTTTAACGTGAATATGAATATAGTGAATGTGAATAAATAAATACTCATTTACAAACCGGACGGTTTGTTTATGTACACCTATTTGACTGACATTGATTGGGACAATAAATTTTACACATCGCCCAACTGCACAACTAAAATCTGTGTTTGATTGTTTGAAACCCCACACGGGTGTTGGGATGAAATTTGAAGTTCACTCATCCTGATTGATTAAATATGTCGATCGATTGATTGACAGGCTGTTATAAGCGTTAGATATCTATAGTTGATGCTTATGCAGTGTAGTGCACTTTGGTTGATGGTTGATTATTTTTCAATGTTATTATATACATGTGTTGTATGAAAATCCATATAATTAATTTTATATGGTGATTGATTGGGCCTCATTCCAATTTAGAAGATAAAGAATATTATAAAATAAATGTTCATGTGTTGACTGTACTCATCCGTTGAGATTAGTCATGTGTTGAACGAAATATTTTAATAATAAAATTTACATCTTTATCAATATAAAATAAATGTTCATGTGTTGACTGTACTCATCCGTTGAGATTAGTCATGTGTTGAACGAAATATTTTAATAATAAAATTTACATCTTTATCAATATAAAATAAATGTTCATGTGTTGACTGTACTCATCCGTTGAGATTAGTCATGTGTTGAACGAAATATTTTAATAATAAAATTTACATCTTTATCAATATAAAATAAAGGTTCATGTGTTGACAGTACTCATTCGTTGAGATTAGTCATGTGTTGAACGAAATAATTTAACAAAAATAGTCACACGTGGACAGTACTCATTCGTTGAGATTAGTCATGTGTTGACAAAAATAAATATTCATTTGTAGAATAGAATGAAGGAATATATGAAGCCGTGTTGATTAGATTAACGCCATTTTGACGTGAACGATATTTATATCGATTTTATTCATTTCGAAATGAATTGAATAGAAAGCGATTTCGAAATGAATTGAATATAAAGCGATTTCGCAATGAATTGAATATAAAACGATTTCGAAATGAATTGATTAGGAAACGAGTTTGATTTAAGTCGAATAGAAAACCAATTTGAATTAAGTCGAATAGAAAACCAATTTGAATTGAATCGAATAGAAAACCAATTTGAATTGAATCGAATAGAAAACCAATTTGAATTGAATCGAATAGAAAACCAATTTGAAACCAATTTGAATTGAATCAAATAGAAAACCAATTTGAATTAAGTCGAATAGAAAACCAATTTGAATTAAGTCGAATAGAAAACCAATTTGAATTGAATCGAATAGAAAACCAATTTGAATTGAATCGAATAGAAAACCAATTTGAATTGAATCAAATAGAAAACCAATTTGAATTGAATCGAATAGAAAACGACTTTGAAATTGAATTGAATTGAAAACGAATTCAAATTGAATGGAAAACGATTTGAAGTGAATTCATAATGAATTGAAATTTGAATTGAATAGAAATGAATTTTAAAACGAATTTATCGTAGAAAATTCAATTTTGATTTGAATTGAAATGAAGGTTGAAATTGTTTTTGAAACGAATTCAAAACTATTTATATAATTCGTTTTAAATAGAAATCGACGAAATATATATTATATATATTATATATATAATATAATGGCCTGAATAGAACGCGCCGCGCCGCGGCAGTTCGTGAATTTCGACCATTTATTTCAAACGGACATTACGGAAGATCCGACCGTCGGATTCTCCTAAAACCGGAACCATTGGGTTCGTATCGAAAAGATCTTTCTAACGAATATTAGAAATTTGAAATCTAACGGTTGGATTTGTAGATACGTCCAAATCAAATTTGAAAAAGGTCGTTGTAAGTGCAGTTCGATGGCCATTGTTGGAAATCGATTGTACGGGCCTTAATAAAATTATTAAAAATAGTAATAATTTGTGTAAAATCATAAGAAATGATTTGGGAAAATTTGGGATGAAAACCTCCATATTTGAAAAGATAAAAATAGATTTTATCAAAATGAACTTGTTTGAACTAAATTTAAAACCCGATTTGTTTTTAAATAAATAAATTAGATTTAAAAAGGGGTTTTAAATAATCGGAATTTCTAATATATTTGATTGGATTTGAAATGGGTTTATCGTGAACGGTGTTTTAAATAACACTAGTTCTTTAACCCGATAATAAATAGAATGTGATTTGGGTTTGTCATGAACTGTGTTTTAAATAACACCTAGTTCTTTAACCCAGTAAAAGGAGTTTTAATGAATCTGTAATTAGATTGAAATGTGCATTGATAATCTAAATTATCAAATTTGGAAAATAAGCGAGAATGGAGTATCACCAGTTCTGCTCCAAAGCGATAGTTAAATCTTTAATTAGATTTAAACGTAAAATGGTAATTAATTTTACCGATAACACCGTGGTGTTAGACATGGAGTATTACCAGTTTTGCTTCATGGGATGAATAGGTTGGGATTGGGAAATAAAATAAATAATTACTTCGGTGTGGTTCGCTAATCTCGACTAATTTAGAAAACCATAATTTGGTTTGAAACGACATCCAAAGGAAGATTAAAGGATAAATTTTAAAGAATTTATCTTGGATAAAATTAATGGGAACTTTCCCCTAAGAATATGAATTGGAATGAGGCGTATGTTGAGTTTGTGTAACATTTGTTTTTAATATACGCGGGTTGTTCGGAAAGGCCGGGTTTACACCCATTCTGAATAACCGATTCAACGATATGTCGAAGATGAAGACGGTGGTTGAAGACCGGAAGTCTTCACATCGTTTGGATAATTACTGACGATCCTGATTGGGCAGTACACCCAAGAGGATGGAAATAGTTGGTGGTCGTCCAGACGAACTTGGAGATGGATGGATATGCGAGGAAAGTGCCTCCGGTTTCGTTCAGACCCAGAACGGACTTGTAAATGGATTGTATGTATGACATTGGATTTTATTCTGTGTTGATTGATTTCTATTAAATATACATCTGGTTGGCGGCGGAGAATTTATTCTTTTGCTTAACGCCCTTCTCTGAGACATACGAGCTTAGAGGTTGTATATCGATGGACATCAGTCGCATGGCATGAATTGCCTGTGTGGCACGCTAAGGTGCAATGATCAAGGCTTCTGTTGAAAAGCAAAGCCTTGTGGTTGATGATCAAAGCACGCCTACGTGGCAGCTTTGTGTATAACGTGAATTCGCGAGCCTCACACCTCGGTATAAGTCAAAAACGGGATACGGACTGCAGGGAGAGCACGACGTTTCTTTCTAGCTTTGGTGGTGTCAGTGACTTACCAGCCCTGACATTTATATACTTTTCACCTATGTGGTTGTTGGATGAGGCACCTCGATTTTAGGTCTGTAAGGACCGGGAAACGTGTGTTCAGGCATAACTAATCCTCTAACGTAAGTGAGGACCGGCCCTGAAGATTCAAGGATTGCCCAGAGTGTGTAGTCCTGAGATATTTGCTAGAGTGTCTCGAGCGCGGAGAGGAGCTTGCCCCTTGCCTCGACTCATGACGGAAATCCAATTTCCAATACGTGTATTTCGATTTTATTTGTAGAGCCTAGTATGGCGACATAGTGGGATGGGGCACTCATGCCGTCTATGATTTATATTTATGATTGAAATTGTTTTGACACTATACACTTATTATAGTATCAAATGATTTGTTTTAAACGTACCAAGCATGTTTGGCTGTTATAAGGTAAAACCCTATCCTCCGGCTTGCGTTGCATTGTGTGATGGGACCTGGGTCTTATAATAGCTTCATTTTTCGAAAAAGCATTGCGTTGTTTATTCTATGCACTGGTATTCTTGGGAGGAAACCCGTTCCGTGTTATACGGCGTGGTCCCTTGAATTACTCTCTTTTAAAGTAAAGTTTTAAATAACTGTTTTAGTTCTCACACCAGTCACATGACTGACCTGGAGTTTACTGTTTTAACCTAAACTCTGGGTGCCCCTATTTTCCGCATGGGCAGCTAGTAGTTTTGGTTGTGCAGATTTATATTTACAGGATCCTGGTTTACAGCTGGAATGATATCCGGAAAGCTCTGTATCCGTGTATCACCTTCAGTTGTGCTTTGTATTATTTTCCGCTGCTATGTAATTTATTGTAATCTCTGATATTTATCGAATGTAATTTATTGATTTATACTCTGTATATTCTTGTATCTGATGGAATTGTTGTAATAGCAATGAAATGTTCTCCCGTCTGCGTTCTATTTTGTCCTGTTCTCAACGATCAGGGGTTTCGAACGGTTTAGATCGGTTTAACGACTGATTCAGATCGAGCGAAATTCCCGCCCGTCACATTTTATTTAGATTTAATGAAGTATACCAATTAAATGATATTTAATTGGAATTGAATTGGAATTGATTTTTTGGGTTTATCATGAGCGGTGTTTTAAATAAGACTTGGCCAATTGATTTGATGAAGTATACCAATTAAATGACGTACACTAATCCCGATTGTTTAGTTGTATGTCAATCGATGGGTTGACAGACTGTGTAAGTGTTAATTATTTATATTTAATGCTTATGCAGTTGTGCGGTGCACTCTGGATGATGGTTGATGATTTATCATTGCTATTATATACATGTGTTGTAGAAAATCCATATAATTAACCTTAGATGGTAATTGATTGGGCCTCATTCCGATTTGGAAAATAAGGAATATTATAAAATTAAATTCATGTGTTGAATAGAAAATAAATTCATGTGTTGAATAGAAAATAAATTCATGTGTTGAATAGAAATAAATTCATGTGTTGCATAGAATAAAAATTCATGTGTTGAATAATATAAATTCATGTGTTGAATAGAATAAACATTCATGTGTTGAATAAAAACCGTGTTGATTAGATTGACGTCATTTTGACGTGAACGATATTTATATCGATTTTATTCATTTCTATAATGAATATAAGAAAGAAAGTGATTTCAAAATTTAACATTTTGAAAATATTATCATTTGTATATCGATGATGTGGAATATTCAATTTTGATTCGAAATTGAATATGAAGTTGAAATCGTTTTGAAAACGAATTTAAAACAATTTATAAAATACGTTTTAAAAAGGAAATCGACGAAGTATATATTATATATATTATATACATAATATAATGGCCTGAATAAAACGTGTCGCGCCGCGGCCGTTCGCGAATTTCGACCATTGACTTCGAATGGATATTACGGGAGATCCGACCGTCGGATTCTTCTAAAACCGGAACTGTTGGGTTCGTATCGAAAAGAGCTTTCTAATGAATATTAGAAATTAGAAGTCTAACAGTTGGATTTGGAATTATGTCCAAATCAAATTTGGAAAAGGTCGCTGTAAGTGCAGTTCGATGGCCGTTGATGAAAATCGACTGTACGGGCCTTGATAAAATTATTAAAAATAGTAATAATTTGTGTAAAATCATAAGAAATGATTTGTGAAGAATTGGGATGAAAAAATCCATATTTGAAAAGATAAAAATAGATTTTTATCGAAATGAACTAGTTTTGAACTAGAATTATAATCCCAGTTATTTTTAAAATAAATAAAGTGGATTTGAAATGGTTTTGAAAATAACCAGAATTTCCAAAAATTGAATTGGAATGGATTTGAATTGAAACTGTCTTTGGGATATTTCGATGTTGGATTTCGTGATTATACAGACATTTTTATGGAAATTTGAAAGATATATTTATATCGTTATTTCCAATACGATATTTGTGGATCGTAGAATTTGATATTGAATATAAGCCGATATATTTTCTATTCAGAGCCTTGTATTTAAAATCAAATGGGATTTGGGTTTGTCGTGAATGGTGTCTTCATTAACACTATTCGTAAACCCAGTTGAGAAAAAGATTAAATCTTTTTATTTAGATTTAATGAAGTATACCAACTAAATGAAATTTAATTGGAATTGAATTGGAATTGATTTTTTGGGTTTATCGTGAGCGGTGTTTTAAATAAGACTTGTTCTTTAACCCGATAATTAATGGAATGTGATTTTGGGTTTATAGTGAACCGTGTTTTAAATGACATTGATTCTTTAACCCAGTTAAAGACAGGATATTGATTTTTGGGAAGATTAAAACTAAGTGGAGTTTTAATGAATCTTTAATTAGATTGAAATAATCGAGAATGGAGTATCACCAGTTTTGCTCCAGGAGATAGTTATATCTTTAATTAGATTTGAACATGAAATGGTAATTGAATTTACCGATAACACCGTGGTGTTAGATATGAAGTATTACCAGTTTTACTTCATGGGATGAATAAGTTGGGATTGGGAAATAAAATAAATGGTTACTTTGGTGTGGTTCGCTAATCCCGACTAGTTTGAATTGATATTCAAAGGAAGATTAAAGAATAAATTTAAAGAATTTATCTTTGATAAAATTAATGGGAACCTTTCCCAAAGTATAAGAATATTTGAATAAAAGAATATTCTGGATTGGAATGAGGCGTATGGTGTGTTTGTGTAACACTTGTTTATTATATACGCGAGTTATTCAGAAAGACCGGGTTTATCCCATTCCGAATAACTGATTCGACGTGGTGTCGAGGATGAAGACGGTGGTTGAAGACCGGAGGTCTTCACATCGTTTGGGTGATTACTGATGATCTTGATTGGGTTGTACACCCAAGAGGAGGGAATCAGTTGGTGATCGTCCAGACGTACTTGGAGATCGATGGATATGCGAGGTACAAGGTGCCTCTGGTTTCTTTCAGACCCAGAACGAACTTGTAAATTGACTGTGTGTCTGACATTGGATTTTATTCTGTGTGATTGATTTCTATTAAATATATATCTGTTTGGCGGTGGAGAATTTATTCTCTTGCTTAACGCCCTTCTCTGAGACGTATGAGCTCAGGGGTTATATATTGATGGATATCAATCGCATGGAGTGAATTGCCTGTGTGGCATGCATAAGTGGCAAATGATCAAGGCTTTTGTTGAAAAGCAGACTCTTGTGGTTGATGATCAAAGCACGGCCTGTGCGGCATAGCTTTGTGTAGCGTTGATTCGCGAGCCTCACACCCCGGTTGTGAACCAGAAACGGGAGAGAACATCAGGGAGGGCATGCGTTTCCTTCTAGATAGAAGCGGCGTCAGTGGTTTTACATGCCCTGACGAGTTTGACTTATGTGGTTGTTGCTGTTGCAAGGCGCCTCGGATATATCGGTGACTGTGTGGAGCCGATGGAGTCATTGGGCTCATTTACGCCCCAAAGGGCGGGGAAACGCAGTGTCCAGGGTTTAAGTTTAATCCACATCGGTGGACCGGCCCTGACGATCCAAGGGCTCACCTGTGTCTGGGTCCTGAGACATGGGCTAGATTGTCTCGAATCGGTAGAGGACTATCTTTTGCCTCGGTTCACAGATGGAAACCCAACTTCCAATACGTGACATTTGCGGTTTTGATTGTAGAGCCTAGTATTGGCGACATGATATATGGTACCCATGCCGTCTATGATTGATACTTGTGATTGAAATTGTTTTGACATTATTCACTTATAGTAATAATAAAAGATGAAATTTAGTGTATCAAGCATTCTTTGGCTATTATAAGGTAAAACCCTATCCTCCAGCTTGTGTTGCATTGTGTGATGGGACCTGGGTCTTATAATAGCTTCATTGTTCTTTATTTAGCATTGCGCTGTTGTTTTATGCACTGGTATTCTTGGGTGGAAACCCGTTCCATGTTATACGGCGTGGTACCTTGATTTACCTAACTTTAAAATAAAGATTAATAACTGTTTTAGTTCTCACACCAGTCACATGACTGACCTGGAGTTTATTGTTTTAACCTAAACTCCCTGTGCCCTTATTTCGACACGGGCAGCTAGTAGTTTTGGTTTTGCAGATTTATATTCATAGGAACCTGGTTACAGCTGGAATGATATCCGGAAATCTCTGTATCCGTATATCTCTTTCAGTTGTGTATTGTATTATTTTTCCGCTGCTATGTAATGTAATTTAAATCTCTGATACTTTCTATGTAATATTTATTCATACTCTGTATGTTCTTATATTCTGATGGTATTGTTGTAATAATCAATGAAATGTTCTTCTGTTTGCGTTCCAATTTGTCGTGTTCTCAAAACAATCAGGGGTTTCGAATGGTCTTGGTCGGTTAGCGATCGATTCGGATCGAGGGAAATTTACGATCGTTACAGAATATGTTTTTAACACTTATAAATGTTACAATACATTATAGTTCCTACATTTATAAGCATTAGCAATGAGTCTATTTGTAACACATATAAGTGTTATATATAATATCTTATAAGTCTAACATTTATAATTGTTAGCTACTAGTCTGTTTGAAACACTTATAAGTGTTACAAATTTGGCTGGTCAATTCCCCACAGGCCATTGGTAACACTTAAAAAGTTACAGAATTTTTTTGTAAAACTTATACTCGTTGGGAATCACCTTTTTTGGTGTAGTGTAGGTAATGGAAGAAGAAGAAAGGAAAGGGGAGAGGGAGCGGATTAGAGGAAAAATGGGGGATCGCACTTTGTTGATTTCTGTTTTAACATTGCAAAAATTTGTTGCTTAGAAGAATCTAGGCAAGAAGAAGGAACGAAGTGGAGCAAAGAAAATATAGGATCTGCATGTGTTGATCAAACGTTTTAAGTTTCCTAATCCATAGTTTGCTAGGTTCGACCACGTGAAGCAAGAGAAGGAAGAAACGGACATGGGTAAGAAAAATAAAGGAATGGATTTTTAGGCATGGGCCATGAGTTGGGCCTACTATATATATATAATTGTTTAAATTCTATAATTTAAATTAAAAACAATTTTTACATATATAAATTAAGAAGAAGGGAAGGAGGGATCGTGTTTAAGGAAGTCGACCGGAAATCTTGTAGTTATGCGGGCTTGGGCTTTATTGAGCCTATTAAATTATTTTAATCAAATTTAATTAATTTTATTTAAGTAGGAGCTAAAAATTGAAAAAAATACAAAAATAAATATATAAATGTATATAATGAAAAAAATTAAGAATTGTAGAGCTTTGAATTATTTCGTGGCTTGCAAAATAGACATCGTCGTAAAACCTCAAGCTCGAATCTCCAAGAGTTAAATATATGTGTGTATATATAGTCTACTGAAAACGAAATAAGCTCAAGCACCTCTGAATCAAACCTTGATTAGTTCTTGTCTCAATCCTATTAGTAGTACGGGTTTTGACTATACTTGGACTAACAAAAGCAAATCAAACCCTCAAACTCGCTATAAGCTTGATCATTGAAATGACCAAAACCCACCCTTTTGGGAAAGCCCGGATTGAGTTGAGAACATGATAAATAAGAACATAAACAGAAGAACATTTCATTGCTATTACAACAATTTACATCAGAGTACACGAATATATAGATTATGAACAAATAATATACATTTGATAAATATCAGAGGTTTAAAAATTATTATTCAGCGGAAAATAATACAAAACATAACTGAAAGAAATACATGGATACAGAGCGTTCCGAATATAGCTCCAACTGTAAACCAGGACCTTGTGAATATAATATCTGCAAAACCAAAACTACTATTTGCCTATGTGGAAAATAGGTGCAACCAGAGTTTAGGTTAAAACAATAAACTCCAGGTCAGTCATGTGACTGGTGTGAGAACAAAAACAGTTGTTATTCTGATTTTAAAGTTAGGTATATCAAGGGACCACGTCGTATAAAACGGAACGGAGTTACCCCCAAGAATACCAGTGCATAAAACAAATAGCGCAATGCTAATTAAAGAATATGAAGCTATTATAAGACTCAGGTCCCATCACATAATGCAACGCAAGCCGGAGGATAGAGTTTTACCTTATAATAGCCAAATAATGCTTGGTACGTGATATTTTATCTTTTATTATTACTATAAGTGAAGAAATCAAATTCAAATATAAATTTATCAATCATAGGCGGCATGGGTACCATCTATCATGTCACCATACTAGGATCTACAATCAAAACCGAAATGTCACGTATTGGAAATTGGATTTCCGTCATGAGTCGAGGCAAGGGATGTACTCCTAACCGCTTCGAGACACTCTAGCAAATATCTCAAGACTACACACTCTGGGCAACCCTTGGATCCTGCAGTGTCGGTCCTCCCTTACATTTGAGGATTAATCATTCCTAAACACATGTTTCCCAGTCCTATAGACCTATCCATCAGATCCGTAGTAACCGATATATCTGATGCGCCTCGCTATCCATCATCCACATAGGTAAAAATATATAAATGTCTGGGCTCCATACCATGACACCACCCATAGCTAGAAAGAAACGTCATGTTCTCTTTGCGCCCCTTATTCTGTTTTTGACTCATACCGAGGTGTGAGGCTCGCGAATTAACGCTGTACACAAAGTTATGCTATATTAAAGTCGTGCTTTGATCATCAACCACAAGACTCTGCTTTTCAACAGAAGTCTTGATCATTTGCATCTCTGCATGCCACACGGGCAATTCACTTCATGCGACTGATGTCTATCGATATATAACCTTTGAGCTCGTATGTCTTAGAGAAGGACATTAAGCAAGAGAATAAATTCTCCGCCGCCGAACAGATATATATTTAATAGAGATCAATCAACACAGAATAAAATCAAATGTCAGACACACATCCATTTACTAGTTCATTCTGGGTTTGAACGAAACCGGAGGTACCTTATTCCTCGTCCCATATGTCCAATACAGGAGAGAGGTCCTCGCATATCTGGTCGATCTCCAATTACGTTTGGACGATCACCACTTATTACCTCGTCTTGGGTGTACAGCTCAATCAAGACATTAGTAATCATCCAAATGATGTGAAGACCTCCTGTCTTTAACCACCGGTCTTCAACCACCGTCTTCATCTTCGACTTATCGTCGAATCAGTTACTCAGAATGGGTACAAACTGGCCTTTCCGAATAACCCACGTATTTTATAAACAAGTGCTATAAAAACACACATACGCCTCATTCCAATCTAGAATATTCTTTTATTCAAATGTTCTTATACTTTGGGAATAGGTTCCCATTAATTTTATCAAAGATAAATTCTTTTAAATTATTTCTTTAATCTTCCTTTGGATATCAATTTTAAACCAAATTAAGGTTTATCCAAACTAGTCGGGATTAACGGACCATACTGAAGTGATCATTTGTTTAATTTCCCAATCCCAACCTATTCGTCCCATGGAGCAAAACTGGTAATACTCCATATCAAACACCACGGTATTATCGGTAAATTTAATTACCATTTCCCATTCAAATCTTATTGAAGATTTAACTATCGCTTGGAGCAAAACTGGTGATACTCCATTCTCGATCATTTCCCAAATTTGATAATTTAAATTATCATATTCACCTTCCAATCTAATTAAAGATTCATTAAAACTCAGCTTGGTTTTAATCTTCCCAAAAATCAATATTAATGATTATTTAACTTTGGGAAATCAAACATGTCGCATCGACAATCTACACCATACTATTGATTTCTACCTATATATAACCTTTAAGCTCATACATCACCAAATAGATATATATTTAGCAGAGATCAACCATACTGTTCAAAATACAATGTTAGACATGTAATCCTGTCTTTAACTGGGTTAAAGAACTAATGTCATTTAAAACGCAGTTCACGATAAACCCAAATCACATTCCATTAATTATGGAATCTTCACGGAAAACAGATCAATATATAATCGATATCAATTTCCGTATCCGACAAATAATATAAATGGAATAACGTCAAAGCCTTTTAAATTCCATATATATTAACAGTCTTCCTCCACATAAGCTCATTTCGATTATTATCAAATCGAATTCCATTCAATTCCAATTTAATATATTAAATTGGAAAACTTTACTTTGTAAAATTCCCGTTAAATTTTAATAAAAAGATATATTAATTCCAAATCACATTTCACTATAAATCGGGTTAAAGAACGAATGTCGATAAAACACAGTTCACAGTAAACCCAATTCACGTTCCATTTTATTCCAGTTATTAAATATAACTGGAAACTCTAATAATCTTATTTAAAAGATTTATTCCTCTCACATGGGGCTTAAGAACAGTGTTATTTAAGACACCATTCATGACAAACCCAAAATCCAATTCTTTTATTCAGTTCCAACTAAATATTAATTAATTGAAAAACTTCACTAAATATTAATTAAAAGATTCATTCTTTTCTCAACTGGGTTTAAGAACAGTGTTACTGAAGACGCCATTCATGACAAACCCAAAATCTCATTCAATATTAAATACAAGACTCTGAACAGAAATTATATCGGCTTATATTCAATATCAAATTCTGAAATCAACAAATATCGGATTGGGAATAACGATATATATATCTTCCAAATTCCCATATCAATATCTGTATCATTACGGAATCCAATGCCGAAATATTCCGAAGATTATTTCCATTCCAAACCATTACAATTTATTTATTGGAATGTTCTGGTTATTTTAAACCCATTTCAAATCCAATTTATTTATTTAAATATATTGGATTATTATTCTAGTTAATAAATAATTCATTTTGATAAAAATATATTTTTATCTTTACAAACGTGGAATTTTCATCCCAATTCTTTCCAAATCATTTATTATGATTTTACATAAATTATTAATATTTTTAATAATTTTATTAAGGCATTTTCAGTCGATTTCCATAAACGGTCATCGAACTGCACTTACAACGACATTTTCCAAATTTGATTTGGACATAATTTCAAATCCAACTGTTAGATTTCAAATCTCTTGTATTTGTTGGAAAGCTCTTTTTGATACGAACCCAACAGTTCTAGTTTTAGGAAAATCCGACGGTCGGATCTCCTGTAATCTCAATTCGAAGTAAATGGTGGAAATTCGCAAACGGTCATGGCGCGGCGCGTTCTATTCAACACGGCTTCATATATTTCAATAATTTTGTGTCCATCCCAAATCAGACATCAAAATCATATTTTGATCCTTTAATAAATATTATTTTAAAATATTAATTATTTTAAAATATTAATTATTTTAAAATATTCATTATTCGTCATTTTAAAATATTCGTTAGTTTAAAATATTCGTTCTTTCCGAATTGGAATCAGACATAGTCAATTACCATATAATTTTATTTATATGGATTTCATACACACATGTACACAACAATAACAAACACAGTTAACCATCATCCAGAGTGCATTACACAACGACATAAGCGTTAAATATAAATAATTAATGCTTACGACAGTCTGTCAACCAATTGATTGACATACAACTAAAGAATTGGGATTAGTGTATGTCAAAAATCATCCCAATACCCGTATGGGGTTTCAACCAACAAATATTGAATATTATTGGTGCAGTTGAGCGATGTGTAAAATATATCGTCCCAATCAATATCCATCAAATGAGTGTACATAAACAATTCGTCCGATTTGTAAATGAATATTTATTTTCATTCATATACTCGTTGAACATGATATTTTTAAGGACAAAATATTTATTTCAACACATGAATATTTTATACAGTTCATTTATACAATAAAAATGATATTTTTATTGTTCTAACATATTTTAGAATATTTCTGCAGCATAATGGTGCGATACTAGAACCGGAATAAGGTATTGCCTTATCCCTCGCCTAATAATGGCTCGCGCCATACTCATACAATTATAATCAATTCAATTTATATCCCAAATCAAATTTAACCAATTTATCCACCAAAACAAACAACCAAACATCCATGGTTTCAATCAAAGGTGTTGGGTGCTTCTAAGCACCGTCTGCATCCTAGTATATATATTTAACAAGAAAATAAAATTAGAGTGAGAAGTTCTCACCTTTGGGATCCACTGCGTCATTCTTTATTGGATGGTCTGGATTCCGTTTTGCTTCCAGTCAGTTCCATCGTAATCTGTTTCACGCGGTTTATATTAAAAAATCACATTTTTCATATCGCTACCATATATATAAAAATCACATTTTTATTTCTATTATATATATAAATCATATTTATAATTCGCTATTATATATATAAAAATCATATTCTTATTTTGATAGTATATATATAAAAATCATATTCTTATTTTGATATTATATATATAAAAATCATATTCTTATTTTACCATTCCCATAATTAAAATCATATTTTTTATAATTAAAAATAATATCTTTAATATGACTAAAAATCATATTTTTATATATAAACATCATATCTTTCATATGAATAAAAATCATATTTTTATTTCACTTCATATATAATAAAAATCGAATTTTTGTTTTGCTTCATATATAATAAAAATCGAATTTTTATTTTGCTTCGTATATAATAAAAATCGAATTTTTATTTCGCTTCATATATAATAAAAATCGAATTTTTATTTTGCTTCATATATAATACAAATCGAATTTTTATTTTATAAAAAAAATCATATCTTTTTATTGTTTAAAAATCGAATCTTTTAATTACACGACATTCATATAAAAATTATATTTTTAACATCGCTATGTATAATTATCTTGTTTTTTTTTAAAATGTCTTAATATATATATAAAGAAAAAAATGAATAAACAAATACAAAAAAAACTTACGTGTTCTATGTTGGACTGAAAAGGGGAGGGGGAAGAACGTTGCGCCGGAGTTTGGAGGCGGTTGGGGGAGGGTCTCTTCAGGTCAGCGGCAGCCAGGAGGTGCTGGAGCGGGTTTTGGGGCCTAGGGTTTTGGGCTGCGCGACTTCGAAGGGGGAGAAGAGGAGGGCGACTGGGTAGAGGCGGCGGTGGTGTCATGGGGGGCGAAGGTCGGCGTCGCGGTGGAGGGGGGCCAATGACGACGGTGGCTAGGGGTGACGACCCCAAAACCCGTACTGATGGTGTTAAGGGTAATCTTTGGAATATAACACATAAACCGATAATAGCAGAACAGAAATAAATAAATACACCAGATAATGAACAATAATACACTGGATAAACAATAATCATCAGAGTTACACAGTACACAGGATCTTACTTAGTACAAATACAGTTCAGCTATACATAAATGTTTACAGCGGAAAACAAACATAATATGTACAATAGGAGTTGAACAACATAAAAAGAGATAAATGATAGAATCCATCTTCAGCTCCAGCTATCCAGAACAAGCCTGCTAAAAACCTGGACACAAGGCTGCCCGTGTAGAAAAAGGGGAACCCGAGTTTGAAAGTGAAACAAACTACGAGTCAGTCATGGGACTGGTATGAGAAATCTACTTAACACATTTAAAATATGGCTAATCACAGGACCACGCCACTTTCGTGGAACGGGTTTACTCCATTGGATTGCCAGTGCTTTAAAACAAATCATTCTTTTAAACATCGCAGTGCTTTTTATAAAAATGAAGCCATTATAAGACTCAGTTCCCATCACACAATGCAACGCAAACCGGAGGATAGAGTTTTTACCTTATAACGGCCAAAATATGCTTGATACGAATAAAACAAAAGCATTTAATATTATAACTAGTGTTTATATGTTTCAAAAACAATTTCGAATCATAAGTATCAATCATAGACAACATTAATGCCCCATACCACTATGTCGCCATATATAGGTATACAATCAAAACCGCACAGTCACGTATTTGGAAATTGGATTTCCGTCATTAACCAAGGCAAAAGATAGTCCTTACCGACTTCGAGACAATCTTGCCCATGTCTCAGGATCAGAGCTCGAGTGACCCTTGGATCGTCATAGCCGGTCCACCGATGTGGATTAAAATGCCTGAACACTATGTTTCCCCTCCTATTGGGGGTGTAAATAAGCCAACAAATGACTCCATCGGTCCCGGATCGACCGATATATCCGAGGCGCCTCGCAACAGCAACAACCACATAGGTGAAAAATAGTATAAATGTCAGCCAGTTTAAGCACCGACACCACCTCTAACTAGAAGGAAACGCATGCCCTCCCTGAGGTCCTTCTCCCGTTTCTGGTTCATACCGGGGTGTGAGGCTCGCGAATTCATGTTATACACAAAGCTACGCCACACAGGCGGTGCTTTGATCATCAACCACAAGACTTTGCTTTTCAACAGAAGCCCTGATCACTGCATCTTAGCATGCCACACAAGCAGTTCACACCATGCAATTGATGGCTATCAATCACACAGAATAAATTCCAATGTCAGACACACAATCCATTTGCAAGTCCGTTCTGGGTCTGAACGAAACCGGAGGCACTATATACCTCGCCAACCCATCGATCTCCATGTACGTCTGGACGATCACCACTCATTATCCATATTTCGAGATGCCTCCCAATCAGGACATCAGTTACCATCCAAACGAGGTGAAAGATTTCCGGTCTTCAACCACCGTCTTCATCTTCGATTTCTTATCGTCGATTCAGTTATTCAGAATGGGATAAACCTGGTCTTTCTGAGCAACTCGCGTATATAATAAACAAGTGCTAAACAAACACAACATATGCATCATTTCAATTCATTAGTCACTAACCGTAAATCATTAAGAGAACGATTTCCCAAATATTAACCCCGAAGGCCGAAACCAACATCAGATCAAAACCCAGGAAACCATTCGACTTAGCCAACCTTCAGTTAATTTCTAAATTTCACCTTCCATATCGTTTATAATATTTTATAACGATTTATCGTTATTTTTATTTATTTTAAAATAGCCAATTTATTCAAAAAGACGCTACGGGCCACAACGCGGCCGTGGCACTGTTTTTCTTCAGATTTGATTTACACATATCTGAAAATCTAACCGTTGGATCTTCACAAAATTTACATCATTAGAAAGATCTTTTCAAAACGAATCCAACGGTTCCAGTTTCGGGAAAATCCGACGGTCGGATCTCCCAGTATAATCATTTGAAGTTTCGATTTCAAAATACGAACTGCTGCGTCGTTATATGATTTAATACAATTATATATATATATATAATCGATTCTGGCGCTGTTTTTCTTCAGATTTGAATTAAACATTCCAGATAATCCAACCGTTGGATTTTTACAAAGTTGGTGCCGTTGGAAATATATTTCCAAAGCAAACCCAATGGTTGCAATTTCGGGAAAATCCGATGGTCGGATCTCCCGCACTAATCGTTTGAAATCAAGATTTCAAAATACGAACTGCAGCTTCGTTATTCGATATATTTCAATTCTATTTATATATATATATATATATATATATATATATATCGATTCTTCAATTTCAAAACTATATGATTTTCATACATTTGATAAAAATGATATTTTTATCTAACTGCCTTCTGTTTCAACACTTCACTATTTTTAACAATTCATGTGTACAGTAGAAAGGTGATTTTTATTGTAAAACAATTCATTTCAAAACGCGATTATTTTATATAGTTCTTATAGGTAATAAAAATATGATTTTTATTATAAAACAATTTATTTAAAAACATGAGTATTTTATATAATTCATATTGATGATAAAAATAGGATTTTTATTATAAAACAATTTCTTTCAAAATATGAATACCATTCAACACATGAATTTCAATTCAACGAATGAATTTCAATTCAACACATGAAGGTTTTCTATTGTTTATATATATAGATAAAAAGGTGATTTTTATATTTAAAACACGAATACCATTCAACACATGAATTCTATTCAACGAATGAATTTCAATTCAACACATGAAGGTTTTCTATAGTTTATATATATAGATAAAAAGGTGATTTTTATATTTAAAACACGAATACCATTCAACACATGAATTTCTATTCAACGAATGAATATCGATTCAACACATGAAGGTTTTCTATAGTTTAATATATAGATAAAAAGGTGATTTTTATATTTAAAACACGAGTACCATTCAACACACGAATTTCTATTCAACAAATGAATATCGATTCAACACATGAAGGTTTTCTATGCTTTATATATATAAAGTAAATAAAATGTGATTTTTATTGCGAAACAATTTATTTCAAACATGAATGTTGTTCAACGGATGAATTTCTATTCAACACACGAATATAGTTTCAACACAGGAAAATAATTCTAACACATGAATATTATTCAGAATTTCGGCAGCATAACGGCAGGGTAGTTAAAACCGGGGCCGTCCCTAGCACGGCTCCTCGCTCTACCTTAAAGCCTCGCAGCTTTTGACAATGGGGATTCATGCATCTAGTTCGCACGCAGGCGGCATGTATATTTTTTTTTTTCATTTCCACAAACTAATCCTATGTGGTTTCAACCAAATAATTCTCAACCACAAACGGGTATTTTTCAACCACAATCAATCAATTTCGACCACAAACAATTATAATCAACCATTCGTAATCAATCAATTTTCACACCAATCACAATCAATAAATATCGTCCATGGTTTGTGGACGAGGGGCGTATATACATATATATATGCATTTCACTTCTATTTCAACACATATATAATTTTTACAACGCGTATATAACTTATACATCGAATGTACAACCTATACAACGCTTATACATGAGGTGTACAACGCTTATACAAGTCATACATCGACCATATAATTTATATATCGTCATTTTCCATATTGTTTATAAATTAGAAATCTCACATTGGGTTCCACTCCACTAAAAATAGCAGAAGGCTCAGAAAAATATGAGGTCTCTTCTAGAATGTAGAAGGCATCCACACGAGTCCACTGTCTCTTGTTTCACTGAATTTCGTCAAAACACAAAAAAGATATGATTTTTCAAAGTTTGCAACGGTTTAAAGGTGTTAAAACCGTTGAAAATAACCATAGCCGTTACCTCAGTAAACTGCTCGAAACTAGGTTTCGATTTCTCTCTCAATCCGAAGCACGATATGCCGATCAGCATAAGCGACGTCGACGAGCTTGGAGAGGCGCAGCGGCGCCCTGAACGACGGCGAACTCGAACTGGTGGTTGCGTCGGAATCAGGCGATGAACGGGCGAACTTCTCGAGGGTGATTCTCCCAAAATACTCAACGAAAAAAATCGAAACCAGGTATGGATTTGAAGCTCGTCTCGAGCTCTTCAAAATCTTCAACTGGAGCTTTCGAAATTAGTGAGTGGATTGATCAGAAAATGGATGGGAATGATGGAAGGGTTTTCCGCCTTTGATCGAGCTACGGGGAGAGAGAAAGTCGGGGGGGAGGGGGCTGAGGTGGACCAGTAAATTTTTTATTTTTTTATTTATAAAGTTTTAAAAATCCGAAAATACCCCTTGTCACACACGAACACCAATTCAAACCCAACGACTGTCGTCCCTAGCGTTTTACCCCTATTCCGAACACAATGGGATATGTTTCGTTGGCCCATTCGACTGTTTCAGTCAGTTTTCCTTCAAATCAAAGTATAAAACATTCAATATTAAATTTGAACGTACATTTCAATTTTCCAGGACCACAAACTGATTCGAAAAATTCCAGAAAAATAAATCTAGCTATGTTTTGACGATACGGTCCCAAGAAAACTAGTTTCGTCGAAT
This sequence comes from Allium sativum, assembly GCA_030737875.1. Lineage (NCBI taxonomy): Eukaryota > Viridiplantae > Streptophyta > Magnoliopsida > Asparagales > Amaryllidaceae > Allium > Allium sativum. Next base: position 324,515,413 of record CM060920.1, on the reverse strand, counting down.
TCTGAGACCGTTTGAAAAATGGTCCCTTTCTGGTCGATCCAATTTAACTGTAATTGACCAAAACACATTTTCCTTTGCCACGCTCACATATTAGCTTCAAAAATTATGAAATTTGAAACCTAGCAATAACTTCACATCCCGAATCCAACAAAAGTGGTTTCGTCGAATTCCGAGGTCGTATGCAAAATGGCCATTTTCACGGGTTATATAAATTCCATAGCAACCTTTCTGAAAATTCATTTGGCCATAACTTTTGCTTTCCGCTATGAATCTTCGATTTTTCAGATTCATTAGAAAGGTATTCACTAGCAGATTTAAATATTTTTGGTTTCACTCAAATCCGTTTTGTTTTGCACCCGGTACAGTCAGTCGAAGTTTGAATTCAAATTTTGAAACTACCGCGCCATTTCAGGCCTTGTTTATAATTCAAATTAATTATATTCATTTTCAAATGTCAATTCAAACTTACTTTTCATCGATATTATTTAAAATATTTAAAATCCACTAAAATAGCCAATTTAAAAATTTTAAATTGTTTCAGATTTTCCGGGTCGTTACAATCTCCCCCACTTAAAACTTTTCGTCCCCGAAAAGGAACAAAGTCGAAAGTGGTTTGATTAATCAACTCTACGTTCAATCTGGCTTCCATTCTCCAACTTTTCAGTTTTTGAGAATATTCAAATTCTTCAAAAATTTGGCTAACACCCGGAATTTTCGAAAAATTTCGCCATAACCTCCATTGTACGGGGAAGGGTTTGGAAATTTATTGGGCCGTATTAGGTACCCAATAAATCCTATAAAGCATACACATATTTATAGTGATATATTTTGGTGTTTACAGGGGAGTGTGTATAGATAATAACTCCAGAGAATAAATTCTCGTCACCCTGTCAAAGCCTGAGGGAGTGTGTATTTTAATTGCTCCAGAGAATAAATTCTCGTCACCTCGTCCCGTGTGGGAAATAAATAATCCATGTGCCGTATGTAATGACTAAAGAGACGTGATTATTGTCAACTCCAGACCCGTGTGGGGTTTTTATTAATCTGGCAATTTATTGTTACAATTTATATGGTCCATATCAGTCATCAGTTCAACCTGTAAAATATAGTCATCGCCATACAAGCCTCTCGTTCGTATGGTAAATCTTCCACCTCGTCACACAAGCTCCAAATGCTTATGTGGTATATGATGAAGTATGCCTATCTTCAAGAAGTATGCCATGTAGTGTAGTTCAAAACTAATTGTTACTATCATATGGCGACATTTATTATTACACACAGAACAACCAGCACTCCGCATCCAATGGCATTCACAGGAGTTGATATAATAATAAAATTGCGCATCCAACTCATTAAGATTTACCTATTTGTCGGGCACACAAATAAAATCTTTACTCAACAACTAATCCAATTACCTGTTGAAACATATATATGCACAAGTATATATTGCTATCTATTTTTAAATCAGTTTAAAACGTGATAAAGTCGAATGAATTCTACCATTCATTCTCGTATTAATTAAATTAACTATCGTTCTAATAATTTAATTAACTCAATCACTATCACACAACACAAACAACAAACAATTTGTTTTTAACTTTTCAAAATCATACAAATTAATTCTTACACTCTTTTAAAATTAATCAGACTATAGAATTAAAAGTGCACATCCATGGGAAGAAAATAACAACAAAGTAGAGAACTAAATGGTAATGCAAAGTATGGTAAATGTACCTTGCACCGGAGTTAATCAGAGAATCTACTCGACACTTAGGATAGGCTTTCTGAATTCTCTCCTCAGTTTCCCAAGTACAATCTCGTGGATCTCCACTCCATTGCACTTTGACTAAGTGAACCTTCTTGTTCCTCATCTCTTTGGTTTCTTTGCCAATAATCTTGAGCGGCTCTCTTCTCACAGCCAATTCTGGAGTAATTTCAATATCTTGTTGTGCGGCCTCTTCTACAACCAAGTCTGGGTCATGAATATGCTTTCGAAGTTGAGATATGTGAAATACATCATGCACTCCAGGCAACCAATCAGGGCAATTGAACCCTATAAGCGAGAGTTCCAATCCGTTCGAGAATAGCAAACGGACCAATGAATTTGGGCGCCAACTTCCCAGTTTTACCGAACCGGATAACTCCTCTCATCGGCGATACTTTCAAATATACATAGTCGCCAACATCAAATGATATATCCCTTCTTCTCCTATCGGCATAACTCTTTTGTCGGCTTTGAGCGGCAAGTAATCGTTTCTTAATAAAATCGACTTTGTCGGCCGCTTCTCGGATCATATCAGGTCCCAATACAAGTCTATTACCGGGTTCGACCCAACAAGCAGGGGATCGGCACGGTCTACCATACAATGCTTCGAATGGTGACATTGTCAGGCTTGCTTGGTAGCTGTTGTTATATGAGAATTCAGCCAAATGTAAATGGTCTTCCCATGATCCACCGAAATCTAGAACACAAGCCCGCAATAGATCTTCCAGTATACGATTCACCCTCTCAGTCTGACGATCTGTCTGAGGATGATAAGCGGTGCTAAAGTTCAGCTTCGTTCCCAGCTCTACTTGAAATGCCTCCCGGAATTTGCTAGTAAATATTGGATCTCTATCACTCACTATACTGATTGGCACTCCGTGTAGTCTAACAATTTCCTTGAAATATATCTGCGCCAGACTCTGAGCAGTTCTGTTCGACCTGACAGGTATGAAATGGGCGGTCTTCGTGAAGCGATCTACGATCATCCAAATACTGTCATTTCCTTTTCTGGTTCAGGGCAAACCATCTATAAAGTCCATGGAAATATGTTCTCGCTTCCAACCTGGAACGTCCAGCGGTTGCAACAATCCTGCAAGTTTCTATTGGTCGCTTTTGACTAACTGGCAAGTAGGACATCGGCTAACATATATTGAAACGTCCCTTTTCATAGCCTTCCACCAAAATGTTCGCTTGAGATCATTATACATTTTGGCCACCCCAGGATGGATACTCAGCTTGGACTTGTGACACTCGTCTAACACTTCCCTTTTGAGCTCGGGGATGCCAGGAACACAAATCCTTCCTTTCAATCTCAGGATTCCATCGTTATCTATTTGAAAACACGAGGGTTCGCCTTTCTGAATCCTTTTGATCATATCCTTAATAAAATTATCATCTTTCTGAAGAATAGATATTTTGTCAATCAAGGAAGTCGTGATAATAAAGCTGGCGATTATTACATTATTTCGGCTTAACGCATCGGCCATGACATTGGCTTTCCCTGGAGTGTATAGAATCTCAAAATCGTATGCTGCAAGGAACTCTAGCCAACGTTGCTGCCTCAGATTCAAGTCTTTCTGGGTGAACAGATACTTTAATGACTGATGATCTGTAAACAGCTCGAATTTCTCACCCAGCAGATAGTGTCTCCAGATTTTCAAAGCAAATACTATAGCCAACAACTCAAGATCATGAGTTACGTAATTTTTCTAGTGCGGCTTCAGCTGACGGCTAGCATAAGCTACCACTTGACCTCTTTGCATTAACACTGCACCAAGGCCTTCTCTAGAGGCATCTGTCCAGACTTTTAAATCCTGATTGCCGCCGATAATCGTTAACACTTGAGCAGTTGTTAATCTTAACTTTAGCTCTTCAAAACCCTCCTCACATTCTGGAGTCCATTGAATTTCGAGTGCTTCTTTGTAAGCTTCGTTAAGTGACTAGATATCTTCGAAAAATCTTTAACGAACTTCCGGTAATAACTAGCCAATCCGAGAAAACTGCGGACTTCTGTAGAAGTACTGGGTTGTTTCCAATTTTGAATAGCTGTGATTTTACTTGGATCCACAGCAATTCCTTCTTTCGATACGACATGGCCAAGAAACTTTACTTCATCCTGCCAGAATATACACTTGGAAAGTTTCGCTTTCAATACATTTCTTCTCAGAATTTCTAGAACCTGTTCCAATTGCTTTTCATGTTCGGCCTTTGACTTAGAGAAGATTAGAATATCATCAATAAAAACCAGAACAAACTTATTCAGGACTCCTCTGAACACTCTATTCATTAAATCGATGAAGTATGCTGGAGCGTTACATAAGCCGAACGGCATTACTAACCACTCATAGAATAAGTCTGGACCTCTGAATGCTGTCACAGGAACACACTCTTCGGCAATACGAAGTTGATGGAAACCTGTAGCTAGGTCCATCCTTGAAAATACTTGTGCTCCATTCAGACGATCCAATAAGTCATCGATTCGCGGCAATGGATATTTGTTCTTTATTTTCTGTTTGTTCAAATCACGATAATCCACACATAGTCGCAGAGTACCGTCTGACTTTGGGACAAACACCACTCCTGCTCCCCAATCAGAGAAACTAGGCCTGATCAGACCCTTTCAAACAAGCTGTCGAGTTTGATTATCTAACTCTTCTGTCTCCTTTAGGGCCATCCTCCGAATAGCATGCACTACTGGCCTTGCATTCAGAATTAAAGCAATCTTGAAATCGATTTCTCTCTGCGGAGGTAAGCTGACAACTTCTTCGAACACATCCGCATAATTCTTTACGACCGGAATATCTTTGATGAGGTCGGGAATATTCTCCGTGATTACAGGGATATCTTCTATTTGAGCAGGAGAAACATCCAGAGCTACCCAGAAGTCCTTTCTATTAGAATTCTGACCTTCACAGGGAATGGTTATATAATTACCTGATTTAATCTTCGCCTTAACGACTCTGTCGGCGCATTTAACCTTAGCTTCATATTTGGTCAACCAGTCTAACCCCAAGATAAGATCAAACTCTGTAAAATTCATGACGACCGCGATGGTAGGGAACCGATAACGAGAAAAAGAAACCGGCACCCCACAGACCCAACTGAGATCGAGGGAACCCCAACCGGATTATGAACAGTCATTGGTTCTTTTAGCTTCTTCAAATTCAAATCCAGTTTCTTAACCGTATTCTTTGCAACAAAGCTTCGCGACGCGCCTGTGTCAAACAGTACTTTAACAGGAATATCTTTGACAGTAAGCGTGCCTTCTAAAACATCCGACCTTTCCTGAGCAGACGAAGATGCAGGCGCTTCTGCCACTTCATTTACATGTATTGTTGCAGGTTTTCTGAATAGCGGGCAGGCCTTTAAAGGATGACCCGTCTGATGACATCCACCACATTTTCTATTCTCTTGAAACTTTCCTTGGATTTAGATCCACTCTTTATTCGCTTCTTCGAGGGTTTGCAATTCCCCTGAAAATGTCCTGGCTTATGGCAGTTATTGCATATGGCAGTCGTTGCTGGTTCTTTTTTAGATCTGGCCCTTTTCCGATTAATTTTAGGCTCCTTACTGACCTCAAACATCGTACTGGCCTCAGGACGATCACTTTCAGAATCAACTTTATTACTAGAACTGACTTCCTCTTCGTAGCGTAACATACCTTTCTTGTCGAGATCCTCGTACTGGTAAGCCATGTATATCATTTCAGAAAAAGGGAGCTTCACATTCCTCATTACACTATTCTAATATTTTCATTGAAGCCCGTTGATAAATTTCAGATTCTTCCTCTTTTGATTTTGAATTAGATGAGGGGAAAAGTGAGAAAGTTCATTGAATTTCTTATGATATTCTGGAATGGTCATGTCTCCTTGTATCAGATAAGAGAATTCATCACATAACCGCTCAGTCGCTTCAGGAGGAGTAAATCTTTCTAAGAAAATCACTTTAAATTTATCCCAGGTGATATCACCTTCTGGATTATCTTTGACGATTGTTTCCCACCAGATTAAAGCTTCTTCTTTGAGCGCCCAAGATGCTACTAATCTTTTCTGATCATGCCTCAACTGGATACGTTCAAAAATTATTTCAACCGAACTCATCCAGCTTGAGTCTGAATTATAGATTCATTGCCCGAGAATTGTGCTCCGCCCAGATTTTGATATCTCTGTAATAGAGCCTCTAGGTCGGGTTATGCATTCCTTCTGTTTCTGACACTCATTTTCTAGTACTTCTGCAAATAGCAGATCAAGTGTCAGGTCACAGAAAAGATATTTTAAAACATAGAAACATATACTTCAATGTAAATGTGTTTAGTGGGGTGTATTTCATTCTGCTTTATTCATACTAGGATATTACTGATCCTATCTGTAATGAGTTACCCGTCCTAGAACACTGCTAGTTCTATTTCTGACGAGTTCGTTAATATGTTATATTCCAGCACTAAGCTTAACAAAAGCTCTGATACCACGATGTGACGACCCCAAAACCCGTACTGACGGTGTCAAGGGTAATCTTTGGAATATAACACATAAACCGATAATAGCAAAACAGAAATAAATAAATACACCAAATAATGAACAATAATACACTGGATAATCAATAATCATCAAAGTTACACAGTATACATGATCTTACTTAGTACAAATACAGTTCAGATATATATAAATGTTTACAGCGGAAAACAAACATAATATGTACAATAGGAGCTGAACAACATAAAAAGAGATAAACGATAGAATCCATCTTCAGCTCCAGCTATCCAGAACAAGCCTGCTAAAAACCTGAACACAAGGATGCCCGTGTAGAAAAAGGGGCACCCGAGTTTGAAAGTGAAACAAACTACGAGTCAGTCATGGGACTGGTATGAGAAATCTACTTAACACATTTAAAATATGGCTAATCACAGGACCACGCCACTTTCGTGGAACGGGTTTACTCCATTGGATTGCCAGTGCTTTAAAACAAATCATTCTTTTAAACATCACAGTGCTTTTTATAAAAAATGAAGCCATTATAAGACTCAGTTCCCATCACACAATGCAACGCAAACCGGAGGATAGAGTTTTTACCTTATAACGGCCAAAATATGCTTGATACGAATAAAACAAAAGCATTTGATATTATAACTAGTGTTTATATGTTTCAAAAACAATTTTGAATCATAAGTATCAATCATAGACGACATTAATGCCCCATACCACTATGTCGCCATATATAGGTATACAATCAAAACCGCACAGTCACGTATTTGGAAATTAGATTTCCATCATGAACCAAGGAAAAAGATAGTCCTTACCGACTTCGAGACAATCTAGCCCATGTCTCAGGATCAGAGCTCGAGTGACCCTTGGATCGTCACGGCCGGTCCACCGATGTGGATTAAAATGCCTGAACACTACGTTTCCTCGCCCTTTGGGGGCGTAAATGAGCCAACGAATGACTCCATCGGTCCCGGATCGACCGATATATCCGAGGCGCCTCGCAACAACAACTACCACATAGGTGAAAAATAGTATAAATGTCAGCCAGTTTAAGCACCGACACCACCTCTAACTAGAAGGAAACGCATGCCCTCCCTGAGGTCCTTCTCCCGTTTCTGGTTCATACCAGGGTGTGAGGCTCGCGAATTCATGTTATACACAAAGCTACGCCACACAGGCAGTGCTTTGATCATCAACCACAAGACTTTTCTTTTCAACAGAAGCCGTGATCACTGCATCTAAGCATGCCACACAAGTAATTCACACCATGCAACTGATGGCTATTAATCACACAGAATAAATTCCAATGTCAGACACACAATCCATTTGCAAGTCCGTTCTGGGTCTGAACGAAACCAGACGCACTATATACCTCGCCAACCCATCGATCTCCACGTACGTCTGGACGATCACCACTCATAATCCATATTTTGGGATGCCTCCCAATCAGGACATCAGTTACCATCCAAACAAGGTGAAAGATTTCCGGTCTTCAACCACGGTCTTCATCTTCGATTTCTTATCGTCGATTCAGTTATTTAGAATGGGATAAACCCGGTCTTTCTGAGCAACTCGCGTATATAATAAACAAGTGCTAAACAAACACAACATACGCATCATTTCAATTCATTAGTCACTAACCGTAAATCATTAAGAGAACGATTTCCCAAATATTAATCCCGAAGGCCGAAACCAACACCAGATCAAAACCCAGGAAACCATTCGACTTAGCCAACCTTCAGTTAATTTCTAAATTTCACCTTCCATATCGTTTATAATATTTTATAATGATTTATCGCTATTTTTATTTATTTTAAAATAGCCAATTTATTCAAAACGACGCTTCGGGCCATAACGTGGCCGTGGCGCTGTTTTTCTTCAGATTTGATTTACACATATCTGAAAATCTAATCGTTGGATCTTCACAAAATTTACATCATTAGAAAGATCTTTTCAAAACAAATCCAACGGTTCCAGTTTCGGGAAAATCTGACGGTCGGATCTCCCGGTATAATCATTTGAAGTTTCGATTTCAAAATACGAACTGCAGCGTCGTTATTCGATTTAATATAATTATATTTATATATATATAAATATAATCGATTCTGGCGCTGTTTTTCTTCAGATTTGAATTAAACATTCCAGACAATCCAACCGTTGGATTTTTACAAAGTTGGTGCCGTTGGAAAGATATTTCCAAAGCGAACCCAACGGTTGCAATTTCGGGAAAATCCGATGGTCGGATCTCCCGCACTAATCGTTTGAAATCACGGTTTCAAAATACGAACTGCAGCTTCGTTATTCGATATATTTCAATTCTATTTATATATATATCGATTCTTCGATTTCAAAACTATATGATTTTCATACATTTGATAAAAATGATATTTTTATCTAACTGCCTTCTATTTCAACACTTCACTATTTTTAACAATTCATGTGTACAGTAGAAAGGTGATTTTTATTGTAAAACAATTCATTTCAAAACACGATTATTTTATATAGTTCTTATAGGTAATAAAAATATGAGTTTTATTATAAAACAATTTATTTAAAAACAAGAGTATTTTATATAATTCATATTGATGATAAAAATAGGATTTTTATTATAAAACAATTTCTTTCAAAATATGAATACCATTCAACACATGAAGGTTTTCTATAGTTTATATATATATAGATAAAAAGGTGATTTTTATATTTAAAACACGAATACCATTCAACACATGAATTCTACTCAACGAATGAATTTCAATTCAACACATGAAGGTTTTCTATAGTTTATATATATAGATAAAAAGGTGATTTTTATATTTAAAACACGAATACCATTCAACACATGAATTTCTATTCAATGAATGAATATCGATTCAACACATGAAGGTTTTCTATAGTTTATATATATAGATAAAAAGGTGATTTTTATATTTAAAACACGAATACCATTCAACGCACGAATTTCTATTCAACGAATGAATATCGATTCAACACATGAAGGTTTTCTATGCTTTATATATAAAAAGTAAATAAAATGTGATTTTTATTGCGAAACAATTTATTTCAAACATGAATGTCGTTCAATAGATGAATTTCTATTCAACACACGAATATAGTTTCAACACAGGAAAATAATTCTAACACATGAATATTATTCAGAATTTCGGCAGCATAACGGCAGGGTAGTTAAAACCGGGGTAATCCCTAGTACGGCTCCTCGCTCTACCTTAAAGCCTCGTAGCTTTTGACAATGGGGATTCATGCATCTAGTTCGCACGCAGGCGGCATGTATATATATTTTTCCATTTCCACAAACTAATCCTATGTGGTTTCAACCAAATAATTCTCAACCACAAACGGGTATTTTTCAACCACAATCAATCAATTTCGACCACAAACAATTATAATCAACCATTCGTAATCAATCAATTTTCACACCAATCACAATCAATAAATATCGTCCATGGTTTGTGGACGAGGGGCGTATATATATATATATATATATATATATAAGCATTTCACTTCTATTTCAACACATATATAATTTTTACAACACGTATATAACTTATACATCGAACGTACAACCTATACAACGCTTATACATGAGGTGTACAACGCTTATACAAGTCATACAGCGACTATATAATTTATATATCGTCATTTTCCATATTGTTTATAAATTAGAAATCTCACATTAGGTTCCACTCCACCAAAAATAGCAGAAGGCTCAGAAAAATATGCGGTCTCTTCTAGAATGTAGAAGGCGTCCACATGAGTCCACTGTCTCTTGTTTCACTGAATTTCGTCAACACACGAAAAAGATATGATTTTTCAAAGTTTGCAATGGTTTAAAGGTGTTAAAACTGTTGAAAATAACCATAGCCGCTACCTCAGTAAACTGCTCGAAACTAGGTTTCGATTTCTCTCTCAATCTGAAGCACAATATGCCGATCAGCCTACGCGACGTCGACGAGCTTGGAGAGGCGCAGCGGCGCCCTGAATGACGGCGAACTCGAACTGGTGGTTGCGGCGGAATCAGGCGATGAACGGGTGAACTTCTCGAGGGTGATTCTCCCAAAATACTCAACGAAAAAAATCGAAACCAGGTATGGATTTGAAGCTCGTCTCGAGCTCTTCAAAATCTTCAACTGGAGCTTTCGAAATTAGTGAGTGGATTGATCAGAAAATGGATGGGAACGATGGAAGGGTTTTCCGCCTTTGATCGAGCTACGGGGAGAGAGAAAGTCGGGGGGGAGGGGGCTGAGGTGGACCAGTAAATTTTTTATTTTTTTATTTATAAAGTTTTAAAAATCCGAAAATACCCCTTGTCACACACGAACACCAATTCAAACCCAACGACTGTCGTCCCTAGCGTTTTACCCATATTCCGAACACAATGGGATATGTTTCGTTGGCCCATTCGACTGTTTCAGTCAGTTTTCCTTCAAATCAAAGTATAAAACATTCAATATTAAATTTGAACGTACATTTCAATTTTCCAGGACCACAAACTGATTCGAAAAATTCCAGAAAAATAAATCTAGCTATGTTTTGACGATAAGGTCCCAAGAAAACTAGTTTCGTCGAATTCTGAGACCGTTTGAAAAATGGTCCCTTTCTGGTCGATCCAATTTAACTATAATTGACCAAAACACATTTTCCTTTGCCACGCTCACATATTAGCTTCAAAAATTATGAAATTTGAAACCTAGCAATAACTTCACATCCCGGATCCAACAAAAGTGGTTTCTTCGAATTCCGAGGTCGTATGCAAAATGGCCATTTTCACGGGCTATATAAATTCCATAGCGACCTTTCTGAAAATTCATTTGGCCATAACTTTTGCTTTCCACTATGAAACTTCGATTTTTCAGATTCGTTAGAAAGGTATTCACTAACAGATTTAAATATTTTTGGTTTCACTCAAATCCATTTTGTTTTCCACCCGGTACAGTCAGTCGAAGTTTGAATTTAAATTTTGAAACTACCGCGCCATTTCAGGCCTTGTTTATAATTCAAATTAATTATATTCATTTTCAAATGTCGATTCAAACTTACTTTTCATCGATATTATTTAAAATATTTATTTTAAATATTTAAAATCCACTAAAATAGCCAATTTAAAAATTTTAAATTGGTTCAGATTTTCCGGGTCGTTACAGGTTCGATCGGGATTTTGTTTTTTTTTTCTTTTAATTTTTCTTCGTTGACCGAGAATAGAGGGAAGGGGAGGGTTTAAATATATATATATATATTAATTTAGTTAATTAACTCCAAAAAGTTTGTTTTTTTTCGAACCCAATGATTGTCACACCTAACTAATTACCCCCATTTCGGACATAATGGGATATGTCCGGTAAGCCAATTCTATCGTTTCGACCTGCTTTTATCAAAATTAAAATATAAATCATTATATATTGAATTTGAACGTACATTTTAATTTACCGAGGCCACATACTAACTCCAAAAATCCCTGAAAAATAAATCTAGCTATGTTTTGACGATATGGTCCTAACAAAACTAATTTCATCGAATTTGTAGACCATTTGAAAAACGTTCATTTTCCAGTCGATTAAATTCAAATTGAATTGACCAAACACGTTTAAATTCACCACGCTCACATATTGATTCCAAAAATTATGAAAATTGGAATCCAGCTATAATTTGACATTCCGGATTCAACAAAAGTAGTTTCATCAAAAACGGAGGTCGTTTGGAAAATCGCTATTTTTAAGGGCTATATATTATATTAATTCCATAGCGACTGTTCTGAATTTTCAACTGGACATAACTTTTTATTCCCGTTATGAAATCTAGATTTTTCACATTCATTGGAAAGATATTTTCAAACAGATTCAAATATTTCTGATTTTACTGAAATCCGATTTATTTTGAATCCTGTACATTCATTTGAAATTTGAAATAGAATTTTCAAACTACCGCGCCATTTCCGGCTCGTTATATAATTAAAATAAATTTATTCGTTCTAACTTCGATTTAAATAAATTTTTAGTCCTTATTATTTAAAATAATTCATTTTAAATATTCAAAATTCATTAAAATTGCTAAAATAAAATATTTAAATTGGTTCTGATTTTCCGGGTTGTTACAATCTCCCCCACTTAAAATCTTTTCATCCTCGAAAAGGAACGGAGCTGAAAGTTGTTTAACTAATCAACTCAACTTTCATTCTGGCTTTCATTCTTCAACTTTTCAGTTTCTAAGAATTTTCTATTTTTTCAAAAATTTGGCTAACACCCTAAATTTTCGAAAATTTTCGATATAACTTCCTTTGTATGGGGAGACATTTAAAATCGCAACTAGCCACGCAGGGCCCTCATCATCCAAAAAGAAAAAGAAAAGGCCAAGCGGCTCATAAAATCATCCAAACCCAATAAATTTGTAAACATGTACCTATTTGTCGGGCATACAATTTTATTCCTCTTCTCTTGCCTCCTTGCTATGACTTGTTCAATGTATATACATGTATATGCATGCAGTTTCAATCAATTTTCAACTCAGTTCCATATTTGATTCCATTTGGCTATTTTTACCATTCATTCACATATTGGTTAAATTAATTATTAAACATCACAACCATCAATCAATCAGTTAATTAAATTTTAAAAGTCATAACTTTGATATACACATATACAAAATCATGTTTTTGATGCCAATTCACAACAATAACCCTATCTAGTTTTGGATCTCACACCAGCTAGTTGGAAATATATAGATATCCCAATTTCGGCACTCGAGCATAAACAATGATGATACTAGTAATCATCTGTATCATCTCCAGGCGACTAGAGTGTGATTCTATAACGTTTGCAAGGCGTATATGCAAAATCTTTATTTACTCGATTGTCCAAATTCAATATAAAATAAATATTCAAATACATATAGAATGGTTTAAATTTTCAAAACAAAATTTGTTTTTACTTTTTTTTTCCTCATAACACTCTTTCAACTCATTCTAGGGTACTACTGATCCCATCTCTAACGAGTCATTCTTATTGGATATTACTAATCCAATCTCTGGTGAATTCTTTCGTTCGATTCTAATGTGTATTGTTCTCGAGCTCGGTAAACTAGAGCTCTGATGCCAACTAAAACGACCCAAACACACCCTTTTGGGAAAGCCCGGATTGAGTTGAGAACATGACAAATCAGAACATAAACAGAAGAACATTTCATTGCTATTACAACAATTTACATCAGAGTATACAATTATACAGAGTATGAACAAATAATATAAATTTGATCAATATCAGAGGTTTACAAATTATTGTTCAGCGGAAAATAATACAAAACACAACTGAAAGAAATATACGGATATAGAGTGTTTTGAATATAGCTCCAGTTGTAAACCAGGACCCTATGAATATAATATCTGCAAAACCAAAACTACTAGCTGCTCGTGTGGAAAATAGGGGCACACAGAGTTTAGGTTAAAACAATATACTCCAGGTCAGTCATGTGACTGGTGTGAGAACAAAAATAGTTATTATTCTGATTTTAAAGTTAGGTATATCAAGGGACCAGGTCGTATAACACGGAACAGATATACCCCCAAGAATACCTGTGCATAAAACAAAAAGTGCAATGCTAATTAAAGAATATGAAGCTATTATAAGACTCAGGTCCTATCACACAATGCAACACAAGCCGGAAGATAGAGTTTTAACTTATAATAGCCAAATAATGCTTGGTATGTGAAATTTTATCTTTTATTATTACTATAAGTGAAGAAATCAACTTCAAATATAAATGTATCAATCATAGGCGGCATGGGTACCATCTATCATGTCGCCATACTAGGCTCTACAATCAAAACCGAAATGTCACGTATTGGAAATTGGATTTCTGTCATGAGTCGAGGCAAGGGATGTACTCCTAACCGCTTAGAGACACTCTAGCAAATGTCTTAGGACTACACATTCTGGGCAACCCTTGAATCCTGCAGTGTCGGTCCTCCCTTACGTTAGAGGATTAATTATTCCTAAACACACGTTTCTCGGTCCTATAGGACCTATCCATCGGCTCCATAGTAACCGATATATCTGAGGCGCATCGCTATCCATCATCAACATAGGTAAAAATATATAAATGTCTAGGCTCCATACCATGACACCACCCATAGCTAGAAAGAAACGTCATGTTTTCACTACGTCCCTTATCCCGTTTTTGACTCATACCGAGTTGTAAGACTCGCGAATAAACGCTATACACAAAGTTATGCTATATTAAAGCCGTCTTTGATCATCAACCACAAGACTCTACTTTTCAACAAAAGCCTTGATCATTTGCATCTCCGCATGCCACACAGGAAATTCACTTCATGCGACTGATGATTATCGTTATATAACCTCTAAGCTCGTACATCTCAAAGAAGGGCGTTAAACAAGAGAATAAATTATCCGCCGCCAAATAGATATATATTTAATAGAGATCAATCAACACAGAATAAAATCCAATGTCAGACACACATCCATTTACTAGTTCGTTCTGGGTCTGAACGAAACTAGAGGCACCTTATTCCTCGTCCCATATGTCCAATATAGGAGAGAGGTCCTCGCAAATCCGGTCGATCTCCAAGTACGTATGGACGATCACCACTTATTCCCTCGTCTTGGGTGTACAACCCAATCAAGACATCAATAGTCATCCAAACGATGTGAAGATCTCTGGTCTTCAACCACCGTCTTCATCGTCGACTTATCGCCGAATCAGTTATTCAAAATGGGTATAAACCCGGCCTTTTCAAATAACCTGCGTATTTTATAAACAAGTGCTACAAAGACACACATACGCCTCATTCCAATCCAGAATATTCTTTTATTCAAATATTCTTATACGTTGGGAATAGGTTCCCACTAATTTGATCACAGATAAATTCTTTTAAAATTTATTCTTTAATCTTCCTTTGGATATCAATTCTAAACCAAATTAAGGTTTACCCAAACTATTCGGGATTAACGGGCCATACCGAAGTGATCATTTGTTTAATTTCCCAATCCCAACCTATTCATCCCATGGAGCAAAACTTGTACTCCATATCTAACACGACGGTGTTATCGGTAAATTTAATTACCATTTCCCGTTAAAATGTAATTAAAGATTTAACTATCGCTTGGAGAAAAACTGGTGATACTCCATTCTCGATCATTTCCCAAATTTGATAATTTAAATTATCATATTTACCTTTCAATCTAATTAAAGATTCAGTAAAACTCCACTTGTTTTTAATCTTCCCAAAAATCAATATTAATTATTATTTAACCTTGGGAAATCAAACATGCCACATCGACAATCTACACCGTACTATTGATTTATGCCTATATATAACCTCTTAACTCGTACGTCTTAGAGAATGGTGTTAAGCAAGAGAAAAAAAATTCCGCCACCAAACAGATATATATTTAGCAGAGATCAACCATACAGTTCAAAATACAATGTTAGACATTTAATCATGTCTTTAACTGGGTTAAAGAACTAATGTCATATAAAAAGCAGTTCAAGATAAACCTAAATCACATTCCATTAATTATGGAATCTTCACGGAAAACAGATCAATATGTAATCGATATCAATTTCCGTATCCAACTAGTAATATAAATGGAATAACGAAGAAGCCTTTTAAATTCCATATATATTAACAGTCTTCCTCCACAGAAGCTCATTTCAATTATTATCAAATCGAATTCCATTCAATTCCAATTTAAAATATTAAACTGGAAAACTTTACTTTGGAAAATTCCCGTTAAATCTTAATAAAAAGATTTATAAATTCCAAATCATATTTCACTGTAAATCGGGTTAAAGAACGAATGTCGTTAAAATCATAGTTCACAATAAACTCGAGTCACGTTCCATTTTATTCCAGTTATTTAATATAATTGGAAACTCTAATAATCTTATTTAAAAGATTTATTCCTCTCACACGGGGTATAAGACCAGTGTTATTTAAGACACTATTCATGACAAACCCAAAATCCAATTCTTTCATTCAATTCCAATTAAATATTAATTAATTAGAAACTTCACTAAATCTTAATTAAAAGATTCATTCTTTTTTCAACTGGGTTTAAGAACAGTGTTACTGAAGACACCATTCACGGCAAACCCAAAATCTCATTTAATATTAAATACAAGACTCTAAATAGAAATTATATCAGCTTATATTCAATATCAAATTCTGAAATCAACAAATATCGTATTGGAAATAACATTATATATCTTCCAAATTCCCATATCAATATTCGTATCATCAAGGAATCCAATACCGAAATATGCCAAAGATTATTTCCATTCCAAACCATTCCAATTTATTTATTGGAATATTCTAGTTATTTTAAACCCATTTCAAATCCAATTTATTTATTTAAATATATTGGATTATTATTCTAGTTAATAACTAATTCATTTTGATAAAAATATATTTTTATCTTTAAAAACGTGGAATTTTCATTCCAATTCTTTCCAAATCATTTATTATGATTTTACACAAATTATTAATATTTTTAATAATTTTATTGAGGCCCTTTCAGTCGATTTCCATAAATGGTCATCGAACTGCACTTACAACGACCTTTTCAAAATTTGATTTGGACATAATTCAAAATCCAGCCATTAGAATTCAAATCTCTTGTATTTGTTGGAAATCTCTTTTCGATACGAACCCAATGATTTTGGTTTTAGAAGAATCCGATGGTCGGATCTCCTGTAATGTCAATTTGAAGTCAATGGTCGAAATTCACGAACAGTCGCAGTGCGGCGCATTCTATTCAGGCCATTTAATATATATAATATATATATTATATGTATTTCGTCGATTTCCATTTTAAAACGTATTTTATAATCATTTTAAATTCGTTTTAAAAAGATTTCAACTTCATATTCAATTTAAAATCAAAATTGAATATTCCATATCATTAATATGTAAATGATAATTTTTCAAAATATCAGATTTTGTAATCATTTCCTTTTCGATATTCATTATAAAAATGAATAAAATCGATATAAATATCATTTGCGTCAAAATAGTGTATCTCTAATCAACACGGCTTCATATATTTCAATATTTTCGTGTCCGTTCCAAATCGGACATCAAAATCATATTTTGATCCATTAGTGAATGTTATTTTAAAATATTAGTTATTTTCAAATATTCATTATTCGTCATTTTAAAATATTCGTTATTTTAAGATATTCATTCTTTCCGAATTAGAATCAGACATAGTCAATTACCATAATTTTATTTATATGGATTTCATACATACACGTACACAACAATAATCAAACACAGTCAACCATCATCTAGAGAGCAATACACAACTGCATCAGCATTAAATATAAGTAATTAACGCTTACAACAGTCTGTCAACCCATCGATTGACATACAACTAAACAATTGGGATTAGTGTATGTCAAATATCATCCCAATACCCGTGTGGGGTTACAACCAACAAATATTGAATATTATTTGTGCAGCTGGGCGATGTGTAAAATATATCGTCCCAATCAATATCAGTCAAATGAGTGTACATAAACAAATCATCTGATTTGTAAATGAATATTTATTTTCATTCATATACTCGTTAAAAATGATATTTTTAATGATAAAATATTTATTTCAGCACATGAATATTTTATACAGTTCATTTAAACAATAAAAATGATATTTTTATTGTTCTAACATATTTTAGAATATTTCGGCAGCATAACGGCGCGATACTAGAACCGGAATAAGGTCTAGCCTTATCCCTCGCCTAATATTGGCTCGCGCCATACACATACCAATTCTAATCAATTCAATTTATATCCTAAATCAAATTCAACTAATTTATCCATCAAAACAAACAACCAAACAACCATGATTACAATCAAAGGTGTCGGGTGCTTCTAAGCACCATCTGCATCTGCATCCTAGTATATATATTTAACTAGAAAATAAAATTAGAGTGAGAAGTTCTCACCTTTGGGATACACTCCGTCATTCTTTATTGGATGGTCTGGATTCCGTTTTGCTTCCGGTCAGTTCCATCGCAATCTGTTTCACGCGGTTTATATTAAAAAAATCACATTTTTCATATCGCTACCGTATATATAAAAATCACATTTTTATTTCGCTATTATATATATAAAAATCATATTTTTATTTCGCTATTATATATATATAAATCATATTCTTATTTTGATATATAAAAATCATATTCTTATTTCGATATTATATATATATATATAAATCATATTCTTATTTTGCCATTCCCATAATAAAAAAAATCATATTTTTTATAATTACAAATCATATCTTTCATATGAATAAAAATCATTTTTTTATATATAAAAATCATATCATTCATATGAATAAAAATCATATTTTTATTTCGCTTCATATATAATAAAAATCGAATTTTTATTTTGCTTCATATACAATAAAAATCGAATTTTTAATTTGCTTCATATATAATAAAAATCGAATTTTTATTTCGCTTCATATATAATATAAATCGAATTTTTATTTTGCTTCATATATAATAAAATCGAATTGGAAAATGGAAAGATTTGTACAAGTTATATGTTTCATCACCACTTTGTAGAAAATCGTTAGGTATGAATATATCAGATACCTGTGACTCGATTGGTGAAATAGTCTCTCTCTCCAAAAAAATATGTTTTTTTAACCAACGCACAAAGAAAATATTTTGTTGCGAATAAACAAGATATTTAGGAATTGTCCATATGTAAGATCATCATTATGGATACGGGTCTTTTCCACAGAAAAAGGGAATCTTTTGTTACAATAGAAGAAGAAGTGATGTGGATCATTCAAGAATCGAAATAAATTTTTTTTTCGCTTCATATATAATAAAAATCGGATTTTTATTTTATAAAAAAATCATATCTTTCTATTGTTTAAAAATCAAATCTTTTAATTACATGACATTCATATAAAAATTATATTTTTAACATCGCTATGTATAATTATCATGTTTTTTAAAACAATGTCCTAATATATATATATATATATATATATATATATATATATATAAAGAAAGAAAAATAAATTAATAAATGAATAAACAAATACAAAAAAAACTTACGTGTTCTATGTTGGACTGAAAGGGGGGAAGAAAGTTGCGCCGGAGTTTGGAGGCGGTCGGGGGAGAGTCTCTTCTGGTTGGCAGTGGCCAGGAGGTGCTAAAGCGGGTTTTGGGGCCTAGGGTTTTGGGCTGCGCGACTTTGAAGGGGGAGAGGCTAAGGGTGATTGAGTAGAGGCGGCGGTGGTGCCAAGGGGGCGGAGGTCGGCGTCGCGGTGGAGGTGGGGCCGATGGCGACGGCGGCTAGGGCTGAGGGGTTCGATCGCAATTTTTTTTTCTTTTAATTTTTCTGCGTTGACCAAGAATAAAGGGAAGGGGAGGGTTTAAACATATATATATATATATATATTTATACATTTATTTATTTTACTTAATTAACTCCAAAAAGTTTGTTTTTCTTTCGAACCCCAAATCGAACCCAACGACTATCGCCCCTAACAAATTACCACCATTGCAGACACAATAGGATATGTCTGGTAAGCCAATTCTATCGTTTCGACCAGTTTTTATCAAAATTAAAATATAAATCATTATATATTGAATTTGAACGTACATTTTAATTTACCGGGGCCACATAACGACTCCAAAAATCCCCGAAAAATAAATCTAGCTATATTTTGACGATATGGTCCTAGCAAAACAAATTTCATCGAATTTGGAGACCGTTTGAAAAAACGACCATTTTCCAGTCGATTAAATTCAAACTGAATTGGCCAAACACATTTAAATTCACCACGCTCACATATTGATTCCAAAAATTATGAAAATCGGAATCTAGCTATAATTTGACATTCCGGATTCAACAAAAGTGGTTTCGTCGAAAACGGAAGTCGTTAGCAGAATCGTTATTTTTAAGGGCTATATATTATATTAATTCCATAGCGACTATTCTGAATTTTCAACTGGACATAACTTTTTATTCCCGTTATTAAATCTGGATTTTTCACATTTGTTGGAAAGATATTTTCAAACAGATTCAAATAATTCTGATTTTACTGAAATTCGATCTATTTTGAATCTTGTACATTCATTTGAAATTTGAAATCGAATTTAAAAACTATCATGCCATTTCAGGCTCGTTATATAATTAAAATAAATTTATTCTTTCTAATTTCGATTTCAATAAATTTTTAGTCGTTATTATTTAAAATAATTCATTTTAAATATTTAAAATTCATTAAAATTGCTAAAATAAAAAAATTAAATTGGTTCTGATTTTCCGGGTTGTTAAAATCATATTTTTGCTAATACTCATTTCATAAACCTTTAGCAACACTCCTGTTATCAAATTCTTCCCTCTCCCTTATCAGACCGTTGCTCGCTTCTTCTTCTTTGGGGAAGTTAAATGCCATTAGTAATCGATACTTCTCTTTTAAATTTTTTAACTTTTGGACTAAACATGTGGGTTTTCAAAATATTTTATTGTAGGTATTGCCTCAGCATTCCATTGGAAATCCACTTCAGACACTTCTGAAAAAATTCAAATCTTTGAAAATGAATCTTAAAGTACAGTCTTCTCACACTTTTGGATCTGGATTAAAATAGTTATTTATCATAAGGTAGGATCTTCATAGAGTACAAGATGAAATGAGCAGGTATTCCAATGATGTTAACCTTCAAAGGGCTGAACTTGATCTGCAATGTAACTTGAAGGATGCTCTGAATCTGGAAATACAAGGACTTAGACAGAATGCGATGTTTAGAAGGGAGCTTGAGGGTGAAAGAAATACAATTTTTTTTCACAAATCTATCAAAATAAAGCAATTTAGAGACTCAATCAGTTAAGGATATGCATGGTGAATTATAAACCTCTAATGATGGAATTAATAATGCCTTTGTTGAATACTTCTCCTCAATCCTAGCCTCACCACCCTTAACTATAAATGCGTTGCCACTTTTTAATGTCAACATTCCTTCTCTTACTGAGGATCAATCGCTAGGCCTTATCAGACTAATTGACAATGAGGAAATTAAGAGTGTTGTCTTCAGCTTGGACGCTAATAGCTGTGGAGGCCCTGATGGCTTCAATGCTTTTTTCATCAAAAAGTTGTGGCCAGTTTTGGTGAAGACATTATTATCACTATTAATTTTTTCTTTATGAATAATGTTCTTCCCAAAAGTATCAATGCGACTGTTATTGCCTTAATTCCCAAGCTTGAAAATCCTCACTTAGTAGCTAATTTTCGTAAAAATTCTTGTTGTAATATACTATAAAATTATTTCTAAGATCCTGGCAAATAGGCTACAAAATGTGCTTTCTTTGATCATCTCTTTAAATCAATCTACATACATCAAGGGTAGATCAATTAGCGATAATATTCTGAATACCCAAGAGTTGTTATATGGATACAATAGGAAGAACATATCCCCAAGATGTATTATCAAGTTGGATATCAGAAAGGCGTTTAACTCAGTTTCATGGCCTTCTATATTGGCTGTTTTTCACGTTTGAACTTTCCTGTGCCATTCATTACTTGGATTTATACGTGTATCTCAACACCTATATATTCTATCATTAAAAATGGAAGATTTCATGGTTTCTTTGAAGGCACCAATGGCGTGAGACAGGGCAATCCAATTAAGTGTATTTATTTATTATCAATATGGAATTGCTAAATTCTCTGATCATCGAGCAGATTCAAAATGGAAATTTGGGGCTTCATCCAAGATGTAGGAATCCCTTAATTACTCATTTTCTCTTTACTGATGATGTTATCATTTTCACAAAGCCAGACATGAGGAATATTTGATGTATTTTTAATATACTTGCTCACTTTCATGGTATAATGGGCCTCAAAATAAATGTAAACAAATCTCATATCATGATTGTTGGTGTGACAAATGAAAAGAAAATGGAGATAGTTAATTTCTTAGGCCTTGCTGAATTACCATCTAATACCTTTTATCTGCGTATGCCATTAATCAGCTCGAGAATTACTAAGCAACAATGTATTCCATTATATGAGAAGATTATTAGAAAGCTTCTGCAGTGGCCATCTTGCAAGCTCTCTCAAGCTGTTAGGCTAACAATTGTTCAATCTATTGCCAATTCCATGACCACTTATTGGTGTAGACACTATTTGTTGCCTACTAAGATTATTGACATGATCGCTAGTGCTTTAAATAAGTTTTTGTTGCATGGCAACCCTTTCTCCAAAAAGTAGATTCCTTTTGCATTTCACAAACTATATAATGAGAAGAAATTTGGCGGACTTGGCATTACAAATTTGATGGTGTGGAATAAAGCTTCTATTTCTGCTTACTTTTAGAATCTTTTTGCTAAAGAGAAGGGTTGATGGGCATTGTGGGTTCAGAGAAATTTGATTGGTTACAAGAATTTTTGGACCATGTCAATCCCACAAAGTTGTAGCTAAGTTAGCATAGTATTCTTAAGTTTCGAGTTACCTTCAAGCAATATGTGAAGTGCAATTATAAAGCAATTCCTAACCTCTCCTTTAGTACAGTCCTTGGGCAAAACTGGGATTAATTTTGAGCGAGGTGGTAGACTATAATCTTATAATGAACTCTATCTGCTGTTGCTAGTGATTATGTTCGTGAAGGTTCACTAGTATTGCCCTATTCTAGCTCTTCAGTTTTGAGAAATTTATGGCATGAGATAAGTTCTTGTTTTGATGTTGTTGGAGACAAGGAATTGCAGTGGATGGGTAAGGTTCATTCTATCAAGGTTGTGTATGATTTGCTTAAAACTCGAAGGCAATACTTTCCTTGGAATTCAAGGATATGGAATTGCAGAAGCTCGGCAAAAGAATATCTCCTCCCTTGGAAGATTATGGCAAATGCAGTCAGTACAAAGAATAACTTATTCAACTATGGCATTGTTACGGATGATGTTTGTGTCTTGTGCAACTTCCACTCTGAAACAAATGTCCATATATTTTTTAAGTGTCCTTTGTACGCATCATTTGGTCATGGCTGCTTGCAACTGATGGATTTTATAAGCCTTCACTTTCCAGTCAAATGGAATGGTATAATGTATTTAAAGCTACACAACGAAAGGATAAAAAGACAAGCGTTTTACTTAAGCTGTTGAAGAAGTTTGTATATGAAATATGGCGTGAGAGAAACAATCGAATCTTTGGGCTGGGGAAGAGTAATGTTGGTCACTTGCACATGCAGATCATATGCAATATGTCAAGACATGCTCAGCTATCATCTTAAGCCTCCTCGTGATATGTTGCAAGTTCTTTTCATTCTTTGCTTACTTTTGTAATTAAATATTGCTCACAGTTTTGATTTTTCTTTCAATGTATAGTAAGCTTCATAGAGTATTTGTACCCACGTTGTCAGTTAGTAAAATTTCATTTGCCTTTTAAAAAAATAATTATTTCCAAAGAAATTTGGAATAAATATGATGTATAATTAGTTTTTACCCAAGATCTCATATTTCAAACAGTTATTAAGTTTGAAATAAAATGTTAATCATTGTTGATTGTTAATATTGTGATGAATGATTGTTGTTAACTATCTATCATGTTATGAAGTGATAAACCATATCTACATTAGTTAAATAAAACATTTACATGTTTTATTATATTTTAATCATTTTGTCCTGATTACTGTTCTAAAATTAGAATTCTGAAATTAGAATTTAGATTTGTATAAGATAATTAAATTAAATGGACATGTCATGGGAATTAAGTATGAAATTATTGGTATATATGTTGTACTTATCTACACTGTTTAAATTTGATTTTTAAAGAACTGGCTATCAAATGAATATTCCTTACATGTTAGTTTGAAGAGACTGGGATGGGAACTTGATTCAAAACCACTTTGTAGAGACTTTACGTAAACTAACTTATAGGGATGATTATACGATTAAAAGAATTTGAAGATCATAGATTTTCATGAGCGAAAGAACTACTTGTTGAATTTCTCTGGTTTGGCAACTGGAGTTACTATGACTTGTTATTCTATCATGATTGAAATCTTCAGATTGTAAGGGCTACTCGCTATCGATCCATGGGGTGATACCTATATTGGATGTAGTAGGAGAGTGCCTTCGGTTCGGTTGAATTATCGGGCAAGCAGCATGGCTAAGTGGGTCGCTCCTATTAGGTTGTATTATCACCCATCTAGAGAAAATTCATTTGCTTCTTTATTCTTTCGATGTTGTCCCTTTCGAGAAACGATGGTTTGATCCCAACCGTTTGTGGTATACATTCGATACACTCAAGCGAAATGAGTGGTCGGTCATGTATGGCTGGGTTGCAAGAGGTTCTTGTTGAACACAATGTATTCCCCTCTAAAGATACACTATCGGAAGGTGGTTCCATACCTTGTCATAGACGGAATCCAGTACTATATAAGCGCTCGCAATTTTGATTGTATTTTATGTATGTAGAGCGCGAGATGCAAGCATTCTGCTAGATTGCTATTTATTTGATTTAGACACTATTATAATATCCGAAGAATATTGGTTTCAGAAAATGTTTTGGGTTATCGTAAGGTAAAAACCATCCGTATTTATGTGTGGATCGATCATACGATTATCTTTTAATTCAAATGGATTTTTAAACGTTAAATCAATCCATTTTAAAATCATTTACTCACACCAGTCCCATGACTGACCCAGAGTTTATTTTTCTATGTTTTCCCTAAACGCTTGGATGCCCAAATTTGTACGGGCAGTCAAGTAGTTTAGGATTTTACAGATACACTTGGAGGATCTTGGAGCAGAAGGCTTCAACACTAGATATACAGATTTTATTTCCGTTGTGTTGTATATGTATTGTACTTTGATGATTTATGTAAGTACAAATATAATTTTGTATTTCAAAAATTGTTATATAATATATTTTATTCAGTTTCGCTGTGAGACTCTGATGTTTTCTTCATATTCTTCTATTATAACTTTAAAATCTTTCTATGTCTCACCGTCCAACTTCTTTCTATTAACGTTAAACTAATTTATAGTGCTTGATTAGTCGATATGTGATACGAGATACATATTAGTATTGATACTCAAGATAAGAAATTTTCGGGCCGTTTAAGTTGGTATCAATGCTAGGCTTAGTAACAACCTTGGCTCTATGGCATAACTTGATAGAGATGAGGTTAGTTATACCCTAGATTGAGTTTGAGTGTATATATGAGCGCATATTTGTTAGTTGATATAAAAACTATTTTATATTGTGTTGATTGGTTTGTCGAATGGTATATGAACTCTGGTCGATACAAGAATGCAAACTATATCGATAGATGTTTCTAAACACTTATGTAAAGTGATTCGACATAGTATTACTTTAAAAGCTAGGTAAATAAATAATTTTACCCAAAATTATATTTTTATATAAAAGAATAAATTTTCTAGAATTATTATAAATGGCTGTGTTGATTACTATTGTAATCTAGTATCAGATTATAACATTGAGATGGTTATATATAATCTAATGAAAATTGTATAAAAATATAAAATAAACAAATGAGATGGACCAAAACTATATTCAAACTAGAAATTGAATTTGAAATCCTAGGAAGTTAGAAGAGTGATTTCAAACAATAGGTTATTTTGGAAAATTCAAAGGTTTTGAATTCAAAATGGAATAAATATATGTGATAGTAGGGGTAAAATCACTAATGAGATAGTAAGGGTAAAATAAATGGTCTAGAGTTTGAGAAATTTTAAGTTTCATAATTCAAGTTTTAGAAAATCACTAATGGAGTTTGAATTCTGGAACTTGAATTTTTAACTGTAACAAGTCAAGTGGATTGAGATAGTAAGGGTAAATTCAATGGTCTAGAGTTTGATTGGGGTTAAGTTGAATTGATGAGTTAAAATTGGATTGAGTTTAAAAATTAGAATTTAAAGAAGATAAATATGTTTGAACATGTTTGATTCAAATTAATGAAGTAGATAAGATTCTAGATTTATTTTCAAATATAATCAAGGATATTTTCTTAAAATGGAAAATGGGGTAATATGGGTTGATAAGGAATAAAAATATGGAGTTAAGAAATTGGGACCTAACTGGAGATTGGTTGAGTTAAATGATTTTTTATGTATTGATCTGATGTCGATTTCGGTCTTCTGGGTTGATTCTTAGAGGATATTTTCTTAACAATTTGCGATCAGGAACTGATAAATATTGAAGAATAGTAATGCATAAATATAAACAGAAATGTTTTTCCAACTTTAATAACAGATATTTCTAGTTATGAAATGACTGTGACAGATGGCTAATTATTAATGTATTGAACGTTTTCATTTCTGTTAAAGGTTTGGTACATAACATGTGTGTTCTGGATGCCTTGTTTCTTGTGATTGTTAGTATATAGCCTATGTGTTTGTGTAAGTGTATGATTTTAATTATACTTTAATCTCCTCGTTACTCTCTAATTTCAAGGACAAATTTTTTAAGGGGCGCAGATTGTAACGACTCATTTTTTGGACTAATTCTATAATCTATAATTTTGTAGATTATACTGGTAATTGAATTCAAATAAATAATATTGAATTTAAATATTATAGATAATTATGAATAAAAAATTATTAAAAATCCATAGAAATGAATAATAAGAAGAGTTAAATAATTCTTGAATATCCTTCCTTGTAATAGGGTTTATTATAGAATTTTGTTAACAAATCAAAATAAAATTTCATAAGAAATCTTCTTGTAGTGATGTTTATTTTAGAAGGAATCAAATCAAACTAAAAATCAAATCAAGTAAAACAAAATTAAAGCAAGATATTTACAATATTTGAACTAATTAAAGTGTATAAGTGATATATATATATATATATATATATACACACACACACCAGTACTTAGGCACGTCCATTGGACGTGTGCATAGACCTATGAAATAAAGGTCGGTGTTGTGCAAAAACAGGTGGAAAACTAAAGCTCTGTTTTGTGCTCAGTTATCCTAATCTAAAGGAGTTAAATTTGCTCCAAATGTGGTAGATAAAAACCTCTGAGTGAAAAAGAAGTTTAATATCTTCTATATAGTAAGATGTTATTGCCTTTTCATTTCAGGAAACCCATTCCAGCTGAACTGCTTTGTATATTCAGCGTTTTATTCAAAGCTAATTCCAATGAGAAAACATTCTGAAAATCATACATAAAACATGAAACATGGCATTAAAAAAATTCGTAATCACCTACCCTATCATAATAAGTTAATAACGAGTCAGTATAACCTAAAAACAAAGCACTACTCATTTACAGTAACATTCAATCTACATTGATAAATGAACATGAAACAAAACATGCTTACACAGTAATTAATAACATTATAGCTTCGTCATGAGCACCATATATTTCTTGTACAAAACATCAACTCCAAATTCTGTCGCACAACTTTCGTCACACAACATCTCACTATCTGCATTGTCATATTTGTTGATGCACTTCACTTGCAACTTCACCGCACGTCTCCATGCTTTGTGATAAAGTTCAGAGCTTGTGCCTAATTTTCAGCTCCTGTCTTCAATTCCTCCCCAAACTTGTAACAATTAGGCTCAATTTTAAAAGTTCGGAATATGTTCAAAACAAAAATAAAAATGAAGATGACTATTTGCTATTTAAAAAGAATTTTGACATCAAACCTAATGAATAAAATAACAGATTTGCTGCTTCCCTCAACCTACCAATTTTTTTTCTTTTGGGAAACGTACAAACACCCAGTTCTCAAATTCAGCCCATTTCTAAGACAAAACAGTTGCTAAACGTATTAATTTTCAAGTGTCTATATTGTACATAGGATGACTATTACAGAAGCAAAGTTAAGGCAGAGTATGCTTGAAAATTAAGGTCAGTGGTCAAATGTAATTGGTTGGAAAAAAGGCTGTGTATATATTTCTTGTCATAAACTAATTTCATTCATGCATAGTAGTAATTTTCTTGGAAAGAATGAAGTAGCATTATAGTCCTGGTAATTTAAAAGGTAATACAATATGACACATTTGCAGTAAAGTTGCCTAGTTTACCTTTGCAGTGTAGTGCCAAGCAGTCGAAAAAGAAAGAGATCAGAGCATTTTTTCATGTGCACATGAAAACCCATCATAATATCTATAAAATAGCATATATAGCCTAAGCCATTAAGTAGAAAATATAGAAGAACTAATCATTTGTATGTGTACAGCAAGATCAAATACATTTAATGAATTGTTTACTTGAGTGCTAAGTACTAATTTGTTTATATATATAGGACATACATATGTACCTACAGTGCAGAAATAACATGGCATGGCTATGTTTCTTAGGAGCAAAGTTAGAAGATTTAGACTGAATTGTACATCAATAAACATCAAACATCACACCTCTTCAATGTTGTTGCATACATATACCTGCATACCTAAAAGCCTACCCGACTTAAGCTGCATCTTTCATATATAAATACACATAAAGTCACAACAATTCACACACTAAGTTTTACTAGAAAACAAGTGTACATAATGTCAAAACAGAGAATGAATGCATCGTAAAAAACAATAAGAAACTAAAGAGCAAACCTGGAACTCAAATATTGTGAACAAAACTTGAGATAATGACAAGACAGTGAATTGTATTGAAATGAAATCAAAGCTTGAAGGAGAGAATAAACATATACAAAGAACCTAGAATGTAAATAATGCCATTAAAAAATGGAAGGATAGTAAGCTATATAGGTGAGTAAAAAAAATTCCCTGCAAATCTCTTTCATTGTTATATATATATACATTGGCCTAAATATATGTCTTCATGAAGTTCTACTGACCTATATAACATCATATACATGTTGATATTAAACTTATAAACAATTATCAAATGCCTGTATATTAAAATAGTAAGGGCATATATTCATGCTCGGGTAATTAAAAATCAATGACTTAAATTCCAATGGGTATTAAGGTTTATGATTAACATGAAAGTTGTTCAGTGATGTCTTAAGTATATTTTACAAATAGATTTACACCAAACCATAATATATATTACTCTAACTCATCAAATAGTTCTACTGACCTATATAACATCATTTTATTATGTTTTAGATATATGAATGAGTTAGTCCTAGGAAATCATGAATTTTGGTGATCAAATCTTGATTTTTAGTTCACTAAGTTGTGATAATTTTGAAGTCGATCAAACTTTGAACTTTGGTCAAATTACGGTGTTAGGGGTGGTTGTGGACGTCGGCGCCAAAGCTGGAGGAAGGTGGGGAGTTGGTGATTTTAGAAAAATGCAAATTGATTTTTCTATGAAATGATTTGTGAGAATGAGACATAAATAGGTGAATTAGGTCTGAATTTTTAGGTCGGAATAACGTCAAACTATGTTGTGGTGGTGGAGTTTCGGGTGTTCCACCTCGGGTGTTGGCAAGAGGGAAGGGTCATCTTCGATTGACCAAATTTAGTGATGGCTGAACAAATAACATGGTAGTGCGAGGCGAGTTTATGGAGGTTGTTTTGATGAACTATGGGATTGAAACTCCAGATTTTGATTGGTTTGGAGAATCGGGATTTGGGGGTCGGGAGTGGATTCAGCAGTTGGATTGTGGTTTGTAGTGATGGCAGCAGAGGCAAGATCATTGGAGGCTCAATGATGCATGTATAAGGTGTTCTTGAGAATTATTATGAAGAATAGTAAGTGACGGAAGAAGAAGAAGAAAGGAAAGGGGACAGGGAGCAGATCAGAGGAAAAATGAGGTATCACATTATGTCGATCCATGTTTTTACCTTGCAAAAATTTGTTGCTTGGCAGAAACTAGGCATGAAGATGGTACGAAGTGGAGTCAAGAAAATATAGGATATGCATGCATCGATCAAACGTTTAAGTTTCCAGATCCGTAGTTTGCTTGGTTCGATCACGTGAAGCAATATAAGGAAGAATAGAAAGGAACGTACCTGCGTAAGAGAAATATAGGAATGGGCTTTTTGGCATGGGCCGTGAATTGGGCCTACTATATATAAAAAAAAATTGTTTAAATCCTAGAATTTAAATTAAAAACAATTTATACATATATAAATTAAGAAGAAGGGAAGGAGGGAACGTGTTTAAGGAAGTTGGCCGAAAATCTTGTGGTTATGCGGGCTTGGGCTTTATTGAGCCTATTAAGTTATTTTATTCAGGTTTAATTAAATTGATTTAAATAGGAGTTAAAAACAAAAATATACATATATACACAAATAAATATATATAATGAATAAAATTAAGAATCGTAAAGCTGTTGAATTATTTCGTAGTTTGCAAAATTGACATGGTCGTATAAGCTCAAGCTCGAATATCCAATATTTAAATATATGTGTGTATATATAGTCTATTGAAAATTAAATAAATTTTAATAAAATCAAAATATTTATTTCCAAAGAAATTTGGAATAAATATGATGTATAATTAGTTGTTACCAAATATTTCATATTTCGAACAATTATTAAGTTTGAAATTAAATGTTAATCATTGTTGATTTTTAATATTGTGATGAATGATTGTTGTTAACTATTTGCCATGCTATGAAGTGATAAACTGGATCAAAATTAGTTAAATAAAACATTGACATGTTTTATTCAATTTTAATCGCCTTGTGCTGATTACTATTCTGAAATTAGAATTTAGATTTGTATAAGATAATTAAATTAAATGGACGTGTCATGAGAATTAAATATGAAATTATTGGCATATATGTTGTACTTATCTACACTATTTAAATTTGATTGTTAAAGAACCGACTATCAAATAAATATTCCTTACATGTTAGTTCGAAGAGTCTAGGATGGGAACTTAACTCAAAACCACTTCGAGGTGAATTTACGTAAACTAGCTTATAGGGAAGATTATATGATTTAAAGAATTTGAAGACCGTAGATTTTCATGAGCGGAAGAAGTACTTGTTAAATTTTTCTGGTTTGGCCACTGGAGTTATTATGACTTGTGATTCTATCATGATTGAAATCTTTAGATTGTAAGGACTACTCGCTATCGATCCATTGGGTGATACCTATATTGGCTGTAGTTGGAGCTTGCCTTCGGTTCATCCTGTTCCTGGATGACATGTATATATGAATGTCTAACAGAATATTTCGTAAAAACCACGTACGTTGATTTTTACAAACATACCAAGTTTGGTGGCGATGAAGACAACTTCTTTTAGCTAACAAATAAAGCATATTTTAGGACATCAATTAGGGATTTGACAGATCTGATAATGTGGCATTCAAAGTAAACGGTGTCAAGATATTCCAAAAAGGTAAATCATAACCTTAAGCCTCATCAATCGAGAAATTGGGCAGGTAGCATGGCTTAGTGGGTCGCTCCCATTAGGGTGTATTATCTCCTATCTAGGTAAAGTTCATTTGCTTCTTTATTCTTTTGATGTTGTACCTTTTGGGATACGTTGGTTTGAGCCCAACCGTTGGTGGTATACGTTTGATAAACTTAAGCGAAATGAGTGGTCGGTCATGTGTGGTCAGGTTGTAAGATGTTCTTGTTGAAACAAGTGTATTCCCCTCTAGGGATACACTATCGGAGGGTGGTTCCATACCTTGCCATTATCGGAATCCATTACTCAACAACGCACGCGGTTTTGATTGTATTTTATGTATGTAGAGCATGAGATGCAAGCGCTCTGCTGGATTGTTGTTTATTTGATTTAGACACTATTATAATATCAGAAGAATATTGGTTTTAGAGAATGTTTTGGGTTATCGTAAGGTAAAAACTATTCGTATTTATGTGTGGATCGGTCTTACGATTATCTTTTATTTCAAAAGGATATTCAAACGTTAAATCAAGCCGTTTTTAAAATCTTTTACTCACACCAGTCCCATAACTAGCCCAGAGTTTACTTTTCTATGTTTTCCCTAAACTCTTTGGTGCCCAAATTAGTAAGGACAGTCAAGTAGTTCAGGATTTTACAGATACACTTGGAGGGGCTTGGAGCAGAAGGCTTCAACATTAGATATATAGAGTTTATTTCCATTGTGTTGTATATGTGTTGTAATCTGATGATGTATGTAAGTACAAATATTGTTTTGTATTTCAAGAATTGTTATATAATATATTTTATTTAGTTCCTCTGTGAGACTCTGATGTTTTCTTCATATTCTTCTATTCTAAATTTTCTATCTTTCTATTTCTCACCCTCTAACTTCTTTCTATTAACATTCCACTAATTTATGGTGCTTGATTAGTCTATATGTGATATGGGATACATATTTGTATCGATAATCAAGATCAGAAATTTCCGGGCCACTACAAAGAGAAGTTTCCATATGTTAATATTTGAAATTTTGGTATTTTAGATTACTGGATTAGGCAATAGATCCTTGTATAATGCGAAAAAAATTAGAAAGGAAAAATTGGATTTGGAATATATATATATATATATATATATATATATACATTTGGCGCAAAAGTGGTGCTAGTCTTATTCTTCAGCTCAGACATATTTTGGTGGGAATTTATGTGAAGGAGAAATTTAGGTCAAAGAAATGTAATTTCATGCAAAGCATTTGGAAGAAGAAAAATTTAGAAACCACTTTGTACTTAGCCTCAATCTTAGAACTCTTAAAAAGAACTTGAAAAAATTGTAAATGTAGAAAAAGATTTCCAGAAAAAGTTTTCAAGTTTCAAAAATTTTGGAAGTTTACAATTTTAGAAATTTACTGTTTTGTAATATTAGGAGTTGCATTAAAATGATTTTTGAGAAAATTGAGCAAACTTGTTTTCGAAAAGTATTGAATGCGTAAGCAAGTTGTGGGGTTAAGCTATAAGTGGTTAAGGGAAAACACAAATGTAAATGAATTGCCATATGTAATGCATAGATAACCTTGAGTGAAATAAAATATAAAAGTTTTCTTAAAGGACGGATTATGACACCCTTTAACTAGTTGAAATAAGGAGAATTATAAGTAAAAAAATTATAAATCAATAAGTTTGTAATTACACATGTTTTATTAAAGTGTCAAGGAAGTGTGCAACAAAAGAGGTGTACAAAATACAGGTGAAACACCATATTTCGTGCTACCTATTTCAACAAAGGAATGAAAAAAATTGAAGCTTCCTTGTCACTCTACGTAGAACACAAAAAGTCCTCTCTAAAAAAGGTTCATAGAAACTAAATCTTATTTAATTAAAAGTAATTTAGTAAGAAGGGTCCCATTAGTGTACATGGACAGTTAATACAAGTTTGGAAAGAATTTGAAAAGATCTTTCAAGTGGTTACTGTTTAGAAAAAAGTAAATTTAAAACTTACATGATTTAATGGGAGAGAATAAAATAGGACGAAGTAAGTTGATTTTTTTATTAGTAAATTTATGACATAGTTACTAATTAATAAAAATCCTTTTTAGCACCCCTTGAGGAAACAGAAAATTTTTCTTTTGGTATTGATTTGCATTCCTATGTAGTGTTTTATTTTAGAAAAATAGAATAGTTTAGTGGGATACTTTCTTCCTAGGTGTTTGTGGTGATCGCTAAGAAAGAACAAAAACATAGGATATTATGAATAAAACGACAATGAAGGTAAAAGATCAACAACTAAAAGAAAAACAACAAAGACGACAACTGCAAAAATTGAGAACAATAAAAGAAAATGAATTCTCCTAAGTAAGCTTGGAAAACTGAAAAGAATTTTTTCTTATGTAAACTATGCTCTGAATAGAAAATAGGAATTTTTGTAAGATTAGCAATTAAGGTTTCCAAACATGGGGAATAGGTACGTAAAAGTGGATGGAAAATTTGTATCTTTCCATTTTCTACCGCTTTCTAACATAAGTAATCAAATTCAGAAATAAAACTTTTCTAAAATTCACAAATCTAAAGTTGATTAGTAGGATTTGGATGCAAAAATTGGATGAACTATGCTCTTACTCTGTAAGAGTGGGAAAAATTGGATGAAAAAGTGTTTTTATTTTCAACATATTACATTCATGTAGAAATTGCCATTATATTTAGGATGTGTTCCTCATGTTTTCAAATCTTTTTCAAGAGAATTTGCATTCATACAGGATAAACCACTTAGGCATTCATGTATTTTTATGTTGTGTCACACTTTGACCAAGTGCACTAATGGTTGCAAAAATTGGATGTACATATGGTGTTTGTAAATTATGTGAGGAATTACATAATTTTACCCCTATCGAATTAAGAGGCCAAAAATTTCCTAAGGGTGAGAGAATGTAACACCCCACATTTTTAATTAAATAATAAAATATAATTTGTAAAATTTCTTAACTGGTCACGGAACTAGCATCCTTGCGTCCATGGCAATTTTATGATCAATTTAGACCAATTTTTTGTAGAAACCAGACTTAAATTGAAGTAGATATCATTAAATGAATTTTTAGAACAAACACGAAAAAGAAGAAATAAGAGAAACACACACAAAGAGAAACACACACAAAACTAATAGTTTTCAATGTTCTAACTTTTTAACAAAAACGCACTGTGGTTCAGTGGTTGAGCACTTGCCTCCCAAGTTATAGCATGCGAGTTCGAATCCCATCAACGCCATGTTTTTAAATTTTATGGAAGCTAACCAAAAAGATATATGTCCTAAGAGAAAAGTATATGTGTATGTCCATATAAGGTAAGATTATATATAGATGAGTGTGTGTGTGTGTATATATATTTGAAAATGGGTTTTAAATTTTATTAATAGGCATTGCAACACAAAAGAAAACAACAATCCAAGACCGCGTTGCATGCTGGATTCGACAAATCCACATAAACCGACAACAGCCAACTTTACATCTGAACAATAAAGTAAAAGAATTAACAAAGTAAATTCCTTTATATATAAACCCTCTACATCTTCATCTATGACGGTTGGAAAATGAAATAGCTCGTGCTTGTTTCTAGGAGCAGAGTCGGTGCAGCAATGGATCTGCGTCTCGCTTATCACCTCTTTCAGGTGTCATTTCTATGGTAAGCATCTTAATCTTCCTCTTCAACGCAATCTTTAGATCTTTAATCTCTAATTTATATACAATTTCTCCTTATTTTTCTTTGCTCTAGAATATGCAATTGTTCCTCTCCTTTCATAAAAT
Source organism: Allium sativum (assembly GCA_030737875.1). Classification (NCBI taxonomy): domain Eukaryota; kingdom Viridiplantae; phylum Streptophyta; class Magnoliopsida; order Asparagales; family Amaryllidaceae; genus Allium; species Allium sativum. The sequence goes on along the minus strand of CM060920.1, from coordinate 324,480,076 downwards.
CCATATAGCAACTGTAAAAGCGATTGCTTGCACATCGAGTATCTGACACATGCTTTGCCTAATAACTTCAAGGTGAGTAATTATATCACGTATTTGGCTAGTGTGAAGTTAATAGCTTAACATCATTCATTCTAGATTTTCTTAGTAACGGAGAATTCAAGAAAAATGGTTGTGGTTTTCTTCTGGTGTTTTACATAGTAAGCATGTTGTGTCCGAAGTTAAACCTTATTGATGCAACTGATCCTTAGATGATAGTCTGCCCAAATAAGCACAAGAAGACATTTTGAGCACATTTTTCTAGCACCAAATAATATTGTTCTAAGACTTGACAGTAGTTTTAGGTCGAATATCTTCCCAAACTTGTTTTATGTTGAACTCATCACTAGTCCAGGTCCACATATCATATATGCGATCTTCTTGAATTTGCATTTGTTCTATTATTGCTTCTTCTCTTGATTGCATGCAATCGTCAAATTCCACTGATTGTTATGTATAATAGAGTTAACCATTTTATTGGGATAACCAAGTGTAGAGTAGGTGCACAACCAAAAACCTCGATAAATGATTTACCATGTAGCCACGGATATTTCCAAAGATCAGTTTCATTGCCCTGAGAAATCTCTCTTCTGCAATGTTTAGATAAGACATTACGTACCCACAGAATGGCCTTCCATGTTGACAACGCATTGTTGTCTTCCTTCATAATCCAGAAATTATCTCTAACATATCTTCCATACATTCATTTGGACAACAAACCAAAGTTTTTAATGATTTTCCATGTTTGTTTCACAGTGAATGCTTCTGTCATAACTTTAATGCTTCTCAATTGCACTCCTCCTTCTTCTTTAGGTCGACAAACGTCTTCAAAGTTGACCTTATGCAAGCCACCTCTCCATATAAAATCAGAATATACTTTTTCAATTTTTTCAATTGATGCATCTGGCAACTAAAATGTATAAAGCCAAAGTTTGACTTTAGCACGTATGACTGTATTGACCAGATCAATTATGTTGCGAAGGATAGCTGTCTTGAACTCCGTCCATATAATTTATCTATGATACTAGTAATCAAACTAGTACATTCCCTGTTAGTTATTTTGTTAGAAGATAATGGCACACCCAGGTATTTCACGGTAGTTTTCTTTCTTGTACGTTCAGCACTTATAAGACTATAGTCTTATTCCGGCAAGTTTTGTTGAAGTAGCACTTTTTTCAACTTGTTCACTTTCAGCCCACACAATAACTCCATAGATCCAAAAATATCTTTAATGCTTCTAGCTTCGTCACAGTTTGCTTAAATGCATATGAACAAGTCATCTGCATACAACATATCACTAATATTCGGTTGAATATTATGGATAGCTTGGATCAAGTTTTTATGACATGCAAATTTGCAGTGACCCTGAATTGTTTTAAAACTTAAAACTGAGAATAATAACTGATATGAAAGTATGTGTCTATGACACATGCTGTAACACCCCACCTCCGCCAATACCACTCTTGCATGGGCACTAGCTTTGGAGGGGCGTTAAACGAGGTAAACATGCATGAAGATATCACAAGACAGAACATATAAGTAAAAACAGAGTAAATAAAGCAGCGGATAAAACTAACATTTCAAAACCATAGTCAAGTTACATCAAAGTACTTGGTCATTATTTTCCACAAAACATAGTCTAGAAACATCAACTGAAAACTGGAAAGAAAATCATAAAGTAACTATCCCCAAGGTAGAATAAAGCCATAGCATGCTCAAGTCCAAACCGTACATGAGCTATCCAGAAAAGCAGCTAAAGATCCAAGCTAGGTACCAGTGTTCCCACCCTGTAAACCTGGGGGGGAAACGGAAGAAAAGAGGCGAAAGAAAACGGGTCAGTCAAAAAGACTGGTAAGTCCTATCTACTATTAGTATAAAAACTAATAAAGTTAACTGAACATGTAAAATAGAGATGAGACATAGGGTGATAACCGGCATGGTGAAAAGTTAACAAGATAGATCAAGTGTGGCATCGCATATGCAAGGTTAAGTTGCACCAAGTGTGTACTAGTAATCCATGTCAAGTATAAACAAGAAATGATCCCTTAGCCCAATCTTGGCCCAATATCCCGAGATGACCTAGATCAAGGTCCAATAACACAGTCTAATCGATCGGCTCCCTAAAAGCCTAACTCGTCAAGTGTCGGTGTCATACGGCCCAATCACGAAGTGTAGTCAAACTGTGCTAGGTCCACCCTAGGGTGTATCAAGCCCTAGGGTGCCAACCCCGGACACAAATCAAGCATGCACAGCCTAAACCTACGGGTGCCCGTGTCTGCTTTTTCAACTCCGAACCATGTGCACGACCATAGTCCGCCTGAACCTACACCGGCGCACCTATTCAGCCATCGTTTTGGTCGCTTACATGTCAGCCCAGTAATCGTGCCCCACCCTAGCCTAGTCCCTAGGGTATCATGATACAATCAAGAGGGTTACTGGTGAAAAGGACCACGTAACTAGGGTTTCTAACGGGTTAAATGTGGTTAACCCTACCCAATCAAGTTGGTTAAGTGTACCCAAGGTTCATGACTTAACCCTATCAACCCATCGTGTTTAATTGGTTAAGTATTCAAGTGGTCCATGACTTAACCCTATCATGTGGCATTAATTAATTAAATGCACCTTAACCTCTCACATTAGACCTTGTTGTGGTTGCTAGTTAAGCCGGGCGGGTCCGGGTAGCTTTACACCACAACCTAGTCTAACGTCGGGTTTAAGCACAACATGACCAACTACTCACATTGGGTCCTATTGTTTGTGGCCACTAGTTAAGCCGGTCGGTTCCGGGTAGATTTATGCTACAAACTCAACCCAACCTCGAGTTGGCCACCCTCATGTTTTCTAAGTGTCATGTCCATCCTTATGTTTACAAACATAATCACAAGTCAATGTTCATGTCATATTTTAAAACCATGTTTTCATGTCATTAATATTACCCAAACCCAACGCATTCCCATTGCATGTACGTTTCGCATAACATAACATAGATCAAAAGAGGGAACTTGGCAAAACATGACAAAAAGGGCATAAGGTAATAAGGTTGGCCACAAGTTAAACATGGTGGCATACGAGGCATAAATATGTTCATAAGCTTGCATATTACATCCTAGGCCTCAAAACATGCATAATATCAACTTAAGCAAATAGGTGAAACATGATCTCAAATGACATAGGATGATGACTAGAAGTTCACATATAACATTATATGCAAGTTATCATAAAGGTTATGAGAGTTCTCATGTTGCATAATGCAACATTTCAACTTAAAGCTTATAGCTTTTAGCCCACAAGGTCAAGGTGGTAGCTTTACAAACATGCATAGAATAAACCTATGCATAACATGATAGAATCAAAGAACATATCATACTAATGCCCAAACTCAAACTTGCAACATGTCATATTTAACTTCATAGTTAGAATTTAAGAGTAGTATAGGGCTTACAATGCTATGAAGACTTATAAAATATAAATAAGATTGAGACGAAGCCACTAGCAACTCTAAAAACCCCAAATGAATACAAGCTCCAAGAAGCTCCTTTGATTATATGAAGAAAGGTCCTTGTTTTAATGAAGAAAGATTGAACTTTGGCCTTGAATCAAGCTTTGGAACTCTCAAACAAGCTTAGGAACTCTCATATGAATGAAGATTGAGGCTATGACAAGAGGGTGGAGGCCATGATTAAACATTTTGGCATAGTTTAGTTGTAGGAATGATTAATGAGGGTTTAGGCTAGGTCTAGGGGTCTTTTTATAGGTATTAGGGGTAGTTTAGACCATAGGATTAACCCTAAAACACATCAGGTCCGTCAAATCCCGTCAGAAACTTCTAGAACTGGACCACGGACAAGTGCAGGTGCACCAAGCCAGGATGGCTCGGCCACCCGTGTCGACAGGGGTGTCGACTGGGCAGTCGACACCACCCAGGGTGTGTCGACACCCCAGTCGACTCCCATGTCGACTTGGTGTTTTGGCGGGAGGTTTTCCCACCCATGCTTTCTGGCTCCAGATTTGATTTTTGAACCTGATTTTTAACTTGGAATTTTCTGAAATCTTCATTGGGCCATAACTGGGTCATACGGACTCCGATTTTCGAAAACTTGGACTCTATTTCGCGTATTTTTCCGAGACAAACGCAATGGCACAACCCGTTTCCCTTGATTCATATTTTATAATTTAATTCTGCCTTGATTTATGTTATAACTTGTGATTCTAAATATGGGTTGTTACATCCTCCCCACCTTAAAGGATTTCGTCCCCGAAATCTCTAAGTTAGGAAGAACGTATCCTACCATCCATCATCCATCTACTCAAAACATCATCCACATGCAGTCAATGTCCTTAACAAATTCTAAATGCTGTATGATTATATGCAAAGGTGTGTGTATATGTACTTATCTAATGCAAAAATCAGGCGGTTACTAATTCGGTAAACCTCCTTAATGTAAAGTATGTTAGTGAAATGAGTCCATATGTATGCAAAAATCCTAACATAATTTATAATCTCTACATGAGTGCACATAACATTCATCCATATGCAACATCCACGTGATAGCATAACAAGTTTCATCCATGAATAAGTATAAGCACTCATGCATATACAATATGAAAGTGTGTGAGCCGATCTTAGTGCCTAACGTGTATCATGCATCCACGAGTATCCACTTGCAAACACTTGCAACCACTGGCAAACATCAAGCATAACATGTTTCAAATACATGTTTCAACCAAGGGTTTCTACCTAAGGTTCTCATGACAAGATTTACGAAACAAGATAAACTAGATAAACATGGATAGCAAAAGAAAGATATACCAACTAGGAAAAGAGATTGAAAATGTACCCTAAAAAAGAATTGGATAAAGTCCACGCATCTTCTCCTCGGTTTCCCAAGTTGCGTCTTCCTCTGCTTCACTCCATTGCACCTTAACAAGCTTAACTTCTTTGCTTCTTAGCTTCTTTGTCTCCGTTTCCATGATACGAATCGGAGCTCGTCTCAGGGTTGCCTCTTTCTCCACCTCCATGTCTTCAAGAATGCTAGGTTCAACCACCTCAGCGGACTCATGTATGCACTTTCGGAGATGCGAGACATGAAAGACATTATGTACTTCGGCTAGCTTCTCGGGCAATTCCACCTTATAAGCCATCCTTCCAATTCTCTCTATGATAGGGAAGGGTCCTACGCACCTTGGTGCCAGCTTCCCAACTGCTCCAAAACGTACCACATTACGCAAAGGAGAAACCTTCACGAAAACCATATCCCCAACTTCGAATTCTAAATCTGTCCTTCGCTTGTCAGCATAGGATTTCTGTCGGTCTTGGGCCGCTTTCATCCGTCTTCTCACCAATTCAACTTTCTCGGATGTGTCCCGTATCATATCGGGCCCAAGTATAAGCCTATCCATTGTCTCCCACCAACAAGATGGTGACCTACACGGCCTCCCATACAAAGCTTCAAATGGTGCCATCCCTATGCTGGCTTGATAGCTATTATTATAAGAAAACTCTACAAGAGGAAGGTGGTCCTCCCAAGTGCCACCAAAGTCAAGAACACAAAGCCTCAAAAGATCTTCTAGCACTCTATTCACCCTTTCGGTTTGGCCATCCGTCTGGGGGTGATAGGCTGTACTTAGATTCAATCGCGTACCCAACGCCTCTTGTAAACTATTCCAGAACTGGCTAGTGAAAATTGGGTCACGATCGCTAACTATGCTAGAAGGAACTCCATGCAACCGCACTATCTCTCGAAGATAAATAGATGCTAGCCATGATGCGGTCCTCTTGCTCTTTACTGGAATGAAGTGAGCACTCTTCGTAAGTCTGTCAACTATGACCCATATGCTCGTATTCCCTTTTCTTGACCTAGGAAATCCATCCACAAAATCCATAGACATACTCTCCCACTTCCATTGCGGAACCTCCAATGGATGTAATAGCCCTCCGGGTTTCTTCGACTCGGCTTTCACTTGTTGGCACACCATGCACTTTGAAACATACTCTGCCACATCTTTCTTCATTCCAGCCCTAAAGAAAATGCGCTTCATGTCCCTATACATCTTATCTCCTCCAGGATGTATAGTCATCTTCGAGTGATGCGCTTCTTCGAGAACTTTATGCACCAAGTCTCCTACTTGTGGAACACATAGCCTTCCATCACGCCTTAGCCAACCCTTGTCATCAATAGTATATCTAGCAAGGTGACTAGACATCTCACCACGAATCAACTTGTCCATGACTTCGACTATCTGTGGATCTTCCTTCTGCGAAGCCCCAACTTGATCAAGAAGCATAGGTCTAAGCTCAAGAGATGCTAAAGAACCCGTCATCGACTCAACAGCCGGTGTGAAATCAAAGGTCGCCAAGAACTCTAGACTCCTCATCTCAACAAACAAGGGACTCAAAGTCAACCTGCTTCTGCTTAATGCATCAGCTACAACATTACCCTTGCCAGGGGTATAAGCTATCTCGAAGTCATAAGATGCCACGGATTCCATCCATCTTTGCTGCCTTAGATTCAGATCTTTCTGCGAGAAGAGGTATTTGAGCGATTTGTGATCAGTATACAACTCAAACCTTTCGCCTAAGAAATAGAGGCGCTAGGATTTGAGTGCAAAGATAATCGCCGCCAATTCCAAATCATGAGTGGGATAGTTCTTCTCATGAACTTTAAGTTGCCTACCCCCATAACATATCACTCTTCCTTCCTGCATCAGAACAGCACCTAACCCCGTGCCACATGCATCGGTGTACACGGTAAACATCTTACCGCCATCGGGTAATGCCAAAACTGGAGCTGTAGTAAGGGCCCTCTTGAGCCTTTGAAAAGCAAGCTCACACTCTAAGTCCCATGCAAAAAATAAGTTCTTCTTCGTCAACTTAGTAAGAGGGGATGAAATCTTAGCGAAGTCTCTGATGAACTTCCTATAGTAGCCCGCCAGACCGAGAAAGCTTCTTACTTCGGTTGCATTCCTAGGAGTCTTCCAGTCTTGAACTGCAACCACTTTCGCGGGATCCACAGCTATGCCTTGCTTAAAGACTATATGTCCAAGAAACCGAACTACCCTTCTCCAAAAATGGCATTTGGAGAACTTGGCTTTCAACTGATGGGCTCTAAGCGTATCCATTACTTCCTTGAGGTGTCTAGCATGTTCTTCCTCATCCTTTGAGAAGATCAGAATATCATCCACGAAGACAACCACGAACTTGTTAAGGAACTCCCTGAACACCCTACTCATCAAATCTACGAAGTAGGTGGGTGCATTAGTCAAACCGAATGGCATGACAAGCCATTCAAAGAATCCATCTGGAGTCCTAAACGCAGTCTTATCAATACTATCCTCAGCCACTCTAAGCTGATGGAATCCGGTGGCTAGATCGAGCTGAGAGAAAACAGAAGCACCAAAAAGCTGGTCAAAGAGGTCATCAATCCTTGGTAACGGGTGCCTATTGTTCTTTGTCAGCTTGTTCAACTCTCGATAATCAACACATAGACGAAGCGATCCATCTGCCTTAGTAGCGAATACCACAGGAGCACCCCATTCAGAAATGCTTCTCCTAATAAAATTCTTCTCAAGCAACTCCTTGATTTGCTTACTGAGCTCTCTTCTTTCTCGTGGGGCCATGTGCCTAACGGGCAATGAAACTGGCTTGGCATTATCAACAAGATAAATGCGAAAAGCTATCTCTCGTTTAGGGGGTAACCCCTTAACCTCTTCAAAGACATCATGATATTCTCGGACCACCTTTACAGATTGTAGATCATTGATGGACGAGTCAAGAGATTCAAGATAACATAACATGACGGGATCTCTAGGGTTACAAGAAATTTCTAGGGTATTACCGAGGCGAGTCATGAGCCTCACCACCCTATGCTCACAATCGAGAATGGCTCCATAACTGGACAACCAATCCATGCCCAAGATCAACCCGTATCCCGTGAATCCGAGAACATAAGCATTACATGTGAATTCTACGGTCAAGGTAGAAATCTTCAAATCCATACAAATCATAGATAGATGGGCGGAACCCCCAATTGGATTTGAAACACTAACGGGATCCTCAACTAGACTAGTACTTAGATGCAAACTTTCAACAAGATCAGAAGAAATAAAACTATGCGATGCGCCAGAATCAAATAAGGTGCGAACAGGATAATCAGAAATATAAACAAGGCTTTCTACAGAAATACTACCTCGGTCCTGAACTGGAGCAGTGTTGAGAGCATGCACTTGCCCTCCAGAAGGTCCTGCACGCTGAGTCTGCCCTTGCCCTTGTCCTTGCTTCTTGGGGCAATCCTTGCTAAGGTGTCCAGGCTCTCCACAGTGAAAGCATTCGCCCAACTTCCTCTTCTTCTTCCTGCAATCTTTGGCTATGTGCCCAATAATCCCACAGAAGTTGCATTTTCTTGGGTCCTTTGCCTTGGCCTTGTTGCCCTTGTTGTTCTTGTTGTTCTGATTGCCCTGATTTCCTCCCCACTTGGAGTCTGTCTTCTTGGTTTGAGTCTCATTAGTCTTGACTTCTTTCTTGCCATTCTTATCGTCTCCATGAAGCAATGCCATGTCCACTATGCCTTCAAAAGTGGCCCCCATGGGTATATGAGATAGGGCTAAACCTTGTAATGGCTCATTCAACCCTCATGCAAAGCGTAAAGCCTTCTTCTGGGGAGTATTAACCATGTCTAAACCAAATCGAGCAAGCTGGTTAAACTTATTCACATACTCCCTTATTGTCATGTCCCCTTGCTTCAAAGATATAAACTTCTCCAATTGTAGATTCGCCTCAGCTGATGATAGAAACTTAAGCCCAAACCTCGTCCTAAAGTCGGCCCAAGTCTCTATAGGCCTCGTAGCATTGGTGACCTCCCACCAATAAGCAGCTTCTTCTTTTAATAGCCATGCTGCCAATAAAACCTTTCTATGGTCTTCCACATCAAAGATAGCGAAGAGATCTTCAGTTTCTTTCAACCAATTTCTTGCCTCCACAAAAGTCTCCGTCCCAATAAAATTCTTGCCAACCATCGCCTTAAAGTCTTTGCAAACCTTTGCGAAATCTGCTTGTGGATGCTGAGGAGGAGGAGGAGGAGGCGGAACCTCAGTTACGGTGGGGGTATTTGATGGGCCCGCATCGTTGGCCCTAGCTTCCAAGTACCTCCGGAACCATCTGGGAATGGTCACTCCCTCGGGAAGGTTAAGATCGGCCATACTAAAAAAGGAAAAGATAGATTTAGAACGAGGAAACGAAGGATAGTGCTAATGGCTTTTGGGGAATAGCCTTTTTAAAATAACTAGACTTTTCTTCGAAAATACTCAATTGGTTTTGAAAATAGTTTTTAAAAGGTAAGTTTTAAAAACCTTTTGCTCAAATCTTGTAAACCTTAGGCACTGATACCAAATGTAACACCCCAACTCCGCCAATACCACTCTTGCAAGGGCACTAGCTTTGGAGGGGCGTTAAACGAGGTAAACATGCATGCAGATATCACGAGACAGAACATATAAGTAAAAACAGAGTAAATAAAGCAGCGGATAAAACTAACATTTCAAAACCATAGTCAAGTTACACCAAAGTACTTGGTCATTATTTTCCACAAAACATAGTCTAGAAACATCAACTGAAAACTGGAAAGAAAATCATAAAGTAACTATCCCCAAGGTAGAATAAAGCCATAGCATGCTCAAGTCCAAACCATACATGAGCTATCCAGAAAAGCAGCTAAAGATCCAAGCTAGGTACCAGTGTTCCCACCCTGTAAACCTGGGGGGGGGGGGGGGGAACGGAAGAAAAGAGGCGAAAGAAAACGGGTCAGTCAAAAAGACTGGTAAGTCCTATCTACTATTAGTATAAAAACTAATAAAGTTAACTGAACATGTAAAATAGAGATGAGACATAGGGTGATAACCGGCATGGTGAAAAGTTAACCAGATAGATCAAGTGTGGCATCGCATATGCAAGGTTAAGTTGCACCAAGTGTGTACTAGTAATCCATGTCAAGTATAAACAAGAAATGATCCCTTGGCCCAATCTTGGCCCAATATCCCGAGATGACCTAGATCAAGGTCCAACAACATGGTCTAATCGATCGGCTCCCTAAAAGCCTAACTCGTCAAGTGTCGGTGTCATACGGCCCAATCACGAAGTGTAGTCAAACTGTGCTAGGTCCACCCTAGGGTGTATCAAGCCCTAGGGTGCCAACCCCGGACACAAATCAAGCATGCACAGCCTAAACCTACGGGTGCCCGTGTCTTCTTTTTCAACTCCGGACCATGTGCACGACCATAGTCCGCCTGAACCTACACCGGCGCACCTACTCAGCCATCGTTTTGGTCGCTTACATGTCAGCCCAGTAATCGTGCCCCACCCTAGCCTAGTCCCTAGGGTATCATGATACAATCAAGAGGGTTACTGGTGAAAAGGACCACGTAACTAGGGTTTCTAACGGGTTAAATGTGGTTAACCCTACCCAATCAAGTTGGTTAAGTGTACCCAAAGTTCATGACTTAACCCTATCAACCCATCGTGTTTAATTGGTTAAGTATTCAAGTGGTCCATGACTTAACCCTATCATGTGGCATTAATTAATTAAATGCACCTTAACCTCTCACATTAGACCTTGTTGTGGTTACTAGTTAAGCTGGGCGGGTCCGGGTAGCTTTACACCACAACCTAGTCTAACTTCGGGTTTAAGCACAACATGACCAACTACTCACATTGGGTCCTATTGTTTGTAGCCACTAGTTAAGCCGGTCGGTTCCGGGTAGATTTATGCTACAAACTCAACCCAACCTCGAGTTGGCCACCCTCATGTTTTCTAAGTGTCATGTCCATCCTTATGTTTACAAACATAATCACAAGTCAATGTTCATGTCATATTTTAAAACCATGTTTTCATGTCATTAATATTACCCAAACCCAACGCATTCCCATTGCATGTACGTTTCGCATAACATAACATAGATCAAAAGAGGGAACTTGGCAAAACATGACAAAAAGGGCATAAGGTAATAAGGTTGGCCACAAGTTAAACATGGTGGCATACGAGGCATAAATATGTTCATAAGCTTGCAGATTACATCCTAGGCCTCAAAACATGCATAATATCAACTTAAGCAAATAGGTGAAACATGATCACAAATGACATAGGATGATGACTAGAAGTTCGCATATAACATTATGTGCAAGTTATCATAAAGGTTATGAGAGTTCTCATGTTGCATAATGCAACATTTCAACTTAAAGCTTATAGCTTTTAGCCCACATGGTCAAGGTGATAGCTTTACAAACATGCATAGAATAAACCTATGCATAACATGATAGAATCAAAGCACATATCATACTAATGCCCAAACTCAAACTTGCAACATGTCATATTTAACTTCATAGTTAGAATCTAAGAGTAGTATAGGGCTTACAATGCTATGAAGACTTATAAAATATAAATAAGATTGAGACGAAGCCACTAGCAACTCTAAAAACCCCAAATGAATACAAGCTCCAAGAAGCTCCTTTGATTATATGAAGAAAGATCCGTGTTTTAATGAAGAAAGATTGAACTTTGGCCTTGAATCAAGCTTTGGAACTCTCAAACAAGCTTAGGAACTCTCATATGAATGAAGATTGAGGCTATGACAAGAGGGTGGAGGCCATGATTAAACATTTTGGCATAGTTTAGTTGTAGGAATGATTAATGAGGGTTTAGGCTAGGTCTAGGGGTCTTTTTATAGGTATTAGGGGTAGTTTAGACCATAGGATTAACCCTAAAACACATCAGGTCCGTCAAATCCCGTCAGAAACTTCTAGAACTGGACCAGGGACAAGTGCAGGTGCACCAAGCCAGGATGGCTCGGCCACCCGTGTCGACAGGGGTGTCGACTGGGCAGTCGACACCACCCAGGGTGTGTCGACACCCCAGTCGACTCCCATGTCGACTTGGGGTTTTGGCGGGAGGTTTTCCCACCCATGCTTTCTGGCTCCAGATTTGATTTTTGAACCTGATTTTTGAACCTGATTTTTAACTTGGAATTTTCTGAAATCTTCATTGGGCCATAACTGGGTCATACAGACTCCGATTTTCGAAAACTTGGACTCTATTTCGCGTATTTTTCCGAGACGAACGCAATGGCACAGCCCGTTTCCCTTGATTCATATTTTATAATTTAATTCTGCCTTGATTTATGTTATAACTTGTTATTCTAAATATGGGTTGTTACACATGCAAAAATATGAGTGTACATGAATAAGGTGCAATGTGCACAAGAAAATCTAGTGTGCATAGAAAGAAGGGTATGCCCTTTTGTTTGAATTCATTGCAACAAGCCTAGAAATTATGTAAAGATGTATGTAAGTATTTAATACTTTGTGAAGTCGAACTACATGAAAATGAGCATTCTACATATGATTAGATAATTCAACAAATAAAAACCTAAGGATTGAACATATATGGGCTATAGAAAATTATGTAAGGCACTCACAAATTTCGTGGGTAGCAGGATCATGCAAGAAGAATGACAGCCGGGGTAAAAAGAAAAGAAATTAAATACCTGGTACAGCTAAAAAGAAGATAACAAGGCATGTTAGGGTATGGGGTATTTCTTCAAAAAGATAAATGGGTATGTCATTGAGTGTTTTAACATGATTCACAAATTATTTTCAGAATAGGGTAATTTTGACATTAGGTAGCCTCAAAACCCTAGTTTATCTAATTTAAAAGGACTAGGCTTTTGAGCTAAATTATTTTCTACAAGATAAAAACTAAATATAAGCAAATGGTAGCTGCAGCACCTAGGGTCTCGATCTATCATTAAGTACATAAGGCTAAAATGGGGAAAGCATTATTGTGAGTATATAATATTTTTATATAGGCATTAAGTCCTTCATGGCAGTCATTTTGATTGCTTATATGTTGTGTTTTGTTTGTATATGATTTATTATGCCAAGTATACATATAATCCTCCTATCAGTATAATATTATGATATAAATAGGTGTTATATTGCATCTGAATGAAGAATAACTTGAATACATATTATTGAGAGGTAGGATTTGGTGTGGGAATATGACAGTATGGACAAGTAGTCACATGCATATGCCTATTTCTAAATATATAAGGCAAAGAGGAGCAATATAATACATATGCGTTGATCTTTTTTTACCAAATGTTTTCTAATAGGTCACCTTTATATAAGGAGATTAATGAGAAAATTATGGGATAAGGAGGCTCCCTATCCTCTAATCATATGCACTTAATAATTTCTAACATGTGCAAATTTTTTAAGGAGATAGACGAAACATGTGAATGATTAAAACTAGTTTAAATACCCATTTGATTGATTACATGATGTGCCTTTATTTATGTTGTGGATGTATGAAGTTCTAAATATTTAAGCATGGTTTTTTGGTGATTTTTTATGTGTAAGCGGCTTGTGTGTGATAAATCACTGATACAGTTCTATAAACTACTTTGAGGATATATTAATTTGTGGGACAACCCTAGGAAGGTAGGGTAATATGAAAAGTGAATAACAAATTATAAATAAAAGATAAAAATCAATATAATGAAGGGGTCAGTGTGGTTAGAATGACCACAGCCTACATTGATCTGTCTGGATTTCAAGTGAAAAACCAGGCACGCACATGGTATGTTGATTCCCTGGGGCCTTTGTGTGATGGGTTAACAGATAGGGGGATTCCACATAGTATGCACATTGGTGCTCAGCGAAAGCGCATAGGCTTAAGAAACGAAGATATGTTTATATTGGGAATAGAAATGGCATGTGAATGTATTCTTAAGCACAATTGTTTATATTTTGAATTTATATGTATGAGAACATCTGAACATGTCATACATATGAGATGAAAATTGAAGATTACCCTATAAATGATTTAGTGAATAAAACCTGAACATATGATGTGATATTACATGTGAAAATAAGGCAACATGATGGCGTTTAAAAGTAAACATGATGTAAACAAGAAGATTTATTTAGAATTAGTTACGCTCACACCAAACAATTTGTTTGACCCTATTTTCTTAATGGCATGATGAGGTGTCTCAATTCAAATGAGGCAGCCTCTAATGCTTCTGCAGGTATAACTGAAGCTAACTAGAAGCAGTGTGGAAATGTTACTAGAAAAAAATGAAATTTTAATTGCTTGCTATTTATTTATGAAGTTATGCTTAATAAAGAATTAGTTTGCTAAGGTTAAATAGAAAGTTTGTATGACTTATTAATGTAATGACTGCATGTATTAGCAGATTTAAGTTGTTTCGGACTTAAACCTTATTGGAAGATTATGCTAATTGGTTTATGCTTAGTAGATAGTGTGAATCTAATCTGATCATGTATGTATATGTATTTAATTGTGCACCCTGCTACTGAATTTTAGTTGGCCAAACAAGGCAAGTAAAACCATGCATTGTTCCCTTGTTCAAAAGAGATAAAAATCTTGAGAAATATGAGCATATGGACCATGTTAAGGCTACTGAAGAATGTAAATTGTGAAGGCATTTTTTCTATGTTGATATTACATGTGAAAGTGTTGTCTTGAGCATGGTTTATATACCATAAACCAGACATTTTATTAGCCTCTTTTGCATAAAGCAATACCAGAAAATGGCCAAAAGATACGCCTTGCCTTTGCTAATCAAATTTAGTAAGTAGATACTTATCTATCTCAAGTTTAAATGCATAAACATGTAATCTGCACACTTATGTAATCTAGTAATAGGGCAGGGGTGGTCCACGAAGTTATAAAGTTAAAATAGATTAATAGGCTGAAGTTAAGAAGGATTATAACAAGGTAAAATACATAGAAGTAAACATGATTGATTGTCATTTTTGTTGTACCAAGTTATAGTTTCTATTGCCACTTGCACATACTCTATTCCATGTCTTTTAAACTATGTACTATTGGTTGATCTGCATGTGTGTTATAACTGATGTTATGTTAATATATTATATCCTTTATGCTGTGTGAAAAATGGATTAAAAGTCTTTTTAATCACCTTTATTTTGTGTGCCAAAAACTCTAATTATCTTTAAAATAGAGAGCCTTACAAAAATATAAATCATAAGACAAGTTTGTATGAATCATATAATGGTATGTATACACTAGTGGAGTAGGATCCTAGAAGTAAAAAAAACACAAATGAAATTCTAGGAAGAGAAAAACCCAGGAAATAATAAAAAAATCCTTATTAATTAAATTAAATAATGTTAAATTAAGAGAGGGGTTCTCTCAGTTGGTATCTGAGCTATGTTATAGATTACACAGCTACAAATACTTATATAATAATATGGGAATTGAGATAAATTATTTGAATAGAATTATATAGTGGTTATATGGATGAAAATAATAAATTGCCAAAATGTAAGGAAAAATTAAGCTCTTTTGGCGATGATTGTTCATAGACAACCATGGTAGGACCAATACCTCAACCAGCTGCAAAAGCATCAAATGCACCACAAATGGTGAATATACAGCACTTTTTGATGGTGCTAAGGGAAGGAGTGGTCCGTGGGCATAACAACCCTCATGAGGAAGCTCTCTAAGATGTTGAAAACCTACACACATTTAGGAGGCAAGAGTTTTGAAGGAACTGAAGGAGTTATGGGAGTTCAAACTTGGTTGAGAAAACTGGAAAGAATTTTCAGTGACATGCAAGTGGAAGATCAAAGGAAAAGGCAAAATGCTTCCACGCAATTGAGAGGGGCAACACTGGATTGGTGGGAGGTAATTATAGCAGGAAGACCAGAAAATGATATCACATGGGATCAATTCAAGGAAATGTTGGAGGCTAGATTTGTACCTGCATCAGCCAAAGCATCTTTGTTGGAGGGGTTTATCAGGCTAACAGGTGTTGGTTGTTGATGAAACTAAAAAGAATGGTAGATATATACAAGGACAAAATGCATACTTAAGTAGAGCAATGTTTCCATACATTGAGAAGACTTTTGATCAAGTACTGAACCTAACCTTGAGCTTTAAACAGCATGACAACACCAGAGAAAATTTTAGGAATATGAAGACCAACCTCAATAAGAAGGGAAAGAATAAATTTCACCCATATGAGAAGAAGAAAACTGATGCTGCAGATAAGAAAGGCTCAGAAGTTTCTACTACATCATATGTTAAGAAGAAGGTCATATGTTGTAACTATGGCAAAGAAGGTCATATAAAATCTAGGTTCCAAGCTGGACAGGTTGCCACTTTCAAGTGCTTTAGTTGTGGAAAAGAGGGACATCTGAAGAGGAATTGCCCTGAATACAAAAATAGAGAAAAGTTGGAGCTATGAAAGGGAAAGGCAAGTTAGTTGTTAGCTCTAATAATAAAGTGCAAGGACAAGTGGAAGGTATACTACTTATTAAACAAATTTCTATAAATGTGATATATGATACTGGAGCAACATACTCCCTAATTTCCTCTGATATAGTGCAACATCTTAATTTAACTTGTGTGATAGTTAATAAATGTGACGGCCCGCCCCGCACCAACCGACATTTACTCCAAAGGTGCGCTGTACACATGTCCAGTTAGCACGGAACGGGTCGCCAGAAGAAAAAGGAAGAAGGAAATGAACATACAAAGAACCTGTAGAATGTCTCACAGCGCATAGAACAAAATATAATAATAACATACTTGACATAAAACAGGAGAGACAGTGCATAAGCTGGAAATCAGAACTAAACATCATAGCAGCGGAAATCCAAAATACAGCTTATTACAACTTTCAAACTGTCTCAAAGCAAAAGTAAGGTAAATGAGGTACACTACTAATGCCCAAGTAGTGACCACCAATGACACAGGGAGAATGTGTATATATATATCATACGTGGAAGCCTCCTGCCCGCCTCCGAATCAGCTACTCGCGCATCACCAGCTAACCTGTCTCTAGTCTGCTCGTGTGAGCACCCAGAGTAATAAGAGGAGACATAAAACTCTGGGTCAGACATAAAGCCTGGTATGAGCGATAAGCATCTAAAGTGAACAATAACAGGTAGACTAAAACATACCTGGACCTGGACCTGCAACCAAAGAGTTAGCACTACATACTGTACAACACTCTAAGGTATCATATCAATCAATATAAAGATACGGAGGTGGGGGAGGTGTGCATGTCATAATGATAGCAAACAATCAAGCATAGCATCCATCCTCACATCTCTCACTCAGTGCGTAAAGCATATGATATTCACCACTTCGATCACCCAACATACCTTGCTACGATCACTTAGCCCCATGAAGTCATAAATGGCTTCATTGCACTGATAACGTAGCCACTAATCATTTGCTATGTCCACTTTGCCCCATGGAGTCACAAGAACCCCACTGCACTGGCTCATAGCCTTACTAATCCTTACTATGTCCACTTGCCCCATGGAGTTATTCACCCCATCTGCGCTGGCTCATAGTCTTACTACGCATCACCTTGCCCTTCAGGTCATAATGACCCTACTGCACTGATAACGTAGTCTTGCTACCATCACTTTGCCCCTCAGGTCATAATGACCCTACTGCACTGATAAGTAGCCCATCATTCTTAGTGGTGAATCGAAGCTATGAACGTCGACAACTCCTTAGCACACGTCCCGCAGCAAAGTCCAACCATGAAGTGAACTTATTGGTTCCCAACTGGTTCCGGGATCCTGAGCTATAACTCCCATATGGACTACCTTTGCATCTCGGGTTATTGGTCATCACCATCGAATCGGATCGGATTAGCCTTCACACTCTTCATCGGATCGGATCGGCCTTAGGCATTCGGATCGGGTCGTGGTCCTCCAGGTGATCGGATCGCCCTCCTCCATGGTCTCATGAATCCAGTCTCCATCGGATTGGGTCTCCCCCTTCTAGTCGGATCGTGAACTCCCTACGGATCGCGTTCCAACGGGTCGGATCGTGCTACATGGATCGGGTCGTGACTTCCCATCAGTTCGTGAGGCTGGTCGATTCATGGAAGGACGAGGCGGATCGCATAACAACTCCTCATATCGGATCGTGATCATCTGGTTCGGATCGGGGTGCGAAGCGCGAGTGCGGATCGTGGACATGACATGCGATCCGATCTGATCCCTGCATACTTCCTACAGCTGTTCCAGCGAGTTGTTTACGCCTCTCGACGGCGTTTTCGACCATTCCAACTATTCTAATCAGTCACAAAGCATTTTATACAGTCATAGCAACATACATAATCAACCACAACCATCACAACATCAATATGATAAGTAGAAATGGATCAAACATACCCAAAATCCCATATTTTCCCTTTAAGCATGTTTAGGTGAAACCAACGATAGGACTAACAAAACTTAACCAAATTAACCCAAATTCATATCAGAGGTCTAAAACATCATTCCGAATTTTATAAACATTTTTCCAGAATTTTATCATGTTTAAATTCGCTAATTAACACTAATCACCCCTAATTAGCCATAATTAGTGCAAAACTATGCAAATCACTCACCTTAGCCACAAAATAAATTAAGATCTGAAATAAATCTCTGATTTGATGTGAATCTCAATGCCAAACAGCAGCTCCTAAGTTGCTTTAGTGAAGATCTTCCTTGATTAGGGGTTGCTAAGTTAAATCCTTGACAAAAAGGTGATTTGGAGGTGATTTAGAGGTTGGAGGCCATTTTTAGGGTTCCTTGGTGATAAGTGGAGGCTAGAAAACTGAAATGGAATGATTCTCCATCTCATTTCAGCCCTCCCATAACCCTAATCCCGAAATGGGTTATGGGCCTACTCACTAATCACCCTATTTGGCCCGGTTAAGCAGTTTTTCACCCTCCAAACCTTGTTTCAGCCATATCTCCCAAACGGTAAGTCCGTTTGACTATTATGACCACTCTACGGAAAGAGAAACCATCAAACGAATCAAATGGAAGTGGTTTCAGGTCAAAATTCTTTTCCAATCAAAAGTTATGGCGAAAACAGTACCGACTCGGGGCAAAATGGTTATTTAAAAATCAACAAAAATCATGAACATGGGAAATGACTCTAGTGGATGTTTCGCAAAGTTACATGACCATACAACTTCATACGGGAAGGAAATAAATATTCTACAATCTTATGATGTGTAGAATACGGGTCGTTACACTCTCCCCCCCTTAAGAAATTTCGCCCCCGAAATTCCCTAATCCAAACACACACAAAGGTCCCGCATGCCGATCAATCATAAAACAACAATCAACATGCAAAACAAGCAAAACAAGTCTATCCTAGCATGCGGAAAACTAAATCGCAAAGTAAATCTTACCAGGCAAAGAGTTCTGGATATGCCTTCCTAATGCTTTCTTCTGTCTCCTAAGTACAATCATTCTCGTCCTCGCCCCACTGAACCTTGACTAGCTTCACCGACTTCCTTCGAAGTTGCTTTGTATCGTGCCCTACAATACGAATCGGCTTGCGGCTCCCAACCGCCTCGGGTTCTACTTCGAAGTCCTCTAACTGATCAGGTGAAATAGTCACATTTGAGTCGTGAACGAACTTCCTTAGTTGGGAAACATGAAACACATTGTGAACTCCTGCCATCTTCTCTGGTAAGCCAACTCTATACGCCAAATTCCCGACTAGTTCAAGAACGGGGAACGGGCCAACAAATCTTGGTGCCAACTTGCCTCTCCTGCCAAATCGTATCACGCTCTTCAACGGAGAGATCTTAACAAACACCAAGTCACCAACGGAGAATTTCAAATCTCTTCTCCTCTTATCAGCATAACTCTTCTGCCTATCTTGGGCAGCTTTCATTCGTTGCTGAATGATTTTAATCTTCTCTAAAGTTTCTCTCACCACATCTGGTCCAAGCACAAACTTCTCGCCAGTCTCTATCCAACATGATGGTGAGTTGCACGGTCTTCCGTACAAAGCTTCATATGGAGCCATACCGATACTGGATTGGTAGCTATTATTATATGCAAACTCTACTAGATGCAAATGGTCATCCCATGATCCACCAAAATCCAATATACACGCTCTCAAGAGATCTTCCAATATACGATTCACCCTCTCCGTCTGACCGTCGGTCTGAGGATGATATGCGGTACTAAGATGTAATCCTGACCCTAGAGCCTCTTGTAAACTCTTCCAAAACCCACTAGTGAACAACGGGTCTCGGTCACTCACAATGCTTTTGGGTACTCCATGAAATCTCACTACCCACTTCATATACAATTCTGCCAACTTGGCTGCCGTTCTGGTCGATTTGATGGGTATAAATTTTGCGCTCTTAGTCAATCGATCCACAATTACCCAAATGTTATCATATCCCGATTTAGTCCTTGGTAAACCATCGATGAAATCCATCGAGACTTGCTCCCATTTCCATTCGGGAATTTCTAATGGTTGCAACAACCCACTAGGCTTCTTTTGCTCGGCTTTAACTAGCTGGCAATTCATGCATTTGGATATAAACTTCCCGACGTATCTTTTCATCCCTTCCCAGTAGTAAGTCTGTCTCATGTCTCGATACATCTTATTACCACCGGGATGTGTAGTCAGTTTTGAGTGATGACATTCTCTAAGCACTTCATCTCTCAAACCATTTACGTTGGGCACAACTAGTCTTCCATTCTTCCGAAGCCATCCATCTCGATCAAGCCCATACACATTCATCTCCTCATCGATACCCATCTCTAACTTGGAGATGATTTCTAATAAATTAGGATCGTCCCTCTGGCTAGAACCAATCCGCTCTATCAAAGTGGGTCTGATCGTCAAACTAGCTAGCATAACTGGATCCAATTCGCACCTTGGTCTGAAATCAAACCCCGTGATAAACTCCAGTTGCTTCCATTCAAGAAACATTGCCCCTAAGCTGGCATGTCTCCTACTCAAGGCATCGGCTACTGCATTACCTTTCCCAGGTGTATACGCGATATCAAAATCATACGAGGCCAAGAATTCTAACCATCTCTGCTGACGGAGATTCAGATCTTTCTGAGAGAAGAGATACTTTAACGATTTATGATCGGTAAACAACTCAAATCTTTCTCCCAAGAGATAGTGTCTCCACATCTTCAGCGCAAATACAATCGCTGCGAATTCCAAATCATGGGTAGGATACTTCTTCTCATGCGGCTTTAGCTGTCGACTAGCATAAGCTACTACCCTACCTCCTTGCATCAATACTGCACCCAGTCCGGTACCACAAGCATCCGTGTATACCGTCATCTCTTCATTCCCTTTAGGAATGACTAACACTGGCGCACGCGTCAACCTCTCCTTTAAACTTTTGAAGGCATCCTCACACACTCTATCCCAGACGAAGGACTGATTCTTCTTAGTCAACTGAGTCAACGGTGCTGCTATCTTGGAGAAGTCCTGGATAAACTTACGATAATATCCGGCTAATCCCAAGAAACTTCTTACATCTGTAGCATTCTTGGGCGTAGGCCAATCTTGTACCGTAGCCATCTTCGCAGGGTCCACGGCAATACCACACTCTGAAACAACATGACCCAAGAATCTTACTTCCCTTCTCCAAAAATGACACTTAGAGAATTTCGCTTTCAATTGGTGTTTCCTTAACACCTCCATCACTATCCTCAAGTGCCCCTTGTGTTCCTCCTCTGTCCTTGAATAAACAAGGATATCATCCACGAACACAAGAACAAACTTATTCAACTGATCTCTGAATACTCGATTCATAAGATCCACAAAATAGGCTGGTGCATTGGTCAACCCAAACGGCATGACCAACCACTCATAAAATCCATACGGCGTCCTAAATGCCGTTTTCGGAACACTCTCATCCGCTACTCGAAGCTGATGAAATCCTGTCGCGAGGTCCAACTGGGAGAACACTCTTGCTCCTTCCAGCTGATCAAACAAATCATCTATCCGCGGTAGAGGATACTTATTCTTCCTCGTCACCTTATTCAACTCGCGATAGTCCACATACAAACGAAGGGAACCATCTGCCTTAGTGGCAAACACAACTGGTGCTCCCAATTCGGAGATACTCCTTCTAATCAATCCCTTCTTCAAAAGATTGCTGACTTGCACCCCGAGCTCTCGCTACTCCTTTGGTGCCATACGACGAAGTGGCATCACTATAGGTCTGGCATCTTTCACTAAATCAATACGGAACTCAATCTCTCGGTGTGGTGGAAGCCCAGTCACCTCCTCGAAGAAGTCCGGATACTGGCCAACCACGGGCACATTTGACAACTCATCCTGCGGGATGTCGAGGGAATTTACAAAACTAGCCATAACCCCATCACTAGGTAGACTACCAAACACTACCCTCCGCCCATCATCCGCCCTCACTGTCACCAAAAAGCCCTCACAGTCTACCACCACCCCGTATCTTTGGAGCCAATCGACTCCCAATATAATGCCATACCCAGTAAAGCCCAAAACAAAGCAATCACATACAAACATACATCCATGACTCGATAAGACCAAATTCCTGCAAATCATACTAAGGCTAGTCAAACCACCAATCGGGTTCGTCACAACCAATGGTCTATCGACTATCTCGGGTTCCAGTCCCAACCTATCTACCAGGTCACTAGATATGAAGGAACGGGAAGCCCCAGTATCAAACAAAACTCGAATTGGTACATCATAAATAGAAAGCATACCTTGAATAACAACATTCTTCCCTTTCTCCGCCGCAGTTGGGGCATTCGACGAAGAAGGAATAGCATCAAGAGCATATGCTTTCACAATCTGCTTCTCCTTAAGAGGTTGCGGACACTTGTCCTTCTGATGTCCCACTTGACCACAGTTGTAGCACTTTCTTTCCGCTGGCTTGGCCCGACATTCTTTAGCATAATGGCCCTTCTTTCCACAGCTGAAGCATTCAACATCCTTCTTGCTCTTTTTCTGACCACTCTTAGGTTGGTCCTGCTTCCTCTTATTCTGAGATTTATTCTTGCCTCCACCGCCTGCTTGCGGCTTTGGCCCTTCTGCAGATGCAGCCTCAGTCCTTGACTTAGGGTAAAGGCTCTCTGATCTCAAAGCTTTCCCCACGATCGATTCAAAAGTCTCATCGATGTGGTTGATAAGCCTTTCCCCCAAGTACCCATCCAAACCAGTAATGAACTTCTCATTCTTCTTCTCAGGAGTATCAATAAGAGACAGTCCATACTTCGATAAAGTGTCGAACTCAGCAATATAATCAGAAACTGCCCTCCCATTCTGCTTGAGTTCCAAGAACCTCTTGAACAACACTGACTTCTGGGCAGCTGGAATGAACTTCTCGCTAAAGTGAGCCTTGAACTGAACCCAAGTAACCTGGTCCTCTGGAGTAGCTGTTCTAATGGCATTCCACCAATTCATCGCTCGCCCTTGCAGCTGGCGAGACGCTAGCCTTCTCTTCATCGCATCCTCAAGACCCAAGTCATCAAAGATACGATCACAGCTATCCATCCAATCTTGAACATCTGTGGCCGACTCCGTTCCGTGGAACGGCTTCCCACCAAGATTAGTGTAATCTTTGCACAACTTGGCGAAATCGACCCTAGGCGCCTGCACCACTGGGCCAACACCAGCTCTGGGGTTGGGAACTGCCCCTTGCACTTCTCTAAGCATGTCTCTCATGAGGTTGGTAAACATCGCCCTCATGTCAGCGGCATTCCCATTATTGGCCCCTCTACCGGTATCTCTAACATGTCGGCTCATCGTCAATCTGTAAAAGGGAAATGATTAACGACCCCATAGTGGTACTAGTGCAGTGCAACTTCATTCTTATACTACTAATAGTATATATATACATAGCTTTTGAAAACCAAAGTAATCACAAATACGCGCTCTCATATACGTACTAACTCTCCCTAGTGTCTTTCCCTAGGTTAACTACGCAACCTAGAGCTCTGATACCAAGTGTGACGGCCCGCCCCGCACCAACCGACATTTACTCCAAAGGTGCGTTGTACACATGTCCAGTTAGCACGGAACGGGTCGCCAGAAGAAAAAGGAAGAAGGAAATGAACATACAAAGAACCTGTAGAATGCTCACAGCGCATAGAACAAAATATAATAATAACATACTTGACATAAAACAGGAGAGACAGTGCATAAGCTGGAAATCAGAACTAAACATCATAGCAGCGGAAATCCAAAATACAGCTTATTACAACTTTCAAACTGTCTCAAAGCAAAAGTAAGGTAAATGAGGTACACTACTAATGCCCAAGTAGTGACCACCAATGACACAGGGAGAATGTGTGTATATATATATATATATATATATATATATCATACGTGGAAGCCTCCTGCCCGCCTCCGAATCAGCTACTCGCGCATCACCAGCTAACCTGTCTCTAGTCTGCTCGTGTGAGCACCCAGAGTAATAAGAGGAGACATAAAACTCTGGGTCAGACATAAAGCCTGGTATGAGCGATAAGCATCTAAAGTGAACAATAACAGGTAGACTAAAACATACCTGGACCTAGACCTGCGACCAAAGAGTTAGCACTACATACTGTACAACACTCTAAGGTATCATATCAATCAATATAATGATACGGAGGTGGGGGAGGTGTGCATGTCATAATGATAGCAAACAATCAAGAATAGCATCCATCCTCACATCTCTCACTCAGTGCGTAAAGCATACGATATTCACCACTTCGATCACCCAACATACCTTGCTACGATCACTTAGCCCCATGAAGTCATAAATGGCTTCAATGCACTGATAACGTAGGCACTAATCATTTGCTATGTCCACTTTGCCCCATGGAGTCACAAGAACCCCACTGCACTGGCTCATAGCCTTACTAATCCTTACTATGTCCACTTGCCCCATGGAGTTATTCACCCCATCTGCGCTGGCTCATAGTCTTACTACGCATCACCTTGCCCTTCAGGTCATAATGACCCTACTGCATTGATAACGTAGTCTTGCTACCATCACTTTGCCCCTCAGGTCATAATGACCCTACTGCACTGATAAGTAGCCCATCATTCTTAGTGGTGAATCGAAGCTATGAACGTCGACAACTCCTTAGCACACGTCCCGCAGCAAAGTCCAACCATGAAGTGAACTCATTGGTTCCCAACTGGTTCCGGGATCCTGAGCTCTAACTCCCATATGGACTACCTTTGCATCTCGGGTTATTGGTCATCACCATCGAATCGGATCGGATCAGCCTTCACACTCTTCATCGGATCGGATCGGCCTTAGGCATTCGGATCGGGTCGTGGTCCTCCAGGTGATCGGATCGCCCTCCTCCATGGTCTCGTGAATCCAGTCTCCATCGGATTGGGTCTCCCCCTTCTAGTCGGATCGTGAACTCCCTACGGATCGCGTTCCAACGGGTCGGATCGTGCTACATGGATCGGGTCGTGACTTCCCATCAGTTCGTGAGGCTGGTCGATTCATGGAAGGACGAGGTGGATCGCATAACAACTCCTCATATCGGATCGTGATCATCTGGTTCGGATCGGGGTGCGAAGCGCGAGTGCGGATCGTGGACATGACATGCGATCCGATCTGATCCCTGCATACTTCCTGCAGCTGTTCCAGCGAGTTGTTTACGCCTCTCGACTGCATTTTCGACCATTCCAACTATTCTAATCAGTCACAAAGCATTTTATACAGTCATAGCAACATACATAATCAACCACAACCATCACAACATCAATATGATAAGTAGAAATGGATCAAACATACCCAAAATCCCATATTTTCCCTTTAAGCATGTTTAGGTGAAACCAACGATAGGACTAACAAAACTTAACCAAATTAACCCAAATTCATATCAGAGGTCTAAAACATCATTCCGAATTTTATAAACATTTTTCCAGAATTTTATCATGTTTAAATTCGCTAATTAACACTAATCACCCCTAATTAGCCATAATTAGTGCAAAACTATGCAAATCACTCAACTTAGCCACAAAATAAACTAAGATCTGAAATAAATCTCTGATTTGATGTGAATCTCAATGCCAAACAGCAGCTCCTAAGTTGCTTTAGTGAAGATCTTCCTTGATTAGGGGTTGCTAAGTTAAATCCTTGACAAAAAGGTGATTTGGAGGTGATTTAGAGGTTGGAGGCCATTTTTAGGGTTCCTTGGTGATAAGTGGAGGCTAGAAAATTGAAATGGAATGATTCTCCATCTCATTTCAGCCCTCCCATAACCCTAATCCCGAAATGGGTTATGGGCCTACTCACTAATCACCCTATTTGGCCCGGTTAAGCAGTTTTTCACCCTCCCAACCTTGTTTCAGCCATATCTCCCAAACGGTAAGTCCGTTTGACTATTATGACCACTCTACGGAAAGAGAAACCATCAAACGAATCAAATGGAAGTGGTTTCAAGTCAAAATTCCTTTCCAATCAAAAGTTATGGCCAAAACAGTACCGACTAGGGGCAAAATGGTCATTTAAAAATCAACAAAAATCATGAATATGGGAAATGACTCTAATGGATGTTTCCCAAAGTTACATGACCATACAACTTCGTACGGGAAGGAAATAAATATTCTACAATCCTATGATGTGTAGAATACGGGTTGTTACAATAAACCCTTATATATAACCAGTCCAGTAGGTAGCTCATGTGAGCTAGGAATGATGTGTAACCAAATAGAATAAAATATTGGTGGTAGCCTGTTTACTTCTAATTTATTTGTGCTGAATTACCCAGGTATATGGGTTATACTTAGGGTTGATTGGTTGAAAAAGTATAAGGCTATCATTAATTTAGAGCATTCTATAATTTCTTTGAAAAATGCTGGGGGTAAAAGGGTATTAGTATAGTGTGAAACAAACAAAGAAAGAAGGTCTGGATATTTTAATAATCTGGAAATCAAAGAAAAAGAGCTGACATTGGAACAAGTACCTGTAGTAAACAAATACCCAGATGTGTTTGATGAAGTAAAAGAGGTACCTCATAATAGGCCTGTTGAGTTTCAAATTAGATTTATTCCAGGTGCAAGTCCCATAGTAAAGAAGCCAACAAGAATGGGGCCTAAAGAATTAACTGAATTCAAAAAGCAGCAACAAGAACTAGAGGAGAAGGGTTTTATAAGGCCAAGTTGTTCTTGTTGGGGGGTCACCATTGGTCTTTGTTAAGAAGCATGATGGTACACTTAGAATGTATATAGATTATAGGGATCTTAACAATGTCACAATAAAGAATAAATACCCATTGCCTAGAATATATGATCTTTTTGATCAATTGAGTGGTGCCCAAGTGTTTTCTAGATTAGAAATGGCATCTGGCTTTCATCAAATGAAGGTAGAGGAGGATAGCATTAAATACACAACCTTTAACACTAGGTATGGCTATATGAATTCTTAGTTATGCCATTTGGTCTCACAAATGCTCCATCGTACTTTGTGGATTTAATGAACAAAATGTTTAGAGATTATTTGGATAGAATTGTGCTAATTTTTATTGATGATATACTAGTATATTTTAAAGCAGAAGAAGAGCACAAACAAAATTTGCATTTGGTACTGAATAGATTGAGGAAGTATAATGTAACACCCCGCCTCCGCTAGGGTCACTTGCAAAGGAATGCACTAGCTTTAGAGGGGCATTATTGGTAAACATGCACAGAAGTATCACAAGACAGAACATATAAAATAGCGGAAGTAAAATCGAACTTTCATAAACATTAATAATTAAGGTCTAAAGCCTTTTACATCAGAGTACATCAAAACCTGTCTTGCAATAATAAAGAAGCATAAAAACCTTTTCATAAATTATTCCCCAAAATAAAGCGGTGAAGCAGCCATAGGCAAGAGAATACCAAGCTATACATCAAGCTATACATGATGACCTTCAAGCATAAGAGGCCCGAACTAAACAACACCATTTCCTCCCTGGAACCTGGGGGGGAAACGGAAGACAAAGAGGCGAAAGAAAACGGGGTCAGTCATAAAGGCTGGTAAGTCCTATCTACTCCCAGCATAAAAACAGGTAAAGGTAACATGACATGCATAAACTAAAAGTAAACATAAGGATGACTACAAGATAGATAAACTAAACCAGGGTAACTGGCTGAACTACTGTAGCAAGGTAAACTAAGATATCGTGATAAACTACGGTGTCGTGATAAATCAGGGTATCACATCGTCAGGTTTCTATCAAGTATACTATCCCAAGGTATCTATCCTGTCTAACATCCCCCGGTGTCTATTATGTATATTTTTCCTGGTTCTAACATGTATATTTGCTCTGCACCTCTCGTACTAGTATCCCTACCCGCGTCATGTGTTAACCATGAATGTCCCTTGCCCCATGTCATGAAATGGCCCATGTCAACCTAATATATAGCATATGTAGGTTTTCCCAACTCGTATGTTTCTCTCCATGTGTAAGTTCAGTCCTTTGCCATAGGCCATACGGGTTTTCCCATGTAAACGTTTTATCCTTGAAGTTGTTTTGGACTGCAACCCTTGATCTAGTTGTGTTTCCCTACCATGAACTATCGCGCGTCCACTTAGGATTTATGCCAACTGGGGCCGCTAGGGATTATGCTACCTAATGAACGTTTCCGTGTCTCGGTTTGGGTTTTGGCCACCTAGGACCATTGGGGATTACGCCACCCGTCAACCGCGCCCTTGATCCCACGTATGTATCGTGAATCGTTTTCCATGTCTAGATGCACATGTTCCACAATGTGCCATCCGAGTTCCGTGCCAGGGCAAACTAAGAAATATGGAACTCGGTCGGGAGCTTTAAGTCGTCTGTTGATGCAGATACCAAGGTCTGTTTTTGTACCCGTGGCTATGGTCCCACGTGACCCCTCCCTCAACTAGTGAAAGGCAACCCACGAAAAATCATGTATGAGAACCACTCCCCGGCCCCACTATAGCCCACTTTCCTACGGGCCAACCTCACCCATGACTCGATAGCAAGCACATGGTCTATTGGGGGTTCTCTGCCTTTCCGTACGTACACGATTGACTAAAGATGGTAGGTAGTCGGCGATGTGCTATCCAGGGCAAAAACCAAGAATCGTCGACTCCACGCTAATCCATCCCAGTCTTTAGGTCGCTCGCATAGCAACCAAGGCATACTCTTGGTCCTTCTAACGTAGACCTTAACCTCTCATGGGCCTAGTATAATTACCTGGCAGCCCACAGAGGGATCCCAAGAATATCCTCACGTCCCCCGAAGCTTCCACTTTGGCACCCAGTGCGCTGGAGCTTTTATCCAAGTCAGATAACTTACTCCTCCTCGTATACTAAGCGATGACCTACCATATCAGGTTACTCATCGCTTTGTGAATTAATCCTATGTCCTTAGCTAAGAATTATTACTTAGTTACCCTTAACTAAGGTTTACCACTTAGCTTCCTTTCCCCTTGTCCTTGATTAACCACGATTCTATACCTAGTTCCTCTAACTAGGGTTTGTCTTATTGGGTTAAGTGTTATCATTCAAGTCCATGCCTTAACCCGCCCACGAATCACGTCAAGATTGGCTAAGTATTAAAGTTCAAGACTTAGCCCTACAAGTTGGTTAAGTGTACCCAGAGGCTCATGACTTAACCCTATCAAGTCAAATCGGTCAAGTACTAGCTTACCTTAATCCTATCGGATTATCTTGCTAGATCGATTAAGCATAGATTATCTTAATCCCATCAAATTATCGAGTCGGATTGGTTAAGTATAGGTGGGCTTAACCCCATCCACAAATCGTACTACAATGGTTAAGTATATTCTAAAAAGGTCTTGTGACTTAACCTTATCAGGTCCGCGTATTAGATTGGTTAAGTGTAGGTTACTTAACCCCATCAAATCATCATGTATAATTGGTTAAGTATAAGTTGCTTGACCCCATTAAATTATCACGTTAAGTTGGTTAAGTATTGGTTACTTAACCTCATTGAATTACCAAGTTTAAGTTGGTTAAGTGTTTAACTTAACCCCCTCGAATTACCGTGTTTAGATTAGTTAAGTGTGGATTACTTAACCCCATCTAATTACCGTGTTTAGATTAGTTAAGTGTGGATTACTTAACCCCATCTAATTACCGTGGTTAGATTAGTTAAGCGTCAATTACTTAACCCCATCTAATTACCGTGGTTAGATTAGTTAAGCGTCAATTACTTAACCCCACCTAATTACCGAGTCGGATTAGTTAAGTGTAAATTACTTAACCTCATCCCCTAATCATCTTGCATGGTTAAGTGTCATTAAGAAATCAAGTCCGGTCCCACTTAACCTACCCATTCGTGTCATATCGGTTAAGTGTCATTAGTCAAATTTACTTAACCTTATCATGTGGCATTAATTTAATTAATGCACCCTCAACCTCTCACATTAGACCTTGTTGTGGTTACTAGTTAAGCCGGGCGGGTCCGGGTAGATTTACACCACAACCTAGTCTAACCTCGGGTCTTAAGCGCGACATGACCAACTTCTCACATTGGATCCTATTGTTTGTAGCTACTAGTTAAGCCGGGCGGGTCCGGGTAGATTTATGCTACAAACTCAACCCAACCTCGAGTTGGCCACTTCCATGTTTGGTCTAGTGTTATATTACACTTACAACCCATACGTGTCTAATTTCAAGTCCCAAGTTTACCTCACGTGTCATGCCCCCATTTTGGTTCAACTTACATGTCGTGTTCACATGTAACCTCAAGTCAAGTTTTCATGTTATATTCATGTTTATCTAACTACCCCAAAGTCGTGTTTTCCAATGCAAGCAAAAGCGAGTCAACATAGTAAGGATACTGCGCCACATATTGGCCTCAAAACATGCATGATGCCAAAAAGGGATTGGCTTCCACATGCACAGCCTTGGCCAAAACATGCATAGTATCTCAAGGGGATTTGGCCACAAGCATGCATAGCATAAAAGGGGATTACTTGCATAAGTGTTCATGTCATAAACCTATCATGAAGGGATGAACATGCCCATGTTACTCATGTGATAAAAAGGTAAACTTGCATATTATCATAAGGGATTTCCGGTTCATATACTTGCATAGCCTCAAAGTCGCATTCATGCACATGTTTCATGAGTCAAAGTGTTTTCAAGTGTGCATGCTAACATACCACAAGCAAAGGTCCAATCTTGCATGGCAAACTAGGTCCAATGTAACATGAATAGCATGGTTTAGTTGCTACAACATAACCCAAAGCCATATGTTCATGCTAAAGGGGCAAACTAGGTTCCCATAGGCTAACATACTCATGTTACTTTGCATTTTATCCCATGTCACATCAAGATCATCGTTTAAATCTACAAGTAGCTAGAACTTACATAGCGTGGCAAGAGGACTAGGAGCACGAATCGTTTTGACGAAGAAAGGTGGCTCCTTTGATGAAGATCCGTCATGAAACTCACATAGCAACGTTGATTTGGCCTCTATTTGGTGTAGCAAGCTTGCACCTTTTGATTTGAACCCGATTTGAATGCATAGGCTCTAGGGATTGGAGATGGAGGCCATGATCAAAATTGATTTTGGCAGCACTTAGTTGCTAGGTTTGATTTTTAGGGACTTAGGTTAGGTTTAGGGTCTTTTTATAGAGATTAGGATAGTTTTAGGCCCTTAGATTAATCCTAGGATAGATCTGAACCATCAAACCACGTCAGAAGCTTCCAGAACAAGACCAGGGACCAGTGCAGGTGCACCAAGCCAGGAATGCTCGTCTGAGCCAGGTCGACAGCCAAGTCGACAGGGCTGTCGACTTGGTCAGACCAAGTCGACTCCCAAGTCGACAGGGCTGTCGACTTGGGTACTGTGGCGGGAATTTTTCCCGCCTGGCCCAACTGGCCCAATTTTCCAAATTCAAGTTTGAATTTGAAATCTGTTTTTACTTAGAAATTTTCTGAAAATTTCGTTGGGCCTTAACCGGGTCATACGGACTCCGATTTTCGAAAACTCGGACTCTATTTCCCGTATTTTTCCGAGATGAACGCAATGGCATAGCCCATTTCGCTTGATTCAGAATTTAAAATTAAATTCTGCCTTGATTCATGTCTTAATCATGTTATCGAAATACGGGTCGTTACATTCTCCCCACCTTTTAGGATTTCGTCCCCGAAATCTCCAAGTTAGGAAGAACCTATCCTACCATCCATCATCCATCTACTCAAAACATCATCCACAAGCAACTATTGTCCTTAGATGATTTCTAATGTTGTATGAATATATGCAAAACGTGTGTGTACATGTCCCTTAGCTAATGCTAATGATCAGGCCTGAATATTTTTTTTCTAATGCAAAAATATGCATAGTGCCATGAATCCAACATGTATGCAAATAGTCCTAGTCATATAGATACTATATGCGTGCACAACCATTCATTCATATGCAACATCCACATGACAACACATTCAATTTTATCCATAAAGAAGTATAAATGCTCGTGCATATGCAACATGAAACGTGATCGCGTCAACCTAGTATCTAACGTGTATTCGCGCATCCACGAGCAACCACTTGTAACCATTTGCAACCATTTGCAACCATATCAATCATAACATGTCTCAAATACATGTTTACATCCATAACGTTCTACCTAAGGTTCCCAGGATAAGATCGAGAAGATAAACAAGACAAACTCCTTACGGGGTTTGTAACAGAAACAGGACCGAGAGGATATCCACCAAGCGATAGCATGCAAGTAAGCTTTACAGGTGAACCAAGGATCAAAAATATACTCTTAAAAAGAGACGTGATGCGCGCGTCCAAGCCGCATTTCCATGAGCTCAATCCCATCAGGCCTTGACCGCCTTTGACTTCATGATTTCGTAGCTCCTTGATTCCTATTCCCAAGGTGTGAGTGGAACTCATCTCACTATCGCCTCCCGTTTCACTTTCACTTATTCTTTCCCTAGTATGCTCGGCTCAAATATGTCTGCGTACTCATGCAAGCTCTCCAAAATTCATTAGTGAATTCTGGATCTCGTTTTCCGATGCCGATCCATGTTGCCAAGGGTTCTTACTAGGGTGATTGCCATAACCCATGTATAATCGAAACGAACCATCCGCCTTAGCGGCGAATCCTATTTGAACGGATTACCAACAACTGCATCCCGGGATTCTAGGTAACTAACCATGACAGAACCCAAAAAGGTTACACGAGACTTTGAGGGTATCACCAAGATGAGTCGAGAGTCTAACTACCCTCTTTCCAAAACTGAGAGTGGCACCCCTTATTGGGTGACCACTTTATCCTTAGAATCTATCCGTAGTTGAGACATGTCATTCTCAAATCCAACAAGTCATGAAGGAATGGACCAACTCTCCAACCAGATTTTTGGGACAAAACTGGGATCCTCTACCATGCTAGTACTAAGGTGCAGAGACTCAACCATCTAAGCAGAACAAAACAAAGTCTGGATGGGATGATAGAAAAGGAAGGCTGAACCTCTAATAGAAACGGTACCATTTCTTTTAGGCACCCCAGAAGTGGGAGCGTACTATTTCCCTCTCCGCTGATCTTGTCCTTGTCCTCCTTGATGGACCAAGCCCTAACAACAGTTGCTTATCCTTAAGCTGGTATCCTTTATCCTTACTCTTATTATCCTTTCTTGTAACACGGCAATGGGTCTCTCGAGAACCACCTCCATCGTACGGGAAACACCTACGTGGCTAGACCAAGATTAGTCACCATGAGAACTACTGTGACCATGGATGGAGAAAAGAAAGGAAACGAGATTTAATCAAGGAATCAAAGGATGGTGCTAATGGCTTTTGGGGAATAGCCTTTAAAACAAACTTTTCTTGAAAAATGCTTCTTTATAAACGGTTTTTCAAATAGTTTTCAGAAGGTCTTTAAAAACTTTTACCTAGTCTGGTAACCTTCTGCTCTGATACCAAATGTAACACCCCGCCTCCGCTAGGGTCACTCGCAAAGGAATGCACTAGCTTTAGAGGGGCATTATTGGTAAACATGCACAGAAGTATCACAAGACAGAACATATAAACTAGCGGAAGTAAAATCGAACTTTCATAAACATTAATAATTAAGGTCTAAAGCCTTTTACATCAGAGTACATCAAAACCTGTCTTGCAATAATAAAGAAGCATAAAAACCTTTTCATAAATTATTCCCCAAAATAAAGCGGTGAAGCAGCCATAGCCAAGAGAAGACCAAGCTATACATCAAGCTATACATGATGACCTTCAAGCATAAGAGGCCCGAACTAAACAACACCATTTCCTCCCTGGAACCTGGGGGGGAAACGGAAGACAAAGAGGCGAAAGAAAACGGGGTCAGTCATAAAGGCTGGTAAGTCCTATCTACTCCCAGCATAAAAACAGGTAAAGGTAACATGACATGCATAAACTGAAAGTAAACATAAGGATGACTACAAGATAGATAAACTAAACCAGGGTAACTGGCTGAACTACTGTAGCAAGGTAAACTAAGATATCGTGATAAACTACGGTGTCGTGATAAATCAGGGTATCACATCGTCAGGTTTCTATCAAGTATACTATCCCAAGGTATCTATCCTGTCTAACATCCCCCGGTGTCTATTATGTATATTTTTCCTGGTTTTAACATGTATATTTGCTCTGCACCTCTCGTACTAGTATCCCTACCCGCGTCATGTGTTAACCATGAATGTCCCTTGCCCCATGTCATGAAATGGCCCATGTCAACCTAATATATAGCATATGTCGGTTTTCCCAACTCATATGTTTCTCTCCATGTGTAAGTTCAGTCCTTTGCCATAGGCCATACGGGTTTTCCCATGTAAACGTTTTATCCTTGAAGTTGTTTTGGACTGCAACCCTTGATCTAGTTGTGTTTCCCTACCATGAACTATCGCGCGTCCACTTAGGATTTATGCCACCTAGGGCCGCTAGGGATTATGCTACCTAATGAACGTTTCCGTGTCTCGGTTTGGGTTTTGGCCACCTAGGACCACTGGGGATTACGCCACCCGTCAACCGCGCCCTTGATCCCACGTATGTATCGTGAATCGTTTTCCATGTCTAGATGCACATGTTCCACAATGTGCCATCCGAGTTCCGTGCCAGGGCAAACTAAGAAATATGGAACTCGGTCGGGAGCTTTAAGTCGTCTGTTGATGCAGATACCAAGGTCTGTTTTTGTACCCGTGGCTATGGTCCCACGTGACCCCTCCCTCAACTAGTGAAAGGCAACCCACGAAAAATCATGTATGAGAACCACTCCCCGGCCCCACTATAGCCCACTTTCCTATGGGCCAACCTCACCCATGACTCGATAGCAAGCACATGGTCTGTTGGGGGTTCTCTGCCTTTCCGTACGTACACGATTGACTAAAGATGGTAGGTAGTCGGCGATGTGCTATCCAGGGCAAAAACCAAGAATCGTCGAATCCACGCTAATCCATCCCAGTCTTTAGGTCGCTCGCATAGCAACCAAGGCATACTCTTGGTCCTTCTAACGCAGACCTTAACCTCTCATGGGCCTAGTATAATTACCTGGCAGCCCACAGAGGGATCCCAAGAATATCCTCACGTCCCCCGAAGCTTCCACTTCGGCACCCAGTGCGCTGGAGCTTTTATCCAAGTCAGATAACTTACTCCTCCTCGTATACTAAGCGATGACCTACCGTATCAGGTTACTCATCGCTTTGTGAATTAATCCTATGTCCTTAGCTAAGAATTATTACTTAGTTACCCTTAACTAAGGTTTACCACTTAGCTTCCTTTCCCGTTGTCCTTGATTAACCACGATTCTATACCTAGTTCCTCTAACTAGGGTTTGTCTTATTGGGTTAAGTGTTATCATTCAAGTCCATGCCTTAACCCGCCCACGAATCACATCAAGATTGGCTAAGTATTTAAGTTCAAGACTTAGCCCTACAAGTTGGTTAAGTGTAACCAGAGGCTCATAACTTAACCCTATCAAGTCAAATCGGTCAAGTACTAGCTTACCTTAATCCTATCGGATTATCTTGCTAGATCGATTAAGCATAGATTATCTTAATCCCATCAAATTATCGAGTCGGATTGGTTAAGTATAGGTGGGCTTAACCCCATCCACAAATCGTACTACAATGGTTAAGTATATTCTAAAAAGGTCTTGTGACTTAACCTTATCAGGTCCGCGTATTAGATTGGTTAAGTGTAGGTTACTTAACCCCATCAAATCATCATGTATAATTGGTTAAGTATAAGTTGCTTGACCCCATTAAATTATCACGTTAAGTTGGTTAAGTATTGGTTACTTAACCTCATTGAATTACCAAGTTTAAGTTGGTTAAGTGTTTAACTTAACCCCCTCGAATTACCGTGTTTAGATTAGTTAAGTGTGGATTACTTAACCCCATCTAATTACCGTGTTTAGATTAGTTAAGTGTGGATTACTTAACCCCATCTAATTACCGTGGTTAGATTAGTTAAGCGTCAATTACTTAACCCCATCTAATTACCGTGGTTAGATTAGTTAAGCGTCAATTACTTAACCCCACCTAATTACCGAGTCGGATTAGTTAAGTGTAAATTACTTAACCTCATCCCCTAATCATCTTGCATGGTTAAGTGTCATTAAGAAATCAAGTCCGGTCCCACTTAACCTACCCATTCGTGTCATATCGGTTAAGTGTCATTAGTCAAATTTACTTAACCTTATCATGTGGCATTAATTTAATTAATGCACCCTCAACCTCTCACATTAGACCTTGTTGTGGTTACTAGTTAAGCCGGGCGGGTCCGGGTAGATTTACACCACAACCTAGTCTAACCTCGGGTCTTAAGCGCGACATGACCAACTTCTCACATTGGATCCTATTGTTTGTAGCTACTAGTTAAGCCGGGCGGGTCCGGATAGATTTATGATACAAACTCAACCCAACCTCGAGTTGGCCACTTCCATGTTTGGTCTAGTGTTATATTACACTTACAACCCATACGTGTCTAATTTCAAGTCCCAAGTTTACCCCACGTGTCATGCCCCCATTTTGGTTCAACTTACATGTCGTGTTCACATGTAACCTCAAGTCAAGTTTTCATGTTATATTCATGTTTATCTAACTACCCCAAAGTCGTGTTTTCCAATGCAAGCAAAAGCGAGTCAACATAGTAAGGATACTGCGCCACATATTGGCCTCAAAACATGCATGATGCCAAAAAGGGATTGGCTTCCACATGCACAACCTTGGCCAAAACATGCATAGTATCTCAAGGGGATTTGGCCACAAACATGCATAGCATAAAAGGGGATTACTTGCATAAGTGTTCATGTCATAAACCTATCATGAAGGGATGAACATGCCCATGTTACTCATGTGATAAAAAGGTAAACTTGCATATTATCATAAGGGATTTCGGGTTCATATACTTGCATAGCCTCAAAGTCGCATTCATGCACATGTTTCATGAGTCAAAGTGTTTTCAAGTGTGCATGATAACATACCACAAGCAAAGGTCCAATCTTGCATGGCAAACTAGGTCCAATGTAACATGAATAGCATGGTTTAGTTGCTACAACATAACCCAAAGCCATATGTTCATGCTAAAGGGGCAAACTAGGTTCCCATAGGCTAACATACTCATGTTACTTTGCATTTTATCCCATGTCACATCAAGATCATCGTTTAAATCTACAAGTAGCTAGAACTTACATAGCGTGGCAAGAGGACTAGGAGCATGAATCGTTTTGACGAAGAAAGGTGGCTCCTTTGATGAAGATCCGTCATGAAACTCGCATAGCAACGTTGATTTGGCCTCTATTTGGTGTAGCAAGCTTGCACCTTTTGATTTGAACCCGATTTGAATGCATAGGCTCTAGGGATTGGAGATGGAGGCCATGATCAAAATTGATTTTGGCAGCACTTAGTTGCTAGGTTTGATTTTTAGGGATTTAGGTTAGGTTTAGGGTCTTTTTATAGAGATTAGGATAGTTTTAGGCCCTTAGATTAACCCTAGGATAGATCTGAACCATCAAACCACGTCAGAAGCTTCCAGAACAAGACCATGGACCAGTGCAGGTGCACCAAGCCAGGAATGCTCGTCTGAGCCAGGTCGACAGCCAAGTCGACAGGGCTGTCGACTTGGTCAGACCAAGTCGACTCCCAAGTCGACAGGGCTGTCGACTTGGGTACTGTGGCGGGAATTTTTCCCGCCTGGCCCAACTGGCCCAATTTTCCAAATTCAAGTTTGAATTTGAAATCTGCTTTTACTTAGAAATTTTCTGAAAACTTCGTTGGGCCATAACCGGGTCATACGGACTCCGATTTTCGAAAACTCGGACTCTATTTCGCGTATTTTTCCGAGACGAACGCAATGGCATAGCCCATTTCGCTTGATTCAGAATTTAAAATTAAATTCTGCCTTGATTCTTGTCTTAATCATGTTATCGAAATACGGGTCGTTACATATAACTTCAAAGAAAAATTCTATAAATGTACATTTTGGAAAAATGAGGTTTGTTTTCTAGGTCAAATTGTTTGTGGAAAAGGTATTTCAGTGGACCCAAGCAAAGTCATGGCAGTACAAACTTGGAGAAGGCCTAGAACAGTGAGTGATGTAATGTCATTCTTGGATATGGCAGGTTACTATAGAAAAATGTGAGAAGGCATTTATAAAATTGAAGGAAGCTTTGATAGAAGCACCAGTATTAATGGTTCAGAGGGTAATGAAGGGCATATAGTGTACACTGATGCTAGTGGAAGTGGGCTAGTAACTGTTTTAATGCAAAATGAAGAAGTAATAACTTATGCCTCTTTTAACGACCCAAAAATCCGTACCATCTGAGTTGAATAAAATAACCCATGTCCAACCCAAATAATACAGAAATACGAGTATTAGGGTTAAAAATAGAAATATACAGAAGAAGAACATAAATAACAAAACAAAATCTCACAGCAAACGAATAAAATATATTATATAACATAATCTTTTGAATACAAATTTTTGTATCATATATATACATACCATTATCAAAGTACAACAACATTTGATACAGCGGAAATAACTCGAAATAACTAACGTGAAGCCTCGTGCTTCAAGCTCCTCCAAGTGTAGCTGTAAGATCCTAAAACACTTGGCTGCCCGTACAAATTTGGGTACTAAAGAGTTTAGGGAAAAACAAAAAAAATACACTTTGGGTCAGTTTGGGGACTGGTGTGAGTAAACTCCAACCATATTATTTACTTTGAAAATCCTTTTAAAGAAAGGGTAATAGTAAGACTAGCCCACACATAAACATGGACGGCTTTTACCTTAGTATAACCAAAACATTTTTTTGATATGAAATCCTGTAATATTATAATAATGTCTAATCAAATAAATAACCAAATAGTAGAACGCTTGCATCTCACGCTATACATATATAGTATAAAATCAAAAACTGCAGGGCGCTTATTGCAGATTGGATTCCAACTATGACAAGGTATGGGACCGCCTCTCGATTAGTGTACTCTAGAGAAGATACACTGGATTCAACAAGAATATCTTGCAACCCGGCCATTCATGACCACCCACTCATTTAGCTTGAGTGTAGCGAATATATTGTCAATTACGGTTGTCGACCGTCCAACCATGTTCCGTAAGATACAAAATCAAAAGAAGAGAAAATAATTGATTTTTCTCTAGATCGTTGACAAGTATACACTGCTTGGGTATGAGCCAACTAGCCATGTTGCCTGCCCGATTTTTGTCATTTCCCGGTTGTGAGGCTTGATGCTACGTTAATCTTTCAGAACATTTGGCCACCATTCAGTTTGAATGTCACATCGTCTGTAACACCCCATGTCCATTAATGTCACTCTCAAAGTGAACACATTAACTTTCATGAAGTATTATTCGTGAATAGAACAGAATATAACAAGACATATACATATATAGGTATATGAAAATTTTAAAACAACTTTTATTGCAGTGGAGAAATATTTTGATTACAACAACATCATAAACCAACAAAAAAACCAAGTACACTTAGTAACCATCTTAACAAATTGTTTTCTGAGTACATAATGTAAAAAGAATAACCACAACATAAGTATCCATAAAGGAGATGAGTTGAACTTTACTTTCAGCAATTCTAGCACTTCCAAAGAGAGAGAAAGATCCGAATCAAGCTCCACTAGCATTAGTCCCACCCTGAGAACCTGGAGGGGAAAGGAAGAAAAGAGGCGAAAACAAAGGGGGTCAGACATATAGTCTGGCGAGTACCATAACTTTAACAATATAATTATTAAAGTAATTAGGATAAGGCATAAACTGGTAAAACAAGGAATGATTGTGAAACACGTGGGCAAGGCAAAATAAACAAGAGGAATATTCTGGCGTTAATCTCGCTCCTAATCACTATAGGATAATTACTATACTGCACCATTACTAGTCACCCTAACGGTTGATCCCGCCTACTGAAAATAATAATCATAATGGTAGTTTCATGTACCCCTAGCTATCTTCATAGGTGCCGCCTGCACCTATCTCCACTAGTTGTCCCACTACCCCCATGCGGTCGGCTCCCTAACTCGTAGATACCCGTGCTGGTCCCACAGTGGGGTGTATCACTCCCAAAGTGGCAACCCAATACCACTAAAGATGCACGGCTTATATCTACATGATGCAACAATGACTTACCTACCAGGCTGGGCCCAAGCACGCACATGACCCCTTTGGACTTGCGTTGCCACCGTTAACCCGTTTTGACCTCTTATAATCAAACCCAGTAAGCATGTCCCGTCCTCGATAAACTCGAGCTCACAAAGATACTTAATGGGTTACTGGTTTGAAAAGGGTCCCCCATGCTTGACACAAGCTTTCCACCTATGCTTGGTCCCCACTAGAATTTCCCACTTAACCTCCTTCTTATTCATGTCTTCTTATATGTTTCAATTTGGTAAAGTGTTTCTAATCATAATTCACATGTCACCCATGTCACCCACTTAACCCCCATGTCCGACCACACGTTTATCTTGGTTAAGTGTTGCTTAATTCATTATAACCGTAACCTTGTAAGACCTCCCACATTAGACTCCCGTTTGCGGTTGCTGGATTTGCTGGGCGGGTCCGGGCAGTCTTATACCGCAAACGTGTCTAACCTCGTGCCTTTACAATTGTTACGCATTTAATTTATGCCTTCGACCTCTCACATTAGACTACCGTTTGTGGTTGCTGGATTTGCCAGGCGGGTCCAGGCAGTCTTACACCACAAACGAGTCTAACCTCGTGTCTTAGGCGTTTATTATTAAACATTATTTCACCCCAATTTGAATTAATTATCCCTATTCAAATTTTCAATTATTTCCAAATTAATTATGTCCATAATTATCACCCAAATTATGTCCATACCTTTTAGGTATAAAAATTATACCAATTAATGTCTCAATTTAATTATATGCTTTTAAAGCCATTTTATGCCAATTCCCAATTTATATAATTAATATTTTCCCATTGTCCCCACGCTATTCGTACGTTCAAATATGAAATATGTTAGACTAACAAATAGTCTAACTTATAAAAAAAAGAAACATCACAACTTGCATAACACATAAAAATAGATCTAATTTGCAAATATGAATTATAACATAAATTTGCATAGCCAATAATTTGCATAGACAATGGTCATATAGAATCATATATTTGCATAAACTACCATGGATCTAAATATAGATCTAAACATGAAATTGTGAACTTGCATATATGAATTATGGGTCTCACCTAAACTTGCATATGTGAATATAATTTTCACGTAAAAATGTGAATATAATTTTCACCTAAACTTGCATATGAATTTATCACATGTTTTTGCATATAAACTAGCATATGTATATGCTTGATTCACATATAAACTTGTGTACAATTCACATATAGACCTGCA
Organism: Allium sativum; assembly: GCA_030737875.1. Taxonomy (NCBI): domain Eukaryota; kingdom Viridiplantae; phylum Streptophyta; class Magnoliopsida; order Asparagales; family Amaryllidaceae; genus Allium; species Allium sativum. The sequence continues at coordinate 324,438,350 of CM060920.1, read as the reverse complement.
TAAGATTCATATTCAAACTAACATACAATTTAACATCCCAAACTTGCATAAAATTCGCATACGAATTAACATATGTAAAAACAGACTTGCATAAGATTCACATACAAACTAGCGTATGATTTAACATCCCAAACTTGCATAAGGTTTCACATACGAACTAGCATATGATTTACATCCCAAACATGCATAAAATGAATCAAGTTAAACATGTATAATTGGACATATGAAATAGATCTACCAACATAGGATAACAAAGTTAAACAACATCACGTGATTCAACAGACATGTTCTCATAATCCAATTATAACTCATCATAATTAATTTATTGAATATATTGTGAAAGAAATAGTACTCACAAAGATAGGTTAGAGAAGAGAATGATTTGTTCGTCTTTTGAATTAGAATTCTGACTTGCTAAATCCTAATCTTTTGGTAGGAGAACTATCCTAGCAGCAGCATGGTGGCCAAGAGACAAATTTTGTTTAGGTTTAGGGTTTGAATCAAGGCACTCTTTTATAGAAGTTTGAATCAATCTAAGTCGTTAGATTATCATAGGAGACATCCCAACCATTCAGACTAGATAGAGTTATCTAGAACAGCCACATCAGCCTTAATGACTCAACAAAGGGTCAGAAATCGTCACATTTCTGATCTGCCCGAGGGGGGAGGGTAGGTGGTCCCCCAGGTCGACCCCTTGGTCGACCTATATAGGGGAGGTCGACCAGGCCCTTGGGCGGGATAATTCCCACCCAGCCTCTTCCCTGTTTGAATTTGAGTTTCAAATTTATTATTCTGAACTGTTATTATTTATATAAAATCACTGAAACTTCCGAGGGCCATAACTTCCTCATACAAAGTCCGATTTACGAAAACTTGGGTTGTATTCCAAGCAGAATTTCAAGACGAACGCAATGGCTAACCTATTTCTCTTAATCCTCACTTTAACAATTAAGTATTCTTAAAAAAATTTAAATTTTAATATTTAAAATTTACGGGGTGTTACATTCTCCCCTCCTTAAAGGATTTCACCCCCGAAATCTCCAAGTTAAGGAGAATGTATATCCTAACATCCAATCATCCTTCTACTCAACCATCAAACACAGGCATCCATTGTCCTTACTAGATTTCTAATGCCGTATGAACATATGCAAAAAGTGTGTGTATTGTTTCTTATCAGATGCAAAATCAGGCGGTCCACTGATTCAGTTGACCTCCTTAATGCAAATCATGATAGTGCCATGAGTCCATTATGTATGCATAAGAATCCTAACGATACATGTTATTTCTACATGTGTGCACAACCATTCATCAAAATGCAGCATCCATATGATAACACAACCATTATACATCCATTAATTTAAATATGCACATACATTTATATGCAATATGAAAGTGACTGAGCCGATCTAGTGCCTAATGTGTGTGTACTTGCATCCATGAGAAATCACTTGCAACCACTCGCAGCCATCAATCATAACATGTTTCAAATACATGTTTACATCCATTGGTTTCTACCTAAGGATAAAGAGTAGGACTGAGGAGATATACTTAAAAGATAGATATAAGCATAAATAAACTTATTGAAAAAGAGATCAAGGAGGTACCCTCAAAAAGAAAAGGGTAGGACACGCGTATTTTCTTCTCAGTTTCCCAAGTCGCGTCTTCCTCAGCGTCACTCCATTGGACTTTAACAAGCTTGACTTCATGATTGCGTAGCTTTTTGACTTCCGTACCCAAGATACGAGTTGGAACTCTTCTCTCAGTCACTTCTCGTTCCACTTCTACTTCCTCTAGTATACTTGGCTCTACCACTTCCGCAGATTCATGTAAGCATTTTCGTAGTTGAGAAACATGAAAAACATTATGAACTCGAGCCAGTCTCTCGGGTAGCTCTACTCTGTAAGCCATCGTCTCAATCCTTTCAATGATAGGAAATGGTCCTACAAATCTTGGTGCTAGCTTTCCTACGGACCGAAAGCGAATGACATTCCTTAAAGGAGATACTTTAAGGAACACCCTATCTCCAACCTTAAACTCAAGGTCAGTCCTTCTTTTGACTGCATAGGACTTCTGTCTATCTTGTGCAGCCTTCCTCCATCTTCTTATCAAATCCACCTTTTCTGAGGTCTCTCTAATCATGTCTGGCCCAAGTACGAGCTTGTTTGTATACTCCCACCAACAAGTTGGTGATCGGCATGGTCTTCCATATAAAGCTTCGAAGGGCGCCATGCCTATGGTGGCTTGGTAGCTATTGTTGTAGGCAAATTCTACCAGAGGAAGATGATCCTCCCATGTCCCTTCAAAGTCAAGAATGCACAATCTCAAGAGGTCTTCCAATACTCTGTTCACCCTTTCCGTCTGACCATCGGTTTGGGGGTAATAGGCCGTGCTTAAGCATAATTGTGTGCCTACAGCCTCTTGCAAACTCTTCCAAAACTCGCTCGTAAAGATAGGATCTTGATCACTCACTATGCTGGAGGGTATCCCATGAGGTCGAACTATCTCTTTAAGATAAATGGATGCTAGGGACGAGGCAGCCCTTCTACTTTTAACAGGTATAAAGTGAGCGCTTTTAGTGAGCATGTCCACTATTACCCAAATACTGGTATTGCCCCTTCTTGACCTAGGCAACCCATCAACAAAGTCCATCGAAATGCTATCCCACTTCCACTGTGGGACCTCGAGAGGATGAAGCAGACCACCAGGCTTCTTCTTCTCCGCTTTGACTTGTTGGCATATCAAACACTTAGCGACGAACTCAGCTACATCACTCTTCATGCCATTCCAAAAGAAAAACCTTTTTATATCCTTATACATCTTGTCTCCGCCTGGCTGTATGGTCAGCTTAGAATGGTTGCTTCTTCGAGAACCGTCTTCACTAAATCCCTTACTTGTGCGACACATAGCCTTGCATCCCATCTCAACCAACCCTTATCATCGATGGAGTATCTATTGAGGTGACTAGAAGTCTCACCCCTAACTAACTTATCCACCATATCAACTAGCTGAGGGTCTTCTCATTGCGTGGTTCCTATTGAGTCCAAAAGAGTAGGTCGCACCTCTAGCGATGCTAACAAACCAGGCATAATTTCAGAGGAGGGTCTAAAGTTAAAGTTTGCTATATACTCCAAGCTTTGCCTTTCTACAAAGAGAGGACTCAAGGTCAGCTTCTTCCTACTTAAGGCATCTGCTACCACATTACCCTTGCCAGGGGTATAGGAAATCTCAAAATCGTCGGATGCCAAGAACCCCATCCACCTTTGTTGCCTCAAGTTAAGATCTTTCTGCGAGAAAAGGTACTTCAATGAATTATGGTCAGTATACAATTCAAACTTCTCACCTAGGAGATAATGGCGCTAAGACTTAAGCGCAAAAACGATGGCAGCCAACTCTAGATCGTGGGTTGGGTAGTTTTTCTCATGTACATTCAACTGTCTTCCCCCATAAGCTACTACCTTCTCTTCTTGCATCAAGACAGCACCTAGTCCCGTATCACATGCATCCGTATATACGGTAAACATATTGCTCCCATCCGGCAATGTCAGAACTGGGGCTGTTGTTAGAGCCCTTTTCAAACGTTGGAAAGCAATATCGCAATCCAAATCCCAAGCGAATGTTAGGTTCTTCTTCGTTAATCTTGTGAGTAGGGCTAAGATTTTTGCAAAGTCTTTAATGAGTTTTCCGTAAAAGCCCGCTAGCCCGAGAAAGCTTTGGACTTTGGTTGCGTTCCGTGGAACCTTCCAATCTTGCACCGCAACTACTTTTGCGGGGTCCACAGCTAACCCTTCTTTGGACACCACATGTCCAAGAAACCTCACTTCTTCTCTCCAGAAATGGCATTTGGAGAATTTGGCTTTCAGCTGATGTGCACGAAGAGTATCCATGACTTCTCTTAAGTGCAAAGCATGCTCTTCTTCATTCTTTGAGAAAATCAAAATATCGTCTACGAAGACCACCACAAACTTATTAAGGAATTCTCTAAACACCCTGCTCATCAAGTCAACAAGGTAAGCGGGTGCGTTTGTCAAGCCGAGAGGCATGACAAGCCATTCAAAGAAACCATCCAGGGTTCTGAACGCAGTCTTATCAATGTTGTCTTCAACCACTCTTAGCTGATGGAACCCAGTAGCCAAATCTAGTTGGGAGAAAACAGATGCACCTACAAGCTGATCAAACAAGTCATCTATTCTTGGAAGTGGGTGCCTATTCTTTTTGGTCAGCTTGTTTAGCTCCCTATAATCAACGCATAGGCGAAGTGAACCATCCGCTTTGGTTTCAAATACTACTGGAGTACCCCATTCAGAAATACTCCGCCTTATAAGCCCCTTTTCGAGCAGCACTTTGACTTGCTTACTGAGCTCTTTTCTCTCCCTTGGAGCCATGTGTCTAACGGGTAGAGCTACGGGTTTTGCATTATCAACAAGGTATATGCGGAAGTCTATCTCCCGCTTCGAAGGTAAGCTCTTCACCTCTTTAAATACATCGGAGTATTCACGGACTACTCTAACAGACTGCAAGTTTTCAATAGAGGCATCAAGATATTCTAGGTAGCTAAGCATAATAGAATGTATGGGATTACAAGAGATTTCGAGAGTGTTGCCGAGGTGAGTCATAAGTCTAACCACTCTCTTTTCACAATCGAGGATGGCACCATTTCTGGATAACCAATCCATGCCTAGAATCAATCCATAGCCCGTGAAGCCAAGAATGAAGGCGTTGCATTCAAACTCAATGCTCAAGATAGACACTCTCAAATCTCGACAAATAATTGAAAGATGAGCTGAACCACCAATAGGATTTACGACTACTATGGGATCCGTAACTAGACTAGTATTTAGGTGCAGTGTTTCAACTAACGAAGCAGACACAAACTAGTGTGAAGCGCCAAAATCAAACAAAGTACGAACTTGATGATCAAACAGAAAAACCAAACTTTCAACAGAAATGTTTCTACCTCTCTCCTGTCCTGGTGCCATGAGAGCGTGAACCTGCCGTCTTGCCTGCCCTGGTGCCATGAGAGCCTGAACCTGCCCTCCAGATGTAGATCCTGCCCTCTGCCCTTTCCCTTGTCTTCTCGGGCAATCTTTGATCAGATGTCCTGCCTCACCACTGTTGAAGCAGCCGGTCTTCTTCTTCTTTCTACAGTCCTTGCTCAGATGGCCTGGTGTTCCACAATTAAAGCATCTTTTCTTTCCTTTGCTATTATTGTCCTCACCACCTTTCTTAGGTTGCTGTTGTGACTTCTTTTGATCCCCTTTTTTTTTGGTGCCTTATTAGCATTAGCGCCTTTCTCCTCTTCATGCATAAGCGCCATGTCAACCAGTTTCTCAAAGGTAGCCCCCATAGGAATGTGGGTCATAGCTAACCCATGTAGAGGCTCATTCAAACCTTTAACGAATCTCAGGGCCTTCTTTTCAGGTGTGTTTACCAAGTCTAAGCCAAACCTCGCCAACTGATTGAACTTGTTGACATACTCCTTTACTGATAAATTCCCCTTCTTCAATGCCAAGAACTTTTCCATGTATAAATTCTCTTCTGCTCGTGAGAGAAATTTCATCTCGAACCTATGTTTGAAATCCATCCATGTCTCCACTGGACGCTCTCCATTCGTGACCTCCCCACCAAAACGAGGCTTCGTCCTTCATTAACCAAGCAGCCAGTTGGACCTTCCTTCCATCTTCTATCTCGAAGATACCAAACAAATCTTCTACCTCCTTAAGCCAATTTCGATCTTCAACAAATGTCTCTGATCCATGAAAATGTTTTCCGCCCATTGCTCGAAAGTCTTTGCATATCCTTGAAAAAGTATCAACACGGGGAGGGGGAGGAGCGGCTGCAACTGGGGGAGAAGGGATGTCTGCTGGGCCTGTGGCGGTGGCCCTAGCTTCCAGATAACTTCTGAACCAGGTTGGTATCAGTATTCCCTCGGGTATCTCGGGTAACCCAGGCATGCTGAAAAGAAAATGAAGAGATTCAAAACGGAGAATTCGAAAGAAAGATATATGGCACTTGGGGGTTATGTTTTTAAAACAAACTTTTCTCTTGAAAATACTCTCCTTAAAACATACTTTTGAAAGTATTTCTTTATAAAACGCTTTTAAAAAACAGTTTTTCAAAATCTCTTATCTGTTCTGTTAACCTTTAGCTCTGATACCACGTGTAACACCCCACGTCCATTAATGTCACTCTCAAAGGGAATGCATTAACTTTCATGGAGTATTATTGGTGAATGGAACAGAATATAACAAGACAGGTACATATATTGGTACTTGAAAATTTTAAAACAACTTTTATTGCAGCGGAGAAATAGTTTGATTACAACAACATCATAAACCAACAGAAAAACCAAGTACACATAGTAACCATCTTAACAAATTGTTTTCTGAGTACATGAAGTAAAAAGCATAACTCCAACATAAGTAGCCATAAAAGAGATGAGCTGAACTTTACTTTCAACAATCCAAGCACTTCCAAAGAGAGAGAAATATCTGAATCAAGCTCCACTAGCACTAGTCCTACCCTGAGAACCTGGGGGGAAAGGAAGAAAAGAGGAAAAACAAAGGGGGTCAGACATAAAGTCTGGCGTGTACCATAACTTTTACAATATAATTATTAAAGTAATTAGGATAAGGCATAAACTGGTAAAAACAAGGAATGACTGTGAAACAAGTGGGCAAGGCAAAACGAACAAGAAGAATATTCTGGCATTGATCTCGCTCCTAATCACTATAGGATAATTACTATATTGCACCATTACTAGTCACCCTAAGGGTCAATCCTGCCTACTGAACATAATAATCATAATGGTAGTTTCGTGTACCCTAGCTGTCTTCATAGGTGCCGCCTGCCCCTATCACCACTAGTTGTACCCACTACCCCCATGCGATCGACTCCCTAACTCGTATATACCCATGATGGTCCCACAGTGGGGTGTATCACTCCCCAAAGTGGAAACCTAGTACTACTAAAGATGCACGACTTATATCTACACGATGCAACAACGTCTTACCTGCCAGCCCGGGCGCACGCACGCACATGACCCCATTAGACTTGTGTTGCCACCGTTAACCCGTTTTGACTTCTTACAATCAAACCCAGTAAGCTAGTCCCATCCTCGATAAACTCGAGCTCACAAATATACTAAATGGGTTACTGGTTTGAAAAGGGTCCCCCATGCTTGACAGAAGCTTTCTACCTATGCTTGGTCCCCACTAGAATTTCCCACTTAACCCCCTTCTTATTCATGTCTTCTTATATGTTTCAATTTGGTTAAGTGTTTCTAATCGTATTTCACATGTCACCCACTTAACCCCCATGTCCCACCACATGTTTATCTTGGTTAAGTGTTGCTCAATTCATTATAACTATAACCTTGTAAGACCTCCCACATTAGACTCCCGTTGACGGTTTCTGGATTTGCCGGGTGGGTCCAGGTAGTCTTTTACCGCAAACGTGTCTAACCTCGTGTCTTTACAATTGTTACACATTTAATTTATGCCTTCGACCTCTCACATTAGACTACCGTTTATGGTTGCCGGATTTGTGGGGCGGGTCCGGGCAGTCTTATACCACAAACGAGTCTAACCTCGTGTCTTAGCCATTTATTATTACACATTATTTCACCCTAATTTGAATTAATTATCCCTATTCAAATTTTCAATAATTTCCAAATTAATTATGTCCATAATTGTCACCCAAATTATGTCCATACTTTTTAGGTATAAAAATTATACCAATTAATGTCTCAATTTAATTATATGCTTTTAAAGCCATTTTATGCCAATTCACAATTTATATAATTAATATTTTCGCATTGTCCCCACGCTATTCGTACGTTCAAATATGAAATATGTTAGACTCGCAAATAGTCTAACTTATAAAAAAGAAACATCACAACTTGCATAACACATAAAAATAGATCTAACTTGCAAATAGGAATTATAACATAAACTTGCATAGCCAATAATTTGCATAGACCATGGTCATATAGAATCATATATTTGCATAAACTACCATGAATCTAAATATAGATCTAAACATGAAACTGTGAACTTGCATATATGAATTATGGGTCTCACCTAAACTTGCATATGTGAATATAATTTTCACCTAAAAATATGAATATAGTTTTCACCTAAACTTGCATATAGATTTCTACAACTTACATATGAATTTATCACACGTTTTTGCATATAAACTAGAATATGTATATACTTGATTCACATATAAACTTGTGTACACATATAGACTTGCATAAGATTCATATTCAAACTAACATACAATATAACATCCCAAACTTGCATAAAATTCACATACGAATTAACATATGTAAAAATGGACTTGCATAAGATTCACATACAAACTAGCATATGATTTAACATCCCAAACTTGCATAAGGTTTCACATACGAACTAGCATATAATTTACATCCCAAACTTGCATTAAATGAATCAAGTTAAACATGTATAATTGGACATATGAAATAGATCTACCAACATAGGATAACAAAGTTGAACAACATCACGTGATTCAACAGACATGTTCTCATAATCCAATTATAACTCATCATAATTAATTTATTGATTATATTGTGAAAGAAATAGTACTCACAAAGATAGGTTAGAGAAGAGAATGATTTTTTCGTCTTTTGAATTAGAATTCTGTCTTGCTAAATCCTAAGCTTTAGGAAGGAGAATTATCCTAGCAGCAGCATGGTGGCCAAGAGACAAATTTTGTTTAGGTTTAGGGTTTGAGTCTAGGCACTATTTTATAGAAGTTTGAATCAATCTAATCCATTAGATTATCATAGGAGCCATCCCAACCATCCAGACTAGATAGAGTTATCTAGAACAACCACATCAGCCCTAATGACTCAGCAAAGAGTCACAAATCATCACATTTCAGATCTGCCCGAGGGGGGTAGGTCGACCCCCTGGTCGACCTGTATAAGGGAGGTCGACCACCTGGTCGATCTGGCCCTTGGGCGGGATAATTCCCGCCCAACCTCTTCCCTGTTTGAATTTGAATTTGAATTTATTATTCTAAACTGTTTTTATTTATATAAAATCACTGAAACTTCCAAGGGCCATAATTTCCTCATACGAAGTCTGATTTACGAAAACTTGGACTCTATTCCAAGCAGAATTTCGAGACGAACGCAATGGCGTAACCTATTTCCCTTAATTCTCACTTTAACAATTAAGTATTCTTAAAATTGTTAAATTTTAATATTTAAAATTTACGGGGTGTTACATCGTCAAACCCATCAAATCACTAGTTGTTCTTTTCAAAAGTATTACGGGTATAAAAGCTAAGAGAAATGAAGTTCTTTGCCACCAGACATAATACCTTGAAAAGATCATCTTATGTGACCCGTTAGGAATACCCTGTCAGACATTCGCCCATACAAGTTGTCCTGGGACTGGACAAACAAAACAGCCATTGCATTTTACTCCGTCTCCAATTTCTTCTACATAATCTAATTCGCAACGCCTATGCCTATACGGAGTGGTTTTTGGTTATTAAATCCAACTAGTCTCTCCGTATTGACAACGATGGTCCAAAAATCTTTGATAGTCGGTGATTAAACTATCAAAGGAAAACAAACATCCGTCAAACAAATCACTGTCCCTTTTCAATATTAATTAAACTAATTTCCAATTCTTTACCAAATTCTATATTTTATATATTGATTTCCAGTTATCCAAATTTCTTAAAAATGTTCTAACTTCTTAAAATTTCGAATTTTTTTGCTAGCAGCTCCTTTGTACCGGTCAATAACTCAAACCCCAACTCGCCTCTCTAGGCCCTTTCAATTTAAAAAGGAAATCAAAAGGCCAAACGGCTTGCCCAATAGGTTCATAACATCTCATATGGAAATCTAAACTTGTACCTTTTGTCGGGCACTCAAATTAAAATCTTCAAATCCTCTTCCTGCTCTTCATCCCATACCTATTAACCTATGCATATTCCCATTTCCAATCTCTCTCACATCGATCCAATAATTATTGCTAATTTAATTTCAAACTACCTTATTCGCTTATTCTAATTTTACTTATTCTAAATTTACTTTGAACATCTCACATTCGAATATACTTTTATTTGCTTATATATATAAGTCGAATTTAATTCAAGTTCCATATTCAGATTCCCACATTACATTAGCAAATTTAAATTACTTAAACAAAGTTGAATTCGGCCAAAGAAATTAGTTAACTACATCCGATAATTAAAAATCTGATTTTTATTTCAAAAATCAATCCATTTACTCTACTTGATTTTGTTTTTAATTTATAGCTCAATTCCGGATTTTAATAATGGAAAATTGGATTTTTATTCACTAAAAATCCTTTTATTTAATTAAATAAACCATTACGGTTTTAAATTGATTATGGCGTTGTTTTTCTGAAAATTTGATTTTGACATAACTCAAAATCTATAAGACGAAATTTATATTTTTCTCTTCCATTAGGAAACAATTAATCAATAAGTCCGAACTTTTCTTGTTTCATTGAATTCCGATTTATATTGAGTTCTGTATACTCAGTTGAAGTCTGATTCGTCAAATTACGTACTATCGTACTACAACAGACTCGTTTTAATTAAATTTAAATATAAACTTTAAACTTTGTTATTTAATTAAATTTCAATTCCAGTCTTCCAAATTTTAATATAAATCAAACCAGTTTTCCAAATCTAACTTAAACATTTTTGATTATTCAAAAGCGTTGTTTATTTCCTTTAAAGTTTTATAACTCAGTTATAAATTATACACAACTTAGTTTCTATATTAAATTCCAACTTCATTGGACATAAGTAATTTTGTAAATATTCGATATTATCGAATTCAAATATTATATTCCCTTTTATGGAAATAATCCATTAATTCAACATCCTTTACCATTACAAACTAATATCATCCCTTGATAATAGTGAAGTCGTTCAAGTTGGCGTATTTTATTTACCTCTCAGACCTTGACCAACAACGTTCTTATCTTGAGATAGATAAAAGCTTGTAATACAAAAACTAGATTTAAAATCTCACGTTCTATTTCATTTTTTACATTTGGAAATTTATTTCCAAGTTATTCGATCAAAATTTTTTTATCACATTTATAAGCGTTGTTGATAAATCAACTTCCTTATTAAAACAACTTCTATTTTAATTATCTACTTAAATGTCGATTCCCATTTTGGAGTATTTTATTTTTACAACTTATGTATATGTATATAAACATGGAATTTATTTCATATTTAAATATTAAGTTTCTATTCAATATAATCCTAATATCTTATCTGGAATAAATAAATTATTTATAAATCCGTTATGGTTGAATTCTAAACATAAATCCGCATGGATTTATTTCAATTCATTTTCTATTCCGAACATCGGAATAAACTTCATCGTTTCCTTTGCCCGAAAATTTCAAATTATAAATCCCTTTTAAATTCATATTTGAATTTAAATACCCAAATCTTCCCATGATAATAATCCACATCTATTTATAAACATTGTTTATAAATTTTACTTCTTGTTTTAAATATTCAAAACAAGCTTATATTTCATATTCCATTTGAAATCAAATTCCACTTCATTAAATAAATTTTCCTTTTTTAAATTCAGACTTGAAATTAAAATTTAACATTATCAAATGATAACATTTCTTTCTATTTCTAAACATCGTTTATAAACTCAATTACTTGTTTTTATTATTTAAACAAGAAAATATTTCCTACCATTTTTATTTCGAAAATTAAGTTATAAAAATCCCTTTCTATGATATTTTTATATATCAATAACTAGGGCCAATGATATTCAACATCCAAACATAAATAAGTAGTCCAATTCAACACATCACATATATAAACAAGTAAACAATAATAATAAATTTTAAGGAATCCAATAATAGTAAATTTTAAGGAATCCAATTGGATTCCTCAAACCTGGTTCCTGCATTCAAAGATATCAAACAACATAAGTAATACCAATCATGCTTCAAGGTAGGATATCGCGGTATAGAAGGTCATTCACTCATATATCGTAGGGCGATAGGGTCATCCGCTAATGACACTACGGGCATCCGCTAATGGTACTATGAGAAACATCCAATATATATATATATATATATATAATAGCCACAATCACCAAGCCTAAATAACTAATATATATCTATATATATATATATATATATAACCATAATAATTCATTCATGCATCCAAACAGTCAACAGTATATTTTAATGATTAAAAATAAACTTAAATAAAATCTTTTGAGTGAGATTGTAACAACCCAGAAAATCGAAACCAATTTAAATTTTTTTATTTTAGCAATTTTAATGAATTTTGAATATTTAAAATGAATTATTTTAAATAATAACGACTATAACTTTATTTTAAATAGAATTAGAACATATAAATTTATTTAAATCGAAGTTAGAATATAAATATTTATTTTAATTAATATAAGGAATTGGAAATGGCGCGGTAGTTTGAAAATTCGATTTCAAATTTCAAATGAATCTACAGGATTCAAAATAAACCGGATTTCAGTAAATCCAGAAATATTTGAATCTGTTTGAAAATTTCTTTCCAACGAATGTGAAAAATCAAGATTTCATAACGGGAATAAAAAGTTATGTCTAGTTGAAAATTCAGAATAGTCGTTATGGAATTTATATAATATATAGCCCTTAAAAATAGCGATTTTGCAGACGACCTCCGTTTTCGACGAGACCACTTTTGTTGGATACGGAATGTCAAATTATTGCTAGATTCCAAAATTCATAATTTTTTGAATTAATATGTGAGCATGGAAAAAGAAAACATGTTTGACAAATTTAGTTTAAATTTAATCGACTGAAAAATGACCATTTTTCAAACAATCTCCAAATTTTATGAAATTAGTTTTGTTAGGACTGTATCGTCAAAACATTGCCAGATTTATTTTTCTAGAATTTTTGGAGTTAGTATGTGGTCCCGGTAAATAAAAATGTGCGTTCAAATTCAATATATATTGATTTATATTTTAATTTAAACGGAAACTGATCGAAATTGTCGAATTGGCTTACGAGACATATCCCACTGTGTCCGGAATGAGGGTAATTAGCTAGGGGTAATAGTCGTTGACTTTGATTTCGAGTTCAAATGTAAAGTCAACTTTTCTTTGGAGAATTAAATTAAATAAAAATAAATATACTTATAAAATCCTTTTACATACCACCCCCTAATCAGTTTTCTTTGAACAAATAAAACCCAAATCGAAAAAAAAGGCCGCTCCCCGATATTCAGCCTCGCCGCCCAGTCGCACGCCCCCCTGGTCGTCGCCGTCGTTGGAGTTCTTTCCCCTCTCCTCTGCTCTCCCTCATCCTCTCTCCTCTTCTACGAAGACCCCCATGCCCTAGCCGCCTGAAAACGCGCCTCCATGCGCTAACCGGCCACCAACGCCATTGTCACCGCCTTCCCTAGCCACCTCCGACCTTGCGCCCACACCCCCTCACAACCTCGTCGACCACCAGCACCCTCTCCATTGCCACTCAGCCGATGTGAGTTTTTTTATTTAATTTTATTTATTCTCCTTTGATTTCAATTTTCTTTTGTTTACAAAATCATATGATTTTTTTGTTTATAAAAAAGTTATGATTTTTGTTTATGAAAAATTTGTTTTTTATGTTAGGAAAAAATTTGGTTTTTATATATATTATTATAGGACAAAAATAGGATTTTTATTTTATATACATGATAGAGAATAAAAATATAATTTTTAGCAATATAAAGATATAATTTTTAGTAGATAAAAATATTATTTTTATAATTTAGATTAGAAATAAAAATATGATTTTTATTATATATATCATTATATAAAAATGTAATTTTTATATATGTAGTAGCATTGTTTAAAAATTCGATTTTTAGTTATATAAAAATTCAATTTTTATTATATTTATTGTGATATAAAAATGTGATCTTTTATATATATATATATATATATAGCAATATAATATGATTTTTAATTTATAAACATCATATTAAAAATGTGATTTTTATTATGAACAGCGTGAAAAAGATTGCGTTGGAATTTCGGGAAAATCCAAATGGTTCAGAAATTCAGAAATAAAACTGGAGGTGAGAACTTCTCACTCTAATTATTTTCTAGTTAAATATATACACTAGGATGCAGACGGTGCTTAGTAGCACCCGACACCTTTGTTTGAAACCATGTTTGTTTGGTTGTTTGGTTGATTGGATTATTTGTTTGAATTCGGCTTGGGAAGGGTAATGGATTGATTAGAATTTGGTTTGTATATTGCGCGAGCCATTATTAGGTGAGGGATAAGGCTAGACCTTATTCCGGTTCTAGTATCACGCCGTTATGCTGCCGAAATTATCTAAAAATGTTAGAACAATAAAAATATCATTTTTATTGTATAAATGAACTGTATAAAATGTTCATGAGTGGAAATAAATATTTTATCATTAAAAATATAATTTTTAACGAGTATATAAATGAAAATAAATATTCATTTACAAATCGGACGATTTGTTTGTGTACACACATTTGACTGATATTGACTGGGACGATATATTTTACACATCGCCCAACTGTACAAATAAAATCTGCATGTGTTGATTGAACCCCGCACGGGTATTGGGATGATTTTTGACATACACTAATCCCAATTGTTTAGTTGTAGTTGACAGGCTATTGTAAGCATTAATTATTTGTATTTAATGCTTATGCAGCTGTGTAATGCACTCTGGATGATGGCTGACTGTGTTTGATTATTGTTGTGTCCATGTGTGTATGAAATCCATATAAATATGATTATATAGTAATTGACTGTGTTTGATTCCAATTCGGAAAGAATGAATATTTTAAATTAACGAATATTTTAAAATGACGAAGAATGAATATTTCAAAATAACTAATATTTTAAAATAATATTTAGTACTGGATCCAAATATGATTTTGATGTCCGATTTGGGATGGATACGAAAATATTTAAATATATAAAGCTGTGTTTATTAGATTAACTACATTTTGACGTGAACAATATTTATAACGATTTAATAATGAATATCGAAAAGGAAATGATTTCAAAATTTGATTTTTGAAAATATTATCATTTATATATTATAATGATAAGGAATATTCAATTTGAGTTAAAAATTGAAGTGAAAGTGGAAATCGTTTTTAAAACAAATTCAAAACGATTTATAAAATACATTTTAAATGGAAATCGATGAAATATATATAATATATATTATATATATTTAATGGCTTGAATAGAACGCGCCACGCCGCGGTAGTTCGCGAATTTCGACCACTGACTTCGAATTAACATTGTGAGAGATCCGACCATCGGATTCTCCTAAAATCATAACCGTTGGGTTCATATCGAAAAGAGCTTTCCAACAAATATAAAAGACTAGAAATCTAATGGTTGGATTTGGAATTATGTCCAAATCAAATTTGGAAAAGGTCGTTGTAAGTGCAGTTCGATGACTGTTAATGGAAATCGACTGTACGGGCCTTGATAAAAATATTAAAAATATTAATAATTTGTGTAAAATCATAATAAATGATTTGGAAAGAATTGGGATGAAAAACTCCACATTTGTAAAGATAGAAATATATTTTTATCAGAATGAACTTGTTATGAACTAGAATTATATTCCAATATTTTTAAATAAATAAATTGGATTTAAAATGTTTTTAAAAATAACCAGAATTTCAAATATATGAATTGGAATGGATTTGAATCGAAATTATCTTCGGAAGGTTTCAATATTGGATTCCGTGATTATACAAATATTGATATGGGAATTTGGAAGATATATATATCGTTATTCCCAAAACGATATTTGTTAATTTCAGAATTTGATATTGAATATAAGCCGATATAATTTCTATTTAGAGCCTTGTATTTAATATCAAATGAGATTTTGGGTCTGTGTTGAATGGTGTCTTCAGTAACACTGTTCTTAAACCCAGTTAAGAAAAAGAATAAATCTTTTAATTAAGATTTAGTGAAGTTTTCCAATTAATTAATATTTAATTGGAATAGAATAAAAGAACTGGATTTTGGGTTTGTGGTGAATGGTGTTTTCAATGACATTGTTCATAAACCCCATGTGAAAAGAATAAATCTTTTAATTAAGATTTAAAAAAGAATTACCAATTAATTAACCTTTAATTGGAATTGAAAATGGAATGTGAATCGGGTTTATTGTGAACTGTGTTTTTAAGGACATTCGTTCCTTAACCCGATTTACTGGGAAATATGACTTGGAATTTATAAATCTTTCTATTAAGATTTAATGGAAATTTTCCTAAGTAAAGTTTTCCAATTTAATATATTAAATTGGAATTGAATGGAATTCGATTTGGTAATAATCGAAGTGAGCTTCTGTGGAGGAAGACTGTTAATATATATGGAATTTAAAAGGCTTTGTCGTTATTCCATTTATATTATTAGTCGGTTACAGAAATTGATATCGATTATATATTGATCTATTTTCCGTGAAGATTCCATAATTAAGGGAATATGATTTTGGTTTATCGTGAAATGTGTTTTAAATGACATTAGTTCTTTAACCCAGTTAAAGATAGGATTACATGTCTAACATTGTATTTCGAACTGTATGATTGATCTCTGATAAATATACATCTGTTTGGTAGCGGAGAATTTATTCTCTTGCTTAACACCCTTATCTAAGACGTACAAGCTTAGAGGTTATATATAGGCAAAAATAATAGTACGGTGTAGATTGTCGATGCGGAATGTTTGATTTTCCAAAATTAAATAATCATTAATATTGATTTTTCGGAAGATTAAAAAAAAGTGGAGTTTTAATGAATCTTTAATCAGATTGAAATGTGAATTGATAATTTAAATTATCAAATTTGGGAAATGATCGAAAACAGGGTATCACCAGTTTTGCTCCAAGTGATAGTTAAATCTTTAATCAGATTTGAACGTGAAATGGTAATTAAATTTACCGATAACATCGTGGTGTTATATATGGAGTATTACCGGTTTTGCTCCATGAGATGAATAGGTTGGGATAGGGAAATTAAACAAATGATTACTTCGGTAAGGTTCGCTAACCCCGAATAGTTTGGATAAATCTTAATTTGGTTTAAATTGATATCCAAAGAAAGATTAAAGAATAAATTTAAAGGATTTATATTTGATAAAATTAATGGGAACCTTTTCCAAAGAATATGAATATTTAAATAAAAGAATATTCAGAATTGGAATGGGGCGTATGTTGTGTTTCTATAGCACATGTTTATTATATACGTTAGTTATTGGAAAGGCCGGGTTTATACCCATTCTGAATAACGGATTCGACAATAAGTCGACGATGAAGATGGTGGTTGAAGACCGGAGGTCTTCACATTGTTTGGAAGATTACAGATGTCTTGATTCGGCGGTACACCCTAGACAAGGTAGTAAGTGGTGATCGTCCAGACGTACTTGGAGATCGACCGGATATGGGAGGACCTCTCTCATGTATTGGACATGGGACGAGGAATAAGGGGCCTCCAGTTTCGTTCAGACCCAGAGCGATCTATTAAATGGATATGTGTCTGACATTGGATTTTATTCTGTGTTGATTGATCTCTATTAAATATATATCTGTTTGGTGGTGGAGAATTTATTCTCTTGCTTAACACCCTTCTCTGAGACGGACGAGCTATGAGGCTATATATCGATCAACATCAGTCGCATGGCATGAACTACCTGTATAGCATGCTAAGATGCAAATGATCAAGGCCTCTGTTGAAAAGAAGAGTCTTGTGCCTGATGATCAAAGCACGGCCTTAAAGGGCATAGTTTTGTGTTTAATATGCGAGCCTCACACCTCGGTTTGAATCAAAAAGGGGATCGGACCGTTGGGAGAACATGTCGTTTCTTTCTAGCTATGGGTGGCGTCATGGTATGGAGCCCATACATTTATATTTTTTACCTATGTGGATGATGGATAGCGAGGCACTTCGAATATATCAGTCACTACGGAGCCGATGGATAGGTCTGATAGATCCAAGAAACGCATGTTCAAGAAATGCCAATCGTCAAACGTAAGAGAGGACTGGCCCAACCGATCTAGGGTTCTCTGCGGGGAGTCCTGAGACATTTGCTAGAGTGTCTCAAAGCGGTGAGGAGCCATCCCTGGCCTCGACTCATGACGGAAATCCAATTTCCAATACGTGACATTTCGATTTTGATCGTAGAGCCTAGTATGGCGACACAGTAGCATGGGATACTATGCCGTCTATGATTGATACATTTATATTTGAATTTGTTTTCATACACTTTACACTATAATAGTATCAAAATGATTTGTTTTAAACATACGAAGCATATTTGGATATTATAAGGTAAAACTCTATCCTCCGGCTTGCGTTGCATTGTGTGATGGGACCTGAGTCTTATAGTGGCTTCATTTTCCAAAAAGCATCGCGCTGTTTGTTTTATGCACTGGTATTCTTGGGAGGAAACTCATTCCATGTTATACGGCATGGTCCCTTGATTTACTCCATTTTAAAGTAAAGTTTTATATAACTATTTATTTCTCACACCAGTCACATGACTGACCTGGAGTTTATTGTTTTAACCTAAACTCCGGGTGCCCCTATTTTCCACACGGGCAGCTAGTAGTTTTAGTTTTGCAGATATTATGTACACAGGATCCTGGTTTACAACTGGAGCTATATTCAGAGCGCTCTGTATCCGTGTATTTCTTTCAGTTGTGTTTTGTATTAATTTCCGCTGCATAATAAATTTGTAAATCTCTGAAATCTATCAAATGTATATTATTTGTTCATACTCTGTATATTCTTGTACTTTGTTGTAAATTGTTGTAATGAGCAATGAAATGTTCTCAACTCAATCCGGGCTTTCCCTTAAGGGCGAGTTTGGGTTGTTTCAACTTGGTATTAGAGCTTCGGTTTACAGAGCTCGAGATTAAGGCACATTAGAATCAAACGAAAGAATTCATCAGAGATTGGATTTGTAATATCCAGTGAGAATGACTCGTTAGAGATGGGATCGATAGTATCCTAGAATGAGTTGAAAGAGTGTTATTTTTGAAGCAAAAACAAATTTTATTTGATAATTTAAATCTTATAAAATGTATTTGAATATTTTATTTTAAATTAATTTGGACAATCTAGTATATGAAGATTTTGCATATATGCCTTGCAAACGTATATACAAAGCCTCAAATATACTGGATAGATATAGAATCACACTCTAGTCGCCCGGGCATGGTTCTGATGATAGTGATCGCATCATCAGCATTTATGTTCGCGTTTCGAAAGTGGGATATCTATATGATTCCAATTGACTGGTGTGAGAACCAAAACTAGAAAGGGTCTACTGTTGTGACTTAGCATCAAAAATGGATTTTTATATAAATAAAAATTATGAATTTGAAAAGTTAATCAACTAATTGATTGCTGATTGTGTTGTTTGATTATTAGTTTGATTAATTATAATTTTGAACCATTTAGCCAAATTGAGTCAAATTTTGAACTGTATTGGAAATTATTTGAAATTGCATACATGTACATGTATATGTGTGAACGGGTCATAGCAAGGACGCTAAGAAGAGGAATAAAATTGTATGCCCGACAAATGGGTACATGTTTACTAATTTATTGGGTTTGGATGATTTTATGAGTCGATTGGCTAGCCACTTGGCTTTTTCTTCCTCTTTTTGGATGATGAGGGCCCTGCGTGGCTAGTTGCTGTTTTAAATGTCTCCCGGTACAAAGGAGTTTATGGCGAAATTTTTCAAAAATTTAGGATGTTAGCCAAATTTTTGAAGAATTGGAAAATTCTTAGAAACTGAAAAGTTTAAGAATGAATGCCAGAAAGAAAGTTTAGTTGCTTGGTTAAACAACTTTCAACTTCGTTCCTTTTCGAGGGCAAAAAGATTTTTAAGTGGGGGAGATTGTAACAACCTGGAAAATCGGAACCAATTTAAAAATTTTATTTTAGCAATTTTATTGAATTTTGAATATTTAAAATGATTTATTTTAAATAATAAAGACCATAAATTTATTTTGAATAGAATTAGAACGTATAAACTTGTTTAAATCGAAGTTAGAATATAAATAATTTTTTTCATTAATAAAAGGAATTGTAAATCGCGCGGTAGTTTGAAAATTTGATTTCAAATTTCAAATGAATGAACAGGATTCAAAATAAACCAGATTTTGGTAAAACCAGAAATATTTGAATCTCCTTGAAAATATCTTTCCAACGAATGTGAAAAATCCAGATTTCATAACAGAAATAAAAAGTTATGTCCAGTTGAAAATTCCGAATAGTCGCTTTGGAATTTATATAATATATAGCCCTTAAAATAGCAATTTTGTAAACGACCTCCGTTTTCAACGAGACCACTTTTGTTGGATCCGGAATGTCAAATTATATCTAGATTCCAAAATTCATAATTTTTGGAATTAATATGTGAGCATTGCCAAAGAAAACGTGTTTGGCAAATTCAGTTTGAATTTAATCGACTGAAAAATGGTCGTTTTTCAAACTGTCTCCAAATTCGACAAAATTAGTTTTGTTAGGACCATATCTTCAAAACATAGCCAGATTTATTTTTCTGAAATTTTTGGAGTTAGTATGTGGCCCCGGTAAATAAAAATGTGCGTTCAAATTCAATATATATTGATTTATATTTTAATTTAAACGGAAACTGGTCGAAATAGTTGAATTGGCTTACGTGACATATCCCATTGTGTCTGGAAGGGGGGTAATTAGCTAGGGATGATAGTCGTTGAGTTTGATTTGGAGTTCAAATGTAAAGTCAACTTTTCTTTGGAGAATTAAATTAAATAAAAATAAATATTCTTATAAAATCCTTTTACATACCACCCCTCCCCAATTAGTTTTCTTTGAAAAATAAAACCCAAATCGAAAGTTAAAAAAAACCGCTCCCCGATGTTCAGCCTCGCCGCCCAGTCGCGCGCCCCCTCCCCCCCAAGCGTCGCCGTCGCCAGAATTCCTTCCCCCTCCTCTGCTCGCCTTCCTCCTCTCTCCTCTTCCACGAAGAACCCCATGTCCTAGCCACTTGAAACCGTGCCTTCATGCACTGACCGGCCACCAATGCCACAGCCGTCACCTCCCCTAGCCATCTCCGACCACCAGCGCTCGCTCCCTTGCCACTCAGCCACTGTGAGTTTTTTTATTTTAGTTTATTCTCCTTTGAATACGATTTTCTTTTGTTTACAAAAATCATTTTATTTTTAGTTTATAAAAAGTTGTGATTTTTGTTTATGAAAATTTTGATTTTTATGTTAGGAAAAATTTGATTTTTATATATATTATTATAGGATGAAAATAGGATTTTTAATTTATATATATGATAGAGAATAAAAATATATTTTTTAGCAATATAAAGATATAATTTTTAGTAGATAAAAATATTTTTTTTATAATGCAGATTGGAAATAAAAATATGATTTTTATTATATATATCATTATATAAAAATGTGATTTTTATATATGTAGTAGCATTGTTTAAAAATTCGATTTTTAGTTGTATAAAAATTTAATTTCTATTATATATATAGCGATATAAAAATGTGATCTTTTATATATATAGCGATATAAAAATAAAAACCACATTTCTAATATGACGTTGGAATTTCAGGAAAATCCAAACGGTTCATAAATTCAGAAATAGAACTGGAGGAGTGGATCCCAAAGGTGAGAACTTCTCACTCTAATTATTTTCTAGTTAAATATATAAACTAGGATGCAGACGGTGCTTAGTAGCACACGACACCTTTGTTTGAAACCATGTTTATTTGGTTGATTGAATTATTTGTTTGAATTTGGTTTGGGAAGGGTACTGGATTGATTAGAGTTCAGTTTGTATATGGCGCGAGCCATTAGGCAAGGGATAAGGCTAGACCTTATTCTAGTTCTAGTATCGTGCCGTTATGCTACCAAAATTTTCTAAAAATGTTAGAATAATAAAAATATTATTTTTATTGTATAAATGAACTGTATAAAATATTCATGAGTGGAAATAAATATTTTGTCGTTAAAAATATAATTTTTAATGAGTATATGAATGAAAATAAATATTCATTTACAAATCGGATGATTTTATGTACACATTTGACTGATATTGATTGGGATGATATATTTTACACATCGTCCAACTGCACAAATAAAATCTGCGTGTGTTGATTGAAACCCAGACGTGTATTGGGATGGTTTTTGACATACACTAATCCCAATTGTTTAGTTGTATGTCAATCGATTGGTTGACAGGCTGTTGTAAGCGTTAATTATTTATATTTAGTGCTTATGCACTTGTGTAATGCACCCTGAATGATGGCTGACTGTGTTTGATTATTACTGTGTCCATGTGTGTATGAAATCCATATAAATAAAATTATATGGTAATTGGCTGTGTCTGATTCCAATTCGGAAAAAACGAATATTTTAAATTAACGAATATTTTAAAATGACAAAGAATGAATATTTTAAAATAACTAATATTTTAAAATTATATTCAGTAATGGATCAAAATATGATTTTGATGTCCGATTTGGGATGGACACGAAAATATTTAAATATATAAAACCGTGTTGATTAAATTAACGCCATTTTGACATGAACGATATTTATATCGATTTTATAATGAATATCGAAAAGGAAATGATTTCAAAATCTGATTTTTGAAAATATTATCATTTATATATATTTTTGATAAGGAATATTCTATTTGATTTAAAAATTGAAGTGAAAGTGGAAATCTTTTTTAAAACGAATTTAAAACGATTTATAAAATACATTTTAAACGGAAATTGACGAAATATATATATTATATATATTTAATGGCCTGAATATAATGCACCGCGCCGCGGCAGTTTGCGAATTTCGACCATTGACTTCGACTTGACATTATGGGAGATACGACCATCGGATTCTCCTAAAACCGGAACCGTTGGATTCATATCGAAAAGAGCTTTCCAACAAATATAAAAGATTTGAAATCTAACGGCTGGATTTGGAATTATGTCCAAACCAAATTTGGAAAAGGTCGCTGTAAGTGCAGTTCGATGACCGTTTATGGAAATCGACTGTACGGGCCATGATAAAAATATTAATAATTTGTGTAAAATCATAATAAATGATTTGGAAAGAACTAGGATGAAAAACTCCGTGTTTGTAAAGATAAAAATGTATTTTTATCAGAATGAACTTGTTATGAACTAGAATTATATTCCAATATTTTTAAATAAATAAATTGGATTTAAAATGGTTTTAAAAATAACCAGAATTTCCAATATATGAATTGGAATGGATTTGAATCGAAATTATTCTCAGAATATTTTGATATTGGATTCTATTATTATATGGATATTGATATGGGAATTGGGAAGATATATATATATATATATCGTTATTTCCAATAAGATATTTGTTCATTTCAGAATTTGATATTGAATATATATGCCGATATAATTTCTATTCAGAGCCTTGTATTTAATATCAAATGAGATTTTGGGTTTGTCGTGAATGGTGTCTTCAGTAACACTATTCTTAAACCCAGTTGAGAAAAATAATAAATCTTTTAATTAAGATTTAGTGAAGTTTTACAATTAATTAATATTTAATTTGAATAGAATAAAAGAATTAAATTTTGTGTTTGTCGTGAATGGTGTTTTCAATGACACTGTTCTTGAACCCCATGTGAAAAGAATAAATCTTTTAATTAAGATTTAAAGAAGAATTACCAATTAATTAACATTTAATTGGAATTGAAAATGGAATGTGAATCGGGTTTTATTGTGAACTGTGTTTATAAGGACATTCGTTCTTTAACCCAATTTACAGGGAAATGTGACTTGGAATTTATAAATCTTTCTATTAAGATTTAATGGAAATTTTCCAAAGTAAAGTTTTCCAATTTAATATATTAAATTGGAATTGAATGGAATTCGATTTGGTAATAATCGAAGTGAGCTTCTGTGGAGGAAGACTGTTAATATATATGGAATTTAAAAGGCTTTGTCGTTATTCCATTTATATTATTAGTCGGATACGGAAATTGATATCGATTATATATTGATATATTTTCCGATAAGATTCCATAATTAAGAGAATATGATTTGGGTTTATCGTGAACTGTGGTTTAAATGACATTAGTTCTTTAACCCATTTAAAGACAGGATTACATGTCTAACATTGTATTTCGAACTGTATGGTTGATCTCTGCTAAATATACATCTGTTTGGTGGTGGAGAATTTATTCTCTTGCTTAACACCCTTCTCTAAGACGTACGAGCTTAGAGGTTATATATAGGCAGAAATCAGTAGTACGGTATAGATTGTCGATGCGGCATGTTTGATTTTCCAAAATTAAATAATCATTAATATTGATTTTTGGGAAGATTAAAACCAAGTGGAGTTTTAATGAATCTTTATTCAGGTCGAAATGTGAATTGATAATTTAAATTATCAAATTTGGGAAATGATCGAGAATGGAGTATCACCAGTTTTTCTCCAAGCGATAGTTAAATCTTTAATCAGATTTGAACGTGAAATAGTAATTAAATTTACTGATAACACAGTAGTGTTAGATATGGAGTATTACCAATTTTTCTCCATGGGATCAATAGGTTGGGATTGGGAAATTAAACAAATGATTACTTCGGTAAGCTTCGCTAACCCCGACTAGTTTCGATAAACCTTAATTTGATTTGAATTGATATCCAAAGGAAGATTAAAGAATAAATTTAAAGGATTTATCTTTGATAAAATTAATAGGAACCTTTCCCAAAGAATATGAATATTTAAATAAAAGAATATTCATAATTGGAATGAGGCATATGTTGTGTTTCTGTAGCACTTGTTCATTACATACGCGAGTTATTCGGAAAAGCCGGGTTTATACCCATTCTGAATAACTGATTCGACGATAAGTCGACGATGAAGACGGTGGTTGAAGACCGGAGGTATTCACATTGTTTGGATGATTACTCATGTATTGATTGGCCGGTACACCCAAGACAAGGTAATAAGTGGTGATTGTCCAGACGTATTTGGAGATCGACCGGATATGCGAGGACCTCTCCCATGTATTGGACACGGGACGAGGAATAAGGAGCCTAAGGTTTCGTTCAGACCTAGAATGAACTATTAAATGGATGTGTGTCTAACATTAGATTTTATTCTGTGTTGATTGATCTCTATTAAATATATATTTGTTTGGTGGCAGAGAATTTATTCTCTTTCTTAAAACCCTTCTCTGAGACGCACGAGCTCAGATGTTATATATCGATAGACATCAGTAGCATGGCGTGAACTGCCTGTGTGGCAACTGAGATGCAAATGATCAAGGCTTCTGTTGAAAAGCAGAGTCTTGTGGTTGATGATCAAAGCACGGCCTTAAAGTGCATAGCTTTGTGTATAGCGTCAATTCGCGAGCCTCACACCTCCGTATGAGTCAAAAACAGGATCGGACCATTGGGAGAACATGACGTTTCTTTCTAGCTATGGGTGGTTTCATGGTATGAAGCCCAGACATTTATATCTTTTACTTATGTGGATGATGGATAGCGAGGCGCCTCGGATATATCGGTTACTACGGAGCCGATGGATAGGTCCGATAGGATCGGGAAACGTGTGTTCAGGAATTGCCAATCCTCAAACATAAGAGAGGACTGGTCCAATAGATCCAGGGTTCTCTGCGGGAAGTCCTGAGACATTTTCTAGAGTGTCTCGAAGCGGTGAGGAGCCATCCCTGGCCTCGACTCATGACGGAAATCCAATTTCCAATACATGACATTTCGATTTTGATTGTAGAGCCTAGTATGGCGACATAGTAGCATTGGATACTATGTCGTCTATGATTGATACATTTATATTTGAAGTTGTTTTCATACACTTTACACTCTAATAGTATCAAAATGATTTGTTTTAAACGTACCAAGCATGTTTGGCTATTACAAGATATAACTCTATCCTCCGGCTTGCATTGCATTTTGTGATGGGACCTGAGTTTTATAATGGCTTCATTTTTCCAAAAAGCATTGCACTGTTTGTTTTATGCACTGGTATTCTTGGGAGGAAATTTGTTTTGTGTTATATGACGTGGTCCCTTGATTTACTCCATTTTAAAGTAAAGTTTTAAGTAACTGTTTTAGTTTTCACACCAGTCACATGACTGACCTGGAGTTTATTGTTTTAACATAAACTCTTGGTGCCCCTATTTTCCACATGGGCAACTAGTAGTTTTGGTTTTGCAGATTTTATATTCACAGGATCCTGGTTTACAGCTGGAGCTATATTCAGAACGCTCTATATTTGTGTATTTCTTTCAGTTGTGTTTTGTATTATTTTCCACTGCATAATAATTTGTAAATCTTTGACATTTATCAAATGTATATTATTTGTTCATACTCTGTATATTCTTGTACTTTGTTGTAAATTATTGTAATAAGCAATGAAATGTTCTTCTGTTTGTGTTCTGATTTGTCGTGTTCTCAACTCAATCCGGGCTTTCCCTTAAGGGAGAGTTTGGGTTGTTTCAAAGATTTACTCACCTAAATTTTTAATTGCAACCCACTCCAGTTTTTAAATTTAATCAAACCACTCTTAGCTCGAAAAACTCGTAGCCATGGACTAGCCCGTCTTATTTTCATGCTTTCTAATCCGTTAATAATTTAAACACAAATTATTTAAATCAACGATATTTTTATTTAATTAATGGAAAAATAAAAATAAAAATCTAACCTTTCCTTAATTCCAGTAAACTGTATAACTACTGTCAATATGACTCCATTTGTCGAAACTTTTATTGTACATATACACGTTATAAATTTGATATAATTTAAATAATTATTAAATTGTTAATTAAAAATGATTTACCTTAATATTACTGCAATTCATCGAACGTAGCAAATCCCAATCAGCACATAACTGCCATCTTCCAAATCGCAACCTAAGGCTCATACCATTTCACAAGCACCACTTGAAATGCCAGAAAATCATCACTGAAATGCCATTAAATCCCACAAACACCATATTGCACTCACTACAAAAGCTTTTTGTCCTCACCATCACAAAAAATCCCACTATCGCACCGTTTTCAATTCCACAGACCAATCCACAATTTCCATCATTCTACAACCACATTATCACCTAAAAAAAGGACCGAACTCTTCCACTATTCAAAGGCATCAACGGAATTTTTGCATCGAACTCCACAACCGCGGCATCATCAGTATTGAACTCCGATTTGCATCCACAACCACATATCGATCTCCTCCCATTTCATTCATCAGCCTATCACCTTAGAACATTGAACCTAATCCACTATTAGCATATTCCAACTACTCCAAATCGCAACAAAAAATGACCATTGGCCTTCTTAAAATTGTACGATACTCTTCCCATTGATCCACACCGCACAACACCCATGACAGGATCGATTTGAACCCACCATCACACCCCATTCGCTAGCGTCGCCAGGATGATGTCGAGCTCCAGAAAATTCCTCAGTTCTATCGCAATTCGCAATTTCGATTTTTGACCCCTCTTTTGTTATTTAATTGATGAAGTATATTTAATCGTAGAGAAGGGAAAAGGAATATAACGGTTTAGACTAGAAGAAAGGAATACAAGGGAAAGAACTGAATTAATTTCTTAGGCTTGAGAATTGGGGAAATATACGAAGGTTACTGGTTTATTTATAGGCACGATAAAGGAAGCAGGGAGTACAAGGCCATTAAAATCATGTTTTCCTTAGTAAGGTAGCTGGGAGACAAAACATTTTTCCCGAGAAAAACTAGAAGGTCTGCGATTTTTAATTTGAGGTCTGCGGAGTAGGAATAGGTCGGCTGAATAAATTTTATTTTTGATTTAGTTATCTCACGGTCTGTTACTTCGAAACCCCGAACCGCTTATTTTGACTTAACGACCGATGTTCCACTGTTATTCGCTATTCTGAACCTAACAGAACGAGTTATTAAAATTAAATTTGATTGTATCGAGAAGTTGCAAAATTTAAATCGGTAAATTTTAAACTAAATTCAATTCAATTATTCTCATTTCTAATTACGATAACTTAATTAAATCGTATATCGGTTATTAAATTGATAAATTTAATATAAAAATCCATTTATTATTCCACTCGAATTTTTAAAACTGATTTAAATATTCTATATTAAACAACCAAAAACAACCAATCACGGGCATCCATTGTCCTTAAAGGTTTCTAATGCTAATATGAACATATGCAAAGGTGTGTGTATATGTCCCAATACTAATGCGAAAGATCAGGCGGTCTATTGATTCAGTCGACCTCCTTAATGCAATGTACATTAGTGCCATAAGTCCAACATGTATGCAAATAATCCTATTATAACATGTAAGTTTTATGTGCATGCACAATCATTCGTCCAAATGCATCATCCATATGATGATACACTCACTTTTGTCCATTAAAAGAAGAAAAATGCTCACACATCCATTTGCAATATGAGAGTGATTGAGCCGATCTAGTGCCTAATGTGTGTGTATATGCATCCACGAGCAAACACTTGCATCCACTTGCATCCATCAAACATAACATGTCAAACACTAGTTTACATTCATGGGGATCCTACCTAAAGGTCGAAGATTCAATCGATAGGATATACTTAAGTGATAGAAACAAGTATGAATAAAAGCTTTGGAAAAGGAGTTAAGAGCATACCCTCGAAAAGAAAAGGGTACGAAGCACGAATCTTATCTTCGGTCTCCCAAGTTGCATCTTCTTGGTTATCTCCCCACTGAAATTTTACCAACTTGATCTCTCGATTGCGTAGCTTTTTAACTTCTGATCCAAGAATACGGGTAGGAACTCGCCTAACTGTCGCCTCCCGTTCCACCTTTACTTCCTTAAGCATACTCGGCTCGACTACTTCTATGGTATCATGCAAGCACTTCTATAAATGAGAAACGTGGAAAACATCATGAACACCAGACAGTCTCTCTGATAGCTTTACTCTTTAGGCCATTTGGGCAATCCTTTCTGTTATCGGAAATGGACCTACGAATCTTGGTGCCAATTTCCCTACAGATCTAAAGCGAACCACATTCCTTAATGGTGATACCTTAATGAAAACCGTGTCTCACACCTCAAAATCAATGTCAGTCCTTCTCTTGTCTGCGTAGGACTTCTGCCTATCCTGAGTGGTCTTCATTCGCCGTCTAATAAGATCATCTTTTCGGAAGTTACTCTAACCATATCCGATCCAAGTAGAAGTCTGTAGACTCCCACCAAGAAGTCGGTTACAGGGTCGTCTGTACAATGCTTCGAAGTGTGTCATGCCAATGTTAGCTTGATAACTGTTGCTGTAGGCGAACTCTACTAAAGGAAGGTGCTCTTCCTAAGTCCCTCCGAAGTCTAGGATACATAGCCTTAAAAGATCCTCAAGGACTCTATTCACTCTTTCCGTCTATCCATCGGTCTGAGGATGATAAGCGGTACTCAAACACAACTGTGTACCCAATGCTTCTTGCAAGCTCCTCCGAAACTCACTAGTGAAAATGGGGTAACGATCACTTACGATACTGGAAGGTACTCCATGAAGACATACTACCTTACAAACATAAACTGCAGCCAACCATGTTGCCCTCCTCTTACTCTTAACCGGAATGAAATGAGCGCTCTTAGTAAGTCTGTCTACTACAACCCAAATACTGGTGTTGCCTTTCTTCGATCTGGGCAAACCATCTATGAAATCCATAGACACGCTCTCCCACTTCTACTATGGGACCTCCAAAGGATGAAGTAAACCATCGGGCTTCTTTTGCTCGACTTTGACATTCTGGAAAATCAGGCATTGAGAAACAAACTCTGCCACATCATTCTTCATCCCAACCTAAAAGAAAACCCTCTTCATATCTCTATACATCTTATCACCACCTAGATGAATAGTCATTTTAGGATGATAGGCTTCCTCTAGGACTGTCTTTAAAAGACTCCCAACTCGGGGAACACAAAGCCTTCCATCTTGTCGCAACCACCCTCTATCATATATAGAATATATACTGAGGGGACTAGAAGTCTCCCCTCTATAGAGCCTATCCAAGATGTATGAAATCTGCGGATCATCTCGCTGTGAACCTCCTATCTAATCTGTAAGAGTAGGTCGCACCTCCAGTGATGCTAATAAGGCAGGTATAAACTCGGTGGAGAGTTTAAAGTCTAAAGTCGATATAAACTCCAAGTTTTTCCTCTCCACAAACAGTGGACTAAGTGTCATCCTCTGCCCACTCAATGCATATGCCACTACATTATCCTTGCCAGGGGTATAGGCAATCTCGAAGTCATAAGATGCTAGGAACTCCATCCACTTTTGTTGTCTTAAATTAAGATCCTTTTACGAGAACATGTACTTGCGAGATTTATGATCGGTGTACAACTCAAACTTTTCTCCAAGAAAACAATGGCGTCACATCTTAAGCGCGAATACTATGGCAGCTAGCTCTAAGTCATGGGTATGGTAGTTCTTCTCATGAACCCTTAGCTGTCTACCTCCATAACATAATACCCTTCAATCTTGCATCAGAACTGCACCAAGACCTATACCACATGCATCAGTGTATACTGTAAACACTTTATTCCCATCAGGCAAGGTCAAGACTGAGGCTGTTGTCAAAGCCCTCTTCAATCCCTGAAAAGCAACATCACAATCTATATCCCATGAAAATGTCAAATTCTTCTTTGTCAGCCCAGTGAGTGGGACTGGTATCTTTGCAAAGTCCTTAATGAACTTCCTATAATAGCCTGCAAATCAAAGAAAACTTCTCACCTCCATTGCATTCTTTGGGATTTGCCAATCTTGAAGTGCAACGACCTTTGCGGGATCTACTACTATCCTATCTTTAGAGACCACACACCCTAGAAATCTGACCTCTTTCCTCCAAAAATGACATTTGGAGAACTTTTCCTTAAGCTGGTGCACACGGAGAGTTTTTGATACCTCTCTCAAATGTTGGGAATGCTCTTCCTTGCTCTCTGAAAAAATTAAGATGTCATCAACGAAGACCACGACAAACGTATTTAGAAACTCCCAAAACACCCTAGTAATCAAATCAACAAAATAGGCGGGTGCATTCGTCAACCCAAAAGGCATAACGAGCCATTCAAAGAAATAATTTGGAGTCTTAAAAACGGTCTTGTCTATACTGTCATCGGCCACCCCCAACTGATGAAACCCCATGGCCAAGTCTAACTAAGAGAAAACAAATACACCAATAAGCTGGTCAAACAAATGATCTATCCTCGGGAGTGGTTCCTGTTCTTCACGGTGAGTTTATTCAACTCCCTATAATCTACACATAAGCGAAGAGAACCATCCACCATAGTTGCGAATACATCCAGAGCACCCTATTTAGATATGCTTCGCCTAGTAAACCCTTTCTCAAGTAACTCCCCTACTTGCTTGTTGAGCTCTCTTCTTTCTCTTGGAGCCATATGGCGCACATGCAATGCAACTGGCTTTGTACTGTCCACCAAGTATATACGGAAATCAATCTCGCGCCTCGTGGGAAGCCCTGAACCTCATCGAAAACATCAGAATATTCACAGACTCTTGGTATAGATCGTAGATCATCGATAAAGTGACTCTAGGAAACTAAGCATGACAGCCCATTTGGGTCACAAGAAATATCGAGTGTCCTCCCATGGCAAGTGAAAAGTCTAACGACCCTCCTCTCACAATCGAGAATGGCACCATACATGGCTAGCCAATCCATTCCTAGAATCGATCCATAGCCCATGAAACCAAGAACATATACATCGCACTCAAACTCGACACCTAGCACAGATATTCTCAAACCCTGACAAATGAGTCGTACCACTAACGGGGTTTGAGACAACAACGGGATCAGCTACCATACTAGTACTAAGGTGCAAAGACTCAACCACATAATCAGATATAAAAGAATGTGAAGCACCAGAATCAAAAAGAGTTCTAATAGGATGATTAGAAAGAGAAATCAAGCCTTCCACGGAAACTTTCCTACCTCTATCTGGAGCATTGGTCACGAGATCATGCACCTGCCCTCTAGAAGCTCCTGCCCTTTGACCTTGTCCTTGCTTCTTCGGGCACTCCGTAGAAAAGTGTCTAATCTCTCCACAACTGAAACAAGCATTCTTCCTTCTTTTGCAGTCCTTGATCAAATGACCCTCGCGTCCGCAATTATGGAACTTCCTCTTATCCTTAGCTGTGTTGTTCTTTTCGCCCTTCTTTTGTTGTTGTTATCCTTTCTTAGGCCACACTTTCTTGTTTTGTGTTTCCTCAACCTCAGCTTCTTTCTTTTCAGCTTTATCTTCCTCATGCATTAACACCATATCAACGAGCCTATCAAAAGTTGCTCCCATTGGAATACATGACTTAGCTAACCCATGGAGGGGTTCATTTAGTCCTTTAGAAAACCGCAAAGCTTTCTTATGTGGGGTATCCAGTAGCTCCAACCCAAACCTTGCCAGTTGGTTGAACTTGTTGACATACTCTTTGACAGTCATGCCTCCTTGTTTGAGTGCCAGAAACCTTTCCATTTGCATGTTTTTCTTAGCTTGAGAAAGAAACTTCATTTCAAACCTCTACTGGAAATCATCCCAAGTCTCCATTGGACGACCTGCTTATGTCACTTTCCCACCAGAACGAAGCCTCATCTTTCAGCAGCCAAGCGTCTAACTGAATCTTCCTACGATCGTCCACTTAAAAAGTTCCAAACAAATGCTCTCTTTTAGCCAATTCCTTGCCTCTACGAAAGTCTCGGTTCCACAGAATGGATTTCCTCCCATAGCATAGAAATTTTTGCAGATCTTAGAGAAATTATCTACACGTGGAGGAGGAGGAGGAGAAACAACGGGTGCAGCTGCGGGAGGAACATCTGCTTGGCCACCGGTGGGCGCCGTGGCCTCAAGATATTGACATACTCAGCCTGGTATAGCAACACCCTCAGGAATATTAGGTTCCCCAGACATGCTAAAAAGAAAAGGAAAAGAGATTCAAGTAGATAATCGAAAGATATTACATATGGCTTTGGGGAATATGTTTTTCAAAATAGACTTTTCTTTTGAAAAATATTTTCTTTTAAAACCTTTTTAAAAATAATTTTCAAAATCTTTTATCCGATCTGGTAACCTTCAGCTCTGATACCAAGTGTGACACTCCACGTCCATTATTGTCACTCATTAAGAGAATGCATTAAGTTTCGTGAAGCGTTATAGGTGAACAGAAACATTACAAGACAGATATAAAATAGTAGCGGAATTTAAAAACTTTTATTGAGCAGATAACATCATGGTTCAAAACATGGTTACATCTTAAGTCTGAAATGCATAAAACCAGTACATCATTAATACTTAT
Source organism: Allium sativum (assembly GCA_030737875.1). Lineage (NCBI taxonomy): Eukaryota > Viridiplantae > Streptophyta > Magnoliopsida > Asparagales > Amaryllidaceae > Allium > Allium sativum. Next base: position 324,404,935 of record CM060920.1, on the reverse strand, counting down.
GTCTTGTACTAAAATTATCAGAGTACAATAATAATGAAAAAGCATGATTCCCCAAAACCATAGCCATACTAGAGAAGATAAGAACTCGAGCAATACATTTAAGCAGCATCAAGCAGAAAGAAAGAAGAATCCTGATCAAGGGTGAGTATTCCCACCCTGAGAACCTAGGGGAAACGGAAGAGAAAGAAGAGGAAACAAAATGGGTCAGACATAAAGTCTGGCGAGTGCGGTTACTTTTAGCATTTAAATAAGTAAAAGCACCATGACATGCATATAAAGTGGATAAGATAGATAACAGCACAATAAGGCAGGTATGACAAGGTAAACAGGACAAACATAATAGAATATATTGCGCTTCTCTAGTACTTTCTCTTTCTCTGCACCAATATTAGTATAACCAGAATGAGATGATCCCCACAACTACAAGATGGTAGACATAGACGTACATCTAGTGAGAGGTTTAACCCCATACAATCAACAGGCAGCCCAACATACCAGAGTCACCCCTAAGGATAAAAACGGGCTCTAAAACATACCGGAGTCTAGATGTACCCTAATTACTACCCAATCGATCGGCTCCCTACTCCGTAGATACCGTGTGGTAGCCCCATAGTAGGATGTATCACTTCCTAAAGTGGCAACCCTTCAATTTTAGGATACGCACAACCATATCTACATGTGTTACGACGTCTAAACCTCCTCTTCCTGACCCATGCACGCACATGACCCCATTGGAATGCACTGCCCACACTGTCCATCACTTTTGGATCTCTTACAATCAAACCAATAAGTGTGTCCCGACTTCGACCTAGTTCGGAGTACTCATTTGACACCCATTGGGTTACTGACTGAAATGGATCCTACACACAAGATGTACCTTCCCCCTACGCTTGTATCCCAACTACTAAGTTTTTCACAGGTTATGCCATACCAGAGTAAAAAGATTGCAAAACCCCACCGGTTAAGTTTGTGGGCCTATATAAGAATATTACCCACTACCCCCAGATATACTTAACACTCCCACAGATTCATACAAGTTTACTTAACCCCTACTCAAGTAACATGTTCATGTAATCCCTATGGATTCAACCAGGTTAAGTATTCAAGTTTATTACCATATTCTTTTATGGTTCTAATGTGCTAGACCTCCCACATTAAGCCTACAACTTCTGGATGCTGGATATGTCGGGCAGTTCCGCGCAGACTTCTCCCACAAGTCGGACTTAACCTCATGTCTTAGCACATTATACATTTACGCACTTAGATCCCTCACGATAGATTCACCACTTAGGGTCGCTGGATATGCCGGACGGTTCCAAACAGACTTCCACCATAAGTATAATCTAACCTCGTGTCTAAACTCGGTTACAGTTTCTAATTATTGTAATTCTAGCCATTTCCATTATTAACCAATTATTCCTATGTCATTATAGGTTTTCAAGCCCCTTTCCCAAGTCATATTTATCATGTATCATATGCCCCAAATTTAAGATCTAAATCACAATTTGATTTATGCCCCAAATCCATATTCGTGTATTTCATTCAAGTTATGCCCAAATTTTCCAATAAAAGTTATGCCCCAATTTTAACGTTTTCCCCTCGTTCCCAATTTCATGTGTTCGCATATTTCAGCGGTATGCCTATGCTCGAAGGTAGCCTGGATATAAAATAAAAAGGGAAAAGAAGAAGGGAAGAGGACAGAAACGAACATAATAACAAGATTGACATATAATGGCAGAAATAAGCATAAACATATAGTGTCATAATGACAAGATAGGCGTATAGGAATAGATCTGATGAACACGTGATAATAGAACTGATTCTAACATAATAGGGACATCATAAACAAGCATGATGAGATCTAAACAATGAATTAGATACCCAACTAATAAAAGATTTGTTGTGACAATAGCACTGATTTTACCATTAACATAATAGGAATAGGCATGATGAGATCTAAACAGTGAATTAGATCTATAAATAATGATAGATTTGACATGATAAATTGGTATAGGCTTAGATCTTGTACATAGTCATGTCAAAATAACTTAGAAACACAGTTTATAGCAGATCTGATATGATTCAAATAGTCACAGACTTAGATCTAAGTTATAGTCATGTCAAGATTAACTTTTAAGTATTTAGATCTAAAAATAACATATACTCATGGTGATCGGATTTAATAAATAAAAGAGGGATTCCAGACGTTGAATCACAAATCTCTAAACTTAAATGACTTGATTGTTTGAAGAAGAAAAGGCTTGATTTAATCTGAGCTGAAGCAACAATTCACCGTCGCCGTTGATTTAGATGAATAAAACAATGGGTGTCTTATTTATAGCCATCAGCCAGCGAACCAGGACACGCAGCAGGTCCAGATTCATCCGGGGTGTCGACACCCCCTTATGGTCTCGACCCACGGGTCGACACCCCTAGGGCCGGGGTCGACCCCCAATGGGCCTGATTCCCACGTTGTCCCGCCTTGCTTGATTTTCAAATTAAATTGAATTTCTGGATTAAATTGTTTATATATATTTCTCTTATGTGTATAAAACTTCAAACCTTAATAACTTCTTCATACGGTGTCTTTTTTATGCAAACTCGGAGTCTATCTCAAGCCGAATTTTGAGATGAACACAATGGCACAGTCCATTTTACTTGATTTTGAATATTTAAATGAAGTATTCTTTAATATTTCATCTTAATGTGTTATAAAATTACGAGGTGTTACACCATTCACAAGCGTCACCAAGATGATGTTGAACTCCAGAAAATTCCTCAGTTCTAGCGCAGTTCGCGATTTCGATTTCCTACCCCTCCCCTTTTATTTAATTGATGAATTCGATTTAATCATATAGAAGGGAAAAGGAATAGAACGGTTTAGACTGGAAGAAAGGAATACAACGGAAAGAACTGAATTAATTTCGTGGGCTTAAGAATTGGGGAAATATATGAAGGTTACTGGTTTATTTATTCGCGCGATAAAGGACATAGGGAGTATAAGCCATTCAAATCATGTTTGCCTTAGTAATGAAGCTGGGAGACAAAACATTTTGCTCGAGAAAAACCACAAGGTCTACGATTTCTAATTTGTGGTCTGCGGAGTAGGAATTGGTCGATTGAATAAATTTTATTTTGAATTAGTTTTAATTAAATAACTAAAATATCTCACGGTCCCTTACTTCGAAACCCAGAACCACTTATTTTCACTTAACGACCATCGTTCCATTGTTATTCGCTATTCTGAACCTAACGGAACGAGTTATGAAATTAAATTCGATTGTATCGAGAAGATACAGATTTAAATCGATAAATTTAAAATTAAATTAAATTATTCTCGTTTTGAATTATGATAATTTAATTAAATCGTATATCGGTTATTAAATCGATAAATTTAATATAAAAATCCATTTACTATTCCACTTCAATATTTAAAACTGATTTAAATAATATTAAATGACCAAAAATCTAGAACGTTACACCTCTAGACTATTGAAAGCTATTTAAATAAGTTATGCTACACATGCTTTGGAAGCGGCTGCAGTAGTATATGCCTTAAAATTTTGGAGACACCATTTATTACGGGCAAAAGTTGAATTGTACACCGACCATAAATCACTAAAATATTTATTCTCTTAAAAATATTTAAACATGAGACGACATATGTGGGTAGAGTTCTTGGCATCCTATGGTTTGGAAATATTATACACCCCGGGAAAAGCTAACAAGGTTGCAGATTCCTTGAGCAGACAACATGCCAAAGTAGCCACTTAGATGATGGAGGAATTCAGCGTATTATCTTTCCTTTCTGATGTAGATATAAAAAGTACCAGTGAAGAAATGCCTATGGATATAACCAGTGGACCAAGGGATCAAGGAAAGTTGAGTATTATTATAATACAATCATATTTGGTTAAAAAGGTGGGAGAATTACAAGATCAAGATCCCTTTTTAAAGAAGAAGAAAATGCTTTTGGCTAAGAGAGGAGGTAAAAAAATTCCAGATTGATGAGCATGGGTATTTAAGAAATAAGATCAGGTTATGTGTTCCATTGAATGCAGAATTGAAGAAAGAAATACTGGATAAATACCATAGAAGAAAATATACCATCCACCCTAGTGGAAAAAAATGTATCATAAGTTAAAAAGAGACTTCTGGTCGAAGGGATTGAAAGGAGTTGTAGGTAAATATGTAATTGAATGCATGGTATGCCAGCAGGTTAAAGCATAATACTAAAAGCCTTCTGGATTATTACAACCTTTGAATATTCCTGAATGGAAATAGGAAAAAATCTCTATGGATTTCATAGATTTCTTACCAAGATCTTGGAGAGGAAATGATAGCATTTGGGTGGTGGTTGATAGATTGACCTAAGAGGCTCATTTTATACCCATTAAATCAGAATGAAGTGCATCCAAACTGGCTCAACTATTTATGAAGGAAATAGTGAGATTACATGGTGTTCCAAAATTAATTATGAGTGATAGAGATACATTGTTTACCTCTAAGTTCTGGACTAGTTTTCAGGAAGCCATGGGCATAGAATTGTGCATGAGCACAACATACCATCCTCAATCTGATGGGCAAACTGAAATAGTAAATAAAGTACTTGAAGATATACTTAGAGCATGCATATTAGATTGGGGAGGTAGCTGGGAAGACTATCTCCATTTAGCTAAATTTTCATATAACGGAAATTTTCATATAATAGCCATTAGAGAACAACAGGAATGGCTCCCTTTGAAGCTTTATATGGAAAGCCATGTTTATCCCTTGCTAGTTGGATGGAAGCTAGAGATAAAATAATTTTAGGACCGGAGCATGTGAAAGAGACATCAGATAAAATTTCTTTAATAAGGAAGAGAATGGCAGTAGCACAAAGTAGGCAGAAAATGTATGCTGATTAGAAGAGAAAACTTGTAGAATATGCAGTGGGAGATTTTGTATTTTTAGAAATATCTCCAATGAATAGGATTTTTAGATTTGGGAAGTAAGGTAAGTTAACCCCTAGATATATTGGGCCTTATAAAATATTGGAGAGGATTGGATCAGTAGCATATAAACTGGAGTTACCAGAGGAAATGGGTGCAATACACAATGCGTTTCATGTATCTCAGCTAAGAAGTTAGGCACATATGATGGGAAAACTATATTAAAAAAAACACTAAATTGAAGATTAACCCTAGCTTGATATATGAGAAAGAGCAAGTGCGAATAGCGGGCAAAGAAAAAAAGAAACGAAGAAATAAAACCATAAAACTTGTGAAGGTGCAATGGAGCCTTGATTCTAATGATTGTACCTAGGAGGTAGAAAGTGAAATCAGAAGAAGTTATCCTAAAGTTTTTACTGAATGGGAAAAGATACTTAAAATTTTAAAGGTACTTAAAATTCTAACTTAATTTATTTTGTTAAGAATTGTGTTTTAAGTTTGGGTATAGTGGAAACAGAAAGGAAGGGTTTTAGAACAAAAAATAATAATTTGAAAAAAAAAATATGTTAAATTTAGGACACAATTTCCAAAAGTGGGGGAAAATGTTGTAACCTTGAACTATTTCAAAACTTAAAACTGAGAATAATAACTAATATGAAAATATGTGTGTATGACACATGTGTGTATGACACATGTGAAGATATTAGTGTGCATGGATAAGGTGAAGGGTGCACAAGAAAATCCTGTGTGCATGGGAAGAAGGATATTCCCTTTTGTTTGAATTCATTGCAACATGCGTGGAAATAATGTAAAGATGTATGTAAGTATTTAATATTTTTGTGAAGTCCAACTGCATGAAAATGATCATTCTACATATGATTAGAAACTTTAGGAAAATAAAAACCTAACGATTGAACATATATGGGATATAGAAAATTATGTAAGCCATTCACAAAAGTGAAAATTAGGCATACATCCCTAAAATCAAACTTAATTAGGCTCACATCCCTCCCTATTTTTGAAAGTTCTGCCTTATACATTTTTTTGCCAAAAAAAAAGCGTTGTCAGGTTAAAAAACAATTGCTAAATTCTGGAAATGTTCTCGGAATTCCATGGAAATCAAAAAAATAGTAGCATACATGTATGCAACTATTACCAATGGCTGCATACATGATTGCAACTATTGCAGAAGTTATTTCCACTGAAAATCTAGACAAAACTTGCATACATGTGTGCAACTATTTTGAAATACTTGCACGCATGTATGCAAGTATTGCATGAAGAAAAACTGTACTAAATTTTGTCTGCAGATTGTTGCACACGTGCGTGCAACTTTTCTATTTTTATTGCACACATGAATGCGAATAATTATGAATTGATTTGCATGCATGTCAATTTTTGCACACTTGTATGCAAGAATAATGCTTTACTTGCATGCCTGTATGCATGAAAACAAACATAGACGCATGACTGGAATACTTGGACAGATGTATGCAAGGAAATTCAAATTTGTGCATACTTTTATGCATTTAATTGCAGTTTCGTTGTTTTTCTGCTGTTTCGGTTTTTAACATGTTTTTCAGTGGTTTTTTCAATTGAATTTTCTTATGTTTCATGTTTTATTTAAATATGAATTTACGTATTTTTTTATTTTTTTAATGAATTTTCGAAAAATAGGGACCTAATTTATAATAAGTTTATGACCGGACGTGAGCCTAATTTTGAAACTTAATAGGGACCTGTGCCAAACGAACCCTTCACAAAATTCTTAGGTAGTAGGATCATGCAAATAGCATGGCAGCTGGGGTAAAAAGGGAAAAATTAAATACATGGTATAGCTAAAAAGTAGATAACAAGGTATGGTAGGGTATGGGGTATTTCCTTAAAAAGATAAATGGGTATGCCATTGAGTGTTTTAACATGATTCACAAATTATTCTCATAATGGGGTAAATTTGACATTAGGTAGCCTTAAAACCCTATTTTATCTAATATAAAAGGACTAGGCTTGTGAGCTAGATTATTCTCTACTAGATAAAAACTAACTATAAGCAAATAGTAGCTGCAACACCTAGGGTCTTGATCTATCATCAAGTACTTAAGGCTTAAAAAGGAGAAAACATTATTGTGAGTATATACTATTTTTATATAGGCATTAATTCCTTCAAGGCAGCCATTTTGATTGCTTACATGTTGTGTATTCTCTGGTTACGATTTATTATGCCAAGTATAAATATAATCCTCCTGTTAGTATAATATCAAGATACAAATAGGTGTTATATTGCATCTGCATGAAGAATAATTTTAATATATATTACTGAGAGGTAGGATTTGGTGTGGTAATATGGCAGTATGGACAAGTGGTTACATGCTTATACCCATTTCTATATACATAGGGCAAATAGGAGCAATATAATACATATGCGTTGATCATTTTTTACCAAATATTTTCTGATAGATCACCTTTTTATAAGGAGATTAATGAGAAAATTATGGGATAAGAAGGCTCCGTATCCTCTAATCATGTGCACTCAATAATTTCTAACATGTGCAGATTTTATATGGAGATAGAGGAAACATGTGAATGATTAAAACTGATTTAAATACTCGTTTGATTGATTACATGATGTGCCTTAATTTATGTTGTAGATGTATAAAGTCCTAAATATTTAGGCATGGTTGTTTGGTGAGTAGTTATGGGTAAGAGGCTTGTGTGTGATAAATCATTGATGCAGTTTTATAAACTACTTTGAATGTATATTAATCTGTGGGACAACAATGGGAAGATATGGTAGTATGAAAAGTGAATAACAGATTATAAATAGAAGATAAAAATCAATATAATGAAGGGGCCGGTGTGGTTAGAATGACCGTAGCCTACATTGATCTATTTGGATTTCAAGTGGCAAACAGGCAAGAACATGACATGTTAAAGCCCTGAGGCCTTTGTGTGATGGGTTAACAGATAAGGGGATCCCACACAGTGTGCACATTGGTGTTCAGTATAAGGGTATAGGCTCAAGAAAAGTGAAATATGATGATCAGAATGGGGGGTGAAGGTTGGGAAAAGAAATAAAGATATGTTTATATTAGGAAAAGAAATGGCATGTGAATGTATTCTTGAGAACAATTGTTTATATTCTGAATTTATATGGATGAGAAAATCTGAACATGTCATACATATGAGATGAAAACTTGAAATTACCCTATATTTGATTTAGTGGATAAAACCTGAACACATGATATGTTTTTACATGTGAAAATAAGGCAACACGATAGCATTTAAAAGGAAACATGATGTAAACAAGCAGATCTATATAGATTTAGTTATGCTCACACCAAACAATTTGTTTGACCCTATTTGCTTAATGGCATAATGGGGTGTCTCAATTCAAATGAGGCAGCCTCTAATGCTTCTGCAGGTATAACTAAAGCTAATTAGAAGCAGTGTGGAAATGTTACTGGGAAAAAAATGAAGTGTTAATTGCTTGCTATTTATTTATGAAGTTATGCTTAAGAAAGAATTAGTTTGCTAAGGTTAAGTAGAAAGTTCGTATGACTTATTAATGTAATGACTACATAAATTAGCAAATTTAAGTTGTTTCAGACTTAAACCTTATTTGAAGATTATGCTAATTGGTTTATGCTTGGTAGATGATGTGAATGTAATTTGATCATGTATGTGTATGTATTTAATTGTGCACCTTGCTACTGAATTTTAGTCGGAAAACATGGCAAGTAAAACCATGCATTGTGCCCTTGTTCAAAAGAGATTAAAAGCTTCAGAAATATGTGCATATAGACCATATTAAGGCTAATAAAGCATGTAAATTGTGAAGGCATATTTTCCATGCTGAGATTATATGTGGAAGTGTAGTCTTAAGCATGGTTTATATGCCATAAACCAGACATTTTATTAGCCTCTTTTGCATAAGGCAATACCAGAAAATGGCCAAAAGATATGCTTGCCTTTGCTAATCAAATTCAATAAGAAGACACTTATCTATCTCAATTTTAAATGCATAAACATGTAATCTGCACACATATTTAATCCAGTAATAGGGAAGGGGTAGTCCACGAATTTATAAAGTTAAAACAGAGTAATAGATTGAAATTAAGAAGGATTATAACATGGCAAAATACATAGAAATAAACATGATTGAATGTCATTTTTGTTGTACCCGGATTCAGTTCTTATTGCCACTTGCACATGCTCTATTCCATGTCTTTTAAACTATGTACAGTTAATTGATCTACATGTATGTTATAATTGATGTTATGTTAACAGATTATATCCTTTATGTTGTGTGAAAAATGGATTAAATGTATTTTTAATCACCTTTATTTTGTGTGCCAAAAACTCCGATTATCATTAAAATAGAAAGCCTTATGAAAATCTTAATCATAAGACAGGTTTGTATAAATCATATACTGGTATGTATATACTAGTGGAGTAAGATCCTGGAAGTAAAAAAGAAAAACACCAATGAAACCCTAGGAAGAGAAGAACCCAGGAAATAATAAAAATCCTTATTAATTAAATTAAATAATGTTAAATTAAGAGAGGAGTCCTCTCAAAACTCCATCTGAAGTGTAAAAAACTCCATTGCCACAACGAATGGGTAACGTGATAAAGGATCACCTTGCCATATCCCTCTGTTACTGCTGATAAAACCTTTTGGCACACCATTGATCAGGATAGAGTAGGTAGGTGTAGAAATACATTAATATATTAAGTCGACATTTTTGTCAGGGAATTATATGCACTAAAGCATATAGATGATGAAGTGTTTGTTAATTTTGTTATATGCCTTGTGGAGGTCGATTTTCAAGCACATTATATCACCTCCCTTCTTGTTAAAGTTTCTAATCAACTCATGCGCTAGTAGTGAATTCTATGAAATGCTCCTACCGTTTAAGAAAGCACTCCGACACTTCGCTATTAAGCTAGGTAGAATCAATTTCAATCTATTGCATAGGACTTTGCTGATAATGTTGTAAATGGCATTACAACAGGCAATAGGCGTATACTCTTCTGTACTAGTAAGTTTGTCACAATTAGGTATTAAGCAAATGAAAGTGTGATTAATTTCTATTGAAATAAGATCATAGTTAAAAGACTCTTCTATAGCTAAAGTAATCTTATCTTTAAGGTCGTTCGATGGACTGTGATGAATTCTGATCCAAGCCCATCAGGGTCAGGGGAGGAGTCAATGTGGATAGACTATAGAGCTTCCCAGACTTCCCTCTCACATACCCTGTTCAGCAGTAATTGGTGACCACTGGCATTGACCAAATGGCGAGTAGTAGTATGGGGTAAGTTTTATTCAGTTTTACCATTATATAGCTCGTGAAAGTAGTAAATAGCTTCCTCCTCAAATTTGGCCAAATATAAGTAGTGGTTGCCATCTTGATCATAAGTTTGCAAATTGTAATTCGTGCTCTTTCTGACTGACATTTTAGTATAAAAAACTTAGTGCATTCGTCTCCCTTAGCCAGCCACTTCTCCTTGGCCTTCTGCTTCAATTCGATGGCTTTAACGTGAAGTTATTCTTTCAATTTAGCTTGTGCTTCATAACATTTCCTCAAAATTTCTTCTGAACTATCCTCCCCCCATCGATTTTCTACAGTAGTTCCTCATTAAGCTTTTCCATATTTTGAATGTTGTCTTATTCTTTCGGTCTGTCCTTATTCCACTTCTTGAGTCTATCTTTGGCTCTCTTGAGAAATTTCACCAAATTGTATAAATGACTATTGTCAGATTGATTAAGATCCGCATTGTTAACAGCAAGATGATAACCATCAAGCAATTTCCATTCATTCGAATATTTGAATGGCTTGCCTTTCTCATCTTTATCAATTTCTTTGAGAAGTATATGAAGCGGGCAGTGATCACTAGTGGAGTTTGGCAAAATATTCACTTTAATGTTATCAAATTTATTCATGCATTGCACATTAATTTAAGCTATGTCTAAATTGCATTCAACCTTCCTACTTCTCCACTTTTCCATGTAAATTTTAGGCCACCATGTATTGGCTCAATAAGCCCAACTACCACTAAACAATTGTTGAATTCAAATAGCTGCATTGCTCTTAAAGTAAGTCCCTCTAGCTTCTCTTAAGAACGTAACACGGCATTGAAATCACCCATAATTGGCCAAGGTCATTAATAATTTTAGATAAACTCTTGAGTTTCTCCCATAACATTACACGTTGACTAGCTAGATTACTTGCATAAACTGTGTTAGTATGAATAGCTAATTCTCCAACATTCTCAGCATGGACAGTCACTTATTGTTCATCTTTATCTACTATCTTCATGTCCCAAACTGATTTGGCGCAAGCAACAATAATTCTCCCTTTTGATCCTGTATCATTATTATGCAGTAACAACCACTCGTTACCTAGTTGGTTAGAAAAATACTTTATACTTTCATCATTTATTTTTCATTCAAGTGTTCCCATATGATTGAAGAAGCAAGACTCCTTATAATATTATAGAGGTCTTAAGATCAGGTATCATTATTTATACCTCTCACATTCCAACTTATTATGGACATTTAGGTTTGAGGGAGATACTCGTCAAATTCTTAGGAGACATGACTTGAGAGTTCAAGATCTTACCTTTTTTCCCACTTGTTTTAAATTGATCATCATATTGTCATTGTTTTTTGTGAAGTTTCCCTTCTTAGTATTGTTGTCCTCCTCCTGTGGTAAACTAAGGTCCACAACTAAGTCTTTTAGTTCTGCAATTGTTTCAGGTGCCTGGCCCAGTGGATTAGACCCAGTGTCCAGGCTTTCTACCGGATATGCCTCCATCTGTTGCTGCTTAAACTGATCCACATCCATCTGCACCACCTATGCATCCAGAAACATAGGGTTTTGTTGTATCTCACAACTGACATTTAAACTAGTTCCTTATGTAAATATTGTGTATTGACTGCATTAGTAGCTAGGTTGGGGTCAAGCATTGTAGGAATGCTAGTCGTTTTGTGGGGTTGAATTTCCTTCGTAATATTTTCAGCAGGTCCTTTGCCTTCCACACTTGCTGTATATATATATATATATATATATATATGTATGTATGTATGTATATATATATATGTATGTGTATATATATAGTGTGAGCATATATATAGACGTGAATTTCAAAAGTAACACACAATTGATCAAAACAAGTAAGAAAATTTTTCAGGATAACGTTGTTTAAATTTTGAAATAAATGGAGTTATATGTAAACATATACGCGCAGATTTAAATTCGAAATTTGAACATATATTAAAAATGGAAAGAATCAATGAAATAGTTAGAGAATAATAACGTTTAAGAAACAATAATTACGCAGCTACTAATGGTTGAAATTTTATGGGGTTGTGCGTAAATATATACCCATAAATTTAAAACTGAAATTTAAAGCATAAAGTAAAAATGAAAGGTAATAATTGTTAAAAGAATGAAAATAAGAAAGAAGATAACTTTAAGGGAATGTTTCAATTGCAGCATGAATCACACAGAACGGACCCATGTTTGGGCCAGGCAGCGTAATCTATTTTATATGAACAGTTCATATTTTTTTGATCGAATGAACAACGTTCTTTTGGGCAGTAAGAAATAAACCACCAGGGCCTAGCCTCTAGTTCATATTTTCTTAGAGGGCGCCAGAGCTCTGCCATTTCCTTTCTCCTCCAAATTCTTCAGATATATATATATATATATAGTTTTAGGATTTCTAATTCAAGATATAGAGGTAAAGATTGCAGATTTAAGCTATAGACGCCCAAAACCTCTGTCCGGATAAATCTATAAACATGAATTGAAAAGATAGCAGCGCATATCCAAAACATTAAAGAGAAAATCTCAGGTGAGTGGATTTGAATTATATTTCCCGATAATTGTATATTTTTTTGTTTTGATTCCTGTTGGAATTTACAATATGTTCTTCTTTTTTGTCTTCTCCTCTTCTGCATTAAAATTTACAATTTCTGTTAAATTTTAGTTACGTGCAAAATGAATAAAATTTTGGTTATGCACAAAATGAATAAAATTATGGTTATACGCAAAATAATTAGATTGTGACTAGATGCAAATTTATTTGAATTGTGGTTACATGCAAAGTAATTGAATTGTGGTTAGGCGCAAATTAAGTTAATTGTGGTTCTGTGCAAATTAATGGGAATTGTAATAAAAAGGGGAAAACTTGACGATTCAGGGCCAAATGAGCGTATTATGCCAAAAGTGTAAAAAAATAGGGAAATTTGAAAGTAAGCAAGCTTGGTAGGGCTTAATAAATTAATGGGACAAAGATTGAAATGTCATAAACAAAGTTATATACAATAAATTTGTAGCAAAAAAGATAAGTTTGAGAATTTTCATGTTATTTCTACGAAATCACTTTTCAGATTTAAAATGGAAATAATGTAGAAATTGTAGTAACTGAAAGAAAATGGGGGTATAAACCCAATTGTGTCCAATTTTTACGGTAGTTATGCAAAAATAGGGAAAATAAGGCAGTGACAGGAATTAATGTGTATAAATTAAATTATGAAGTTAGTAGCAGCCTAGATTGATTGGTTTGGAAAAGGGGGATATGTTTCCATAGTTTGGTTTTTAAAACAAGTGGAAAACATAATTGCAAGTTTAAAAATAAATAAAGATGTTTATTAGTATGAAATAAGAATTTTGCCGTATTGCACACTATTCAATAGCTTAAAAGTAATTGAAAGAAATGTCTTGTAATTATGGGTTTCTACTACGGTAATACCTTCAGCTATGGAAATAGATTTTGTATAGTTTTAATAACCAATCAAATAGGAATAAGTCTAATTTCCTAAAGAATAAATTGCAAAGACAGAAATAAAAAAGGGTAACATTAGTGAAAAGTATTATGTAGAGAAAAAAGGAATAATAAACCTATGCAGTAAGTAATGAGCGGGGAATGTAACCTATTACAATAAATCATATAAGTTGGGAATGTAATATAATAGGCAGGCTTGTCTTAGGCACAAGTAGCATTATAACATATAGGTTATAATCAAAAGATGGAATGCAAAGTAAGAGGATTATTATTAATGAACTTAAATTGCGAGAAATAAATTTAATGATAAAACTCACAATCATAGTTGTTGTAAACACGAGGTTATAATTTAATGGAAAGTAGTAGAGTAGACTGATTATTAATAAACCTAAATTTGAGGAATTAAGTTTAGTGAATATAATAATAAACAATGGTTCATTCCGACAGCGAAATCTAATTAGGGAAAATAAGTGGCCAAATAAAGCTAATAAACAAATAATTCGAATGCAGAATAAACAATTCAATGTTTAAGTTAATTATCAATGTGGTAAGTAAAATAAGCATGTAGTTGATGACTAGACATAAGGTCTAATAACATGATGATAAGATGCGCTTGGACCAATTCTTACGTACTTGGGATGAGGATCTCAACGGGGCAGATCATCATGGTCGTCTGGAGATACGAGAGGAGCATGTCCAGCTTATTATTCGATGGGACTGGTGGAAGCGAGGGACTTCTACGGGACATGAGGATACTCCAAGATGGCCCTTTGTGGTAGGCCTAATGAAGCTGCACCCATAAAGGCATGGTCTATATGGTTACATCAAATGAGAATTCCTTGGCTACATCTTTGATGGTGGGTAGCCTAAAGACTGATTGGGATGATCTTATGATGATTCGGCGCTGCCTCAAGGGGGCGGCTTCGTGTTCAGGACCCAACAAAGGATAGTATGTTGTCGGATACCTATCGTCGTCAGTCGGATCGTGTGCTGGAAAGACTGAAGCTAAGCCAAGAGGCCAATGATCTTTTACTATCGTGTCATTGGATGAGGGACCACATGTTTGTTTAGATTGGATGGTAGGGCAGTCATTTAGCTCTTTGTATAGTCTTTCATTAGTATGGGGGTAGGCTGGGTAGAGCCTGGGAGAGCCACCGAAAGTAGTAGAGCTGTCTTTGGATATCTGAATTACCTGTCTTACTCACTAGAGCTAAGCCAAGAGGCCAATGAATTTTATTCTAATCCCCTCCTCATAACAAACTCATAAGTTAGACAGGTGATTAAGATTATGCAGCTGCGATACACTTTTTAGATATCGTCATTATATTGGTAAGTGTTTACCAGCTATAATATTTTTATTCCTTTCCGCTGTGAGATTTCAATTAAGAGCTCTGATATATTTATCTTTGACCTTCTACAGGATACCAGACAAACCAACTTGGGCTTTGATAGATTTGGATTTTAAAAAAAAATCGGGTCTGTTGAAATTTAGGTTGTTACAATCGTTGATAAACATAAAGGAAATCATTTTCCTTTTATTAATTGAAAGGTTAAAAAATGGATTTTTTTTAACCTCTCAAAAATGATTTGTAATGTTCTAGATATGAACCCTAAACACTTCCAAGTGTATAAAGGAAGTTCGGAAAGAATATGAATTTTTAATAAATTTTAATGTGTTGCGAAACGGTAATTCACAATTTCATTCCTTTAAAAGTAAATATTCTGTATATGGAAAAATATGAATTCAAATTCTTTGGTATAAGATTTTTCCAAATTCTTATAACCATAGCTTTCCAACAAGTCAAAAAAATCAAGATTCCGTTGGGTAGGTTTTGAAATATAACCAAAACAAGATTTGGACAACATTATGGTTTTGCAGTTCGAAATAATGTAAATGCAATTGTAGAAAATTGAGATATTTAATCTCTTAAAAATGTGAAATATGTCTTATAAAACTTTTAAAAGTGATCTAAGTTGACTATATGATTCTTACAATAATAGAAAATCCGTTTTAATGAATTAAGATAAAATAACACATTTTGCAACAATTTTCCCGTAGTAAAAAAAATTTTAATCTAAATTTTATAGATCTTATCCAAATCTCTTATGAATGGTTTCAAATTATTGAACACATGATTTAAAAAATGATTTAAAAAATTTATAACTTGTGTAAAAGAATCTTAATGATTGAATTAAATCAAATAAGCAATGATTTAATCTTGGCTCTAATAAGTCGAGGAGTAAACCCGAGATTTCTACTTCTGAGATCTAGATGTGGATGTTTAACTAAGGAGATGTTCAGGACAATCCAGTGCCCTCACTTACCTGGCCCTTCTCTGGATGAGGGATATATAAGGTTGCACTATCGAAAATGAGTTAAGTATAAAAGATTTTTTCCTTAAGATAAATAAATTGTATTTCTTAGAGATGATCTTATTGTATTGAGTATTGAATTACGCACAGGGAATCCTTACTATCCATAAGAACTTAAAAAAATTTACATCGTTTTTCAATGAATAGTCATGTTCGAACATGTAAATTGGTATCGAGTGAAATTATTGCAATTTCTTCGGATCTATTAAACTAAAATGAACTTACTGTTCAAATGACTTAATGAATGAGGATTAATAATTATGTGAACACACCCAAACAGCGTCTAAAAGTTATACATCTTTAAAAGATGTTTTATGAAGTAATGAATTAAGCAATGAAGAACACCCAAACCCGGTACCACTTAAACATATTACATTGATTAATCCATAGAGTCAGAGATCAATTTTGGATGATTCCTATCTGAAAAGCACTTCGAATCAATCAATGATTTGAAGGCAAGCATGATGAATGAGAAACAATGAATGAATATGGTTGATGAAGATTGAATATATGGTTGTTGTCACTGACCCTCGGGGGAGTTTTTCCGTATCTTAAAGATAGTGATTTTTCATTTAGATCTTCGATGCAAGAGCTACTTGGAGTTAGATCACACGATCTAATGAAGAGTACTAGCTTCTATTTATCCAAACCAAGGGTTAGGGTTGTAAATTTTGTCCGAATGTCCGACGTTCGTTCATGTCCATGACCGAAATACGTCCATTCTAGTCCGTCCGATTTTCATTTAGGACACGAGTTAGGACAACAAAATTTATATGAGAAAAAATCATGTCCGGTCTGAGCTCGTCCGAATTCATCTGAATTACTTGTAATTCGGCGTATAGTTGAGAGAAAATCTAGTAAAATGTACAAAATGTGATATAAAGCCATGTCCGACCGAGTCCGATCGTGTCCGTATCCGAAAAACATATGTCCGTGTCCGACCGATTTTATTTAGGACACAACTTAGGACAACGAAATTTTTCCGAGAAAAAATTTGGTCTGGTTCATGTTCGATCCGATTTTTTTTAGGACACAAACTGAACACACCTCCGTCCTGTCTGGTCCGACCAATTTACACCCCTACCAAGGGTAAGTTGCATGGACGAATGTATGACATTTTAATTTTAATATGCGTATATTGATCTCCATGATTGTACATCTGTTTCATGGCATGGGAAGTAAATCCCTTGGACTACATACACCCTTCTCTGACACATACAATCTCAGATGTTGTACATTAGTGGAAATCGGTTGTGTGTATTCGATATGGCAACATGGCTGTTACTACCTGATTTCGATACCGAAACCAAATAGTGGTGAAGGGGTATCGGGATAATACTAGCACCGGAACGAAGGGCAAGAAATCCTATGGTCAACACTATAACATCAAAGAAAACTGATACCGGAAGAAAGAAAGGAAAGTCTCGGATCCACTTGCTATAGATACCAACATTAGGAGCATAAGCTTGGTACCGACACAAGGAAGACGAGAGCAAGAAACGATACCGAGACCGACATAGAACAAGCAACCCAAAGCGGTGTCGATAACGACACTGATAGTAGTCCAACACCAAAAGAAGCAAGGAAGGAAGGGAATCAACCCGATCTCTAAACAAGAAGCGCGTAGTATGATACCAAAGCCTATAGTCATAAAAGGAAAACACAACACCAATGTTGGAGCAAACAAGGTGTTATCAGTACCAAAAATCTTAGTATCGATACCGATACTAAAGGTAGTTTCAAAGTCATGTAGAAAGAAGCACAAAAATAATAATTGAAAACTCTGGGGAATATCGATACTCGAAAACACCAAGCCAACAATAGTACTAAGGGAAGAAGGAGGCTTTCCACACTAATATACTAAGTTTCAATACATTGTATGGAAGTGGCACCGAATTCACAAGCAATACAAAGTCAACATCAACACCTAGAATAAAAAAAGCGGGTCGATAACGATACCAGATAGCAAATGCTGAAGATGGAAGCATTCAGAACTAGGCTTTCTACTAAATCACAACCAAAAAGGGCCCAAATTGCCTATAAATAAGACCACAGGTTCTCATTTTAGGATACTTTTCTCATTCCCAAATCTTTTAACCATTTCTTAGAGAGTAAATCCTAGTTTGTAAATTGATTTGGGGATTTTACTTATAATTACTTACGTACTCAATCAAATGATCAATAAAAGAGGAATTCGACACTTGTCTCCATTTTTTTTTACTTACTGTCGACAAAGCCTCCTACCAGAGCATAATTACCAAAATAACACTCAAAAGCCATTATAAGCCATTTAGCTTTCTTCTTGTGTCGAGTTTATGAAGCTCTTATCCTAACTGTTGGTCTTTAACTCTTGCAAGCATGATACTCACCTCTCGAAGGAAGAGTAACTAATCTTCAGGCTTAAGACCTTGATATCTAGGAAACAGTGAATTTAGTCAAGCTTGTAGAAATTAACTAATCCCTAATTTCCCCTAGGTCTATACCCATTTCTCCTAATTCTAGTGTTGACGAAAAATAACGTTAAAACTAACTAATACTTAGGTTCCCCTAGATCCATACCCATTTCTCCTTATTCCGGCGTTGGAAAAAAATAACAATAACATTTTTGCGCTAGAAGGGGGCCTGAACCTACTATTAGACTAAATCTTAAATAAATAGTCCATGGATAAAGGGTCACGACAAGGATCTGCTGAATCTCGAATGACTACGTCAAGCTTCAATGATCCAAGAGTTGTTGACGAACAAAGGCTAAGAATGAAATCCCTACGAACTATAAATATGGAAAAGAAGTAGAACCTTATAACCCTGACCGTTGGAGCATAAACCCTTTCCACATAGGACCAACACCATTCTTACCAACACCATTCTTTTCCTTAAGTGGATCTACATCAAAGGA
Source organism: Allium sativum (assembly GCA_030737875.1). Lineage (NCBI taxonomy): Eukaryota > Viridiplantae > Streptophyta > Magnoliopsida > Asparagales > Amaryllidaceae > Allium > Allium sativum. Next base: position 324,385,942 of record CM060920.1, on the reverse strand, counting down.
ACAAAAACTATTTTATTACATTAAAGAAGCCATCTATGCACAGGCTATAGGAAGTATATTCTAGAAAAGAATAATTAATGATTTCAATCACTTTACATTAAGATGGACTAGGAAGGTTGCACCACTATCCCAAGACACAGTGTAAAGGAAATTCGAAGATAAATAAGTAGCAATAAACCGAGTACAAAAGGGTTAAGTTCCTACATCAAAAGGGGGTCTTGGAGTCAAGATTACCTGAAGAGTGTAGACTGACCACATCAATTGAGAATATCAACTTCCTAACCAAACATGAGCATAATTTCTGGCCACCATTAAAGAAGAAACCCAAGAATAAAGTAAAATTGGGACGGCTCTATTGTTACTACCATACGATGAATGGACATGAACCCAATTACTATAGAGTTCTAGAAGGAATGATTATCATGTTCTTCAATCAAGGACAATTGTACAGATATGTAAAGAGGACTTAATCAGTTCTAACAAAAGGATTACTTGAAGAAAGAATATCTACATGGATAGGAGTATGAAAACTCCTTAAAATTTGGAACCATCTAAAACGGGTGAAGTTACCTTCGATGGTAGAAAACCCTTATATATGCAAAGATGGCTAGAGCAAGGCACCCCTCCGAGGGGGGATCCATGGATGTGTAAGCCTTTATCCGTGCCCAAATCAGAAAGGGCCAGCTTAAAGCATCAAAAGTGTAAGCTCCGTCCCGGTAGTGGAGCAGCTGAAACCCTTACTCCCACCTACGATGGCCTGGGTAACCTGGGTAAGGCACCCCTCGAGGGGGGGGGGTGAGTGTAAGCCTTTATCCGAGTCCAAATCAGACAGAGCTAGGATAAAGCATCAAAAACCCTTATCCGGGGATACGATAGCCAGGTTAAGGCACCCCTTGGCGGGGGTGATGTGTAAGTCTTTATCACCGCCTATGATTGTCAGGGTAGAGCGTCAAAAGAGTAAGCTTTTATCCATGCCTATGATGTCTAGGTTAAATCATCTAAGCAATTATCACCATCTACATTGGCTAGGGTAAGGTGCTTCCTGGAGGAGGTTAGGTAAGTCCTAGTCCCTGCTTGAGAATAAGCTAGCCAAGCGCACTGTACAAACAAGCCCAGCGAGTGGCTCACAAAGCACGTACATCCTTTGCTTTGACAACAAAAAGCCCAGAGAGTGACCAACAAAGAACGTACATCCTCTGCTATCAAAAAAAACATGAAAGGGTAACAAAATTATAAATACCCGAATCTGGGTTATGGTTTAGGTATTCCATTATTTCTAGATGTGGATATCTTGTCTTTTAAGAAATAACTGAATTTGGGTTATGGTTTGGTACTTCCATTATTTCTAGATGTGGATATCCGGTCTTTTATCAAATACCCGAATCTGGGTGTTCAGGATTTCTATTAATTACCAGAAGTGGATTTCTGGTCTTCTATTAAATACCCGATTATGGGTTTGGTTCGGGACTTCTATTAATTACCAGAAGTGGATTTCCGGTCCTCTATTAAATAACCAAATCTGGGTTTGGTTCGAGATCTCTATTAATTACCAGAAGTGGATTTCTGGTCTTCTTGTAGTTACCCAAATTGGGGTTTCGATTTGGGACTTCTATTCATTATCAAATGCGGATATATGGTCTTCTATTATTTACCTGAATATGGGTTCGGTTCGGGACTTCTATTAATTACCAGAAGGGGATTTTTGGTCTTCTATTAATTACTCGAATCTAGGTTTCAGTTCGGACTTCTATTCATCACAATATGTGGATATCTGGTCTTTTATTAAATACCCGAATTTGGATTTCGATTCTGGATTCCTATTGTTGCCAGAAGTATATTTCTGGTCTTATATTATGGATGCCCCCTAAGGGCTGCAGAACTTCTATCTATACTTCCATAAAAGGACTTCTGGATTCTTATCATAAATACCCTAATATGGGTCCCAAGACTATAATTCTCGTTTTGTAAAAAAAAAAGATTTGCGAAATGATACTCGAGTTGATATCTTGGGTCTTCTACACTGAAACCTTCTGATAAAAGGACATGATTTGTCATATCTCACAATGAGATATTCTTTAAGTCTTTATTATGCAAAAATTGCTATTCATAATCCTGATTAAATATGTATGATATGAGTGATCATATTAATCTATTGTAAAGTTCATCCATTACTTAATTATGACCTAAACAATGGCTCATATAAACTGAGTAAATTATTGTAAATGTTTCACTATTAGCAAAAGGCTAAAAAAATGTTGTATGTTGAGCTCTATGTAGAATAGTGTAGAAAGAGATCCTAAATGAGGATGTTCAAAACGCAAATAAGGATGTACATTAAGTGATATCTATACAGCCGACAAAGTTACTTACAAATATATTTACAAAATCATTTCATCGATCACCAAAGTTAAAATATTATTATTACAACCACATCAAGCACCTTGCACTTCCTTATTTACATCATCATTAGTTAAGGGAGGATTAATGGCGTGACGAATTGCAACACACAAAATCTCTTTAAGCTTTTTCTGCTTCTTCCTAATCTCATACGGTCCGTCTGTGGATCTAGCTTGAAATTTTAGACCCTTGTTGAAAGCTCTACTCATGGCTTTTATAGTCATGTTCTCTTTTTCTAAATCAAAAATACTCTTCCGCAAGTCATGTACCTCCTCCTGCAATTGTTTGATTCGGGAGACGTAATAATTAATGCGTCGAAGCGTGTCTTCATTAAGCTTTATGTCATAAAAATTTTCATTTCAGCTTGGACCCTTCTACGCCACCTTGAAATAATTGACTCATCTAATCCACATGGAGGATTTACCAAATTGGGATATTTTTAGCGTTTGAGGCTTAGAATTTGGTTATAGCCTTGGAGGACTTAGGCATAGTTATGATAGGGATATGCCCAAAAGTAAATTCGCATGATTTACAGCTTGCGTTTATATTGTCAAGCTCAATTTCTAGGTCAGCGATCCGCTAGTACAATCCACTTACCTCGTCATCAAAATCGACGGTGGCTTTGGCATTTATATGACTCCTTAATCCAAGAATACTTATATCCTTTTCCTCTAATTGAGCAGCCATTCATTCATTCAAATTGTTAATGGTAAAATTCTGAAGTAAAAGCGTACTTTCTTAAGTTGTAGCAAGCACCTCTTTTGTAACACTCCTCTGCTCCACAACTATTAATGATCCATCCCTGGTTTGGGAGGATGAAATTTTGAGTTGATTTCCCTATAATATAATTATGCGTAGATCCTATTTTCAAAGGATGATACAGATAACATTACACTTTTTAATAAAAGGTTTACTACATAAACTTTTAAGCTTATCCAAGACAAACTTCGAGCTGTTTTGGCCACACACACATCGAATGTTACATACTTGGATCATGTTTGTCAAAGCACTTATTGTTTATATTACATATCAGTTCAGCATGTCGAGTTCTAAACTTCTTTAGATTATTTCTTGATCATCACCCAATAAAGCCAATAGGAAGTTGAGGGTAATTCGCATAAATGGATCGAAGGTTTCCTAGAAAATGTTCCCTTCTAAGTGTCGATAGTGTTTGAGAAACAATTTTCATCAAAAATTCCCTCCTTAATCTGAAAAATGAATGTAAAGCATTCTTTGGGACTACATCTTAACACTTCCCTAACATGAGACAAAATCAAAAATCTTTATATAAGAAGTCATTATCAAAAGTAAACATTCATGAGTATACAGGTTCACAAATATTCTTCTTGTTCATACAATGTTGACCTTTTGAAAAACTCAATGACTAATCTGTTTCTATTATACTCAAGCTTCTCTGGGGATAAGTCCCTGGGGACTGAAAGAACCGTTGAAAGGTTCCCGAAAGCCTTATGATGAAGGTCAGTCCCATGTTCATCCAAACATCTTTGTGTAGACGTTGAAGTAAACTACCACTAAACTCCCCTAAGAAGGATAAATCTACTATCTCAAATCGATAATAAACTTTATACAAGAAGTCCACTAAAATATCACTATCCACTATTAGCATCCAAAATAAAGTCATCAGTTCTTCATTCTCCTTAAGAATTATTTCTCTTTGGATTTGTGCCGCTTTCAGCCTTGGCCCGGCTTTATGTTCTTTATAATACATTAATTTTTAAGCACTTTTATCAAGATCATGGTAATTTCGGGATAAGGCATTATAATCTTTCACAAATTTCTCCTGCTCCAAATGAGACCAAATTATTTACCATTGTTTCTAATCTAACTCTCACGACTAGAAAATGTTGTTTTAGTGATGGGAAATTCCATCCTAAATCCATCACAAAACAATATTTTGCCATGGATTTGTGATAGATATTACCGTCCCAATTCATTAGGTGCTAGATCCATCACAAAATGGTTAGTGATGAAAAGTCAACAAAGTTTGTGATGTTTTTGTCATGGTATGTAGCAATCCAATTTTTTTTTCTATATTTCTGTTTGAAAAGTATGTAAAATTATTTCAAATTTTACTGACAGATCCATTGAAAATTTGCAATGGATTTGCTATGAAACATTCATTCTTTCGAACAAAAAATTATTAAATCCATTGTAAAATTTTCCATCGCAACCCCATGATAAATTTTCTTGGATTATCATCCGATTTACCATGGACAATTATTATTCTTCTAACAAATATACCATCACTACACAAAATAAAGATTTTAATAACATAGAAAAAATGTTGTCATATGTTTTAACAGCATTTTAGTGAATGGCATATAATGACAAGCTGTTTTCGCTTTCTATTTTATGCATTGCAAACAATATATAAAAGATACTCAAATCAACATAAAAATTGATCACATAAACTTGCTTAAATAATTTAAACTGCTTATATATTAAACATATTGAAATTTTAAAAACATTCATAAATTAAGATTAAATGATATCCAGACAATATCCACAATAAAATTTTCAGAACATATGTATCAAGTATGCACCGACAAAATACACAAAGCCAATAAAATGTGCTTACAAAGCCAAAAATCTTTTAATGCTTTGAGGACGCAACAACCAGCTAGCTTTTGAGCTAATAATCCTTACTTATCTAAACTGAAGAAATTTAATAATTAATCATCAAATATAATATGTTTTAGTATAATTACTTATTAAATTTAGATATAGTAGCAAAAAGGAATTTTCATAAACATCCAAGTTTGTCTTTAAAGTTTGCAGAGAGGTAATAACATCTGATTGAAATGTTAAGAAGCAACACTAAAGAAGCGAAAAAATTATTCACAAATGTCATTCAAATCTCTAAACAGTTAATTCAATTCACATTATGTTGAATGAATCCACCAGGTAATAATATGAAGATATGTGTTTATGTACATGTTAATACCATAATCAACTCCGAAACCGGCTAACGGTGAAGGGGTATCCAATGAGCACGAGCTAGAAGGAATAATCCAAGGGCTACACAAACCGACACCCTCTTAGGGGAAGGAGCTCAAAGTCTATAGATTACTGACACAGTCTATTCGGCAGGGCACACCCGGCGTGGGGTTCTATAGCGAAAGGTCGCTTAAGTCGGAAGCTAAGAAAGAAAGAGGCAAGAGTCCTGATAATGAGAACCCGGAAGGGAGAAAGGGTTGACGACAATAACATACTTAACACTGGTACACTAAGAGGTAAAGACATCAAGAATATCAAGCCGAAGGTGCACAAAGATTATCCGGAACCAATTCCGGAACATCTATTGCATAAATACCTAAAGGTCATATTGACATACTATAGGAGGTCACCCGGAGTTACCGTCTGGAAGACTAGGCTATATCCGGAGACCTCACCGGAAGGAAAACAGGAACCCTTAAAAGAATATAGGCTATCCATATTAGTCTACTTAATACAGGCACCGATATTGGTTCCGAACCGATAGCTATCTATATGCATGGAGGACAAGCTCCTTTAGGTATTCATAAGAAAACCGGAAGCCTACATCCGGAAGCTTATAATCAAGAGCATACAACCGGAGGCTCAAATACCTTATGGAAAGCTACAACGTCAACAAGATCATATCATTCTCAAAGAAGCCTCGACTAACTAGGACCTTCCCTTTGGAAGCTATAATCTGCACCACAAAAGTGGCCGGGAGCCAAAGCAACTGAATCCAAGGAGAAAAGCGGCCGACAGAAGTACCTGCAGGCCCAACGACCCAACAGCAGAAGGGTCCCTGAATTCTTTATAAATACGACCCCAGGGGTCACATTTTGAGGAGGATTTTTTTCATTCTTATTATTGTACTCTTTCTCTCTAGATTAAACCTTAATTCTTAGATCAATTTGGGGATTTCTTCTGTTCTGCTAATGTATTCTAAATCAAAGACCAATAAAGAGTGAATCGATACTTATGGTGTTTTCTTATGAGATGGTCACGCTATTTCTTAGTTATCGCTGCTGAAATTTACTGTTTGTTTCTTATGTGTGCATGAATCCTTACCCAAGCCTTACCACGAATCAGGTGAAATACCCCTTTCTACAAGCGTAAACATTTTCTACAAGCTTAGACCCCTCCTACGAGCTTAGATATTTCGACGAGCTTGGTGCAGAACCCCTTTTTACCATCTGTTTTGTCCTTTATCAAGGGTCGTGTTTAGTGATCCTCCTCCCCAGGGTAACAGTTGGTTCTTGAATCGTTTAAGTGTGATACTCTCCCCATCGAGGGAAGAGAAATTATTCTTTCGGATTCCAGGCCTTGATCCCTAGAAACGGTGAAGTAATTCAAACTTATGAAGGCTAGACAAGCTATTTTTCCTTAGGTCCATTCCCGTTGACCTATCTTCTGTGTTGACAAAAAATATCATTTACATTTTAGCGCTAGAAGGAGGGCTTGAACCTCTAATCTTTTGGTTAGCCTTTCCACATATCCACCTGTGCTGTTCCGTCCCAAATTGGACTAAACCTTGATGAGGCGAACATTATGAATAAAAGTTCTCTAACAGTTACTAATGGGTTTCCCATGGTTGGGAAAAGTATTGGCGAGCCATGGGCGACCGAAAGGTTTAAATTAGAAACCCTGCATATCCAAGAAAAAGAGAAGGATGTATAATCTTATGATCCAGATCGACGGAGCATTAACCGCTTCCACTTAGGACCAAATCCAATTTTTTTCCTAAATCCTTTCTCGATGGAAAGATATAACTCCTTTCTTCATATCAAAAAAGCTATCCTAACACAGGCTAGGGGAACCATATTCAAACGGAAGGTTGAGAAGGCTTCCACTCTTCTTACCAATAAAAGCTCTGAAAAGTTATACCCCCATGTCGAAAGGCAGTTAAAAAAAAGTTTAGGAACGAAGAAGGAATAACAAAATCAAGCGATAAAAGGGTCAAAATTGAACAACGAAAGAGGTCTTTAGAGTCAAGATTGCCAAAAGGTTGTAAGCTCACAACGTCAATTGAGGGTATCTACTTCCTAACTAGACACGAGTTAAACTTTTGGCCATCATTAAAGAAGAAACCCAAAAACGAAGCTAAGCTGGAGGGGCCATATTGCTACTACCATATAGTAAACGGACACGAAACAAACCATCTTACAGTTTTAGAGGGAATGATCATCAACTTCTTATGCTAAGGAAAACTACAAAAATATGTAAAGAAGGCATAGAAAGTTGCACCAGTAAGGTCTTTAAGAAAGGGAAAAGGTTACCTACATGATTGCAAAGAAGAAAATCCCCCCACAAACATGAAATGACCGAGGACTGGTCAAGCGACAAATGGATAAAAGAAAAAAAACCTTGTCATCACCAAATTAGTCAGGGCAAGGCAACCCCCGGAGGGGAGTGGTGTGTTAATCTTTTTCCATGCCCAAATCAGAATGGGAAAGGTTAAAGCATCAAAAGTGTAAGCCTCCATTTCACACTAGAAATGGTTGTGGTGGTGCATCTAAAATTAGCATGCCCTGCCTCTACTCGCAGAAGAGTATGCCCTGCCTCTGCTAAACTAAGCACGTCCTACCTCTGCTCATAAAAGAGCACATCCCACCTCTGCTTATGTTACGCGTTACCCGCAGAAGGGAACGCAAACCCCTATCATCGCCTACGATGATCAGGATAGGGGGACCCCTCGTGGGGGTGGCCTGTAAGCCTCTATCGGTACCTACGATGGTCAGTATAGAGCATCAAAAGAGTAAACCTTAATTTTGTGCCTATAATGGCCCCGTCTAAGTTTCTAAAACCTTATCATTACCTTCGGGATAATGCACCTCCTGGAGGGAGGTCGGGTATGTTCTTGGGCCCTGCTTATGGATAAGCTAGCCAAGCGCACTGGACGCACATGCCTATAGGGTGGCCAACAATGCACGTACATCCTTTGCTTTGACATCATAAGCCTAGAGAGTGGCTCAAGAAGCACGTACTACCTCTGCTTCACAAATCAAGTCCAAAGGGGATACCAAAACACTGATGCTGGAAGGGAGCTTCTGGTCTTTAATCTTTAATTACTTGGACAAGAGTTGTTCAGGTCTTGTATACTAATACCCGAATCTGGATTAATTTGATTCATCACAAGTACATGAAGGGAATTTTTGGTACTCATTCTCTAATTGCCTGAACAGGGGGGGTTTCAAGTCTTCTATATTAATACCCAAACCTGAGTTTGTTCAGTTCTTCACAAATACCGAAAGGAGATTCCCGGTCTTTAATCTCTATATTACCTGGATAAAGGGTAGTTCGGAATTTCTATTAATACTGGAAGGGAATTTATGACCATCAATCTTTAATTACCCAAGCAAGGGTTGGTTCAAGACTTCTACAAACACTAGAAGTAAATTCCCGATCTTGTTTCAATACTTAAATCCGGGTTAATTCGGGACTTCGGCCACGTACGCAAGCCCAAAATAGACCAAGAGCTCTATTGAAACATTAGAATCTAATTCCTGGTCCTCTACCAAATGTTCCTAGCATGGAATGGATCTGAAAGCTTATAATTTGCAAATGGGAAAATTCCGAGGTAAATCAGTACAACCAGAGACATGCTCTCAAGAGAAAAACCATCATCAAAATAGCTCCAGATAAATTGGTTACCTCCTTTTCTTATTCCGGAAAGATTCTTATACCATTTATGTATGAACAATTGTTATCATCATTTCATATCAACATCCATTCACATAATAAACAGCATCAATACATAAGTTCATTCACAAAAGTTACATTCTCAATACCCTAAATATGAGTATAATTACATATCACTATTGCAAAATGTCACTAAATATCTATGTCCTCTCCATCCTCAGGCAAAGGAGGATCAATAGCATAATGAAGTGCAATGCTTAGTAGCTTGTTAAGCTTTCGCAATATCCTACTCGTTTCATCTGGACGATCGGAAGGTTTAATCTGAAGTTTCAAGGCTCTGTTATAAGACCTACACATTGCCCTAAGAGACTTGTTTTCTTTCTCTAAGTCAAAAACATTCATACTCAAATCATGCCTTTCCCCTTGTAAATGTCTTATTTGGTCAACATATCGGACAATGTGGTCATGAGAATCCTTAATTAACTTAGTATCATAGGTCCACTTTATCTTGGCTACCACTCTCTTGCACCACTCAGAAATAATTGATTCCTTTAACCCAGTAGGAGGGTTATTCAAGTAAAAGTACTTTTGAAGGGAGGGGGTCTTGCGCAAGATCATAAAACCCAGAGGACAAGATCCCTTCATGATAGGAATGTTTTTGAAGCAATATTCCCATGTCTCGCACTTCATGTTGACATTGTTTAAATCAATTTCCAAGTCAACGATACGTTGGTGTAAGGCCCTCAATTCATCTTCAAACTTGGTAGAAGGTTTAGTCTTTATGTATGTTTTCGATCCAAGAACAGTTCTATCTCTTTCTTTTAATCGGTCTTTTAAAGCATTCATTCTCCCGTTCAAATGTTTAATGGATAAATTTTGGAATAAAATCTTCCTCTCTTTATACATAGAAGGAATCTCTTTTGCCGGCAATGCTTCACTCTGAGGCGGGAAAATCTCACGACGATCAACCTAATCACAGGAAAACAGGAAGATAGTTACGATTATGCTTTCTTTTCATTTTACAAAAATAAAACACCATTCTTTTATAAAAACTTTGTGTAAGTTAAATCTGAAACCAATCTACTATGGCATATAGATAAAAAGAGAGTCACAAAGGAACACTTTCACTTGATTAAAACATCTATCGTTTACATAATATCTCGGCATAATTGCTTCACGGTCTTTTCTCAGAAAGTTAAAAGAGAGCTGACGAAATTCAGTATAAACACTTCTAAGTTTCTCAAAAAAAAACATTTTTTTCCTGATATTGTGAATTGAGGTTGTTAAAAGCTCCCTTCTTAGTCTACAAGTCACATGTAATGCATCTTCATAATGAATAAAGTTCTATTATAATGCAAATACGCATATTAGCAGACACATGTAGTAAATGGAACTCTATGCAAGTTTTACATAGATTGTTGGACTAAGTTTTCAAATGTTCTTCTTGTTCTACATAAGAACGATTTAATTCATTTTCATTTGCCATTTCATTCTGTTTAAGGCAGGAAACAACTTTTCTTTTGTCTATTAGATATAATAGGAAAAAACTAGCTGCGGGCAAATACTCGAAAAAAGAGAAAACATTGCCAAAGCAAGAATTATACCCGAGAAAAAGGAGCTTCAGGACCCATGGCTTTCTCCCCTCCTGAAAGGCCGGAAAGGCCACCTTCTTTAAACAAAGGAGATTCAAGATCAAAGGCAAAACGGGAACCTCCTACCTTAGGGTTATGCCTAATAAAATCATGAGGCGCTTCACCTCCCGAAAGAGGATCATTTCTGTTCCTCTCGTCTTCATCCTCACGACCCCTACTTCCGAAGCCATCGCCGTCATTGCCCCCATCGTTCTCAACAAAGGTAGAAGCCACTTCTCCTTTATCAAAATCATCAGAAAGACTATCAATATATGGAAGATCCTCTGTGATATATCGACACCTCGTTTACCCAACTCGATGCTTTCCATGACTCTATCCTTAACAAAAGGTGGAACAAGAGTGGTTCAGATCTTAGAAAGACTCTAAAGGTTATCAGAAAGAAGGTGAAATAAAGCTTCTTCATAACATTCAGTCTTAATCTGCGGAAGATGAACTTGCAAGAAATTAGAAATCCTGCCTTCAGCTGCATAGATTATCTATGCAGCACAAGGAAAGCTTCTTATCCTTCTTCTGAAGCTCATCGGCGTGCGTGACAACATCTTCCTCTATTTATTATACTAAGGCCGACACTTTGTTAAGAGTCGCATCCTTAGTCTGCCTTTCTTTCTCTAAAGCTGCCTCGGCATGTTCTAGGGATTCTCTCAACCTTTCACATTCATCACTTAAGCTTCGTTTTCTTCTCGATGCCGAATGATTTCAATTGTAGAGGAAGAAGTAATTGATTTAGGCAAGAGCCATCTCTTGGTAATCTAGAAAGTTATAATCACTCAATACATAGCCACAACAGATCAAATGATTAAAAAGAAAATTTTGTACCTTAAGTTTTCGGGTGATCAAATGTTGGTAGAAATCCACCATGTCTGAAGAAGAGGAGGGTAACGAGACAGCAGAAAACTCCGAACCAGAAAGGACAAGCTTCACAAAATCATTGGAATTCGCGGCATAACATGTGCACTTGCTCCTGATGTACTTGGAAGGGATTCTGATAAGACACAACCTCCAATTTCTCTACCGGAAGCACCCTCGGAAATTACAGAAGTAGAAATATCAAGCCTTAGCTTCTTAGCTGGCGGCTCGATAGGCAACTCAGTCAACCTCTTAACAGTAACATCAGTAGATTGATTCAAAACATTGGTGAGGGTTAAGACTTCCGAAGTCAAAACTCCTTGTCAAATGAAAAATTAAAGAAAAATTCAAGAATGCAGAATTTAGATATTAAAGAAACTGCTGAATCAGAAAAACATACCGGGAGACAAGGGGGTAAAGGAAGCAAACACTTCTGAGCCTAACAATAAATGCTTAGAGCCTAGAAAATGAATAGGTGGATGCCCTAGAACCTTTTGTCTGTTAGGAAGAAGATCATATTTGTAATAACCCGGAAAATCTAAGCTAATTTAAAAAAAAAAAAATTGGTAATTTTGATGGATTTTGGATATTTAAAATGAATTATTTTAAATAATAACGACTAGAAATTTATTTTGAATAGAATTTGAACATATATATTTATTTGAATCGTCGATACAATATGAATATTTATTTTTAATTATAAAAGGAATTGGAAATGGCGCGGTGGTTTGTAAATTCGATTTCCAATTTTCAAATGAATGTACAGGATTCAAAATAAACCGGATTTTAGCGAAACCAAAAATATTATAATCTATTTGAGAATATCTTTCCAACGAATCCGAAAAATTGAAATTTTATAGCAGGAATAAAAATTTATGTCCAGTTAAAAATTCGGAATAGTCGCTATGGAATTTTAGCCCTTAAAAATGGAAATTTTGCAAATGACCTCCGTTTTCAACGAAACCATTTTTGTTGGATCCGGGATGACAAGTTATTGCTAGATTCCAAAATTCATAATTTTTGAAGTCAATATGTGAGCGTGGCAAAGGAAAACGAGTTTTGTCAATTTTAGTCAATTTGGATCGACCAGAAAATGGCCATTTTTCAAACGGTCTCCAAATTTGACGAAATTAGTTTTGTTAGAACCATATCATCAATACGAAGCTAGAAAATATTTTTTGGGAATTTTTAGAGTTCGTATGTGGCCCCGAGAAATCGAAACGTACGTTTAAAATTCAATATAATGATCTATATTTTAATTTCAGCGAAAACTGATCGAAACAGCCGAAATGGCTTACGATACATATCCCATTGTGTTCAGAATGGGGGTAATTAGCTTGGGGCGACAGTTGTTGGGTTCGATTTGGAGTTTGTTATGATTTAGAGTTTTAAAGCAAATTAAAATAATTTTAAATATATTATATATAAAAAGGATTTTTCTCTCCAACCCTAAGTCGAAGCCAAACCGTGGTCAACCCAGCCCCCTTAATCGTTTAACTGATTTGAGAAAATAAGAAAAAAAAAAACTCCAGACCTCGTCGCTCCTCCACCCCACGACCACCCACCTCGCCGCTCCCTGCTCCCTGCCGCGTAGCAAACGCCGGAGCACCCCCACCCGTCCGCCGCTATCTCCAAGTGCCCCCTTTTCCGCCATTCAAAACCCCAATCCTGAACCCTAGATGGACCGCCGCCCAATCATCGCGACCCCCCTCCCTAACGACGCCGAGCGCCGCCACCCACTTCGTCGGCAACCCTCCAGCGCGCCGCTGGGCCCCTTCATCTCCTCCCATCCCCTTCTTTTCTCCCCTTTCCTCTGGTGCAGAGCTCGCCCAAAACCCCCGTTTACCTCCGACGACAGCAAGCACGCCCCTTACCAATTCAATGTAAGTTTTTACTTTTAATTTTAATCAGTTTTTATATGTTAAATATATATTGTTTTAAATCAGTTTTTATATTTTGAATATTTTTTTAAAATCAGTTTGAGAAGTAATAAAAAATTGTTTTTTATTTTGTTTGAGTAGCGATGAAAAGTTATGATTTTTAAAATAGAAAAGACGAGATTTGTAAATATAAAAAGATTATATTTTTAACTATGAAAAGTTTATATTTTTAAAAATGAAAAGGTTGGATTTTTAATGATGAAAAGGTTTGATTTTTAATGATGAAAAAGATATGATTTTGTTTACATAATAGAGAATATAACAATATTATTTTTATATGAGTAGCGAATTTAAAATAGGATTTTTACATAATAGAAAATATAAAAAAAATATTATTTTTGTATATGTAGCGATATCAAAAATGTGATTCTTTATATACATATATAGCGAAATGCGATTTTTAAATACATAAACATCATATTATAAATGTGATTTTTAACATGAACAGCGTAGAAAAGACTGCGTTGGAATTTCATGCAAATCAACACTATTCGGAAATTCAGAAATAAAACTGGCGGAGTGGATCCCAAAAGTGAGAACTTCTCACTTTTGTTTTATTTTCTAGTTAAAATATATACTAGGATTCAAACAGTGCTTAGCAGCACCCGACACCCGTTGTCCACAGACCATGGACGAATTGTTTGTTTGTTTGGTTGTGTTGTGAAAATTGATTGTGTAATGTGGAATGGAATAAAATATTTTATAGTTGAAAATATTTTATAGTTAAAAATATAATTTTTAACGTGTATATAAATAAAATAAATATTCATAAACAAATCGAACGATTTGTTTATTTACACTGATTTGACTGATATTGATTGGGACGATAAATTTTACACATCGCCCAACTGCACAAATAAATCTATGTTTGTTGTTTGAAAACCCCACACGGGTATTGGGATGATACTGGACATACACTTATCCCAATAGTTAGTTGTATGTCAATCGATTGGTTAACAGACTGTTATAAGCGTTAAATATTTATATTTAATGCTTATACAGTGTAGAATGCACTCTAGATGATGGATGATTATTTATCACTGTTGTTGTATACATGTATTGTATGAAATCCATATAATCAAGTTATATGGTAATTGACTGTGTCTAATTCCAGTTCAGAAAGAATGAATATTTTAAAATAATGATTATTTTGAAATAATATTCAGAAAAGAATCAAAATATGATTTTGATGTCCGATTTGGGATGGACACTAATATATTTAAATATATAAAGTCGTGTTGATTAGATTGACGCCATTTTGACGTGAACGATATTTATATATCGATTTTATTCATTTTTATAATGAATATAAAAAAGGAATTGATTTCAAAATCAAATGTTTTGAAAATACTATCATTTATATATCCATGATATGGAATATTCAATTTTGATTTGAAATTGAATATGAAGTTGAAATCGTTTTGAAAACGAATTTAAAATGAATTATAAAATATGTTTTGAAAGGAAATCGACGAAATAAATATTATATATAATATATATATATAATATAATGGTTTGAATAGAATGCGCCGCGCTGCGGTAGTTCGCGAATTTCGACCATTGACTTCGAATGGACATTACGGGAGATCCGACCGTCGGATTCTCCTAAAACCGGAACCATTGGGTTCGTATCGAAAAGAGCTTTCTAAAGAATATTAGAGATTGGAAATCTAATGCTGGGATTTGGAATTATGTCCAAATCAAATTTGGAAAAGGTCGTTGTAAGTGCAGTTCGATGGCCGTTTATGGAAATCAACTGTACGGACCTTAATAAAATTATTAAAAATATCAATAATTAGTGTAAAATCATAAGAAATGATTTGGAAAGAATTAGGATGAAAAATTACATATTTGAAAGGATAAAAATATATTTTTATCAAAATGAACTAGTTATGAACTAGAATTATAATCCAATATTTTTAAATAATTAAATTGGATTTGAAATGGTTTTAAAATAACCAGAATTTCCAATATATGAATTGGAATGGATCGGAACCAAAATTACCTTCGGAATATTTTGATATTGTGTTTCATGATTATACGGATATTGTGGAGGAATTTGGAAGATATATATATCGTTATATCAATACGATATTTGTTAGTTTCAGAATTCGACAATGAATATAAGCCAATATATTTTCTATTCAGAGCCTTGTATTTAATATCGAATTGGATTTTGGGTTTGTCGTGAATGGTATCTTTAATAATACTGTTCTTAAACCCAATGGAGTTAAGAAAATTAGAAACTGACTGGAGATTAATTAAGTTGAATGGTTTCCAGGGTATTGATCTGATGTTGGTTTCGGCCTTCAGGGTTAATACTTAGGGAATTGTTCTCTTGCTATTTTACGGTTAGAGACTGATGGAATGTGAATTGGGTTTATTGTGAATTGTGTTTTTAACGACATTTGTTCTTTAACCCGATTTACAGTGAAATGTGATTTGGAATTTATAAATCTTTTTATTAAGATTCAACATGAATTTTCCAAAGTAAAGTTTTCCCATTTAATATGTATTAAATTGGAATTAAATGGAATTCGATTTGATAATAATCGAAATGAAATTCTATGGAGGAAGACTGTTAATACAGATGGAATTTAAAGGGCGTTGCCGATATTCCATTTATATTAATGGTCGAATACGGAAATTGATATCGATTATATATTGATTTGTTCTTCCATGAAAATTCTATAATTAATGGAATGTGATTTGGGTTTGTCGTGAATGGTATCTTTAATAATACTATTCTTAAACACAATGGAGTTAAGAAAATCAGAAACTAACTGGAGATTAGTTAAGTTGAATGGTTTCCTGGGTATTGATCTGATGTTGGTTTCGGCCTTCGAGGTTAATACTTAGGGGATTGTTCATTTGTTAATTTACGGTTAAAGGATGATGGAATGGAATGTAATTTTGGGTTTATAGCGAACCGTGTTTTAAATGAGATTGGTTCTTTAACCCAGCTAAAGACAGGATATGATTTCCCAAGTTAAACAATCGTTACTATTGATTTTTGGGAAGATTAAAACCAAGTGGAGTTTTAATGCATCTTTAATTAGATTGAAATGATATCTAAAAGAAGATTAAAGAATAAATTTAAAGAATTTATCTTTGATAAAATTAATGGGAACCTTTCCCAAAGTATAAGAATATTTGAATAAAAGAATATTCTAGATTGGAATGGGGGCGTATGTTGTGTTTTTATAACACTTGTTTATAAGAAACGCGAGTTATTCAGAAAGACCGGGTTTATCCCATTCTAAATAACTGATTCTACGATATGGCGACGATGAAGACGGTGGTTGAAGACCAGAGGTCTTCACATCGTTTGGATGATTACTGATGTCTTGATTGGGCTGTATACCCAAGACAAGGTAATAAGTGGTGATTGTCCAGACGTACTTGGAGATCGACGGATATGCGAGGGCCTCTCCCCTGTATTGGATATATGGGGGAGGAATAAGGTACCTCTAGTTTCGTTCAGACCCAGAATGAACTTTTAAATGGATGTGTGTTTGACATTGGTTTTCATTCTATGTGATTGATATACATCAGTTGCATAGCGTGAATTTCCTGTGTGGCATGCTGAGATGCAAATGATCAAGGCTTCTGTTGAAAAGCAGAGTCTTGTGGTTGATGATCAAAGCACCACCTTGGTGGCATAGCTTTGTGTATATCGTGAATTCGCGAGCCTCACACCCCTGTGTGAACCAGAAACGAGTGAGGACTGCAGGGAGGGCATGCGTTTCTTTCTAGCTAGGAGTGGTGTCAGCGTTTTACTAGCCCTGGCATTTTACTTATGTGGATGATGGATTGCGAGGCGCCTCAGTTATATCAGTCGATCCGGGACCGATGGTCTGGTCGGAGTATGACCAGTTTACGCCCCATAGGGCGGGGAAATGCAGTGTTAAGGCATTTTAATCCACTCCGTGTTGACCGACCCTGAAGATCCAAGGGTCGATGCTTTATGATCCTGAGACATGGTAGGCTAGATTGTCTCGGAGCGGTAAGGACGATCCCTTACCTTGGCTCAAGATGGAAATCCAACTTCCGATACGTGACTTTGCGGTTTTAATTGTAAACCTATATATGGAAACATAGTGGTATGGGGCACTTATGCCGTCTATGATTGATACTTATGATTGAAATTGTTTTGACACTATACACTTATAGTAATAATAAAACATGAAATTTTACGTACCAAGCATTCTTGGCTATTATAAGGTAAAAACTCTATCCTCCATCTTGTGTTGCATTGTGTGATGGGACCTGAGTCTTATAATAGCTTCATTGTTCTTTATTTAGCATTGCGCTGTTGTTTTTATGCACTGGTATTCTTGGGAGGAAACCCATTCCGTGTTATACGGCGTGGTCCCTTGATTTACCTTACTTTAAAATAAAGATTAATAACTGTTTTAGTTCTCACACCAGTCCTTGTTTGGCATGCCTGGTAATAGGGTGCAGCATGATAGGGGGTTCTCGCCATGGGGTTTGGTGGCGAACAGTGGGATTTTACCCCTACATGTTCGTGTTTAGGGTTGGTTGCAGTCGGGAGGCTGGCCGTAAAACAAGGCAGACTAGGGGACCAGGTGGAAGCCATGGTGGGTTTTACCTACTGCTTAGGGGGATGAAGGGATGGTTGCAAAGCCTACTAATATTTATTCATACTCTGTATATTTTTGTATTCTGATGAGATTGTTGTAATAAGCAATAAAATGTTCTTCTATTTGTGTTCTGATTTGTCGTGTTCTCAATTCAATCCTGGCTTTCTGTAACACCCCACGTCCATTAATGTCACTTACAAAGGGAATGCATTAACTTTCATGGAGTATTTTTAGTGTATAGAACAGAAAATAACAAGACAGATATAATTATTGGTACTTGAAAGATTTTAAAACAAATTTTATTGCAGTAGAGAAATAGTTTGATTACAACAACATCAAAAACCAACAGTAAAACCAAGTACACTTAATATCCATCTTGACAAATTGTTTTTTGAGTACATAAAGTAAAAAGCATAACCCCAACATAAATAGCCATAAAGAGATGAGATGAACTTTACTTTCAACAATCCATGCACTTCCAAAAGAGAGAGAAAGAGATCCAAATCAAGCTCCACTAGCACTAGTCCCACCCTGAGAACCTAGGGGGGAAGGAAGAAAAGAGGCGGAAACAAAGGGGGTTAGACATAAAGTTTGGCGAGTACAATAACTTTAACAATATAATTATTAAAGTAACTAGGATAAGGCATAAGCTGGTAAAACAAGGAATGACTGTGAAACAAATGGGTATGACAAAGAAAACAAGAGGAATAAGATAACATTAATTGCGCCTCCAACACTATAGGATAATTACTATACTGCACCAATACTAGTCACCCATAAAAGTTGATCCCGCCTACTGAACATAATAATCATAATGGTAGTTTCGTGAACCCTAGCTGTCTTCATAGGTGCCGCCTGCTCATATCTCCACTAGTTGTACCCACTACCCTCCCTTTTTCTAATCACAATGTTTATAATATGGTAGTTGCACTCCTAGCTGCCGTCATAGGTGTCGCCTGCTCCTATCTCCTCTAGTCGTACCCACTAACTTCCCCATTCGATCGGCTCCCTAACTCGTAGATAACCGTGTTGGTCCCACAGTGGGGTGTATCACTCCCCAAAGTTGCAACCCGATACAACTCAAGGATGCACGACTTATACCTACACGATGCGACAATGTCTTACCTACCAGCCCGGGCCCACGCACGCACATGACCCCGTTGGACTTGCGTTGCCACCGCTAACCCGTTTTTTCCTCTTACAATCAAACCCAGTAAGCGTGTCCCGTTCTCGACTTAGATCGAGCTCACTTAGATACTAAATGGGTTACTGGTTGAAAAGGGTCCCCATGCTTGACACAAGCTTTCCACCGATGCTTGGTCCCCACTAGGATTTCCCACTTAACCCCTTCTTATTCATGTCTTCTTACATGTTTCCATTTGCTTAAGCGTTTCTAATCATATTTCACAAGCCACCCAAGGCACCCACTTAACCCCCATGTCCCACTTACATGTTTATCTTGGTTAAGTGTTACTTAATTCATTAAGACCATAACCACCTTGTAAGACCTCCCACATTAGACAACCGTTTGCGGCTGCTGGATTTGCCGGGCGGGTCCGGGCAGTCTTATACCGCAAACGAGCCTAACCTCGTGTCTTACGATTGTTACGCATTTAATTTATGCCTTTGGACTCTCACATTAGACTACCGTTTATGCTTTCTGGATTTGTTGGGCGGGTCCGGGCTGTCTTATTCCACAAACGAGTCTAACCTCGTGTCTTAGGCGTTAATTATTACACATAATTATTTTAACCCCAAATTGGATTAATATCCCTATTCAAAATTATCAACAATTTCCATGTCCATAATTGTCACTTAAATTATGGTCAGAATTTCTATACACATTAATTGTGCTAATTAATGTCTAAGATTAATTATATGCCTTTAAAGGCATTATATGCCAATTCAAAATATTAACATTAATATTTAATGTTTTTCCCAGCGACCCCGCGTTGTTCGCACAGATAATATGTAGTCTAATACATAGCCTAACACATAAAAACTTCACAATATGAACATCACATAAAAGTAGATCTATCTTACAAAAATAAGAATAGGCTAGCACATAAACTAGCATGATTATAACTTATATTGACATAGATTTGCATAGTTACTAACTTGCATATGCAATAGAAACATAAAACATAAATTTACATAATCTATGTACTGCCATGGATCTAAATGTAGATCTAAACATGAAAGTGTGAACTCGCATATATAGATATGGTTTTCATCTAATCTTGCATATAAGTTTCATATTAACTTGCATATGAATTTAATCATGAAACTAACATCACATGTTTTACATATAGACTGCATAGATTCACATATAAACATGTGTATGAAATTACATTCAACTTGCATATAAACTAATGTCATAATTTGCATATGTTTCATATAAAAACTTGCATATGAAATTACGTTCAACTTGCATATAAACTAATGTCATAATTTGCATATGATTCACATAAAACTTGCTTATGAAATTACATTCAACTTGCATATAAACTAATGTCATAATTTGCATATGATTCACATAAAAACTTGCATATGAAATTACATTCAACTTGCATATAAACTAAAGTCATAATTTGCATATGATTCACATAAAACTTGCATATGAAATTACATTCAACTTGCATATAAACTAATGTCATAATTTGTATATGATTCACATAAAAACTTGCATATGAAATTTCATTCAACTTGCATATAAACTAATGTCATAATTTGCATATGATTCACATAAAACTTGCATATGAAATTACATTCAACTTGCATATAAACTAATGTCATAATTTGCATATGATTCACATAAAACTTGCATATGAAATTACATTCAACTTGCATGTAAACTAGTGTCATAATTTGCATATGATTCACATAAAACTTGCATATGAAATTACATTTAACTTGCATATAAACTAATGTCATAAAATGAATCAAGTTAAACATATGTGATTGGGCATATGGAACAGATCCACCAACATAAATTAACAAGACTGTCATATGTTCTCAAACAAACAAAAATAAGTAACGCCACATGATTCAACAGGCATGTTCTCATAATCCCAATTATAACTCATCCAAATTAATTTAACAATTATTTTGTGAATGGAATTGTACTCACAAACAAAAGAACAGTCTTGTTTTTCTGGGATCTGTATTCTAAAACTGAATAACACTCCTTTGATGTAGATCGTTGAATACTCTAAATTAGATTAGATTTGAATTTTAAGCTTGCTTTCTAGTGGCGGCTACTCTGGGTTCACCATTGACGGCATGACGGCTCTTGGCATGAATTAGTGTGATTTAGGGTTTAGATTTAGGTTGCTTATATAGAAGTTTCAATTTAATAAGAGCCACTTTTTAGCCACTTTTTGAACTGCGTTCACACTAAGTCACTTTTTAGCCATTCCCCTAAAAAAAAAATATGGCGCTGGCGGGGATCGAACTCTGTACCTTTTGTATGCAAGTCACATGTTCTAACCAAATGAGCTACTAAGTCTTTTGCTTACAAACCTTAGAACAATGCTAAACATTATTCTTTTCTCATTCCTCTTTTTCGTGTTTTTGCTGCAATATTTAATTTAAAGATAGCTTCTTCATATGGAGTCCGATTTACGCAAACTCGGACTCTATCTCAAGCAGAATTCTAAGACAAACGCAGTGGCGCAACCCATTTCATCTAATTATTATTTTTCAAATTAATTATTCTTTAATTTGTTATTTTAATATTCTCAGAAAATACGGGGTGTTACATTCTCCCCTCCTTAAAGGATTTCGTCCCCGAAATCTCCAAGTTAAGGAGAATGTATATCCTACCATCCAATCATCCATCTACTCAATCATCAAACACAGGCATCCATTTCCCTTAAAAGATTTCTAATTCCATATGAATATATGGAAAAAGTGTGTGTATATGTTCCTTATCCAATGCAAAATCAGGCGGTCTACTGATTCAGTTGACCTCCTTAATGCGAATTATGATAATGCCAAGCGTCCATTATGTTTGCAAAAGAACCCTATTGATACATATCACTTCTATATGAGTGTGCAACCATACATTCAAATGCAACACCCATATGATAACACATTCAATATACATCCTTTAAATTAAATATGCACACATATTCATATGCAATATGAAAGTGATTGAGCCGATCTAATGTGTGTGTAAATGTATCCACGAGTAACCACTAGCAAACACTTGCATCCACTTGCATCCACCAAACATAACATGTCTCAAACACATGTTTTCAACCATAGGATTTTCCTATCTAAAGATCGAAGATATAATCGAGAGGACATACTAAACGATTGAATAGATATAAGCAAAGTGATAGAAAAAGGAGAAGTTAAGAACATATCCTCAAAAGAGAAAGGGTACAACGTATGCATCTTACTTTCCGTCCCCCAAGTTGCGTCTCCTTGATCAACTCCCCATTGGATTTTAACCAACTTGACCTCTCTGTTGCGTAACTTTATGACCTCCGATCCAAGGATGCATGTAGGAGCTCGTCTAATCGTGGCATCTCACTCCACTTCCACTTCTCTAAGTATGCTTGGCTCCACTACTTCCATGATATCTTGTAAACACTTTAGCAAATGCGACACGTGAAACACATCATGAACCCCACTAAGCTAGTTGCCTCTTCTCATGTCCCTCCAAAATATAACCTCAAAAGATCTTCAAGGATTCTATTCACCCCTTTCTATCCGTTCATCAGTCTTTGGACGATAAGCAATGCTCATACTTACCGCCTTTTGCATATCACCTTTTCCTCTTGCATCGAAAACTGCTCCAAGCCTTGTCCCGCAAGCACTGATATATACTGTAAACGGTTTGCTTCCATTTAGCAAAGTCAAAACTGGGGCTGATATCTTTGCAAAGTCCTTAATGGACTTCCTATAGTAGCCCGTCTACCATAGAAAACTTCTTACCTCCGTTGCTTTTCTAGGAACCTTCCAATCTTGGATGGCCACCACCTTTGCAGGATCCACTGCTATTCCTTCCTTAGAGACCATGTGTCCTAAGAACCTTACTACTTTTCTCCAAAAATGACATTTGGAGAACTTAGCTTTGAGTTGATGTACTCGTAGGTCTCTAAGACTTCCCTAAGATGTAGGGCATGCTCTTCTTCGCTTCTAGAGAAAATAAAGATATCATCTACAAAGACTACCACGAACTTGTTTAGAAACTCCCTAAACACCCTACTCATCAAGTCAACGAAATATGCGGGTGCATTCGTCAAACCAAAAGGCATGACGAGCCACTCGAAGAATCCGTCAGGAATTCTAAATGCAGTCTTATTTATGCTGTCTTCAGCTACCCTTAGTTGATGAAATCCTATAGCTAAATCAATCTGTGAGAAAACAGATGCACCAACCAACTGATCGAATAAATCGTCTATCCTTGGCAATGGGTGTCTGTTCTTCTTCGTGAGCTTATTCAGCTCTCTATAGTCCATGCACAATCTAAGTGAACCATCAGCCTTCGTTGCAAAAACAACTGGAGCACCCCATTCTGAAATGCTTCTTCTTATGAACCCCTTCTCAAGCAACTCTTTCACTTGCTTACTGAGTTCTCTTCTCTCCCTCGGAGACATGTGGCGTACTGGTAATGCAACTGGCTTTGCATTATCTACTAGGTAATACGAAAGTTTATCTTGTGCCTTGGGGGTAAACCCCTAACTTCATCGAAGACATCACCATATTCACAGACCACACAAACAGATTCCAAATCATCGTTGGATGCGTCAAGGGATTCTAGGTAGCTAGGCATCACCGGACCTCTAGGGTCACAAGAAATATCAAGGGTCTTGCCACAACGAGTCAACAATCTGCTACCCTTCTTACACAGTCTAGGATGGCACCATACCTGGCTAGCCAATCCATCCCTAGAATCAAGCCGTAGCCCATGAAGCCAAGAATAAAGGCATTGCATTCAAACCCAACGCCCAAGATAAACACTCTCAAATCCCGACAAATCATAGAATGACGAGCCAAACCACCAATACGATTTGAGACTACTATGGGATCCGTAACTAGACTAGTATTTAGGTGCAATGTTTCAACTAACAAAGCAGATACAAACGAGTGTGAAGCGCCAGAGTCAAACAAAGTACGAATAGGATGATCAAACAGAAAAAACTAAACTTTCAACCAAGATATTTCTACCTCTATCAGGTATACCAGCCATGAGGGAATGCGTCTGCCCTCCAGAAAATCTTGTACTTTGTCCTTACCTTTGCCTTTTGCTTCTTTGGACAATCCTAATAAGATGTCATGTTTCCCCGTAACGATAACAACTAGTCTTTTTCTTCGTTCCAGCGTCTTTATTTAAGTAGTCAGGTATTTCACAAGTGTGGCCCTTCCTTTTCTCTTGGCCCCTTGTTATCCTTACCCCCTTCCTTTGGATCTACTTCCTTATTGTGTCCTATCCATGTCTCTCCTGCACATTCTCCATTCGTGACCTCCCACCAAAATGAGGCTTCGTCCTTCATTAACCAAGCAGTTGGTTTACCAACAAGCCCTCCACTTCCTCCTAGCTTTGACAAATGTCCTAGTCCCATGAAGAGGTTTTATGCCCATCATACGGAAGTTCTTACATATCTTAGAAAAAGCGTCTGTACGTGGAGGAAGAAACTAAAAAGGGAAGTGGGAAGAGATTCGAAGCAAATAATCGAAAAAAGATATATGGCGTTTGAGGGTTATGTTTTTCAAACCAACTTTTATCTTGAAAATACTTTCCTTAAAACATACTTTTGAAAGTATTTCTTTATAAAATGCTTTTTGAAAAATAGTTTTTCAAAATTCATATCTGGTCTGGTAACCTCCAGGTCTGATACCACGTGTAACACCCCACGTCCATTAATGTCACTCACAAAGAGAATGCATTAACTTTCATGGAGTATTTTTAGTGTATAGAACAGAAAATAACAAGACAGATATAATTATTGGTACTTGAAATTTTTTAAAACAACTTTTAGTGCAGCGGAGAAATAGTTTGATTACAACAACATCAAAAACCAACAGTAAAACCAAGTACACTTAATATCCATCTTAACAAATTGTTTTCTAAGTACATAAAGTAAAAAGCATAACCCCAACATAAATATCCATAAAGAGATGAGCTGAACTTTACTTTCAACAATACAAGCACTACCAAAAGAGAGAGAAAGAGAACCAAATCAAGCTCCACTAGCACTAGTCCCACCCTGAGAACCTGGGGGGAAGGAGGAAGAAAAGAGGCGAAAACAAAGGGGGTCAGACATAAAGTCTGGCGAGTACAATAACTTTAACAATATAATTATTAAAGTAACTAGGATAAGGCATAAGCTGGTAAAACAAGGAATGACTGTGAAACAAACGGGTATGACAAAGCAAATAAGAGGAATAAGACAACGTTAATTGCGCCTCCAACACTATAGGATAATTGCTATACTGCACCAATACTAGTCACCCATAAAAGTTGATCCTGCCTACCGAACATAATAATCATAATGGTAGTTTCATGTACCCCTCTTGTCTTCATAGGTGCCGCCTGCTCCTATCTCCACTAGTTGTACCCGCTACCTTCCCATTTTCTAATCACAATGTTTATAATATGGTAGGTGCACTCCTAGCTGTCGTCACAGGTGCCGCTTGCTCCTGTCTCCGCTAGTCGTACCCACTACCTTCCCCATTCGATCGGCTCCCTAACTCGTAGATACATGAGCTGGTCCCACAGTGGGGTGTATCACTCCCCAAAGTTGCAACCCGATACAACTCAAGGATGCACGGCTTATACCTACACCATGCAACAACGTCTTACCTACCAGCCCGGGCCCACGCACGCACATGACCCCGTTGGGCTTGCATTGCCACCACTAACCCGTTTAGACCTCTTACAATCAAACCCAGTAAGCGTGTCCCATCCTCGACTTAGATCGAGCTCACTTAGATACTAAATGGGTTACTAGTTGAAAAGGGTCCCCATGCTTGACACAAGCTTTCCACCGATGCTTGGTCCCCACTAGGATTTCCCACTTAACCCCTTCTTATTCATGTCTTCTTACATGTTTCCATTTGGTTAAGCATTTCTAATCGTATTTCACAAGCCACCCAAGGCACCCACTTAACCCCCATGTCCCACTTACATGTTTATCTTGGTTAAGTGTTACTTAATTCATTAAGACCGTAACCACCTTGTAAGACCTCCCACATTAGACTACCGTTTGCGGTTGCTGGATTTGCCGGGCGGGTCCGGGCAGTCTTATACGACAAACGAGCCTAACCTCGTGTCTTACGATTGTTACGCATTTAATTTATGCCTTTGGACTCTCACATTAGACTACCGTTTGTGGTTGCTGGATTTGTCGGGCGGGTCCGAGCAGTCTTATACCACAAACGAGTCTAACCTCGTGTCTTAGGCGTTAATTATTACACATAATTATTTTAAACCCAAATTGGATTAATATCCCTATTCAAAATTATCAATAATTTCCATGTCCATAATTGTCACTTAAATTATGGTCAAAATTTCTATACACATTAATTGTGCTAATTAATGTCTAAGATTAATTAAATGCCTTTAAAGGCATTATATGCCAATTCAAAATATTAACATTAATATTTAATGTTTTTCCCAGCGACCCCACGTTGTTCGCACAGATAATATGTAGGCTAATACATAGCCTAACACATTAAAACTTCACAATATGAACAACACATAAAAGTAGATCTATCTTACAAAAATAAGAATAGGCTAGCACATAAACTTGCATGATTATAACTTATATTGACATAGATTTGCATAGTCACTAACTTGCATAGGCAATAGAAACATAAAACATAAATTTACATAATCTATGTACTGCCATGGATCTAAATGTAGATCTAAACATGAAAGTGTGAACTTGCATATATAGATATGGTTTTCATCTAATCTTGCATATAAGTTTCATATTAAATTGCATATGAATTTAATCATGTAAACTAACATCACATGTTTTACATATAGACTGCATAGATTCACATATAAACATGTGTATGAAATTACATTCAACTTGCATATAAACTAATGTCATAATCTGCATATGTTTCATATAAAAACTTGCATATGAAATTACATTCAACTTGCATACAAACTAATGTCATAATTTGCATATGATTCACATAAAACTTGCATATGAAATTACATTCAACTTGCATATAAACTAATGTCATAATTTGCATATGATTCACATAAAAACTTGCATATGAAAATACATTCAACTTGCATATAAACTAATGTCATAATTTGCATATGGTTCACATAAAACTTGCATATGAAATTACATTCAACTTGCGTATAAACTAATATCATAATTTGCATATGATTCACATAAAAACTTGCATATGAAATTACATTCAACTTGCATATAAACTAATGTCATAATTTGCATATGATTCACATAAAACTTGCATATGAAATTACATTCAACTTGCATATAAACTAATGTCATAATTTGCATATGATTCACATAAAAACTTGCATATGAAATTACATTCAACTTGCATATAAACTAATGTCATAATTTGCATATGATTCACATAAAACTTGCATATGAAATTACATACAACTTGCATATAAACTAATGTCATAATTTGCATATGATTCACATAAACTTGCATATGAAATTACATTCAACTTGCATGTAAACTAATGTCATAATTTGCATATGATTCACATAAAAACTTGCATATGAAATTACATTCAACTTGCATATAAACTATTGTCATAAAATGAATCAAGTTAAACATATGTGATTGGGCATATGGTATAGATCCACCAGCATAAATTAACAAGACTGTCATATGTTCTCAAACAAACAAAAATAAGTAACGCCACATGATTCAACAGGCATGTTCTCATAATCCCAATTATAACTCATCCAAATTAATTTAACAATTATTTTGTGAATTGAATTGTACTCACAAACAAAAGAACAGTCTTGTTTTTCTGGGATCTGTATTCTGAAACTGAATAGCGCTCCTTTGATGTAGATCGTTGAATACTCTAAATTAGATTTGATTTGATTTGAATTTTTAAGCTTGCTTTCTAGTGGCGGCTAATCTAGGTTCACCATTGACGGCATGACGGCTCTTGGCATGAATTAGTGTGATTTAGTGTTTAGATTTAGGTTGCCTATATAGAAGTTTTGATTTAATAAGATCTGTCGGATTAACCTAGGAATAGCCGAAACCATTCAGATAGCCACCTAAGCCCAAGCACCTCAGAATTTGTCACAAATCCAATTAGAGAAGGCCACGTAAAAAAAACATTCCTTAACCAACAAAAATTTCGCCACGTGTGCCACATGATGCGTACACGTCATATATGTATATATATATATATATATATATATCTTCTATATACATATTTTTTTTCTTTATCTATCTTCCTAATTAACCATTTACACACTAAACCACTTTTTTAACTGCGTTCACACTAAGCCAGCCACTTTTTAGCCATTCCCCTAAAACAAAAATATGGCGCTAGCGGGGATCAAACTCTGTACCTGTTGTAGCAAGTCACATGTTCTAACCAAATGAGCTACTAAGTCTTTTGCTTACAAACCTTAGAGCAATGCTAAACATTGTTCTTTTCTCATTCCTCTTTTTCATGTTTTTGCTGCAATATTTAATTTAAAGATAGCTTCTTCATACAGAGTCCGATTTACGCAAACTCGGACTTTATCTCAAGCAGAATTCTGAGACAAACGCAATGGCAGAACCTGTTTCACCTAATTCTTATTTTTCAAATTAATTATTCTTTAATTTGTTATTTTAATATTCTTAGAAAATATGAGGTGTTACACTTTCCTTTACGGGGAAGTTCGGGTCGCTTCATTTTGGTATCAGAGCTTTGGTTTACATAGCTCGGAGAACAAGACACATTAGAACCGAACAAAAGAATTCATCAGAGATTGGATTAGTAATATCCAATGAGAATGACTCGTTAGAGATGGGATCAGTAGTATCCTAGAACGAGTGTGAAGAGTGTTGTTTTCAAATAAAGATGAAAATAATTTTTGTTTTGAAAATTTAAACTTTATTATTCGTATTTGAATATTATTGTTATATTGATTTGGACAATCTAGTATATAGAGATTTTAATATACGTCTGATACACGTGTATTTGAAGCCTTAAATATACTAGATAGATATAGAATCACACTCTAGTCGCCCGGAGATGATTCTGATGATGCTGCGGCGTCATCAGCATTTTTATTCGAGTTTCGAAAGTAGGATATCTATATATTTCCATTAGACTGGTGTGAGAACCAAAACTAGATAGGGCTTATTATTGTGATTTGGCATCAAAAATCTGATTTTTGGACTATGTATTAAAGTTATGAATTTGAAAAGATAATCAAATAATTGATTGATTATTGTGTTGTGTGATGATTTATTTAAATCAACATGTGAAAGAGAGGTAAATTTAGGCCAAATTGAACCAAATATTGAACTGTATTGAAAATTGTTTGGAAATGCATGCATGTACATATATATGTGTGAAAAGGTCATAGCAGGGAAGCTAAGTAGAGGAATAAAATTGTTTGCCCGATGAATAGGTACATTTTTATTGTATTTCTTGGGGTTTTTGATGATTTTATGAGCCGATTGGCTGATTGGAGAGGCCTGTTTGACAATTTCGGGATTTCCCCGGTGCTCCCGTAAAGGGGAGGTTATGGCGAAATTTTTCGAAAATTTAGGGTGTTAGCCAAATTTTTGAAAAGTTCTTAGAAAGTGAAAAGTTGAAGAACTTAAGCCATAATGAAAATAATGAAAGTTGACTTGGTTAGTTAAACAACTTTCAGCTCCGTTCCTTTTTGAGGACGAAAAGATTTTAAGTGGGGGAGATTGTAATAACCCGGAAAATCTGAGCCAATTTAAAATTTTTATTTTGGCAATTTTGATGGATTTTGGATATTTAAAATGAATTATTTTAAATAATAATGACTAGAAATTTATTTTGAATAGAAGTTGAACATATATATTTATTTGAATCGTCGATAGAATATGAATATTTATTTTTAATTATAAAAGGAATTGAAAATGGCGCGGTAGTTTGAAAATTCGATTTCCAATTTTCAAATGAATGTACAGGATTCAAAATAAACCGGATTTTAGCGAAACCAAAAATATTAGATTCTATTTGAGAATATCTTTCCAACGAATCCGAAAAATTGAAATTTCATAGAGGGAATAAAAAGTTATGTCCAGTTGAAAATTCGAAATAGTCGCTATGGAATTTTAGCCCTTAAAAATGGAAATTTTGCAAATGACCTCCGTTTTTGACGAAATCACTTTTGTTGGAACCGGAATGTCAATTTATTGCTAGATTCCAAAATTCATAATTTTTGAAGTCAATATGTGAGCGTGGCAAAGGAAAACATATTTTGTCAATTTTAGTCAATTTGGATCTACCAGAAAATGGCCATTTTTCAAACAGTCTCCAAATTTGACGAAATTAGTTTTGTTAGAACCGTATCGTCAATACGAAGCTAGAAAATATTTTATGGGAGGTTTTAGAGTCTGTATGTGGCCCCGATAAATTGAAATGTACATTTAAAATTCAATATAATGATTTATATTTTAATTTCAGCGAAAACTGATCGAAACAGCAAAACTGGCTAACGATACATATCCCATTATGTTCAGAATAGGGGTAATTAGCTAGGGGCGACAGTTGTTGGGTTCGATTTGGAGTTCGTTATGATTTAGAGTTTTAAAGCGAATTAAAATTATATTAAATATATTATATATAAAAAGGATTTTTCTCTCCAAACCTAAGTTAAAACCAAACCGTGGTCAACCCAGACCCCTTAATCGTTCAACCGATTTGAGAAAATAAGAAAAAAAAGCTCCAGACCTCGTCGCTCCTCCACTCCACAACAACCGGCCTCGCCGCTCCCTCATCCTTGCCGCGCAACGAACGCCGGAGCACCCCCCCCCTTGTTCGCCGCTATCTCCAAGTGCCCCCCTTCCACCGTTCAAAATCCCAAGCCCGAACCCTAGATGGACCGCCGCCCATTCATCGCGACCCCCTCCCTAACGACGCCAAGCGCCGCCGCCCACTTCGTCTGCAACCCTCCAGTGCGTCGCTGGGCCCCTTCAGCTCCTCCCGTCCCCTTCTTTCCTCCCCATCCCTCTGGTGCAGAGCTCGCCTAAAATCCCGCTTTACCTTCGACGATCCGACGACAGCAAGCACGTCCCTTCCCAATTCAATGTAAGTTTTTACTTTTAATTTTAATCGGTTTTTATATGTTAAATATATATTCTTT
This sequence comes from Allium sativum, assembly GCA_030737875.1. NCBI lineage: Eukaryota > Viridiplantae > Streptophyta > Magnoliopsida > Asparagales > Amaryllidaceae > Allium > Allium sativum. The sequence goes on along the minus strand of CM060920.1, from coordinate 324,354,557 downwards.
TAAATCAGTTTTTATATTTTGAAAATATTTTTTTTTAATTAGTTTGAGAAGTAATAAAAAATTGATTTTTATTTTGTTTGAGTAGCAATAAAAAGTTATGATTTTTAAAATAAAAAAGACGAGATTTGTAAATATAAAAAGATTATTTTTAACTATGAAAAGTTTATATTTTTAAATATGAAAGGGTTGGATTTTTAATGATGAAAAGGTTTGATTTTTAATGATGAAAAAGATATGATTTTGTTTATATAATAGAGAATATAAAGATATTATTTTTATATGAGTAGCGAATTTAAAATAGGGTTTTTACACAATAGAAAATATAAAAAAATATGATTTTTATATATGTAGCGATATCAAAAATGTGATCCTTTATATACATATGTAGCGAAATGCGATTTTTAAATACATAAACATCATATTTTAAATGTGATTTTTAACATGAACAGCGTAGAAAAGACTGCGTTGGAATTTCGTGCAAATCCAAACTGTTCAGAAATTCAGAAATTAAACTGGCGGAGTGGATCCCAAAAGTGAGAACTTCTTACTTTATTTTATTTTCTTATTAAAATATATACTAGGATGCAGACAGTGCTTAGCAGCACCCGACACCCGTTGTCCACAGACCATAGACGACTTGTTTGTTTGTTTGGTTGTGTTGTGAAAATTGATTGTGTGATGTGGAATGGAATAAAATATTTTATAGTTGAAAATATTTTATAGTTAGAAATATAATTTTTAACGTGTATATTAATAAAATTGTAATAACCCGGAAATCTGAGCCAATTTAAAAATTTTATTTTGGCAATTTTAGCGAATTTTGATTATTTAAAATGAATTATTTTAAATAATAACGACGAGAAATTTATTTTGAATAGAAATAGAACGTATAGATTTATTTGAATCTTCGTTAGAATATAAATATTTATTTTAAATTATAAAAGGAATTGAAAATGGCGCGGTAGTTTGAAAATTCAATTTCAAATTTCAAATTTCAAATTTCAAATTTCAAATGAATGTGAAGGATTCAAAATAAACCGGATTTTAGCGAAACCAAAAATATTAGAATCTATTTGAGAATATCTTTCCAAAGAATCCGAAAAATCGAAATTTCATAGTGGGAATCAAAAGATATGTCCAGTTGAAAATTCATAATAGTCGCTATGGAATTCTGGCCCTTAAAAATGGGAATTTTGCAAATGACCTCGGTTTTCGATGAAACCACTTTTGTTGGATCCGTGATGTCAAGTTATTACTAGGTTTCAAAATTCATAATTTTCTGAATCAATATGTGAGCGTGACAAAGGAAAACACGTTTGACGAGTTTCAGTTGATTTTGATTGACTGGAAAATGGCCATTTTTCAAATGGTCTCATAATTCGACGAAATTAGTTTTGTTAGGACCGTATCGTCAATACGAAGATAGAAAATATTTTTTGGGAATTTTTAGAGTCTATAGGTGGCCTCAGTAAATTGAAATGTGTGTTCAAATTCAATATATAGAGTTATATTTTAATTTTGACGAAAACTAATCGAAACAGTCGAATCAGCCTACGATACATATCCCATTGTGTTCGAAATGGGGGTAATTAGCTATGAACGACAGTTGGGCGGTTCGATTTCGAGTTCGAAATAAAAAGTAACCTTTTGAAATTAAAATAAATAATTAAATATATATATAATAACCCTCACCCCTCAGCACTCTCTCTCCCCGATTAAAATCAAAAGGAAAAAAACCCGCGCTCAGAACCCTAGCCCGCCGCCAGGCGCGACCGCGCCCCTCCACCGCCGCCGCCGCTCCGGGGACCCCCCCTTTTCCGCTTCTCCCTCCTGCCTTCTCCCTCTCTCCTCCGTCTCGGGCACGAAAACCGCCCACGCCCTGATCTTAAACCCCTCCCCCCCCCCCTCCACCTCGAGCGCGCCAGCGCCGCCCTACCCCCTCCTGACCCCACCGCGCCGACCATCTCAGCCCCCCCAACCTGTGACGACGGTGAACACCTCCCCCTTCGTTGAAAATCAAAAAAAGGTGAGCTTTTTTATTTTATTTTATTTATTTAGTTTAAATACGTTTTAGGGATTAAGTAAAATTAGATTTTTAATCAAGGAGAGTTGAGATTTTTAATTATATAAAGTGGAGATCTTTGCTAGTATAAAGTTATGATTTTTATATAGTGAAAGACGATATTTTTATATAGTGAAATACGAGATTTTTATTTGAACAAAGATGAGATTTTTATTTGTATAAAGTTGGGATTTTTATATGAATAACATAATAAAAATATGATTTTTATTATAGGAGAAGTAAAATAAAAATACGATTTTTATGCTAGTATAAAGTTATGATTTTTATATATATTTTAGCAAAGTAAAAATATAATCTTTACAATGTATAGAGCGATATAAAAATATAATTTTTATCCATGGAGTGATAATATAAAAATGTGATTTTTATATAGATAGCAACAATATAAAAATGTGATTTTTATATATGTAGTGGCTACGGACAATGAAATTGACAAAAGGGCGAGCACGATGAAGATTTCTACATATGAAGAGTCGTGGCGTTTGGTTTAGCTAGTCGGTGAGAACTTCTCACTTTAAATCTTGTTTTCTAGTTAAATTATATACTAGGATGCAGACGGTGCTTAGCAGCAACGGCACCCGTCGTCCACAGACCATGGACGACTTGTATGCTTGTTTGATGTGTTATGAAATTTGTTTGTGATGTTGATGTGAAATCGATAATAAAACATTGATGGTTGAAATAAATTAATTATCGTTAAAAATATAATTTTTAACGTGAATGTGAATAAATAAATATTCATTTACAAATCAGACGATTTATTTATGTACACCTATTTGAAGGATATTGATTGGGACGATAAATTTTACACAATACCCAACCGCACAAATAATATTCAGTGTTTGTGGATCGAAACCCCACACAGGTGTTGGGATGAGATTTGGCGTGCACTAATCCCAATTATTTAATAGTATGTCAATCGATTGGTCGACAGACTGTGTAAGCGTTAATTATTTATATTTAATGCTTATGCAGTTGTGTAGTGCACTTTGGATGATGGTTGATTATTTATCATTGTTATTATATGCATGTATTGTATAGAAACCATATAATTAACATTATATGGTAATTGATTGGGCCTCATTCCAATATAGAAAATAAATTCATGTGCTGAATAGAAAATAAATTCATGTGTTGAATAGAAAATAAATTCATGTGTTGAATTGAAAATAAATTCATGTGTTGAATAGAAAATAAATTCATGTGTTGAATAGAAAATAAATTCATGTGTTGAATAAAAAATAAATTCATGTGTTGAATAAAACCGTGTTGATTAGATTGACGCCATTTTGACGTGAACGATATTTATATCGATTTTATTCATTTTTATAATGAATATAGAAAACAAAGTGATTTCAAAATATAACGTATTGAAAATATTATCATTTGTATATCGATGATGTGGAATATTCAATTTTGATTCGAAACTGAATATGAAGTTGAAATCATTTTGAAAACGAATTTAAAATGATTTATAAAATACATTTTCAAAGGAAATCGACGAAATATAATATATATATGTATATATTATATATATAATGGCCTGAATAGAACGCGCCGCGCCGCGGCAGTTCACGAATTTCGACCATTGACTTCGAATGGATATTGCGATAGATCCGACCGTCGGATTCTCTTAAAACCGGAACCATTGGGTTCATATCGAAAAGAGCTTTCTAACGAATATTAGAGATTTGAAATCTAACGGTTGGATTTGGAATTATGTCTAAATCAAATTTGGAATTGGTCGTTGTAAGTGCAGTTCGATGGCCGTTGATGGAAATCGACTGTACGGGCCTTGATAAAATTATTAAAAATAGTAATAATTTGTGTAAAATCATAAGAAATGATTTGTGAAGAATTGGGATGAAAATTTCCATATTTTAAAAGGTAAAAATAGATTTTTATCGAAATGAACTAGTTTTGAACTAGAATAATAATTTATTTATTTTTAAATAAGTAAAGTGGATTTGAAATTGTTTTGAAAATAACCAGAATTTCCAATAATTGAATTGGAATGGATTTGAATCGAAATTGTCTTTGGAATATTTCGATGTTGGATTTCGTGATTATACAGATACTGTTATGGAAATTTGAAAGATATATTTATATCGTTATTTCCAATACGATATTTGTTGATCGAAGAATTTGATATTGAATATAAGCCGATATATTTTCTATTCAGAGCCTTGTATTTAATATCAAATGTGATTTGGGTTTGTCGTGAATGGTGTCTTCATTAACACTGTTCTTAAACCCAGTTGAGAAAAAGATTAAATCTTGTTATTTAGATTTAATGAAGCGTGCCAATTAAATAATATTTAATTGGAATTGAATTGGGATTGATTTTTGGGTTTATTGTGAACGGTGTTTTAAATAACACTGGTTCTTTAACCCGGTAATTAATGGAATGTGATTTTGGGTTTATCGTGAACCGTGTTTTAAATGACATTGGTTCTTTAACCTAGTTAAAGACAGGATATTGATTTCTGTAAAGATTAAAACTAAGTGGGGTTTTAATGAATCTTTAATTAGATTGAAATGGTCGAGAATGGAGTAGCACCAGTTTTGCTCCAGGCGATAGTTAAATCTTTAATTAGATTTGAACGTGAAATGGTAATTGAATTTACCGATAACACTGTGGTGTTAGATATGAAGTATTACCAGTTTTACTTCATGGGATAAATAGGTTGGGATTGAGAAATAAAATAAATGATTACTTCGGTGTGGTTCGCTAATCCCGACTAGTTTGAATTGATATTCAAAGGAAGATTAAAGAATAAATTTAAAGAATTTATCTTTGATAAAATTAATGGGAGCCTTTCCCAAAGTATAAGAATATTTGAATAAAAGGATATTCTGAATTGGAATGAGGCGTATGTTGTGTTTGTGTAACACTTGTTTATTATATACGCGAGTTATTCAGAAAGACCGGGTTTATCCCATTTTGAATAACTGATTCGACGTGGTGTCGAGGATGAAGACGGTGGTCGAAGACCGGAGGTCTTCACGTCGTTTGGGTGATTATTGATGATCTTGATTGGGCCGTACACCCAAGAGGAGGGAATCAGTTAGAGATCGTCCAGACGTACTTGGAGATCGATGGATATGCGGGGTACTAGGTGCCTCCGGTTTCGTTCAGACCCAGAACGAACTTGTAAATGGACTGTATGTCTGACATTGGATTTTATTCTGTGTGATTGATTTCTATTAAATATATATCTGTTTGGCGGCGGAGAATTTATTCTCTTGCTTAACGCCCTTCTCTGAGACGTACGAGCTTAGAGGTTATATATTGATGGGTATCTAACGCATGGAGTGAATTGCCTGTGTGGCATGCCTAAGTGGCAAATGATCAAGGCTTCTGTTGAAAAGCAGAGTCTTGTGGTGGATGATAAAAGCACGGCCTGTTTGGCATAGCTTTGTGTCACGATGATTCGCAAGCCTCACACCCCGGTAGTGGACCAGAAATGGGAAAGGACTTCAGGGAGGGCATGTGTTTCCTTCTAGCTAGAAGTGGCGTCAGTGATTTTACACGCCCTGATGAGTTTGACTTATGTGGATGTTGATGTTGCGAGGCGCCTCGGATATATCGGTCGATCCGGGACCGATGGAGTTATTGGATTTATTGACACCCCATAGGGTGGGGAAACGCAGTGTTCAGGCATTTTAATCCACATCGGTTGACCGGTCCTGTCGCTCCAAAGGCTTGAGTGAGTACCTGCCTGAGACACGGGCTAGAGCGTCTCAAATTCGGTGGAGGACGATCCCTTGCCTCGGTTCACAGGTGGAAATCCAACTTTCAATACGTGACATGTGCGGTTTAGATTGTAGAGCCTAGTATGGCTACATAGTGGGATGGGGCACTTATGCCGTCTATGATTGATACTTATGATTTGAAATTGTTTTGACACTATACACTTATAGTAATAATAAAACATGAAAATTTCACGTACCAAGCATTCTTGGCTATTATAAGGTAAAAACCCTATCCTCCGGCTTGCGTTGCATTGTGTGATGGGACCTGGGTCTTGTAATAGCTTCATTTTTCTTTATTTAGCATTGCGCTGTTTGTTTTATGCACTGGTACTCTTGGAAGGAAACCCGTTCCGTGTTATACGGCGTGGTCCCTTGATATATCTAATTTAAAGTAAAGATTAATAACTGTTTTAGTTCTCACACCAGTCACATGACTGACCTGGAGTTTATCGTTTCAACCTAAACTCTGGGTGCCCCTATTTTCCACACGGGTAGCTAGTAGTTTTGGTTTTGTAGATTTATATTCACAGGATCCTGATTTACAGCTGGAACAATACTCGGAAAGCTCTGTATCCGTGTATTACTTCTAGTTGTGTTTTGTATTATTTTCCACTGCTATGTACTTTATTGTAATCTCTGATATTTATCAAATGTAAAATATTTATTCATACTCCGTATATTCTTGTATTCTGATGGAATTATTGTAATAAACAATGAAATGTTCTTCTGTTTGCTTTCTATTTTGTCGTGTTCTCAACGCTATCCGTGCTTTCCTTTACGGGGAAGTTCGGGTTGTGTCAGTTTGGTATCAGAGCTTTGGATTACAGAGCTCGAGAACAAGACACATTAGAACCGAACGGAAGGATTCATCAGAGATTGGATTAGTAATATCCAATAAGAATGACTTGTTAGAGATGGGATCAGTAGTATCCTAGAACGAGTGTGAAGAGTATATTTTTAAAATGAAAACAAATTTTGTTTTGAAATTTAAATCGTTTTATACATATTTGAATATTTATTTGTATTGAATTTGGACAATCCAATATATAAAGATTTTGCATATACGCCTTGCAAACGTGTATTCGAAGTTTTAATATACTGAATAGATATAGAATCATACTCTAGTGGCCCGAAGATGATTCTGATGATTGAGTACTCGTCGTCAGAATTTATGTTCGAGTGACGAAAGTGTGATATTTATATATTTCCAATTGACTGGTGTGAGAACCAAAATTAGATAGGGCTTATTGTTGTGATTTGGCACCAAAAATCTGATTTTTGGACTATGTATCAAAATTATGAATTTGAAATGATAATCAACTAATTGATTGATGGTTGTGTTGTCCGGTTATTGTTTGATTAATTAAAATTTGAACCATTTAGCCAAATTGAACCAAATAGTGAATCGTATTAAAAATTTGTCGCATTTGCATACATATACATGTACTTACATTGAACAGGTCATAGCAAGGAGGCTAGAGAAGAGGAATAAAATTGTTTGCCCGACAAATAGGTACATGTTTATTGTATTTCTTTGGGTGATGATGATTTTATGAGCCGATTGTCTAGCCGCTTGGCTTTTTCTTTTTCTTTTGGATTGAAGAAGGCCATGGGAGGCTATATGAAATATCCCGAAGTCCCCGGTGCAGGGGAGGTTATGGCGAAAATTTTCGAAAATTTAGGGTGTTAGCCAAATTTTTGAAAAATTTGAAAAGTTCTTAGAAACTTAAAAGTTGAAGAACTTAAGCCGTAAGGAAAATAATGGAAGTTGAGTTGGTTTGTAAAACAACTTTCAGCTTCGTTCCTTTTCAGGGACGAAAAGTTTTAAGTGGGGGAGACTGTAATAACCCGGAAATCTGTGCCAATTTAAAAATTTTATTTTGGCAATTTTAGCGAATTTTGATTATTTAAAATGAATTATTTTAAATAATAACGACGAGAAATTTATATTGAATAGAAATAGAACGTATAGATTTATTTGAATCGTCGTTAGAATATAAATATTTATTTTAAATTATAAAAGGAATTGAAAATGGCGCGGTAGTTTGAAAATTCAATTTCAAATTTCAAATTTCAAATGAATGTGCATGATTCAAAATAAACCGGATTTTAGCGAAACTAAAAATATTAGAATCTATTTGAGAATATCTTTCCAACGAATCCAAAAAATCGAAATTTCATAGTGGGAATCAAAAGATATGTCCAGTTGAAAATTCAGAATAGTCGCTATGGAATTCTAGCCCTTAAAAATGGGAATTTTGCAAACGACCTCGGTTTTCGATGAAACCACTTTTGTTGGAACCGTGATGTCAAGTTATTGCTAGGTTTCAAAATTCGTAATTTTCTGAATCAATATGTGAGCGTGGCAAAGGAAAACGCGTTTGACCAGTTTTAGTTGATTTTGATCGACTGGAAAATGGCCATTTTTCAAACGGTCTCTGAATTCGACGAAATTAGTTTTGTTAGGACTGTATCGTCAATACGAAGATAAAAAATATTTTTCGGGATTTTTTAGAGTCCATAGGTGGCCTCAGTAAATTGAAATGCGTGTTCAAATTCAATATATAGAGTTATATTTTCATTTTGATGAAAAATGATCGAAACAGTCGAATCAGCCTACGATACATATCCCATTGTGTTCGGAATGGGGGTAATTAGCTATGGACGACGGTCAGTGGGTTCGATTTCGAGTTCGAAATAAAAAGTAACTTTTTGAAATTAAAATAAATAATTAAATATATATTTATATAATAACCCTCACCCCTCAGCACTCTCTCTCCCCGATTAAAATCAAAAGAAAAAAACCCGCGCTCAAAACCCAAGCCAACCGCCAGGCGCGACCGCGCCCCTCCACAGCCGTCGCCGCTCTGGCGGGACCCCCCCCCCCTTTTCCGCTTCTCCCTCCTGCCTTCTCCCTCTCTCCTCCGTCTCGGGCACGAAAACTGCCCACGCCCTGATCTGAAAACCCCCCCACCTCGAGCGCGCCAGCGCCGCCCTACCCCCTCCTGACCCCACTGCGCCGACCATCTCAGCCCCCCTAACCTGTGACGACGGTGAACACCTCCCCCTTCGCTGAAAATCAAGAAAAGGTGAGATTTTTTATTTTATTTAGTTTAAATACGTTTTAGGGATTAAGTAAAATCAGATTTTTAATCAAGGAGAGTTGAGATTTTTAATTATATAAAGTGGAGATCTTTGCTAGTATAAAGTTATGATTTTTATATAGTGAAAGACGATATTTTTATATAGTGAAAGACGAGATTTTTATTCAAACAAAGACGAGATTTTTATTTGTATAAAGTTGGGATTTTTATATGAATAACATAATAAAAATATGATTTTTATTATAGGAGAAGTAAAATAAAAATACAATTTTTATGCTAGTATAAAGTTATGATTTTTATATATATTTTAGCAAAGTAAAAATATAATTTTACAATGTATAGAGCGATATAAAAATATAATTTTTATCCATGGAGTGATAATATAAAAATGTGATTTTTATATAGATAGCAACAATATAAAAATGTGATTTTTATATATGTAGTGGCTACGGACAATGAAATTGACAAAAGGGCGAGCACGATGAAGATTTCTACATATGAAGAGTCGTGGCGTTTGGTTTAGCTAGTCGGTGAGAACTTCTCACTTTAAATCTTGTTTTCTAGTTAAATTATATACAATGATGCAGACGGTGCTTAGCAGCACCCGACACCCGTCGTCCATAGACCATGGACGACTTGTATGCTTGTTTGATGTGTTGTGAAATTTGTTTGTGATGTTGAAGTGAAATCGATAATTAAACGTTGATGGTTGAAATAAATTAATTATCGTTAAAAATATAATTTTTAACGTGAATGTGAATAAATAAATATTCATTTACAAATCAGATGATTTGTTTATGTACACCTATTTGAAGGATATTGATTGGTACGATAAATTTTACACATCGCCCAACCGCACAAATAATATTCAGTGTTTGTGGATTGAAACCCCACACGGGTGTTAGGATGAGATTTGGCGTACACTAATCCCAATTATTTAATAGTATGTCGATCGATTGGTCGACAGACTGTGTAAGCGTTAATTATTTATATTTAATGCTTATGCAGTTGTGTAGTGCACTTTGGATGATGGTTGATTATTTATCATTGTTATTATATAATTGTGTTGTATAGAAACCATATAATTAACATTATATGGTAATTGATTGGGCCTCATTCCAATATAGAAAACAAATTCATGTGTTGAATAGAAAATAAATTCATGTGTTGAATAGAAAATAAATTCATGTGTTGAATAGAAAAGAAAATTCATGTGTTGAATAGAAAATAAATTCATGTGTTGAATAAAAGCCGTGTTGATTAGATTGACGCCATTTTGACGTGAACGATATTTATATCGATTTTATTCATTTTTATAATGAATATAGAAAAGAAAGTGGTTTCAAAATATAACGTATTGAAAATATTATCATTTGTATATCGATGATGTGGAATATTCAATTTTGATTCGAAATTGAATATGAAGTAGAAATCGTTTTGAAAACGAATTTAAAACGATTTATAAAATACGTTTTCAAAGGAAATCGACGAAATATATAATATATATATTATATGTAATGGCCTGAATAGAACGTGTCGCGCCGCGGCAATTCATGAATTTCGACCATTGGCTTCGAATGGATATTACGGGAGATCCGACCGTCGGATTCTCCTAAAACCGGAACCTTGGGTTCGTATCGAAAAGAGCTTTCTAACGAATATTATAGATTTGAAATCTAACGGTTGGATTTGGAATTATGTCCAAATCAAATTTGGAAAAGGTCGCTGTAAGTGCAGTTCGATGGCCGTTGATGGAAATCGACTGTACGGGCCTTGATAAAATTATTAAAAATAGTAATAATTTGTTTAAAATCATAAGAAATGATTTGTGAAGAATTGGGATGAAAATTTCCATATTTGAAAAGGTAAAAATAGATTTTTATCGAAATGAACTAGTTTTGAACTAGAATAATAATTTATTTATTTTTAAATAAGTAAAGTTGATTTGAAATGGTTTTGAAAATAACCATAATTTCCAATAATTGAATTGGAATGGATTTGAATCGAAATTGTCTTTGGAATATTTCGATGTTGGATTTCGTGATTATACAGATATTGTTATGGAAATTTGAAAGATATATTTATATCGTTATTTCCAATACGATATTTGTTGATCGAAGAATTTGATATTGAATATAAGCCGATATATTTTCTATTCAGAGCCTTGTATTTAATATCAAATGTGATTTGGGTTTGTCGTGAATGGTGTCTTCATTAACACTGTTCTTAAACCCAGTTGAGAAAAAGATTAAATCTTGTTATTTAGATTTAATGAAGTGTGCCAATTAAATAATATTTAATTGGAATTGAATTGGGATTGATTTTTGGGTTTATCGTGAACGGTGTTTTAAATAACACTGGTTTTTTAACCCGATAATTAATGGAATGTGATTTTGGGTTTATCCTGAACCGTGTTTTAAATGACATTGGTTCTTTAACCCAGTTAAAGACAGGATATTGATTTGTGTAAAGATTAAAACTAAGTGGGGTTTTAATGAATCTTTAATTAGATTGAAATGGTCGAGAATGGAGTAGCACTAGTTTTGCTCCAGGCGATAGTTAAATCTTTAATTAGATTTGAACGTGAAATGGTAATTGAATTTACCGATAACACTGTGGTGTTAGATATGAAGTATTACCAGTTTTACTTCATGGGATGAATAGGTTGGGATTGGGAAATAAAATAAATGATTACTTCGGTGTGGTTCGCTAATCCCGACTAGTTTGAATTGATATTCAAAGGAAGATTAAAGAATAAATTTAAAGAATTTATCTTTGATAAAATTAATGGGAACCTTTCCCAAAGCATAAGAATATTTGAATAAAAGGATATTCTGAATTGGAATGAGGCGTATGTTGTGTTTGTGTAACACTTGTTTATTATATACGCGAGTTATTCAGAAAGACCGGGTTTATCCCATTTTGAATAACTGATTCGACGTGGTGTCGAGGATGAAGACGGTGGTCGAAGACCGGAGGTCTTCACGTCGTTTGGGTGATTACTGATGATCTTGATTGGGTCATACACCCAAGAGGAGGGAATCAGTTAGTGATCGTCCAGACGTACTTGGAGATTGATGGATATGCGGGGTACTAGGTGCCTTCGGTTTCGTTCAGACCCAGAACGAACTTGTAAATGGACTGTGTGTCTGACATTGAATTTTATTCTGTGTGATTGATTTCTATTAAATATATATATCTGTTTGGCGGCGGAGAATTTATTCTCTTTCTTAACGCCCTTCTCCGAGACGTACGAGTTTAGAGGTTATATATTGATGGGTATCAAACGCATGGAGTGAATTGCCTTTGTGGCATGCCTAAGTGGCAAATGATCAAGGCTTCTGTTGAAAAGTAGAGTCTTGTGGTGGATGATAAAAGCACGGCCTGTGTGGCATAGCTTTGTGTCACGATGATTCGCGAGCCTCACACCCCGGTAGTGGACTAGAAATGGGAGAGGACTACAGGGAGGGCATGTGTTTCCTTCTAGCTAGAAGTGGCGTCAGTGGTTTTACATGCCCTGACGAGTTTGACTTATGTGGATGTTGATGTTGCGAGGCGCCTCAGATATATCGGTCGATCCGGGACCGATGGAGTTATTGGACTTATTGACACCCCATAGGGTGGGGAAACGCAGTGTTCAGGCATTTTAATCCACATCGGTGGACCGGCCCTGTCACTCCAAAGGCTTGACTGAGTACCTGCCTGAGACACGGGCTAGAGCGTCTCGAATTCTGTGGGGGACGATCCCTTGCCTCGGTTCACAGGTGGAAATCCAACTTTCAATACGTGACATGTGCGGTTTTGATTGTAGAGCCTAGTATGGCGACATAGTGGGATGGGGCACTTATGACGTCTATGATTGATATTTATGATTTGAAATTGTTTTGACACTATACACTTATAGTAATAATAAAACATGAATATTTCACGTACCAAGCATTCTTGGCTATTATAAGGTAAAAACCCTATCCTCCGGCTTGCGTTGCATTGTGTGATGGGACCTGGGTCTTATAATAGCTTCATTTTTCTTTATTTAGCATTGCGCTATTTGTTTTATGCACTGGTATTCTTGGAAGGAAACCCATTCCGTGTTATACGGCATGGTCCCTTGATATATCTGATTTAAAGTAAAGATTAATAACTGTTTTAGTTCTCACACCAGTCACATGACTGACCTGGATTTTATTGTTTCAACCTAAACTTTGGGTGCACCTATTTTCCACACGGGCAGCTAGTAGTTTTGGTTTTGCAGATTTATATTTACAGGATCCTGATTTACAGCTAGAAAAATACTCGGAAAGCTTTGTATCCGTGTATTACTTCTAGTTGTGTTTTGTATTATTTTCTGCTGCTATGTAATTTATTGTAATCTCTGATATTTGTCAAATGTAAAATATTTATTCATACTTTGTATATTCTTGTATTCTGATGAAATTGTTTTAATAAACAATGAAATGTTCTTCTGTTTGCGTTCTATTTTTGTCGTGTTCTCAACGCAATCCATGCTTTCCTTTACGGGGAAGTTCGGGTCGTGTCAAAAATAAATATTCATAAACAAATCGGACGATTTGTTTATGTACACTGATTTGACTGATATTGATTGGGACGATAAATTTTACACATCGCCTGTAACAACCCAGATTTCGACGGACCGATTTTCTTTTCAAAAATCCAATCCATCGAAACCCGAGTTGGTTGCTCTGGTATCCTGTAGAAAAAGACAGAGAAAAGAGATATGTCAGAGTTCGGTAAACACCTCACAGCAGAAGGAGTAAAATATAATATATTTAAAACATGACTTTACCTTAATCAAAATATTGCTAAATCAGTATTCCCAAAGCTATAAGTATCTGTCTAACCTGCGAATGTTATGAGGAGGGGGTCAGAACATAAGTTCTGTGTGAATGAATTTAAACTACACTTCTTGAATAATCCTACATATACCGTTCAATTACACTTTCATATTTATTAGGTTATACGTGTTATAGCACTCAAAGCTTACACACACATCACACCCATCTACCCCCTAGTAGATTAACCTAATATAGTGTATATGTAGCTACCCCCAAGCTGAGGTACACCCCGTGATACCCCACTCGCATGGTCTCCTCCGTATCGCCACAGTAATATGCGCAGTCCCTCATCCTATGTCATAGTAACGTACAACGCTACATCCGCATAGAACCACTATCGCTGTGCTACGTAAGCGTACTGACTGCTATCCTCAAACTATTCGATCGAGTTTGGTTCCATCACCGAATAATGCCCTCTAGTCTACGATACATCACCCAGAGATGACATGGTTGTACCTAGACTTTCCCACGATCGTACTCAATGTTTCTACTGCACATAACCCCTACTTGTGCACCCAAGTTCCGTGGTAGGGCTACACCAGAAAACACGGAACTCGGTCGGGAGCTTTTCTATATCTGTACGGGCCCACCTCTAAGAGTGTCCAATGTACAGATATCCCTCGGGTCTGGTTTTTCTATGGTGGCTATGGCCCCACCTCAGCCCCTCCCACAACTAGTAAAGACCACACGAGCTAAGCGACCACCCCTTACAAGAAAACAATCTAAACATCCATGTGGGGTCTCCCCGCACCCGTCCCTTAATAGCAAAGGTTAACGATCTCTAGGGGTTAGCTCTTGTCTTTTCGCATTCCTTAGGCTGCTGGTGACAGGCGTCCGACGATCTTGCTATCGTTTGGTCTTGACCCTCCACCTCCGCCTGAGGCAATCTCCAAACCACCCTTAATGCAACCGCGTACAACATTCTGACTGCCCCCTACTTGTGCAGTCAAGGCCCACCCACCTGGTAGTTCTGCGCAGACCCAACCTCTGTAATCCTAGCCCGAAGTTAAACCACTACAGAGGACTACCAGGAGCACCTTTAGCGTCTCAGGAAGCCGCGTGCTTCCCCTTCCAGTCCGTTGGAGCCGCCAAAATAGCGAACGTGCGCTCTCCTCGTGCCTTATGACACCATCACGATCTATCTCGTTGGGTTATTCATCCTACAACGTACGGACTGCTTCAAGCGCCTTAGTTTTATATGTCATTAGACCCTAAGTCTAACCATTTATTTCACGCTTGTGCCACCTCGTCAACTTTCTCATTTAACTTGGTTATTCACATTAGCTTCTTTTTTTTCGTATTCACCAAGTTACCCTTGCTTATTAATTCAATTTATACTTAACCCACTTAAGTCCATTAATAATCCCACAACATGTTATTTTCCAATTTCATAAATTATTCCTTTTTTGGGTTACAACAACATGTTATACTTAATTCATAGTTAAGTATGCCTTATCCCACATACATACTGATTAGGAGAATAACCCTCTAAACACCAGCCCCGAAGACCGAAATCAACATCAGACTGGCACCCAGAGAATTGCTCAACCCAACCAACATATACGATTCTAATTTATTTCTTTTCCACTCATATAACTTATATCATTTTTAATTTCACATATCTCCTTTCCAAACCACTTAATTTAACTATATCTTTACATATAAGTTATCTCATCTTCCTTATCGTTTCCTATAACTTATCATGTCCCATAAGTTATAATTTGCACCTATTATCCTTTCTTGCCTTATTTAAGTTTATTCATAATAGGTTATTTATCATTCCCCATTTCTTGTCATTAATTTTAGATTAACTTATTTCATAATATAAGTCATCCCACCCATCAAGTCTTGTATTACATCTTAATTCATAACCTTCCCTTGTCCCTATGACAAGTTTGCCTATTATTTAATTTTACATCACCGCAACTCAAGTTTATAATAGGTAATTATCATTCCCCCATTACTATGTCATTAATTTTAGATTTGACTTAACCCTTCCTTTTACTTAACCCGTTACTTAAACTTTACCCAATTCAATTAATTTATGATACCGTTACGGGTCCCATTTGGTTAAGCATATCTAAATTTTGTTTCACATATCCCACTTAACCCCCTTTTTATTACAGTTTCCATGTCTTACACATGTTTTACTACGGTTAAATCTACCTTGGTTATGTCTTACATCACATGTCTAACAACGGTTAAGTCCACATTAGTTATGCTTTACATATCATTTATATCGCTCACTTAACCCACTAACCATACCCATGTCACCCTCATGTCTTATTATGGTTAGTATTTCTTAATTTATTAATTATGTCGTAACAATGTAGGACCTCTCACATTAGACGTCCGTTCGTGGCTGCTGGATTTGCCCGGCGGTTACGGGCAGACTTATACCACAATGCGCCTAACCTCGTGTCATAAACCGTTACGCCTCTAGTTCTGGCCGTTGACCTCTCACATTAGACGTCCGCTTGTGGTTGCTAGATTTGTCGGGCGGTTCCAGGCAGTCTTACACCACAAACGTGCCTAGCCTCGTGTCATAGGCGTTCATTAACAATCGTCATTCACCCAAACCCCAGATTCATGTCATGTGTTCCAAATTCAACTAATTACATTTCATTTTTATGCCTATTCCAATTTGCCATTCACTACACCAATTACATAATAGTTATCCAATTTTCATATTACCCAAATTATCCAATTATAGCCAAATTCACTAATTCCATGTTATTCATACCCAAACATGCCAATTTCCAATATCCAATTATACCCAATTTCAAATAATCAATATTTTCCTAATATATATACCCCAACATTCCCACGTTCATACATATAATCTAATTCACCCTCTAGGCTTACTTTTCAAGTCACGAATAAATTTTACCAATCCATGTTATCCAATTACATGTTGTTAATATTGAATTATACCAATTCCATATCCAATGACAATTATGTCAAACTTACATAAATTCAACATTATAGATTATATTCCTTCACTGCATAAAATAGATTATGCCCAATATATGCAATAACAATTGTTATGCCACAAACCCCAAAATTACAGATTATATTCCAATATCCCTATGTTCCAATTGTGCGTATTGTATAATAAGATTTCGTCTAGGTTCGAGATAACCTAGATCCAAAAATAAAAAGGGGAAAGGATAAAAAGGAGAGAACTCAAACGTAGGCATAAACAGATCTTATTAAATTAACATCATATTCATTATGGGGAATGGTAAACGATAGAAGCAACATTATACAACAAATATAGTTTAAATCCAATCACTTTGACTGGATTAGAGAAATAAGCGATTTGTTGTTGATGTAGAACGATGATTTAATCTTCTTATTTGATTATTGGTGAAGAGCTTGAATCGTTAATGAAGAATTTTACTTCTTGATTTGATTAAACTCCAAAGTTGCTGAAGAGCTTGCAATTTAGTTTAAGGTTTTAGGGGCGGCGGCCATGTTTGGTTGAAGTTTGGCGGCATGGAGGCGTCAAAAGGAATTGTTTATGAATTAGGTTATGTCTAGGCACTATTCTATAGGTGTAGAGAGCGTTTTAGGGCCCTAGGATTGACCTAGAAGCCATCCGGTCCGTACAGCACGTCAAACCATGTCACAGGAACAAAAACTGCCCAGATCTGAGGTAGGTCGACCCCCAGGTCGACTTCCTTGGGGGTAGGTCGACCCCCAGGTCGACCCCCTGGTCGACCTGACCCCCAGGTCGACCTGCCCTGTTCTGGGCGGGAAATTTCCCGCCCAGCTACCTGGGTCGAATTTCGAACTGTTTTGAATCTTCCGAAGGCCATAACTATTTCATACGGAGTATGTTTTTTGAAAACCTGGACGCTATTTCATGTAGAATTCCGAGACGAACGCAATGGTGATGTCCATTTTACTTAATTCCTGATATTTAAATTAAGTATCCTTATTTTATTATCTTCTCCGTTACGTACACTTCCATTGAATTAATCTTTCCTTCTCTTTCATGTTAAGTAATTTTCATTGTACATCACCATTATTAACCTATCTATGCATATATATACATTTTTAATTATATTAAAAATGCGGGGTGTTACATTCTCCTACCCTTAAAGAATTTCGTCCCCGAAATTCGATAAGAGTAAAATAGATAATCCCTCGCAACATCCATCCATCAAGTGTGCATCCAATTGTTGCAAACATTGTGCACATGTGCAAAGTGAGATACATCATAGTAAAGTATGTATGCCTAATTTGGATCCAACTATATGTATGCAAATAATAAAAATTCTTTCAAAACATGATGCTCGCATCCTAAATATACTTGCAGTTCTATATGAATACAATATTTTTGAAAAATCAAAACGTTTTTCATCCACATTTTCCTACACTCTTACAGTGTAAGAGCATAGTTCATCCAATTTTCGCATCCAAAATCCTACCAACCATCATTAAATTCGAAATTTAGAAAAAAACTAATTTTCCAAATTCGATTTCTTATGTTACGAAAAGGTGTAAAATGGAAAAATTCACATCCTCCATTTTTCTTTTCTAATCGTACTTGGATTTTTATATGACTATTTTATGAAGATTTCCTATTTTCCTATTCAAGTACAATCACATAAGAAAATTTCTTCTCCTTTTCCACTTATCTTGGAAAATTTTAATATTTATTCATCTTTTTCTTAAGATTTCCATTTTCTTTTCCCGTCTCGTTTTGCTGCTTGATTGATTCTATTGTTTTCTTTTTAGTTAGGCTAGTTTCTTTCTTAGCTTATTTGACTTAATCAAATTACTAAAGTTTATTATTTTCAAATAAGCCTTTTCGTTTTCAACTCAAACGGCATCCTACACAGCTACTACTATGGGCCAAGAATCTTAGGACTTATGTCACGAGTCCACTCAACAGGATCTATACACTTGCTTGCCCTTCACTACCTAGTAGTCACCACTAGACCATGCTGTGTATTACTAGCCTATACTTCTCTTTCAAGCAACAATCCTTTTCTTTTTCTCAAGCAACAAACCTAGGTTTCTCAATGCTTATGCATTCTACGGGAAATTTTCCATTAGTTTAATATTATCTAATCCCTGACTGTAAATTGGCAAGAAAATAACTCTCTAAGTATCAACCCCGAAGACCGAAATCAACATTCAGAGAATTTCTCATCTCAACCAATTCCCAGTTGGTTCTAATAGCTTTAACTTTATCTCGTTCTTTCTAGGCCTTAATCCTTAACTACTCCATTTTTAAAACATGGTTTGGTCTTCTTTCTTTTTATTACATTCTTCTTTCAAAAAAAAACTAAAGTGGTAAAAACTTTATTCTTTTCTCAAAAACTTGCTTTTGCCAAACCATAAAAACATGGTATAAAGTAAAATTGCAAAAAAAAAAAAAATCAAATCACAAACTGGAGTAGACAAGGATGACTAATGAGTTACACTGTTCCTATTTACAATGTTAACTTTGGTTGCTAAGGCGCAAATATCTACTCTATTCTTGCACTCTACCGCTTATTTTGTTTACCCAACAAAATTTCTTTTTAAAACAACAATCAAAATTTATTGTTAACCGAATAGAGATTTCAAAACTTCTTTTCATATATGAAAACTAGCGAGCTATTTATGCTCCATAATATGCACCTTTTCATGAGAGAATTCTTTTAAAACAAGAAATCATTGTTTTACCCAATATACCTCACTTTACTTTAAAACCCATCATGCACTAAAAACATCAAAATACTTTTAAGATCAAAATTTGGAAAAACACCGCAAACTCTCTTACTTATTCAAGTTCTTAAAAGCTTATCATTGGGTTAGACTCAAAGCGGGTCTTCAACTCGACTAGGCTTTCCTAGGCACTTATGCAAATTCAATTCTCTCGACTATATATATTCCTAACCCATTTTCCACATCTTAACCTTTTCCAATCTATAAGGTTTCACTTCCGAACCCACTACTCTGAAATAACATTCCAGTTTTAATTCTATGGGATACTTTCATTCTCAAATACCAATTCATATTGTACGCTTTCCAACCAAACCACCTAAGCATCTCAAAAAAATTTATGTTTATTACTTTAGTGTATAAACTAAATATCCCAACTCTTTCCCTACCTAGTGGGCTACTTTATGGATTTAGGTTTATAATATATTTATATTTTAGAAAATACAAATACGTTCACTCAATATCTCCCTAAGATCACTAAACCGAAGCTCTGATACCAGATGTAACAACCCAGATTCCGACGGACCGATTTTCTTTCAAAAATCCAATCCACCAAAACCCGAGTTGGTTGGTCTTGTATCCTGCAGAAAAAGTCAGAGAAAAGAGATATGTCAGAGTTCGGAAAACACCTCACAGCGGAAGGAGTAAAATATAATATATTTAAAACATGGCTTTACCTTAATCACAATACTGCTAAATCAGTATTCCCAAAGCTATAAGTCTTTGTCTAACCTGCGAATGTTATGAGGAGGTGGTCAGAACATAAGTTCTATGTGAATGAATTTAAACTACACTTCTTGAATAATCCTACATATACCGTTCAATTACACTTTCTTATTTATTAGGTTATACATGTTATTAGCACTCAAAGCTTACACACACGTCACACCCATCTACCCCCTAGTAGATTAACCTAATATAGTGTATATGTAGCTACCCCCAAACTGAGTTAGACCCCGTGATACCCCACTCGAACGGTCTCCTCCGTGTCGCCACAGTAATATGCGCAGTCCTTCATCCTATGCCATAGTAACGTACAACGCTACATCCGCATAGAACCACTATCGCTGTGCTACGTAAGCGTACTGACTGCTATCCTGAAACTATTCGATCGAGTTTGGTTCTATCACCGAATAATGTCCTCTAGTCTACGATACACCACCCAGAGCAGACATGGTTGTACCTAGACTTTCCCACGTACGTATCATCAATCGTACTTGATGTTTCTACTGCATATAACCTCTACTTGTGCACCCAAGTTCCATGGCAGGGCTACACCTGAAAACACGGAACTCGGTCGAGAGCTTTTTTATATCTGTACGGGCCCGCCTCTAAGAGTGTCCAATGTACAGATATCCCTCGGGTCTGGTTTTTCTATGGTGGCTATGGCCCCACCTCAGCCCCTCCCTCAACTAGTAAAGACCACACGAGCTAAGCGACCACCCCTAACAAGCAAACAATCTAAACATCCATGTGGGGTATCCCAGCACCCGTCCCTTGATAGCAAAGGTTAACGATCTCTAGGGGTTAGCTCTTGTCTTTTTGCATTCCTTAGGCTGTTGGTGACAGGAGTCCGACGATCTTGCTATCGTTTGGTCTTGACCCTCCACCTCCTCCTGAGGCAATCGCCGAACCACCGTTAATGCCACCGCGTACAGCATTCTGACTGCCCCCTACTTGTGCAGTCAAGGCCCACCCACCTGGTAGTTCTGCGCAGACCCAACCTCTGTAATCCTAGCCCGAAGTTAAACCACTACAGAGGACTACCAGGAGCACCTTTAGCGTCTCAGGAAGCCGCGTGCTTCCCCTTCCGGTCCGTTAGAAGCAGCCAAAATAGCGAACGTGCGCTCTCCTCGTGCCTTATGACACTATCATGATCTACCTCGTTGGGTTATTCATCCTACAACGTACGGACTGCTTCAAGCGCCTTATTTTTACATGTCATTAGACCCTAAGTCTAACCATTTATTTCCCCATTGTTCCACCTCGTCAACTTTCTCATTTAACTTGGTTATTCACATTAGCTTCTTTTTTTTTCGTATTCACCAAGTTACCCTTGCTTATTAATTCAATTTATACTTAACCCACTTAAGTCCATTAATAAGCCCACAACATGTTATTTTCCAATTTCATAAATTATTCCCTTTTTGGGTTACAACAACATGTTATACTTAATTCATAGTTAAGTATGCCTTATCCCACATACATACTGATTAGGAGAATAACCCTCTAAACACCAGCCCCGAAGACCGAAATCAACATCAGACTGGCACCCAGAGAATTGCTCGGCCCAACCAACATATATGATTCTAATTTACTTCTTTTCCACTCATATAACTTATATCATTTTTAATTTCACATTTCTCCTTTTCAAACCACTTAATTTAAGTATATCTTTACATATAAGTTATCTCATCTTCCTTATCGTTTCATATAACTTATCCAGTCCCATAAGTTATAATTTCCACCTATTATCCTTTCTTGCCTTATTCAAGTTTATTCATAATAGGTTATTTATCATTCCCCATTTCTTGTCATTAATTTTAGATTAACTTATTTCATAATATAAGTCGTCCCACCCTTCAAGTCTTGTATTACATCTTAATTCATAACTTTCCCTTGTCCCTATGACAAGTTTTCCTATTATTTAATTTTACATCACCACAACTCAAGTTTATAATAGGTAATTATCATTCCCCCATTATTGTGTCATTAATTTTAGATTTGACTTAACCCTTCCTTTTACTTAACCCGTTACTTAAACTTTACCCAATTTAATTAATTTATGATACCGTTACGGGTCCCATTTGGTTAAGCATATCTAAATTCTGTTTCACACGTCACACGAGTCCCACTTAACCCCTTTTTTATTACAGTTTCCTTGTCTTACACATGTTTTACTATCGTTAAGTCTACCTTGGTTATGTCTTACATCACATGTCTCACAACGGTTAAGTCCACATTAGTTATGCTTTACATGTCATTTATATCGCTCACTTAACCCACTAACCATACCCATGTCACCCTCATGTCTTATTATGGTTAGTATTTCTTAATTCATTAGTTATGCCGTAACAATGTATGTTCGTTCGTGGCTGCTAGATTTGTCGGGCGGTTCCGGGAAGATTTATACCACAACGCGCCTAACCTCGTGTCATAAACCGTTACGCCTCTAGTTCTTACCGTTGACCTCTCACATTAGACGTCCTCTTGTGGTTGCTGGATTTGCCGGGCGGTTCCGGGCAGTCTTACACCACAAACGCGCCTAGCCTCGTGTCATAGGCGTTCATTAACAATCGTCTTTCACCCAAACCCCAGATTTATGTCATGTGTTCCAAATTCAACTTAATTACATTTCATTTTTATGCCTATTCCAATTTTCCATTCACTATACCAATTACATAATAGTTAGCCAATTTTCATATAACCCAAATTATCCAATTATAGCCAAATTCACTAATTCCATGTTATTCATACCCAAACATGCAAATTTCCAATATCCAATTATACCCAATTTCATATAATCAATATTTTCCCAATATATATACCCCAACATTCCCACGTTCATACATATAATCTAATTCACCCTCTAGGCTTACTTTTCAAGTCACAAATAAATTTCACCAATCCATGTTATCCAATTACATGTTGTTAATATTGAATTATACCAATTCCATATCCAATGACAATTATGTCAAACTTATACAAATTCAACACTATAGATTATATTCCTTGACTGCATAAAATAGATTATGCCCAATATATGCAATAACAATTGTTATGCCACAAACCCCAAAATTACAGATTATATTCCAATATCCCCATGTTCCAATCGTGCGTATTATATAATAAGATTTCGTCTAGGTTCGAGATAACCTAGATCCAAAATTAAAAAGGGGAAAGGATAAAAAGGAGAGAACTCAAACGTAGGCACAAATAGATCTTATTAAATTAACATCATATTCATTATGGGGAATGGTAAACGATAGAAGCAACATTATACAACAAATATAGTTCAAATCCACTCACTTTGACTGGATTAGAGAAATAAGCGATTTGTTGTTGATGTAGAACGTTGATTTAATCTTTTTATTTGATTATTGGTGAAGAGCTTGAATCGTTGATGAAGAATTTTACTTCTTGATTTGATTAAACTCCAAAGTTGCTGAAGAACTTGCAATTTAGGTTAAGGTTTTGGGGGCGGCGGCCATGTTTGGTTGAAGTTTGGCGGCATGGAGGCATCAAAAGGAATTATTTATGAATTAGGTTAGGTCTAGCCACTATTTTATAGGTGTTGAAAGCATTTTAGGGCCCTAGGATTGACTTAGAAGCCATCCGGTCCGTACAGCACGTCAAACCACGTCACAGGAACAAAAACTGCCCAGATCTAGGGTAGGTCGACCCCTAGGTCGACCTGCCCAGTTCTAGGCGGGAAATTTCCCGTCCAGATGCCTGGGTCGAATTTCGAACTATTTTGAATCTTCCAAAGGCCATAACTCTTTCATACGGAGTCTGATTTTCGAAAACTTGGACTCTATTTCATGTAGAATTCCGAGACGAACGCAATGGTGATGTCTATTTTACTTAATTCTGATATTTAAATTAAGTATCCTTATTTTATTATCTTCTCTATTACGTACACTGCCATTGAATTAATCTTTCCTTCTCTTTCATGATAAGTAATTTTCATTGTACATCACCATTATTAACCTTCTATGCATATATATACATTTCTAATTATATTAAAAATGCGGGGTGTTACATCGCCCAACTGCACAAATAAATATGTGTTTGTTGTTTGAAAACCCCACACGGGTATTGGGATGATATTGGACATACACTAATCCCAATAGTTAGTTGTATGTCAATCGATTGGTTGACAGGCTGTTATAAGTGTTAAATATTTATATTTAATGCTTATACAGTGTAGAATGCACTCTGGATGATGGATGATTATTTATCACTGTTGTTGTATACATGTATTGTATGAAATCCATATAATCAAATTATATGGTAATTGACTATGTCTGATTCCAGTTCAGAAAGAATGAATATTTTAAAATAACGATTATTTTAAAATAACGAATATTTTCAAATAATATTCATAAAAGAATCAAAATATGATTTTGATGTCCGATTTGGGATGGACACGAATATATTCAAATATATAAAGCCGTGTTGATTAGATTGATGCCATTTTGACGTGAACAATATTTATATATCGATTTTATTCATTTTTATAATGAATATCGAAAAGGAATTGATTTCAAAATCAAATGTTATGAAAATACTATCATTTATGTATCGATGATATGGAATATTCAATTTTGATTTGAAATTGAATATGAAGTTGAAATCGTTTCGAAAACGATTTATCAAATACGTTTTGAAAGGAAATCGACGAAATAAATATTATATATATTATATATATAATATAATGGCCTGAATAGAACGTGCCGCGCTGCGGTAGTTCGCGAATTTCGACCAATGACTTCGAATGGACATTACAGGAGATCCGACCGTCGGATTCTCCTAAAACCGGAACCATTGGGTTCGTATCGAAAAGAGACTTCTAACGAATATTAGAGATTGGAAATCTAACGATTGGATTTGGAATTATGTCTAAATCAAATTTGAAAAAGGTCGTTGTAAGTGCAGTTCGATGGCCGTTTATGGAAATCGACTGTACGGGCCTTGATAAAATTATTAAAAATATCAATAATTAGTGTAGAATTATAAGAAATGATTTGGAAAGAATTAGAATGAAAAATTCCATATTTGAAAGGATAAAATTATGTTTTTATCAAAATGAACTAGTTATGAACTAGAATTATAATCCAATATTTTTAAATAATTAAATTGGATTTGAAATGGTTTTAAAATAACCAGAATTTCCAATATATGAATTGGAATGGAACAGAATCGAAATTACCTTCAGAATATTTTGATATTGGGTTTCGTGATTATATGGATATTGTGGAGGAATTTGGAAGATATATATATCGTTATTCCAATACAATATTTGTTGGTTTCAGAATTCGACATTGAATATAAGCCGATATATTTTCTCTTCAGAGCCTTGTATTTAATATCGAATTGGATTTTGGGTTTTTCATGAATGGTATCTTTAGTAATACTGTTCTTAAACCCAATGGAGTTAAGAAAATTAGAAACTGACTGGAGATTAGTTAAGTTAAATGGTTTCCGGGGTATTGATCTGATGTTGGTTTCGGCCTTCGGGGTTAATACTTAGGGAATTGTTCCCTTGCTAATTTATGGTTAGAGACTGATGGAATGTGAATTGGGTTAATTGTGAACTTTGTTTTTAACGACATTCATTATTTAACCTGATTTACGATGAAATGTGATTTGGAATTTATAAATCTTTTTATTAAGATTTAACATGAATTTTCCAAAGTAAAGTTTTCCAATTTAATATGTATTAAATTGGAATTGAATGAAATTCGATTTGATAATAATCGAAATGAAAATCTGTGGAGGAAGACTATTAATACAGATGGAATCTAAAGGGTGTTGCCGATATTCCATTTATATTATTGGTCAGATACGGAAATTGATATCAATTATATATTTATTTGTTCTTGCATGAAAATTCTCTAATTAATGGAATGTGATTTTGTTTTTTCGTGAATGGTATCTTTAATAATATTGTTCTGAAACCCGACGGAGTTAAGAAAATCAGAAACTAACTGGAGATTAGATAAGTTGAATGGTTTCCTGGGTATTGATCTGATGTTGGTTTCGGCTTTCGGGGTTAACACTTAGGGGATAGTTCACTTGCTAATTTACGGTTAAAGGTTGATGGAATGGAATGTGATTTTGGGTTTATAGTGAACCGTGTTTTAAATGACATTGGTTCTTTAACCCAGTTAAAAACAGGATATGATTTCCCAGGTTAAATGTAACACCCCACCTCCGCTAGGGTCACTCACAAAGGGAATGCACTAGTTTTGGAGAGGTATTATCGATATAACATCACAGAATTATCACAAGACAGAACAAAAATAAATAATTAAGTAAACAGCGGAAGAATTTATGAGTAAAACAGAACTTCATTTTATTCCAAAATAAAACATGTCTCTTACAAACATTTCAGATAACAACTTCCTTACAACTGTCTTGTAATAATAGCCAAAGAAGCAATGACTTAAAAACAGAAAAACTGCTTATTCCCCAAGTGCAATAAAAAGAAGCAGCCATAACAAACCGTACATGCTGAGCCAAAGCAAGTGATATCCAGGCTAAGAGCTAGTGTTTCCTCCCTGAGAACCTGGGGGGGAAACGAAAGAAAAAGAGGCGAAAGGAAAAGGGTCAGTCATAAAGACTGAGTAAGTCCTAGTGACTTTCAGTGTAAAAACGGTTAAAACAACCTGTCATGTATGAACTGGAACTAAACTTAAGAATGGTGTCAAGGTGAACAAGATAGACTAAGGTGATCAGGATAAGTCAAGACAAGTCAAGTAAAGCATCACATGTTCGAGATTCGTTGCATCGACTGTACTAGTATACTAAGCCCATATCACAAGTTAATCACGAAATAAATCCCACGGCCCAATATCATGAAATGACCCTGAAACGGGGTCTGACCCAAGTACGGGGTCCTATGGAGCGATTATCTAGTCGATCGGCTCCCTACAAGTTCTAGCTTGTCAAGTGTCCGTGTCATACGGTTAATCACGAATGTAGTCACCTGTGCTGGGTCCACCTTCGGGTGTATCAGCCCTAGGGTGTTAACCCCTGACACGATTCAAGATGCACAGATAAATCTACGGATACCCAGTGCCTGCCCCGGAATACGTGCACGACCGTAGTCCACCGAACCTACACTGGCATACCCCACTGCCGTCGTTCACCTCTTACAATCAGCCCAGTAATCATGCCCCACCCGGCCTAGCCCTAGGGTACCTTGATACATCTAGAGGGTTACTGCTGAAAAGGGTCGTGTCTAGGGTTTCGCCTACAGATTAGGTCATGTAATTCGTGACCTAACCCGCCTAACCGATTAAGTCATGTAATTCGTGACCTAATCCTTTTCCAGTCCAGCCGTGTCAAGATGGTTAAGTATGTCATTTAAATTCGTGACTTAACCCGCCTACGTGTCATATCAAGTTGGCTAAGTGTTGTCATTTCGAGTTCATGACTTAGCCCTACAAATCGTGTTCAAGTTGGTTAAGTTGTCTTTTCATGTTCATGACTTAACCCTAATTGGCATTAATTGATTCGTTAATGCACCGAACCACTCACATTGGATCCTATTGTTCGTAGCCACTGGATTGGCCGGGCGGTTCCGGGCAGGTTTACGCTACGAACTCAACCCAACCTCGGGTTTCAAGCGCGATATGACCAACTACCCACATTGGATTCTATTGTTTGTAGCAACTGGATTCGCCAGGCCGTTCCGGGCAGATTTACACTACAAACTCAACCCAACCTCGAGTTGGCCACTTTCTTGTTTTCTAAAGTCATGCCCATGTTCTTATCAAATTCGTGCTACTTTCATAGCATGTTCATATAAATTTTATGTCCAACTAAGGCATGTTTCAAGTCAAGTTATGGCATGTTCAAGTCAAGTTTTCGTGCCATATTTCAAGTTGTGAAAATTAGGCTCACATCCTTAAAACTAAAGTTAATTAGGCTCACATCCTCCCCTTTTTAAACACATAAATTTCATCCCTATTTTTGAAACGTAGCCTTTATTTTTCCGAAAATGCCCTCATTCAAATTTTCATGGTGTAGGGATTGTTTATAGGTTACGTATTAGGTTTTTTTTTTAACAGAAACAAAATTTTCACTTTCATGGCGGCGGCGACTCCATCTTTCATCTCGGTGCTTCCTCTGCCTAATATATTTTCCAGCGCAATCATCAAGGACAAAAACCAGAGCTCTCAAAGGCCATTCCGGATCTGGATCTTCACCTAGCTCACACCTCTTTCGAAACCAAGCCTGTGTTAATGGCCGCGAATTTCTCTTCCATCCTTCGTGGGTCGATGTTCTGTTCCTGGAATTCTCGTATCAGTTCCTGCTCCAGTTGGTCTTGGTCTTGTTCTTGTACGGATGTCGTCGTGGCTGCTTCTTCTTGGTTCTCGTTTCTGATGGAGTTGAGTTTGTGGAGGGGCAGCTTGGGGATTTTGAGGAAGTTTAGGACTTTAGAGTTTGGGAACGGTTTGGAGGGGTGAAGGGGAGCGTTGGGGAAGAAGCAAGGGGGGTCCTCTTCACAGATCCGAGATTCGAGGTATTTCCTTTTTTTCTTATGGCTTTCGGTGGGTAAAGTCTCGTCGTAGATTGCAAATTTTGATTTGATATCTTGTATTTGCTGTTCAAATTCTGAGTTTTTTACACTCTGGTTTGTGGATTGTGTCGTTTTTTACACTCTGGTTTGATATCTTGTATTTGCTGTTCAAATTCTGAGTTCAACTTTTGTTTATTTATTTTTTTACTTTGATAATCGGATTTGATTGAAAATCCGAAACTTGGGGTGATCAAAGCTGAGGCTAGCACAGCAATTTTGTCACCTGTGGTTTGGTTGAATGCTGGTAATTATCTCATGTTGGAGATTCATTAGTGACTGTACTCGGCCATTTCTGAATATTTATATGCAATTATTCCAGATATATGCATATATGTATGCAATTTTTCATCAAACAAACAGAAAAACATATTATTTTACAAATATATTCATATTTCTATGCATATATCTGGAATACTTGCATATAAATATTCAGAAATTATTGTTTTTTGCTGAATTGTACGCATGTATTTATATTATTCTGAAGCAATTTTTTTCCCCTATTTTTTTATTTTATTTGTAGGATAAATATAATTTTTTTATTAGCATAAAAATACGATTTTTCATATGATAAGGTCCTGAAAAAAACATATATCCGTGAAACCATTGTTAGCACTTGTGGGTTTTTGCTGAAATTCTGATAAAAAGTTGCGGACAAATCTGCATCTATTCTAAATATATGCATATCTGTATGCAATTTTTTAGCAAACAAACATAAAAACATATTATTTTAAAAATATATTCATATTTCTATGCATAAATGTAGAATACTTGCATATAAATATTCAGAATTTTTAGTTATTTTGCTGAATTGTGCGCATTTATTTATATAATTCTGAAGTAGTTTCTGTAATTTAGGTTACTGCACATTAAGCTTATTAATGTTCATTTTCTTTTATTTATAACAGTGTTCCGGCGGATATTGGTGTTATCGTGTTGTTGAAGATTGGTCGTCCATCCTTTTCCAAATGATCGGAATCTGCATTTGTTTCTACAGAGACTACTAGATGTGGTTTGCGCTGGGTCTTAACAAAATTATTTGTTCTTCAAAAGATCATCAACTCTGCTTTGTAAATGTGATAAATTTTTTGATGTCGTACATGTAAATGTGGTCTGTACTTATTTTTTGATGTAGTACACGTAAATGTTATGAAATTTTTCATGTAAGTATGCACATATTTCTGTTATTTGCATATATATATATATATATATATATATATATATGCATCTTGTTATAATTATCTGTATTTACTTTTTTGTCATTTCTTGTGTTTCAGCAATTATGCAATACAGTTCTGTATTTGTATGCAATTATTTCTCTTATTTGCGCAAAACTAATAATTTATTTTCTGCATAATATTAATGTACGTATGCAATTATTACACATCGTTGCATAAATGTATGCAATTTTACATAATATATGTAGATAATTGTCTAGTTTTTCGTACAAAATAGAAAAAAATAATAAAAAAATCATTTTACGTAATATATTTATATAATTATCTAGTTTTTTTAAAAAATCAAAAAAAGTAATAAAATAATCGCTATTGGAGTGATCGACTGTTTTCCAGAATTGTTGGATTAGGTTTATGAGCGTGATAATAGGAGCGATACACTGAGTAAATGAGGACAAACAGTTGTTGGATATTTTTTAAGGTGTGTAAGGGTAGATCTGGAATATTTTTAGCGGAAATTCAAAAATAGGGATGTATTCTATATTATTTTTATCACCGGGTTTTTTTATATTTTGAAACTTAATAGGGACCTGTAAAAAACGCACCCTTTCATGTTCTACTTATGCCAAATTTCACGGTTTATGATTATAATCAATTCAAGTTTTGCCTATTCTACCCAATCGTGTCCCCAACGTATATAAGCGTACTTCGTTCACAAGTACAAACAATTCAAGAGATAAAGGGGAATAACACCAAACATGTGATAGGCATATGTGACAATTCCAACATCACTTGCATAATAAACAGGCTATAACATATCACATGGTTTCAATACTAGCATGATAATAACTTTGCAAAGTAATGGTTCCAACTTAGTCTAACATGATGATTTCAACTTTACATCATAGGCATAATAATCATTGCGGGCATAATAATAATTTTATTACAAACATGAAACATTAAAGGCATGGTAATTCTAATAGGCATAGTGGATTCCAATTTAGTATTTTTAACATAATGATTCTCATCTAGCATTATAAACATAATGATTCCAACCTAGCAATTCCCAATTTGTCATTAACATGATAGGTATATTAACATCACGGACATAGTTTCATTAACATCATAGACATGGTTTAATTAGCATCATAGGCATGGTTTAATCAACATAAAGATTTCAATAGACATAGTGATTCCATGGACATGTATTAGTCCAACTTGCCATACGATTAAGCCCAAGTGATTCATAACAACATCAAAATCATGATAAGTTTAACTTGCAACATTAACATAGCAAGATTCCCAAATTATGATTCAAAGTTAAACTATATAAACATGGATTAATAATAGTTCCTAAATCCGGTTTCAATTCATAGCATGTCCATGTTATTTTAGCGTTTTTTGCCTAAAAAGTGACATAGAACTTACAATATGAAGCAAGCAATCCAAATCAAAACTTTAAATCAAATAGCCCCAAATCCGTTGTTTAAAGCGTCGTAGTTGTTGTAGCTTCTAGTTGTAGCCTTCAAGAATCATCCTTCGTCTTCTTTAATTTTGTTCTTTGTATTTTTAATTTAGAGTTCTAGGTTTAATGGCGGCTGCATGAGTGCTAAAATGAAATAGTATGATTTAGGCTAGGTCTTAGGGACTTTTTATAGTTGTAGGAAATTGATTTCAGCCTTTAGATTAACCCTAGAATAGGTCTGAGCCATCCAAAATCGTCACAAGCCCCCAAAACAAGACCCAGGAGCCAAAACAGGTGCACCAGAAAAACTGGTCCGACAGGGGGGGTAGACCCCTAGGTCGACATGGGTGTCGACCCATGGGTCGACATGGGTGTCGACCCATTGGGGGGGGGTCGACACTAGTGTCGACCCCTGTGTCGACCCTGCCTGAGGCGGGATTTTTCCCGCCTACCCTGAATTCTGAAAATTTGAATCTGTTCTTGAATTTGAATTTTTCGTGAAACTTTGCGAGGCCATATCTCGATCATACGAACTCCGATTTACGAAATTTCGGACTCTATTTCGCGTATTTTTCCGAGACGAACGCAATGGCACCACCCGTTTTCCCTGATTCAGATTTTATCATTTAATTCTGCCATGTTTTAAGTTATAACGTGTTGTTCAAAATACGGGTTGTTACATTCTCCCCACCTTAAAGGATTTCGTTCCCGAAATCTCCAAGTTAGGAAGAACGCATCCTACCATCCATCATCCATCTACTCAAAACATCATCCACAAGCAACCATGGTCCTTAAAAGACTTCTAATGTTTTATGAACACATGCAAAGAGTGTGTGTATATGTTCCTTAGCTAATGCTAATGATCAGGCCTGATTGATCTTCTAAATGCATAATATGTTTAGTGAAATGAATCCAATATGTATGCAAAATTTTCCTATTATAATTCATAATTTCTACATGAGTGCACAAACATTCAATCATATGCAACAACCAAATGATAGTACAACCAAGTTTCCAAAATAAACACTCATGCATATGCAAGTATGAAACTGTGACTGAGCCGATCTAGTGCCTAATGTGTATTCATGCATCCACGAGCAACCATTTGCGACCACTTGCAACCATTTCGCAATCATAACATGTTTCAATTACATGTTTACATCCAAAAAGATTCTACCTATGGTTCCCAAGATAGGATCGAGGAGATAACAAGATAAAACAAAGCATCTAGAAAAAGAAGTTAACGATGTACCCCTAGAAGGTCCGGTCTGCTTTTTTAGGGCAGTCCTTGCTGATGTGTCCAGTCTCCCCACAATGAAAACATTCACCTTGCTTTCTCTTCCTCTTTCTACAATCCTTGGCTATGTGCCCTTCCGTACCACAGAAATTGCATTTCCTTTTATCACGTGAGTTGTCGTTCTTGCCTCCTTTCTCGGGGTCTACCTTCTTATTCTGAGAATCGTTGGGCTTGACCTCTTTCTTGCCCTTCTTATCTTCCTCATACAGTAGGGCCATATCCATTAAGCTTTCAAAGGTCGCCCCCATGGGCACATGAGTCATGGCCAAACCATGTAGTGGCTCGTTCAAGCCCCGTGCAAAACGTAGCGCCTTTTTCTGAGGAGTGTTGACTAACTCCAATCCGAAGCGAGCAAGCTGATTGAAACGGTTCACGTATTCTTTAACTGTCATATTTCCTTGTTTAAGGGCCAGAAACCGTTCCATTTGGAGACTCTCCTCTGCTGATGACAAGAACTTAAGCCCAAATCTCCCTCTAAAGTCCGCCCAAGTCTTAATGGGCCTAGTAGCGTTGGTGACTTCGCACCAATAAGAAGCTTCCTCTTTCATGAGCCACGCCGCCAACTGTACTTTCCTATTGTCCTCTACCTCAAAGATAACAAACAAGTCTTCGATTTCCTTCAACCAATTCCGTGCCTCAACAAAAGTCTCAGTTCCTAGGAAATCCTTTCCGCCCATGGCCTTAAAGTCCTTGCATATCTTTGAAAAAGCGGTTTCTCGCGGAGGTTGAGGAGGATGAGGAGGAGGATTGGCTGGGCCTGCCACATTAGCCCGAGCCTCGAGGAAACGACGGAACCAAGTGGGTATATTGACACCCTCGGGAAGATTAAGATCGTCGGCCATGATAAGTTGAAAACGAAAAAGGAAAAGATTCAAACGAGGAAAAAAAGATTGTGCTAATGGCTTTTTGGGGAATAGCCTTTTAAAATAAACCAACTTTTCTTGAAAAGTGCTTCTTTGTAAATGGTTTTGAAAAAAAAAATCAAAAGGTTTTCAAAACTTTTGCCCAGTTTTGGTAACCTTCTACTCTGATACCAAATGTAACACCCCACCTCCGCTAGGGTCACTCACAAAGGGAATGCACTAGTTTTGGAGAGGTATTATCGAGATAACATCATAGAATTATCACAAGACAGAACATAAATAAATAATTAAGTAAACAGCGGAAGAATTTATAAGTAAAACAGAACTTCATTTTATTCCAAAATAAAACATGTCTCTTACAAACATTTCAGATAACATTTTCCTTACAACTGTCTTGTAATAATAGCCAAAGAAGCAATGACTTAAAAACAGAAAAACTGCTTATTCCCCAAGTGCAGTAAAAAGAAGCAGCCATAGCAAACTGTACATGCTGAGCCAAAGCAAGTGATATCCAGGCTAAGAGCTAGTGTTTCCTCCCTGAGAACCTGGGGGGGGGGGGGGAAACGAAAGAAAAAGAGGCGAAAGGAAAAGGGTCAGTCATAAAGACTGAGTAAGTCCTAGTGACTTTCAGTGTAAAAACGGTTAAAACAACATGTCATGTATGAACTGGAACTAAACTTAAGAATGGTGTCAAGGTGAACAAGATAAACTAAGTGATCAGGATAAGTCAAGACAAGTCAAGTAAAGCATCACATGTTCGAGATTCGTTGCATCGACTGTACTAGTATACTAAGCCCATATCACAAGTTAATCACGAAATAAATCCCACGGCCCAATATCATGAAATGACCCTGAAACGGGGTCTGACCCAAGTACGGGATCCTACGGAGCGATTATCTAGTCGATCGGCTCCCTACAAGTTCTAGCTCGTCAAGTGTCTGTGTCATACGGCTAATCACGAATGTAGTCACCTGTGTTGGGTCCACCTTCGGGTGTATCAGCCCTAGGGTGTCAACCCCTGACACGATTCAAGATGCACAGATAAATCTACGGATACCCAGTGCCTGCCCCGGAATACGTGCACGACCGTAGTCCACCGAACCTACACTGGCATACCCCACTACCGTCGTTCACCTCTTACAATCAGCCCAGTAATCGTGCCCCACCCGGCCTAGCCCCAGGGTACCTTGATACATCTAGAGGGTTACTGCTGAAAAGGGTCGTGTCTAGGGTTTCGCCTACAGATTAGGTCATGTAATTCATGACCTAACCCGCCTAACCGATTAAGTCATGTAATTCGTGACCTAATCCTTTTCCAGTCCAGCCGTGTCAAGATGGTTAGGTATGTCATTTAAATTCGTGACTTAACCCGCCTACGTGTCATATCAAGTTGGCTAAGTGTTGTCGTTTCGAGTTCATGACTTAGCCCTACAAATCGTGTTCAAGTTGGTTAAGTTCTCTTTTCATGTTCATGACTTAACCCTAATTGGCATTAATTGATTCGTTAATGCACCGAACCACTCACATTGGATCCTATTGTTCGTAGCCACTGGATTTGCCGGGTGGTTCCGGGCAGGTTTACGCTACGAACTCAACCCAACCTCAGGTTTCAAGCGCGATATGACCAACTACCCACATTGGATTCTATTGTTTGTAGCAACTGGATTTGTCGGGCGGTTTCGGGCAGATTTACACTACAAACTCAACCCAACCTCGAGTTGGCCACTTTCTTGTTTTCTAAAGTCATGCCCATTTTCTTATCAAATTCGTGCTACTTTCATAGCATGTTCATATAAATTTTATGTCCAACTAAGGCATGTTTCAAGCCAAGTTATGGCATGTTCAAGTCAAGTTTTCGTGCCATATTTCATGTTCTACTTATGCCAAATTTCACGGTTTATGATTATAATCAATTCAAGTTTTGCCTATTCTACCCAATCGTGTCCTCAACGTATATAAGCGTACTTCGTTCACAAGTACAAACAATTCAAGAGATAAAGGGGAATAACACCAAACATGTGATAGGCATATGTGACAATTCCAACATCACTTGCATAATAAACAGGCTGTAACATATCACATGGTTTCAATACTAGCATGATAATAACTTGGCATAGTATTGGTTCCAACTTAGTCTAACATGATGATTTCAAATTTACATCATAGGCATAATAATAATTGCGGGCATAATAATAATTTTATTACAAACATGAAACATTAAAGGCATGGTAATTCTAATAGGCATAGTGGATTCCAATTTAGTATTTTTAACATAATGATTCTCATCTAGCATTATAAACATAATGATTCCAACCTAGAAATTCCCAATTTGTCATTAACATGATAGGTATATTAACATCACGGACATAGTTTCATTAACATCATAGACATGGTTTAATTAGCATCATAGGCATGGTTTAATCAACATAAAGATTTCAATAAACATAGTGATTCCATGGACATGTATTAGTCCAACTTGTCATACGATTAAGCCCAAGTGATTCATAACAACATCAAAATCATGATAAGTTTAACTTGCAACATTAACATAGCAAGATTCCCAAATTATGATTCAAAGTTAAACTATATAAACATGGATTAATAATAGTTCCTAAATCCGGTTTCAATTCATAGCATGTCCATGTTATTTTAGCGTTTTTGCCTAAAAAGTGACATAGAACTTACAATATGAAGCAAGCAATCCAAATCAAAACTTTAAATCAAATAGCCCCAAATCCGTTGTCTAAAGCGTCGTAGTTGTTGTAGCCTTCAAGAATCATCCTTCGTCTTCTTTAATTTTGTTCTTTGTATTTTTAATTTAGAGTTCTAGGTTTTATGGCGGTTGCATGAGTGCTAAAATGAAATAGTATGATTTAGGCTAGGTCTTAGGGTCTTTTTATAGTTGTAGGCAATTGATTTCAGCCTTTAGATTAACCCTAGAATAGGTCTGAGCCATCCAAAATCGTCATAAGCCCCAAAACAAGACCCAGGAGCCAAAACAGGTGCACCAGAAAAACTGGTCCGACAGGGGGGGTCGACCCCTGGGTCGACATGGGTGTCGACCCATGGGTCGACATGGGTGTCGACCCATTGGGGGGGTCGACACTAGTGTCGACCCCTGTGTCGACCCTGCCTGGGGCGGGATTTTTCCCGCCTACCCTGAATTCTGAAAATTTGAATCTGTTCTTGAATTTGAATTATTCGTGAAACTTTGCAAGGCCATATCTCGATCATACGAACTCCGATTTATGAAATTTCAGACTCTATTTCGTGTATTTTTCCGAGACGAACGCAATGGCACCACCCATTTTCCCTGATTCAGATTTTATCATTTAATTCTGCCATGTTTTAAGTTATAACGTGTTGTTCAAAATACGGGTTGTTACATTAAACAATAGTTAATATTGATTTTTGGGAAGAATAAAACCAAGTGGAGTTTTAATGCATCTTTGATTAGATTGAAATGATATCCAAAAGAAGATTAAAGAATAAATTTAAAGAATTTATCTTTGATAAAATCAATGGGAACCTTTCCCAAAGTATAAGAATATTTGAATAAAAGAATATTCTGGATTGGAATGGGGCGTATGTTGTGTTTTTATAACACTTGTTTATAAGATACGCAAGTTATTCAGAAAGACCGGGTTTATCCTATTCTGAATAACTGATTCGACGATATGTCGACGATGAAGACGGTGGTTGATGACCGGAGGTCTTCACATTGTTTGGATGATTACTGATGTCATGATTGGACTGTACACCCAAGACGAGGTAATAAGTGGTGATCGTCCAGACGTACTTAGAGATCGACGGATATGCGAGGGCCTCTCCCCTGTATTGGACATATGGGGGAGGAATAAGATACCTCTAAATTCGTTCAGACCCAGAACGAACTTTTAAATGGATGTGTGCCTGACATTGGATTTCATTCTGTGTGATTGATATACATCGGTTGCATAGCGTGAATTGCCAGTGTGGCATGCTGAGATGCAAATGATCAAGGCTTCTATTGAAAAGAAAAGTCTTGTGGTTGATGATCAAAGCACGGCCTTAGTAGCATAGCTTTGTGTATAGCGTTTATTCATGAGCCTCACACCCCGGTGTGAACCAGAATCGGGAGAGGACTGCAGGGAGGGCATGCGTTTCTTTCTAGCTAGGAGTGGTGTCAGCGTTTTACTAGCCCTGACAATTTACTTATGTGGATGATGGATTGCGAGGCGCCTCAGTTATATTGGTCGATCCGGGACAGATAGTCTGGTCGGGGTATGACTAGTTTATGCCCCATAGGGCGGGGAAACGCAGTGTTCAGGCATTTTAATCCACTCCGTGTGGACCGACCCTGAAGATCCAAGGGTCGATGCGTTCTGATCCTGAGACATGGTAGGCTAGATTGTCTCGAAGCGGTAAGGACGATCCCTTGCCTTGGTTCACAGATGGAAATCCAACTTCCGATATGTGACTTTGCGGTTTTAATTGTAAACCTATATATGGCGACATAGTGGTATAGGGCACTTATTCCACCTATGATTGATACTTATGATTGAAATTCTTTTGACACTATACATTTATAGTAATAATAAAACATGAAATTTTACGTACCAAGCATTCTTGGCTATTATAAGGTAAAAACTCTATCCTCCAGCTTGCGTTGCATTGTGTGATGGGACCTGAGTCTTATAATAGCTTCATTGTTCTTTATTTAGCATTGCATTGTTGTTTTTATGCACTGGTATTCTTAGGAGGAAACATGTTCCGTGTTATACGGCGTGGTCCCTTGATTTACCTAACTTTAAAATAAAGATTAATAATTGTTTTAGTTCTCACACCAGTCACATGACTGACCTGGAGTTTATTGTTTTAACCTAAACTATGGGTGCCCCTATTTTCCGCACGGGCAGCTAGTAGTTTTGGTTTTGCAGATTTATATTCATAGGATCCTGGTTTACAGCCGGAATGATATTCGGAAAGCTCTGTATCCATATATTCTTTTCAGTTGTGTTTTGTATTATTTTCCACTGCATTGTAACTAGTAAATCTCTGATATTTAGTGAACGTGTAATATTTATTCATACGCTGTATATTTTTGTATTCTGATGAGATTGTTGTAATAAGCAATGAAATGTTCTTCTGTTTGTGTTCTGATTTGTCATGTTCTCAATTCAATCCGGGCTTTCCTTTACGGGGAAGTTCGGGTCGCTTCAATATTGATGCAACTTGTCCTTGGTTAACAAAATAGATCAACCCTACAGCTCTTCAAGTAGCTTCAAAATGAGCTCAAACACACGAGATTCACTTTCGGTTAAAGGATCTCTCTTATAAGCAGAATCTAAAGAAAAATGACGGAAACTAAGTCATAGATGAGAAAAGTAATCACTCACAAAGGGTTAGAGGATTCATAATAATCAGCGAATTTGCCTGAGATACCGGCAGGGCACCTGATAAAAAAGAATTGATCTTCCCAAGGAACAGCCTTACCCATACCATCTCTAACAATTCTCCTCAGAGGATAGGCACTAAACAAAGGTGAAACAACACCTTTAGAAAGACGCATCAAATGTTGAATAAGATTAAAAGTAAGAGAAGCCTGGCTCGATTCAGGGGCAAGTACTTCAAGACATAGGAGCAAGAAGTCAGTGCTTGGTAGAAGTTGGATAGGTGCAGCCTCTAGATCACGTAAAAGTCAAGATATGAAGGTTGGGAAAGGAAAGAATCCTTCATGCCATTTATGCATGGATGAGTATGCAAAATATCCTTCAGAGGGATTCATAATGGAGTGATGACACATAAACCTACCGGTAATAATGATCAAGATAGTGCATAAAAAGCTCATTCTGATTAGGGACTTTGTTAATGGCGACAAAGCCCTTTTTTGTTTTCTTCTTCTTCAACTTCCACCATCACGTTTCCTTTCCTCCTCCATCAAATACTCCTCCTTATCTTTTTTCTCCTTTCTATCACTTTGCTTTCGTCTGCGTAGAGTTCTCGAATCACTATTTCCTCTTTCCATATCCTACCCAGCTTGTCCTTCTTTCATGCTCCGGTTTACCCTTATTTCTTCCTGGTTGGAGTTGCAGGTGGATAGTTCTACAACAGGTTGTTCCTCTTGTGATTTTAGGGAGATTGACACTAATGTGGAGTCACTTTAGTCTATAGTAACTCTTTCTACCTTGGACCATTTTGCGTTTCAACTATAGGACTGGTATGTTTTACCGAGTAATACTTTAGTTCCCTAGCTTGGTGATATTTGTATATCAGTTCTATGTCTGTGATGGCACAATTTTGGTAGTCGGTATTCAATGTTTGCTAAGGTTTCGTCTTGTTGGTAGCTCATTGTAATCGATGTTCTATTCGAGTACATTGAGCCTTCCTTGAATTAGGTAGTACAATGCTCATGTGCAGTATAATTTTCTATTATGTATATAGTATTCGAAATGAAATAGCTCTTCTACGTGTAGAATGTAGTGAAATATGTAATTTTAGTCTAGTAATTTAGCTAGCTCCAGTGATCTAAGCCTGATAGGTAGAGTGAACATAACACTATAAACTCCGTAGGTGGTGGACAGTCCACCTTAAAAATTGAATTAGCTGATTGGAACAACAATCACCTATACTATATTATATTTTTATTATTGATTATAATAAAAAGTGTTACGGATCACTATAAAAACCGGCTGGCTTTGCAAAAAAAAGATAGTGCATATTAAAGTAATTCCATATACTAGTTTAGATAAGGTACACGAAAAAATATACATTTGTTAAGGAACAATCAAACCCTTAATAATGACAGGGTCGACTTCTCCCAAGGATAACGCTAGGGAAATTCAGAGAAAATGGTAACGATTGGGCCGGAATTAGGCAACCATAAGTCATCACCAAAAACCTAGATAGCCCTAGGCACTGGCAAAATTGACGGTGCCAATGGCACCATTTCCGTTACTTAATTGTAAAAATAGGTTCTTTTGTGCAAATTTCATATCTTAAACACTAAAAATTGACATTTGGGGGAAAAGTGCGTATGTGTTGCTCACCATGAATCTTAATCCTGATCATTAACATTCGAATGATTTGTGTTCAACACCGAAACCCTAATTAGTCTAGATAGAGCAATTTAATACCTATCTAAAGTTCAAAGCAGAATTATTTACCAGAGGTTCAATCGAGGAATTCTCGAAAGAAGCTTCCAGTCCTCAATGAACAAATAATCTGGTTCGAGAAAATAATGTTAACGGTTAATTAAAGTTAATTCCAAAAGACAAAAAAGATAAAATCAAATTCACTAACTTCTAATAGACATTTCAAAAGGTTAATTAAAGTTACATTCCAAGTTCTACCATAATAAAAAATGTAACCCATACACATAATCTAAACGCATACCGTAGTGACGATTTTAAAATACAATGCAATACAAAACCATAGAGCTTAAAATGCATAAACAACTATAGCAAATTAGTCTATGAGAATTATTCTAGGTAGGACAAATAATAGGATTAAAAAACAATATAGAAGATACTCACGCAGTACCTGCACCAGCAGGAGCAACAACTTTAAAAAGAGATCGCCCAGTCATTGCAATTCCATTCACAGCTCCTCTCCGATGTTGAGACTATAATTACAAGATACATAGATGATGCATTATTCATAGATAAGCAGCCCACGCACGCGTATGTATAGAAAATGGGTACATTTATTGAATTACTGAATATCCACATATTCCTATATAGTGGTACAATTACAAATACATATACACTTCATCTATCAGAGAAAACACCCATAATCCTCTAAAAACCACCTGAAATATCCTAAAAATTATATATATATACATATATATTAAAAAAATAGAATGTCTAGCATAAAACAAATGTCCATAGTTTCCAAAAGCAACAAGACCTTCAAGTTTCAGCACATATCTTCCAGCGCTATTCACAAATGCCAAACTTAATTTTCCGAGGGACCAAGTAGTTTCCAGTTGTTTCACCAAGCACAAAATATATTTTGTGCAAATGCGTATGCATGTAGAGCAGGCACAAAATATATTTAGTGCAAAGTAGTTTCTAGTAAGCTAACTAAAATGCACAAAAACTATAACCATGCACATGTCGTACACAGTCCACCAATAACACATAGCAATAAATATTGTACCTGCTCCAAGCTACAGGGTAAAATCCAGGTTGATAATAGACACAATCCACTCATCTGTTTGCCACACATTTGAAAAGAGACTACATATTTATCAAAATTACCATCTTTTTGCAAACCACTACAGGACGAATATGGTATAGACTTTGAAGACTTGTCCCCAACAAAATCAAATTCAAACCAGCCTTCAGAATTAAATTCTTTCAACTAATTCCTTCCGGCATATCGAATCTGGATAACATTTTCTATCCTATTGTTGAGGCCAAGGACTGTATCTCCTGCAAGGATAGTACCTTAGACCATTTTCTACTAGTGGATCCAGTCGGCAATCTAACATCCGACATATGTGAGGTTATCGCTTATCATAGTTAGAAATCTATATTTCCCGCTGGTTGAGGAACTATGTGTGTGTGTTTATGTATGTATGTATGTAAATATATATATATATATATATATATAAACAAAACCTGCTTCAAAATTACACTTCTATAAGTGGATGAGCAGGAATAAAGCAAGAGAGAAGAAGAGCTAAGCTGAGATGACTATAAACCACTTTTTCTAATTAGCTACCTTGACCAAAAACCCAACTTTACTTTTAAGTGTTATCAATAACTTAAGATAATGACAATGTTATTGCTGTCAAGGAAACAAAAAGTTATGGAACAAGAACAAACAATTGGATTGTTGTTGAACTACATAAAAATCCAGTACATTTACACAGTACATTTCATGCATCACACAATTCAACATAAGCCCAAAACAACTTGATTCGCTCACTTTGGCCCAACCAAACAACATAAGCTACATCAACAAATATGTTAAGTCTTTGTATATTATTTTTTTAACCTGAAAAGAATCATGGTCACTCTACTTTGCATCGGCCGTACTAAAAAATGCAGCATAAACATCAACAAAAGGAACCGGGTTATATACGCTTTAGACTCTTAATCCAATACCACCAAGTCTAGCAATATTTTCAGAACTAAAAATATCAATAACAACGAAACGTCAGTACTTGATTGCACTTACAGTCTCGAATCCAATTTTCTGTTCGTTGTTCTACCAAGAAAGTCATCATCATATGTAAATTTCATTCAGGCAATATTAAGATTCCTACTCCATTTCGAAACTGTAAAACTCAAAGATTCATGAGCTCTAACTTTTTACGAAGAGAATCCAATACCTTGAGAGAAATTTTTTTCTAGAGAATCGAGGTTTTTTCTCCACGAAGAAATTTCTGCATCAATCCACTAAAGCTTCTCACGAGGTCGAAAATAAATCCTCTTTCCTTTTTAATACACAAAATGTTTGCACCGAGAAACGTAGAGAGCACTAAGAAACACAAATACATCGAATTAAAGAAATAGATGGAATCGAGAGGAAAGGGATCGAAAGAGTCACATACCTTAAGTAAATCGAAGGATTGCTTGGAAAACGTGGAGGTAAATTTCCATTGAAAACTTCAACTCTAGGGTTTAGTGGGAAATTTCAGGAAAACATGAGAGTTTAGCTAAGAAAACACCGATAAAATAAAGAAAAAAATGGGATATTAAGAACGATACAAATTTTTGGGTTTGAGGCGGCGAAATTTAGTTTGGATCCAATTTATTTATGTTGGAGCCAAAATGGAACCTGCGTATGTTAAAAGAAGAACTCTACAAAATTAATTCTTTAAATATGTGGATAAATAATATTTTGTATCACGCATAAGCTGAAAGCTTTAAACTATTTATAAATTTGTGAAATTTAAATTATCTTATAAAATTTAAATTACTTTAAAGCTTATATCTTTGTACTTTTTGAACTTTATGAACATTAATTACAAATTATCAGGTATTAAATTTAGTACTAAATATTAACAGTAGTTATTTAACATCAAATACTAGTAGTAATTATTATAAAATGTAATTGTTAATAGTTTACTATTAATTATTATTTATCTTTATTAATTATTCAGTGTACTTAATAAATATTAACCATAATTTACTAATTATTGGTAATTAATTATAAAAAATTGTTAAATAATTTTTTTTGTTAATTCTTAGTTGTTACTTTAATTTGCTCAGATTAAACTTATTAATTATAGAAGTTGATAATTATTAATTATTTACTATTAACTATATTTATTAGTTATAAATTATATAAATTAATAGTTATCAAATTTATTAATGGTTAATTATATGTAGTGTTTATTAATTATTAATTATAATAGAATATTAATTATAATACATATTATTAATAAAAATACATATTATTAAATATTAAATATACTATCAAATTATTACTTTTAATTATTTAATAATTATTATTAATTATTAGATAATCAATGTTAATTATTTAATAATCATAAATATATTTAATTAAGTACATATTAATTTTTAATTATTTATTAACTATTGATTGTTTTTTAATTATACAATTATTAACTATAAATATCACTTTATAATAACTAAATTTTAATATCAATTAATAACTATATTAAATTATATTCTTAATTATTATATAATTACTAATAGTTAATTATTTGGTAATAATTATCGGCTTTGAAGTCTCACGCTACACAACCGTTTCTCTCAAAAAATTATTTGGTAATAATTATTAAAAAGTTAGTTACTAAAAAATATTTTAATAATTTATTATTAGTAATTTTACTTCTTAATTGTAACTGAATATTAATTATTAAATAGAATATGTTTTGAATATTTTATTAATTATTTAATATTTGTTTTTAATTAGATTTATTAATCGTTAAATGTAATTAACAATTGTAAAATATAATTTACAAACTGTTAATAACTAAACAACATAATCGTAATTATTAATACATCTCTTATATTTTAAGAGAAAAACAAAATTACAAATCTACAATAAACATGTGATAAATTTGTGATGGATTTCTTTTGATATATTTAT
This sequence comes from Allium sativum, assembly GCA_030737875.1. Lineage (NCBI taxonomy): Eukaryota > Viridiplantae > Streptophyta > Magnoliopsida > Asparagales > Amaryllidaceae > Allium > Allium sativum. The sequence goes on along the minus strand of CM060920.1, from coordinate 324,309,884 downwards.
CTTTATCAAAAAAGTTTACTGTATATTACATCACTATTCTATGGTAAATCTACATAAAAATTGCTATACGGTTGTGACTTCTTCTAGCAACAACATTTTACTTAATTTTAGCGTAAAATTTAGTGACTTTTTAACTATCAGTGACAACTCCATAGCTGATTTGCGATGGATTTTCCATGATCTATGACAAATAGCATTTGATATCACTTTTCCTTTTTTAAGGGAAATATTAGCTATGATTTCCATATTTGTGACAATTCCATGACTTAATTACCATGGATTTGTTAGGAATTCATGTTATGTCACAAAAAATATTTTGATCAACGAAAAAATTATGTTTGAAAAAGAACTCAAAAATTCAACTCAGATCCATCTCAGATCCAACACAATAGTTATGTCACTTAAACAACATTTTCTAGTAGTGTCTTCTTTATAATGTGAGATAATGTTTTTCTTAGTCCATGTATAATAACAAGGAGTCAATTATCATGAATTCAAGAAGGGAAAAACACTTTAAAATTGAAAGCCATACCCGAGAAATATGGACTTTGGGCAGGATAGGTTCTTTTCCTTTCTGTCTTTTATCAGAAGAAACCCTGTCCTTAACAGGAGCATCCGCTGGATTTTGAATAATAGGAGCACCCGAGGGGTCAGATTTTGTGCCCTCAGAAGCACAAGAATCACCAGCATCAATGGGAGGGTTGTCATCATCTTTATCAAAGTCATCACAACGGCTTCCATACGTCTCTGGGACCAAAACCATCATTGTCACCATCGTCATCCTCATCTTCATCAACAGCAACAATAACTTCCTCTTCCGCATCATAAAGATTAGAATCATCAGGCAGATCCTCAATATACAGAAGGTCCTTGGGCTTTGTTATGTCTTTCTCAAGAACTTCAGCTCTCAGCTTAGTTAGCTCAATCATTTTCATGACTCTGCTCACAATAGAAGAATCGACAGAAGGAAATTCAGTTTTAGGATACTTTTGGAAATTACCAGAATAAGCGAGGAAGAGAGAATCTTCGTAAGAGTCTAGCATCGCCTCCCTGAAATGGGTTTTCAAAAATGAGGAAATTCTATTTTTAGCTTCATAAATTATCCGCCTTGCATTAGAGAGTGCATCATCCTTCTTTTTGAATTTATCAACATGGTCATCTACCTTCCTCGCCTGTTCATTCTCGAGCTCTCGTTTGGAAAACTCCAGAGTTGAAACCTTGTTAGACAAGAGGATGCTTAGCCTTTCTCTCCTTTTCGAGTTCTGATTTAGCCCTCTCAAGGGATGTTTTTAGCCTTGCATGTTCTTTCTCACTCTTTTCCTTGGCCGCATTCAGGGCATTAACATTATACTCCAAGATAGATTCCTCTTCTTTAAGTTTAGCAATCTCACGAAAAGGCAGAGAAATCATCTCCTAGAGTGAGAACCAGTTTTTGGTTATCTAAAAAGAAGAAATCCAAAACGGTACTTTCATAAGGACAAAAATGAAAGAAAACTAAGAGAAAAAGGATTGTACCAAAAGTTGTTGCTTGACGATATATTATCGAAAATTCTCCAAGTCTAAAGATGTGGAAGGCAATGAAATTTTGGTAATATCATCAGAAGAAAGGGAGGCTCTTATAAGTTTTTCAAAATCTTGGGTTTGTGGAAGGGGCCTTGGAGGACTATCACGTTAGGGTGATGGGAGCAGAGTTAGCCCATATTCCATCTGATATGAAGCACCCAATGGGCTAGATACCAAAAGACCATCCACAAAATCACTTCTCGGGGTCATTTCCTAGGAGGAACTAAAATTAGGAGTAATTTTGGCAAAAGGAGTTGGACTAGGAGAATGCTTCTCAGTGGTCGCCACAATAATGTCTTTGCAAAGAAAAGAGGGAGTGGAAGTTTCAACCTTATGCCTCTTAAAAGCTGGATCATTAGTGGTGATGATAAGTCTTTTCTTTATTATGACATTGGATCGAGCTAGAGCATCCATAGTAGACGACCCACCAAAAGCTCAGTAGCTAATCAAAACAGCAACACCAGAAAAGTAAGGTCAAATTTTTGGATATGGAATCACTATAGAAGAGCCACTTTACCCGAAGTGCCCGGGAACAAAGGAGTCAGGGGAGTAAACTAGTCGGAAACTGGGCTAAATGCTTAGCACCAGAGAAATAAAAGGGCAGTTGCCCAAAATCTTTTGCCCTAGAGGAAGAAGGGAATGCTTGTGGAGGTTGTCCAAAGTAACCAAGATTGATCATTATCCCAGCTCTTCGGTTGCCTTGAAAATGGCATTGACAACTTGAGCTTTCTAGTTAGTTAAACTCTTCCTGTTAGGAGTATGTAACGTCCCGTATTTTCTGTAGTCAGATATTTAAATTTATTTTATCAATTTAAATAATTATTTGAAGTTATTTAGTAACCGTGCGCGGTGTACACACATGAATTAACCGTTTGAAATAATTTAATTATAATTTTATACGTTGTTCCTACGACCGAGTTAAATCTTGAAGCCAGTTCCAACGAAAGCAATATAATGGTTAAGCTAAAAACGTCGGTGCGATATATTTATTTTCGTCGATTTTGAAGACTGGTATTGGACGGTGCGAATATTGGAAAATGACGTCAAATAGCGGTAGAATATAAGTCGGTATAAATTTAACAGTCCATGTAAATTAGCATTAGTCGGATAAAATTTAAATCTACCCTAAAATAAGCCTCCCCAAAGTATAAACCCATGCCTATATACTTCAAAATGTACCATAACAAACCCAGCTAAAAGGAGCCAGGACGCACCCTGACATTTACCTTTGAAGTAGACAATGAAGACCAATTCTACGCGATATTGTTGATTGATTTTTTCTATTTTACAAACATTCACATCAATTACTAAAAACATTGAAACTTCTTTTCAATGTTTCAAACAACTCATGAGCTCATCGGAAATATAATACTATATAAATTTTGGAATCCCAAAATAAATTAAATTTAACGTTGCTTCGCCTGTAAATAAATAACCTTGTTTTAATGTCGTGTCTCTTACCATATGCACATGCTTCCAAGATGCCATTTCCATTCTAGTGGTTCAAAGTATTATGCATATATTTTTCATTCATACCTCATGTAACATGTTACCCGAATATTATTTTATCTACACCCTAAAACCAGACAATCTACTCTAGCAAATCTAATCACCTAGCTAGCTGAAATGGAAAGGACGCCGCATCTCCTCTCACCAATAAAGCTTCCCCATGTATACTCACATCAACCAGCTAATTTCGAAAAGGAAATACATATAAGATAGAGAAATAGATCACAGCTAGAAATTTATACAACAGCTACCCCTCTGCAAACAATTATGCCAGCTATACTTTCTTTTCAAACATTTCTCAAATGTGTCGACCAAGTTGTTTTGCTTTCACATTCAAGCCAGCTACCTATTCTTTACCTGCATTCCTATATACCTAGATAACTTGGTGGCCACGGTGACTCTGGTATAAATAAACCCCCACTCCATTCTTGTTTCCCATCGCTACAGCAATGAAGTAGATACACATCTCCTCACCAAGAATAAATCAAACCCCAATGCTCCCTTCTGCAAAACAAATGAAAAAAAGAAAAAGAAAACTGACGTGAAAGGTGAATGTGAAGTGGATTTTTGGAATGAAACAAGGAAGGGAGATGGAGCTGTGTGAGTTCGGTTGCGGGTGACAGTGTATGTCCTTGGCGGAATATGAGAAGGTCGTGAGTAAGGGAAGGAAGTCAGCGTTGTTTTCTTTTGTTGAGTGGGAGCAGAAAGCCATGGCTGTGACGAGGTGACGGTTGGCCGGAGCTCCGGCAGCCTGAGGTATTGGCGGTGGTTAAATGATTAGGGTGAGTTTCCGCTAGCTGGTTACGGTTTATCAATAAAATGGGGCACTGCGTGTTTGTCAACGAAAAAGGAAAAAAGGAAATGATAGTGGGAAGGTGATACTGTGCGGTTCTGTATATGGCTCGTGGATCAAAGAAGGGACGAAGTAGGTACTACCAGAAGGTAGTTCGAGATTCATGAGTTGGGGAAGACGGGCTACAGGCGCAGGTGGGCTCCATGTTTTTACATGGGCTTTGAGGAAGGTATGCTTCGACCTAATAAAAAAATACAAAGAGGAGTATATAATATGAAGCGAGGGGGCTGGGAAAGGAGTGAAATACTGCTGATTCAGAAGTTGGGGAAAAAGGATGAAGCATGAGTTTTGGCATGGTTATGGGGGTGTTAAATTGTTGGCACAACGGTCATTCGGTGGTGCCAAGAAATGATGGCACGGTGAGCACAAAATAGCTTCAGGTGGGATTAAAGTTTAAGGAAGGAGTTAAGTAACAGGTACGTATATTAACTATTCACGGTTTATGTCCTATTCACCATTTACGTGCCAAACATTTAGTTAACACACCTAATCAGGTTATGTACCAGATTTTATGATATTAACTACGTGATTGATCATTCGTCAAATAGGCCGAAGTATCTTTAATTGTGCCTCCACTGGTATTACATGGCCAATTAAATATATTGTACAGTGTCTAACTGTGTTAACCCCTATTTAGCAACGTGACCCAATATATATATCACCCAGTGACCAACCATTTTTGCATTTACATGTTTAACGTTTAAAAGGATCTAGCTATTGTTTAGCATGCCTAAAGGTTTATCATCACTAAAGTTTTATTTTAATAACTTAAATAACATTAAATAAAAGTTTATTTAAGGTATAGATAACTTAACTTAAAACAATACGTTTAAATTTTATACTCATATAATCTATGTATCCTCTTCATACGTTCATAGAATCATACGAGACAGCAAGTGTAAAGCCGTATTGACGGACATAACATTATGAAACTGGATTGGACGAAGTTGAGGGCAACCGAAACACATCGTTTTAACGACGAATGGAAATCAATGTGAGTTAAACTCACTCAGTTCCCCATTTATAATTTTTATAAATCGGGTTTATTATTCGTTTGCCAATTATTGGTTGATTGCTTTTTGGATGTTGATAAACATCATTTTATCGATTATTTAAATTAAACGTTGTCTAATTTAAATAAAATAACATCATTATTTTTAACGATGATTTCCAAACAAGGTAATTTACCTTGTTGGTTAGGTTTATAATGATATAAACGTATGTAAATTAAATTGGATGATTGCATTATTGTTATTGGTTGACCACTATCAGTTGAATTGATGATTTATTTGCATATGACCGCCACACAAACGGTTTAACCGATATGACTGGATTTTTGATATTGAATATAGATTCAATGGTTGTTGTGTTATTAACCAATGGGTAGTATCGGTTGAGGAATTTATAGCAGATGGCCAAAATACAAACTGTTTTATAAAGGTTGATTCGCCGTCAGGTGAATCGATAGAAATAAAGTTATGAAAATTATTTATAACTGAATGTAGATTTTTAAATATATTATTTTAATTGGGTTTATGAAAAGGAAATAACCAACCATACATACATTGATTGTTTTAACCACAAATCACCATTTTTTGTACCAAAATCTATCCGTGTGCGAAGCACGTGCTTCATCTCAATAATTGAACGATGCTTATATGTACATGACTGATAAGCAAGTGAGCGGATATTAATGTGATATTTAATAACCAAGGTTTATTGTTTTAAGTAACAATTTAAAAGGAGATTATATTGGATTGATTATTATTTTAAATAATCAAATGGAGTTATTCAAATTAATTGAATTTGATGGAAAGATGAATTGAGATTTGATTAAATCATTTTAGAGTTGACCAAGTCAACTATGTTAACTGTAATCGATTTATGAAATTTATTTAATTTATTTAATAGGACGTAATTTATGGTTAAGTAACACTTTTATAAAATGTGATATTTGATTACCATTTATTTATAAATAATCAAAGTGTAAAGCTTTAGATTTAAAAGGAGCAATGGAGATTATGAAATGATAAGGTCTATTTAAATAAAAATGACATTTTAAAGCAAATGATATTAACAAAAATACAAGTTAAGTAAATTGAGGTTTAAAGAGAATTCTTATTTAAGGTTCCATTTAATTGGATTCTATAAAATCCAGGATTTCGACGAACCCGAGTTTTACTAAATATTATCGGACGAGTTATTAAGAATGAAGTTTTTGAATGGGAATCAAATGGAAAACCCAAGTTCGAATTAGAGTAGTTAAACGAGTTGAGTTGTAAAGGTGCGATATAGATTCGTTATTTAAATAAGAGTTGATGTTACGTCAAGGGAAGTAAAACGGGATTTGTTTCTAGTACAACTGAGATCTATCTTAAGATAAGAATGTTGTTGATCAAGGTCTGAGAGGTAATTAAAATATCCCAACTTGAACAACTGCAGGATTGTTGGAGGATGATATTAGTTGTGGTGGTGAAGGTGTTAAAAGTGAAATGATCGGGTAATGTTATTGGAAGGATTTGGAAATATTATATAAAATGGGATTCGGAAATAAAAGGAAATAAAATGGGACTTGAGCATATGAAGGGATATTTCCATAGTAAGTGAAATAAAAGTAGATATTTGAAAGTATAACGATATTTTCAAAAAGTAAGAAGATGGGATTTTCTAAAAAGGGAAGTGGGGAGATATCGTAACAATTGTCTTAGAAGGATAAGTTGAATAGGATTTTCAATTATAGATAATAAATATTGTTTAACAAATGTTTAGAAGGATAGTTAATAAAAACATTTGGTAGGATTTTAAGATATTTTTCTAAATATATAAATAAATGATTTGAAAATATTGATATATTAAAGCTGATACATTATTTTGGTTTTAATATGCTATTTTTAATGGCCAAGTGACGTTGTATACTGAACCAATGGATTTATTTTATTGATTATTTATTTTGATAGTTAAATAACTGACTATCAAAATTTTACCGAACGTGTTGGTATGGAAAGACCGGGATCGAATTTATATTCGAAAACCATTCCAAACCAACGAATACGTAACGAAGAAGATATCTGAAGCTGATAGAGATGGATAAATTGAAGACCGTATGTCTTCATAAATGGAAGGACTATTGTTCGATTTCTCTAGCTGATCCCTAGAGGTATTTGACAGTGATTTTATCGTGATTGAAATCTACGGATTGCAAGGACTACTAGCTACTGATCCATAGGGTGATTCCTAGGATGTGGTAGGAGAGTGCCTTCGGTTTGTCCAGTCCCAGGACAACTTGTATGGACGAGTGTTTGACAGAGTATCTCCAAAGGAATCACGTACGATGATTTCCTCAAACGTATTTCTGTGGCGGCGGAGAAGACAAATTCTCTTAACTTATCAACCTGGGTATTTTTGTGGAAATCAATTAGTGATATCTGGTGGATCTGACAATGTAACATTCAAAGCGAATAGTGGCTAGATGTTCCAAAAGTCGATTATAACCTCAAGCCTCATTAACCGGGAAATGACAAAAATCGGGCAGGCAGCATGGCTATGTGGGTCGTTCTCATTAGGATGTATAATCACCTATCTAGAGAAATTCCTATTGCTTCTTTAATCTATTTCGATGCTGTCCCTTTCGGGAAACGGTGGATTGAGCCCAACCGTTGGTGATATACATTCGATACACTCAAGCGAAATGGGTGGTTGGTCATGTGTGGGCCGGGTTGCAAGATGTTCTTATTGAACCCAATGTATTCGCCTCTAGAGATACATAATCTGTAAGTGGTTCCATACCTTGTCGTAGTCGGAATCCAATCTCCAATAAGAGCCTGCGGTTTTGTTTTGTATACTATATATGTGGAGCGTGAGATGCAAGCGTTTCGCTAGATTCTATTTATTTGTATTTAGACACTATTATAATATCAGAATAAGATATTGATTTCAAAATGTTTTGGGTTATCGTAAGGTAAAAAAACGTCCGTATTTATGTGTGGATTTGGTCTTACTATTATCCTCTTCTTTCGAAAAGATTTTGACTCTAAAATCAAGTTGGATGACCCAATAAACTTAGCGAGTTTTCCTCACTCTGGTTCACTAGACTGACCCGGTATTTTAAATGCTCCAGTAAGACCGAGTTGTACAGGTTCAGGTTATCGGATGCTGTGAAGTCCAAAGACGAGCTGAAGGAGTTCAGACGTATGGTGTTATACCGTTATTATTCCGCTGTGTGGGGACAAGTTATTATAACTGTCCAGATTGGTTGTTGTACTCTGATTATGGTAAGTATTGTTTCAAGCTCTCAATAAAAGTTATTTCTGTATTATATTTTGTTCCGCTGCGATGTGAGACTCTGTGTTGTGATGGTTCTTCTTATTCTTCTACTCTAACTTTCTTTCTTATCTCACCCTCTAACTTCTTCCTTATAGCCTTCTGGGTTTTTCGGTGCTTGAGTTTGGGCACAGGATCTGTATTAGTGTCATGATTCAAGTGTCGAAATTCCCGGGTCGCTACAGAGTAGGAGCTAAAAATAAACAAAATTAGACAGAGCATGAAAATGGCGTAGTAAATCTAGGAAGACATAAAACTCACGAGGATCAACAAAAGTGCCCGAAATGCCTAGGGGCACCTAACATAGAAAAATTGGGTCTCCCAATACTTAAACTAATTAATTCCATCACTTACATGTTTCTTCGTGGGGTTTGCATAAAGAATAAACAGGTACGCTCCTTTAGACTGACGTAGCGAATGATAAAGAGGACTGGCACTAAAGGAAGGTTTCTCCGACTCAAGCACTAGGAGCTCGAGGCATAGAAGAATGGTGTACGTGTTTGGAGTCAACTGAATGGGACAAATCCGCAAATGGCACAAAATCATAAGGACAAAGTCTAGGAAAGAGAAGAAACCGTTGTGCCAGATATGAATAGCCAAATACGCAAAAAATAGGTCAGTCGGATTCTTAATGGTATCTTGTTCGAAGGCTTGAATGGCATCAACTTCAGTCAGAAAAAAGCCTTTAAGGATAGCATCCACATCGTCTTGAGTTCGAATAAGAGAATGTTGTGGGACGTTTTCCTTCTTTGGCTTAGGGGTAGCAGAACTGACTGGCTTCGTTTTGTCAGAACCTTGCTTCTCAGAAATGATCCTACCAGGTGATATTATTCTATAAAATGTATAAACACAATAGTTTAATATAAATAAATATGAACTGTTTACAAGTTTAAGACCATCATGAAAACTAATTATCATTATTCATCTAACATCCAAATAGAAATTAAGAGATACCATTAGTCACTAGAAATTGGGATCTCTTTAAAATTCACACATGGTTATGCACTATACATATGCTTAAAATTAAGTTATCAGCAACGTACACGATGTTGGTGACGACAACGAAACCAAAAATGACTTAAGTTTTTGGTATCGAGGGGGTCGGAACCAAAGCGGCCCAGGTTTTCTTAAACGACAATGTCAAAACCAAACATCTTGTTATCGATACTGAAAACTTAGCTAACACCAAGGAAGTTCAAAGACAACTACCAATGAGATCAAAATAAAAAAATACTTTTGTATCGGCAATAGCCAAACCGATTTCGAAATTTAAAGTTTTGTTGATACTGAAACAGAAGAAAATATGGCTTTTCGGTTCCACTTATACACTGTTTCGATACCAACTAAGTCGGAACTGAAAACAAACATTAATCTCGGTATTGGTAAAGCCAAAACTAAATGGAATCAGTAGCAAATTGATATTGAATTCTTCAGTACCAAAAGGGAAGCTTCATCTTAATGATAAAAGTTAGGATTCATCATAGGTGAATTTTGCATTCTAAACCCTGAAAAATATATCGGGAGGAAAATGATAAAATCCTCATGAATCAAAATTAAAGTTTATTCGAGCTTGTTGTAGTTTACTCGATTACATTTTAATAAGAAATCTAAGCTCATTTATTCTCGATAAAATCCATAATTGAGCCCACGATTGTAAAAACTTTAATCTAAATCGATTTCTAAAATAATTAAAAACTTACAGAGAAAGGATTAAATTTACGGTTCTGGAAAGCTTGTAGAATCACGAAGAACAGTAATCTTGTTTGAGAATAATTTCTTGCAGGGGAAGAAATAAATACGAAAGGAAGAGCCTTTATAATAAAAAGCATGTTGCATCAGATCTGTACATGCAAGTACAAGTCAACGATTCAGATCTATCATAGAAGTCCAAAAGGCAGGAAAATTCTGTACTAATAAAACAAAACAAAGCTAAAGCGGAAGCTTTGACTTGGAAAGTTGAAAATAACCCTTCACTAAGGGTAGGGCAAATCTTACTACCATATTTCGATACCCAAACCAAATAGTGTTGAAGGAAATTGGGAAAATACTAGCAAAAGAATGAATGCCAATAAAGCCCATGGTCGACACCAGAATATGAAAGCCAATACCGAAATAAAGAAAGGAAAGTCTTGGATCCACACGTTATCGGTACCAACATGAAGAGCATAAGCTTGGTTTTGATACAAGGAAGATGAGAGCAAGAAATGGTACCGAGACTGACATGCAACAAGCAACCCAGAGTGATTTTGATAATGACATCGATAGTAGTCCAACCCCAAAAGAAGCAAGGAAGGTAATCAACCTGATCTCAAAATCGGAAGCACATAGTACGATACCGAAGCCTAGAGCCATAAAAGGAAAACACGACACCAACATGGGAGAAAACAAGGTGCTATAGGTACCAACAATCTTGGTATCGATACTGATACTAAAGGCAGTGTCAAAGTCATGTAGAAAGAAGCATAAGGATAATATCTGAAAGCTTTGGGGAAGACCAGTACTTGGAAATACCAAGCCAGCAATAGTACAAAGGGAAGAAGGAGGTTATCCACACTAATATACTTGGTGTCAATACACTATATGAAAGTGGCACCAGATTCACAAGCAATACAATGTCAATATCGACACATAGAATACAAAGCGGGTCGACGCCGATAGAAGATAGCAACTACCGAAGACGAAAGCACTCAGAACTGGGATTTCTGTTGAATCGCAACCAATGAGGGCCTAAATTGCCTATAAATAACATCCAAGGGTTCACATTTTAGGAGACTTTTCTCATTCTCAAAACTTGGAACCATTTCTTAGAGAGTAAACACTAATTTGTAAATTGATTTTGGGATTTTACTCACAATTACTTATGTACTCAATCAAATGATCAACAAAATAGGAATTTGACACTTCTCTCCAAGTTCATTTGTTTCTTTGTTGCTTACTCATGACAAAGCCTCCTACAAGAGCATAATTACGAAAATAACCCTCAAAAGCCATTATAAGCCAATTAGCTTTCTACTTGTGTCGAGTTTATGAAACCCTTATCCCAAGGTAACTATTGGTCTTTGAGTTTCGCAAGCGTGATACTCACTTCTCGAAGGAAGAGTAACTAATCTTAAGGCTTAAGACCTTGATATATAGAAAATGGTTAATTTAGTCAAGCTTGTAGAAATTAACTAATCCCTAGGTTCCCGTAGGTCCATACCCATTCTCCTTATTCCGGTGTTGACCAAAAAAAACGTTAACAGTAATTAATCCCTAGGTTCCCGTAGGTCCATACCCATTTCTTCTTATTCCCATGTTGATGAAAAATAACGTTAACAGTGGCATTCAAAGTGAAGAATGTTCTTGACGAATGGTAATCATGACCTTTAGCCTCATCATCAGATAATGGTAAAAACAAGTCCCGTCATTTGGCTATGTGGAATGCGCCCATTAGGATATGATTAACACCTTCCTAGATTACTCATTATATGTCAAGTATTTATGGTATATGCTAAGATCCTGGAATAGGTCGGTTACGACCGGGGTGATCTCATATTCGGAACATTGCATTGCATTGGGTTTAAATGTAGTCGTGTTCTTATGGGATACCCTTTTTTTAAAATGGTGAATTTATGTTTATCATACCAGTCCCATGACTGCCTCGATGTTTTATATCTTAAATTTCGAAGGCTCCTATTTTTCTCTGGGTAAACTTGTAGCCCAAGTTTTGCTTGATCAATTGGAAGGAGCTAAGAGTCGAAGAGTTTGGAGACAATCACTTTTTCTTAGTTTCTTTCAGCAGTTGTGAGGACAGGTTCTATAACAGCCTAGGCTTATGTAATTTCACTATGACAATTAAGATTATAATTTCCGATGTAATGATTTTTATGATGATATATATGTATGTACCACTGTACAAGATTTTTTTCTTTCTATTTTTCACCCTTATCTTTCTTACTTCAGACAACTCGCTTCTTCGGCACTTGGTTATGCATCATGTATATACTAAGAATGTATTAGTGTCGAATTCCAAATGTTGGAAAATGCGGGTTTTTTGATTCCTTAAACGGATGTTACATAGCATCAAAATCATATGGATTTATAATAGATGTATATGAAACTATGGCTAGTCATGTTTACAATAGCTTGTGGAAGATATGAAAGCGTTGTAAATCCAGAAAACATATTCAATTAACACAGGCTACATTTAATTCATGATATCGATGAGAATATCATATTGATTTTGTTAGACATGACGGATATTAATTTTGGTTTAGTATGATAGGCAATTTGAATAATATTTGAATTAGTAAGCTAGTTATTTATCTTAGGGAAGTTTTGTGTAATTTTTGTGAGCTAAGTATGTGTTATTTTTACATTCATTAAGTGTCATTCTCAAACTTAATTAATTAGTCCAATACAGACAAGTCCATACCATAAACCATTCAGTCGCCCAAGCTAAGTCAGAAGGTCCCATGGCAGGTGTAGATGCAACAAGTTCAAGGTGTGCAGCAACCCTTAGGGTTCTTAATTCACGAAGAATGTAATAACCCGCAAATTCTGGGCCAGTTTAAAATTTTTATTTTGGCAATTTTAGCGAATTTTGAATATTTAAAATAGATTATTTTAAATAATATCGACGAGAAATTATATTGAATATAATTCGAACGTATATATTATACGCGTCGTTGTTAGAATATAAATATTTATATATAATTATAAATAGAATTGAAAATGGCGTGGTAGTTCGATAATTCGATTTCAAACTTTAATTGAATGTACCGGGTGCAAAACAATCCGGATTTTAGTGAAACCAAAAATAATGGAATCTATTTGATAATATCTTTCCAACGAATCCGAAAAATCAAGATTTCATAGCGGGAATCAAAAGATATGTCCAGTTGAAAATTCTGAATAGTCGCTATGGAATTCAGGCCCTTAAAAATGGACATTTTGCAAATGACCTCGGATTTCGACGAAACCAGTTTTGTTGGGTCCGTGATGTTAAATAATTGCTAGGTTTCAAATTTCATAATTTTTCGAATGAATATGTGAGCGTGGCAAAGGAAAACGCGTTTGACCAGTTTCAGTTGATTTTAATCGACTGAAAATTGGCCATTTTTCAAACGATCTCAGAATTCGACAAAACTAGTTTTGTTAGGACCGTATCGTCAATACGAAGCTAGAAAATATTTTTCTAGAATTTTTAAAGTTCGTATGCGACCCCGGTAATTTGAAATGTACGTTTAAAATTCAATATAGTGATTTAAATGTAAATTCAAAGGAAACTGATTCAAACGATCAAATCCGCTTACGATACATATCCCATTGTGTTCGGAATGGGGGTAATACGTTATGGACGACAGGCGGTGGGCCTCGTTTCGAGGTCATATGTAAAAGTCAACTTTTAAAGAATAAAATAATTAAATAAATAAATAAACAAAAAAAAATTAAATTCTCTCCCTCTTCCCCTTAATCCCGTTCTGCCCCCCCCCCTTTTTTCTTTCAAAACCAAATCGAAATAACAGAGACAAAAAAAAATGGGGGGGGAAGAAGAAAAGGGCGGAGAGGAGCATCGCGCACCCCCTGTCAACCGCCGGAGCTGACCTCCGATCCCCCTCCCTCTTCCATCTGCTCGCAAGCCCCAACCACCCCAATTCGTTGTCGCTGGAAGATGAAGAACGCCACGAGCCAAGGATTATCGCGCCGCCTCCCCCTGCTGCCGCCGGTCAGGCGAGCCACCCGCCCCCCTTATGCTGAGACCCCCACCTCGCCTGTTGACCACCACCGACCCCCGAGGACCCCCTCCGACCAAAGACCCTGAATTTTGTGAAAGCGGACAATGAAAGCGACAAAAAGGCGATAGCGATGAAGATTTCAATCAATGAAGTGCCGTGGAGCTTGGATAGCTATCAGTGAGAATTTCTCACCTTTCAATTTCTTTTCTAGTTATGAATATATACTAGGATGCAGACGGTGCTTAGTAGCACCCGACACAATCGTCCACAGACCATGGACTTGTTTGTTTGGTTGCATAGATTAGTTATATGATTTGATTTGAATTTGGTTGTTGGGTGATTTTGATTGATGTGTGAATGGCATGGGCCTTCACTAGACCGGGGATAAGGCTAGGCCTCGTCCCGTTTCTAGTATCGTGCCGTTATGCCGCCGAAATTTTCTAAAATATGTTAGAAAATAAAAACATCATTTTATTGTGTAAATGAATTGAATAGAAATTCATAGGTTGAAATAAAATGTTTTATCGTTAAAAATATAATTTTTAACGTGAATGTGAATAAATGAATAGTTATAAACAAATCGGCCGATTTGTTTGTATATACACTGATTTGACTGATATTGATTGGGTCGATAAATTTCACACATCGCCCAACTGCACAAATAAAATATGCGTTTGATTGTTTGAAACCCCACACGGGTGTTGGGATGAAATTTGAAGTTCACTCATCCTAATTGATTAAATATGTCGATCGATTGATCGACAGGCTGTTATAAGCGTTAGATATCTTTATTTGATGCTTATACAGTGTAGTGCACTTTGGTTGATGGTTGATCATTTTTCAATGTTATTATATACATGTGTTGTGTGAAAATCCATATAATTAATTTTATATGGTAATTGATTGGGCCTCATTCCAGTTTAGAAATGGAAATATTTGAAATAGAAATATTTGAAATAGAATATTTGAAAATAGAAATTTATGAAGTCGTGTTGATTAGTTTGACGCCATTTTGACGTGAACGATATTTATATCGATTTTAAACGGTTTTCGAAATGAATTGAATTGAAAACGATTTCAAAATGAATTGAATTGAAAACGATTTCGAAATGAAGTGAATTGAAAACGATTTCGAAATGAATTGAAAACGAATTCAAAGTGAATTGAAAACGATTTCAAAGTGAATTGAAAACGATTTCGAAATGAAGTGAATTGAAAACGATTTCGAAATGAAGTGAATTGAAAACGATTTCGAAATGAATTGAATTGAAAACGAATTCAAATTGAATTGAAAGCAAATTGAAAACGAATTCAAATTGAATTGAAATTTGAATTGAATAGAAATGAATTTTAAAACGAATCTATAAAGAAGAATTCAATTGTGATTTGAATTGAAAAGGAAGTTGAAAATGTTTTTTTGAAACGAATTCAAAACTATTAATATAATTCGTTTTAAATAGAAATCGACAAAGTATATATTATATATATAATATAATGGCCTGAATAGAACGTGCCGCGCCGCGGCAGTTCGTGAATTTCGACCATTTATTTCAAACGGGCATTACGGGAGATCCGACCGTCGGATTCTCCTAAAACCAGAACCGTTGGGTTCGTATCGAAAAGAGCTTTCTAACGAATATTAGAAATTAGAAATCTAACGGTTGGATTTGGAGTTACGTCCAAATCAAATTTGAAAAAGGTCGTTGTAAGTGCAGTTCGATGGCCGTTGTTGGAAATCGACTGTACAGGCCTTGATAAAATTATTAAAAATAGTAATAATTTGTGTAAAATCATAAGAAATGATTTAGAAAGAATTGGGATGAAAAACTCCATATTTGAAAAGATAAAAATAGATTTTTATCGAAATGGACTAGTTTTGAACTAGAATTATAATTCTATTTATTTTTAAATAAATAAATTGAATTTGAAATGGTTTTGAAAATAACCAAAATTTCGAATGATTGCATTGGAGTGGATTTGAATCGAAATTGTCTTCGGAATATTTCGATGTTGGAATTCGTGATTATACAGGTGTGGTTATGGAAATTTGAAAGATATATATTTATATCGTTATTTCCAATACGACATTTGTTAGTCGTAGAATTCGATATTGAATATAAGCCGATATATTTTCTATTCAGAGCCTTGTATTGAATATCGAATGTGATTTGGGTTTGTCGTGAATGGTGTCTTCACTAACACTGTTCTTGAACCCAGTTGAGAAAAGATTAAATCTTTTTATTTAGATTTAATGAAGTGTACCAATTAAACGATATTTAATTGGAATTGAATGGATATTGATTTTTGGGTTTGTCGTGAACAGTGTTTTAAACAACACTCGTTCTTTAACCCGATAATTAATGAATGTGACGTTGGGTTTATCGTGAACTGCGTTTTAAATGACACTGATTCTTTAACCCAGTCAAAGATTAAAACTAAGTGGAGTTTTAATGAATCTTTAAATAGATTGAAAAGATCGAGAATGGAGTATCACCAGTTCTTGTTGCAGTCGTGATGGGGGGTTCTCGCTTCGCAGTTTGGTGGCGAACGGGAGACCCTTACCCCCACATGTCCCTTGTGGTGGGGGTTGGTTCGCCAGTGGGCGCGAGACTCGAGAGGGTTGCCGTAAAACAAGTAACTGGGGGACCATGTGTGAGCCGCGGTGGGTTTTACCTGCTGGAATGGAGGATGAAGGGATGGTTGCAAAGCCTACCGGATTTTGCGTTCTCGTCACATTTGGTATCAGAGCTTTGGTTTACAAAGCAGAGAACAAGGCACATTAGAACCATACGAAAGAATTCATCAGATATTGGATTAGTAATATCCAATTAGAATGACTCGTTAGAAATGAGATCAGTAGTATCCTAGAACGAGTGTGAAGAGTACATTTTTGAAAATGAAAACAATTTTGTTTTGAAAATTTAAATCAATTACTCGTATTTGATTATTTATTTATATTGATTAGGACAGTCCAGTATATAAAGATTTCGCATATACGCCTTGCAAACGTGTATTTGAAGTTTTAATATACTGGATAGATATAGAATCACACTCTAGTCGCCCGAAGATGATTCTGATGATAGTTCGAACATCATCAGAATTGGTATTCGTGTTTCGAAGATGTGATATCTATATATATTTCCTATTGGCTGGTGTGAGAACCAAAATTAGATAGGGCCTATTGGTGTGATTTGGCATCAAAAATTTGATTTTTGTATATGTATCAAAATTATGAATTTGAAACGTTAAATTCACTAATTGATTGATGTTTGTGTTGTTTGTTCATTTGTTTGCTAATTTTGAACCATTATGCTTAATCGAACCGAATATTGAATTATATTGAGAATTGGATGCGTTTGCTTGCATACATGTACTTACATTGAACAGGTCATAGCAAGGAGGCTAGAGCCGAAGAATAAAATTTGTTTGCCCGACAAATAGGTACATGTTTACTACATAATTTACTGTTTTGTTTGGGTGATGATGATTTTATGAGCATATTGGCTAGCCGCTTGGCTTTTTCTTTTTCTTTTTGAGATCTGAAGGACCGGGGAAGCTATTTGAAATTCCCCGATGCTCCCGGTGCAGGGGAGGTTATGGCGAAATTTTTCAAAAATTTAGGCTGTTAGCCAAATTTTTGAGATTTTAGAAAATTCTCAGAAACTGAAAAGTTGGAGGATGAAAGCCAGATCGAACGTAGTGTTGATTAATCAAACCACTTTCGACTTTGTTCCTTTTCGGGGACGAAAAGTTTTAAGTGGGGGAGATTGTAATAACCCGCAAATTCTGGGCCAGTTTAAAATTTTTATTTTGGCAATTTTAGCGAATTTTGAATATTTAAAATAGATTATTTTAAATAATATCGACGAGAAATTATATTGAATATAATTCGAACGTATATATTATACGCGTCGTCGTTAGAATATAAATATTTATATATAATTATAAATAGAATTGAAAATGGCGGTAGTTCGATAATTCGATTTCAAACTTTAATTGAATGTACCGGGTGCAAAACAATCCGGATTTTAGTGAAACCAAAAATAATGGAATCTATTTGATAATATATTTCCAACGAATCCGAAAAATCAAGATTTCATAGCGGGAATCAAAAGATATGTCCAGTTGAAAATTCTGAATAGTCGCTATGGAATTCAGGCCCTTAAAAATGGACATTTTGCAAATGACCTCGGATTTCGACGAAACCAGTTTTGTTGGGTCCGTGATGTTAAATAATTGCTAGGTTTCAAATTTCATAATTTTTCGAATGAATATGTGAGCGTGGCAAAGGAAAACGCGTTTGACCAGTTTCAGTTGATTTTAATCGACTGAAAATTGGCCATTTTTCAAACGATCTCAGAATTCGACGAAACTAGTTTTGTAAGGACCGTATTGTCAATACGAAGCTAGAAAATATTTTTCTAGAATTTTTAAAGTTCGTATGCGACCCCGGTAATTTGAAATGTACGTTTAAAATTCAATATAGTGATTTAAATGTAAATTCAAAGGAAACTGATTCAAACGATCAAATCAGCTTACGATACATATCCCATTGTGTTCGGAATGGGGGTAATACGTTATGGACGACAGGCGGTGGGCCTCGTTTCGAGGTCATATGTAAAAGTCAACTTTTAAAGAATAAAATAATTAAATAAATAAATAAACAAAAAAAAATTAAATTCTCTCCCTCTTCCCCTTAATCCCGTTCTGGCCCCCCCCCCCCTTTTCTTTCAAAACCAAATCGAAATAACAGAGACAAAAAAAAAGGGGGGGGGAAGAAGAAAAGGGCGGAGAGGAGCATCGCGCACCCCCTGTCAACCGCCGGAGCTGACCTCCGATCCCCCTCCCTCTTCCATCTGCTCGCAAGCCCCAACCACCCCAATTCGTTGTCGCTGGAAGATGAAGACCGCCACGAGCCAAGGATTATCGCGCCGCCTCCCCCTGCTGCCGCCGGTCAGGCGAGCCACCCGCCCCCCTTATGCTGAGACCCCCACCTCGCCTGTTGACCACCACCGACCCCCGAGGACCCCCTCCGACCAAAGACCCTGAATTTTGTGAAAGCGGACAATGAAAGCGACAAAAAGGCGATAGCGATGAAGATTTCAATCAATGAAGTGCCGTGGAGCTTGGATAGCTATCAGTGAGAATTTCTCACCTTTCAATTTCTTTTCTAGTTATGAATATATACTAGGATGCTGACGGTGCTTAGTAGCACCCGACACAATCGTCCACAGACCATGGACTTGTTTGTTTGGTTGCATAGATTAGTTATATGATTTGATTTGAATTTGGTTGTTGGGTGATTTTGATTGATGTGTGAATGGCGTGGGCCTTCACTAGACCGGGGATAAGGCTAGGCCTCGTCCCGTTTCTAGTATCGTGCCGTTATGCCGCCGAAATTTTCTAAAATATGTTAGAAAATAAAAAAATCATTTTATTGTGTAAATGAATTGAATAGAAATTCATAGGTTGAAATAAAATGTTTTATCGTTAAAAATATAATTTTTAACGTGAATGTGAATAAATGAATAGTTATAAACAAATCGGCCGATTTGTTTGTATATACACTGATTTGACTGATATTGATTGGGTCGATAAATTTCACACATCGCCCAACTGCACAAATAAAATATGCGTTTGATTGTTTGAAACCCCACACGGGTGTTGGGATGAAATTTGAAGTTCACACATCCTAATTGATTAAATATGTCGATCGATTGATCGACAGGCTGTTATAAGCGTTAGATATCTTTATTTGATGCTTATACAGTGTAGTGCACTTTGGTTGATGGTTGATCATTTTTCAATGTTATTATATACATGTGTTGTGTGAAAATACATATAATTAATTTTATATGGTAATTGATTGGGCCTCATTCCAGTTTAGAAATGGAAATATTTGAAATAGAAATATTTGAAATAGAATATTTGAAAATAGAAATTTATGAAGTCGTGTTGATTAGTTTGACGCCATTTTGACGTGAACGATATTTATATCGATTTTAAACGGTTTTCGAAATGAATTGAATTGAAACGATTTCGAAATGAATTGAATTGAAAACGATTTCGAAATGAAGTGAATTGAAAACAATTTCGAAATGAATTGAATTGAAAACGAATTCAAAGTGAATTGAAAACGATTTCAAAGTGAATTGAAAACGATTTCGAAATAAAGTGAATTGAAAACGATTTCGAAATGAAGTGAATTGAAAACGATTTCGAAATGAATTGAATTGAAAACGAATTCAAATTGAATTGAAAGCAAATTGAAAACGAATTCAAATTGAATTGAAATTTGAATTGAATAGAAATGAATTTTAAAACGAATCTATAAAGAAGAATTCAATTGTGATTTGAATTGAAAAGGAAGTTGAAAATGTTTTTTTGAAACGAATTCAAAACTATTTATATAATTCGTTTTAAATAGAAATCGATGAAGTATATATTATATATATTATATATATAATATAATGGCCTGAATAGAACGCGCCGCGCCGCGGCAGTTCGTGAATTTCGACCATTTATTTCAAACGGGCATTACGGGAGATCCGACCGTCGGATTCTCCTAAAACCGGAACCGTTGGGTTCGTATCGAAAAGAGCTTTCTAACGAATATTAGAAATTAGAAATCTAACGGTTGGATTTGGAGTTACGTCCAAATCAAATTCGAAAAAGGTCGTTGTAAGTGCAGTTCGATGGCCGTTGTTGAAAATCGACTGTACAGGCCTTGATAAAATTATTAAAAATAGTAATAATTTGTGTAAAATCATAAGAAATGATTTAGAAAGAATTGGGATGAAAAACTCCATATTTGAAAAGATAAAAATAGATTTTTATCGAAATGGACTAGTTTTGAACTAGAATTATAATTCTATTTATTTTTAAATAAATAAATTGAATTTGAAATGGTTTTGAAAATAACCAAAATTTCCAATGATTGCATTGGAGTGGATTTGAATCGAAATTGTCTTCGGAATATTTCGATGTTGGAATTCGTGATTATACAGGTGTGGTTATGGAAATTTGAAAGATATATATTTATATCGTTATTTCCAATACGACATTTGTTAGTCGTAGAATTCGATATTGAATATAAGCCGATATATTTTCTATTCAGAGCCTTGTATTGAATATCGAATGTGATTTGGGTTTGTCGTGAATGGTGTCTTCACTAACACTGTTCTTGAACCCAGTTGAGAAAAGATTAAATCTTTTTATTTAGATTTAATGAAGTGTACCAATTAAACGATATTTAATTGGAATTGAATGGATATTGATTTTTGGGTTTGTCGTGAACAGTGTTTTAAACAACACTCGTTCTTTAACTCGATAATTAATGAATGTGACGTTGGGTTTATCGTGAACTGCGTTTTAAATGACACTGATTCTTTAACCCAGTCAAAGATTAAAACTAAGTGGAGTTTTAATGAATCTTTAAATAGATTGAAAAGATCGAGAATGGAGTATCACCAGTTTTACTCCAAGCGATAGTTAAATCTTTAATTAGATTTGAACGTGAAATGGTAATTGAGTTACCGATAACACTGTGGTGTTAGATATGAAGTATAACCAGTTTTACTTCATGGGATGAATAGGTTGGGAATGGGAAATAAAATAAATGATTACTTCGGTGTGGTTCGCTAATCCCGACTAGTTTTGAATTGATATTCAAAGGAGATTAAAGAATAAATTTAAAGAATTTATCTTGGATAAAATTAATGGGAACTTTTCCCAAAGTATAGGAAATTCTGAATAAAAGAATATTCTGAATTGGAATGAGGCGTATGTTGTGTTTGTGTAACACTTTTATAATATATACGCGAGTTATTCATAAAGACCGGGTTTATCCCATTCTGAATAACTGATTCGACGTGGTGTCAAAGATGAAGACGGTGGTCGAAGACCAGTAGTCTTCACGTTGTTTGGGTGATTACTGATGATCTTGATTGGGCTGTACACCCAAGAAGATGGAAACAGTTAGTGATCATCCAGACGTACTTGGAGATCGATGGATATGCGGGGTACTAGGTGCCTCCGGTTTCGTTCAGCCCCAGAACGGACTTGTAAATGGACTGTGTGTCTGACATTGGATTTTAGTCCGTGTGATTGATCTCTATTAAATATATATCTGTTTGGCGGCGGAGAATTTATTCTCTTGCTTAACGCCCTTCTCTGAGACGTACGAGCTCAGGGGTTATATATTGATGGATATCAAACGCATGGAGTGAATTGCCTGTGTGGCATGCCTAAGTGGCAATTGATCGAGGCTTCTGTTGAAAAGCAAAGTCTTGTGGTGATGATCAAAGCACGGCCTTTGTGGCGTAGCTTTGTGTAACGTTTACCTCGCGTGTTTCACACCCGGTATGAACCAAAAACGGGAGACGGACCTCAGGGAGGACTTGCGTTTCTTTCTAGCTAAAAGTGGCGTCAGTGGTTTTACACGCCCTGACGAGTTTGACTTATGTGGTTGTTGCTGTTGCGAGGCGCCTCGGATTGATCGGTCGTTCTCGAACCGATGGAGTCATTTGATGGCTCATTTGCGCCCCAAAGGGTGGGGAAACGTAGTGTTCAGGCATTTTAATCCACATCGGTGGACCGGCCCTGTCGCTCCAAGGGTCACTCGAGCTCTGATCCTGAGACATGGTAGGCTAGATTGTCTCGAATCGGTTGAGGACTATCTTTTGCCTCGGTTCATAGACGGAAATCCAATTTCCAAATACGTGACTTTGCAGTTTTATTTGTAAACCTATATATGGCGACATAGTGGCATGGGACGCTCATGCCGCCTATGATTGATACTTATGATTTGAAGTTGTTTTATACACTATGCACTGACTATAGTATCAAACGATTTGTTTTAACCGTACTAAGCATGTTTGGCTATTATAAGGGAAAACCCTATCCTCGGCTACGTTGCATTGTGTGATGGGACCTGGGTCTTATAATAGCTTCATTTTTAGAAAAGCATTGCGTTGTTTACTTATATGCACTGGTATTCTTGGGAGGAAACCCGTTCCGTGTTATACGGCGTGGTCCCTTGATTTACCTATCTTAAAAATAAAGATTTACAACTGTTTTAGTTCTCACACCAGTCCCATGACTGACCTGGAGTTTATTGTTTTAACCTAAACTATGGGTGCCCCTATTTTGACACGGGCAGCTAGTAGTTTTGGTTTTGCAGATTTATATTCACAGGATCCTGGTTTACAGCTGGAACGATATCCGGAAAGCTTTGTATCCGTATATCCCCTTCTAGTTGTGTATTGTATTATTTTCCGCTGCGATGTATTTTAATGTAATTTAAATCTATGATATTTCTGTGTAATATTCATTTATACTCTGTATATTCTTGTATTCTGGTGCATTGTTGTAATATACAATGAAATGTTCTTTTGTGTGCGTTCGATTTTGTCGTGTTCTCAAACGATAGGGCGTTTCAAACGGTCTAGATCGGTTTAGCGACTGGTTCGGACCGAGCGAAATTCCTTTCCGTTTCAAAGAAAGTGGAGACCCCTGATCTCGATTAGAGTAGGGAGTTCCACTAAGAAAGAATATAGGCGCAACTCATAAGCTAATAACTAATATAGAGAAATTCCCCGTTATAGCTACGATTCCATAAACTCATATATCGAAATCAGTAGGATCTAGGAGGATTTCTATAACCATTATGCACCCCCTCCTGATAGGTCTTAGCTATGGCAGATATCTTTTTGTCAAGCCACAGACACTGAAGCTATAACTGCACTAAGTGAATGTATCCATCGACGTATCCACTAAGGATCAACCGCCTTATACCTAACCCGAGTGTGGAGCAATGAGCTTTGACTTATAAAGTGACTTACTAATAAATTATTTACTTTACGTATAAGATCTTTGAAGGTCAAAGAAAAAATACAACCTTACATGCAAACTTAATTGATTCTCCTAACATATGAAGAATGAAACATTAAAAACAATAAACAACAGAACATCATCGATCGAAAATAAACACACTAATTGATTACAAAAACTGCCTTGGACCACTTGATAACTGAATTGAATGCAGTGTCATCTAAAGTGTTTTAATTTATTTTTCAAGTTCAGTATCATATTCAACTAATAGATGAGGTAATGGATCTTTAAGCCATTGCCAAAATTCAAAACTATTTGTAAAATTTTGGCATATATCATGAAGTTGGCCGATGTAAATTTGGTTTCTTATAACATAATAGTGAAAAAAGACTCCACAGTTACATTATATAGTATAGAATCAGTCCCATGATCTTCTTAAGGTCCTCTGCTTCTTAAAATATCTTCATATAAGTATATTAAAGAGGAGCAAATATGGTTGTAATCTACCATTTTTTATTTATTGATACGATATTAGTGAAGAGGATAGAAAAGTTAAAGAAAATTATGTAACTAAATTTGTTTGAGTTATGAAATTATATAAAGGGTTAGAGGAAAGGAAAGAAAGGGTAAAAAAATATGACTACTGCCTTTAGCTGGCTTTAATAAAACCGGCTATGTAGTAAAGTTTAAAAAGAACTTACTTAACATTACATGGTCAAGGATTTATATGATCAGATACTGAAATAATGTTGAATAGTTTGTGAAATAGTGAGAAGATGCAAAATCCGCACTAGAACTTGGGATAGAGTGTTGCACGTTTCAGAGACCATGAGACAATACACTGAAAAGATTCTAGAACTACATTACAGTGTGGATCAGAATGATACATGGTTCAGATATTGACAATATCGAACACAAGACTCCATCATGTTTCATAGATCTTTTTGGTTTATGCTTAAAATTTGCTTGTTATAAATAATTATCACAACTCATCATAAAGTAATAACTCTTAAAATGTTTGGCTCTTGTTTAGAATCATACGATTATAATGACTATCTATTTGGACCATTAAACTCTAATCCATCTCCACAAAGAATCTCTACTACATGGTATATTAAAATGGAAAAGTGACATTATGAGGGTATGCAAAAACTAAGGCTTGAAATAGGGATGCAACAACTGCAGATAGATCAACAACAACACATATCCACGAACCCAACAATTACACCGGATATTAACTCAAATACAAAATGCAACTTGTAATAACCTAGAATTTTGACTATAGATAAACTAGTTATTTATTTAGATGTCAAAAATATGAATTTCTGCAAAAGATGGAATTTGACCACGAAACTTTAACCGTTGCGTTTGTCTTGGAATTCTGGTCAACTTTCATGTTTGGAGTTTCGCGTACGGAGTCCATACAAAAAAGTTACAGATGAAATACGGAAAATAGACGGAAAAAATAAAATAGAATAAATAAAATATTTAATACCATTTATAACCTGCTTTACTGGGCAAATTAGCCGAAGGGCGGTTGACACCCTTGGGTGGAGCGGTCCACTGCTTCGGGTAATTTTAGCCTAGTGACGTGTAGGGTTATACAGGTTTATTATATAAATTATTATATAAACCGATGGATGATAATTAAAATAAATCAAATGGTTCATGGACAATTCAACTCCTATAAATAAAGGGGTAAGGCCTCGTTCTTTTCCACACAAATCTGTAGGCAGTAGCGAAGCACTGCTATTTCCCTTTCTCTTCAGATAAATTTCAAAATCAAAAATAGGTTCATATACAATCAATCAAACATAAATCCATATGGATTTGAATGGGATAATCAGATTCAAGTGGAAAAGGGTATGAATTGATGTCTAAGCTCTTCTTCATCATATTGTCCCCACATTTCATATTTTCTTGCAAATTTATAAATATGAAAGTATCCCCTTTTAAGAATAATTGTAGATCTATAAGAATTTGGGAACTGTAGGCCTAAAAGATTATTCATATTTCAGATTTGGATGCTTATAGGTGATAGGAAATTTATATACAAAGTTACAATAACTTATTATCTAGCTTGTATTAGATCTTAAATCTATGCCTAACATTTATCAGATTGGTTTATAATATTGAAAAAACAAAAATGATGCCTAGATCTGTTTATGGAATTTGTCAAAACCTGAAAGTATAGATTTGTGGTTATGAATAATATTATAATTTGTAGGCTTACTTGATCTATTATATTATTGCCTACAATTGGGTTTAATATATATTGTGGTTATTGTAAACACCATAGACCTAGCAATCATTCCCTCAAAACACCGTTGAGATGTAGTGTTATTCCAAACCTGTAGTTTCAGTGTTAAACAGAGATTCATGTAATTTTGATTAAAAATATATAAACTTGTTTGTGCTCAATTTTTTTGGAATTTTAACCTAGTTATTGTAAATGTGGCTTTTTACTCATTTTAAATAAAAAGACATTATTAAAACCAATAAGAAATATGTCAAATATTGAAAATGGGAAAAGATTTGTAAATTCATGTATAAATATATATATATATATATATATATATATATATATATATATATATATATATATTTGTGCATAGCTTACATCAATCATTCCAAAATATATATAATATATATTTCTTGTGGTTCGAAATGTATTTATTTCAATATTCAGGCTTAATTTACAATAATTATAGGTTATAGTCTTTTTGTAAGATTTAGAACTTTATTTCAAAACTGAATGCAAAAAAGGAATGTTTTGTTATTAGTTGAACCAAAACATTAAATATAATAATGATAATAACAATAATAAAAGAAAAATAACTACGTTGATTGCGCGGAAATATAAATATATATATATATATATAGAATACACACATTAACCATCCAAATCTACGTAAATAACGATATATATATATGAGTGTTTGAATGTATAAATGAATTTCATTTTATGGAATTATATATGTAAATGTAATCCATATATATATACACAACAGGCAATAAATTAGTAAATCAACAATGTTCGTTGGGTACAACAAATAGACATTTCAGGATTGATAATTAAGGATAATTAATGCCTTAGGAAAATATGACCGTTATGGTCAAAAATGGCAATGACCCTATTGAACACAAACGAATGAAATAGGGGTTAATGAGTATTGATTGACATTTTAAATACTAAATCCAATAAGGAAAATAATTAAATAAATATCCTAGGCTAAGAATGATATAACTTCCCTTATTTATACTAGTTAATCTGAAAATTATAATTAAAAGTTAAAATTGGACTTACTAGGTTACTGATGCGAGGTCAGTTACAATATTCAACAGAAGTCTGCACTTTCCAGCCATCAAATATATGTCCAACTGATGTGAGATATCATTAACCATAGGAACCTATGGAGATAGTTTTTATACATATGGTAATTCCGGAAAGAGAATCTAAACGGGAATAACTCAATAACGTAGCCTGCTTTAGGATTAAGGTCTTAAGTGGTTAGATCTACCTATAAAAAGGTATTAAGAGATCGCGTAGCCCACCTCCCATAAATAGAAGCATTAAAGGCTAATTGGGTACGAACTTGATAATTTTCGTGAATAGTCTGCTTCCTTGGGTCTTATGTGGCTTTGGGTCGAGGAGTCCACCTTGAAATAAGTCACTCGGTTAGGGGTCTTAAATGGAGTGTGAATCCAAACTAAACCTTGGTTCAAAAACGTCCGATATAGTAATTCCATAGGGCAATCTATCCTATGGGAAGTATTAAGTGTCCAGGAGATTATCCAATATGGTCAGCTAGATGGTACAATGAGATTCCACCGTAGGAAGGTCATAAATGGTGAGATTTCATCTGCCTAGTTCTATCGGTCTTAAGCAATGAGGTACTGTCTCTTACCTTATGTAGGGCATGTGTTTATATGCATGAATGACAGATGCCTTAACTAGTAGGACCTATAGCTAGTGTCCTACAGTTATAATAGCGTCGATTAAATCATCGAGAGGTAAAATAAAAAATAGGTCCGACTAGGGTCTTATATGATCGAGAGAATCCACCCTATCTATCATTCGATAGTGAGGCATTAAGTGACTAAGTATACACATATGAGTAAATAAACTCCGTAGTTAGGAATTCACTTCTCGGTTTAATAATTAGTTAAATGATGGTATAAAGGCTTCGCAAATGTATGCGTAAATGTTTTATCTCGATATTGATATTATTGGGAATAGTACCTTAGGTATGGTACTTGAGTCATGCGTAAATGGTTACAAGGTTAAATTAGTATCACTAGCCTTGCTAGGCATATATCTTGGGTTGAACTAAACGGGATAGATATGTATATTATAAACTGTGTTGTACTTTTCTTGTTCACCAGAACTTATTGTTCTGACTCCCTCCTCATTACAACCTCCCAGGTTTTATAGAGAAGGTCGGGTTCCCATAGATGTCTAAGTTTGGTTTCGGTTCTCGTTCTCTCTCATGCTCGGTATTGACATGGTGACTCTGTTTTATAAGGTAGTTACTGGAGTTAATATTATTATATCCTATTTCATTTCCGCTGTGAGTTATTTTATCGTACTCTGATTATGCTCACGCTCATTTATTTGTAGTTACCAAATTTATAAGCTCCATGCTTGGATGTGTTCGAGTTCCATTTATATCGAAATTTAGGTAAGAAAAGTATGGGTTGTCACACAACTGAAGTTGGTCAAGTATATTTTACAAACATTATGTGCTTCTTTGGTTTCAAATCATCGATTTGAATCGTCTGATATGAGAATAATTTTTTTTGCCAATACTTTCGTTGTACTATTTAACCAAGTAGATGCAAACCTGGATAGTGGATAGATGATTGGTTCTCTTTTCGAGATACCACTTGCACTTTGGAATTAGAAGAAGAGTTTTGAAGGATTCGTAATCAACTCAATGACACTATGTAGAAGAAATATTATCTTTGAAATGGCTCAACTTAGAAGTCTATCTATGTCATGTTAAGTAGTATTATTGCTTATCTTTCAATTTTATCTATATTTATGAACTATTTTAAAGTAAAATTAATATGTATCTTTATATTCTAGAATGGATGATAACATATAAAAACAGTTCAACATGGCTACAATGATTGATATGACAGGACATTATTCCATTTTATCTATATTAACTAAGTTTGAAAAACAGTGCATGTGGCTATAGTGTTTGATTTAACAAAATATTGTATTATTTTTCTTCAAATAACTTTGGTGGAATATACGTAGAAGAGTACGACGTGGAAATAGTATTTTATTTGAACAAACACAATACCATTTTGCCTTCGTTAACTTAAATCGACACCTATTATAGTGCAATGTGGGTTTAGCATTTGATACGCTGAACAGTTTTGTTGAGTGAAGTAGCATAAGAATTGGTCAAGCCTGATATGTTTAAACGAAGAAGAAAATATAAGGATTTGGGCTCGTTTTGTTTTGCATAGCAGAAGCGGATCGGCCCGGTTAAGAAAACAAAAAAAATTAAGCCTGAGAAGATGTGGCAGCGATTTGGAGAAGTTGTGGCATGTACTGTTCATTGTGGATGAAACCAAAGTAAATTTGTTTGAACAAGTGCAGAAAGAATTCAAGCCAATTTCTTTAGCAGCAGGGTACATTAGAAGGAAGTGGGTATTTCGAACGAAGGCATGGAACGAGCGAACAATGAACAGAGAGAAATAAAATAATCAAGCCAATCTCTTTGCAAATCAGAAGTCAGGTTCAAAAAAAAGCATTGGAATCATGATAATGAACGCTATAATATGGAATTAGAATAGACAGAGTTAGGCGCAGCTGGGAGTTTTAATTATGTTAAACACTTGGTTAATTTAATTAAAACAAACCATTCTAAAGACGAATGGAAATCAAGGTGAGTTTAACTCACTCAGTTTATCCCGTTTATATTTTATATAAGCCGGTTTTTATTTTGTGCAATGTTTACTAATGATTGATGGCTTGATGAATGTTTGCATGGATGCTGAATATTTTTAATATTCATTGATTAAATTAAACATTTTTCTAATTTAATCGAATTAGATCGTTATTTTTAACGATTACTTCTAAACGAGGTAACCTACCTTAGTGGTTACGTTCATAATAAATAAACTTATCTGATAAATAATTGGATGCTTGAATGAATGTTGTTAATTGATTAGTTAAACTGTTTATTTCCGTTTGTTGTGGTGAATAAAAATAATTACATTATTGTATTGAAATTGAGGTAACCCATTGTGATGTAGGGAAGGACAGGTTGGAGGAATCCAACTGGATTCCCCACTATTATTGATAATGTTTATCAATATGATTATATACTGTTATTGAACGTGGAATTGATTGATATTTCACGGTTTGGTACTTTAGTAGACATTTTCCTCTTTAGTGCCATCGATAAAAATAAGGATTTTTGAAATCGATATTAAATCAATTCGGAACTTTTTCAAAATTTTATTCATATATGTTTTTAAAACATGATTTTGTTTGAAACACCGAAGTTAATTACGTTTTTATTAATCCTTTAAAATTATAAGTAAGTGGAAATTTTAGGATATTATTATATAAAGGGTTAAGTGGTTTTATAACTGAACGTATAAATGAATAAGAACACACAAATGTCGTGAATGGAATTTATAAGATTTCAATGGATTGGAATGAGTTAACAAAATCGTAGGTACAGAGAAAATTGATTTAAAAAGGGAATGGAAGGGATTTTCTGTAAATAATGAACATTTTTGGAAAATATTATTTGAAAATATATGAAATGCAATTAACTGGGTTCCGTTAATAAGTTTAACGAATAAATGGAAATTGAATGTGGAATAAGGATTTGGGTGTGTATCTAGGTTTGGGCAAAAT
This sequence comes from Allium sativum, assembly GCA_030737875.1. Taxonomy (NCBI): domain Eukaryota; kingdom Viridiplantae; phylum Streptophyta; class Magnoliopsida; order Asparagales; family Amaryllidaceae; genus Allium; species Allium sativum. Next base: position 324,279,205 of record CM060920.1, on the reverse strand, counting down.
ATTTTGAAATTGTGATTTCTGGTCGAGTTTGGACAAAATACTTAAAAATGGGAATGTGTTTATAAAACAGGTTTTGGGAACCAAAGTCTTATAAATAAGATTGTAAATGATTCAAACTAATGAAATAAGGTATAACGTGGTTTATAAACACAAGTAATGACCTGAATGGAATTTATTTAAATTAATTATATTAGTTAATTTAAAAAGATTAATTTGAATTGGTTAACAAATTTATCATGCTCTGTGTTGACTAATTCAACTATTTTAACTTGAATCGATTATTCAATAGATTATTGACTCATTAACTATTCTTAAAGTCGATTGTTATTTTGTTGACCTTTGAAGGAAGATTTACTATTTTAATAATAGTAAACAATGAAGTAAAAAAGTTTGATTTCTAATAATTTGATTATTACTTATTTAATAATAATCGAAGTGAGAATCTTGGAATTTAATTCATTTAATGGAAGTTTATGAAGTCGTAAGACCTTATGCGTGGTTAAATGGAACGTTAAGCGAAGTTATATTAATAGTAATATGAATTCTTAGTAAGAATTCTATTGGTTGAATTTGTAAAAAATACAAACTAGGAAAATATATAGCAAAGTTATAAAGGGATAAATATTGTAAATGATTTTAAGAGTTCAAATGAGTGTAAAAAGGTATTTGTAATCTGGGGGAATCTAAATGGAGTTGACCTGAATGGTGAGATTATTCCGAATTTAATTAATCGAATAAGAGATTATTAGAAAAGGAATTATATGGTGGAGTCAACTATGTTGAGTTTTAGGAAAGTAATATTTACTTTCTATTTTTACCAAGATTTAATTATTTATTTGTTTATTCAGATTAATGGATAAAAGTAAAATTTAAAGATAAGCATTTTGAAAGCGCAGAATTATTATGTAATGTCCCGTATTTTTACGGTATAATAATTAATTAATTTAATTATTTAAGCAGTGAATTAGAGATTTAAATGGTTGTTTAATTTAAATAATATTGAATATTTAATTAATATAAATAACAGAATAATTTATTTAATTCCGAAATAGTCGGAATTAGTGAATTGACAATATTGTACGAACTAGACAATTCAAAATATTTAATTCAATTTAGAATTAAATTATATTAATGAATTTATTTATAAATGTCAGTTGAACGTATAAATTATATTATAATTATAATCGAGCTCGAAATGGCGTGGCAATTCGTAATTTGGTGATTCGAACTTTAAATGAACATATAGAATCCGTTTTAAATCGGATTTCTATGAAACAAGAAACGTTCAGAGCTAGTGAAGTACATTTTTCTAATGGAAGAGAAAAATCGAGATTTCGTCGTGTAGATTGTAAGATATGTCCAAATCAAATTTTCGAAAAGTCGTTACGGAATTCCTTTATAATTTATAATGATTTATTTATATTATAAAAGGATATTTATTTTATATATTGAATATCGAATAACCAGGATTTGAAATATGGAGTTGTAAATCCAGATATGTATATTTTGAAGTCGGATAATATTCTGTTGTGAATATATACGATAATATTTATTTACAAAGATTAAATTAAATTATTATTAAATATATTTATATTTAAATTGGTTTATTTAGAGCTTTAAAAATAGCCAGTTTTGCTAACGTCCTCTGTTTTCGACAAAACCAATTTTGTTGGATCCGGAATATTAAATTATTGTTATATTTCAATTTTTGTGATTTTTGGAGTCAGTATGTGGCCGTATGGATTTTTAGTGTGAAAAACAGTCAGTATTTTGATGGTTAAAAATACGCTGTGTGGGCAAACGAAGTCGGAATTTGACGAAACAAGTTCTGTTGGGTCCGTAATGTCGAACTCTAGTTGTATGTCCATTTTCATGATTTTTTGGATATTGTATGTGACTATAGGAATTTTTAAAAAGATATATGGAGCTAATTATCGAATATATATTAATATAAAAATAAACGAAACTTCTTAAGCAAGCCAAATTTATCCTATAAATACACCCATACCTTTCCTTAACCCTAAACTATCTTTTTTCCTTCTGGTCAAACCAAAGAACGCCGCCAGTTCTTTTATCAAAACCAAATCATCACTTGGAAAATCAAAATAAAATCAAGAAAAATCCTATAAAATTTTGAAACACGTATATTTGAATTCCTGAGGGTGTTATCTTCCAACATGTATGAGTTACAGGGGGTTCGGCTATTTCTTTGTAAGATGGTTTTGGGCACTGTCGAAGTAGGGTTACGATTTTCCATCGCAAGGGGCATCGTTGGGCGATAGAGTTAGAAGTGAAGTGGAGGGAAAAGGGAGGCGCACCTAGTGGCGGTGGTCGCCGTCGTTCTGGTGGCAGGTGGTAGTTGATTTTTGTGGACTAACGGGGCTCATCAGTGTTTGTATTTGGAGCAACGTTTGGTGAAATCGGATATGTTTTCGAATTTAGGGTGGAAAGCAGCATTTAATTTTGGATGTTTGGGGTTATTTGGATGAAGAAGGGTTTGGTGTCTCCTGTAGATGGCACGCGCCAGAACTGTGAACGCGATGATGATAATATTGTCGAGTTGGAGTTCAAGGATAGAAGTACATAGAGAGATTAAAGAGAATGTTAATGGTGTGATTTGTTTTGAAAATTATTCAGAGAAGGTGGAAGTTAGAAGGTGAGAAAGGTTCGATAATGGCAAGAGATAGCATTGAAATGATTTGGGAAGAAGAAGCCAACATGTTTTGGTTTGGAGGAAGTATAAACGTGCGGGCCTGGTATTTTGAAAATGGTAATGGGCCTTGTTTAAATAGTAAGCCCATAAATCATTTAAAACATAAGTTTTATTTAATTTAATTAAAGTATCAACTTAGAAAATTAATATCTTATGCGTACATGATCAGAATTTAACGAAACAAGATTCGTTGGGATCGTATGGACGAGGGTTACACACTAGAACTGACTGGGAGTGAATTAGAGCTTGTTACAATTTATAGTGGAATAAATTGTCTATCTGAATCAACCAATGGTTATCGTTATTTAACGATAAATCGTTCAAGGTGAGTAAAACTCACTAACTCTGTTCAATTTATATTTTTACAAATTTAATCTAGTAATGGTAAATGATGATTGATTGATGTGTGTTGATTGTTTGATGAACTGCTTGTCGATTGGTTGAAATAACAGATAATGATATATACACATATCGTTAAACAAACATTGATTCTATTTATCAAAATAGTACATATTGTATTGAAATTTGATGTGAATTATATTGCTTAACATCTGTGGATGCAGGTAAACAGGTCGGAGGGATCCAACTGGATTCCTCAATATTTATTTTACTATTTTTCATGTATTGTGATATATGATGATATTTATAATCTGTTATTGATTATGTGTGTTTGTCTGATATTGATCCTTATTATATGGTGTTTTAAATGCCATAAGAAATACAGGAATGTGGAAAAAGGAATTTTCAAAGTATATTTTGAAAATAAAATATTTATATAAAATCAAGGGATTTTATATAAAAGAAAATATTTAAAAAATCAAAGGTTTTTATAAAAGGAATATAATTATTTGTAAAACAAATAGAAGTGAAATAGAAATATTTAGAAAATAAATAGAATTTAAAAGGAAATATTTGTAAAACAAATAGGATATTATAGAAAGAAATATTTGGGAAATAAATAGGATATTATAAAAGGAAGTATTTTATAAAATGAATAGAATTTTATAAAAGGAATTAATTGGAAAATGAATATTAAATGGAAATCTGTTTTTAACAGATAAATGGAAAAGATTAGTTCAAAGTAGAATTAAATAGAAATCTGTGTAAACAGATAAAATGAAAAGATTAATTTATAAATAATGTTTTATAAATTAAGTAAATTATTTATCATTGGATAAGCTGAATTTATCGGTTTGAATTTATATATAGAAGTAAAAATCGGTTTTAACACCGATAATTGAGATTGAAATTAAATGTAGCAATTATAAAGGGATTTATATATGAGATATAAGTGTTAGAATGAAAAGGAGATTTCATATGAATAATTCTATAAATAAAAGTATAAATAGAATTTGGAAATGGGATATTATTTAAAAATACGAAATCAAACTTAATGGATCATATAAAAGGAATATTTTCACATTCGATGTGAACAATGGATTAAAATAAATATTTTATAAATTAAAACATTTATAAAGAAATTGGGTTTTTAAATAGGAATTCAAATGGGAATTTGAATGGGATAGTAAAGAGAGTTAATCGAATTAGAGTTAATCGAACAGAGTTAATCAAATTTGAGCTAATCAAATATTAGTTGTTCGAATTAGAGTTAATCGAATATTTATTATTCGAAGTAAGTTAATCGAATATAGTTATTCAAAGAAAAGAGTTATCGAATATAGTTATTCGAAGGAGAGATTATCGAATATATATAGTTTATTCGAAGGAGAGGTTACCGAATAGAGTTTATTCGAAAAAGAATTATAGAATATAGTTATTCTAAAGTGAGTTATCGAATATAGATTATTCGAGAGAGAATTATACATTTAAATTCGACTATATCGAAAGTAGGAAAGTACTATTTACTTTCCAGTTTTAAATCAAGGTTTATTTATTAATAAATTAGTTGTTTGTTTAATTATCCAAATTAAATAAATAAAAGTTATATTTAATTTATTATATTTCGGAAGCATGGGATTATAACACTATTGTTATAGTCAAATGATTTCCGTTAAAGAAGTGGGTTCGTAAATAGAATCTGAGAGTTACGTAAGGAAGTTTGTTGAAGATTTAAAATGTGAACTTTGTCTATTTCGAGGTTAGAAATGTTATTCAGTTAAGGTCTGAGAGGTAGTTATACTCCAGCTTGATTGACTTCATTTTTAACTAAGGAATGGTTAAGGTTCAATGGTGAAGGTTAGTTAATTGAATTTAGTTAATAAGTGTTAATGGTTCGAGTTGGCATAGCGATGTTTTATTTAAACATCTGTTTAAATCCAATAAAGGAGTTTCGGAAAATTTTCCAATTAAGAATCAGAAATGTTTTCTAATATAGAAAATAAGAAATAGGAGTAGATATGGAAATGTTTTCCAATGATTAATAACGCATATTTTCTAAATTTAAAAAATAAGAATTTGCGAATATATGGGATCGAAAATAGGGAAATGAATAATTGAATGGCAAATTAAATTAAAGGGGATCGGTGTTGATTGATGATTTGCTCGGTAGATTTCCATTTGGAAATACGACCGTTGTTTGTACACATGTTTTCCTTTGATGGTTAAGTCACTAACTATCAAAGTTTTTGTCCATTTTTCCGTTGTTAATACGGAGAGACCGGGATCAGATTCATTTTCTAAAAACCACTCTGTATCGGCATTAGCGTTGCGAATCAAATCTGGTGAAGATAATTGAAGACGAAGTTGTGCAAGGGCTATTATGGCGATCCTAGGTAGAAATTGCCTAAGGTGGATTTACATAATAGTGCCTTCGGTTTGTCCAGACCCAGGACAACGTGTATGGACGAATGTCTGACGAAGTATATCTAATGGATCATGTGAGTTAATCGCTTCAAACGTATCAACATTTGGTGGCGGAGGAATTCGTTTCTCTTAGCTTTATACCCGTGGTATTTTTGTGGAAATCAATTTTGTGATTTGGCGGGTATGACGATGTGTCATTCAATGTAAATGAATATATGATCTGTCAAAAGATACGTTATAACCTCAAGCCTCATCAACCGGGAAATGACAAAAATCGGGCAGGCAGCATGGCTATGTGGGTCGCCCCCATTAGGGTGTATTGTCACCATCTAGAGAATATTCATATTTGATACTTCTTTTCGCTTATGTATCTCCCGGGAACGGTTATGTTTCTAGCAACCGTAGGTGACAATATATTCGATACACTCAAGTGAAATGAGTGGTCGGTCATGTGTGGGCCGGGTTGCAAGACGTTCTTGTTGAACCAAGTGTATTCCTCTCTAGAGATACACTATCGGTAGGTGGTCCCATACCTTGTCATAGTTGGAAATCCAATCTCCAATAAGTGCCTACGGTTTGATTGTATACCATATATATGTGGAGCGTGAGATGCACGCGTTCTGCTAGATTGTTAACTATTTGTGACTAGACATTATTATAATATCAGAAAAGTATTGATTTTGAAAATGTTTTGGGTTATCGTAAGGTAAAAACCATCTGTATTTATGTGTGGATCGGTCTTACGATTATCATTTCTTTGAAAAAGGACTTTGAAAAGTTAAACCAAATGGTTGGAATTTACTCACACCAATACCATGACTGACCCAGAGTTTAATTTGTTTTGTTTTCCCTAAACTCTTGGGTGTCCAAATTTGTACGGGCAGTCAAGTAGTTCAGGTATTTCCAGATATTCTTGGGGGAGCTCTAGCAGGAGGCTTTACAATTTTATAGCTATTGTTTATTTCCGTTGTGATGTAAGTGTTGTACTCTAATATGCAAATATGGATTTGTGTTTCAAATGTTACTTTGTATACAATATTTTATTCGTTCCGCTGTGAGATTCGTGTTACTCTAATGTTGTTGTGTTCTTCTTCTTCTATTCTAATTTTCTATCTTACCTATTCTCGCCCTCTAACTTCTTTCTATTAACTATCCGGTATTTCCGATGTATGAATAGTCGACATTGGTATTTGTGTCGATTTTCGGAGTCGAAAATCCCTGGGTCTTTACAGTGGTATCAGAGCTGAAGGTTAAATAACTACCTTGGCTCTGTAGCGTGACTCAGTAGAGATGGGGTTAGTAATACCCTAGATTGAGTTGAGTGTATATATACGAGTGAACGTATTTGTTGATTTTATAAAAATGATTTTATATTGTGTACATTCATTGATTGAGTAATTTATGAATTTTGGTCGATCGGTTTGATCCACTGTATCGGTAAGGATTTATAAACACTTGAGTACGATGAGCCGACATGGTCTGGTTTGTAAAGAGGGTAAATGAAATAATTTTACCCAAATTATATTTTGATACAAATGAAAAAAAATTATATTGAAATGATTATAATATATTGGATATATTGGTTGTTATTATAATCGAGTAAGATTATAAATTAAATGGTTATGTAAATAACCAATTGGAATTCATATAAGGGTCACATGTGAAATCAGATGAATTAAATCTGAATTTAAATCAGAATTGGAATTAAAATTCCGAAAACATGAAAGGTGTTTGTAAATGAATTTGGATTAAATATATGAAAATTTTAAAATCCTGGGAGATTTTAAATTTGTTTTACAGGCAATGTGAATGATATTTTGAAATAATTTCAAAATGGAAATATTTAAATATGAGTTTTGAAAAGTGATATAGTATTGAACTCACTTTGATAGTTAGGAAATAATTCTGATGATGCTGGCCACATCCTCAGTGTTCATTTTTGAGTTGCAAGTGACGGATTACTACCAAAGAGATTGTTTTCAGAAAAACTAGTTGTTTTGAATCCCAAAAGGGAATAATTGATTTTTGAGAAAAACAAAGCTACTTAAAACTCCCAGGAAGAGACTGTTCGAATTAAAAACAAATTTAAGTAAAAAAATTATGAAAGCAAACAGGAGTTTAATTGAAGACCAGTTAAGTAGCAATAGAATTGAAATATAACGATATCGAGAAAATGGGATTTGTGATATAAGGATTTGAAATGATATTGGGTTGAAGGGTTAAGTGTTTGAAATTGAGAATGGAACTCGAATTTGAAGTGGAATTCGACTTAGGTATAAGTGAATGATTGGGTTTGAGGATAAAAACTGATTTGGAGTTTGATTGGGATGACATTAGTGTATGCTGAATTGGTAGCAGGTGTAAAGGACATAATGATATGCCCGACAAAAAGGTACATGCTTACTTTTATTTGAGTTTGGTGATTTATGAGCCTGTTTGGCAAGCCACTTGGCTATTTGATTTTCTTTTGGGTTGGAGAAGGCCTAGAGAGGCGAGTTGTAGTTGTACCGATTGAGTCGTACAAAGGAAGTGCTGGCGAAATTTTTCGAAAATTTAAGGTGTTAGAAAATTTTCAGAATTTTTTGAAATTTTGTGTTAATAGAAATAAATTAATAATTTAATTAAAATAAATTGGTTTAGTTGAAATTGAAGTTAATAAATAAACGAATAATTTTTAATCTAGTTAATAGGATTTGTTTTCTACTTAGTAATTTCGAGGATGAAATTATTTTAAGGAGGGAAGAATGTAACGTACCATATTTTTACGGTATAATAATTAATTAATTTAATTATTTAAGTAGTGAATTAGAGATTTAAATGGTTGTTTAATTTAAATAATATTGAATATTTAATTAAGATAAATAACAGAATAATTTATTTAATTCCGAAATAGTCGGAATTAGTGAATTGATAATATTGTGCGAATTGGACAATTCAAAATATTTAATTCAGTTTAGAATTAAATTATATTAACGAATTTATTTAAAAATGTCAGTTGAACGTATAAATTATATAACAATTATAATCGAGCTTGAAATGGCGCAGCAGTTCGTAATTTGGCGATTCGAACTTTAAACGAATATACAGAATCCGTTTTAAATCGGATTTCTATGAAACAAGAAACGTTCAAAGCTGGTGAAGTATATTTTTCTAATGGATGAGAAAAATCGAGATTTCGTCGTGTAGATTGTAAGATATGCCCAAATCAAATTTTCGAAAAGTCGCTATGGAGTTCCTTTGTAATTTATAACGATTTATTTATATTACAAAAGGATTTTTATTTTATATATTGAATATCGAATTACCTGGATTTGAAATACGGAGTTGTAAATCCAGATATGTATATTTTGAAGTCGGATAATATTCTGTTGTGAATATATACGATAATATTTATTTATAAAGATTAAATTAAATTATTATTAAATATATTTATATTTAAATTGGTTTATTTAAAGCTTTAAAAATAGCCAGTTTTGAAAATGGCCTCCGTTTTCGATGAAACCAATTTTGCTGGATCCGGGATATTAAATTATTGTTATATTTCAATTTTCGTGATTTTTGGAGTCAGTATGTGGCCATACGGATTTTTAATGTGAAAAACAGTCAGTATTTTGATGGTTAAAAATACACTGTGTGGGCAAACGAAGTCGGAATTCGATGAAACAAGTTCCGTTGGGTCCGTAATGTCGAACTCTAGTTGTATGTCCATTTTCATGATTTTTTGGATATTGTATGTGACTATAGGAATTTTTAAAAAGATATATGGAGCTAATTATCGAATATATATATTAATATAAAAATAAACAAAACTTCTTAAGCAAGCCAAATTTATCCTAAATACACCCATACCTTTCCTTAACCCTAAACTATCTTTTTTCCTTCTGGTCAAACCAAAGAACGCCGCCAGTTCTTTTATCAAAACCAAATCATCACTTGTAAAATCAAAATAAAATCAAGAAAAATCCTATAAATGTTGAAACATGTATATTTGAATTCCTGAGGGTGTTATCTTCCAGCGTGAATGAGTTACAGGGAGTTCGGTTGTATTTTTTCGATGGTTTTGGGTACCATCTAAGTAGGGTTACGATTTGCCATCGCTAGGGGCATCGTCGGGCAGTGGAGTTAGAAGTGAAGTGGAGGAGAAAGGGAGGCGCACCCAGTGGCGGTGGTCGCCGTCGTTCCGGTGGCAGTTGATTTTTGGGGACTAACGGGGCTCATCAGTGTTTGTATTTGGAGAAGCATTTGGTGAAATCAGATTTGTATTCGAATTTAGGGTGGAAAGAAGCATTTAATTCTAGATGTTTGGGGTTATTTGGATGAAGAATGGTTTGGTGACTCCTGTAGATGGCACGCGCCAGAACTGTGAACGCGATGCTAATAATGTTGTCGAGTTGGAGTTCAAGGATAGAAGTAGATAGAGAGATTGAAGAGAATGTTAATGGTGTGATTTGTTTTGAAAATCATTGAGAGAAGGTGGAAGTTAGAAGGTGAGAAAGGTTCAATAATGGCAGGAGATAGCGTTGAAATGATTTAGGAAGAAGAAGTTGACATGTTTCGGTTTGGAGGAAGTATAAATGTGCAGGCCTGGTATTTCGAAAATGGTAATGGGCCTTGTTTAAATAGTAAGCCTATAAATCATTTAAAACATAAGTTTTATTTAATTTAATTAAAGTATCAACTTAGAAAATTAATATCTTGTGTGTACATGATCAGAATTCAGCGAAACAAGATCCGTTGGGATCGTATGGATGAGGGCTACACACTGGAACTGACTAGGAGTGAATTGGAGCTCGTTACAATTTATAGTGGAATAAATTGTCTATCAGAATCAACCGATGGTTATTGTTATTTAACGATAAACCGTTCAAGGTGAGTAAAACTCACTAAATTTGTTCAATTTATATTTTTATAAATCTAATCTAGTAATGGTAAATGATGATTGATTATTGTGTGTTGATTGTTTGATGAATTGCTTGTCGATTGGTTGAAATTACAGATAACGATATATACACATATCGTTAAACAAACATAGATTCTGTTTATCAGAATAATACATATTGAAATGAAATTGGTTGTGAATAATATTGTGTAACATCTGTGGATGCAGGGAAATAGGTCGGAGGGATCCAACTGGATTCCTCAACATTCATTTTACTGTTTTTTTCATGGATTGTGATGTATGATGTGATTTGTAATTTGTTATTGATTATGTTTGTTTATCTGATATTGATCCTTATTATATGGTGTTTTAAATGCCATAAAAAATACTGGAATATGGAAAAGGGAATTTTCAAAGTATATTTTGAAAATAAAATATTTATATAAAATCAAGGGATTTTATGTAAAAGAAAAGATTTATAAAATCAAAGGATTTTATAAAGGGAATATAATTATTTGTAAAACAAATAGAAGAGAAATAGAAATATTTAGAAAACAAATAGAATTGAAAAGGAAATATTTGTAAAGCAAATAGGATATTATGGAAAGAAATATTTGGGAAATAAATAGGATATTATAAAAGGAAGTATTTTATAAAATGAACAGAATTTTATTAAAGGAATTAATTGGAAAATGAATATTAAAATGGAAATCTGTTTTTAACAGATAAACGGAAAAGATTAATTCAAAGTAGAATTAAATAGAAATCTGTTCTAACAAATAAAATGAAAAGATTAATTTACAAATAATGTTTTATAAATTAAGTAAATTATTTATCATTGGATAAACTGAATATATCGGTCTGAATTTATATATAGAAGTAAAAATCGGTTTTAACACTGATAATTGAGATTGATATTAAGTGTAGCAATTGTAAAGGGATTTATAGATGAGATATAAGTGTTAGAATGAAAAGGATATTTCGTATGAATAATTCTATAAATAAAAGTATAAAAAGAATTTGGAAATGGGATATTATTTAAAAATAAGAAATCAGACTTGATGGATCATATAAAAGGAATATTTTCACATTCGATGTGAACAATGGATTAAAATAAATATTTTATAAATTAAAACATTTATAAAGAAATTGGGTTTTTAAATAGGAATTCAATTGGGAATTTGAATGGGATAGGAAAGAGAGTTAATCGAGTTAGTGTTAATCGAACAGAGTTAATCAAATTAGAGTTAATCGAATATTAGTTGTTCGAATTAGAGTTGATCGAATATTTGTTATTCGAAGAAAGTTAATTGGATATAGTTATTCGAAGAAAAGAGTTATCGAATATAGTTATTCGAAGGAGAGATTATGTAATAACCAGGAAAATCCGAGCCAATTTAAAAAAATTATTTTGGCAATTTTGGTGAATTTTGATTATTTAAAATGAATTATTTTAAATAAAAACGACAGGAAATTTATTTTGAATAGAATTCGAACGTATATATTATTTGAATCGTCGTTAGAAAATAATTATTTATTTTAATTTATAAAAGGAATTGAAAATGGCGCGGTAGTTCGAAATTTCGATTTCAAATTTCAAATGAATGTACCGGGTGCAAAATAAACCGGATTTTAGCGAAACCAAAAATGATAGAATCTAGTTGTGAATATCTTTCCAACGAATCCGAAAAATCGAAATTTCATAGCGGGAATCAAAAGATATGTCCAGTTGAAAATTCAGAATAGTCGCTATGGAATTCTGGGCCTTAAAAATGGAAATTTTGCAAACGACCTCGGTTTTTGATGAAACCACTTTTGTTGGATCCGCGATGTCAAATTATTGCTATGTTTCAAATTTCATAATTTTTCGAATCAGTATGTGAGCGTGGCAAAGGAAAACGCGTTTCACCAGTTTTAGTTGATTTTAATCTACTGGAAAATGGCAATTTTTCGAACGGTCTCAGAATTCGACGAAATTAGTTTTGTTAGGACCGTATCGTCAATACGAAGCTAGAAAATATTTTTCGTGAATTTTTCTAGTCAGTATGTAGCCCCGGTAAATTGAAAGGTGCGTTCAAATTCAATATGTAGAGTTATATTTGGATTTTGACGAAAACTGATCGAAACAGTCGAATCAGCCTACAACACATATCCCATTGCGTTCGGAATGGGGGTAATTAGCTATGCACGACAGTCGGTGGGTTCGATTTCGAGGTCGAAATTAAAAGTTGCTTTTTGAAATAATTAAATAAATAAAAATAATAATAAAATATCTCCCTCCCTCCTATACCCTCGGCCCCCCACCCCCCTCCCCCGTTGACCATTTCAATCGAACAAGAAAAAAAACACAAATCGAACGGAGGACGATCGACATCCGTCGTGCCTAGCGCGCGCCCTCCCCCTTCTGCTCCTCCCTCCTCCTGCCGAGCCTCTCTCCTTCTTCTTCCTCCTCGCCCCGCTCTCCTCCTCTAATCCGACACCCGTCAGCCCCCCCCCTAAATCGACGAAACCTAAATCGCGACCCCCCTGTGCTCCGCCTTCTCCCTCTTCAATCTCCTCTTCCTTCATCTCCTCCGCGCTCCCCCTTCAGTCCGACGAAACCGCACCCCCCTCAACAAACCCTCCAGTCGACAGCACCAGGAAACCCCCTGCAAACGAGAAAAAAAGAAAGAGAAAGGTGATTCTTCTTTCTTTTTTCTTCTTCTTTCTCCTTAGTTAATCAATTCGAATTTGAATCCCTAGTTTAAACTCAGTTTTTATATATTAAAAATTATTGTTTTGGAAATGAATTATATATACACTATTTTAGGATAAAGATAGAATTTTTTTTATGTAGTTATAGAAGATTAAAAAAATCGAATTTTTATATGTGAGAAGGAAGTTTAAAAATCGGATTTTTATATATGAAGAGGAAGTATAAAAATTTGATTTTCCAAGAAGTAAAAGTTAGATTTTTTTTATCTATAAAAAGATTAGATTTTTAAATGTGAAAAGATAAGATTTTTATATTATAGGAAGAGTAAAAATATAATTTTTATACTAGTGGCATATTAAAAAAATGATTTTTATAAAGTAGAGATATTAAAAATATGGTTTTTATTTAAGTAGAAATATAAAAATATAATTTATATATAGTTATGATAATAAAAATTCAATCTTTATATAAGAAGTAGAAATATAAAAATATAATTTTTATATAGAAAGAAGCGTTGCAAATATGTGAAGTGAAATAAAAATCTAAACTTTATTTTTATCGTGAAGTAGAGTGTAATGACACGGATTTCGCCCGGACCTAATCGATCGCTAAACCGACCAAGACCGTTCGATTCCCGCATACGCTAACTCTGGGTATACAACACATCAGAACAAATAACAGAAGACTTCTATAAACATCATAATAATGTTACATCAGAGTACAGAATATCAGAATATATCGAAATATAATACACAGCGGAAGATAAATTTACATAAATGTAAAACAGTGCACAGCGGAAATATAAACTACACAGCGGAAGACTGTAAATGCCTGGACACAGCTTAAAGCTTCAATCCAGAATCCTGCTCAATACATCTGCAAAATAAAACTACTCGGCTGCCCGTGTGGAAAATAGGGGCACCCGAGTTCGCAAGGGAAAAGCAAACTACAGGTCAGTCATGGGACTGGTGTGAGAACTAAAACAGTTATTAATTCAATTTTAAAAGAGAGTAATTCAAGGGACCACGCTGTATAACACGGAACAGGTTTACCCCCATGAATACCAGTGTATAAACAACAATCAATATAGATATATGGATCTACTATGCATCAATCAACATGCAATATCCCAATCTACCCACTTAGATTAATCACTACACTTAGATTTTCTAAATCCAATTCAATTTACAGAAATTATTCCTTTGGATTTTATTCCCGATTTCTTATTTCAAATCATTTGAAATACATATCTAACTTTCTATATCAAAGTAGATTTCACTTCGGGATCTCAAATCAAATCGTTTGGAAATGTGAATTCCAAAACATAACAATGCATACAAACAAGTATGCAACCAAATATCGTGCTCCCCATCGACAAGGCAAAGGGTACGCACCTCGCAACTCGATATATAAATGTGCACCTACCCCACATAGGAGTAGGCTACACCGACGATGCACCTCCCACACATGGAGAGCATACACCGCCCTCTCACCCATATTTTAGTCTCAGGGTTACCCGAATCTTTAGCCACATGCTAAATCATTTCATATCTCGAAGTAGGGAAAATCATTTCACAACGTAATAATCCTATCTCTAACGAGTCATTCCCATTGGATATTACTAATCCAATATCTGATGATTTCTTTCGTATGGTTTTAATGTGTCTTGTTCTCGAGCTCTGTAAACCAAAGCTCTGATACCACGTGTAAAGACCCGCAACTTCCCCGTAAAGGAAAGCGTCGGATAGTTCGAGAACAAACCACAACAGAACGCATACAGAAGAATATTTCATTGTATATTACAACAATGCATCAGATTACAAGAATATACAGAGTATAAATGAATATTACACAGAAATATCAGAGATTTAAATTACATTTAAATACATAGCAGCGGAAAATAATACAATATACAACTAGAAAAAGATATACGGATACAAAGCTTTCCGGATATCGTTCCAGCTGTAAACCAGGATCCTGTGAATATAAATCTGCAAAACCAAAACTACTAGCTGCCCGTGTCGAAAATAAGGGCACCCAGAGTTTAGGTTAAAACAATAAACTCCAGGTCAGTCATGTGACTGGTGTGAGAACTAAAACAGTTAATCTTTATTTTTAAAGCTAGGTAAATCAAGGGACCACGCCGTATAACACGGAACGGGTTTCCTCCCAAGAATACCAGTGCATAAACAACAGCGCAATGCTAAATAAAGAAAAATGAAGCTGTTATAAGACCCAGGTCCCATCACACAATGCAACGCAGTCGAGGATAGGGTTTTCCCTTATAACAGCTAAAGAATGCTTGATACGTTTAAAACAAATCATTTGATACTATTATAAGTGCATAGTATATAAAACAACTTCAAATCATAAGTATCAATCATAGGCGGCATGAATGCCCCATACCACTATGTCGCCATATATAGGTTTACAAATAAAACCGCAAATGGCACGTATTTGGAAATTGGATTTCCGTCTATGAACCGAGGCAAAAGATAGTCCTCAACCGATTCGAGACTGCCTAGCCCGAGTCTCAGGATCAGAACGCATCGACCCTTGGAGCGACAGGGCCGGTCCACACGGAGTGGATTAAAAATGCCTGAGCACTACGTTTCGCCGCCCTTTGGGGCGTAAGCGAGCCAACTAAATGACTCCATCGGTTCGAGAACGACCGATCAATCCGAGGCGCCTCGCAACAGCAACAACCACATAAGTCAAACTCGTCAGGGCGTGTAAAACCACTGACGCCACTTCTAGCTAGGAGGAAACGCAGGCCCTCCCTGAGGTCCGTCTCCCGTTTTTGGTTCATACCTGGTGTGAAACACGCGAGGTAAACGTTACACAAAGCTACGCCACAAAGGCCGTGCTTTGATCATCACCACAAGACTTTGCTTTTCAACAGAAGCCTTGATCATTTGCATCTTAGCATGCCACACAGGCAAACCATTCTATGCAACCGATATCAGTCACACAGAATGAAATCCGATGTCAGACACACAGTCCATTTACAAGTCCGTTCTGGGTCTGAACGAAACCGGAGGCACCTAGTACCCCGCATATCCATCGATCTCCAAGTACGTCTGGACGATCACTAACTGTTTCCATCTTCTTGGGTGTACAGCCCAATCAAGATCATCAGTTATCACCCAAACGACGTGAAGACCTCCGGTCTTCGACCATCGTCTTCATCTTCGACTTATCGTCGTATCAGTTATTCAGAATGGGATGAACCCGGTCTTTCCGAATAACTCGCGTATATTTTAAATAAGTGTTACACAAACACAACATACGCCTCATTCCAATTCATTAGTCACTAACCGTAAATTAATCAAGAGAATAATTTCCCAAATATTAACCCCGAAGGCCGAAACCAACATCAGATCAATATCCAGAAAACCATTCTGCTTGGCTAACCGACAGTTAGTTTCTAAATTTCACATTCATAGGGAAAGATCCCCATTAATTTTATCAAAGATAAATTCCTTGAATTTATTCTTTAATCCATTTTTGAATATCAATTCAAACTAGTCGGGATTAGCGAACCTTACCGAAGTAATCATTTGTTTTAATTTCCCAGTCCCAACCTATTCATCCCATGAAGTAAAACTGGTAATACTTCATATCTAACACCACAGTGTTATCGGTAAATTCAATTACCATTTCACGTTCAAATCTAATTAAAGATTTAACTATCGCCTGGAGCAAAACTGGTGATACTCCACTTTCGATCATTTCAATCTAATTAAAGATTCATTAAAACTCCACTTAGTTTTAATCGTTAACTGGGTTAAAGAATCAGTGTCATTTAAAACACGGTTCACGATAAACCCAAAATCACATTCATTAATTATCGGGTTAAAGAACAAGTGTTATTTAAAACACTGTTCACGATAAACCCAAAAATCAATATCAATTCAATTCCAATTAAATATTATTTAATTGGTACACTTCATTAAATCTAAATAAAAAGATTTAATCTTTTCTCAACTGGGTTCAAGAACAGTGTTAGTGAAGACACCATTCACGACAAACCCAAATCACATTCATTAATTATCGGGTTAAAGAACAAGTGTTATTTAAAACACTGTTCACGATAAACCCAAAAATCAATATCAATTCAATTCCAATTAAATATTATTTAATTGGTACACTTCATTAAATCTAAATAAAAAGATTTAATCTTTTCTCAACTGGGTTCAAGAACAGTGTTAGTGAAGACACCATTCACGACAAACCCAAATCACATTCATTAATTATCGGGTTAAAGAACAAGTGTTATTTAAAACACTGTTCACGATAAACCCAAAAATCAATATCAATTCAATTCCAATTAAATATTATTTAATTGGTACACTTCATTAAATCTAAATAAAAAGATTTAATCTTTTCTCAACTGGGTTCAAGAACAGTGTTAGTGAAGACACCATTCACGACAAACCCAAATCACATTCATTAATTATCGGGTTAAAGAACAAGTGTTATTTAAAACACTGTTCACGATAAACCCAAAAATCAATATCAATTCAATTCCAATTAAATATTATTTAATTGGTACACTTCATTAAATCTAAATAAAAAGATTTAATCTTTTCTCAACTGGGTTCAAGAACAGTGTTAGTGAAGACACCATTCACGACAAACCCAAATCACATTTGATATTCAATATAAGGCTCTGAATAGAAAATATATCGACTTATATTCAATATCAAATTCTACGATTAACAAATGTCGTATTGGAAATAACGATATAAATATATATCTTTCAAATTTCCGTAACAACATCCGTATAATCACAAATTCCAACATCGAAATATTCCGAAGACAATTCCGATTCAAATCCACTCCAATGCAATCATTGGAAATTTTGGTTATTTTCAAAACCCTTTTCAAATTCAATTTATTTATTTAAAAATAAATAGAATTATAATTCTAGTTCAAAACTAGTTCATTTCGATAAAAATCTATTTTTATCTTTTCAAATAGGGAGTTTTTCATCCCAATTCTTTCTAAATCATTTCTTATGATTTTACACAAATTATTACTATTTTTAATAATTTTATCAAGGCCCGTACAGTCGATTTCCATCAATGGCCATCGAACTGCACTTACAACGACCTTTTTCAAATTTGATTTGGACATAATTCCAAATCCAACCGTTAGATTTCAAATTTCTAATATTCGTTAGAAAGCTCTTTTCGATACGAACCCAACGGTTCCGGTTTTAGGAGAATCCGACGGTCGGATCTCCCGTAATGTCCGTTTGAAACAAATGGTCGAAATTCACGAACTGCCGCGGCGCGGCGCGTTCTATTCAGGCCATTATATTATATATATAATATATATACTTCGTCGATTTCTATTTAAAAACGAATTATATAAATAGTTTTGAATTCGTTTCAAAAACATTTTCAACTTTCTTTTCAATTCAAATCAAAATTGAATTCTTCATTTTAAATTCGTTTTAAAATTCATTTCTATTCAATTCAAATTTCAATTCAATTTGAATTCATTTCAATTCGCTTTCAATTCAATTCGAAATCGTTTTCAATTCAATTCATTTCGAAATCGTTTTCAATTCAAATTCATTTCGAAATCGTTTTCAGTTCAATTCATTTCGAAATCGTTTTCAGTTCAATTCATTTCGAAATCGTTTTCAATTCAATTCATTTCGAAATCGTTTTCAGTTCAATTCATTTCGAAATCGTTTTCAGTTCAATTCATTTCGAAATCGTTTTCAATTCAATTCATTTCAAAATATTCGATTTCGAAATCACTTTTCAATATTCATTTTAAAATGAATAAAATCGATATAAATATCGTTCACGTCAAAATGGCGTCAATCTAATCCTCACGGCTTCACATATTTCTATTTTCAAATATTCTATTTCAAATATTTCTATTTCAAATATTTCTTTTTTTCGAAACTGGAATGAGGCCCAATCAATTACCATATAATGTTAATTATATGATTTTTCTACAACACATGTATATATCAACAACGATGAATAATCAACCATCAACCAAAGTGCACTACACTGTATAAGCATCAAATATAGACATTTAACGCTTATAGCAGCTTGTCAATCAATCGATCGACATATTTAATCAATCAGGATGAGTGAACTTCAAATTTCATCCTAACACCCGTGTGGGGTTTCAAACAATCAAACACATATTTTATTTGTGCAGTTAGGCGATGTGTAAAATTTATCGACCCAATCAACGTCATTCAAATAGGTGTACATAAACAAACCGTCTGGTTTGTAAATGAATATTTATTTATTCACATTCACGTTAAAAATTATATTTTTAACGATAACACATTTTATTTTAACATATGAATTTCTATTCAATTCATTTATTCAATAAAAATGATATTTTTATTTTTCTAACATATTTTAGAAAATTTCGGCGGCATAACGGCACGATACTAGAAACGGGACGAGGCCTAGCCTTATCCCCGGTCTAGTGAAGGCCCACGCCATTCACACATCATCAAATCAATTCGTTATGCAAACCACAAAATTTGGAGTAAGAGTCTAACCTAGCCTTACTCCTTCGCCTTATAACGGCGCACGTCTAATCCTAACCAATTTATCGATTCGATTTTTCACACCACAAACCACATTCAAACCAATATCGCAATCAATCACCAAACAGTCAAACAAACAAGTCCATGGTCTGTGGACGGTTGTGTCGGGTGCTACTAAGCACCGTCTGCATCCTAGTATATATATAACTAGAAAAATAAATTGAAAGGTGAGAAATTCTCACAGATAGCTATCCTAGCTCCACGGCTCTTCATTGATAGAAATCTTCACCAATCTCGCCTTTTATCGCTTTCGTCGCCCGTATTCTCTACATATGTAAAAATCAAATTTTTACTATGTTATTCAATATATAAAAATCGAATTTTTATTTCAAAGTTCAATATATAAAAATCGAATTTTTAGTTCAAAGTTCAATATATAAAAATCGAATTTTTAGTTCAAAGTTCAATATATAAAAATCGAATTTTTAGTTCAAAGTTCAATATATAAAAATCGAATTTTTAGTTCAAAGTTCAATATATAAAAATCGAATTTTTAGTTCAAAGTTCAATATATAAAAATCGAATTTTTAACTCGAAGTTCAATATATAAAAATCCTATTTTTCTATCGAAGTTCAATATATAAAAATCTCGCCTTTTTAAATTCAAAGATTTCACCTTTTCAAATTTCATCACTTGATTTCAATGTATATAAAATAAAAATCAGATTTTTATTTCGCCACATATACAAAGGTGATATTTTTAACTTCTCTATCCTATAAAGATTATATTTTTAATACTTTAAAAATATAAAAATCATATTTTTAATATTCCTATATAGTAAAGATTATATTTTTATTTCGATTTAAACAATACAAAAATTATATTTTCAAAGCAAATTCATTTTTTAAACCATAAAGTAAAATCAGTTTTTATTCATAAAAAAAAAAACAGTTTTAGCAAAATATAAAAATCAGTTTTTGCAATATACATAAATCAGTTTTTACAATATAAAAAAAACAGTTTTAACAAAATATAAAAATCAGTTTTTGCAATTCTTATAAAATCAGTTTTACATTTCTAATAAAATCAGTTTTTAAAACTTTATAAAAAATCAGTTTTTATTATCGTTTAAAAATCGGTTTTCTGTTTTAAATAAAAATAAAAATAAAGTAAATAAATAAATTAAAAACTTACATCGACTGTTGAAGGGGGGGGGGTTACGGCGGCTTCCTCAAGCCAGGGGGGTCGGAATCGAAGCCGCGGAGGTGGTTCAGAGGAGGGGGGGTGGCGGCGTCTGAGCCTAGGTGGCCGCAGTCAGTTGGTCTGGCCCTCGGGCGTATTGATTTTGGAGGAGGCGTTGGGCTCGAAGTGGCGCCTGGGAGTGTTCGAGGGGCAAGAGGAGATAGGGGAGATGGAGGGGATTGCCGGCGCTGGTGGGGCCTGGCCAAGGCGCGGCGGTGGTGGCCGATCAAGATCGACGGTGGGGGGGGGAAATCGATTCGCCTGGGTTGGTTTTTTTCTTTTTTTTTTTTTTTTTCCTTTGATTCTGAAAAAGAAAGTGAACGGGGGGGGGGGGGGGTATATGAAAAGATTTTATATTTTTAATTTATTTTTAATTTATTTTATCCCATGAGTTGACTTTTTATTCGACTTCGAAACGAGGCCCACCGACTGTCGTCCATAGCGTTTCACCCCCATTCCGAACACAATGGGATATGCATCGTAAGCTGATTCGGCTGTTACAATCAGTTTTCGTTATATTTACATTTAAATCACTATATTGAATTTTAAACGTACATTTCAAATTACCGGGGTCGCATACTAACTCTAAAAATTCTCGAAAAATATTTTCTAGTTTCGCATTGACGATACGGTCCTAATAAAACTAGTTTCGTCGAATTCTGAGACCGTTGGAAAAATGGTCATTTTCCAGTCGATTAAAATCAACTGAAACCGGTCAAACGCGTTTTCCTTTGCCACGCTCACATATTGATTCGAAAAATTATGAAATTTGGAATCTTGCAATAACTTTACATCCCGGACCCAACAAAACTGGTTTCGTCGAAATCCGAGGTCGTTTGCAAAATGTCCATTTTTAAGGGCCTGAATTCCATAGCGACTATTCAGAATTTTCAACTGGACATATCTTTTGATTCCCAATATGAAATCTTGATTTTTCGGATTCGTTGGAAAGATATTCACAATTAGATCCCATTATTTTTGGTTTCACTAAAATCCGGATTGTTTTGCACCCGGTACATTCAATTGGAGTTTGAAATCGAATTATCGAACTACCGCGCCATTTTCAATTCTATTTATAATTATATATAAATATTTATATTCTAACGACGACGCGTATAATATATACGTTCGAATTATATTCGAAATAAATTTCCCGTCGATATTATTTAAAATAATTCATTTTAAATAATCAAAATTCGCTAAAATTGCCAAAATAAAAATTTTAAATTGGCCCAGATTTTACGGGTTGTTACAATCTCCCCCACTTAAAACTTTTCGTCCCCGAAAAGGAACAAAGTCGAAAGTGGTTTGATTAATCAGCCCTACGCTCGATCTGGCTTCCATTCTCCAACTCTTTAGTTTCTGAGAATTTTCTAAAATCTCAAAAATTTGGCTAACACCCTAAATTTTCGAAAAATTTCGCCATAACCTCCCCTGCACCGGGAGCATCGGGGAATTTCAAATAGCTTCCCCGGTCCTTCAGATCTCAAAAAGAAAAAGAAAAAGCCAAGCGGCTAGCCAATAGGCTCACAAAATCATCATCACCCAAACAAAACAGGAAATTATGTAGTAAACATGTACCTATTTGTCGGGCAAACAAATTTTATTCTCTGGCTCTAGCCTCCTTGCTATGACCTGTTCAATATATATATGTATATGCAAGCAAATGCGACCAAATTTCAATACAAGTCAATATTTGATTCAGTTAGGCATAATGGTTCAAAATTATCAAACAAACTAAACAAACAACACAAACATCAATCAATTAGTGAATTAGAGTTTCAAATTCGTAATTTGATACATATACAAAAATCATGTTTTTAATGCCAATTCACAACAATGTGTTCTAACTATATTAGTTTTGGTTCTCACACCAGTCTAATGGAAATATATAGATATCACACCTTCGTTACTCGAACATGAATACTAATGACGACTAGTCAATCATCAGAATCATCTTCGGGCCACTAGAGTATGATTCTATATCAATCCAGTATATTAAAACTTCGAATACACGCGGATCAGACGTATACGCAAAATCTATATATACTGGACTGTCCAACTCAATATAAATAGATAATCAAATACGAATAATTGATTTAAATTTTCAAAACAAAAATTGTTTTCATTTGAAAAATATACTCTTCACACTCGTTCTAGGATACTACTGATCCTATCTCTAACGAGTCATTCCCATTGGATATTACTAATCCAATATCTGATGATTTCTTTCGTATGGTTTTAATGTGTCTTGTTCTCGAGCTCTGTAAACCAAAGCTCTGATACCACGTGTAAAGACCCGCAACTTCCCCGTAAAGGAAAGCGTCGGATAGTTCGAGAACAAACCACAACAGAACGCATACAGAAGAACATTTCATTGTATATTACAACAATGCATCAGATTACAAGAATATACAGAGTATAAATGAATATTACACAGAAATATCAGAGATTTAAATTACATTTAAATACATAGCAGCGGAAAATAATACAATATACAACTAGAAAAAGATATACGGATACAAAGCTTTCCGGATATCGTTCCAGCTGTAAACCAGGATCCTGTGAATATAAATCTGCAAAACCAAAACTACTAGCTGCCCGTGTCGAAAATAAGGGCACCCAGAGTTTAGGTTAAAACAATAAACTCCAGGTCAGTCATGTGACTGGTGTGAGAACTAAAACAGTTAATCTTTATTTTTAAAGCTAGGTAAATCAAGGGACCACGCCGTATAACACGGAACGGGTTTCCTCCCAAGAATACCAGTGCATAAACAACAGCGCAATGCTAAATAAAGAAAAATGAAGCTGTTATAAGACCCAGGTCCCATCACACAATGCAACGCAGTCGAGGATAGGGTTTTCCCTTATAACAGCTAAAGAATGCTTGATACGTTTAAAACAAATCATTTGATACTATTATAAGTGCATAGTATATAAAACAACTTCAAATCATAAGTATCAATCATAGGCGGCATGAATGCCCCATACCACTATGTCGCCATATATAGGTTTACAAATAAAACCGCAAATGGCACGTATTTGGAAATTGGATTTCCGTCTATGAACCGAGGCAAAAGATAGTCCTCAACCGATTCGAGACTGCCTAGCCCGAGTCTCAGGATCAGAACGCATCGACCCTTGGAGCGACAGGGCCGGTCCACACGGAGTGGATTAAAAATGCCTGAGCACTACGTTTCGCCGCCCTTTGGGGCGTAAGCGAGCCAACTAAATGACTCCATCGGTTCGAGAACGACCGATCAATCCGAGGCGCCTCGCAACAGCAACAACCACATAAGTCAAACTCGTCAGGGCGTGTAAAACCACTGACGCCACTTCTAGCTAGGAGGAAACGCAGGCCCTCCCTGAGGTCCGTCTCCCGTTTTTGGTTCATACCTGGTGTGAAACACGCGAGGTAAACGTTACACAAAGCTACGCCACAAAGGCCGTGCTTTGATCATCACCACAAGACTTTGCTTTTCAACAGAAGCCTTGATCATTTGCATCTTAGCATGCCACACAGGCAAACCATTCTATGCAACCGATATCAGTCACACAGAATGAAATCCGATGTCAGACACACAGTCCATTTACAAGTCCGTTCTGGGTCTGAACGAAACCGGAGGCACCTAGTACCCCGCATATCCATCGATCTCCAAGTACGTCTGGACGATCACTAACTGTTTCCATCTTCTTGGGTGTACAGCCCAATCAAGATCATCAGTTATCACCCAAACGACGTGAAGACCTCCGGTCTTCGACCATCGTCTTCATCTTCGACTTATCGTCGTATCAGTTATTCAGAATGGGATGAACCCGGTCTTTCCGAATAACTCGCGTATATTTTAAATAAGTGTTACACAAACACAACATACGCCTCATTCCAATTCATTAGTCACTAACCGTAAATTAATCAAGAGAATAATTTCCCAAATATTAACCCCGAAGGCCGAAACCAACATCAGATCAATATCCAGAAAACCATTCTGCTTGGCTAACCGACAGTTAGTTTCTAAATTTCACATTCATAGGGAAAGATCCCCATTAATTTTATCAAAGATAAATTCCTTGAATTTATTCTTTAATCCATTTTTGAATATCAATTCAAACTAGTCGGGATTAGCGAACCTTACCGAAGTAATCATTTGTTTTAATTTCCCAGTCCCAACCTATTCATCCCATGAAGTAAAACTGGTAATACTTCATATCTAACACCACAGTGTTATCGGTAAATTCAATTACCATTTCACGTTCAAATCTAATTAAAGATTTAACTATCGCCTGGAGCAAAACTGGTGATACTCCACTTTCGATCATTTCAATCTAATTAAAGATTCATTAAAACTCCACTTAGTTTTAATCGTTAACTGGGTTAAAGAATCAGTGTCATTTAAAACACGGTTCACGATAAACCCAAAATCACATTCATTAATTATCGGGTTAAAGAACAAGTGTTATTTAAAACACTGTTCACGATAAACCCAAAAATCAATATCAATTCAATTCCAATTAAATATTATTTAATTGGTACACTTCATTAAATCTAAATAAAAAGATTTAATCTTTTCTCAACTGGGTTCAAGAACAGTGTTAGTGAAGACACCATTCACGACAAACCCAAATCACATTCATTAATTATCGGGTTAAAGAACAAGTGTTATTTAAAACACTGTTCACGATAAACCCAAAAATCAATATCAATTCAATTCCAATTAAATATTATTTAATTGGTACACTTCATTAAATCTAAATAAAAAGATTTAATCTTTTCTCAACTGGGTTCAAGAACAGTGTTAGTGAAGACACCATTCACGACAAACCCAAATCACATTCATTAATTATCGGGTTAAAGAACAAGTGTTATTTAAAACACTGTTCACGATAAACCCAAAAATCAATATCAATTCAATTCCAATTAAATATTATTTAATTGGTACACTTCATTAAATCTAAATAAAAAGATTTAATCTTTTCTCAACTGGGTTCAAGAACAGTGTTAGTGAAGACACCATTCACGACAAACCCAAATCACATTCATTAATTATCGGGTTAAAGAACAAGTGTTATTTAAAACACTGTTCACGATAAACCCAAAAATCAATATCAATTCAATTCCAATTAAATATTATTTAATTGGTACACTTCATTAAATCTAAATAAAAAGATTTAATCTTTTCTCAACTGGGTTCAAGAACAGTGTTAGTGAAGACACCATTCACGACAAACCCAAATCACATTTGATATTCAATATAAGGCTCTGAATAGAAAATATATCGACTTATATTCAATATCAAATTCTACGATTAACAAATGTCGTATTGGAAATAACGATATAAATATATATCTTTCAAATTTCCGTAACAACATCCGTATAATCACAAATTCCAACATCGAAATATTCCGAAGACAATTCCGATTCAAATCCACTCCAATGCAATCATTGGAAATTTTGGTTATTTTCAAAACCCTTTTCAAATTCAATTTATTTATTTAAAAATAAATAGAATTATAATTCTAGTTCAAAACTAGTTCATTTCGATAAAAATCTATTTTTATCTTTTCAAATAGGGAGTTTTTCATCCCAATTCTTTCTAAATCATTTCTTATGATTTTACACAAATTATTACTATTTTTAATAATTTTATCAAGGCCCGTACAGTCGATTTCCATCAATGGCCATCGAACTGCACTTACAGCGACCTTTTTCAAATTTGATTTGGACATAATTCCAAATCCAACCGTTAGATTTCAAATTTCTAATATTCGTTAGAAAGCTCTTTTCGATACGAACCCAACGGTTCCGGTTTTAGGAGAATCCGACGGTCGGATCTCCCGTAATGTCCGTTTGAAACAAATGGTCGAAATTCACGAACTGCCGCGGCGCGGCGCGTTCTATTCAGGCCATTATATTATATATATAATATATATACTTCGTCGATTTCTATTTAAAAACGAATTATATAAATAGTTTTGAATTCGTTTCAAAAACATTTTCAACTTTCTTTTCAATTCAAATCAAAATTGAATTCTTCATTTTAAATTCGTTTTAAAATTCATTTCTATTCAATTCAAATTTCAATTCAATTTGAATTCATTTCAATTCGCTTTCAATTCAATTCGAAATCGTTTTCAATTCAATTCATTTCGAAATCGTTTTCAATTCAAATTCATTTCGAAATCGTTTTCAGTTCAATTCATTTCGAAATCGTTTTCAGTTCAATTCATTTCGAAATCGTTTTCAATTCAATTCATTTCGAAATCGTTTTCAGTTCAATTCATTTCGAAATCGTTTTCAGTTCAATTCATTTCGAAATCGTTTTCAATTCAATTCATTTCAAAATATTCGATTTCGAAATCACTTTTCAATATTCATTTTAAAATGAATAAAATCGATATAAATATCGTTCACGTCAAAATGGCGTCAATCTAATCCTCACGGCTTCACATATTTCTATTTTCAAATATTCTATTTCAAATATTTCTATTTCAAATATTTCTTTTTTTCGAAACTGGAATGAGGCCCAATCAATTACCATATAATGTTAATTATATGATTTTTCTACAACACATGTATATATCAACAACGATGAATAATCAACCATCAACCAAAGTGCACTACACTGTATAAGCATCAAATATAGACATTTAACGCTTATAGCAGCTTGTCAATCAATCGATCGACATATTTAATCAATCAGGATGAGTGAACTTCAAATTTCATCCTAACACCCGTGTGGGGTTTCAAACAATCAAACACATATTTTATTTGTGCAGTTAGGCGATGTGTAAAATTTATCGACCCAATCAACGTCATTCAAATAGGTGTACATAAACAAACCGTCTGGTTTGTAAATGAATATTTATTTATTCACATTCACGTTAAAAATTATATTTTTAACGATAACACATTTTATTTTAACATATGAATTTCTATTCAATTCATTTATTCAATAAAAATGATATTTTTATTTTTCTAACATATTTTAGAAAATTTCGGCGGCATAACGGCACGATACTAGAAACGGGACGAGGCCTAGCCTTATCCCCGGTCTAGTGAAGGCCCACGCCATTCACACATCATCAAATCAATTCGTTATGCAAACCACAAAATTTGGAGTAAGAGTCTAACCTAGCCTTACTCCTTCGCCTTATAACGGCGCACGTCTAATCCTAACCAATTTATCGATTCGATTTTTCACACCACAAACCACATTCAAACCAATATCGCAATCAATCACCAAACAGTCAAACAAACAAGTCCATGGTCTGTGGACGGTTGTGTCGGGTGCTACTAAGCACCGTCTGCATCCTAGTATATATATAACTAGAAAAATAAATTGAAAGGTGAGAAATTCTCACAGATAGCTATCCTAGCTCCACGGCTCTTCATTGATAGAAATCTTCACCAATCTCGCCTTTTATCGCTTTCGTCGCCCGTATTCTCTACATATGTAAAAATCAAATTTTTACTATGTTATTCAATATATAAAAATCGAATTTTTATTTCAAAGTTCAATATATAAAAATCGAATTTTTAGTTCAAAGTTCAATATATAAAAATCGAATTTTTAGTTCAAAGTTCAATATATAAAAATCGAATTTTTAGTTCAAAGTTCAATATATAAAAATCGAATTTTTAGTTCAAAGTTCAATATATAAAAATCGAATTTTTAGTTCAAAGTTCAATATATAAAAATCGAATTTTTAACTCGAAGTTCAATATATAAAAATCCTATTTTTCTATCGAAGTTCAATATATAAAAATCTCGCCTTTTTAAATTCAAAGATTTCACCTTTTCAAATTTCATCACTTGATTTCAATGTATATAAAATAAAAATCAGATTTTTATTTCGCCACATATACAAAGGTGATATTTTTAACTTCTCTATCCTATAAAGATTATATTTTTAATACTTTAAAAATATAAAAATCATATTTTTAATATTCCTATATAGTAAAGATTATATTTTTATTTCGATTTAAACAATACAAAAATTATATTTTCAAAGCAAATTCATTTTTTAAACCATAAAGTAAAATCAGTTTTTATTCATAAAAAAAAAACAGTTTTAGCAAAATATAAAAATCAGTTTTTGCAATATACATAAATCAGTTTTTACAATATAAAAAAAACAGTTTTAACAAAATATAAAAATCAGTTTTTGCAATTCTTATAAAATCAGTTTTACATTTCTAATAAAATCAGTTTTTAAAACTTTATAAAAAATCAGTTTTTATTATCGTTTAAAAATCGGTTTTCTGTTTTAAATAAAAATAAAAATAAAGTAAATAAATAAATTAAAAACTTACATCGACTGTTGAAGGGGGGGGGTTACGGCGGCTTCCTCAAGCCAGGGGGGTCGGAATCGAAGCCGCGGAGGTGGTTCAGAGGAGGGGGGGTGGCGGCGTCTGAGCCTAGGTGGCCGCAGTCAGTTGGTCTGGCCCTCGGGCGTATTGATTTTGGAGGAGGCGTTGGGCTCGAAGTGGCGCCTGGGAGTGTTCGAGGGGCAAGAGGAGATAGGGGAGATGGAGGGGATTGCCGGCGCTGGTGGGGCCTGGCCAAGGCGCGGCGGTGGTGGCCGATCAAGATCGACGGTGGGGGGGGGAAATCGATTCGCCTGGGTTGGTTTTTTTCTTTCTTTTTTTTTTTTCCTTTGATTCTGAAAAAGAAAGTGAACGGGGGGGGGGGGGGGTATATGAAAAGATTTTATATTTTTAATTTATTTTTAATTTATTTTATCCCATGAGTTGACTTTTTATTCGACTTCGAAACGAGGCCCACCGACTGTCGTCCATAGCGTTTCACCCCCATTCCGAACACAATGGGATATGCATCGTAAGCTGATTCGGCTGTTACAATCAGTTTTCGTTATATTTACATTTAAATCACTATATTGAATTTTAAACGTACATTTCAAATTACCGGGGTCGCATACTAACTCTAAAAATTCTCGAAAAATATTTTCTAGTTTCGCATTGACGATACGGTCCTAATAAAACTAGTTTCGTCGAATTCTGAGACCGTTGGAAAAATGGTCATTTTCCAGTCGATTAAAATCAACTGAAACCGGTCAAACGCGTTTTCCTTTGCCACGCTCACATATTGATTCGAAAAATTATGAAATTTGGAATCTTGCAATAACTTTACATCCCGGACCCAACAAAACTGGTTTCGTCGAAATCCGAGGTCGTTTGCAAAATGTCCATTTTTAAGGGCCTGAATTCCATAGCGACTATTCAGAATTTTCAACTGGACATATCTTTTGATTCCCAATATGAAATCTTGATTTTTCGGATTCGTTGGAAAGATATTCACAATTAGATCCCATTATTTTTGGTTTCACTAAAATCCGGATTGTTTTGCACCCGGTACATTCAATTGGAGTTTGAAATCGAATTATCGAACTACCGCGCCATTTTCAATTCTATTTATAATTATATATAAATATTTATATTCTAACGACGACGCGTATAATATATACGTTCGAATTATATTCGAAATAAATTTCCCGTCGATATTATTTAAAATAATTCATTTTAAATAATCAAAATTCGCTAAAATTGCCAAAATAAAAATTTTAAATTGGCCCAGATTTTACGGGTTGTTACAATTAATCACATAACCTTTGAGCTCGTACGTCTCAAAGAAGGGTGTTAAGCAAGAAATAAATTCTCCGCCACCAAACAGATACATCATCAATAGCAACTAATCGAATATGCGATGAACCACAATGTAACATATAATACATTTCTAAATCATTTTAGAAATCATCGGGTTTTGGGCCTCGAAATCCTTTCTGTTTTATAAAACATTTTTATAAAACATTCCCTGTCCAAAATCGGGAATACATTTCTTTTCACTTAAGAAAAATATCATTTCACAATCATTCATTAAATTTGAAATGGACACAACATCGCTAAACACCTTATCATCAAATCGTGAAGTATTTCACAAGGCGTTAGAACATAGATATTTTTAACCCAACCCAATGCTAAATGTAGAAGCATATTCTGCTCATAAACTGGTCGAGCACAATCCAAACAATCAATCAATCCAATTTGACATTAAATAGAAGGGTTTGAATAAAGATAGTATCGACTTATATTCAACATCAAATCCTGAAACCAATAGATATCATATCGGGAATAACGATATCGATATCTTCCAAATTCCCATCACAATATCTATATAATCACGGAATCCAATATCGAAAATATCCAAAGACAATTTCAATTCAAATCTAATCCAATTTATTTATTTATAACCATTGGATTATTTTTCTAGTTAATAACTAGTTCATTTCGATAAAAATATATTTTTTATCTTTTCAAATGTGGAATTTTTCATCCCAATTCTTCACAAATCATTTCTTATGATTTTACACAAATTATTACTATTTTTAATAATTTTATCAAGGCCCGTACAGTCGATTTCCACCAACGGCCATCGAACTGCACTTACAGCGACCTTTTCCAAATTTGATTTGGACGTATCTCCAAATCCAACCGTTAGATTTCAAATCTCTAATATTCGTTAGAAAGCTCTTTTCGATACGAACCCAACGGTTCTGGTTTTAGGAGAATCTGACGGTCAGATCTCCCGTAATGTCCATTCGAAGTTAATGGTCGAAAGTCGCGAACTGCCGCAGCGCGGCGCGTTCTATTCAGGCCATTATATTATATATATAATATATATATAATATATATTTCGTCGATTTCTATTTAAAATGAATTTTATAAATGATTTTAAAATCCTTTTCAAATCGATTTCAACTTCTTATTTCAAATTCAAATCAAAATTGAATTTTCTATTATAAATCCTTTTTACTTTCATTTCTATTTGATTTCAATTCAAATCGATTTTAATTCGATTCGAATTCATTTTCTTTTCAATTCAATTCGGATTCATTTTCTATTCAATTCAGTTCGGATCCATTTTCTATTCAATTCAATTCGAATTCATTTTCTATTCAATTCGAATTCATTTTCTATTCAATTCAATTCGAATTCATTTTCTATTCTATTCAATTCGAATTCATTTTCTATCCTATTCAATTCGAATTCATTTTCTATCCTATTCAATTCGAATTCATTTTCTATTCTATTCAATTCGAATTCATTTTCTATTCTATTCAATTCGAATTCATTTTCTATTCTATTCAATTCGAATTCATTTTCTATTTTATATCAATATCGAATATTTCATATACATGACAATTTTATAGTGTATATATATATATGTTAAAAATTATATTTTTAACGATAAAATATTTTAACTATATAAATATTTTATTCCCTTTCAACACATTAATTTATATTATCGATTTCACATCAATTTCACAAACAAATTTCACAACACAACAATCAAACAAACAAGCCATCCATGGTCTGTGGATGACGGGTGTCGGGTGCTACTAAACACCGTCTGCATCCTAGTATATATATATATAACTAGAAAAAGAAATTTTAAAGTGAGAAGTTCTCACCAATAGCTAATCTAACTCCTCGACACTTCTAATGTAGGAAATCCTCACTGTTCTCGCCTTTTATCACTTTAATTGCTCGTAGCCACTACATATATAAAATCGAATTTTTAATTCGTTATTCAATATATAAAAATCGAGTTTTTAGTTCGTTATTCAATATATAAAAATCGAATTTTTACTTTGCTATTCAATATATAAAAATCATATTTTTACTTTGCTATTCAATATATAAAAATCATATTTTTACTTCGCTATTCAATATATAAAAATCATATTTTTACTTCGCTATTCAATATATAAAAATCATATTTTCATACAGTTCTTTTCATAACAAATATTATATTTTTATACAGTCCTTTTCAAAACAAAGATAATATTTTTATACAGTTCTTTTCAAAACAAAGATAATATTTTTATACAGTTCTTTTCAAAACAAAGATAATATTTTTATACAGTTCTTTTCAAAACAAAGATAATATTTTTATACAATGAATATATATTTTTTTAAAACTAATGTATATATATTTTTAAAACCAAAGAAAAACAGAAAAGAAACTACCTTCCCCCTCAGTAAAATACTGGAAACAGCCGACATCCCTACTCAATGTCGTCGCCCAGAAAAATCCACGCCGCTACCCCCATTTTGCTTCGCCACTAGGGCTCGACCTCGCACCAGAACGGAGGCGCCGGAAGTCGATCTGAAGCTGTCACGTGGTTCGCCGGAGCACCTTCTCTCTCCTCCATCCACCGTGCGAAACTCGAAACCCCCTATGGCCCAGGAACTGAACTCGACGCGGCTGTCTTTAGGCTGAGAAATTGGCCACCTCGACACGAATCAGCCCATCACTTCCGTTGGATGTGGAGATTTCGACGAGCTCCACAATATTGCTTCAGAGTTTTTTGGTATTTCATTGTGCGGATATGAGTAAATCGGGAAAGAAGAATTGAAGAAGTCCGCCCTTCAATCGTTATCACGGCGGCATGAAGAAGGGTTTGACCGCGGAAAAATCATTTTAGGGGTTTGACCGTTTTCTTCTAGTCAATGGAAGCATATATATTAATATTAAATAATATTTTAATTTTCTATTTAATTCATTGTAATAACCCGGAAATTCTGAGCCAGTTTAAAATTTTTATTTTGGCAATTTTAGCGAATTTTGAATATTTAAAATAGATTATTTTAAATAATATCGATGAAAAATTTAGTTTGAATATATTTAGAACGTATATATTATATACGTCGTCGTTAGAATATGAATATTTGTATATAATTATAAATAGAATTGAAAATGGCGCGGTAGTTCGATAATTCGATTTCAAACTTCAATTGAATGTACCGGGTGCAAAACAACCCGGATTTTAGTGAAACCAAAAATAATAGGATCTAATTGATAATATCTTTCCAACGAATCTGAAAAATCAAAATTTCATAGCGGGAATCAAAAGATATGTCCAGTTGAAAATTTTGAATAGTCGCTATGGAATTCAGGCCCTTAAAAATGGGAATTTTGCAAACGACCTCGGATTTCGACGAAACCACTTTTGTTGGGTCCGTGATGTCAAATTATTGCTAGATTCCAAATTTCATAATTTTTCGAATCAATATGTGAGCGTGGCAAAGGAAAACGCGTTTGACCGGTTTTAGTTGATTTTAATCGACTGGAAAATGGCCATTTTTCCAACGGTCATAGAATTCGACGAAACTAGTTTTGTTAGGACCGTATCATCAATACGAAGCTAGAAAATATTTTTCTGCAATTTATATAGTTAGTATGTGACCCCAGTAAATTGAAATGCGCGTTTAAATTCAATATATATAGTTATATGTTAAATTTAACAGAAACTGATTGTAACGATTGAATCAGCTCACGATACATATCCCATTGTGTTCGGAATGGGGGTAAAACGCTATGGACGACAGGCGGTGGACCTCGTTTAGAGGTCGTATGTAAAAGTCAACTTAGGAGAGAGAAATCAAAATTAATTAATAAAAAAAATTCCCCTTTCTCTCCTTTCCTTATACTCTGCCCCCCCCAATATTTTCAATTCAGTTTTTCAAAAAAAAAAAACCTCCGATCGATCCACATCGTCGCCCCCCCCCCCCCGATGATCGCCGCCGCCGCCTCAAGGGAGGGCGCCACCTCCGAAGCCCTGCGTTCCCCCCCCCCCTCGTCGGATCGAGAGCCCCCCTTCCCTCCACCACCACACAAACCCCCCCCCCTCAACCGATGCGACGCAGACCCCCCCCCCTTCGGAAATCGAAGCCGCCACCGCCCTGTCAGATGCCGACCCTCCCTCCCCTCCTCCAAGCAACGTCGACCCCCTTCCCTCATGACCCCCGCGAATCGAAGACCGATGTCACTGCCTAGGGTCCCACCACCGCCTGTCGAGACCTCCTGCTGCCCCTCCACGACCTCTGGCGCAGGCAAACCACCCCCTCTCTTCGAAAAGTAAGTTTTCCTTTATATTTAATTTAAATCAGTTGTTATATTTAATTTAAATCAGTTTTTATGTTTAATTTAAATCAGTTTTTGGGTGTATTTACATAGTAGGAAAATCAGTTTTTAGACGGCAAAAGATTAGATTTTTAAAAGGAAAAAGATTAGATTTTTAAAAGGCAAAAGATGAGATTTTTAAAATAGAAAAGACAATATTTTGAGATGAGTAGCGAAGTAAAAATATGATTTTTATATATTGAGTAGCGAAGTAAAAATATGATTTTTATACTTGTAGCAAATAAAAAATATGATCTTTATATAATAGAAGATATAAAAATACTATTTTTATATAAGTAGGGTATTGAAAATAGAATTTTTATCCAAATAGCGTGATAGTAAAAATTCGATTTTTATATATTTAATAGCATAATAAAAATTCGATTTTTATATATTGAATAGCATAATAAAAATTCGATTTTTATATATTGAATAGCAAAGTAAAAATTCGATTTTTACATATGTAGAGAATGCGGGCGACGAAAGAGAAAAGAGACAAGAACGATGAAGATTTCTATCAAAGAAGAGTCAAGATGATTGGATAGCTATCTGTGAGAACTTCTCACTCTTCAATTTCTTTTTCTAGTTATATATATATACTAGGATGCAGACGGTGTTTAGTAGCACCCGACACCCGTCATCCACAGACCATGGATGGCTTGTTTGTTAAATTGTTTGGTTGTGTAGTTGGTTAGTTTATTTGATTTGAATTGAATTGTTTGGTGAAATTAGTTGATTGATGTGTGAATGGCGTGGGCCTTCACTAGACCGGGGATAAGGCTAGGCCTTGTCCCGTTTCTAGTATCGTGCCGTTATGCCGCCGAAATTTTCTAAAATGAGTTAGAAAAATAAAAATATCATTTTATTGTGTAAATGAATAATAGAAATTCATGTGTTGGAATAAAATGTTTTATCGTTAAAAATATAATTTTTAACGTGAATAAGAATAAATGAATATTTATAAACAAATCGGTCGATTTGTTTATATACACTAATTTGACTGATATTTATTGGGTCGATAAATTTTACACATCGCCCAACTGCACAAATAAAATATGCGTTTGATTGTTTGAAACCCCACACGGATGTTGGGATGAAATAAGAAGTTCACTCATCCTGATTGATTAAATTTGTCGATCGATTGATTGACAGGCTGTTATAAGCGTTAGATATCTATATTTGATGCTTATACAGTGTAGTGCACTTTGGTTGATGGTTGATTATTTTTCAATGCTATTATATACGTGTGATGTATGAAAATCCATATAATTAACATTATATGGTGATTGATTGGGCCTCATTCCAATTTAAAAAAGATAAAGAATATTATAAAATAAAGGTTCATGTGTTGACTGTACTCATCCGTTGAGATTAGTCATGTGTTGAACGTAATATTTTAACAATAAAATTTATATCTTTATCACTATAAAATAAAGGTTCATGTGTTGACTATACCCATCCGTTGAGATTAGTCAAGTGTTGAATGTAATATTTTAACAATAAAATTTATATCTTTATCACTATAAAATAAAGGTTCATGTGTTGACTGTACTCATCCGTTGAGATTAGTCATGTGTTGAACGAAATAATTTAACAAAAATAGTCACACGTGGACAGTACTCATTCGTTGAGATTAGTCGTGTGTTGACAAAAATAAATATTCATTTGTTGAATAAAATAAAGGAATTATTGAAATATATAAAGCCGTATTGATTAGAGATGCGCTATTTTGACGTGAACGATATTTATATCGATTTTATTCATTTTAAAATAAATATTGAAAATGATTTCGAAATCGCACATTTTGAAATGAAATTTGAATTAAATGAAATAGAAAACGAATTTGATTTCAATTGAATATATATTGAATTTGATTCAAATAGAAAACGAAAATGAATTGAATATAAAAATGATTTCGAAATGAATGGAATATAAAACGATTTCGAAATGAATTGAATATAAAACGATTTCGAATTTATTTGATTAGAAAACCAATTTGAATTGGATCGAATAGAAAACCAATTTGAATTGATTAGAAAACCAATTTGAATTGAATCGAATAGAAAACCAATTTGAATTGATTAGAAAACCAATTTGAATTGAATCGAATAGAAAACCAATTTGAATTGAATCGAATAGAAAACCAATTTGAATTGAATCGAATAGAAAACCAATTTGAATTGATTAGAAAACCAATTTGAATTGAATCGAATAGAAAACCAATTTGAATTGAATCGAATAGAAAACCAATTTGAATTGAATCGAATAGAAAACGACTTTGAAATTGGATTGAATTGAAAACGAATTCAAATTGAATTGAAAACGAATTCAAATTGAATTGAAAGCGAATTGAAATGAATTCAAATTGAATTGAAAACGAATTCAAATTGAATTGAAAGCGAATTGAAATGAATTCAATTTGAATTGAAGAGAAATGAATTTTAAAACGAATTTATAAAGAAGAATTCAATTTTGCTTTGAATTGAAATGGAAGTTGAAATTGTTTTTGAAACGAAATTAAAACTATTTATATAATTCATTTTAAATAGAAATCGACGAAATATATATTATATATATTATATATATAATATAATGGCCTGAATAGAACGCGCCGCGCCGCGACAGTTCGTGAATTTCGACCATTTATTTCAAACCGACATTACGGGAGATCCGACCGTCGGATCCTCCTAAAACCGGAACCGTTGGGTTCATATCGAAAAGAGCTTTCTAACGAATATTAGAAATTTGAAATCTAACGGTTGGATTTGGAGATACGTCCAAATCAAATTCGAAAAAGGTCGCTATAGGTGCAGTTCGATGGCCGTTGTTGGAAATCGATTGTACGGGCCTTGATAAAATTATTAAAAATATCAATAATTTGTGTAAAATCAAAATAAATGATTTGGGAAAAATTAGGGTGAAAAACTCCATATTTGAAAAGATAAAAATGGATTTTTATCGAAATGAACTAGTTTTGAACTAAATTTAAAACCCAATTATTTTTAAATAAATAAATTAGATTTAAAAAAGGGGTTTTAAATAATCGGAATTTCTAATATATTTGATTGGATTTGAAATGGGTTTATCGTGGACGGTGTTTTAAATAACACTAGTTCTTTAACCCGATAATAAATAGAATGTGATTTGGGTTTGTCATGAACTGTGTTTTAAATAACACTAGTTCTTTAACCCAGTAAAAGGAGTTTTAACGAATCTGCAATTAGATTGAAATGTGAATCTATAATCTAAATTATCAAATTTAGAAATGAGCGAGAATGGAGTATCGCCAGTTTTGCTCCAAAGCGATAGTCAAATCTTTAATTAGATTTGAAGGTGAAATGGTAATTAATTTTATCGATAACACCATAGTTAGATATGGAGTATTACCAGTTTTGCTTCATGGGATGAATATGTTGGGATTGGGAAATAAAATAAATAATTAGTTCGTTACGGTTCGCTAATCTCGACTAGTTTAGAAAACCATAATTTGGTTCGAAACGACATCCAAAGGGAGATTACAGGATAAATTTTAAAGAATTTATCTTGGATAAAATTAATGGGAACCTTTCCCTAAGAATGTGGAATTTAGAAACTAGCTGTAGGTTGGCTAAGAAGAATGGTTTCCTGGGTATTGATATGATGTTGGTTTCGGCCTTCGGGGTTAATGTTTGGGAAATTGTTCTCTTGCTAATTTGCGGTTAGTGACTAATGAATTGGAATGAGGCGTATGTTGTGTTTGTGTAACATTTGTTTTTAATATACGCGGGTTGTTCGGAAAGGCCAGGTTTATACCCATTCTGAATAACCGATTCGACGATATGTCGAAGATGAAGACAGTGGTTGAAGACCGGAAGTCTTCACATCGTTTGGATAATTACTGACGATCCTGATTGGGCAGTACACCCAAGAGGATGGAAATAGTTGGTGGTTGTCCAGACGTACTTGGAGATCGATGGATACGCAAGGAAAGTGCCTCCGGTTTCGTTCAGACCTAGAACGGACTTGTAAATGGATTGTGTGTCTGACATTGGATTTTATTCTGTGTTGATTGATTCCTGTTAAATATATATCTGTTTGGCGGCGGAGAATTTATTCTCTTGCTTAACGCCCTTCTCTGAGACGTACGAGCTTAGAGGTTATATATCGATAGATATCAATCGCATGGCATGAATTGCCTGTGTGGCACACTGAGTTGCATGGATCAAGGCTTCTGTTGAAAAGCAAAGTCTTGTGGTTAATGATCAAAGCACGGCCTTTGTGGCGTAGCTTTGTGTATAACGTGAATTCGCGAGCCTCACACCTCGGTATGAGTCAAAAACGGGATACGGACTGCAGGGAGAGCACGACGTTTCTTTCTAGCTTTGGTGGTGTCAGTGACTTACCAGCCCTGACATTTATATACTTTTCACCTATGTGGTTGTTGGATGAGGCGCCTCGATTATAGGTCTGTAAGGACCGGGAAACGTGTGTTCAGGAATTTCCAATCCTCTAACGTAAGTGAGGACCGACCCTGAAGATCCAAGGGTTGCCCAGAGTGCGTAGCCCTGGGACATTTGCTAGAGTGTCTCGAACGCGGAGAGGAGCTTGCCCCTTGCCTCGACTCATGACGGAAATCCAATTTCCAATACGTGTATTTCGGCTTTATTTGTAGAGCCTAGTATGGCGACATAGTGGGATGGGGCACTTATGTCGTCTATGATTTATATTTATGATTGAAATGTTTTGACACTATACACTTATTATAGTATCAAATGATTTGTTTTAAATGTACCAAGCATGTTTGGCTATTATAAGGGAAAACCCTATCCTCCGGCTTGCGTTGCATTGTGTGATGGGACCTGGGTCTTATAATAGCTTCATTTTTCGAAAAAGCATTGCGCTGTTTATTCTATGCACTGGTATTCTTGGGAGGAAACCCGTTCCGTGTTATACGGCGTGGTCCCTTGAATTACCCTCTTTTAAAGTAAAGTTTTAAATAACTATTTTAGTTCTCACACCAGTCACATGACTGACCTGGAGTTTATTGTTTTGACCTAAACTCCGGGTGCCCTTATTTTCGATACGGGCAGCTAGTAGTCTTGGTTTTGCAGATTTATATTCACAGGATCCTGGTTTACAGCTGGAATGATATCCGGAAAGCTCTATATCCGTATATCACCTTCAGTTGTGCTTTGTATTATTTTTCCGCTGCTATGTAATTTATTGTAATCTCTGATATTTACCAAATGTAATTTATTCAATTATACTCTGTATATTCTTGTATTCTGATGGAATTGTTGTAATAACAATGAAATGTTCTTCTGTCTGCGTTCTGATTTGTCCTGTTCTCAAAACGATCAGGGGTTTCGAACGGTCTAGATCGGTTTAACGACTGATTCGGATCGAGCGAAATTCCTTGCCGTCACATTTGGTATCAGAGCTTTGGTTTACAGAGCTCGAGAACAAGACACATTAGAACCATACGAAAGAATTCATCAGATATTGGATTAGTAATATCCAATTAGAATGACTCGTTAGAGATAGGATCAGTAGTATCCTAGAACGAGTGTGAAGAGTATATTTTTCAAATGAAAACAATTTTGTTTTGAAAATTTAAACCATTTTATACGTATTTGAATATTTTATTTATTTTGAATATGGACAATCCAATATATAAAGATTTTGCATATACGCGTCATGAACGTATATTCGAAGTTTTAATATACTGGATAGATATAGAATCGCGTTCTAGTCGCCCGGAGATGGTACTGATGATTGTCATGACATCATCAGTATTTATGTTCGTGTTTCGAAGGTGTGATATCTATATATTTCCATTAGACTGGTGTGAGAACCAAAACTAATATAGTTAGAACACATTGTTGTGAATTTGCATCAAAAACATGATTTTCTGTATATGTATCAAAATTATGAATTTGAAACTCTAATTCACTAATTGATTGATGTTTGTGTTGTATGTTTATTTGTTTGATAATTTTGAACCATTATGCCTAATTGAATCAAATATTGAACTGTATTGAAAATTAGTCGCGTTTGCTTGCATATACATATACTTACATTGAACAGGTCATAGCAAGGAGGCTAGAGCCGAAGAATAAAATTGTTTGCCCGACAAATAGGTACATGTTTAATACATAATTTACTGTTTTGTTTGGGTGATGATGATTTTATGAGCCTATTGGCTAGCCGCTTGGCCTTTTCTTTTTCTTTTTGAGATCAGAAGGCCTATTTGGCAATTTCGGGATTTTCCCGTGGCTCCCGGTGCAGGGGAGGTTATGGCGAAATTTTTCGAAAATTTAGGGTGTTAGCCAAATTTTTGAAAAATTGAAAATTCTCAGAAACTGAAAAGTTGGAGAATGGAAGCATGATCGAACGTAGAGTTGATTAATCAAACCACTTTCGACTTTGTTCCTTTTCGGGGACGAAAAGTTTTAAGTGGGGGAGATTGTAATAACCCGGAAATTCTGAGCCAGTTTAAAATTTTTATTTTGGCAATTTTAGCGAATTTTGAATATTTAAAATAGATTATTTTAAATAATATCGATGAAAAATTTAGTTTGAATATATTTAGAACGTATATATTATATACGTCGTCGTTAGAATATGAATATTTATATATAATTAGAAATAGAATTGAAAATGGCGCGGTAGTTCGATAATTCGATTTCAAACTTCAATTGAATGTACCGGGTGCAAAACAACCCGGATTTTAGTGAAACCAAAAATAATAGGATCTAATTGATAATATCTTTCCAACGAATCTGAAAAATCAAAATTTCATAGCGGGAATCAAAAGATATGTCCAGTTGAAAATTTTGAATAGTCGCTATGGAATTCAGGCCCTTAAAAATGGGAATTTTGCAAACGACCTCGGATTTCGACGAAACCACTTTTGTTGGGTCCGTGATGTCAAATTATTGCTAGATTCCAAATTTCATAATTTTTCGAATCAATATGTGAGCGTGGCAAAGGAAAACGCGTTTGACCAGTTTTAGTTGATTTTAATCGACTGGAAAATGGCCATTTTTCCAACGGTCTTAGAATTTGACGAAACTAGTTTTGTTAGGACCGTATCATCAATACGAAGCTAGAAAATATTTTTCTGCAATTTATATAGTTAGTATGTGACCCCAGTAAATTGAAATGCGCGTTTAAGTTCAATATATATAGTTATATGTTAAATTTAACGGAAACTGATTGTAACGATTGAATCAGCTCACGATACATATCCCATTGTGTTCGGAATGGGGGTAAAACGCTATGGACGACAGGCGGTGGACCTCGTTTAGAGGTCGTATGTAAAAGTCAACTTAGGAGAGAGAAATCAAAATTAATTAATAAAAAAAATTCCCCTTTCTCTCCTTTCCTTATACTCTGCCCCCCCCCCCCCCCCGATATTTTCAATTCAGTTTTTCAAAAAAAAAAAACCTCCGATCGATCCACATCGTCGCCCCCCCCCCGATGATCGCCGCCGCCGCCTCAAGGGAGGGCGCCACCTCCGAAGCCCTGCGTTCCCCCCCCCCCCCGTCGGATCGAGAGCCCCCCTTCCCTCCACCACCACACAAACCCCCCCCCCCCCCCCTCAACCGATGCGACG
Source organism: Allium sativum (assembly GCA_030737875.1). Classification (NCBI taxonomy): domain Eukaryota; kingdom Viridiplantae; phylum Streptophyta; class Magnoliopsida; order Asparagales; family Amaryllidaceae; genus Allium; species Allium sativum. The sequence continues at coordinate 324,236,801 of CM060920.1, read as the reverse complement.
CAGACCCCCCCCCCCCCAATCGGAAATCGAAGCCGCCACCGCCCTGTCAGATGCCGACCCTCCCTCCCCTCCTCCAAGCAACGTCGACCCCCTTCCCTCATGACCCCCGCGAATCGAAGACCGCTGTCGCTGCCTAGGGTCCCACCACCGCCTGTCGAGACCTCCTGCTGCCCCTCCACGACCTCTGGCGCAGGCAAACCACCCCCTCTCTTCGAAAAGTAAGTTTTCCTTTATATTTAATTTAAATCAGTTGTTATATTTAATTTAAATCAGTTTTTATGTTTAATTTAAATCAGTTTTTGGGTGTATTTACATAGTAGGAAAATCAGTTTTTAGACGGCAAAAGATTAGATTTTTAAAAGGAAAAAGATTAGATTTTTAAAAGGCAAAAGATGAGATTTTTAAAATAGAAAAGACGATATTTTGAGACGAGTAGCGAAGTAAAAATATGATTTTTATATATTGAGTAGCGAAGTAAAAATATGATTTTTATACTTGTAGCAAATAAAAAATATGATCTTTATATAATAGAAGATATAAAAATACTATTTTTATATAAGTAGGGTATTGAAAATAGAATTTTTATCCAAATAGCGTGATAGTAAAAATTCGATTTTTATATATTTAATAGCATAATAAAAATTCGATTTTTATATATTGAATAGCATAATAAAAATTCGATTTTTATATATTGAATAGCAAAGTAAAAATTCGATTTTTACATATGTAGAGAATGCGGGCGACGAAAGAGAAAAGAGACAAGAACGATGAAGATTTCTATCAAAGAAGAGTCAAGATGATTGGATAGCTATCTGTGAGAACTTCTCACTCTTCAATTTCTTTTTCTAGTTATATATATATACTAGGATGCAGACGGTGTTTAGTAGCACCCGACACCCGTCATCCACAGACCATGGATGGCTTGTTTGTTAAATTGTTTGGTTGTGTAGTTGGTTAGTTTATTTGGTTTGAATTGAATTGTTTGGTGAAATTGAGTTGATTGATGTGTGAATGGCGTGGGCCTTCACTAGACCAGGGATAAGGCTAGGCCTTGTCCCGTTTCTAGTATCGTGCCGTTATGCCGCCGAAATTTTCTAAAATGAGTTAGAAAAATAAAAATATCATTTTATTGTGTAAATGAATAATAGAAATTCATGTGTTGGAATAAAATGTTTTATCGTTAAAAATATAATTTTTAACGTGAATATGAATAAATGAATATTTATAAACAAATCGGCCGATTTGTTTATATACACTAATTTGACTGATATTTATTGGGTCGATAAATTTTACACATCGCCCAACTGCACAAATAAAATATGCGTTTGATTGTTTGAAACCCCACACGGGTGTTGGGATGAAATAAGAAGTTCACTCATCCTGATTGATTAATTTTGTCGATCGATTGATTGACAGGCTGTTATAAGCGTTAGATATCTATATTTGATGCTTATACAGTGTAGTGCACTTTGGTTGATGGTTGATTATTTTTCAATGCTATTATATACGTGTGATGTATGAAAATCCATATAATTAACATTATATGGTGATTGATTGGGCCTCATTCCAATTTAAAAAAGATAAAGAATATTATAAAATAAAGGTTCATGTGTTGACTGTACTCATCCGTTGAGATTAGTCATGTGTTGAACGTAATATTTTAACAATAAAATTTATATCTTTATCACTATAAAATAAAGGTTCATGTGTTGACTGTACTCATCCGTTGAGATTAGTCATGTGTTGAACGTAATATTTTAACAATAAAATTTATATCTTTATCACTATAAAATAAAGGTTCATGTGTTGACTGTACTCATTTGTTGAGATTAGTCATGTGTTGAACGAAATAATTTAACAAAAATAGTCACACGTGGACAGTACTCATTCGTTGAGATTAGTCGTGTGTTGACAAAAATAAATATTCATTTGTTGAATAAAATAAAGGAATTATTGAAATATATAAAGCCGTATTGATTAGAGATGCGCTATTTTGACGTGAACGATATTTATATCGATTTTATTCATTTTAAAATAAATATTGAAAAGTGATTTCGAAATCGCACATTTTGAAATGAAATTTGAATTAAATGAAATAGAAAACGAATTTGATTTCAATTGAATATATAATGAATTTGATTCAAATAGAAAACGGAAATGAATTGAATATAAAAATGATTTCGAAATGAATGGAATATAAAACGATTTTGAAATGAATTGAATATAAAACGATTTCGAATTTAATTGATTAGAAAACCAATTTGAATACATCGAATAGAAAACCAATTTGAATTGATTAGAAAACCAATTTGAATTGAATCGAATAGAAAACCAATTTGAATTGATTAGAAAACCAATTTGAATTGAATCGAATAGAAAACCAATTTGAATTGAATCGAATAGAAAACCGATTTGAATTGAATCGAATAGAAAACGACTTTGAAATTGGATTGAATTGAAAACGAATTCAAATTGAATTGAAAACGAATTCAAATTGAATTGAAAGCGAATTGAAATGAATTCAAATTGAATTGAAAATGAATTCAAATTGAATTGAAAGCGAATTGAAATGAATTCAAATTGAATTGAAATCTGAATTGAACAGAAATGAATTTTAAAACGAATTTATAAAGAAGAATTCAATTTTGCTTTGAATTGAAATGGAAGTTGAAATTGTTTTTGAAACGAAATTAAGACTATTTATTTAATTCGTTTTAAATAGAAATCGATGAAATATATATTATATATATAATATAATGGCCTGAATAGAACGCGCCGCGCCGCGACAGTTCGTGAATTTCGACCATTTATTTCAAACCGACATTACGGGAGATCCGACCGTCGGATCCTCCTAAAACCGGAACCGTTGGGTTCGTATCGAAAAGAGCTTTCTAACGAATATTAGAAATTTGAAATCTAACGGTTGTATTTGGAGATACGTCCAAATCAAATTCGAAAAAGGTCGCTGTAGGTGCAGTTCGATGGCCGTTGTTGGAAATCGATTGTACGGGCCTTGATAAAATTATTAAAAATATCAATAATTTGTGTAAAATCATAATAAATGATTTGGGAAAAATTAGGGTGAAAAACTCCATATTTGAAAAGATAAAAATGGATTTTTATCGAAATGAACTAGTTTTGAACTAAATTTAAAACCCAATTATTTTTAAATAAATAAATTAGATTTAAAAAAGGGTTTTTAAATAATCGGAATTTCTAATATATTTGATTGGATTTGAAATGGGTTTATCGTGGAAGGTGTTTTAAATAACACTAGTTCTTTAACCCGATAATAAATAGAATGTGATTTGGGTTTGTCGTGAACTGTGTTTTAAATAACACTAGTTCTTTAACCCAGTAAAAGGAGTTCTAACGAATCTGCAATTAGATTGAAATGTGAATCTATAATCTAAATTATCAAATTTAGAAATGAGCGAGAATGGAGTATCGCCAGTTTTGCTCCAAAGCGATAGTCAAATCTTTAATTAGATTTGAAGGTGAAATGGTAATTAATTTTATCGATAACACCATAGTTAGATATGGAGTATTACCAGTTTTGCTTCATGGGATGAATATGTTGGGATTGGGAAATAAAATAAATAATTAGTTCGTTACGGTTCGCTAATCTCGACTAGTTTAGAAAACCATAATTTGGTTCGAAACGACATCCAAAGGAAGATTACATGATAAATTTTAAAGAATTTATCTTGGATAAAATTAATGGGAACCTTTCCCTAAGAATGTGGAATTTAGAAACTAGCTGTAGGTTGGCTAAGAAGAATGGTTTCCTGGGTATTGATCTGATGTTGGCTTCGGCCTTCGGGGTTAATGTTTGGGAAATTGTTCTCTTGCTAATTTGCGGTTAGTGACTAATGAATTGGAATGAGGCGTATGTTGTGTTTGTGTAACATTTGTTTTTAATATACGCGGGTTGTTCGGAAAGGCCGGGTTTATACCCATTCTGAATAACCGATTCGACGATATGTCGAAGATGAAGACGGTGGTTGAAGACCAGAAGTCTTCACATCGTTTGGATAATTACTGACGATCCTGATTGGGCAGTACACCCAAGAGGATGGAAATAGTTGGTGGTTGTCCAGACGTACTTGGAGATCGATGGATACGCGAGGAAAGTGCCTCTGGTTTCGTTCAGACCTAGAACGGACTTGTAAATGGATTGTGTGTCTGACATTGGATTTTATTCTGTGTTGATTGATTCCTGTTAAATATATATCTGTTTGGCGGCGGAGAATTTATTCTCTTGCTTAACGCCCTTCTCTGAGACGTACGAGCTTAGAGGTTATATATCGATAGATATCAATCGCATGGCATGAATTGCCTGTGTGGCACACTGAGTTGCATGGATCAAGGCTTCTGTTGAAAAGCAAAGTCTTGTGGTTAATGATCAAAGCACGGCCTTTGTGGCGTAGCTTTGTGTATAACGTGAATTCGCGAGCCTCACACCTCGGTATGAGTCAAAAACGGGATACGGACTGCAGGGAGAGCACGACGTTTCTTTCTAGCTTTGGTGGTGTCAGTGACTTACCAGCCCTGACATTTATATACTTTTCACCTATGTGGTTGTTGGATGAGGCGCCTCGATTATAGGTCTGTAAGGACCGGGAAACGTGTGTTCAGGAATTTCCAATCCTCTAACGTAAGTGAGGACCGACCCTGAAGATCCAAGGGTTGCCCAGAGTGCGTAGCCCTGGGACATTTGCTAGAGTGTCTCGAACGCGGAGAGGAGCTTGCCCCTTGCCTCGACTCATGACGGAAATCCAATTTCCAATACGTGTATTTCGGCTTTATTTGTAGAGCCTAGTATGGCGACATAGTGGGATGGGGCACTTATGTCGTCTATGATTTATATTTATGATTGAAATGTTTTGACACTATACACTTATTATAGTATCAAATGATTTGTTTTAAACGTACCAAGCATGTTTGGCTATTATAAGGGAAAACCCTATCCTCCGGCTTGCGTTGCATTGTGTGATGGGACCTGGGTCTTATAATAGCTTCATTTTTCGAAAAAGCGTTGCGCTGTTTATTCTATGCACTGGTATTCTTGGGAGGAAACCCGTTCCGTGTTATACGGCGTGGTCCCTTGAATTACCCTCTTTTAAAGTAAAGTTTTAAATAACTGTTTTAGTTCTCACACCAGTCACATGACTGACCTGGAGTTTATTGTTTTGACCTAAACTCTGGGTGCCCTTATTTTCGACATGGGCAGCTAGTAGTCTTGGTTTTGCAGATTTATATTCACAGGATCCTGGTTTACAGCTGGAATGATATCCGGAAAGCTCTGTATCCGTATATCACCTTCAGTTGTGCTTTGTATTATTTTTCCGCTGTTATGTAATTTATTGTAATCTCTGATATTTACCGAATGTAATTTATTCAATTATACTCTGTATATTCTTGTATTCTGATGGAATTGTTGTAATAACAATGAAATGTTCTTCCGTCTGCGTTCTGATTTGTCCTGTTCTCAAAACGATCAGGGGTTTCGAACGGTCTAGATCGGTTTAAGGACTGATTCGGATCGAGCGAAATTCCTTGCCGTCACATTCATTTTCGTTCAAACCCCAAATCAAACTCAACGACTGTCGCCCCTAGCGTAATACCCTCATTCTGAACACAATGGGATATGTTTCGCAAGCCAATTCGGCTGTTACGATCAGTTTTCGTTCAAATTAAAATATAAATCAATGTATATTGAATTTAAACGCATATTTTAATTTACAAGGGCCACATACAATCTCTAAAAATTCCAGAAAAAATATTTCTAACTTCGTATTGACGATACGGTCCTTACAAAACTAGTTTCGTCGAATTCCGAGACCGTTGGAAAAATGGCCATTTTCCAGTCGATTAAAATCAACTGAAACTGGTCAAACACGTTTAATTTTGCCACGCCCACATATTGATTCGAAAAATTATGAAATTTGGAATCTAGCAATAATTTTACATCACGGACCCAACAATAGTGGTTTCGTCGAAATCCGAGGTCGTTTGCAAAATTCCCATTTTTAAGGGCCTGAATTCCATAGCGACTATTCAGAATTTTCAACTGGACATATCTTTTGATTCCCGCTATGAAATTTCAATCTTTTGGATTCGTTGGAAAGATATTCCCAATTAGATCCTATTGTTTTTGGTTTCGCTAAAATCCGGATTGTTTTGCACCCGGTACATTCAATTGAAGTTTGAAATCGAATTATCGAACTACCGCGCCATTTTCAATTCTATTTATAATTATATATAATTATTTATATTCTAACGACGACGTATATAATATATACGTTCTAATTATATTCAAAATAAATTTCTCTTCGATATTATTTAAAATAATCTATTTTAAATATTCAAAATTCGCTAAAATTGCCAATATAAAAAATTTAAACTGGCCCAGATTTTCGGGTTGTTACATAGAGAGAATATAAAAATGTGATTTTTATATATGTAGTGAATACGGGCAACGAAAGTGACAAAAGTCGAGAACGACGAAGACTTCTACATATGAAGAGTCGTGGCGTTTGGTATAGCTTGGGTGAGAACTTCTCACTTTTAATTTATTTCTAGTTTGAAATATATACTAGGATGCAGACGGTGTTTAGTAGCACCCGACACCCGTCGTCCACAGACCATGGACGGCTTGTATGCTTGTTTGTTTGATTTTGATGTGTAGTTGATTGTGTGATGTGATGTGAAATGAAATAAAATATTTATATAGTTAAAAATATTTTATAGTTGAAAATATAATTTCTAACGTGAACGGGAATAAATAAATATAAACAAATCGGACGATTTGTTTATATACACACATTTGACTGATATTGATTGGGACGATAAATTTTACACATCGCCCAACTGCACAAATAAAATTTGTGTTTGATTGTTTGAAACCCCACACGGGTATTGGGATGATATATGACATACACTAATCCCAATAATTAGTTGTATGTCGATCGATTGATTGACAGACTGTTATAAGCGTTAAATATTTATATTTGATGCTTATACAGTGTAGAACGCACTTTGGATGATGGTTGATGATTTATCATTGCTGTTATATACGTGTGTTGTCGAAAATCCATATAATTAACATTATATGGTAATTGATTGGGCCTCATTCCAGTTTTGAATAGAAATATTTGAAAAAGAAATATTTGAATAGAAATATTTGAAAAAGAAATATTTGAAATATAATATTTGAAAATAGAAATATATGAAGCCGTGTTGATTAGATTGACGCCATTTTGACGTGAACGATATTTATATCGATTTTATTCATCTTTCAATGAATATTGAAAGTGATTTCAAACTTCGAACTAAATTGAATAGATTGAATAGATTTGAAATTCGAATTAGATTGAATAGATTCGAATTAAACTAAATAGATTTGAAATTCGAATTAAATTGAATAGATTTGAAATTCGAATTAGATTGAATAGATTTGAAATTCGAATTAAATTGAATAGATTTGAAATTCGAATTAGATTGAATAGATTTGAAATTCGAATTAAATTGGATAGATTTGAAAGTCGAATTAAATTGAATAGATTTGAAATTCGAATTGAATTGAAATCGATTTGAAATGAAATTAAAACGAATTTATATTGGAAAATTCAATCTTGATTTGAATTTGAAAAGGAAGTGGAAATCGTTTTGAAACGAATTTAAAACGATTTATAAATTTCGTTTTAAATGGAAATCGATGAAATATATATAATATATATATAATGGCTTGAATAGAACGCGCCGCGCCGCGGCAGTTCGCGAATTTCGACCATTGACTTCGAATGGATATTGCGGGAGATCCGACCGCCAGATTCTCCTAAAACCGGAACCATTGGGTTCATATCGAAAAGAGCTTTCTAACGAATATTAGAAATTAGAAATTAGAAATCTAACGGTTGGATTTGGAATTATGTCCAAATCAAATTTGGAAAAGGTCGCTGTAAGTGCAGTTCGATGGCCGTTGATGGAAATCGACTGTATGGGCCTTGATAAAATTATTAAAAATAGTAATAATTTGTGTAAATTCATAAGAAATGATTTGGTAAGAATTGGGGTGATAAACTCCATATTTGTAAAGATAAAAATAGATTTTTATCGAATTGAACTAGTTTTGAACTAGAAATAATAATTTATTTATTTTTAAATAAATAAAGTGGATTTGAAATGGATTTGAAAATAACCGGAATTTCCAATAATTAAATTGGAATGGATTTGAATCGAAATTGTCCTTGGAATATTTCGATGTTGGATTTCGTGATGATACAGATATTGTTATGGGAATTTGAAAGATATATTTATATCATTATTTCCAATACGATATTTGTTGGTCATAGAATTTGATATTGAATATAAGCCGATATAATTTCTATTCAGAGCCTTGTATTTAATATCAAATGTGATTTGGGTTTGTCGTGAATGGTGTCTTCATTAACACTGTTCTTAAGCCCAGTTGAGAAAAAGATTAAATCTTTTTATTTAGATTTAAATGAAGTGTACCAATTAAATAATATTTAATTGGAATTGAATTGGTATTAATTTTTGGGTTTATCGTGAACAGTGTTTTAAATAACACTTGTTTTTTAACTCGATAATTAATGGAATGTGATTTTGGGTTGTCGTGAACGGTATCTTCAATAATATTGTTCTTAAACCCAAAGGAGTTAAGAAAATCAGAAAATAACTGGAGATTAGTTAAGTTGAATGGTTTCTGGGGTATTGATCTGATGTTGGTTTCGGCCTTCGGGGTTAATACTTAGGGAATTGCTCACCTGGTAATTTACGGTTAGGTACTGATTGGAATGTGATGTGATTTTTGGGTTTATCATGAACCGTGTTTTAAATGACATTGATTCTTTAACCCAGTCAAAGATTAAAACTAAGTGGAGTTTTAACGAATCTTTAATTAGATTGAAAAGATCGAGAATGGAGTATCACCAGTTCTGCTCCGGGCGATAGTTAAATCTTTAATTAGATTTGAACGTGAAATGGTAATTGAATTTACCGATAACACCATGGTGTTAGATATGAAGTATTACCAGTTTTATTTCATGGGATGAATAGGTTGTGATTGGGAAATAAAATAAATGATCACTTCGGTGTGGATAGCTACTCCCGACTAGTTTGAATTGATATTCAAAAGTAGATTAAAGAACAAATTTAAAGGAATTTATCTTTGATAAAATTAATGGGAACCTCTCCCTAAGAATGTGAAATTTAGAAACTAACTGTAGGTTAGCTAAGCAGAATGGTTTCCTGGGTATTGATCTGATGTTGGTTTCGGCCTTCGGGGTTAATATTTGGGGAATTATTCTCTTGATTAATTTACGGTTAGTGACTGATGAACTGGAATGAGGCGTATGTTGTGTTTGTGTAACACATATTTATTATATACGTGAGTTATTCGGAAAGACCGGGTTTATCCCATTCTGAATAACTAATTCGACGATGAGTCGAAGATGAAGACGGTGGTTGAAGACCGGAGGTCTTCATGTCATTTGGATAATTACTGATGATCTTGATTGGGTCGTACACCCAAGAGGAGGGAATCAATTGGTGGTCGTCCAGACGTACTTGGAGATCGATGGATATGCGAGGTACTAGGTGCCTCCGGTTTCGTTCAGACCCAGAATGGACTGTGTGTCTGACATTGGATTTTATTCTGTGTGATTGATTTCTATTAAATATATATCTATTTGGCGGCGAAGAATTTATTCTCTTGCTTAACGCCCTTCTCTGAGACGCACGGACTTAGGGGTTATATACTGATGGATATCAAACGCATAGAGTGAATTGCCTGTGTGGCATGCCTAAGTGGCAATTGATCAAGGCTTCTGTTGAAAAGCAAAGTCTTGGGGTTGATGATCAAAGCACTGCCTGTGTGGCATAGCTTTGTGTAGCGTTGATTTGCGAGCCTCACTCCCCGGTGTGAACCAAAAACGGGAGAGGACGAACGGGAGGGCATGTGTTTCCTTCTAGCTAGAAGTGGCGTCAGTGGTTTTACACGCCCTGATGAGTTTGACTTATGTGGTTGTTGCTGTTGCGAGGCGCCTCGGTTTGATCGAACAATCCGGGTCCGATGGAGTCATTCGTTGGCTCATTTACGCCCCATAGGGCGGGGAAACGCATGTTCAGGGTTTAAGTTTAATCCACATCGGTGGACTGGCCCTGAGGATCCAAGGGTCACTCGAGCTCTGATCCTGAGACATGGGCTAGAGCGTCTCGAATCAGTTGAGGACTATCTTTTGCCTCGGTTCACAGATGGAAATGCAACTTCCAATACGTGACATGTGCGGTTTTGATTGTAAACCAATATATGGCGACATAGTGGCATGGGATGCTCATGTCGGCTATGATTGATATTTATGATTGTATATAAAATCAGAAACTAACTGGAAACGAGCTAAGATGGGTGGTTTCCTGGGTATTAGTCTGATGTTGGTTTCGTCCTTCGGGGTTAATACATAGGAAATCGTTCTCTTACTAATTTACGGTTGGAGCCTGATTAATTAATAAAAGATGAAATTTAGCGTATCAAGCATTCTTTGGCTGTTATAAGGTAAAACCCTATCCTCCGGATTGCGTTGCATTGTGTGATGGGACCTGGGTCTTATAACAGCTTCATTTTTCTTTATTTAGCATTGCGCTGTTTGTTTTATGCACTGTTGTTCTTGGGAGGAAACCCGTTCCGTGTTATACGGCGTGGTCCCTTGATTTACCTAACTTTAAAATAAAGATTAATAAATGTTTTAGTTCTCACACCAGTCACATGACTAACCTGGAGTTTATTGTTTTAACCTAAACTCTCGGTGCCCCTATTTTCGACACGGGCAGCTAGTAGTTTTGGTTTTGAAGATTTATATTCACAGGATCCTGATTTACAGCTGGAACGATACTCCGAAAGCTCTGTACCCGTGTATTACTTCTAGTTGTGTATTGTATTATTTTCCGCTGCTATGTAATGTATTGTAATCTCTGATAATTTATAATGTGTAATATTGATGTATACTCTACATATTCTTGTATTCTGATGGGATTGTTGTAATTAACAATGAAATGTTCTTCCGTCTGCGTTCTTTTGTGTCGTGTTCTCAAAACAATCAGGCGTTTCGTAAGGTCTTAGTCGGTTTAGCGACTGATTCGGATCGAGCGAAATTCCTTTTCGTTACAGTGGTATCAGAGCTTTGGTTTACAGGGCTCGGAGAACAAGGCACATTAGAACCATACGAAAGAATTCATCAGAAATTGGATTAGTCATATCCCATAAGAATGACTTGTTAGAGATAGGATCAGTAGTATCCTAGAACGAGTGTGAACAGTATATTTTTCAAAGGAAAACAAGTTCGGTTTTGAAATTTAAATCATATTATACGTATTTGAATATTTATTTTGAATTGATTTGGACTATCCAATATATAAAGATTTTGCGTATACGTCTGATCCGCGTGTATTCGAAGTTTTAGTATGTTGGGTAGATATAGAATCACACTCTAGTCGCCCAGAGATGAAACTATTGATAACTGTACAGCATCAGTCGTTTAGGTTCGAGTTTCGAAGGTGTGATATCTATATATTTCCATTAGACTGGTGTGAGAACCAAAGCTAGATAGGGCTTAATGTTGTGATTTGACATCAAAAATCTGATTTTTTGACTATGTATCAAAGTTATGAATTTGAGAAGCTAATCAACTAATTGATTGATGGTTGTGTTGTTTGATTATTGGTTGATTAATTAGAATTTGAACCATTTAACCAAATTGATCAAATATTGGAATTGATTGAAAATTTGTCGCATATGCATGCACATACATGTACTTACATTGAACAGGTCATAGCAAGGAGGCTAGAGCAGAAGAATAAAATTGTTTGCCCGACAAATAGGTACATGTTTACCATAATTTACTGTTTTGTTTGGGTGATGATGATTTTATGAGCCGGTTGGCTAGCCGCTTGGCTTTTTCTTTTTCTTTTGGATTGAAGAAGGCCATCGAAGGCTATATGAAATATCCCGAAGTCCCCGGTGCAGGGGAGGTTATGGCGAAATTTTTCAAAAATTTAGGGTGTTAGCCAAATTTTTGAAAAATTTGAAAAGTTCTTAGAAACTGAAAAGTTGAAGAACTTAAGCCGTAAAGAAAATACTGGAAGTTGAGTTGATCTGTTAAACAACTTTCGGCTTCGTTCCTTTTCGAGGACGAAAAGTTTTAAGTGGGGGAGATTGTAATAACCCGGAAAATCCGAGCCAATTTAAAATTTTTATTTTGGCAATTTTGGTGAATTTTGATTATTTAAAATGAATTATTTTAAATAATAATGACGGGAAATTGATTTTGAATAGAATTCGAATGTATATATTATTTGAATCGTCGTTAGAATATAATTATTTATTTTAATTTATAAAAGGAATTGAAAATGGCGCGGTAGTTCGAAATTTCGATTTCACATTTCAAATGAATGTACCGTGTGCAAAATAAACCGGATTTTAGCGAAACCAAATATGATAGAATCTAGTTGTGAATATCTTTCCAACGAATCCGAAAAATCGAAATTTCATAGCGGGAATCAAAAGATATGTCCAGTTGAAAATTCAGAATAGTCGCTATGGAATTCTGGCCCTTAAAAATGGAAATTTTGCAAACGGCCTCGGTTTTCGATGAAACCACTTTTGTTGGATCCGCGATGTCAAATTATTGCTAGGTTTCAAATTTCATAATTTTTTGAATCAGTATGTGAGCGTGGCAAAGGAAAACGCGTTTGACCAGTTTCAATTGATTTTAATCGACTGGAAAATGGCAATTTTTCGAACGGTCTCAGAATTCGACGAAATTAGTTTTGTTAGGACCGTATCGTCAATACGAAGCTAGAAAATATTTTTCGCAAATTTTTCTAGTCAGTATGTGGCCTCAGTAAATTGAAAGGTGCGTTCAAATTCAATATATAGAGTAATATTTGGATTTTGACGAAAACTGATCGAAATAGTCGAATCAGCCTACGACACATATCCCTTTGCGTTCGGAATGGGGGTAATTAGCTATGGACGACAGTCGTGGGTTCAATTTCGAGGTCGAAATTAAAAGTTGCTTTTCGAAATAATTAAATAAATAAATAAAAAATCTCCCTCCCTCCTATACCCTCATCCCCCGTTGACCATTTCAATCGAACAAGAAGAAAAAACACAAATCGAACGGAGGACGATCGACGTCCGTCGTGCCTGGCGCGCGCCCTCCCCCTTCTGCTCCTCCCTCCTCCTGCCGAGCCTCTCTCCTTCTTCTTCCTCCTCGCCCCGCTTTCCTCCTCTAATCCGACACCCATAAGCCCCCCCCAAATCGACGAGCCCTAAATCGCGACCCCCCCTCCGTGCTCCACCTTCTCCCTCTTCCATCTCCTCTTCCTCCATCTCCTCTGCGCTCCCCCTTCAGTCCGACGAAACCGCACCCTCCTCAACAAACCCTCCAGTCGACAGCACCAAGAAACCCCCCTGCAAACGAAAAAAAAGAGAAAGGTGAGCCTTCTTTCTTTTTTCTTCTTCTTTCTCCTTAGTTAATCAATTCGAATTTGAATCCCTAGTTTAAACTCAGTTTTTATATATTAAAAATTATTGTTTTGGAAATGAATTATATATACACTATTTTAGGATAAAGATAGAATTTTTTTTATGTAGTTATAGAAGATAAAAAAAATCGAATTTTTATATGTGAGAAGGAAGTTTAAAAATCAGATTTTTATATATGAAGAGGAAGTATAAAAATTAGATTTTCCAAGAAGTAAAAGTTAGATTTTTTTTTTATCTATAAAAAGATTAGATTTTTAAATGTGAAAAGATAAGAGTTTTATATTATACGAAGAGTAAAAATATAATTTCTATACTAGTGGCATATTAAAAATATGATTTTTATAAAGTAGAGATATTAAAAATATGGTTTTTATTAAAGTAGAAATATAAAAATATAATTCTTATATAGTTATGATAATAAAAATTCAATCTTTATATAAGAAGTAGAAATATAAAAATATAATTTTTATATAGAAAGAAGCATTGCAAATATGTGAAGTGAAATAAAAATCTAAACTTTATTTTTATCGTGAAGTAGAGAGAATATAAAAATGTGATTTTTATATATGTAGTGAATACGGGCAACGAAAGTGACAAAAGTCGAGAACGGCGAAGACTTCTACATATGAAGAGTCGTGGCGTTTGGTATAGCTTGGGTGAGAACTTCTCACTTTTAATTTATTTCTAGTTTGAAATATATACTAGGATGCAGACGGTGTTTAGTAGCACCCGACACCCGTCGTCCACAGACCTTGGACGACTTATGTAACACCCCACGTCCATTAATGTCACTCACAAAGGGAATGCATTAACTTCAATGGAGCGTTTTAAGTAAGTATAGAACAGAAAATCACAACAAGACAGATATAAAACAGTACTTGAAAATTAAAACTTTATTTCATTGCAGCGGATAAACCCATATGTTTGATTACATCATCAAAACAATAAACCAAAGTCAAGTACATCATATCTATCTTGATAAAACAAAGTACATAATCTGAAAGACATAATCCCCAACATTAAAATAGCCATAAATAAAGAGAAGCTGAACTTTACTTCAGCGGTCCAAGAAATCTTCTAAAAGCAGTCCAAAATCAAGCTCCACTGGTGCTAGTTCCAACCTGAGCACCTGGGGGGGGGGGGGAGGGGGAAGGAAAGAGATGGAAAAAGGGGGTCAGACATAAAGTCTGGGGAGTGCGATAATTCTAACAATATAATTAACAAAGTAACTAGGCCAAGGCATAAGTTGGAAAATAAGGAAATGATCATGAACCATTGAGTACGGCAGAGTAAATAAGGAAACAGGATGATCAACGATATCGTTAAGCGCACCTAAACCACTATAGGATGATTACTAAACTACACCAACACTATGGGATAATTCCTAAACTGCCCCGCCACTAGTATACTGCATCACCACTAGTCATCCTAAGGTCGATCCCGCATACAGACTTAATAATGATATTGGTAGTTTCGTGCACCCCTAGCTGCCTTCATAGGTGCCGTCTGCCCCTATCTCCACTAGATGTACCCACTACCCCCAAGCGATCGGCTCCCTAACTCGTAGATACCCGTGCTGGCCCCACAGTGGGGTGTATCACTCCCCAAAGTGGCAACCCGATACAACCAACAATGCACGGCTTATACCTACACGATGCAACAACGTCTTACCTACCAACCCGGGTCCACACACACATATGAACCCGTTGGACTTGCGTTGCCACCGCTAACCCGGTTTGGCCTCTTACAATCAAGCCCAGTATGCGTGTCCCGTCCTCGACTTGGGTCGAGCCCACAAAGATACGTATGGGTTACTGGTTGAAACGGGCCCCCATTACTTGACACAAGCTATCCACCTAAGCTTGGTCCCCTCTAGTACATCCCACTTAACCCACTTCTTATTCATGTTTCAATTACATGTTTCAATTTTGGTTAAGTGTTTCTAATCGTATTTCCAAATGCCACCCAAGGCACCCACTATATTCCACACGCCACCCAAGGCACCCACTTAACCCCCTCATGTCCCACTACATGCTTATATGGTTAAGTGTTTCTTAATTCATTAAGACTGTAACCTCATAAAGACCTCTCACATTAGACTGACATTTGTGGCGGCTGGATTTGCTAGGCGGGTCCGGGCAGTCTTACACCACAAAAGAGCCTAACCTCGTGTCTTTACAACTGTTACGTATTTAGTTTGTGCCTAAGACCTCTCACATTAGACTGGCATTTGTGGCAGTTGGATTTGTCGGGCGTGTCCGGGCAGTCTTACACCACAAAAGAGTCTAACCTCGTGTCTTAGACGATTAATTACTCCTAATTAATCATTCCCCAATTTGAATTACTTTCCATATTCAAATTATCAATCAATTCCAAATTTAGCGATGTCCATAATTGACTCAATTATGTCCATCCATTTATGGTATGTAAAATCATACCAATTTCACCACAATTTTATTTTGTGCCTTCTTAAGGCATTTATGCCAATTAAATATTTTTAATATTATCCCCTTTTACCCCACGTAGTACGTTTGTTCGTTTAACGTGAAAATATACGTTAGACTCGAATAGTCTAACTCATGAAATAAAAGAAAACATCACATATATACACATAATTAAAACATAGATCTAACATAGGGGTGAACTTGCATATGTGAATGATGTTCTACATCTAAAACTTGCAAAGGCCAAGATTACAACTTGCATAAACAACATATGTCATGGATCCAAATTTAAAGGGGTGAACTTGATGAGAAAATAGTCACAAACTTGCATAAACATCATATGTCAAAGATCTATACCTAAAGGTGTGAACTTGATGAAATAATAGCCACAAACTCGCATAAACATTGTATGTCATAGACCTATATCTAAAAGGGTAAACTTGCATAGGTAATAACATAACATGATTCATATCCAACTCATATACTCACATATGTGATTTATACATCGCAACAATGGTGTAAACTAGTATCTAACATGTAAAGTATCATGTAGAATTTAGCATATATCATAGCCTAACTTTCAATTAAATTTCACATAAACTAGGTGCCATAGCCATGTAAAGTCACATATAATTCTACCCAAACTTGTATATGGTTCATGTTTGAATCAACATCTAAACTTTCCTACATATGATTTATCATATGAATCAATACAAACTAGCATAAGAAACATGATGATTTGACTGTATATAAAATTTACAACATGGATGATAGCAACATAACTTTGCATCATAAATGATAGCATCACAACATAACATCATAGATATTTCAATCACAATCCTACAACATAATTACAACATGCAATCAATACTTCATATCACATCCATACAATCCGCGTTATAACTTAATCTAATTAAATTACTAATTATTTTGCTAAAACTATCGAATTCACAACTCAAAAGCAGTCTTAAGTTCTGAATTCTGATTTCTGGAGTTGAATTAGCGCTCCTTTGATGAAGATTCATTGTTAGGGTTGAGTAGTTCTGATTTGGTTGTTGTTCTTCCTCTTAATTTTGGTGGCGGCTGCTCTGGGGTTCAAGACAACAACATGACAGCCAGAGTTTTAGTTTTAATTCTGATTTAGGTTTTGAGTCTATGGTTCTTTTTATAGAGTTATGAATTAATTTAAGCCGTCGGATGATCTTAGGGTTAATCAAAACCATTCAATCATGATAGGGTGATGAGTTAGCCCTAATGACTCAGCAAGGAGTCAGAAAGGACTCAACAACACGGGTCTGCCTGAACCAGAAAGCTGTGCAGGCTCCAGCCTCGGCCTGGGCGCACTTGGCAGGTGCGCCAGTGTAAATATGTACTGGCGCACTTCCCAAGTGCGCCAGTGCATTTACAATTTTTTTTCTACTTTTGCCACCAAACTTCGTTCGTCCATAACTCTTTCTTCCGGTACTCGTTTCCCGCAATCTCAGACTCTATTTCAACCAGAATTCCGAGATGAAAACAATGGCGCAACCCAATCCCCATAATTCTCACGTCTGAGATTAAGTATTCTTTAATTTAGTTAATTCGATATTTCAAAAATCCAGGGTGTTACATTCTCCCCTCCTTAAAGGATTTCGTCCCCGAAATCTCCAAGTTAAGGAGAATGTATATCCTACCATCCAAACAACCATCTACTCAACCATCAAACACGGGCATCCATTGTCCTTATAAAATTTCTAATGTTGTATGAACATATGCAAGAAGTGTGTGTATATGTTCCTTATCTAATGCAAAATCAGGCGGTCTACTGATTCAGTTGACCTCCTTAATGCAAACCATGATAGTGCCATGCGTCCATTATGTATGCGAAAGAACCTTATCGATACATATCATTTCTACATGTGTGCACAACCATTCACCAAAATGCAACATCCATATGATGGTACAACCATTATTCATCCATTATTCAAATATGTACAAACATTTATATGCAATATGAAGTGACTGAGACGATCTAGTGCCTAAAGTGTGTGTATATGCATCCACGAGCAACCACTAGCAAACACTTGCATCCACGTGCATCCATCATACATAACACGTCTCAAACACGTGTTTCAACCATAGGACTATCCTATCTAAAGGTCAAAGATACTAGCGAGAGGACACACTAAAGATAAGATAAGTACAAGATAAGAGATAAAGGAGAAACTAAAAGACATACCCTCGAAAAGAAAAGGGTACAATGAACGCATCTTCGCTTCCGTCTCCCAAGTAGCGTTGCTCTCATCATCTCCCCATTGCACTTTGACTAGCTTGACCTCTCGATTCCTTAACTCCCTAATCTCCGACCCAAGAATGCACGCAGGAGCTCGTCGAATCGTCGCATCACGCTCGATCTCCACTTCTCTAAGCAAGCTTGGCTCTACCACCTCCGCGGTCTCGTGCAAGCACTTCCTCAAGTGTGATACATGGAACACGTCGTGTACACCACTAAGTCTCTCGGCCAACTCCACTCTATACGCCATCTGCCCAATCCTTTCCTTAATAGGAAACGGCCCTACGAACCTTGGTGCTAACTTCCCAACGGACCCAAAGCGAACGACGTTCCATAATGTTGACACCTGGACAAAGACCATGTCACCAATATCAAACTCAAGATCTGACCTCCTCTTGTCCGCATAAGATTTCTGCCTATCTTGCGCCGTCTTCATCCTCCTTCGAATCAGATCGATCTTCTCTGAAGTCTCTCTAATCATATCGGGTCCAAGCAAGATCTTATCCGTAGATTCCCACCAACATGTAGGCGAACAACACGGTCGTCCATAAAGAGCTTCGAACGGTGCCATGCCAATACTAGACTGAAAGCTATTATTATATGCGAACTCTACCAACAGAAGATGTTCCTCCCATGTACCTCCGAAATCTAAGACACACAACCTCAATAAGTCCTCTAGAATACGATTCGCCCTCTCGGTCTGGTCGTCCGTCTGCGGATGATATGCGGTGATCAAACATAACTGAGTCCCTACCGCCTCTTGCAAGCTCCTCCAAAATTCGCTACTGAAAATAGGATCGCGGTCGCTCACTATGCTAGACGGAACACCGTGCAAACGAACTATTTCTCGGATGTATACGGAGGCTAACCATGGAGCAGTCCTATTACTCTTCACGGGAATGAAATGGGCGCTCTTAGTAAGTCTGTCTACCACGACCCAAATCCCCGTATTACCCTTCCTCGATCTTGGTAATCCGTCAACAAAGTCCATCGAAACACTTTCCTACTTCCATTGTGGGAACTCCAATGGGTGAAGCAATCCACCGGGCTTCTTTTGCTCTGCTTTTACTTGTTGGCACACCAAGCATCTAGCGACATACTCAGCCACATCTTTCTTCATGCCGGCCCAAAAGTAAACTCGTCTCATGTCCATGTACATCTTGTCCCCGCCAGGATGGATGGTCATCTTCGAACGATGTGCATCATAAAGAATGGTCTTCCTTAGGTCATCGTCTTTTGGTACACAAAGTCTACCGTCCTTACGTAACCAACCCTTATCATCTAGGGTATACCTACGGAGATGGCATGATGACTCCTCTCTTTTGAGCTTTTCTACTAACTCAACCAACTGTGGGTCGTCTCGCTGTGCCTCGCCAATCCATCCAAAAAGCGTAGGTCTGACTTCTAAGGATGCTAGCAAACCAGGTACGAAGTCAATGGAAGGTGTAAAGTCAAACGTAGAGATGAACTCTAAACTTCGCCGCTCAAAAAACAACGGACTCAAAGATAATCTTTTTCTACTTAAGGCATCTGCCACTACATTACCCTTGCCAGGGGTATATGCTATCTCGAAGTCGTAGGATGCTAAGAACTCCATCCACCTTTGCTGCCTTAAGTTCAAGTCCTTCTGAGAGAATAAGTATTTTAGCGATTTGTGGTCAGTGAATAATTCAAATTTTTCGTCAAGAAGATAATGACGCCAAGACTTAAGCGCGAAGACAATAGCGGCTAACTCAAGGTCATGTGTGGGGTAATTTCTCTCATGTACTCTCAACTGCCTTCCACCATAGGCTATTACCCTTCCTTCTTGCATTAAGACTGTGCCTAGTCCTGTCCCACAAGCGTCGGTATAAACGGTAAATGGCTTACTCCCATCCGGCAACACTAAGACTAGGGCTGTGGTCAAAGCTCTCTTTAAACGTTGGAACGCATCATCACAATCTACGTCCCACATGAAAACTAAGTTCTTCTTCGTCAAGCGTGTTAATGGAGCTGATATTTTTGCGAAGTCTTTGATAAACTTCCTATAGTAGCCAGCCAATCCTAAGAAACTTCTCACCTCGGTAGCATTTTTAGGAACCTTCCAATCTTGGATGGCCACTATCTTCGCGGGATCCACGGCTATCCCTTCTTTAGAAACCACGTGCCCTAAGAATCGCACTTCTTTCCTCCAAAAGTGACATTTGGAAAATTTAGCTTTAAGGCTATGCGCTCGAAGAGTCTCCAACACTTCCCTAAGATGTAGGGTATGCTCTTCCTCGCTTTTAGAAAAGATCAAGATGTCATCTACAAAGACTACCACGAATTTATTAAGGTACTCCCTAAACACCCTACTCATCAAATCAACAAAGTATGCGGGGGCGTTTGTCAAACCGAAGGGTATCACCAGCCACTCGAAGAAACCGTCTGGAGTCCTAAAAGCAGTCTTGTCTATTCTATCCTCAGCCACTCTCAACTGATGGAAACCAGTGGCTAAGTCCAACTGCGAAAACACTGAGGCGCCAACTAACTGATCGAAAAGATCGTCAATCCTCGGCAGTGGGTGTCTATTCTTCTTAGTAAGCTTATTAAGTTCTCTATAGTCCACACAAAGTCTAAGGGACCCATCTGCCTTCGTGGCAAACACTACTGGAGCACCCCACTCCGATATACTATGTCTGATGAACCCCTTCTCAAGCAATTCTTTCACTTGCTTACTGAGTTCTCTTCTCTCTCTTGGAGCCATGTGGCGCACTGGCAATGCAACCGGCTTTGCATTGTCTACTAGATATATTTGAAAGTCGATTTCACATTTTGGGGGTAAACCCCTCACCTCATCAAAGACATCAGCATATTCACGGACTATGGGAACAGAATGTAAATCATCATCGGATGCGCCAAGGGATTCTAGGTAACTAAGCATTACTGGACCTCTAAGGTCACAAGAAATATCAAGGGTCTTCCCAGAACTAGTCAACAATCTAACTACCCTTCTTTCACAATCTAGGATGGCCCCATATCTAGTTAGCCAATCCATACCTAGAATTAAACCGTAGCCCATGAATCCAAGAACAAAAGTGTTGCACTCAAGCTTAACGCCCAAGATAAACACTCTCAAATCCCGACAAATCATAGAAAGATGAGCCGAACCACCAATAGGATTTGAGACTACTAAGGGATCAGTAACAAGACTAGTATCTAGGTGCAGTGTTTCAACTAATGATGTAGAGATAAACGAATGCGATGCGCCAGAATGGAATAAAGTACGGATAGGATGATCAAACAGAAAAACTAAACTTTCAACGGAAATTGCTCTACCTCGTTCTTGCAGCGGTGGGACCACGAGAGCCTGAACTTGTCCCCTTGCCTGCCCGGGTGCCATAAGAGCTTGCACCTGTCCTCCCGAGGTAGACCCTGCCCTCTGCCCTTTCTTTGGGCAGTCCTTAATAAGATGTCCCGCCTCGCCACAGTGGAAACAACCGGTATTCTTCTTCTTCCTACAATCTTTGCTTAGATGGCCGGGCGTCCCACAGTTAAAGCATTTCTTCTTCCCCTTAGCATTGTTGCCTTTATCACCTTTCTTGTTCTGTTGTTGCTGTTGCGGCTTCTTTTGATCCCCTTTCTTCTCGGGTGCCCTATTAGCATTGGTGGCCTTCTCCTCTTTATGCATGAGCGCCATGTCAACTAACCTCTCAATGGTAGCCCCCATGGGAATGTGGGTCATAGCTAACCCGTGAAACGGCTCGTTTAAACCCTTAACAAATCTTAGAGCCTTCTTTTCTGGAGTATTCACCAAGTCTAAGCCAAACCTTGCCAATTGGTTGAATTTGTTAATGTACTCTTTCACCGATAGATTCCCTTGCTTTAGCGCCAAAAACCTTTCCATGTATAGATTCTCTTTAGCCCGTGAGAGAAACTTCGCCTCAAACCTCTACCTAAAATATGGCCATGTATCGACTGGACGTCCCCCATTAGTGACCTCCCACCAAAACGAGGCATCATCCTTCATTAGCCACGCAGCTAGCTGGACTTTCCTTCCATCATCTACTTCAAAGATTCTAAACAATTCTTCCACCTCCTTTAGCCAGTTACGAGCTTCAACAAATATCTCCGTCCCGTGAAAAGGTTTTCCACCCATTGCTCTAAAGTCCTTACATATCTTTGTGAAAGTATCGACACGAGGAGGAGGAGGAGGATTTGCTGGACCTACGGCGGTGGCCCTAGCCTCAAGACATTGACAAAACCAACCGGGCACATGAACGCCCTCTGGTATCTCAGATGCTTCAGACATGCTGAAACAAAAAAGGAAAGATTCAATACGAAAAGGACTGAAGGAAAGATATATGGCTCTTGGGGTTATGCTTTCTAAAATATACTTTTCTCTTGAAAATACCTTCCTTAAAACATACTTTTGAAAGTATTTCTTTATAAAAATTGCTTTGAAAAATAGTTTTTCAAAAATTCATATCTGTTTTGGTAACCTTCAGCTCTGATACCACGTGTAACACCCCACGTCCATTAATGTCACTCACAAAGGGAATGCATTAACTTCAATGGAGCGTTTTAAGTAAGTATAGAACAGAAAATCACAACAAGACAGATATAAAACAGTACTTGAAAATTAAAACTTTATTTCATTGCAGCGGATAAACCCATATGTTTGATTACATCATCAAAACCATAAACCAAAGTCAAGTACATCATATCTATCTTGATAAAACAAAGTACATAATCTGAAAGACATAATCCCCAACATTAAAATAGCCATAAATAAAGAGAAGCTGAACTTTACTTCAGCGTTCCAAGAAATCTTCTAAAAGCAGTCCAAAATCAAGCTCCACTGGTGCTAGTTCCAACCTGAGCACCTAGGGGGGGAAAGGAAAGAGGTGGAAAAAGGGGGTCAGACATAAAGTCTGGCGAGTGCGATAATTCTAACAATATAATTAACAAAGTAACGAGGCCAAGGCATAAGTTGGAAAATAAGGAAATGATCATGAACCATTGAGTATGGCAGAGTAAATAAGGAAACAGGATGATCAACGATATCGTTAAGCGCACCTAAACCACTATAGGGTGATTACTAAACTACACCAACACTATGGGAAAATTCCTAAACTGCCCCGCCACTAGTATACTGCAACACCACTAGTCATCCTAAGGTTGATCCCGCCTACAGACTTAATAATGATATTGGTAGTTTCGTGCACCCCTAGCTGCCTTCATAGGTGTCGTCTGCCCCTATCTCCACTAGGTGTACCCACTACCCCCAAGCGATCGACTCCCTAACTCGTAGATACCCGTGCTGGCCCCACAGTGGGGTGTATCACTCCCCAAAGTGGCAACCCAATACAACCAACAATGCACGGCTTATACCTACACGATGCAAAAACGTCTTACCTACCAACCCGGGTCCACACACGCATATGAACCCGTTGGACTTGCGTTGCCACCGCTAACCCGGTTTGGCCTCTTACAGTCAAGCCCAGTATGCGTGTCCCGTCCTCGACTTGGGTCGAGCCCACAAAGATACATAAGGGTTACTGGTTGAAACGGGCCCCCATTACTTGACATAAGCTATTCACCTAAGCTTGGTCCCCTCTAGTACATCCTTCTTAACCCACTTCTTATTCATGTTTCAATTTTGGTTAAGTGTTTCTAATCGTATTTCCAAATGCCACCCAAGGCACCCACTAGATTCCACATGCCACCCAAGGCACCCACTTAACCCCCTCATGTCCCACTACATGCTTATCTGGTTAAGTGTTTCTTAATTCATTAAGACCGTAACCTCATAAAGACCTCTCACATTAGACTGACATTTGTGGCAGCTGGATTTGTCGGGCGGGTCCAGGAAGTCTTACACCACAAAAGAGCCTAACCTCGTGTCTTTACAACTGTTACGTATTTAGTTTGTGCCTAAGAACTCTCACATTAGACTGGCATTTGTGGCAGCTGGATTTGCCGGGCGGGTCCGGGCAGTCTTACACCACAAAAGAGTCTAACCTCGTGTCTTAGACGATTAATTACTCCTAATTAATCATTCCCCAATTTGAATTACTTTCCATATTCAAATTATCAATCAATTCCAAATTTAGCGATGTCCATAATTGACTCAATTATGTCCATCCATTTATGGTTTGTAAAATCATACCAATTTGACCATAATTTTATTTTGTGCCTTCTTAAGGCATTTATGCCAATTAAATATTTTTAATATTATCCCCTTTTACCCCACGTAGTACGTTTGTTCGTTTAACGTGAAAATATACGTTAGACTCGAATAGTCTAACTCATGAAATAAAAGAAAACATCACATATGTACACATAATTAAAACATAGATCTAACATAGGGGTGAACTTGCATATGTGAATGATGTTCTATATCTAAAACTTGCATAGGCCAAGATTACAACATGCATAAACAACATATGTCACAGATCCAAATTTAAAGGGGTTAACTTGATGAGAAAATGGTCACAAACTTGCATAAACATCATATGTCATAGATCTATATCTAAAGGTGTGAACTTGATGAAATAATAGCCACAAACTCGCATAAACATTGTATGTCATAGACCTATATCTAAAAGGGTAAACTTGCATAGGTAATAACATAACATGATTCATATCCAACTCATATACTCACATATGTGATTTATACATCGCAACAATGGTGTAAACTAATATCTAACATGTAAAGTATCATGTAGAATTTAGCATATATCATAGCCTAACTTTCAATTAAATTTCACATAAACTAGGTGCCATAGCCATGTAAAGTCACATATAATTCTACCCAAACTTTTATATGGTTCATGTTTGAATCAACATCTAAACTTTCCTATACATATGATTTATCATATGAATCAATACAAACTAGCATAAGAAACATGATGATTTGACTGTATATAAAATTTACAACATGGAGGATAGAAACATAACTTTGCATCATAAATGGTAGCATCACAACATAACATCATAGATATTTCAATCACAATCCTACAACATAATTACAACATGCAATCAATACTTCATATCACATCCATACAATCCGCGTTATAACTTAATCTAATTAAATTACTAATTATTTTGCTAAAACTGTCGAACTCACAACTCAAAAGCAGTCTTGAGTTCTGAATTCTGATTTCTAGAGTTGAATTAGCGCTCCTTTGATGAAGATTCGTTGTTAGGGTTGAGTAGTTCTGATTTGGTTGATGTTCTTCCTCTTAATTTTGGTGGCGGCTGCTCTAGGGTTCAAGACAACAGCATGACGACCATAGTTTTAGTTTTAATTCTGATTTAGGTTTTGAGTCTATGGGTCTTTTTATAGAGTTATGAATTAATTTAAGCCGTCGGATGATCTTAGGGTTAATCAAAACCATTCAATCATGATAGGGTGATGATTCTGCCCTAATGACTCAGCAAGGAGTCAGAAAGGACTCAACAACACGGGTCGGCCTGAACCAGAAAACTGTGCAGGCTCCAGCCTCGGCCTGGGCACACTTGGCAGGTGCGCCAGTGTAAATATGTACAGGCGCACTTCCCAAGTGCGCCAGTGCATTTATATATATATATTTTCTACTTTTTCCCCCAAACTTCGTTCGTCCATAACTCTTTCATCCGGTACTCGTTTCCCGCAAACTCGGACTCTATTTCAACCAGAATTCCGAGATGAACACAATGGCGCAACCCAATCCCCATAATTCTCACGTCTGAGATTAATTATTCTTTAATTTAGTTAATTCGATATTTCAAAAATCCGGGGTGTTACAGCTTGTATGCTTGTTTGTTTGATTTTGATGTGTAGTTGATTGTGTGATGTGATGTGAAATGAAATAAAATATTTATATAGTTAAAAATATTTTATAGTTGAAAATATAATTTCTAACGTGAACGTGAATAAATAAATATAAACAAATCGGACGATTTGTTTATATACACACATTTGACTGATATTGATTGGGACGATAAATTTTACACATCGCCCAACTGCACAAATAAAATTTGTGTTTGATTGTTTGAAACCCCACACGGGTATTGGGATGATATATGACATACACTAATCCCAATAATTAGTTTTATGTCGATCGATTGATTGACATACTGTTATAAGCGTTAAATATTTATATTTGATGCTTATACAGTGTAGAACGCACTTTGGAAGATGGTTGATGATTTATCGTTGCTGTTATATACGTGTTTTGTAGAAAATCCATATAATTAACATTATATGGTAATTGATTGGGCCTCATTCCAGTTTTGAATAGAAATATTTGAAAAAGAAATATTTGAATAGAAATATTTGAAATATAATATTTGAAAATAGAAATATATGAAGCCACGTTGATTAGATTGACACCATTTTGACGTGAACGATATATATATCGATTTTATTCATCTTTCAATGAATATTGAAAGTGATTTCAAAATTCGAACTAAATTGAATAGATTGGATAGATTTGAAATTCGAATTAGATTGAATAGATTTGAAATTCGAATTAAATTGAATATATTTGAAATTCGAATTAAATTGAATAGATTTGAAATTCGAATTAGATTGAATAGATTTGAAATTCGAATTAAATTGAATAGATTTGAAATTCGAATTAGATTGAATAGATTTGAAATTCGAATTAAATTGGATAGATTTGAAAGTCGAATTAAATTGAATAGATTTGAAATTCGAATTGAATTGAAATCGATTTGAAATGAAACTAAAACGAATTTATATTGGATAATTCAATCTTGATTTGAATTTGAAAAGGAAGTGGAAATCGTTTTTGAAACGAATTTAAAACGATTTATAAATTTTGTTTTAAATGGAAATCGACGAAATTTATATAATATATATATATATATATTATATATATATAATGGCTTGAATAGAACGCGCCGCGCTGCGGTAGTTCGCGAATTTCGAACATTGACTTCGAATGGATATTGCGGGAGATCCGACCGTCGGATTCTCCTAAAACCGGAACCGTTGCGTTCGTATCGAAAAGGGTTTTCTAACGAATATTAGAAATTAGAAATCTAACGGTTGGATTTGGAATTATGTCCAAATCAAATTTGGAAAAGGTCGTTGTAAGTGCAGTTCGATGGCCGTTGATGGAAATCGGCTGTACGGACATTGATAAAATTATTAAAAATAGTAATAATTTGTGTAGAATCATAAGAAATGATTTGGTAAGAATTGGGGTGAAAAACTCCATATTTGAAATGATAAAAATAGATTTTTATCGAATTGAACTAGTTTTGAACTAGAAATAATAATTTATTTATTTTTAAATAAATAAAGTGGATTTGAAATGGTTTTGAAAATAACTGGAATTTCCAATAATTAAATTGGAATGGATTTGAATCGAAATTGTCCTTGGAATATTTCGATGTTGGATTTCGTGATGATACAGATATTGTTATGGGAATTTGAAAGATATATTTATATCGTTATTTCCAATACGATATTTGTTGGTCGTAGAATTTGATATTGAATATAAGACGATATAATTTCTATTCAAAGCCTTGTATTTAATATCAAATGTGATTTGGGTTTGTCGTGAATGGTGTCTTCATTAACACTGTTCTTAAGCCCAGTTGAGAAAAAGATTAAATCTTTTTATTTAGATTTAAATGAAGTGTACCAATTAAATAATATTTAATTGGAATTGAATTGGTATTAATTTTTGGGTTTATCATGAACAGTGTTTTAAATAACACTTGTTCTTTAACTCGATAATTAATGGAATGTGATTTTGGGTTGTCGTGAACGGTATCTTCAATAATACTGTTCTTAGACCCAAAGGAGTTAAGAAAATCAGAAACTAACTAGAGATTGGTTAAGTTGAATGGTTTCTGGGGTATTGATCTGATGTTGGTTTCGTCCTTCGGGGTTAATACTTAGGGAATTGCTCACTTGCTAATTTACGGTTAGGGACTGATTGGAATGTGATGTGATTTTTGGGTTTATCGTGAATCGTGTTTTAAATGACATTGATTCTTTAACCCAGTCAAGGATTAAAACTAAGTGGAGTTTTAACGAATCTTTAATTAGATTGAAAAATCGAGAATGGAGTATCACCAGTTTTGCTCCAGGCGATAGTTAAATCTTTAATTAGATTTGAACGTGAAATGGTAATTGAATTTACCGATAACACTATGGTGTTAGACATGAAGTATTACCAGTTTTACTTCATGGGATGAATAGGTTGGGATTGGGAAATAAAATAAATGATCACTTCGGTGTGGATCGCTACTCCCGACTAGTTTGAATTGATATTCAAAAGTAGATTAAAGAATAAATTTAAAGGAATTTATCTTTGATAAAATTAATGGGAACCTCTCCCTAAGAATGTGAAATTTAGAAACTAACTGTAGGTTAGCTAAGCAGAATGGTTTCCTGGGTATTGATCTGATGTTGGTTTCGGCCTTTGGGGTTAATATTTGGGGAATTATTCTCTTGATTAATTTACGGTTAGTGACTGATGAACTGGAATGAGGCGTATGTTGTGTTTGTGTAACACGTATTTATTATATACGCGAGTTATTCGGAAAGACCGGGTTTATCCCATTCTGAATAACTGATTCGACGATGAGTCAAAGATGAAGACAGTGGTCGAAGACCGGAGGTCTTCACGTCGTTTGGATAATTACTGATGATCTTGATTGGGCCGTACACCCAAGAGGAGGGAATCAGTTGGTGGTCGTCCAGACGTACTTGGAGATCGATGGATATGCGAGGCACTAGGTGCCTCCAGTTTCGTTCAGACCCAGAACGGACTTGTAAATGGATTGTGTGTCTGACATTGGATTTTATTCTGTGTGATTGATTTCTATTAAATATATATCTGTTTGGCGGCGGAGAATTTATTCTCTTGCTTAACGCCCTTCTCTGAGACGCACGGACTCAGGGGTTATATACTGATGGATATCAAACGCATAGAGTGAATTGCCTGTGTGGCATGCCTACGTGGCAATTGATCAAGGCTTCTGTTGAAAAGCAAAGTCTTGTGGTTGATGATCAAAGCACCGCCTGTGCGGCATAGCTTTGTGTAGCATTGATTCGCGAGCCTCACACCCCGGTGTGAACCAAAAACGGGAGAGGACGTCAGGGAGGACATGCGTTTCCTTCTAGCTAGAAGTGGCGTCAGTGGTTTTACACGCCCTGACGAGTTTGACTTATGTAGTTGTTGCTGTTGCGAGGCGCCTCGGTTTGATCGGACGATCCGGGTCCGATGGAGTCATTCGTTGGCTCATTTACGCCCCATAGGGCGGGGAAACGCATGTTCAGGGTTTAAGTTTAATCCACATCGGTGGACTGGCCCTGAGGATCCAAGGGTTACTCGAGCTCTAATCCTGAGACACGGGCTAGAGCGTCTCGAATCGGTTGAGGACTATCTTTTTCCTCGGTTCACAGATGGAAATACAACTTCCAATACGTGACATGTGCGATTTTGATTGTAAACCTATATATGGCGACATAGTGGCATGGGACGCTCATGTCGCCTATGATTGATATTTATGATTTTATATAAAATCAGAAACTAACTGGAAACATGCTAAGATGGGTGGTTTCCTGGATATTAGTCTGATGTTGGTTTCGGCCTTCGGGGTTAATACTTAGGAAATCGTTCTCTTACTAATTTACGGTTGGAGTCTGATTAAGTAATAAAAGATGAAATTTAGCGTTTCAAGCATTCTTTGGCTGTTATAAGGTAAAACCCTATCCTACGGCTTGCGTTGCATTGTGTGATGGGACCTGGGACTTATAACAGCTTCATTTTTCTTTATTTAGCATTGCACTGTTTGTTTTATGCACTGGTGTTCTTGGGAGGAAACTCGTTCCGTGTTATACGGCGTGGTCCCTTGATTTACCTAACTTTAAAATAAAGATTAATAACTGTTTTAGTTCTCACACCAGTCACATGACTGACCTGGAGTTTATTGTTTTAACCTAAACTCTGGGTGCCCCTATTTTCGACACGGGCAGCTAGTAGTTTTGGTTCTGCAGATTTATATTCACAGGATCCTGATTTACAGCTGGAACGATACTCCGAAAGCTCTGTATCCGTGTATTACTTCTAGTTGTGTATTGTATTATTTTCTGCTGCTATGTATTGTATTGTAATCTCTAATAATTTATAATGTGTAATATTGATGTATACTCTGCATATTCTTGTATGATGGGATTGTTGTAATTAACAATGAAATGTTCTTCCGTCTGCATTCTTTTGTGTCGTGTTCTCAAAACAATCAGGCGTTTCGTACGGTCTTAGTCGGTTTAGCGACTGATTCGGATCGAGCAAAATTCCTTTTCGTTACAGATTATCAAATATATATAGTTTATTCGAAGGAGATGTTATCGAATAGAGTTTATTCGGAAAAGAGTTATTGAATATAGTTATTCGAAAGAGAGTTATCGAATATAGATTATTCGAGAGAGAATTATACATTTAAATTCGACTATATCAAATGTAGGTAAGTACTATTTACTTTCCGATTTTAAATCATGGTTTATTTATTTATAAATTAGTTGTTTCTTTATTTAGAAAATTAAACAAATAAAAGTTATATTTAAGTTATTATATTTCGGAAGCATGGGATTATAACACTATTGTTATAACCAAATTATTTCCGTTAATGAAGTGGGTTCGTAAATAGAATCTGAGAGTTACGTAAGGAAGTTTGTTGAAGATTTAAAATGTGAACTTTGTCTATTTCGAGGTTAGAAATGTTGTTCAGTTAAGGTCTGAGAGGTAGTTATACCCCAACTTGATTGACTTCATTTTTAACTAAGGAATGGTTAAGGTTCAATGGTGAAGGTTAGTTAACTGAATTTAGTTAATAAGTGTTAATGGTTCGAGTTGGCATAGCGATGTTTTATTTAATCATCTGTTTAAATCCAATGAAGGAGTTTTGGAAATTTTTCCAATTAAGAATCAGAAATGTTTTCTAATATAGAAAATAATAAATAGGAGTAAATATGGAAATGTTTTCCAATGATTAATAACGTATATTTTCTAAATTTAGAAAATAAGAATTTACGAATATATGGGATCGGAAATAAGGAAATGAATAATTTGATGGCAAATTAAATTAAAGGGGATCAGTGTTGATTGATGATTTGCTCGGTAAGATTTCCATTTGGAAATACAACCATTGTTTGTACACATGTTTTCCTTTGATAGTTAAATCACCAACTATCAAAGTTTTTGACCATTTTTTCGTTGTCAATACGGAGAGACCGGGATTAGATTCATTTTCTAAAAACCACTCTGTATCGGCATTAGCGTTGCGAATCAAATCTGTTGAAGATAATTGAAGACGGAGTTGTGCAAGGGCTATTATGGCGATCCTAGGTAGAAATTGCCTAAGGTAGATTTACAGAATAGTGCCTTCGGGTTGTCCAGACCCAGGACAACGTGTACGGACGAATGTCTGACGAAGTATATCTAATGGATCATGTGAGTTGATCGCTTCAAACGTATCCACGTTTGGTGGTGGAGAAATTTGTTTCTCTTAGCTTTATACCTGTGGTATTTTTGTGGAAATCAATTTATGATTTGGCAGGTATGACGATGTGTCATTCAATGTAAATGAATATATGATCTGTCAAAAGATACGTTATAACCTCAAGCCTCATCAACCGGGAAATGGCAAAAATCGAGCAGGCAGCATGGCTATGTGGGTCGCCCCCATTAGGGTGTATTGTCACCATCTAGAGAATATTCATATTTGTTACTTCTTTTCGCTTTTGTATCTCCTGGGAACGGTTATGTTGCTAGCAACCGTAGGTGACAATATATTCGATACACTCGAGAGAAATGAGTGGTCGGTCGTGTGTGGGCCGGGTTGCAAGACGTTCTTGTTGAACCCAGTTATTCCTCTCTAGAGATACACTATCGGCAGGTGGTCCCATACCTTTTCATAGTTGGAAATCCAATCTCTAATAAGTGCCTCCGGTTTTGATTGTATACCATATATATGTGGAGCGTGAGATGCAAGCATTCTGCTAGATTGTTAATTATTTGTGATTAGACATTATTATAATATCAGAAAAGTATTGATTTTGAAAATGTTTTGGGTTATCGTAAGGTAAAAACCATCCGTGTTTATGTGTGGATCGGTCTTACGATTATCATTTCTTTGAAAAAGGACTTTGAAAAGTTAAATCAAATGGTTGGAGTTTACTCACACCAGTCCCATGACTGACCCAGAGTTTATTTTGTTTTGTTTTCCCTAAACTCTTGGGTGCCCAAATTTGTACGGGCAGTCAATTAGTTCAGGTATTTCCAGATATTCTTGGAGGAGCTGGAGCAGGAGGCTTCAGGATTTTATAGTTATTGTTTATTTCCGCTGTGATGTAAGTGTTGTACTGTGATATGCAAATACAGATTTGTGTTTCAAATGTTACTTTGTATACTATATTTTATTCATTCCGCTGTGAGATTCGTGTTACTCTAATGTTGTTGTGTACTTCTTCTTCTATTCTAATTTTCTATCTTACCTATTCTCTTCCTCTAACTTCTTTCTTTTAACTATCCGGTATTTCCGATGTCTGAATAGTCGACAATGGTATTTGTGTCGATTTTCGGAGTCGAAAATCCCCGGTTCGTTACATATTATAATCAATGTTATTTCGTAAAAGAAGTAGATTCTTAAATTGAATCCGAGGGTTATAGGAGTGAATGTTGTTAGTATTCGAAGTTGTGAACTTTGTTTATTTCGAAGTTAATAATGTTGCTCAGTTAAGGTCTGAGAGGTAATTATAACCCAACTCTTCATTGTTGACTAAGGAATGGTCAGGTTCGATTGCGAGGGTTGAATAAATGAAGTAAGATAATGAGCGTTAATGGTTTTAAAGACTGTTTAAATTGAATAGTAAAATTGAAATGGAAATATTTTCCAAATGTTGAAAGATTAAAGATTTTAGAAGTTTAATTAACCAACGTTTTATTATAGAGGCCAAATGATGCTAGGTATTGAACCAGTGAATTCATTTTCTTTTTATAGACGAATGGTTGTCTATTTGATA
Source organism: Allium sativum (assembly GCA_030737875.1). Taxonomy (NCBI): domain Eukaryota; kingdom Viridiplantae; phylum Streptophyta; class Magnoliopsida; order Asparagales; family Amaryllidaceae; genus Allium; species Allium sativum. Next base: position 324,203,505 of record CM060920.1, on the reverse strand, counting down.
GTTAAATAACTGACTATCAAATCTGGCCAATATGATTGTTGGTACGAAAAGACCAGGATCGAATTTATATTTGAAAACCATTCCAACCAATGAATACGAAATCGTGAAAGATATTGATTGAAGATGGAGCAACTGAAGACAGTGGATTTTCATGAGCGAAAGGATTTCTTGTTAGAATTTCTTTGGATTGCAACTTGAGGAATTTTGGTAGTGATTCTTTCGTAATTGAAATCTTCAGATTTGCAAGGACTACTCGCTACTGATCCTTTGGATGCGGTAGAAGGGTGCCTTCGGTTCATCCTGTTTTTGGATGACTTGTATGGATGAATGTCTGACGGAGTATACCTAATAGATTAAGGGCTGAAATCCTTAAATATTTTGCGTTTGGTGGCGGAGAAATTTGTTTCTCTTAGCATTATACCCATACTATATTTTGGGGAAATCAATTTGTGATTTGCGGGTTTGACGATGTGGCATTCAAAGTAAATAATGGTGTGCTGATCTAGAAAGGTAATCGTGACCTCAAGCCTCATCAACCGGGAAATGACAAAAATCGAGCAGGCAACATGACTAGTTGGGTCGCACCCAAGAAGAGTGTATTATCACCATCTAGAGAAAATTCTATTAATTCTTCTATCGATTCTGTATCTTACGGAGCACAGTTGGACGGCCGTAAACTGTGGGTGATGATACACTCGGTACATTCAAGTTGAATGAGTGATCGTTCATGTGTGGTCGGGTTGCAAGATGTTCTTGTTGAACCCTAGTGTATCCTCTCTAGAGTACACTGATCGGAAGGTAGTCTCATACCCTGTCATAGTTGGAATCCAATCTCCAATAAGAGCCCCGCAGTTTTTGATTATATACTATGTATGTAAAGCGTGAGATGCAAGCGTTCTGCTATTTGGTAATTTATTTGATAAGACACTATTATAATATCACCGATTTTTATATCAGAAATGTTTTGGGTTATCGTAAGGTAAAAACCATCTGTGTTTATGTGTGGATTGGTCTTACGATTATCATTTTCTTTCAAAAGGATTTTTAACTTTAAAATCAATATGGATGTTATCTAAATTTAGTGATTTTTCTCACGTTGGTTCACTAGAATTATACGTGGCATTTGTAATGCTCGGGTCAGACCTGGTCTTTTCAGGTTCAGTTATCGGATTCTGTTAAATCCAAAGACGAGCTGGAGGAGTTCAGACGCATGATATATATAGCATTATTCTGCTGTGTGTTGTATTTGAGGATAGGTTGTTATAACTGTCTAGATTGTTTTGAATGTTGCACTCTGATGATTGTAAGTATTATTTCAAGCTCCCAATAAAGGTATTTCTATATTATATTTTATTTCGCTGCGTTATGAGGCTTTGTGTTGTGTTGGATCCTTCTTCTTTTCTTATCTCTCTTTCTTTCTTTTCTCACCCTTTAATTTCTTTCTACTAACTATCTTCTTTTGGTGCAATTTGGGTTGGACGTAAGTTGTAATTGTCAACTCAAAGGGTACAAAAATGTCGGTACGTTACACACTCACACCCTCTTAATTGGACCAACTTACATCCATAATGAAGCATGGTACGTGCCCTTGCCTAAAAGTGTGACTGAATGATAAAAGGGTATGCTACATGGAATGCATCCCAAATAACTTGGCTTAAATCTCCCAACCCTTGATTTGGTCCCCAAAACAAATTAATTTATTATGCTCGACAATGAGGAGTACCGGGCATATAATGTAAATTAACATGTTTATATTAAAGCCTAACAACAAGGAGTACAACAAATTAACATGTTTGTATTAAAGCCTGACAACATGAAGTATTAGGCCCAAACTACAAATTCACATGTTTATTTTTATATGATTTCAATTAACATAATTATGTCATTTTTCTAATTACAATCCATTTCTATCAAAATATGTCAAATATGCATTTATTCAGTCCAATTTTCCTACTCTAATTATTCCTTTCTTATTTGCAGTTTTCAACATAATCGAATTTAGTCACAATTTTGATTGTTTCTTTTAAATTTATTTTATTCCCCAATCCAAGCGCTAAACAAGAAAAGAGAAATAAACCAATGCAAATATTAGGCTTATAGGTTCATGGCTGCTTTCAACGTATTTATATGCTCTTTTTAGGCATATGTTTAGCGCAACTGTAACACCCCGTAATTAATATAAATGTTCAACATAAGTATCGATAATTTATGATTTCAAAATTTAGCTTTGAAACATATGCCATTGTGTTCGTGGTAATTTTCTGACTCACTTTGACATGTGACTTGCCCATAACGGAGTCCGTATGGGAAAGTTATCAATGAATAAAGATTTAAAATGTTGTATGCATTTATACGAGCACAATTTTGAAATTTGAAATTAGATATGTGTTATAAATAGAAAATAATTATTCATATAAGAAACATTAGGAATTAAGACGAATATTTAAACATAATGTTAAAACAAAATAAATTGCCATAGAAATCACGTTCACGGCCCAGGAACTGGGTCGACCCAGGACATCCATGGATCCACACACCATTAAGGTGGGTCGACACAGGGGTCAACCTACCCGAGGTAAGATCTTCTTTTATGGGTGACGTGTTTTTCTAATTTAAACGGCTCAGATTTTATATTATTAAATCCGATAGAGCAAAATCTCATGTACATCTATAAATAGACTAGCAGGGCCTAGCCTCCAACTCATATTTTCTGAGACGAGGCCAAAGCTCTACCATCTTCTTTCCTCTACAAATCTTTTAGAAATTAGAAATTAGCTTTAGGATATTCTGATTCAAGATTTGAAGGAAAAGATTGTAAATCTACAACTTAGGTGTTTAGATTTTTGATCAACGTGAGGTAAGTCTTAAGAATCTGAATTATTCAGGTTTCTTTCTTTCCCCCTTCTTCTAGTATCAGATTTGTAAATCTGTGGTTATTTTCATACTAGATTCAGTTAGGAAGGCCATGGAATCACATATCTGAACTAGATTCAAGGATGGAAACTGTCAGGTTAGTGGATTTAGAATTATACCTTTTGAGTAACGGTATATTTACCGTTTACATTCTCCGTTATTCTTAACATGTTAAGTAACTATAATTTGTGATAATTGCAATATAATTTATTTTCAGGTATGTTAAGAATATGTTGTTGTACAAATATATTCTATTTATCTTCTGTTTGGATTAAGAATTACTACAATACAGAAATTGTGGAATTTAAAATAAACGTGAATATGATTACTGAAGATTTTGTTTAATGAAAAATTAGGATATATTGTAAATCAAATTACAGTGAAATTGGGAATAATGGATAAAGAATAGACATGCCTAATTTGTATGGAAAATTTACAATGATTTGGAAATGGTAAATAACGTCTAACTCAGAAAATAAAAAGGGGAAATTAGTAGTGGACTGGGTTAGATGGATTTGGGGAAAATTGAAACATTTCCATAACGGTCAAATTACTGAGAACGTAGTTGTAAGAAAAGAAAGGAAAAAGGGATTAGTGTGAAATAGGGATTCTTTTACCGTATTGCACACTAATCAAATAAAAAGATATATGTAAGTCCACGACAAATATAAACGAGATAGCTTGCAACTCTGAATCTTAATTTATATGCGTTACGGAAATGGATCTTTATATCTTTTCACTAATCAATCTAATGAGGTGTGTGAAACATTTTCCTGAAAAAATGAGAATATACAAGACGGTTATTAAATGGATGGTACAACAGTAAAAGTTTGGTTAATGTTAAGCAACCAAGGTAAAATGTGATGAACGGGGAATATAACCTAATATAATTAATTATATAAATGAGAATGTAATATAATAGGTAGGCTTGTCTTAGGGACAAGTCAAAATAACATGATTTATAATAAATGAAAAGGAGAACTTATTAATTCTAACAACCCAGAATTTTGACAATAGATTAGTTATTTAATTAGATTCTCAAAAATAGGAATTTCTGCAAATGATGGAATTTGACCACAAAACTTTAACTGATGCGTTTATCTCGGAATTCTGGTCAACTTTCATGTTTGGGGTTTCGCGAACGGAGTCCATATGAAAAGTTACAAATGAAATACAATAAAGGACGGAAAATAAATAAGCCAGAATATATATTATGCCATATTTAACCACCCTTACTGGGTAGTTGCAACCCAAGCGGTCGACCCTAGCAATCGACCTACTGGGCGCCAGAATGCCCGATGATTGCTAGGGTTAAAGGGTTAAGTTTATATTAAAATATCAAATGGATGGACGGATATAAATTAAAATAAATCTAACGTTTCATGGCCAATTCCACTTCTATAAATAAAGGAGTAAGGCCTCATTCTTTTTCACACAAATATGTAGGCAACAGCGAAGCTCTGCCAATCAAATTTCTTAATTTAAAATATATACATATACAATCAATCAAATACAAATCAAATAGAATTGAAAGAGATTATAATATCCAATGGAAAAGAGTATGAATTGACGTCTAAAGCGGTTCTACATCAGATTCTCTCCTCTCTTCCTCTTTTCTTACAAATCTACAAATATGAAATTATCACCTTTTCAGAATAATTGTAGATCTATAAGAATTTGGGAATTGTAGGCCTAAAAGGTTATTCATATCTCAGATTTTGATGCTTTCAATTGAGTGGGAATTTACATACAAAGTTATAATAGCCTATTTATCTCGTTTGAATTAAATCTCAAAACATATGCCTATTATCATCAGATCTGTTCATAATATTGTTGAATTTGAATTGGGACCTATCAGATCTGCTAATAAATACTATCAAAACTTGGAAATTGTGAATTGTGGTTAGGAATAATATTAATTTATGTTTACTTAAATTGTTTATACATATTGCCTACAATTATGTTGGAAATTATATTGTAGTTTGTTGTAAAACACTGAAGATTTGGAAATCAGTCCCAATATAATTGTTTAGATGTAGTTTACTTTCAAATCTCTTGTTTCAATGTTAAATAAAAAATTCTGTAATTTTGATTTAAAAGATGCAATGGGGAATTATGCAATTTTAATTTAAAAGACACCAGCCTATTTGTGTTCAATGTTATTGAGGTTTTGGCTTAGTTATTGTAAATATGTTGTTTTCCTCTTTTTGAACAAAAAGACTTTACTTTGGAATTCCCTAGAGTTATGACCTAAAGGTTGAAAAGGGAGAAGTGGTGCAAACGTACGTATAAATATAAATATACATATTTGTGTGTAGTTTGCATCAACTATTCAAAAATATACATAAACACTATTTCTTGTGGTTCGAAAATATGCCAATTCAACTAATTAGGCATAATTTACAATAACTATGACTAATGGTCTTTTTGTAAGATTTGGAACCTTTTGACAAGACTGAATGCAAAAGGGAATGTTTGGTTATTAATTAAACCAAATTATTAAATTTAACAATAAAGAAAGATAACTACGTTGACTGCGCAAAAAAATATAAATATAAACATATACGCATTATCCGTCTGAATCTACATAAAGCGACAAAATATACATTATATTGAATGTTTGAATGTATTCAATTATGGAATTATACACAGAAATGTTATCCATATTAAATGAATATATTTGTGGTGATCGTTGTAGCAATCAGTATAATTGATTACTACAAAAAGGGCCATAAATATATAAATAACCATTGTAAGCAATGTTGATTTAGGGAAAGAAAATTTAATAGGGAAATTAAGTAAAATGGTTACAATTCTTAAATTGATTAGGATAAATGTTGTAAACCCCAATTTGGGATCTTAATTTATAATCGCATTAAGACACAAGGTTAAGTTCAGCTTGTGGTAGAAGTCTGCCCGAAACCACCCGGCAAATCCAGCATCCACAGGTGGTCAAATTAATGTGTGGGGTCTAGTGCGTAAATATAACTGTATTAAGACACGAGGTTAAGTTCAACTTGGGTAGAAGTCTACCCGGAACCGCCCGGCAAATCCAACATCCACAAGTTGTCAGCCTAATGTGAGAGGTCTGGTGCATAAATACATATATGTATATATATAAATATATAACATATAATAAACAAATAAATAAATATTAATGTCTGTTGAGGTACAACAAATAGATATTTTGGGATCCATTGTGAATTAATGCCTTAGGAAATTTTGGTCATTAGGCACATAAATGGCATTAATTATAATCAATGGTAATAAAAAGGAAATTTGGAATTTTATGATTGCCTTAGGAAAATATGACTATTATGGTTATAAATGGCAATAAATCTGTACAAAGAGAATAAATAAAATAAAAAGGGGATTTATGGGTATTGATTGTTGTCTATATACTAAGTCCAATTAGGGAAATAATAAAATAAATATCCTAGGGCTAGGAGGATACAACTTTCCTTATTTATATTAGTTAATATAGAACTTATAATTAAAAGTTAGATTTGGACTTATTGGTTAATGATGTAAACTATTATTAACCATAGGAACTTGTGACGATAATGAATCATGTGCGTATAGTATTTACGTGAAGAGAAACTAAACATAAAGGACTTAATGATGTAGCCTACTTTATCCCAATAGGGAAAGGAATTAAAGACTAATAGGGTACGAACTTAATAACCTTTGCGTAGAGTCCAATTCCACAGTCTTTAGACGCTGGGGTTGAAGAGTCCACCTGGGAGTAGGTCTTTCAGTTTATGGGTCTTGAATGGCGTGAGTACGGGCCTACCCAAACCTAGAAAATTAAAACGTCAGATATGGCTACCTATCCTATGGGAAGTAGTAAGCGACTAAGAAGGTTATCTAATAAGGTCAGCTAGATGGTATTATAGAGAACGATAAAATTCCATTTCTCACCTAACACGGGACAAGGGTATATGCATGAATGACGGAAGCCTTAACTAGTAGGGCCTCATAGCTAGTGCCCTATAGTTTGTGTTAACGTTGAATATATCATCGAGGAATAATAAGTGACCAATAGTTCCACCTAGGTTCTTAAGCAATTAGGGAGAATCCACCTAATCTATTATTAATAGTGAGGCATTAAAAAATTAAGGATGAGATAATGAATATATAAATATATTTAGAAACTCCGTAATCAGGGGTCTACCCTCGATTAAATAACCAGCCATGTTCTGGTATAAATGCTTCCTAAATATATGCGTAAATGTTCTATCTCGGTATCATATTTTGGGAATATTACCTTGGGAAGGGTAGTTAGAGTCATGTGTAAACATTCACAAGGTTAGGCTAGAATCACTAACCTTGGTATGCATACATCTTGGGTTGAACCAAACGGGATACGTCTGTGTATTATAATCTGTGTTGTACATTTCCTATTCACCAGAATCTTGTTTTTCTGACCCTACTCCTCATTAAAACCACTTAGGTTTTCTAGAGAAGGTCGGGTTCTCACAGTTGTTTAAGTTTGGCTTTTGGTTTTCGTTCTCTCTCATGCTCGGTATTGGCAAAGCGACTCACCTTAAAAAGGTAGTTATTTGAGTTAATACTAGTTTATCCTATTTTGTTTCCACTGTGGGTTATCTTATCGTACTCTGATTATGCTCATGCTCATTTATTTGCAGGTACCAGATATACGCTTCATGCTTGGATGTGTTCGAGTTTCAATTTTTATCGAAATTTGGACTCAGAAAATGTAGGGTGTTACATTTGGTATCAGAGCATAGGTCAGACGATCAAAGGAATAATTAAATTTGGACTCGTGAGGGAACGTAATTCGATTATCTTTTTTGTTCTCCTTCATATTTCTAACTCGACTAAAATTTATTTCGACGATGAATTAGTCATGGGCCTCATTGTATAAAATAGGCTTTAAGTGACTAAGAGTTGAAATAAGTTAAGTTCGGGTTTCTAGCCAATTCTGTTTTACACCCACAATACATTGGAAATTTCGTCTTGAAGAGCACGAGGACAACATATGATGGATTCTAATGATTCAAGTTTGGAGACTGGAAAAATATATATAATAAAATCTAGCTACAACGGATATAGTCGTGATTTCCGGATTTTGGTTTCGTTAGTAGTTCCGGTTAAGACCATTGCTCGATCCAAAACGGGAAACATTCACGTTAGTATGTCATATCCTTTTTGGAAGTATAATCACGAGGTATATCCATTCGTTAAATTTCTGAATCTATCTTTATTGAATATTTTCTTTTGAGTTCTTGGCCTTGTATTCGAAGAAATTTATTTTTAAAACTATTTGGAAAAAAAATTAAAGTGGGTTTCAAAGGTTTTGAATTACGGTTTTGGAAATTGGTTTTATAACAACCTAGTTTTATAAAGATATGGATTATAAATTTTAAACCGTTTATGTTTCAAAAAAATTAGGGTCTTTGTGTAATTTAAATAAATATAATCCGATTGGTAGGAAAGAGGAATTAAAAATGTCAAGGAATATGCCACTAAACTTAAGAATAATAAATATCCATTCCTTGTGATTTTTAGTATCCCTCTTCCTATATATTGGATAAATTATTGGAATTATCACAATTAATCCTTGATAATTTAAAGTTCCAACATTTTTGGACATGCAAAGGTTGTCCATTTTGTAATACGAACTGGAATTAAATGATAATAATAATAAATTGGATTTATAAGTACGAAACCGTCAGTTTATGATAAATTTCATTTTTGGAGAAGTTTTAAATTTTGTTCGAAAAGGCTAAGGAAAATCCTTTGTCTAGCTTTTTGGGGTATTTGATATCATGAATCTTCTGTCTATCGTCAGCTAGGTAAGGGGAAAATCCGTTTTAATTTATTTACGGATTTCTAGCTGAATTATTTTGGAATTCATTTGTTCGTCGTGTGGTCGCAACCTTTTGTTGGGACAACTTGGAATCCTTGGAGTTGGTTCAGAGTTTGACTACGGTCTTTAATATCATCATAACTAGGATAAGTATTTTTCGGATTGCCTCAAATCTTAAAAGATGACGCGGGACAATTAATATTTTAATCCGGCCTAATAAGATCAAGGTTCATTCTTTGTCCAAAGCCCATCATACAGTTGACCGTCTAGCATTATGCAAGATTGGTCAACTAGTTGATGAGTTTTATTGCAACTTGGACCTAGGATTCAACTATAAAAGTTGCGTCCAAATTACCCGCCTAACTTCATTCTTTCGTCCTTCCTTCCTTATCTAGCCGAACCATATTCCTATCCTTCTTCTCTTTCTTTGTTTCTGCCTCGTCTCCTCTTTTCCCATGCTAGTTTGTGCACTAGATCTTGCCTCACTAGTACTGCAAGATCTAATTTCTTCTCTCCAACCATTTCTTAGTCCATAGTACCTTCTTGCACTATCTGGTCTTTATAGTACCATTTAAGTCTCATCCTTAGGGAGAGATCATTTGGTTGGATCAGAATGAGAAAAAGGTTTCACCACTTTAGGGCTAAGAAAATATGTCATGGCGGTTGGATTTTCATCGATCCATTTCTTCGAGATCTTAGAATAGGATTTTTGTTTGTGTTGCACCCTCCTTTGTTATGTCTCATAGTAATAGATTTTGATGAAGGTGATCGTCGTTTCAGAGATAAAGATTAAGCTATCTCTTGATGGTTTTTCTGAGGAGAATCTCGATGAGATTTTAGAGGAATCTGTGTCTTACACGGACTTGAATGGTCTTTTGTTTGACCTGCTTTGGATGTTTTGCGGAAAATCACTTTTTCCTAATATTGGTTCTTGAGTTCGAGAATCTATGTTTAAACTGCCCATCTAGACGTGTGATCCATTTAGCACATCGTTTTATAGATGAGAAGTTATGAGTAGATTAGTCTCATGATGCAAAAATTAATCTCTAGCTTGATCGATGGCATAACCATCATTTAGTACCGCATCATATTCGATTCAGCTTGTTGTTCTTGTGTGTTGTCTCATGGAATTACTTTCTGTAATTTCACCTATCCATTTTTGTCTTTAGACAATATTAGGTGGGCTTCCATGAGAAGTTGTATTGTGTGGTTTCTTTCCTCATCGCAAATTCTCTCTCGAAGAGGTGGTTATGTGGGAACCTCCAATAACACCAGCAGTATTTGTAACAACACCAGCAGAGTTTGTAACACGAGATTGAGCATTTTGCTACCATGACATGATTGATCCTAGATCATAAAAATGGTTTGAGCTCCAGCCCGAAGCAAGACATCTCGTTGTTTATAACCATTGTTTTAAGAGTTTCCGTGTTGTTGTTTTGTTGTCGTCTTTGTTGTTTTTCCTTTCCAGCATTGGGTTCTTGTCTTGGTGATGTTTTGTGCTTGTAAATGTTAGTGTTATTTAAATCGCACGACTTAAGTTAATGAGATTTCTATGTTAAGAATATTTATGTCATCCATGCATGCCTGTTCGAATGAAATCTCATTTCTTGTCTAAACTAACAGTTGTCCTTGATCTGGAAAGAATAGAATTCAGTGTTGGATACATTTAGTAAAGGACCGGTTCTATGTCACGGGTATATAAATAAATAAATAGTTGTTCCTTGTTAAAGCTAAAATTATTTTAGTCTTTTGTGTGTGACATCAGTTTTCGTATTTTTGCGCGACTGGCTTCCTTCTTCGCCAACATGTTACTTGAATCGTTTAAGCTTCCGCAAAATACACTTTTGATGTTTTTGGAGAACATTGCTTGAAAAAAACTTTTATCATTTAAAATTTTTACCGGGTTACTTTCTTTCACTTCGGTTCACGCTAAAACACAAAATTTTGATATAGCAATTTGTGCATATTTAAAAGTCTGTTTGACATTAGAACGGATGATTTGAATGGCGCAAAACGCACATTGCTGAAATTTTTATTTTTCAAACGAATCTTATATGGAAAGTGAAACAATATTAAAAGAGAAATTTTCAAAATAAACATAAGTAGATTTTAAGAGGAAATTTATTTTTATGAAAAATTCGGATTTTTAGTCACATGAATAGCGTAAGGAAGATGTTTGGATGATTTATGTGCGCGTTTTAGCGGTGCAGTAGGACCGACGATATGATAAACACGATAACAAGGGAAAGGCTGTTTTAGCCTTAGAAAGGTTGTTTCCATACCTTGTCAACGATACGCGCGAGCTATTAATTATCTCGTTTTATATTTTAGAGCTTGTTTTGAGCCTTCTTTACAGTCTACAGTTGGAAAATTTTGGAGTATTTTGGGTAACTGCGGTAAAAATTCCACTGTACGGTGGGAAATGGAGTATTCATAAGCAGACGAAACGTAAAATTCTTCGCTTTGATTTCCTTTTTTTGGTTTAGAAGGAATTAAATAGGGAACAATTAGAATGCGTGACATTTTTTATGGTAGGTTTTGGATGCAAAATTGGTTGCTTCACACTTCAATTAATAGTTGTGTGAGGTTTATGGATGAAAAAAGAATTTTCAAATTTTGCATTCATATAGAACTGTCAGTATATTTAGGATGTTTTGCATCATGTTTACAAAAGTGTTTTAAAAATCTCAATGCATACATATAGAGGGCTCGATTTAGAATCATCTTGCATACATGTTTTATGGTTGAAATGCATTATGTACACCATGCACATATACACATGGTTGCGAAGTGGATGTACATAAATTGGTTGTGTAGGGTCGGATAACTAGGTGTTAGAATTTCAGGACGAAATTTGTTTTAAGGGGGGAAAATGTAACAACCAGGAATTTTGACAATATTTAGTTATTTAATTAGATTCTGAAAAATAGGAATTTTTGCAAATGATAAAATTTGACCATGATACTTTAACTGATGCGTTCATCTCAGTATTTTGGTCAACTTTCATGTTTGGAGTTTTGCGAACGGAGTTCGTATGAAAAAGTTACGGACGAAATACGATAACGAATGGAAAATAAATAAGCCAGAATATACACATATATATATACATACATATATATATATATATATTATACCATATATATCCACACTCACTGGGCGGTTGGCGACCCAAGTGGCCGACCTACTGGGCGCCAGAACGCCTAGTGACAGCTAGGGTTAAAGGGTTATGTTTATATTAAAATATCGAATGGATGGACGGATATAAATTAAAATAAATCTAATGGTTCATGGCCAATTCCACTCCTATAAATAATGGGGTAAGGCCTCATTCTATTTCACACAAATTTGTAGGCAGCAGCGAAGCTCTGCCATTCCCCTTTCTCTTCCAATCAAATTTCTTAATTAAAAATATACACATATACAATCAATCAAATACAAATCATATAGGATTGAAAGGGATTATCAAATCCAATGGAAAAGAGTATGAATTGACGTCTAAAATGGTTCTACATCAGATTCTCCCCTCTCTTCCTATTTTCTTCCAAATCTACAAATCTGAAAGTATCCCCTTTTCAGAATAATTGTAGATCTGTAAGAATTAGGGGATTGAAGCCCTAAAAGGTTATTCATATTTCATATTTAGATGATTTCAGGTGAGTGGGAAATTTACATACAAAATTAATTAAATTTTAAAATATATGCCTATTATCATCGGGTCTGTTCGTAATATTGTTGAATTTGAATTGGCATATACCTGATCTGCTAATAGATACTGTCAAAACTTGGAAATTGTGAATTGTGGTTAGGAATAATATTAATTGTATGTTTACTTAAATTTTTTATACATATTACCTACAATTATGTTGGAAATTATATTGTAGTTTGTTGTAAAACACTGAAGTTTTGGAAATCAGTCCCAATAACATTGTTTAGATGTAGTTTTCTTCCAAATCTCTAGTTTTAGTGTAAAATAACAAATTATGTAAGTTTGATTAAAAAGATCCAATAGTTAATTATGTAGTTTTAATTTAAAAGACACATGCCTATTTGTGTTCAATGTTTTTGAGGTTTTGACTTAGTTGTTGTAAATATGACGTTTTCCTCTTTTTGAACAAAAGACATTATTTTGGAATTCACTAGAGATATGACAAAGAGGTTGAAAAAGGGAAAAGTGGTGCAAACATACATATAAATATAAATATACATATTTGTGCATAGTTTGCATCAACTATTCCAAAATATACATAAAAACATATTTCTTATGATTTGAAAATATGTCAATTCCACTAATTAGGCATAATTTACAATAACCATAACTAACAGTCTTTTTTAAATATTTGGAACCTTTTGACAATATTGAATACAAAATGGAATGTTTGGCTATTAATTAAACCAAATTATTAAATTTAACAATAAATAAGAAAAAAGATAACTACGTTGACCGCGTAAAAAAATATCAATATAAACATATACACATTATCTATCTGAATCTACGTAAAGCGACAAAATATATATTATACTGAATGTTTGAATGTATTCAATTGTGGAATTATACACATAAATGTTATCCATAATAAATGAATATATTTGTGGTGATCGTTGTAGCAATCAATGTAATTGATTACTATGAATAGGGCCATAATTATATAAATAACCATTGTAAGCAATGTTGATTTAGGGAAAGTAAACTTAATTGGGAAATTAAGTAAAATTGTTACAATTCTTAAATTGATTAGGATAAATGTTGTAAACCCCATTAGGGAACTTAATTTATAATCGCACTAAAACACGAGGTTAAGCTCAGCTTATGGTAGAAGTCTGCCCGGAAGCGCCCGGTAAATAAAGTATCCATAAGTGGTCAACATAATGTAAGGGGTCTGGTGCGTAAATATAATTGTACTAAGACATGAGGTTAAGTTCAACTTGGGGTAGAAGTCTACCCGGAACTACCCGGCAAATCCAGCATCCACAAGTACTCAGCTTAATGTGAGAGGTCTAGTGGATACATACATACATACATACACACACACACACACACACACATATATATATAACAGACATTGAGGTACAACAAATTGATATTTTGGGACTGATAATATAAGGATCTCCATTGTGAATTAATGTCTTAGGAAAATTATGGTCGTTAGGCTCATAAATGAAATTAATTATAATCAATGGTAATAAAAAGGAAATTAGGAATTTTATGATTGCCTTAGGAAAATATGACTATTATGTTTATAAATGGCAATTAATCTATACACAGAGAATAAATAAAATAAAAAAAGGATTTATGGGTATTGATTGTTGTCTAGATACTAAGTCTAATTAGGGAAATAATAAAATAAATATCCTAGGGAAAGGAGGATATAACTTCCCTTATTTATATTAGTTCATATAGAACTTATAATTAAAAGTTAGATTTGGACTTAGTAGGCTAATGATGTAAACTATTATTAACCATAGGAACCCGTGACGATAATGAATTATGTGCGTATAGTATTTACGTGAAGAGAAACTAAATGGAAAGGACTTAATGATGTATCCTACTTTATCCCAATAGGGAAAGGTATTAAAGGCTAAAGGGATACAAACTTAATAACCTCCGTGTATAGTCCGCTTCTTAGGTCTTAAGCGGCTGGGGTTGAAGAGTCCACCTGAGAGTAGTTCTTCCAGTTTATGGGTCTTAAATGGCATGCGTATGTGGGGCCTACCCAAACCTGGAAAATTAAAACGTTCGATATGGCTACCTATCCTACGGGAAGTAGTAAGCGACTAAGGAGGTTATCCAATAAGGTCAGCTAGATGGTATAGCGAGTGATAAAATACCATTTATTGCCTTACACGGGGCAAGGGTATATGCGTGAATGACTGAAGCCTTAACTAGTACGGCTTCGTACCTAGTGCCCTCTAGTTTGTGTTAACGTTGAATATATTATCGAGGAATAATAAGTGACCAATAAATCCGCCTAGAGTATTAAGCGATCAGGGAAAATCGACCTAATCTATTATTAATAGCGAGGCATTAACAAATTAAGGATGAGAGAATGAATATATATACATATATATAGAAACTCCGTAATCAAGGGTCTACCCTCGATTTAATAACCAACCATGTTCTGGTATAAAGGCTTCCTAAATATATGCGTAAACGTTCTATCTTCGTATCATATTCTAGGAATATTACCTGGGGAAGGGTAGTTAGAGTCATGTGTAAACATTCACAAGGTTAGGCTAGAATCACTAACCTTGGTAGGCATACATCTTGGGTTGAACCAAGCGGGATACATCTGTGTATTATAATATGTGTTGTACATTTCGTATTCACCGAATTCTTGTTGTTCCGACCCCCTCCTCATTACAACCACCTAGGTTTTCTAGAGAAGGTCGGTTTCTCACAGATGTTTAAGTTTGGCTTTCAGTTCTCGTTCTCTCTCATGCGCAGTATTGGCAAAGTGACTCGCCTTAAAAAGGTAGTTACTTGAGTTAGTACTAGTTTATTCTATTTTGTTTCCACTGTGAGTTATCTTATCATACTCTGATCATGCTCATGCTCATTTATTTGCAATTACCAGATATACACTGCATGCTTAGAAAAGTGTGGTATGTTACATTAATAACCTTAGTTAAGATAACTAAGTTAATAAGTAGACAATAATAGGTTGTGATGACATTGTAAGATGAGGTTATGACTAAATTAGGAAGAATAAAGTAGACTTATGAAATGAGATAAGTTGTACTTAATCATATTAAGTAGACATGCCATAAGAAAACGTGAGGATTGGAAAAGGATATACTTATTTATACATTACGTAAAACATGTTATTGTAATTTGTAAACATGTAATCGGACAATAATTGACATGGTAAGAAGAAAAAGGGGTTTTAAATTACTTTTATTAATTATAATCCAAGGGTAAAATTTTGTAGATTACTTTCATTAATTACAATCTGGGGAAAAACATGTTGTGGGTTTATTAATGAACTTAAAACATGATTAAGATAAACTTGTCTAATTAATAAGCTAATCTTGAAAGGGGTCCGTTCTAATGAGATATAAGGGGCTCAGCGAAAACCTAGTAACTTGAATAAAAGTGAATACGTGGATAATCAAGTTAATTAGAAATATGATAAGATAAAGCAAGTGCATGATTAAAAGATTAGACATAGGGTCTAATGACACGTTTGTGTGATGCGCTTGTACCAGTTCGCACGTACGAAGTTGAAGAACCCAACAGGGTAAATCATCGTGGTGCCTGGAGACACAAGAGAGGCATGTCCATCTGATTATTCTTCTTAATATTCTACCTATTTGCTCTGAGGGATTGAATTAAAGCATAGGGCTTTCGAGGGACATGGTAGGGCACTTTGTGGTGGTCCTGTATGCGGTGCATGCTCAGGCTGTACTCGCAGTAGTTTGGTCTTTGCGGTACCACCCGGTTATTATACCTTGACTTCAATGGTAGTTTGGCAGGCGAGGTTGGGTGATTCAACGGTTTGCCTCGAAGAGGCAGGTCAGGACCAATACAAGTTAATAATCATCATTAGATACCTATCATCGGCAGTCAGTGTGATGCGGAAAGACTAGAGCTAAACCTAGAAACCATCGATCTTTCACTATCGAGACGTTGGTTGCAGGACATGCTAATTTGGATGTTAGATTGTTTGATAGGGGCACGTCACTTAGCTCTTGATGTAGTCTTTCACCAATTGAAGTAGGGGCCAGGGTAGGGCCATAGCACCATGAAAATGCAGACCATTCTTGGATATCTGTATTGTAGGCCTCATGAGGCGGGCCTTTACAGATATGAAAAGCTTCAAACCGAGTTTCGTGCATTGGACGCATCCCTATTACGAGACTCGGGGTATAGTAAACACTACGTGTGAGGGTCCAAATACACGCACTGGGTGGTGTATCGTAGACAGTAGGGCATTACTCCATGTTGAGGCTTGATTCGACCTAGAAATTTGTATATGACGATATGTGGCATAGCGATGGCTGTTCTATGCAATTTCGTGGAATAGAGATATAGATTTTTGTATGCGATTTTGCATAGGATGGATGTTGTATACGCTTCTGTGGCGTTACGGCGGAGACCGTACAAGGAGGGTACTATGGAATGTACCTTGAGATGTTGGGTATAGCTACATATACATTATGTTAGGTTTAATTTACTGGGGAGTAGATGGGTACAACGTAAGTATAGAGCCTTGAGTGTTATTAACCCAAATAACCTAATAATTAAGAAAACATAACTGAATGGTATATGTGGGGTTATTTCAGATTGTATAATTTATCCAGTCACTATAACTTTATGTTTTTACCCCCTCCTCATAACATACTCGCAGGTTAGGTTTATGGCAGGGATTTGATATCTTTGGATACTGGTTAGACAGTATTATTATTCCGGTAAGGCTATATTTGATTATTATATTTTATCTATTACGTTGTGAGATGTTTTATCGAGCTCTGATTTATCTATTATCTATGTATTTTCTGCAGGATACCAGATAAGACAACTTGAGCTTCAATAAATTGAGATTTAAAAAAAAATCGATCTGTCAAAATTCGGGTTGTTACATCTAGTTGTAGAGCTTAGGTTTAGGATTCCTATATAGACAGTGAGTGGACATATTTGTATTTTTAAAAATATAAATATGTTATATCTAGATCAATAAAGGAACCCACTAAATAAGAAAGAGTTGGGATATCAATTTTGTACACTAAAGAAATGATTACAGAAATTTGAGAATAACAGACCTTTAGGTGGTTTGGGTGAAAAGTGTGTAATGTGTTTTGTAATGAAAAAGATGAATCCCATATGTTAGTATCTGAAATGTTACTATTTCGGATTAGTGGGTTTGGAGGTTAAGCCATAAAATTGGAAAAGATTAGAAGGAAATGGATTAGGACTATGTGTATATATAAATATTGAGAGAAATGACTTTGTGAAAATATTTGGGAAGGTCTAAATAAGAAACCCACTTTGAGTCATTCTCCATTATTAACTTTTAAGAACTTGAAATTTTAAAAGCTATTGTGTGATAGTTTATGGTGTTTTTCAAGATTTACCTTAAAAGTTTACAATTTTAAAATATGTACTAACTAAATTATGTAGAAACAATTTTTAAAACAAAAAGAGGTATTTTTATGTTAAAAAGATATGTAAGAAACATATTTGAAAAGTACATATTGGATTTTGAAGAAAAAAATGGGGTATATTTTGAAAACGGTGATTTCTTATGATTTTTTTATCTCAAATGAATTCTTTCATAAAATTGTGTAGATTATAGAACATTTATCGCTCAATAGTTTTTTTAAGATATAAAGTATGAAAGAATTAAATAACAAAACATGGAAAAGATTGCATTTTGTCAAAAACTAAAATTTTTACAATGGAAAATTTTGGAAATCTCTATTCTTTTGACAATTGTTTTGACGTAAACTTTGGTGGGTTGATGAAATAAGTTGAATTTTTTTTAGAATAGAGTAGATGTTTAGGAAAAGTTTAGAAATTAACACCTTGTTTTAAGTAATTGAACTCTCATAGTAAAAATGGACGGTTGTGAAATTAATTGAGAAATAGTTGTCATTGTCTACTCTAATTTTTGTGATTTGAAAAAAAATGTTTTGCGTTTTTTTTATGAAGGGTCATATTTTTATGGTTTGGCAAAAATAATTTTTTGAAGTTTTTATTTTTTAGAAGGAAAATAAAATGATGAGGCCAAGCCACGTTTTTAATTCATGGAGTAGGTAAGGATTGATACCTAGGAAAGACAAGGAAATTTTTTGAGGTTAAAAGTAAATAGCAAGAATTATTTTGGAATAGTAGTAAATTCATGTAGTACGTAAGCACTATAGAGCCTAGGTTGTTGTTGGAAAATACTGTTAGTACACATCAAGGACTAGTTGTGACAAGTATATGGTAGAGGGAAAGTGAGTTGTTTAGATACTTTGGTTTGGACTTTTCTTTGCCAGTAGGGACATGGTCCTAGGAATCTTAACCCTTAGCAGTAGCCGTGTAGTGTTCCTGTTTTCCTATTTTAGTTTTGAAAAAATTAGAAAGATTATTTAAAATTAAGTTGATAGGTGGATTAAATTAAATAAGCTAAAAAAGGAGTAATGACATAACTAAAAGAAAACAAACAATGATGACAACTGCAAAATTAAAGCAACAAATGTATGACAATTGAGATAAATGGAAAATTTTGAGGAAAAAAGATTTTTTTCCAAAGTAAGTTGGAAAAGAAAATTTATAACAAAGAAAATTTTCTTATGTAAACTATGCTTGGATTGAGGGATAGGACATCTTTATACAATAGTTGTATAAAATCCAAATACAGTTTGCAAAGGTACATGAAAGAAAAAAAGAAGATGTGAAGTTTTCCGCTTTTTACCTTTTTCTGGCATAAGAAATCAAATTCAAAAAAAAAGAATTTTCTGTAATTCGCAAATTTAAAATTGATTGGTAGGGTTTGAATGCAAAAAAATTGGATGAACTATGTTGTTACTCTGTAAGAGTGGGAAAAATTGGATGACGAAGGTATTTTGATTTTCAAAATATTGCATTCATATAGAAATTGCCAGTATATTTAGGATGTGTGCATCATGTTTTCAAAAAAAATTGCATTCATATAAGAGGTACCGCTTAGGCATTTATTGTAATTATGTATTATTATGTTGTGTTACATTTTGCATAAGTGTACAGATGATTGAAAAATTGGTTGTACACATAATCGTTGCAATTTATACGTAGGAGAATGTCACTACATCCTTATCAAATTTCAGGGAGGAAATTTCCTAAGGAGGAGAGAGTGTAACACCCCATATTTTATAAATATTGAACAAAAATATCGATAATTTATGATTTTAGAATTTAGCCCTGACACATATGCCATTGTGTTCATGGGAATTTTCTGATTCGTTTTGATATATGACTTGCCTAAAATGGAGTCCGTATGGAAAAGTTATTAACGAATAAAGATTTAAAAGGTTGTATGTATGTATACGCGCACAAAATTCGAAATTCAAAATCAAATATGTGTTATAAACTGAAAATAATAATTCATATAAGTAATATCAAGAATTAAAACGAACGTTTAAACATAACATAAAAACAAAGTTAATAGCCGTAGAAATCACGTTCAGGACACAAGAGCTAGGTCGACCCAGGTCATACATGGATCGACCATAGGGTCGACACACATTTAAGGTGGGTCGATACCGGGGTCGACACACCTTAAAGGTGGGTCGACATAGGAGTCGACCTACGCGGGGTCAGATCTGTTTTTTGACTAACGTGTTTTTCTGATTAAATAGTTCGGATTTTATATTATTAAACCTGATAGAACGGAATCTCCTGTACACCTATAAATAGACTAGTATGACCTAGCCGCCAACTCAAATTTTCTAAGATGATGCCAAGGCTATGCCATTTTCTTTCCTTTCCAAATCTTTTAGAAATTAGAATACTAGGTTTAGAATATTCTAATTCAAGATTTGAAGGCAATGAATGTAAATCTACATCATATGTGTTTAGATTTTTTTATCAACGTGAGGTACGTCCTATGAATCTGAATTATTCAGGTTTCTTTCTTTCCTTCTTCTTTTAGTGTCAGATTTGTAAATCCGTTGTTATTTTAATACTAGATTCAGTTAGGAAGGCAACAAAATCACATATCTGAATCAGATTCAAGGATTCGAAAGCGTTCAGGTGAGTGGATTTAGAATTATACCTTTTGAGTAACGGTATATTTACCGTTTACATTCCCCGTTATCCTTAACATGTTAAATAAATGTAATTTGTGATATTTGCAATATATTTATTTTCATGTATGTTAAGAATATGATATTGTACAAATCTATTCCATTAATCTTCTGTTTGGATTAAGAATTACTATAATACTGAAATTGTGGAATTTACAATAAACATGAATATGATTACTGACGATGTTGTTTAATGAAAAATTGGATATGTTGTAAATCAAATTACAATGAAATTGAGAATAATGGAAAAAGAATAGATGTACCTAATTTGCGTGTAAATTTTACAGTGATTTGGAAATGGTAAATAACGTCTAACTTAGAAAATAAAAAGGGAAAATAGTAGAGGACTTAGATAGGGGAAATTGATACATTTCCATAACGGTAAAATTACTAAGAACGTAGTCGCAAGAAAAGAAAGGAAAAATTAATAAATGTGAAATAGGGATTCTTTTTTCGTATTGCACATTAATCAAATAAAAAGATATATGTATGTCTACGACAAAAATAAAAGAGATAGCTTGCAGCTACGGATCTTAATTTATGTGCACTATGGAAATTTGAACTTTATATCTTTCCACTAATCAATTTATTGAGATGTGTGAAACATTATCCTGAAATAACAAGAGTATATAAAAAGGACCAACGGTAATTAAATGGATGGTACAACAATAAAAGTATGGTTAATGTTAAGGAACCAAGGTAAAATGTGATGAATTGGGAATATAACCTATTACAATTAATAATATGAATGAGAATGTAATATAATAGGTAGGCTTATCCTAGGGAGAAGCGGAATTATAACATGGGTTATAATAAATGAAAATGAGAACTTATTATTAAACCTTAGTTAAGAGAACTAGTTAATAAGTAAACAACAACAGGTTGTAATGACAACGTAAGACGAGGTTATGATCTGGTTACTAATGAACTGTTTTCCCAAAGTGTTCAGATCCTTGCATCACTTCACTTATGTTTTCCAATGATTTGATTGTTTTTTGCAAACCGAATGACAAAACTTTAACCAATATCATGTCTACTCTCCAAAAATTCTACTTGTTAACTGGTTTAAAAATAAATTATGAGAAATTGAACATCATGCTTGCTGGTGTCAGTCATACTCGAACTTCTGAGATACAGGCTTACACTGGTATTACTTGTACTGACACGATCTTATCGTATCTAGGACTGCCTATGACAACGTCTAGAATCACATAACTTCAGTGTCTTCTTCTTTTTGATAGAATAACAAGAAGGATGAACTGTTGGTCTACCAGCTTCCTTAGTCAAGCTAGTAGAATCACTTCGATCAAATCTGTTATTTTTCTGTGCAAGTGTATTGGTCTCACACTTATATACGTCCAAGTAAACTTCACAATATGATATGTTCTGGTTGCATGAAATTTCTTTGGAAAGGTAATATTCATGCTAAATATCTTGCACCTATTTCGTTTGCTAAAATTTCTAGACCTATTAATAAAGTTGGGATTGGCATAATTAACACCAAACTTTGGAATACTGCAGCAATAGCTAGGTACATCGATGATATCCTTAATAACACCACGAGTCTTTAGGTCCGTTGGTCCGTGAAACATGTCCTTAAAGAACATAGTATTTGGTCTTTAAGAACACTCCAAGGATTTAGTTGGACCTGGAAATGTATCAATAAATTAAAGAATATGATATTACCTCACTTCAAATTTGGTTTTGCTGCTTATGACAGGATCAACGTTCGGGAAGACCCATGGCTCGATCACGGTTTTATTTTGAACAATAATATTACTTTCCTAGAAAAGCATGGGTCTGGTGTTCACAATGATACTCTAGTTGGTGATTTGCTTGTACATGAAAAGATTTCCTTGCCCAACACTTCAGTTCAAAATGTTCTACTACTTTGGAACAAAATTGAAGTTTTCAACAATCAACTTGGCGCTCAATGCATTACTTCATGGAACTGGAAAGGTGAGAGTTTCAATATAAAGTCTATGTATCTTTCTTTATCAAATATTACTACGCTTCCTTTATGCAGATGGTACAAAAGGATTTGGAAGAGAGACAACAATGCTAGAGAAAATATGAAATTATGGAAGGTAATTAACCAAGAAATTCTAACCAAGGATAGGCTGGCACACCATGGCATGGACGTTCAGATGGAGTGCATATTCTGTGGAGCTGCGGCAGAGACCATTCAACACATATTTTTCGAATGTGGTAATGTGCATAAAATGTGTACTGAAATTTTTGCAACAAATAGGAAACATCAACTTTCCCTTATCTAGTTCAGAATAGTGGAGGTTCTTCAATTCAAGGACATGCAAGAAGGGGCCGAGAGCAAGGCTTCTTCTGTACGTTCTCAAGAAATCAACCCATGCAGTATGGAATAAACGCAACACATGCATCTTTGACAATACGCAAGCACTGGACTACTCACAATGGAAGCATCAAATTGTGCAACATTAGAGATGGATTAAAGTTCCTCAAATTTACTTATGATCCGGGGATTTTTGAGCTACATTGATAGCAGTTTTCTTTTTGTAATTAAGTGTTTTGTCTTCTGTAGTTAACAGTTGATATGATTTTTTCTCTATTTTATTTTATTTTCTATTCTATCTATGTTGCCTATAATCGTCTTAGCATATCAATAAAAGTGGTAGGGGTCCACTCAACCCCGTCGGCTTTGCCAAAAAAAAAAAAAGAATAAAGTAGACTTATGAAATGAAATACGTTGTACTTAATTATATTAAGTAGACATGTCATAAGAAAACATGAGGACTGGGGAAGGATATACTTAAATTAAGTAAAACATGCTATTGTAACTTGTAAACATGTAATCCGACAATAAATGACATGATAATCGGAAAAAGGGATTTTAGATTACTTTCGTTAATTATAATCCAAGGGTAAAAGGTTTTAGAATATTTTCGTTAATTACAATCTAGGGAATAACATGTTGTCGGCTTATTAATGAACTTAAAACATGATTAAGTTAAAATTGTCAACTTAATAAGATAGTCTTTAAAGGGGTCCGTTCTAATAAGATATAAGGGGATCAGGGAAAACCTAGTAACTTGAATAAAAGTGAATATGTGGATAATCAAGTTAATTAGCAATCTGATAAGATAAAGCAAGCGCGTGATTAAAAGATGTACGAAGGTGAAGAACTAAACGGGGTAGATCTTCGTAGTGTCTAGAGACACAAGAGAATTCCTCCATCTGATTATTATGCTTT
This sequence comes from Allium sativum, assembly GCA_030737875.1. Taxonomy (NCBI): domain Eukaryota; kingdom Viridiplantae; phylum Streptophyta; class Magnoliopsida; order Asparagales; family Amaryllidaceae; genus Allium; species Allium sativum. Next base: position 324,179,770 of record CM060920.1, on the reverse strand, counting down.
ATATTCTGCATGATTGCTCTGCGGAATTGGAGGTAAGCACGCGGCTTCCGAGGGACGTGGTAGGGTACTCTGTGGTGGTCATATGTGTGGTGCATGCTCAGGCTGTACTCGCAGAGGTTTGGTCTGCGGGGTACCACCAGATGAGTATACCTTGACAGCAATGGTAGCATGGCAGTCAGAAGGCTATGGTAGATGGCATTGGATGATTCGGCGGGTTGCCTCGGGAGGCGGGTCATGACCAAGATTCGACAGGTTGCCTTGGAGAGGCGGGTCAGGACCAATACAGAATAATAATCGTCGGATACCTATCATCGGCAATCAGTGTGACGCGGAAAGTCTAGAGCTAAACCTAGAGACCATCGATCTTTCACTATCGAGACGTTGATTGCGGGACACGCCAATTTAGATGTCAGATTGTTTGATAAGGGCACGTCACTTAGATCTTGATGTAGTCTTTTAGTAATTGAGGGAGGACCCAAGGTAGGGCCATAGCCACTGTGAAAATGCAAACCATACTTGGATATCTGTATTGTTGACCTCATAAGTCGGACCTTTGCAAATATTGAAAGCTCCCGACTGAGTTCCGTGCATTGGGTGTAGCCCTATTATGGGACTCATGGTGCAGTAGACAGTACGCACGTGTAAGGGTCCAGATACACGCACTGGGGTGTATCGTAGGCAGTAGGGAATTACTCTGTGTTGAGGCTTGATTCGATAGAGGAGTTTGGATAAGATGATCCGTACGTTTACATGGCATAACGATGGCAGTTCTGTGCGATTACATGGCATAGAGATATAGATTTCCGTACGTGATTTGCGTATAATTGATGTTGTATAAGCTTCTGTGGCGTGACACCGAAGACCGTATAAGGAGAGTACTATGGGATGTACCTTGAGATATTGGGTATGGCTACATATACACTATGTCAGGTTTAATTTACTAGGGAGTAGATGAGCACAACGTGAGTTTAGAGCCTTGAGTGTTGTTAACCCAAATAACATAATAATTAAAAAACATAACTTAACGATATATGTAGGGTTATTTTAGAATGTATAATTTGTCCAGTCGCCAGAACTTTGTATTCTGACCCCCTCCTCATAACATACTCGCAGATTAGGTTTATGACTGATATTTGATAGCTTTGGATTATTATTTCGGTAAGGCTATATTTGATTATTATACTTTATCCATTCCGTTGTGAGATGTTTTACCGAGCTCTGATATATTTATTTTCTCTGTCTTTTCTACGGGATACCAGACAAGCCAACTCGAGCTTCGATAGATTGGGATTTTTTTTTAAAAAAAATGTCTGTCGAAATTTGGGTTGTTATAACAACTCTAAAATCTTTAAAAAAAATAGAGAAAGAAGAGAAAGAGATTCCGAATAATAAATCACAAAAATGCCAAATATAATTTGCAGAAATGGACAGAAGGAATTCAGAAAAAAAAATAGAAATAGTTGTAATAATATGGATCTAAGAATAGAGAATAATCCAGATCTAATACAAGCACAACTACTATTTTATCAATTTGATTCCAACATAAGAAAAATCTAGAAATCACTAAAAACTCACCTAAGACATGCAAATCCAAAGGCCTCGGTGGAAACTTCCCTAATCTATGTACAAAAAACACACTGATTTATGCGTGAACAATCCCCTTTTAATTCGGAGAAGAAATGTGTGGTGGAGGCTAAGAAGTGAAGAATGAGATTTGTGAGGAATGGGAAAGGAGTATAGCTTAGTAATAGATATGGTAGGAAATTTTAGACCTCATGATAATTAGGTTTTTAATCTACATTGTCAAGCTATGGCATCTTAGGTTTAAAAATAGACTAAAGATGTGTCAATTTTAGCAAAAACTAGCATCAATACTTATTCTAGAAAATAATTCTCTATTAAACCATAACAATTGACTTATGTGTCAATCAATGTCCAATTAATTCTTTAACGTGCGTAATTAATTCTACAAGGCATTTGAACCTAATGACTTCTCTATTTATACGCACATATTTAGGGCAATTCAAATTCATTTTAATTAATTGCTAGAATGTGGCAAATTATACATATAATAGAAACTTTTCATAAATATCTAGTAAGTCAAAACACTAAATACCGAATTTGAACATTATTTGCTACTTTGTCAAAACACATATAGTCAATGCATAACTAAGATATATATATATATATATATATATATATATATATATATATATATATATGCATATATACCTTGAATTATAAAAACCATGTTAACTGGTGTGCAATTAACCCTCGCGATTAATTCACAACATGCGACTTATATGTTTTCATATTTTTATTGCATTCTTTTCCTGTTTTGACATGCGTTTCCTAATTCAAATGTGCAATGCGCGTATACTTTGACATTTCAATTATGTATATTTACACAAGATTTCAAATGTTATATTTTTTTTCCTGTTTTATTTTCTACGCATTAATTTTTCTTCCATTTCCAACTGCGTTTAATTTTATTTTCAAACGTGTATCATCTTTAGAATTAATACGTGCATACTTATTTTAATTAGAACGTTACTTAATGTCATTAAATATATATACACCCACACACACATGTGTATATATATATATACGCATGCACGTAAATATATATATATACACACACACATGCACACATACATATATACATATAAATATATATATAGACACACACACACACACACATATATATATATATATACACACACACGCATATGTATAAACACATACACATATATGTAACCTTTTATTTTTATATGTACATACACACATGCATATTTTAGATTGGTCTTATTAAACTTTTAAAAGTATGTTGTTAGTGGGAATCGAACTCAAGATCTCTAGTCTAGGAAATGCATGCTTTACAACTCCACCTAACACATTTTTTGTGCACTAAAATTTTTTAATGCACAAAATTAGAACATAGGAAGTTATTGTTTTATGCGTGTTTCTTTAAAATTTTAAAAGTCAATATTTTCTAAACTATTATCCCAAATATATTAAAATTATATATCAGACTGAACAGTTTAAAAAGATCTTCGCAATAGTAATAAATATGACATCCATCTTATCTTTTTCTATAAATTAATTCTTATTTACTATTTTGTTTTGCACATTACTTCTCAAAAATTAAAATGTCATAACTCCTTTGTTTTAAGTCTTTTTTACGCAAACCAATTATTTATCTGAACCACAAAATCGTAACAGACTCAATGGCGCAATCCCCATTGCCTAATTCCCCATATTTTACAAATTATTCTTTAATTAGTTAATTTATTAATTAACCACTGTTTGTTAAATTTTGGCTTGTTACATTTTCATCTCCTTATAGGATTTCGTCCCCGAAATCTCTAAGGTAGAATAATGATATAAGTGTTTTCACAACCATCTACTCATCCATCATCCACTGACAACCATCGTCCTTAATTTCTCTAATGAAATTTATATACTTATGCGATAGTGTAATGTATATGATCCTAACTAATGCAATATATTAGACGGTCTACTAATTCAGTCGATTTTCTTTTTATGCAATTAAGTCAGTGCCATGGATCCAGATGTATGCAAAGATTCTAATGATAATGGATAATTCTATATGCGTGCATCAAACATCATCCATATGCAACAACCATATGATGACATCCATATATTACAACCATAGAAATAAATAAAATGCAAATACATCCATATGCATATGCAAGTGTCCTAATCAGCCGATCAAAGTGCTTAGTGTGTGTGTGTGTATGCATCCACTGCATCTAATTACAACCACTTTCATCCATTTGCAACCACCAAACATAACATGTTTCAACCATATCTTACCATTGATGGCTTGAATCCTAGGATCTACCTTTCAAAAGGAAATAAAAGAAAGGCCCTAACCAAAGGAAAAAACAAATGATAGAATATCAAAAAGAGAACATCTATAAAAAATAATACGGATAAGAAACTTGAACTTTCCCTACAAGATAAAAGATTTTAGGCTAATTCTATTCATACAACCATAATTCCTTAACATACACCGTAAAATGAAATAAAATAGCATAAACCAAAAATTTCTTTTCATACACCATGTCTTTCACAAAATTACCCTTTTATATTTTCATCACCTTTCCTCTCTTTAACCTTAAAAATAAATTACATAAAACAGGGAATTCATTGCAATATATTTACCTAAAACTAAAAAAAACTTTTATTTTAACACTAGTATCTTAAATTATTTGATTTTTTTATTTTTAAATCACTTTTAATTTTAGATGATGGAAATTTGAACTTATTTTTTTAAATATTAGAAAGTTAAGCTAGTTAAATTTAAACATGATTAGATTTGAATGAAAGATTGAAGAATTTGGTACTCTGTATAACATTAATTCACGACGCCATAGTTTGCCTACTGCAACGAAAGTCCAAGGTGTTGTTAGCTAAAATGTTGCCATAGCTATGCTGATTTTTGTGTATTGCAATGCACTCTTCAATGTGTTACCATAGATATCAAATTGTGTTGCAGTAGCTATAGTTATAAACTTATAAGTTTAATTTGCCACGCCATCAATCTGCATCTATAAAAAGAAGCATATCAATCCGTCAATTTACCTTTTAAAAACAACATCTGACGTCGACACCTCACCAATCTGTTAATATACTTCACCACCAATAGGAAATCAATTTACATTACTCACTAGATTCCTCTTTCTCAGTTTCTCATATTTGTTCGTTTTCAACCTGAAATTTCCAATTCCAATCCCTAATTTTCATTCACCTACTTCTTCCACTCCAACCCTCTCTGCATTCTCCACTTCTTCCATCGAGTCCTCGACTCCAAACGTACCCACTTCTCCCCTTCCCCATCATCAAACGGCAGTCAATCCAAGAAAAAAGGTGCTAGCTTTTTATCATGTTTTTCTCATGTACGATTCTGTTGGTTTTTTATCATCGCTATTCATTAGTCTACCGAGAAACGGAAATTATTATCACCATGAGTATAATTTTGTTTGGTTGGTGGTGTTTTTTGTGGTTATGTTGTATGTTGATTCACTGAAATGTTCTTTGAGCAGCTATTGGGTTGTTAATCAATTTAATAACATAGAACTTTAGTTCCTAGTGAACTGCTCATGTTGGTGGTGTTCTTTGAACTGCTCGGGTTTCCCAGATTGTTGTTGTCTATGATGATTGAGACATGATACACTGGTTTATGAAAATGGTTTCATAAGGATGTTTACATATACATGATAGTTATCATTTCTTAAGTATTATTATGATCTGTATGCATAAGACCGTCTAATAAGTATATGCATGATTTCTTAAGAGTGTGTGTGTGTGTAAGACTGGCTAATAAATATACGCATGTTTTGTTTTGGTTATGCACACAAATAGTGAATACATGAAATACATGCCTGAAAGCCTACTGAATGATTTGCAGTTTGTGATGTCACTTCAATTTGAGTTCAATGGCCTCTCAATCAATTTCTACTTCAAATTCGTCAACAGCGGCTGGGAGAAAGAACTGCCACCACAAAATCTCAGCGAAGATGAGGACTGTGAAGGTAGGGTCGAATGCAGGGAAGAAGTTTTTTGGTCGCTTCATATGGCCAGTAAGTATAAATTAGGTTTTTTTGGGTGCTTTTTCGATTATCATATCTTTTATTGATGTTTTAGTCGAGAATTTAAGATATGTACAGAATGGCAATTGCGGGTATTTTATGTGGCATGACGAAGTGTATGAAATCAACAGCAATGTTGAATTGGATGACACTACTGTTAAATTGATGGAAAAAGAAAAGACTATATCGCCTCGTAGAAAAGAAGACAATTGAAGAAAAGATGCTGAACCAAGAGCAAAAGAGGGCAAAAGCTGATGAATTTGTGGCAAATATGAAGGTAGAGTTGGCCCTAATGCGCATTAAATGGGGAAAACACGAGAAAGGAGAAAAATTCTTTGCAAAAGCTTTAGCTATGTCCTGGATCATGTTTGGAGTTCTTTTGTGTCTTGTTATGGCAATGTAGAGTAGTGAAGTAACATGAAATAGTATGCATGGGCAGTTTTTCAGGTATAAGTTTAAGTTTTGTCGCATTCTAGATTAGTGATAATTTTTGCCACATTGCAGATTAGTGATAATTTTTGTTGCCCATTAAACCTAAATTACTGATTACTGATAATTTTATCCACATTGTAACTATCTAATTGTTTACTCAGTATACACCTGTATACACACTGTGCCTCTGTTATACTATGTATACACATTATTTAGATCAGCATACGCTTGTATCCACATTGTAACTCAGTTATGTAATTGAAACGCAAATGCAAATGAAACTCAGTTATGTTTAGATCAGTATACACTTGTATGCAAATTATTTAGATCAGTTATGTAACTCAGTTATGTTTAGATCAGTACACTTGTATCCACATTGTGCCTCTGTTATGTAACTCAGTTATGTGAATGAAACGCAAATGCAAATGAAACTCAGTTGTGTTTAGATCAGTATAAACTTGTATACACATTGTTTAGATCAGTTATGTAACTCAGTTATGTTTAGATCAGTACACTTGTATACACATTGTTTAGATCAGTATACTATGTTATACTGAAATGCAAATGGAATTCAGTTATGAAACTCAATTTGTGCTAAAAGGAAACTCAGTTATACTATGACCATAGTTTGTGCTAAAATGAAATTGAGGCATGCATACCTCTTATTTTGTGCTAAAATGCAACTGATGTATGCAGGAGAAGGAGGTAGTGATGAGATTGTTCAAGAACTTGTTACTGAAGGCACAAGAGGCACTCAATGCAGTAGAGGCATTGAACGCATTGGAGGCTTGCGCTATATTTTGAAATTGTTTTAGTTTTATATAAACATGAATTTATTACTAGCTGTGTTTGTAACTGAAATGTATGTAAAATTGAATTTAGTGGCTATGTTTTGTTATTTTGTAGTTGACTAAGTACTACTTGTGTTTGCCGGTTAATTTGAAATAAAAAGTTCTTTGTTAATTTCAATGTGATGTTATGTTAAGTTATGTTGTCATATATATGATATAATGTTGCAGTATGTGATGTTAAATGTTTCCATAGCTATGATATAGTGTTGCCATTAGATGGTAAAATTATTGCCATAGATTTATGCATGTGGGCCCCACAACAGGATTCCGTAAACCCGGGCTATAGATTTTAGTGGGTCCCACATTTTTGTAAAGCTAGTACATGCGGCAACACCAGTACAGATGTTGGCTTAGGGTCGCAAAGATGTTGCCTTTGACTATAAGGCAACGCGGCAAAATGCATCACCAAGAAAGTGTTGCCACAAATCATTTTTCGTCTATAGCAACACTTTTTGGCACTTTCTGCATTACTTCTTCCATGCTGCAATATGCAATCTGTGGCGTAGTGATTTTAGTAGTTAGTTTTAAATTTTAATTTTTATATTTAATTAAAGTGAAAACTATTAAAATTGCCTATGTATAAATGTTGCTTGTAACAATATGAATATATTTTAATCCTCAAAAGAAATATAAAATTAATTTAACCAGTGATATAAATCAATTTATAATATAATAACTTTACAAAAGAAATTATATTGAGTATACATAGTGCAAACAAGGGAGAATTGTACATATTTTCATTCTTTAATATTGATTCTTTTCTAATAAGGTCATTTTGGTCTGAAATTTTATTTAAAATCCCATGGTGTAGGTAAAGAAATTTGCGGTGTTTGAATAGAATTTGCCAAGATTTTATTACTGAACTCGTTAGTGTATTATCACCATTAACTCAAACTTTTCTCAAACTTCTAGTCTAAATGGTTTTGCATGCAATTTCCGAGTCAAATAAATTCGCTAGAGAACTTCCTTCTCTTATCCATTCCCAAATACTTTAGGAAAAAGTATTCCAAGTTTTTCGTTTGCTTTCTTTTTAAACTGTTATACATAGCTAAATCATTTGATTATCAAATCATACCCACAATCCAATTTATAGCCTTTTCCCTTTCTATCTTGTCCTCCTTTTATTCCACTATATTGTCTAGCCCTATAAGGACTAATTTCTTATATATGTATATATCAAAACTTATTTTATTACTACTTTTTTTTTTCAAAATCTCAGTGATATAACTTCATATTCGTAAGGAAAATTTTAATTTAATTTCTGGAAAGTATATATAGTTACTTTTATGAAATTCCCAAGAATACGAATGTCATACAAAAACATATTAGTCCCGTACAAAGTTCAATTTTTGAAATCCTATGTGTGGTCATGGGGTTTATACTCAAAGTGGTTTTTAAAAATTTCTTTTTTCTTCAAAACACTCTTTTCAAACTCATTCCTTAGAACACAATTATATACTATGTCAGTAATCCATTTTAAACCCTTATATCCATTTAATCGTTTTTTTCCACTGGCCAAACTTATTACTTACCTTCATATTATGGTCATAAAAGATTTTTCTTACTAATTTGATCCCCATGATTAGGTCATAAGTCGCATATTTTTTCCTAATAGAAGTTCTAGGGCCCTTATTACTTGTCCTAATGACAACTATGACAAATGCCAAACCTAAATCATAAAGCATAATCAATGGTGAATTCCTACCAAACTTCAAATTTTGGGTTATATCTTTTAAGTTTCAAAGAGAACTTACCATACTATAAGATACTTCCATAGAGGTTATATGAACTCTTATACCTAACAGTCAAGAACTTAATGCCAACTATATTCTTAATTTTACAAGGAAATCCTGAAAATTATCAGGCACCCAAACTTAACTCATTCTTCCTTGTTTCAAATTCCTATTCTTTGTAGAGGATAGTAATCCATAATTACTGAAATTTCAAATTTTACTTACAATAGGTAACGTACATCCATGACAGACTAAAAATAACAGTAGTTAGTCCAAGATAACTACTCTCACGGGTTCCCTTACTAATGTTACACAGAAGTAATACTAAAGTATTACCATGAAATCATTTAAAGAAAGTTCCTTATTTTGTTTCCACTGCATATTCTAGACAAACAAACCCTTTTTTGTAGTCAAGATAAACCTGCACTTGGTTAATTAATCCATCCTTCAAAATTTTATACCTCAAAAACCTTAATATATAAGCACTTTAATCAAACTCTACCACCAGTGTCAAAATCAGAAATAACCAATTAATTGGTTAACTAACTAGACCCAAAAACAACTTGTACACAGAAATGCCCCAACAATTTCTTAAATCAAAATTTCTAGTTTCAACCCGACTCACCATATAGTCATGTTAATCTCTCTATGGGGTCAAAAAACTATTATTAGGTCTAGAAAAATACTGTGACGGCCCGCCCCGCACCAACCGACATTTACTCCAAAGATTGCGATGTACACATATCTAGTTAGCACGGAACGGTCGTCAGAAGAAAAGAAAGAAGATGAAGAATCAACAAAGATCCTGTAGAATGTCTCATAGCACATGGAACAAAATATAATAACAACATACTTGACATAAAACAGGTGAGACAGTGTATAAGCTGAAACAAACTATCATAGCAGCGGAAAATCTAAAGTACAGCTTATGGTCCAAAGCCAACATTATTACAACTTTTAAAAACTGTCTCAAAAAGCTAAACAAGAAAGGTACACTACTAATGCCCAAAGTAGTGATCAGCAACGACACAGGGAGGATATCTATATATATCATACGTGGAAGCCTCATGCTCGCCTCCGAATCCGCTACTCGCGCATCACCAGCTAACCTGTCTCTAGTATGCTCGTGAGAGCACCTAGAGTAGTAAGAAGAGACATAAAACTCTGGGTCAGACAAAAAGTCTGGTATGAGCGATAAGCAGCTAAACAGAACAATAACAGGTATACTAAACCATACCTGAACCTGGACCTACAACCAAAGAGTTAGCACTACATACTGTACAACACTCTAGGGTGCCATAACAAATGGTGTAAGAAATACGGGGGTGGGGCGTGCATGTCATAGTGATGGCAAACAAGTCAAACATAGCAACCATCCTCACATCTCTCACTCAGTGCGTAAAGTATACGATATCCATCACTTCGATCACCCAATACTTTGCTATGATCACTCTGCCCCATGAAGTCACAACGGCTTCACTGCACTGATCCATAGCCACTAATCCTTCGCTATGTCCACCTTGCCCCATGGAGTCGTACACACCCCACTGCACTGGCTCATAGCCTTACTAATCCTTTACTATGTCCACTCTGCCCTATGGAGTCACAATGGCTCCATTGCACTGGCTCATAGTCTTACTACAATCACTTTACCCCTCGAGTCATGGTGACTCTACTGCACTGATACGTAGTCCTGCTACGATCACTTTTCTCCTCGAGTCATAATGACTATACTGCACTGATACGTAGCTCATCATTCCTTTCAGTGGTGAATCGAAGTTATGAACGTTGACAACTCCTTAGCACACGTCCCGCAGCAAATCCCAACCATGAAGAGAACTCATTGGTTCCCAACTCGATCCAGAGCTCTGACTTCCAATTGGACTACCTTTGCATCTCGGGTTTTTGGTTATCACCGGATTGGTTCGGTTGTCAGCTTTTCTTCTCTGTCGGTTCGGATCGGTCTCCTCCAATTGCTCCAGGTCGGATCGTGGCCTCCAAATCCCTTCGTAGTACATCGGTTCGGTTCAGGTGCTCTCTGGTGGGTCGGGTCTGGTAGGTGCATCTTGGTTCGGTTCGGTGTACCCTTGCTCCATCGGTTCGGTTCGGGTTCCTGGTCTCCGATCCGATCCCCATCCCCTTCCTCTTCTGTTCCGATCCTCTTCTCTTCCCTCCGTCCCTGGCTTGATCTTCTGGTCCGATCCGATCCCAATTCAACCACAGTGGCCTTCCTTTTTTCCATACTTTATCTCGTGCTAAGCCTCGGTTCGGTTCGGTGATCCCTTGCCCAGTCCACTATCCGGTCCGAGCCCATTCCCCCGATCCGATCCGAAAGCCTGCACCATTTTCTGCAACTTTTTCAGCGATTTGTTTACGCCACTCGATGGCATTTTCGACCATTCTATCTATTCTAATCAATCACAAAGCATACCATACAGCCATAGCAACAAGTAGATGTGACCTCAAACACCAAACCATAAATATGATAGGTTAAAATGGATCAAACATAGCCAAAACCTCATATTTTCCCTTAAACATGTTCAAGCATAATTAATGATAGGATTAGAAAAACTTAACCAAATTAACCCAAGTTCATATACATCATTTAAGAATTTATGAATATTTTTCCAGATTTTTATCATGTTTAAATTCACTAATTAACACTAATTACCCTTAATTAACCATAATTAGTGAGGAACTATGCAAATCACTCACCTTAGCCACAAATAAACCTTAGATATGAAATAAATCTCTGATATGGAACGAATACCAATGCTAAACAGCAGTTCCAATGTTGATTTGGTGAAGATCTCCCTTGATTGGATGTTGCTAAGCTTAATCCTTGATTAGAAAGTGATTTGGAGGTGATTTAGAGGTTGGAGGTCATTTTTAGGGTTTCTAAGAGGTAAGTGGAGGCTAGAAAACTGAAATGGAATGAAACCCTAACTCATTTCAGCCTCCCCATAACCCTAATCCCGAAATGGGTTATGGGCCCATTCACTAATCACCCTATTTGGCCCGGTTAAGGAGTTTTTCACCTTCCAAACCTTATTTCAGCCATATCTCCTAAACGGTAAGTCCGTTTTTCGCATGTGACCACTCTACGGAAAGGTAAACCATCATCCGAAGCCAATGGAAGTGGTTTCAGGTCAAAACTCCTTTCCTATCAAAAGTTATGGCCCAAACAAGATCAACTAGAGGCAAAACGGTCATTTAAAAATCGGCAAAAATCATGAACATGGAAAATGACCCCAATGGTCGTTTCCCAAAGCCACATGACCATACGACTTCATATAAGAAAGAAATAAATATTCTACGATCCTCCGATGCTTAGAATGCGGGTTGTTACATTCTCCCTCCCTTAAGAAATTTCGCCCCCGAAATTCCCTAACCAAAACACACAAAGGGTCCTGCATGCCCATCAGTCATAAAACAACAATCAAACATGCAAAACAAGTCTATCCTAGCATGCAGAATAACTAAATTGCAAAGTAAATCTTACCAGACAAATAGTTCTAGATACGTCTTCCTAATGCTCTCCTCTGTCTCCCAAGTACAGTCATTCTCGTTCTCGCCCCACTGAACCTTGACTAACTTCACCGCCTTCCTTCGAAGTTGCTTCGTATCGTGCTCGACAATACGAATCGGCTTGCGGTTCCCAACCGCCTCGGGTTCCACTTCGAAGTCCTCTAACTGGTCAGGTGAAATAGTCATGTCTGGGTCGTGCACGAACTTCCTTAGCTGGGAAACATGATATACGTTGTGAACTCCCGCCATCTTCTCGGGTAAGTCAACTCTATACGCCAAATTCCCAACTTGTTCGAGAACTGGGAATGGGCCAACAAATCTTGGTGCCAACTTGCCTCTCCTGCCAAATCGTATCGCGCTCTTCAGCGGAGAAATCTTGACAAACACCAAGTCACCAACGGAGAATTTTAAGTCTCTTCTCCTCTTATCAGCATAACTCTTCTGCCTATCCTGGGCAACCTTCATTCGTTGTTGAATTATCTTGATCTTGTCTGAAGTTCCTCTTACCACATCTGGTCCAAGCACAAACTTCTCACCGGTCTCTATCCAACATGATGGTGAGTTGCACGATCTTCCGTACAAAGCTTCATATGGAGCCATACCGATACTGGATTGGTAGCTATTATTATATGCAAACTCTACTAGATGCAAATGGTCATCCCATGATCCACCTAAATCCAATATACAAGCTCTCAAGAGATCTTCCAATATACGATTCACCCTCTCTGTCTGACTGTCGGTTTGAGGATGATACGCGGTACTGAGATATAATTCCGACCCTAGAGCCTCTTGTAAGCTCTTCCAAAACCCACTAGTAAACAACGGGTCTCGGTCACTCACAATGCTTTTAGGTACTCCATGAAATCTCACTACCCACTTCATATACAGCTCGGCTAACTTAGCTGCCGTTCTAGTCGATTTGACTGGTATAAATTTTGCACTCTTGGTCAATCGATCCACAATTACCCAAATGATATCATGTCCTGATTTAGTTCTTGGTAAACCATCAATGAAATCCATCGAGACTTGCTCCCATTTCCATTCAGGAATTTCTAATGGTTGTAACAAACCACTAGGCTTCTTTTGCTCGGCTTTAACTAGCTGGCAATTCATGCACTTGAATATAAACTTCCCAACGTCTCTTTTCATCCCTTCCCAGTAGTAAGTCTGCTTCATGTCTCTATACATCTTATCACCACCGGGGTGTATAGTCAGTTTTGAGTGATGACATTCCCTAAGCACTTCATCTCTCAAGCCATTCACGTTGGGTACAACTAGTCTTCCATTCTTTCGAAGCCATCCTTCTCGATCAAGCCCATACAAACTCATCTCCTCACCGTCGATATTCATCTCTAGCTTGGAGATGATTTCCAATAGATTAGGATCGTCCCTTTGACTGGAACCAATCCTCTCAATCAAAGTGGGTCTGATCGTCAAACTAGCTAACATCTCTGGATCCAATTCGCACTTTGGTATGAAATCATACCCTGTGATATACTCCAGTTGCTTCCATTTAAGAAATATAGCCCCTAAACTGGCATGTCTCCTACTCAACGCATCGGCTACCGCATTGCCTTTCCTAGGTGTATATGCGATATCAAAATCATACGAAGCCAAGAACTCTAACCATCTCTGTTGACGGAGATTCAGATCCTTCTGAGAGAAGAGATACTTTAACGATTTATGATCGGTAAACAACTCAAATCTCTCTCCCAAGAGATAATGTCTCCACATCTTCAACGTGAAAACGATCGCCGCCAATTCCAAATCATGGGTAGGATACCTTTTATCATGCGGCTTTAGTTGCCGACTAGCATAAGCTATAACCCTACCTCCTTGCATCAATACAGCACCTAGTCCGGTACCACAAGCATCTGTATATATCGTCATCTCTTCATTCCCTTTAGGAATGACTAACACTGGCGCACGCGTCAACTTTTCTTTTAGACTCTTGAATGCATTCTCACACACTCCGTCCCACACGAAGGCTTGATTCTTCTTAGTCAACTGAGTCAATGGTGCCGCTATCTTGGAGAAGTCCTGGATAAACTTACGATAATATCCAGCTAACCCCAAGAAGCTTCTTACGTCTGTTGCATTCTTGGGCGTAGACCAATCCTGTACCGTAGCCACCTTCGCAGGGTCCACGGCAATACCATTCTCTGAAACAACATGGCCCAAGAATCTCACTTCTCTCCTCCAGAAGTGACACTTAGAAAATTTCGCTTTCAATTGGTGTTTTCTCAACACCTCCATCACTATCCTCAAATGTCCCTTGTGTTCTTCCTCTGTCCTCGAGTAAACAAGGATGTCGTCTACGAACACAAGAACAAACTTATTCAACTGATCTCTGAATACTCTATTCATAAGATCCACGAAGTATGTTGGTGCATTGGTCAACCCAAATGGCATGACCAACCACTCATAGAATCCAGACGGCGTCCGAAATGCCGTTTTAGCTATACTATCAGCTGCTACTCGGAGCTGATGAAATCCTGTCGTGAGGTCCAACTGGGAGAACACTCTTGCTCCTTCCAGTTGATCAAACAAATCATCTATCCACGGTAGAAGATACTTATTCTTCCTCGTCACCTTATTCAACTCGCGATAGTCCACACACAAACGAAGGGAACCATCTGCCTTAGTGGCAAACACAACTGGTGCTCCCCACTCGGAGACACTTCTTCTAATAAACCCCTTCTTCAAAAGATTGCTTACTTGCACCCCGAGCTCTCGCTGCTCCTTTGGTGCCATACGACGAAGTGGCATCACTATAGGTCTGGCATCTTTCACTAAATCAATACGGAACTCAATCTCTCGGTGTGGTGGAAATCTGGTCACTTCCTCGAAGACGTCCGGATACTGGCCAACCACGGGCACATCTGACAACTCATCATGCGGGATGTCGAGGGAATTTATAAAACTAGCCATTACCCCATCACTAGGTAGACTACCAAACACTACCCTCCGCCCATCATCCGCCCTAATTGTCACCAAAAAGCCCGCACAGTCTACCACCACCCCGTATCTTTGGAGCCAATCGACCCCCAATATAATGCCATACCCAGTAAAGCCCAAAACAAAGCAATCACAAACAAACATACATCCATGACTCGATAAGACCAAATTTCGGCAAATCATACTAAGGTTAGTCGAACCACCAATCGGGTTCGTCACAACCAATAGTCTATCGACAATCTCAGGTTCCAGTCCCAACCTATCTACCAGGTCACTAGATATGAAGGAACGGGAAGCCCCAGTATCAAACAAAACTCGAACAGATATATCAAGAATAGAAAGCATACCTTGAATGACGACATTCTTTCCTTTCTCCGCCGCAGTTGGGGCATTCGACGAAGAAGGAATAGCATTAATAGCATATGCTTTCAGAATCTGCTTCTCTTTAAGAGGTTGTGGACATTTGTCCTTATGATACCCCACTTGGCCACAGTTGTAGCACTTCCTATCCGCTGGCTTGGCCCGACATTCTTTGGCATAATGGCCCTTCTTACGACAGCTGAAGCACTCAACATCTTTCTTACTCTTTTTTTGGCCATCCTTGGTTTGGTTTTGCTTCCTCTTATTCTGAGAGTTGTTCTTGCCTCCACCGCTCGCTTGCGGTTTTGGCCCTTCTGCAGATGCAACCTCAGTCTTCGACTTAGGGTAAAGACTCTCCGATCTCAAAGCTTTCCCAACAATTGACTCAAACGTCTTATCGATGTGGTTAATAACCCTTTCCCCCAAGTATCCATCTAGACCAGTAATGAACTTCTCATTCCTCTTCTCAGGAGTATCGATAAGAGATAGTCCATACTTCGACAAAGTATCGAACTCAGCAATATAGTCCGAGACTGCCCTACCATTCTGCTTAAGCTCCAAGAACTTCCAAAACAATTCTGACTTCTGAGCAGCTGGGATAAACTTGTCGCTAAAGCGAGCCTTAAACTGATCCCAAGTAACTTGATCTTCTAGAGTGGCTGTCTTAATAGCATTCCACCAATTCATCGCTCGCCCTTGCAGCTGACGAGACGCTAGCCTTCTCTTCATCGCATCCTTAATACCCAAGTCGTCGAAGATACGATCACAGCTATCCAACCAATCCTGAACATCTGTGGCCAACTCTGTTCCGTGGAACGGCTTCCCACCAAGGTAGTGTAATCCTTGGACAGCTTAGCGAAATCGGCCCTAGGCGCCTGCACTACTGGACCATCACCATTACCGGGATTGGGAACTGCTCCCTGAACATCCCTAAGCATCTCTCTCATGAAGTTAGTGAACATCGTTCTCATGTCGGGAGCATTCCCATTATTGGCCCCTCTACCAGCACCCTTCGTATCTCGACTCATCGTTCAATCTGTAAAGAGAAAACGATTAACTATCTCCGATCCATAGTGGTGCTAGTGCAGTACGACTTCATCCTTATACTACTAATAGTATATATATAGCTTTTGAAAACCAAAGTAATCACAAATACGCGCTCTCATATACGTACTATCTCTCCCTAGTGTCTTTCCCTAGGTTAACTACGCAACCTAGAGCTCTGATACCAAATGTGACGGCCCGCCCCGCACCAACTGACATTTACTCCAAAGATTGCGATGTACACATGTCCAGTTAGCACGGAACGGTCGTCAGAAGAAAAGAAAAAAGATGAAGAATCAACAAAGAACCTGTAGAATGTCTCACAGCGCATGGAACAACATATAATAACAACATACTTGACATAAAACAGGTGAGACAATGTATAAGCTGAAACAAACTATCAAAGCAGCGGAAAATCCAAAGTATAGCTTATGATCCAAAGCCAACATTATTATAACTTTTAAAAACTGTCTCAAAAAGCTAAACAAGAAAGGTACACTACTAATGCCCAAAGTAGTGACCAGCAACGACATAAGGAGGATATCTATATATATCATACGTGGAAGCCTCCTGCTCGCCTCCGAATCTGCTACTCGCGCATCACCAGCTAACATGTCTCTAGTCTGCTCGTGAGAGCACCTAGAGTAATGAGAAGAGACATAAAACTCTGGGTCAGACAAAAAGTCTGGTATGAGCGATAAGCAGCTAAACAGAACAATAACAGGTATACTAAACCATACCTGAACCTGGACCTGCTAGGGCTGTCAACGGATACTTTCGGATACAGATAGTGCCATATCCGTATCCGCATCCGAAACCATTTTCGGATATCGGATATCCGTATCCGCGAATACGGACGAATATCGGATAATTATCCGCTCCGCCAACAATCGATAAATCAATGAATATAAATGAATTTTTTTAGCTTAATATTAATCTTTTTCAACTTAATTAATTACTAAATTGCTAAAAACAAATAAATATGATGATAATATATAATTTTGAGCAATTAGCATGCATTTAGTAGACTTTTAATTTTGCAAATTAATAAATTAGTATATTTAATTATGTTAAAATACACATAATTTATGCTATAATGGGGAAAAAAAGCGGACGGATAATTTTCGGATGCGGATATGCCTATATCCGCATCCACTTTCCCGGATATCGGATATTTATCCTCTTTTCGGATACGGATGCGGACGGATTTCGGATTTTTCGGATATCCATTGACAGCCCTAGGACCTGCAACCAAAGAGTTAGCACTATATATTGTACAACACTCTAAGGTGCCATAACAAATGGTGTAAGGAATACGGGGGTGGGCGTGCATGTCATAGTGATGGCAAACAAGTCAAACATAGCAACCATCCTCACATCTCTCACTCAGTGCGTAAAGTATACGATATCCATCACTTCGATCACCCAATACTTTGCTATGATCGCTCTGCCCCATAAACTCACAACGGCTTCACTGCACTGATCCATAGCCACTAATCCTTCGCTATGTCCACCTTGCCCCATGGAGTCGTACACACCCCACTGCACTGGCTCATAGCCTTACTAATCCTTTACTATGTCTACTCTATCCCATGGAGTCACAATTGCTCCACTGCACTGGCACATAGTCTTACTACGATCACTTTGCCCCTCGAGTCATGGTGACTCTACTGCACTGATACGTAGTCCTGCTACGATCACTTTGCCCCTCAAGTCATAATGACTCTACTGCACTGATACGTAGCCCATCATTCCTTTCAGTGGTGAATCGGAGTTATGAACGTCGACAACTCCTTAGCACACGTCCCGTAGCAAAGCCCAACCATGAAGCGAACTCATTGGTTCCCAACTGGATCCTGAGCTCTAAATTCCATTTGGACTACCTTTGCATCTTGGGTTTTTGGTTATCACCGGATCGGTTCGGTTGTCAGCTCTTCTTCTCTGTCGGTTCGGATCGGTCTCCTCCAAGTGCTCCGGGTCGGATCGTGGCCTCCAAGTCCCTTCGTAGTACATCGGTTCAGTCCGGGTGCTCTCTGGTGGGTCGGGTCGGGTAGGTGCATCTTGGTTCGGTTCATTGTACCCTTGCTCCATCGGTTCGGTTCGGCTTCCTGGTCTCCGATCCGATCCCCATCCCCTTCCTCTTCCGTTCCGATCCTCTTCTCTTCCCTCCGTCCCTGGCTTGATCTTCTGGTCCGATCCGATCCCAGTTCAACCACAGTGGCCTTCCTTTTTGCCATACTTTATCTCGTGCTAAGCCTCGGTTCGGTTCGGTGATCCCTTGCCCAGTCCACTATCCGGTCCGAGCCCATTCCCCCGATCCGATCCGGAAGCCTGCACCATTTTCTGCAACTTTTTACAGCGAGTTGTTTACGCCACTCGACGGCGTTTTCGACCATTCTATCTATTCTAATCAATCACAAAGCATACCGTACAGTCATAGCAACAAGTAGAAGTGACCTCAAACACCAAAACATAAATATGATAGGTTAAAATGGATCAAACATAGCCAAAACCTCATATTTTCCCTTAAACATGTTCAAGCATAATTAATGATAGGATTAGAAAAACTTAACCAAATTAACCCAAGTTCATATCAGAGGTCTAAAACATCATTTAAGAATTTATGAATATTTTTCCAGATTTTTATCATGTTTAAATTCGCTAATTAACACTAATTACCCTTAATTAACCATAATTAGTGAGGAACTATGCAAATCACTCACCTTAGCCACAAATAAACCTTAGATCTGAAATAAATCTCTGATATGGCACGAATACCAATGCTAAACAGCAGCTCCAATGTTGATTTGGTGAAGATCTCCCGTGATTTGATGTTGCTAAGCTTAATCCTTGATTAGAAAGTGATTTGGAGGTGATTTAGAGGTTGGAGGCCATTTTTAGGGTTTCTAAGAGGTAAGTGGAGGCTAGAAAACTGAAATGGAATGAAACCCTAACTCATTTCAGCCTCCCCATAACCCTAATCCCGAAATGGGTTATGGGCCCATTCACTAATCACCCTATTTGGCTCGGTTAATCAGTTTTTCACCTTCCAAACCTTATTTCAGCCATATCTCCCAAACGGTAAGTCCGTTTTTCGCTTGTGACCACTCTACGGAAAGGTAAACCATCATCCGAAACCAATGGAGGTGGTTTTAGGTCAAAACTCCTTTCCAATCAAAAGTTATGGCCGAAACAAGATCAGCTAGGGGCAAAACGGTCATTTAAAAATCACCAAAAATCATGAACATGGAAAATGACCCCAATGGTCGTTTCTCAAAGCCACATGACCATACGACTTCATATAAGAAAGAAATAAACATTCTATGATCCTCCGATGCGTAGAATGCGGGTTGTTACAAATACCTAAGTGCAAAACAGTCAACTATTGCTATTACTACATACTGGGAGATTTATCATATCTGTAAAGGATAGTTTCGTTAGGCCTACAATACCGATGCCCTACATGTCTAAGCTCACACCAACATGGCTATGGCCCCGCGCAGCCACCCCATTGGTGAATTAAAGATAAAGAAACTCCTAAATTAGATAAAATAAGAGAACTTGAAGGAATAAAGATAGATATCGTTCCTCCTCTCCCTAACCATTACCTCTCTCCATTACTTAGTCCTTTTGATTAGCACATTATCTACAATCCATTTGATATCAACGCTTTTATATTACTTTTTTACTTACTACCCTTATAAGTTTACTTTTTAG
The DNA here is from genome assembly GCA_030737875.1 of Allium sativum. Lineage (NCBI taxonomy): Eukaryota > Viridiplantae > Streptophyta > Magnoliopsida > Asparagales > Amaryllidaceae > Allium > Allium sativum. Next base: position 324,159,532 of record CM060920.1, on the reverse strand, counting down.
GGAGTTTTACTTATTCCTAATTTATCGATTACCGAAAACGTACAAAATAACTATTTACATAGCATAAGATAATCTAATTAGTAGAAATCCGTAATTGCAAGACATTTCTATTTCATTATTTTTAGTTTGTTGAATAATTGGTAATCTGGCTATGTCCTTATTTTGCACTATTCCAAATTCTTTTTCTTTTACTCTTTCAAGTAAGATTTCTTTATTAATTACAAACTACGGAAATATTTTTTTTTCTAACCAACCAATCTAGGTTATTTCATAAATTCCTAACTTGATACTAATCCTTAAGCTAAATGACGTCTTTACGAAACTCCAGAATGATAATTTTATGTCACTTTGCCACCCATGTCCTTCAAGGTTGTCCCATTCTTGGAAAGCTTCACTTATTATTTGTCAAGTAGCGAGTTTCTCTCTAGCTTTTGTTTTTCCCAATTATTAAGTTAAATAGGTTTATCCATAGTCGAAAGTTCAAGATATAACGATTTGAGGTTTCTAAATATATGATAACTCAAATGGGTCGCCTTATAAATAACTCAACGAAGAAAGGATAGGGTTCATAATTCGAAAGAGTCAAAGGAAAGTTGTACTTAACTAGAAAGGATATACTTTTATTCTCAAAAATAGCTTTTGATTTCTAAAAATATGTTTTCTTTCAAGAATATTTTCTTTTAAAACAAAATTTTAGTGATCTTGTAGCCTCTTAGGCTTTGGTACCAAATATAACACCCCACACCCCTTAATGTTATTCTAATATAGAATCTCGTTAAGAAATATGAAGCGTTGTAGGTATAAAGACAATAAACATCACAAAGACTAAGATTTCATAGGACATAAAATAATAAATTCACAGTAGAAAAATAATATTAAAGTAACAAAATCATTCTCATTATTTCAAACAAACCATATTGTTTTAATATAGCATGTGTTAAATCTCAGTCAAGATAACAATATTAGAGTACAAAAATAATAATATCCCCAAATAGCAAAAAAAGTACAAGAAAACAATGGAAACAAACAATGAAAGTAGTTCATCTCAGCAAGAGCCTTCATCTACTAAGCAATCCAAGCCATGCACATCCTTTCTAAGAGCCTAGGGGAAGAAAAAGGAAAGAAGAAAAGGAGAAAATGGATCAGATAAAAAGTCTGGGTGAGCTGTTTGTGCACACCTAAAAATGTTTGTGCACACCTAAAAGTGAACAAATTGGACCAACTTACATCCATAACATAACGTGGTACGTGCCCTTACCTCAAGGTGAGACCGAACTGATAAAATCATATGCTACATGGAATGGATCCCAAGCAACTTGGCTCAAATCCCCCAATCCTTGATTTGACCACCAAAACAATTTAGTTTATTAAGCCCGGCAATGGGGAGTACTGGGCATACATTGTAAATTAACATGTTTATATTAAAGCCTGACAACAAGGAGTACTAGGCTAAAACCCGACAACATAAAGTATTGGGTTCATAATACAAATTAACATGTTTATATCAAAGCCCGACAACAAGGAACACTGGGCTAAAAGCTGACAACAAGGAGTTTTGTGTTCATACTACAAATTAACATGTTTATATTAAAGTCTGACAACAAAAAGTACTAGGCCCAAACTACAAATTCACATGTTTATATGTATTATGATTTCAATCATCATAATTATGTCATTTTTCTAATTATGGTCCATTGCTATCAAAATTAGTCAAATAGGCATTAATTCAGTCCAATTTTCTTATTCCAAATATTCCTTTCTTATTTGCAGTTTTCAACATAACTGAATCAAGCAATAATTTTGATTATTTCATTTCATTGTATTTTATTCCCTAATCCAAGTGCAAAATAAAGAAAAAGAGAACTAATCCAACGAAAATATTAGACTTACAGGTTCATGCCTATTTACAACGCATTCATATGCTCCTTTTAGGCATATGTTTTGCGCAACTGCAAAATCTATAAAAAAAAATAGAGAAAGGAGAGAAAAAGATTTGGAATAAAAAATCATAAAAATGCTAAATATATTTCGCAGAAGTAGACAAAAGGAATTTAGAAAGAAATAGAAGCAATTATAATAATCTGGATCTAAGAATAGAGAATAATCCAAATCTAAAACAACCACAACTATTATTTTATAGATTTGATTCCAACTTAAGATAATCTAGAAATCGCTAAAAACTCACCTAAGACATTTAAATCCAAAGGCCCCGGTAGAAAATTCCATAGTCTACGTATAAACAATACTCCAATTTATGCACGAGCAATCCCCTTTTAATTATGAGAAGAAAGGTGTGGTTGAGGCTAAGAAGTGAAGAATGAGATTTGTGTGGAATAGGTAGCTTATTTATAGATGTCATAGAAAATTTTAGGCCTTAGGATAATTAGGCTTTTAATCTACACCGGTCAATCCACGTCAACATAGGTTTGAAAATATACTAAGGATGTGCCAAGTTTAGCAAAAATTAGCATCAATAATTATTCTAGAAGATAATTCTTTATTAAATCATATTGATTGACTTATGTGTCAATCAACATCCAATTAATTCCTTAACATGCATAATTAATTCTCCAAGGCATATGAACCGAATGACTTGTCTATATGTACACACATATATTTAAGGCAATTCAAATTCGTATTAATTAATTGCAAGAAGGTGTCAAACTATAATTAATTGAAAAAAAGTTTGCTAAAATATCAGTAATTTTTGTGAATAGTTGTAGACATTTCTGCAATTATTAACACAATGCACTGTATGTATTAAAAGAACGAAGAGTAGTTGCAACAATGTCTCTAAAGTTTTGGCCTCTTGTCCTTGTGTCTAAATTTTTCTCTAATTTTGTCCTCCACACTGTTTTTTTGAACAAATTAATGTCCTTTAACAATTCAAAATGTCAACATATAAATATTATCAAATCATAATATCGCTTAAAAGTAGGATCTTACACATGAACTTTATCTACAAGTTCAAAACATCCATTTATAAATATTAACACATTTTATTATCGCTTAAAAATAGGATTTAACAAACCATATCTATATAAAATTCATTTTTTTATTACTTAATAACATAATGATGGTTGACATTAAAAATCGCAAGATATCGCAATATTAAAAATAGAAAAGAAAACCACATGTTTTTTAACATTAAAATATACATATAAACCATTTTGTTTTGAATGTGCATAATATATCTATAAACAAATAACTCATGCATGAAGCGCATGCCATAACACTCGTCTTTTAATAAAGTTGTAATGTCTTTGGTATCACACTTTTTGAATGTAAATGTAAACTATCAAAAATCCCCTTACACAGATATTATTAAATGATAAGGTTGCCTAAAAATAGGATCTAGGATAACTTTCATTTATCAGTACAATGTGCTACTCTACAAATATTACATGATCCAAATATTGCTTAAAACAAAGATCTAACAAATAACATTTATTTACAAAATTACCTTTTTATTAATTGATAATGGAAACAAAATGAAAATTTGAAGTAATAAAAAATAGATATCGTAACAAATAAAAATTAAACAAGCAACAAAAATATAACTAAATATGTAACTAAATAAATTCAAAAGTCGTTTCTTTTAATTTATTAAACCTAAGAAATATTCGATGGTGAACTAATTTTTTTTAAATTTGTAAACAAAAGGCCCAAGTCCGACAGCCCAATAAAAATTGGGAATAAAGACATCAGGTACAAACCCGAAAAACCGACATAAAACATCTTACAACACAAACCTGAACATTCTCAAACCCTAAACCATATTGAATCCATGGTGGCTCCTCGTTTTCTTCAATTATAAGCACATAAATTGAAGAAAATCTCCTCATGGGGGTTTTCTGACTTCAGAATCACTTCTATGCTTCCTCTTCACATGAAATCTCATATCTTTAGCCTCATATTCTTTGTCGTTGTTTGATTTCGAGCTATAGTAGCTCCTACAAAGGAGAGGCTCTGGAGAAGCTATCGTCTTCCCTTTATCTTTCTTATGCAGGTTGCAAAAGGCTTTCTCTGGATGTTTGATTGTCCAAGTATCCGTAGGATTCAAATCCGGAGTAATACACTTCAGATCTGAGTCAGATGATGTTGGATTTGAAAGAGTTGAGGCAGTTCCTTGACTTGTGCAGCTAGATTAACCATTATTACAGATAGATAAGTGATAAACCTGTCCATTTAGCATACTTTTGTAATGGGAATAATCAACACTTTGAAAATAGTTGCTGAAATTGTTGTTGACTTTGTTATGTAGTATTAGCGAGACTAGATCAATGTTGGGAGTTTGATGATCCGATCTGAAATCATCAGGTAAAAAACATGTATTAGAGTCCACTTTATACCTTTTAAAATCATTATTATTGTTTAAAATGACCATTTTACTTCCTTTTCTTTTCATCTGTTTGTATGCAGGCTTCTCAAGTAGGAAGCTAGTCTTGTTATTGGTCAAGAGAGAGTTATCATCATTAATGCCATTGCTCGAATCATCAGGAACATTGTTGTTAGAATAATCATTCCTGCAAGTAGCAGGTAAATGGTTATCCCTATTATTATATTTATTGTAAAAGTTCATTGAATTTTCTATTTGTGAACATCCCTTTCTAATACTTGTATTGTCTTTCAAATCAGAATGATGGTTTACCAGATAAAGCTTATTTTTAGCATTATACTAAATAAATCTAGATAATGAACAATCAAAAAATAGATGCTCCAATCTTTCATTCTCAGATTTGCATTACAGACATCTAGTACTGCCATTAGTAGTCCATTTGTAACTTTTGTCTCTAGTAGGTAATTTGTTTAGAATAGCAAAATAGGTACGATAGGCCATTTTAGGGCAATTTGCATTATTCCAAACAACATTACACCAGTCAGCACAAACAAACTCTCCTTTAATATAATTCAAAGTAATTTTAAAAGAGAATCTGTCTTTAGTTGAAAGCTTCCTACACCAAAAATCTTTACTAACGCTAGGATCTATTTCAATTTTTCTAATAGTAGAATTGAAAATAGATGCAGCAACATGAAGATTAGTGTTCAATATAGAATTTTGGAAGATATAGTCCACTTTTACATTTGCATTTCCAAATAAAAGCAGATTAATCCATCCTAAAAGACTAATTAAAGACTGGTTATTAATCCAAGGATCAAACCAAAGACTGGTATTACTTCCATCTTTGATTTTCCTGTATATAAGATTTTTACCAATCTCTATACAATTAAGAATATTTTTCCAAGCGAATGAGAAATGATTTTCAATCTTCATGTTCCAAATATTAATCTTTTTGGTATTATTAGATTTCATCCATTTTTCCTAAAGAGAGTTACAAGAAAATGCTATAAAAGATTATAATTGCATGTGTCTTTCAAATCTCTAAAAAATTTAAGCCCAAGACCACCAGCTTCTTTAGGCTTAGTAACGACATCCCATGCAACTATATTTTCCATTCCAAATAAAATAGGTACATGATTTCTCAATTTTATCAAAGACAGTATCTGAGTTTGAGCCCAATAAAGATAAATAGGAGCAATAACAGTATGCATTAACTCAATTCTACCAGCTATTGATAGATATTTGCAAGACCAATTTTCAATTTCGTTTTGAATAATTTCAGTAAGTCTATGACAATCTTCCTCTTTAATCATATTAATGCTAAGAGGACGACCAAAATACTTTACAGGCAAAGAACGCTCTCTAAAATTTAGAATTTTGAGGATATCATTTTTGTATGAACAGTTCTTACTGAAATAAATTTTACTTTTACTTTCATTGATATCTAGCCCAACATATAATTTAATATTACCCAGAATGTCTTTAATTGTAGTAGCATTATGAATATCGACATTTATAAAAATAAGAAGATCATCTGCATATAATAGGTGAGTGACACATGGTTGAACAGAATTTAGCGGCTTTAACTTTTTTCAAATATATTCTCTATCCATTTGAAGAGTAAAATATTCCATAGCAATAGTAAATAAATAGGGGGAAAGTGGGTCTCCCTGCCTTATACCCCTATTGCTTTTAATAAAACCACATGGAGAACCATTTATGAGAATAGAAAATGTGACATTACAAATGCATTCTTTGATCTAATAACAAGATTTATCACAGAATCCCAGTAACTTCATCATATGTATAATAAAAAGTTTGTTTATACTGTCAAATGCTTTGTGTAGATCAATTTTTATACACTTCTTATTAGCTGTAGTAGAACTGAAATCTCTAAGAAACTCATGAGCTAATAGAGTGCTATCAATAATCAATCTATTTGGGATAAATGCAATTTGATTCTTAGAAATTAAGAAAGAAAGAAAAACTTTCATTCTATTGCAAAGAATTGAAGAAATGATTTTATAAAGAAAGTTACAACATGAAATAGGCCTAAAATCACTGATATCTTTTGGAGAGCCAACTTTAGGAACTAAAGTGATAAAAGTATGGTTGACATTTTTGAGAATATTCCCAGAACTAAAATATTCAGAAATAGCTTTAAAAAGTGGATTTTTGATATCCTCCCAATATTTTTATAAAAGTTAGCACCAAAACCATCTGGGCCAGGACTTTTTGTCAATATTAGCATTGAAAACAATGTTATAAATTTCTTTAATACTGATAGGATCAAGCAAAATTTCTTCACTATTTGGATGAAGAAAACATTTAATTACAATATGACGAAATGAAGTGGCAACATGTTTGGTGCAGTAAATGTTAGAGAAGTAATCAATAGACTCCTTCTCTAACTTTTATGCACTGTTAATAACATTACCATTACTATCTAAAAGTTTTCCAATGTCATTTCTATGTTTTATGCAAGTCATTTTAGCATAAAAATATTTGCTAGAAGTATCCCCACTAGTCAACCAATAAATTTTAGCCTTTTGCCTATTGTTAACACTTTCAATATGAAGTTCATTGATTAGATTCTTCTGCATACTAAAGAAGTTATCAACTTGATTAACATCAGAATTATCTAAATCAATATTGTTCTGTAATTCTTCTCAATCTTTTCAAATAAGATCAATGTAATTCTTATTTTTGATTTTATTCCAATTTTTAAGGCTACTTTTAACAGAGTGCAACATACTTCCAAATTTAAATTGGGCAGAACCATCGGTATTAAAGGATAAGTTGTTTTTGACAATATCATGATAACCATCTTCTAAAACCCAACCATTTTTAAACCTAAAAGGATAATTTGATTTTTGAAAGAAATCCTCAGATAAAATACATTGAAGGGGGGTATGATCACTAGAAGCTTGGGGCAAAGAACAACAATTAAATTTGGGAGAAGAGTTAATAAAAAAATTATTAACAAAAATCCTGTCAAGCTTACAGTGAATATTCCTATATTCACCATATTTCCATGTAAACTTTTTACCAAAAATAGTAGGCTCAACCAAGCTAATTTTTTAAAAAAAAATAGAAAAGAATTTTTTTTTTTTTAAAGGAATGGGATTGCCACCTCTTTTTTCAGATGTATGCATAACAGAATTGAAATCCCCTAAAATAATCCAAGGCTTTGAAACAACAAAATTTAAAAGGGTGATATGATTCCAAAGAAAAGTCTTTCTTTTTCAAAATTAGAAGCATAAACAAAAGTAATATCAATAAGCAGCCCACCTTTATTAATAAAATTACAGTGAATATACTGTAGATCAACAAAGTGTATTTTAAGTGTCCAAATGCATGGATCCCAACAGACTAAAATTCTACCATTGCCACTAGTACTATTGTTATTAACAGATAACCAGTTATTTGATAATCTGTGCATGTACCCATCAACTGCTTTATTCACAAGTTTATGTTCAAGTAAACCAAAAATACTAGGCTTATAAGAGGAAAGTAAATTGGACAAGTCCAAATTTCTTTCAGGGGAGTTAAGTCCACTAACATCCAAGTTATAATCGACATTATAATAATAATATAATAAATAAATAATAAAACATAAAGATACTGAAAGGATATCACTTATGCTGCATTGGAAGATTGCAGTTGTCAGTCTCAAAATTCCCTGCAGATTTACCTCCTCTTCTTTTATAAGTAGTATTTTCATTAGCTTTGAGGAAATCTTCCCACTGTGGATTTTTAACAATGTATCTGTCTTTAAAAAAATTCCAATTATTGATAGTAACATTTTTATTATCCGTTATGTCTTGCAGGCTTTTCTTTTTTGCTTTTCTTCCTTTTGTTGTTTACAGGAGATGAAGTAGAGGAGAAAAGGAGAGCTGCACTTTCTAATAAGTCAATGGAGTTATTTGGAGGAAGATTTTCTATCCCCAACTTTTCCAGATTGACTTTGTTGGGTTTGATTTTTTCTAAATTGATAATTTAATAATCTGAATATGCATGTTCATCATGTTGGGGGGGGGGGCTGAATCAATGCCTGTACATCACTATCCCCATTGCATATTTGCATACTATCATCATTATTATTATCTAAATCAGCATTGGTACTGTCATTGTTGCAATTATCTGTGATGGCTTTACTATGCCTCATTGGATTAGGAACAATGCCAACATTAACCGAAATGCCTTCATCTATATCAGATGAAAGGGAGACTAAGGCTTGTTTTTCACCAACCGAATTTGATTGGTCTGAATTTTCTTCAGCTATACTGGGATTTAAAACAGTTTTTTTAAGAGAATAACTTTTTTTAAGAACTTCTAATTTTTCAGACTCTTCAAAGCATGATTTCTAATTAAAAATCCCGCCTTTTTTGAAACTGGAAACCGATTCTTGATTGTTTGAAACCACATTATTCCCAATAGGTATATTATCAAGATTTCCCAAAGGTGTTTCTTGATTTGCATGTACTAAATCTTGATTTTTAGCTGAAACATTAACTAAACCTTGAACAACCTTTTCCTCCAAACCTATTTTGAAAGACAAGCCTCAGTCGAATGACCAAAACGTTGGCATTTCATACATTTCGTAGGGACCCATTCATATTCGATTCTTTGAACAATATTTTCTCCATCATACATAATAATGTTTGCCTCTTCAGGAAGCTCTGAATCTGGTTTTATTTTAACTAAAATTCTCGTATAACTAATTCTTGATTCAGTCATTGTACGTTCATCCAATTTCAGGGGGGTGCCTGCTAAACTAGAAATTGCACTGAAGGCCTCGTTATCCCATAATCGCAAGTTTAATTCAAGTAACTTTATCTAAATTGGCACTGTTGTTAACAGATCTTAATCTAGTTTATGCTCCTGGTCCATTTCATGAGGATAATTAGTTTGCCATTTATAAAATATGGACGGTCCATTGATGACTTTATAAGTGTTGATGGACCTTTTGACAAGGCCATTAAGGTTCATCAAAGTCACGGACTTGTATCAAAGAAACCCTTGCTGGAACCCGTAATGGTCAAACCGGCCGTATCAGGCCAAGCATAATCCAAAGCATAATATATACCTAAAGAATAGCTCATGCTTAGCGTTAATCATTCCAAGCTGTCCGAGTAGATTGGATCATCTACCACCTGTCGATACCTGTTCAAATCATGCTAATTCTCTGGGACTAGAACACCTCTTCATGTTCTTATATTAACTAGGATCGAATTACATGTATCCCTGCCAACTCGAGCATCGAATCACCTATAAATACACCTCTGGACTTTGAAGAAAGGACTTTTGGAGCATCTTTGGAGTTTCCCACTTTTGATTCTCATTAATCTCTTGTTGTATCGTCAACTGTGTCTATTCTTCCTGTAATAGATCATCATATATATAAAAGATTATAAAGTGGACATAGGCTCGTTAACGCCGAACCATTATAAACCTGTGTGTGATTGCATTTTTCCATGTTTTTCATTTACTTGTCTTCAATTATTCTCTATAAAACTCATTCTTTTTGTGTCGTACCAATTTTTGGTGTTAACACTTTGGTGCTTTCACTGAGAACTTGATGTTCTCAGCATTTGATGGATTTTGTTCTACTTTCGGATTGCCAAATCCGAGACAAGATCCCATGACTTTTCAGTTATTCCTAAGCCATGGTTGTTAAGTCATCAACTCGCAATACCGGGAAGAATCCATAAACCGGGACATCATCGGTGGCAGCTAATGGATCGAATGCTCCTGGACCTACTTTGAGTCAACCTGCATTACCACCTCCAGTGCAACCCTTCGCGGCAGATCCAGCTTCTTCCTCACGCTTAATAATATCTTCCAACTCCTTCCGCCTAACCATCTCCAATGCTTCCTCGATGGTCAACCAAGACTTCGATCCCTTAAGCGTGTTGCCGAAAGAACTAGAACAACCAGGAACTGACGTTGCAACTTGTTTCCTTTTTCTCGGGCTAGTCGAATCTGCGAAGGGAGGAACGTTGATCAATGAAATAATGCTCTGAGGAATAGCCTTGAGGGGAGGGATATTCAGGGGTTCATTAAACAGCTTGAGCTTCAAAGAAAGAGTATCTTTCTCGTTTCTGGCCATCATGTCGGAAATGGAAGGATGATCGCCTCCCTTAACTTCACCTACAGACTCAACATCATCGTCCTTTGATAGCACTGCCATCCACTTTCTCCCTTGGGACACCAGTCGTCCCCCCAGTGTAATCTCTCTCCAACAATATAGTTTCTACCTCGATGTTCTCCTTTGCCAATGAAGTGCTTGCGATGGAAAAATATAAGTTATGGTCAAGTAAGTGAACACGAAATTAAGGAGAAAAGAACAAGTTTACCTCCGATATCGGATTTGGTTGGATGCTCCCCCACAACCCCAGATGAGTTTGGGGGGAAGACAGAAGATGAACCAGCCTCCATGTTCTCCATGTTTGCAGAAGAAGAAGGAAGGGATGTCTTAATCCGACTAGCAACAACATCTCCTCCGGGAACTGACTTCCCCTTTGCCTTGTACCGCTCAGCATCCGCTGCTTCTTTCTCCTTTTTCTTTCCCTCATCTAACACTGCTCATTCTCCCTCACTCAGAAATTGGGTTATTAAAGCCTTTTCATCTACTAGTTACCCCCTTGCCTTGTCCTTCACCTCCTTCACAAAAACCTTCCATGTATCGATCAGCATCTTCTGATAATCTCTTATCCAAACCAGGTTCCTATGACGAAGGAGCCTCACAAATAACATAAGAATTTGGCCTCCAAACCTTCTCTTTGTATTGGACATCTCCAAGGCATGTTCGGCTTTGATTGATCAAACATCGATGTCATGTTGAAGTCAGAGGTTGTTGGCTGACTCAATTGCAGCAGCGGTGTCTTTTCGGCCCGCTGTCTGTCCAACTCAGACGAGTCGAGGCGAGAACTAAGATTCTGCACTTCCAAGTCCAGTCAACCTTTCTCACCCTTTAAATTTTCAACTTCAATCTTTAAAGAATCATATTCTTGGCTGTTTGATTGAAGACGAGTCTTTAAATCCTTGGAGGCCTTTCTGCATTCTTCCTTAGCAGTCACAACTTGCAACTCACAATCTTTCACTCGTTTCTTGAACCACCTGAAAGTCCTCTTGTATCATTCAAGTTCCCTCCTTAGACCAGCGTTCTCTGTCAACTTGCTCTTTACTACCCCGCATACTTGTTTGGCATATGCATACATTGTGTCGTATTGTGATAAGGCATAGTCAACGTTAGTTCAGATCCAATGGAGGAAGCTTAGTGGGAACTATTGCAGCTTGGGGGAAGGCTCAATTTCAGTAAAAACGAGGTAAGGAAAAGCTTCTTCTAACTCACTAGTACGGCCCGTATATACCCTCTCCTGATCCAGAGAGGACGGCTCTTGAGGATGCTTTTCAGGGTCGACCGGGAGCTCGGAACGACTTAGGATAGCCCGAGAGTGTTCGACACTGTTACTTCTCCTGGTGATTTTACCCTGGGTACGAGAAGAAGATCGATGCTCATGAGACCCGTGCTCTTTTCTTCTTTTGGACTTACTCCCATCTTCCTCTTTCTCCTCGTGTATCTGCTTATGCTTTCCATGATCTCCTTTCCTTTGTTGTTCTCCCTCTCAACTCTTTTTCTCTTGTTCTTTCTCTTCTTGCGATTTTCGTCTCCATCTTTGTCACCTTGCCTGGCTTGCTGCAAGGTCGATTAGACAGGCCCGCCGTCTGCAGATAGGGAGACGAAAAAGTCATGATAAAATTCGGTCTTCATTACCCCTGTAAAATATAATAAAATAAATGTAGTCAATACTCAAATTACACAAGAGAAAATGGTGTTGTGACATATAGTGCTGTGTGAAAATTTGCTTAGGTCGACCCTATAATGGAGTTTGACTCATACGTCCAGCGTCTGTAGGCTCGGCCGGGGCATAAACTTCCCCAGACTTGGCGGCGAAGAAGTTATCAGCATCCAAATTTTGTGACGAAATGATGGTGTCGGGCATCTTCAAATCCTTTAAGCCATGAAAAGGGGATGTCACCTCCTCCTCCTCCTACAGGCCTCGAATAGGAGAATGATCTTTCCTAGCCTCAGATCCTTTCGAATGACGTTCACCAGGGCCTTCCTCAACTAATCCCTCTTGAACCTCATCTAGAATTTTCGCGGCAAGACCTTTTTGTTTCTTTAGACGGTCGGCCTCCCGAAAAAGTCTTCTGGGGGCAAACCTTTTTCCCAATGGGTGAGGTGTCATTTTCCCTCTGGACGAGGGATGGATAGAAGATACCCCGAGCAAGGGCGCCACCTGTGTATCGTCAGATGTCCCCTTTCGGCTAGGTGTCATTGAAGAAGATCCCACTTTCCCAGGACCCAGTGGTATCGATGTAAATGAGCGTCGGTCAGACACTTCCAAAACTTCCACTGCTTAAGCGTCAACATAGATAGTTTGTTATAGTGTTCTTAAAATGCTCTCCCCTCAGGCTTTGTTAGCTTTTCTCCTACAAAAGAAACGGTCGATATAAAAAACTTCACTATAAACAAGTCCAGTAAAGTGGAAAGCATACTGCATTGAAGCCAATGACGAGCACATCCCGACTGTTGTTTAATGTAAAACCATCAAACTTTATATCCCCTATTTTGCTCGAGATTTTCTCAATAACTTTCCAGTCACGGGCAGCCTCGAAATAAAGATAGGAGGGGGAGTTATTCCCGTTACGTTTGAAACTGGAAAAGAAGACTACATTATCAAAGGTCGGAGGGTAACCCAGATACTTCATGTACAGAAAGTGTAACGATAGCCGGTTGCCATAAGCGTTCGGATGAAACTGCATCAGAGCCAAGTTCATTCGTACCAGGAAGTTGATGATAAATAAAGGAAAGGGGGATAACTCCAATAGTACACATAGGACGAGATAGTGTCATGTAACCTTCCGGGGGATTGTGAGGACGATCGTGTTCTTCAGGAAGACGGACGTTTTCCCAAGGGATGTTGTGCTTAGTGGTTATGTTCTGCAGTTGCTTGAGGGTCATTGTGCTTCCCTCAGCATCCGAGGGACTTCTCATAATCAGCGTGCTTGGAAGTGTGTCGAGCGCTGCTGGTATAGCTACCGTTTCGCTCGACTCAGCTATTACCCCACGAAGAGGGGATGAGTATGTCAACCCGCCTTGGGTGTCAATGTCCGAATCAGATTTAGAACTGGCTGAAGATTCTGGAATGCTATCTACAGTGATTGGGATGGATAAGTCTTTGCCCTTACCCGGTCCTTGCTAGCGAACACCTCGTTTCCTGACCATTGTAAGCTGGCTATTCGCAAGAAAACCATCAGTCAAAGACATGCAAGAGTTGATTAAATTCTACCTTATAGTGTTATTCCAGTAGACGACAATCACAAAATTATTTTTTCCCTTATGTGTCAGGCTTTACAAAAATCGTCATCATTACCTGCACGTACCCTTACAACCACTCTTTCAAACGTTGTCACGTGTCCAAGGGTTTAACAATGCCTTGAAACACAAGATGTTTTGAAAAGGCGGGATGCATCTCCTTCTTTATTTCATTTCAAGATGGTAGTTCCGATACCTTTGAAGTTTGACACGATGGCATCAGAATCACCACTGACAACAACACTGTCATTGACTCTGGCGACTCGGTGCTGGTGATTCCGATCATGGACTGTGTAGAGCACAAATTATGACAAAAAAGTGGAAGAAAGAGGATTTTGTGTGCGAAAGTTGCATGAAATGCATTGGAAAGATAAGAAGGGGAAATCGATTCATACCTGTATAAGCAACGAAAGAAGTGATCTTGATCGCAGATGAAGAAGATTCCTCAATTTTTTTCCTAAAGAACAGTAAATCAAGTTGTGCTAAAGAGTAGAAGTGAAAGAAGTAAAGTGGGCTATCCTTTTATAACACTCATAGAGACTCTTCGTATGCAAATGACGTAACCCCCGGTTCTATAACAACCCGTATTTTCAATAAACTGTTATAACATAAATCGAGGCAGAATTTAATTCAAAAATCAGAATCAAGGGAAACGGGCTATGCCATTGCGTTCGTCTCGGAAAAATACGCGAAATAGAGTCTGAGTTTTCGAAAATCGGAGTCCGTATGACCCGGTTAAGGCCCATTGAAGTTTTCAGAAACTTCTATGCTAAAAACAGATTTAAATTTCAAATTAAAAACAGGGATTAGGGCTAATCTGGGTTAGGCGGGAAAATTCCCACCAGGGGGCCCATGTCGACAGGCATGTCGACAGGGCACCCAGGGTGTCGACTGCCCTGTCGACAGCCCTGTCGACAGGGGGTGCCCAGGCAGTTCAGCCTGGTGCACCATTTCTGATTTGGGTTGGGTCATGTGGCTTGGTTCTGGAGAATTCTGAGATCTGACGGGCCAAACCTAATCTAGGGTTAATCCTAGGGCCTAAAACACTCTAATTCTCTATAAATATACCCCTAATCCTACCCTAAAGCCTCATTAATCAATCTTGCAACTAAACTATGTCAATTTGAATCCTCAAATGGCCTCCACCTAAAACCTAGCCTCCACCTTCCTCAAAGTTTAATCCTATGATGATATGATGATCATACAACCTTTTCTATGTTGTATGAATGCTTAATAACTTGCATACTTCATTAAGATGCAAGTTTGATTTGCTAAAGTTTGTGTTTTTGGGATTTTGCAAAAGGGTTTTCTTATTTGAGGCTTTGTTTTGGTTTTTAAAAGGGCTTCTTCATCTTATTTGGTGGATTTGTGGCTTGTTTATATTTGTAAGCCCTCTTACCTTCACTTTACAAACTTTAAAGTTAATGTTTGGTGGAAGTTGAGATTTATGTGAGTTTAGTTGATTATGCATGCTTATGCGAACTCACTATGTCATGTTTTATATGATTCATAAGTTATGCATGCTTATGCGAACTCACTATGTCATGTTTTATGTGATTCATAAGTTATGCATGCTTATGCGAGATTTCTATGCCATGTTTTACATGTTTCACAAGTTATGCATGCTTATGCGAGCTTATTATGTCATGTTCTACATGTTTCATGGGTTATGCATGTTTATGCAAGATCACCTTACCATGTTATGCAAGTTTAATGGATTATGCATGTTCACCTTACCATGTTATGCAAGTTTAATGGATTATGCATGTTCATCTTACCATGTTATGCAAGTTTAATGGATTATGCATGTTCACCTTACCATGTTATGCATATTTAATAAGCTATGCATGTTTATGCGAATTCACCATGACATGATTTGCAAGTTTAACATGTATGCATGTTTATTATGACATGTGAAGTTCACCATGTATGTTATGCCAAGTTACCTTTTATACCCTTATACGTTATGACGAATATGTAAGCGAGATAATGACGTTGGGAGGGCATGGGTAAACTTAAAAATACATGAAACTAAAAGATTGGGAATTTACCTATTAAGTTAGGTCTACCCCTTGGGAATTTACCTATTAAGTTAGGTCTACCCAAGTATATGTTAACTTGTAAATATGTTTTGAAGTGGACATGACATTAGATAACATGATATGGCCAACTCGAGGTTAGACCTAGTTGTGGTGTAAATCTTCCCAGGTAACCACAACGTGGGGTCTAATGTGGGTAGTTGGTCATGTTGCACCATAAGACCCGAGGTTAGACCTAGACGTGGTGTAAATCTTCCCAGGTAACCACGGATGTCTAATGTGAGAGGTTGGGTGCGTTAAGTAATTAATGCCTCATGATTAGGGTTAAGTCATGGCCCACTAATACTTAACCAAAAATGGGGATGCGAGGATTAGATGGGGATAAGTGGTTACACTTAGCTAATCTAATCCGGGATTAGTGAGGGGTTAAAACCACATTTAACCCTCTTAGAAACCCTAGCAACGTGGTCTGTTCCAGCAGTAATCCCAGTTTGGTATCACTACAACCCTATAGCTAGGTTAGGGCGGGGCACGATTACTGGACTGATGTAAGCGACCAAAGCGACGGCTGAGTGGTACAGCGGTGCGGGTCCGGCGGGCTACGGACGTGCACGTAGTCCGATATTGGACAAACTCGAGGCACGGGTACCAGTAGGCTTGGACTGTGCATTATTGCTTAGGTGTCTGGGGTTGACATCTTAGGGCTTGATACACCCGAAGGTGGACCCAGCACAGTCTGACTACATCCATGTGGGCCGTATGGACACCAACACTTGACGTGTTAGGTTTATAGGGAGCCGATCGACCAGACCGTTGGGCTGGGCCTTATACTAAGGTCACTTCATGTTATTGGGCCAAAGTTTGGGCTAAGGGATCAAAATCTGTTTTGTGGGTTTGCTAGTACACTGTGGTGCAAAGTTTAACCTCGTCTATGTGATGTCACCTTTATCTAGTGCCAGTATATTCATCTCAGTTTCCATCTTACGGTTAACTTTATTAGTTTATAGACTGATCGTAGTAGGGCTTACCAGTCTTTTTGACTGACCTGTTTTCTTTCGCTTCTTTTCTTCCGTTTCCCCCCCCCCCCCCACAGGTTCTCAGGGAGGGACTACTTCTGCTTAGTGGATCTTTGACTTGCTTGTTGGATAGCTCATGTATGGATCTGAGCTAGCTGTGGCTTATCTTTTATTTCTGGGGATTAGTACTGATGTTTTACCATGTATTTTGTTATCACGTATCTAGACTTATGTTGTATTTTGGATCATGACATTTTGATATTATGTACTTGACTATGTTGGTTTTTCTGAGATGATGATGATGGGTTTTTATCTGCTACCGCTGCTTTACTTATGTTTATTTTGATATATTCTGTCTTGCGATATCTCTGTGCATGTTTACCTTCACAATAACGCCCCTCCAAAGCTAGTACATTCTAACGAGTGATCCTAGTGGAGGTGGGGTGTTACATTTGGTATCAGAGCACGAGGTTAACAAGATTGAACAAAACTTTTGAAAAAAAAAAAAAAACTTTTTTTGAAAAACTATTTTCAAAAACCAACTAAGTATTTTCCAAAATAAAGTCTAGATTATTTTAAGGCTAATCCCCAAAAGCCATCAGCATTATCATTCGTTCCCTTGACCTGATCTTATCTTATCTTTTGTTTCAGTATGGCTGAGAATCTTGACATCCCAGATGGAGTGAACGTACCACTCTGGTATAGGAGACTCCAAGAAGCTAGGGCGGCAGCCGGTCCCGCCAACCCTACTCCCACTCCTCCTCCCGTAGTTGAGAATCCTATCCCTAATATCCCTCCTCCGGTGGTTCCTGCTCCCCCTCCTCCAGCTGCTAATATTCCCCCTCCCGTTGCTAATGTTCCTCCTCCTCCCGTTGCTGAGGCTCCTCTTCCTCCTCCTCCCCCTCAGCATCCTCAGATTGAGTTTACAAAGGTGTGTAAAGACTTCAAGGCAATGGGGGGCAAGAATTTTCTAGGCACAGAATCTTTCGTTGAAGCTAGGAATTGGCTGAAGGACACGGAGGACTTGTTTGCCATCTTTGGGATAGATGATGAGAGAAAGATCTTATTGACCGTATGGCTTTTGAAGGATGAGGCGGCCTATTGGTGGGAGGTCACCAATGGGACGAGGCCCGTTGAGACTTGGGCCGATTTGAGGGCTAGATTTGTGACCAAGTTTCTATCTTCAGCTGAGGCGAATTTACAAATGGAGAAGTTCATTTCATTAAAGCAAGGTGATATGTCGATCAAGGAGTATGTGAACAAGTTTAATCAGCTGGCCCGCTTTGGTTTGGATATAGTAAACACCCCGGAGAAGAAGGCTCTTCGATTTGCCAGAGGATTGAATGAGCCGCTACAGGGCTTGGCAATGTCACATATTCCGCATGGAGCCACTTTCGAGAGTTTGGTCAATATGGCTCTGCTTCAGGGAGAGGGAAAGAAGGAAGTCAAGTCAGGCGATACTCAGGCAAAGAAGGCTGATTCTCAAGGCAAAGGCAACCAAGGTCAAAGCAGTCAAGGAAATCAGAATAAGAACAAGAAGGGCAACAACAAGGGCAAGGGGAAGTGCAATTACTGTGGTATAGCTGGGCATTTTGCTAAGGATTGCAGGAAGAAGAAAAGGAAGCTTAGTGGTGGATGCTTTTCTTGTGGAGAGACTGGGCACTTCAGCAAAGAATGCCCAAAGAAGAAAGGACAGGCTGGATCTTCAGGAGGGCAAGTTCATGCTCTCAATGCCGCTTCAGTTCCCGAGAGAGGTAGTGTTTCTGTTGAGAACCTTGTTTATATCTCTGATCTTCCAGTACGTACCTTGTTTGATTCCGGTGCATCACATAGCTTTATTTCATCTGATCTTGTTGATAGCTTGCACCTCAGTACTAGCTTAGTGGATGATCCCGTTTGTGTTTCGAATCCCATTGGGGGTTCTGCTCATCTATCTATGATATGTGAGGATCTAAGGATCTCTATACTCAGCGTTGAGTTCTTGTGTAGTGCATATGTTCTAGGTTTCAGGGGATACGGATTGATCCTGGGCATGGATTGGCTGTCTAGATATGGAGCCATTCTGGATTGTGAGCATAGGGTTGTAAGGCTTGTGACTCGCCTGGGCAACACCTTAGAGATTTCATGCAATCCGAAGAATCCCGTCATGTTATGCTATCTAGAATCTCTCGACTCATCAGAGGAGGCCCTTCAGTCTGTAAGGGTGGTCCGAGATTATCCAGATGTGTTTGAAGAAGTTAAGGGGTTGCCCCCTAAACGAGAGATTGACTTTCGCATCTATCTGGTAGACAATGCTAAACCTGTTTCTTTGCCCGTTTGGCATATGGCTCCGCGTGAGAGACGGGAGCTGAGCAAGCAAGTGAAAGAATTGCTTGAGAAGGGCTTCATCAGAAGGAGTATATCCGAATGGGGAGCGCCTGTGGTGTTTGCAACTAAGGCAGATGGCTCTCTTAGACTCTGTGTGGATTATAGAGAGTTGAATAAGCTGACTAAGAAGAACCGACACCCGTTACCAAGGATCGATGATCTCTTTGATCAACTTGTTGGTGCTTCTGTTTTCTCTCAGCTTGACCTTGCTACGGGTTTTCATCAGCTCAGAGTGGCTGAAGACAGTATAGACAAGACTGCATTCAGAACTCCAGACGGATTCTTTGAATGGCTTGTTATGCCGTTCGGTTTGACGAATGCACCCGCGTATTTTGTAGATTTGATGAGTAGGGTGTTTCGGGAGTTCTTGAATAAGTTTGTCGTGGTCTTTGTTGATGATATTCTAGTCTTCTCCAAGGATGAGGAAGAGCATGCGAGGCACCTGGTAGAGGTGATGGACACACTCAGAGCACACCAGTTAAAAGCTAAGTTCTCCAAGTGCCACTTTTGGAGAAGGGAAGTCAGATTTCTTGGGCATATCGTATCCAAGCAAGGCTTAGCGGTGGATCCCGCTAAGGTGGTTGCAGTTCAGGATTGGAAGACTCCAAGGAATGCAACCGAGGTGAGGAGCTTTCTGGGTCTTGCGGGTTTCTATCGGAAATTCATTAAAGACTTCGCAAAGATATCTGCTCCTCTTACTAAGTTGACGAAGAAGAACTTAGTCTTTGCTTGGGATATGGATTGTGAGCTTGCTTTTCAGAGACTCAAAAGAGCCCTTACCTCCGCACCAGTTCTAGCCTTACCCGATGGTGGTAAGATATTTACCGTGTACACTGATGCTTGTGGCACGGGATTGGGTGCCGTTCTGATGCAAGAGGGCAGAGTTATATGTTTTGGTGGGAGGCAACTTAAGGTGCATGAGAGGAATTATCCCACCCATGATCTAGAGCTGGCAGCGATTGTATATGCGCTCAAAGCATGGCGTCATTACCTTCTGGGAGAGAGATTTGAGCTATATACTGATCATAAGTCTTTGAAGTATCTCTTTTCGCAGAAAGATCTGAACTTAAGACAGCAGAGATGGATGGAATTTTTGGCTTCCTATGATTTTGAGATATCCTATACCCCTGGCAAGGGGAATGTTGTAGCGGATGCGTTGAGTAGGAAAAGGTTGACGCTAAGCCCTCTATTTGTTGAGATGAAGAATTTAGAGTTCTTGGCAACCTTTGACTTCTCTTTGGCAATGAAATCGGAGACCGGTTCCTTGGCATCTTTAGAGCTCAGGCCTACCCTTTTAGATCAAGTCGGGGCTTCACAAAAGGAAGACTCTCAGATAATTGAGATCATGGACAAGCTGGTTCGAGGGGAGACATCTAGTCACCTTGCTCGATATTCTATTGACGATAAGGGTTGGCTGAGGAGAGATGGAAGGCTTTGTGTTCCGATGGTAGAAGACTTGGTGAGGAAAGTTCTTGAGGAAGCACATCGCTCCAAAATGACCATACATCCAGGTGGTGATAAGATGTATAAAGACATGAAGCGTGTTTTCTTCTGGCCTGGGATGAAGAAGGATGTAGCGGAGTTTGTCTCGAGATGTGTTATTTGTCAGAGAGTAAAAGCTGAGTCGAAGAAGCCTGGTGGGCTATTACATCCGCTGGAGGTCCCGCTATGGAAGTGGGAGAGCATTTCTATGGACTTTATTGATGGGCTTCCAAGGTCCAGGAAGGGGAATACAAGCATATGGGTCATTGTGGATAGGCTCACGAAGAGTGCTCACTTTATCCCAGTAAAGAGCAAAAGGACAGCATCTGGACTAGCATCAGTATATCTTCGTGAGGTAGTGCGACTACATGGAGTCCCTTCCAGCATAGTCAGTGACCGAGACCCCATCTTTACTAGTCAGTTCTGGAACAGCTTGCAGGAGGCCATGGGCACGAAATTGAACCTGAGTACGGCCTATCACCCACAAACAGACGGCCAAACAGAAAGGGTGAATAGGGTACTTGAGGACTTGTTGAGGCTTTGCATTCTGGATTTTGGTGGTGCTTGGGAAGACCACCTTCCTCTTGTCGAGTTTGCATACAACAACAGTTATCAGGCGAGCATAGGGATGGCACCCTTTGAGGCTTTATATGGGAGGTCGTGCAAGTCACCTACATGTTGGTGGGAATCCACGGATAAGCTTATACTTGGACCCGACATGATTAGGGATACATCCGAGAAGGTTGAGTTGATTAGAAGACGGATGAAAGCGGCCCAAGACCGGCAGAAATCCTATGCTGACAGGCGAAGGTCCGAATTGGAGTTTGAGGTTGGGGACAAGGTTTTCGTGAAGGTTTCTCCTTTGCGGAATGTGGTCCGATTTGGAGCTGTTGGGAAACTAGCACCGAGATTTGTTGGACCCTTCCCCATCATTGAGAGAATTGGGAAGGTGGCTTATAAAGTGCAATTGCCCGAGAAGTTGTCCGGAGTGCATAATGTCTTTCATGTCTCGCATCTCCGAAAGTGCCTGCATGAGTCCGCGGAGGTGGTTGAACCTAGCATGCTAGAAGACGTGGAAGTAGAGAAAGAAGCAACTCTAAGGAAAGCTCCGATTCGTATCTTGGGGACAGAGACCAAGAAGCTAAGGAATCGTGAGGTCAGATTGGTGAAAGTTCAATGGGGTGAAGCCGAAGAGGATGCAACTTGGGAAACTGAGGAGAAGATGCGTGGGCTTTATCCATTCCTGTTTGAGGGTACACTCTCAATCTCTTCCCTTGGTTAGTATATCTTTCTCTTTGCTAATCCATATTTATCTAGTTATCGTGCTAAGCTTGTCATGAGAACCTTAGGCAGAAACCCTTTGGATGAAACATGTGTTTGAAGCATGTTATGGTTGATGGTTGCAAGTGGTTGCAAGTGTTTGCAAGTGGTCACTCGTGGATGCATGATACACATTAGGCACTAGATCGGCTCACACACTCCTCATATTGCATGTGCATGAGTGTTTATGCTTATTGTTGGATGAAATTTGTATGCAATCACATGGATGTTGCATTTGGATGTATGATTGAGCACGCATATAGATATTATACGTTATGGTAGGGATTTGCATACATATGGATACATTTCACTAACATATTTTGCATTGATCATTGCATTAGATAGGTACATATACACACACTTTTGCATATGTTCATACAGCATTTAGAATCCTTTAAGGACAATGGTTGCTCGTGGATGATGTTTTGAGTAGATGGATGTTGGATGGTAGGATATGTTCTTCCTAACTTGAAGATTTCGGGGACGAAATCCTTTAAGGAGGGGAGAATATAACAACCCGTATTTTCAATAAACTGTTATAACATAAATCGAGGCAGAATTTAATTCAAAAATCAGAATCAAGGGAAACGGGCTATGCCATTGCGTTCGTCTCGGAAAAATACGCGAAATAGAGTCCGAGTTTTCGAAAATCGGAGTCCGTATGACCCGGTTAAGGCCCATTGAAGTTTTCAGAAACTTCTATGCTAAAAACAGATTTAAATTTCAAATTAAAAACAGGGATTAGGGCTAATCTGGGTTAGGCGGGAAAATTCCCGCCAGGGGGCCCATGTCGACAGGCATGTCGACAGGGCACCCAGGGTGTCGACTGCCCTGTCGACAGGGGGTGCCCAGGCAGTTCAGCCTGGTGCACCATTTCTGATTTGGGTTGGGTCATGTGGCTTGGTTCTGGAGAATTCTGAGATCTGACGGGCCAAACCTAATCTAGGGTTAATCCTAGGGCCTAAAACACTCTAATTCTCTATAAATATACCCCTAATCCTACCCTAAAGCCTCATTAATCAATCTTGCAACTAAACTATGTCAATTTGAATCCTCAAATGGCCTCCACCTAAAACCTAGCCTCCACCTTCCTCAAAGTTTAATCCTATGATGATATGATGATCATACAACCTTTTCTATGTTGTATGAATGCTTAATAACTTGCATACTTCATTAAGATGCAAGTTTGATTTGCTAAAGTTTGTGTTTTTGGGATTTTGCAAAAGGGTTTTCTTATTTGAGGCTTTGTTTTGGTTTTTAAAAGGGCTTCTTCATCTTATTTGGTGGATTTGTGGCTTGTTTATATTTGTAAGCCCTCTTACCTTCACTTTACAAACTTTAAAGTTAATGTTTGGTGAAAGTTGAGATTTATGTGAGTTTAGTTGATTATGCATGCTTATGCGAACTCACTATGTCATGTTTTATATGATTCATAAGTTATGCATGCTTATGCGAACTCACTATGTCATGTTTTATGTGATTCATAAGTTATGCATGCATATGCGAGATTTCTATGCCATGTTTTACATGTTTCACAAGTTATGCATGCTTATGCGAGCTTATTATGTCATGTTCTACATGTTTCATGGGTTATGCATGTTTATGCAAGATCACCTTACCATGTTATGCAAGTTTAATGGATTATGCATGTTCACCTTACCATGTTATGCAAGTTTAATGGATTATGCATGTTCATCTTACCATGTTATGCAAGTTTAATGGATTATGCATGTTCACCTTACCATGTTATGCATATTTAATAAGCTATGCATGTTTATGCGAATTCACCATGACATGATTTGCAAGTTTAACATGTATGCATGTTTATTATGACATGTGAAGTTCACCATGTATGTTATGCCAAGTTACCTTTTATACCCGTATACGTTATGACGAATATGTAAGCGAGATAATGACGTTGGGAGGGCATGGGTAAACTTAAAAATACATGAAACTAAAAGATTGGGAATTTACCTATTAAGTTAGGTCTACCCCTTGGGAATTTACCTATTAAGTTAGGTCTACCCAAGTATATGTTAACTTGTAAATATGTTTTGAAGTGGACATGACATTAGATAACATGATATGGCCAACTCGAGGTTAGACCTAGTTGTGGTGTAAATCTTCCCAGGTAACCACAACGTGGGGTCTAATGTGGGTAGTTGGTCATGTTGCACCATAAGACCCGAGGTTAGACCTAGACGTGGTGTAAATCTTCCCAGGTAACCACGGATGTCTAATGTGAGAGGTTGGGTGCGTTAAGTAATTAATGCCTCATGATTAGGGTTAAGTCATGGCCCACTAATACTTAACCAAAAATGGGGATGCGAGGATTAGATGGGGATAAGTGGTTACACTTAGCTAATCTAATCCGGGATTAGTGAGGGGTTAAAACCACATTTAACCCTCTTAGAAACCCTAGCAACGTGGTCTGTTCCAGCAGTAATCCCAGTTTGGTATCACTACAACCCTATAGCTAGGTTAGGGCGGGGCACGATTACTGGACTGATGTAAGCGACCAAAGCGACGGCTGAGTGGTACAGCGGTGCGGGTCCGGCGGGCTACGGACGTGCACGTAATCCGATATTGGACAAACTCGAGGCACGGGTACCAGTAGGCTTGGACTGTGCATTATTGCTTAGGTGTCTGGGGTTGACATCTTAGGGCTTGATACACCCGAAGGTGGACCCAACACAGTCTGACTACATCCATGTGGGCCGTATGGACACCAACACTTGACGTGTTAGGTTTATAGGGAGCCGATCGACCAGACCGTTGGGCTGGGCCTTATACTAAGGTCACTTCATGTTATTGGGCCAAAGTTTGGGCTAAGGGATCAAAATCTGTTTTGTGGGTTTGCTAGTACACTGTGGTGCAAAGTTTAACCTCGTCTATGTGATGTCACCTTTATCTAGTGCCAGTATATTCATCTCAGTTTCCATCTTACGGTTAACTTTATTAGTTTATAGACTGATCGTAGTAGGGCTTACCAGTCTTTTTGACTGACCTGTTTTCTTTCGCTTCTTTTCTTCTGTTTCCCCCCCCCCCCCCCCCCCACAGGTTCTCAGGGAGGGACTACTTCTGCTTAGTGGATCTTTGACTTGCTTGTTGGATAGCTCATGTATGGATCTGAGCTAGCTGTGGCTTATCTTTTATTTCTGGGGATTAGTACTGATGTTTTACCATGTATTTTGTTATCACGTATCTAGACTTATGTTGTATTTTGGATCATGACATTTTGATATTATGTACTTGACTATGTTGGTTTTTCTGAGATGATGATGATGGGTTTTTATCTGCTACCGCTGCTTTACTTATGTTTATTTTGATATATTCTGTCTTGCGATATCTCTGTGCATGTTTACCTTCACAATAACGCCCCTCCAAAGCTAGTACATTCTAACGAGTGATCCTAGTGGAGGTGGGGTGTTACATTTGGTATCAGAGCACGAGGTTAACAAGATTGAACAAAACTTTTGAAAAAAAAAAAAAACTTTTTTTGAAAAACTATTTTCAAAAACCAACTAAGTATTTTCCAAAATAAAGTCTAGATTATTTTAAGGCTAATCCCCAAAAGCCATCAGCATTATCATTCGTTCCCTTGACCTGATCTTATCTTATCTTTTGTTTCAGTATGGCTGAGAATCTTGACATCCCAGATGGAGTGAACGTACCACTCTGGTATAGGAGACTCCAAGAAGCTAGGGCGGCAGCCGGTCCCGCCAACCCTACTCCCACTCCTCCTCCCGTAGTTGAGAATCCTATCCCTAATATCCCTCCTCCGGTGGTTCCTGCTCCCCCTCCTCCAGCTGCTAATATTCCCCCTCCCGTTGCTAATGTTCCTCCTCCTCCCGTTGCTGAGGCTCCTCTTCCTCCTCCTCCCCCTCAGCATCCTCAGATTGAGTTTACAAAGGTGTGTAAAGACTTCAAGGCAATGGGGGGCAAGAATTTTCTAGGCACAGAATCTTTCGTTGAAGCTAGGAATTGGCTGAAGGACACGGAGGACTTGTTTGCCATCTTTGGGATAGATGATGAGAGAAAGATCTTATTGACCGTATGGCTTTTGAAGGATGAGGCGGCCTATTGGTGGGAGGTCACCAATGGGACGAGGCCCGTTGAGACTTGGGCCGATTTGAGGGCTAGATTTGTGACCAAGTTTCTATCTTCAGCTGAGGCGAATTTACAAATGGAGAAGTTCATTTCATTAAAGCAAGGCGATATGTCGATCAAGGAGTATGTGAACAAGTTTAATCAGCTGGCCCGCTTTGGTTTGGATATAGTAAACACCCCGGAGAAGAAGGCTCTTCGATTTGCCAGAGGATTGAATGAGCCGCTACAGGGCTTGGCAATGTCACATATTCCGCATGGAGCCACTTTCGAGAGTTTGGTCAATATGGCTCTGCTTCAGGGAGAGGGAAAGAAGGAAGTCAAGTCAGGCGATACTCAGGCAAAGAAGGCTGATTCTCAAGGCAAAGGCAACCAAGGTCAAAGCAGTCAAGGAAATCAGAATAAGAACAAGAAGGGCAACAACAAGGGCAAGGGGAAGTGCAATTACTGTGGTATAGCTGGGCATTTTGCTAAGGATTGCAGGAAGAAGAAAAGGAAGCTTAGTGGTGGATGCTTTTCTTGTGGAGAGACTGGGCACTTCAGCAAAGAATGCCCAAAGAAGAAAGGACAGGCTGGATCTTCAGGAGGGCAAGTTCATGCTCTCAATGCCGCTTCAGTTCCCGAGAGAGGTAGTGTTTCTGTTGAGAACCTTGTTTATATCTCTGATCTTCCAGTACGTACCTTGTTTGATTCCGGTGCATCACATAGCTTTATTTCATCTGATCTTGTTGATAGCTTGCACCTCAGTACTAGCTTAGTGGATGATCCCGTTTGTGTTTCGAATCCCATTGGGGGTTCTGCTCATCTATCTATGATATGTGAGGATCTAAGGATCTCTATACTCAGCGTTGAGTTCTTGTGTAGTGCATATGTTCTAGGTTTCAGGGGATACGGATTGATCCTGGGCATGGAT
Source organism: Allium sativum (assembly GCA_030737875.1). NCBI lineage: Eukaryota > Viridiplantae > Streptophyta > Magnoliopsida > Asparagales > Amaryllidaceae > Allium > Allium sativum. Next base: position 324,132,561 of record CM060920.1, on the reverse strand, counting down.
TGGCTGTCTAGATATGGAGCCATTCTGGATTGTGAGCATAGGGTTGTAAGGCTTGTGACTCGCCTGGGCAACACCTTAGAGATTTCATGCAATCCGAAGAATCCCGTCATGTTATGCTATCTAGAATCTCTCGACTCATCAGAGGAGGCCCTTCAGTCTGTAAGGGTGGTCCGAGATTATCCAGATGTGTTTGAAGAAGTTAAGGGGTTGCCCCCTAAACGAGAGATTGACTTTCGCATCTATCTGGTAGACAATGCTAAACCTGTTTCTTTGCCCGTTTGGCATATGGCTCCGCGTGAGAGACGGGAGCTGAGCAAGCAAGTGAAAGAATTGCTTGAGAAGGGCTTCATCAGAAGGAGTATATCCGAATGGGGAGCGCCTGTGGTGTTTGCAACTAAGGCAGATGGCTCTCTTAGACTCTGTGTGGATTATAGAGAGTTGAATAAGCTGACTAAGAAGAACCGACACCCGTTACCAAGGATCGATGATCTCTTTGATCAACTTGTTGGTGCTTCTGTTTTCTCTCAGCTTGACCTTGCTACGGGTTTTCATCAGCTCAGAGTGGCTGAAGACAGTATAGACAAGACTGCATTCAGAACTCCAGACGGATTCTTTGAATGGCTTGTTATGCCGTTCGGTTTGACGAATGCACCCGCGTATTTTGTAGATTTGATGAGTAGGGTGTTTCGGGAGTTCTTGAATAAGTTTGTCGTGGTCTTTGTTGATGATATTCTAGTCTTCTCCAAGGATGAGGAAGAGCATGCGAGGCACCTGGTAGAGGTGATGGACACACTCAGAGCACACCAGTTAAAAGCTAAGTTCTCCAAGTGCCACTTTTGGAGAAGGGAAGTCAGATTTCTTGGGCATATCGTATCCAAGCAAGGCTTAGCGGTGGATCCCGCTAAGGTGGTTGCAGTTCAGGATTGGAAGACTCCAAGGAATGCAACCGAGGTGAGGAGCTTTCTGGGTCTTGCGGGTTTCTATCGGAAATTCATTAAAGACTTCGCAAAGATATCTGCTCCTCTTACTAAGTTGACGAAGAAGAACTTAGTCTTTGCTTGGGATATGGATTGTGAGCTTGCTTTTCAGAGACTCAAAAGAGCCCTTACCTCCGCACCAGTTCTAGCCTTACCCGATGGTGGTAAGATATTTACCGTGTACACTGATGCTTGTGGCACGGGATTGGGTGCCGTTCTGATGCAAGAGGGCAGAGTTATATGTTTTGGTGGGAGGCAACTTAAGGTGCATGAGAGGAATTATCCCACCCATGATCTAGAGCTGGCAGCGATTGTATATGCGCTCAAAGCATGGCGTCATTACCTTCTGGGAGAGAGATTTGAGCTATATACTGATCATAAGTCTTTGAAGTATCTCTTTTCGCAGAAAGATCTGAACTTAAGACAGCAGAGATGGATGGAATTTTTGGCTTCCTATGATTTTGAGATATCCTATACCCCTGGCAAGGGGAATGTTGTAGCGGATGCGTTGAGTAGGAAAAGGTTGACGCTAAGCCCTCTATTTGTTGAGATGAAGAATTTAGAGTTCTTGGCAACCTTTGACTTCTCTTTGGCAATGAAATCGGAGACCGGTTCCTTGGCATCTTTAGAGCTCAGGCCTACCCTTTTAGATCAAGTCGGGGCTTCACAAAAGGAAGACTCTCAGATAATTGAGATCATGGACAAGCTGGTTCGAGGGGAGACATCTAGTCACCTTGCTCGATATTCTATTGACGATAAGGGTTGGCTGAGGAGAGATGGAAGGCTTTGTGTTCCGATGGTAGAAGACTTGGTGAGGAAAGTTCTTGAGGAAGCACATCGCTCCAAAATGACCATACATCCAGGTGGTGATAAGATGTATAAAGACATGAAGCGTGTTTTCTTCTGGCCTGGGATGAAGAAGGATGTAGCGGAGTTTGTCTCGAGATGTGTTATTTGTCAGAGAGTAAAAGCTGAGTCGAAGAAGCCTGGTGGGCTATTACATCCGCTGGAGGTCCCGCTATGGAAGTGGGAGAGCATTTCTATGGACTTTATTGATGGGCTTCCAAGGTCCAGGAAGGGGAATACGAGCATATGGGTCATTGTGGATAGGCTCACGAAGAGTGCTCACTTTATCCCAGTAAAGAGCAAAAGGACAGCATCTGGACTAGCATCAGTATATCTTCGTGAGGTAGTGCGACTACATGGAGTCCCTTCCAGCATAGTCAGTGACCGAGACCCCATCTTTACTAGTCAGTTCTGGAACAGCTTGCAGGAGGCCATGGGCACGAAATTGAACCTGAGTACGGCCTATCACCCACAAACAGACGGCCAAACAGAAAGGGTGAATAGGGTACTTGAGGACTTGTTGAGGCTTTGCATTCTGGATTTTGGTGGTGCTTGGGAAGACCACCTTCCTCTTGTCGAGTTTGCATACAACAACAGTTATCAGGCGAGCATAGGGATGGCACCCTTTGAGGCTTTATATGGGAGGCCGTGCAAGTCACCTACATGTTGGTGGGAATCCACGGATAAGCTTATACTTGGACCCGACATGATTAGGGATACATCCGAGAAGGTTGAGTTGATTAGAAGACGGATGAAAGCGGCCCAAGACCGGCAGAAATCCTATGCTGACAGGCGAAGGTCCGAATTGGAGTTTGAGGTTGGGGACAAGGTTTTCGTGAAGGTTTCTCCTTTGCGAAATGTGGTCCGATTTGGAGCTGTTGGGAAACTAGCACCGAGATTTGTTGGACCCTTCCCCATCATTGAGAGAATTGGGAAGGTGGCTTATAAAGTGCAATTGCCCGAGAAGTTGTCCGGAGTGCATAATGTCTTTCATGTCTCGCATCTCCGAAAGTGCCTGCATGAGTCCGCGGAGGTGGTTGAACCTAGCATGCTAGAAGACGTGGAAGTAGAGAAAGAAGCAACTCTAAGGAAAGCTCCGATTCGTATCTTGGGGACAGAGACCAAGAAGCTAAGGAATCGTGAGGTCAGATTGGTGAAAGTTCAATGGGGTGAAGCCGAAGAGGATGCAACTTGGGAAACTGAGGAGAAGATGCGTGGGCTTTATCCATTCCTGTTTGAGGGTACACTCTCAATCTCTTCCCTTGGTTAGTATATCTTTCTCTTTGCTAATCCATATTTATCTAGTTATCGTGCTAAGCTTGTCATGAGAACCTTAGGCAGAAACCCTTTGGATGAAACATGTGTTTGAAGCATGTTATGGTTGATGGTTGCAAGTGGTTGCAAGTGTTTGCAAGTGGTCACTCGTGGATGCATGATACACATTAGGCACTAGATCGGCTCACACACTCCTCATATTGCATGTGCATGAGTGTTTATGCTTATTGTTGGATGAAATTTGTATGCAATCACATGGATGTTGCATTTGGATGTATGATTGAGCACGCATATAGATATTATACGTTATGGTAGGGATTTGCATACATATGGATACATTTCACTAACATATTTTGCATTGATCATTGCATTAGATAGGTACATATACACACACTTTTGCATATGTTCATACAGCATTTAGAATCCTTTAAGGACAATGGTTGCTCGTGGATGATGTTTTGAGTAGATGGATGTTGGATGGTAGGATATGTTCTTCCTAACTTGAAGATTTCGGGGACGAAATCCTTTAAGGAGGGGAGAATATAACAACCCGTATTTTCAATAAACTGTTATAACATAAATCGAGGCAGAATTTAATTCAAAAATCAGAATCAAGGGAAACGGGCTATGCCATTGCGTTCGTCTCGGAAAAATACGCGAAATAGAGTCCGAGTTTTCGAAAATCGGAGTCCGTATGACCCGGTTAAGGCCCATTGAAGTTTTCAGAAACTTCTATGCTAAAAACAGATTTAAATTTCAAATTAAAAACAGGGATTAGGGCTAATCTGGGTTAGGCGGGAAAATTCCCGCCAGGGGGCCCATGTCGACAGGCATGTCGACAGGGCACCCAGGGTGTCGACTGCCCTGTCGACAGGGGGTGCCCAGGCAGTTCAGCCTGGTGCACCATTTCTGATTTGGGTTGGGTCATGTGGCTTGGTTCTGGAGAATTCTGAGATCTGACGGGCCAAACCTAATCTAGGGTTAATCCTAGGGCCTAAAACACTCTAATTCTCTATAAATATACCCCTAATCCTACCCTAAAGCCTCATTAATCAATCTTGCAACTAAACTATGTCAATTTGAATCCTCAAATGGCCTCCACCTAAAACCTAGCCTCCACCTTCCTCAAAGTTTAATCCTATGATGATATGATGATCATACAACCTTTTCTATGTTGTATGAATGCTTAATAACTTGCATACTTCATTAAGATGCAAGTTTGATTTGCTAAAGTTTGTGTTTTTGGGATTTTGCAAAAGGGTTTTCTTATTTGAGGCTTTGTTTTGGTTTTTAAAAGGGCTTCTTCATCTTATTTGGTGGATTTGTGGCTTGTTTATATTTGTAAGCCCTCTTACCTTCACTTTACAAACTTTAAAGTTAATGTTTGGTGAAAGTTGAGATTTATGTGAGTTTAGTTGATTATGCATGCTTATGCGAACTCACTATGTCATGTTTTATATGATTCATAAGTTATGCATGCTTATGCGAACTCACTATGTCATGTTTTATGTGATTCATAAGTTATGCATGCATATGCGAGATTTCTATGCCATGTTTTACATGTTTCACAAGTTATGCATGCTTATGCGAGCTTATTATGTCATGTTCTACATGTTTCATGGGTTATGCATGTTTATGCAAGATCACCTTACCATGTTATGCAAGTTTAATGGATTATGCATGTTCACCTTACCATGTTATGCAAGTTTAATGGATTATGCATGTTCATCTTACCATGTTATGCAAGTTTAATGGATTATGCATGTTCACCTTACCATGTTATGCATATTTAATAAGCTATGCATGTTTATGCGAATTCACCATGACATGATTTGCAAGTTTAACATGTATGCATGTTTATTATGACATGTGAAGTTCACCATGTATGTTATGCCAAGTTACCTTTTATACCCTTATACGTTATGACGAATATGTAAGCGAGATAATGACGTTGGGAGGGCATGGGTAAACTTAAAAATACATGAAACTAAAAGATTGGGAATTTACCTATTAAGTTAGGTCTACCCCTTGGGAATTTACCTATTAAGTTAGGTCTACCCAAGTATATGTTAACTTGTAAATATGTTTTGAAGTGGACATGACATTAGATAACATGATATGGCCAACTCGAGGTTAGACCTAGTTGTGGTGTAAATCTTCCCAGGTAACCACAACGTGGGGTCTAATGTGGGTAGTTGGTCATGTTGCACCATAAGACCCGAGGTTAGACCTAGACGTGGTGTAAATCTTCCCAGGTAACCACGGATGTCTAATGTGAGAGGTTGGGTGCGTTAAGTAATTAATGCCTCATGATTAGGGTTAAGTCATGGCCCACTAATACTTAACCAAAAATGGGGATGCGAGGATTAGATGGGGATAAGTGGTTACACTTAGCTAATCTAATCCGGGATTAGTGAGGGGTTAAAACCACATTTAACCCTCTTAGAAACCCTAGCAACGTGGTATGTTCCAGCAGTAATCCCAGTTTGGTATCACTACAACCCTATAGCTAGGTTAGGGCGGGGCACGATTACTGGACTGATGTAAGCGACCAAAGCGACGGCTGAGTGGTACAGCGGTGCGGGTCCGGCGGGCTACGGACGTGCACGTAGTCCGATATTGGACAAACTCGAGGCACGGGTACCAGTAGGCTTGGACTGTGCATTATTGCTTAGGTGTCTGGGGTTGACATCTTAGGGCTTGATACACCCGAAGGTGGACCCAGCACAGTCTGACTACATCCATGTGGGCCGTATGGACACCAACACTTGACGTGTTAGGTTTATAGGGAGCCGATCGACCAGACCGTTGGGCTGGGCCTTATACTAAGGTCACTTCATGTTATTGGGCCAAAGTTTGGGCTAAGGGATCAAAATCTGTTTTGTGGGTTTGCTAGTACACTGTGGTGCAAAGTTTAACCTCGTCTATGTGATGTCACCTTTATCTAGTGCCAGTATATTCATCTCAGTTTCCATCTTACGGTTAACTTTATTAGTTTATAGACTGATCGTAGTAGGGCTTACCAGTCTTTTTGACTGACCTGTTTTCTTTCGCTTCTTTTCTTCCGTTTCCCCCCCCCCCCCCACAGGTTCTCAGGGAGGGACTACTTCTGCTTAGTGGATCTTTGACTTGCTTGTTGGATAGCTCATGTATGGATCTGAGCTAGCTGTGGCTTATCTTTTATTTCTGGGGATTAGTACTGATGTTTTACCATGTATTTTGTTATCACGTATCTAGACTTATGTTGTATTTTGGATCATGACATTTTGATATTATGTACTTGACTATGTTGGTTTTTCTGAGATGATGATGATGGGTTTTTATCTGCTACCGCTGCTTTACTTATGTTTATTTTGATATATTCTGTCTTGCGATATCTCTGTGCATGTTTACCTTCACAATAACGCCCCTCCAAAGCTAGTACATTCTAACGAGTGATCCTAGTGGAGGTGGGGTGTTACAGGTTCAGACTCAACCGATGTGTCAATCCAGCGACATGCTAAGTATAATTGAATAGTCGTATGGGAGCAGAGCCTCATCGTTACCTGAGCCAGTGTAAATTTCTAAGGCACTTGTTAGGTCAACTTCGGTTTATGAGACTCATGAAAAAATAGCTCAAGTCGGCCTATAGGTAACTTTCTGGCCTATATGGAAAAGTAATTCAGAGTAAACAACTACAAAGCATGTCACGTTTCCAACGCGACATACTTTGGGGGAAAATGTTGATGGACCTTTTGGCAAGGCCATCAAGGTTCATCAGAGTCATGGACTTGTATCAAAGAAACCCTAGGTGGAACCCGTAATGGTTAGACTGGCCAAGTCAGGCCAAGCCTGATCCAATGCAGAATATCTACCTAAAGAATAACTCATGCTCAACGTTAATCATTCCAAGCCATCTGAGTAGATTGGATCAACTGCCACCTGTCTATACATGTTCAAATCATGTCGATTCTCTGGGACTAGAACGCCTCTTCATGTTCTCCGATTAACTGGGATTGAATTACACGTACCCATGCCAACTTAAGCATCGAATCACCTATAAATACACCGTCTAGACTTTGAAGAAAGGACTTTTGGAGCATCTTTGGATTTTCCAACTTATGATTCTCATTAATCTCTTGCTGTATTGTCAACTATGTCTATTATGCCTGTAATAGATCATCAAATATATAAGAGATTATAAAGTGGACGTACGCTCGTTAATGTCGAACCACTATAAACCTGTGTGTGATTGCATTTTTCTACATTTTTCATTTACTTGTCTTCAATTATTCTCTATAAAACTCATTCTTTGGGTGTCGTACTAATTTTTGGTGTCAACAATAACAATCAACCGGGTTAGCGAATCTGATTAAAAAGAAACCATTGTCACTTGTATAAATTTCGAAATTAGAAGTAGAGTTCCAATTATTAGCAACATTAGCCCTGAAATGATGATAATATGGTCTAAGGCTAAAAATGTACGCAAGAATTGAAGAATCCCATTTTTCTTCAGTTGTTTTTCCACTGCTTCTTTAATTGCAACAATACGCTTATTACCCACCTGAATCAGAGCAGTATAACAGAGATTGAAATTCGAAGAAACCCGATCATTCTTTAACAAATCATCATATGTGAATGATTTTCTACTCGAATTCAGATTAAAATTCTGCATGGATGCGGGACAATTAGGTTGTTGCATGTCAGATCTGAAATTAACTCTGTCTTGCCCATTAAAATTTTGAAAAAACAGAGGATTAATCCTAGAAGAACCTGATTTATGAACATTAACCCTTGAATTTGGAACAGATTTCTTCAGTTTAACATTTCGAAATTTCATTCTGTGTCTAACAGTTTGGAAGTCATCCTCATCATGTCAGGAGGTTTATCTTTAGAAGAGGAGGAATAGAGGAAGGGTCTCCAATAAGCACTTTCTTAGTAGCTATTGATGAAGAACTCTATCTGGGACATATTAAGTTGTTGCAGAATGAATTTACAAATATATGCGCGAAGCACTTGCCGTAATACTCGTAGGTAAAAATACATTAGAGTGTTTGTGAATGTTTACCGTAGGATAAAAAAACTTCGTTTCAAGTGAAGTATCAATAAAGATATAGTACAAGATAGGACAAAAGGAAAAGAATCAGCCTGTTAAAAAAAAAATTAAAAAAAAAATTCCCACCGATTGGATCATGATTGTAAGCCTATTTTATAACCAAACAGCAGGCCCTATATAAATCCAACTGCCTTACAAAACCACCCAAACAAAATCGATGGACCCATACACCCACCCATCTGGATCACTCTTCAAGTGGGAACCCCGCCCTCCTCCGCCTCTTCCCTCCACACCTCGCGACCTAGCCGACGTCTTCAACGGCTACGGAATCCGTTACCTCACCGTTATCCACATAGGCGAGCTCGGCTTCACCCCCAGCACTCTCTTAGGCATGCGCGACGAAGAGCTCGACGACATGATGACCACTCTCTCCCACCTCTTCCGCTGGGAGCTCCTCGTCGGTGAACGCTATGGCATCAAGGCCGCCGTCAGAGCCGAACGCCGCCGTCTCGACCACCCTTCTCTCGACGATGGACGGCGCAGATTCTCCGACGTGCCCCTCGATGCCTTTTCTCAAGAAGGTACCGCAGTCGCTCGTCCTAATTTGACTCATTCACAACCCTTTCATAGATTTAAACCATGCAGGACTATCAGAAGAGCGAGCACACCACGAGAGTGGAGGAGAAGTGATAACCGATAAAGGGAAAAGAACCGTCACCTGCAAGAAAAAACCAAACAGAAAGGACAACATCAAGAAGAAGAAGAAGAAGGCACCCGCCGAGGTGACAGGTGAAGGAGAACGGGAAACCGATTCGGATTCGGATTCGGATGGAAGCGGAGTCGGGTACGGAACGGAGCGGCAAAGGGAGCACCCATTCATAGTTACGGAGCCAGGCGAAGTGGCAAGAGCGAAGAAGAATGGGCTGGACTACCTGTTCCATCTGTACGAGCAGTGCCGTGAGTTTCTCGTTCAGGTTCAGGCGATTGCGAAAGAGCAAGGGGACAAGTGTCCGACGAAGGTGACGAACCAGGTGTTTAGGTATGCAAAGAAGGTGGGAGCGAGCTACATAAACAAGCCGAAGATGAGGCATTATGTCCATTGCTATGCTTTGCATTGCCTGGATGAAGAAACGTCAAATGCACTCCGTCGGGACTACAAGGTACGTAATATATAAACCATTACCGTATAGATCGTCTTAACCTTCAAAGGCTAGGTTTTTATGCTGACTTTGGTGAGTACAGCAACGAGGGGAAAATGTGGGTGCATGGAGGCTGGCGTGCTATCAGCCGATAGTGGTGATTTCGGCGCAGCACAATTGGGATGTGGATGCGGTTTTCAATGCGCATCCGAGGCTGTCGATTTGGTACGTTCCGACGAAGCTCAGGCAGCTTTGCCATCTTGCTAGAAGCCATGGCAGCAGTGTTAATGTTGTTGGTGGGAGTAACCCCGTGTCATCTATCTCTATGTTCTAGTTCATTACGGGTCTTGTTAGTTAGATTGCATCTGTGTTGAGATTAATGGCTGGGAATGACAATCAAAAGCTGTGTATTGCTGAATCTTTCGACTGTACTTGTGAGCTGTGGTCAGTATTTCTCTCTTGTCCCCTCGCATGTGACACGTTTTAAATTTTGGAATGATTTTATTTTAATACGTAGAAACTATGACGGTTGGTTAAATAGCCCAGACTAAATGCATTCGGTCCACGTAGAGAGGATAGCAGAAGATAAATCCACGGTTCAAGCCGTGTTACTCCATAAACAATTACCTTTTATTTTGGCTATGCATGTACGCATCTCTCTCTCTCTCTCTCTCTCTTAACTGAGATTGAGATATATTGATTGATTCAAAATGTTTGCATCTGGGTTACGACTAATGGTTTTGGTGCTAATGAAACCTAAGATGGCACATACGGTTTGCAAAACAACTCACAGTAAACTTCCGACAAAAGACAAATTGTACAAAAGCATCTCCAATAGTTGGATTTTCGATTTTCCACACCATGTATTGTTAAAACGACATGATTACTAACAGTTTTGGGAATAGATATTTTTTCAACGAACGCCTGAAACAGTTTTGGGAATAGATATTTTTTCAACGAACGCCTGAGAATCAGGCGTTTGTTGAACAAAATTAAAAACTAAAAGTGAGCCTACAATTTATCAAATGAAGCAGTGTGGTTAACTCAACATACGCGCAACTTAATGTATTATGTTATTCAGCCTGTAATGGATCAAGCCCAACGTCTAATTTACAAAGCTTATTACAATGTAACGGACATATATTGGGCTGTAAATACAATGCCCATCGCCTATACATTATTATTCAATTCTGAAATACAATTGCTCCGTTTTTACATTTCAACAGCAAGCTTTATCTTGCAATTACTTTAATCTCTATCTTGGTATCAGAGCACTTCAAGCCTAGAGGCAGTCTTGATCTCAATTGTGAGTGTGTCTGATCAACTCATCAGCTTTTTCATCATCACTTGCGTAGATTATCTTCTCCTCAGTTTGTTTTCATCACTGGACAAAATTGTTCAGATATTCTAACTGTATCGTGCCATAACAATCAATACACGGCTGCATCAATCTATTGTGCCTTGCCTGCATATTGATTGTGGCTGCAACTCAGAGCCGGCCCTGATGTGTACGTGGCCCGAGGCCTTTTTTTTTTTTTTTTTTTTGAGGCCCTGCCATAACTAAAAAAAAGTATCACTGTTAAATGACCAAAAAAAAAAGCATTAAATCTGCTATGACGTGCACATATATTTCATGCACCGTTTACACCCCATACGTTGACATAAAACATGAATTCACATGAATCCAAGTACATTAAATCACAAAAACAAAAGGGAGATAAATAAACGTTCACATGAATCCAAGCACTGTATACATATACTGCTCGCAATGTATATATAAATACATTACTACAACCTGATACATTTAGGGCCTGCCATAACTGGAAAAAAAATGTGTTGCAGAACAGATGAAGTCGATCCATTGCCAAAAAAACATGTGTTGCAAAATCAATTGCCACATCATAAAATAACAAAACTTAATTAACAAACATCAAATAACCATTTAATTCAAATCAATTATCAAAACCAGTATTTACCAATTACGGACTGATTAAATAGCCTTTTCCCTTCGTTAAAATAGTTAGAAATAAAAGATTCATAATATTACCTGGTGGCTGCGGTGATTTGTTGTAGAATAGATGAATCCGATCGAGATTGGGGCAAGGAATCAGAAATCGCGAATTAATATTAGAGTTTTAGTTTGTCGGGTTATCCTATTTGCTGAAGACTGAAGAGAAGCGTTCAGTAATCAGCTGCTTCTTTCTCTTCTATTTGGCAGTGGGCGGCTGCTATGTTGGGCTTGGGCTGCTGCCTTTTTTAATATAAAAAAAAATCAAAGGCTCCAAATAATTCTGAGGCCCTAGGCGGTGGGTCTACCTAGGGGGAAGGCCGGTTCTGCTGCAACTCGACAGAAATTTGAACATTTTGCAATAAAAATTCAAGAAAACCGTTACAGATTTCAAGAAATTGCAAAACTCAACTGTACCATACCTAGGAACTCAGATCAGATTTGTCTTCATCATTTCTGAGATTCCTGATTGCAGCAGTTGCAACTCTTTCGATTTCTTTTATCCTCATACCAGTGTTTCTTGATCCTCTTGCATTTCTTATTCTCATATTTGTATCATGGCTAATGATGATATAACTTCTACAACATCTCAATCCTCTGTTGGCTCAACTAATCCTGATGTTACCGCAGATAACCTGAAAAAATCCGCAACTAATCCAAAATCGCAAACGATCACTGTGCAATTAGAAGAAAACAACTATATGTTATGAAAGCTACAGATAGAAACAACAATAGCAGGCTACGGCCTTGAAGGATATCTAAAAGGAACAATTGCCATTCCTCTAAAGTTTCTCACTAACCAGGGAAACAATATTGTACCCAGTGAAGATTAGAACAAGTACTTCAGACATGATAGGTTGATTAGTTCACAGTTACTATCATCTATTGGTCAAAATCTCCTACCACAGGTTATTGGATGCAAATCTGCTAATGATATTAGGCAGACTATTGAAAAGTCATTCAATAACCAATCTTATGCTAAGGTAATGTTATACAAAAGAAAACACCAAAAATTTAGAAAAGAATGAGTAACTATGAGAGAACATCTTGCCAAGATTAAATCAATGTGTGACATGTTAGATACTACAGAAAGTAAAGTTCTAGATTCAGAACAAATTCTTATCATATTGAATGGCCTTAGTGAGGTGTTTGCTCCAAATTTGAGGTCAAACACCAAAGACGTAAAAGTTACACTTCACTGATTCAGTAAGAATATGGAACAACATAATCACATAATAAACGAATGAAAATGAGTAAAAAGAAAAAGGAATTTTTATAGTGGTTCGATTCAATATGAATCTACGTCCACTTTTAATCAATTCTCATTACGATACTCGAGCTTACAACACATGGATTTTCTCTCATTACATTCATTTATCTCTTCTAACTCTCTTTTCACTCTCTTGACAATTTACTTACACTTGAGTTCGGAGAAGAAAAGGAAAGAAGTTTAGCTTTGTGATGAATCTTCAACCACTAACGTACTTTGATCCTTTCCCATGATCTTCTTAGATTTCATAGTGAATTAGCATTCGATTTAGGCTTTGGAGAGGATTAGAGAACTTTTGAATGATGCTTGAGAGATTTATTATGTAGCTTGAATGAGATTGAAGGTGCTTAGATTCAATTGTAGAGAGCTCTAATGATCATTGAATTGGATTTGATCTTTATGAAGTTAGAAAAGAGTTGTTGAATCCATAGAAGCCATTAGAGAAGTTGTATATGAGTTTTGAATTAAGCAGAGTCTCCTCCTTGGAATCAATTTTTCCTTCCCCCCTTCAAGTGAATTATGAGGGGTATTTATAGGTGATTTTCGGCCCAGGTGGCAATTCTGTAATTATGCTGAAAACGCCATGACTCAATTCGACATGACTCAATTTCGCTATGAATGGTCTGAACGCCATGACTCATTTCGCCATGACTTGTCTCGCCATGACTTCATTTCGCCATGGTGAGATGCGGTATGACGTTCGGTGGCACCTTGGTACATATGTGTGTGTACAACTGTACCAGCGCACTTTATAGCTGTCTGTGAGCTGCTTTTCCGGTCCATGCGGCATGATTATGGCATCGTATCAAAGTTTGGTGGTACGGCATAAATATTGTGTGGCATGATATGGTTGAAATGGATGGCACAACATGAAAATTCCTGCCATGAATACATACGGCATGGATATCAAAACAGGTCCAACGACCTAATGTCTTCAATCGTGCGACATAACTCCATTTTGTTATGACTTCTTGTCGTATGCATACTCTGCGCCATGATTTTTATGGCATACGGCATGCCAGCATTTACGACTTGAAGTATGCAAATGGTTCTTTTGGGACAATCTGTGAGTGTACACCCCAACTTTTAGTGCCAGCTCCCCCCATTAACCAATTCTTCTTGGCCACGTGGTGCCTCGAGCAAGACCGTTGCATGGCTTCAGTCCATAGCGACCTAATGATCTATCTTATGTTGCTAACTCCTGAATCTACGGCATAAAACTTGCTTCACAATGGCTTGAGCTGAGGCGCCATGATTATCTGTAGTTTAGATATGTACTTCATCTTTGCCATACGAGATGGTGGAGGCGACTTGACTGGTCTGACATGACCTTTCCAGCTTTCTAGCGACATGGGCTTAGCAATATAGCAGCAGCGACATGAATCGTGTACACGAGATGCTTGTACATCGTATGAACGATTGGATGAAATGTGACGTACAAATAATAATTCACTCTTCACATAACAATACACAGTTGGCTCACAATGAATGATCTATAATGCCCTTCTGTTACACGTGGCCTCATACATGCATTCACGAACTGCTATGTTGCTCAAACTACGTACTAATGCTGATGTGTACATGTGTACCATTCCTTTAACACTTGAACGCGATATGAACTTGTTCAACGGCATGCTTCTTACGTTGAAATCTTGCGGCATAGCCTTGTACATGACCTGGCGTTTACTTGCATTCAAACCGACTTGGATTACTCATATCATTTGAATGCATGTCGTCAATAGATTAACGACATGTCATTGCTTCATTTACATGCGAGCCAGATCCATCTTACAAACGACATTATGAAAGTGACTTAACTTTCTCTAATCCCAACGACACGATTGACGATCCATGGCATGGAGTGCCCTACGACATAGATGATCATAACGACATGAACGAATATGGCGACATGGAAGGCTTCGCGACATGACTTTAAACGATTTGTCCTAAGCCGTGTCAACGATTTGATGTGTACGAACGACTTAGTTCCATGTCGTATGAACGACTTGACCTGCTCAACGTAATTTCATGTCGTATTAAAGAGTTTATCAAACCGCTGAACCATTTTACATCATGTCGTTTTTCCTGAACCGCGTGCATTTGCCCCTCGAAGCTTGTATTTCTTGTTTGCAAGAAATGTGGGCTTCGAAATAAACATTGTAATTGGTGAGCCTTTCCCTGACCAGTCTTGTAGAACAAATTATAATCTGGATTGACTCACATCTTTATGTTATTTGACTTAGTATCTCGAACTCTGTGGTGTGAATTTCTTCGCGTCACCTGTTCTGCAATTAAAACAAGTGTTTGCACGGTTTTTTGGATTATACTTTTTCATTGATCGCCCACATCAATAATAGAAAATGAATTATGGAGAATTCTATTTCAAATTGAATAAAGTGTTTGCACAGAATTGTTCTACTCAGTGGTTTATAACTCACTGAATACTGTTTGTACAAATACGATATTCAAATTCGAATTCGCGTTAACGCTTGAAATCAACTAATCGACTATGTCGACCATGGATTCCAAACATTATCTCTTTATAACTTATATGATGGTATACGATATTTCTCATTTGAGAAATACATATTTGTGATTTATTCTCTGCTTCCCTTTGGAGAAGTCTTTAATTATCTGTGCCTCGGCTCTTACTTGGGTTATTTTCACTGCTATAACCTTTCTATTCTTTTTGGAGAAACTTTAGGTATTCATGCCCCAATTTAGGGGTTCCTCTAGTCTTCTCTATGAGAAGTAATCTAGATTTTGTACCCCTGCTTAGGCTAAAATCCGATACTTGTCGTGTCAGAGGTTTTAGACACTATGCAAGCGATTTGGTTAATGATCCAACACCTGTCGCATCTGAGATATTTAGACACTGCACAAGTTAATTGGTTAATGATCCAGCACCTGTCGCATCTGAGATATTCAGACACTGCACAAGTTAATTGGTTAATGATCCAACACCTATCGCATCTGAGATATTCAGATACTGCACAAGTTAATTGGTTAATGATCCAACACCTGTCACATCTGAGATATTCAGACACTACGCAAGTTAATTGGTTGATGATCCAACCAACACCTGTCGCATCTGAGATATTCAGACACTGTGCAAGTTAATTGGTTGATGATCTAACACCTGTCGCATCTGAGATATTCAGACACTGCGCAAGTTAATTGGTTAATGATCCTACACCTGTCGCATCTGAGATATTCAGACACTGCGCAAGTTAATTGGTTGATGATCGAACACCTGTCGCATCTGAGATATTCAGACACTGCACAAGTTAATTGGCTGATGATCGAACACCTGTCGCATCTGAGATATTCAGACACTGCAAAAGTTAATTGGTTGATGATCGAACACATGTCGCATCTGAGATATTCAGACACTGCACAAGTTAATTGGTTAATGATCCAACACCTATCGCATCTAAGATATTCAGACATTGCATAAGTTAATTGGTTGGTTCTTGTATCATTTCACGGGGCTGAATCTAATTCCTTTGTCGGATGCTCTACTTGGCGAGCCAATTCAGTTTAAGAATTAGAGCTTTGAAACTTTCACTTAGGAAAGTGCCCCTTGGACGAAAGTTACAACCTTCTTATTTATTTAACAGTGCGCTCGTTCGCTATTCGAATCTCTGCGACTTTTCCATTCACTTTCAAGGTGGTGCTTCTCTTCTTTTATTGCGCCTTAACCCATTGTGATCCTCCCTATTCATCCTTCAAAGTGGTGCCTCTCTTCTTTGCATCATGCATGTTGACGGTTAAAGCACTCAACATTTGAATTAGTGTTCGTTGGGAGCATTCCACTTTGTTAGGTCTCAAGAGAGAAAACACTTATTGGATAGCCTGTAATGAAGAATCGTCTGTTAGCAAATTTTATGCAAATTTGGCAAGTCGGAGATTTATACAAGCCGGTAATACTTCATTAATAGTGCTATTGTTCGGTACAATGCATGTAAATTGCTACAGAATATTTACAAGAAAGTAGAACATAGCAAAGAGTAAAGTAATGCAGGAAGTAAAGTAAACGCGATCGCAATCGCTTATTCTGAGCCGCAGATGTCATCATCAACAATCATCAGTTGATTATCTTCCCTGGCATAGTATGAGTAGATGTTACGTTGCTTGGGCCGGATTGGCCATTTGATGCCCCTTGCCCCTGGGAAGTTGCAGAAGGATTTGCATTTTGGGATTTCTTCACATACTGTTGAAGACGGTTCTTTCTAATCAGCTCTTCAATTAATGATTTCAGGTGCCTACATTCGTTGGTAGTGTGGCCTGGCTGATTGTGGAACCTGCAAACCCTCCCAGATTTGGCTTGATCATATCCTATTTTTTGAGGCTTTGGTATTGGATACTCTTCGGTGTCCTTAGTCGCAGCGAAAATGTCTTCGGGAGTTTCCGTTAACGAGGTTATTTCAGAATTCTTGAACAAGCGGGGCTTCTTACTATTCTGGTCATCCCTTCCGTCATTTCCCCTCTTTTGACCATTTCTGAGGTTCTTTTGACTGGGCTCAACAGTTGCACTTTTAGGAGCTTCAAGGAGTTGGTTACCACCAATGATCTGAAGGGGTATAGGATTATCGTCCACCCTCATGTACTCTTCTGCTTTCTTATAGAACTTGTCAAGCGTATTCGGTTCTTTCATCTTTATCAACCTCCCGAATTCGCTTGCTTTGTCTATAGCATCGAGTAGAGCCATGAGGACTATGCGTGGTTCCGGATTCCTTACTTCAGACAAGGTAATATTGAATCGACTAAGGAAGGCTTGACAGTCTCCCCTGGCTTTTGCTTCATTGCTGAGAGAGTTATAGCGTCCTTGGCTTTAGTAGTGTACAGGCGGAACTTTTTCTTGAACTTTTTGGTCAGGCCAGAGAACTGATCGATGGATTTGGGTGGCAGCTTTGTGAACCATAAGAAGCAGCACCTTCTAAGTAAAGAGGAAAATATGTGCATCTCATCTCATCAGTTGCTTTAGCTGCACTCATGTGCCACTCGTATTTGAATAAGAAGTAGTTTGGATCAACAAGGCCGTTGTACGGAGGCAAAGTCGGAGGATTGAACTTCTTCGGACATTCTGCTTCAAGGATTCTTTCGTTGAATGGAGTCCTATCAGGGGAGAAGTCCCATTCTCTTTCGTCGTCTTTGCTAGCTTGATTCTTTTTCATGGCTCGTTCTATCATGTCCGAGATATATTCTTTGGTGCTATGGTGCTCTGTGAAGCTGAGCTCTTTACCAAATGTCCGTCTAGGCATATGATCTCGATTAGAGAGCTTAGGCCCTTTGCCTTCTCGACGAAGAGGTGCCTCCGTGATAGGATTGGCAGCTTTTTGAACATTCACTTTGGAATGGTTCTTAGCTTTTGATTTCAATCCTTCGATATTAGCTTCATCCCCGTCACTTGCTCCATCATAATCGTCTTCCATATTGTCATTGCGGTTATGATCGGAAGCAGACGATTTGTCATTTTCGTCGAAATTAACATGGACTTTCGGAGGGGCTTGAATTGGTTGAGCATTTAGAAAAGCGTTCATTTTCTCCATTAGAGCATCATTAGCGTCCATCAAAGTTTTATTTGAAGTTTCAATTCGGCGGTTCACGTTGGCAATAACGGCATTTAGTTCATTTCTAGTCATGCCAGCTTCATTTATCGAGTTTTCACCAACATCGAAATGGTTGGTAAGCGGTGTTTCTTCATTAGCAACATCATCGGCTTCTATCATGGTTTTGCTAACGATCTTCTTAGACTTTGCCATGATTTCGGAGAAGGATGCAACTTAGAGCTTTAATGCAAGGATCTCAACTTTGGGAGAGTGCGAGAAGAGGTAGGAGATGTGAGCGTGGCCCCACGGTGGGCGCCTCATGTTTGCTCCAAATTTAGGGTCAAACACCAAAGATGTAAAAGTTACACTTCACTGATTCGGTAAGAATATGGAACTGCGTAATCACAGAATAAACAAATGAAAAGGAGTAAAAACACAAAGGAATTTTTATAGTGGTTCGATTCAATATGAATCTACGTCCACTTTTAATCAATTCTCATTACGATATTCGAGCTTACAACACATGGATTTTCCCTCATTACATCCATTTCTCTCTTCTAACACTCTTTTCACTCTCTTGACGATTTACTTACACTTGAGTTTGGCGAAGAAAAGGAAAGAAGTTTAGCTTTGTGATGAATCTTCAACCACCTATGTGCATTAATCCTTTCCCACGATCTTCATAGATTTCACAGTGAATTAGAATTCGATTTAGGCTTTGGAGAGGATTATAGATCATTTGAATGATGCGTGAGAGATTTATTATGTAGCTTGAATGAGATTGAAGGTGCTTAGATTCAATTGTAGAGAGCTCTAATGATCATTGACTTGGATTTGATCTTCATAAAGTTAGAAAAGAGTTGTTGAATCCATAGAAGCCATTAGAGAAGTTGTAGATGAGTTTTGAATTTGTCAGAGTCTCCTCCTTGGAATCAATTTTCCCCTCCCCCTTCAAGTGAATTATGAGGGTATTTATAGGTGATTTTCAGCCCGGGTGGCAATTCTGTAATTATGCTGAAAATGCCATGACTCAATTCGACATGACTCAATTTCGCCATGAATGGTCTGAACGCCACGACTCATTTCGCCATGACTTGTCTCGCCATGACTTCATTTCACCATGATGAGATGCGGTATGACTTTCGGTGGCACTTTGGTACATATGTGTGTACAACTGTACCAGCGCACTTTATAGCTGTCTGTGAGTTGCTTTTCCAGTCCATGAGGCATGATTATGGCATCATATCAAAGTTTGGTGGTACGACATAAATATTGTGTGGCATGATATGGTTGAAATGGATGGCACGACATGAAAATTCCTGCCATGAATACATACGGCATGGATATCAAAAAAGGTCCTACGACCTAATGTCTTCAATCGTGCGACATAACTCCATTTAGTTATGACTTCTTGTCATATGCATACCCTGCGCCATGAATTCTATGGCATACGGCATGCCAGTATTTACAACTTGAAGTATGCAAATGGTTCTTTTGGGACAATCTGTGAGTGTACACCCCAACTTTTTGTGCCAGCTCCCCCCATTAACCAATTCTTCTTGGCCACGTAGTGCCTTGATCATGATCGTTGCATGGCTTCAGTCCATAGCGACCTGATGGTCTATCTTATGTTGCTAACTCCTGAATCAGCGGCATAAAACTTGCTTCACAATGGCTTGAGCTGAGGCGCCATGATTATCTCCAGTTTAGATATGTAGTTCATCTTTGCCATATGAGATGGTGGAGGCGACTTGACCGGTCCGACATGACCTTTCCAGCTTTCTAGCGACATGGGCTTAGCGATATAGCAGCAGCGACATGAATCGTGTACACAAGATGCTTGTACATCGTATGAACGACTTAGATGAAATGTGCCATACAAATAATAATTCACTCTTCACATAACAATACACAGTTGGCTCACAATGAATGATCTATAATGCCCTTCTGTTACACGTGGCCTCATCATGCATTCACGAACTGCTACATTGCTCAAACTACATGTTAATGCTGATGTGTCCATGTGTACCATTCCTTTAACACTTGAACGTGATATGAACTTGTTCAACGGCATGCTTCTTACGTTGAAATCTTGCGGCATGGCCTTGTACATGACCTGGCATTTACTTGCATTCAAACCGACTTGGATTACTCATGTCATTTGAATGCATGCTGTCAATAGATTAACGACATGTCATTGCTTCATTTACATGCGAGCCGAATCCATCTTTCAAACGACATTGAGAAAGTGACTTAACTTTCTCTAATCCCAACGACATGATTGACGATCCATGGCATGGAGTTCCCTACGACATAGATGATCATAACAACATGAACGAACATGGCGACATGGAAGGCTTCGCGACATGACTTTAAACGATTTATCCTAAGCCGTGTCAATGACTTGATGTGTACGAACGACTTAGTTCCATGTCGTATGAACGACTTGACCTGCTCAACGTAATTTTATGTCGTATAAAAGAGTTTATCAAACCGCTGAACCATTTTACATTATGTCGTTTTTCCTGAACCGCATTTTCACAGCGGGGTTAACATGAGGAATATGAGGTTGTAGAATCCCTAATAGCTTCTCAAAAACAATTTTCATTTATAGATGATGTGCATGCAATCTTACTTACTCACGAGGCCAGAATTGAAAGCAAAAAGGTTCAAGCAAATGATTACAGCGTGAATTATGCTAGCAGCAGTATTAAAAATAAAAATCAAAGCAATAAGATAGATCAAACCTTCCAAAGAAGGGGTCATCCTACCAGGAGCAGAGGCAGATGGACTAATAATAATAACAGCCCAAAGTGTCAAATCTACGAAAAAGTCGGTCACATAGCTCCAAGATGTTTCTTCATATTTAATGCCAATTATGCCATCAATCAAAATCCGAATAATAAAAAAGGATCAAACCCCTCTGCCAATATGGCTCAAGCTCAGAATGACACAACTCAGTCTGAATCTTCAAGAAATCAAACTAAATGTGCTAGAGCCGAACTGTTGGGGTTTTGTGCATAATGAAAGTTTGACAAAATGCCCCGAAAAACATGATCTTTTCACCCAATCACTTGTAGATGGATGTGATTGAAAAATAAACATCACCACAAAAATATCGGAAATATGAATACAAAATATTCCACCCAACCACCCTCTTTATTGATTCACCAGTACAAGTTATTTACAATTGATCTCAACTATCGTTACAAACAATTACAACTAACCTTATTGAGAAATAGGTAGATAATATCTAATGGATAAAATTTGAGGAGAAAGACAATGAAGAGTAATGACAAATTTTCCGTACCTAATGAAGATGTTAGCTAGGCTTTTTTAGAGTGAATTGCTTCATACCCAAGTAAATTTGGCACCCAAAATATCTTCATATATGTTAAAAAAATATTTGGATAAGCACCAAGTATCCTTGCCTTAAATGTCCACAAATATAGCAATAAATCTCTTTGTAAAATCTAGCAACAAATCTCTCCATATAATCTAGCAACAAATCTCTCTACAAAATATGTAAGATTATTTGTTGCCCGAAAATTGTGATTTGCATATCACCAATTTCAACACTCCACCTTGATATCAAATCACAACATCTACTCAAAACCAGCCAATTTAGCTCTCACTTTCAACCTTCTTTTCTCAATTAACATCATTACAAACCTCCACCATCGCCCACTAATGATGCACCTCCCTCATCTGTGCACCACGCCCATAGCGATCTTCAAAAACGTTTGTAATACCACAAAAACCTCCATCTCATCTTTGTGGATTTCACAACTCTACATCCGTCTTTCATTTGACATGATCTCTTCATCTCCTGGATCCCTCGAGCATCATCAAAATATAGACCCTTGTCGATACCATGTTCCTCCAACTTAGGACCATCATTAGTGATCATTTAACCTCTCTACCTTGCTGTGGACAAGGTTCTTCAGTCGTCACCCGCCTTCTACTGTTGACTACTGAACCGACCAAACTTTATAGGTTTTCCTCCTCCAAAACTCCTTGCATCATCAACGACCACCCTTCTTCACACTCAAAACTCCACCTCGAGTATCATAAGTGCAACTGCGGCGATCTAACTGACCGAGAGATATGAGGTTATGCGAACAAGTGGGTATGTGCCTAACACCAGTCACTTCTCTCACCACTCCATCATGCATCTGAAACCTAACGGATCCAACTCCACAAATTGGTAGTTCTACTCCATTGGCCGTCTTTATCATGCCAACACTCTTCTCATACGAAGAAAAAAATTTCACATCTCGACATATATGAAAACTGGCTCCTAAATCCATCTTCCAACGCTCCACAACACTAAATAGGACATCACATGAAGAATCGCTTTTGGTACCTTCAGCAAAGCCTGCTTGTGCCAAATCACTATTATTATCACCTCGTGCCTTCTTCTTCTTCATATCTCGTATATACGAATAACAATCATTGCGGTTGTGACCTTACTTCTTGCAATGGAAGCAAGTGATTGCACCTTTCCCCTCGTCTCTCTTTTTCTTCCAAACTGTATCCTTCGAGTCCCTTGCTACCATCGTCTCACTTTGAACCGATTTCAACTCCGACCCTTTTCTTCTTAGCTCCTCATTCAAAAGACTGCTTCGAACCATTTCCAAAGAGATAGTTCCATTAGCATTGGAATTACTCAATGAAACTACCAAAGTCTTCCAACTTTACGAAAGAGAACTCATCAACAAAAAAGCCTACAACTCATCATCAAAATTGACCTTCATGTTTGCCAATTGATTAAGACATCTAGAAACTCGTTCAAATGATCTGCAACCGACTTTTCCTCATCCAACCTCAGTTGTACTAGCTTTCGTACTAGAAAATCCTTGCTTGTAGCACTCTTCGACTCATATAGCTATACTAATTTGTCCCACAATGCCTTCGCGGATTCACAACTAGCCATATGGTGGAACACCGAATCATCCAAATATTGGTGAATCAACGCAATCGCCTTTTTGTCCATTTTCTTCCATTTTCCCTCGTCCATATTCGAGGGCTTCTCTCCATCTCCATCAATGTGATCATGCAAATAATTGAGATATAGAATGTCCTCCATTTTCAGCTTCCATATACCCGAATTCTTCCCATTCAAAATAGCCATCTTCGAAAATGTCATCATCTCCGACATATACAATGTTCGGTCCAACAAACACTCTAAGCTATGCGATGATCTAAGCTCTGATACCAAACTATTGGGATTTTGTGCGCAACGGAGTTTGACAAAGCACCCCGAAAAACCAGATCTTTTTCACCCAATCACTTGAAGATGGATGTGACTGAAAAATAAACAACAACACAAAAATATATGAACACAAAATTTTCTACCCAACCACCCTCTTTATTAATTCACCAATAAAAAATAGTTTACAATCGATCTCAACTATCATTACAAACAATTACAACTTGAACCAATAACCTTATTGAGAAATAGGTAGAGAATATCTAATGGCTAAAAATTTGAGGAGAAAGACAATGAAGAATAATGACAAATTTTCCACATCTAATGAAGATGTTAGCTAGGCTTTTTAGAGTGAATTGCTTCATACCCAAGTAAATTTGGCACCCAAAATATCTTCATTTTTGTTAAAATGCTATTTGGATAAGCACCAAATATCCTTTCCATAAATGTCCATAAATATAACAATAAATCTTTCCATAAAATCTAGCAACAAATCTCTCCACAAAATACGTAAGATTATTTATTGCCCAAAAATTGTGATTTGCGTATCACCAATTTCAACATGAACACATCAGCGATGAAAACTGGTATCTGGACTCTAGTGCTACCAATCGTATAACCAATAATCTAGAAAATCTCAACCTCGACAACAAAGAATACAAAGGTAATCGGACAATTTCAATGGGAAATGGTAAGTGTATAAATATTTCTCACATTGGCAAGGTAATATTAATGGAAAAAGGCAACTGTTCTTACATAGTTTACTGACGGTACCCAAGATCAAGAAGAACTTGATAAGTGTCTCTCAATTTGCTAGAGACAATAACATTTATTTCGAATTTTTCCTGAATATTGTTTAGTTTGAGATACACTAACTAATGATAGACTATTACAGGGTGATGCAGTAAAGGGACTTTACAAGTTCAACTTTAATAACTACAATAAAATTACTAATGTCAATCCTGCATGTAATGTGTCTGTATTGAATAATCATAATTCTCCTCACTTTGTATTCGATTTATGACACTTTAAATTGGGACACCCAAGTGCTAAAGTTGTCAAAAAAAAAAATTCTTGATAACAAAATATCATTTAATGATGTTAGTTTGCCTTATGTATGTACATTTTGCCAAATGGGAAAAAGCCATAAGTTGTCACTTGCCAATTCTACTACTGAATATACCAAACCATTTGAATTGGTCGTAATAGACTTGTGGGGTCCTACCCCAATAAGTACTGACTTTGGTTATAAATACTATATATCTTTTGTGGATTCTTAACACATGGTTATATCCTTTGAAATCTAAGTCTAATTCTTGCACTATTGTTCAAAGCTTTATCAAAATGATTGAAAACCAATTCAATAGTACTATAAAAATATTACAATCTGATGGTGGTACAGAGTTTAAACCACTCTCTGATTTATTTCAGAAAAGGGGCATAATTCATATAATTACATGTCCATACACCTTTGAACAAAACAGTTTAGTTGAGGGAAAACATAAACAAATGGTTGAAACTAGTAAAACACTTCTTGCTCAAGAATCGTTGCCCTTAAAGTTATGATATAAAGATTTAATTCTGCTGTGTTTTTAATAAATCGATTTACCAACCAAAATTTTAAGATGAGTTAGCCCATTGCAAAAATTATACAAAATTAAACCAGATTACAACATTCTCAAAACCTTCGGCTGTCTATGTTTTCCACATCTAAGATCATACAACTCAAATAAATTAGATTATAATCCAAACCATGTACGTTTATTGGCTACTACCCTAATCAAAAAGGGTATAAATGTATTAATTCTGATGGTAGAATTTTCATAAGTAGACATGCAATCTTTGATCCATATAAACATCCTGATATAAAGACATCAAAAAAAGTCTACAGTTCAAAAGTTATCATACGTGAAATACCAATTATACACGACCAGTGTGTGCATCAAGGTGGCATTGAGGCTGCTTGTATTCAAAGCAGTAATGAAGATGCCACAGTAGGGCAAAACCAGCATCAGCTTGAATCTCCAAGCCATGCCTATCAACAACCTATTTCAGAAGAAAATCAAAGTTTAAATACTGACAACAATCAAAGCACTTACAATAGAGCTGAAAGCAACACAATTGATCCTGAGCAAGCAAACTCACGATAAAGTTCTCCTCACAGGCAACCAAGACACCATATGATGACAAGAGCAAAAAGTGGGATATTCAAGCCAAAAATCTACTCAGCATCCATTTGTCAAGAAGAACCAGCGGATTACATCCAAGCTATCACTGAAAAAAGATGGAGAATTGATATGAAGGAAGAATACGATGCCCTTATCAGAAACAACACATGGGAGCTAGTTGACCCACCTCAAAACAAAAATATAGTAGGATGTAAGTGGATGTACAAACTCAAGAAAAATCCAGATGGATCGACAAGCAGATTTAAAGCAAGACTCATGGCAAAAGGCTTCACACAGGAATATGGATTTAATTTTAGTGACACTTTCTCTCCAGTTGTGAAGCCCTCTACCATCAGACTTATTTTTACGATTGTTTTGAATAATAATTGGAAAATAAAGCATCTAGATGTAAATAATGCATTCTTAAATGGTGAGCTACAGGAAGACATATACATGCAACAACTACAAGGATTTATTCAGGGTTCAAGTCAAGTTTGCAAGTTAAAAAAGGCTATTTATGGACTCAAGCAAGCTCCTAGGGTCTGGTTTCATAAACTTAAAGCAACTCTGAATTCAATAGGATACCACCCAGCAAAATCTGTCTCGTCTCTTTTTATTAAAAATAATAATAATACTTCTTCAGTATATATTCTTACATATGTTGATGATTTAATTGTTTCAGGTAGTAGTGATGATGATGTTAAACAACTAACAGAGTTTTTACACAAGCAGTTTTCTATTAAAGATTTAGGTGAAATCTCACATTTTTTTTAGAACTAAAGTTATTAAGCAATTGATTCAGAGATGCATCTCCATCAGAAAAGATACATTTCAGAAATATTGCTTAAGACTAATATGGATGATGATAAACCACAACCAACATCAATGATTTCCAATCAGCATTATTCTAAAAACATGGGAGAAAGCATAAATAATATAAAACGATATAGAAGTGTTATAGGAGTGTTACAATACGCTACTATAACACGACCTGATATTGCATTTAGCATTGATAAAGTTTCTCAGTTTATGAAGAATCTCCTTGACGAGCATTAGAAAGCAGTAAAAAGGATTCTCAAATATCTAAAAGGGACCAACAACTATGGGCTGGCCTTTAAAGCAAGCAATCACCTGAACATCATTGCCTATAACAACTCAGATTGGGTTGCAGATAGTGATGATAGAAGATTTGTTACAGGATATTGTATCTACATTGGGAATAATTTAATTTCATGGTGTTCAAAAAAGCAAACTACGATATCCAGATCTAGTACAAAAGATGAATACCGTAGTGTTGCAAGCACTACAAAAGAGATTTTATGGCTACAATCCTTATTAAAAGACCTAAATTTACTTTCTGAAAAAAGGCCAGTCATTTGGTGTGATAAACAAAGTACTATCTATATGACAGCTGATCCAGTTCAACACGCAAAGGCAAGGCATATAGAAATTGATATCTACTTCATTTGTGAGCAAGTGCAGTAAGGAAAACTTCAATTCAATCATACACTAAGTTTTTATCAAAAAGCAGACATCTTGACTAAGGCCCTATCAGCTAAAAACTTTACAAGACTAAGGGAAGAATTAAATGTCAAAGAAAGCTTACAACCTAGCTCAGATCCTCATGAACGAAGACTTCGGTGATATTGCATGCTATTCTGACCTTCTTCTCTCCTCCTTATTTGATACGAAGCCCATTTAGTGCTTTCGAACTTCAGATTTTCTCAATTCAAGGAAGGGCGATTCCACTCAGCCTCCATGACAAATTAGTGATATTGCGTGCTATTCTAGTCTTCTTCTCTAATCCTTACTTCAGACGAAGCCCTTTTAGTGCTCTAGAACTTCAGATTACTCAATTCGAGCATTGGAAGGATGATTCCTCTCGGTCGCCATGGCAAATTAGGGTTTCATGGAATCCCGAAACCTAACTTGAGTGGGGGTATCAAATGAAGCAGTGTGGTTAACTCAACACATGAGCAACTTAATGTATTATGTTATTTAATCTGTAATGGGTCAAGCCCAATGTCTAATTTACAAACCTTATTACAATGTAACGGTCATATATTGGGCTATAAATACAATGCACATCGTCTGTACATTATTATCCAATTTGGAAATACAATTGCTCCATTTTTACATTTCAACGGCAAGATTTATCTTGCAATTACGTTAATCTCTATCTTAGTTGCACTGATCACACGCTGCTTATATTAGAATTTTACTTGGGGAAGAATTCTTAGCAAAAGTGGATTCATCTGCTGCATATATTTAGAAAAGTGGGGGTATGGCTGCATATATTTAGAAACATGGAAACATAACCGCTGCATATATTTAAAAAAGTGCGATATGCGCATATATTTAGAAATGTAGCAGCATGACAGGGTTGTGGGGAAGAATAATTCATATTTTCTTAAATTGTTTCTAGTCAGTTGTTGAACAAACACCGGGAAATAAACGCTTGTTCAACAAATGCTTTATCTTAGGAATATATTGAATAAACGCTTTGATCCAGACGTTAGTTCAACGAGCGCTTCAATAGTTTCGGAATTTCGAAACTCTTCCTCCTGAAATTCAAACTTTTGGAATTTTCTATGTGCTATTGGCCTTCCATTTGCGTGTGGATATCAGATATTTGGATATCCGAGCAACAGTTGGAGAAACTCTAAGTATGGTATTACTAAGGAAACTAAGTCTAACTTACGCAAGCAAGCAAAACAAATGCCACAAGCACCCTCTCAATTTGTCTTCCCTCAAAAGCCATGCGCCAGTTTTTTCACTTGATCTCCATCTTTAATTGTTGATTGATTGAATTAATTAATTAATTTAATTAAATGAATGGTTATGACTGGATAGGGAAAGAGAGCACACGATATTTGAGGATAGAAGATTGTAGATAAACTTGGTTTTTAACAACAAAGCAATGTAAAAAATAACGTAAATTTATCTCTATTATATTTTGTGACTGAAGTTCCACCACAGGTATTCAGCAACTGAAATATGAAAAAATATTTTTTTTTTCTTTAAATGAATCCAACATGCAATCATGTTCACTACAACCTCACCAACACTGTCCTCTTCCCCCACCCCCACCCTTTCCACCCCTTCCCATTAGTGGTGGGAATGGACTTAGTATAATGCACTGCAATGGTTCTGCGCCGACATAGAGCAATAGTCGAGGGTAAAGTTGCTGATCTAAGCCTAAATCGATAACATACCCCACAATGTAGAAAATAAAATTATAATTGTTAGGGATTTTGCACAATTAATTTTAAAAGAGATAAGAAGTTAATGACAAAAGAAAAAATTCCTTCAAATGAAACCTGTATTAATAATTCCAAAAGATTACAATAAAATCCTAAAATTTGAGAACCAATCCAATTATCAATAAAAATAAATCTCACACCATTCATATTTATAGCAACTATCAACTAATAGAATTATAGAGATAAATCTGATAATATATCTCTCACAATTAGTAAAATAATAAATAAATATGGCCATATATATATTTGTTTCCTAAAAATAGGATCTGAGAGAGAAATAAATGCATAATCATCTCTTCCTAAATCAAATCTAATATTTTCTAAAATACTAATTAGTCAACTAATCAATAAACCAACATGTTTTGCTAATATAACTGTGCGACTATGGTTGCATACCGCTTTATCAAAAAAGTTTAAAAAAATAACAAACATATTTATAAAATAAAGGAAACAAATAAGCATATTAAAATAAACCATAAAAAGCATTAGAGTAGTATATTCACGATAGTTATACAACATAAGTAAAGTTTATATGTCATTAAAATAAACTCCAATACTATATCCAGTAATAGTCGGACAACGATAAAATCTCAAAGTATCATATGACAGAATAATAATGAGCTCTAAAGAAAAGAAAAAAACTAACAAGACCTCTTGCTCATCCTAAAAAAGCCTCCATATGCTAATCCCAAACATATTATCTAGTATGCTCTGTAAGTGTAACCGATATGATAAGAAGCAAGACATAAAATTTGTTGTCAAACAATGATATGATATGAGTGAATAATCCCAAGACACTATCAAGCTAATATAGTAAATAGGAACAATAAGTATAACAAGTCATATTTGTCTTGTGCTAGCATCCAACAAGTAACACGTAACACAATATATGCTATTTTTTCATCCTGTATAACACTAAGAATAATATATGTGTAAGAATAGTTAACTTAATAATACCCAGGTCATAAGACATCTATATAGTTAAAGCCTTGCTAAAATCCATAAAATCGTCGCTATAGCACATAGTGCTCTCTAACTGTTATGTTATTCAATGTAGCATTATTAAATAGTAGATCTACTTTATTTTCCGTTATACCCTAAGGTTGTTTAACGCCACTTTTGCAAAATTAATATACAAAACTTGATTGGTTTTATCTTTAAATTGCATCAACAAAATAATTAATACCATAACTTTAGTATATAATCCTCAATATAAGTTGGAAATTTGTTGTAGCAGCCAAACTTAGTATGCATAAATTATGATATTATTTAGTTTCGTTATATTTGACTAAAAAATATTGGTTTTTCCTATATGAATGGCATGAAAATAAGTATAAATTAACTTTAAATATTTTATTTATGATGATGAAATTTTCCACATCTCTAGTACATTCCCACTATAATTTTTTACACATCTACCATTATAGAACAGCTAAACGCTTCAATTATATAACAAGCCATTCATCCCAAGCATACATCAATCAATAAGAGTAATTATATTCAATAATTGATGTATGGATTTAAATAAAGGATTAAAGGGGTATAATAGTTATTATAATGATTCAAATAAGGGTATAAATAACAAGAAATCATTTTAAATATGTTATGTAGTGATAACATATCAATGGTTAGCAAGTTGTATAAAAGTATATACTTGATTTGAAAATATAAAAAAATCGGTATCACTTTATTAGTAAAATTCCGAGTTTTATAAATAATGGATAAATATTATTTAATATGGTTTTAATAAATAAATAATAATGTTTTATTATTTAAATATAATAAAAAAATTATTTTTGAATTTTGTTTCCTTAGATAAATAGTTCAAATAAAACAAAAAATATGACCGATAAAGGGGTTTCAGATTCTCAACTGTTTGAGGTATGAAAGTCGTACAACATTGCGAACCCTTTGTGAGACACATATGTATACATATATATTTGTGTATATACATATGATAACATAGATATATTTGCTTAACGAAGGGATTAAATAATGTAAGAGATATTAACATATTAAAAAACCAAAAGGGGACAAAACTCACCACTCCCTTAAACAATCATGGCAACGGTAGAAGTTTATATGGAAAGGCATGGAAGAGGGGACAACGTGTATGAATAGTCTAGGATAGAGCTATAGTGTATGTAAGTGATTTGACATGTTATGTTTGGTTTAATCTATTTTATTCTGTGTTTTCCTATAAATACCCATCTCTTCCTCTGATTTCTTTACACCTAATTTCTTCCCTTCTTTAAGCTCCAAAATATTCTTCATTAATGGCTTCCAAGCCTTAGAAACAAAAGTTAGCAAATATAAGGCAAAATGAGGTAATATATATATGTATGTATGTATGTATGTATGTATGTATGTATGTATGTGTGTGTGTATGTATATGTATACGTATACATATACCATGCCAGTCCACTTCAAAATCAAGTGCAAACTTCTTCTTTCCATCCTCACAACCCACGACCACACCATTATCCACCCTAGGCCTTGAGCAAGGAGGGAGCTAAGAGGAACCCGAGCTTTAGAAAGAATAAGATGCTAGCTCGAGTGGATTCAATGTGATAGTAGCGGAGTTATATCCAATTTTAGGAATGATAATAACCAGTGAAGGTGAGAAACTAAATCATGAACGACTCTAACTATACACAAGTTAATTGATTGTTATGTGAATGTTAAACTATATATATATATAGTATGTATGTATTTATGTATATGTATGTATGTATATATAAATATGTTAAAATTTTCTTATGAATGTCTTGATGAATGTTTTCCAAGTTTGGACGATGATATATTTGATTGTTTAGATATCTAAAAGTCATGTTAAATGCACGTCGATAACACAAAGGAAATCACTTTTCTTTAATTAATGAAATTGTGAAAATGAATTGGTTAAACCTCTTGATAATGATTTGAAATGTTTTAGAAATAAAATATTTTGAGTGTAATTACGAGGTTTGAAAAGAGTATGAAAATTCAAGAAATTTTAGTGTGTTGCAAAACGGTAACCCGTGATTTCACTCCCTGAAAGGTGGATCTTTTCTATACGGAAAAAATATAAATATGAATTATTTAAAATAAGATTTTTTTTTGAATCATTGTAACCATAAATTTTAAACGAATTCAAAAAATCCAGATTTCATTGAATAGATTTTGAAATATGACCAAAATATGTTTTGAAAAACATGGCGGTTTCGCAGTTGAAAATCCTAAAAATCAAATTATTTGAAATTGAAAATTTTAATTTTTT
This sequence comes from Allium sativum, assembly GCA_030737875.1. Lineage (NCBI taxonomy): Eukaryota > Viridiplantae > Streptophyta > Magnoliopsida > Asparagales > Amaryllidaceae > Allium > Allium sativum. The sequence continues at coordinate 324,100,557 of CM060920.1, read as the reverse complement.
TAAAGATATGGAATAAATCTTATAGATCATTTAAAATGTTTTAAAAGTGATTTAAGTTTAATATATAAATTTTCAATGATTGAAAAGTCATTTAAATGAATTTAGCTAAAATAACACTTTTTGCATCACTTGTTGAAAAACTTTCCAAATTAACAATGAAATTTGAATTTAAACTCTATGAACCTTATCCAAATCTCTTGTGAATATTTTTAAATGAATAAACACATTCTTTAAAGAGTATTAAAAAGGTTTATAACTTGTTTAAAAAGATCTTAATGATTTAATTCAATAAAAAGCTATAATAAGCAATGATTTAATCTTGGCTCTAATAGGCCATCGAGTAAACTTGATTTTTCTATTTTTGGGATCCGAATGTGGGTGTTTAACTAAGGAGATGTTCAAAAGCAACCAGAGCCCTAGATCACTTGCCCTTTCCTGGACGAGAGATAGATAAGGTTTAAATGTTGGAATCGAGTTAAGTGTATAAAATATATTTCTTGAAGATGATCTTGTTATATTCAGTATCAAATTCCATAGAGGGAATCCTTGCTTTCCATAATAATTTAAAATGTGTTTACGCTGTTATTCACAAATGGTCGGGATTGAACACGGAAATTTGTATCGAGTAAAATAAGTGAGATTTCTTTTTGATCTATTATATTAAAATGGACTTACCATCTAAGATGACTTAATAAATGTGGTTTAATAATTCCGTGTATACACCCAAAAAATATCTAAAAGATATACATCCTTAAAAAATGCTTTATGAAGAAATGAGTTAAGAAGTAAAGAACCCCCCAAAACACAAATACTACATAAAAATTATTTTTATGATGATTGATCCAAAGAAACCGAGATCAGATCAAGGTGATTCCTATCTGAAAACAACTTTGAATCTATCGACGTTTCAAAGGCAAAAATGATGGATGAGCAATGATAAATGAACAAGAATGATAGAGATTGAATGAAGGGTTGCCATAGCTGATCCTTAGTGGAATTTTCCCGCATTACTAATAGACAACAGTTCCATATTCAGATTTTCGTTATAAGGGCACACAATCTAATGAAGGGTAGTGCCTTAAGTTTACCCTAACTCAAAATAACTTGCATGGACGAATGCTTGACGTTGCACTTTTTATACACATATATGATCTCCATGACTTACTTCTGTTTAGTGGTGTGAAAATTAATTTTCCTGCACTATACACACCCTTATCTTAGACGTACAATATTCAAGGTTGTACATTAATGGAAATCAGTTGTGTGTAATAGACTGACAACGTGGCATTCAAACTGAAAGATGTGCTTGATACAAGGGAATCGTGACCTTTAGCCTCATCACCCAATAATAGAAGAAAAAGGGCATGCGTGAAGGCTATATGGGTCGCGCTCTTTAGGATATGATCATTGCCTTTCCAAACTACTCATTATATATCGAGTTTGTGGTGCATTGTGACACCCCACATCCGTTAATGTCACTAACTAAGGGAATGCATTAAGTTCCGTGAAGCGTTATAGGTAAATAAGAACATAATATCACAAGATAGACATGTAAATTTGCAGCAGAATTAAAAACTTTATTTAAATCAAAACATCTTGGTCCCAAATACTAAGTTTACATCATAAATTTGTAGTAACCAATTACATAAATAATCTGTCATGCCAAAAATATCAGAGTACAAAAGCATAAAACCATATTTCCCATGTGAAGCCATAAGAGAGTTGACCACAGGTCAAAGCGGTACATCTATATCTAAAATCCAAGCTAAGCTGAAAGAATCCAAATCAACTCTAAGCACTTCCACCCTGAGAACCTGGTGGGGGGGAGAACGGGAGAGAGAGAAAAGGGAAAAAAAGGGTCAGACATAAAGTCTGGCGAGTTCAGTTACTGTAAATATAAATAAATAGAAGTATCATGGTAGGTATATAAAACTGGAAGAACAAGATAACAGTAACAATAACAAGTGTGAACTGAGCAAGATAAGATGAACAGGGTACATTGTGCTTCTTAAATTCATTTCTCTACACTGCCCTGATACTAGTATATCATAAATAGAATGATCCCTACCAATACCGTTTCATTACATTTTCTTGATTATTAGGTTAATTGGATTAATAGAACTCAAGATTTATCCGCGCATTGTACCCATTTACTTTCCCATGGATTCACCTAATACAATATATGTAGCTATCTCTCAATATTGATATACACCCCATGGTACCCCACTCGCACGGTCTCCACCGTAATGAACGCAGTCCCTCATCCTACGTCGGAGTGACGTACGGATCTCTATATATCGATGTTACATTCCGCATATATTTGTCATTACTATGCTACGTAAGCGTATGTACTGCCACCATCAATCGAATCAGATTCCTTATCGGAATAACGCCCTATAATCTACGATACACCACCCAGAGTCAATATGCATGTATCTAGACTGTCCCACGTATTACTGTAATTGTAGCTCGATGCCTCAATTGCATGTCCTATAATGTGCATCGAGTTCCATGGCAGGGCTAAACAAGAAACACGGAACTCGGCCGGGAGCTTTTCCATTCCTATACAGGCCCACCTTTAAGAGCCTCCAATTACAGATATTCCTAGGGTTTCTTTTCCATGGTGGCTGTGGCCCCACCTCGGCCCCTCCCTCAACCAGTAAAGACTACAAGAGCTAAGTAACCGCTCCTAATACAACCAATCTAAACATCCATGTGGCATTTACCCTCAACCCCGTACCTCAATAGTGAAAGGTGAAATGATATCTTGGGTTTAGCTCTAGTCTTTTCGCATCCCGCTGGTTGCCGATGACGGATACTTGGCGGTCTACTATCCTTGTTGGTCATGACCCTCCGCCTCTGCGTGAGGCAGTCGCCGAACTACCCTAGTGTCACCTTGTCATAGCATTCTGACTGCATAGCTACATTTGCAGTCAAGGCCCACCCACCTAGTAGTTACGCGCAGACCTAACCTCTGCGAGTACAGCCTAAGACATCTGTCACCGCACAGAGGACTACTAGGAGCGCCTTACATACTTCAGGAAGTCGCATGCTTCCCCTTCCAGTCCTTTGGAGCCGTCATAACAATCAAATGAATGTGGGCTCCCCTCATGTCTTATAACATCTCGATGTTCTACCCCGTTGGGTTATTCACCCTCAAACGTATGGACTGATCTAAGCGCCTTCTTTAATATGTTGTTAGACCCTATGTCTAAACATTCTTTTACGTGCTTGCCTTACCTCACTAGATTCCCATTTAACTTGGTTATTCCCGTTCATATTGAATTCTTATTCCAATTTACCAAGTTTCCCTTGTTTATTAGTTTCAATTATATAACTTAATCCATTTAAGTTTATTAATAAGCCCACAACATGTTATTCTCTAGATTGTGTCCCAAGGTCTGTAATCCATAATCTATTTTATATTCTTGCTTGGTTACATCAATACAACAACATGTTCTCCTTAATACGTTATTAAGTATATCTCAATTCACATGTTTCCTAATTAACATGTCACTTACCATTTATGATTAAATATAACTTATTTATTTTACAAGTTTTCCTCGTTCTTTCTCCTTTAATCATAAATTCAATTTACGCTGTCACTACAACTTATCGTTGTTTACTTAGCAGATTATTACGCATATCTAATTCTATCATTTCTCCAAGTTATGCTTACCCTACAAGGTGTCTCCCAATTACATAACTTCATTATTTCTACCGATTATGTATACCACTAGGTGTCTTAATTACATAACCTTATCGGGTTAAGTTTATGGGCCTATATGTAAATATTACCCACCCCCTCAGATTTACTTAACCCACCCACAATTCAACCAATTTTACTTAACCCCATCTTTATTTTATTCATACAATCCCTATGGATTCAACTAGGTTAAGTATTCAAGATTTATTACCATATTTTCATTTATGGTTATAGTATGCTACACTTCCCACATTATACTGGTCATTTGTGGATGCTGAATATGCGGGGCGGGTCCGGGCAGACTTATTCCACAAATTGGGCTTAACCTCATGTATGAGCACGTCTCATATTTGCGCACTTATACCTCTCACATTAGGTTCAACATTAATGATTGCTGGATATGTCGGTCGGGTCTGGGCAGACTTCCACCACTAATGCAACTCGTGTCATAAGTACAATTACAATTTCTAATTATAATCCTAGGCATTCATTATTATCAAATTTTACCTATGTCCTTATGGGTGTTCATACCCTTTTTCCCCATACTTGTTATATGCCCAATTCACTATTCAAATTATAGACTTTTACACCCTTTTTCAATTCACGTTTTAATTATGCACCATATGCTCTTTTTCCCAAGTTATAAGTCAAGGCATATATATATACACACATACATACATATATATGTGTGTGTTTTATGCACAAACCCAAATCTACATATTTTCCAATTTATGTCCCTAGTTCCTATTCACATATTTCAATACAAGTTGTGCCCAAATTCATATTTACATATATTCCAATGTTCGCCTAAATTAATACTCATTTTATACAACTCGATATATGTTCCCAAATTCATATTTGTATATTTCCACATTTTATGCCCAAACTTATATTCATATCTTTCCAATATCAATTATGCCCCAATTATATCTTTTCCAATCATTCCTAATTTCGCACGTTCGCATTTTCAGCGTTAGGCCTAGGCTCGAAGGTAGCCTGGCTATATAAAAATAAAAAGGGAAAAGAGAGAGAGAAGAGAATCAAGAATAGGCATAATAATGAATCAATAATAAACTGATAGAAATAGGCATAAACTGAATAGGCATATTATGACAAGATTTAAAATGGTGACGATATGAACATATAAAAGCAGATCTGATAATTATGTCATAATAGAACTGATTAGGCATCTATTCAAGATCCAATTATTATATACATATCATGATTACTATTTAAATATTCAGATCTAAAAATAACTTGAACCCACGGTGAATAAATTGAAGGAAATGGATCCAAATTACTGTGAAGAACACATTGAGTTTGTTGTTGTAGCAATCGTTGAATTTGTATAGTGTTTGCTGAATTGGATTTGGTAAAGAATAGGCCCTCCAATTTTTGTTGCAGCAGAGCTCCGCCATCACCGCCATTTTTAGATGAATAAAACCTAGGTTTAGGGTTCTTTATATAGGAGTAGCGGAGCAACCAAGACCTTCAAGTTAGACCAGAAGCCATCAGAATCGTCCATGTCAGAGAAGCTTCCAGATCCCGGGTGGGTCCACCCCTCTTCAGGTGGGTCGACCCCCCTTTAGAGGTGTCAACCCCCATGAGCCTGGGTCGACCCATGGGTCGACCCAATTGGGTCTCGGGTCGACCTCAAACGGTCGGCCCTTCCTTGATTTGCACACCGGATTTCTAGTTTTACTGATTTTTGAATATTTTTGAATATATATATATATATATATATATATATATATATATCTTCCTTATATGCATACAAACTTCAAACCTTAATAACTTCTTCATACGATGTATGATTTACGCAAACCAGGTGTCTATCTTGACCAGAATTCCGAAACGGATGCAATGGTGCGGTTCGTTTTACTTAATTTTGAATATTTAATTAACTCTTCCTTAATTCATTGTTAACATTGTATTTCACACTAATTATTCTTTAATTCATCATCTTTAGTGTCGTTAAAATCTCGGGGTGTTACATGTATACTAAGAGATGTCCTGGATAGGCAGTTACAACCCGGGTGATGTCATATTCGGAACAGTGCACTACCTCCGTGTCTATGTAGTTGGGTCGGTCCTAGCTAGAGCGAAAGGTTAAATCGTGGGTGCACTACGTAATAAGTTTTATATTCCCATAATTTATTTTAATGGGTTTTATCCCACATTTCATTAAAAATAATATCAAAGAATTTTGATACACAAATATTTAGTTACCATAATGTAAAAACCCATGTCATGTTTATATGTGGTCATAGTCTTAAGGATACCTTACATTTCCAAAATGACGAACTTAAATTTCTCGCACCAGTCCCATGACTAACCCAGAGTTGTTTTCCCCTTAAAACTCTAGCTGCCCTTATTTTCTTTGGATAGCCAGTAGCTCAGATTTTTAGTTGGATCGGTTGGATGGAGCTAGGACTAGAGAATATGGAGACAATCATTTATTTCAACTTTTTCTTAGTTTGATTCAGCAACTGTAAGGACATATTCAATAACTACTCAGGTTGACATTAATAAGAACTTTGATAATCATGATTAAAATTTATGTTGTAATGATTTGATATGGTGAATATATATACATTATTCCTCTATTTAGATTCTTTTCTTTCTACTTTTTAATTATTTTCGTTTTACCACAAATAGTCCGCTTTGGTCTTATGCTACATGAATAATGTGGATGTATTAGTGTTGATTTACAATGGTCGAGGAAAGAGGTCATTTTATTGTTCATTTAACCTTGAAAAACTCTATTCTTAGCCTACCCAATTTCAACTGAGTACCCAAACAACTTAATTTCAATTGAGTATCAAAAATTTAGTATGGAGTCAATAACTTCAAGGAAGCAAAAAAGTTTGACGTGAATAATGTTATCATCAAAGTTGGCGGTATGCCCTAGGTGGTAACTATGTAATATGTTACACATATCTAATTTGTTGATCAAATATTTTCAAAGTAAGAATATTTTATTTCTATAATATACCTAATATAATATATGAGGTCAGTAAATTAATTTAATTAAAGGTATATTTATTTGAAGTTCTATAAATGATATATTTCGTGAATTTTTTATAGAGTGTTATAACCGTGTGTAATCCATCATAATGAAATAAATATATCAATTAGGATGCACCAAGATTGAATATCGATGTATTCTTTGAAACTAGATGCGTAATACTTTCCAATTATTGGAAGTGTATCGATGTGACAAACTAATCTTTATCGGATAACTATGAAATAACTCATTTGATAGTTTTACATTGGCTAACATAATTGAAATCAAACATAAGATATTGACGTGATCGATCAATACAGTTCTTTTGACTTAAGAATACAACAGATCTTCAATATGGAAGCTCTAATTTGATTATAGTCAAATCATTGCATGGAATCCACTATGTGACTATAGTTGGCTTGAGTGGAAGTACTGAAAGTGAATCATTATTCAAGGAAGGATTAGCCTGTGCAGTTTTATGGGGATAGTATCACGATCAATTCAACTATCCAACCAAAGCATTTTGGCTAATAATAGTTCTTATTATTGAATCAAGGACTTTGTTTTTTAGACTATATAGCTAAATATGAATGATGCTGGAATTTTGACCATTATCAAGTTACATAAGTTCAAAGCGATATATTTTTTACAAAGAGAATTGGTGTAAATAAATATCGCAATTGAGTAATACTTAACTAAAATAAGATATTTTTTTCCAAAATTGAATAAGTGATAACTTTGATCATAAAGTCACACCAATTGACAAATGATGTACGTACATTTACATCCTAATAGTCGGATGTTAATTACTGACTGAACTTACATTCAAAACTTAAACAATAATAATGAAGAGTTAAGCAACAATAGTAATGAGTTACACAACCTTAATGACCCGCATTTTTAGAGATATATAATTAATTTATTTAATTATATAATTGGTGATTTAGAGAAGTTAATGATCGTTTAATTAAATAATATTGAATATTTAATTAATATAATAATTAAATAATTCTTTAATAATCAAAATTAGCTGAAATGGCAATATAGTGTGAAATGGACAATTTAAAATATATATAATTCAGTTTGGAGTTGGATTATATTAACGAATATATTTAAATAATGACAGTTGAACATATAGTTTATAATATATTTATAAACGAGCTCGAAATGGCGCTGTAGTTCGCTATTTGGCGATTTGAACTTCAACTGAAGGTACAGAGTTCGTTTTAAATCGGATTTCTGTGAAACAAGAAACGTGTGGAGCTGGTGGAGTATATCTTTCTAGCGGAAGAGAAAAATCAGGATTTCGTCGTGTAGATTTTGAGATATGTCCAAATCAAATTTTAAAATAGTTGTTATAGAATCGTTTATCGACTGTATCGGTTTATTCGATATAACTAGAGATCGGGTTTGAATTTAGACAAGGTCCTTTTGGGAAATAGCGATAATTTAATTTTTAGAATTTTACTGTAATTTTTAATTAATTTAATAAGCAACTTTTTATTTGGAGTATTTGGCACCCTGTATCGACATTTCGGGGTTTCACAATATGAGTTCATCTACTGGTATTATTACATTTTTGGGACCAGAGCACATCACTCATTTAAATGGTATTTTTGTTTCTGTCCATAACAGTCCCTACGTGAACAGAATATTTCATAGTGGGGTACGCTATGTTTTTAACTTAAAACAAACTAAACTGAATGGTTAACTGGTCAAACGAACTCGAAATTCAACGAAACAAGTTTCATACGAAACCTTAGGAAGAGGTCTAGTGAAACGTCAAGGCCTTATATTTTTAAGATTTTTTCTGTAATTTTAATGAATTAATGCTCGGTGTTTTTCATCGATATTTTTTAAGGGATTTTTACAAACGGTGTCGGAATTCGACGAAACCTGTCCCATTGGATCCGGAATATTTTTCTATGCTAGGAATGGCTTAGTTTGTCAAAAACAGAAATCGTATAAATTGGTTTTAAGGGGGGTATCTCATCGTTAAGTAATATATTATAAAATATTATATTTGGACCTAATTTCCTCTATAAATACCACACCAGCTCTCTTAAAACCTAATTCCATTTCATTTCTGGTCAACGCAACAATTGTAGCCGCCAGTGTTCTTCATCTCAACGTGAAGGAAAACTTCTTTGTAAAATCAATAGTATATCATAGAAAATTTTATAAATCCTCATACATACATATATGAGTTCTACTCATGATTCTCAACACCTCAGTATACCTTTTTCCTGGATCGAACCATCTTCTTGCCACTGTATTTTACTGAGCGTGATGATAAGATGAAGCTAGGGCGGAGACTCATAGATCAATGAAGCAGCAACTACTCGTTTTGATGTTATATAAGTGTTTAGGAAGTAAGACCATTTATGTTTGCAAAGTTCTGTCTCCAACCTTGTATTCGTTTGGTTCGGTTCCAGGAGGATTTTTGTCGGGGTTATGTAGTTGCAGCAGCATCTAGGGCTTCCAAAATATTGTCGAGTGCGGTGCATTTTCAACTGGGATTTGCAAACATGTGGGAGAGCGCGGATGTTTCAGAAAGGTGCTGAGATGGAGTTGGTGCGTCATCCGTTGGATGAACGAGTGGGTGAGAAAGAGGAGGTGGAAACTGGAAGCGGTGGAAATAGGGTTCGGTGAAGTAGTACGTTGCTGCGTTGAGGGGTATGGACGCAACCTCTAGGAGTGTTGCGAGGTAATGTTCAGGGTGATGGGGAGGAGGAGCTTGCATAGGAGAAGAATGTGGTGATGTTTGGTTGAAGTTTTGCTGAAGGGATGAAGTCATGGAGTGTTGAGATATTCGGTAATGAAAATAAAGGAGCAGTGGAAAACGAGTTTACATTTGGGGAAGAAGCTTCAGAATGCGGGTGGGGGTAAATGGGTTTGAACATGGGCTGAACCAAGGTAAAACGTGAGGCCCAATTATAATAAAATCCAAGTTATTTTAATTAAAAGTATATTAAACTTCGTAATATCGTATCTCCCACATACGATATCAGATTGACGAACCGTAAGTTGCGTTGGGACCGTATGGACGAGAGCTTCACAATGAAGCTGACTGGGAGAGGATTGGGGTTCATTACAATTTATGGCGAAATAAATTGTCCAATCTGAATCAACGACAACTATCATTATTAACGATGATAGTCCAATGTGAGTAAAACTCACCAACTCTGAACAGTTATATTTTTATAATGTATTTTTAGAACTGTTAATCATCTGTTGATTGCTGTGTGTTGGTTGATTGATTGAACTGCTAGTCAGTTAGTTGAAATTATATATATATATATAAACCGTTAAATATATATATATATATATATATATTGATTATGTTTATCATAATAATTCGTACTGAACTGTAATAAATGTTGATTATACTGTGTAACATCTGTGGATGCAGGGAAACAGGTTGGAGGGGTCTAACTGGACTCCTCAATATTTATATTACTGTTCTGTTCTGTTCATATATTGCAATATATGATGTGATATATAATCTATTGTCTATCATATGTGTTTGGATGATATTTATCATCGTGATTTGATATGATTGAATACCATAACATACCGAAATGTTGATAAGGGAATTTTCAAAGTGATGTTGAAAATAAAATATTTATAAATAAGAGTTATTTATAAATTTGAATATTTTTAAATAAGAAAATATTTATAAATGGAATATTTATAAATAGGAGATATTTAGAAAGGAAATAATTTCAAAACATTTCCTTTTTGAATGGAAAGGCCTGTGTGGCGAGTTTGGGGATTTTCCCGATGCTCCCAATACAAAGGAGGTTATGGCGAATTTTCCTGGGAATTAAGGAGTTAGAATATTTTTAAGAATAAATTTGAAAAGGAAATATTTGCAAACCATTTGCAAATAGAATAAAATAGAAAAAAGAAATATTTGTAAACCATTTACAAATAGAATTGAAAAGGGAATATTTAGTAAATAAATAGAGTTAATAAAAAGGAAAACGTTATTAAAAGGACATTTATAAAGTGAAGAACCGTTACTAAAAAGTGAATCTTTATAAATGAATAAACGTTGTTAAAAGGGGATCTTTTTAAATGGATAAACGTTATAAAAAGGAGAAATTGAATATGGTATTCGAAGTTTGTTAATCGAATATGGTATTCGAAGTTAGTTAATCGAATATGGTATTCGAAGTTAGTTAATCGGATATGGTATTCGAAGTTAGTTAATCGAATATGGTATTCGAAGTTAGTTAATCGAATATGGTATTCGAAGTTAGTTAATCGAATATGGTATTCGAAGTTAGTTAATCGAATATGTTCTTCGAATGGGGTTAGTCGAGTCGTGTTAGTCAAATAGAGTTAACCAGTTAGAGTTAATCAGTTAGGGTTAATCAGTTAGAGTTAACCAGTAGAGTTAATCAGTTAGAGTTAACCACTAGAGTTAATCAAGTGTAGTTATTTGAGTTAGAGTTAGTCAAATATAGTTATTCAGGATAAGTGTCATTCAGCACGACTGCTAGCGTAATACGCAGGGCTGTAAATAGCCTAAGGCGGTCGGATGTTTCCTGAGAGAATTAGGCGTAACCATTGTGATCACTGCGATCTAGAGTCAGGCGAATGGAGTTAAATCGAATATTAGTTATTCGAAATAAAGTTAAACAGGCATAGTAATTCGAATATAAGTTAATCGAATATTAGTTATTCGATAGGAGTTAAATAAGTCGAGTTAATTAGGTTAAGTTAGTCAAAATGAGTTAAGTAAACCGAGTAAATCCAAGTGAGTTGATTTAAAGGAGTTAGTCGAATATTGGTTTTTCAAATAGTGTTAAAGGAGTTAGTCGAATATTGGTTATTCGAATAGAGTTTAAGAAGTTAGTCGAATATTGGTTATTCGAATAGAGTTTAAGGAGTTAGTCGAATATAGTTTATTCGAATAGAGTTAAAGGAAAGGAGTTATCGATTATAGTTTAATCGAACGGAATTATCGATTATAGTTTAATCGAAAGGAATTATCGATTATAGTTTAATCGAAAGGAATTATCGATTATAGTTTAATCGAAAGGAATTATCGATTATAGTTTAAATCGAAAAGAGTTATCGATTAGTTAATCGAAAGGAGATTATCGAATATGGCGTATTCGAAAGAGAGAGATTTCGAATATAAGTTATTCGAAGAGAGATAATCGAATATAGGATATTCGAAGAAGAGTTAATCAAATAGAGATTACTCGAAAGAGAATTATACGTCGAATTCAATTATATCGAATTCGGGAAAGTAATATTTACTTTTCGGTTTTTAAATCAAGAATATACGCTAATAAATTAGGGTTAGGTTTAATTATTCGAATTAAAGAATAAAGGTTATAATTGAAGTTTGATATTGCGAAAGTAGGGATTATAACGTTATCATTATAATCAATGTTTTCAATAAAGAAGTGGATTCGTAAATTGAATCCGAGAGTTACGTAAAGAAGTTGTTAAAGGTTTAAAAGATAAACTGTTACTATTTCGAAGTTATAACGTTGTTCAGTTAAGGTCTGAGAGGTAATTATACCCCAACTTGATTGACTTCCTTCTTAACTAAGGAATGGTAAGGTTTGATAGTGAATGATGGTTAAGTGAATTCAGTAAATAGTTTGAGTTGGCATAACGATGTTTATTTAAAACATCTGTTTAAATCCAATGAAGGAACTTTGGAAATGTTTTCCAAATAAGAAATCAGAAATATTTTCTAATATAGAAAACAGGAAATGGAAATGTTTTCCATTGTTAATAAAGTATATTTTCTAAAAATTAGAAAATAAGATATTTAGATTATAGGGAAACAGGAGATAAGTGAATTAATGAACTAAAGAGATAAATGTTGAATGATGATTGATTGATATAATTTCCATCTGGAAATAATATCGTTGTTTGCACACGAGTTTTTTTTTGATAGTTAAATCACAGACTATCAATGTTTTGACCATTTTACGTTGTTAATATGGAGAGACCGGTTGGATTATTATCCAAAGAACCACTCTGTATTGGCATAAACGTTGCGAATCATATATGCCAAAGATAATTGAAGACGGAGTAAAGTGCAAGGGCTATTGTATAAGTCTTAGATAACAGTGCCTAAGATGGATATGCTGAATAGTGCCTTCGGTTCATCCTGTTCCTGGATGACTTGTATGGATGAATGTCTGACATAGTATTTCCAGAAAGGTCACGTACATTGATTTCTTCAACTGTACCAAGAGTGGAAGCGGAGAAGGAAACTTCTTTTAGCTGACACGTAATGTATGGTTGTAGACATCAAATTTGTGATTTAAGATGGATCTGACAATGTGGCATTCGAAGTGAATCTGATGTGATGATAAAGCGTAACCTCAAGCCTCATCAGTCGGTAAATGATAGAAATCAGGCAGGCAGCATAGCCAAGTCGGTCGCACCGAAGTAGGGTGTATAATCACCTATCTAGAGAATATTCATTTGCTTCTTTAATCTATCAATGTTGTCTCATATATATATATACGGGAAATGGTTGCTGATCCCAACTGTTGGTGATATACATTCGATACACTCAAACAAAATGAGTGGTCGGTCATGTGTGGCTGAGTTGCAAGATGTTGAACTCCAGTGTATCGTTCCTAGAGTACACTGATCGGAAGGTGGTTCCATACCTTGTCATAGTTGGAAATCCATTACCCAATACGTGCTTGTGGTTTTGATTGTATACTATATGGTAGAACGTGAGATGAAAGCGTTTCTGCTAGATTGATATCTATTTGTACTTAGACATTATTATAATATCAGAATGACATTGCTTTACAAAGTTGTTTGGATTTTCATAAGGGAAAACCCGTTCCGTTTTCACGGAGTGGTCTTATGATATATCCGTTATTAAACCAAGTGTTAGGAGTTTTATTCACACCAGTCCCATGACTGACCCGGAGTTTATTTGTTTTGTTTCCCTAAACTTTTGGGTGCCTAAATTTTGTACGGCCTGTCAAGTAGTTGGGATTTTACAGATACACTTGGAGAGCTTGGAGCAGGAGGATTCCGGATTCTATAGCTATTATTATTTCCGTTGTTGTTGTAAGTGTTGTACTCTGAAATGTTATTGTATACTGTTTGTATTTCAAAAGTTATGTTATATTTTATTCGTTCCGCTGTGAGATTCATGTTTACTCTGATGATGATGCTCTTCTTCTTCTTCTATTCTATTAGTTCTACCTTATCTATCCTCACCCTCTATCTTCATTCTATTAGTTTCTTGAATTTCAAGTGCAATTTGGGGTTGGACTTGTGTTATTTCGTCAGCTCAAATTGGACCGGATTTTTGGGTCGCTACACAACCGATGAATTGTTTCTAGACTAGTCGATCTTTAATAAATTTATAATTATTATAAATTAACTATGACACCCCACGTCCGTTACTGTCACTCACTAAGGGAATGCATTAAGTTTAGTAAAGCATTATAGGTAAACAGAAACAGAAACAGAAACATTACAAGACAGATATAAAAGCAATAGCGGAATTTTAATTTTAATTTTAAACATAAATCATAACATTGTGGTCCAAAATATCACAAGTCTGAAACTACATAAAAGCCATTACAAAAATATAAAACTTTTTGTCTTGTTCCATCAGAGTACACAAAAAGCATAATTCCCCAAGAAGAGACAAAGCCACAGTGGAGATAAGAACTTGAGCCATACTTCGAAAGCAGCTCCTAGCAAGATGATAACTAAGTCCTGACTAAGCCTGAGTATTCCCACCCTGAGAACCTAGGGGGAGAAATGGAAGAAAGAAGAGGAAACAAAAAGGGTCAAAAATAAAGTCTGGCGAGTCCAGTTACTTTTAGCAAGTAAATAAATAAAAATTGCATGATAGGCATATAAAGTGGATATGAGAGATAACTACAAAAAAGGCAGGTATGACTAGGTAGATAGGATAGGGTGTATACGCTTGCTTAATGATTACTCTACACTACTACTAGTATATCTAGAATGAGATGATCCCCAACATGTATGAAATGGTAGACTCAGGCGTACTTCTAGTGAGAGGTTTTAACCTCATACAACTCATAGGCATGCCCAATAATGGACTCCTAAACTTACCAGAGTCTAGGTGTACCCTATCTACTACCCTAATCGATCGGCTCCCTACTCCGTAGATACCCTGTGCTAGCCCCACTATAGGATGTATCACTTCCTAAAGTGGCAACTCTTCATTTTCAAGATGTGCACAACCATATCTACTGATGTCACAGCATCTTATTCCCATAGCAAGCTGGACCCATGCACGCACATGACTCCGTTGGTTTCCTGCGTTATTGACACTACCCCTTTGTTTTGGATCTCTTACAATCAGCCCAATAAGTGTGCCCCTACTCCGACCTAGTTCATAGTACTCGTTTGATACCTAAATGGGTTACTGACTGAAACGGGTCCCACACACAAGATGATACAAGCTCCCCCTAGGCTTGCATCCCCACTACTAGGATTTCAACTGCTTATGCCTAACAGTCCAACATGTAAAACAGGTTAAGCTGTCGAGCCTATATATGTAAATATTACCCCACTGCTACAATATTTACTTAATGCTCACTGATCCAAGCAAGTTTACTTAACAAAGTTGCATAACCTCAAAGTATAAAATAGTTTAAGTTCGTGGGCCTATATATAAAAATATTACCCACCGCCACAAGATTTACTTAACCCACCCACTATTTCAACCAAGTTTACTTAACCCCTATTCATGTTAACATGTTCATACAATCCCTGTGGATTTAAATAGGTTAAGTATTCTAATTCATTACCATGTCCATTTATGGTTATAATGGGCTAGACCTCCCACATTAGGCCTAAAACTTGTGGATGTTGGATATGTCGGTCGGGTCCGGGCAGACTTCTTCCACAAGATGGGCCTAACCTCGTATCTTAGTCCGTCTCTTATTTATGCACTTAGACCCCACACATTAGATTCAACATTTGCGGTTGCTGGATATGCCTGCTGGTTCCGGGTAGATTTCCACCACAAATGCAATCTAACCACGTGTCATAAGTGCCATTACAGTTTCTAGTTACTGTAATCCTAGGCATTTTAATTATTAGCCAATTAATTACCTATGTCTTTATAGGTGTTCATGCTCATTTACCCAATTATATTCATAATGGATTATATGTCTGAATTCATATTCGTCATTCAACTTATGCTAATTCTAATGTTTTCCCCTGTTCCTTAACTAACGCATTCGTATATATTTGGCATCATGTCTAGGCTAGAAAGTAGCCTAGCCATAAACAATAAAAGGGAAAGATAACAATAGAGATTATTTTAACAAAAGTGACGTAAACATGTAATTGGCATAGTGATAAGGTTGACATATAAAAATAGATCTAGTGAGCATGTGATAATAAAACTAGATCTAATATACTAAGGATGTCATAATAGGCATGAATAAATAAGGATTCATATGTCCAATTAATGACAGATCTAAATTAGCCATAGCATGATAAGTGCCAAATGATCTCACAAGAATTAGATCCATAAGTAAATGTGACATGATATATTGACCATAAGTGAATCAGATCTATAAAGGTAAATCTAGCATGATAATATTTAAGATCCACAATTGTGACATGACAAATTAACCACAAGCGAACTAGATCTATAAAGGTAGATCTAGCATGATAATATTTAAGATCCCCAATTGTGATATGATAAATTAATCACAAGTGAATTAGATCTATAAAGGTACATCTAGCATGATAATATTTAAGATGCACAATTGTGACATGACAAACTAATCACAAGCGAATTAGATCTATAAAGGTAGATCTAGCATGATAATATTTAAGATCCACAATTGTGAAATGACAAATTAACCACAAGCGAATCAGATCTATAAGGTAGATCTAGCATGATAAAGTTTAAGATCCACAATTGTGGCATGATAAGTTAACCACAAGCGAATTAGATCTATAAAGGTAGATCTAGCATGATAATATTTAAGATCCACAATTGTGACATGACAAATTAACCATAAGCGAATTAGATCTATAAAGGTAGATCTAGCATGATAGTATTTAGGATCCACAATTGTGACATGACAAATTAACCACAAGCGAATTAGATCTATAAGGTATAGTAGATCTAGCAAGATAAAGTTTAAGATCCACATCATAGTTATGTCAAAGATTCAAAAGTCCCAATAGATCTGATATGATAAAGATTTAGATCCTTGTCGTAGAATATTATAGATTCACAAATTATTATAGATCCAATACGATTCAATCACAGGCATGTATCCAAATCACAGTCATATCACATTTACTTTTAATCATTTAAATCTAAAAGTAACTAACTCACAGTGTTTGGATTTTAGAAGGTAGAAAAGAAATTATTGGTGTTGAATCATAGATCGATTCTTGAAATACTTGAATCTTTAAACTTGATTTGTAGAAGAAGAAAGGATTAGAATCAATTCAAGAACTGATAGCATTTGGCGTCCATTGTTTTTAGTATGAGAAAACAAGAGGTATGAGGGTATATTTATAGCCGCTAGCCTCCTGAATTCGAATGCCAGTTCAACCTTAGGGGAATCGGGCAATGGGTCGACACTCACTTGAGTCCGGATGCCCGAAAATGCTATGGGCGCACTTGGCGGGTGCACCAGTGTAAAAATGCCTTGGTGCACTTGTCAAGTGCGCTAGTTATCCCAGTTTTAATCGTCAAACTTCTACCGCTCATAACTTCTTCATACGTTATCTGTTTTACGCAAACCAGGTGATATCTTGACCAGAATTTCAAGATGGACGCAATGACGTAGTCTGTTTCCCTTAATTCTTAATATTAAATTAATTATTCTTTAATTTATCCTCTTTAGTGTAGGTTAAATACGGGGTGTTACATTCTCCTCTACTCAAATGATTTCGTCCCAGAAATCTCCAAGTTAAGAAGAATGTATCCTACCATCCATCATCCATCTGCTCATACACCAATCACAGGCATCCGTTGTCCTTAAAATTTTCTAATGCTTATATGAGAATATGCAAAGGTGTGTGTATATGTCCCAACACTAATATGAAAGATTAGGCGGTCTAGTGATTCAGTCGACCTCCTTAATGAAATGTATGTTAGTGTCATGAATCCAACATGAATGCAAATAATCCTATTACAATATGTATATGTGTGCACAATCATCCATTCAAATGCAACATCCATATGATGATACATCCATTTTCATCCATTAAAAGAAATTAAAATGCACACACATCCATATGCAGTATGAGACTGATTGAGCCGATCTAGTGCCTAATGTGTGTCTATATGCATCCACGAGCAACCACTAACAACCACTTGCATCCACTTGCATTCATTAAACATAACATGTCCCGAACACACGTTTACAATCATGGGATTTCCTACCTAAAGGTCAAAGATTCGATCGATAGGATATACTCAGATGATAGAAGCAAGTGTGAATAAAAGCTTCAGAAAAAGAAGTTAAGAACACAGTCCCAAAAAGGAAAGGGTATGAAGCGTGATCTTTGTCTTCAGTCTCCCAAGTCGTCTCCTTGTTTTCTTCTCCCACATTGCACTTTTATTAACCTAACCTATCTGTTGTGCAGTTTCTTAACCTCTGATCCAAGTATACGGGTAGGAACTTGTCTAATTATCACCTCTCGTTCAACCTCTATTTCCTTACGCATGTTCGGCTCAACTACCTCTGTTGTATCGTGTAGACACTTCGATAATTAAGAAACGAGGAAAAACATAATGAATATCCACACATATGCAAAGCAAGCTGTGCGCCTTAGTTGCAAATACCATCTGAGCACCCCATTCAGATATGTTTCGCCTAATAAACGCTTTCTCAAGCAGCTCCCATACTTGCTTGCTAAGCTCCCTCCTTTCCCTTGGATCCATATGGCAAACAGGCAATGCAACTGGCTTTTCATTATCCACCAAATATATGCAGAAATCGATCTCGTGCCTTGGGGGTAAACCAAGAACCTCATCAAAGACATTAGGATACTCATAGACTACTGGGACAGATCTTAGATCATCAATAGATGTGTCAAGTGACTCTAGAAAGCTAAGCATGACAGACCCTTGCGGGTCACAAGAAATCTCGAGGGTCCTCCCTTGGCAAGTCAACAGTCTAACTACCCTCCTCTCACAATTCAGAGTGGCACCATACATGGCCAACCAATCCATCCCTAGAATCAACCCATAGCCCATGAACCCAAGCACACACGCATCGCACTCGAACTCGACGCCCAATATAGATATTTTCAAACCCCGACAAATCATGGATAAATGAGACGAACCACCAATGGGGTTTGAGACAACAAAGGGATCCACTACCATACTAGAATTTAAGTGCAGAGATACAACCACAGAACTAGATATAAATGAATGCGAAGCGCGAACGAGAAATCAAACCTTCCACAGAAACTTTCCTACCTCGATCTGGATCACCGATCGCGAGAGCATGCACTATCCCTCTAGAAGCTCATGCCCTTTGACCCTGCCTTGTTTCTTCGGGCACTCCCTAGTATAGTGTTCGACTTCACCACAGTTGAAGCAAGAATTCTTTCTTCTTTTACAGTCTTTAACTAAGTGACCCTCTCGTCCGCAACTATGGCACTTCTTCTTATCTTTAGCCTTGTCATTCTTTTCGTCCTTCTTCTGTTGTTGTTGTCCTTTCTTAGGCCATACCTTGTTACTTTGTGTTGTGTCCTCAGTCTTAAATTCCTTATTCTCCTTTTTTACCATCCTTGTGTAACAAGCTAACTAGTCTCTCGAAAGCTGCCTCCATCATATGGAAATCCTTACAAAGCTCGAGAAAGTTAGCCGTAGGTGAAACTACTGCAGCTACAGATGGAGGTTAGGCAATTATTGCCCTTCGACATGTGTCGTAGTCTTAACATGCCTATGGAAACATGCCGCAATGGGGACACCTTTTGCGAAGGATTGGTTCCCCAGACAAAAAGAAAAAGGAATTAAGCGAAGAATCGAGAGATATTACATATGGCTTTGGGGAATATGTTTTTCAAAATAATTTCTTTTAAAACCTTTTTGAAAACAATTTTCAAAAACTTTTATCCAATATGGTAACCTTCAACTCTGATACAAAGTGTGACACCCCACGTCCGTTAATGCCACTCACTAAGGGAATGCATTAAATTTCATGAAGCGTTATAGGTAAACAAAAACAGAAATATTACAAGACAGATATAAAAGCAGCAGCAGAATTTAAATTTTTATTTCAAACATAAATCATAGCATGATGGTCCAAAATATCACAAGTATGAAACTACATAAAAGCCATTACAAAAATATAAAACTTTTCGTCTTGTTCCATCAGAGTACAAAAAAAGCATAATTCCCCAAAAAGAGACAAAGCCATAATGGTGATAAGGACTTGAGCCATACATCGAAAGCAGCTCCTAGCAATATGATAAAGGAGTCTTGACTAAGCCTGAGTATTCCTACCCTGAGAACCTGGGAGGGGGGAGAAACAGAAGAAAGAAGAGGAAACAAAAAGGGTCAAACATAAAGTCTGGCGAGTCCAGTTACTTTTAGCAAGTAAATAAATAAAAGTAGCATGGCAGGCATATAAAGTGGATAAGAGAGATAACTACAAAAAAGGCAGGTATGGCTTGGTAAACAAGATAGGGTGTATAGGCTTCTTTAATGATTACTCTGCACTACTACTAGTGTATCCAGAATGAGATGATCCCCAACATGTATGAAATGGTAGACTTAGGCGTACTTCTAGTGAGAGGTTTTAACCTCATACAATCCACAGGCAGCCCCAATAACGGACTCCTAAACTTACCAGAGTCTACATGTACCCTAACTACTACCCTAATCGATCGGCTCCCTACCCCGTAGATACCCTGTGCTGGCCCCACAGTAGGATGTATCACTTCCTAAAGTGGAAACCCTTCATTTTCAAGATGTGCACAACCATATCTACTGATGTCACAGCGTCTTAATTCCCATAACAAGCCAGACCCATGCACGCACATGACTCCGTTGGTTTCCTGCGATGTTGACACGGCCCCTTCATTTTGGATCTCTTACAATCAACCCAGTAAGCATGCCCCTACTCCGACCTAGTTCGGAGTACTCATCTGATACATAGATGGGTTACTTACTGAAATGGGTCCCATACACAAGATGATACAAGCTCCCCCTAGGCTTGCATCCCCACTACTAGGATTTCAACTGGTTATGCCTAACAGTCCAACATGCAAAACAGGTTAAGTTGTCGGGCCTATATATGTAAATATTACCCCACTGCCACAAGACTTACTTAACCCTCACCGATCCAAGCAAGTTTACTTAACAAAGTTGCATAACCCCAAAGTATAAAATAGATTAAGTTTCTGGGCCTATATATATAAATATTACCCACCGCCACAAGATTTACTTAACCCACCTACTATTTCAACCAAGTTTACTTAAACTCTATTCAAGTTAACATGTTCATACAATCCCTATGGATTTAAATCGGTTAAGTATTCCAATTCGTTACCATGCCCATTTATGGTTATAATGGGCTAGACCTCCTACATTAGGCCTACAACTTGTGGATGCTGGATATGCCGGTCCGGTCTAGGTAGACTTCTTCCACAAGTTGGGTATAACCTCGTGTCTTCGCCTGTCTCGTATTTTTGCGCTCAGAGCCCTCACATTAGATTCAACATTTGCGGTTGCTAGATATGCCGGTCGGGTCCGGGCAGACTTCCACCACAAATGCAATCTAACCTCGTGTCATAAGTGCCATTACAGTTTCTAATTACTGTAATCCTAGTCATCTTAATTACTAACCAATTAATTATACCTTATATCTTTATAGGTGTTCATGCCCATTTACCCAATTATCTTCATAATGGATTATATGTACAAATTCATATTCGTCATTCAAGTTATGCCAATTATAATGTTTCCCCCGTTCCCTAACTAACGCATTCATATATATATATATATATATATATATATATATATATATATATATATATATATATATATATATATATATGGCGTCATGTCTAGGCTAGAACATAGCCTAGCCATAAACAATAAAAGGGAAAGATGACAATAGTGATTATTTTAACAAAAGTGACATAAACATGTAATTAACATAGTGATAAGGTAGACATATAAAAAAATGTACAAGTGAGCATGTGATAATAAAACTAGATATAACATACTAAGGATATCATAATAGGCATGAATAAATAAGGATTCATATGTCCAATTAATGACAGATCTAAATTAGCCACAACATGATAAGTACCAAATGATCTAACAAGAATTATATCCATAAGTAGATGTGATGTGATAAATTAACCACAACCGAATTAGATCTATAAAGATAAATCTAGCATGATAATATTTAAGATCCACAATTGTGACATGACAAATTAATCACAAGCGAATTAGATCTATAAAGGTATATCTAGCATGATAATATTTAAGATCCACAATTGTGACATGATAAATTAACAACAAGTAAATTAGATATATAAAGGTAGATCTAGCATGATAATATTTAAGATCCACAATTGTGACATGATAAATTAACCACAAGCGAATTAGATCTATAAATGTAGATCTAGCATGATAATATTTAAGATCCACAATTGTGACATGACAAATTAACCAAAAGTGAATTAGATCTATAAGGTAGATCTAGCATGATAAAGTTAAAGATCCACAATTGTGACATGATAAATTAACCACAAGCGAGTTAGATCTAGAAAGGTAGATCTAGCATGATAATATTTAAGATCCACAATTGTGACATGAAAAAGTAACCAGAAGAGAATTAGATCTATAAAGGTAGATCTAGAATGATAATATTTAAGATCCACAATTGTGACATGAAAAATTAACCACAAGCGAATTAGATCTATAAATGTAGATCTAGCATGATAATATTTAAGATCCACAATTGTGACATGACAAATTAACCACAAGTGAATTAGAACTATAAGGTAGATCTAGCATGATAAAGTTTAAGATCCACAATTGTGACATGATAAATTAACCACAAGCGAATTAGATCTAGAAAGGTAGATCTAGCATAATAATATTTAAGATCCACAATTGTGACATGACAAATTAACCACAAGAGAATTAGATATATAAAGGTAGATCCAGAATGATAATATTTAAGATCCACAATTGTGGCATGAAAAATTAACCACAAGCGAATTAGGTCTGTAAGGTAGATCTAGAATGATAAAGTTTAAGATCCACATCATAGTTATGTCATAGATTCAAAAGTCCCAATAGATCTAATATGATAAAGATTCAGATCCAAGTCATAGAATATTATAGATTCAGAAGTTATGATAGATCCAATATGATTCAATCACAGGCATATATCCAAATCACAAGCATATCACATTTACTTTTAATCATTTAAATCTAAAAGTAACTAACTCACAGTGTTTGGATTTTAGAAGATAGAAAAGAAATTGCTGGTGGTGAATCTCAGATCTATTCTTGAAATACTTGAATCTTTAAACTTGATTTGTAGAAGAAAAAGGATTAGACTCAGTTCAGGCACTGACAGCATTTAGCCTTCATTGTTTTTAGTATGAGAAAACATGAGATATGAGGGTATATTTATAGCCGCCAGCCTCTAGAATTTGAATGCCACCTCACCCCTAGGGGGAATCGGGCCATGAGTCGACACCCACTTGGGTCTGGATGCCCAAAACTGCTACGGGCGCATTTGGAAGGTATGCCAGTGTAAAAATGCCTTGGCACACTTGTCAAGTGCGCCAGTTAGCCCGGTTTTAATTGTCAATCTTCTACCGCTCATAACTTCTTCATACATTATCCGTTTTACGCTAATAAGGTGTCTATCTTGACTAGAATTTCGAGACGAACGCAATGACGTAGTCCATTTTCCTTAATTCTTAATATTAAATTATTATTCTTTAATTTATCCTCCTTAGTGTAGTTGAAATACGAGGTGTTACATTAACTAATAGTAATGAAATTTAATTAAAAAATTTGAATATGATATGGGAAATAAATAATGTTATGTGTGTAGATAGATGTTTGTAAGTGAATACACACTTATAGTATTTATGAATATATCGATTGACATAGGATATCAATAACAGTCTAAATCAAATATAATTGTATATATTCAATTTGGGTCGGATGGGCTTATGGCCGACAATGTTTGGAAATGATAGATAATTGTCTTATCATAGATTAGGATTGGCTAAAAATAGGATATAGGGTTAGAGATGTATGGTGAAGATCAAGTGAGAATATGTAGTAAGATTTATCTACTTTAACTACCTCGTATGCACCTATTTGTAATAAGATCTTAAACCCTAGTTACCACACATTATTGGCCATCGTTATCTACTTCCTTATTGTCTGAAACTCACCTTCAAACTACTCCCTAAAATATCAAATCCAATTAAAGTAAGAGGAAAAGGTAGATAACATTCATTCATATTATACATATGATATCATATTTCATAATCCTTAAATTGTGTGAATGCAAAGACATATATGTACATATCAGTGTTATTTAATTATTTTAGTGAGACTTATATATGTAAATATTATTGTCACAATGAGATTGTGTTGGCACTAAGAAATAGTACAACACCCAACGAGTTCAGTGAAAGTTAAACATAAACAAATACAAAATGAGGAATAGAATAATGGAAATGCAGTAGAAAAGGGAGAAATCGGTGTACAATGGTTCTGCATTGACCGGTCCACATTCATTTAGAATATCTGATCACTTTATTACTGAAAATTACAAAGTACAATGCTTTGGATCAGTACTACTTCAAAATAAGATAGTAAAAAGTAATCAAAGTGCCAAAAGATCAAATTTTTGTCTGCGAAGGGGCTATTAACAATTACAGCTCGACCTGAGAAGTTGGAGGATCGTTGAAGGGGGGGTCATATGGGGCCCAAGTACAAAGAAATGTCATTAGATCGGTACCAATCATTTGCCTTTGCGAAATAGGGCCCGTTATCCTGTATGTGGGTCCTTCAGGTTAGCTTGAGCTATCCTATGAAGTTTGGTTCCAGTTTGATTTATGGTTATTGAGTTACGTTCCACTGTTTGACGGAGTAGTGAAAGTTATTTTGAATTTGAGTTGTATTGATCCGAAGTATTGGAGTCATACTGATTCAAAGTATTTGAGTTGTACCGACCCAAAGTGTTTTGGTTCCAACCAATAACTCTATGGGATTCATATCGATCCGATTATGTCAGATGATTGGGCAAACGCAGATGTGAAGTTCCTTGGGCCTGTCCATGGTTTTTAGATGATCGGACTGTGCCAATCACATGTTTTCGAGAGTGATCGATCCAAAGTCAGAGATGATCATCAGTGCTGTAATGACCCGTATTTTTAGTCAATTTAAAATATGGATTTAAATATAATTTAAGTGAATTCTAAATGGTAAAATATTGAATCTAGACCTGAAAAAAATTGAAAATGAATTTTAATTTTGTTTTATATTTTACTAGAGTTAAAATAAGGTTAGTGAACTTTTAAAATTAATTTAAAATTTAATAGTATTTTAATAGCTTAAAATAGACATTTTGCAAACGATCTCGAATTTTGACGAAACCAGTTTCATTGGATCCGAAATATAAAAATATGGTAGGGTTTCAAATTTCGTGCCAATTGAAGTTTGTATGTGAGTATGTGCAATTTAAACGCGTGTTGTAAGATCGATTGAAATTTAATAATAGCCCAGAAATAGGCCATATTTCAAATAGCCTTAGAATTCGACGAGACCAGTTTTATTAGATCTGTATCTATGAAACATAGTAGGATTTCAAATTTCGTATCAATCGGAATTACGGTTTGATCATGTGAGTAGAAAACGTATAGAGGTCATTTAATTAATTCCTAAGTAATCCAAATTAAATCAAATTAAAACAACTTCCTATACTCCTCTTCCTTTGACACCACACCATCTCTCCCTTCACTTGTCACCCCTTCCTTAGTTGTCATCTTCTTGAGTAGTATCCTAGCTTAAATAATGATTTTTTTCATTTTTTTCGTTTTCTTTTTGTATTCTGTTTTCTCTTTTATCTTCTTCTTGCTCTCCTTCCTCCTATCCTTTAATGGTCGTCACCCTCACCATGACATCCACCTACCAACTATAGAACAACCCAGCAGTTCTCCCCTTCCCCACGTGGGCCCCTTAGGCCAAAAGACCCTTCCTTTCTCCTTCAAAAATCCAAAACTACTTCTTTTACTTCAATTTACCCACTCTAGCACCTCTACCACCACCTCCTCGGACCCTACACCAGCGCACACTCCCATAACAGCCCAAGTAACGCCCCTAACTTCCAAGTAGGTCTCACCTCTTAAAAATCCTACCTTTACTACATTAAAGGCCATAAAACCTTAGATCAAAGCCAACAAGACCCTACTTGACCCACCACCACCCCTATGCCTCCCTTCTTGCTGCATGGCAGCCCCAAACCCTAGTCCGTGGGTCCCGCACTCCTTAACCGAGCCTTAAACTGCTAAAGATCTCACCTTTCATCTCTTAAATGCAAAGTAATGTATATATATACACACTTATATAGCTTGAGTTCGTGTGAGTTTGAGTTTGAAAAGTTAGTAACTTGGTTACTAAGTGAAGTTTGGAGTTGTTTGATAGCCTAAAGGTCCTACCTTTAAAGCGGAGTGAAAAACCAATGGTAGGCACACTTTGCCCACGTTTGGTTTACTATTGTAGTTAATATGGTTAATTATGCTATGTTTGATAACTGCTAATCTATCGAGTAATTTTGGATTTAATGATGTTAATGGATGTTAGAAAAGTTAATTGCTTAGCAGTTAAGTAAATAAAGTGAACACCTAAATGGTTATGAAGTTAAACCGGAAATAAATGATCAGTTAATTTAGTTAATAACATGGTTGTTATGAATGGATTGTTAATGGATGAATAGTGACATTAATCAATATTGATGTGACATTGGTTGACGACTTGATGTGATGTGTGTTGACATTAATTGGACATGATTGGATTTGCTAATAATAACAAATAATCATTAACGATGGCTAATACTTTAGTTAAAGTTATTTGAAATTATAATTAAGTGTTAATGATCTTAACACTTATATTAATGATGCCATTATGTGATAATTGGATGTTAATGACTGTTAATGATTGTTAATGGATGGTAATGATGTGCTAAACCCATATAAGTTGGATTATATAGTTATTGGTTGAGTTTTATTCCAAATCGGAATTTAAAGGAGAATAATAAGTGAAAAATGTAAGTTTGAAATTTTAATCCAAAACGATTGGGCAATATAGTTAAAGTAATTACGAATAGTTTCGTAAAGATGGAAGTTTTATTTGAACAAGTTTCAAGTAATTAAGCCAGGTTTTAAATTTGAATTTAGAAGTGAATAGTAACTTTAAAGTGAAGTTCGGTTTGGATATCCAAAAATGTGTTAACTAGATTTTATTATCCAAACTATCTTATTCATTTTTATTTTTGACTTCAAGAAAGTTTAGATTTCAAAAGACGAAGTTTGAAAAATAATATTATTTTAATGATTTAAATAATATTATAATATTTAAATAACGGAATATTTGAATTTAGAGCTAAATATTGAAAATACAGTTTCCAAAAGTTATTATATGATTAATACATTATTTTGAAAGCAATTCGATTCAATTTTTAATATAAGTCGGAGTTTGGTCTGAGTAGGACAAGTCGCGTAGCGGTAGTTTGCGTTTCGACGGTTGACTTCAAATTGACGTACCAGGAGATCCGACCACTGTTCGTGAAACAAAAAACATTTTGTTTGAAATGAAAAGAATTTTTAAATGCATGAGAAATTTTTATAATCCAACAGTTAGATCTTGGAATAAGTTCAAATCAAATTTGAATAAAAACAGCCCTAGTGCAGTTTAGGACCCGAATTTTGATTTTGACGGAAATGAGCTATTTTTAAATTATTAAAAATAGAGATAAATTATGATAAATCATAATAAATGGCTTGAAAATGATTTGGATTGAATAAACTAAGTTTTGAAGTTAAAAAAATTATTTTATGAAAATGAGTCAGTTTAACAATGTTATTTGCAACGGGCATGGAACAGGTTGAAATAAAAAGGTTTTAATTTAACCGAAAAAATTCAATGGCTTTGCAAACATATCTAAAGGATTAAAATGAGGATTTTAAAATATTTACGGGATTTGAAAGGTATGTAACAAAGTTAATCTTTCTAATCAACGAATTGAATTGGAATTGAATGGGAATCGATTTGGAGATAATTGAGATAAGTCTTTGTGGATGAAGACCTTTATTATTTAAGGAATTAAAAAGACTTTGCCATTATTCCACTTATAGAATTAGTCCGATACGGGAATTTATATCAATTACGAGCTAATATGATTTCCATGAAGATTTCATTCAAAATGAAAGTATGATTTTGGGTTTATCATAAACGATGTCTTAAATAACATTTGTTCTCTAACCCATGTAAAGAAGAAGATGATTTCCAGAGTTAAGTTGAATAGTGATCTTTATTTAATTTGAATATAAAGATTTAATGAAAGAGTTTCCCTTAGCAAACGATAATGGGAACAAAGTTAAGGATCACTTAAAAGAAGAAAAGCGTGTTTTCCACGTAAAGCTAAGAACGAATCTAAAATAATATTTAGGGATACAGAAAGAATTTGAAACTAGATTGTTCTATCATTGAGTTAGGTGATCTTTTGGGTGTTTGATATGATGTTTGTTTAGGCCTTCGGGGTCATACACTTGATAGATTATTCTATTGGAATTGTGCAATCGAGCACTAATTTTAGTTAATGAATGGTATTCTCCCCAACGATAAGATTGAGAAATCATAAGTAAGATTTTGGGCTAGAAATATGATTAACTAAAGGTAAATAAATCTACCATAATCAATGACTAATGAATGGGCCAAGTTTGGGTAAATATGTACCATAAAAATGAATGAAATCTTCAATCAAATTTGGAATTAGAGAATGGAATAAAGGTAATTAAACTTACCAAAATACGAGGGCAATTAGATATGGAGTACTGCTAGTTTTTCTCCATTGGATTGATATGATAGGATAATGAATTGAGAAATTACCTTTCCGTGAGGTTTGATATTCCCGATAAAGAGTAGAAAACTTGGTTTCAGTTAAATTTGTGAAATGAGATTTTTTTTTTAATCAATTGAAATGATTTCCAAAGAAAGACTAAACAAGATTTTAAAGTATGAAAATCTTTGATAAGATTTAAAAGAGTATACCCAATATAAAGAATGATTTGAGTAAAAGAATATTTAGAAATGAAACTTGTAATATCTTGTATATCTATATTGACTTTAAAGATGCGCTAGTTATTTGGAAAGACTGGGTTTCAACCCAATGTGAATAATTATACAACATGATAAAAGCAATTGAAAATGGCGATGATTGTGATTGAAGACTGGAGATATTCACATCAGAAGGATTCCCCGTTGATGCCTCAAATAGGAGGCCAACTATTGTGGGGTTATATTGTGATGGCAGTCCGACTGTACTTGGAGATATTTCGGATTGCAAGGACTTCCACACCCAGGCGACGTCATGGAATAAAGTGCCTTTGGTTTCGTTCTCAACCCAAAATGAACTTATAGAAGTATGCATGTCTGACATTGTATTTTGTGGCATAAGGAATTAGTTTCTATTGATGATATATCAGATAAGTGGCGGAGGATCTATTATCTTAGCTTAACACCCTCCTCTGGGACAAATGTACTCAAAGGATTATATATTAATAGACACTAATTATATGTTGTGAATTGACAATGTGACATGTTATGTGATGAGTTATTGATGATCAATGCTTTTCATTGAAAAGCAGAGCTTTGTGTGGAAGCGTAGCTTCATGGACTCACAACGGTAATCAGCCGAAACAAGATGAAGTGCTGCAGAGTTAATGACTAACGTTTCCTTCTAGTTAACAAAGTTATGCCATGGTATGGAGCCCAAGTAACTTACTTAGTGGACGATAGATCGAAACACCTCGGATAATCCTCGACAACGACTGAGAGACGTTATGTTCTAGAGAAACCCAAACATCACTTGAAATAGTTGTGGGAGGCTCTACCGCTACAAGAAAGGACTCATTTGTTAAATATTGGGACATCCCACTAGAGGTGTTCCCAAATGCGGTTAAGAAAGATCCTTTGCCTTGGTCATTGATGGAATCCAAACTCTAATATGAACCTTTATAGTTTTAATTGTAATTTACATATGTAGACGTAATATATGGATACCTACGTCTGCTAGGATTGATACATTTATTTTGAAAAGGTTTTCAATGATATATATTAATGATAATATCGAATGATTTTTGCTTACCAAGTATATTTGGTTATCATAAGGTAAACATGCTCCGAATAGTGTGTGTTTTCATTATGTGATGGGATGCGGGTCTTATGGTAACTTCATTTTTCAATAAGCATGCACAAAGTTTTGAAACCCTTTTGATGATTGTTTGATGTATGTACGACTTGTTATCTAGTTCCCAAGATGGTTAATCCAAGCCTGGCTTGAGTGTTTGACACTTGGGCCAAATCCGAGTGTATTTCAAGCTTAGACAGGATTCGAGGAGTTCCCAGACAATTCCAGAAGAGTTGGTGATCTTTGTCAGAAGGTAGGGAATATTCTAATATCCGTACTTGGATGTCGTGGTTGTACTATGTAAGGATATAGTTTTTAACTATCCATGGAATGTTTACTCTGATTATTTAAAAGTTTCTGTTGTAAAGTTATGTTGAATATTATATTTGTTCTATTCCATTGTGAGATTTTGTTCTTGTCTTTTGTTTTTGTTCCACCGTATTTGCTTTGATAAACCCCGATGAATTGAGTTTGCTAGATTTGGTTTTGCGGTACATAAACACCGTGGATGTGTTAAGTATCGACTATTGAAGACCGAAAATTCAGTTTATCACAGGACTTTTTGTGGATGCTTACTTTTTGGACTAGACTTCTATGGTCTATAGTTGGTTCAAAGGGTTAGGGTCCACAGATCGTCGCAAGTGTTATCTGAATGATCCTATGGGCCGATTCCATTTCTGACTGATTGGATGATGCTTGAAGGCGATTAATCCAAGTAGAGTTAACTTTTTATCTCCAAGTAAATCGTTGATTCAGGAACAATTAAAAGGTCAGTTTATCCAAGTTTATGCGATCCTGAATCACTTTTGATAGCACAGTTAAAAAGCAAGGTAACACTGGCCTTCCCCCAAAGAATGTCATTTGTGAAAATGAAGTTCTTTGAATCATAATAAGTTTTAATGACTGGAATGGTCTCCAATGTGCGCTCAGTGATTTGTCATAATCTTTACTTTGAGTATTGCACACCAAGGAGCATGTTTCTAGGGTTGAGGATCATGGATCTTCAAGGAAAAACAAACACTAGAGGGGGTGAATAGTGTTTTAAAGAATTTATAGAAATCTTAACCAATTATCGATTACTCAAACTACTATATGAATTGCAGAATGAATATTATAACAGGAACAACCACAGATGAAAATATAAACAAAAGTAAAGTGTAGAAAAGGAAAGAACACACCGAATTTTTATACTGTTTCAGATTTCTCTTATGTCTAGTCTCACACAATGCTGGATTGTGCAAAGTTTTATTAATATCAGTATCCAATTACAACACCCTTGATTTTCGGGCTACAAGGTTAACACCCTTCCTTTCCTTGACTTACGGCTATAAGGAACACACCCCTTCCATTATTTGATTTACGGGCTATAAGGAACACACCCAACCTGTTTCTGATTACAACCGTCCTAGAACTCTTGAGTAGCACTTCCAAACATAGTGTATTTGATAGAGAATGAGAATAGAAGAAGAATGATATAATTTGTCTTGAAATCAACAGAGTATAAGTGTATAATCTTGGAATTTTAAGAAGTATAATGGTGGTATGTTAAAGGAGGAAGACGGTGAAGATAAGTTATGAAAAAATTCCATTTTAAGGCCTTTATATAGTGTTCCAAAGGGTGCAACCATTTCTGAAACATTTTAAAAATGAAAAGACACATCTTTTTGAATTTAAAAAAGTTATTGTTATAAGTCAACATGTTAAAATGTGTACGTCGACATACATATTATATTTTTAAATTTTAAATTATTTTAAAAGTATTTAAACTAATATATGTATTCTAGAAATTCCTATAATAAAACTAGTTGTTAAAATATTATTTTTCAAGTATAAAATCATAATAAAATATGACTTAAACATATGATTAAAAACTATATATGTATAAGTGATATAAAAAACTATATAATATAATTATAAACCCATATATATATACACATAAACATATAATCATAAGAAACTTATAAATTAGGAAATATATATTTTGAAATCATAAGTTTGAAATCCTTGGATGAAAAATTATCTTGAGAGGAGTTTGAAATTAATTTGAAAAGAGATAATTTAAAAATAGATTGAAAACAGAGTTTGAGTGCTATTCAGAGTTTTACATAACATCTAGACTTTGTTACCTTGATAGTCTTGAATTCTTGGTACTCATGAGTTTTGATTCTCCTTTGAAATCTTGAATCTCTTAACTGTACAATCTTTAATATCTATTATCTACATATAAATCTTGTATATATATATAATCTTGATATAAAAGTGTTAGTATGTATTTTATTAATAATGAACATGATTATTGTCATCAAAACATCATCAACATTCCATTACACAACACATGTTGCTTAGTTTATAATGCTTTGTCATACTCCAGTGGTATAAGTATACAATTTCTGCTTTGTTTTATAGTTCTAATCTGTCTGAACTTAACATCTAAACTAGAAATCACCTGAATTTCTAGGTGAACACCTAATTCCCAAGGGTCTGAACTAGAAGGAGCAGCATGAAAATCCGCAACCAATAGATCGGCTTGATGATGGATTGAATGTTAAGGAAGTATAGTAAGAGGCAAAGGAGGGTCTATAAGAGGTCGAGGATGTAGATATTGACCA
Source organism: Allium sativum (assembly GCA_030737875.1). Taxonomy (NCBI): domain Eukaryota; kingdom Viridiplantae; phylum Streptophyta; class Magnoliopsida; order Asparagales; family Amaryllidaceae; genus Allium; species Allium sativum. The sequence continues at coordinate 324,067,803 of CM060920.1, read as the reverse complement.
AGAAGTCATTCTACTGGCGCCGGATATTTTATAGGTGTAGTGATTCAAGAGAATCTTCCAGATTTCGTTTCCTCTAGAATCGATAAAGCAATATTGTTGAGGATCTGTGTGAAATAAGGCATACCATAAAATGACGCTCGGACCCCGGTTTCGATGATAGAGCATACGCACCCCCGGAAGGGTTTACAACTTGGACTATATATACTTGTTTGCTCTGGTGTGTGCCTCCTTCATGCCCATATATTCGAGATATACTTTATTACATGCGATTTGCGCTGACACAATTTCATCCTAATGGTTATTCCTTCCTGCTTGGAACTTACCACCTATATTTTAAAAATTTAGGTCAAAAGCCCATGGGGGATGATATTAGATATATTTACAATTTCAAGCAATAGAGCATATATCAATCTCTTGTGTATCTTGAAGCTCATCCTCAAATCATATCGTCTTGGGATCTAGCACAAGCTAAGTTATTTCAAGCACGATTGTTTCTATCTACGGTACCCACTAGAATTTGCAAGATGGTGGTAGGATGAGTTTAGCCTATTAACACTTGCTTATAGTATTTCAAATTAATTGAGTCATAAGCTTCAGGCTAATTCAAAGTAGGATTTTTTTTTCCAGATTTTCCTCTAAGGCCATCAGGTCAAGTGTATATGGACAAGGAGTTGACCCTAAGGAACATAAGAGCAAAATTTCACAATGCACAGACTTTGATTTTTGACTACCTCCTTTACACTCAGGACTTGCTACCTGAAGGTCGTTCCATCGGCCCACGAGATGATGATAATCTAAGGGCGGAAGGAGGCATGCCTCCCATCATGCACCTCGTCTTGCCTACAATTGAAGAGGAAGTGGTGGAGCTCAAGACGAAATGGAAGGTGGTGATGGGGTGAAAAGGAAGAGACTAAAAGAGAAGAAGATTTTCTACTTACTCTCATTCCTTCTCCATTAATTAGGACAAGGATGGGCGAGGTCACAAAGTCGATACCTCCTATGACTACAACCAAGACAACTGCATTAATGGAGATAGAAGGAAAATTCAAGGATTTAGATAAAATTCCACTTGAGACATCTTCCTTTGGTTTAAGTAACGTTAACAATGAGGGTTTGTTGCCGAGCTCTTAGATGACGACAACGCCGTTATGTGCTAAGGAGATGACATCCCTCAAGCAAAATAAAAACTGTCTATTGGAGGGAACACTAGAACACACACTCATAAGCATTGCTTGTCATGGCACTTACTCATGTATCGATTAACTATTTTTAATTTGAGCTCTATTTTGTGCAGGCATAAAAATCCAAGAGAGCGATTGGGATAAGGATAGAGAGCAAGGCAAAGGAGGAGATAGAGGCAGACGACATGATAGCTTACATTCTTGATAAGTTGATGTGGGAGGCTCATTCTTTAGTGGCATTTAGGTGCGTCATTCATGCCTCAAGCGCTCTCAAGATAATGGTAGTATTTATCATCGAAGAGAAACTTATCCCCCAAGATCACAATCTTCGCCTTCTGCTGTAAAGCTAATGGAGTTAGGGAAGAGAACCAAATTTAGGTGCACTGGGACATCCGTAGCGCATTTACCTCCTCCTCTTTCCCCTAGAACAGTTCCCCAACATTACCTCCACCTAAAATCTCGAGTAAAGATAAGCCTAGTGGGGGCTTTGTGGTAGCGAAAAAAATCTAGTTGGAAGACAAGAAGAAAGGGATAAAAGTTGAGAAAATGTTTGAGGCTGAGTAGTTGATTCCTCAATAGGGAAAGGTACAATTAAAAGAATGGTTTCCTAAGTTTTATTTTGAGGAGATTTTCTTTACTGTCAAAACTGCATCCGATCTTGGGGACGATTGACATAGAAACATTTGATTAGATCTTCGACATATATAATCAATACAAGGTCGCTAGATTATCCTCCATAATAGAGAAAAAGAATGCGGAAATATCATGGATTAAAACTTGAGGCTTGCCTTGATCAAGAAAGGATAAAGGCGAGGGAGAATGATATTGGCTAGTTGAAACCGCAATTGAGTTCGGCTAATAAAAGATAGATGAAATGATTAGGGCAACACCCAAGCTAGGAAAGTATCTAAAGAAGCATTGGCTTCCCACATGCTGGTTTTATGACTGTGAAAAACATTACAATAGAAAATATTAGACTAAGGAAAAAACTTGAAGAAATTGAGTTGTCGAGAAAGGATAATGAGGATTTGAGGAGACAGTAGAACTCGAAAAAGGCTGGGGTAGGAGAGGTAATAAAGGCCAAGGAAGCAGCAGAAGCATCAAATAAAGAAGTATTAAAGCATGAAGATGGTGTTAGAAGAGGGTTCAAGTTCCTTCTTGAGGATCCTAGGGTCAAAGATCGAGAAGTTGAGTCTGAAATTATAATGAAGCTCGACTCTTCTATTTTGGGATTATATTCTCAAGCCATCCATCATTATGACATCTCTTGGATAAGTGACTGTGAAAGAATATTTGACATGGGAGATATTTCTGGATGGCGAAGTTGCTACTTTGGATATTAAAGACGTGGATAAGGCAGCACTAGCGACTTAGTACTTGAATGAAGATGAGCGCCAGATTCTCGAGGAAGGGAGACGCCAATTGGAGGAGGATGCCAAGGCAAAGGTGATGGGTTAAGGAATATTTGAGGAAAGGAAAGGTACTCATGATCGAGAGCATCATCGTTTCCCATTCAGTTAGTTTAGTGCTTACCAGACCCCAGTCGTTCCACCAACATCCATCAATGGCCTGCACCATTCATCTATCACCGATCCGGGGTACAATCCCGATAATCCTGCACTGAATACCAAAACAATCTTGTCATCGGTTGAAGAACTTCAATGGAAGGCATTGAGTATGAATCAGGAAGTCTATCAACTCTCACTCGATACTTGAGAAGATAACTAAGGCTTTCTAGGAAACCACTCGGCTTCCCATTGGGCTCTTGGAGAGGGAAAGAATACTAATTCTACTCCATCTTTATGCTATAGTACATTTGGGATGAAAATTTTCGCTTCTTTCGCATCGGTGACAACCTCTAGAGGAGATTTTGATGTGGAAGCATACAAAGAACTCACAAAGTTATATTTCAAGGACATCGAGCCTTACAAAAAATTAAGGGCCGGGGGAGATTGACCCCAATAGAGATGGCTGTCTACAACAGATTTTTGCAAGAATGGATGAAATGATAGTTTCCCAAGAAGAGAAAAAGGTTGAGCAGGTGGTGATTACAAGTGTCGATGGTGAGTCGAGTAAGTCGATCTTTTAGGAATTAGATGAACAATATCAAGCTCAACTCGCCATCAAGTAAGAAGAGATTGAGGCGGTAGAAAAGCTAAAGAGGAGGCCAAGAAGGCTCAAGCTTCAACAGCAGTAGTTAAACACACCCCTACGCCGTTAAAGATGCTTCCTCCCAGGTGTGTCAAAGAAGAGGTTGCAGAAATATTGGGTGAAGGTGTGAAGATATCTAAAAAAGACCTTACTGCAGATTTTGAGATCAAGCCTCGCCATAGTCAACTCCGTCCAAGGGAAAGAAGGGGGTTAGTGAGAGTAGAAGAGAGTCAAAGAGAAAGAGGAAGGACACAAAGAGCAAGTCACGACCGATGAAAGATGGTTCTTACAAGTGACTTGCTGATTATGTTGGATGTATTTTTCGATTTTTTTTCTAGATGTAATGCGAATATGACCCTCGCTTTTGGCTCACACAATAATACTTGTATACACATCGTGATGGTGTAACGATTTGTAATGATTTACACCCATTATACGATCCCTTTCCAAAGAAAACTTGAATTTGGTATTATCTAGTACACCAGATACTTCTTCCATCATAACCATCGATGGACCCGGTTAATCCGCTGATGCCACCACTGCATTAAACCTTTTCATAAATTTTTGCGGAGCCTCTCATGCCCTCTTCTTCATTATAGTTAAAGTTATAACATTCTTGGATCTAGGGATGCGAACCCAAAACTATACTATGAATTTTTCGATTAGTTCTATCCTACTGTCAATTAATATGTTCCAACTATCTAAACCACATAACAACTATATCAAAATGAAAGAGTGGGAAGCATTTGTCCCTCACTTCTTTGAATGGCCCCATCACTTCCAAGGGCCTCATGTATTGAACCAAATGGCCAGTTGGATCCTTCCTTCCATTATAAACCCTCAACATTAGATGTATGAAATCTTGTGGATTCATTGAGTTTCTAACGTTCAGACTAAAAGGACTCTAATGTATGGTATCTACATCTCTACTTATTAATCCACCTCTCATAGCCCAATGAATATCATTCATAAACCCATCATTATCATTCAAAATGATCTCTAATTAACATTCTAAACTTCTGCCATTTGAACATAAATATCAGTTATATATCTAACTATGCCTGCTTCCATCTGATCTAGAGGCATGCCGTTTAGGTTCAAGGGATCAATACTGACCCCTTTAGGGAGTTTGGTTCCATGTCAATCCCTTTGTGTTAGATTTTCCCCCGGTTGATTTGTGTTGCCAACTCTATCAAAGCTACCTACTCCAGTCTCCAAATTCAGAATTCTAGGTTGAATAAGGTTGTTCAAAGATCCATCGGGGCCATGCCGCTAGTTCGAGAAGGATCAAATCCAACCTCTTGGGGAAGGGTTGACGTTGATTCTGATCTTTAACTTGGGTGCTAGTCATGGTTGTTGAGTTTTGTTTTCTTGTGTCTCTACTTATTTCCAGTGCCTAAGTTCTGGCTTCTAGCTCATCAACTTGTTTATTCCTCTGAAAGAGATCTCCATTTTTTTCTTTTTGTCTCCTTAACAAGCCTCTTGCTTGACCAACCTATCTTATAGTTGTTTGCAACATTTTCCATATTGTCTCTTATTATGTAGATGGAAGGATTACTAGCAAAGGAATCCTATTGACTCCCTCCTAATATCGTGTCTTCTGTATGAGCTCCAGTTGTCTTCGTCTTAAACATTGTTATCTTTTTTCAAACTCTAACAATTCTAAATTTCTAAACTTTTTCAACTTAAGTGTGCCACTTCCTGATGCACCAAAATGTTAGGCTCGATTGTTTGGTCACTCGAATGAGTATAATCATATATCAAATACCCATAACCACAGATTAAATCGTAGAAAATTTGGAAAATCAGAAGAATCAACAAATTACACAAAAAAAATTAAAGTGGTTTGGTGAAGCATGTCCTATGTCCACTTGTAGTAATTTATTATTTATACTATTAATTACAAGTATAGATGATTTTATGTAAGAATGTAAAGAGAATAAGGTATTGTTGTCTCTAAGAAATGGCAGAGCTATCGCATGGAGAAGAGAAATGACCCTCTTTTTCGAGCATATAGAGGTAAGTTTGTATCTATAGAAAAGGATAGATTGGCCTGCAATCGCATAAGGTCCCACCAAATTAGGGTGGCCTAACCCTAGAAGTGGGTGTCGGATCGCCCCATTTTATATAGATGGTATTGACCCTAAAAGAGGGGTTAGTACCAAATCCTAGGGTTGCACCTAATTTGGGTGAGAACCCTAGGGGAGCTCCCCTCCTATTCCATTTTGGTTCTATGTGCTTGGTTCTTCAATTTGCGTTTCGAATTGTGAGTTATGGACACAGTTTCGTTGATGCTTCGGGTTTGAATTTCTATGCTCTAGATCCATACCAATCCCTGTCTTCCCCAGAGTCTTTTCTAAAATTATCTGATTCCAGAATGCTAAACGAATTCAGATATTTATAGCTTGATATGCAGTTCTTACTCCATTCTCGAGCAATCCGACCATCTTTCCAGGCAGTCTGCTCTGATGGTCATGCAATATGATTATTCATCTCCATTGTGTAACGGTTTGTGGAAAGGTAGGTTAACAATATGCATATAAAATATTATACTAGAAACATCAAATAAACTTAAATATATAAGTTTTAAAATGATGGTTTAAAAATATATATGTTATTGAAGAAAAATAATTATGTATATGGTGTGTCTGGGGGGGTGAGGGGGAAGGAGGCTAGTTGGGCTAGGCCATTACACCAGAGTGCTTGTATTAGGAGTAGGAAGTCACGCTAAAAATTTTAGAATCATCTGACTCAATATGATGGATCAGTACCGATCCATAGGCTATGGGCCTGTATAAATCCATAACCATGAGTAACATAACTTTAAGGTTTGTTTTATGGGCTATTATATCTTCTTATGATGTCAACTACAAAATTTCATAACTTTTGGACATCATTTGCTATTGTTTCATACTCGACTGACTTCTAACTAATGACTATGCTAGATGATCTGTCTTGTAAATTCAGCTAGGAACATCAGAATGCAATCAAATTTTATGAAAGGCTAAAGAATTTACTATAATCACAATGGTATAACACTTAATAGATCACACACAATACCCATGGGCCCGTATTGATCCATAGAGGATGGATCGGTATTGATCCATCCACTTAGCATATTTCTTGATGATTTTCCATTGGTCCCTCTTTGGTTTTCTCCCAAGTACTGTGGTTGTGTTTCAAATGATTTTAAGTTCTCTTGGATGTTTAACTTATATAAACTATTACTTGGGTTAAAAATCGAGTAAATAATTACCCCTCCAAGTACGTCTTTGTTGGAAATAAGTTGTGCTCTAGAATAGATTATTTGTGAGTGGCTAGATTGACTAAATTAATTGGTCATATAAGGTCATATCAAGAAACTTTATTGTCTTATTGGTCAAATGATTGTGTCTATGAGTCGGGTCTTCATAATTGCTGGTTATTTTGAAATTTTCTCTTTAAACTTCGTATAGTGCACTGGAATAACGCGTAGATGAGGCACAAGAGTTTCAGAGCCCACTGGATGGACTTGTATTGGTCGGTACTAATCCACAGGTTATGGATCAATATTGATCCATGTACTTACAAATTTTTTTGTTTTTCATTTTTCCTTCTTAGGCCAGGTAACCGACCCAATTTTTATTCCACTTGTTTTCTCATTTTCCCTATAACTAACCTATATTTTCTTGCTTATCCACACTCAGCACATCCTCTAACCAGCTTAACTATTGTCACATGCCGTTGTTGACCTTGACTATTATCTCCTTACCATTGTCACACTTTCCTTGTCTGAATCACCTTTAACTATTTGCATTAAAATCGTCCTACAGCCTTACAAACCCTAGCGGATCCATCAATTTTGAACAAATCCAACCTACCTTCGATCGTTCACTTTCTCCGCCTCATAAACAAATCCAACCAATCTTACAAACCTAGTCGATCCATCAACTTTGACCAATCCGACACTAGGTGACTTAGTGATTTAAACCTAGCAGTTCGGATTGTTAGGCCAGACTCGATTGATCCTTTGTTTGAACATTTCAAGGTGATTGAAGGTCTAGTGTTCGGCGAATTTATGACTAAAGCTTGGACTTTAAAATTTCGAAGACATTTAGACTTGGTTAAATTTTGTTTGCACTCAAATTGATTGATTTAAAATTTTGAACCTACATATATACATAACCAAAAATTGAATTTGAAATGCCTGTCATTTAGGTTCAAATAACTTTCACGGATGACTAAAACACTCAGATTCAAACCTAATTCATTAACTAGATGAAAGTGGCCATAAACTTGACATAGATGTATATATGTGCATATTTGACCTCCAGAACACAAGATGAACACTTGAACTTGAAATTGACACTCGATTGGAAATATATGATTTCTCAGCATATATAGAACAATCGAATTATCCGAACTTAACTAATTTTTATATATTTGACCAAGTCCGAATAGTTAAACCGGACATGACAAAATTTGAGCATATTGGCAATTTGATTACTTCTTTGTATCTCATTTGCATGTCTAATGGCACTGAAGAGAAAAACTTCCCATGCCACCTCGAGCAAAAAATTTGTTGTCCATTTTTCGATTTATAACTGGTAAGTTCTAAAAAGTTAGAAGTTGGTGATATGTGTCATTGTTCTAGTACAAGTGAGATATCTATATAAGATAGTTTGTTCATACAGTTTGAGACCCGTTGGACTCTATTCAATTAGATAGTGCATTACACTTGCTCCTTAGGATTTGGAACTCATTTCTCCAACAAATGTCAGCTCCCTTTGGATTTCAAACGTTTTTCGTACTGTCAACACTTAGGAATAAAAGCATATATGATCATTTTAAACATAAGTTTTATTATGTAGAATGGCTTCACGATGCTTGTCGCGCCTTAGTTTTAGACAGGAAAACTCTTTTCGCTTTTAAGTGGAATCTTCCACTATTATACACTTGTCCTCTTCCTTAGTCAGAGCTTTGACCCAGATTCCAGCTAAACGGTTGTAACGATCTTAATTTTAGTAAGAAATATTTAATGGATATTAAATATTAAAAACGATTTATTTTAAGAATTAATGACGAGAAATTTATTTAATTTAAGGTTTGAACATATAAACTTAAATTTAAATTAAAACGAACACGCAATATCGCGGTAGTTCATAATATTACGTTTTTAACTTTAAATTAATGTACAAAATGCAATATAAGTTAGAATTTGTTGAAACAAGAAAGGTTAGGGTTTATTTAACTATTCTTCGTCGTATAGAATGCATGTTATGCTTAAATCGAATTTCCAAATAGTCGTTCTGGAATTGATTACTATTTTATCGATTTATTAAATATATTTAAGTAGGGCTTTTATTTATGATATGGATGTCGTTTAACTTGAAATTAGTAAATATTGACTTAGAAGTTATATATAATCTTGTTAAGATATATAATAATAATAATAATAATAATGATGATGATGATGATGATGATGATGATGATGAGTTTATTATCAAATTGGATAATTTTGGAATTTTATAATATTATAATAATATTACATATGCCTTGAAAATAGTCATTTTGAAAACGACCTTTGTTTTCGACGAAACCAATTTTGTTGGATCCGGAACAGTAAATTATTGTAAGATTCCAAATTTCGCGCCCAACAGAGTTAGTACGTAGTGGTGCGACATAAATCCGTTCGATGTAATAATAATGCAACAATTTAAGATCGAACGAGTGTCATTTGAGCAAACAGACTCGGAGTTTGATGAAACTAGTTTCATTTGGACCGTAATAACAAACCAAAGGTGTGTATAAATTTTCACCCAGAATGGAGTTCGTATGTGTCCATGCAAATTTTTAAACAACAAAAATAGGTTGCGTTACAATATAAATTAATAAAATAATGACCGAAGCTTCTCCTTCACACCAAACTCTACTCCTATAAATACAACCTTCCTCCACCCAAAAAGCTCCACAAATTTCAGCCTTCACAATTTGCACTAAAGCCCCTCCTTTTTTCATAATTTCTTTCTCATAAACCATCAAGAATTAGGGAAAACTCTCAACATGAAAGTTGGTGTACTAGGTGAGTGCTACTTGCGATAAAAATTTGGTGGCCATTGGATTTGTGGTTTGGTCGGGATCTCATCTGAAGTGCAGCGGGGCCAGTTCCATTTTTTGGTGTTTAAAGGGTGAACGGTAGAGAATTAGAAAAAGTGGTCAACTAGGAAGTTGGAGAGGGGTGAGAGGCCTACAACTTTGTAGTTGGGTGTTTCGACCGGAGGTGGCCGGAAAATCGACATGATCAGAAAATGGACTGTTTTCGATGCAAATTGCGGGTTTCACGTTTTTCGAGGTGTAGGGGGCATTTTCAGCCGAAATGCCCAACTGAAAAGTTGCTCTGAATATTAAGACGAGTCAGGTATCCAAATTTCATAGCATTTGGTGGTCAGAGGCGGCCGGTAGGGGAAAAAACGTGATTTTGGGGAAAGTAGTGAAATTCTGGCGAATGGTGATTAAGTGGTAGGCGGCGGTGCTCCGGGGCAACGTGGCGGCAGCGGTGAGCTTCCGATCGTGGTGAACAAGTTGGGGGAAGACGATGAATAGTGTTACTGATTATTTAATTAATTTATCAATGTGTAAACGTGTATATCACTCTCATATAAAATCGGAATTTGACGAAACATGATCTGTTGGGATCGCACGGATGCAGGCTTCAGAACGAAACTTATTTGGTTGAATTTGGAGCAAGCTGGAATTTTGGGTTAAATTAAACCCACGTGCAATTTAATCCAAATAGGGATTGTTATAATAACGATCAAAACTCAAGGTGAGAACTCCTTAAACTGATTTTAATATGTCATTATATTCTTATATGATTATATGTTAATTGCCCATGATTGCAATGGTTGCTTCGTGGATGATGTAAGTTTATTTACAATTATATATATATATATACACATACACGGTTTATTGTACATTTAAGCGTTAAAAATTATAAACTCTTATTTTATGATTGTTGATTGATGGTTCATAACTGCTATGGTTGCTATTATAAGTGTTTACACATATTGACACCACAAGTATGAAATTATTTGGAAATTGATTGATTTGAGTTCCGTTGAGGTTTTAAATGAATATTATATTCAGTAAAATGAAATTTAATATAAAAATGAAAAATGGATTTTTAAACCCAAAACGATCTAAAAATAAAGTTAAAATGAGTTCGAACGACTTTTAAAAAGATGAAAATGGATTAGAAAGAAATGTGGACTTAAAATGACTTGTTTAATTCAAATTAGAATTTGAATAATAAAATCAAAAAGTGAACTCGAGTTAGGTATACGATCGACATTTTTAACTCGAACAGACTGTTCTTATTTATTTTTATAATAAGTTACAGAAAAGTCTGGATTTCAAAATATTACATTTTGAAAAATATTATTATTTTAATATTATAATAATATAGTATTTTCAATTTTGACGTATAATTGAATTTGAAGTTTTTATCATTTTAAACTAGTTTATAAATTTTTTTATAAAACACATTCGAACTAAAATGACAAATATTATTATAAATAATATGTTTTGAATAGGACGTGTCGCGCAGCGACCGTTCGCGGATTTCGACCTTTAACTTCAAATTGACGTACTGAAAAATCCGACCGTCGGATTTTTCTAAAACGAAAAAACATCGGGTTCATAAGGAAAAGAGCTTTCCAATGATATGCAAAGTTTTAAAATCCAATAATTAGATACAGAAATAATTTCAAATCAATTTTAGATAAAAACAGTGGTAGCGTCGTTAGTGATCCGAAAATGGATTTTAATAAAACACTATTTTTAAATTATTAAAAATATGGAAAAATTATGATAAATAAAAATTAAAGATTTTAAAAGTGAATTGGAAAAGAAAAGTGAAGTTCCGACGATCCATATTTTGGATATTCATGATTCAAGCCTAATTGTTTGAAAGTAGAAAACCAATGTTTCGTGAAATTAAGTTAAATAAACTTAAGATTTCCAAATATTGGTTTATTGGATTTGAAAGATGAATTTAGAGAAATCTTTAATTAAGATTAATTAGAAATATGGATTTGGATAGAAATAATTTGAGTGAATCATTGAAAATGCATCATCATAAACAACCACTTAGTCATATGTCAACAGGTAGATTCTTGGTAATTTATAAAGTATAAATTATTGGTAATTTATAAAGTATAACTTACTAAGTTTTCAACTCAGTGTTATCACTGACTTGCAGCAATCAATGTTATCACTGAGTTGCAACTCAGTTTTTCAAAACTGAGTTGCAACTCAGTTTTTCAAAACTGAGTTGCAAACTCAGTTTTAAGAACCGAGTTGCGTGGTATATACATTGCATGGTATAGTCTAATCTACCACTGAATTTTCTTACAACTTTTGTGCAGATAGTTGAACGTGAATTTCTAATTAAATTTATCCTACATATAATTTCTACAACGAGGAGATCAATGACCTCCTTTCCCTACAAAGGCAGAGGCCCCTATTCATGAGAGTTTAGGGGTAAGAAATGATTAATAATTGAACATGCTTCTAGTTTCATGCGCCAGATTTACATTTACCCTTTTCATTTACAGAGGGGAATTTTTGTGGCTGGTCTTCGAGAAGAAATTGTAAATAGTGCGGAGCAAGTGAATGAGCTTCTAAGGCTTGGCGAAGGTATTTTACTTCAACACAATAAAAATTTATTCTTGTTATGAATAGTTAGCAAATCCTTATTTTTCATCTGATGTCGAGTGGAAAAATAAATACTTTGTTTGCTGTAGAAAAATAACGAGTATGGATTGCAACCGAGTTTTCGAAACTGAGTTTGCAACTCCATTTCCAAAACAGAGTTGCAAACTCAGTTTGCAAAACTGAGTTATCGAAAACTTAGTTTGCAACCCAGTTTTCGAAATTGAGTTCATCACACATAACTCGATCAAACCACAAATGTGTGTACGTGTGTGCACCCCATGCATATATTATTCCATTGATTATATTGCTAAGTTACGCGTAATTACATAGTTTATCAAAACTTTAATACCTTTGACAATGCATTAGAAGTTTTTTTTAAATTTAGTTCAATCGATAACCAGATAAATATATTATGTAGACCTAATACAAATTGATTTAGGCCTTCTGTATGCCAAAAGCATTGAGAAAATCTTTTACGCAAGATTTGCGTGCAGAGAAAGGGAAGCAACTATAGAGTCAAAATAAAGAACTACGTAACATGCTCAGAATATAAATGATATTAAATAAATCGATAAAATTAGTAATAAATCAATTGAGGCAAAAATTTAAGATAAAAAACAATAGCAAATAAAACGTATTAAATATGCCAAGTAGCTAAATCGTATGGTAATCTCATGTGGTCCAAAATTTTATACTTATAATTAATGCATGTTCTTTATTCTCAATGCTTACGTAAAGGTAGGAGATTGATCCTAGAGCATTAGTAAATTTACAGTAATTGTGTTTATTGTGTTGCTCTATTTTATATTGAATGTGTAGCTAGAGGCATGAGACTAATTATATTAATTTTGGTTGCTTATGTTTGCTTATCAAGCAATAATGCTTTCACCGGGTTTTTTTCTATTAATATTTAGTTTAGATTACCATTGGTCAATATGTTGATAATCAAACATTGTTTTCTTGTGATTATCACTGCACTGTTAGCAAAAGGAAACTTTGAATTTATGTAATTTCTTATATTGACCATCAATTATGTTATGTCTCATGTTTGATCATCAATTTTTTATTTACCAGCAATATTTTTATCTTAACTCGGTATTTATGGTTACTGGTTTATTTATGTAATTTCTACAACTGTTTTGATTGAGCAACATTGTGCATCCTTTGATCCCATTCAAACAAGTAACACTATTCCAACTAAGTCTAATAGCCAATGGAAGAGTGGTAAGCTGCTTTAGTAAAGCGCTAAATATGTTTTACAATTCATGAGCTCATATTAGAATACATTTCAGAAAATTTTCCATCTTAACAAGCTTCAGATGAGCTCAACCATGTCAAAAATGATTTTTGGTCTATTTTATTTGTGTGTGCTACTTGCAGTGAGAAGAAAGAGGGATTTCACTGCGGTATGTGTCCATTGAATATTCATTATTAACTTTTACATTCTTGCCAACACAATAGTAATATTTATGTAGGCGTATTCCTTTCAACATTTCAAACCTAAATATATACAAATCACTTGTATATATTCTATTGTTTCCTTTCACAAATCATGGTGCACATCCTCATGTCCTTAAATACATTGTACAAAAATCATGGTATATATCATGATTCCCATAACTATGGATTGATGTGCTTAATATTGAATAGGTTACAATTAAAAAGTTGAATTGTATAGATCTATCAACTAAGTATTCTTCATTTAGAACTCTATAATAGGATAATTATCCTGTGGTACTTTATATTCCCAAATGAGACAAGGGGTGATAATTCTTACAGCTACATAATGAAGATAAGGGGAGATAATTCTTATAGGTACATTACTATAATAGATTATTACAACATGCACTATGAAAGATAATAATGATATTATGTTGTTATAGTTACTCATATGTTAGGAGTTATAATTTCAAATCAAGAATCTTCTAAAAATTATTATCCAACAATAAGTACTTGTAATGGAAAAATCCTACAAATTACCCTTTGTGCCAAACATATGCATGTGGCACATAACAATCAAAATCAATTTATTAATTTGTTAAGTTGGTTTCAATCAAACTTGTACATTAAATACATCGATATGTTCCAACATATGTCAAAAGATTAGCTTTTACTTCAATTTGATTGAAATGTTGAATCAAAACAGCAAACTGCATTAGCTGTTGTTTTCTAACTGTATAATAAATTCATTAAATTATACGTCAGCAATACAAAATTACTGGTAGTTGATTTTTATTAGAAGCTGGGGACTGAGAATGACTATTTATGTACTCTACTTTGGAACTACAAAGCAACCAAGGTTACTTTCAGAATTTAGTAAGCAATCATTTTTGAACACATTGCTGATGTACCTGTTATTATGGCTGCAGTCACCTTCCACCATCTAACTGGAATCATGTAAACCACATTACCGTAGTGATTTATGCGATGACAAACCCTTGTGAAAACTCAGTTTGTAACATTGAAGCTTTATTTTATTATCCATTCCAGTGAAGCCCTCAACAAGATACAAATTAGTGTTAAGTCAGCACTGACATTCTTTTAGTTATCTAAGTAAAATGTAACCTGCATGTACTTTTGTTTGATCCTTTTCTTCTTCATGTAACTATATTTAGTTTTTTCCCCTTAAACATGCAACTATTTGTGCATCGTTTGACATAACATGAAGTTGAGTAATATGCTGAGAACTCTGCTGCTCCTCCCCCTGTTGAGAAACTCAAAGAAATTTCTGCAAGCATTCAAGGGACAGCTGGAAGCTACTATTTTCTATTTGATGGGCAGAACATAGGAAATTTTCTTACTTTAAGTACCTTCTTCAGATTATTAATTTGATACTGGTATTATTTATACATTTGAAGCATTATGTATTATGTTTAAAACACCATATGTTGTCAAGGTGCAGCATTTTACCTAATTCTTTTGAACATAGTTAAATGTGCCGCTGAGTTGCATTGTTGAATGTGCAAATTAAATCCATTATTTTAATATTTGTTGCTTAGGCATAGACATTTTAATGCTTTCTTTGGCTTTTTTTTCATTCATATTTTTCTCATATTTACATGCTTCGGTTATAATAGGTTGTTGCTTTTGTGTTGGAAGTTTTCTTTGCTGAAATTGAATTGGAAATGCCAAGGGAATATAAAGAATGGGCATGGAGATTGTATGAGAGCGGCGAGTTAGTAAAGTTACACTGGTTTGCGGATTTGATGATTGATGTCATGTTACATTAATAAAATGGTTTATAGATTTATTTCTTGGACTAGTTTATGTTTGTGTTGATGATGAGTATTGAAATCCATAAATGTTTGTGTTGATTTTTCTTCCTGTGTAAATTCAAATAGTAGCTAATTGTATTTTAAAAAAAAATTAGATATGGCTCAAGGCCGTATCTATTGATCAATTTGATACGACTCATGGCCGTATCAAATCGAACGTTAGATATGGCCATGAGCCGTATCTAAATCCTATATTGATACGGCTTAAAACCGTATCAATCTATGAATTTGATACGGTTTAAAGCCGTATCAAATTTGTAAATTGATACGGGTTAAGACCGTATCAAAGTAGCAGAGGTGCCATTTTTTGATATGGCCCGGAGCACTGCCAAATTGCATTTGATACGGTCAAAAGCACAGCTTAATTTGCAGTTATGGTGTAGTGGGTCCCGTGATTTACCTTACTTTAAAATAAAAATTAATAACTGTTTTAGTTTTCACACCAATCTCATGACTGAGTCCGAGTTTATTGTTTCCCACGTAAACTATGGAGCCCATATTTTCCACACATGCATCTAGTAGTTATGGTTTGCAGATATTTTATAACAGGAGCTCGATGAAAGCTTAAAGCTGAGTCTAGAACATTTTATTTCTTCCACTATAGTTTTGTGTATTTCCACTGTGTATATATATTTGTTATACTTTTGTATTGTTATTTCCGCTAATTATTGTATTTATTAATGTATAATGATATTTTGAAAGGCGGGAATTTTCGGGCCGTCACAACGGTCTATAATTGTGTTAAGTTCGACCACCGACCTATCGCATTCTCCTTTGAGGATCATCCCTAATCCGCCAGAGAGGTGCCCTACGGTAGTTACTATGAAGATTCTTATGGGCGTTTTCTTGCATTTCGGTATCCTAGAAAGGGATGTAAAGCTGCCATTAAAGAATGATTTTGTTCATAAGTCGCCGCCTACGTTTATGACTTTCCATCATTTCATGTGCTCCAACATTGCAGTGCTCCCACTCGATCCATTTTTACATATGATATTGCAAGAGAAGGGCATGACGCATCCTTCCAAATGATCCCAAGTTTTAGCTTGCATTTACATTCTTTTCATGTGGATCTTTAGGTGCCTACCATCCTTCGATAATTCAAGATAACATTTATTGCTCAATAGGAGACAAGAGTATCCTTCGTTTGTCCTTGTCGAGGCTTAAAGGAATCACAAGCTTCAACTGAGCCTTCACAACAAGCTGTATGTGTTCAAGAACCATTTTTTCTTCCTTTGATGTCTTGAAGGTTTCAATAGGTTGTGAACAACCAAGGGTAAGTGCCTAAACTTTAGTTTTGCTTTGAATGTAGTACTCATATTCCTTATGGATTCTTGTGTTTTCTGCAGTTTTCCCTAGTCCAAGTAGAGATAATGTGTATAAGACCACTATCGATATTCTGACAGTGACTCTCGTACAGGAAAGGAACATGGTGTTCCTTAGACAAATGAGAATCTTTATAGACGGATTACATCCTGAGAAATCAATTGTTCCTCGTGAACTCTCGGTCCTTACCTTCTCTAAAGTTGAAACCCGCTCTACCTCCTTGTCTCATGGTTCAGAGGAAAGAGTCACGAGGCGAGATTAGGGATCATTTATGGAATATATGGAGACATCGACATAAGGGATCGGATCCATGTGAGGCCAAGAAAGCGAGCTAAGATGACTCTGATCCCCCAAGAGGAGAACAAGGAGATTGTTCATAGAGAAGGAAAGACAACGATTTCTCTAAAAGTGAAAGAAAGGGAAATCGTTGAGGATGAAAAGGGGTTTATCTTAGGTAAAGAGGTAGACATGTCCGAAGAGCACTATGCTGAGTTTTTTGATGAGATGCCGGGTGTAAGCTCGGCTCATCATAAGCTAAAAAATCATGATGATGTAATTGATAATACCTTCGGTGCCATCGATCGACCTTTAAGCCCTATGCTAAAAGTTAGAGATGTCATCAGTGAGTTTGGTGAGTTACGTAATATTCACGCTATCCCGAGTGAGATCATCGAGGAACCGTTCACACCTAAAGAAAATAAAAATGAGAAAATATATTACTCGCATTAATTCCATAATTGATGAAGTCCCTAGTTCTCTTAACTATAAAGTTTCATCTTCTTTTCCCTGAACCGCAATCACCATTAACAAGCTAAAGATTTTATTTTTTATTTTCTAGTGTATAATGAAAAGAGGAAAGCTTTTCTTTATTCTCGTGAATAGTTGGTTCGTCGGTCTATACCCTTCTATTTCGTTTAATTTATTTTAGTTAAGTTCTATCAAACACCACCATTGAAAGGTAAGTATACACGCAAATGCTAATCACTTTATATTATTTTAACTTTCTGTAGTTGTTAATTAACTAATTCCAGAGTGCTAAAGTTAAGGTAACTCACATTAAGGGACTCCACACATATGTACCATACATTTTTACATGGTTCAGTAAACCTTACAAATCTAATTGGTTACTGATTTTCATGTACTACGTTAGCTAATAACAATCAAGCGATATATAATAAAATGGCTAATCCCGACCTCTTACATTTGTGAGGTTAAAAATTAACCACCGATTTTTAGCATTGTCGTTCGTAAGTTCTTGGAAGTTGATGGTTACAAAAGTTCCAAGTTTTTGAAATGAAACAAGTAAATACGTTAATTTTCAATCTTAATTAACTATTGGGGTTGACTAATTTAAAAAAACATGATGCAAAACTAAACTTGTAGTGGTTACAAATCGTTAACTTTTGTTGTCTCGTTGCACCTAACCAATAAATACCTAATTTACGGCGGAAACATACATGATTATGTAAAGCAGATTGTTTTGCACAAATTTTGAAATTCCTATCGAGTCGATGTGTCAGGATACCAAACGTTAAGAGTCAGGATTTGTAACTTTGTTATACCGCTGGACATGCCTCGTTTTCCTTTATTTATTTATTTATTTTTGGATGGGGATGTTAGGGTTAGGAAGGAGGAGGCTTTGTGATGGTGTCGATAATGATAATAAGAGGGAACTGCGCATCCTCAAGTTAATGTAAGGCTGTCAATGGATAATCAAAAAATTTGAAACCCATCCGCATCTGCATTTAAAAAAGGGATAAATATCCTTTATCCAATAGAGCAGATGCAAATGCTGATATAGGAACATCCGCACCCAACAAATATCCATTTTCCTTTTTCTCAAGATAACAGTTTAAATTATGTGAACTTTTGCATAATGAAATATATTAATTTGTTATTTTATAAAGTCGAAAGTCTATATTATACATAGTAAACGCATATTGATTGCCATTTATTATTAGCGTATTTGTTAATTTTTAACACTTTAACAATAAGTTGGATTGGAAAAAAAAAAACTTTGTTTTAAATTAAAATTTTCCAATTATGTTCTTTGATTTATCGATCGTTGGTGAATTGGATAATTATCCGATACCATCCGCATCGGCGGATGCAGATATCCAATTTTTGGAAATGATTTCGGATGTGGATGCAGATAAACACTATCCGCATCCGAAAGCATTCGTAGACAGCTCCAAGTTCATGTATTCTTGTATTTTAGCTGCTGTATGGTATTTTGTGGTCCCTAAAGCCCAAAACTGCCGCTAGAACCTTAAATTTAGCCCAAGGGCCCCGTGGAGTGAATTTTAAACACACGCTTCCTAGTTACAGCATGCCTTACCGTTTGATGAAATCACCAAATGATCCAACGGCCTAAAATCATGCAGATCCCGACATCCTCTTATTTTCTTCTTTGACTCTCCTACGTTAAAGGTGATAGATTCAATCAGGATCCAAACCCTAGAAATTTTACGAGAAAGGGGACAACGATATGTTGAGAGTTGCTGCAAGAAGGTTCGCCTCTCTTTCATCGAGGCAGAATCCTGCGCTGTATTCCTCAGTTTTTGTTTCACAGGACCCGATCCATGGGGGTCGGTACTCTGACGAGTCCAAGTTTGTTGGAGAATCGCCTATCAATAGGTTCATCAATGCAGGACTGATTGGATCTCCTAGAGGTTTCATTTATTCCCATTCTCTCGTATTTTACATAAAGGTTTTGTTAGTTTTGTGGTTCAACTAATGAATTAATTGCTAGGTCCAAATTTCGTTGTTGTTCGGACTGTTTGTTGGAGTCTAATTGTCTTTTTTGCTTTTAATTATTCATGAATTTAATTATGTGATGCTACATTTTTGGCTTATCGTGCTAAACAATTACTACTTTAGTGGGATTCACTGACAAGCTAGGTTGAACGGCGTTGGACATTTGATTTTGTGATACATGAACAGGAAAGCTTAGAAAATCAATTTTTGATTCCACATTGACTTGTGTATGGTCGACTTGTCTACGGCCCATGGATATCAGTTTTTTGGAAAATGGCGGAACCATGATTAATCTTATTTATCTTTTGTAAATGTTAGCATGGGACTGGCATTGACTGATTAGTTTCCTACTAGGTGTTCTCGATAGTTTCATATCTATGAAGCTGAAACATTAACATTAAAATTTGTTGAGATTATATGGCAATGTCACCCTGGTGTTTTAGAGATTAGTGTTGTGATTCAAATTGTTTCGTCCATTGACAAGTATCTTCTCAAATGTGTTTCCTACCACATACCTTGGTTACAAAACCATATAATTCAGTATATGATGTAACTATTTAGCAAATACAATGTACAAATATTTCAGATATTCTTTAATTTCCCTAATATATAATATTGTACACCCTACAAAGAAAGCATATAACTTTTGATCGACAGTGTAAAATACGATAAAATGAAGTTTGTTGGACATAAGAGTGAGTTTTGAGATGTATAGACAAACAATTATGTTCCGCATCAAATTTTATTTTAATTTCCAAATGTTTATCGCAGTACTTATTTTATTCGGTATGTAAAGTGTAATGGAGATTCTTTAATCCACCAATATTGAAGCTATCATTTAAATAATCATATTTGATACCCAATGTTTATTATTCATATGTATACTGCTTATCGAGCTCTTAAAAACAAGTTCCAGATTTTGCACAATTCCGAAGAAACCTTTTTTTTAAAGCGTGCAGATTTGAGTCCCGGCCTCTTCACATACAGTGTGAGGGAAAGGTTGTGCGCACTAATCAACCACCCCCAGAGCCCGGAAAGCCGTGAGAATAGTACCAGGACGGGAGACTGACTTGGGAAGTCATCTCGCGATTGAGTACGGGAGCCTTTGGCACTGGGTATCCACCTTTATTTAAAAGAAAATTGTTATATTTTTTATATATCTTCATGTTATTCAACCACATTTTTTAAATGGTTTAATTTAAAACAAAAATAAAATATTTAAGCATCATTTTAATAAGTAAGAGGATCTGGAAAGATGGTTGTAGCCAAAAGGAACTTATATTTATGCTTTCAACAGTGGGCACATATATTTGTCTCACCTAAGGCATCTATATTTAGTTCTATTATAAATGTTTAACCTACGTTTTGTCAAAGCTTACATGTGAAAATTATACATAATTGCATGTGGTTATCTATTTTACTAGATTGTGATTTTGAAATTTGTTCAACAAATGTTGTAATCTTGGTGCATATGTTGGAAAGGTCTCAAATATATTGTAATGAATTAACTTAGTTGTCTATACGATTGTAAGGCTAGATGTGTATTTGATGAACTGTACTTGTCTAAAAGTGATGGTCGTGAGAGGTGTCTGTTATCAAGTTTGAAATCGTTGGTTGAATGGCTACCTGTTATGTCATTTTAGCACAGTCATGAACTCGTGTCCAGCATTTGATTTGGTTTAAATGTGGCTGTCTATTGGCATGGTGCCAAGTGCTACTAAGATTTTACAAGATCGCGGAGATGATGACCACTGTTTTCTGACAAAATCCACATTTAGATGTTTATCACTCGGGACTCTGAGAAAAATACGTTCATTTCATCGTCGACTTTTGTGCTTCTCTAAACGTTCTGTTTCTCTGCTGTCATGCATGTACCTATATTCCCATCCTTTTTGTTTCAGATTCTTAGGTATGAATTCAAGGTGCTAAATTGGTATTTTAGATAAAGTGTCGTATAAATGATGCGCGCGCACGCATGTGCACACACACACACACACACACACACACACATATATATATATGTGTGTGTGTGTGTGTGCGCGCGCGCGTATGTATGTATTAAGTATAAACATGCACACACGTTCATGATACGTGCGTGTTAGTTGCATGCATCATATTTTGAAAATACTTTATACTGGTCATTGCTTAGTTTTTTAGACAACAATTTGGTTTAATAACTCACAGTGGATGATAATAAAATTGCACTGATACTTCGCGTGCAATACCCAATTTTAGTGACGTGTACCCATCTCCTTTTCGTAAAGAGAATATATATATATATATATATATATATATATATATATATATTTCCGCTACACCTCTTATATTGCACGTGAACTTTCCCCCTTAATCTCCACCACCCATTTCCCCACTCATTCTCTCTCTTCCCATTTCAATATTATTTCTTAGTGGGAAGAGAGAGAATGAATGGGGAAGTGAATGGTGGAGATTAAGGAGGACAGTTCATGTGCAATATAAAAGGTGTAACGGAACACTAAAATGGGGCACCCCTGCTAGTCTCCCTATTTGCCACCACAAATTCACCTTCTCTCCCCTTCCACTCATTCTCTTTTTTTCCACTCAACATATTTAAATATAAATTCGTGGTGGAATTAAGGGGGGCTAGCAGAGGTGCTCCATTTTGGATGACACCTCAAACAGTGGAGCATCCTTGGCCTCCCTGTTTTCCACCACACAATCAGTTTTTCTCTCCCTCCACTAACTCTCTCTCTTCCTCCAGTACCTTTTTAAACATAAATGAGAGGTGGATATCGGGTGGATAAAGGGGTGTTGGAATTTTGGGGTGCCATTGAACACTTGCATATATATATATATATATATATATATATATATATATATATATATATATATATATATATATGATAGGATCAAGAGCACCTCAAATAGTGCAACACCTCTTTAGCCCTCCTAATTTCCACCACACAATCACATTTCTCTCTCCTCCCACCAACTCTCTCGTCACCCACTAACTTTTTTAAATATAAACGAGTGGATTATAAAGAAAGGCAAAAGGAGTGCTACAAAAATGGGGTACCCTGGATCCCTCCTCATACATACATATATATGTATATACATATATATGTATATACACATATATATATATATATATATGTGTGTGTGTGTGTGTGTGTGTGTGTGTGTGTGTGTGTGTTAAATACAGAATGGACGGCAATCTCAATGATTAGTTGACCAAAGTTAAAAACTCATCTTCTTCATTCCCACTCATGAGGGCTTTTGCAGTATGGGACCAACGCTAGTAATATTTTCGGAATAAAACCGATGGTTGTGTTCAACTACACCGTTCTCTATGCAGTATGTCAATCGTCTGCAGGTCGGTTGACCATTGTCGGCAATGGTGGCATATAGGACGAAGTCTACACTGGCACCGTTTTTGTGATTGATAGTTGTAAGATATTGTTAACTCCGCTAGGTACTACTGTGGAGCTGTCTTCCTAATTTGATTTCTAGAGCAATGCTTCTTACAATCCAGAGATGCTTTTAGGCTTTTGTTGAACCATATTTTTGATTTCGTTGGAGAAGAGATGAGTTGATCAAATTTGGTTATCCTTGTGACAAAAAGAACCACCTGAGTAGAGCATGAGTTAAGCTTTTAAATATTGGATTTTAGACAAATTTCAGGCTGACTTTTCGCTTCAATCATAGGTTGAGATTTTAAGATCTTGGCGTGATCAGTACAAAATAATTTGAAATTACAATGTCAAACAAGTTTAAAATTACATATAAGTCTCGTCTCGTCCTACCGTAAAAATTGGATCTCTGGGGAGATCTCCGCCTAAATAAAGGAGAATTAAAATTTTCCTATGAATGTTATTGTTTTATAAATAGCATAGTATTTCTTTACTTTATCTTGTCCCTAGTTCTGAGGTTTGCCTCAACAACATCACTGCCTCCGTTATATTCATGTTAAATTTTTATAGGGACTTGTTGGTGTTCTTCCGAATGTTGTATTCTTCATACTTCCCTACAGGGACATACTTTTCACTACAAAAAATTAGAAATAAAAATCAAAGAATGTGATTTGTTACTGCTACCTCTCAGTAAAACATCCTTAATGGCCATTATGATAACTAGTTAACATTTACAAGTCATTAAATCTGTACACCACTCTTTCTAATATTTGTTGGTTGTCATTTCTGGATATAGCTAATAGATATTGTAATTTTTCCAACATTCTGTTCTACTATATGCACAAATTAACAGGATTTGCGACTGATTCCATTGCCTCGAGACAACAACAAGGCGTCGACCTTCCCCACGAGCCAGCAATGGTGGCAGCAATCCGGAACCCAACATCGGAAATAGCATACGAACAATACAACCACGAGCGATACCCACCAGGCGACCCGACCAAACGAGCGTTTACCTACTTTGTCCTAACTGGGGGCCGCTTCGTATATGCCTCCCTCCTCCGTCTCCTTGTCCTCAAACTCGTCCTATCCATGTCTGCAAGTAAAGATGTTCTCGCCCTTGCTTCCCTTGAGGTCGATCTCTCCAGCATCGAGCCTGGTACGACTGTAACTGTAAAATGGCGTGGCAAGCCCGTCTTCATACGTAGGAGAACCGAAGATGATATCAAGTCAGCCAATAGCGTTGATTTGGACTCCCTTAGGGATCCCCAGGAAGATGCTGTCAGGGTCAAGAATCCAGAATGGCTTGTCGTGGTGGGTGTTTGCACTCATTTGGGCTGCATTCCTCTGCCCAATGCTGGTGATTTCGGAGGGTGGTTTTGCCCATGCCATGGAAGTCATTATGATGTTTCTGGAAGGATCAGAAAGGGCCCGGCCCCATTTAATTTGGAGGTGCCTACTTATACCTTTTTGGAGGAGAATAAGTTGTTGATTGGTTAAGCTGTGGGGTAGGCATCATTTCATTTTTGGCTACTTATTATACCTGTGAAATAATTTGGTGAAACTCAGGAATGTGTTGTGCTTTGCATCTGATTTTGATGTGCTTTGTATTTCCCTTTGTTATGAGCGATTTGTTATTGTTTGTAATAACGATATTTTTATCTTAAAGGATTACTTTGTAATACCTAGACGTGTATTACCAGAGATTTAAGTTTGGTACTGTGTTTTCGAACCTCAGATTGATTTTTGATTCGGGATTCCTTTTTGCGGTGTTATAATGGTGGTTGAGAAGATACAATTCGCTGTAATAGTTGTTTGTAAATGCTAGTATCAGGCCTGCAGGTAGCTCATGTCAAGTCCAAGTTAGCTAACCAATCTCATCCGGCTGATATAGCTCAATCCGCATATAGATTTAAATCACCTGCAGCGCATAGTTAGGGGAATTTACCATTTTTCTTAGACGCTTTCGTTTTTAGTTTCATCTAAACTGTAAATATTAGCAGTGGACATCATGGTAGGCTCTTCTCGCGTGATCATTGCATGTGTTTTGTGCTTGAGTTGTTTTTTTTACAAACCGTGTATGTTTAGTTATATTTTTATTTCTATGCTACCACATCTAATACTCGTTTAAATTTTGAGTTGTATTGTTATTTAATAAAGAATGAATTTATAAGAATTTTTTTATTTGTTGGATCCTACTTCTACTTTCAAGTACTATTAAGATTTAGTAATATATGCTTTCAAGTACTATTAAGATTTAGTAATATATGCAGAGAAGCCGTTTGAGTTTGTAATGAATGTATATTTATTAGATTCTCCTTTTTAAGGGATGTTAGATGGATGGTTTGAATTTGTGGAACAAGTTTAATTAGATCATATTTAAGTAATATTAAAGGGTATTTTTTTTTTTTTTTTTTAGTTTACGTTGACATCAAGAAAATACATCAAAAATGTTACAACTACTAGTACAACCGTAGAAAACCGACCGTTCGATTGCATAGTTGTTATTTTATTGCTAAAAGCTAGTTTTTTTTTTTTTTTAGTTTTTTTTTATCAAACCGACCGTTAGGGAGGTTTGTTTACTGTCACTACCCAAAATCAATTTTTATGAAGTTAAAATAATTAGCCTTCTTTTTCTGACCGGTCGCTCCTCTGTTTTCTTCGGCAATCTCACATGTTCTTCTCCCTCAATCTCATCGATTATATTTCATTTCTTCGGCCTACCCTATACTTTCATCCGATTTAAATATACAGAAGACTATATTTTCATTTTCTCAGGATCCTTAATAACCCTGAATTAAATTAGGGCCTCTTACTCTTCAAAACGTATAATTGGAGCACCTTCTACTGTCACGCTTTCGTTGGTGACAATAGGCACACGCAAGCATGTAATTGTATCTCGCATATTCTGTGATAGACGAGTTTCATTGGTGAAATATTTAAGAATTTGGCCGATCGTAAATCACATTTTTGACATGATATGATTTTTATTGTTTATTCGAAGGCAAAATTGATAAAGGAAAGAGATACTCTGGCTATTACCGTAATGAAATTGACTCGAGAATTAACAAAGGTGTGCTTTTGATTTATCTCTTGTTAATTACTGTTGCTAAAATATACATGGCTTTATGCCTTTAGACTCCCTTCAAGTTCATTAATGTTATCAATTTTATAATTATTGGTTGTTTTAGTAATTTGATGTCTGTCCTCAGTTGATTTAGAAAATGCTGTCCTTTGCAAATTGATGTCTTCTCCTCTGGAAGTTGCACTTGTATAATATGATGTATATGCTGGCTTGCTATATATGCTTTGGATTGGAAGGGAAAACATATATTTAGGTGCATGTTTCTTATTAATATGGTCATGGTTAATCATGTCAATTATACATGAAACGATTACTGCAAAAGTTGTGTTATTGTTTGAAGGCTATGAAAATTCAATTGGCTTGTAGCATTTACTCTGCGGAGTAAGCTCAATTCGGTAAACACCAAACCGTGAAACTGATTACTTCAAAATTTGATAGAAAAAAAAGAAAAAAACCTTGTCGTATACTTTGAACCCACACACTGGCTTGAAGATTATACTGTTAACTAGTGTGTGGCATGTGCTACGCATACGGAAAATTTTATTAATTGTATTAATACATGAAGTTTTTATAAGAACACATTTTGAAAATAGAGAAATTTAATAGCATGTATATGTAGTTCCATGTGCAGCATTCCGTTTAATCCACGTGCATATTCAATTTTCAGTTTTAGATGTAGCAATGTAACAATGCATGTGGAATTTCGGTTTTCAATATCTATTAGTTTTCAATATCTATTGTGGTTGTATAGTTAAAACCTTTGTCATGTCAATGATTTCATTACCATCTCTTTTTCCTCACATTTTGAA
This sequence comes from Allium sativum, assembly GCA_030737875.1. Taxonomy (NCBI): domain Eukaryota; kingdom Viridiplantae; phylum Streptophyta; class Magnoliopsida; order Asparagales; family Amaryllidaceae; genus Allium; species Allium sativum. Next base: position 324,041,139 of record CM060920.1, on the reverse strand, counting down.
ATACCTATATAGAAATAAAAAATTAAATATTAACAATTAAAATTAAATGGATCCTACTTTACCACCATAATAAGATTTTAATATAAAAATATGAAAGAGAAATATTTACTTGTGCTTAAGACATGGTTTATCATTATTATGCTCATAAAAAAGTTAGATTTAGCCAAAAAACTATGATAAATAGATTTATAATTAAAGACGTAAAATTAATTATGTTTCTTCCTGCTTAATATGAATAATGTCACCAAGCATTTCTAGAAAAAGCTTTTGGTTATACATACGCATTTAAGTGCATCAATCGTTCTTATTTGAGTAGTTGATGCAGTATAAAAGGATAATAATAATAATCTAATTTTCTTAAACTAATTAAAATTCATTAATTGTACATACTACAGAATATAAATACTCACTTTTTCTTCATTTAATCAGGATCTTTGATTACTACCTGTAGGTAGTAAATGTGCATTGAAAGGTTGGAGCTTTCTTGTCACTTTGAAGTTCCTTGACAGTGAGAACTCATCTTCTTATTTTTTAGGCTATAAATCAAACTATTCGTGAGAAATCATACATAAACTTTGTATACATAGACTCGGTTAGGCAGAAGCTATGGCTGAACACTAGTTGCAATATCAACTTTGAAAATTGCGTCATACAATATGAATATCCATTAGTCTACCACATGAACATCATATCTATAATAGACATTCCTAACTATAAACGTTAAAACAACGTCACTGCTAATTTTAATTTACATCCAAAAAATGTAATTGAACGATGAGCACAGTGGTGTACTTCCTTCAACAAAAGATTACAAATATAATACTGTGTAAGCAACATCTTAAATTGATTTGTACTCGTCCATAATTTACATAAACAAACATCTTGTTATAGTTTCTTTATGGAGACAACAAGCATCAACAATTTTGCCTTTTAAAGACTAACACTACAATTCTTTTGACACCATACACCAATATTATATATTGAAGGGTGCCAAACTTGCATTTGAAGTAAACCATAGATTGGTTCACGCAGTTGATTCATTAGCTTTTACATCTCAAACTTCTCCTTTTTTTTTATTCCTGTCATGAAGCCCTTGTCCTTTACAGTTCTGCCCTTCTAGTCTCCCTAACACAATCCCGCCCATTTTAAATACTTGGTTGATGCTTTGTCTTTATCTTTCTTACAGCTTCTTTGGATGGATGGCACCATCCTTTGGAGATTTTATTTACCTTTCGTTGTTGTTTCTGCCTCTCTTACGTTATTGTATCCAGCGATATGAGGTTAGTCACACTACCCACCTGTTTTTAGTTCCGCCCAGTTCATCAGTTATCACTTTCTATCTTTTCCACCGCCCTATGTCCATGCTGATCAGTTTCTTGGTCTCTTCCTAGGCCTGCAGCCGCATTCTTTCTGTAATGGAAATTTTCTGATGTCACTCATATTCTATTTTGCATGCTCAATTACATGAGAGTTGTTTTCTTCTTCCTATTTGCCGAGGAAGGCTGTTACCTCCCTTTTATTTATGTAGTGCCTCCTAATCCTCTTGTAAGTTCATAATCAGAAAGAGGAAGATCTTCTGATGCAAATCGCCTAAAAAAATAATAATGGGACCTACAATAGTGATAATAATGATTCTACCATATGAAATACAGAAATACCAGAAATGTCGATAATTTGTATCAAGTATTTATGTGCATAAACACAAATTTCTTATTCAAAGTGGGAAAGAAAGAAATATATCGCAGATAAAATAAAAACTACAGAATTTGAACTTAGAAAGTAAGGTCACTTTAGTTTCAATTAACCCAAGTTGAAGTTAATCACATGAGAAATATATGAAGTATATACATTATTAAAAGGAACAAAACTAAATCAAAAAGGATATTAAAAGGTCACCAAAAAATCAGACTGTATCTCATAATTGTGTAGTAATATATATATATACATACATATACATACATATATATATATATATAAAGATTTTTATTTACTCACCATATTAATTTAAGTATTAAATTCAGCATTAAGCATAAAATATGGTTATGTGCCAATTTGACAAAGATATACAATAGTAATTTGTGTAATAATATTGTTAGCCTACTTTGTGAACTAGGCTACACAAAGATTAAAAGATAAAAAGAATGAAGAATGTTTTTTAGTCAAGTCGGATCGGATTTCCTTGGTAGAGACAGCACAGAGCAGAGAAGGAAGGAGCGCAGGCCAAGTCGGATCGGTTCGGGTAACCCTGATCCGCTCCCCTAATTTGTAATACTTTCGATCCGAACCCAGAGAATTGAAGTAGCAGCGGTTACAGCCCGTGTTTCCTCAAGACCCGGAGCGGTTATACCCGCGTTCTCCCCACGTTTGCCACTAATCTGATGCGTTGTTGCCACCATATTCCATCCGAACCGACAATAATGGGATGTAGGCCACGTGTACCCGACCCGGAGCCACTTCAGAGGCATTTTCCACCTATAAATACACCTCCAAGGCTCATTTCAAAGGATCTTTTGGCATTTGAGAACTCAAACTCCTTTGCTATCCGAATTTCATCAGCTTATTCAGATTACAATCATCTTTTGAATCATATTGTGAAGGAAATTGAGTGAATCAATGTATTGTATAAGTGAGAACTGAGTGAAAATTGTTGGTGACTTGCATTCAAGACATCAATTCAAAGAGTAGAAAGTGGACGTAGGCTATTTAACGCCGAACCACTATAAATTGTGTGTTTTCTCCGTTTTTTGATTTCATTTCAGTAGAATCATTACTCGTTTGGGTGTTAGAGCCAATTTTGGATCTAACATTTTGGTGCTTTCACTGAGAATTTTTTGGATTCTCCGCTTTTTGGGATTATCATTCTACTATTTGGACCTTCAAAGTTCAAAGAAGTTAATCCTCCGTTTTTGACATCTTTAAGTACCTGTTGGTTAATCACTGAAGAATTGGAAATTATGGCCAAAGGAAAAGGCAAGGAAATCCAAAGTAATCGAGAGAATGAAGTGAACGAAGATCAGAAAACAATGGTTGTGACGAGGTCGCGTGGTCATGATTCTGGAGTAGGCCGCTCCAGTCAGGAAGGACCGATCCGAACCGGTGACCCCGATCTGATCCGATCCAGCGATGTTGAAGCCACCCACTCTCCCCATCCGAACTGGTCCGGCCGTATCGCTGTGCTCCGATCCGACCCATATCAAAGTGAAGCTGGAACTTCTACTCGAGCTCCTGCCAATGCTCTGATTCCAGCCGCTATGACCAATGATCAGCCTGACCCATCTGCACCCGTCACGCAAGGAGATTTTTCACGCTTTATTGAAATGCTCTAGAGTACTAAGGAGGCATTGGAAGCCCATAAACGTGACAGTCTTCGCATGCAAGAGAACATGATCACCATGAGTAGGGAACTCAAGGAGCTCCGGAGGCAAAAGACACCTTCCCCAACACGTCGCCTTGCTGCACATTATTCATCTTCTTCAGATAAGGGACGTCCTTGTGAAAGAAGGTCGCTTGAGCGACCTTAGAATCTTGATCAGTTAACTTTTGGATCTTTAGGATCCCGCGAAGACTGTGCTCGTGTGTTAGGGCCTGATGACCTGAGCTTGAAAGAGTCTATGTTGTTGCCCATGCGTGGATCCCACGTTCTACCCAGGGATCCTAACATTACTAATCCTATGCAACAACAACTTCTTCAGCCCCTTCCTCCTGAGATCGACCGGGAGCGTAGGGAGCAATGTAGAGCAGCCGCCGCTAGAAACAGGAGGTTATCCCCTAATCAGGAACCCATAGGTAATCCGAATATCAGACCTAGAGAACCTGTGCAGACATTAACAAATGCCGATGTGTGGGCGATGATGCGTCAGATTATGTCCGAAAGCCGACGATACACTAATGAGGACTGGGGCATTGAGCGAAGTCATGCCCCCTTCACAGATGATATATTGGATTTCCAGTTCCCTCGGCGATTCAACTTGCCATAAATGGATCGATATTCAGGGAGAACAAACCCGGGACAGCATCTGAAGAGGTACGCATGGTTCATGAATGCCGCAACAGCTCCAGATGCTATAAAATGCAAGGCCTTTCCAATTTACCTAGAAGACGTGGCATTAATGTGGTTCACCCGACTCCCTCCACGGTCAGTGTCAAACTTCACAGAATTAAGTGAGCGCTTTATGAACCAGTTTTGACTTCACGCCCGCAAATCCAAAAGCGTCATAGAGTTGTCAAGGATTAAACAGGCTCCAGGCGAATCTCTGAAATCATATTTGGACCGCTTCAACCTGGCCGTCACCGAAGTTAGTGACCCTCATGAGCCCACTACTCTGATGGCTTTAATAGAAGGAGTTGACCCAGACACAAAATTTGGGGATTATCTATCTGGGAAACCGCCCCCTACTAGGGAATTGTTCTACGAAAAAGCTAATATTCGCTTAAGGCGAGAAGAAGCTCATGCAAATAGAAAGAGAAAGTCCGAAGGGGCCTCGAGGGAAGGTGTCCAAAGTAATGTTGCTGTGAAACAATTTGGTGACAGTTCAGGGAAGGTTGAAGTCAACGTCGGCAACCAGAACGGAGGTAACAACAACAAGAATGGAAACGACAATAGGAGGAGTAGGAACCGAGGGAACAATTCCAGCAAAAGACCTCGATTCCAAACTTTCGAAAACTATTCGTCATTGAATGATACCTTGGAAAACATTTATTTGGACACATACAACATATTGCAATACAAAAAACCACCACCAGAGACTCCACTGAAAAGAGATCGCAACGGGAAAGTTTTGTTTGTTCCATGGAACCCACGATCATTCCACCAACGAATGCCGTCATTTGAGAGATATAGTTGAAAGATTGCTGCGGGAAGGGAAGTTAGACGAGTACAAGGTTGCCGCAAGGGACAGGGGGCAAGGGGGATAAGCCCCGAACCAAAACCAGCCTACTTCAAAACCCACAGCCCAGCAGAAAGGTAAGGAGATCGTTATCAATACCATTATAGGCGGACCCCACCTAGCTAGTCGTAGTTTCAAAGCGATGGATCAGTACGTCAATGTCGCCAAGCACTTTGAGGTAGGAGAATGCAGTAACCTCGAAGACATTACTCCGGTAAAACAACAAAATACGATGTCAGACGACGTCATATTCCGTAGTAAAGATGATTCCGGAGTTCAACCCCAACTGAAGATCCACTGGTAATTACCACGACCATCGGCCCTGCTTTAGTCCATAAAGTGTTGGTGGACAACGGGAGCTCGGTCAATATCCTCTTCAAGAAAGATTTTGAACAAATGAGACTCGAAGAAAAGATCTAAAGCCCTGCGAAGGATGGATACATGGCTTCAATGGGGCGTCGACGGCTCCGATGGGCTACGTAGAATTACCAGTGACATTAGGACAGGGAGATCGCCAGAGAGTGAGGATCCTGCCATTTGTAGTTTTGGATGTAGAGTCACCCTACAATGCTTTCCTAGGCCGACCGGCCCTTGCCGAGTTTAGGGCATGTATTGCACCTTGGTGCTTGCTGCTTAAATTCCCGACTGACGCAGGAATTGGGGTGATGAGAGGCAACCAAGCTACGGGACGAGCTTGTTACATGACGGAGTTGAAGACGCTAATGAAGGGGTTGAATATAGAAACTAAGGACGATTCTCCCCCTTCGAAGGAAAACTCAGCATAGCAATTAAGGGGTCCAGCCCCAAGAGAGTCGCCCTTAGATGTGCTCGAGGATATAGATCCCAGAGAGGATAGAGAACCCAAGGATAGAAAGGCGACTCCCAACTAGATAACGATAGATATACCTATTGATGAGACAGATTCAGCAAAAGTACTAAAGATCGGCTCGCAACTAGATCAAGTTCGAGCGAAAGAGTTGGCTGATTTCTTAAGGGAAAATTTGGATGTGTTTTCCTGGACTCACGCTAACATGTATGAGGTTTCTCCTGCCATTATGAGCCACTCTTTATGTATTAATCCAAAGCACCCACCGATCAAACAGAAAAGACGGATGTTAGGCCCAGAGCGGTCAGTAACTTTGAAAGAAGAGGTGGAGAAATTAAAGGATAATGGATTCATTAAGGATTCGAAATATCTCGACTGGATATCAAATCTTGTCCCGGTCTAAAAATCTAATGGGAAGTGGCGTACATGTATCGACTTCTCTGACTTGAAAAAGGCTTGCCCGAAGGATAGCTTTCCTCTTCCCAGAATTGATCAGCTAGTAGACTCGACGGCTGGACACGAGCTTTTGTCCTTCATGGATGCCTATTCGTGGTACAATCAAATTCCCATGCACATACCAGATCAGGAGCATACAAGTTTCATCACAGACTTGGGGTTATACTGTTATGTGGTATTGCCATTTGGATTAAAGAATGCAGGAGCCACGTACTAGCGTTCGGGCAACCGCATGTTCTATAATCAAATCGGGAAACCCATGGAGGTTTACGTGGATGACATGCTTGTGAAGTCTAAACAATCTTCCGACCATACAAGGGACTTAGTTGAGATGTTTGATATTCTTCGAAGGTATGGAATGAAGTTAAACCCCCTAAAATGCTCATTTGGGGTTGCATCTAGAAAATTCCTTGGGTTTATCGTGAGTTGTCGAGGAATTGAGATAAATCCTAGTCAAATAGTAGCAATAAGGAATATTGAAAAACCACGAAAGATCAAGGATGTTCAAAGCCTGGCCGGAAAAGTTGCTGCATTGAGCAGGTTTATCTCCAAAGCCACAGATAAGTGCGTACCTTTCTTCGATCTAATAAAATGAGGAAAACGAAATTTTGAGTGGACCCCTGATTGTGTGGAGGCTTTCCAAAATTTATTAGACTTATTAGAAAAGCCTCCAATATTATCAAAACCCGTGGAACATGAGGATTTGTTTGTCTACCTAGGGGTATCATCTCATGCTGTCAGTACAGCATTGGTACGTGAAGAGGATAAAGTCCAGAGGCCTGTATACTACGTGAGCAAGAAGCTAGCTGCTGCAGAACGTAATTATCCGAAGATAGAAAAACTTGCTTGTAGCCTCCTGATTGCTTCCCGCAAACTTCGTCATTACTTTCAGGCTCACCCGATAGTTGTATACACCGATCAACCTTTAAGACAAGTGTTGCAAAAACCCGAAGCATCAGGGCGGTTACTTAAATGGAACATCAAGTTGAGTCAATTCGATTTTAATTTTCAGCCATGGAAATCAATAAGGGGGTAGGCATTGGCCGACTTTGTAGCCGAATTCACAATTCCCGAAGAGGAAATGGTGGGTGACAAGGTGGTTACTTTGGACCAAGAGTTAGAGCTTAGTCCGTGGAAGCTATATACGGACGGAGCAAAAAATAATTGAAGGTCCGGCGCTGGAGTTGTTTTATTAACTCCTGAAGGACGATCTATTTACTATGCATTGCGATTAGAGTTTGCTGCTACCAATGACGATTCCAAGTATGAAGCCCTGATTGCCGGGCTGAAACTCGCCAAAGAAATGGGGGTGAAGACATTGGATATATGTTGCGATTCCAAGATAGTTGTATGCCAAGTTCGGGAGGAATTTATTGCTAAAGGGCCTCGACTTGTTACTTATCTCAAAAAGGTAAAGGAGTTGCTAGTAGTTTGGAGCATTACAGCATAACGAATATTCCAAGAACAAAAAATCAGAAAGCAGATCGGTTGGCAAAGCTAGCAAGTTCTGATAATCCCAAAGAAACTGAAATGGTTCTGATAGAGGTTTTGGAATCATTGAGTTTCAAACTGATGGAAGTGGAACTAGCCTTGGAAGTTGATCCAGAGAGAGAATCATGGATGACATCGATCAAGAATTTTCCCAAGAATGGAACCCTCCCATTGAAGAAGAGCGAAAGACGAGCTGTAAGACGTAAGGCTGCAAGATACGTTTTACAGGACGACGTCCTTTATCACCAGGTGTTTTCAATGCCCCTACTACGGTGTACCGCACACGATGACATCAAACGTGTACTGCAAGAAGTACATGGAGGTGAGTGTGGGGACCACACCGGGGGCCAAACCCTAGCAAAGAAAGTATTATGGACGAATATTTTTGGCCTACCGTGAATAAAGACGCGGCTGATTATTCATGACGCTGCGACAGATGTCAAAGATTTGCCAAGATTCCCAGAGCACCTCCGACTCAGCTCAAGTCGATGGTAGGCCCATGGCCGTTTGCCATGTGAGGGATTGATATTATTGGAGTGTTACCTATTGCCAGAGGGGGATCAAAGTACGCGATCGTCGCCGTGGACTATTTCACGAAATGGATGGAAGCCGAACCTTTAACAACGATCATAGCAAGAAAGGTGATCAGTTTTGTGGTCAGAAACATTATCTGTCGATTTGGGATACCGAAGACCATCGTAACTGATAATGGGACACATTTTGACAACGTTGAATTCAGAAATTTCTCCTAGAAGTACAAGATTGGTAAATGGTACACTGCTGTAGCTCACCCGCAGTCAAATGGCCAGGTCGAAGCAATAAACAAGGTCATTAAATCTATTCTCAAGAAGCGGTTGGAGCGGGCCAAAGCCAAGTGAGTAGATGAGTTGCCACTAGCCTTGTGGTCCTACAGGACAACCTTTAAGACGACCACTGACCATACTCCCTATTCACTTTCATTTGGGTCAGAAGCAGTAATCCCGGTAGAATTGGAAGTCCCTTCTCATCGGGTCGCATACTATGACTCGATGACAAATAGAACACTCCTCCTAGAGTCTCTGGATAGTTGAAGAAAAAAGAGACGAAGCAGACTTGCATGCCTCAAGACATCGACATCAAGTAGCACATTATTATGACCGGAAAGTTCGCTTCAAAACCTTTGAACCAGGAGACTTAGTATTGAAATGAGTCTTCCCGTCTTCAACCCAATTAGGTCCAAAATGGGAAGGGCCATACACCATCCAACGGAAGCTTGATACATGAGCATTCAAGCTAACGACCGTGGACGGTGAAGAGATTCCCAGAGCTTGGAACGCTCAGCACTTGCGACGATACCTGAGCTAAATATGAAATGTCTTCCTTTTTGTTTTTATAAGCTATGTAAAAAAGCCTGACTTGCCTTAAAAAGTTTGTTTATATGAACAAAGGATTATGAAGTGGATGTAGGCTATGACTTAGCTGAACCACTATAAAAATATCCTGTGTCATTTATTTTCCTACCTTATTTATATCTTCAACCATTATTCTGTCATGATAATGAAACACAAAACATTAAATTAAATTTCAAAAATTGGAGATAAACTATGTGCAGGAGCAAATAAAATGACCGTTTGCATGATAAGATGCAAAGAATGGGAAGACGACATTCCTAACTCTCATGAAACAAGAGAGAGTATAAAGGACGGGAAGACGACGTCCCTTGAGGCGTGAAGGTGCACCTCGATAAGAGACCACCTCATTAATACTCTAACCTAGTTATGAGACAGGAGAATATAAAATGATAAAAAGAATAAGCATCAATGACGAAAAGAATATGGCCCCGTCAGATAATCGGGGGCAGCTGAATTTTGAATTTAATCAATCTTGAGTAAGTCTTAATCGGTTGTCGAAGATGGATTGGTGGCATATATATGTACACATGTTCCCCTTAATAATGACTTTATTATATAATTGTGATATGACATGCTGTTCATTTGCATTTTTTACCTAAATGTTAAATTTACGAATATCAGACATTGCAGGGAACAAACCACTTTATTCACAAACATGTGAGTTTATACAGGAAGGCTAAGCAAAAGATGCGAGGGTCGCACTCACTACAATAATAGCGGACCAGTGGAATATCAAAATAAAATAAAACAAAGTGTATTATCACTTGGGCTTTGGAGCAGACTTGGATTTTTTGGCAACCTTAAGAGCATTTCTAGCTTCTTTTTCAGCATCAGACATGAGACGCTTTGGCCTCTTCTTCTCTGTAGTTGAAGTACCAGAATCGGTAGATTTCTTCCCAGGATTCGGAACACTGGAATCAAGAGAAGATTTTTTAGCAAGCTCTTCTGTAATTGACCTAGTTGAAATCATAACAACTAACCTCGATCCAGGATCCACCACTGCAAGGGGCTTAAGGCTTTCGAGGTTTAATTCCTCGACTTTTAACTGCATGCGCTTGTCTTGTTCGGCTTTCATTTCAGCCAAAGTCATGTCGTCAGCATTTTTCGAATTCCCAGTTATAGCAACATCAAGATCTTCTTCATGCCCCTCATTACCATCGTCTTCCTTCAAAGCATCTATCATTCCGTCATCGTGAGAAGTGTCGGCCTTAGGCGGTTCAGCTCCCCCTCTGGATTCGACGATGGTAACCTCATCCTGTCCTCCCCGAGCCTTTTCCACGGATTCTTCCCCAATGGTGGTTCCCCGAGGCTCATCAGTCTTCTTGGCTGGTTCAGTACCTACAGAATGAGAAGCAACAATTATCAACTCAGGAGAAAATAAAGGATCCTCAATCGATTGCCCAATGATGTGACGAAAGGTGGAGACGGCCTTGACGAATTGGGGTGAAAAGGTGGAAATACCTTCTGATGATTTCTCAATTGGGGCGGCTACCGTCTCTGACGCTGATTCAGGTATAGGAGATAAAAGAGATGCTCTAGGAATTCCCGGATTCTCGGGATCATATCCCTCGACTCCAGTAGCTTCGGCAGTAGCAGAAGAAGAACCAACTTCAAGGATATTCTTTTGTTTGACCAGGCGTTTCTCCTCCTCCATGGCAGCAGCAATAAGGCGATGCCCCTTGGCCAGACGTGCCGGTTCATCATCTCTCAGATACTTCTCCATGAGTTTGTCTTCATCAACGAAGTCTACCTTAAGTTCCTTTTTTTCCCATTCGATGATTTGACTCCATACATGAACTAAGGTAGTCGGATAGTCTTCGATCCAAGAGATGTTTCGGTGGCGGATTATGTGTGCAAAGAATTCAATCATTAGTTCGCCAAAGTCGTGCAATTCTTCTTGAGCCTCTGATAGTTGTTTATGAGTTTCTTCAGTAGACTTAATAGCGCTATCCACATTCCCCTCAGCTAAGGCAGCCCTAGTCTTAGCTTCCATTAACTTGGACTCCAAGTCAGCATTTCGTTTCTCCAGTTTAGCATTCTTCCTTGCTAACTCGGCCTTTTCTTGCTCAAGAGTATTATAAGCCAGTTGCATTTTGACACTGTTTGACTTAGCGTCTTCTGCTTGTTTCTTCAACTCCAAACGTTCTTGACTGTGAGATTCCAGCAAGTCATGATAACGCTTTTGTAATTCCTTAAATTGCTGTTTGAAGTTGTTGGCATCTCGTTGAGCAATGACAAGTTGAGCCTGTGTATCTTCTAAGTCCTTCTCCATATTTTTCAAAATATTCTCATCGAAATCTGCAGCCTTCTTCATTGCATCAACGTCTGTAATTAAGGCCCGAATGATTATGGAGAGATTGCGTGAATACTTGTACATCTCCGAGTATTGTTTCTCAACTGCGTCAATCTTTGCCTTAGCCTCATCTGCCCACTTTGAAGAAATGGGCTCAAGTGCGGGTAAGAAAGTTAGATTCTCAAAGTAGTGATCTGGGAACTGCTTCTCCAGATATGCCAGTTTAGTTTTGGAATCAGCATCCAGTGGTGGGGGTTTGCAGTATGATAGTTCAACGTGTTTCCGCTTAGCAGGGACGATGGCTGCATCGCCTTTTCCAGATCGCTTCTCAAAAGCTTTGTGCTTGTATCATGAATCAGCGTGTTTCGATGGACTTTTTTCTCGATTATATTTGTCTTGGGGAGAAGTTCGATCTTTGTATTGCGATGTGTCTTCCCCACGATGACTCTGGTGGCTCTTATACCTGTCTGGATCCAACCGGACAGGAGAACGATAGCGTGAGGTGTGTGGTCGATGAGAATCAAGAGGCCTTTTGTCATCTCTGCCCCGGCTCTCACGGCGATCATGCTCGATGTTGGAAGGAGGTCTAGACATGCTACGACAAATTTTCCTAACATCATAGTAAGGGCGAGACATTATACCTGCACAACAATATAAGTGGAGTTCAGAATCAATGCTCACATAAGACATGAGTACTATGACGTGCGGTGCTAATGTGTTATGTGCATCCTAAGTGGTGTCCCCCCCAACAAACCCGAGTCTGAAGCCAGACCTATGCTGTTAAAGCCCCGCTAAAGCCTGGCAAAATCCCCGCTATAGCCCATAGCGCTCTCCGGCCGCTACGCTATTTCAATTTAGCGCTGATGAACAGTAGTTCCGCTTTTATCCCCGCTATTATCCGCTGCACCCGCTAAATCAACATTATTTAGCACCCGCTTTAGCAATATTAATATATAAAGGATGATTTGACCGGTTCTCTTCTAAAATAAATCAAAACAATTAGTATAAAGAGATAATTTTAAGTAATGAGTGCCTTATATAATATAGAAATCTGTAGTAATCCTCAATCTAGTGCGCATAACCATGATATTCTTTGATTTTGTTATGTATTATTAATTAATATTCATTTCATCTACAGAAATAAAGAGAGAATGATAATTAATTAATTTTAATTATATATTTTTACACCTAATTAATATATATTTTCACATCCGCTATAGCCCCGCTATTTCCCCGCTTTATCCCCGCTACATCTTTTTACACCTCTACCGCTATAGAACCGCTAAGCGCTTTAACTGCCCAGAGCCAAACTAGCATGAGCGAGCTCTTTGGCCTTCACGGGTGCAGTCTCCCCTGAAGAAGTAAAGGTTAGAGGATTCGTGTAACACCCCGTGAATTCAATAACATTACGCTTCACAAATTAAAGTGTAATTAATTGTAAATTAAAGAATTAAGGGAATTGGGTTACGCCATTGCGTTCGTCTCGAAATTCTACTTGAGATAGAGTCCGATTTTGCGTGAATCGGACTCCGTATGAAGGATTTATGACCTTCGGAAGTTTCAGAATAAAATTTAAAATTCAAACAGCTTGGTTTCAAATTCAAAATTCGAAAACAGGTTCAAACTGGGCTGGGCGGGAAAATTCCCGCCCAGGGACCAGGTCGACCATAGGGTCGACCATGGTGTCGACCTGGTCACCCTAGGTCGACCATAGTGTCGACCTGGGTGTCGACCTGCCAGTCGACCTACCTGGTCGACCTGGCTGGCTGGGTCTGGCTCTGGCTTGGATTTCTGTGGCTCGGTGTGTCACTAGGGCTGACATATCACCTCTTGATTGGCTCTTTGAACTTTGTATGGTCTAGATTCCTCCTGTCTTCATCTGACGGCTCAAAACAATTTAAAAATCTATAAATACACCCTAAGTCTCAACTAAAATTCACGAAAAAAAATAAGATAGGAGTCATCATGCTGTCAGGAAGGAATTGAGCGTAGCCATCAAGAAAAAGGAGCTTTGAGACGAATCAAATTAAGAAGAAGAATAAAGCTAAATCAAATTAATCAACGCAACGTTAATCTACCCAAAGGAGCGCATCTCAATTTCAGAATTCAGAATCCAGAATTCAAGATTCTGCATTCGTTGTAAGTATAGTGACCTTTCAGAATATGAATGAAACTGTGACGTGGTTCAATGTAAATGAAAATAGAATTTTGTTATTGTATAAATTCTGTGTACTGTAATTATTCTATTATGACTTGTGTATTGATAATTGTGGCCTAAATTGATTGATGCAAGCCTATTGAACAATGGTATATGAACATAATGGCACTTGCAAGTTTGTGGCAAAAACTAGAATTTGATCCCTTTATGTTTATGTCGATGGTATGGACTATATACATTCCCTAAGTCCAAGTTAAAGCTTATGTAAACATGTTCTATATTTGAGACCTTTTTATGCCTACATGACCCAAAACCTATGAACACATTCTCATGTTTATTTGCAAATATAATTGGATCTATGTTAAGTACCGTTTGGGTTACATAAACTATGCAAGTTTCATGTTGAAATAGGCTATATGATTAGTTGTTGAAATTGGACATTTTGGTGATTATACAACATGTTAGTTTTGTTGTTGACATTATGCCAAGTTAAACATGTTTAAACCCAAGTTTGTATAAGCCTAAACTATGCCATTTCATATGTCACCTACTTAGTTATACTTTGATTTGAATGCAAGTTTACATGACCCATAATTTGTGTTAGTTGAATCGTTAAATTGCAAGTTCATGGGCCACACACCTTTATATATTGATAAATATTACATGTTTTTGACTTCCCCTTTTTCTCACGTTTAAAAAGTAGGGCTAAATTGTGTCGAGCCCAACATTTGTTATAATGTTGCGAACGTACAAACAGGGGTAATAACGTTGGGTGTAAAACATGAAAAGTATATGTTCGCATGTTTGGCACATGCCAACGACAATGACATTTAAGCGGTATAAATTTGTAATACCCAAGAATAAAGGACATGACATTTATCTATAATTGAGAAGTGGTAAAATATGTAAATTTAGAAAACACGGTATGCTTAACCCAAGGTTGGATTGAGTTGTGACGTAAACCTGCCCGGAACCGCCCGACTGTCCAGTAGTCACAACAATACCTATCCAATGTGGGTGGTTAAGCATTGAGCCCAATAAGGACCCGAGGTTAGACTGAGCTACAGTGTGAACCTGCCCGGAACCGACCGGCACATCCAGTAACCGTAGCAATATCTGTCTAATGTGAGTGGTCAGGTGCTCTAAGAGGCTAAGGACAGATGGTAGGGTTAAATCAACTAAAAACACTTAACCAAATTCAACGTGTTAACAAGAATTGATGGATGAGGTTAGGTAAATACAGACACTTAACCACTTAACATGTTTGACTAGAAAACCCTAGTAACGAGGGACCTGTTTCAGCAGTAACCCAAGTTAGGTATCATTGTACCCTGAAACTAGGCAGGGTGGGGCACGATTACTGGGCTGATTGTAAGCGGTCAAAACGACGACGGTGGGTGCACAGTGTAGGTTCTAACGGGGTGCGGGCGTGCACACACTCCGGAGCAGACAAACAGGGCACTAAGGCACCAGTAGTATAACCTATGTATTCTAAGGTTTGTGTCGGGGTCGCCACCATGGGTCTTGATACACCCCATGGTGGGACCAGCATAGGTATCTACATTTCTTGGGGGCCGTATGACACATATGTTTATGCGAGTAGGAGCCGATCTTTAGAAACAGAATCCCTTCACCCTCAGTATAGGGTGCATCTTTAGAAAATGGGGATCACTACACCCTCAGCATGGGGTGCCAGTTAGAATAAGTTCAAGTAGGTGCAGAGATATAGTGTGGGTGCGATAGTACATTCGATTCTAAACTACACTTCCTTAGCTTGTGATACTTTACTGTTTTCAGTTTATATCTATCATGCCCTTTTTCCTATTCACATACTGAAGAGTTACTAGATTTACTCAGGCTTTATGTCTGACCCTATTTTCTTTTCGTCTTCTTTTCTTTCGTTTCCTCCCCCCCCAAGGTCCGCAGGGCGGAAACAACCCAGCTTAGTCAGACTCTTTGCAAACTTCAAGACCGTAGATGTATGGTTTGGATCTCTTTTGCTCGGACTATGGCTTTGGATATCACTATGGGGATTTTTTGTTACTTTATTTATGTTTTATGCTTCTTTAATAAGCAAGACAATATTGAGGTTGTAATGTTGGAAGTATTTTGAGAAAATTATGGAAGTGTTTTGTTTGAACATGTATTGATGAAATAAAAATCTGTTTGGTTTTCGCTGTTTAAAATATGTGTATTTATATCTGTCTTGTGTTTACCTGTGACTTTTACTTATAAACCTCCACCAAAGTTAAGGCATTCCCTTTGTGAGTGACCTTAACGGAGGTGGGGTGTTTCACTTGGTATCAGAGCATAGGTTTACCAGATAAGATAAAAGTTTTTGAAATTGTTTTCAAAAGAGAGTTTAAAGAAGCATTTTTCAAGAAAAAAAATGTTATATTTTTTTTTTAAAAAAAAGGCATAATCCCCCAAAGCCATGTGCACTATCCCTCTCTATCCTTCGTTTTGAATCTTTCCTTTCTGTTTCAGCATGTCCGGAGACCTTAACCTTCCAGAAGGAGTGCCGATACCCGGCTGGTTTAGGAGGTACTTAGAAGCAAGGGCCAATGGCGCGGGCCCAGCAGACATTCCTCCTGCAGTGGCCGTAGTTCCTCCTCCTCCTCGTCCACCTCCTCGAGGAAATGCCTTCGCAAAAACATGTAGAGACTTCAAGGCTATGGGTGGAAAAGACTTTTATGGGACAGAGTCCTTTGTAGGAGCAAGAAACTGGCTAAAGGAAACCAAGGATCTGTTTGACATCTTCGGAGTTGATGACAGGCAAAAGATACAGCTAGCAGTGTGGTTACTTAAAGAGGAAGCTTCCTATTGGTGGGAGATTACCAATGCTCAAAGGGCAGTGGAAACATGGGAAGATTTCAGGACAAGATTTGAGTTGAAATTACTCTCCCAAGCTGAAAGAAGCCTGCAAATGGAGAAGTTCCTAACTCTTAAACAGGGGAGCATGACGATCAGGGAGTACGTCAATCAGTTTAATCAGCTGGCCAGGTTTGGGCTGGACTTAGTAAACACCCAACACAAGAAGGCGCTTCGTTTCGTCAAAGGTTTGAATGAGCCTCTACACAGCCTTGCTATGACCCATGTATCCACAGGAGCGACTTATGAAAGCTTGGTGGACATGGCGTTGCTACACGAGGAAGACAACGGCAAGAAAGAGACTATGGTGGAAGAAAAGAAAGAGGGTCTACAAGCTAAGAAAACAGACTTCTAGAAAGGAGGGAAGAACAATAAGCCCCGTGAGAAGAGAAAGTGCAATTTCTGTGGCATTGTGGGACATATAGCAAAAGACTGCAGGAAGAAGAAGGCAAAAATGAACGGTGGTTGCTTCAGTTGTGGAGAGAATGGACAATTGGCTAAGGACTGCCCAAAGAAGCGGGGGCAGGGGCAGAGGACTGGATCCACCTCTGGAGGTCAAGTTCATGCACTGGCGGCACCTCCGCAGGAACGAGGTAGTAATATTTCTATAGAAAGTGTAGTCTATCTTTATGATCATCCAGTTCACACACTTTTTGACTCTGGCGCATCCCACTCCTTTATTTCATCTGCCTTAGTAGAATCTCTGCATCTAGACACTAGTACGGTAGAGGATCCCTTAGTAGTTTCAAATCCAATTGGTGGCTCCGCTTACTTGTCAATGGTTTGTTTGGGTTTGAAAAATTCTATTCTCAGCGTTGAGTTTAGTTGTAATGCCTTTGTTTTGGGCTTCTCGGGATATGGTTTGATCTTAGGCATGGACTGGTTATCCAGTAATGGTGCCATTCTTGATTGTGAGAAAATAGTAGTTAGACTCTTGACTCGGCTTGGTAACACTCTAGAAATTTCTTGTAATCCCTTGAATGGTGTTATGCTTAGTTATCTAGAGTCACTTGATGCTTCTGATGAGAATTTGCAGTCTGTTAGAGTACTCCGGGAATATCCGGATGTCCTTGAGGAGGTGAAGGGCTTACCTCCGAGGCGGGAAATAGACTTCCGCATATATCTTGTGGATAATGCAAAGCCTGTAGCTTTACCAGTCAGACACATGGCTCCAAAGGAGAGAAAGGAGCCCAGTAAGCTGGTTAAAGAACTTCTCGAAAAGGGGTTCATTAGACGGAGCATTTCGGAATGGGGTGCTCCAGTGGTGTTTGCAACCAAAGCGGACGGTTCGCTTCGCCTTTGAGTCAACTATAGGGAGTTAAACAAATTGACCAAGAAAAATAGGCACCCTCTTCCCCGAATCGACGATTTGTTTGATCAGCTTGTAGGTGCGTCGGTCTTCTCCCAACTCGATCTGGCAACTGGGTTCCATCAGCTAAGAGTAGCTGAAGACAGCATTAATAAAACGGCGTTCAGAACTCCAGACGGTTTGTTCGAGTGGCTTGTCATGCCTTTCGGCTTGACAAATGCACCTACTTATTCGTAGACCTAATGAGTAGGGTATTCAGAGAATTCCTCAAAAAATTCGTGGTGGTCTTCGTAGATGATATCTTGATCTTCTCAAAGAATGAGGAAGAACATGCTCAGCATCTGAAAGAAATCATGGAAACTCTCCGAGTTCATCAGCTAAAAGCAAAATTCTCCAAGTGCCACTTTTGGAGAGAAGAAGTAAGATTTCTTGGGCATATAGTGTCCAAAGAAGGGTTGGCGGTGGACCCCGCGAAAGTGGTGGCAGTGCAAGATTGGAAGACACCAAGAAATGCAACCGAAGTCCGAAGCTTTCTTGGGCTAGCAGGTTTTTACCAAAAGTTCATTAGGGATTTCGCGAAAATCTTAGCTCCACTCACAAGGCTAACAAAGAAGAATTTAGTGTAACACCCCACCTCCGCTAGGGTCACTCACAAAGGGAATGCACTAGCTTTGGTGGAGTATTATCTAGGTAAACATGCACAGAAATATTACAGGACAGAACATATAAAACAGCGGAAGAAAACATGATTTCATTACTTTATATAAGTAGTAAGGTCTAAAAACCTTTTACATCAAAATGCCATTAAATTTCTTACAAAGCAACCTGTCTTGCAATAATAAAGAAGCATAAAACCATAGTCGTAAATTATTCCCCAAGTAAAACAGTAAAATAGCCATAGCCAAGAAAGTCCAAGCCATAGATGATGATCTTGAAGCAGAAAATCCACACTAAGTAGCAACATTTCCTCCTTGTAAACCTGGGGGGGAGGGGGGGAAACGGAAGAAAAAGAGGCGAAACAAAACGGGGTCAGTCACAAAGACTGGTAATTCCTAGCTACTTTCAGCCTAAAAACAAGTAAAGGTAACATGACATGTAAAAACTGAAAGTGAACATAAACATGATGACAAGGTAAACAAATCAAACTAAGATAATAAGGTAAACTCAAGTAACAAGATAACCAAGGTAACAGGATAACCAATGTAACAAGATAACAAGATAAACTCGGAATAGCATCGCATGTCTAACGTCCTCTGCACCAACCGTACTAGCATCCTAACTCGTATCATCCCTTCCACGTATATGTATAGTCCCTTGCCGTATATCGTACGGGTTCCATCACGTTATTCTGTACCACTACAACGTAGTGTTACCATCCCTTGAAATCGCTCGGACTGCCATCCTTGTTCTGGCCAGATTCCCTTATCATGAATTATCGCGTGTTCAGCTAGGATTTACGCCACCTAGGACCACTAGGGATTATGCTACCTATTGGACGTTTTCTAGATTCGATCAGGGTTTATGACACCTAGGACCACTAGGGATTATGCTACCTATCGAACAACGCCCTTTATCCACGTAACGATCTAATCGATCGGCTCCCTACAAGTCCTAGCTCGTCGTGTGTCGGTGTCATACGGCCTAATCACAAATGTAACTACCCTGTGCTAGGTCCACCCTAGGGTGTATCAAGCCCTAGGGTGTCAACCACTGACACCATTTCCAAGCACGCATAGTGTACAACTACTGGTGCCCACACCTGCTTTTTCAACTCCGTACTATGTGCACGACCATAGTCCGCCTGAACCTACAATGGCACACCAAACTCAGCCGTCGTTTTGGTCGCTTACAATCAGCCCAGTAATCGTGCCCCACCCTAGCCTAGTCCCTAGGGTATCGTGATACATCCAAGAGGGTTACTGCTGAAAAGGACCGCGTAACTAGGGTTTCCGTCCAACAGGTTAAGTGTTGTCACTCAAGACTTAACCCCTATCAGTCTAGCATGTCAAGTTAGTTAAGTGTGGTCATTCAAGTTCGTGACTTAACCCGTCTACATGTCATGTCAAGTTGGCTAAGTGTTGTCATTCAAGTTCATGACTTAGCCCTACGAATCACGTGTCAAGTTGGTTAAGCGTATTCCAGCGGTTCATGGCTTAACCCTATCCAAATCATCGTGTCAAATTGGTTAAGTTTATTTAAGCTTAACCCCATCAAATTATCGTGTTAGATTGGTTAAGTATATTCAAGCTTAACCCCATCAAATTACCGTGTTAGATTGGTTAAGTATATTCAAGCTTAACCCCATCAAATTACCGTGTTAGATTGGTTAAGTATATTTAAGCTTAACCCCATCAAATTACCGTGTTAGATTGGTTAAGTATATCTAAGCTTAACCCCATCAAATTACCATGTTAGATTGATTAAGTATCTTCAAGTGACTCATGACTTAATCCTCATCAAGTTACCGTGTTAGATTGGTTAAGTATATTCAAACGATTCATGACTTAACCCCATCAAGTTATCATGTTAGGTTGGTTAAGTATATGTTAACCTAACCCCATCGAATTAGTCAAATTATAACGGTTAAGTGTTACCCTTGTAAGTTTACTTAACCTTACCATGCATCGCGTTATACTGGTCGGGTGTTATCGACCCATTCAGGTTAAACTAACCCATCCTCTAATCGTGTTATATGGTTAAGTGTCATCAAGAAATCAAGTCCGGTTTTACTTAACCCACCCATCCACGTCATATTGGTTAAGTGCCATTAGTTTAATCAAGTTACTTAACCCACCCGTCCATGTCATATTGGTTAAGTGTCATTAGTCTAATCAAGTTACTTAACCCACCCGTCCATGTCATATTGGTTAAGTGTCATTAGTCTAATCAGGTTACTTAACCCACCCGTCCATGTCATATTGGTTAAGTGTCATTAGTCTAATCAGGTTACTTAACCCACCCGTCCATGTCATATTCATTTATTATTTATTAATGCATCAACCTCTCACATTGGACTTGTTTGCGGTCACTGGATATGCCGGGCGGTTCCGGGCAGAATTACACTGCAAACCCATTCCAACCTCGGGTTCAAGCATTACCACAATCTAATCTTTGCCTACGACCTCTCACATTAGACTATTATTGTTGTGGTCACTGGATATGCCGGGCGGTTCCGGATAGAATTACACCACAACTCAAGTCTAACCTCGTGTCGAAGGCATCCGTTAGATTGTTAATTACATATGTTTCATCTAAGTCAAGATCCCCACTTTACATATTACTAAGCATATCCCCAAGTTCCACACTACATGCCCATGAAAATATGTACCCAATTCTAGCCACTTTACATATGTCCAATTCTCGCCTATTTGCATGTATGCCAAGTTTATGACATCCCAACCCTATCAAGTTCTAGCCAAAGTTACATGTTGTCAAGTTCATGCCCAAATAAACCCACATCATGGTTCATGTTCCCAATTCCACTTGTACCTAATTTACATAAGCCCAATCCCTTGATTTAACTTTCATAGCCCCCAAAACTCGTGATTTAATTCATATGCCAATTCATGTATGCCCAAACTTGCAAATTACATTGGCAATACCCCAAATTTTCCTTGTTCATGTTATGCACAAATTCGACCACCCACACCTATATCCAAATAGGTGAAATCCCAATATTCCCCCGTATACAAATCGCACGTAAATCGTAGTTTAGGCCTAGGTCCGAAATCGACCAAGGTTCATCAAAAGAAAATAAATAGGGGAAGGTAGAAACTTTGCATAAAACAAGATCCGAGAGGAAAACATCATTACATGCATGATAAGGATATGAAAGAGTGATTTGCAACATGCATAGGCCCAAATTAATGTCATAGCAACATCCCCAAAGGTCAAGATCATAAATGAACAAGAATGAGCATTGATTGATTATCATGCTTAGATCAAATTTTCAACTTTATCACATGTCATATTCAAGTTATCGTTTCAATCTAAAAGCATCTAGAACTTACAAAGCGTGGCTAGTGAATTAGGAGCAAGAATCGTCATAGAATCGTTGTAGAAGCTCTAGGAATGATGTAGCAACACTAGAAGCCTTGAGAATATAAGTAGCTCCTTTGATTTGATGGAGAAAGATTGCTCCTTTGCCTTAGCATTAGTCTAGAACTCTCTAGCTCCCAATGATGAAGATGGAGGCCATGATTTAGGAGCATTTTGGCAGCACTTCGTTGTTAGAATGAATTGTAGTGAATTAGGCTAGGTCTTAGGGTGCTTTTATAGAAGTTAGGACTAGTTTAGGCCATAGGATTAACCCTAATTTAGATCTGAACCACTGAAAATCGTCACAGGCCAACCCACCAGACCACACAAGCAAGCAGGTGCACCAGGCCAACCTGGCCCGACCAGGGAGGTCGACCCCCAGGCCGACACCCAGGTCGACTGGGCAGTCGACCTGGTCTCTGGGGGGTCGACTCCCCAGTCGACCTGGGGCTGGGCGGGAAATTTCCCGCCCAGTCCGTTTGGGGCTAAATTTTGAAATTCGAAAATCTGTTTTTGTTTTCTGATTTTTCGTGAAACTTCTAGAGGCCATATCTCGGTCATACGGACTCCGATTTACGAAATTTTGGACTCGTTTCCAACTAGAATTCCGAGATGAACGCAACGGCGCAACCCGTTTCTCTTGATTCTTATATTATAATTTAATTCTTCCCTGATTTCTTGTTTTAACATGTTATAAAATTCGGGTTGTTACATTCTCCCCACCTTAAAGGATTTCGTCCCCGAAATCTCTAAGTTAGGAAGAACGTATCCTACCATCCATCATCCATCTACTCAAAACGCCATCCACAAGAAACCATTGTCCTTAAAAGATTTCTAATGCCATATGAACATATGCAGAAAGTGTGTGTATATGTTCCTTATCTAATGCAAATGATCAGGCCTGATTGAGGCCTGATTGATCTTCCAAATGCAAAATATGTTTAGTGCCATGAATCCACATGTATGCAAATAGTCCTAGTCACATAAACACTATATGTGTGCACAAACATTCATCCATATGCAATATCCACATGCTAACACATTCAATTTCATCCATAAACAAGTATAAACACTCAGGCATATGCAACATGAAAATGTGTCTGAGCCGATCTAGTGCCTAATGTGTATTCATGCATCCACGAGCAACCACTTGCGACTACTTGCAACCATTTCGCAATCATCAATCATAACATGTTTCAAATACATGTTTGCATCCATAGGGTTCTACCTAAGGTTCTCAAGATAGGATCGAGAAGATAAGCAAGATAAACTCTTTTTTGGATTACAAGGAATCCCTTTCTAAACCCAACCCATATCCTATAAAGCCCAAAAGGTTTAGTCAACCTAATGGACACCTTCAAACCCTGACATGTATTATTAACTGACGAGTCATACCCCCTATGGAGTTTGCAACAGAAATAAGATTGAGAATAGGACCAAGAGGATATGCATAAAAGATAACATACGGGTAAGCTTTACAGGAAAACAGGGATCAAGAATATACTCTTAAAAAGAGATATGATGCGCGTATCTTGTCTTCAATCTTCTAAGTCGCATTTCCTTGAGCTTAATTCCATTGTGCTTTGACCATCTTTAACCTCATGATTTCGTGGCCTCTTAACTCCTATTTCCAAATATGAGCTGGAACTCACTTCCTTGTCGCCTCTCGTTCCACTTTTACTTATTCTCCCTCTAGTATACTTGGCTCAACCATATTCGTGTACTCATGGTTTTCATGCAAGCTCTCCAAAATTCACTAGTGAACTCTGGATCTCGTTTACTCACTATACGGTATTTCATGTAGAAGAACTACCTCTTGGAAACAAACAGATGCCAACCATGTTACCAAGTGTACTTACTCGAGTGATTTCCCATAGCGCATGCATAAGCGAAATGAATCGTCCACCTTAGTGGAGAACACTACTAGAATGGATTACCAACAAATTCATCAAGAGATTCTAGGTAACCAATCATGACAGAACCCTAAAGGTTACACGAGACTTCGAGGGTATTACCGAGGCAAGTCAAGAGTCTAACTACCCTCCTTTCAGAACCGAGAATGGCACCCTTACTGGATAACCACTCCATTCCTAGAATCAACCCATAGCTCAAAAACATAAGCATTATTCCCAAAAGTCATAGATGTCCTCAAATCCAAACAAGTCATGAATAAATGGGACGATCCCCCAACAGGATTTGAGACAAAAAGGGGACCCTCTATTGTGCTAGTACTAAGGTGCAGGGACCCAACTATCGAAGCAGGATTTAAAAAGGATGCGATGTACAAAACAAAGTCCTAACGGGATGACAGAAATGAAAAGCTAAACTTTTACCAGAAATGTTACCACCCCTCTTAGGCACGCTAGTAGTGAGAGCATACAATTGCCCTTTCGACGATCTTGTTCTTTGCCCATGTCCTTGTCCTATAGTACTTAACTACCTTCTTGTTCTGAGCCTCATTCGCCTTAACCACTCCTATCCTTTCTTGTATAATGCAGTAACAGGTCTCTTGAGAACTTCCTCCATCGCACGGAAAACATTTACGTAGCTAGAAAAGGATTAGTCACAGTTAAAACTACTGTGACTACAGGTGGAGGAAAGAAAGGAAAAGAGATTCGATCACAGGATAGTGCTAATGGCTTTTTGGGGGATAGCCTTTTTCTTTAAAACTTTTCTTGAAAAATGCTTCTTTGTAAAATGGCTTTGAAAATAGTTTCAGAAGGTTTTAAAAACTATTGCCCAGTCTGGTAACTTTCTGCTCTAATACCAAATGTAACACCCCACCTCCGCAAGGGTCACTCACAAAGGGAATGCACTAGCTTTGGTGGAGTATTATCTAGGTAAACATGCACAGAAATATTACAAGACAGAACATATAAAACAGCGGAAGAAAACATGATTTCATTACTTTATATAAGTAGTGAGGTCTAAAAACCTTTTACATCAAAGTGCCATTAAATTTCTTACAAAGCAACCTGTCTTGCAATAATAAAGAAGCATAAAACCATAGTCGTAAATTATTCCCCAAGTAAAACAGTAAAATAGCCATAGCCAAGAAAGTCCAAGCCATAGATGATGATCTTGAAGCAGAAAATCCACACTAAGTAGCAACATTTCCTCCCTGTAAACCTGGGGGGGGGGGGGGGAGGGAACGAAAGAAAAGGAGGCGAAACAAAACGGGGTCAGTCATAAAGACTGGTAAGTCCTAACTACTTTCAGCCTAAAAACAGGTAAAGGTAACATGACATATATAAACTGAAAGTGAACATAAACATGATGACAAGGTAAACAAATCAAACTAAGATAACAAGGTAAACTCAAGTAACAAGATAACCAAGGTAACAGGATAACCAAGGTAACAAGATAAACTCGGAATAGCATTGCATGTCTAACGTCCTTTGCACCAACCGTACTAGCATCCTAACTCGTATCATCCCTTCACGTATATGTATAGTCCCTTGCCGTATATCGTACGGGTTCCATCACGTTATTCTGTACCACTACAACGTAGTGTCACCATCCCTTGAAATCGCTCGGACTGCCATCCTTGTTCTGGCCAGATTCCCTTATCATGAATTATCGCGTGTTCAACTAGGATTTACGCCACCTAGGACCACTAGGGATTATGCTACCTATTGGACGTTTTATAGATTCGATCAGGGTTTTTGCCACCTAGGACCACTAGGGATTATGCTACCTGTCGAACAACGCCCTTTTTCCACGTAACGATCTAATCGATCGACTCCCTACAAGTCCTAGCTCGTCGTGTGTCAGTGTCATACGGCCCAATCACGAGTGTAGCTACCCTGTGCTAGGTCCATCCTAGGGTGTATCAAGCCCTAGGCTGTCAACCAATGACACCATTTCCAAGCACGCACAGTGTACAACTACTGGTGCCCACGCCTGCTTGTTCAACTTCGGACTACGTGCACGACCATAGTCCGCCTAAACCTACAATGGCGCACCAAACTCAGCCGTCGTTTTGGTCGCTTACAATCAGCCCAGTAATCGTGCCCCACCCTAGCCTAGTCCCTAGGTTATCGTGATACATCCAAGAGGGTTACTGCTGAAAAGGACTGTGTAACTAGGGTTTCCGTCCACCAGGTTAAGTGTTGTCACTCAAGACTTAACCCCTATCAGTCTAGCATGTCAAGTTGGTTAAGTGTGGTCATTCAAGTTCGTGACTTAACCCGTCTACATGTCAAGTTGGCTAAGTGTTGTCATTCAAGTTCATGACTTAGCCCTACGAATCACGTGTCAAGTTGGTTAAGCGTATTCCAGCGGTTCATGGATTAACCCTATCCAAAATCATCGTGTCAAATTGGTTAAGTATATTTAAGCTTAACCCCATCAAATTACCGTGTTAGATTGGTTAAGTATATTTAAGCTTAACCCCATCAAGTTACCGTGTTAGATTGGTTACGTATATTCAAGCTTAACCCCATCAAATTATCGTGTTAGATTGGTTAAGTATATTTAAGCTTAACCCCATCAAATTACCGTGTTAGATTGGTTAAGTATATCTAAGCTTAACCCCATCAAATTACCGTGTTAGATTGATTAAGTATCTTCAAGTGACTCATGACTTAATCCTCATCAAGTTACCGTGTTAGATTGGTTAAGTATATTCAAGCGATTCATGACTTAACCCCATCAAGTTATCATGTTAGGTTGGTTAAGTATATGTTAACCTAAGCCCATCAAATTAGTCAAATTATAACGATTAAGTGTTACCCTTGTAAGTTTACTTAACCTTACCATGCATCGCGTTATACTGATCGGGTGTTATCGACCCATTCATGTTAAACTAACCCATCCTCTAATCGTGTTATATGGTTAAGTGTCATCAAGAAATCAAGTCCGGTTTTACTTAACCCACCCATCCACGTCATATTGGTTAAGTGCCATTAGTTTAATCAAGTTACTTAACCCACCCGTCCATGTCATATTGGTTAAGTGTCATTAGTCTAATCAAGTTACTTAACCCACCCGTCCATGTCATATTGGTTAAGTGTCATTAGTCTAATCAGTTTACTTAACCCACCCATCCATGTCATATTGGTTAAGTGTCATTAGTCTAATCAGGTTACTTAACCCACCCGTCCATGTCATATTCATTTATTATTTATTAATGCATCAACCTCTCACATTGGACTTGTTTGCGGTCACTGGATATGCCGGGCGGTTCCGGGCAGAATTACACCACAACTCAAGTCTAACCTCGTGTCGAAGGCATCCGTTAGATAGTTAATTACATATGTTTCATCTAAGTCAAGATCCCCACTTTACATATTACTAAGCATATCCCCAAGTTCCACATTACATGATCATGAAAATATGTACCCAATTCTAGCCACTTTACATATGTCCAATTCTCGCCTATTTGCATGCATGCCAAGTTTATGACATCCCAACCTTATCAAGTTCTAGCCAAAGTTACATGTTGTCAAGTTCATGCCCAAATAAACCCACATCATGGTTCATGTTCCCAATTCCACTTATGCCTAATTTACATAAGCCCAATCCCTTGATTTAACTTACATAGTCCCCAAAACTCGTGATTTAATTCATATGCCAATTCATGTATGCCCAAACTTGCGAATTACATTGGCGATACCCCAAATTTTCCTTGTTCATGTTATGCACAAATTCGACCACCCACACCTATATCCAAATAGGTGAAATCCCAATATTCCCATGTATACAAATCGCACGTAAATCATAGTTTAGGCCTATGTCCGAAATCGACCAAGGTTCATCAAAAGAAAATAAATAGGGGAAGGTAGAAAATTTGCATAAAACAAGATCCGAGAGGAAAACATCATTACATGCATGATAAGGATATGAAAGAGTGATTTGCAACATGCATAGGCCCAAATTAATGTCATAGCAACATCCCCAAAGGTCAAGATCATAAATGAACAAGAATGAGCATGGATCGATTATCATGCATAGATCAAATTTTCAACTTTATCACATGTCATATTCAAGTTATCGTTTCAATCTAAAAGAATCTAGAACTTACAAACCGTGGCTAGTGAATTAGGAGCAAGAAACGTCATAGAATCGTTGTAGAAGCTCTAGGAATGATGTAGCAACACTAGAAGCCTTGAGAATATAAGTAGCTCCTTTGATTTGATGGAGAAAGATTGCTACTTTGCCTTAGCTTTAGTCCAGAACTCTCTAGCTCCCAATGATGAAGATGGAGGCCATGATTTAGGAGCATTTTGGCAGCACTTCATTGTTAGAATGAATTGTAGTGAATTAGGCTAGGTCTTAGGGTGCTTTTATAGAAGTTAGGACTAGTTTAGGCTATAGGATTAACCCTAGTTTAGATCTGAACCACTGAAAATCGTCACAGGCCAACCCACCAGACCACACAAGCAAGCAGGTGCACCAGGCCAACCTGGCCCGACAAGGGAGGTCGACCCCCAGGTCGACACCCAGGTCGATTGGGCAGTCGACCTGGTCTCTGGGGGGTCGACTCCCCAGTCGACCTGGGGTTGGGCGGGAAATTTCCCGCCCAGTCCGTTTGGGGCTAAAATTTGAAATTCAAAAATCTGTTTTTGTTTTCTGTTTTTTCGTGAAACTTCTAGAGGCCATATCTCGGTCATATGGACTCCGATTTATAAAATTTCGGACTCGTTTCCAACCAGAATTCCGAGACGAACGCAACGGCGCAACCCGTTTCTCTTGATTCTTATTTTATAATATAATGCTGCCCTGATTTCTTGTTTTAACATGTTATAAAATTCGGGTTGTTACATTTAGCATTTGCTTGGGATTTGGACTGTGACATTGCCTTCCAACGCCTAAAAAGAGCTCTTACAACAGCTCCAGTTCTAACTCTGCCTGACGGAAGCAAAATGTTCATAGTATATACAGATGCATGTGGAACGGGACTAGGGGCTATTCTAATGCAAGAAGGAAGGGTAGTAGCTTATGGTGGAAGACAATTGAAAGTCCATGAAAAGAACTACCCAACCCACGATCTTGAGTTGGCCGCCATCTTCTTTGCACTTGAGTCTTGGCTCCATTATCTCCTAGGTGAGAAGTTCGAATTATACACTAACCATAAATCATTGAAATATCTCTTCTCCCAGAAGGATCTTAACTGGAGGCAGCAAAGGTGGATGGAGTTTCTTGCCTCGTATGATTTTGAAATTTCCTATACTCCCGGCAAAGGCAACGTAGTAGCAGATGCATTGAGCCGAAAGAAACTGACCTTAAGCCCTCTCTTTGTGGAAAGGCAAAGCTTGGAGTATATAGCCAGTTTTAATTTTAGACCCTCCTCAGATTTTGTACCGGGTTTGTTAGCATCTCTCGAAGTACGCCCTACTCTCTTGGACTCAATAGGGGCTGCACAGCGTGAAGACCCTCAGCTTGTTGATGTGATTGATAAACTTATTATGGGTGAGACTTCTAGTCACCTCAATAGATATACCATCGATGATAAGGGTTGGCTGAAGCGAGATGGGAGATTATGCGTCCCACAAACAAGGGAGTTGACAAAGAAGGTTCTCGAGGAAACACATCATTCCAAGATGACTATACACCATGGCGGTGATAAGATGTACAAGGATATAAAAAGAACTTTATTTTGGAGCGACATGAAGCAGGACGTGGCAGATTTCGTTTCTAAGTGCATGACCTGCCAACAGGTCAAGGCGGAACAGAAAAAGCCTAGAGGACTACTTCATCCTTTGGAGGTCCCACAGTGGAAATGGGATAGCATTTCAATGGACTTCATTGATGGACTGCCTAGGTCAAGAAGAGGCAATACTAGCATTTGGAGAATAGTGGATAGGCTTACTAAAAGCGCCCACTTTATACCCGTTAAAAGTAGAAGAACTGCCTCATCTCTAGCATCTATTTATCTCAAGGAAATAGTTCGAATCCATGGGATACCCTCCAGGATTGTTAGTGACCGAGACCCTATCTTCACAAGCGAGTTTTGGCGGAGTCTGCAAGAAGCTGTAGGCACACAGTTATGTTTGAGCACGACCTATCACCCCCAAACAGATGGCCAGACAGAAAGGGTGAATAGAGTTTTAGAGGATCTTTTGAGACTTTGCGTTCTTGACTTTGGAGGGACTTGGGAGGATCACCTTCCTTTTGTGGAATTTGCATACAACAACAGCTACCAAGCTACCATCGGTATGGCGCCCTTCGAAGCCTTGCGTGGAAGACCGTGCAAATCACCAACTTGTTGATGGGAGTCTACTGATAAGCTTATACTTGGGCCGGACATGATTCAAGAGACCTCAGAGAAAGTGTACTTGATACGGAGAAGGATGAAGACAGCCCAAGACAGACAAAAATCCTACGCCGACAAAAGAAGGACCGACCTTGAGTTTGAGGTTGGGGACAGGGTTTTCCTTAAGGTATCTCCTTTAAGGAATATCGTTCGCTTTGGATCCATAGGAAAGTTAGCACCAAGGTTTGTTGGGTCGTTTCCTATCATCGAGAGGGTTGGGAAGATGTCCTATAGATTAGAGCTACTCGAGAGACTGGCCGGAGTTCACAACGTCTTTCATGTTTCTCACCTCCGGAAGTGTTTGCATGAGTCTGCGGAAGTGGTGGAACCTAGCATTCTAGAAGAAGCCGAAGTGGAACGTGAAGCAACTGTGAGGAGAGTTCCAACCCGCATCTTAGGAACTGAAGTGAAAAAGATATGCAACCGCGAAGTCAAACTCGTTAAAGTTCAGTGGAGCGACGCCGAGGAATACGCGACTTGGGAAACTGAGGACAGAATACGTGCTGCCTACCCTTTTCTTTTTGAGGGTACATCTTTGATCTCTCTTTTTCCTTAAGTTATGCTTTATCTAGGTATACCTCCTCGGTCCTTTTCCTAACTCCTTAGGTAGAAAACAAATGGATGCAAACATGTATTTGAAAACATGTTATGGATGATGGCTGCAAATGGTTGCTAGTGATTGCTAGTGGTTGCTCGTGGATGCATATACACACACCCTAGGTTTTAGATCAGCTCAGTCACTTCATATTGCATATGCATATGTGTATTCTCATTTGTATATGGTTGAAACTTGATATGCTGTTATATGGTTGTCGCATTTGTATGAATGGTTGTGAACTCATGTAGAATTATGAGTAGGAAAAATTTGCTTACATAATGGATTCATGACACTTACATGATTCGCATTAAGGAGGTCAACTGAATCAGTAGACCGCCTGATTTCTGCATTAGATAAGGACATGTACACACACTATGCATATAATCATAAAGCATTAGAAGTCTTTTAAGGACAGTTGACGCCTGTGTTTATTGGTTGAGTAGATGGACGATTGGATGGTAGGATATACATTCTTCATAACTTGAAGATTTCGGGGACGAAATCCTTTTAAGGGGGGGGGGGGGGGAGAATGTAACACCCCGTGAATTCTATAACATTACGCTTCACAAATTAAAGTGTAATTAATTCTAAATGAAATAATTAAGGGAAATGGGTTATGCCATTGCATTCGTCTCTAAATTCTGCTTGAGATAGAGTCCGAGTTTGCGTGAATCGGACTCCGTATGAAGGAGTTATGACCTTCGGAAGTTTCAGAATAAAATTTAAAATTCAAACAGCTCGGTTTCAAATTCAAAATTCGAAAAACAGGTTCAAACTGGGCTGAGCAGGAAAATTCCCGCCCAGGGACCAGGTCGACCATAGGGTCGACCATGGTGTCGACCTGGTCACCCCAGGTCGACCATAGTGTCGACCTGGGTGTCGACCTGCCAGTCGACCTACCTGGTCGACCTGGTTGGCTGGGTCTGGGTCTGGCTCGAATTTCTATGGCTCGGTGTGTCACTAGGGCTAACATGTCACCTCTTGATTGGCTCTTTGAACTTTGTATGGTCTAGATTCCTCCTGTCTTCATCTGACGGTTCAAAACAATTTAAAAATCTATAAATACACCGTAAGTCTCAACTAAAATTCACACAAAAAAATAAGATGGGAGTCGTCATTCTGTCAGGAAGGAATTGAGCATAGCCGTCAAGAAAAAGGAGCTTTGAGACGAATCAAATTAAGAAGAAGAATAAAGCTTAATCAAATTAATCAACGCAACGTTAATCTACCCAAAGGAGCGCATCTCAATTTCAGAATTCAGAATCCAGAATTCAAGATTCTACATTCGTTGTAAGTATAATGACCTTTCAGAATATGAATGAAACTGTAACGTGGTTCGATATAAATGAAAATAGAATTGTGTTATTGTATAAATTCTGTGTACTGTAATGATTCTATTATAACTTGTGTATTGATAATTGTGGCCTAAATTGATTGATGCAAGCCTATTGAACAATGGTATATGAACATAATGGCACTTGCAAATTTGTGGCAAAAACTAGAATTTGATCCCTTTATGTTTATGTCGATGGTATGGACTATATACATTCCCTAAGTCCAAGTTAAAGCTTATGTAAACATGTTCTAGATTTGAGACCTTTTTATGCCTACATGACCCAAAACCTATGAACACATTCTCATGTTTATTTGCAAGTATAATTGGATCTATGTTAAGTACCGTTTGGGTTACATAAACTATGCAAGTTTCAAGTTGAAATAGGCTATATGATTAGTTGTTGAAATTGGACATTTTGGTGATTATACAACATGTTAGTTTTGTTGTTGACATTATGCCAAGTTAAACATGTTTAAACCCAAGTTTGTATAAGCCTAAACTATGCCATTTCATATGTCACCTACTTAGTTATACTTTGATTTGAATGCAAGTTTACATGACCCATAATTTGTGTTAGTTGAATCGTTAAATTGCAAGTTCATGCGCCACACACCTTTATGTATTGATAAATATTACATGTTTTTGACTTCCCCTTTTTCTCACGTTTAAAAAGTTGGGCTGAATTGTGTCGAGCCCAACATTTGTTATAATGTTGCGAACGTACAAACGGGGGTAATAACGTTGGGTGTAAAACATGAAAAGTATATGTTTGCATGTTTGGCACATGCCAACGACAATGACATTTAAGCGGTATAAATTTGTTATACCCAAGAATAAAGGACATAACATTTATATATAATTGAGAAGTGGTAAAATATGTAAATTTAGAAAACACGGTATGCTTAACCCATGGTTGGATTGAGTTGTGACGTAAACCTTCCCAGAACCGCCCGGCTGTCCAGTAGTCACAACAATACCTATCCAATGTGGGTGGGTAAGCATTGAGCCCAATAAGGACCCGAGGTTAGACTGAGCTACGGTGTAAATCTGCCCGGAACCGACCGGCTCATCCAGTAACCATAGCAATATCTGTCTAATATGAGTGGTCAGGTGCTCTAAGAGGCTAAGGACAGATGGTAGGGTTAAGTCAACTAAAAACACTTAACCAAATTCAACATGTTAACAAGATTTGATTGGTGAGGTTAGGTAATTACAGACACTTAACCACTTAACATGTTTGACTTGAAAACCCTAGTAACGAGGGACCCGTTTCAGCAGTAACCCAAGTTAGGTATTATGGTACCCTAAAACTAGGCAGGGTGGGGCACGATTACTGGGCTGATTGTAAGCGGTCAAAACGACGGCGGTGGGTGCACAGTGTAGGTTCTAACGAGGTGCGGGCGTGCACACACTCCGGAGCAGACAAACAGGGCACTGGGGCACCAGTAGTATAACCTATGTATTCTAAGGTTTGTGTCGGGGTCGCCACCATGGGTCTTGATACACCCCATGGTGGGACCAGCATAGGTATCTACATTTCTTGGGGGCCGTATGACACATATGTTTATGCGAGTAGGAGCCGATCTTTAGAAACAGAATCACTTCACCCTCAGTATAGGTTGCATCTTTAGAAAACGGGGATCACTACACCCTCAGCATGGGGTGCCAGTTAGAATAAGTTCAAGTAGGTGCAGAGATATAGTGTGGGTGCGATAGTACATTCGATTCTAAACTACACTTCCTTAGCTTGTGATACTATACTGTTTTCAGTTTATATCTATCATGCCCTTTTTCCTATTCACATACTGAAGAGTTACTAGATTTACTCAGGCTTTATATCTGACCCTATATTTTTTTTCTTTCGTTTACCCCCCCAGGTCCGCAGGGAGGAAACAACCCAGCTCAGTCAGACTCTTTGCAAACTTCAAGACTGTAGATGTATGGTTTGGATCTCTTTTGCTCGGACTATGGCTTTGGATATCACTATGGGGATTTTTTGTTACTTTATTTATGTTTTATGCTTCTTTAATAAGCAAGACAGTATTGAGGTTGTAATGTTGGAAGTATTTTGAGACAATTATGGAAGTGTTTTGTTTGAACACGTATTGATGAAACAAAAGTCTGTTTGGTTTCCGCTATTTAAAATATGTGTATTTATATCTGTCATGTGTTTACCTGTGACTTTTACTTATAAATCTCCACCAAAGTTAAGGCATTCCCTTTGTGAGTGACCTTAACGGAGGTGGGGTGTTTCAATTCGTGCCAAAGTCCTCTGAAGTATAGATAGTTTCGGGCAGGGGAAGATTTCCTAAACCCTTAAATGTGGAATCGTCGGTAGTAGGAGCATCTCCTTGAGAAGCATCTATTGGAAGCTCTTCTCAGGAGAAATAGCGTCATCAGGGACGGTATACCCTTCTCTGTGCTTTTCAGCTATGTTGGCTAAATCATCGTCCTGAGTTGTGGATGGAGAAGGTGGAGTCCGAAGAGGTATTGTTGGACCTTTCGAGCCCTCGCCCGTCTCAGGAATAATATCGACCGGAGGTACGTACACATACGGATCCGTCCCATGACCTATACTACAGGTAATAGATAGTAACCCATGATGATGGAGATACTCATCCTTAAGAACTTCGTCGATGGTTAGGAACTTTTGATCGCCATTGAGAAGCCGATGCAAACGATCAAAGTATAATTGATCCGATATTTGCTTTGGGATAACAACTGCGAATGAAAAAGAAAGCAAATTAATGTGTTGGCATGAGCATTTAAAAATGAAATCTAAAAAGTCAGTGCTTTACTTGATTTGGTCCATCTCCTGGCACACCCCGGCTGCTGTCTGATATAAAACCATTCAAGTTTAGAATCGCCAGCCTTGCGGCTAAATGGAACAGTAATAATTTTCCTTTTTGGGACTTATTCGAAATATGAGAAGGAGGGAGTTTCTTGAGTACGATGCTTGAAATTATAAAAAAAGTGGACGTCATCGAAGGTAGGCTTTATACCTAAAAATTCTTTGTATGCTATATACAAGGTGTATAAATAAGCATAAGAGTTGAGATGTAATTGCATGGGGGAAATCCGCATCTGTCTCAGAAAATCGACGGTAAAAGGCGGAAACGGTGGAATAGCCCTAACTAGACGCATCAATCGGGTAATTGCCATAAATCCTTCCGGTGGATTGTGGGGGCGATCTGTTTTCGATTGCACCAGGGTATCTCTTTTTAATATTCCATGCTTTAGACATATTAGTACGAGTCTATCATCATTGATCGTCGATTCAACAGAATCTTTGGGTAACTCCAATATAGTGGCAGTTTCAAACTCATCGAGAGCGCGGTCGTCTCCTATCCCTCCTTCCTCTTCATCACCAAGAGAAACTCCACTATCAGAAGATATTTCACTATTGTGTGCTTCCACTTCATAATCTGGGCCCTCATCATCCCATTCAGGGTCTGAGGGAGAGGATATGTCCTCAAGAGTGAGTTTCTCGGAAGTTTCTGCAACTTCTCTCTTTTCTGCTAACCTAGTTGAACGTGTCTTTGCCATGGTCGCTAAACTACTGAAGAAGAAATAACATAAGTTAGAGTAAAATAGCCCGTATCCCCCCGTGCATGTGTGTGAACTAAAGTGTGTGCTATGTGTGCAAAAGATGCAAAGTAAACACATAAGAGCATAATGCAAAGGTTTGGTGAAACAATATTGTTCAGAATAGTCTTAAATATTTGCTCATGTTCATAAGGCACTATCCTAACTGTTCATTAAGTTGTAAGTCAAGGCAAGCATTGATTGAGCAAGTCGGACATTTCTTATACATTGAATTGGATGGTTTCAGCTCGGTTCGGATGTATATATTTTGGGGTTTGGATCGGGCACCCACAAAGGAAAGGGTTCAGACCGGGGGCAGGATCATGTGTGGTCCAAAGTAGAAGTTAATGTATCTCGAGCATATCGGTTCGGTTCGGAGGTTGGTACTCTTCGTGATCCGGATCGGTCCGAGTGCCCATATACTTCCATGACCATGTCTATCACTCCGACCCGAACCGGTTGGACACACCTCGTTTTTATCCTTTTTATT
Source organism: Allium sativum (assembly GCA_030737875.1). Taxonomy (NCBI): domain Eukaryota; kingdom Viridiplantae; phylum Streptophyta; class Magnoliopsida; order Asparagales; family Amaryllidaceae; genus Allium; species Allium sativum. The sequence continues at coordinate 324,005,154 of CM060920.1, read as the reverse complement.
TTTCACTCCGACCCGATCCGGTCAGTTGGAACCCCCTCTCCTCTTTACTCTTGTACCTCTTCACCCGAACCAATCCCAGACTTTTCCCTCTTCTTCTTCTTCATCTTCTTTCTTCCTTAACCAACACCGAAGCCAATCTCATTCCCAAAACTGAATCAAAGCCAAGCACTTACATGCTGATGCGTTCAACCTTAACTCCTAAATCCCCTCCGTTATTAGCTCGAGATGGCGATAAGGCCATTAACAACGATGGCGAGGGGGAGGGGAGAGGGTCATGGCGTTAAGGCCAGTTAAGAACCATACTCAAATCATCCAAATTACCCACGAACTTGAATCGAAATCGATTAAAAGGGAATTAAATGGAGTTTTGCAACCTACCTATATGATTATTTCGAGAATCGAAGAGAACTTTGATTTTTCATAAATTAGGGTTTTTTCTCTTTTGCAAAAATTAGAAGACGATGACAGTGAAGGAAAGGAGGAAGGGGATGGAACATGAATTTATATAGAGCTGGAACGGCTCTTAATATTCCTAACACGTCATTCCTATCGGACCGGAGTACTGGCCCATACGAGAATTTAGCCCATTCGTTCAATGATAATGAAGTGTGAGAAAAGCCGTTCGGATCGGAGACCGAACCCAGATGGAATCACGCACACTGACTTGGCATACGAAATGAATTTAAAGTAAAATAAAAATAAACGAAGAGCTTACTTGGAGGAGTTGCTGGACAAAATTCAAAGTTCTCAAAACTGTTTGGAACGAAGAAGGGAATCCGTGAACTTTTTGGTGTATTTATAGGCAACAAGAGACATGACTTCATGACACAACGCGTCCCAATGAACGAATGGAAGTGACTATTCAATAGTTCAAATTCAGAGACTAGTGAGCAAATAATGTCAAAGCACGCTCCATCTTCAATAGAAGCGTCCTTTGAGGGGGCAAAATGTTAGCCTACTTTGTGAAGTAGGCTACACAAAGATTAAAAGATTAAAAGAATGAAGAATGTTTTTTAGTCAAGTCGGATCGGATTTCCTTGGTAGAGACAACACAGCGCAGAGCAGAGAAGGAAGGAGCGCAGGCCAAATCGGATCGGTTCGGGTAACCCCGATCCGCTCCCCTAATTTGTAATACTTCCGATCCGAACCCAGAGAATTGAAGTAGCAGCGGTTACAGCCCGTGTTTCCTCAAGACCCGGAGCGGTTATACCCACGTTCTCCCCACGTTTGCCACTAATTTGATCCGTTGTTGCCACCATATTCCATCTGAACCCGACAATAATGGGATGGAGGCCACGTGTACCCGACCGGAGCCACTTCAGAGGCATTTTCCACCTATAAATACACCTCCAAGGCTCATTTCAAAGGATCTTTTGGCATTTTCAGAACTCAAACTCCTTTTCTATCCGAATTTCATCAGCTTATTCAGATTACAATCATCTTTTGAATCATATTGTGAAGGAAATTGAGTGAACCAATGTATTGTATAAGTGAGAATTGAGTGAAAATCGTTGTTGTACTTGCATTCAAGACATCAATTCAAAGAGTAGAAAGTGGACGTAGGCTATTTAACGTCTAACCACTATAAATTGTGTGTTCTCTCCTTTTTTTATTTCATTTCAGTAGAATCATTACTCGTTTGGGTGTTAAAGCCAATTTTGGATCTAACAAATATATATAAAAAGATTTTATTTACTCACCATATTAATTTAAGCATTGAATTCAGCATTAAGCATAAAATGTGGTTATGTGCCAATATGACAAAGATATATATAATAGTAACTTATAATATATTTTAAAAAATAGGTATAAAACATAATTATTGTGTCATGGAATAACATTGGCACAACTTTGAGCTAAATGGTCATACCTTAATTGAATTCAAAGAATTCAAATCCAAAAGCATTTTAGTGACATTTATACCATGACAGTAATTAAGCTTTAATGATGCATGGTCGAAGCCAAAAATAAAAGCAAAACTTATCATTTTCTTTCCTCATTATTCTTTGGTCTTTAAAGATGCCAAAAAACATTCGAAAATATATGGAAACCGTATTTATTATGGAAAACATACTTGTCAACTGTAGCCAGACATGTAAGGAAGTCATCAGGTTACCTCTTCATAATTCAAGCGCCAAAGGTACTTGCTTTTCTTCCCAGTACGATAAGTTTTTAATGTTTGAAACAGAATGACCTATAATACTGATATCATTTTTTTATATGAAACATGCTGTTAGCAATTTTGTTCTCCCCTAGGATGCTCTTAGCCAATAATCTAGACATGGAACTATGTTTATTAATAAAATTGTGCTAAAGAGCAATCCACCTAAGCATGATTGGAATTTACTTTTGTAATAAAGAAGAACACGATTGTATATGAAACTTGAACAAATGATTTAATGACAAAAATAGCCATATAACCAACAATAATAGAGAAATTACTTGGTAGTACTGAAAGAAGTAAGACCTAAGCATGTTTGGATTTTATTTTTGTAATAAAGAAGAACACGAATGTACATGAAACTTGAACAAATGATTTAACCACACAAATAGTCATATAACCAACAATAACAGAGAAATTTCTTGGTAGTACTGGAAGGACTAAGTTAGTAAGTTGTCGGCAAATAGCAATTAAAAGGAATCAAACAGAACTGCATCGTTTGAATTTATTTACAATGTATTAGCATGTGAAGAAAACTTACTCCAAAATGAAATAGATAATATATGGAATAAAATATACTTTCAGGAAATAATTGGTCTAACATTTAAGTTTTTCAGCTAAAAGTTTAACTGTAAATAAAAAATAGTTCAATGGTGATTTTAACGAACATTATTATATCAATTCGAATTACATGAAAACACAATTTAGTAATGATGTATGTGAATGAAAATAGTAAATGATACCATACGTCTACACAACATTCAGAAAAAGTAATGCTTAAAAGAATATAGAATGAAAATCCCAGATTTAACTGAACTCAATCGCTTAAACGCAAAATATAACCAACTTAAGAATTAAAGTATAAAGGCTAACATTTTCTGATTCAGTATTGATGTGCTTAAATACAATTTTTTTATTCAAAGTGGGAAAGAAAGAAATATACCACAAACAAAGTAAAAACTACTGAATTTGAGCATTGAAAGTATAATGTCAATTTAGTTTCAACCATAGAATTTGAAGTTAATCACGTGAGAGACATATTAACTATTAAGTGTATACATTATTGAAAGAAAGAAAACAAAATAAAAAAGGATATTAAAAGGTCACAAACAAATCAGATTGTACTCATATTTATGTAACAATATATATATATAATTTCATTTACTCATCATATTAATTTAAGCATTAAATTCACCATTAAGCATAAGATATGGTTATGTGCCAATTTGACTAAGATACATAACAATAACTTATAATATATTAAAACAAATTAGGTATAAAATGCAATTATTGTGTCATGGAAGAACATTGGCACAACTTTGAGCTAACATGCTCATACCTTAATTGAATTCAAAGAATCCAAAGCCAAAATTCTTTTAGTCACATTCGTATCATGACAATAATGGTTGTTTAATGATACATAGCCACAAAAAATAAAAGTAAAACCTATATTTTTCTTTTCTGATTATTCTCTAGTCTTGAAAGTCTTTAGATGTTAGAAACACAGCAAGATGCTAGAATACATGCGAAACTATATGGAAACCATAATTATTATGGAAAACTTATTTGTCAAATATAGCCAAACATGTAAGGAAGTCATCAGTTAACCTCTTCATAGTTAAAGCGCCAAAAGAACTTGTTTTTCTTTCCAATACGATGAGTTTTTAATGTTTGAGGCAAATGACATATAATACTGATATCAATTTTTCATAAAACATGCTGATAGCGGTTTGTTCTTCTCTCCTAGGATGTTCTTACTTCTTAGCCATTAATTTAGACATAGAACAATGTTTATTAATGGAATTATGCTAAAGAGCCACCCACCTAAGCATAATTGGATTTTATTTATGTAATAAAGAATAACATGAATATATTGTGACTTACAAATCAATATGAAACTTGAACAATTGATTTAACCACACTTATAAAGTCATATAACCAATAATACTTGGGAAATTATTTGGTAGTACTGAAAGAAATAAGTTGTCAGAAATAGCAATTAAAAGGATCAAACAGAACTGCATAGTTTGAATTTACAGTGTATTAGCATGTAAAGGAAACTACTCCAAAATAAAAGAGAATATACATGTTACAAAATAGACTTTTCGAGAAATAATTGATTTACCATTTAAGGCTTTCGGCTAAATGCTTAGTTGTAAATGAAAGTTAGGTCAATGGTGATTTTAACCAACATTAGCATATCCATTCGAAATACATGAAAACACGACTTAGTAATAACGAATGTGCATGAAAACGATAACTGATACCATATATTTGACAACATTCAGAAAAATCAACACTTAAAATAATATGGTGTTACTATTCACACCCCGGTATACACTTCTGGCCACCTTTACAAATTTAATATAAATGATTATTTTTTATATTCTTCTGGTCACCACTTATTCCTTCACTCAGTTATTCACTACCGTACTTCTACTAAAAAACACGTACTTCTCTACAATTTTAAACCTTAATCCATAACAAAAGAAATATTCTTCTGTGCCTATTAGAGATGAAAGACAAAAATAAAAAATGGTTAGAATTGCTTGATTTTTCTTGTTTTCTATTATGATATAGAACATATTGTTAAGGTTTTTTTAATGGTTAGGGTTTTCCATTGTGTTTTTGGATATATTTTTCCACTACGTTGAAAATTTCAAGCTTGGAGGACATTAAATTTGACGACGTTGTAATAGAGAATGACAATGTAAGTTTTGATTTATAGGGTTTTATCTATATAACTTTTGTATCTTTTTTTACAAATTGATACCTTTTTTGTCATTTGATAGATGCAACATTTGAATGGTGATAAATTGGACGATAAACATGATGGTTGTGGTAATATGATGTAAGATATTCGATCAAATGACTCAAAAGACATAAATGTTGATTTGTGATGAATCATTTCACAACCGACAAAGTAAGCACTCATTTATAAAAATTAAAATTGTTGATGTGGTTATGAAAATGGATTATGTTAATTCTTCCTTGAACTATTTGACTTTGAGTATTTTATTCACAGTGGAAGAGCTCTAAGTAAGGAAGGAAGCGTTCATGTAGAGGTAGGTGTTGGTGGCCTCTCCAGTTTTAAGTTATTAGTTCACACGGTGGGCAGAAGAGGATATTTAAAATATTTTGGGTGCTTTTAGTTTTTGTAGCCGGAAGTGTAAACCAGGGTGTGAATAGTAGCACTCAAATAATATAGCATATTACCATCTGTGTACCATTTTATTAATCAACGCTAGTTTTCCATATTCTATACAATAGAACTGGAAATAAATGGAAATGCATTTGTCCATTCTGGCAAAATGGGAAAATTAGTGTTACCACATGTATCTAGTTAATTACATTATATCAATTAAATTAAACTTCCTTTTTATATTCATCATATATATGTTATGAATAAATATCGACAGCTGTAACATATTTGGGCTATGACATTAGGTAAGTTCTAAAGATAGTATATTGAATTTCATTAGTGTAAAACAACGATTCAAAAACTTATGGAAAAGGATGATTGACAAATTCACTTGACCTATTGTATTCAGAATCATTGAGAAAACAAAGTCAGTTCGTAGATAGAGCAACAATAAGATGAGGGCTGAAACAGCAAGATAAGTGGTAGCCAATCGACAAACCTCAGCTTTGGAAAATGAAAAGTCAAAAGAATGAAAGCAACATTTATGTTATGTATTTGTATTTATCAGAAAAAAAGATTACGAATCCAATAAAAAATGATATTAAATCCTACCAAAATTGGAGATAGCAATATACAATGATGTGCAACTTAACCATGTGTAGATGGTCTTGGTAAAGAATCATCGAATTATTTAAACAAATGTGATCTTTGAACAAAATACATGCTTATTTATACAGATTTTCATTTTCTTCTCCTTTTATCTTAAGGTTAATATATTATGAAATTACATGAATCAAAATTCGGATAGTTAGTAAGAGTGCAGTACATAAAACATTTTTCAAAATTAAATTTTAGTTGAGTTGTAATAAATGAGGAAATAAACATTATTTGTAGTATAACATTAGTATTAAATGTAGAACCGAGTATTGTTGGGTCATCGTTTTAACCTGGCAGTAGATAAATAAAGCATAAAGCTAAGTTTTTGTACAGAAAAGCATAAATTTTGCATAAAAATACAGTCAGCACGATTCATCGGAATCCAACCGTAATCTGCATTCAATATTTTTATGCTATGGAAAATAAATAAACAAACCAGCCAACATATGTAGGAAATGAAATGCTTCAGTTTCAACAACTGAAGTGGAATATTGTTAGAACTATGTATGCCAGTCATTTGAATGTATTATTGTGACGATCCCAAAATCCGTGTGACGGTATTAAGGATAATCATTGGAATATAACACATCAATCATCATAGCAGAGTACAAATAATAGCAAAGGCAATAAATAGAATAATTTTACATATATATGACAACGGAATCATAACATGCAACAACATCAGAATAACACAACGTAGGATATAACTTAGTAAATAAAAGGGAAATGATCAGTCACCATCGCCATAGGCGGAATATGTACATACAGTGAGACATAATAAGGGTATCAGTCTACATCGCCGAAGGCGGTACATATACATACGATAATAAGTACTGGAAGTAAAACAGTCTGCATCGCCTGTGGCAGAATCATAATATTTATACAACAATGGAGGAAAATGTCAAAGTCATCTCGGTGAAGTCAGCCTCGCCATGAGCCAAAAATGCACTCCATACTACAGTGCTGAGCCAAAACAACCTGTCACCTGTGAACTTGGTTGCTCGTGTGAAAATAAAGGCACCTGCGTTTGCAAAGTGAAACAAACAACGAGTCAGTCATGGGGACTGGTGTGAGAAATCTACTTAACAGTTTAAACAACAGTAATAAGCAAATCATAGGACCACGCCACTTTCGCGGAACGGGTTTACTCCAGTGATTGCTGGTGCATTTAAAACAAAGTAAATTCTTTGAAAACAATGCAATGCTTTTAAAAAGAATGAAGCCGTTATAAGACTCAAGTCCCATCATACAATGCAACGCAAGCCGGAGGATAGAGTTTTACCTTATAATGGCTAAATATGCTTAATACGTGTAAAGCAAAATCATTTGACATTATTACTAGTGCATATATGTTTCATACAACGCTTGTATAATTTATACATCGCTAATATAACTTATACAACACATGTACATGAGGAATACAATGCGTATATAATTTACACTTCGCTTATATAATTTATACAACACGTTTCCATTCACACAATTTAATTCAGATTCCTCATATTGGTTTTTTGAAGTGCTAAAAATCGTATGAAGATCAAAAAAATACGTGGCTTCTGCTAGATGGTAGAGAGCCTCCTTGCGGTCCCGATGTTTCCTGTTTCATCGAATTTCGTTAACACACTAAAAAGATATGATTTTTCAAAGTTTTGCAACACTTAAAAGTGTTAAAACAGTTCAAAAATAGTTAAGCCGTATACCTCCTTTTAAGCTTCAAAACTAGGTTTAGATTTTAAACCAAATCCGTAGCTCGATGTCCAGATCAGACTATACGATGTCGAAGAGGGTCGGAAGAGCTTCCTGTCGACGGTGGTGAGGTGCAGCTCGGTGGGCCCTGGCGTACGTGGCGGCGGCGGAAAGTGCTCGACTTTGGAGAGGCCGTTCGCACGCTACATGAGACGAGGGGGGTCATGGTGGGTATGGATTTGAAGAGGGAGGAGAGGGCTTCCGATTCTGGGTGGTGGCGCGGCCTATCGTGGCGCGGATCAACGGAAAAGTGGCTGGGAAGTTTCGAATGCGTTCCGTCGTTCGTTCAGAGTGGTTGACCAGATTTTTCAGAAGAGAGAGAAATGTGAAGATATTTTCTATTATATTTAAATTTTAAATTCCTAAAATATCCTTTCTAACCAACGTACACCAATTTCAACCCAACGACTGTCATCCCTAGCTAAATACCCCCATTCCGGACACAATGGGATATGTTCCGTTGGCTAATTCGACTGTTACAGTCAGTTATTTTTCAAATTAAAGTATAAAACATTTAATATTCAATTTGAACGTACATTTCAATTTGCCAGGGCCACAAACTGAATCGAAAAATTCCAGAAAAATAAATCTAGCTTTGTTTTGACGATACGGTCCCAACAAAACCAGTTTCGTCGAATTCTGAGATCATATGCAAAATGTCCATTTTCAGGTCGACCCATTTTAACAGAAATTGACCAATCACATTTTCTTTTGCCCCGCTCACATACTAGCTTCAAAAATTACGAAATTTGAAACCTAGCAATAGTTTGACATCCCGGATCCAACAAAAGTGGTTTCGTCGAATTCCGAGGTCGTATGCAAAATATCTATTTTCAAGCGCTATATATTCTATATAGCGACCTTTCTGAAAATTCATTTGGCCATAACTTTTGATTCCTGTTATGAAACTTCGATTTTTTAGATTCGTTAGAAAGGTATTCATAAACAGATTTAAATATTTTTGGTTTCACTAAAATCTGTTATATCTTCCACCCAGTATAGTCAAACAAAGTTTGTATTCAAATTTTCAAACTGCCTCACTATTCCCAATTCCTTATTTTATTGAAAGATGCTATTTCAATTGTTTAAATTCTTTGACAATAACCAATTTTAAAAATTTAAAATTGGTTCACATTTTCCGGGTTATTACAATTATACTTGTATAAGTAAATCCAGACTAGTAGATGCATATTACGTTGATTTGTAAAAGAATATAATCTAAATTCTTACATTGGATCAAGCTGTAAGTGTAAATATAATGTTGCAGTCCTGTTAATCCTTTTGGTAAGATACCATATTGGAAGTTTTTGATGTTCGACCTGTAGTCAACATCAAATTACTAAGTAGGGTATGTGTACATAGCTGAAAAAATAGCTGAGAATAATGGTCACAATTTTGTAAGTGAAAGCCTCAAATTTTTTCTCCCATCAAACAACAGTAGGTTAAAGGCCAATGGTTTAGAGGCAGTAACGTAGCTTCAACGTGGTGCTTCATAATGGCCACATGGTAATGCGGTGGTTTCCTGTCAAATGAGTTTGCAGTGGAAGCCACCCGCTAGAAAAAAATCAACCAGCCAATCTAAATTAGAAAATTTATCCTGAAATCCTAACCAGCTGATCTAAATTAGAAATTTTATCCTGAAATCCTTGCCAGCCGATCTAAATCAACTATGTTTAGAGATTATTGAAATCAAAATTGCGTAGTTGTTACAGTTGTATACGGGCGGATATGAGAAATTACCCTTACCTACCGTTCCATAATGATGATTCAACTTATATCGAAATACTGCCATTTGAAAAGAAGCACACATTCAACAGAAATTCATGATTATATAATTTAATGTATTGCTCCTTTCTAATTCATATTCTAATTTTAAGAATTGGAGAAGAAAAATAAGTACATCGAAATTTGTACTTCTGCAGATGGGGAAACGAGAATTGAAAACAAAACAATTTGTAAAGAAGAATTGAACAGGTAAAAGAGAACCATTTTCAGTTAACAGGTTGTAAATCAACCAAACTGTTCATATGTTCTTCAAGAAGAAACCAAATAGAAACAATATTCCTACAATAGGATGTCCAGTTTTCAAATTGAATAACCAGTGCTTATGATGTTTTAAAAGGTCCTAGTCCAGTTTTTACATGTCATTACGACGCATATCCCATTTATTTATAGTTTGTAACTATATATTTCTGCCTGTGAACCAAATAGCTAAATCAATAAAGCTTATTTCTGTAAACATTAATGAACTAATCTTAAACTTGGAAGCCGAATATATTTTTAGAATATACGAACATACAAAATCCATCAACAATGCAATGTGATTTACGGAACATGCTTGTTAATACTGATAGGAAACAGTAACACGTTGAAATTGATAAATTGTACTGGAAGAAACACATGATTAAACTAATGAAACAGGTATATGGTTAAATTACAGCATAATACTGTCATATGATGAAAGGATATGCTGAAATTAAATCCGTAAATGACATCAACAGTAGGAATAATTTAAATTTCATACAGTATAATTTTTTTTTCGAAAAATATGAGGTTTTATTCAAGCAGATGCGCATGTTCATGTTCATGTTAAAGTGGAGACAAAATATATGAGTTTTTGTTACATTTCGACAAATAGTTGCATATGTAGACATTAACTGCATTTCAATATCTGCGTTTTAAATATCAGATAAACCTAAGTGAAGTGTTTGAACCGAAAAAAATTACAACATGTACATAATACAAACACATAAGATAGTCTAAACCATTAATGGCACAAAATACGAATTGAAAGATTTTTTTAACAAAAATACGCATGCAACATTTAGTGAGTAATAAGAAACAAGACGGTCAGTTAAGGTTGAAAACCTCGTATGATATAAATCATGGACAATTTAGTTATATCGTCGAGTAAACTCAAACCAATCAATCTGTAGATGTGAAATAAGTAAATCGGGTAATGGTAGATAATTAAGGGAAAACAGTACTTAACAGGATGAATGTTGTATGTATTCATGCGACAGGTAGAAGGCTAGAATCAGAGGGTGGAGAAAGGTTGAAGGAGAGAAGACAACTTGCAGTGGAAATCTTCCGTTGATAACAAATTGAGAGAGGAAAAGGCTTGTAGGGGGGAAGAGAGATTTGGAACGATGATATTGACTTAGTATGAGGTCGTCGGGCAGAAGGGTGGTGGTGTAGAGGCTTAATTACGGCTGAATAGGTCGGTGCAGCAGCGGAAAAGCGGCGGTGGACGTTTCGATTTAGGAAGAAATAGGGAAAGCAATTGAACGGTTTGTTTGACTAATCAATCACAACAGAAGGGTGAAACGCGTGAATTTAAAAGGGGGACAGATGTCACAACTAGAATGATTTGGTTTCTACCTTTCAGTATAACTAATAGATAGATAGATAGATAGATGTTGAATGGAAGAAATTATGTCATGTAATCACTGTGGCAAATATCCTTATCTCGTGTTGTGATATTGCACTCTCTGTTGAATGGAAGAAATAAGAATAGTTGTTGGATCTGTAGGGATAGGCAATCCACTATTTTGTTATTATAATATTAACATAAAGTACTTGAATACATTAATATTCACTTGTTTATGTTGTATTTATCTCAATTTTTTTTGCAGTTCAATCTTCTGTTTGCATAGCATGGTATTGTGAATATAGCCTACGATAAGCAGATCAACATCATAATGGGTATTCAAATAGGACTTTTAAGATGATCAATATATAATGATAAACGCTAAGCTCGGGTATTTTCGAGGAGGATTACAAATATTTTTTCTAGAAGCTGAAATATTAGCTATTATTCATTTAACATCTCTTAGATATGTGCAACATTAATCAAGGTCAATGTCATTTGTCATTTTCTCATCTGAGTTACAACTTACATTCAGGACATTGAACCCAACAAGAGAGACATGTTAAATCACTTGACCCAAATCAACTTTGCCGAAACCAACTTGAGACTAAGAATATGCTATCAATGCATTTTTAATATTTGTTGCATTTTCTAAATAATTTATTAAGATCTGTCAAAAGATATTGTAGTAAAGATATGATATTAACGGTAGATCTAAAGTATATTTGAAATGTAATGGTTATTTTAGTGAAATTTTAGACATTAAAATTTGAACCGTAAAAAACATTGGAGAAAACTATTTTGAAAAATGAAGAGTAATTTTTCTGATTTACAAAAGTTTATTTTGACCAAATAACAGTAAGCAAACCACCCTAACGATCGGTTTGACTAGTTAGAAAACTTCCGCTGGCACAGATGCTACATCATACCACACGAATGAGTTCAAAACATAAAAAGTGCAGCAAGAACAACCGACGTACCATGGTAAACGTCTAACATACAAAGATACCCAGAGAAAAGACTCTAAAGATGAGACTTTATGTGACGACCGCCCATAACCCCCGCACTAAACAAGAGGAATAATGCGCTGAAAGGCGTGCCAGGCTGCTATGGACGATCATCATAGTAAGTGAACACATCGAAACCTATCGTAGAACTCACAGTGCAAGGATAAAATATAATAGAACATATACAACAGGTGATAGTAATGAGGTATCATATAGCAAACTTTTGAAACTCTTTCAACATCCAGAAAGATTATCCAACTGATATCCAAGTTTGTACATAAGGCCTCACTACAACTCTCAAGCAACTCAAACAGCGGAAAAAGAAATACTAGATAGAATAAAACTGGTAAGCTAGGCTCCTGCTCGTCATCGCTCAGCTTCCTCGTATCACTAAGCTCCATTACCTGTAACCTGCTACTTAGTTTGCCCATCCACAACCGGATGTACAGCCCAAGGTAATAAGAGGAGACATAAAACCTTGAGTCAGACAATAGTCTTAGTGAGCGATAAAACAGCTAACAAACTTCAACAAGAAAGTATATGAGAATGGGTAAATGAACAACTTATCTACCCACAACACCAGAGAAGAACTCAACCCTATCTTCCCCACATCGGACAGTGATAGCCTTTACACCAAGCATTTCAACCATTAATCCATAGAAACCAGAACAACCATTCAATCATAGAGAACACACATCACATCCAGATTATATAAGTCTCACACAGACAACCCTAATCGAGTTTAACATCCCTCAAGTACTCTCGCCAGAGGCCTAGACCAATATCACTTAAGCACTCAAAGGACATCTCCCTCGACTTTGGATAATCTATGTGAGATAGTACAAACAGAACAACCAATCATCCATGACTGACTCTGGCTATCACCACCAATCCTGCTTCGAAACCATCATTATCATATGACAGCCAACCTTGCCATATGTCAAGGGCTAATGGTAACCCCAGTTCTAGCATCAACTCCATATGCCCAACCTTGGCAATGTCTAACCTTGACACTAGGCCTCTCCCCGAGACCCAGGGTACTCGACCTACAACTGGTCTTTTGGGCCTTTCAACGATACCCATCGTACCCCTGCTTTGAGCCTGCTAGAACTTACGACAACGATGACTTCTCGGCCTTCGCATCTCTAATCGTCCAACCTTGACGATGTTTCATAGCTCAAGCAACCTTCTCGAGCAGCCATTATCCACCAACTCACGACCTTTGAGTTGTCTCCGCATTCGTTGTTCCACCTTGATCAACGAACACATTCATCACTTCGAGCCTTCCTACTTGAACCACCTCGAAGTTACGTCATCACTAGAAGTGTCCGATCAGAAATTTCCACTAGAAATGCCGACTAGACCCATTCTGAACTGACCAGACCTCTTCTGGTACTTCTAGACCGATCAGACCCCCTGGACCGACCAGACCTCCCTTTGCTCCTCCTGGACCGACCAGGACCCTCCTGAGCCGACCAGACTCCCTCCTCAGCCTTCTGGACCGATCAAACCGACCAGCTCCAAGACCCAGTCAAAACCGACCAGAACTGCTCCAGAACGACCAATCAAAAACCGAACAGCCTTGCTCCAGAACGACCCACCTCCATGCAGCTTTGGATCGACTCGACCTCCTTGCAGCTTTGGATCGACTTGACCTCCTTGGGACCGACCAGCTTTGGATTGACCCCTTCAAGACCGACCAGATTTTTCTCCACCTGACCGACCAGCTTCTTCAGAGCGACCAGGATTTGCTTCCAGTGAAAACCAACCAGAATGCCACCATCTGAAACCGACCAGAATGCCATCATCCCAACAAACCAGCTCCCTGACTTGCTCCCCAAGCCATAACGTGACCGACCACCTCAGTCCAGACCCTTCTGGACCGACCAGAGCCATCAGACCGCCTCAACCGACCCGACTAGCTCCCAAACCGACCAGAAACCTGCACAGCTCCATTTCGACTTCGATTTCGACCTAAACTTCGCCAAACGACGAATCCGACGAAACCGGCTCATCCAATTCATCCAAACGCAACCACAAACATGTTATGCAACCAACAATATCACCAATCTAACAATTTCCATCAAAACACATAAATTTCCCAAAACATGATAAGTGAATCATATGAACATAAAACGGATCTAACTTGCATAATCTTGAGAAAAATCATAAAATTAACCATTTAAATTATCTAGATCAGATCCTAAGGTGATTCATATATAAAATGGACTTAGCATGGTGTGGATCTAAGGAAAATAACATGGAAATGATGAAATTAACATCCTAAAACCCATATACTTGCATGAATCCGAATGAGAGATGTAAATCACTCACCAATTATCCAAATCTAAGCAAAAGCAATGAAAACGCAATCCGGACAGCGAACACTTCGAATCAAACTCTTCAATTCGATGAATTCGCCCTTGAGACAATGTAGATCTAGCCTCTTATGGTGTAGATCTTCGATTTCCCCCCTTGGATTTTGGAATTTTAATGGTGGAAAGATGTTAGAGGAAGAAGGAGATCAAAGCCTCCCCATAAGAGAATGGAAAATGCCAACCTTTCTCCATACCCCTTACCCTCTATTTATAGTCTCCACCCACCCTCTAATGGGCCTTCTCCAAATCAGCCCATTAGCCTTCCAAAACCTGAACAGCCAACTGAAAAACCTTAAAACAGCGATTTCTCCCAAACCGCTGAACCAAATCCTTAATGTAACCACTCTACGGAAAGAGAATCATCAATTCCTTTCCAATGGCACAGGTCTCACCCTCTGATTCGACCTAAATCAAAAGTTATGCCCTGTACAAGACTGATAGGGGCAAAATGGTCACAAATAAAATCGGTAAAATTTTTGGACATGTCTCACATCCCCATAAGCAACATATCAAAAGATGAGAATGATCCAACCCTCAGGGAATAAAATAAAAATATTTTACGATCTTCCGATACCTAAAATGCGGGCTGTTACATTCTCCCCCCCTTAAGAATTTCGCCCCCGAAATTCTAAGCAAACACAAGCAACCACAACAATTCTGCATGCCTATCATCCATGAGAAGCCAATTCTATCATCCAAACTAGCAACCGTCAAACCATGCATCCATAGCCTTATCCTAGCACGTAGAATTCTATCAAACAATAACAAGATACAATGATATAACGATGATACAATCAAAGGGTCCTACCGATGAAAAGTTCTGGATGAGTTGCCTTCATGCTCTCTTCCGTCTCCCATGTACAATCGTCGCCATCTTCACTCCATTGTACCTTGACTATCTTAACCTTCTTCCTCCTAAGCTGTTTCGTGTCATTCCCCACAACACGAAGTGGCTTACGAGGTTTCGCAACTGCGGTCTCTACTTCCAAGTCTTCATATTGTTCTGGAGATACCACCACATTCGAGTCGTGCACAAACTTCCGTAGAAATGACACATGGAAAACATTATGCACACTCTACGTCTTCTCTGGTAGCTCTAATCTATATGCGAGCTTTCCTATTCACTCGACTATCGGAAACGGTCCAACAAACCTAGGAGCCAACTTCCCTTTACTTCCGAATCGAACCATATGTTTCAACGGTGAAATCTTCACGAAAACCATATCACCTTCGTCGAATTCCAAATCCTTACGACGCTTATCAACGTAACTTTTCTGACGATTTTGGGCCGCCTTCATTCATTGTCGAACAATCTCGATACAATCCGAGGTTTCTCTAATCATTTCAGGCCCAAGTACCAACTTATCTCCAGTTTCTAACCAATAAGCTGGAGAATTGCACGACCTTCCATACAACGCCTCGTATGGTGCCATCCCAATACTCGACCGGTAGCTATTATTATATGAAAACTCAACTAGATGTAGATGGTCCTCCCATGATCCTCCGAAGTCTAACACACAAGCCCTCAGGAGATCTTCTAAAATTCGGTTGACTCTCTCGGTCTGACCATCAGTTTAGGGATGATATGCCGTACTTAAGCACAATTCGGTTCCCAAAGCCTCTTGCAAACTTTTCCAAAATCCACTCGTGAACAATGGATCCCGGTCACTTACTATACTCTTTGGGACACCATGGAATCGAACTATCCATTTCACATAAAGCTCAGCCAATTTTGACGCTGTCCTAGTCGTCTTGACAGGAATAAATCTCGCACTTTTGGTCAAACGATCCACAATGACCCAAATCCCTACATTTCCTGCCCTAGTTCTAGGTAGTCCATCGATAAAATCCATCGATATTTGGTCCCACTTCCATGTAGGAACTTCTAATGGCTGAAGCAAACCACTCGGCTTCTTCTATTTAGCTTTCACCAACTGACAGTTCATACACTTGGAAATGAATTTTCCAATATCTCTTTTCATCCCCTCCCAGTAGTAGGCTCGCTTCATGTCCTGATACATTTTATTACCACCAGGATGAATCGTTGGCTTCGAGTGATGACATTCTCTTAGAACCTCATCCCTCAATCCGTCGATATCAGGAACAACTAACCGTCCTTGCTTTCGAAGCCAACCTTCTCGATCGACCTCGAGCTCTTTATCCTCCGGTTCCAGTTTCTGAATGAATTCGACAAGCTTCGCATCTTTCCTTTGGCTCTCGCCAATCCTTTCGATAAGAGTAGGTCTTATCGACAAGCTTGCCAACATTTCAGGTTCCAACTCACACCTTGGCCTGAAATCGAACCTTGCCAAGTACTCGAGGCCCTTCCATTCCGAAAACATCGCTCCCAAACTTGCGTGTCTTCGACTCAATGCATCTGCAACTTCATTGCCTTTGCCAGGAGTATAGGCTATACCTAAATCATACGATGCCAGAAACTCTAACCATCGTTGCTGCCGAAGATTCAAATCCTTTTGGGAGAAAAGATACTTCAACGACTTGTGATCTGTAAACAACTCGAATCGTACTCCCAACAGGTAATGTCTCCACATCTTCAGAGCAAACACAATCGCTGCCAACTCCAAATCATGAGTTGGATAGTTCTTCTCATGCGTCTTTAGCTGTCGACTCGCGTAGGCCAAAACTTTATCCTTCTGCATGAGCACTGCTCCAAGTCCAGTACCACATGCATCAGTATACACCACCATCTCTTCATTCCCACTTGGAATGGTCAACACAGGTGCACTCGTCAATCTCTCCTTCAAGATTTCGAACGCTTGTTCACACTTCGCATCCCATGCGAACACTTGGTTCTTCTTCGTCAATCCTGTTAATGGTGCAGCCATCTTAGAGAAATCCTTGATAAACCTTCGGTAATAACCAGCCAACCCAAGGAAACTCCGAACATCCGTTGCATTCTTAGGTCTATCCCAGTCCTGGATTGCTGCAACTTTAGCGTGGTCAACCGCTATACCTTTTCCAGAAACAACATGACCTAAGAACCTCACTTCATCCTTCCAGAAGTGACACTTTGAGAACTTAGCTTTAAGCTGATGCTTTCGCAAGATCTCTAACACAACTCTCAAGTGCGTCTTATGTTCTTCCACATTTCTGGAGTAAACCAGTATATCATCCACGAACACAAGTACGAACTTATTCAACTGATCTCTGAACACTCTATTCATAAGATCCACAAAATACGCTGGTGCGTTAGTCAACCCGAATGGCATCACCAACCACTCGAAAAACCCGGACGGTGTCCTAAAAGTAGTCTTTGGCACACTATCCTTAGCCACTCTCAACTGGTGAAACCCCATTGCCAAATCCATCTGAGAAAACACTTTGGCTTCGTGAAGCTGATCGAACAAGTCATCAATCCTTGGCAACGGATACTTGTTCTTCTTAGTCATCTTGTTCAGCTCACGATAGTCCACACACAACCTTAACGAGCCATCTGCTTTAGTTGCAAACACGACTGGTGCACCCCACTCGGAAACACTCCTCCGAATGAAACCTTTTCCCAAAAGGTCACGAACTTGCACCTCTAACTCTCGCTGTTCTCTAGGCGCCATCCGCCTAAGGGGCATAACAATTGGTCTAGCACCTTCAATCAAATCGATCCTAAACTCGATCTCATGATGCGGCGGCAACCCTTTGACCTCGTTAAAGACATCAACATACTCATTAGCGATCAGCACTGATGACAGGTCTTCCTGTGGAATCCCAAGCGAATATAGATAACTCACGAAGACCCCGTCTTCGCGCTTACATCTAATCAACACCTTTCGCCCTTCCACATCCCCGACCCTCACCTCTAGCTTCTCGCAATTCACCCTTGCCGCATACTTCTTGAGCCAATCCATGCCCAAGATGATCCCATACCCAGCGAAGTTAAGAACTGTAACAACCCGTATTTTCAATAACCTGTTATAACATAAATCGAGGCAGAATTTAATTTAAAAATCTGAATCAAGGGAAACGGGCTGTGCCATTGCGTTCGTCTCGGAAAAATACGCGAAAGTAGCTTGCATTCAAGTCAAGTTTCTATATTTGCATCATAAAGAAAGAGTTTTGATCATTTTGGCTCAAGGGTTTTTCCATTAGAGCTTGCATTTTGGGTCTATTTGATTGCATAAGGGCTTTGTCATATTTTTTGTGCCTTCATAAGCATTGAAAGCCCTATTCTACTTTCATATTTAAACTCTAAAGTTAAATGAATGATGCAAGTTTTGTTGGCCATTATGATATGCAAGTTTATCATGTTATGTTATGCAAGTATGCCATGTTATGATATGCAAGTTTATCATGTTATGTTATGCAAGTATGCCATGTTATGATATGCAAGTTTACCATGTTATGCTATGCAAGTTTGCCATGTTATGATATGCAAGTTTATCATGTTATGTTATGCAAGTTTGTCATGTTATGATATGCAAGTTTATCATGTTATGTTATGCAAGTTTGATATGCAAGTTCGTCATATGATATGCAAGTATGTTGTGCAAGTTTGGGATGATCATTTTGTTCATGTTATCATGTTATGCAAGCGTATCTTGGGTTTATGAGCCTAAAGCTTCAAGCTTTATGCTAAAGGTTGCATTTTGGCAACATGTAGGTTATCATATCTCTTATGATAACTTGCATGTGAGGCTAAATGCGAACTTATGGCCATTTCTACATGTCATTTATCACCATGTATCACCAATATGCTAAGTTTGGTTTTATGCATGTTTTTGAGGCCTAAAAATGTAATATGCAAGTTTATGAACATATGTACATTTCATATGCCACCATGTTAAACTTGTGGCTTCAACACCTTTATGTCATGATTATGCCAAGTTCCCCCTTTCTATCCTTTATGCGCTATTGCGATATGTAAGCGATGGGATTGCGTTTGGGGTTGGGTAAACTTAAAAGACATAAAAACATAAGCTTGGGAATTTACCTATTAAGTTAGGTCTACCCTTTGGGAATTTACCTATTAAGTTAGGTCTACCCAAATGCTTGAAAACTTGTAACATGTTTTGGAAACATGATGGACATGACACTTAGAAAATATAAGTGTGACCAACTCGAGGTTGGGTTGAGTTTGTAGCGTAAACCTACCCGGAACCGACCGGCTTAACTAGTTGCTACAAACAATAGGACCCAATGTGAGAAGTTGGTCATGTTGTACCTTGAACCCGAGGTTAGACCAAGTTGTGGTGTAAAGCTACCCGGAACCGACCGGCTTAACTAGTAACCGCAACAAAGTCTAATGTGAGAGGTTAAGGCGCATTAATTAATTAATGCCTCATGATTAGGGTTAAGTCATGGTCCACTAAATACTTAACCAATTTGGGGTTGGTAGATTAATCAGGGTTAAGTCGTGAACTCATCGTTACACTTAACCAAGTTAATCCATGATTAGCAAGAGGGTTAAACCGTACTGAACCCACTAGAAAAATCCTAGCAATAGGGGTCCACTCCAGCAGTAATCCCAAGTTTGTATCATTATGACCCTAGGGACTAGGCTAGGGTGGGGGCACGATTACTGGACTGGAGGTAAGTGACCAAAAACGACGGCAGAGTGGTACGCCGGTGTAGTTCCGGGCGGACCATGGTCGTGCACATAGTCCGAAGCCGGGGAAAACATGCACGGGTACCAGTAGATCGAGACTGTGCACTCATGTTTATGGTGTCCAGGGGTTGACACCCTAGGGCTTGATACACCCGACGGGAGACCCTGCAAAGTCTGACTACAATTATGTTTGGGCCGTATTGACACCAACACATGACGAGTTAGGCTTAGGGAGCCGATCTACTAGACCGTTTGGTTGGACCTCGTGTTATGGTCACTTCATGTTATTGGACCTCGTGTTAGGGTCACTTCATGTTATTGGACCTCGTGTTAGGGTCACTTCATGTTATTGGACCTCGTGTTAGGGTCACTTCATGTTATTGGACTTCGTGTTAGGGTCACTTCATGTTATTGGACCTCGTATTAGGGTCACTTCATATTATTGGACCTCGTGTTAGGGTCACTTCATGTTATTGGGCCAAAGCTTGGGCTAAGGGATCAATACTTGTCTATTCAAGTCATGTTAGTTTGCTAGTACACCTGTGGTGCAAAAACCTTAAACCTGATTATGCGATGACACCTTTATCTACCTTGTTAGTTAATCATCATTCTAATATGTTGTTATCCTTATGTTCATCCCAGCTTTCATCATGCCAGTTAACTTTATCAGTTTACATTGATTGTAGTAGGGCTTACTCAGTCGTTTTGACTGACCTGTTTTTCTTTCGCCTCTTTTCTTCCGTTCCCCCCCCCCCCCCAGGTTCTCAGGGTGGGAATATTGGAGCTTAGCTTAGATTTCTGCTCGCTTGCTTGTGGGATTTTAGCTCATGTACGGTCTTGACATGAAGCTAGCTATGGTTATCACTTATTTTGGGGATAGTACTTATGTATTTCAGTTTTTCAGTAATGTTGTTTTTATCTAGACTTGTGTATTTGGAAAGTTGACATTATGTTGTACCAGACTTGTTTTGAAATGGTTTGAAATCTTCCGCTGTTTTATCTATGTTATTTACTCTGTTTACGTATATACATATGTTCTTGTTCTGCCTTGATATATCATTATGCATGTTTACCTGATTCAAACGCCCCTCCAAAGTCAGAGTGCTTGCAAGAGCCACCCTGGTGGAGGTGGGGTGTTACATTTGGTATCAGAGCCAGGTTTACGAGAAGGGACAAAAAGGTTTTTAAAACTTTTGGAAAACTATTTTCAAAACCAAGTATAAAGTATTTTCCAAAGAAAAGTCTAGTTTATTTTAAAGGCTATTCCCCAAAAAGACATTAGCAAAATTCCGTCGTTTTTCTCCATTCTGAATCTGTCTTTTTTCGTTTTCAGTATGGCCGATAACTTTGCTATTCCGGAGGGAGTACACGTACCTGTTTGGTATAGGAGACTTCTGGAGGCTAGGGCGACCGAAGCCGGCGCCGCAGATGCTCCTCCTCCTCCTCCTCCGGTAGTTAATGTTCCTCCTCCTTCTGTCGCTGAGGTTCCTCTTCCTCCTCCTCCTCAGCATCCTCAAGCTGACTTTGCAAAGATTTGCAAAGACTTTAAGGCAATGGGTGGCAAGAACTTTCAAGGCACTGAGACTTTTGTAGAGGCCAGAAATTGGTTGAAAGAAACGGAAGATCTTTTTGCCTTCTTTGATATAGATGACCGTAGGAAGGTTTTATTGGCAGTGTGGTTGCTAAAGGAAGAAGCTTCACGTTGGTGGGTGGTCACCACCGCTACTAGGCCAATCGAGACTTGGGATGACTTTCGGGGAAAGTTTGGACTAAGGTTCCTATCACTGAAGCAAGGGGACATGACTATTAGGGAATACATAGATAAGTTTAATCAACTGGCTCGGGTCAGTTTGGACTTGGTTAACACAGCTCAGAAGAAGGCCCTATACTTTGCTCTAGGATTAAACGAGCCATTACATGGTTTGGCCATGTCTCATATACCCTTGGGGGCAACTTTCGAGAGTTTGGTGAATATGGCCCTACTCAATGAAGAGAATAGGAGTGACAAGAAGGAAATCAAGGTGAATGAGTCTCAAAACAAGAAAACGGAGCCCAAAGAGGAGATGAAAAAGAAGGAGGAGAAGTCTAAAGATAAGAAGGAAAAGAAGTGCTTTACTTGTGGGAGCTCGACTCATCTAAACAAGGATTGCAGGAAAAGGAAGGGCACTTGCTTTAACTGTGGAGAAATGGGACACTTCACTAGGGATTGCCCGAAGAAGCAAGGGCAAGGCCAGGGTCAGGCTCAGCGTGCTGGACCTTCGGGAGGGCAAGTTCATGCTCTCAATGCCGCTCCAGTTCCCGATCGAGGTAGTATTTCTGTTGAAAGTCTTGTTTACATTTCTGATTTTCCTGTTCGTACCTTGTTTGATTTTGGTGCATCGCATAGTTTATTTCATCTGATCTAGTTGAAAGTTTGCACCTAAGTACTAGTCTAGTTAGTGATCCGGTGTGTGTTTCAAATCCAATTGGGGGTTCCGCCCATTTGTCTATTATCTACGTGGATTTGAAAATCTCTATCTTGAGTATAGAATTCTCGCGTGATGCTTATGTTCTTGGTTTTAGGGGATACGGATTGATATTGGGCATGGATTGGTTGTCCAGATATGGAGCCATCCTTGATTGTGAGCATAGGGTTGTGAGGCTCGTGACTCGCCTCGGAAACACCCTAGAAATTTCTTGTAATCCGAGAGGTCCCGTCATGTTGTGTTATCTTGAATCCCTCAGCTCGTCTATCGATAGTTTGTAATCGGTGAGGGTGGTCCGAGAATATCCTGATATCTTGGGTGAAGTGAAGGGGGGGTTACCCCTAAGCGAGAGATTGATTCCCGCATTTATCTGGTTGATAATGCCAAGCCAGTTACGTGGCCGGTTAGGCACGTGGCCCCGCAAGATGAGAGTTAAGAAAGCAAGTCAAGGAGTTGCTTGAGAAGAACTTCATTAGACGAAGTATATCTGAATGGGGAGCGCCTGTAGTATTTACTACCAAGGCAGATGGTTCTCTTCGACTTTGTGTTGATTATCGTGAGTTAAACAAAGAGAATAGACAAACATTACCAAGGATCGATGATTTGTTTGATCAGCTTGTAGGAACATCTGTTTTCTCTTGATCTTGCTACTGGATTCCATCAGCTCAGAGTAGCTGAGGATAGTATAGACAAGACTGCGTTCAGAACTCCAGATGGATTCTTAGAATGGCTGGTCACGCCATTAGGTTTGACTACTGCACCCGCCTACTTCGTGGACTTTATGAGTAGGGTGTCAAGGGAGTTCCTGAACGAGTTTGTGGTAGTCTTTGTAGACGATATCCTGACTTTCTTAAAGAACTAGGAAGAACATGCTAGACATCTCAAGGAGGTGATGGATACGCTTAGAGCGCATCAGTTGGAAGCCAAGTCCTCCAAATGTCATTTTGGAGAAAAGGGAATTAGATTTCTTGGGCACATAGTTTCTAAGCAAGGCTTAGCGGTGGGTCCCGCTAAAGTGGTCGCGGTTCAAAACCGAAAAGCTCCGACAAGGACAAGTGAAGTAAGAAGTTCTCTCAGTTTAATTAGTTAGTTAGCGTCCCTTGAGTTTAGACCTACCCTTCTGGATCAAGTAGGGACTTCACAGAAAGAAGACCCGCAGTTAGTCGAGATCATGGACAAGTTGATTCGAGGCGAGATGGCAAGTCACCTTGCTATAGATGACAAGGGATGGCTAAGACGCGATGAGAGAAAGAAGGTTCTTGAAGATGCACATCACCCGAGGAGGTGGCCGAGTTTGTCCCAAGGCGCATGTTGTGCCAACAGGTTAAAGGCCGAGTCATAGAAGCCCGGTGGGCTATTACATCCATTGGAGGTCCCCGCAATGGAAGTAGGAAAAACGTCACGAAGGATTTCGTGGATGGACTGCCTAGATCAAGGAAAGGGAATACGAGCATGTGGGTCATAGTAGGTAGACTCACGAAGAGTGCTCATTTCACTCTGGTAAAGAGCGAAAGGACTGCATCATAGCTAGCGACAGTCTACTTTCAAGAAATAAAGCGGTTGCACGGGGTTCCCTAAAGGATAGTTAGTAACCATGACTCAATCTTCACTAGCCAGTTTTGGGATAGTCTACGGGAAGTCATGGGCAAGCAACTGAATCTAAGTACGACCTATCATTCGCAGGCGGATGGTTCATTTTGTTCAAGCATGAGTTATAGAAAATCACGTTAGTAAGAGCAATTGGCAACGTGGATTGGTATTTTCAAGAAAAGTTCTGCCGTGTGGAATACTTTATAGTAAGTAAACAAGATCCAGGATTCACTGGTGAATTTTGGGGAGCTTGCATGAAACCAGGAGGTCATAGTTATGTTTAAGCCAAGAATGATAGAAGAGTAAGTGAAAGAGGAAGACGAGGGGCGATAATGAAATGGGTCCCGACTCATATTTGGAAATAAGAGTTAAGAAGCCAAGGAATCATGAAGTAAAAGACGGTCAAAGCACAGTGGAGTTAAACTCAAGGAAGCGTGACTTAGAAGACTGAAGGCTAGATACGCACATCATATCTCTTTTTAAGAGCATATCCTTGATCCTTGTTTTCCTGTGGAACTTACTCGCATGTTATCTTTTTATGTATATCCTCTCGGTCCCATTCTCGGTCCTATTTCTGTCGGGAGGTATGTGTAACACCCCACGTCCGTTAGTGTCACTCACAAAGGGAATGCACTAAGTTATGTGGAGCATTATGGGTAAAAGATGCAGATAAATTACAAGACAGACAAACATTAAACAGCGGAAAATAAAACTTTGCTTTATTGATAAAATAATTTGTACAAGATTCCTTTACAATATCAGAGTATCATCTGTCTTTACAAAATAAAGAAGCATAAAATACATTTATATTCCCCAATGTAAGCGGAAAATACATTTATCTTAGCATCATCTCCTCGTCTTGAATCATATTTTATTTTATTTATTTAAGAAAATTTAGAGGAGGGGAAGAAGCCATGAATCTTAGCAGCATAAGGATAGAAGAGAATATGCCAAATCTCTCTCTCTCTCTCTTCGAATCTGTGTTTATACTCTTGGACTGAATTAAGAACTGTTATGATTCGAGGACAAATAAGACTGTAACCGTGACTATGACTATAGAACTGTGACTTTTGAAAGCATATGCCTTTGGACTATGACATAAGCCTTTGATTTTGGGACATATAAACATTGCCTATGACAATGACTTATGACTATGGGAATTATTTTCCCTTTTGGACTATGAACATCGCATATGACTATGGAAATTTCCTATGACTGTGACTGTGACTACAAGGATTATTTCCTTGACTAGGCCTATACCTTTGATTTGGACATAAACTATTACTTATGACATAATGAGGACAACTATGATTTTGACACCCATGATTTATGTTTAGGAAAATATTGCTTTAGTTTCGTGATTGAGAAGTTGGGTCTAAACCCAATTATTTATTCTACCTGTTCCTTGGTTTTACTTTGGTTTTAAGATAGTGGGAATTTACCTATTAAGTTAGGTCTACCCACGTTCTTGAACCTATTTTGCCCATTCTTTGGTTTTAAGACAGTGGGAATTTACCTATTTAGTTAGGTCTACCCATATTCTTGAACCTACATTGTTATCCAAACCTTTTTATGCCAATTATTCCTTCTTGTCATTTTGATTCATTCCCTTTTTTATCTACGAATCTAGATTTATTTATAATCTAGATTGAATCACGATTATTCGAACGGTGGGAATGCGATTTGGGGAAAAACATGGAAATGAATATGAACGTAGTTGTAAACTTGGAAATTGGCATAATTTGGAATATGTATTATGACATGCATATTAAAATGAAAACGGGGAAATTTGACATGGATTAGGGAATATGTGATTTTGACATATCAAATTTAGCGTTAGTAAGTAAGCTAAATTTTAGGCATAAAATGTAAACTAGAAAAATAATTCTAGTTTTGCCATAAATTGTGAATTAGGATGTTAAACCAAGATTGGGTTAATTAAGGTTGATTTGGAATAAGTATATTAGCACAATTTTGAATTTATTCATAATTGTGAGAAATTGTCATGTTTAGAATAAATTATGATTAGCGACACTAAACTTGGTATAATTTACATACCAAAAAGTATAAATATGATAAATAAGAGAGAATGGGCCATAATAATAAATGTGACAATGTACATTAAAAGAGTAGTAATGAAATCAGTAAATTAGGAGTAATTTACTTATAGAATTTGTCATAAATGTTAAATTGTTCATTTACCACAAAATATGTAACTTGGTTAAATTTTGGCCATAAATTATAAACTAGGATATTTAATCTAGTTTCGGCAATGAAATAGGAAATGGCCTAAACTGCATGTTGGGTTAGGACTTGGGCCTAGAATATAAGTATACTAGTAGGCTTGACAAATAAATATAGGCCAAATTTGTCTAAAAAGGGGAAATGGGCTTTTGAAATAAATTGTTAACAATTTATAAACAAAAGAAAAGTATTTTGATAACACCCCTTTTTATAACACATAGACCAGAAGGTTCTAGGGTGACAGAGAGGATAGTGTCTAGGCTTGGGTTTGGAAAATACAAGTTTCCTGCCCTCCCTGGCTATCCCTAACTGATCCGAAGGACGGGATGGTTGTTTTCAAAACCAGATCTGGAAATTAATCAAAAACCCTTTGAACTTAGAAAACATGAATATGCCTAACCCGAGGTTAAACTGAGTTGCGGTGTAAACCTGCCCGGAACCGACCGGCACATCCAGTAACCGCAACAATATCTGTCTAATGTGAGAGGTTGCGGCTTTAATTTATTAATTAAAGCTAGAATGGGAAGGTTAAGGAACACTTAACCAACTTAGCACAGTTAAAGCTAGAATGGGAGGGTTAAGTCCATGGGAATACTTAGCCAAATTAACATGTTGACTAGACTAGAAGGTGGGGTTAAGTAAAGTTAATACACTTAGCCAATTTAACATGTTAATTAGACTAGAGGTTGGGGTTAAGTAATACACTTAGCCAAATTAATATGTTAGCTGGACTAAACCATAGGGTTAAGTAAACTTGAATGCTTAACCATCAGAATATGATAAATGAATAGGGTTAAGTAAAAAGCATAAAGGGATAACACTTAACCAGTGTAATAGGATAAGGGAAGAGGGTTAAGATAGCTTCAATCGACTAAGGACACTTAACCAACCCAACCTGGCGAGAAGGAAAACTAAATAGTAAACCTTAGTTGAAAAAGGGACTAAGTAGTAAAACTTAGTTAAGAAAACAAGGAATTTGGAAACTAAGTGGTAAACCTTAGTCAGTAGAACTAAGTAGTAATTCTTAGTATAACACGAAGGAGCGGACATCCATATGGTTTTAAGAAGGCTCCAACGAATTGGGTTACGAAGCCCGAGGCTTCGAGGGGACGTGAGGGTACTCTTGGTATCCCTCTGTGAGGCTGCAGATGATCATCCTGGGCTCACAGAGGTTAAGGTCTGCGTTAGAAGAACCGAGGGTATGCCTTGGTTGCAATATATATATATATATATATATATATGTGGCAACCTAAAGACTAGGATGGACAAGCGTGATTCGGCGAGAAGACGGTAGCCCTGTGATAGCAACTCGTCGTCTACCATCCATCTTGAGTCAATCGAGATACGTGAAGCGGAAAGGCGGAGAACTCCAAAAGACCATATACTTGCTATCTAGTTATGGTTGCGGATGGCCATAGGATAGTGGGGCACCGGGGGCCGGCGTATAGTTCTCATTTTACAAGGTGTGCCTTTCATTAGTTGAGGGAGGGGTCAAGTGGGACCATAGCCACTGGAATAAAAACAGACCTTAGCATCTGCATCGGCAGATATCCGAAAGCTCCCGACCGAGTTCTGTATTCCTAGATTTGCCCTGTCACAGGACTCGGATCGCACATTACAGGACATGTGCATCTAGACAAGCGATAACGATTCGCGATACATGCGTGGGGAAGCCTAGGAGCATATACCACTCTAGGTAGTGTGTCCTAGACTTGGGGGCATTGTTCGACAGGTAGCGTAATCCCTAGTTGGACTAGGTGGCATAAACCCTGAACTCGAAAAGCGTTCAGCAGATAGCGTAAAACTATAGTTAAATCTAAGAAGCACTTGATAGAAAACCCTAGACTAGATCTAGGTAATAAATAATAAATGTATGCCTGAAGACAATGGAAACTACAGGGGTTGGGATCACGTTATCGTTACTAGTTGAACACTAGTTAGGTGGTGCAGAGATATAGAAACCAGTATAACAAGGAAATAGCGAAGCTGCGAAAGTATTAGAGCGTATCCAGTCATCTTAGCATATCTTGTGACTACCTTGTCTAATCTTGTTGACCTTATCGTCATGGTGTAATCTTGTATTCAGTTAATTCACGTCGTTTTGTTTTTCCATGTTCACATGCTAGAAGTTACTGAACTTACTCAGGCTTTATGTCTGACTCTGTTTTTCTTTCGTCTTCTTTTCTTCCGTTCCCCCCCCCCCCAGGTAGTTAAGGAAGAAATAGTATAGCTCAGACTTGTTTTTGGGATGGTTGCTCCCTTCAAGCCTGAAGAATCTGGGATACATCGGCTTTGGATTGCTATGGCTGGCTTTTGTTACATTGGGGAATATAAATGTATTTTATGCTTCTTTATTTTGTAAAGACGGATGATACTCTGATATTGTAAAGGAATCTTGTACAAATTATTTTATCAATAAAGCAAAGTTTTATTTTCCGCTGTTTAATGTTTGTCTGTCTTGTAATTTATCTGCATCTTTTACCCATAATGCTCCACATAACTTAGTGCATTCCCTTTGTGAGTGACACTAACGGACGTGGGGTGTTACAGTATGACTTATTGGCTAGTAATACATGTCAGGGTTTGAAGGGGTCCGTTAGGTTGACTAAACCTTTTGGGCTTTTATAGAATATGGGTTGGATTAGGAAGGGATTTCTTGTAATCCGAAAGGAGTATATCCTGCTTATCTTCCCGATCTCTTTGTAGCATATCTTTTGCTATCCATGTTTGTTTTGATTATCTAGTTTATCATGTTAATCTTGTCATGAGAACCTTAGGTAGAAACCCTTTGGATGAAACATGTGTTTGAGACATGTTATGCTTGATGGTTGCAAGTGGTTGCAAGTGTTTGCAAGTGGTTACTCGTGGATGCATTATACACATTAGGCACTAGATCGGCTCACACACTCCTCATATTGCATATGCATGAGTGTTTATGCTTATTCATGGATGAAAATTTTTGTGTTATCACATGGATGTTGCATATGGATGTATGTTATGTGCACACATATAGGTGTTATACATTATGTTAGGAATTGCATACATATGGATTCATTTCACAAACATAATTTGCATTAATGATATTTGCATTAGATAAGTACTTATACACACACCTTTCCATATGATCATACAACATTTAGAATCTTGTAAGGACAATGATTGCTCGTGGATGATGTTTTGAGTAGATGGATGTTGGATGGTAGGATACGTTCTTCCTAACTTGAAGATTTCGGGGACGAAAACCTTTAAGGAGGGGAGAATGTAACAACCCGTATTTTCAATAACCTGTTATAACATAAATCGAGGCAGAATTTAATTTAAAAATCTGAATCAAGGGAAACGGGCTGTGCCATTGCGTTCGTCTCGGAAAAATACGCGAAATAGAGTCCGAGTTTTCGAAAATCGGAGTCCGTATGACCCGATTAAGGCCCAACGAAGTTTTCAGAAAATTTCAAAGTAAAAACAGATTTCAAATTCAAGTTTGAATTTGGAAAATTAGGTCAGATTGGGGCAGGCGGGAAAATTCCCGCCAGAGCACCCAAGTCGACAGGCCTGTCGACTTGGGAGTCGACTTGGTTGGACCAAAGTCGACAGCCCTGTCGACTTGGTCCAGCCGGGCAGTTTTGCCTGGTGCACCATTTTGGGTTTATGTTGAGTTTGGGGGCCAGATTCGGTTTTGAGGGATGAGATTAGAACTAGGGTTTAATCCTAAGGCTAGAACTAATCCTAATCTCTATAAATAAGGCACTAACCTAACCCTAAATCATCATTATTCATTCATACAACTAAACTATGGCAAAATCAATCCTCTCATGGCCTCCACTCTCTTCATAAAATTCCTAAATAAATTTCTATGAGAGATTTTCCATGCATACAAGTGTTTTCAAGCTTGTATGAGCATCATTAGCTTGCATTCAAGTCAAGTTTCTATATTTTCATCATAAAGAAAGAGTTTTGATCATTTTGGCTCAAGGGTTTTTCTATTAGAGCTTGCATTTTGGGTCTATTTGATTGCATAAGGGCTTTGTCATATTTTTTGTTCCTTCATAAGCATTGTAAGCCCTATTCTACTTTCATATTTAAACCCTAAAGTTAAATGAATGATGCAAGTTTGGTTGGCCATTATGATATGCAAGTTTATCATGTTATGTTATGCAAGTATGCCATGTTATGATATGCAAGTTTATCATGTTATGTTATGCAAGTATGCCATGTTATGATATGCAAGTTTACCATGTTATGCTATGCAAGTTTGCCATGTTATGATATGCAAGTTTATCATGCTATGTTATGCAAGTTTGCCATGATATGATATGCAAGTTTATCATGTTATGTTATGCAAGTTTGATATGCAAGTTCGTCATATGATATGCAAGTATGTTATGCAAGTTTGGGATGATCATTTTGTTCATGTTATCATGTTATGCAAGCTTATCTTGGGTTTATGAGCCTAAAGCTTCAAGCTTTATGCTAAAGGTTGCATTTTGGCAACATGTAGGTTATCATATCTCTTATGATAACTTGCATGTGAGGCTAAATGCGAACTTATGGCCATTTCTACATGTCATTTATCACCATGTATCACCAATATGCTAAATTTGGTTTTATGCATGCTTTTGAGGCCTAAAAATGTAATATGCAAGTATATGAACATATGTACATTTCATATGCCACCATGTTAAACTTGTGGCTTCAACACCTTTATGTCATGATTATGCCAAGTTCCCTCTTTCTATCCTTTATGCGCTATTGCGATATGTAAGCGATGGGATTGCGTTTGGGGTTGGGTAAACTTAAAAGACATAAAAACATAAGCTTGGGAATTTACCTATTAAGTTAGGTCTACCCTTTGGGAATTTACCTATTTGGTTAGGTCTACCCAAATGCTTGAAAACTTGTAACATGTTTTGGAAACATGATGGACATGACACTTAGAAAATATAAGTGTGACCAACTCGAGGTTGGGTTGAGTTTGTAGCATAAACCTACCCGGAACCGACCGGCTTAACTAGTTGCTACAAACAATAGGACCCAATGTGAGAAGTTGGTCATGTTGTACCTTGAACCCGAGGTTAGACCAAGTTGTGGTGTAAAGCTACCCGGAACCGACCGGCTTAACTAGTAACCGCAACAAAGTCTAATGTGAGAGGTTAAGGCACATTAATTAATTAATGCCTCATGATTAGGGTTAAGTCATGGTCCACTAAATACTTAACCAATTTGGGCTTGGTAGATTAATCAGGGTTAAGTCGTGAACTCATCGTTACACTTAACCAAGTTAATCCATGATTAGCAAGAGGGTTAAACCGTACTGAACCTACTAGAAAAATCCTAGCAATGGGGGTCCACTCCAGCAGTAATCCCAAGTTTGTATCATTATGACCATACGGACTAGGCTAGGGTGGGGGCACGATTACTGGACTGGAGGTAAGTGACCAAAAACGACGGCAGAGTGGTACGCCGGTGTAGTTCCGGGCGGACCATGGTCGTGCACATAGTCCGAAGCCGGGGAAAACATGCACGGGTACCAGTAGATCGAGACTGTGCACTCATGTTTATGGTGTCCAGGGGTTGACACCCTAGGGCTTGATACACCCGACGGGAGACCCTGCACAGTCTGACTACAATTATGTTTGGGCCGTATTGACACCAACACGTGATGAGTTAGGCTTAGGGAGCCGATCGACTAGACCGTTTGGTTGGACCTCGTGTTAGGGTCACTTCATGTTATTGGACCTCGTGTTAGGGTCACTTCATGTTATTGGACCTCGTGTTTGGGTCACTTCATGTTATTGGACCTCGTGTTTGGGTCACTTCATGTTATTGGACCTCGTGTTAGGGTCACTTCATGTTATTGGACCTCGTGTTAGGGTCACTTCATGTTATTGGACCTCGTGTTAGGGTCACTTCATGTTATTGGGCCAAAGCTTGGGCCAAGGGATCAATACTTGTCTATTCAAGTCATGTTAGTTTGCTAGTACACCTGTGGTGCAAAAACCTTAAACCTGATTATGTGATGACACCTTTATCTACCTTGTTAGTTAATCATCATGCTAGTATGTTGTTATCCTTATGTTCATCCCAGCTTTCATCATGCCAGTTAACTTTATCAGTTTACTTTGATTGTAGTAGGGCTTACTCAGTCTTTTTGACTGACCTGTTTTTCTTTCGCCTCTTTTCTTCTGTTTCCCCCCTCCAAGGTTCTCAGGGTGGGAATATTGGAGCTTAGCTTGGATTTCTGCTCGCTTGCTTGTGGGATTTTAGCTCATGTACGGTCTTGACATGAAGCTAGCTATGGTTATCACTTATTTTGGGGATAGTACTTATGTATTTCAGTTTTTCAGTAATGTTGTTTTTATCTAGACTTGTGTATTTGGAAAGTTGACATTATGTTGTACCAGACTTGTTTTGAAATGGTTTGAAATCTTCCGCTGTTTTATCTATGTTATTTACTCTGTTTACGTATATACATATGTTCTTGTTCTGCCTTGATATATCATTATGCATGTTTACCTGATTCAAACGCCCCTCCAAAGTCAGAGTGCTTGCAAGAGCCACCCTGGCGGAGGTGGGGTGTTACAAGAACAAAGCAATCACACATAAAAGAGAAACCATGACTCGATAATACTAGACCACGGAAATCATGCACAAACTGGACGAACCCCCGACTGGATTAGTCACGATCAATGGTCTATCACAAATCTTGGGTTCCAAACCCAAGCGACACACAAGCTCATTGCAGATGAATGAATGTGATGCTCCAGTATCAAACAACACTCGAACTGAAACACCGTTAACGGAAAAAGTACCTTGCACCACAACACCCTTTCCCTTCTCCTCTGCAGTAGGAGCTCTTGAAGAAGATGGCACGGCTTCCAAAGCATATGCCTTCACAATCTGCTTGCCCTTAGCTGATTCTGGACAATCTTTCTTCTCATGCCCAGGCTTTCCACACTTGAAGCACTTCTTCTCAGCTTTGGGATTCTTGCACTCATTTGAATAATGACCCTTCTGTTGGCAGTTAAAGCAAAGCATCTCACTCTTGGGTTTATTTTGGCCATCCTTTCCTTTCTGTTGTTGCTGCTTCCTCTTTTTATTATTACCACCCTGCTGTGGTTTCTGAACCTCCTTGGTTGCAGCAACAACATTTGCTTCCTTAGGAAACAAGCTCTCATGACGAATAGCCTTTTCCACAATCTTTTCAAATGAATCATCCACCTTTGAACCTCTTCAGCTGGCTCAGTTCCCTTGAATGGTTTCCCTCCTAGAGATGTAAAGTCCTTGCACATCTTTGCAAAATCTACTCTAGGAACTCACACTCCTACATCCACCGTAGCCGCCACTGGAGCGGGTACCCTTCGCATAATTGCTTCCGCCATGGCTTCAAACATGGCCGGGCAATCTGGTTCACCACCATTTCCCCCTCCAGTATCAGCTCTCCTAGCAGCATGTCTTGATGGTCGTCTACTCATTCTAAATCTGCAATCTAGAATAATTAGCCACTTCCAAGAAAATTGCTAAAAGAATACAACCGCTACTACTATATATGCTAATATATATAGTAACATCCAACTGAAATCTACAAATACGTCCCTCATACGCAATTACGTCTTTGAACTTTGGCCAAAATCGTTGACCAGAGCTCTGATACCAAATGTGACGACCGCCCATAACCCCCGCACTAAACAAGAGGAATAATGCGCTGAAAGGCGTGCCAGGCTGCTATGGACGATCATCATAGTAAGTGAACACATCGAAACCTGTCGTAGAACTCACAGCGCAAGGATAAAATATAATAGAACATATACAACAGGTGATAGTATTGAGGTATCATATAGCAAACTTTTGAAACTCTTTCAACATCCAGAAAGATTATCCAACTGATATCCAAGTTTGTACATAAGGCCTCACTACAACTCTCAAGCAACTCAAACAGCGGAAACAGAAATACTAGATAGAATAAAACTGGTACGCTAGCCTCCTGCTCGTCATCGCTCAGCTTCCTCTTATCACTAAGCTCCATTACCTGTAACCTGCTACTTAGTCTGCCCATCCACAACCGGATGAACAGCCCAAGGTAATAAGAGGAGACATAAAACCTTGAGTCAGACAATAGTCTTAGTGAGCGATAAAACAGCTAACAAACTTCAACAAGAAAGTATATGAGAATGGGTAAATGAACAACTTATCTACCCACAACACCAGAGAAGAACTCAACCCTATCTTCCCCACATCGGACAGTGATAGCCTTTACACCAAGCATTTCAACCATTAATCCATAGAAACCAGAACAACCATTCAATCATAGAGAACACACATCACATCCAGATTATATAAGTCTCACACAGACAACCCTAATTGAGTTTAACATCCCTCAAGTACTCTCGCCAGAGGCCTAGACCAATATCACTTAAGCACTCAAAGGACATCTCCCTCGACTTTGGATAATCTATGTGAGATAGTACAAACAGAACAACCAATCATCCATGACTGACTCTGGCTATCACCACCAATCCTGCTTCGAAACCATCATTATCGTATGACGGCCAACCTTGCCATATGTCAAGGGCTAATGGTAACCCCAGTTCTGGCATGAACTCCATATGCCCAACCTTGGCAATGTCCAACCTTGACACTAGGCCTCTCCCCGAGACCCAGGGTACTCGACCTACAACTGGTCTTTTGGGCCTTTCAACGATACCCATTGTACCCCTGCTTTGAGCCTGCTAGAACTTACGACAACGATGACTTCTCGGCCTTCGCATCTCTAATCGTCCAACCTTGACGATGTTTCATAGCTCAAGCAACCTTCTCGAGCAGCCATTATCCACCAACTCACGACCTTTGAGTTGTCTCCGCATTCGTTGTTCCACCTTGATCAACGAACACATTCATCACTTCGAGCCTTCCTACTTGAACCACCTCGAAGTTACGTCATCACTAGAAGTGTCCGATCAGAAATTTCCACTAGAAATGCCGACTAGACCCATTCTGAACCGACCAGACCTCTTCCGGTACTTCTAGACCGATCAGACCCCCTGGACCGACTAGACCTCCCTTTGCTCCTCCTGGACCGACCAGGACCCTTCTGAGCCGACCAGACTCCCTCCTCAGCCTTCTGGACCGATCAAACCGACCAGCTCCAAGACCTAGTCAAAACCGACCAGAATTGCTCCAGAACGACCAATCAAAAACCGACCAGCCTTGCTCTAAAACGACCCACCTCAATGCAGCTTTTGATCGACTCGACCTCCTTGCAGCTTTGGATCGACTCGACCTCCTTGGGACCGACCAGCTTTGGATCGACCCCTTCAAGACCGACCAGATTTTTCTCTACCTGACCGACCAGCTTCTTCAGAGCGACCAGGATTTGCTTCCAGTGAAAACCAACCAGAATGCCACCATCTGAAACCGACCAGAATGCCATCATCCCAACAAACCAGCTCCCTGACTTGCTCCCCAAGCCATAACGTGACCGACCACCTCAGTCCAGACCCTTCTGGACCGACCAAAGCCATCAGACCGCCTCAACCGACCCGACTAGCTCCAAAACGGACCAGAAACCTGCACAGCTCCATTTCGACTTCGATTTCGACCTAAACTTCGCCAAACGACGAAACCGACTCATCCAATTCATCCAAACGCAACCACAAACATGTTATGCAACCAACAATATCACCAATCTAACAATTTCCATCAAAACACATAAATTTCCCAAAACATGATAAGTGAATCATATGAACATAAAACGGATCTAACTTGCATAATCTTGAGAAAAATCATAAAATTAACCATTTAAATTATCTAGATCAGATCCTAAGGTGATTCATATATAAAATGGACTTAGCATGGTGTGGATCTAAGGAAAATAACATGGAAATGATGAAATTAACATCCTAAAACCCATATACTTGCATGAATCCGAATGAGAGATGTAAATCACTCACCAATTATCCAAATCTAAGCAAAAGCAATGAAAACGCAATCCGGACAGCGAACACTTCGAATCAAACTCTTCAATTCGATGAATTCGCCCTTGAGACGATGTAGATCTAGCCTCTTATGGTGTAGATCTTCGATTTCCCCCCTTGGATTTTGGAATTTTAATGGTGGAAAGATGTTAGAGGAAGAAGGAGATCAAAGCCTCCCCATAAGAGAATGGAAAATGCCAACCTTTCTCCATACCCCTTACCCCCTATTTATAGTCTCCACCCACCCTCTAATGGGCCTTCTCCAAATCAGCCCATTAGCCTTCCAAAACCTGAACAGCCAACTGGAAAACCTTAAAACAACGATTTCTTCCAAACCGCTGAACCAAATCCTTAATGTAACCACTCTACGGAAAGAGAATCATCAATTCCTTTCCAATGGCACAGGTCTCACCCTCTGATTCGACCTGAATCAAAAGTTATACCCTGTACAAGACTGACAGGGGCAAAATGGTCACAAATAAAATCGGTAAAATTTATGGACATGTCTCACATCCCCATAAGCAACATATCAAAAGATGATAATGATCCAACCCTCAGGGAATAAAATAAAAATATTTTACGATCTTCCGATACGTAAAATGTGGGCTGTTACACTTTAATAAAAGTGCTTCATTATCCAAATGAGTAATCATGGACATATAATTGCACAAATAATAGCAGAACCATAAGAGCCAATCATCCAACAAAAAATAGATACTGATGACTATTCATACATTAGTCTTGGGATAAAAAATTGAAGCAACCTTGA
Organism: Allium sativum; assembly: GCA_030737875.1. Taxonomy (NCBI): domain Eukaryota; kingdom Viridiplantae; phylum Streptophyta; class Magnoliopsida; order Asparagales; family Amaryllidaceae; genus Allium; species Allium sativum. Next base: position 323,968,094 of record CM060920.1, on the reverse strand, counting down.
TACAAAATAGCATGATGCATCAAGCTCGCCTAAAGAATGTCACCTGTACAAGAGCGAAAAAAAAAATAAAAAAAAATAAATAAATCAAAGTCTCCAAATTTAAAAGCGTCATTGATGGGCCAAAATAAAAAAGGAAATACTTTCACTAAATCATGTCTTTGTTTAGCCAACACACCTGACCAATAACTAGAGTTTAAGATTCTATTGTTTAAAATTTTCTAACTTCTCTGTCCACTAGACCTTGTTTCAATTTAGGATACCATATTTCCACACTACAAATTATCAATCACATCTTTACTAAGCTTCATTAAGGAAGCTGGTTCATCAATTCTATTTCTTCTACCAACCCTCTTTTTGTTCATAATTTTCTCCTACTGGTTACTACTCATGAGTGTGGCTTGACTCATATCTTGGTTCGAGTCAAAATTTTGCTAACAAGTCCCGACTGAAATTCCAGCTTGTTCCATTAAAAAATTACACTGGTCATTTGTCATATCCATAGTTAAGAGACATGAAGAAATCACAATGAGCACAAATGAAATCATATATCTTTTCAGCATTTAACAGTTAATAAGACTACCACCATTTGTGTCCTCACTGAATATCAGTATACGGAATTTTCCTACAAGCTCTTGACTGATTCCCACTCAAAGTTTGGTGAAAAAATTGGTCATTGTCTGTTTTTTGATAGTACAATAGATTTAGATCTCTAACCTACTCAAAACATAAATATCTAACCTACTTGAAAACAAGCACAAACTCTTAGCGCAGTAGATATGGAAATCGAATGGGCAATATTCATTTAAATGACTTTGCTACATGCATATTAAAATATCATTGTGGAAGCATAAGTTGATGGCATATGTAATTTTAACAGTAAACGTGAAACCAGAAAGATGAGATGTCTCCCTGTCTCAACAAATTTGTTATATATCAGAAGGTAACCGGCTCATTCAAGGGCGGATCTAGGAATTAACAAAGCGACGGGCTGATTTTTATATTTTAATTTTAACTTTCATATGTAAGACACATTAAAAGAGAAATAAATAAATTAGTAGCAAGTATCAGTATCACAAATCACGTTTTAGCTAAATATGGGGATTGTTAAAGGGACTCCACTTTTGGTTAAGGGGGTACCATTTTCAGTTTATTTTAAAATTGTTAAGGGAAGGTTAAAATAAATTATCATTCCCTTAAACATATTAATAAAATTTCCAATACTAACCCTATACTCTTCATTAATGCAACCTTAAAACTTAAACTCTAATTTAGTTCTGCACATAGAAAAATAATAATGCATGAAACATAAATGTTCTACACACATGAAAATAACATATTCAAGCATTGTTTACTTTAGTTTTCACTACCACATTAAGCATGGAACACAATAACAACAAATAAACACATACAAAACACACTAGCAACAAATGAAAAAAAGATTAACAACGTACACATACGCTTAACACAACATGAACATAAGCATAAATTCACTTAACAAACATTTGTTTTAATATTGGAATATGTACACTGTTTTAATGTAACTACTTTTAACAAATCATCTCACAGCGAGATTGTTTTTGTTATCAAACTATAAGATCTAAACCGTAACACGCTGTGTTCTCCTTCGAACAAAATCCAAACTTTTCATGATGAACTGTATTCATGATTCTCGCAAATGAAGGAAATTCATCCGCTTTCTGCAAATTGTATTAATCTTTTTCAACAAAATCTAAAATTTTAAAAAGGGGATTTATCAGCATTTCATTTTTTTTCTTTTTTTTACCTCGCGGCGTGTTTGGATCGAACTGAGATTGAATTTTGATCGACAGGGCTTAAGGGATGATGAGGCTGGGGGTACTTTAGTCTATATTTTATTTTATTTTTAAAATTTCAAACCCTCCCCCTTACAAATAAAAAAGGGTATTGTTATTGACACTCTAACAATTGTTAAGGGGAGGTCATTTTTTAAAACACTCCACTCTTTGAAAATTTGTTAAGGGGCTACAAAAACATATTATTTCACACTATTCAATATTCCCGAATTACCCCTTCAAATTAGATTTTAAAAAAAACTTATTCGACAAGGTAAACTGAATTAAAATAAGTAGTTCATCACCACTGCACCGAATGCAGCACATAATCAATTATATATGTATTCGACAGTGATACATCGAAAATTAATAATCATTCCAGTGCATTGCCTCTGTAATTATAAAATTCGGCATATTTATGTCGATAAAAAAATATTTCGATCATATTCCTTTGAAAATGCTTATCCAAGGGTTTAAAAAAATCGATATATGCGAATCGAAAAAAAAATTACTATGACCTTTGCAATATTTGTTAAGGTAAAATTACCTTTGTTTGTTAAGGGGCTAAATGGGTAACAAGGTAAAATTACTTTTATTTGTTAAGGGGATAATTTTCTCATTGGTACTACACTTAACAATTTTTGGAAAAAAAAAATATTGGCCTCCCCTTAACAATATTTGGAGTGTCAATAACAATACCCATAAAAAATAAGATGGAGTCCCCTTAACTTTATCATCCCCTTAACAAAAAATGTAGTCCCTTTAACAATCCCCCTAAATATTTTCCTAATTTAAAGCTTGCCTAATTTACTCAAAGTCAACTCTAATCAAACTGTTACAACACATGTCCTCTTTTCTCAGCTATAGTTGGATATAATAGGAAGGGAAAAAAATTTATAAGGACAAATTAATTAAATATTTTATCCATAAGGATAACACATTTATATTTATTCCGAAAGGGCAACTAATAGCCCAACCCAACATAAACCCTTTATTCGACTGATTTTTCGTGATAGTTTTAATCATTTTTTTCCTCCAGCGTAAAATAGAAATGGCGAACGAATCGCGATCATCTCAATCTCCGCCTGCGGTTTACGCTAATTTAGACGAAAACCCTAGCATTAGTACTCACAACGATCTATTGGAAAAGGTTGTGGAATTTTTTTTTGGAAACCCTAGTTGAAGTTGCCGCAATGTCACAAGCTAAAGTCGAAAACCTAGGTACTGAAAATCAACAAATTATTGATGGTCAGAATCAAATTGAGAAACTAGTAATGGAGAAAATCGCAACAGATAGCAGAACTGTTACTGTTGATAGCCAATTTGTTGATCTAAGAGCAAACGAAGGAAAAAATGATACTGGTAATGAAGAAACAGAGGAACGATGTGTTGTAGAGAAGCATACTGAAACAATTGATGGTAAAAATGATGAAGAACTGCAGTTGGGAAAAAAATGATACTATTAACACTGGAAATGAAGAACAAGGGAAATTTGGAATAGAAAGTGGTACTTTGGATGCCAAAAATGTTGATTTTTTTAAGGAAAAGCGACAGTGTGATTAGTAAGGAGACTCGTTCGAAAAAGTTTAATGATCCCAAATTTGTAGCAGAAAAGTCAAAGAAGAAAATTAGAGTTGATGAAAATAAGGTAATAGATATTCATAGTAAGAAAATTTAGTAATGTTTGTTTACATTGTCTAACAATAATGTTTAAATTGTGCAAGATAAAGAAGAAGGAAAACGGAAAACAATTGAAGTTAATGATGCTGGAAACTTTGAAGAAAATTCTCTAAGTTAAAACTGATAACTTCAATGATATAAAACTGATAACTTGAATAGAGCTAAGTAATAAAAATGATACTTTGAATGCATAAAACTGATACTTTGACTCTGGAAACTGATTTTTAATTTGATATTAAAACGATTCCCATTCAGTTCACAAGTAAAGACAAATACATTGAATATTGAAAAACTGATAATGAAATTGGTAAATATTTTTGTTAATTAGAGTAATGGTTTTTTTAATGCATTACATTGAATTGTGACAGTCATAAATCTTATTAGTCTGTTAATTAATATTTCTGTTTTTGTTAATTAACTAGGATGATGATTTTGTCAGTCCAAGGCCAAGAGAAATTAAATCGGGTATATCAGTAAAGACTAGAGAAGAGGTAGTTGTAGATGACAAAACCAAACGTGAGACGGCTTACAGATGTGGTTTGCAAGCATCTTTCAAAACGATAAGTATGATAAGAGAGAAGAAAGCGTTGACAAACAAGCAAATTGAGATTTTGAAACGAACAACATTTTATGATTTCTTTTGTGTTTTTTATGAGAAAAAGATTTCATTGAAAGAGTGCAAGAAAAAAGAAAAGAATTTGGATGTAGTGTACTCTTACTACTAAGTGGATGAAGATTCTTTTCTGTTTGGTGATAGTAGAATGAAAATTTGTCCAGAAGATATTAGTTTACTATTTTACATGCCTTTTGAAGGTACTGATATAGACAACACACAGAAAATGACTAGTAGAACTATACCAACCGAGTGCAAGGAATTCGTCTCAAGAAACTTTGAAAAATCGACTATCATTACAAGGAATTTAATAGAAAAAAGAATTAAAGACGAAGTAGGGAAGAAAAAGCAGCAGTTTGAAGAAGACTTGCCACTACTTCTTATTATGTCAATACTTCTTACCTTTTTCTTTCCCAATAACCAACAGAAATTTAGATGGGGTTTTATTCCATTCATCATCGATGTGAAGAAGATGAATTCATTTTCATGGACGAAAACCATTCATTCGAGTTTTACAAAGTTTTTAAAAAGCTACATAAATAATCCGAGAGATATGCCCGGGTGTTTGATGCTTCCTTTGGTAAATTTTTTTGTATTGTATTTTTACTGTATATGTAGACATAAATTATAGAATTCAGTTATAACCTTGGTTTTTCTGTATATGCAGTATGTGATGTGCGAGAAGATAACTCCAATTGCGCAAAGGAGAAACTTTGAGAAAAAAATCCCATGCTTTGCGAGGTGGGATCTGATGAAATTGAAGACCATAGTAATGAAGTAATTGTTAGACATGTTCAAACCTGGACAGGTACAATTCTCAGTATGTCACTTTTAATCTCTTGCATGTATTGATTTAATGAGTTATTCTTTATGTCTTAGTAACTGGTTATCAGTTCCATGTCTCTGTAGGGTTCATTTTTGTGTTGTTAACATGTGTAAAAAAAATTGGTATCAGTTTTATAATTTGTTCTGGGTCAGTTTAATTTTTTTCTCATCTTCAAAGTCCATGGGTATCTGTTTTTGTATACTGCAGTTATCATTTTTGTTTTCCATTTTTAACTTCAGTTTCTGATTATCATTTTTTACTCATTGTAGGTATCAGATTTTTAATTTTTACCACTATACAGCTTGTAGTTATCATTTTTTTGAATTGTAGTTATTAGTTTCTTTTTTTTCTTTAGTTCACAAGATTTCTGCACAAATACAAATTATTGACCAAAAAATTGTTGTCGGTTCATTATTTTGGTATCCAATTTAGTGATTAAACTCCTGCATGTAATGATTCAAGGTTTTATTCTTTCTGATTTAATGTGCTAAGTACTTATCATCTTCAAAGTCCATGGGTATTAGTTTTTGTAAAATGCAGCTATCAGTTTTGTTCTACAAATATATATTTAGTTTCTGGTTATTAGTTTTTATAAATTGTAGGTATCAGTTTTTGATTTTTTTTTCTACTGTACAGTTTGTAGTTATCAGTTTCTTACTGCTGTAGTTATCAGTTTTATACTTTTTGTTTGTTCACATCACTTCTGCACACATACAAATTGCTAAAAAAAACTGATATCAATTCAGTAATTTCCCATCCAATTCAATAATGTGTCAATATGAAAATTGATTCATATAATGTGTAAATATTTACAGATAAAGGATATAGCAAAAATTGATACGCACGAGGCAGTTCTTTTAGAGAATAAGGAAAGTTTTGCAAGAAGATACACAACAAAAGGAAATACTGCACAAACCAAAAAAAGAAAGCTTGGTCAGCAGGTAGAAGAAGTGGAAAAAGTTGATAAAGACGTGGAAAATAGAGTTCTAAATTATTGCATCACAGAAATTGAGAATGAAAACAAAGAATTAAAAAGGAAGTGGAAGGAAGAAAGAAATTTTAGAAGAAAAGCAGAAGAGGAACTATGTAAACTTAAACAATAGATGAAAGAGCAGAAAGCTGACATTCGACATGAGAAAATGGATGATATAGTTGATTCAGAACCGACTATGATTGATTCACAAGATGTTGAAAACATGGAAAGTAATGAAATAACTCAAAATGAGTTGAATAATGAGAATGCAAACCAAGATAAAATGATGGAAAGCAGTTGGAAAAGAAAATGAAACAACGTCGACCATGGTTACTGATAATGTCAATGATAGTGGGAGAATAGAAAAGGGTGTACAAATAATTGAAGAAATAGAGCCTCCGAACTTTAGTCTAAATTTGACTGCAGAAATTTCAAAGTTAAAAGTCGATGAAGGGAATTGCAAAAAAAGAGTAAAGAAAAAGAGTTAAAAAATCAGCTGCTAAGCCAACAAGTGCCAAACCACCTTCTTACATACTGAGAATGAGAGCTAGAAGAAGAACACAAAAAAGGAACGGGGAGTATAAATATTTTTTAAAAGCAAGGAAGAAAGCACGGGAAACACAAATGATGGAAAATGAAGGTTCATGCGAAGGAAAAGAGGAAGAACTTCAACTTTCTTTGATTCGATTAGATGAAGAAAAATGCGGAAAAAAGCAGATAAATGAAGATGACAGAGAGCAAGAACAAACTGTAAAATCAGTACAACCAATAAATGTTGAAGAACCGTCATGGAAAGACTTACACTTGTCGAAATGCAAAAAGGTGACAAAACATCTAAATGATGAGGAAGGATTGTAAGGAAATTTTATTCAATGTCAATAGCTGAAGAAAAATAAGTATAATATTTTCATCTGTACTTGTAGAACGTAATAATAAGTATATTACCTGTTTGACTTTTAAATAATTAATAGTCCAGTCACTTGGCGAGATGATGATCGAGCAAGGGGAGGATGTATTATTACGAAAGATATGCTGACGGAATGCTGCGAGGTTCATTAACAGATGGCCAGGTAAACATATTAACAAAATTAATTAATGATATCCATGTAAATTAAAAAATGATAACCAAAATTGATATTTTTAGGTGATAAGTATAATGAATAGGATAATGATACCTAAAAAATATATCAAAATGATACTTAGAAACTGGAACATATTGATTCAAATTGAGTTGTACTAAAACTGATACTTTTATAGACATAAAATTGCTAACTAGTTATTCTATTTAAAAAAATGATAGTGTAAATTATAAAAAACTGTAACAAAGTAATTGGAAGTAATATTAAATTGATACCGTAAACATGATAAAAACATATCTATCAATAACAAAAACAAAACCTCATGTATTTCGTTTTATAACATAATAATTTAGTTTATGTAATATATTGTTTTCATTTTGTAATCAGATTATCGACTGGTGCAGCCTTAAATGTGATTTAGCAGAAAAACATTATGCAATGTCTGCACTGATGACAGTAAGTTCAATTATAGTTTATAAAAAGTGTTGTTTCTGTTATTCATGTCCTTAATACTTATTCAAATTAAATTTGAACTGCACAGCAAGACATTATGGAAGGAAGGAGTTCAATTATTACAAGTTTGGTTACTCCTTTCTTAAAAGAAGGAGTGTTGAACAATTTTACAGAAACAGTCTACTTCCCAATGCATTTTAACAATCATTGGACGCTGTTGACATTAGCATATCCAAACATGCATTGGGCACACTATGATTCTTTAAGACCAAGAAGATCAACCGAATTAAATAATCTTCATTTAAGGGAAGCGTATGAAATGGCAAGGGAAATTGTAATGTATTTGTTTTCAGTAATGTTGTATTAACGTGTATCTTCATTACAGCGAAATAAAGTTGAACAAATTCTGCAACAAATTTGGGTCGAGAATAAAATTGAAGATAAGAAGATTGAAGAAGGTGAAAATTTTCAAGGTCCGTGCCCACAGCAGCATCCGGACAGGCAAAGTTATCTTTGTTTTTTTTGGTGAATCAAAAGTAGTATTAGTTTCTACTGATAATTGATTGTAACCGACAGAAATCAGTAATCATTTCACAAGAAAATTAACTGAATTTTTTGCTTTATTTTTACTAAACATCATTACTTTTAATTCATACAGAGTGGACTGTGGGATATTCGTCATCATAAATATGATATCGGACAACAGAGCTGCAATTCCGTTGAAGGTCACAAAGAAGAAGATGGACAAAATAAGAGCACTGATTGTGCGTGAAATCATTGCCGATCATGCTTGCTGCTGGAGTTTGGTTAGATTCATCACTGGACTGAGCAAAAATATGAAAACAAAATGATTGAAAAAAATGATTAAAGCAGTGTCGTATATTGTATCTGATTTGAGAATAGTATTTTTTATTTTAGTTTTAAATTTAAGCAACTGACAATGTTTTGAATATCAGTAATGACTGGGTTGATGTGTGAAATACTAATGTTTGTTATGTACATAATGGTGAATTTTCATATTGACACATTGTTGAATTGGATGGGAAATTACTGAATGGATATCAATTTTTTTCCAGCAATTTGTATGTGTGCAGAAGTGATGTGAACAAACAAAGTATAAAATTGATAACTACAACAGTAAGAAAATGATAATTACAAACTGTACAGTGGAAAAAAAATCAAAAACTGATACCTACAATATATAAAAACTAATAACCAAAAACTGAATATATATTTGTAGAACAAAACTAATAACTGTATTTTACAAAAACTGATACCCACGGACTTTGAAGATGATAAATACTTAGCACATTAAATCGAAAAAATAAAACCTTAAATCATTACATGCAAGAGTTTAATCACTAAATTGGATATTATAATAATGAACTGACAACAATTTTCTAGTCAATAATTTGTATTTGTGTAGAAATCTTGTAAACTAAAGAAAAAAAGAAACTGATAACTACAATTCAAAAAAAATGATAACTACAAGCAGTATAGTGGTAAAAATTAAAAATCTGATACCTACAATGAGTAAAAAATGATAACCCTGAAGTTAAAAACGGAAAACAAAAATGATAACTGCAGTATACAAAAACAGATACCCATGGACTTTGAAGATGAGAAAAAATTAAACTGACCCCTAACAAATTATAAAACAGATACCAAAAAAATTCTACATATGTTAACAACACAAAAATGAACACTACAGAGACATAGAACTGATAACCAGTTACTGGAACATAAAGAATAACTCATTAAATCGATACATGCAAGAGATTAAAAGTGATATTCAACATGCAGATCGAATTTCGTTGATCATAACAACATAATATCACATAATATCAACAACACTTCAATGTAAAAATAAAACAGGAAAAAGGTAAGCTAAGAAGAATTGTTATTAACAATGTAGATTATTGTGCACATTTGCAAAGTATCAAACACTAATTTGCTAACGTATACAGATTTACTTGAAAAGAATATATGCAAATACATATTATCCCTGAAACAAATGAAATGAAAATCATTTTTTATTTTTGGATGCTTGACAATTGCGCTTATTGTGGTCATATTCATTGCACACTCTATATCTGTTTTGCTTGTTTTGGAAATATGCAAATCCTCCTTTTCTTTTTGATGAAGGTCTCCCGGCTCCACGTTTATCCTTGGGTGGTTTAATTACTGAATTATACTTGAATCAACACCAGGTTTGTCATATGTAGGTATAGGATTTATTGTATTACTGTATGAATATTAGTAAGCTTCCACAGTGAAATAGTGCTCAATGAAATAATATACATTTAATTTCACTTTATTAATGCATTTTATCGCATGAGCACAGGAAAAACCCATCACCTTCCATTGATTACTGCTACATGTTCTGTCTTAAAGATCAACACAATGAGAAATTGGTGATTTCACTTCAAAAAGGAATTCAGAAGCCTTGAATACATCCTAACCAAAACCTTTTTCAACTAAATCTTTTAATCGATTTTCCATGGTTGGACATAAAATGGTAGTCCATAAGCGGATTCCTCTCTACGTTTAGCCATTTGCTCCATAATTTTTATACGTATTCCATCAAACGTAATAGGTAATGCCTGCTCATCTAAAATCCAACTATTGAAACTTTCAGTCACGTTTGAGCTATACTCACCATACCTTTTACCTCGAAAGGACAAGTCAGACCATTTATCGAATGGTTTGTCTCTAAAAAAATTAGCCGCTGCAGGACCACCAATTTGTAAAAACATAGAATGAGCAACTTGAAACTCATGAACATTAGATGCTCGAGAACATGTCCGGAACAATTCCACAATCGAAATGTGTGCATTTTTGGACTTAACAGCAGAAAGCAAATTTTGTTCCATGTGAAGGTAGCAATAACTATGGTGTGAAGTGGGAAAAACATCGTGAACAATAGAAAGCAAACCTTGATGTCGATCGGATATAAAAACCAAATTACAATCTTTGTTAAGCATTTTCTTCAAATGAGTTAAAAACCAACTCCAGTTCTCCACATTTTCTGTTGAAACTATGGCCATAGCTAGAGGGAAGAAACCTGCAAACAAATTATGAATAAAAATTCAAAAAGAATTCATGATTGAAAAAAAAACTGATAACTTCAGATATAAAAAAAAGATAAATGAATACTGTATAATACAAACTGATAACTACAAACAACCAAAACAGATGCTTAAAATCTACGTATGATAAAAACTTATACCTAGATACATATTAAAATGCTATCTACAAACTGTACACTAACAACAGAGAACAAACTGATACCATAATGCAAATAAAACTTATACCTTAATCTATAGAACTAAACACTGTAAAAAATATTAAACTGATACCTCAGAATATATACTAGAGAAAACTGATCCCGTAGAATCCAAATGGTATCGTATGTATTTGTACATCATCTAAAATTATTTTAAAATAATACCTTTGCTGCCATTCTTCACTGTAACGATAAGGATTTCGTCCGGACTTAATCGATCGCTAAACCGACCAAGACCGTCCAAAACCCGGATCGAATTGAGGACAAGACAAATCAAAACACAAACAGAAGAACATTTCATTGTCAATTACAACAATTCCATCAGAATACAAGAATATTACAGAGTATGAATGAATAAAATACATTTGATAAATATCAGAGATTACAATACATTACATAGCAGCGGAAAATAATACAATACACAACTGGAAGTAATACACAGATACAGAGCTTTTTGAACATCGCTTCAGCTGTAAATCAGGATCCTATGAATATAAATCTGCAAAACCAAAACTACTAGCTGCCCGTGCGGAAAATAGGGGCACCCAGAGTTTAGGTTAAAACAATAAACTCCAGGTCAGTCATGTGACTAGTGTTAGAACTAAAACAGTTATTAATCTTTATTTTAAAGTTAGGTAAATCAAGGGACCACGCCATATAACACGGAAGGGTTTCCTCCCAAGAACACCAGTGCATAAAACAACAGCGCAATGCTAAATAAAGAACAATGAAGCTATTATAAGACCCAGGTCCCATCACACAATGCAACACAAGCCGGAGGATTGGGTTTTACCTTATAATAGCCAAAGAATGCTTGATACGCTAAATTTCATCTTTTATTATTACTATAAGTGTATAGTGTCAAAACAATTTCAATCATAAGTATCAATCATAGATGGCATAAGTTCCCCATACCACTATGTCGCCATATATAGGTTATACAATCAAAACCGCAAAATCACGTATTGGAAGTTGGATTTCCATCTGTGAACCAAGGCTAGGCGCAATCCAACCGTTTCGAGACAATCTAGCCTACCATGTCTCAGGAGTCAGCCGCAACTGTACCTAGGCAATATGCAGAGCCAGTCCACCGATGTGGATTAAACTTAAACCCTGAACATGCGTTTCCCCGCCCTTTGGGGCGTAAATGATCCAAATGACTCCATATTCGAGGCGCCTCGCAACAACAACAACCACACAGGTAAAAATAATATAAATGTCGGGGCTGGAAGGTCACTGACACTACCCTAGCTAGAAAGAAACGCATGCCCTCCCTGCTGTCCTCTCCCATTTCTGGTTCACACCAGGGTGTGAGGCTCGTGAATTAACGCTATACACAAAGCTACGCCACACAGGCCGTGCTTTGATCATCAACCACAAGACTTTGCTTTTCAACAGAAGCCTTGATTATCTGCCACTTAGGCATGCCACACAGGCAACTCACTCCATGCGACTGATGTCCATCGATACACAACCTCTGAGCTTGTACGTCTCAAAGAAGGGCGTTAAGCAAGAGAATAAATTCTCCGCCGCCAAACAGATGTATATTTAATAGAGATCAATCAACACAGAATAAAATCCAATGTTAGACACACAGTCCATTTACAAGTTCGTTCTGGGTCTGAACGAAACCGGAGGCACCTTGTACGTCGCATATCCATCGATCTCCAAGTACGTCTGGACGATCACCAACTGATTCCCTCCTCTTGGGTGTACAGCCCAATCAAGATCATCAGTAATTATCCAAACGATGTTGAAGACCTCCGGTCTTCGACCACCGTCTTCATCCTCGACACATCGTCGAATCAGTTATTCAGAATGGGATAAACCCGGTCTTTCTGAATAACTCGCTTATATAATAAACAAGTGTTACACATACACAACATACGCCTCATTCCAATTCAGAATATTTTTTATTCAAATATTCTTATACTTTGGGAAAGGTTCCTATTAATTTTATCAAAGATAAATTCTTTAAATTTATTCTTTAATCTTCTTTTGAATATCAATTCAAACCAAATTATGGTTTATCCACACTAGTCGGGATTAGCGAACCTTACCGAAGTAATCATTTGTTTTAATTTCCCAACCCCAGCCCATTCATCCCATGAAGTAAAACTGGTCATACTTCATATCTAACACCACTGTGTTATCGGTAAATTCAATTACCATTTCAAGTTCAAATCAAATTAAAGATTTAACTATCGCCTGGAGCAAAACTGGTGATACTCCATTCTCGGTCATTTTAATCTAATTGAAGATTCATTAAAACTCCACTTGGTTTAATCTTCCCAAAAATCAATCTTAATGATTGTTTAACATGGGAAATCATATCCTGTCTTTAACTGGGTTAAAGAACCAATGTTATTTAAAACATGGTCCACGATAAACCCAAAATCACATTCTATTCCATCAGCCTTTAACCGTAAATTTGCAAGTGAACAATTCCCAAAGTAATAACCCCGAAGGCCGAAACCAACATCAGATCAATACCCAGGAAACCATTCAACTTAACTAATCTTCAGTTAGTTTCTGATTTTCTTAACTCCGTTGGGTCTAAGAACAATATTATTGAAGATACCGTTCACGACAACCCAAAATCACATTCCATTAATTATCGGGTTAAAGAACAAGTTTTATTTAAAACACCTTCGCGATAAACCCAAAAATCAATTCAATTCTAATTAAATGCCATTTAATTGGTATACTTCATTAAATCTAAATAAAAAGATTTAATATTTTTCTCAACTGGGTTTAAGAACAGTGTAAATGAAGACACCATTCACAACAAACCCAAATCCTATTTGATATTAAATACAAGGCTCTGAATAGAAAATATATCAGCTTATATTCAATATCAAATTCTATGACCAACAAATATCGTATTGGAAATAACGATATAAATATATCTTTCAAATTTCCATAACAATATCTGTATAATCACGAAATCCAACATCGAAATGTTCCAAAGACAATTTCGATTCAAATCCATTCCAATTCAATTATTGAAAATTCTGGTTACTTTTAAAACCATTTCAAATCCAATTTATTTATTTTAAAAATAATTGGATTATAATTCTAGTTCAAAACTAGTTCATTTCGATAAAAATCTATTTTTATCTTTTCAAATATGGAATTTTTCATCCTAATTCTTACCAAATCATTTCTTATGATTTTACACAAATTATTGCTATTTTTAATAATTTTATCAAGGCCCGTACAGTCGATTTCCATCAACGGCCATCGAACTGCACTTACAGTGACCTTTTCCGAATTTGATTTGGACATAATTCCAAATCCAACCATTAGATTTCAAATCTCTAATATTCGTTAGAAAGCTCTTTTCGATACGAACTCAACGGTTCTGGTTTTAGGAGAATCCGACGGTCGGATCTCCCGTAATGTCAGTTTGAAATCAATGGTCGAAACTCCGAACGGCTGAGGCGCGGCGCGTTCTGTTCAGGCCATTATATATATATAATATATATTTTATATATTTCGTCGATTTCCTTTTAAAACGTATTTTATAAATCGTTTTAAATTCGTTTTCAAAACGATTTCAACTTCATATTCAATTTCAAATCAAAATTGAATATTCCATATCATCAATGTATAAATGAGAATATTTTCAAAACGTTATATTTTGAAATCACTTTCTTTACTATATTCATTATAAAAATGAATATAATCGATATAAATATCGTTCGCGTCAAAATGGCGCAAATCTAATCAACACGGCTTTATATATTTCAATAACTTCATTATTCTGTTCAACAAATGAATATTTTCTTCACACATGAATATATATTTTCTTTCAACACATGAATATTCTTAATACATGAGTATCGTCAACACATGACTATTTTTGTTATTTAATATATCTCATAAAATTATGATTTCTATCGTTTAATTCTAAATCAGACTCCAACCGTAAATTAGTAAGAGAACGATTCCCTAAGTATTAACCCCGAAGGCCGAAACCAACATCAGATCAATACCCAGGAAACCATTCAACTTAACTAATCTTCAGTTAGTTTCTGATTTCTATATGATAAAGATGTAAATTTTATTGTTAAAATATTTTGTTCAACACATGATAAGTTTCAACACATGAATATTCTCAACACATGAGTATCGTCAACACATGACTATTTATTCTATTCAACACATGAATCTTTATTTTATAATATTCTTTATTTTCCAAATTGGAATGAGGCCCAATCAATTACCATATAATGTTAATTATATGGATTTCCATACAACACATGTATATAATAGCAACGATAAATAATCAACCATCATCCAGAGTGCACCACACAATTGCATAAGCATTAAATATAAATAATTAACGCTTAAACAGTCTGTCAACCCATTGATTGACATACAGCTAAATAATTGGGATTAGTGTACGCTAAAAATCATCTCAACACCCGTGTGGGGTTTCAAATCAACAAACACAGAATAGTATTTGTGTAGTTGGGCGATGTGTAAAATTTATCGTCCCAATCAATATCAGTCAAATGGGTGTACATAAACAAATCGTTCGATTTGTAAATGAATATATATTTATTCACATTCACGTTAAAAGTTATATTTTTAACTATACAATATTTATTCATTCCACGTCACACAATAAAATTTCACAACACATCAATCAAACAAACAAGTCATCCATGGTCCGTGGACGACGGGTGTCGGGTGCTGCTAAGCACCGTCTGCATCCTAGTATATATTTCAAACTAGAAATTAAAATAAAAAGTGAGGAGTTCTCACCTTGGGGATCAACTCCACCATTATTTATTTGAACGGTTTGGATTTGTTTCTCGTCCGTTCCATCGCAATCTGTTTTCACGCGGTATATGTTAAAAATCACATTTTTAATCGACGATCTTGATAGATAAAAAATCATATCTTTATACTGCTATTACGTATATAAAAAAAAACTCATTTTTATATTGCTATCCTTATAATAAAAATCATATTTTTATTATGTTAATATATATTTTTAAAAATCATATATTTCTCTATATCATGCCTTTTCATTAAAATCACTATGTTATTTTCATTTTCAAAAACAATGAAAAACAATGCTCTTTCTATATTTTAAAAAATAATGTATATTTTTATATTTTCAAACAATGTATATTTTATATTTTAAAACATAGCAAATTTATATTTTGAAATGTAACAAATTTATATTTTGTCCTATATTTTAAAAAGTCAAATTTTTATACCTTCTTAAATATTTAAAAATCAAATTTCAGATTTTTACTTTATATATATATATATTCATAGTTAACAATCATTCTTTCGTAATGTTATTTATATTTAAAATCTGAAAAGAAAAAGAAAAAAAAACGATTAACATGGTAAAACACAAAGGAACCACCTTTTCGCTGTACATACCGTCGATTTGCAGTTCCATGGGGAAAAACCGTCGCCGCCGTTGCCAGGGCCAACCGGAGTCTGATCGCCGGTGCCCCCTCGACGCGCCTCCGCCTCACCTTCCTACGCCAGTCGCCGCTTCCAATCCGGTGGTCCAAATCTTCCCAGAAACACTTCGAAAGTCGAGCCCTTTGAGGCGGAATTTTGTTCGAACCACTCCACTTCAGATCCCCAAACTCGTATAGATGGAAAGAGCAAAAGAATCTGTAACACCCCACACCCGCTAAGGTCACTCACTAAGGGAATGCCTTAACTTCGGTGGAGTATTTTAAGTGAATATAGAACAGAAAAATTACAACAAGACAGATATAAGTAATACTTGGAATTTAAAACATTATTTCATTGCAGCAGAAGGTAAACATGTTTGGTTACATATCAAAAACCAACAAGAGTCATGTACAAAATATCCATCTCGTTAAAACATAAGTACATAATCCCACTACATAACTAATAGCCATAATAGAAAAGATAACCGAGCTTTACTTCAAGAGTCCAAGCTCCAAAGATAGATAAAGCAATCTGATCAAAGCCCACTAGTGCTAGGCCCACTCTGATAACCTGAGGGTTGGGAAAAAGATAAAAACAACGGGGTCAGACATAAGTCTGAGTGAGCCCTATAACTTTAACAATACAATCATTAAAGTAATTAGGGTATGATATAAACTTGGTACGGTGATGACTAGGGATAAATGACTACACTAAGCAGCCAACTAGACATAGGATAAACTAAGATAACGGTAAAGACGCATCTACCCACCCAAGGGTAATTACTACACTGCACCACACTAGTCATTCCTTCTTAAAGGTTGATCCCACCCAAGGACTTAGAAAATTTAACTAGTAGTTTCGTGTACCCCTAGCTGACTACATAGGTGCCGTCTGCCCCTATCTCCACTAGGTGTACCCACTACTTCCCAAGCGATCGGCTCCCTACCGTAGATACTCGTGCTGGCCCCACAGTGGGGTGTATCACTCCCCAAAGTGGCAACCCGATACATTCAACGGTGCACGGCTTATACCTACACGATGCAACAACGTCTTACCTACCAGCCCGGGTCCACACACGCATATGAAACTCGTTGGACTTGCGTTGCCACCGCTAACCCGTTTTGGCCTCTTATAGTCAAGCCCAGTACGTGTGTCCCGTCCTCGACATGGGTCGAGCCCAATAAGATACATATGGGTTACTGGTTGAAATGGGCCCCCATAAGCTACCCACTTAAGCTAGTCCCTTTTTCTAGTGCATCCCACTTAACCCTTTAATCATGTTTAATTACATGTTTCCACTTGGTTAAGTATTCTAATCGTATTTTCTATTGCCACCCAAGGCAACCCACTAGATTTCCACATGCCACCCAAGGCACTTACTTGATTTCCACATGCCACCCAAGGCACTTACTTGATTTCCACATGCCACCCAAGGCACCCACTTAACCCTTTAATCATGTTTAATTACATGTTCCACTTTGGTTAAGTATTCTAATCGTATTTTCTATTGCCACCCAAGGCAACCACTAGATTTTTTCACATGCCACCCAAGGCACCCACTTAACCCCTCATGTCCCTCTACATGCTAATATGGTTAAGTGTTTCTTAATTGATTAAGACCGTAATCTTTGTAAAGACCTCTCACATTAGACTATCTTTTATGGCAGTTGGATTTGCTGGTCGGGTCCGGGCAGCCTTACGCCATAACCGAGTCTAACCTCGTGTCTTTACACTTGTCACGTTTTTAGTTTATACCTAAGACCTCTCACATTGGGCCAACCATTTGTAGCCGCTGGATTTGTCGGTCGGGTCCGGGCAGTCTTATGCTACAAAAGGGTCCAACCTCGTGTCTTAGTCGATTAATTACACCTAATTAATCACCCCCATAATTTGTATTAATTATCCCTAATTAATTACAAATTTAACGATGTACATAATTGACTCAATTATGTCCATCCACTTTATGGTATGCATAATCATACCAACTTCACACAATGAATATTAACCCCATCGTTCCCTACGTAATACGCTAACATGACATACTTAAAAGGGAAGGTTCATCACAAATGCAATGGGTTCTACTTAGCATAACATTAGCATCATCATGGGTTTTAAAGGTGTCAACTTTCATATATGACCATAGCATCAAACCCAACTAGCATAAATAACCAACCCAAACTTGCATGAATCACATATGTCATAAAGAGGGTAACTTGCATAGATGTTCATGTCATAGACCTATCATAAAGGGATAAACTTGCATACATGTCATAGGTCTAAAAAGGGATGAACTTGCATATGTTACTCACATCATAAAAAGGGGTAAACATGCATATGTATGCATGACATACAAAGGGGTAAACTTGCATATGTACGCATATCATACAAAGGTGTAAACTTGCACATGTTACTTGCATATAATCAACCACCAAACTTGCATAACATGTCATATATGGACTTGCATATAATCAACCACCAAACTTGCATAACATGTCATATATGAACTTGCATATAATCAAACACCAAACTTGCATAACATGTTATATATGAACTTGCATATAATCAAACACCAAACTTGCACAACATGTTATATATGAACTTGCATATAATCAAACACCAAACTTGCATAACATGTTATATATGAACTTGCATATAATCAAACACCAAACTTGCATAACATGGTGTCATAATGGATCAATGTTTATCATAGTGATTTGCATCACTAGCATCATGAACACATAGCATAGATTAAACTCAACTTGCATAACTAGCATCATGAACATATAACATCAAACTTGCATAACTAACATCATGAACACATAGCATATGATAACATAACTTGCATTGATCTACATTCATAGCGATAACCTCATTATATCCTATCATAATCATTTCAACAATTGGTCATTAATGCTATGGTACTCACAACTTGTTGATTAGCACTCCTATGAAGAAGATTAAGTTGCTAGAGTTGATTAGAAGTTGATTTGAGAAGCTATCTTCCTCTTTAATTTGTTGGTGGCTCCTTCTAGTTGCATTTTGACGGCATAACGATGTTGTCTCCAATTTTAGTATGAATTAGGGTAGTCTTAGGGTGTATTTATAGATTAGTTAAGTGTTTTAGGCCATTAGATTAACCCTAAATCAGATTAGAGCCGTCAGATCTCGTCACTAGCTACCAAAACACAGCCCAAAGCTCAAATCAGTGCACCCAGGCCAAACTGACCGACAGAGGGGGTCGACCCCTGGGTCGACACATGGGTCGACCCCTTGGGGGGGGGTCGACACCCATGTCGACCCTTGTGTCGACACCCTCTGTCTGGCGGGAATTTTCCCGCCTCTTCTGAAATTTGAAATTTGAATATTTTAAATCTGTTTTGAATTTTCTGAAACTTCGGATGGCCATAACTTCTTCATACGAAGTCCAAATCATGCAAACTCGGACTCTATCTCAACCAGAATTCCGAGACGAACACAATGGCGCAACCCGTTTCCCTTAATTCTCACGTCTGAGATTAATTATTCTTTAATTACTAAACATTAATGTTAAGTGAAATTCAGGGTGTTACATTCTCCCCTACTTATAGGATTTCGTCCCCGAAATCTCCAAGTCAAGAAGAACGTATCCTACCAACCAAACAACCATCTACTCAAACCATCAAATACTGGCATCCATTGTCCTTAAAGTTTCTAATGTTGTATGAACATATGCAAAAAGTGTGTGTATATGTTCCCTATCTAATGCAAAATCAGGCGGTCTTACTGATTCAGTTGACCTCCTTAATGCAAACCATGATAGTGCCATGCATCCAATATGTATGCGAAAGAACCCTATCGACACATACTATTTCTACATGTGTGCACGACCATACACCAAAATGCATCATCCATATGATAACGCAACCATTGTACATCCATTAATATAGCTACCTACACACAATTATATGCAATATGCAATATGAAGTGACTGAGCCGATCTAGTGTCTAAAGTGTGTATATGCATCCACGAGCAACCACTAGCAAACACTTGCATCCACATGCATCCATCAATCATAACATGTCTCAAACACATGTTTCAACCATAGGTTTACCCTATCTAAAGGTCAAGGTACTAACGAGAGGACATACTAAAGATAAGATAAGAACTAGACAAACGATAAAGGAGAAATTAAAAGACATACCCTAAAAAAGGAATGGGTACAGTGAACGCATCTTCGCTTCTGTCTCCCAAGTAGCGTTGCTTTCATCATCTCCCCATTGCACTTTGACTAGTTGAACCTCTCTGTTTCTCAACTTCCTAATCTCTGATCCAAGGATGCGAGTAAGAGCTCGTCGAATAGTCGCATCACGCTCTACCTCCACTTCTCTAAGCAAGCTCGGCTCTACCACCTCTGCGGTCTCATGTAGGCACTTCCTCAAATATGACACATGGAATACGTCATGTACCCCACTAAGTCTCTCGGGCAACTCTACTCTATATGCCATCTGTCCAATCCTTTCCTTAATAGGAAACGGTCCTACAAACCTTGGTGCTAACTTCCCAATGGACCCAAAGCGAACAACATTCCAAAATGGAGATACTTTAATAAAGACCATGTCCCCAACATCAAACTCAAGATCCGTCCTCCTCTTATCCACGTAAGATTTCTGCCTATCTTGCGCTGCTTTCATCCTTCTTCGAATCAAATCAATCTTTTCCGAAGTCTCTCTAACCATAGCAGGCCCAAGCAAGATCTTATCCGTAGATTCCCACCAACATGTAGGTGATCGACAAGGCCTTCCATAAAGAGCTTCTAAAGGAGCCATGCCAATACTTGATTGAAAGCTGTTATTATATGCGAACTCCACCAATGGAAGAGGCTCTACCCATGTACCTCCAATATCATAGCCTCAAAAGGTCTTCTAGAACACGATTCACCCTCTCGGTCTGGCCGTCCGTCTGAGGATGATATGTGGTGCTTAAACACAACTGAGTCCCTATTGCCTCTTGCAAACTTTTCCAAAACTCGCTAGTGAAGATAGGATCTCGCTCACTCACTATGTTAGAAGGTACCCAATGCAATCGAACTATCTCTCGAAGGTAAACTGAAGCTAGCCATGGAGCAGTCCTCTTGCTCTTCACGGGTATGAAATGGGCGCTCTTAGTAAGTCTGTCTACCACAACCCAAATTCCCGTATTACCCTTCCTCGATCTCGGTAACCCATCAATAAAATCCATCGAGACGCTATCCCACTTCCATTGCGGGACTTCCAATGGGTGAAGCAACCCACCAGGTTTCTTTTGCTCCGCTTTCACTTGTTGGCACACCAAGCATCTAGCGACATTCTCGGCCACATCTTTCCTCATACCGGCCCAAAAGAAAACTCGCTTCATGTCTTGGTACATCTTGTCCCCACCGGGATGAATGGTCATCTTTGAACGATGCGCATCATCAAGAATAGCCTTCCTCAAACCCTCGTCTTGCAGTACACAAAGTCTACCGTCTCTACGCAACCACCCCTTATCATCTAGGGTGTACCTACTCAAATGGCTGGACGACTCCCCCTTATGAGCCTCTTTACCAACTCAACCAACTGTGGGTCGTCCCGCTGTGCCTCGCCAATCCGTCCCAAAAGAGCAGGTCTGACCTTTAACGATGCTAGCAAACCGGGTACAAAGTCAACAGAAGGTCTGAAGTCAAACATCGAGATAAATTCCAAGCTTCGTCGTGCCACGAACAATGGACTCAAGGACAACCTTTTTCTGCTCAAGGCGTCCGCCACCACGTTACCCTTGCCAGGGGTATATGCTATCTCGAAATCATAGGATGCTAAGAACTCCATCCACCTTTGCTGTCTCAAGTTCAAATCCTTCTGAGAAAACAAGTACTTCAATGATTTGTAAATATGAGATAAATTTAATTGGGCTGTCCTTATGGTTAAAAAAGCCTTCAATTTTCTCCTTGTAAATATTTTCCTGTAATAGAAATTGATCTTCATGCTTTCACACAAAAAACAAATTTTATAGTTTGCAAGTTTCAAGACACAAAGGTGAAAAAATGAAATGGAGTACAACTGTGATTGAAAGATAAACATTTGAACGACCAAGTCCTAATCACCTAAACCCAAATGAAATGGCGTAAGGTTTCTTCCTATCTTGCGCTGCTTTCATCCTTCTTCGAATCAAATCAATCTTTTCCGAAGTCTCTCTAACCATATCAGGCCCAAGCAAGATCTTATCCGTAGATTCCCACCAACATGTAGGTGATCGACAAGGCCTTCCATAAAGAGCTTCTAAAGGAGCCATGCCAATACTAGATTGAAAGCTGTTATTATATGCGAACTCAACCAATGGAAGAGGCTCTTCCCATGTACCTCCAATATCATAGCCTCAAAAGGTCTTCTAGAACACGATTCACCCTCCCGGTCTGGCCATCCGTCTGAGGATGATATGTGGTGCTTAAACACAACTGAGTCCCTACTGCCTCTTGCAAAATTTTCCAAAACTCGCTAGTGAAGATAGGATCTCGCTCACTCACTATGCTAGAAGGTACCCCATGCAATCGAACTATCTCTCGAAGGTAAACTGAAGCTAGCCATGGGGCAGTCCTCTTGCTCTTCATGGGTATGAAATGGGCGCTCTTAGTAAGTCTGTCTACCACAACCCAAATTCCCGTATTACCCTTCCTCGATCTCGGTAACCCATCAATAAAATCCATCGAGACGCTATCCCACTTCCATTGCGGGACTTCCAATGGGTGAAGCAACCCACCAGGTTTCTTTTGCTCCGCTTTCACTTGTTGGCACACCAAGCATCTAGCGACATACTCGGCCACATCTTTCCTCATACCGGCCCAAAAGAAAACTCGCTTCATGTCTTGGTACATCTTGTCCCCACCGGGATGAATGGTCATCTTTGAACGATGCGCATCATCAAGAATAGCCTTCCTCAAACCCTCGTCTTGCAGTACACAAAGTCTACCGTCTCTACACAACCACCCCTTATCATCTATGGTGTACCTACTCAAATGGCTGGACGACTCCCCCTTATGAGCCTCTCTACCAACTCAACCAACTGTGGGTCGTCCCGCTGTGCCTCGCCAATCCGTCCCAAAAGAGCAGGTTTGACCTTTAACGATGCTAGCAAACCGGGTACAAAGTCAACGGAAGGTCTGAAGTCAAACATCAAGATAAATTCCAAGCTTCGTCGTTCCACGAACAATGGACTCAAGGACAACCTTTTTCTGCTCAAGGCGTCCGCCACCACGTTACCCTTGCCAGGGGTATACGCTATCTCGAAATCATAGGATGCTAAGAACTCCATCCACCTTTGCTGTCTCAAGTTCAAATCCTACTGAGAAAACAAGTACTTCAATGATTTGTGGTCAGTGAACAATTCGAATCTCTCGCCAAGAAGATAATGGCGCCAAATCTTAAGCGCAAAAACAATAGCGGCCAACTCTAGATCATGTGTAGGGTAATTTTTCTCATGCGCTCTCAACTGCCTTCCACCGTAGGCTATTACCCTTCCCTCTTGCATTAAGATTGCGCCCAGTCCTGTCCCACATGCATCGGTATAAACAACAAATGGCTTACTCCCATCTGACAACACTAAGACTGGAGCTGTAGTTAAAGCTCTCTTTAACCGTTGGAACGCATCATCACAATCTACGTCCCATGTGAAGACCAGATTCTTCTTCGTCAAGCGAGTTAATGGAGCTGATATTTTCGTGAAGTCCTTGATAAACTTCCTATAGTAGCCAGCCAACCCCAAGAAACTCCTCACCTCGGTAGCATTCTTCGGAACCTTCCAATCTTGGATGGATACTACCTTCGCGGGATCCACAGCTATCCCTTCCTTAGAGACCACGTGCCCTAAGAACCGCACTTCCTTCCTCCAGAAGTGACATTTAGAGAATTTAGCCTTAAGGCTATGCGCTCGAAGAGTCTCTAACACTTCCCTAAGATGTTGGGCATGCTCTTCTTCACTCTTAGAAAAGACTAAGATGTCATCCACAAAGACCACCACGAACTTATTAAGGTACTCCCTGAACACCCTACTCATCAAATCAACAAAGTATGCAGGGGCGTTCGTCAAACCAAATGGCATCACAAGCCACTCATAGAAACCATCCGGAGTCCTAAAGGCAGTCTTGTCTATGCTATCCTCAACCACTCTCAACTGATGAAACCCCGTGTCCAAGTCCAACTACGAAAACACTGAGGCGCCAACCAACTGATCAAAGAGATCATCAATCCTCGGCAATGGGTGTCTATTCTTCTTTGTGAACTTGTTGAGTTCTCTATAGTCTACACAAAGTCTGAGGGACCCATCCGCCTTCGTGGCAAAAATTACTGGAGCACCCCACTCCGATATACTTCGTCTTATGAACCCCTTCTCAAGCAAATCCCCTACTTGCTTATGGAGTTCCCTGCTCTCACGAGGAGCCATGTGGCGCACTGGCAAAGATACTGGTTTAGCATTGTCTACCAGATATATTCGAAAGTCTATCTCCCGCTTCGAAGGTAAGCCCTTCACCTCCTCAAACACATCCGAGTATTCCCGGACCACTCTAACAGATCGCAAACTCTCGACCGAAGCGTCAAGCGATTCAAGATAACTTAGCATAACAGAATCCATGGGATTATAAGAGATCTCGAGAGTGTTACCCAAGCAGGTCATAAGCCTAACAACTCTCCTTTCGCAATCAAGAACGACACCATTACTGGATAACCAGTCCATTCCCAAAATCAACCCATAGCCCGTGAAGCCCAAAACAAAAGCATCACATCTAAACTCAACGCTAAGTATAGAAATCCTCAAACCCAAACATATCATGGACGAATAAGTGGAGCCCCCAATTGGGTTTGATATAACCAAGGGATCATCTAATAGACTGGTGTCTAAGTGCAGTGACTTAACTAATGATGATGAGATAAACGAATGCGATGCGCCAGAGTCGAATAAAGTTTGAACAGGATGCTCGAGAGAACCAAATTTCAACCTAGACGGTCCTACCCCCATCAGGTATACCAGCCGTGAGGGAATACATCTACCCTCCAGAAGATCCTGTACTTTGTCCTTACCAGTTTGGACAATCCTAATAAGGTGTCCTATTTCTCCAAAACAACTAGCCTTCTCCTTCACATTCTCCTTTCGTGACCTTCTCACCATGATGAGGTTTCGTCCTTTATTTACCTAACAGCTATTTTGAACTTTCCTCCCTCGTCCATCTTAAAGGTACCCACAAGCCCTCCACCTCCTTGGACTAACTTCTTAGCCCGACAAACGTCTAAGTCCCTTGAAGTGGTTCTTCCGTCCTTCATACGGAAGTCCTTATTTATCTTAAAAAGATATCTATACGTGGAGGGGAAATTCAAAGAGAAAGAGGAAGAGATTCAAAACGGAGAATCGAAGGAAGGATATATGGCTCTTGGGGATTATGTTCTTTTCTTTCAAAAACTTTTCTCTTAAAAGACATGTTTTTGAAAATACTTCTTCCAAAAATGTTTTTAGAAAAAAACGGTTTTTCTTAAAGTTTTATCTGTTCTGGTAACCTTCAGCTCTGATACCACGTGTAACACCCCACACCCGCTAAGGTCACTCACTAAGGGAATGCCTTAACTTCGGTGGAGTATTTTAAGTGAATATAGAACAGAAAAATTACAACAAGACAGATATAAGTAATACTTGGAATTTAAAACATCATTTCATTGCAGCAGAAGGTAAACATGTTTGGTTACATATCAAAAACCAACAGGAGTCAAGTACAAAATATCCATCTCGTTAAAACATAAGTACATAATCCCACTACATAACTAATAGCTATAATAGAAAAGATAACCGAGCTTTACTTCAAGAGTCCAAGCTCTAAAGATAGATAAAGCAATCTGATCAAAGCCCACCAGTGCTAGGCCCACTCTGATAACCCGAGGGTTGGGAAAAAGATAAAAACAACGGGGTCAGACATAAGTCTGAGTGAGCCCTATAACTTTAACAATACATTCATTAAAGTAATTAGGGTATGATATAAACTTGGTACGGTGATTACTGGGGATAAATGACTACACTAAGCAGCCAACTAGACATAGGATAAACTAAGATAACGGTAAAGACGCATCTACCCACCCAAGGGTAATTACTACACTGCACCACACCAGTCATTCCTTCTTAAAGGTTGATCCCACCCAAGGACTTAGAAAATTTAACTAGTAGTTTCGTGTACCCCTAGCTGACTACATAGGTGCCGTCTGCCCCTATCTCCACTAGGTGTACCCACTACTCCCCAAGCGATCGGCTCCCTACCGTAGATACCCGTCCTGGCCCCACAGTGGGGTGTATCACTCCCCAAAGTGGCAACCCGATACAATCAACGGTGCACGGCTTATACCTACACGATGCAACAACGTCTTACCTACCAGCCCGGGTCCACACACGCATATGAAAACCGTTGGACTTGCGTTGCCACCGCTAACCCGTTTTGGCCTCTTATAGTCTAGCCCAGTACGCGTGTCCCGTCCTCGACATGGGTCGAGCCCAATAAGATACATATGGGTTACTGGTTGAAATGGGCCCCTACAAGCTACCCACCTAAGCTTGTCCCTTTTTCTAGTGCATCCCACTTAACCCTTTAATTATGTTTAATTACATGTTTCCACTTGGTTAAGTATTCTAATCGTATTTTCTATTGCCACCCAAGGCAACCCACTAGATTTCCACATGCCACCCAAGGCACTTACTTGATTTCCACATGCCACCCAAGGCACTTACTTGATTTCCACATGCCACCCAAGGCACCCACTTAACCCTTTAATCATGTTTAATTACATGTTCCACTTTGGTTAAGTATTCTAATCATATTTTCTATTGCCACCCAAGGCAACCACTAGATTTTTCCACATGCCACCGAAGGCACCCACTTAACCCCTCATGTCCCTCTACATGCTAATATGGTTAAGTGTTTCTTAATTAATTAAGACCGTAACCTTTGTAAAGACCTCTCACATTAGACTATCTTTTATGGTAGCTGGATTTGCCGGTCGGGTCCGGGCAGCCTTAAGCCATAACCGAGTCTAACCTCGTGTCTATACACTTGTCACGTATTTAGTTTATACCTAAGACCTCTCACATTGGGCCAACCATTTGTAGCCGCTGGATTTGCCGGTCAGGTCCGGGCAGTCTTATGCTACAAAAGGGTCCAACCTCGTGTCTTAGTCGATTAATTACACCTAATTAATCACCCCTATAATTTGTATTAATTATCCCTAATTAATTACAAATTTAACGATGTACATAATTGACTCAATTATGTCCATCCACTTTATGGTATGCATAATCATACCAACTTCACACAATGAATATTAACCCCATCGTTCCCCACGTAATACGCTAACATGACATACTTAAAAGGGAAGGTTCATCACAAATGCAATGGGTTCTACTTAGCATAACATTAGCATCATCATGGGTTTTAAAGGTGTCAACTTGCATATATGACCATAGCATCAAACCCAACTAGCATAAATAACCAACCCGAACTTGCATGAATCACATATGTCATAAAGAGGGTAACTTGCATAGATGTTCATGTCATAGACCTATCATAAAGGGATAAACTTGCATGCATGTCATAGGTCTAAAAAGGGATGAACTTGCATATGTTACTCACATCATAAAAAGGGGTAAACATGCATATGTATGCATGACATACAAAGGGGTAAACTTGCATATGTATGCATATCATACAAAGGTGTAAACTTGCACATGTTACTTGCATATAATCAACCACCAAACTTGCATAACATGTCATATATGGACTTGCATATAATCAACCACCAAACTTGCATAACATGTCATATATGAACTTGCATATAATCAAACACCAAACTTGCATAACATGTTATATATGAACTTGCATATAATCAAACACCAAACTTGCATAACATGTTATATATGAACTTGCATATAATCAAACACCAAACTTGCATAACATGTTATATATGAACTTGCATATAATCAAACACCAAACTTGCATAACATGGTGTCATAATGGATCAATGTTTATCATAGTGTTTTGCATCACTAGCATCGTGAACACATAGCATAGATTAAACTCAACTTGCATAACTAGCATCTTGAACATATAACATCAAACTTGCATAACTAACATCATGAACACATAGCATATGATAACATAACTTGCATTGATCAACATTCATAGCCATAACCTCATTATATCCTATCATAATCATTTCAACAATTGGTCATTAAGGCTATAGTACTCACAACTTGTTGATTAGCACTCCTATGAAGAAGATTAATTTGCTAGAGTTGATTAGAAGTTGATTTGAGAAGCTATCTTCCTCTTTAATTTGTTGGTGGCTCCTTCTAGTTGCATTTTGACGGCATAATGACGTTGTCTCCAATTTTAGTATGAATTAGGGTAGTCTTAGGGTGTATTTATAGATTAGTTAAGTGTTTTAGGCCATTAGATTAACCCTAAATAAGATTAGAGCCGTCAGATCTCGTCACTAGCCACCAAAACACATCCCAAAGCTCAAATCAGTGCACCCAGGCCAAACTGACCGATAGGGGGGTCGACCCTTGGGTCGACACATGGGTCGACCCCTTGGGGGGGGGGGGTCGACACCCATGTCGACCCTAGTGTCAACACCCTCTGTCTGGCGGGAATTTTCCCGCCTCTGCTGAAATTTGAATATTTTAAATCTGTTTTGAATTTTCTGAAACTTCGTATGGCCATAACTTCTTCATACGAAGTCCAAATCACGCAAACTCGGACTTTATCTCAACCAGAATTCCGAGACGAACACAATGGCGCAACCCGTTTCCCTTAATTCTCACGTCTGAGATTAATTATTCTTTAATTACTAAACATTAATGTTAAGTTAAATTCGGGGTGTTATATAATATCTTTAATTTTCATTTTGATTTCCACTTTGAATTCGAACTAGGTTGCGAGAAAATGGAATGGGAAATTTGGAGCCTTCGTCGTCGTCAGTTTTTGTGAAGAGAGCGGCGGCTTTAAACTTCTGGGCTAGGGTTTAAGATTTTTAAATATATATATATATATATTATATTTTTAATATTATTTTAATTCGAAAATTTGTGTTCTTACATACGAAACCCAAATCAAACACAACGACTGTCGCTCCAAGCTAAATACCCACATTCCGAACACAATGGCATATGTCCGGTAAGCCAATTCAGCTGTTTCGATAAGTTTTTCTCAAAATTAAAATATAAATCATTATATATTCAGTTTAAACATACATTTTAATTTATCGAGATCACATACGGACTCTATAAATTTCAGAAAAATTATTTATAGCTTCGTATTGATGATACGGTCCTAACAAAACTAATTTCATCAAATTCTGAGATCGTTTGAAAAATGGCCATTCTCTAGTCGATCGAAATTGACTGAAACTGTCAAAACACGTTTTACTTCGCCACACTCACATATTGATTCGAAAAAGTATGAATTTTGGAACCTAGCAACAATTCGACATTCCGGATCCAACAAAAGTGGTTTCGTCGAAAACAGAGGTCATTTGCAAAATTTCCATTTTTAAGGGCCAGCATTTCATAGCGACTATTCTGAATTTTCATCTGGGCATAACTTTTTATCCCCGCTATGAAATTTCAATTTTTCGGATTCATTAGAAAGATATTTTCATATAGATTCTAATATTTTTGGTTTCGCTAAAATCCGGTTTATTTTGAATCCTTTACATTCATTTGAACTTTGAAATCGAAATTTCAAACTACCGCGCCATTTTAATTCCTTTTATAATTAAAAATAAATATTTATATTCTAACGACGATTCAAATAAATATATACGTTCTAACTCTATTCAAAATAAATTTCTCGTCGTTATTATTTAAAATAAATCATTTTAAATATTCAAAATTCGCTAAAATTTCCAAAATAAAATTTTTAAATTGGCTCGGATTTCCGTGTTATTACAATCACTGTAGCACCCATCAAGACTCCTGGCCTCCCTTTCAAATGGGTACCATCTAAAAATATCATAGGCCGGCAATGTTTGAAGCCAAGAATACAAGCACCTAAACAAGCAAACACTCTCTCAAACTGATTTGTAGAAGAGTCAACATTCCTAGCGAATACGAACCAGGATTGTGAGTCTGTAGTGCACCTAAGTACCAAGACAAATCATTGCACGACATTGCATCATTACCATACAATTCCATTAAAGCTAGTTGCTTTCCTTTGTAAGAAAAATTCAAATTAAACTCTCTTCGAAAATCAGCCATTGTGTCCTTTGGTTTTTTACTCAGATGATCTCTAATTTCATCTATTATCAATGATTTAACAAATGAGCTAGATAAGGTTGGGTTATTCAAATTTGTTAGGCCCCCTCCGCAAGAATGTTCAACAACCAAATTTCTAATGAAAAACCTACGTAGTTGGCCAACATCACAAGAAGCATGCACTTTAAACATACAACCAGAAGAAGACGATGAGCAAATAGTTGTGATCCTAATAACACTGTTCTTAAGATAATGTAACTCATGACCTGATTTAATTTGATAGGCCATTAAGAATTCTCTGAACTCATTGGCGCCTCCAGAACAAAAACTGGTAAAATCAGAAAATTTTAATGTAGATCCTCTTTTCGTCAAATCTTTTAAGTAACTCTTCCTATGAACGACAATGTTCGCACCCAAACATTGATTAGAAGACGAAAGAGTTGAAACATTAGTAGAAAGTGCAGAAGAACCATCAATCACATTTTCCAACAGAAATTCCTTCAACTTAGCATCAAAACAGAAAAAACAGTCTTCTTATGTAATTGAAATAAAACAATACTTTGAAGATCAGATTCACTCTAAAATATTTTAGTTCTACCCTCAAACACATAGCTAATTTCAATTGACTTAGGAGTAAGTTGAGACCAATACTCACATATTTCGTTTTGCAAATCATACAATGAGCAATTAACCGACAACTGAATATTGAAAGAGGTATCATTGAAGACAAGTACGACAAGGAGAGTGCCTCACCACTAGAACAAATAAGTAATGTGAAAAAATCAGTTAGCCAAGTAAAAAGATGCAAACATATACCAATAAACAATAAAACATGGGTAATACATTAAAAATGATACCTAAATAAATAGTAAAATGATACCTACAAACTACTGCACTTTCAAAGGAAAGGGAAGAAACTGATACCATAAAAATTACTAAAATGATAATTAAAAAAT
The DNA here is from genome assembly GCA_030737875.1 of Allium sativum. Taxonomy (NCBI): domain Eukaryota; kingdom Viridiplantae; phylum Streptophyta; class Magnoliopsida; order Asparagales; family Amaryllidaceae; genus Allium; species Allium sativum. Next base: position 323,936,712 of record CM060920.1, on the reverse strand, counting down.
GATTTAGTTAAGTTTTCCTGAAAACAGTCCTAACGAAAAAACAATCAAAGTAACAGTTATACTTATTTAGATTAAAAGAAGTTTTAATCTAAAACAGATTTAATTCAGCAATGCATTTACAAACCAATTACAACACTTAAAAAAACAATAAACAAGAATAAACGTAATGAATTAAACAATAAAATTGAAATCTAAAAAAAGTAAAAACTAATACCTGCTTGTATTGCCAGTAAAATCCATGAATTACCGATAGAAGCAGTAAAAAACTATCGGAAACAGCGAAAGAATCGTATGATAAATGCAAATTGAATCGATAAAATCAGCCCTAAACCTAATGTGCAATTGATTTTCCTATACAATTCTTGAGAGGTTGATTTTCCATTCAGAATTGTGCGTTGAATTGCAATTTTAGATCTCGTTTTTATGCTATCGGTAAATAAATTTGATTTGAAAAAATGGAAGAATAAGACTAGCGATCAATGGCGGCGAGATACAAATTTTCTTCGATGAGAGATAGTTGATGAAAGAAGGAAATAGCACGCGTGATTTACGGATCAAAATTTTGTTGAATGAAGGAAATAGCCCACGTGAAGAAGATAAGAATTATATATTGTCCTTATGAGAAAAATTTAAGTGGGCTGTCCTTATGGTTAAAAAAGCCTTCAATTTTCTCCTTGTAAATATTTTCCTGTAATAGGAATTGATCTTCATGCTTTCACACAAAAAACAATTTTATAGTTTGCAAGTTTCAAGACACAAAGGTGAAAAAAATTGAAATGGAGTACAACTGTGATTGAAAGATAAACATTTGAACGACCAAGTCCTAATCACCTAAACCCAAATGAAAAGATGTAAAAGGCAATTTAAAATGACCGTTGATAAATTCATCACCAAAAATAATGGCTGGGGAGTTAATTGATTTGAAACAGCAACGCATCCTTGAGCAATATCAATTTGACATAAATCTACTCAAACAAAGCCACAAAGATCAAATCTGAATTTGTCAAGGATCCAAGATAAATTGAACGTAGCAAGATCTGCCGATTCTGCCCAAAACTCGAGGAACTGAACTCGTAAATCAAGATTCAAGGAGCTCATCTTTGACTACCAACACGGCAACATCGCTGGAGCTCAACTTCGATTTCCAAAACTTGAGGGCTAAAACTCTTTAGTTGATTGATTCTATTTGGTTTGTGATTGTTTTGATTTTCCAATGGTTATGGGATTAAATTTAAATCAGACTGACATAGTTTTGATTTGAAGTTGAAGGGTTTTCATTAATTTTGATTTTTGAATCTGAAGCGGGTTCTTTATTGGGAAGCAAAATGATAAAGGGGAGGAGACATAACAGATAGATGGGAAGAATTTAATAAGAGAAAAAATCTTTTAACCTTGGGCTGCAGCCCAGGCCAGCTCACCGCTAGATCCGCCATTGGGCTCATTAAAATATATATTTTCTTTTCCACACTACTTAAGCCAAATTTGAGATACATATCAGCGGTCACTATATGGACTTACATATAAATTAAAAAATTTACCAAACAGAAGATTCATTTACTTTACTTTGAATATAAGAACATATAGACGTTACAAGTACATAACTACTACTCTATTGGTTTCCTATGGAGTGGACAAAATCAAGGGTTTTCCTCAAACAATTAGTTTATTATACAACCTGCTTAGTAAAATAGATAAGTACAAGTTTGTTGTCTACTTGTATAAGTTGTTCCGGTTCGAATGCTTTCAAGTATCAACATAATTTAGCTTTTTACTTCAAAAAAAAAATATTTATAAAAAAACAATAAGAAACGCGTGACTTTGTCCAAGATCTCATTTTTTCAGTAGGTGAAGACAAAATAGGAAATCATCTTGTCTATTATATTAAAACCCCCATCAAAATCAGGATCAAGATATCATCCAAAACTACATGATTTTTTTGTATATCCTACCAAAGATTATATAATAAATCTTCCAACCCTATTTTCAATTATTACTTTTATCGCATCGCTATCACTTTATTGTTTTGTTTATCAATGTTTAAAATAAGAAAAAAAATCTTGAGTTATTCTCTACCTAAATTAACTAAGATGCTATGTATTTTTTTAAATAATTAGACTCTTATATAGCAGTTTTCTTTTTATGAAAATTTAATAGTCTAAAACTCCTTTAGATAATAATAATCACTAGATTCCCCCTATCAACTCCATATTCAACCCAAAAAAAAATCACTTATAGACAAATAAGATGCTCTTAGATGGTCTAGCGGTGTATTTTCAGATCCAAAATCGCTGACTTATTTTATATATAACAGTCTTTGTTGACTTTTCATGGAGTTTTTCATTTTAATATGCCAGTTACTTAGTATTCTTATTAGTTAGTATCGTGTAATGACTAAATCCATTATGATTCTTGGTTTGGAAAAATTAGGAAATAAGTTTGAACGATACCATGCGTTGGAAAGAAATAAAATAAAATGATTGCCATCACAGTATGATTGACATAGAAATGTGATTATTTTATGCTCTTATATCTTATCTTTTGTATATAAATAAATATTACTTGGTTATTGTTTTGTCACTTTTACATATATTCCAACCCAGCCCGCATGCAACCAGAAAAGTAGAGAAATAGAGATCAAATTGCTATATATTTACATTTTGAAGAATTGTAGATGAAGATCTCACATCTACTGTTGTTGGACAAGAAAATGATTGATAAAAGGCCATGCACATCTCAAATTAAAGGAGGCTTGCAAGAGAAAAGGAGAAAAGTCCTAGAACTTGTTCCAAATGACAAAAGGCCTAAAACTTACTTGAAATAGCGAGGCCCATTTGTAATTAGGGTTAGGGTGTGGCTATCTCCTATAAATACCCTTGTAATATCATTGTAGCCACCATCCTATTTTTCTATCTTAACCACCATTAATAAAAGTTCTTCTTCTTCTTTTATTTTCTAGCATTTTTCTTTTTCTTAGCAATTGGTGTTGTCTTCACAATTAGTTTTGGTAGAACACCAATTGTATTTTACATTTTTTTATTAGCGATTAGTTGTTTGATTAGTTTCAACGACAATCCTAATTTTACTTTTTATCGTTCTTCTTTTTCTGCAATTTTAATTTCTGCATTTTATTTGTATTTTGCATTTTATTTTCCAAGCAATTTGTGCCATCTATTCAATTAGATTTGATAGAGCTCAAGTTGTCTTTGCTATTTTATTTTCATTAGTGATTAATTGTTTGATTAGATTCAATGATAATCCTAATTTTGCAATTTCAATTTGTTTTTATTTCAACCAAATCTCCAAACTTCGTCTAACTCGCCCAAGAGATTAGATAAATAATTTGATTTTAATTTTCCTCCCTGTGATTCGACCTGCATACTACACGATCTGTGCGCTTGCAGTATTATTCCATAAATTGCGCTTTTTTAACCCATAGGGAAGCGACGATCAAGTTTTTGGCGCCGTTGCCGGGAGGTAACGATTAAATTTTATTATTTATTTAATTTCTGATTCGTGTTAGCTTTATTTTTATTTTTTTCCCTTTTGTTTTCTTGTATATATAGAAAAAAAAATCCCTATTAGTTGATTTGGTATTATGTGCTGATACCGTAATCTTCTAAATAAGAAAAAAAAATCTTGCCAGTTTTCCTTGATTTTCCTTTCATTTTCATTGTTTATTTCTTTCTCTTTTTACAATTTTTTTTTCTTTTTTACAATCTCATATCTTCCTTATTTCTTTCCTCGTTTCCATTTTGTTTCACTTTTTCCCATTCATTTCTTTCCCTTTCTTCTTGTTCAAATTTACTTTAAAAAAAATAAAACAAAACTTGCATTTTTTTATTGATTGCTTTCCAATTATTTTTCTTTTTCATCTCCTACAATCTCTCTTTCCATTCTTTTTCATTTATTTCTTTCCTATTCTCTCCTTCACAAAAAAAAAACTTGCCAATTTTTCTTAATTTCTTTATACTTTTCAATTTCCTTTCTTTTTCCATTTATTTTTCCTTCCCTACAAACTCTTTCCTTTTTACAAATTATTAAAAAAAGCAGTCATTTTTGCAACCTTTGTTTTTCTTGATTGATTTCTTTCTTTCCTCTCTACCTTGTGATAAATTCTCTACTTGAATAATTAGATCTCTTCCTGTAACAACCCGTATTTCTGATAACCTGTTATAACGTAAATCGAGGCAGAATTTAATTTTATAAATCTGAATCAAGGGAAACGGGCTATGCCATTGCGTTCGTCTCGGAAAAATACGCGAAATAGAGTCCGAGTTTTCGAAAATCGGAGTCCGTATGACCCGATTAAGACCCAATGAAGTTTTCAGAAAATTTCAAGTTCAAAACAGATTTCGAATTTCGGGTTCAAAATTCGAAAAAGGGTAAGATTGGGCCAGGCGGGAAAATTCCCGCCAGAGCACCCAAGTCGACAGCCCTGTCGACTTGGGAGTCGACTTGGTTGACCCAAGTCGACAGCCCTGTCGACTTGGCTGTCGACTTGGCTCAGTCGGGCAGTTTTGCCTGGTGCACCATTTTGGGAGTTGTGTTGAGTTTGGGGGCCAGATTCGGTTTTAAGGGCTGAGATTGGAACTAGGGTTTAATCCTAAGGCTAAAACTAATCCTAATCTCTATAAATAAGACCCTAACCTAACCCTAAATCATCATTATTCATTCAAGTAACTAAACTATGGCAAAATCATTCCTCTCATGGCCTCCACTCTCTTCATAAAATTCCTAAGTCATTTCTATGAGAGATTTTCCATGCATACAAGTGTTTTCAAGCTTGTATGAGCATCATTAGCTTGCATTCAAGTGAAATTTCCATATTTACATCATAAAGCAAGGGTTTTGATCATTTTGGCTCAAGGGTTTTTCTATTAGAGCTTGCATTTTGGGTCTATTTGATTGCATAAGGGCTTTGTCATATTTTTGTGTCTTCATAAGCATTGTAAGCCCTTTTCTACTTTCATATTTAAACTCTAAAGTTAAATGAATGATGCAAGTTTGGTTGATCATTATGATATGCAAGTTTGCCATGATATGCAAGTTTACTATGTCATGTTATGCAAGTTTGATATGTTATGATATGCAAGCTTATCATGTTATGTTATGCAAGTATGCCATGTTATGATATGCAAGTTTACCATGTTATGCTATGCAAGTTTGCCATGTTGTGATATGCAAGTTTATCATGTTATGTTATGCAAGTTTGATATGCAAGTTTGTCATATGATATGCAAGTTATGTTAGGCAAGTTTGGGTTGATCATTTTGCTCATGTTATCATGTTATGCAAGCTTATCTTAGGTTTATGAGCTTAAAGCTTCAAGCTTTATGCTAAGGTTGCATTTTGGCAATCATGTAAGTTATCATATCCCTTATGATAACTTGCATGTGAGGCTAAATGCGAACTTATGGCAACTTTTACATGTCATTTATCACCATGTATCACCAATATGCTAAGTTTGGTTTTATGCATGCTTTTGAGGCCTAAAAATGTAATATGCAGGTATATGAACATATGTACATTTCATATGCCACCATGATTAAACTTGTGGCTTCAACACCTTTATGTCATGATTATGCCAAGTTCCCTCTTTCTATCCTTTATGCGCTATTGCGATATGTAAGCGATGGGATTGCGTTTGGGGTTGGGTAAACTTAACGGACATAAAACATAAGATTGGGAATTTACCTATTAAGTTAGGTCTACCCATTGTGAATTTACCTATTAAGTTAGGCCTACCCAAATGCTTGAAAACTTGTAATATGTTTGGTAAAAATAATAGACATGACACTTAGAAAATATAAGTGTGGCCAACTCGAGGTTGGGTTGAGTTTGTAGCATAAATCTACCCGGAACCAACCGGCTTAACTAGTGGCTACAAACAATAGGACCCAATGTGAGAAGTTGGTCAAGTTGTGCTTGAACCCGAGGTTAGACTAGGTTGTGGTGTAAAGCTACCCGGACCCGCCCGGCTTAACTAGTAACCACAACGAGGTCTAATGTGAGAGGTTAAGGTGCATTAAATTAATTAATGCTACATGATAAGGTTAAGTAAATTTGATTTATGACACTTAACCAATTTGACATGAATGGGTAGGTTAAGTGAAACCGGGCTTGATTTCTTAATGACACTTAACCGTAAAATACGACTAGTGGTTAGGGTTAAGTTAACCTACACTTAACCAATCTGAACTCGGTAATCTAACGAGGTTAAGTTGAACTATACTTAACCAACTCAACTCAGTAATTTGATAAGGCTAAGAACCAATTTGATAACTGGTCTGGATAAACTAACTTGATTGATAAATTAAACGAACCGGTTTTGCGGATCTGTAGGACCCACACCAAGTTAGGCAAGTTTGTAAATCTGTTATCTGATCCGTTAGTCTGAAAACTGATCGTCTGAACTTTGTATGTCTGAACTCTGTTAATAAGTTAATCTGAATCTGATAGTCTGGGGACACAAGGGGGAATACTTGTGTCATTTGTTGTTTGGGACCCATATTAGTCAGTAACCCTTTCTGGTATCAAAACTTTGACCCAACTGTAGGTAGGGTCCGGGCACGCTTACTGAACTAATTATAAGTGGTTCATTCTGATAATGGCGATGGGTGTTGATGGTGCGTTACAACCGGGTCATGTGCGTGCATGGATCCCGGTCTGCCTCTGAGGATGTAAGACGCCGTGACATCTGTATATATGCCTGTGCCAATTGGTTGCCACTTTAGGGAGTGATACACCCTATCGTGGGGCCGACATAGGGTATTTATGTATTAGGGAGCCGATCGCTTGGGTAGGATTTAGGGTACACTTAGCTTTGTCTAATTCTGTTGGTACCGTCTGTTTTGTTGGGTGGTAACACCCGTCTATTTCTGCGTGGTACCGTCTGTTAGGGTGGTAAAGGCCCACTACTAGTGTACACCTAATTGTAGTATTCCGTTTCTGTACTCTGTTCTGTTAGGGTGGTAAAGGCCCATTATTGTTAGCATTCCGTTTCTGTACTTTATCTGTTAGGGTGGTAAAAGCCCATTTTTCCCGAACTCTATCTATAGACCATTCTGTTCCGTCCTGTTTCGAAGTAGACATTAGGGTAACACCTAATCCTGTTATACTAGTATTGGTACTAAGAAGTTGGATCTTGACTTAGGTCAACACCTGATATTGGGCCAAGTTTAGGCCAAGGGATAAATTCTTGTTTATACATGACATGTTAGAATGCTGGTACACCTGTGGTGAAAAACTTCACCTTGATTATGTGATGACTCCTTTGAACTATCTGTTAGGTATTCACCATGCTAGTATGTAATTATCCTTATGTTCATCCCTGCTTCTCATGCCAGTTAACTTTATCAGTTTACATTGATTGTAGTAGGGCTTACTCAGTCTTTTTGACTGACCTGTTTTCTTTCGCCTCTTTTCTTCCGTTTGCCCCCCCAGGTTCTCAGGGAGGGAATATTGGAGCTTAGCTTGGATTTCTGATCGCTTGCTTGTGGGATTTTAGCTCATGTACGGTCTTGACATGAAGCTAGCTATGGTTATCACTTATTTTGGGGATAGTACTTACGTATTTCAGTATTTCAGTGATGTTGTTTTTATCTAGACTTGTGTATTTGGAAAGTTGACATTATGTTGTACCAGACTTGTTTTGAAATAGTTTGAAATCTTCCGCTGTTTTACTTATCTTATTTACTCTGTTTACATATATACATATGTTCTTGTTCTGCCTTGATATATCATTATGCATGTTTACCCGGTACAAACGCCCCTCCAAAGTCAGAGTGCTTGCAAGAGCCACCCTGGCGGAGTTGGGGTGTTACATTTGGTATCAGAGCATATGGTTTACGAGAAGGAACAAAAAGGTTTTTGAAACTTTTGGAAAACTATTTTCAAAACCAAGTATAAAGTATTTTCCAAAGAAAAGTCTAGTTTATTTTAAAGGCGATTCCCCAAAAAGCCATTAGCAAAATTCCTTCGTCTTTCTCCATTCTGAATCTATCTTTTCCTTCGTTTCAGTATGGCCGATAACTTTGCTATTCCGGAGGGAGTACACGTACCTGTTTGGTATAGGAGACTTTTGGAGGCTAGGGCGACCGAAGTCGGCCCCGCAGATGTTCCTCCTCCTCCTCCTCCAGTAGTTAATGTTGCTCCTCCTCCTGTCGCTGAGGTTCCTCTTCCTCCTCCCCCTTAGCATCCTCAAGCTGACTTCGCAAAGACTTGCAAAGATTTCAAAGCAATGGGTGGCAAGAACTTTCAAGGCACTAAGACTTTTGTAGAGGCCAGAAATTGGTTGAAAGAGACTGAGGATTTATTTGCTATCTTTTGGTTAGACGATCAGAGGAAGATCTTGTTGGCGGTTTGGCTTATGAAGGATGAAGCCGCTTATTGGTGGGAAGTCACCAATGGTACTAGGCCTGTTGAGACTTGGGCCGATTTCAGGGCAAGGTTCGTGCTTAAGTTTCTGTCTTCTGCTGAAGAGAATTTGCAAATGGAGAGGTTTATTGCTTTGAAGCAAGGAGACATGTCTGTCAAAGAATATGTGAACAAGTTCAATCAGTTAGCTCGTTTTGGCTTGGATATGGTGAGTACTACTCAGAAGAAGGCTCTTCGTTTTGCTAGAGGATTGAATGAGCCGTTACAGGAGTTAGCTATGTCTCAAGTGCCTATGGGGGCCATGTTTGAGAGTTTGGTAGATATGGCCCTACTCAATGAAGAGAACAAGAGTGCAAAGAAGGAGGTCAAGGTGAATGAGTCTTAAAACAAGAAAACGGGGCCCAAAAAGGAAATGCAAAAGAAGGAGGAGAAGTCTGAAGATAAGAAGGAAAAGAAGTGCTTTACTTGTGGAAGCTCAACTCATCTAAACAAGGATTGCAGAAAGAGGAAGGGCACTTGCTTTAACTGTGGAGAGATGGGACACTTCACTAGGGACTGCTCGAAGAAGAAAGGGACTACATCGGAAGGAGCGGTGAATACTCGCATGGCGAGTGAATAGATTAGGGCTAGAATAATTTGTCTATAGGATGTTTAATTTTCCTTGTCTGATTTTCAGTTTGAAACTCTTTTTCTGGTATATTGATTCTTTAATGGAAACTCGGTACTTTAATGCTAGTCTTGCTTCTGATCTAGTAATAGTCTCAAACTCCCTGAGAGTTATAACTCATCTGTTTGTGATAAATTGGGGTTTGAGAGTATCTGTGTTGGGCATGAGGGTGACTATGACGAATACATTCTGGGTTTCTACCATGCTTAGTTTCCTAAGAATCATTTGGGGAAATCTGATCTGTACTAGTAGTCTGTAAGTATATGTACCAAGTTTTTGTTTTATCTATACTCGCTTCCATCACTCGACTGTATCTTGTTGAGATAGGAATCCTATGGATGTAAACATGTGTTTGAGACATGTTATGTTTGATGGTTGCAAGTGGATGCAAGCGGTTGCTAGTGGATGCATAAACACACACTAGGCACTAGATCGGCTTGAAATACACTCTCATATTGTATATGGACGTGTGTACATTTTCAATTCTTATGGTTGCAAGATGGTTAATTCAGCACATGGATGTTGCATATGGACGAATGTTTGTGCACACATATAGTATTATATGATTAGGACTATTTGCATACATAATGGATTCATTTCACTAACATACTTTGCATTGAGGATCTTTGCATTAGATAAGAACATATACACACACCTTTTGCATATGTTCATACCGCATTAGAATCTTTAAGGACAATGATTGCTCGTGAATGATGATTTGAGTAGATGGATGATGGATGGTAGGATGCGTTCTTCCTAACTTGAAGATTTCGAGGACGAAATCCTTTAAGGAGGGGAGAATGTAACAACCCGTATTTCTGATAACCTAATATAACGTAAATCGAGGCAGAATTTAATTTATAAATCTGAATCAAGGGAAACGGGCTATGCCATTGCGTTCGTCTCGAAAAAATACGCGAAATAGAGTCCGAGTTTTCGAAAATCGGAGTCTGTATGACCCGATTAAGGCCCAATGAAGTTTTCAGAAAATTTCAAGTTCAAAACAGATTTCGAATTTCGGGTTCAAAATTCGAAAAAGGGTCAGATTGGGCTAGGCGGGAAAATTCCCGCCAGAGCACCCAAGTCGACAGCCCTGTCGACTTGGGAGTCGACTTGGTTGACCCAAGTCGACAGCCCTGTCGACTAGGCTCAGCCGGGCAGTTTTGCCTGGTGCACCATTTTGGGAGTTGTGTTGAGTTTGGGGGCCAGATTCGGTTTTAAGGGCTGAGATTGGAAATAGGGTTTAATCCTAAGGCTAAAACTAATCCTAATCTCTATAAATAAGACCCTAACCTAACCCTAAATCATCATTATTCATTCAAGTAACTAAACTATAGCAAAATCATTCCTCTCATGGCCTCCACTCTCTTCATAAAATTCCTAATTCATTTCTATGAGAGATTTTCCATGCATACAAGTGTTTTCAAGCTTGTATGAGCATCATTAGCTTGCATTCAAGTCAAGTTTCCATATTTACATCATAAAGCAAGGGTTTTGATCATTTTGGCTCAAGGGTTTTTCTATTAGAGCTTGCATTTTGGGTCTATTTGATTGCATAAGGGCTTTGTCATATTTTTGTGTCTTCATAAGCATTGTAAGCCCTTTTCTACTTTCATATTTAAAATCTAAAGTTAAATGAATGATGCAAGTTTGGTTGATCATTATGATATGCAAGTTTGCCATGATATGCAAGTTTACTATGTCATGTTATTCAAGTTTGATATGTTATGATATGCAAGCTTATCATGTTATGTTATGCAAGTATGCCATGTTATGATATGCAAGTTTACCATGTTATGCTATGCAAGTTTGCCATGTTGTGATATGCAAGTTTATCATGTTATGTTATGCAAGTTTGATATGCAAGTTTGTCATATGATATGCAAGTTATGTTAGGCAAGTTTGGGTTGATCATTTTGCTCATGTTATCATGTTATGCAAGCTTATCTTGGGTTTATGAGCTTAAAGCTTCAAGCTTTATGCTAAGGTTGCATTTTGGCAATCATGTAAGTTATCATATCCCTTATGATAACTTGCATGTGAGGCTAAATGCGAACTTATGGCAACTTTTACATGTCATTTATCACCATGTATCACCAATATGCTAAGTTTGGTTTTATGCATGCTTTTGAGGCCTAAAAATGTAATATGCAAGTATATGAACATATGTACATTTCATATGCCACCATGATTAAACTTGTGGCTTCAACACCTTTATGTCATGATTATGCCAAGTTCCCTCTTTCTATCCTTTATGCGCTATTGCGATATGTAAGCGATGGGATTGCGTTTGGGGTTGGGTAAACTTAACGGACATAAAACATAAGATTGGGAATTTACCTATTAAGTTAGGTCTACCCATTGTGAATTTACCTATTAAGTTAGGCCTACCCAAATGCTTGAAAACTTGTAATATGTTTGGTAAAAATAATAGATATGACACTTAGAAAATATAAGTGTGGCCAACTCGAGGTTGGGTTGAGTTTGTAGCATAAATCTACCCGGAACCAACCGGCTTAACTAGTGGCTACAAACAATAGGACCCAATGTGAGAAGTTGGTCAAGTTGTGCTTGAACCCGAGGTTAGACTAGGTTGTGGTGTAAAGCTACCCGGACCCGCCCGGCTTAACTAGTAACCACAACGAGGTCTAATGTGAGAGGTTAAGGTGCATTAAACTAATTAATGCTACATGATAAGGTTAAGTAAATTTGATTTATGACACTTAACCAATTTGACATGAATGGGTAGGTTAAGTGAAACCGGGCTTGATTTCTTAATGACACTTAACCGTAAAATACGACTAGTGGTTAGGGTTAAGTTAACCTACACTTAACCAATCTGAACTCGGTAATCTAACGAGGTTAAGTTGAACTATACTTAACCAACCCAACTCAGTAATTTGATAAGGCTAAGAACCAATTTGATACCTGGTCTGGATAAACTAACTTGATTGATAAATTAAACGAACCGGTTTTGCGGATCTGTAGGACCCACACCAAGTTAGGCAAGTTTGTAAATCTGTTATCTGATCCGTTAGTCTGAAAACTGATCGTCTGAACTTTGTATGTCTGAACTCTGTTAATAAGTTAATCTGAATCTGATAGTCTGGGGACACAAGGGGGAATACTTGTGTCATTTGTTGTTTGGGACCCATATTAGTCAGTAACCCTTTCTGGTATCAAAACTTTGACCCAACTGTAGGTAGGGTCCGGGCACGCTTACTGAACTAATTATAAGTGGTTCATTCTGATAATGGCGATGGGTGTTGATGGTGCGTTCCAACCGGGTCATGTGCGTGCATGGATCCCGGTCTGCCTCTGAGGATGTAAGACGCCGTGACATCTGTATATATGCCTGTGCCAATTGGTTGCCACTTTAGGGAGTGATACACCCTATCGTGGGGCCGACATAGGGTATTTATGTATTAGGGAGCCGATCGCTTGGGTAGGATTTAGGGTACACTTAGCTTTGTCTAATTCTGTTGGTACCGTCTGTTTTGTTGGGTGGTAACACCCGTCTATTTCTGCGTGGTACCTTCTGTTAGGGTGGTAAAGGCCCACTACTAGTGTACACCTAATTGTAGTATTCCGTTTCTGTACTCTGTTCTGTTAGGGTGGTAAAGGCCCATTATTGTTAGCATTCCGTTTCTGTACTTTATCTGTTAGGGTGGTAAAAGCCCATTTTTCCCGAACTCTATCTATAGACCATTCTATTCCGTCCTGTTTCGAAGTAGACATTAGGGTAACACCTAATCCTGTTATACTAGTATTGGTACTAAGAAGTTGGATCTTGACTTAGGTCAACACCTGATATTGGGCCAAGTTTAGGCCAAGGGATAAATTCTTGTTTATACATGACATGTTAGAATGCTGGTACACCTGTGGTGAAAAACATCACCTTGATCATGTGATGACTCCTTTGAACTATCTGTTAGGTATTCACCATGCTAGTATGTAATTATCCTTATGTTCATCCCTGCTTCTCATGCCAGTTAACTTTATCAGTTTACATTGATTGTAGTAGGGCTTACTCAGTCTTTTTGACTGACCTGTTTTCTTTCGCCTCTTTTCTTCCGTTTGCCCCCCCAGGTTCTCAGGGAGGGAATATTGGAGCTTAGCTTGGATTTCTGATCGCTTGCTTGTGGGATTTTAGCTCATGTACGGTCTTGACATGAAGCTAGCTATGGTTATCACTTATTTTGGGGATAGTACTTACGTATTTCAGTATTTCAGTGATGTTGTTTTTATCTAGACTTGTGTATTTGGAAAGTTGACATTATGTTGTACCAGACTTGTTTTGAAATAGTTTGAAATCTTCCGCTGTTTTACTTATCTTATTTACTCTGTTTACATATATACATATGTTCTTGTTCTGCCTTGATATATCATTATGCATGTTTACCCGGTACAAACGCCCCTCCAAAGTCAGAGTGCTTGCAAGAGCCACCCTGGCGGAGTTGGGGTGTTACATTTGGTATCAGAGCATATGGTTTACGAGAAGGAACAAAAAGGTTTTTGAAACTTTTGGAAAACTATTTTCAAAACCAAGTATAAAGTATTTTCCAAAGAAAAGTCTAGTTTATTTTAAAGGCGATTCCCCAAAAAGCCATTAGCAAAATTCCTTCGTCTTTCTCCATTCTGAATCTATCTTTTCCTTCGTTTCAGTATGGCCGATAACTTTGCTATTCCGGAGGGAGTACACGTACCTGTTTGGTATAGGAGACTTTTGGAGGCTAGGGCGACCGAAGTCGGCCCCGCAGATGTTCCTCCTCCTCCTCCTCCAGTAGTTAATGTTGCTCCTCCTCCTGTCGCCGAGGTTCCTCATCCTCCTCCCCCTTAGCATCCTCAAGCTGACTTCGCGAAGACTTGCAAAGATTTCAAAGCAATGGGTGGCAAGAACTTTCAAGGCACTGAGACTTTTGTAGAGGCCAGAAATTGGTTGAAAGAGACTGAGGATTTATTTGCTATCTTTTGGTTAGACGATCAGAGGAAGATCTTGTTGGCGGTTTGGCTTATGAAGGATGAAGCCGCTTATTGGTGGGAAGTCACCAATGGTACTAGGCCTGTTGAGACTTGGGCCGATTTCAGGGCAAGGTTCGTGCTTAAGTTTCTGTCTTCTGCTGAAGAGAATTTGCAAATGGAGAGGTTTATTGCTTTGAAGCAAGGAGACATGTCTGTCAAAGAATATGTGAACAAGTTCAATCAGTTAGCTCGTTTTGGCTTGGATATGGTGAGTACTACTCAGAAGAAGGCTCTTCGTTTTGCTAGAGGATTGAATGAGCCGTTACAGGAGTTAGCTATGTCTCAAGTGCCTATGGGGGCCACGTTTGAGAGTTTGGTAGATATGGCCCTACTCAATGAAGAGAACAAGAGTGCAAAGAAGGAGGTCAAGGTGAATGAGTCTTAAAACAAGAAAACGGGGCCCAAAAAGGAAATGCAAAAGAAGGAGGAGAAGTCTGAAGATAAGAAGGAAAAGAAGTGCTTTACTTGTGGAAGCTCAACTCATCTAAACAAGGATTGCAGAAAGAGGAAGGGCACTTGCTTTAACTGTGGAGAGATGGGACACTTCACTAGGGACTGCCCGAAGAAGAAAGGGACTACATCGGAAGGAGCGGTGAATACTCGCATGGCGAGTGAATAGATTAGGGCTAGAATAATTTGTCTGTAGGATGTTTAATTTTCCTTGTCTGATTTTCAGTTTGAAACTCTTTTTCTGGTATATTGATTCTTTAATGGAAACTCGGTACTTTAATGCTAGTCTTGCTTCTGATCTAGTAATAGTCTCAAACTCCCTGAGAGTTATAACTCATCTGTTTGTGATAAATTGGGGTTTGAGAGTATCTGTGTTGGGCATGAGGGTGACTATGACGAATACATTCTGGGTTTCTACCATGCTTAGTTTCCTAAGAATCATTTGGGGAAATCTGATCTGTATTAGTAGTCTGTAAGTATATGTACCAAGTTTTTGTTTTATCTATACTCGCTTCCATCACTCGACTGTATCTTGTTGAGATAGGAATCCTATGGATGTAAACATGTGTTTGAGACATGTTATGTTTGATGGTTGCAAGTGGATGCAAGCGGTTGCTAGTGGATGCATAAACACACACTAGGCACTAGATCGGCTTGAAATACACTCTCATATTGTATATGGTCGTGTGTACATTTTCAATTCTTATGGTTGCAAGATGGTTAATTCAGCACATGGATGTTGCATATGGACGAATGTTTGTGCACACATATAGTATTATATGATTAGGACTATTTGCATACATAATGGATTCATTTCACTAACATACTTTGCATTGAGGATCTTTGCATTAGATAAGAACATATGCACACACCTTTTGCATATGTTCATACCGCATTAGAATCTTTAAGGACAATGATTGCTCGTGAATGATGATTTGAGTAGATGGATGATGGATGGTAGGATGCGTTCTTCCTAACTTGAAGATTTCGAGGACGAAATCCTTTAAGGAGGGGAGAATGTAACAACCCGTATTTCTGATAACCTAATATAACGTAAATCGAGGCAGAATTTAATTTATAAATCTGAATCAAGGGAAACGGGCTATTCCATTGCGTTCGTCTCGGAAAAATACGCGAAATAGAGTCCGAGTTTTCGAAAATCGGAGTCTGTATGACCCGATTAAGGCCCAATGAAGTTTTCAGAAAATTTCAAGTTCAAAACAGATTTCGAATTTCGGGTTCAAAATTCGAAAAAGGGTCAGATTGGGCTAGGCGGGAAAATTCCCGCCAGAGCACCCAAGTCGACAGCCCTGTCGACTTGGGAGTCGACTTGGTTGACCCAAGTCGACAGCCCTGTCGACTAGGCTCAGCCGGGCAGTTTTGCCTGGTGCACCATTTTGGGAGTTGTGTTGAGTTTGGGGGCCAGATTCGGTTTTAAGGGCTGAGATTGGAACTAGGGTTTAATCCTAAGGCTAAAACTAATCCTAATCTCTATAAATAAGACCCTAACCTAACCCTAAATCATCATTATTCATTCAAGTAACTAAACTATAGCAAAATCATTCCTCTCATGGCCTCCACTCTCTTCATAAAATTCCTAAGTCATTTCTATGAGAGATTTTCCATGCATACAAGTGTTTTCAAGCTTGTATGAGCATCATTAGCTTGCATTCAAGTCAAGTTTCCATATTTACATCATAAAGCAAGGGTTTTGATCATTTTGGCTCAAGGGTTTTTCTATTAGAGCTTGCATTTTGGGTCTATTTGATTGCATAAGGGCTTTGTCATATTTTTGTGTCTTCATAAGCATTGTAAGCCCTTTTCTACTTTCATATTTAAACTCTAAAGTTAAATGAATGATGCAAGTTTGGTTGATCATTATGATATGCAAGTTTGCCATGATATGCAAGTTTACTATGTCATGTTATTCAAGTTTGATATGTTATGATATGCAAGCTTATCATGTTATGTTATGCAAGTATGCCATGTTATGATATGCAAGTTTACCATGTTATGCTATGCAAGTTTGCCATGTTGTGATATGCAAGTTTATCATGTTATGTTATGCAAATTTGATATGCAAGTTTGTCATATGATATGCAAGTTATGTTAGGCAAGTTTAGGTTGATCATTTTGCTCATGTTATCATGTTATGCAAGCTTATCTTGGGTTTATGAGCTTAAAGCTTCAAGCTTTATGCTAAGGTTGCATTTTGGCAATCACGTAAGTTATCATATCCCTTATGATAACTTGCATGTGAGGCTAAATGCGAACTTATGGCAACTTTTACATGTCATTTATCACCATGTATCACCAATATGCTAAGTTTGGTTTTATGCATGCTTTTGAGGCCTAAAAATGTAATATGCAAGTATATGAACATATGTACATTTCATATGCCACCATGATTAAACTTGTGGCTTCAACACCTTTATGTCATGATTATGCCAAGTTCCCTCTTTCTATCCTTTATGCGCTATTGCAATATGTAAGCGATGGGATTGCGTTTGGGGTTGGGTAAACTTAACGGACATAAAACATAAGATTGGGAATTTACCTATTAAGTTAGGTCTACCCATTGGGAATTTACCTATTAAGTTAGGCCTACCCAAATGCTTGAAAACTTGTAATATGTTTGGTAAAAATAATGGACATGACACTTAGAAAATATAAGTGTGGCCAACTCGAGGTTGGGTTGAGTTTGTAGCATAAATCTACCCGAAACCAACCGGCTTAACTAGTGGCAACAAACAATAAAACCCAATGTGAGAAGTTGGTCAAGTTGTGCTTGAACCCGAGGTTAGACTAGGTTGTGGTGTAAAGCTACCCGGACCCGCCCGGCTTAACTAGTAACCACAACGAGGTCTAATGTGAGAGGTTAAGGTGCATTAAATTAATTAATGCTACATGATAAGGTTAAGTAAATTTGATTTATGACACTTAACCAATTTGACATGAATGGGTAGGTTAAGTGAAACCGGGCTTGATTTCTTAATGACACTTAACCGTAAAATACGACTAGTGGTTAGGGTTAAGTTAACCTACACTTAACCAATCTGAACTCGGTAATCTAACGAGGTTAAGTTGAACTATACTTAACCAACCCAACTCAGTAATTTGATAAGGCTAAGAACCAATTTGATACCTGGTCTGGATAAACTAACTTGATTGATAAATTAAACGAACCGGTTTTGCGGATCTGTAGGACCCACACCAAGTTAGGCAAGTTTGTAAATCTGTTATCTGATCCGTTAGTCTGAAAACTGATCGTCTGAACTTTGTATGTCTGAACTCTGTTAATAAGTTAATCTGAATCTGATAGTCTGGGGACACAAGGGGGAATACTTGTGTCATTTGTTGTTTGGGACCCATATTAGTCAGTAACCCTTTCTGGTATCAAAACTTTGACCCAACTGTAGGTAGGGTCCGGGCACGCTTACTGAACTAATTATAAGTGGTTCATTCTGATAATGGCGATGGGTGTTGATGGTGCGTTCCAACCGGTTCATGTGCGTGCATGGATCCCGGTCTGCCTCTGAGGATGTAAGACGCCGTGACATCTGTAAATATGCCTGTGCCAATTGGTTGCCACTTTAGGGAGTGATACACCCTATCGTGGGGCCGACATAGGGTATTTATGTATTAGGGAGCCGATCGCTTGGGTAGGATTTAGGGTATACTTAGCTCTGTCTGATTCTGTTGGTACCGTCTGTTTTGTTGGGTGGTAACACCCGTCTATTTCTGCGTGGTACCGTCTGTTAGGGTGGTAAAGGCCCACTACTAGTGTACACCTAATTGTAGTATTCCGTTTCTGTACTCTGTCTGTTAGGGTGGTAAAGGCCCATTATTGTTAGCATTCCGTTTCTGTACTTTATCTGTTAGGGTGGTAAAAGCCCATTTTTCCCGAACTCTATCTATGGACCATTCTGTTCCGTCCTGTTTCGATGTAGACATTTGGGTAACACCTAATCCTGCTTTACTAGTATTGGTACTAAGAAGTTGGATCTTGACTTAGGTCAACACCTGATATTGGGCCAAGTTTAGGCCAAGGGATAAATTCTTGTTTATACATGACATGTTAGAATGCTGGTACACCTGTGGTGAAAAACTTCACCTTGATTATGTGATGACTCTTTTGAACTATCTGTTAGGTATTCACCATGCTAGTATGTAATTATCCTTATGTTCATCCCTGCTTCTCATGCCAGTTAACTTTATCAGTTTACATTGATTGTAGTAGGGCTTACTCAGTCTTTTTGACTGACCTGTTTTCTTTCGCCTCTTTTCTTCCGTTCCCCCCCAGGTTCTCAAGGAGGGAATATTGGAGCTTAGCTTGGATTTCTGATCGCTTGCTTGTGGGATTTTAGCTCATGTACGGTCTTGACATGAATCTACCTATGGTTATCACTTATTTTGGGGATAGTACTTACGTATTTCAGTTTTTCAGTGATGTTGTTTTTATCTAGACTTGTGTATTTGAAAAGTTGACATTATGTTGTACCAGACTTGTTTTGAAATAGTTTGAAATCTTCCGCTGTTTTACTTATCTTATTTACTCTGTTTACATATATACATATGTTCTTGTTCTGCCTTGATATATCATTATGCATGTTTACCCGGTACAAACGCCCCTCCAAAGTCAGAGTGCTTGCAAGAGCCACCCTGGCGGAGGTGGGGTGTTACACTTCCCGCTTTTGCAATTTTTCCCCCCTTTTACATCTCTTTCCTTTCTTTTCCTATTATCCTTTTTTCAACAATAAAAAAAAGAGGTCACAAAAAGATTCTTCTTTTGAAATTCTTTCCTTGTTGTACACTTCTACTCCTTTAATTTCTTTCCTTTTTTCTCTTCATATTTTTCTATATTTCTTCTACTGTCAATTTTCTTCCAATTTCTTACATCCCTTCTCCTCCCTTTTATTTACAATTCCTTTCCATTTTATTTAAAAAAAACTTAGTTCTTTTTCTTTTTTTTCTTTTTCCAAGCTTGGTTTAGTTTCGTTTTAAAGTTGAGTTTTAGTTGTTCATTTATGTTATTTAGTCTAATCAGTTTTTAGTTTAGTTTTTGTTTTAGCTTTGTTTCGGTTTTTTTCCTTTGTTTATTTCTTCTCTTCTCTAAAAAAAAACCTCAAAACCAATCAAAGGTCAAAGGAAGAAACAGATTCAAGCAAGCGACAAAGGATTCAGAGGTCAACCGATTTGTAAACGGTGGGATTTGAATAACTAGCACCATTCATTTGCTCTGGAAGGACTGCCATACACTGCTGTAAAATTTTCTGAACTCTACCGGTGCTGTGGTTACTTAAAAATATAGAAATTGCTTGTAAAAATCTTCTGTAGGGGCAAAGGCTTGCTTATACAATATTTCAAATTTCTGCAGCTGTTATTGTCTATTTTTTGTGGTTGACTGATATTTCCATAATTGAAATCTTCATTCTCATTGTTTTTAACAATAAAAAATAGATGTTGCAAAATAATATAATTGAAAAGTGGTGCTTTGTGAAGTTGATCGTCTCATGTAATTGGATCGCAGATATATAGTAGTTCAATTTATTAAAATATTAGCACAAGAGGTTGCATACTGCCCGTAAAACATTGTTCGTATCCCTTAGTATTTATACTATACGTGAACGGCCATAAGACCCTCTTCCCCCTTCTAATTGAGTCAGTTAATTAATAGAGCACAACTTAGTATTTTATATTATTTTGAAGTGAGAATAATTTCTGTCTTCCCTTGATTTCATTCAAATATCTGATTCAAAAAAATCCTTGAGAGAATTGTGGGATAATAACCTGAGAAGACGTTCCCTAAAAGAGTATGCGTATGAATTACAACTCATGAGACACGATTTTTCGAAATTCCGTGAGCCCAATGTCGACAATTTTCAAAATCATAGAAATGATCGAAATTGCGACTTCAATTCAAATTTCAATAATTTCGATTATGGGCCACATCCCCACCAAAACAGCTTTGAATCCCAATATAGCTTTGATCAACATCAATACGGGGTTGTAACCCAAAATTTTCAAAATTATAGCCCACATCAACATCTTGAAAATAACCAAAATCACTCAAATTTTAACAATTTTGGTTGCAAACATAATTTTTATGATCAAAATGATTTCCAATATCATTGTCAGTTTTTTGAAAATTCAAACAACTACCACATTGGAAATAATATTGATTGTGAAATTGATGTAGATATAATTTTGAGAATCAAGAAATCCAAAACGAGAGCTCTCAAATCAGTGATTCTGAAGAATATCATCTTAACATTCTTAGGGAGAGGGCAGAAAGGCAAGATAGACAGCTTGATGAAAAAGATAGACAACTTGATGAACTTATTTGTTTAATGACGTCTTTTAAAGAACAACTCGAGCAGCAAAATCAAACTCAAACAAGAGATGAATCAGAAAATAATCGACTCTTTATTGATAGTGAAAATTTTCAGATTACAACTTTGGAAATTGAGAATAATGATCTAAATGAAGTTGTTCAAAATTCAACAAATGATTTGGACTTCGATTCTTTTCAGCAAAAAGATTTAAGCTCAGATTTTGATCTTCCTCTTTCAGGCAGTGAGAAACTTGAAATTTTTGAAATTGAACAGAATAAAAATGTTGAAATTTTCAATTCAAATTTGGAGAAGGATTTTAATGAAAATGAATTTTTTGGATTGTATGAGGATGAGTTGCCAAATGAGGATGAAATTGAACCAAGCCATGAATCCAAGTTTGAAAATTGTAACTTTGAAGAAACTTCCAGCGAACTTGAAGTTATCAGTGTTGAAAATATGTTGTTTGTTGTAATGAAATTGAGAAATGTGATCACATAATCTTGAACAACACACAGAATTCAATTTTCATTGAATTTATATACGATCACAAATTTTTGAACAATTACACTGATAAATTTGTTGAACACATGAATTATCTTTGGAATGCTGGCTTGGTTGAAAAACTTCATGTTAGGATGGCCCTGGACATTTATTTGTTGGACTATAAATCTAGGTATAAAGATGAAATGGTTTTCAAAAACCTTTGCTTATTAGAAAACATGCCTCGACATAGTGGGAACAGAATTCATTGGGCTAGAACCAAGTGTGGGGGAAATGGTTGGTGGCATTCTTTGCATCGCATGCATCGTAAACACATATATCATTGTACATATGATCCATTCTTACATATAGTTAAACTGCATTTCATTCTGCAAATCATTTTGCATCTAATCCATCTATGGTTTTTATCATTCAAATTTAGGAAACGTGCTACAGTGTGGACAATGTTTGGTCCAAGTGTGGGGGGGGGGGGGGAGTCTGCATTGCATTCTTTTTCTTTTTTTTTTCTTTTTTTTCTTTCTTTTCATTTTCATCCATTTAAATATGACCATCATACATTTTAGATCATAGTAACATACCATAAATATTTTTTTTGGAAAAATACAACTCATTTTCGATTGATACAACAAAATAAGTTTACAATTTTTAGTCAGTTGATGGTATTTTTTTTCTCTTGGCTTAGATCGAATAAGAAATATAATGAAAAGTTTAATTTTGAGGGATAATAGTGTAACCACTACATAGGGAGATCTTAGGTGATGGCCATGAAGTTTATTCTATATTATAGTCTTTGTTTAAATAAGTGGAAGACTTAAAATACTTATATTAGCTTTTTGAATCTTTAAAACTAAGTTGTGTTAAGTTGAATTCGTGTAACTCTCTTTTGTGCTTATATTTTCAATAATAATAATAATCATCCAAGGGTATCCAACATTGCTTGTATATCTAGCGTTGGTGTGCAAATTCGACAAGCTCTATCCGACATGTTGTTGACAAAGTCAACGTTGGAATATCTTGGTCTCATTTTATGAGATTGGACACCAAAGGATTACCGACATGTTGTTGACAAAGCCATCATCGGTCTGCGCAATCCACCAAGCTCTGTCCCAACTCTCCGTTAGTCCGCAAGGCAGTGTATGGGTGGTGGTATACCTTGGTCTTTTAAGTTAGGTGTATGTAATTAATCATAAATTTTAACTTTTATAGAGATAGAGAATAAGCGATGATGCCCAAACATTTCTTGACCTTATTGATTTGGCTGACCATACATAAGGAAACTAGAATACGACTTCACAAACTGTGACAAGCAAACTAAGAATTTATTTCATGGCTGGACTATGTTATCAACCAAACTAACTGGCCAAACTGGAATTTAACATTTGAAAACTTGATTTATATTGAAAATTTATGACAATTTGAGGTATCTAAAATAAAATCAACTGACTAGAAATTGTCAATTTAATTTGTTGTACCACTTTCCTGAAACAAGTCGTGTTTTCATTTTTTGTTTTCAATTGCATAAGTCCTCTGCATTCATTTAGTTACAT
This sequence comes from Allium sativum, assembly GCA_030737875.1. Lineage (NCBI taxonomy): Eukaryota > Viridiplantae > Streptophyta > Magnoliopsida > Asparagales > Amaryllidaceae > Allium > Allium sativum. The sequence continues at coordinate 323,913,814 of CM060920.1, read as the reverse complement.
TAGAACATATCATACTGCATTTGGATTTTGTGGGTAGTATTCGCTGAGAACCCTCATGAGACACCACTCGTCCTACTAGGGACACTTAGAGGTTTAACGGCTTGTTGCATACGCTCAATGCAATCGTGTTTCCTACAAAAGTGTGACCTATCTAGTTAGTTTTTAATTTTTGTTTTACTCGAGGACGAGTAAAAGATAAGTGTGGGGGTATTTTATTGACATAGAAATGTGCTTATTTTATGCTCTTATATCTTATCTTTTGTATATAAATAAATATTACTTGGGTATTGTTTTGTCACTTTTACTGATATTTCAACCCAACCCGCATGCAACCAGAAAAGTAGAGAAATAGAGATCAAATTGCTATATATTTACATTTTGAAGAATTGTAGATGAGGATCTCAAATCTAGTTGTTATTGGACAAGAAAATGATTGATAAAAGGCCATGCACATCTCAAATTAAAGGAGGCTTGCAAGAGAAAAGGAGAAAAGACCTAGAACTTGTTCCAAATGACAAAAGGCCTAAAACTTACTTGAAATAGCTAGGCCCATTTGTAATTAAGGTTAGGGTTTGGTTATCTCCTATAAATACCCTTGTAATATCATTGTAGCCACCATCCTATTTTTCTATCTTAACCACCATTAATAAAAGTTCTTCTTCTTCTTCTTTTATTTTCTAGCATTTTTCTTTTTCTTAGCAATTGGTGTTGTCTTCACAATTAGTTCTGGTAGAACACCAACTGTATTTTAAATTTTTTTATTAGCGATTAGTTGTTTGATTAGTTTCAACGACAATCCTAATTTTACTTTTTGTTGTTCTTCTTTTTCTGCAATTTTAGTTTCTGCATTTTATTTATGTTTTGCATTTTATTTTCCAAGCAATTTGTGCCATCTATTCATTTAGATTTGATAGAGCCCAAGTTGTCTTTGCTATTTTATTTTCATTAGTGATTAATCGTTTGATTAGATTCAACGATAATCCTAATTTTGCAATTTCAATTTGTTTTTATTTTAACCAAATCTCCAAACTTCGTCTAACTCGCCCAAGAGATTAGATAAATAATTTGATTTTAATCTTCCTCCCTGTGATTCGACCTGCATACTACACGATCTGTGCACTTGAAGTATTATTTCATAAATCGCGCTTTTCTAATCCATAGGGAAGCAACGATCACAGTAGAACAAATATCTTAAACTTAGACGTAGTAATTACGTATTTGTTAACTCTTAACTCAGTAATTCATCATATACCGTGGCACTGAGTGACAATGGTTAGCAAATGTATGCATTTTTGTTCTTTGAAACAAATATTTATATGTCATATGTAACTTTCGGTTTCCAATGTACCATAAGTTCCTTATATTTGGGCTTAACATTTTCTCCATGAATACTATACTTACTGCACAATTCCATGAACTGCATTAAATGCAAATTTCGAAAGATCACTCGGTCAAAATCTTCGCTTATCCAGTACACACTTTTTTTTTTATGACTCTAATACGTTTTTCCCCTCATGAGTAAGCCCAATGATTGTAGGCAACTCACTTTTAGGTTTACCTATTTCTTCATTCGTGAGGTATAATACAAATAATAACTAAAGAAGTTACTTGAGTGGCTTGGTTATTGTGGTATCGTTATCTCGAAGTAAGCCCAAATAAGGATAATTAGTTAAGTGCGGCCATGCAAGCAAAAAATACTTCAATATACATGTTGGAAATGTTGGATCTAGATTAACCATAGAGGGGAGTGAATAGGGTTCATTGGAGTTTTATGAAATATTAAAATTATCACAGCATAGATTTCAACATAGAAAATAAACGATACAGATTTTACCCAGCTATGGCAAACCCTTCCTACTGCTGCATTCCCAAAGATTTCTACTAGGTATTGAAACAAATCCCACTTACAAAACCCTGTAAACTCACACACCCTTCTCCTATTCTAGTCCTACGCTTAAAACCCTACACTGACCTTTATACCTAAGATTAGATTTTCACCGAATTACAGTCCCGTAACTCATAAACCCGAACTATAAAACCTATAGCTAGAAAATCCCTAATTTTAGAGACGGACTAGAAAACCATGTAATCGGTTACAAAAGAAAATAAAAAACAATACAATAATAAATTAAACAAAAACCTTCCCCTTTCAAGTAAAAAATAAAGTCGGCCTTTATTTCTTTTATCTCTTGAAACAATGTCATCCGACCCTAAAAATTAGGGTTTTTCTTTATTTCTCCGAATTGCGACTTGAATCTCTTGTAGCTATTGTTTCTTTGAAGATTGAATTCTTTCGGCTCTTTGCTTTGGCGATTTGCATACGATCGAAAATCAATGTGAGTATTTCTGATTTGGTTCTTTGAGTTTTTGCTTTAGAATTGTTGTTTGGTTTTTCGATATTCTTTTTTCGATGATGAATGGTTATTTATAGGATTATTAAAACCTATAACTTCTCTGATTTCACGAATGATTTGATCCTGATTGTTGGGTGATTTTGTTGCCTTGGATTGGATTGAAACGGCTTTGACTGTTTGATTGAATTCGTGCAATAAATCCCTTGCAGATTTCTGCAAGTGTATTTCTGGGAAGATTTGAATCCTGACTTTATTTCTTTCCAAAAAAATGGTTCTTTGATTGAATTTCTGGAAAAGAAATTGAAATAATTTCTGCCCAAAATATTTTCTTCGATTGCTTTGTTGTCTTCTTGCCAAATATACACTTGCCGAATAATCTTCGAATTATACTTGCCCAAAGTCGTTTACCAAAAAATAACATTATATAAAAACCGGAAACAATTAAAAATTGTATGCCAAATTTGTTGGTGCTAAATCAAGAAATATTTGGCTTTGTGATAAAATGCTTTCCAAAAAATTAATTCTGGAAAGTGTGATTTATTATTGCCAACCTTGACAAAGTTATTTGCCCTATAATTCATTCTTTGTTTGCACCAGTCAATGTGAATACCATTGTGATTGCATGCTGAATTGAATCCAAACTGTATCCTACTGTAGATTTTCCTAAAACATTTCGAGCATTGATTTTGCACTTAAATATTATGTTGTGATTTTGCATGATCATAAGCTTGCTTTATATACTTGCATGCAATATCATTGTGGAATTTCTGAGAACATTATATTTCGTATTTGAATACATTCTAGAATTTCATGCATGATTAAATTCTTGCATGCTAGTTTTTACAACTTGCATTTTACCGAGTGTGCTTCACTGTGCATTTAGAAAACATGATTTTGTAATAGCAAAATTTTCAAATATTTTCCTAATCTGACATGTCCCACGAATGCAGATGAAATTCTTTTTCTTTTGACCCATTCGATCAGACCATTTCTTTTGTATGCATTGGCTCTAACATATACACTTGTGGCTTGATATATTCATGACCTTTATATGCAGAAATGCATATAAATATAAATATAAATATAAATATATATATATGTGTGTGTGTGTGTGTTTGTGTGTGTGTGTGCACACAAGTTTGTGTGTGTATGCACACAAGTGTGTGTGTGTGTGTATACATATTTATGTAGTTGCCTTATATCACTGTTTCATTTGCACATAAACTTGTACATGTTGTTTACCCAGATTTTTGTATATTGCTGTGCATTTCTTGTTTTGTATATATCCATGTATAAACACTTCGCTGGTTTGCACCATCGTGCATTTCTTTGAACTACACCCATTTCCTTGTTCATTGGCTGCTGCCATGCATACACTATTGTGTGTCGTGATTTTCCTGGACCATTTTACATGTTGTCACTTTCCTTTACTTTCTTGAGTTGCCCTTATGTTTAAACATGTTCATAAACTTTTGTGCACTGATTTTTGAGGCTGCACCTGAAATATTTGTTGCACTTGACTTTGTCACGTGAATTTTTGCATGTACACTGGACATGCCACTGTTTTGATGTTTTGCTTCCATTTGACTTTCCTTTTTGGCTGCACCATGTAGCTTTGCTGTGTGGACTTGAATTCTTGGATTGTTGACTTGGCATGTATAATCTGACATTCACTGTTTGTCGAGCTGAACTATGTTATATGCTAAATTGACATGTTCCCAGTCTTGTGAATACTATTGTCTTAGAACTCTTGTTTGCCATCCTGCTTCATTTTTCATTGTTAATCAACCATGTATGTGTGTGTGTGTATATATACATAAACTTGTATGTATATATATATATATATTTATATTTATATGAGTATATATATGTGAGTGGCTTTCCTTTGATGCATGTTGTATACTTCAGCTGGCATTTGACACTTGTGTGCCATCTTGATCTTGCTGAACCATTATTGCTTCTATGCACACACACACACACATGTGTGTGTGTGTGTATGTGTGTTTGTGTCTGCACTTGTACTAAAATTCTTGGTCCATGCCCACTCACTTGATCTTATTGCCCCTGCACAAAAATACATGTGTATATAAATACACATGTATGTGCATAATATACATATGTATACATATATGTGAGCACTAGAGATACTGTCTACCTTGTGATATTTACGGAGAATCGCTGCGAATATCATAACCTGTCTAGACACAACTGAATGTATATACATATCAGACCAAGTCATGAAATACGATGAGGAACACTCCAAAATCCTGAAGCAAAAAATTTTAAAATAAAATTATATCTGCTAGAATTTAAAATTATTTTATTCTAGTTTACTATGTGTGTTTCTGTGACAGGTAAGCAGGTGGTTGTACTGACGGTGAATCTGACAGAAGACAGAACTAAGTGTCAGTGAGTAAATGAGTCTGTATATGAACTTGTACAACTGAATGTGTATATAAAACGTAACCGAGTCTGTATATGAAAAATAGTTTGCATGTGCAAACTGAGTGAGAGTTGTATTGAGGGACAAAAGTAAAAAAAGAATTTGGAATTGAATGTATTATTAAAATGTGATGTACAAATAGTGGAGTTGTTAGATCGTACTATTGAAATGTTGAAATAAAAATATAATATTCAAATAAAATACCATTTGAATATTCAAATTCTTGTACAGTAGTATTCTATTTAAATATAAATATTTATTTCTGCATATCATGTAGTAGAATAGTACAATTGCAAACACATTTATAAAAATGCATACTTGTTTGTTTTCGTTAAACAAAAATCATAGAATTGTTATATACAACAATCTCTCCCTTTTAATGATGACAAACATACAACAGGATTTTGAATATAATAAATGTGTTTGACAGTGAAGCGTAGAACTCCCCCTACATGTATGCTCCCCCTACAACAGAATCCCCCTAAATATGAGCATGAGTGGAAATAAAACAATAATTGATATTAAAATATTTAAGGAATATTCACTCATCGATCAAAATCATAACCCATTCTCCCCTTTTTGTTATCTCAAAAGGATACTGAAATCAAAATAGTGATGAAAAAATTGAGTAGAAATATAAAATCATCTCAAGAGAGAGAATGCTCATCATAAATCTCATTCAATCAGACAAATTAAAATCGTAATATTCTAAGAACTAGAGGCAAATTTCACATTCTGGAATGATGGATTTACGATGAAATTTATACAAATGGAGAGAGTTTTAAAAACATATGGATTCTAATTACTTTCAAATAAAATTTTAAAAATGAGCACAAAATAGTGATGGATTTGACTTACGATTATAAATTCAAATTAAGTGACAAAATCAATTAATCTCAAATCCCAATAACTATCAATCAACAAATCATAACATACCATAAAATATTAACACATTTCACAAAGTGAATATTAGGCTCACGTCCCTATTTTGAAACTTAATTAGGCTCACATCCGGACATGAAGTTATTGTAAATTAGGTCCCTGTTTTCAAAACTTATAAAATAATAATTAAAAAAAATAAAAAAAATCGTAAATTAGTAATAAAATATATTACGCATTATAAAAAAAATACAGTTCAAAAAACAACAAAAATAATGTCAGAAAGAAGAAAACAGCAAAAAAACAGAAAAAAACTGCAGTTAAATGCATAATATGATGCACTTTTTTGATTTTATTGCATGCATATATGCAATTAACTGCAGTTCTTCCAGCGGATAGATTTAACTTAATATTTCAGTTCATTTTTATTTGCATCCAAATGTGCAAATTTCTCAAAAAAATGCACACATGTGTGCAACATTTTTATAGGATAAAAAGTAGGGACCTAATTTATAAAAAAAACAAAGTTCTGAAATTTTTTAAACCCGCCCCCTATTTTATTTTTTCCGCCTTTTTGTATTTTTTTAAAAAAATGTGCGTACGTTCATAAAAAAAAATTCTAAAATATGGAAATAATGTCAGGAATCTATCGAAATCGAAAAAAAATAGTTGCATACATTTATGCAATTATTACTGATAATTGCATATATGTATGCAACTTTTCTGTAAGCTGTTTTCAGATTAAAATCTGAAAATAAACCTGCACAAATGTATGCAAGTATTTGAATTTTTTGCGCACATGTATGCATTTATTTGCATGAATAAAAATCAACGAAGATGTATGTAGTGAAAAATATGCACGGATGTATGCAGGAAAGTGATATATGTGCATACTATTATTCATTTAACTGGAAATTTCGTTTTTTTTTGGTTTTTTTGATTTTTGACGCCTTCGTTGATGGTTTTTTGTTCTGAATTTTTTAGTGTTTACATGTTTTATTTAAATACGAATTTACGTGATTTTTTTATATTTTTTTTATATTTTTGTATGACTTTTCAAAAAATAGGGATCTAATTTACAATAAGTTTATGACCGGTTTTTTTTTATATTTTGAAACTTAATAGGGACCTCTAAAAAATGCACCCTTTCACAAATTAGAAAATGCATTGATAAGCTGGTTTTTACACACTAAGGAGGATTTCATATATTTATTTTCCCTTTCCATTTTTTTTCATTTTAAGAGCACATTGAGCACGCATAACCAGATCTTGGATTTCTAAATGAGGTCAGTCACAACTTAAATTATAAGTAATCACATAACCATGCATGACCAGATCTTGGATTTTTAAATGAGGTTAGAGAAATGCTTATGTATATTATATATTTATCATTTTCTTTCTCAAAAATCTCCTTAGTATATAAAACAATATAAAGGATAGAAATATGGTAGGTATAGAAGTGATCGTGAAATAAATTTCTAAATTAATCATATTATGAAATATGCTCAACTTTACCGGGATCTTTGAAAATTTTCAATTATCTCATTTTCTGAAAAAATAATATAGTCATATTTCCATCACAAATGTTGAAACAGTATATTTAAGATGATAGTAAAAGAATATGTTCGTGAAATAAGCGGCAATTCAAAGATATTATAAAAATTGTTCAATCATCATGATAATTTGAATAATATTTCCTCTTGTAGTGAAGTATACTGTAGTCACAACTCATCACAATTTCAACAACCTGACAATAATTTTGATGAATTCTAAATACAGTTCAATTTGGTTATTAATTTCAGTTTCTGAATAAGTAATCAATAAATTATTTTAAAATTGAAAATCGGTTACAAGAGGGATTTAGAAGATATATACAAGATTATAATCAGATCAAACAAAAAATTACAACACTTCTAAACTGATACCACTTGGGGATCCTAAACATCCATAATGGTCAATAAAAAACAAAGCATATAATTTACAGTTTAAATCACCAAGCCCAAGTAGTCAAAACAAAAAATTTCATACTTTTTTATCAGGGCAGCAGAAACAATGCCAAACTAGAGATGCACAAGAGAAATTTTCAGAATATTACATCAAGCTTGAGAGATATTTCATGATCCAAAATTCAAGCAGTTTATTTGAAATCACTTGAAGAGATGTGTTAATTTCAAGATACAATGAATCAATCACACACGATTATTAATTTAAAATTCAAGAAGTGTGTGAGATTCAAAGATTTCAATTGATTTCAAACAAAAAAAATATCTAAGTCAAATGATCATGAAAAAAAAGAACTTCAAGATGCAACACAATGATTCAAGCCAAATTATTATTCAGTTCAGAAATATCAAGCCAACCCAAAAACCAATGAAATTATCACAAATGAAAAATAACAGTGTGCTATAATGAGTCTAATTTTTTAAGTTAATCTAGATTGAATTAGAAGAAACTCAAAACAACAAAGATGTGTGAAATTTCATTAATTTTTTAGATCTTCAATAATTTAGAATTCAAATTAACAGTTTTCAATATATGGTAAGAATGCTTCAGCACTGTTAGCAATTCAGGAATAAAAAATAAACTTCAAAACAATTCCAGATATTTACAAATTTGAATTCAAGATCTAGAAATCAATAAAACATGGGAGTTTTATACAAATGAAGCAAATTTCCAGAAAATCAAGAATTTTACAATTTGAAGTTAAAGAAATCTCAGAATAAAAAATGTGGCAGTGTCAAGCAAATAAGCACAAAAATATAGAAAGGGTAGAAGGAGGAAGAAAAATAATATAAATAGAGAATATAAGCAACTTTTAATACATATAACATGTCTATAACATGTTTTTTTGCTTCGACAAAGCTGATGTGAGTACATTGGAAACTGAAATAAGGAATCTTGTGGTACATTGGAAACTGAAAGTTACACATGGCATATAAATGTTTGTTTCAAAGAACAAAAATGCATACATTTGCTAACCATCGTCACTGTTCTACTGTAATGGTTATGATTTTATTTAATTTCTTTCTAATGCATGGAATCATTCAAACTTATTTCCTTTCACAAACTTATTTCCAAATTTTTACCAAACCAAGAATCATAATGGATATAGTCACTATACGATACATAACTAATAAGAACACTAAGTAATTGGCATATTAAAATTAAATACTCCATGAAAAATCAACAGAAACTGTTATATATAAAAGAAGTCAGCGATTTTGGATCTAAAAATACATCGCTAGACCATCTAAGAGCATCTTATTAGTCTAAAAGTGGTTTTTTGGTTGAATATGGGGTTGAGAGGGGGGATCTAGTGATTATTATTATCTAAAGTAGTTTTAACATATTAAATTTTCATAAAAAGAAAATTGTTGCATAAGAGTTTAATTTAAAAAAAACTACATAGAAATTTAGTTAATTTAGCTTGATAATAACTCAAAAAAAAAAAAAAAATCTGATTTTAAACATTGATAAACGAAACAATAAAGTGATAGCCATATAATAAAAGTAATAATTGAAAATAGGGTCAGGAGATTTATTAAATAATCTTTGGTAGGACATACAATAAAATCATGTAGTTTTGGACGAGATCTTGATCTAGATTTTGATTGGGGGTTTAATATGCTGGACAAGATGTTCTGTTTCGTCTTCATCTAGTGAAAAAATTGAAATCTTGGACAAGGTCACCCGTTTCTTATTGTTTTTTATAATTATTGTTATTTGAAGAAAAAAGCTAAATTATGTTGATACTTGAAAGCATTCAAACTGGAACAACTTATACGAGTAGACAACAAACTTGTACATATCTATTTTACTAAGCGGAATGTATAATTAGCTAATTGTTTGAGGAAAACCCTTGATTTTTTCTACTCCATAGGAACCCAATAAAGTAGTAATTATGTACTTGTAACATCCATATGTTCTTATATTCCAAGTAAATTAAATGAATCTTCTACTTGGTAAATTTGTTAATGTATATGTAAGTTCCTGCAGTGACCACTGATATGTATCTAAAATTTGGCTCAACTGGTGCGAAAATATGTGGGTTAACGATATTTTTCATCAACACCGAAGATAGGTCTAAGGAAGTGGACCTAAGGATAGTATGAGATTATTTAGTTCTCACTAGCTTGAGTTAGTTCATCGTTTCCCAGATATCAAGGTCTTAAGCCTGATGATTAGTTACTCTTCCCTCAAGGGGTGAGTATCACGCTTACGAGACTCAACAACCCGCAGTTACCTTCGGATAAGGGCTCCTTAAGCACAACAAACGTTAGGAAGATAAACGACTTGTAGAAAGGGTATTTTGGTAAATCGAAAGCATAGTAGGACGCAATCAGAAGCATAACCACAATACATTATAATATGAAAAAATAGTAAGAACACAACAGTTTATAGTTGTTCAGTTTGGATTGAACCTACATCCACTTTAAGGGCTTTGATGATTTTATTCGTAGTGGTGGTTACAAGGGAAACCCCCAATTTGATTTACAAATCAGGGATCGAGCTCTCTAAAATGAGTATAAGATTTGAGAATGAAGAATCCTCGTAAATGAGACCCCTGGGGTCTTATTTATAGACAATCAGGCCCTCTCTTGTTGTCAGCCCAGCAAAAACTCCCTTTCGGGCGCGGTAACGTGGTTTTGACCGCTTTTTCATCTGTCGGTTCTGGAAACATGGTTTCGGCTTCCTATTCCTCTACTGTGATTGTTATCGGGTTTATCTTGCTTTCGGAGTGGCGGTCTCGGTGTTAGAAGATTCTGCTTTCTATATGTATTGATATCAAGTTCAATGATGCATATAGCTTCAGGAACTACTTCCGGTTTTCAATGATAGGCTTTCGGCTTCAGGGCCATTGGGTTCGGTCTACTTTCGCATTTCTTGGTTTCGGTGTTGAAACTTTGTATGTGTTTAGGTGCTAGTTTAATTACCTCCTTTTTCTTGTTCTCACCTTACTGTGTTGAACTGTGATAGCCTCGGTGTTGGAGTCGAATGCACATTCGATGTCGGTCTAGTTGCTTTCGTCTTTCTATGTACTTGACTTTACCTCTGATTCAATATAATCTTTTGCAACTCAATTCCACCTTGGGTGCTAGTTCTAATAAACATAGGTCTTTCCTAATGGTTTCGGTACCGGAACTGTTGGTACCGACAGCTCCTCTTTGCCTTGAGTTGCTTGCTTGTAGCTCTTTGTTTCCACTATTGAATCCAGTTTCAACTTCATGCCTTTATCTTGGATATCTAGTGTCGATATCGATACCAAGCGTACGGGTGTTAATAGCTCTTTTCTCTTCTCTTATTTTGGCTTTGTTCTTTTCTTCTGTGATTCCAAGTTTCAATATTGAATCATGTGCTTTCGGGATCGAAACTAGAGTGTTTATTCTCAGTGGAGGTACTGTGACCACTCTCGGTTTCCCCTGTCTATTCCACTCTTTCGGTGTTGCCATGTTTCCCTCTTATTATCCTTTCGATGTCAGCTTTGTGGATATTATCTTCATGAGTTTGCCTTCTGGTTTTGCTGTCGAAACCAAGCTAAGTTGTTCATCTCCCATTAGTGCCGACGTCAGGATTTATGTTCTCCCTTTTCCTTTCGGGAGTCATTTCCATGGTTATCCCCTTCTGACTCCTTTGCAATCTTGTTTTCGACGTCGTCACTAGGATAGTAGTGTACTATACGCTATTGCCGACACCATGCTCTTCCTTTTCCCTTCATTGTTGTTGCTTCTTCTATTCTTCTGCTACCGGTGTTGGACCGATACTCTCGAGCTTCCAATATCGGCCTTCATTCCCTGAACATTTCGATTTCAGTATCAACTTTCTGATTTCTTACTCCCGGTGACAGTTTCACAACTTTTGGATTTTGCTTTCAGAGCCTCCCCACTTAGTTCCAGCTTAAATGCCTGAAACCCTTTTTCTTATTCTTCCGCTTCTTTATATCTGGCTAGTGCAAATTTTGGTGTTAACAGTTATCCCCCTTAGTATAAAGAAGCTTTTGTTCTTTAGAAAAAAATCCCGTGGTTCCTGAACAACTTATTTGTAACTTAAATATCATTAAACAGGTTTTTAGCATTAGTTTCATATGACCAATTATTGCGATGCACGGGAAATAAAAACTTTCTTTATGAATAGGACTTAAATGCAAACTCTCAACTATGAATTATTACAAATCTAATTGTGCATAATGTGTAGACTCCAATATGTATTCATGCGGGATTTTACGATTTAAGTCTTAGCAGTCTTCTATCAGTGTTGAATGAGGATTTCATTATTGTTACTTAGACATTCAATTATCAAGAATTCATTCTTGAAACTGTTAAATAACCAATTCAAAATTTACATTTGGATATTTGCAATCAATGGTTCATCACTGACAAACATAATGTGCTAATAAAAGCAATATGACTTGCATAATGTATGGGTTTCACTTATAATGTCCCAAATATAACCTTTTGGCACTACTACAAAAGTGGGCATATTCGACACTAGTTTGTGTGCGTTGCGTAAAAAGTGTGGTGAAAGCTATGATTTCTATGATCTTCTACAACAATGTTAATATGTTGTTGCATTAGACGTGAATGCACTGTTGCGGTGGGAATTCTAGTGTTTTTACGTGCAACACCAATTAAAAGCATAGCTTAACATATATACAATCCAGCTCAGCGATCCGCGTTATCAGCATAAACAAAACCCCAACCATAGATGCATCATTAATCCAACTGTTCAAACCAATCTATGGTTCTGATGATTCTAAACATTAGCCATCATCCAATCAATGATGGCCACCTCACTGCATTCTTTTGATGAAATTTTGGGGCGATCTTCCCCCTTCGCAAAATAATGTAAAGTTAATCTGTTCATAAATTGTTCTTCTTCTTTATCATCTAATAGTTCTTTGCCCCTTTTTACTATTGAAAAAAATCTAAACCTAAATTCACATCAGTATCGCTCCTCTCTTTGACAACGACTTTTATTCCGAAAAGGTTGAAGCTTTGAAACACTTTCTATCTTTGATTGCTCAAGGCGTTGACATCACCAGTTTTTTCCCTTAGGTTCAGTTTGGATAGCACTGGGAATTAGTTGCGCTTAATATAGATTAGATTATGAGTAATTAGTTCATTTGTTGCACTATGGAAAACCCATTTGCTTATGAGTAATTAGTTGCGTGGACGTCCCAAACTTAGGAAAAACCCATTCGCTTATGAGTGATTAGTCGGTGAAAGATAAGATTATGAGTAATTAGTTGTGCTTTGACCATTGATTTGGGATTATGTTGAGGTTTATTCGAAAATTATACCCAGCAATAAACCAAAAAAAGGAGATGGCACCGGTGGGTTTTCCACCAGGATTTAGGTTTCACCCAACTGACGAGGAGTTTGTTAATTACTATCTTAAAAGTAAGGTTCATGGTCTCAACATTGAGCTGGATATTATTCCTGAGGTTGATCTTCATAAATGTGAACCATGGGATTTGTCAAAAAAATCATTTATGCAAAGTAGGGATCCTGAGTGGTACTTTTTTGGGCCATGAGATCGAAAGTACCCAAATGGGTTCCGAACGAACAGAGCAACTAGAGCAGGATACTGGAATCTACTGGAAAAGATAGGCGGCTTTATTATCAGAACCGGGCTATTGGCATGAAAAAGACATTGATTTATTATAGAGATCGAGGTAGTTAAGGAATGAGGACGAACTGGTTATGCATGAGTATAGTCTTGATGATAAAGAATGCGAAGATACTATGGGTTTGTCGGACTCGTATGCACTATGTAGAATTTTCAAGAAAAACATTGTGTGCGCCGAAATAGAGGACCATGGACAATGCAATAACATAGCATTAATGGAGAGCTCTCAAGCAATCACTAGTGATAATATCAATAACGATCAATATCAAAACATGTCTCCTAATGTTGGTCCGATGAGCTCATCTTCGTGCATGGATGAAGATGACAAAGACGATGCATGTGGGTGAGTGTGTGATTATCAACAACATGTTTTCAGTTTTTTATACGCTGATCATGAAATAAGAAGAGTCTTGACAAGTACACTAACATACCATGCAAAAACCTTTGAAGTAAGGGTATTTTTATACAAACGTAAATCACTTTACAGTCAAAATTGATTTTCAACTTGGGTTCGTTTACATTAACATATAATTGTATGCTTGAGGTTATGTGTTACAGATACATATGTAGCACTGCGGCGTGTTTGTGTGGAGGCTTTGGAAACTACCAATTTCTCGATCTGGACGAGTCTTTCAACCTTATCTAATCTGCAACATAGATAGGTATATTCCATTTAATTTTGGAAACTACCAATTTCAATGTTTCGATTTTGGAAACGTATGCTCAGTTTTGCAACTGAGCTCACTTCAGGTATGCATCCATATTATGCCTTACTACGTATCATAAAGCAGTCATACAAAAAATTATCATAAGGCAGAAAAAATTATAGTAGCATCATTTCATACCAGATCAGGGCAGCAAAAGTTAACTTAATACATACATATATTAGCAAAAGTTATAGTAGTATCAGGGCAGCAAAAGCATCATAAAGCATCAAAAGTTAACTTAACACATACATATATACACATCCAAAAAATGACATTATAGTAGCATCAGTTCCTACCAAATCAGGGCTTTGTGGGGTTGTGGAACTTCCAACAAATTCGTTAGGGCTTTGCGGTTGTGGGAGAGCTAGTCTGAAGTGAGCAGCCGCATGTGATGGACCCGCAACACGTGATGGACCGGCAGCATCAGGACAAGGGGTGAGGTAGTTTGGCCAATCATATTCCTGATCAACTTCCAAATCTACCTACTGATCATTCCTCTGGTTCATTAGGGCTTGGTTATCGACATGTATGTCATGGGTGGCTTCACGAAATAAGCTTGGCAAGGGGGTAGCAAAGCAGCTTCATGTATCATTGCGTCAAATCTTTCATCTGAATCCATTTCCACTCCGTGATTACACAAACATGGAACCACGTGTTCCTCCTTATTTCTCACAAAAAGAAGTTCAGGCCTTGTTCTAGGATGAACATGGGTACAACAATGAACATTAATGAGGTAAACCTTGTTATTGAATTGAGCAGCAAAAGTATTGGTATAGCCAATGCCTTCATAAAATTGCATTTTCAGGTAGAAAGATGTATAGTCATACTGAGACCAATTACAGTCGTCAATTGCAAGCACACGTCCCATTGGCTTAGTTATTTCTTCAACCGTAGGAACATTACTCTTTAGGAACTCGGGAAAGCCATCAACTTTAGCCCAGGCTCAAATTCTTCATCAGACCATGCTTGCAGGTAAATAACACCACTAGATTTTGTAAAACTTTCAACATTAGCGCATGATCACTCTTACTGTAAGATGGGCATGACACTAGAAAAGGTTATTGGGTATTACCTGCATAGGCCACGGATTATGATTCAGAGTCACCTGAAGCGTGTGATGCACAACTTCAACATTCCAAAATCCTTTAAGAACAGTGACAGTGATGTATAGCGACGAGTCCTCCATTGAATTTTTTTTTGAACTTTCGAAGATTGGGGTTTAGGGGATATGGAGATTATGATGTTCTGAAGCTTGAAAGGATATGCGAGGGACCCACTGGATGGTGTCATGTAAATATGCGAACTGGAAATGTTTTGCACAGAAGACGAAGCATACTCAATTCTGAGGTGGCACGAGTGACCTATGGTGAATGGTCAACTGTTATAATTGTATGCATAAGATTTATAAGTTAAGATGACCAGATGGTTAATTGCTATAATATATGTATAGGATATACATGCACAAATGCACTTATCAAATAATAACTTGTGAAAATCAAATTGCAGGATCTGAAATGACGAGGAGAGATACAGCCGGCAAGTGAAGGACCTGAAATGACATGGAGAGATACAATTTCTGGTTTATGGCATTGTTACTTTGTAGAATTCATTCAATCGTATGTGTTGGCACTTGTATTGAAGGTGGTATGTGTTCACACTTGTGGTACGTAGAATATTTGAATTGTACTTTGAAATTATGTATTTGATCGTATGTGTTATATTTGAGGAATTGGTATGGTATGTAGAATATTTTGGATGGTTTGAATGTGATTATGAATGTAACAGATGTATTTCTTCTATGTACAAAGCTGGTATTGCAAAATTTATAATTAAAGCATTGTATTTGCCTTCTTTTATTGTTGCATTTGCTTTTTTCCTGATGTCGTATTTCAAGATAATGGTGTTGCATTCCATAATACAGTGGTGTTACATTACATAAAATAGTAGTAATTTCACATGACATGTAGACCCTACAGCTGATGTGGCGTGTGACACAAGTACAACTGACGTGGAGAGCTGACATGTCATGTGACATGTAGGCAGCTAGCATGGAACGCTGACATGACCCCGCTATCGTGATCTAGTAACCAAGTTCTAACTAATGCTCAAGCAACGCCGAATATTGTTGCATTACATGCAAATAGTGTTGCATTATGTCCACAATGCAACACTTTCTTTCCATGGCAGTAGATGGGCTAAAGCGTTGCCTTAGAGGGCTAAGGCAACGGCTGCGGATGCCACGCCCTTCCGGTGTTGCCTATTTGAAAAAAATGGGAAAACGCAATGCTTTTTCGATCTAAGGCCACATAAAAACTGTGTCGAATTTGCCCACTTTTGTAGTAGTGTGGGTAGGAATTCATAGTAATGAATGTTAAAGGTAGACATGTCATGAGTACAGGAAACTTCCCTGTTATAAGGTGTCGCGAGATCACAACCGCGATTGGAAGACTTCAAATGAGACGACCAAAAAGGGTTAGCCTAGGTGCTAACTGAAACATCTTTACTTCATAACAAAGATAGTATGTCCCAACTTCGCATAAGAAAAGGAATTTAAATATTCTTTTGGAAATGAGCACATAAAATTCATAGCTAGACTTGATTGTTAAAATAATGCAGAAATATAGGATCCTTTTCTAAATATATTTGAAAATCTAAAATAACTCCTTTGGAATAGCAAGGCAAAAGGGTTTAAGGTTTAGACTTGAATTTATGCGTAAAAATCCAAAAACTTGAATATTGAAAGAATCCTGAGGCTTACACTCAAGTAAGTGAAAATTAGAAATCTCGAGACTTATGCTCGGATAAACGGAAATCAGAAATCCTGAGACTCATATGCGGGTAAGTAGAAATAAGAATTCCGAGACTCATGCTCAGGTGAATATAAATTAGAAATTTACATAGGAACCCTGAGGCTTGCACTCTGTGGTTCTCTTAGGGTTCCATCATTTAGGATCCCTGGGGAAGAGGATCAAGTTGGCCCTTGTGAATAGCTTGATACACTATCTCCCTTCAAGCCTTTGCTTTGAGCGAAATGTAGCAAAAGGAAGGAAAATTGAGAGTCATGATGATATTACCGAGGAACGTCTTTATTAAGTAAAAAAAACAACAATTTATATAGGAATTAAAAGAAGTCCCGAGGCCCACACTCGAGTCAATAAGAGTCTTAAATCATCTGAAAATGATAGATCCCCTCGAGATTCATAGCCAGGTTAGTAAAAATCAGAAATCATATAGAAACCCAGAGATTCACACTCGGGTAAGCAGAAAACATAAATCATATTGAAACCCCGAGACTCACACTCGGGTAAGTAGAAATCAGAAATCATATGAAAAACCCGAGACCTACACTCACCTAAGTAGAAACCATAAATCATATAGAAACCACGAGACTCACACCAAGGTAAGTAGAAGTCAGAAATCATATGAAAACCCCGAGACTCACACTAGGGAAAGTAGAAACCATAAATCATATAGAAACCCTGAGGCTCAAACTCGGGTAGGTAGAAATCAGAAATTTCCATCTGAAATTATGCATAAATAAAAGAACGGGAGAATTATCAAAAATTTACTTAAAGAACATCCAATAAAAGCATCACACATTATTCAATGATTATCTACGCGAACAATGTTTAAACAGACCAATAACTAGTGAGGGTAGTCAACAATCGTAAATTGTTTGTAGGTTCTTCAAGAGCCTGCTCAGAGAAAACATGTGAGTGAAAGGGTCTTAAGTACTCCAAGAGATGACTTCTCGGATGCATACATAGAGGACTACTTTCAAAATAAATTAATCCTATCCTGAACCAAATATCCATTCAGTAGTAGTTTCATTCAATTTTCAGACCATTTGACCCTTCTGCAGTAGTTCCGTTCAATTGTTTCATCATCTAACCATTCAGCAGGTAGTTCCATTAGGTTATTTGAATCCACAATCATTCAGCGAGAAGTTCCGTTAGGTCATTTGGCTATCAACCGTTCAGCGAGAAGTGCCATTTGATTAATTAGTCATTGGATATCAAGCGTCTAGTTTTATTCCTAACCCCCAAGATATGAAAATAAATGAATGCTCTCTATGAGCGACACTGGTCCCTTTATAGGTAGGTGCATAACTAGCCCCACTTAGGGGGCAGCTCCACTGTAGAATCCTGAGAGTGTTTGCCCAACTTCGAGGGCAGCTCCATTGTAAAAACCTGAGAGTATTCAGGCCTACTTCGGGGGTTGCTCCATTGTAGAAGCCTGAGAGTATTTTATCCCTATTCCGGGGGTAGCTCCATTGTAGAAGCGTGAGAATTTGGTGGCCTCTCTTATTGGCATCTTTATTTATTGTTGCTTCTCCTCTCGAAAGCTTTGTTGGTGTTGCTTCTCTTCTCGGAAGCTTTGTTTGATCGTGCTTCTCTTCTCGGAAGCATTGTTCGATGGTGCTTCTCTTCTCGAAAGCTTTGTTTGCTTCTCTCCTCGAAAGCTATATTTGATGGTGCTTCTCTCCCTAGAAGTTATAATTGATGGTGCTTCTCCTCTCGGAAGCTTTGTTTGATGTGCCTTTTCTTCTGAAGGATTTATTGGTTCGCCTTTCCCTTTGAAGGATTTATTGGTTTTCCTTTTCTACCAAAGGCTTTATTGATTCATCTTCATCAGAGGTATGATCCACACCCTTCATAGTGGTTTTCAGATACACCAGTGTAATGTATTTGACGAGAAATGTTTATGAAATTTTCAGGACAAAGGAGATAAGGTTTTAAACAATCTCATTTAACCTAAGCAATGATTGGCATTTGATCATTTCTTCATTGCATATTCCTTTAGGCAGCTTCCATCAAAGCTTTCCAATGATTGATAACTTTATGGTGCATTAATTCATGATTGCATTCTTAAGTGCTCCCATTTGAGCTTTTGTTCCCTTCCGCGAGACAAGACATAAGTAGAAGATGTTCCCTTTGAGATTTTGTTGTATGCATAGGCCTGAACAGAGTTTGGTTTTTACCTGTAATAGCACTCGAACTTACATTAATATTTGTTTGACAATAAGTAAAAAGACAAAGTTAAACGACTAATAAAAGTAATCATTTGAGATAGGAGACTTATTGTTAAGTTCTCATTCCCATATTGTGTTGCCTCTGACCAGCTTTTTTCTAATGGTTATACTCCAAGATTCTAAACTAGTCTTTTTTTTTTTGCTTAGTTTCTTTTTCACCAAACGATGACTAGATTCGTGTCTTGTGATAGGAGCAATAATCTTTCCCTTTGCCTGATTTTGAAGAGACTTCTACAAAGGGATTGGAACGAAGCCCTTCTGGCTTTGTTCTTGCTTCAAGCTTTTCCTTGCGTTAAGTGTTTCTTCCATATGAATGAATTTATCGACTGTGGAATACAAATCATTGAAGCTTTCGCATTCATTTAAGATAAGTTCCTTCCAAAAGGATGATGGCACGAGCAACCCTGATTGCATAACTCTTATATTCTCTCTATCCATTGCCCCTTTCACTTCGAGCAACTTATTGTGAAACCTTTTTAGATAGCAGTTAAGTGGCTCCTCTGGTCTTTTTTTGATTCTAGATAAATCATAAATGCTAATTGCCGAGTCATTTTGCATTTGGAATTGCGTGTTAAATGCGGTGGACAATTGCTTCCAAGTTGTAATGACCGGGCCATGATAATACTTATGCCATTTAAGAGCTCTTCCGCAAAGAGTTGTCATGAAGACCTTGCATCAAAGGACTTTAGAAGCACTATACGTATCCATATAATTCTCCAAAATGGCAAGGTATTCTTTAGGGTCTTTAGTCCCATTATATGAGAGTTTGTTCACTTTTATTTTAGACGGAACCTTCACCATCATTATCTCTTTAGAAAAGGGGATTCCTTGCAACTTCCTGTTTTCTATCCATATTAGGCTTTCGTTTTCTTCTGAGATGACCACCTCTTTTGATGCTTGGTTGTTTCTCCACGAAACTGGACTTCTCTGTAGACTTGATGAAGTCTCACTTTGGTTACAAAGCTTTCGAGGTGCTATTATTTTTTATTCCGTGTCATATGGTTCTACTTCAGAGGACCTTCAGACCAAATCTTCTTCAATAAATATCCTAGTGGTATCAATTTATGTAGCCAAGTGCAATATTTCCAACTCATGTTTTGTTAAAGTTGAAGGTCTTCCAGTTTCTAGTTTGGCTATGTTGATGTTATTTTCTGGAATGGATGATGTGTTGGATCCTTCTTTGCAACTCCTTCTCGATTGAATCATCCTTTAATTGATTTTCAGAGTATCTTGTTATGATGGAATGAGAAATAAGGTCGGAAGGTTTAAGATAAGTACAAAAGGTGTGATGATCCAACTTCCAATCACTTAGATTCGATGTTTAAACCAACTCCAGATGTTTGAAAATCGGATTCGCTGGGGTAGTACACACTAGAATAGAATAAAATAAACTTTTATTACTCAACATTTGATTACAATAGAGTTTACATTATCAGAGTTACAAGAAATTACACAGTAGAAAGAAAATTACAGCGAAAGAAACAATACGGTAAAGCGGAAGAACTCCAACTCTAGCTCGAAGCTCCAACCCAAAAGCGCTCTTAATCATGCTCTAAGCATTTATAACTATAAAACTAAACCATTAGCTGCCCGTGTGAAAATTTGTGGGCACCCAGAGCTTAGGAATGAACAATAAACTCTAGGTTAGTCATGGGACTGGTGTGAGAACATAAAATATTTTACTTTATATTAAGGTAAATCACAGGACCACGCCGTATAATACGGAACGATTTACTCCTATGATTAACAGTGCATAAGTCGTACATGAGTTTTGAAAATGAGACTATTATAAGGCTCAACGTGATATACACCAAACAATAAATGCAAATGAAAGCACACATATGGACGATTTTTATCCGTATAAAGCCAAATAAATGATATATGTCAACAGTGTGTATTATTACTACTAATAACACTTAAAATATTTCGCAAATAAATTTACAAATCTAGCAAGCATAGTGACTATGCCCACATACATAGTTTAAAAACAAAGCGAAAGGATCATATTGGTTATTGGATTTCCAACAAGATGGTTCCTAGCACGAAAGATCAATCGAGGACATGAAGCTAAGAATCTCCCGGTTAACATCCAAACACGGACACTGAATACAAAGCTCAATGTATATATCCCGGTTTTCATCCAGACATCGGACACCGTATATACTTTATTTTCTCAGGTTTCACAAGTGGTTCCACCGCAGAAGTTTTTGAGTTTCAATAGAGAGTATGTATATGTATACAATCTAACCGCTAGTTTCCCATCATTTCAGGTTGTGAGGTTCGCGAGGTTTTGTACCACAAAACTACTCTTTTACACTAAGCAATGCTTTGATCATTTCATCAACTGCATCACTTCGCATGTTGCACTGTCATTTCATAATCTACAAATGATAATCACTAACCAAATAACTTTTAGCCAAGGGAATAAATTCCCATTGCCAAACAGAAATATGTTTAGTAATAATCAGTTAATATATTATAAGATACAGTGTCAGACACACATCCATACAAGTTCGTTCCAGGTTCGAATGATGCCGAAGGCGCCTTATTCCAAGACTCAAGTTTGAGTGCGAAGACCCTTGCAATCCGAATGTTTTCCAAATACGACCGGACTTTCAGCCACTCTGGTAATAGGGTCATCTCTCTACTGTAGCTATCCAATAAAGAAACAAATTAGCAGGCAACCCGTTTGATGTGAAGAACCACGGTCTTCAATTGTCGTTTATATGTCTTCATTTATTTCGTCATACGATTATTTGGAATGGTTTTCGAGAATTAAATTTTGATCCCGGTCTTTCCAAATAACCAGCAATTCATATGGAATACACATTTCGAATTAAGTTCTTTCCATCGTAGATATATATATATAACTAAATAGAATTTAGTAATGATCATTTATATAAAGTCAAACAATCATTTAAAATCGAGGATCAAGATTTACAATATTTCTTTAATTCAAACTCGCTGTATTCATTCAACACAGATTCACTATATTCGAATCAGAGGTTTTAGGACTAGAAAAAATCCAATTTAGTTGAACAAAATATTTGAAAATAATACATTTGTTATAAACTAAGATATATATATATATATATATATATAGAAAATTTTAAAATAGAAATGGTTGAAATAATTACTTACAATATTTTAAAATTTGAAGTAGTATACAAATAAAGTATTTAAACCATATACATATCCTTTAAACCAAATAAGTCTTATTTAAATATTTTTGAAATTAACATACCATGTTAAAATAGTTGAAAACCTATATAATTATTATATATAATTATACAAATACATTAAATTGGAATTGCTTCCTTTCCATGCTGATGACTTGAATTTATATTCACACTCAAGAGTGTATAATTGGCTTCAATATCTCGAGTCGATTAACATATATTTCAACGGACATTTAACTTATTTGCTCTCATTCACTTTATTCCATATTAACTTCCACAATCAATCCCAACCTTACTCGGGTAAACCAATGTTATCATCACATCATTTAAGTTAAAACCAAACGGTTTATATTAGATATATATTTGGTTATAAATTGAAACTTCTTATATCCAATATATATTCCGTATTAAACTAATACTATAAGCGGAATTTCGATATTTTCTCTATTTAATTCCTCAAATAGTTTTTGTCATCATCTACAGAACTTATATTGAATATCTGAAGATCATTTCCATCCAATTTAGCCAAATTTAAATTGGAAAATTATCTATTATAGTTATTGCTTCACAATATTCGAGATTCACTTTCAATTCTCTCCTTTACCAAACTAGATAAGTAAACGTTGGTCAGGTAAGTTCAGCACACTGGTTGCTGCATCCCTTGCCTTAATTACACACCCCGTTTATCGATCCAGAACTAGTAACAGAACAAACTTACTTGTAAACCCGTATACTTAAGTTTTATTCTTTACTTCAACTTCAAATTCATATTATTATTCAAAGAAATTTATAATACATTATTATAAATATTTATCTAAACGATATCAAATTTCATGACCCAATAATTAAATATCCTTTCAAATAATTGTTTCAAAATTTTCTTTTACAACTTGGATTTCAAAATCAAGTAATTCAACTTCAACGTATATCGAAGCAATTTTTTTAAGTATATTGCTATTTTAACATGTTGATTAGATTCAAAATCAAATAATACAAATTCAAGGAACTTTTCAAAATAATTTATAACCCTACATCACATTAAAATTTAGATCATAATTTATATTTCAAAATTTCATTATACACAATGCTTAGTTTACAAAATGATATTTACTTCACAAATGGTTATCATTAACTTATTATCTAATTTACAAAATAATATTCAATTTTCAAAATATTATATCATTCCACTAATTTAATGATCAAATAAACCATTGTTCAAAATATTACCTAATTTATAATACTAAAACGTTTCAACATAATTATGCTGATAACATTTCAAGATAACCAAACCTTATTTAATCGATATTTTCAAATTTATAGAATATCATCATAAAGTAATATTTTTCTAAAAAATAATATTTTAACAAATCAACAATTATCGAATATTCTTTAATCCATGGAAATTAACCTTAATCATTTATTGTTATTCCACGAAATCAAAATGACACTCAGATATATTGTAATGGAGCGGAATTTTCGATCCAGAAAATCAACATAAATACACTGTCAATTTCTCGAGCATCGAAAATACTGGGACATTAATAAAAGAATTGAGAGGGTGAGAAAGATAAGATAGAACTAATAGAATAGAAGAAGGAGAACACACTAAACAGAATCAGAGTAAACACGAATCTCACAGCGGAACAATAAAATGTATGATATACATAACTTTGAATTACAAAACTGCATTGTATATATACATACCATATCAGAGTATAATACATCATATCACAGCGGAAATAATCTCTCTATAACTAGTGGTGGAGTCTCCTGCTTCGAGCTCCCCTAAGTAAATCTGCAAAGCCTGAAACACTTGACTGCCCGTACAAATTTGGGCACCCAAGAGTTTAGGGAAAACACAAACAAAATAAACTCTGGGTCAGTCATGGGACTGGTGTGAGTAAACTCCAACCATACTGTTTTACTTTGAAAATACTTTTCAAATAAGAAGATAATAGTAAGACCGGCCCACACATAGACATGGACGGCATTTACCTTACTATAACCCAAAGTATTCTTGATATCAAAAACCAGTGATATTATGATAATGTCTAAACAAATAATTATACAAGTAGCAGAACGCTTGCATCTCACGCTCCACATATATATAGTATAAAATCATAAACCGTAGGGCGCTTATTGGAGAATGGATTTCAATAGACAAGGTATGGGAGCACCTTTTGATTAGTGTACTCTAGAGGGGATACACTCAGGGTTCAACAAGAACGTCTTGCAACCCGGCCACACATGACCGCTCACTCATTTAGCTTGAGTGTCGCGAATATATTGCCACCACGGTTGTAGGCCATCCAACCGTCATCCGAAGATACAAAATCGAAAAAAAGTATAAATATGAATTTTCTCTAGATCGGTGACAATACACCCTACTTGGGGATGACCCAACTAGCCATGCTGCCTAGCACAATGTAAAAACCCGTAACTTCCCCGGTGAGGAAAGCGGCGGATAGTTCGAGAACAAGCCACAGAAAAACGTATACGGAAGAACATTTCATTGCTATTACAACAATGCATCAGATTACAAGAATATACAGAGTATAAATGAATATTACACAGAAATATCAGAGATTTAAATTACATTTAAATACATCGCAGCGGAAAATAATACAATACACAACTAGAAGAGATATACGGATACAAAGCTTTCCGGATATCATTCCAGCTGTAAACCAGGATCCTGTGAATATAAATCTGCAAAACCAAAACTACTAGCTGCCCGTGTCGAAAATAAGGGCACCCAGAGTTTAGGTTAAAACAATAAACTCCAGGTTAGTCATGTGACTGGTGTGAGAACTAAAACAGTTAATCTTTATTTTTAAAGTTAGGTAAATCAAGGGACCACGCCGTATAACACGGAACGGGTTTCCTCCCAAGAATACCAGTGCATAAAACGAACAGCGCAATGCTAAATAGAGAAAGATGAAGCTGTTATAAGACCCAGGTCCTATCACACAATGCAACGCAAGCCGGGGGATAGGGTTTTCCCTTATAACAGCCAAAGAATGCTTGATACGTTTAAAACAAATCATTTGATACTATTACAAGTGCATAGTTTATAAAACAACTTCAAATCATAAGTATCAATCATAGGCGACATGAGCGTCCCATGCCACTATGTCGCCACATATAGGTTTACAATCAAAACCGCAATTTCGTATTGGAAGTTGGGTTATCATTTATGGTATGAACCGAGGCTAGGGGCAAGATCCTCTACCGATTTGTGACTCTCTAGCCCGAGCCACAGGCAAGCGCGCAGGCAAGCCTTGGAGCGACAGGGCCGGTCCACCGATGTGGATTATTATGCCTGAACACTACGTTTCCCCACCCTATGGGGTGTAAGTCTGGTCCGTCTGCCGACCAGAATGCATCGGCCGAAACCGATATAACCGAGGCGCCTCGCAACATCAACAACCACATAAGTCAAACTCGTCAGGGCGTGTAAAACCACTGACGCCACTTCTAACTAGAAAGAAACGCATGCCCTCCCTGAGGTCCATCTCCCGTTTTTGGTTCATACCGGGTGTGAAACTCGCGAAGTGAACGTTACACAAAGCTACGCCACAAAGGCCGTGCTTCGATCATCAACCACAAGACTTTGCTTTTCAACAGAAGCCTTGATCATTAGCCACTTAGGCATGCCACACAGGCAATTCACTCCATGCGTTTGATATCCATCAATATATAACCCCTGAGCTCGTACGTCTCAGAAAAGGGTGTTAAGCAAGAGAATAAATTCTCCACCGCCAAACAGATATATATTTAATAGAGATCAATCACACGGACTAAAATCCAATGTCAGACACACCGTCCATTTACAAGTCCGTTCTGGGTCTGAACGAAACCGGAGGCACCTAGTACCCCGCATATCCATCGATCTCCAAGCACGTCTGGACGATCACCAACTGTTTCCATCTTCTTGGGTGTACAGCCCAATCAAGATCATCAGTAATCACCCAAACGACGTGAAAACTTCCGGTCTTTGACCATCGTCTTCATCTTCGACTTATCGTCGTATCAGTTATTCAGAATGGGATAAACCCGGTCTTTCCGAATAACTCGCGTATATTTTAAATAAGTGTTACACAAACACAACATACGCCTCATTCCAATTCATCAGTCACTAACCGTAAATTAATCAAGAGAATAATCCCCCAAATATTAACCACGAAGGCCGAAACCAACATCAGATCAATATCCAGAAAACCGTTCTGCTTAGCTAATCGACAGTTAGTTTCTAAATTTCACATTCATAGGGAGAGGTTCCCATTAATTTTATCCAAGATAAATTTCTGGAATTTATTCTTTAATCTATTTTTGAATATCAATTCAAACTAGTCGTGATTAGCGAACCTTACCGAAGTAATCATTTATTTTAATTTCCCAATTCCAACCTATTCATCCCATGAAGTAAAACTGGTAATACTTCATATCTAACACCACAGTGTTATCGGTAAATTCAATTACCATTTCACGTTCAAATCTAATTAAAGATTTAACTATCGCCTGGAGTAAAACTGGTGATACTCCATTCTCGATCTTTTCAATCTAATTAAAGATTCATTAAAACTCCACTTAGTCTTAATCTTTGACTGGGTTAAAGAATTAGTGTCATTTAAAACACGGTTCACGATAAACCCAAAATCACATTCCATTAATTATCGGGTTAAAGAACAAGTGTTATTTAAAAACACTGTTCACGATAAACCCAAAAATCAATATCAATTCAATTCCAATTAAATATTATTTAATTGGTACACTTCATTAAATCTAAATAAAAAGGTTTAATCTTTTCTCAACTGGGTTCAAGAACAGTGTTAGTGAAAACACCATTCACGACAAACCCAAATCACATTTGATATTCGATACAAGGCTCTGAATAGAAAATATATCGGCTTATATTCAATATCAAATTCTACGACTAACAAATGTCGTATTGGAAATAACGATATAAATATATATCTTTCAAATTTCCATAACAACATCTGTATAATCACGAATTCCAACATCGAAATATTCTGAAGACAATTTCGATTCAAATCCACTCTAATGCAATCATTGGAAATTCTGGTTATTTTTAAAACCCTTTTCAAATTCAATTTATTTATTTAAAAAATAAATAGAATTATAATTCTAGTTCAAAACTAGTTCATTTCGATAAAAATCTATTTTTATCTTTTCAAATATGGAGTTTTTCACCCCAATTTTTCTCAAATCATTTCTTATGATTCTACACAAATTATAGATATTTTTAATAATTTTATCAAGGCCCGTACAATCGATTTCCATCAACGGCCATCGAATTGCACTTACAACGACCTTTTTCGAATTTGATTTGGACGTATCTCCAAATCCAACTGTTAGATTTCAAATTTCAAATATTCGTTAGAAAGCTATTTTCGATACGAACCCAACGGTTCCGGTTTTAGGAGAATCCGACGGTCGGATCTCCCGTACTGTCCGTTTGAAATAAATGGTCGAAATTCGCGAACTGCCGCGGCGTGGCGCGTTCTATTCAGGCCATTATATTATATATAAAATATATATATAATATATTTTTCGTTGATTACTATTTAAAACGAATTTTATAAATAGTTTTGAATTCGTTTCAAAAACAATTTCAACTTCCATCTCAATTCATTTCATTTCGAAATCATTTTCAATTCATTTCACTTCGAAATCATTTTCAATTCATTTCATTTCGAAATCGTTTTCAATTCATTTCATTTCGAAATCGTTTTCAATTCATTTCATTTCGAAATCATTTTCAATTCATTTTCTATTCAAATCAAATTCAAATCAAATTTCAAAATATTCGATTTCGAAATCACTTTTCAATATTCATTTTAAAATGAATAAAATCGATATAAATATCGTTCACGTCAAAATGGCGTCAATCTAATCAACACGGCTTCCTATATTTCTATTTTCAAATATTCTATTTCAAATATTTCTATTTCAAAATATTTCTATTATCAAAATGTTTCGTTCAACACATGACTAATCTCAACGGATGAGTACTGTCAACACATGAACCTTTATTTTATATTCATAAAGATGCAAATTTTATTATTAAAATATTTCGTTCAACACATGACTAATCTCAACGAATGAGTACCGTCAACACATGAACCTTTACTTTATAATGATAAAGAAGTAAATTTTATTATTAAAATATTTCGTTCAACACATGACTAATCTCAACGAATGAGTACCGTCAATACATGAACCTTTATTTTATAATATAAAGAAGTAAATTTTATTATTAAAATATTTCGTTCAACACATGACTAATCTCAACGAATGAGTACCGTCAACACATGAACCTTTATTTTATAATATTCTTTATCTTCTAAATTGGAATGAGGCCCAATCAATCACCATACAATGTTAATTATATGGATTTTCATACATCACACGTATATAATAGCATTGAAAATAATCAACCATCAACCAAAGTGCACTACACTGTATAAGCATCAAATATAGATATCTAACGCTTATAACAGCTTGTCAATCAATCGATCGACATATTTAATCAATCAGGATGAGTGAACTTCATATTTCATCCCAACACCCGTGTGGGGTTTCAAACAATCAAACACAGATTTTATTTGTGCAGTTGGGCGATGTGTAAAATTTATCGTACCAATCAATGTCATTCAAATAGGTGTACATAAACAAACCGTCGGGTTTGTAAATGAATATTTTATTTTATTCACTTTCACTATATTCATATTCATGTTAAAAATTATATTTTTAACGATAAAACATTTTATTTTAACATATGAATTTCTATTCAGTTCATTTATTCAATAAAATAATATTTTTATTTTCTAACTTATTTTAGAAAATTTCGGCGGCATAACGACACGATACTAGAAACGGGACAAGGCCTAGCCTTATCCCCGGTCTAGTGAAGGCCCACGCCATTCACACATCAATCAAATTCACCAAAAAACCAAATTCAAATCAAATCATCTAACTAATCTATGCAACCAAACAAACAAGTCCATGGTCTGTGGACGATTGTGCCGGGTACTACTAAGCACCGTCTGCATCCTAGTATATATATATAACTAGAAAAGAAATTGAAGAGTGAGAAATTCTCACCGAAAGCTATCCCAACTTCACGACACTTCATTTATAGAAATCTTCATCGTTCTCGCTTTTTTTGTCATCTTCGTTGCCCGTATTCTCTACATATGTAAAAATCGAATTTTCACTTCGCTATTCAATATATAAAAATCATATTTTTACTTCGACGTTCAATATATAAAAATCATATTTTTACTTCGATGTTCAATATATAAAAATCATATTTTTACTTCGATGTTCAATATATAAAAATCATATTTTTACTTCGATGTTAAATATATAAAAATCGAATTTTTACTATGCTATTCTATATATAAAAATCATATTTTTACTTCGATGTTCAATATAGAAAAATCGAATTTTTACTTTGCTATTCAATATATAAAAATCGAATTTTTACTTTGCTATTCAATATATAAAAATCGAATTTTTACTATGCTATTCTATATATAAAAATCGAATTTTTACTATGCTATTCTATATATAAAAATTGAATTTTTACTAAGCTATTCTATAGATAAAAATTCTATCTTTATACCGCTACTTTCCATATAAAAATTATATTTTTATATTTCTACTTTCTATGTAAAAATCATCTATTTTTCTATTTCTAAAAACAATATTTTCAAATTTTGATTTTTAACTTTGTTATTCACATTAAAGACAATGCTACTTCATTTTTATTTCAAAACCTATATGTTGTTTATTATTTTATAAAAACAAAAATCATAATTTGATAGAAACAAAATCATATAAACTCACTGTTATTTTCTCTGCACTGATTTCTTACTGCTGCAACGCAGTACCCAATGTCGCGCTCCTCTAGCACCTGCCGCACTCCAGAATGTCGCGCCAGAAGATGATCGGCGGCTATCAGAAGACGCGTCGGAGTTCCCTCGACCACCGCCGGAAACCTTAGGCCGTTCGATCCCCCCTGGTGTTCCCAGACCCCCTTCAGACGTCGTGGATTTCAAGACGAAATTTGAGCAGTTTAGGGTTTAACAACCGATCTTGGCCGATGGTCAGAAAGACCCCGCGATGCTGAACGATTTGGTTTTTATAATCTCTCGAATGGGTTTGTGGATTAAGAGAAAGAGGGGGGAGAAGCTTGGAGACGGCACCCGCTTGTTGAAGAAGGAGGCGGCCTTTTCCTTTTTGACCGTAAGAATTAAAACACTAGGGTTTGACCCCTCTGAAGTATATATAATATTATTTTATTTAATTTAATTCGATAATTACCTGTTTAACGCCACGAACTCCTAACCAAACCCAACGACTGTCGCCACTAGCTAATTGCCCCCATTCCGAACACAATGGGATATGTATCGAGAGCCAGTTCAGCTGTTACGATCAGTTGCCGTTCAAATTAAAATATAAATCTTTTATATTCAATTTAAATGCACATTTCAATTTACCGGGGCCACATACAGCCTCTAAAAATTCCCGAAAAATATTTTCTAGCTTCGTATTGACAATACGGTCCTAACAAAACTAGTTTCATCAAATTCTAAGACCGTTTGAAAAATGGCCATTTTCCAGTCGATTAAAATCAACCGAAACTGGTCAAACGCGTTTTCCTTTGCCACGCTCACATATTGATTCGAAAAATTATGAAATTTGAAACTTACCAATAACTTGACAACACGGTTCCAACAAAAGTGGTTTCATCGGAATCCGAGATCGTTTGCAAAATGGCTATTTTTAAGGGCCTGAATTCCATAGCGACTATTCAGAATTTTCAACTGGACATATCTTTTGATTCCCGCTATGAAATTTGGGTTTTTCGGATTCATTGGAAAGATATTCACAATTAGATCCTAATGTTTTTGGTTTCACTAAAATCCGTGTTGTTTTGCACCCGGTACATTCAATTGAAGTTTGAAATCGAATTATCGAACTACCGCGCCATTTTCAATTCTATTTATAATTATATATAAATATTTATATTCTAACGACGACGCGTATAATATATACGTTCGAATTATATTCGAAATAAATTTCTCGTCGATATTATTTAAAATAATTCATTTTAAATAATCAAAATTCGCTAAAATTGCCAAAATAAAAATTTTAAACTGGCCCAGATTTTCGGGTTGTTACAGTCTCCCCCACTTAAAACTTTTCGTCCCCGAAAAGGAACAAAGTCGAAAGTGGTTTGATTAATCAACTTTACGTTCGATCTGGCTTGCATTCTCCACTTTTCAATTTCTGAGAATTTTCAAAAATTCAAAAATTTGGCTAACACCCTAAAATTTCGCCATAACCTCCCCTGCAATGGGAGCATCGGGGAATTTCAAATAGCTTCCCCGGTCCTTCTAATCTCAAAAAGAAAAAGAAAAAGCCAAGCGGCTAGCCAATCGGCTCATAAAATCATCATCACCCAAACAAAACAGTAAATTATGTAGTAAACATGTACCTATTTGTCGGGCAAACAAATTTTATTCTCTGCTCTAGCCTCCTTGCTATGACCTGTTCAATGTAAGTATATGTATATGCAAGCAAATGCGACCAAATTTCAATACAATTCAATGTTTGGTTCAATTAGGCTAAATGGTTCAACTTTTAACTAATCATCCAATAATCAAACAACATAATCAGCAATCAATTAGTGAATTATCATTTCAAATTCATAACTTTGATATATATACATAAAATCTTGTTTTTGATGCCAAATCACAACAATAAATCTATCTATATTAGTTTTGGTTCTCACACCAGTCTATAGGAAATATATAGAAATCTCGCTTTCGAAACTCGAATACCAATTCTGATGATGTCTAGACTATCATCAGATTCGTCTCCGGGCGACTATAGTGTGATTCTATATCTATCCATTATATTAAAACTTCGAATACACGCGGATCAGACATATACGCAAAATCTTTATATACTGTATTGTCCAAATCAATATAAATAGATAATCAAATACGAATAGTTGATTTAAATTTTCAAAACAAAATTTGTTTTCATTTTCAAAAATATACTCTTCACACTCGTTCTAGGATACTACTGATCCCATCTCTAACGAGTCATTCTAGTTGGATATTACTAATCCAATATCTGATGAATTCTTTCGTACGGTTCTAATGTGTCTTGTTCTCGAGCTCTGTAAACCAAAGCTCTGATACCAACTGTAAAAACCCGTAACTTCCCCGGTGAGGAAAGCGGCGGATAGTTCGAGAACAAGCCACAGAAAAACGCATACTGTAACACCCCACTCCCGCTATGATCACTCACTAAGGGAATGCCATAGCATCGGTGGAGTATTTTAGTGAATATAGAACAGAAAAATTACAACAAGACAGATATAAATAGTACTTGAAATTTTAAAACATCATCTCATAACAGCGGAAGTAAAACATGTCTGGTTACATCATAAAACCACAATAAAGGTCAAGTACAATATCCATCAAAATAAAGAAGTACATAATCCCACTCTCATACAATAGCCAAACAAAAGAAAAGATAACTGGATAACTGGAGCTTTACATCTATCCAAGCTCCTAAAGACTGGAACAGCAATCCGATCAAGCTCCACTACTGCTAGGATCCACCGTAGGACCATAGGGTTGGGAAAAAGATAAAAACAACAGGGTCAGACATAAGTCTGAGCGAGTCCTATAACTTTAACAATACAATCGTTAAAGTAACCAGAGAAGACATAAACTGATATACGGTAACATATAGGGATGAATGGCTACCCTAAGCAGTCAACTAAACGAAGATAAAGGATAAAGACGCATCTACCCTCCCTAAGGTAAATTACTAAACTGCACCACACCAGTCGTTCCTAACTTAAAGGTTGATCCCACCCAAGGACTTATAAAATTTACTAATTAGTACCTGCGTACCCCTAGGTGACCAAGTAGGCGCCACGGGGCCCTACAATCCACTAGGTGTACACACTACTTCCCATTCGATCGGCTCCCTAACGTAGATACCCGTGCTGGCCCCACCGTGGGATGTATCATTCCCCAATGTGGCAACCTGATGAAACTAAAGGTGCACGGCTTATATCTACTCGATGCAACAACGGCTTACCTACCAGCCCGGGCCCACTCACGCATATGAAGCCCGTTGGACTTGCGTTGCCACCGCTAACCCGTTTGCCTCTTACAGTCAAGCCCAGTATGCGTGTCCCGTCCTCGACATGGGTCGAGCCCACAAAGATACGTATGGGTTACTGGTTGAAATGGGCCTCCACAAGCTACCCACCTAAGCTTGTCCCTTTTTCTAGTATATCCCACTTAACCCTTTAATCATGTTTTAATTACATGTTCTATTTTGGTTAAGTATTCTAATCGTATTTTCTATTGCCACCCAAGGCAACCACTAGATTTTCTCATGCCACCCGAGGCACCCACTTAACCCCTCATGTCCCTCTACATGCTAATGTGGTTAAGTGTTTCTTAATTAATTAATTAAGAACGTAACCTTTGTAAAGACCTCTCACATTAGACTGTCTTTTATGACCGCTGGTTAAGCCGGTTGGGTCCGGGCAGCCTTATGTCATAACAGAGTCTAACCTCGTGTCTTTACATTAATTACGTATTTAGTTTGTGCCTAAGACCTCTCACATTGGGCTAACATTTGTAGCAACTGGTTAAGCCGGTTGGGTCCGGGCAGTTTTACGCTACAACTGAGTCCAACCTCGTGTCTTAGTCAATTAATTACACCTAATTAATCACCCTCATAATTTTATATTAATTATCCCTAATTAATCAAGTTTTCTTAACATGGGTAGACCTAACTTAATAGGTAAATTCCCATGGGGTAGACCTAACTCAATAGGTAAATTCCCAACACATAGTATGGGTACACCTAACCAAATAGGCAAATTCCCATACTATGTTTATTTATTTTGTGTTATGCATAATTATATTAATTTCACACAATCTTATTAACTTATGCATTTAATTACCCCATCGTTCCCACGTAATTTCGTTCATGATATAACACATATAAAAGGTGTCAACTTGCATATGAATGAACATGTTTCAAAGGTGCCATCTTGCATATTAACAAACACATAACTTGCATATGAACTTGCATAACATGTCACATAACTTGCATATAATATGTCACATAACTTACATATTCATTTTGCATAACAAACTTGCATATTAGCTTATAGACTTGCATAATGTGTCATCATGAACTTGCATATTAATAAACATGTAACTTGCATATTTACATACATGTAACTCGCATATTAACAAACATGTAACTTGCATATAAAGAAACATGTAACTTGCATATTTACATACATGTAACTTGCATATTAACAAACATGTAACTTGCATATTAACAAACATGTAACTTGCATATTTACATACATGTAACTTGCATATTAACAAACATGTAACTTGCATATTAACAAACATGTAACTTGCATAGCATATTACCATGAACTTGCATAACATGCATATGATTACATAGCCCACAACTTGCATATTTAGCATCATGCAAACATAACATACATCATATTAAACTTGCATAAGCTTACATACTCAACATGCATAAACATAAGATTAATGCTAACATCATATCATATGATTCAAAGCTCATTAACCCACATACAAAACCATAAATCTCATCACATCTCATCTAATTAGTTTACCAAAAGATCGTCAAAGTGATAGAAACTCACAACTAGCAACTTTGAACACCAAATGAAGAAGATTAAGATGCTAAGAAGGGATTAGAAGTTGATTAGAGAGTGATTAGTATGCAACCCTCTTCATAAAATTAGTGGAGGCCATGAGAGCTAGCATTTTGCCATAGTTTAGTCACTAGGTTTAATTATGAATGAATTAGGGTAGGTTAGGGTCTTATTTATAGATTAGGCAAGTGTTTTAGGCCATAGGATTAACCCTAGATTCAATCCAAGCCATCAAAGCATGTCTTGGGGAAGAAGTCAAGTGTAGGAACCATCTAGGGCCTTTAGATTAAAGATGGACCATGAGAACCATTCAAATGCAAAATCTGCACTTGAGCGAATCGGCCCACGGGTTGACAGCCAAACACCCTGGATTAACCCCTAGTCGACCCAGCGGGCTCGGGTCGACTTCAAAAATCGGCCGGTTCGGTTATTCCCCTCTCCCAATTCGCTGTTTTGAGCATTTTTGCATATTTATTTATTAAATTTTCAATTATATATATATATATATATATATCAATATATATATATATATATATATATATCTGCACAACCCATTTCACTTAATTAAGTATACTTTAATTTGGGAATTTTCGTGAAACTTCGCGAGGCCATATCTTGGTCATACGGACTCCGATTTTCGAAAACTCGGACTCTATTTCGCGTATTTTTCCGAGACGAACACAATGGCATAGCCCGTTTCCCTTGATTCCCATTTTAGAATTAAATTCTGCCTCGATTTATGTTATTACAGGTTATTGAAAATACGGGTTGTTACATTCTCCCCTCCTTAAAGGATTTCGTCCCCGAAATCTTCAAGTTAGGAAGAACGTATCCTACCATCCAATCATCCATCTACTCAAAGCATCATCCACGAGCAATCATTGTCCTTACAAGATTCTAAATGCTGGATGGATATATGCAAAAGTGTGTGTATATGTACTTACCTAATGCGAAAATCAGGCGGTTACTGATACAGTAAACCTCCTTAATGCAAACCATGATAGTGCCATGCATCCAATATGTATGCGAAACCCTATTGACACATACAAATTTCTACATGCGTGCACAACCATACACAAAAATGCATCATCCATATGATAACACAGCCATGATACATCCATCAATCTAACTACCACATCCATTTATGCAATATGCAACATGAAGTGACTGAGCCGATCTAGTGCCTAATGTGTGTGTATATGCATCCACGAGCAACCACTAGCAAACAATTGCATCCATATGCATCCATCAACCATAACATGTTTCAAACACATGTCTCAACCATAGGTTTTACCCTATCTAAAGGTCATAGGTATTAGCGAGAGGATATACTAAAGATAAGATAAGTACTAGACAAGCAATAAAGGAGAAGTTAAAAGACATACTCTCAAAAAGAAATGGATACAAAGAACGCATCTTTGCTTCCGTCTCCCAAGTAGCATTGCTTTCGTCATCTCCCCATTGCACTTTAACTAGCTGAACTTCTCTGTTCCTCAACTTCCTAGTTTCTGACCCAAGGATGCGAGTAGGAGCTCGTCGAATCGTCGCATCACGCTCTACCTCTACATCTCTAAGCAAGCTCGGCTCTACCACCTCCGCGGTCTCATGTAAGCACTTCCTCAAATGTGATACATGGAATACATCATGAACACCACTAAGTCTGTCGGGCAACTCCACCCTATATGCCATCCGTCCAATCCTTTCCTTAATAGGAAACGGCCCAACAAATCTCGGTGCTAACTTCCCTACGGACCCAAAGCGAACAACATTTCTCAATGGAGATACTTTGACAAAAACCATGTCCCCAACCTCAAACTCAAGATCCGTCCTTCTCCGATCCGCATAAGATTTCTGTCTATCTTGCGCTGCTTTCATCCTTTTTCGAATTAAATCAATCTTCTCTGAAGTCTCTCTAACCATATCCGGCCCAAGCAAGATCTTATCCGTAGATTCCCACCAACATGTAGGAGATCGACAAGGCCTTCCATAAAGAGCTTCGAAAGGAGCCATACCAATACTGGACTGAAAGCTGTTATTATATGCGAACTCCACCAAAGGAAGATGTTCTTCCCATGTACCTCCAAAATCCAAGATACAAAGCCTCAAAAGATCTTCTAAGATACGGTTCACCCTCTCGGTCTGACCGTCCGTCTGAGGATGATATGCGGTGCTCAAACACAACTGAGTCCCTACCGCCTCTTGCAAACTTCTCCAAAACTCACTAGTGAAAATAGGATCTCGATCACTCACAATGCTGGATGGTACGCCATGCAATCTAACAATCTCTCTAACATAGACTGAAGCAAGCCATGGAGCGGTCCTCTTACTCTTTACGGGTATAAAATGGGCACTCTTTGTAAGTCTGTCTACCACAACCCAAATTCCCGTATTGCCCTTCCTCGATCTCGGTAACCCGTCGATGAAATCCATCGAGACACTATCCCACTTCCACTGTGGAACTTCCAATGGGTGTAGCAACCCACCGGGTTTCCTTTGCTCCACTTTAACTTGTTGGCACACTAAGCATCTAGCCACATACTCGGCCACATCTTTCTTCATACCGGCCCAAAAGAAAACTCTCTTCATGTCTTGGTACATTTTGTCTCCACCGGGATGAATAGTCATTCTTGAACGATGTGCATCATCCAAAATAGCCTTCTTCAAACCCTCATCTTGCGGTACACAAAGTCTACCGTCTCTATGCAACCATCCCTTATCATCTATGGTGTATCTACCCAAATGGCTGGACGACTCCCCTCTTATAAGCTTCTCTACCAACACAACCAACTGTGGGTCGTCTCGCTGAGCCTCGCCAATCCGTCTCAAAAGAGTAGGTCTAACCTCCAAGGATGCCAACAAACCAGGTACAAAATCAACAGAAGGTCTGAAGTCAAACAAAGAAAGAAACTCCAAGCTTCGTCGTTCCACGAACAATGGACTCAAAGATAGCCTTTTTCTACTTAAGGCGTCTGCCACCACGTTACCCTTACCAGGGGTATACGCTATCTCGAAATCATAGGATGCTAAGAACTCCATCCACCTTTGCTGTCTTAAGTTTAAATCCTTCTGAGAGAATAAGTACTTCAATGATTTATGGTCGGTGAACAACTCGAATCTCTCACCAAGAAGATAATGGCGCCAAGACTTAAGTGCGAAAACAATCGCGGCCAACTCTAGATCATGGGTAGGGTAATTCTTCTCATGCACTCTCAATTGTCTCCCTCCATAGGCTATTACCCTTCCCTCCTGCATCAAGACTGCGCCTAATCCTGTTCCACAAGCATCGGTATAAACAACAAACGGCTTACTCCCATCTGGAAGCACTAAAACTGGAGCGGTGGTCAAAGCTCTCTTTAACCGTCGGAAAGCATCATCACAATCTACATCCCATGAGAAAACCAGATTCTTCTTCGTCAAGCGGGTTAATGGGGCTGATATCTTCGCGAAGTCTTTGATGAACTTCCTATAATATCCTGCCAACCCCAAGAAACTTCTTACCTCGGTAGCATTTCTAGGAACTTTCCAATCCTGGATAGATACTATCTTTGCGGGATCCACAGCTATCCCTTCCTTAGAGACCACATGCCCTAAGAATCGCACTTCTCTTCTCCAAAAATGGCATTTAGAGAATTTAGCTTTAAGACTATGCGCTCGAAGAGTCTCCAACACTTCCTTGAGATGTAAGGCATGCTCTTCTTCATTCTTGGAAAAGACCAAGATGTCATCCACAAAAACTACTACAAACTTATTCAGATACTCTCTGAACACTCTACTCATGAGATCAACAAAGTATGCGGGGGCGTTTGTCAACCCAAATGGCATCACTAGCCACTCATAAAAACCATCCGGAGTCCGGAAAGCAGTCTTCTCTATACTGTCCTCCGCCACTCTTAACTGATGAAACCCTGTAGCTAAGTCCATCTGCGAAAATACTGACGCGCCAACCAACTGATCAAAGAGATCATCTATCCTCGGTAATGGGTGTCTATTCTTCTTCGTGAGCTTATTAAGTTCCCTATAATCCACACAAAGTCTGAGGGACCCATCCGCCTTCGTGGCAAACACTACTGGAGCTCCCCACTCCGATATACTTCGCCTTATGAACCCCTTCTCAAGCAACTCCCCTACTTGCTTATGAAGTTCTCTTCTCTCACGAGGAGCCATGTGTCGTACTGGCAAAGACACTGGTTTGGCATTATCCACCAAATAAATTCGGAAATCTATCTCCCGCTTCGGAGGCAAACCCTTTACTTCTTCAAACACATCCGGATATTCCCGGACTACTCTGACAGAACACAAACTTTCGACCGAAGCATCGAGCGATTCAAGATAACTTAGCAAAACAGATTCCATGGGATTGCAAGAGATCTCGAGAGTGTTACCCAAGCGGGTCATGAGCCTGACAACTCTCCTTTCGCAATCAAGAACGGCACCATTACTGGATAACCAGTCCATGCCCAAGATCAACCCATAGCCCGTGAAGCCCAATACAAAAGCATCACATCTAAACTCAACGCTAAGTATAGAAATCTTCAAACCCAAACATATCATAGACAGATATATGGAGCCCCCAATTGGGTTTGAGACAACCAAGGGATCATCAACTAGACTGGTGTCTAAGTGCAGTGACTCAACTAACGATGATGAGATAAAAGAATGCGATGCGCCAGAGTCAAACAAAGTACGAACTGGATGATCAAACAGAAAAACCAGACTTTCAACGGAAATAGTTCTACCTCTCTGCTGAATCGGTGGAACTGAGAGAACCTGAACTTGCCCCCCTGACTGAGGTGGTGCTATAAGAGCTTGCACCTGACCTCCTGAGGTAGACCCCGTCTTCTGCCCCTTCTTTGGGCAGTTTTTCACAAGATGCCCCGCTTCACCACAATGAAAGCAACCGGTCTTCTTCTTTTTGCGACAATCCTTACTGAGGTGCCCTGGTGTCCCACAATTAAAGCACTTCTTCTTTGTCTTCTTCTTGTCACCATTGCCTTTTCCACCCTTGCCTTGTTGTTGTTGCGGTTTCTTCTGATCCCCCTTTTTCTCTGGTGCCTTAGAATTCTTATCATCCTCATGCATAAGTGCCATGTAGACAAGCTTCTCAAAGGTGGCCCCCATAGGAATGTGAGTCATAGCTATTCCTTGCAATGGTTCGTTCAAGCCTCTAACGAACCTCAAAGCCTTCTTCTCCGGTGTATTCACCAACTCTATGCCAAACCTTGCTAATTGATTGAATTTGTTGACATATTCTTTCACCGTGAGATTCCCTTGCTTCAAATTCAAGAACTTCTCCATAAACAGATTCTCTTCCGCCCTTGAGAGAAACTTAGCCCCAAACCTTTGCTTAAAATCTGCCCAAGAGTCAACAGGGCGTTCTCCATTAGTGACCTCCCACCAGAATGAGGCCTCTCCCTTCATTAACCAAGCCGCCAACTTGACTTTCTTTCCCTCTTCCACTTCAAAGATATCTAGCAACTCTTCCACTTCCTTAAGCCAATCTCTAGCCTCTACGAAAGTCTCTGAACCAAGAAAAGGTTTTCCTCCTATAGCCTTGAACTCCTTGCAAACCTTAGCAAAATTATCCACTCTAGGCTGAGGAGGAGGAGCGGTTGTCTCTGGTGTAGTAGCATTGGCCGGACCCGCAGCCGCGGCCCTAGCCTCTTGCAACCTCCTATACCATAGTGGTATAACTAAACCCTCCGGGATGTTAAGATCTTCAGCCATGCTGAAACGAAAGAGGAAAGATTCAAAAAGGAGATTCCGAAAGATAAAGATATGGCTATTGGGGATTATGCTTTTCTTTTTCAAAAACTTTTTCTCTTAGAAGACATGCTTTTAAAAATACTTTCTTCGAAAATACTCTTAGAAAGTAGTTTTTCTCAAAAATTTTATCTGTTCTGGTAACCTTAAGCTCTGATACCACGTGTAACACCCCACTCCCGCTATGATCACTCACTAAGGGAATGCCATAGCATCGGTGGAGTATTTTAGTGAATATAGAACAGAAAAATTACAACAAGACAGATATAAATAGTACTTGAAATTTTAAAACATCATCTCATAACAGCGGAAGTAAAACATGTCTGGTTACATCATAAAACCACAATAAAGGTCAAGTACAATATCCATCAAAATAAAGAAGTACATAATCCCACTCTCATACAATAGCCAAACAAAAGAAAAGATAACTGGATAACTGGAGCTTTACATCTATCCAAGCTCCTAAAGACTGGAACAGCAATCCGATCAAGCTCCACTACTGCTAGGATCCACCGTAGGACCTGAGGGTTGGGAAAAAGATAAAAACAACAGGGTCAGACATAAGTCTGAGCGAGTCCTATAACTTTAACAATACAATCGTTAAAGTAACCAGAGAAGACATAAACTGATATACGGTAACATATAGGGATGAATGGCTACCCTAAGCAGTCAACTAAACGAAGATAAAGGATAAAGACGCATCTACCCTCCCTAAGGTAAATTACTAAACTGCACCACACCAGTCGTTCCTAACTTAAAGGTTGATCCCACCCAAGGACTTATAAAATTTACTAATTAGTACCTGCGTACCCCTAGGTGACCAAGTAGGCGCCACGGGGCCCTACAATCCACTAGGTGTACACACTACTTCCCATTCGATCGGCTCCCTAACGTAGATACCCGTGCTGGCCCCACCGTGGGATGTATCATTCCCCAATGTGGCAACCTGATGAAACTAAAGGTGCACGGCTTATATCTACTCGATGCAACAACGGCTTACCTACCAGCCCGGGCCCACTCACGCATATGAAGCCCGTTGGACTTGCGTTGCCACCGCTAACCCGTTTGCCTCTTACAGTCAAGCCCAGTATGCGTGTCCCGTCCTCGACATGGGTCGAGCCCACAAAGATACGTATGGGTTACTGGTTGAAATGGGCCTCCACAAGCTACCCACCTAAGCTTGTCCCTTTTTCTAGTATATCCCACTTAACCCTTTAATCATGTTTTAATTACATGTTCTATTTTGGTTAAGTATTCTAATCGTATTTTCTATTGCCACCCAAGGCAACCACTAGATTTTCTCATGCCACCCGAGGCACCCACTTAACCCCTCATGTCCCTCTACATGCTAATGTGGTTAAGTGTTTCTTAATTAATTAATTAAGAACGTAACCTTTGTAAAGACCTCTCACATTAGACTGTCTTTTATGACCGCTGGTTAAGCCGGTTGGGTCCGGGCAGCCTTATGTCATAACAGAGTCTAACCTCGTGTCTTTACATTAATTACGTATTTAGTTTGTGCCTAAGACCTCTCACATTGGGCTAACATTTGTAGCAACTGGTTAAGCCGGTTGGGTCCGGGCAGTTTTACGCTACAACTGAGTCCAACCTCGTGTCTTAGTCAATTAATTACACCTAATTAATCACCCTCATAATTTTATATTAATTATCCCTAATTAATCAAGTTTTCTTAACATGGGTAGACCTAACTTAATAGGTAAATTCCCATGGGGTAGACCTAACTCAATAGGTAAATTCCCAACACATAGTATGGGTACACCTAACCAAATAGGCAAATTCCCATACTATGTTTATTTATTTTGTGTTATGCATAATTATATTAATTTCACACAATCTTATTAACTTATGCATTTAATTACCCCATCGTTCCCACGTAATTTCGTTCATGATATAACACATATAAAAGGTGTCAACTTGCATATGAATGAACATGTTTCAAAGGTGCCATCTTGCATATTAACAAACACATAACTTGCATATGAACTTGCATAACATGTCACATAACTTGCATATAATATGTCACATAACTTACATATTCATTTTGCATAACAAACTTGCATATTAGCTTATAGACTTGCATAATGTGTCATCATGAACTTGCATATTAATAAACATGTAACTTGCATATTTACATACATGTAACTCGCATATTAACAAACATGTAACTTGCATATAAAGAAACATGTAACTTGCATATTTACATACATGTAACTTGCATATTAACAAACATGTAACTTGCATATTAACAAACATGTAACTTGCATATTTACATACATGTAACTTGCATATTAACAAACATGTAACTTGCATATTAACAAACATGTAACTTGCATAGCATATTACCATGAACTTGCATAACATGCATATGATTACATAGCCCACAACTTGCATATTTAGCATCATGCAAACATAACATACATCATATTAAACTTGCATAAGCTTACATACTCAACATGCATAAACATAAGATTAATGCTAACATCATATCATATGATTCAAAGCTCATTAACCCACATACAAAACCATAAATCTCATCACATCTCATCTAATTAGTTTACCAAAAGATCGTCAAAGTGATAGAAACTCACAACTAGCAACTTTGAACACCAAATGAAGAAGATTAAGATGCTAAGAAGGGATTAGAAGTTGATTAGAGAGTGATTAGTATGCAACCCTCTTCATAAAATTAGTGGAGGCCATGAGAGCTAGCATTTTGCCATAGTTTAGTCACTAGGTTTAATTATGAATGAATTAGGGTAGGTTAGGGTCTTATTTATAGATTAGGCAAGTGTTTTAGGCCATAGG
Source organism: Allium sativum (assembly GCA_030737875.1). Taxonomy (NCBI): domain Eukaryota; kingdom Viridiplantae; phylum Streptophyta; class Magnoliopsida; order Asparagales; family Amaryllidaceae; genus Allium; species Allium sativum. The sequence continues at coordinate 323,870,233 of CM060920.1, read as the reverse complement.
ATTAACCCTAGATTCAATCCAAGCCATCAAAGCATGTCTTGGGGAAGAAGTCAAGTGTAGGAACCATCTAGGGCCTTTAGATTAAAGATGGACCATGAGAACCATTCAAATGCAAAATCTGCACTTGAGCGAATCGGCCCACGGGTTGACAGCCAAACACCCTGGATTAACCCCTAGTCGACCCAGCGGGCTTGGGTCGACTTCAAAAATCGGCCGGTTCGGTTATTCCCCTCTCCCAATTCGCTGTTTTGAGCATTTTTGCATATTTATTTATTAAATTTTCAATTATATATATATATATATATATATCAATATATATATATATATATATATATATCTGCACAACCCATTTCACTTAATTAAGTATACTTTAATTTGGGAATTTTCGTGAAACTTCGCGAGGCCATATCTTGGTCATACGGACTCCGATTTTCGAAAACTCGGACTCTATTTCGCGTATTTTTCCGAGACGAACACAATGGCATAGCCCGTTTCCCTTGATTCCCATTTTAGAATTAAATTCTGCCTCGATTTATGTTATTACAGGTTATTGAAAATACGGGTTGTTACACATACGGAAGAACATTTCATTGCTATTACAACAATGCATCAGATTACAAGAATATACAGAGTATAAATGAATATTACACAGAAATATCAGAGATTTAAATTACATTTAAATACATCGCAGCGGAAAATAATACAATACACAACTAGAAGAGATATACGGATACAAAGCTTTCCGGATATCATTCCAGCTGTAAACCAGGATCCTGTGAATATAAATCTGCAAAACCTAAACTACTACATGCCCGTGTCGAAAATAAGGGCACCCAGAGTTTAGGCTAAAACAATAAACTCCAGGTCAGTCATGTGACTGGTGTGAGAACTAAAACAGTTAATCTTTATTTTTAAAGTTAGGTAAATCAAGGGACCACGCCGTATAACACGGAACGGGTTTCCTCCCAAGAATACCAGTGCATAAAACGAACAGCGCAATGTTAAATAGAGAAAGATGAAGCTGTTATAAGACCCAGGTCCTATCACACAATGCAACGCAAGCCGGGGGATAGGGTTTTCCCTTATAACAGCCAAAGAATAATTGATACGTTTAAAACAAATCATTTGATACTATTAAAAGTGCATAGTGTATAAAACAACTTCAAATCATAAGTATCAATCATAGGCGACATGAGCGTCCCATGCCACTATGTCGCCACATATAGGTTTACAATCAAAACCGCAATGTCGTATTGAAAGTTGGGTTATCATTTATGGTATGAACCGAGGCTAGGGGCAAGATCCTCTACCAATTTGTGACTCTCTAGCCCGAGCCACAGGCAAGCGCACAGGCAAGCCTTAGAGCGACAGGGCCGGTCCACCGATGTGGATTATTATGCCTGAACACTACGTTTCCCCACCCTATGGGGTGTAAGTCTGGTCCGTCTGCCGACCAGAATGCATCGGCCGAAACCGATATAACCGAGGCGCCTCGCAACAGCAACAACCACATAAGTCAAACTCGTCAGGGCGTGTAAAACCACTGACGCCACTTCTAACTAGAAAGAAACGCATGCCCTCCCTGAGGTCCATCTCCCGTTTTTGGTTCATACCGGGTGTGAAACTCGCGAAGTGAACGTTACACAAAGCTACGCCACAAAGGCCGTGCTTCGATCATCAACCACAAGACTTTGCTTTTCAACAGAAGCCTTGATCATTTGCCACTTAGGCGTGCCACACAGGCAATTCACTCCATGCGTTTGATATCCATCAATATATAACCCCTGAGCTCGTACGTCTCAGAAAAGGGTGTTAAGCAAGAGAATAAATTCTCCGCTGCCAAACAGATATATATTTAATAGAGATCAATCACACGGACTAAAATCCAATGTCAGACACACCGTCCATTTACAAGTCCGTTCTGGGTCTGAACGAAACCGGAGGCACCTAGTACCCCGCATATCCATCGATCTCCAAGCACGTCTGGACGATCACCAACTGTTTCCATCTTCTTGGGTGTACAGCCCAATCAAGATCATCAGTAATCACCCAAACGACGTGAAGACTTCTGGTCTTCGACCATCGTCTTCATCTTCGACTTATCGTCATATCAGTTATTCAGAATGGGATAAACTCGGTCTTTCCGAATAACTCGCGTATATTTTAAATAAGTGTTACACAAACACAACATACGCCTCATTCCAATTCATCAGTCACTAACCGTAAATTAATCAAGAGAATAATCCCCCAAATATTAACCACGAAGGCCGAAACCAACATCAGATCAATATCCAGAAAACCGTTCTGCTTAGCTAATCGACAGTTAGTTTCTAAATTTCACATTCATAGGGAGAGGTTCCCATTAATTTTATCCAAGATAAATTTCTGGAATTTATTCTTTAATCTATTTTTGAATATCAATTCAAACTAGTCGTGATTAGCGAACCTTACCGAAGTAATCATTTATTTTAATTTCCCAATTCCAACCTATTCATCCCATGAAGTAAAACTGGTAATACTTCATATCTAACACCACAGTGTTATCGGTAAATTCAATTACCATTTCACGTTCAAATCTAATTAAAGATTTAACTATCGCCTGGAGTAAAACTGGTGATACTCCATTCTCGATCTTTTCAATCTAATTAAAGATTCATTAAAACTCCACTTAGTCTTAATCTTTGACTGGGTTAAAGAATTAGTGTCATTTAAAACACGGTTCACGATAAACCCAAAATCACATTCCATTAATTATCGGATTAAAGAACAAGTGTTATTTAAAAACACTGTTCACGATAAACCCAAAAATCAATATCAATTCAATTCCAATTAAATATTATTTAATTGGTACACTTCATTAAATCTAAATAAAAAGGTTTAATCTTTTCTCAACTGGGTTCAAGAACAGTGTTAGTGAAAACACCATTCACGACAAACCCAAATCACATTTGATATTCAATACAAGGCTCTGAATAGAAAATATATCGGCTTATATTCAATATCAAATTCTACGACTAACAAATGTCGTATTGGAAATAACGATATAAATATATATCTTTCAAATTTCCAGAACAACATCTGTATAATCACGAATTCCAACATCGATATATTCCGAAGACAATTTCGATTCAAATCCACTCTAATGCAATCATTGGAAATTCTGGTTATTTTTAAAACCCTTTTCAAATTCAATTTATTTATTTAAAAAATAAATAGAATTATAATTCTAGTTCAAAACTAGTTCATTTCGATAAAAATCTATTTTTATCTTTTCAAATATGGAGTTTTTCACCCCAATTTTTCTCAAATCATTTCTTATGATTTTACACAAATTATAGATATTTTTAATAATTTTATCAAGGCCCGTACAATCGATTTCCATCAACGGCCATCGAATTGCACTTACATTGACCTTTTTCGAATTTGATTTGGACGTATCTCCAAATCCAACCGTTAGATTTCAAATTTCAAATATTCGTTAGAAAGCTATTTTCGATACGAACCCAATGGTTCCGGTTTTAGGAGAATCCGACGGTCGGATCTCCCGTACTGTCCATTTGAAATAAATGGTCGAAATTCGCGAACTGCCGCGGCGCGGCACGTTCTATTCAGGCCATTATATTATATATATAATATATATATAATATATTTTTCGTCGATTACTATTTAAAACGAATTTTATAAATAGTTTTGAATTCGTTTCAAAAACAATTTCAACTTCCATCTCAATTCATTTCATTTCGAAATCGTTTTCAATTCATTTCATTTCGAAATCGTTTTCAATTCATTTCATTTCGAAATCGTTTTCAATTCATTTCATTTCGAAATCGTTTTCAATTCATTTTCTATTCAAATCAAATTCAAATCAAATTTCAAAATATTCGATTTCGAAATCACTTTTCAATATTCATTTTAAAATGAATAAAATCGATATAAATATCGTTCACGTCAAAATGGCGTCAATCTAATCAACACGGCTTCCTATATTTCTATTTTCAAATATTCTATTTCAAATATTTCTATTTCAAAATATTTCTATTATCAAAATGTTTCGTTCAACACATGACTAATCTCAACGGATGAGTACTGTCAACACATGAACCTTTATTTTATATTCCTAAAGATGCAAATTTTATTATTAAAATATTTCGTTCAACACATGACTAATCTCAACGAATGAGTACCGTCAACACATGAACCTTTACTTTATAATGATAAAGAAGTAAATTTTATTATTAAAATATTTCGTTCAACACATGACTAATCTCAACGAATGAGTACCGTCAACACATGAACCTTTATTTTATAATATAAAGAAGTAAATTTTATTATTAAAATATTTCGTTCAACACATGACTAATCTCAACTAATGAGTACCGTCAACACATGAACCTTTATTTTATAATATTCTTTATCTTCTAAATTGGAATGAGGCCCAATCAATCACCATACAATGTTAATTATATGGATTTTCATACATCACACGTATATAATAGCATTGAAAATAATCAACCATCAACCAAAGTGCACTACACTGTATAAGCATCAAATATAGATATCTAACGCTTATAATAGCCTGTCAATCAATCGATCGACATATTTAATCAATCAGGATGAGTGAACTTCATATTTCATCCCAACACCCGTGTGGGGTTTCAAACAATCAAACACAGATTTTATTTGTGCAGTTGGGCGATGTGTAAAATTTATCGTCCCAATCAATGTCATTCAAATAGGTGTACATAAACAAACCGTCGGGTTTGTAAATGAGTATTTTATTTTATTCACTTTCACTATATTCATATTCACGTTAAAAAATATATTTTTAACGATAAAACATTTTATTTTAACATATGAATTTCTATTCAGTTCATTTATTCAATAAAATGATATTTTTATTTTCTAAATTATTTTAGAAAATTTCGGCGGCATAACGGCACGATACTAGAAACGGGACAAGGCCTAGCCTTATCCCCGGTCTAGTGAAGGCCCACGCCATTCACACATCAATCAAATTCACTAAAAAACCAAATTCAAATCAAATCATCTAACTAATCTATGCAACCAAACAAACAAGTCAATGGTCTGTGGACGATTGTGTCGGGTGCTACTAAGCACCGTCTGCATCCTAGTATATATATAACTAGAAAAGAAATTGAAGAGTGAGAAATTCTCACCGAAAGCTATCCCAACTTCACGACACTTCATTTATAGAAATCTTCATCGTTCTCGGTTTTTTTGTCATCTTCGTTGCCCGTATTCTCTACATATGTAAAAATCGAATTTTCACTTCGCTATTCAATATATAAAAATCATATTTTTACTTCGATGTTCAATATATAAAAATCATATTTTTACTTCGATGTTCAATATATAAAAATCATATTTTTACTTCGATGTTCAATATATAAAAATCATATTTTTACTTCGATGTTCAATATATAAAAATCGAATTTTTACTATGCTATTCTATATATAAAAATCATATTTTTACTTCGATGTTCAATATAGAAAAATCGAATTTTTACTTTGCTATTCAATATATAAAAATCGAATTTTTACTTTGCTATTCAATATATAAAAATCGAATTTTTACTATGCTATTCTATATATAAAAATCGAATTTTTACTATGCTATTCTATATATAAAAATCGAATTTTTACTATGCTATTCTATAGATAAAAATTCTATCTTTATACCGCTACTTTCCATATAAAAATTATATTTTTATATCTCTACTTTCTATGTAAAAATCATCTATTTTTCTATTTCTAAAAACAATATTTTCAAATTTTGATTTTTAACTTTGTTATTCACATTAAAGACAATGCTACTTCATTTTTATTTCAAAACCTATATGTTGTTTATTATTTTATAAAAACAAAAATCATAATTTGATAGAAACAAAATCATATAAACTCACTGTTATTTTCTCTGCACTGATTTCTTACTGCTGCAACGCAGTACCCAATGTCGCGCTCCTCTAGCACCTGCTGCACTCCAGAATGTCGCGCCAAAAGATGATCGGCGGCTATCAGAAGACGCGTCGGAGTTCCCTCGACCACCGCCGGAAACCTTAGGCCGTTCGATCCCCCCTGGTGTTCCCAGACCCCCTTCAGACGTCGTGGATTTCAAGACGAAATTTGAGCAGTTTAGGGTTTAACAACCGATCTTGGCCGATGGTCAGAAAGACCCCGCGATGCTGAACGATTTGGTTTTTATAATCTCTCGAATGGGTTTGTGGATTAAGAGAAAGAGGGGGGAGAAGCTTAGAGACGGCACCCGCTTGTTGAAGAAGGAGGCGGCCTTTTCCTTTTTGACCGTGAGAATTAAAACACTAGGGTTTGACCCCTCTGAAGTATATATAATATTATTTTATTTAATTTAATTCGATAATTACCTGTTTAACGCCACGAACTCCTAACCAAACCCAACGACTGTCGCCCCTAGCTAATTGACCCCATTTCGAACATAATGGGATATGTATCGAGAGCCAGTTCGGCTGTTACGATCAGTTTCCGTTCAAATTAAAATATAAATCTTTTATATTCAATTTAAATGCACATTTCAATTTACCGGGGCCATATACAGCCTCTAAAAATTCCCGAAAAATATTTTCTAGCTTCGTATTGACAATACGGTCCTAACAAAACTAGTTTCATCAAATTCTGAGACCGTTTGAAAAATGGCCATTTTCCAGTCGATTAAAATCAACTGAAACTGGTCAAACGCGTTTTCCTTTGCCACGCTCACATATTGATTCGAAAAATTATGAAATTTGAAACTTAGCAATAACTTGACAACACGGTTCCAACAAAAGTGGTTTCGTCGGAATCCGAGGTCGTTTGCAAAATGGCTATTTTTAAGGGCCTGAATTCCATAGCGACTATTCAGAATTTTCAACTGGACATATCTTTTGATTTCCGCTATGAAATTTGGGTTTTTCGGATTCATTGGAAAGATATTCACAATTAGATCCTAATGTTTTTGGTTTCACTAAAATCCGGGTTGTTTTGCACCCGGTACATTCAATTGAAGTTTGAAATCGAATTATCGAACTACCGCGCCATTTTCAATTCTATTTATAATTATATATAAATATTTATATTCTAACGACGACGCGTATAATATATACGTTCGAATTATATTCAAAATAAATTTCTCGTCGATATTATTTAAAATAATTCATTTTAAATAATCAAAATTCGCTAAAATTGCCAAAATAAAAATTTTAAACTGGCCCAGATTTTCCGGTTGTTACACACAACTTCTGTCATTCCTGGTTGTGAGGCTAGAGGCTACGTCCATCTTCAGAATATCTGATCACCATTCACTTTGAATGTTACATCAGATATTTAATGGACGGAAAATTCGTACCAACTTGAGCTGACTAATATTCTACACATTCAACTCAATTGCACGAAAATTCAGATCATTAATAGAAAGAATTTAGAGGGTGAGAAAGAAAAGATAGAACTAATAGAATAAAAGAAGAAGAAGAACACACTGAACAGAATCAGAGTAAAACACGAAACTCGCAGCGGAACAAATCAAATATATTATATAACATAACTTTGAATACAAAACTGTATTGTATATACATACCATTATCAGAGTACAATACATCTTATCACAGCGGAAATAATCTCTAAATACTAAGGGTGGAGCCTTCTGCTTCTAGCTCCTCCAAGTGAAATCTGCAAAGCCTGAAACACTTGACTGCCCGTACAAATTTGCGCACCCAAGAGTTTAGGGAAAACAAAACAAAACAAACTCTGGGTCAGTCATGAGACTGGTGTGAGTAAATTCTAACCATACGGTTTTTCTTTGAAGAAAATCCTTTTGAAACAAAAGGATAATAGTAAGACCAGCCCACACATAAACATGGACGGTTTTTACCTTACTATGACCTAAATTAATTTGATATCAAAAACAGTGATATTATGATAATGTCTAAACAAATAATTTTCCAAGTAGCAGAACGCTTGCATCTCACGTTCCACATATATATAGTATAAAATCATAAACCGCAGGGCGCTTATTGGAGATTGGATTTCAACAGACAAGGTATGGGAGCACCTTTTGATTAGTGTACTCTAGAGGGGATACACTCAGGGTTCAACAAGAACGTCTTGCAACCCGGCCACACATGACCGCTCACTCATTTAGCTGGAGTGTCGCGAATATATTGCCACCACGGTTGTAGGCCATCCAACCGTCATCCGAAGATACATAATCGAAAAGAAGTATTAATATGAATTTTCTCTAGATCTGTAACACCCCACGCCCGCTATGGTCACTCACTAAGGGAATGCGATAGCATCGGTGGAGTATTTTAGTGAATATAGAACAGAAAAATTACAACAAGACAGATATAAATAGTACTTGAAATTTAAAACATCATCTCATAACAGCGGAAATAAACATGTCTGGTTACATCATAAAACCACGATAAAAGTCAAGTACAATATCCATCAAAATAAAGAAGTACATAATCCCACTCTCTCATACAATAGCCAGAACAAAAGAAAAGATAACTGGATAACTGGAGCTTTACATCTACCCAAGCTCCTAAAGACTGGAACAGCAATCCGATCAAGCTCCACTACCGCTAGGATCCACCGTAGGACCTGAGGGTTGGGAAAAAGATAAAAGCAACGGGGTCAGACATAAGTCTGAGTGAGTCCTATAACTTTAACAATACAATCATTAAAGTAACCAGAGAAGACATAAACTTGACCTACGGTAATATCTGGGGATGAATGGCTACACTAAGCAGCTTGGTAGACTTAGGATAAACTAAGATAACCGTAAGGACGCATCTACCCACCCAAGGATAATTACTAACTGCACCACACCAGTCATTCCTACTTAAAGGTTGATCCCTCCAAGGACTTAGAAAATTTCCCCAGTAGTTTCGTGTACTCCTAGCCCACTACATAGGTGCCGTCTGCCCCTATCTCCACTAGGTGTACCCACTACTCCCCAAGCGATCGGCTCCCTACCGTAGATACCCGTGCTGGTCCCACAGTGGGGTGTATCACTCCCCTAAAGTGGCAACCCAATACTATCAACGGTGCACGGCTTTATATCTACACGATGCAACAACGGCTTATCTACCAGCCCGGGCCCACACACGCATATGAAACCCGTTGGACTTGCGTTGCCACCGCTAACCCGTTTTGGCCTCTTATAATCAAGCCCAATATGCGTGTCCCGTCACTCGACATGGGTCGAGCCCACAAAGATACGTTTGGGATATTGGTTGAAATGGGCCCCCACAAGCTACCCACCTAAGCTTGTCACATATCTAGTGTATCCCACTTAACCCTTTAATCATGTTTAATTACATGTTTCCACTTGGTTAAGTATTCTAATCGTATTTTCTATTGCCACCCAAGGCAACCCACTAGATTCCACATGCCACCCAAGGCAACCACTAATTTTCCATATGCCACCCAAGGCACCCACTTAACCCCTCATGTCCCACTACATGCTAATATGGTTAAGTGTTTCTTAATTAATTAAGACCGTGATCTCCCATAAAGACCTCCCACATTAGACTGGCTGTTATGACCGCCTGGTTAAGCCGGTAGAGTCCGGGCAGTCTTACGTCATAACAGAGTCTAACCTCGTGTCTTTACTTTAATCACGTATTTAATTTATAGCTAAGACCTCTCACATTGGGCTGACATTTGTAGCAACTGGTTAAGCCGGTTGGGTCTGGGCAGTTTTACACTACAAATGAGTCCAACCTCGTGTCTTAGTCGATTAATTACACCTAATTAATCACCCCCATATTAATTATCCCTAATTAATATCAAATTTTCCATAACATGGGTAGACCTAACTCAATAGGTAAATTCCCATGGGGTAGACCTAACTCAATAGGTAAATTCCCACTTATGGTAATTTATTTTTATGGTATGCTTAATCATACCCAATCATACATTTATTAACATATTTACCAACCCCATCGTTCCCCACGTAAATCGTTCTCATTTCATGACATAATAAAGGGGAAGATCCATCACAAATATCATGGGTTTAGCATATAACTTTGTCATGGGTTAAGAGGATGTCAACTTGCATATATGAGCATATATTAACCCAACTACATTTAACCCAAACTTGCATATTATCATACACATATCTTGCATAACATGTTGAACTTGCATATAAGCATTCTCATAACTTGCATAACATGTTAAACATGCATTTGAGCATACACATAACTTGCATAAGCATTCACATACTTGCATAAGCATTCACATACTTGCATAAGCATTCTCATACTTGCATAAGCATTCACATACTTGCATAAGCATTCACATACTTGCATAAGCATTTACATACTTGCATAAGCATGCATAACTTGCATATCATGTCATTTAAGCATATACATATCTTGCATAAGCATTCATATACTCGCATAAGCATGCATAACTTGCATATCATGTTAAACTTGCATTTAAACATATACATAACTTGCATATGAACTTGCATAACTCACTTTGTTAAACATGCATAAATCCACTTATTAAATATGCATAAACCCACTTGTTAAACATGCATAAACCAACTTATTAAGCATGCATAAACCAACTTATCAAACATGCATAAACCCACTTATTAATTATGCATAAACATGGGAAAACATAGAGTAACATATCATTACAAATGATTCAAACTCACTAATCCGCATTTAAGACCATAAGTCTCATTACACCCAATCTACTTACTTTAACAATTGATGTTAAAGTGATAGAAACTCACCAAACCCAAGATTAGAAAACTTATGAAGTGAAATTAGTTGCTAAATATGAAGAAGATGATGATTAGAGGTTGATTAGAGAATGATTAGCTTGCAACTTCCTTCATAAATTTGTGGAGGCTCCTTCTAGGATTTAATTTGGCGGCATGAGGCCATCATTTCTATTTTTAGTATGGATTAGGGTAGGTTTAGGGTGTATTTATAGATTAGGAGAGTGTTTTAGGCCCTTAGATTAACCCTAGATTAGATTAGGTCCGTTGGATTTAGGAAATCTCTAGAACCCAGCCCAGCCCTAGCCAGAAAACCAGATCTGGTGCACCCAAGCACCCTGGTTCGACACGCCGTGTCGACAGGCAAGTCGACATCCCTGTCGACAGCCCTGTCGACATGGTCAGGGCGGGAATTTTCCCGCCTGGCCCCGCTGGTTCTAATTTAAAATCTGAATTTTAAATTTCTAAATCTGTTTTTAGCTTTAAATTTTCTGCAAACTTCTTTGGGCCATAACCGGGCCATACGGACTCCGATTCTCGAAAACTCAGACTCTATTTCGCGTATTTTTCCGAGATGAACACAATAACGCAGCCCGTTACCCCCAATTCCCACGTCTGAGATTATTTATCCTGTAATTAGTGAATTTTAGTATTAACTAAAATTCGGGGTGTTACATTCTCCCCTCCTTAAAGGATTTCGTCCCCGAAATCTCTAAGCTAAGGAGAATGCATATCCTACCATCCAAACAACCATCTACTCAAATCATCAACCACGGGCATCCATTGTCCTTAAACAGTTTCTAATGATGTATGAGCATATGCAAACAGTGTGTGTATATGTTCCCTATCTAATGTATGAACATATGCAAACCATGATAGTGCCATGCATCCATTATGTATGCGAGAAAACCTTATCGACACATACAATATCTACATGAGTGCACAATCATCCACCCAAAATGCATCATCCATGTGATAACACAGTCATTATACATCCATAAATATAGCTTTCTACACACAATTTTATGGAATATGCAACATGAAGTGACTGAGCCGATCTAGTGCCTAGAGTGTGTGTATATGCATCCACGAGCAACCACTAGCAAACACTTGCATCCACTTGCATCCATCAACCATAACATGTCTCAAACACATGTTTCAACCATAGGTTTACCCTATCTAAAGGTCAAAGGTACTTAATGAGAGGGCATACTAAAGATAAGATAAGTACTAGCCAAACGATAAAGGAGAAGTTAAAAGACATACTCTCAAAAAGAAATGGATACCAAGAACGCATCTTCGCTTCCGTCTCCCAAGTTGCGTTGCTCTCCTCTTCTCCCCATTGTACTTTGACTAGTTGAACCTCTCGATTCCTCAATTTCCTAGTCTCTGACCCAAGGATGCGAGTAGGAGCTCGTCGAATCGTCGCATCACGCTCTACCTCTACATCTCTAAGCAAGCTCGGCTCTACCACCTCTGCGGTCTCATGTAAGCACTTTCTCAGATGTGATACATGGAATACATCATGAACACCACTAAGTCTGTCAGGCAACTCCACTCTATATGCCATCCGTCCAATCCTTTCCTTAATAGGAAACGGCCCAACAAACCTCGGTGCTAACTTCCCAACGGATCCAAAGCGAACAACATTTCTCAACGGAGATACCTTGACAAAAACCATATCCCCAACCTCAAACTCAAGATCCGTCCTTCTCTTGTCCGCATAAGATTTTTGCCTATCCTGCACTGCTTTCATCCTTCTTCGAATCAAGTCAATCTTCTTAGAAGTCTCCCTAATCATATCAGGCCCAAGCAAGATCTTATCCGTAGATTCCCACCAACACGTAGGTGATCGACAAGGCCTTCCATAGAGAGCTTCGAAAGGAGCCATACCAATACTGGACTGAAAGCTATTATTATATGCGAACTCCACCAATGGAAGATGCTCTTCCCATGTACCCCCAAAATCTAAGATACAAAGCCTCAAAAGGTCTTCTAGAACACGATTCACCCTCTCAGTCTGGCCGTCCGTCTGAGGATGATATGCGGTGCTCAGACACAATTGAGTCCCCACTGCTTCTTGCAAACTTCTCCAGAACTCGCTAGTGAAGATAGGATCTCGATCACTCACTATGCAAGAGGGTACCCCATGCAATCGAACTATCTCTCGAAGATATACTGAAGCTAGCCATGGAGCAGTCCTCTTGCTCTTCACAGGTATGAAATGGGCGCTCTTAGTAAGTCTGTCTACCACCACCCAAATTCCTGTATTACCCTTCCTCGACCTGGGTAACCCGTCAATAAAATCCATCGAGACGCTATCCCACTTCCATTGCGGAACCTCCAATGGGTGAAGCAACCCACCTGGTTTCCTTTGCTCCGCCTTCACTTGCTGGCACACCAAACATCGAGCGACATACTCGGCCACATCTTTCTTCATACCGGCCCAGAAGAAAATCCTCTTCATGTCTTGATACATCTTGTCCCCACCGGGATGAATGGTCATCCTCGAACGGTGTGCATCATCAAGAATAGCCTTCCTCAAACCCTCGTCTTGCGGTACACAAAGTCTACCATCTCTACGCAAGCACCCCCTATCGTCTAGGGTGTACCTACTCAAATGGCTGGACGACTCCCCCCTTATGAGCTTTTCTACCAACTCAACCAACTGTGGGTCGTCCCTCTGTGCTTCTCCAATCTGCCCCAAAAGAGTAGGCCTAACTTCCAAAGAAGCTTGCAAACCGGGTACATAGTCAACGGAAGGTCTGAAATCAAACATCGAGATAAATTCCAAGCTTCGTCGTTCCAGGAATAATGGACTCAAGGACAACCTCTTTCTGCTCAAGGCGTCCGCCACCACGTTACCCTTGCCAGGGGTATACGCTATCTCGAAATCATAGGATGCTAAGAATTCCATCCACCTTTGCTGTCTCAGATTCAAATCCTTCTGAGAGAATAAGTACTTCAATGATTTATGGTCAGTGAACAACTCGAATCTCTCACCAAGAAGATAATGGCGCCAAATCTTAAGCGCAAAAACAATAGCGGCCAGCTCTAGATCATGAGTAGGGTAATTTTTCTCATGTGCCCTCAACTGCCTTCCACCATAGGCTATTACCCTTCCCTCTTGCATTAAGACTGCGCCCAGTCCTGTCCCACAGGCATCGGTATAGACAACAAATGGCTTGCTCCCATCTGGCAACACTAAAACTGGAGCGGTGGTTAAAGCTCTCTTTAACCGTCGGAACGCATCATCACAATCTACGTCCCATGCGAAAACAAGATTCTTCTTCGTCAAGCGGGTTAATGGGGCTGATATCTTTGCGAAGTCTTTAATAAACTTCCTATAATAACCCGCCAACCCCAAGAAACTTCTTACTTCGGTAGCATTCTTTGGAACCTTCCAATCCTGAATTGATACTACCTTCGCGGGATCCATAGCTATCCCTTCCTTGGAGACCACGTGCCCCCAAGAACCGTACTTCCTTCCTCCAGAAGTGACATTTAGAGAATTTAGCCTTAAGGCTATGCGCTCGAAGAGTCTTCAACACCTCCCCAAGATGTAGGGCATGCTCTTCTTCACTCTTAGAAAATACTAAGATATCATCCACAAAGACCACCACAAATTTATTAAGGAACTCCCTGAACACCCTACTCATCAAATCAACGAAGTATGCAGGGGCGTTCGTCAACCCAAATGGCATCACCAGCCACTCATAGAAACCATCCGGAGTTCTAAAGGCAGTCTTGTCTATGCTATCCTCAGCCACCCTCAACTGATGAAACCCCGTGGCTAAGTCCAACTGAGAAAATACTGAAGCGCCAACCAACTGATCGAAAAGATCATCAATCCTCGGCAATGGGTGTCTATTCTTCTTTGTGAGCTTGTTGAGTTCTCTATAGTCTACACAAAGTCTGAGGGACCCATCCGCCTTCGTAGCAAATACTACTGGAGCACCCCACTCCGATATGCTCCGTCTTATGAACCCCTTCTCAAGCAACTCCCCTACTTGCTTATGGAGTTCCCTCCTCTCACGAGGAGCCATGTGGCGCACTGGTAAAGATACCGGTTTAGCATTATCCACCAAATATATTCGGAAGTCAATCTCCCGCTTCGGAGGTAAGCCCTTCACCTCCTCAAACACATCCGGATATTCCCGGACCACTCTAACAGATTTCAAACTCTCGACCGAAGCATCAAGCGATTCAAGATAACTTAGCATAACAGAGTCCATGGGATTACAAGAAATCTCGAGAGTGTTACCCAAGCGGGTCATGAGCCTAACAACTCTCCTTTCGCAATCAAGAACGGCACCATTACTGGATAACCAGTCCATGCCCAAAATCAACCCATAGCCCGTGAAGCCCAAGACAAAAGCATCACATCTAAACTCAATGCTAAGTATAGAAATCTTCAAACCCAAACAAATCATGGACAAATAAGTGGAGCCCCCAATTGGGTTTGAAACAACCAAGGGATCATCTACCAGACTGGTGTCTAAGTGCAGTAACTCAACTAATGATGATGAGATAAACGAATGCGATGCGCCAGAATCAAACAATGTACGGACAGGATGATCAAATAGAAAAACCAGACTTTCAACGGAAATAGTTCTACCTCTCTCCTGAATCGGTGGAACCGCGAGAGCCTGTACTTGCCCCCTAACCTGACTCGGTGCCATAAGAGCTTGCACCTGTCCTCCTGAGGTAGACCCTGTCCTTTGCCCTTTCTTAGGGCAATCCTTCACTAAATGCCCTGCTTCACCACAGTGGAAGCAACCAGTCTTCTTCTTCTTGCGACAATCCTTACTTAGGTGGCCAGGTGTCCCATAATTGAAACACTTCTTCTTCTTACCCTTGCCACCGTTGCCTTTCCCACCTTTGTTTTGTTGTTGTTGCTGAGGTCTCTTTTGATCTCCCTTTTTCTCGGGTGCCTTATTAGCATTGGAACCCTTCTCTTCTTCATGCATGAGTGCCATGTCAACTAGCTTCTCAAAGGTGGCCCCCATAGGGATATGAGTCATAGCCAACCCATGCATCGGTTCATTCAAGCCTTTGACGAACCTCAAAGCCTTCTTCTCCGGTGTACTCACCATGTCTAGGCCAAACCTTGCCAATTGATTAAACTTGTTGACATATTCCTTCACCGAGAGATTTCCTTGCTTTAGAGTCAAGAATCTTTCCATATACAAGTTTTCCTCCGCCCTTGAGAGAAACTTTGCCACAAATCTCTGCTTAAAATCCGCCCAAGAGTCAACGGGGCGTTCTCCATTAGTGACCTCCCACCAGAATGAGGCCTCTCCCTTCATTAACCAAGCAGCCAACTTGACCTTCTTTCCTTCTTCCATCTCAAAGATATCTATCGACTCTTCCACCTCCTTAAGCCAATCTCTAGCTTCCACAAAAGTTTCAGATCCTTGAAAAGGTTTCCCTCCCATAGCTTTAAATTCCTTGCAAGTCTTAGCAAAAGTATCCGTGCGAGGAGGAGGGGGAGGAGGAAGATCGGGTGCTACGGTTGGTGGAGGAACATTTGCTGGACCCGCAGTGGTGGCCCTAGCCTCCATCAATCTCCTATACCATACTGGTACCGTCACACCCTCCGGAAAGTTAAGATTCTCGGCCATGCTGAAACGAAAAAGGAAAGATTCAAAACGGAGAATTCGAAGGATATAGATATGGCTATTGGGGATTATGCTTTTCTTTCAAAAACTTTTCTCTTTAAAGACATGTTTTTGAAAATATCTCTTCCAAAAATGTTTTAGAAAAATAGTTTTCTAAAAATTTTATCTGTTCCGGTAACCTTTGCTCTGATACCACATGTAACATCCCACGCCCGCTATGGTCACTCACTAAGGGAATGCCATAGCATCGGTGGAGTATTTTAGTGAATATAGAACAGAAAAATTACAACAAGACAGATATAAATAGTACTTGAAATTTAAAACATCATCTCATAACAGCGGAAATAAACATGTCTGGTTACATCATAAAACCACGATAAAAGTCAAGTACAATATCCATCAAAATAAAGAAGTACATAATCCCACTCTCTCATACAATAGCCAGAACAAAAGAAAAGATAACTGGATAACTGGAGCTTTACATCTACCCAAGCTCCTAAAGACTGGAACAGCAATCCGATCAAGCTCCACTACCGCTAGGATCCACCGTAGGACCTGAGGGTTGGGAAAAAGATAAAAGCAACGGGGTCAGACATAAGTCTGAGTGAGTCCTATAACTTTAACAATACAATCATTAAAGTAACCAGAGAAGACATAAACTTGACCTACGGTAATATCTGGGGATGAATGGCTACACTAAGCAGCTTGGTAGACTTAGGATAAACTAAGATAACCGTAAGGACGCATCTACCCACCCAAGGATAATTACTAACTGCACCACACCAGTCATTCCTACTTAAAGGTTGATCCCTCCAAGGACTTAGAAAATTTCCCCAGTAGTTTCGTGTACTCCTAGCCCACTACATAGGTGCCGTCTGCCCCTATCTCCACTAGGTGTACCCACTACTCCCCAAGCGATCGGCTCCCTACCGTAGATACCCGTGCTGGTCCCACAGTGGGGTGTATCACTCCCCTAAAGTGGCAACCCAATACTATCAACGGTGCACGGCTTTATATCTACACGATGCAACAACGGCTTATCTACCAGCCCGGGCCCACACACGCATATGAAACCCGTTGGACTTGCGTTGCCACCGCTAACCCGTTTTGGCCTCTTATAATCAAGCCCAATATGCGTGTCCCGTCACTCGACATGGGTCGAGCCCACAAAGATACGTTTGGGATATTGGTTGAAATGGGCCCCCACAAGCTACCCACCTAAGCTTGTCACATATCTAGTGTATCCCACTTAACCCTTTAATCATGTTTAATTACATGTTTCCACTTGGTTAAGTATTCTAATCGTATTTTCTATTGCCACCCAAGGCAACCCACTAGATTCCACATGCCACCCAAGGCACCCACTTAACCCCTCATGTCCCACTACATGCTAATATGGTTAAGTGTTTCTTAATTAATTAAGACCGTGATCTCCCATAAAGACCTCCCACATTAGACTGGCTGTTATGACCGCCTGGTTAAGCCGGTAGAGTCCGGGCAGTCTTACGTCATAACAGAGTCTAACCTCGTGTCTTTACTTTAATCACGTATTTAATTTATAGCTAAGACCTCTCACATTGGGCTGACATTTGTAGCAACTGGTTAAGCCGGTTGGGTCCGGGCAGTTTTACACTACAAATGAGTCCAACCTCGTGTCTTAGTCGATTAATTACACCTAATTAATCACCCCCATATTAATTATCCCTAATTAATATCAAATTTTCCATAACATGGGTAGACCTAACTCAATAGGTAAATTCCCATGGGGTAGACCTAACTCAATAGGTAAATTCCCACTTATGGTAATTTATTTTTATGGTATGCTTAATCATACCCAATCATACATTTATTAACATATTTACCAACCCCATCGTTCCCCACGTAAATCGTTCTCATTTCATGACATAATAAAGGGGAAGATCCATCACAAATATCATGGGTTTAGCATATAACTTTGTCATGGGTTAAGAGGATGTCAACTTGCATATATGAGCATATATTAACCCAACTACATTTAACCCAAACTTGCATATTATCATACACATATCTTGCATAACATGTTGAACTTGCATATAAGCATTCTCATAACTTGCATAACATGTTAAACATGCATTTGAGCATACACATAACTTGCATAAGCATTCACATACTTGCATAAGCATTCACATACTTGCATAAGCATTCTCATACTTGCATAAGCATTCACATACTTGCATAAGCATTCACATACTTGCATAAGCATTCACATACTTGCATAAGCATGCATAACTTGCATATCATGTCATTTAAGCATATACATATCTTGCATAAGCATTCATATACTCGCATAAGCATGCATAACTTGCATATCATGTTAAACTTGCATTTAAACATATACATAACTTGCATATGAACTTGCATAACTCACTTTGTTAAACATGCATAAATCCACTTATTAAATATGCATAAACCCACTTGTTAAACATGCATAAACCAACTTATTAAGCATGCATAAACCAACTTATCAAACATGCATAAACCCACTTATTAATTATGCATAAACATGGGAAAACATAGAGTAACATATCATTACAAATGATTCAAACTCACTAATCCGCATTTAAGACCATAAGTCTCATTACACCCAATCTACTTACTTTAACAATTGATGTTAAAGTGATAGAAACTCACCAAACCCAAGATTAGCAAACTTATGAAGTGAAATTAGTTGCTAAATATGAAGAAGATGATGATTAGAGGTTGATTAGAGAATGATTAGCTTGCAACTTCCTTCATAAATTTGTGGAGGCTCCTTCTAGGATTTAATTTGGCGGCATGAGGCCATCATTTCTATTTTTAGTATGGATTAGGGTAGGTTTAGGGTGTATTTATAGATTAGGAGAGTGTTTTAGGCCCTTAGATTAACCCTAGATTAGATTAGGTCCGTTAGATTTAAGAAATCTCTAGAACCCAGCCCAGCCCTAGCCAGAAAACCAGATCTGGTGCACCCAAGCACCCTGGTTCGACACGCCGTGTCGACAGGCAAGTCGACAGGCAAGTCGACATCCCTGTCGACAGGCCTGTCGACAGCCCTGTCGACATGGTCAGGGCGGGAATTTTCCCGCCTGGCCCCGCTGGTTCTAATTTAAAATCTGAATTTTAAATTTCTAAATCTGTTTTTAGCTTTAAATTTTCTGCAAACTTCTTTGGGCCATAACCGGGCCATACGGACTCCGATTCTCGAAAACTCGGACTCTATTTCGCATATTTTTCCGAGACGAACGCAATAACGCAGCCCGTTACCCCCAATTCCCACGTCTGAGATTATTTATCCTGTAATTAGTGAATTTTAGTATTAACTAAAATTCGGGGTGTTACAAGATCGGTGACAATACACCCTGCTTGGGGATGACCCAACTAGCCATGCTGCCTAGCCCAACTTCGGTCATTCCTGGTTGTGAGGCTAGAGGCTACGTCCATCTTCAGAATATCTGATCACCATTCACTTTGAATGTCAGATCAGATATTTAATGGACGAAAAATTCGTACTAACTTGAGCTGACTAATATTCTACACATTCAACTCAAGTGCACGAAAATTCAGATCATTAATAGAAAGAATTTAGAGGGTGAGAAAGAAAAGATAGAACTAATAGAATAGAAGAAGAAGAACACACTGAACAGAATCAGAGTAAAACACGAAACTCACAGCGGAACAAATCAAATGTATTATATAACATAACTTTGAATACAAAACTATATTGTATATACATACCATTATCAGAGTACAATACATCTTATCACAGCGGAAATAATCTCTAAATACTAAGGGTGGAGCCTTCTGCATCGAGCTCCTCCAAGTGAAATCTGCAAAGCCTGAAACACTTGACTGCCCGTACAAATTTGGGCACCCAAGAGTTTAGGGAAAACAAAAAAAAATAAACTCTGGGTCAGTCATGGGACTGGTGTGAGTAAATTCTAACCATACGGTTTTACTTTGAAGAAAATCCTTTTGAAACAAAAGGATAATAGTAAGACCAGCCCACACATAAACATGGACGGTATTTACCTTACTATGACCCAAATTACTTTGATATCAAAAACAGTGATATTATGATAATGTCTAAACAAATAATTTTCCAAGTAGCAGAACGCTTGCATCTCACGTTCCACATATATATAGTATAAAATCATAAACCGCAGGGCGCTTATTGGAGATTGGATTTCAACAGACAAGGTATGGGAGCACCTTTTGATTAGTGTACTCTAGAGGGGATACACTCAGGGTTCAACAAGAATGTCTTGCAACCCGGCCACACATGACCGCTCACTCATTTAGCTTGAGTGTCGCGAATATATTGCCACCACGGTTGTAGGCCATCCAACCGTCATCCGAAGATACAGAATCGAAAAGAAGTATAAATATGAATTTTCTCTAGATCGGTGACAATACACCCTGCTTGGGGATGACCCAACTAGCCATGCTGCCTAGCCCAACTTCTGTCATTCCTGGTTGTGAGGCTAGAGGCTACGTCCATCTTCAGAATATCTGATCACCATTCACTTTGAATGTCAGATCAGATATTTAATGGACGAAAAATTCGTACTAACTTGAGCTGACTAATATTCTACACATTCAACTCAAGTGCACGAAAATTCAGATCATTAATAGAAAGAATTTAGAGGGTGAGAAAGAAAAGATAGAACTAATAGAATAGAAGAAGAAGAACACACTGAACAGAATCAGAGTAAAACACGAAACTCACAGCGGAACAAATCAAATGTATTATATAACATAACTTTGAATACAAAACTATATTGTATATACATACCATTATCAGAGTACAATACATCTTATCACAGCGGAAATAATCTCTAAATACTAAGGGTGGAGCCTTCTGCTTCTAGCTCCTCCAAGTGAAATCTGCAAAGCCTGAAACACTTGACTGCCCGTACAAATTTGGGCACCCAAGAGTTTAGGGAAAACAAAAAAAAAAAAAATAAACTCTGGGTCAGTCATGGGACTGGTGTGAGTAAATTCTAACCATACGGTTTTACTTTGAAGAAAATCCTTTTGAAACAAAAGGATAATAGTAAGACCAGCCCACACATAAACATGGACGGTATTTACCTTACTATGACCCAAATTACTTTGATATCAAAAACAGTGATATTATGATAATGTCTAAACAAATAATTTTCCAAGTAGCAGAACGCTTGCATCTCACGTTCCACATATATATAGTATAAAATCATAAACCGCAGGGCGCTTATTGGAGATTGGATTTCAACAGACAAGGTATGGGAGCACCTTCTGAATAGTGTACTCTAGAAGGGATACACTCAGGGTTCAACAAGAATGTCTTGCAACCCGGCCACACATGACCGCTCACTCATTTAGCTTGAGTGTCGCGAATATATTGCCACCACGGTTGTAGGCCATCCAACCGTCATCCGAAGATACAGAATCGAAAAGAAGTATAAATATGAATTTTCTCTAGATCGGTGACAATACACCCTGCTTGGGGATGACCCAACTAGCCATGCTGCCTAGCCCAACTTCTGTCATTCCTGGTTGTGAGGCTAGAGGCTACGTCCATCTTCAGAATATCTGATCACCATTCACTTTGAATGTCACATCAGATATTTAATGGATGGAAAATTCGTACCAACTTGAGCTGACAAATATTCTACACATTCAACTCAAGTGCATGAAAATTCAGATCATTAATAGAAAGAATTTAGAGGGTGAGAAAGAAAAGATAGAACTAATAGAATAGAAGAAGAAGAACACACTGAACAGAATCAGAGTAAAACACGAAACTCACAGCGGAACAAATCAAATGTATTATATAACATAACTTTGAATACAAAACTGTATTGTATATACATACCATTATCAGAGTACAATACATCTTATCACAGCGGAAATAATCTCTAAATACTAAGGGTGGAGCCTTCTGCTTCGAGCTCCTCTAAGTGAAATCTGCAAAGCCTGAAACACTTGACTGCCCGTACAAATTTGGGCACCCAAGAGTTTAGGGAAAACAAAACAAAATAAACTCTGGGTCAGTCATGGGACTGGTGTGAGTAAATTCTAACCATACGGTTTTACTTTGAAGAAAATCCTTTTGAAACAAAAGGATAATAGTAAGACCAGCCCACACATAAACATGGACGGTATTTACCTTACTATGACCCAAATTACTTTGATATCAAAAACAGTGATATTATGATAATGTCTAAACAAATAATTTTCCAAGTAGCAGAACGCTTGCATCTCACGTTCCACATATATATAGTATAAAATCATAAACCGCAGGGCGCTTATTGGAGACTGGATTTCAACAGACAAGGTATGGGAGCACCTTCTGAATAGTGTACTCTAGAGGGGATACACTCAGGGTTCAACAAGCACGTCTTGCAACCCGACCACACATGACCGCTCACTCATTTAGCTTGAGTGTCGCGAATATATTATCACCACGGTTGTAGGCCATCCAACCGTCATCCGAAGATACAGAATCGAAAAGAAGTATAAATATGAATTTTCTCTAGATCGGTGACAATACACCCTGCTTGGGGATGACCCAACTAGCCATGCTGCCTAGCCCAACTTCTGTCATTCTTGGTTGTGAGGCTAGAGGCTACGTCTATCTTTAGAACATCTGATCACCATTCACTTTGAATGTCACATCGTCAAATCCGTAATCACACATCGATTACACAAATGCACACTGGGTGTAGAATAAAGAGAAGTTATCTTCTCCCCACCAACTTGGTATATTCGTAAAATCAACGGCATGACCGTTGGAAATACTCTGTCAGACACTCGTCCATACAAGTTGTCCTGGGACTGAACAAACAAAAACACACCATTCTATAACTGGACGATCCTTGCATTTAACACTGTCTTCAATTATCTTCAGCATATCTAATTCGCAACGATTATGCCTATACGGAGTGGTTTTCGGGTAATAACCCAACCGGTCTCTCCGTATTGACAACGATGGTCAAAACACTTCGATAGTCGGTTATTTAACTATCGGAGTTGAAACAACATCCATTATAATGTATAACTAACATCACAAAACCACAGACACTTTTATTTAACATTCGTTTTATTATTCGAGTTCCCATACCTTACCAGATATTCCTCAAATCCCATTTTAGCATTTTTACACTTCTTGGAAAACATTTCTAGTTCTTATTTTCTCATGTTCCAGAAAATATACGTTATCAACGTTCGATCCATTTTTCACAATCTTTATTTCTATACTTGGATAAACTACCCTAATTATATTGGAAAATATTTCCAATTTCATTTTAACCTTTTAATCGGTCCCACGTTTACTTTTAAAACATTATTCATTTTGAAATGTGAACACCATCCCTTATTATAGAAATCTGAACACCTTGATCATATAACTCTTTATTCACATAATAATCTCCCTTATCTTGTTTACCGAAATCTCTTTCATACTTTTTCACTCCTATTCCACTTTATAAACTCTGTCTCTAAGTCAACTTCTTATCTAATCGATATCAAGTTTATAACTAAATACTGACTCCTATCCTATTAACATTTATTTGTTTAAAACTAAATGTTAATTATTCTATCAGATTATAATCCCTAAAAATAGTTTACTTTTAATACATTCGACATCGTCGAATTCTAGTTACAAATCCTAACGGTTTAATTCTAATCACATTTAGAACATCGAAATGCTGTCATCGGTTTCTAATACGATTCCCCAATTCTTTTTCTAAACTTTTTCTTATATTTCTTTGAACAAACGTCGTTACTTATTACTCTAGAATAAGTGGATTTCAAACCAAACTGTTACATTTCCTAGGAAGTGCTGCTATATATAAAAGTCACGCTTAAGTCAAATCAACAGCAGTTAATTTGTCACTATAGTTCTAAACTTGTCATACGCTGTAATATTCTCCTTATAACTAATTACAGTCACACTTACCTTATCAAAAGCGTTATTTTATTGCTATAGTTCTAAACTTGTCATATGCTGTAATATTCTCCTTATAACTAATTACAGTCACACTTACCTTATCGACAGCGTTATTTTATTGCTATTGTTCTAAACTTGTCATACGTTGTAATATTCTCCTTATAACTAATTACAGTCACACTTACCTTATCAACAATGTTATTTTATTGCTATAGTTCTAAACTTGTCATATGCTGCCATATTCCTTTTCTACTAATCTTAACATCTATCTCCGTCACAAACTGATATCATTCCTCGATAATAGTGAAACCGTTCAAGTTGGGGTATTTTATTTACCTCTCAGACCTTGATCGACAATGTTCTTACCTTAGAACAGATATAAGTCTGTATTCTAATCCTTTATTACTTATAATATTCATCAAATCGTATTTCCTTGTTTTACTTTGGAATACGGTTCTATAACATCATATTCATCCTTTGAAATCTTCGTTGTTTTTTATTATTTATTTTTAAACATTTGCTCTTCGCTTTCATTTCATTCCATCGTTCTATTTATAACTTCTTAAATTAAACGGGTAACTAATCTCATTAATCTTGATTAATTTATTTCCAAACTGTTTTCGTTAGATTAACTAAAATCCAATTAATCTGATAATCATTTTCCCAAATAACAGTTGATTAAATCAACTTCATTCCATCAGTAAATCCCTTAATTGATTTTAATTACTTCTTAACATTAGATTAATTCTAATTAATCTAATAATATTTCTAAATGGTTTATCTTAAATATAATTATCCACATATTTACTCGTCAGATAATTTCTGCTTTATAACTTAATTAAATGTCAACAATCGTTTTTATTTATTTTATAAAAAACGAATTCTAAAACACTAGTCCATAATAGAACTTCTATTATAATTTAAACTTCGCTTTAATTATAAAAAATATTATTTTTATAATTAACTTCATTGATTTGCCTGACGGCGAATCAACTTCTTAACAAAACGATGGTTTTTCGGTCGACTGTTATCACTTCTAAATTGATATCGTTTATTGATTTATCGAAACAGATGTTGAATTTCCGTTCAACATCAATATTCACATGGGGTTTTAAATATAATTCGGGTTCATACAAAACAAATAGTACATATAATTATCAAGGAATCCGGTCGGATTCCTCCAACCGATTTCCGCATCCACAGATGTCAGTCAACACAATTTACACTAACTCTATACTAGGGGATATTCTATTTGATGGAATCAGTGTCCAACCGATGATGTGTACATATGTAACGGTATATAATATTCGACCAAATTAATTGTAATCTAACTAATCGACCATCACACAACATTCAAACAACATTAAAATATAATTAAAATATTTTAAAATAGATCAGAGTTAGTGATTTTACTCACAGTGCGTGTTAACCGTTTAATAACGATTTTCGTCGGTCGATAGATCTGAGCAGGCGTTTTATTCTGCTGTATTTCACCACCATTTCGTTCGACTCGTGGTCACCGTTTATCTCGTCGTCCGGTCGTCTTGCTGATGTAGTGAAGATCACAGTGGCAAACCCTTAAACTGAGTCTTTGCATGCATCTTACCCTTCAAAACTCGTCGGTCCAATTTGCTTTTCCATTCGTTCAAACAGTACATTGTACACCGTCCCGTACTCTTCTCCTCTATTTGAAATAAGAAATGCTGCTCTTCCCTTTGTATGACGCCCTTCCCATTTTTTGGCCTTTCTCCCTTTTGAACTCGGCCCATCTACTAAGAACCGACGCACCGCATGTATACAACATACACACATCCTTCACTGTCGCTCATACGTTCCACCCACTCACCTGATAGTATACGGTTCCTTGTTCCTTTCATGCATCACAAAATAAAACGTTTAACTATACTAATCTCCACGATAATCCTCGATTTACCCAACCAAAACTCCAACGTTGTCTCCCATACTTCACTAATACTCCACTGCACGTTCAGCTCGTTCATCCCCCCATGCAAACTCAGTTGCTAAGATCTTCCGCCACCATGCCGCTGTTTGAGGGTGAAACCGCCCGCTTCCCATAACTTTGAACCCTCCATGGCCGATGGTTTCAATGATCCGCCTGCCTAAGTTTCTGCACTAAAATACAAACCACCTTCAATAATGTTTCTCCCTTTAACCATGCGGAACACGATCACCTTCAGCATGTTTTCCCCTTCACACGTGGCCTCTATTGTCTTCACTCAACACACCTACCTCACGTCCCTGCTACCATCCCATGCATACCCCCTTCATACTACACGCCCCCTTTAATTTCCGCAACCCATACTTTCAATGTTAACCGAACTAATCCCCACTTCACGTTCTGTCCTCGCCAACTTCATGCACACCATGTTTGTCTTGTTTCGAACTAACCCAGTAACCACCGTACTTATTTCCACATTTCAAAGAAAATATGGCACAACTCCTCCCCTCTTCACGATTTTATCTTCTTCTTTTAACTCTCCGTCGTCTCAGTCATACTCCTCTTCGCGAATGCTACAGACCTACAACCGCCATATGGAGCTCGCATCAACCCAGCAGAGACCGACTTCGGCAAAACTGGAATCGCACCTTCCAAAATGGATGCAAAAACGATGAACTGGCTATGGGGTTTTCAGAGATTAAAAATGAATAGAGAGACCAGGCAGAGAAGAAATGAGATCTGTTTTGATGTATGTTTCTGCGTTCGAGCTCGATGGTGTATATATATAGTTAGAGTTTCCTTAACTGTTAAGGAATAGAAACGTAGGCTTAGGGTAGGTCATGGCCTTCCTTACTGAAGAAGAGACATGTGAAGTGAAAGGAAATAAACATAGGTTATGGCTTAGGGTATTACCCGGTCCGCATCAGTATGGTAACCCATACGTTGAGACATGTGCATTTGTACAACGTAATAGGGTTATAGCATGTTCACCTAAGTATTAAGTTTTATGGGTTTTGCAGCTTTCTTTTTCGTGGGTTGAGCATACAAGTAAAATGAAGTTGAGGGAAAAACAAAAGGAGGTAACGTTGTAGGTGTATAGCTTAGATATTTTCATTCTAATTATATACTATTTTTACTCTGTAGATTAGGATATGAGAGCGACGAAACCGTTTGGATATATATATATATATATATATATATATATATATGGGTTGGAGTTCTATGTACCTCGCTACCAACAATCTCGTTCATACGCGAGCTATTTTGGACAGAGATAAAAACACAGTCGTGTCCAGTGAGGTGTCACGATCCCAAAAATATAATAATATCGGTAGATTGACTCATATTTTAAAATCCCGAAATACCGATACAGGGTTCACAATACTCCAAATAAAAAGTTGTTTATTTAATTAATTAAAAATTACAGTAAAATTCTAAAAATTAAATTATCACTGCGCCTCAAAAGAACCTTGTCCCGATTTGCAACCGATATCAAGTTATATTCAAATAACCGTTACGGTCGATATACGATTTCATAGCGACTTTCTGAATATTTGATTTGGACATATCTTGCAATATATTCGACGAAATCTTGGTTTTTCACTTCTGTTGGAAAAATACAGTTCAATAGATTCCAACGTTTCTTGTTTCGCAGAAATCCGATTTATAACGGATCCGGTACAGTCAGTTGAAGTTCAGAACGTTAATTTACGAACTTCCGCGATATTACGGGCTCGATTATATTTAATATATATTTTTATACGTTTAACTTCGTTTTAATTAATATATAAATTTACTTATATTCTGGATTCAATATTTAAACTGATTTAAATATTCAAATACGAACCGACAAAAATGCGGGACATTACATATATGAACACAATTTTCATCCATGCATCCATAACCAATAATTTCTCAATACGCGTTATACACTAACGCGCAATATATAGTTTTTACCGAAAAGCCATATTCGTTCACAATCATCATATGACATACAATATCCATGACCCAATGCTATCAACTAATAATTATAAATTAGCCATTCATGCAATCAACCCACATTATCTCTAACACTGAATAATCCATAACCAGAAATTAAATAATAAATTAAATTCAAGTGTTCTCACCTCTGTTGCCTTTTCAGAAAATGGTCCCCAACCTGCGTGTGTATGCTTCTCTCCACATCTCTCTCGCGCGTCTTCTTCTTTTTATGGTTTCACTCATAGTTATTAAAACCGAATCGGGCCGCGGTTAAACCACGAAAAACCACGGACCTTTGGGTTACACGGCCCAAAGTGGAATTGAACCGGGCTTGTGCACCAACCGCCCAAGAACCTTCAAAATCGTTGCAAAGCCGCAGGTTCAACCTCCAAAACCGCTGCAAAGCCACATCCTATAACCCAGCAATGCATAAAAGCTTAAATTTACTTCATGGGCCCATTTAATAGCCCATGCGCAAGCTTGTAAGCTGCTAATAACTAGAGGGGCAGGTGACATTATTATATAAGCTGAAGGGGGAAGCATGTTTGGTAGCTCTTGCCATGTGGGGGCATTTTCATATATTTAAATTGCAGCTGCAGATTACACAAATTTGCTTAGTCGAATGTAAGATTTTTTTTTTTTAAAAAAAACACGACTTTAATGGTTCAATCGGTCCAACCTTCAAAACATTGGATCTTGGACAGTCACGGTTTGATGCACGGTTTGGTTCTGATAACATTGGTTTCAGTGTCTTCATTCCTTTTTTTATATATAGAACTAGGCTTCCACTACATACCAATAAACACGCATGTAGGCAAGGTCAGATGGGAAGAGTGGAAGTGGTTCTCGGTTTCGTGCACTGGAAACTTCGGTGGAGTTTACGCACAGGGATCTGCTGTAATTTTTTTTAGAAGAGGGAGACAAGTGGTGTCACGACAAAGGTTAGGCGGACCTGGGTTGCTGCCGGAGGTGATGCGGCTGGTTGTGGTGCATGCAAGGCGGAGGAGACATAAGTATGTAAGAGGGGAGAGACGTTGGCCTGGAGTTGGAGGGGAAGAGGCCAAAAACTTTGCATGTAAGAAAGAAGAAAAAAAGGTAAGGGGAGGTGATATGTGAATGGGAGGTTACGATGGACGACTCGAGTGTATTCGGGCTTGGGAAGTTTGCAGGTTTTCACGTTTGGCAGATGGGTTTCTACAAGATGTGGATGGGTTTCTTTGTCACTTTTTTATAAGAATGGCGAAAACTATGGGAGAAGCGTAAGGTGGATACCAAATGGGAGAGAAGAAGCAAAGTATATACAGTATATTATATAATTGTAGAGTTGTAAATGAAGACAAATGAAGCGATAGTTCCTACACGTGGTGGAAGTGTTATACAAGTTTACAAGTGTCTATCTAAACGTACTCACATGTTATAGACTATATATTTTGAAATATATATTCTCGCGTGCCTCAGATGAAACTTACCCATTCTTGCATAATCGACTAATTGTGCTAATTTTTCTTTATTTGGCGAGTAGCTAGCAATATACTTTGTTATTTCCTTTTACTTTATTCTATAATTATAGATAGCGAATAAACAAAACTAATAATAAAATCATGTACTACAATCTACGTCTATCTCAAAACAGTAATAAAATAGACTAGTTGATTAGCTCTGTAAAGTGTCAAGAAGGACTACAGTTACCCTAAAATACGTTAGAAAAAATATATGCTTATTTTCCAAATAAAAAATTACAGTAAAATTCTATAAAATATTTTTAAGAATATGCAAACAGAAACTGAGCAAAAATTTGAAACAGATATTTAATTAAAATTAAATTTCAAATTCTAATCGTTTATAACAACTAAATTGCAAATTGTTTTAATAATTCGACCAACGACGAAACGTTTTCCAAAACAAACATTGGTTTAACTAAATTTCACAATAAAAATCAATTTCAATCATTTTAAAATAATACAGCCTTAAAATTTTATTCAAAAATCACTTAAATCTTTTGAAAATTCATTTAAATTTAATATTAAATTCAAATTTAATTGCAAAATCTTGGATCATTACAAAAGGTGGGAGAATTAAGGGTTGACCACAAGGGCGGAAGTATGAAAAATAAAGTTGGGGGTTCAAAGTTATAATATTCTTCAAATAGCTTAGATCAATGATGTGTAAGTATCCATTCAGTATTCAGGATCTCCTTGTCGAGACTCTATCTGTAATCTTGCTTCTTCAAAGCTTGGTCTAGCCCAGGGCAAAACAACACAATTAGAAATGTGGTAAGTTATCCAAAGGTTAAAGGTAAGAATGGGGATGGAGGTTTAAGCCCTCCTTCTAGCGCCAAAATGTTAACGATATTTTTCGTCAACACCGGAGATAGGTCTAAGGAAGTGGACCTAAGGATAGAATAGGATTATTTAGTTCCCACAAGCTAGAGTTAGTTCATCATTTCCTAGATATTAATGTCCTAAGCCTGAAGATTAGTTACTCTTCCCTCAAGGGGTAAGTATCACGCTTACAAGACTCGATAACCAATAGTTACCTTAGGATAAGGGCTCCCTAAGCACAACAAACATTAAGAAGATAAATGGCTTGTAGAAGGGCATTCTCGTAAATCGAAAGCATAGTAGGATGCAATCGAAAGCATAACCACAATAAAGTATGATATATGAAAATAGTAAGAACACAACAATTTATAGTGTTTCGGTTTGGATTGAACTACGTCCACTTTAAGGGCTTTGATAATTTTATTCACAGTGGAGGTTACAAGGGAAATCCCCAATTTGATTTACAAATTTGGGTTTGAGCTGTTTAAAATGAGTATAAGATTAGAGAATGAGGAAAAGTCCCCATAAATGAGACCCCTGGGGTCTTATTTATAGACAAATCGGGCCCTATAACCCAGCAAAAACCCCATTTCATACGTGGTAACGTGGTTTCATCCGCTTTCCAATCTGTCAGTTCTGGAGACATGGTTTTGGCCGCCTTTTTCTCTACTGTGATTGTTATCCGGTTTACCTTGCATTCAGAGTGACGGTTTTGGTCTTAGGAGATGTTGTTTTCTATATGTATCGATATCAAGTTCATTGAGGCAGAAAGCTTCACGAACTACTTCCAGTTTTCAACTGTAGGCTTTTGGCTTCGGGGCCATTGGGTTCGGTCTACTTTCGCATTTCTTGGTTTCAGTGCTGAAGCTTCTATGTGTTTGGGTGCTGGTTTAATTTCCTCCTTTCTCTTGTTCTCAGCTTACGGTGTCGAACTACGATAGCTCGGTGTTAGTGTCAAATGCACATTCGACGCTGGTAGTTGTTTTCATCTTTCTATGTACTTGGCCTTACCTCCAATTCACTATCGTCTTTCGCTACTCAATTCCACCTTGGGTGCATGTTCTAATAAGCGTAGGTCTTGTCCATTGGTTTTGATACCGGGACTGTTGTACTGGTAGCTCCTCTTTGCCCTGAGTTGCTTGCTTCTGGCTCTTTGTTTCCTCTGATGAACCCGGTTTCAGCTTCATGCCTTTATCTTGGATATCTAGTATCGGTATCGATACCACGCATATGGGTGTACGTAGCTATTTGCTCTTCTCCTATTTTGGCTTTGTTCTTTTCTTCGATGATTCCAAGTTTTAGTATTGAATCATGTGCTTTCAGGATCGAAACCATAGTGTTTACTCTCGGTGGCGGTACTATGACCGCTCTCGATTTCCCCTATTTCTCCCGCTCTTTCGGTTTTTCCTTGCTTCCCTCTTATTATCCTTTCGATGTTGGCTTTTCTGGTTCTGCTATCGAAACCAAGCTAAGTTGTTCATCTCCCATTAGTGCTGACGTCAGGATTTATGTTCTCCCTTGTCCTTTCGGGAGTCATTTCCATAGTTATCCCCTTCCGACTCCTTTGCAATCTTGATTTCGGTGTCGTCACTAGGATAATAGTGTACTGTATGATATTGCCGACACCATGCACTTCCTTTTTCCTTCATTGTTATTGCTTCTTCTATTCTTCTGTTACCAATGTCAGACCGATACTGTCAAGCTTTCGGTATCCGCATTTATTCCCTAAACATTTCTCCGTCAGTATGAACTTTTTGTTCTCTTGCTCCTAGTGCCAATTTCACAACTTTCGGAGCTTCCCCACTTATTTCCGGCTTAACTGCCCGAAAACCTTTTTCTTGTTCTTCTGCTTTTTTATATCTAGCTAGTGCAAATTTTAGTGTTAACAATATGTTTTAATGAGCCAGCTACCTTTTGATATCTATAACAAATATGTTGAGAACAAGGAGACATCTCATCTTTCTGGTTTCACATCTACTATTAAAATTTCATCTGCGTTCAACTTACGCTTCCACAATAATATTTTAATATGCATATAGAAAAGTCATTCAAATGAATATTGTTAATTTAATTTTCATATCTTCTGCGCTAAGAGTTTGTGCTTGTTTTCAAGTAGAAATTCATTTTTTGAGTAGGTTAGAGATTTAAATCTACTATCCGGTCTAAAAACGACCAATGACCAATTTGTTCACCAAACTTTGAGTGGGAATCAGTCAAAAGCTTGTAAGAAAATATTGTATATTGATATTCAGTGAGGGCTCAAATGGTGGTCGTCTTATTAACTGTTAAATGCTGAAAATGGTATATGATTTCATTTGTGCTCATTGTGATTCCTTCTTCATCTTGTCTCCAACTTTGGATATGACAAATGACCAGTGTAGTTTTTTAAAGGAACAAACTGGAATTTCAGTTGGGACTTGTTAGCAAAATTTTGATTTGAACCAATATATGAGTCAAGCCACACTCATGAGTATTAACTAGTAGGAGAAAATTATGAACAAAAAGAGGGTAGGTAGAAGAAATAGAATTGATGAACCATCCTTAATGAAACTAGTATGGATGTGATTGATAATATATAGTGTGGAAATATGGTATCCCAAATTAAAACAAGGTCAAGTGGAGAGAGAAGTTAGAAAATTTTAAACAATAGAATCTTAACCTCTAGTT
The DNA here is from genome assembly GCA_030737875.1 of Allium sativum. Lineage (NCBI taxonomy): Eukaryota > Viridiplantae > Streptophyta > Magnoliopsida > Asparagales > Amaryllidaceae > Allium > Allium sativum. The sequence continues at coordinate 323,836,971 of CM060920.1, read as the reverse complement.
GTTGGTCGGGTGTGTTGGCTAAACAAGGACATGACTTAGTGAAAGTATTTGCTTTTTTTATTTTGGCCCATCAATGACGTTTTTAATTATGGATAATCTTGTTTTTCCTCTTGTGCATGTGACATTCTTTAGGCGAGCTTGATGTATCCTGCTATTTTGTATCAGGGCTGCTTCAATTTTTTGTCCCAGGACTAATGTATGTTTAGTCATAAGTATCTATTTTTTGTTGGATGATTGGTTCTTATGGTTTTGCTATTATTTGTGCAAGTATATGTACACGATTACTCATTTGGATAATGAAGCACTTTTGTTGAAGTCTCGTCTTTAGAGTCTTTTCTCTCTATATCTTTGTATGTCAGATGTTTACCATGGTACGTCGGATGTTCTTGCTACACATTTTATGTTTTGAATTGATTTGACGTCAGCTATGTGTGGTATGATATAGCATGTGTGCAAGCGCAAGTCGTCTAACTAGTCAAACTGATCGTTAGGGAGTTTGCTTATTGTTATTTGGCCAAAATAAAATTTTGTGAAGAAAAAACGTACTCTCCATTTTTTGAAATAGTTTTTTCCAATGTTTTTTACGGTTCAAATTCTAATGTCTAAAACTTTGCTAAAATAACCATTACATTTCAAATCTAGTTCAGATCTACCATTTATATCATATCTCTACTACAATATCTTTTGACAGATCTTAATAAATATTTTAGAAAATGCAACAAATTTCAAAAATGCATTAATAGCATATTTTTAGTCTCAAGTTGATTTCAACAAAGTTGATTTGGGTCAAGTGATTTAAGTAAATTAAGTTAAAGTGATTTAAGGAAACATGTTATAGACATGTTCCATGTTTTTTTGGCTTCAACAAAGTTGATTTAGGTCAAGTGATAGTAAGCAAACCTCCCTAAAGATCGTTTTGATTAATAAATATTGTTATTTATCAAAGATATTGGTTGATTTATCTAGAAAGATTTTACATTTGAACAATTATACTAAATAATTGAAATCAACATCTAGGTTTGGATACATTTAAAGTAATTATATACAGAATTTATTTTCTGATTTGTTGGGGAGATCATGTTAAATAATAACTTAGTATATTTAAACATTTATATATAAGGGTACTTTGAAGAGTTGACAGTTAGATTAAAAATTTGCATTTTCAAGGTGACTATTAATAAAGATTAAAAAAAATACAAATATATATATTTTTCAAGCAATAAAATAAAATAAAAAATAATTAACTTAAAAATAAATGGTAAAAACCTTTTACCAAAAATAAAAATATGAATGTTTTTCGTCGTATTGAAGATGAAAATAGACGATGGAGCTAAGTTTTTAACCTTATGGAAATATTTTCTTAAGAAAAATCTCACTTTAAGGAATATATGGACATGTTGTCCTGTAATAAGAAATAATAATTACAATGTCCGTTATCGAGTAATTTTTTAACCACCTCAGGGTTTGCAGCTATAATGGTTCATTTGCTAATCCAAGTCAATAATAAACTAATAAGAAACATAAAATGAATTGAGGAGAAGATTTACATGTACTACACTGATATATACATATATATATATACATACATATATACATATATGTTTATATATGTATATGTGTATATATATGCATATATACACACACACAAAATAATGGCCTCCTGGCGATTTCTGTTTGGCGATTAGGTCTACTCCCCATGATATCATCCCTTCACCGCTTCTCCTAATACCCGATTTCTTCTCCTCTCTCTCTCTCTCTCCCGTTCCTCTCATGACGACTCCTCCTACTCACCTTCGCCTGTTGTCATCGACCAAATCTTGTAGGGCGTACTCAAACTCTAAACCCAATCCGCTTCCCCCTCCTTTGGTCGATAGCTTGCTAGACTTCCCACCACTTGTTGGCTCTCCGATTTCTATTAAAGGTAATCAACTGGATTATGCTACGATTCCAGTCTATGGAATTTTGGATGTTAGTAAAACTCCGACTTCGGCACTACTCTCGAACGACGCTACAACAAGATGGTTAGGTACGGAAGAGCAAGTCCTTATGGCAAGTGGCGAAAAAAATCCGAATGCTGAATGTACTAGAATAGATGTGACCTTCAGCGGTCTTGGACATGACGAGCAAAATAAAAAATCCAGGAACTCTGAAGTGAATATGGTAAGCGACACAACTGTGGTGCTTAATTTTGGGTCGAAATGTGTTGAAAATATGGGTTGTGCAGCTTATCTTTTGCTGCTAATGTGCCGGTTTCAAATCCATCACCGCGCAAATGGGTATCTATGTTCGATGAGCTTCCACGAAATGCCGGCGTTTTCTCCCCGGTTGATTTTGTGTGATGAAACGCCTATGTTGTTACCAAAAGACATTGTTAAGAAAAAAGGCAGTAATTACACGATTTTAATTGCTTAATAATTTCGAATCCACTTCAAATTGATCCACCAGCCTCAAAACAAAAACCGAAGAGATTTCTTTGCTCTTTATTTCTATGCGGGTTGATCTTAAATCGTGTTGTATTTTGGGTGACGTGAAGGCTCTGAGTTCAAGAGGGTTTTGTTGAGGAGGGATGCACCGAGTTCAAGGCAACTTAGGCGAGGAGTGGTGCACTCGACGGCGCAGCTAGTGGTGCTTCTTGATCGACGTCCGGCCTCCTCGAAGTGCGCATGCAAGTGAAGTTCCACGGTGGAGATGGGTTCGATTTGTTTTGTCTGTACGAACGAGGAAGAAAACAATTAAGGTCAAACAGGATTAGAGAAATGATTAGTTAAATTAATTATATTCAATAATCCAAATAATGTAATTAATGTTTGTATTATTATATCTTGTACAAACACAGAATTGAACAAAATCAAATTCGTTGCAACCATAAATTCAGGATCTAGACCATGGAACAGACTGGAACAAAATTGGAAGCAGTTGGAAATATTGACTAAATTAAATGTTCGGTTTACTTTAGTTAAAACAGTCGTTATTTAACGATTTCAGAACCGATCAATGTGAGAATTCTCTCACTCAAATATTTTGTATAGTTATTTTTTTTATAATTGAATATATATTGATTCTCTGTGATTGCAATATTTGTTTGGTGATTGATGGATATTTATAGTTTTAATGCTATTATTATTAAACTGTTAATATATACGTTGTTAAATAAAATGTTTATATTATAAATTATTCTGGGATGACAATTTACCTACCATCTCCCAAATAATAGATAAATTCACATGGATTGTAATGTAAAACTGACATAGGTGGGGATGATAATTAATTAATTCACATCTCCCTTGTATTTAATTGTATGTCAATCAATTGATTGACAAGACCGTAGTAAGCGTTATTCAATTATTTAATGCTTATACAGATTAAATTGCACTATAGATGTGAATTTGATGTTTAATAGTTGTCACTATTTTCGAATACATGCGATGTACGAAATCCGTATAATTAATATTATATGGTAATTGATTGAGCCACATCCCGATTCAGAATATAAACGAATATTTTAATAAAATATTCAATGAGGAATCAAAATATGATTTTGATGTCCGATTTTGGATGAACACGAAAATATTGAAATAATTGAAGTCGAGTTAAGTAGATATACACCATTTTAACATGAACAGATTTTTATATCGATTTTATTCATTTTTATAATGAATATCGAGAAGACTGAATTTCAAAATCCGACATTTTGAAAATATCATTATTTTGAGATTATAGTAACATGAGATGTTCAATTTTAATTTAAAACTGAATGGAAGTGAAATCGTTTTTAAACAAATTTATAAACGTTTTATAAAATACATTTTGAATGGAAACTGACGATATATATATTATATATACATAAATGGCTTGAATAGAATGTGCCGCGCAGCGACCATTCGTGAATTTCAACCATTGTTAACTTTGAATGGACGTAGCGGGAGATCCACCATCAGATTCTCCTAAAATAGGAACTATTGGGTTCGTATCGAAACGATCTTTCAAACGAATATATGAGATTTAAATTTGAATCGTTAGATTTTAAAATATGTCTAAATCAGTTTTAGAAAAGGTCGCTATGGATGCAGTCCGGTGGCTGATATTAAAAAACAATGTAAGCGCCTTAGTAAAATTATTTAAAATATGGATAAATTATGTAAAATCATAATTAATGATTTGGAAAGATTTTGGACGAAAAATTCCAAGTTTGAAAGGATAAAAGATGTTTTTTTATCTAAATGAACTAGTTAACAACTAGATAAGAAATCCAATGATTTTAAATTAATAAGTTGGATTGATAATTGTTTAAAACAACTAAAAGTTTCCAAAACATAAACTGGAACAGACTGAATGGAAATTATCTTCTGATATTTCGATCTTGGATTCCGTGATTATGCGGATATTGTTGTGGGAATTTAGAAGATACTGATATCTTTATTCCAAAACGATATCTGTTAATTTTAGAATTTGGTATTGAATGTTAGTCGACATGATTTCCATTTAAGATCTTATATTTAATATCAAATTAGATTTTGGGTTCGTTTTGAAGGTATCTTAATTAATACTGTTCTTGAACCCACTTGTGAAAGAATAAATCTTTTAATTAGGATTTAATGAAGTTTTCCAGTTTATTCAATTAAATTGGAATTGAATTTAATTCGATAAATAATAATCGAGATGAGTCTCTGTGAAGTAAGGCGTTTACTATTTATGGAATTTGAAAGACTTTACCGTTATTCCACTTATAGTATTGGTCAGATACAAAAATTTATGTCGATTATAAATTGCTCAGATTTCCATTAATATTCCATATTAAATGGAAGATGATTTTGGGTATATTGTGAATAGTGTTTACATGACATTTGTTATTTAACCCAGTCAAAGACATGAGTAATCTCCTAAAATTTGAAAAATCATTAAATAATGATTTTTTGAGATAAAAACTAAGTTGGAGTTCTATTGAATCTTTAATTAGATTGAAATGTGGATGGGATAATTAAATTTATCAATCAAGGGAAAGATCGAGAAGGAGTACCACCGGTTTTACTCCATGCGATAGTTAAATCTTTAGTCAGATTTAAAACACTAAGTGGTAATTAAATTTACCAATAACACTATGGGCGTTAGATATGGAGTACTACCGGTATTGCTCCATGGGATGAATTGGTTGGGATTGGGACAATAAAATAAATGATTACTCCGGTAAGGCTCGTTACTCCCGACTAGTTTTATTAACCTTAATCTGGTATATATTGTGAAAAGATTACAATTTGAAATGATTTCCAAAGAATGATTTAAACAAAAGGTTTAAATGAATTAAATATTTGATAAGATTTATGGGAATTTTAACGAACTGAATTTTCACCTAGATAATCAACATAAAAACCCATGTCAATTATTCCGGCATCGAGCATTCCAAATCATTAATAGAATGAAGTTGGACGGTGAGAATAGATAAGATAGAAAATTAGAATAGATGAAGGAGAAGAACATAACAACAGAATCAGAGTCACACGAATCTCATAGCGGAATGAATAAATATATTATGTAACATAACTTTGAAATAAAAACCAGTATCTATATACAATACTATTATCGGAGTACAACACTTATAACACAGCAGAAATAAACAATAGCTATATAATCTTGAAGCCTCCTGCTCCGGCTCTTCAAGTATATCTGTAAAATCTTAACTACTTGACTGCTTATACAAAATTGGGCACCCAAGAGTTTAGGGAAAAAATGAAATAAACTCTAGGTTAGTCATGTGACTGTTGTGACTAAACTCCAAATATTTATTTAACTTTTAAAATCCTTTTAAAAGAAAGAATAATCATAAGACCAATCCATACATAAACACGGATGGTTTTTACCTTACTATAACCCCAAACATTCTTTTAAAATCCATACTCTTTTGATATTGTAATAATGTCTAAATCAAATAAATAGCAATCTAGTGGAGCACTTTCATTTCATGTTCCATATATATAATATACAATCAACAACTGAAGGCGCTTATTGGATAATGGATTCCAAATAGAAAGGTATGGGACCACCTTTCGACAATGTATCTCTAGAGAGGAATACACGGGGTTCAACACGAGCATCTTGTAACCCAGGCTAAACATGACCAGTTGCTCATTTCGCTTGAGTGAACCGAATGTATTATCACCAACGGTTGGGATCAACAATCGTTTCCCGAAAGGGACATCATCGAAATAGATTATATAAGTAAATGGAATTTCTCTAGATCAGGTGACAATACACCCTAATTTGGAGCTACCCACTTAACCATCCGACCTACCCGATTTTATAACATTTTCTGGTTGTGAGGCTTGCAGTCATAATGTACCGATCACACCTTTATTTACTTTGAATGTCACATCGTCATACCCGCTAAATCACAAATTGATTTCTCCAAAAATACCACGGGTATACAGCTAAGTGAAACGAATTCCTCCGCCACCAAACATAAATACGTTTGAAGAGATCAATTTACACGATCTATTAAATATATTATGTCAGACATTCTTCCATACAGGTTGTCCTGGAACTGGACAAACCAAAGGAACTATTCTGTAAACCCATCTTAGGCAATTTATACTTACGATTTTCCATAACAACCCTTGCATAAATTCCGTCTTCAATTATCCTTATCATAGTGGATTCGCAGTGTTAATGCCTATACGAAGTGGTTTTCAGATAATAAATCTGATCCCGGTCCCTCCGTATTGACAATGGAAAAATGGTCAAAACTTTGATAGTCGGTTATTTAACTATCAAAGGAAAACATCCACGTACACAATGATCTTATTTCCAAATGGAAATTTTGTCGATCTATCATCAATCAACATTTTTCCTCTTTAATAATTTATCATCAATTTTTTCATTTCCCATTTCCTATATATTTCTTAAAACTGGTTTAGCCTCTCACTATTCTCAAAAAACGTTTCCATCTATTATAGCTATTTAGTTTCTATATTCCAAAAAATATTTCTTGTTTACCAACGGAAAACATTCTTATATATATTCACAGCTTCTGTATTTAGAAACTATACATCATTAACATCGGAAAACATTTCCAAGTTTACTCTCATTTCTTATTTTCTATATTAGAAAACATTTCTACTTTTATTTGGAAAACATTTCCAAAAACTCCTTCATCGGATTAAATCAGATGTTTAAATAAAACATCGCTATGCCAACACAAACCACTAACACTCATTAACTTAATTCACTTAACCAACATTCGCTATCGAACCTTAACTATTCCTTAGTTAAAAATGAAGTCAACCAAGTTGGGATATAACTACCTCTTAGACCTTGACTAAACAACATTATTAACCCTGAAATAGACAAAGTTCACCACTTTATTCTTTAACAAACTATTCTTACATAACTCTCGGATACAGTTCACGAATTCGTTTCTTTTACAGAATCATTTGATTATAACAATATTGTTATAATTCCATGCTTCCGAAATATACTTTAATACAACTTTTATTTCTTAATTTAAATAAATAAATAAAGGATTTATTAAATAAATAAATCTTGATATAAAAATTGGAAAGTAAATAATACTTTCCTACATTTGATATAGTCGAATCCCAATGTATAATTCTCACTTGAATAATCTCTATTCTATAACTCTATTTCAAATAAAATATATTTGATAACTCTTTTCCCAATAAACTCTATTCGATAACTCCCTTTCGGACAAACAATATTCGATATTCTTTCTTTCGAATAAACTATATTCGTAAATCTCTCTTTCGAATAAACTATATTCGATTTACGTTACGAACTCCAGCATATTTTACCTTTTCAGGTCAACTTAATTTCTAAATTCATTTTTGAGTTTAGTACTTCCCAATAATTACCAATTTCCTTTTATAACTATTTTAATTCTGCAAAGCGTTTTCTTTTAAATCGTCATTCACTTTAAAATGTGAATATTATTCCTTTACAGAAAATTGGACTCGTTTTATCAAATCAAAAATTGATTTCATAATTTAAATACTAACACAGGTTTAAACGTCAATTATCGAGTCATTTTATAACTTCTTATCACATTCCATTTTATTTATCAAATCTCGTTTACATGTCAACTTCATAGTTGATTTTATTTAATAACTCTATAATTCACTATCGCCTTTATATTCGATTATAAAATATTGGTTTCAAGCCGAACATTAATTATCTTGTCAAATCCTGATTTATTCAGTATATAATTTATTTAAAATATTTTTTTAATAACATTTGGCCTAGTAGAATTCTAATTACAATTCCTTATGAATTTTATTTTAATCCTATTCAAAATTCGAACATCGAAATAAATTCCATCATTTCCTTTTTAAAACAACTCCCAATTTCCCGTTTTAAATTCACTGCTGAATTCACAATCCAAATTATTCACTGATAATTATATTTATTTCATTCATAAACATTGTTTATAAATCACACTACTTGTTTTTATTATTAAACAAGTTATTTCTTTCTAGCCTATTTGAAATTCCATTTCTACTTTTAAAATAGATTTTCCCTTTTCAAATTCATATTCCATCCTTTATAATTCCCTTAATAAATCTTTAGTTTACATTCAATTTCAAATATCTGTGTTAAAACCTATTTTTTACTTCTCTATATCAGTTCAGACTTATATATTCAATTTATCAAATGATAAATATTTTGATTAATTTGTATAACATTATTTATAAATTAATCTTCTCAATTTGTCTGTTAAAACAGATTTCTATTTAATTTAAATCCATCTTCTCATAGTTCTTTTATAACCTGAAATTCCCTTTTTATAACTCTATTTATTTTCCAAAATTGTATTTATTCCATAAAGTTCTTTATTTACTTCTTATTACTTCCATTAAGTATTTTAACCAAAATTTGTCTTTTAAACTTCCATATAACTGTTGTTTACTTTATACTGAAGTTTCTTATTTAATTTTCTAATATCTCCTTTTATAAAATCCATTTGATTTTATAAAATTCCAAAATTCAATATCCTCTTCATAAATTCCTTTTTATAAAATCATTTGATTTAATATAAATATTTTTATTTCAATATACACTTTGAATTTTCATTTTTACATTGCAGTACTACTTATGGTATTTAAAATACCAAATAACAAAGCCAATGCCATCTTAATCAATCACAGATTATATATCACATCATATATCATAATATATGAAAAAAACATTATTATAAATACTGAGGAATCCAGTTGGATCCATCCAACCTATTTCCATGAATCACAGATGTTAAACAATATAAATAACATCAGTTTCTTTTCAATTTGAAATATTCTGATAAACCGAATCAACATTTGATTAACGATATATATATATATATATATTACTAGATCTATAATATCAACCAATCAATTAGCAGTTCATCTAAACAATCAACACATAGCAATCAACCATCATTTATCAATTCTAAAAATACACTATAAAAATATAAACTGGTAGAGTTAGTAAATTTTACTCACTTTGGTGGTTTATCATTAAATAACGATAAATTGTCGTTGATTCAGATCAGGCAATTTATTTCGCTATAAATTGTAACGAGCTCCAATCAACTCCAAATCAGTTCCATTGTGTAGCTACCGTTCATACGATCCCAACGGATCTTGTTTTGTCAGATCTGATATCATATGATAAAGTTATTAAGGTTACAAGTTATACATTATTTAATATACAAATCATATTTATTTGAAACCTTATTGGGCTCACCCTCTATGTAATCAACCCACTACCACTACTCCCAAGCCCGGTAACACTAAACCATCTTCCCTGATCGAACTCCTCACTCCATCATGCTTCAACAAAGCCATTTTCGCAATTTACTTCAATCCGTACCGCGTCTACAAACCGCTAAAATAAAAAAGGAATACACCGACGTTCATCTCGTTTTAATCTCTTCACAATTATACAAAAATCAGAGAACTCGTCTCCCCCTCCTACAGTGCGTCGACAACCCTGTCACGCCATTTCCATGGAATAACCGTACTCGAAACTCAGGAAATCATTCCAAACCTTCCTAAAAACTTCTCCTCAATGCAATAAACACCATTATAATAACCAAAGTTCCATTCACTGCTTCAACACAACAAATGAATCAACCCTAGGCCAATGAGACCCACTCTGTATTTTCCAGTGTGAAATTTTTTGCATTGGACACCTCACAGATTATACCAGACTGAAGAGAAATACTGTAGGATCTCAAATACCTATGTCTAAAAATTTATAGAAATTTCTATGATTTGCTTTGGATTATTGAAGATGATAGTATTCACGTTTTGGGTTACCTGGTGGCAGCGTATTTCTTATTGACTAGAGAGAATATACGACTTAGGGTTAGGCAAGAGTATGGATATCTATATATAGGTTTTATATTTTTTTATTCATTTATTTTATTAATTTATATAGTACCGCTACTTGTATTTATCATCTAAAAATCCATATAGTCACATACGATACACAAATTTGATGAAAATGGACATACACCTATAGTTCGACATTATGGACCCAACGAAACTTGTTTCGTCGATTTCTAAGTCCGTTTGCTCAGACAACGTACTTTTAAAGTCAAATTATTGACTATATTTCACATTAAAATTCCGCGCGGCCGCATACTGACTCCAAAAATCACGAAAATTGTAGTTTAACAATAATTTAATAATCTGGATCCAACAAAATTAATTTCGTTGAAAACGGAGGTTGTTTGTAAAAACGGCTATTTTCTAAGGCCTAAGTAAGCCAATAAAAATATTAATATATTTAAAAAACATTTAGTTTAATATTAATAAATTAATATTATCGTATATATTCACATAGAATATTGTCTAACTCAAAAATAAATACATCTGGATTTACAACTCGATATTTCAAAATTTCAAGTTATATCGATATTTTGTTTATATTAAAAATCCTTTTATAATATAAATAAATCGCTATAAATTATAAACGAATTCCATAGCGACTTTCTGGAAATTTGATTTGGACATAACTCAATCTACATGACGAAATCTCGATTTTTCTCTTCCATTAGAAAAATATAGCTCACCAGATCCGAATGTTTCTTAGTTCACAGAAATCCGACTTAAAACGGATTCTGTATATTGAGTTAAAGTTCTAATTCCAAATTACGAACTACCGCGCCATCTCGAGCTCGATTCTAATTATAATATAATTATACATTCAAACTTCGTTTAAATAATAAATTCATTATTATAATTCAATTCCAAACTGAATTAAATCTTATAAATAATCCAATTCACACAATATTGTGAATTCAATTATTTCTGACTTATTTCGGAAATTAAATATGTTATTTAATTATTTATATTAATTAAATATTCAAAATATTTAATTCAAGTCGTTTAAAATTACCAAACCATTAATTAAATAATTAAATAAATTAATTATTCAATCGTTAAAACTACGGGACGTTACATGAATAATTCCCAGTAATAAGAATATTTGAAAGAATATTATGGATCGGAATGAGGCGTATGATGTTTTATTATAGCACTTGACTATAAGATACGCGAGTTATTCTGAAAGACCGGGTTTAACCCATTCTGATCACCGATTATTAAAAGTCGATGATGAAGACGGTGGTTGAAGACCAGAGATCTTCACATCGAATGGATGATTAGTGATGTCTTGATTGGGTTGTACACCCAAGACGAGGTAATAAGTGGTGATCGTCTGGACGTACTTGGAGATCGACCGGATATGTGAGTGCCTCTCTCTTGTATTTGACATTTTGGATGAACAATAAGGTGCCTCCGGTTTCGTTCAGACCCAGAACGGACTTGCAAATGGACTATATGTATGAAATTGTATTTTGAGTTGTATTCGTTGATCTCTGCTAAATATATGTCTTTTTGTGATGGAGAATTTATTCTCTTGCTTAACACCCTTCTCTAAGCATACGAGCTTAGAGGTTATGTATTGGTGAAAATCAATGGTATGGTATGGATTGACAATGTGGCATGCTAAGATGCAATGATCAAGGCTTTTGTTGAAAAGAAGAGTCTTGTAGATGACGATCAAAGCACAACTTTAATATAGTACAACTTTGTGTAGCGTTAATTCGTGAGCTTCACACCCCGGTATGAAACAAAAACGGGATGAAGGACAGCAGTGAAAAGGGCATACATTCCCTTCTAGCTAGAAGTGATGTCATGGTATGGAGCCCAGACTTTTACTTATGTGGATAATGGATAGCGAGGTACCTCAGATCTGATTTGGGTAGTCAATGGCCCTTGATGGTCGACATACTAACCAAGATTGCGGTCCAATTGGACCGGGGAACTTACTGTTCAGGTATAACTAATCAGCATTGCTGATTGTCTCTGCCACATCTAGAGCTCACTTGAGTCTGATTCCTAGACATCTTACTAAAGGTGCTACAAATCAGATGAAGAAGTTCCCTTGCCTCGGTTCGTAGATGGAAATCAAAATTCCAATATGTAAAGACCCGCAATTTCCCTGGTAAGGAAAGAGTGGATAGTTCGAGAACAACACACAGAAGAACGCAGACGGAAGAACATTTCATAGTATATTACAACACTTCCATCAGAATACAAGAATATACAGAGTACAAATCAATATTACACATTCGACAAATATTAGAGATTACAATACATTACATAGCAGCGGAAAATAATATAATACACAACTAGAAGACATATACGGATACAAAGCTTTCCGGATATCATTCCAGCTATAAACCCGGATCCTGCGGATATAAATCTGCAAAACCAAAACTACTAGCTGCCCATGTCAAAATAAGGGCACCCAGAGTTTAGTTTAAAACAATAAACTCCAAGTCAGTCATGTGATTGGTGTGAGAACTAAAACAGTTATTAATCTTTATTTTTAAAGTTAGGTAAATCAAGGGACCACGCGGTATAACATGGAACGGGTTTCCTCCCAAGAACACCAGTGCATTAAACAAACAACGCAATGCTAAATAAAGAAAAATGAAGCTATTATAAGACCCAGGTCCTATCACACAATGCAACACAAGCCGGGAGATAGAGTTTTACCTTATAATAGCCAAACATGCTTAGTACGTTTAAAACAAATCATTTGATACTACTATAAGTGCATAGTGTATAAAACAACTTCAAATCATAAGTATCAATCATAGACGGCATGGGTACCATATATCATGTCGTCATACTAGTTCAACAATTAAAACCGCAAAATCACATATTGGAAGTTGGATTTCCATCGGTGGACCGAGGCAAAAGATAGTCCTCAACCGATTCGAGACGCTCTAGCCCGTGTCTCAGGCAAGTACTCAGTCAAGCCTTGGAGCGACAGGGCCGGTCCACCGATGTGGATTAAAATGCCTGAACACTGCGTTTCCCCACCTTATGGGGTGTCAATGAGCCAACGAATGACTCCATCAGTCCCGGATCGACCGATATAACCGAGGCGCCTCACAACAGCAACAACCACATAAGTCAAACTCGTCAGGGCGTGTAAAACCACTGACGCCACTTCTAGCTAGAAAGAAACGCATGCCCTCCCTGAGGTCCTTCTCCCATTTCTGGTTCACTACCGGGGTGTGAGGCTCGCGAATCAACGTTACACAAAGCTACACCACCAAGGCCGTGCCTTGATCATCAATTACAAGACTTTGTTTTTCAACATAAGCCTTGATCCTTTACATTTTAGCCTGCCACACAGTAAATTCACGCTATGCAACCGATATCAATCACACATAATGAAATCCGATGTCAGACACACATCCATTTACAAGTCCGTTCTGGGTCTGAACGAAACCGGAGGCACTTAGTACCCCGCATATCCATCGATCTCCAAGTACGTCTGGACGATCACCAACTGATTCCCTCCTCTTGGGTGTACGATCCAATCAGCAATTATCCAAACGACATGAAGACCTCCGGTCTTCAACCACCGTCTTCATCTTCGACTAATCGCCGAATCTGTTATTCAGAATGGGATAAACCCGGTCTTTCTGAATAACTCACGTATATAATAAACAAGTGTTACACAAACACAACATACGCCTCATTCCAATTCATCGATCACTAACCGTAAATTAACAAGAGAATAATTTCCCAAATATTAACCCCAAAGGCCGAAACCAACATCAGATCAATACCCAGGAAACCGTTCTGCTTAGCTAACCTACAGTTACTTTCTAAATTTCACATTCTTAGGGAAAGGTTCCCATTAATTTTATCAAAGATAAATTCCTTTAAATTTATTCTTTAATCTTCCTTTGAATATCAATTCAAACTAGTCAGGATTAGCGAACCACACCGAAGTGATCATTTATTTTATTTCCCAATCCCAACCTATTCATCCCATGAAGTAAAACTGGTCATACTTCATATTTAACACCACGGTGTTATCGGTAAATTCAATTACCATTTCACGTTCAAATCTAAATAAAGATTTAACTATCGCCTGGAGCAAAACTGGTGATACTATATTCTCGATCTTTCAATCTAATTAAAGATTCATTAAAACTCCACTTAGTTTTAATCTTTAACTGGGTTAAAGAATCAGTGTCATTTAAAACACGGTTCACGATAAACCCAAAATCACATCTCATTTCAATCAGTCCCTAACCGCAAATTAGCAAGTGAGCAATTCCCTAAGTATTAACCCCGAAGGCCGAAACCAACATTAGATCAATACCCCAGAAACCATTCAACTTAACTAATCTCCAATTAGTTTCTGATTTTCTTAACTCCTTTGGGTCTAAGAACAGTATTATTGAAGATACCATTCACGAAAACCCAAAATCACTTTCCATTAATTATCGGGTTAAAGAACAAGCGTTATTTAAAAAACTGTTCATGATAAACCCAAAAATCAATACCAATTCAATTCCAATTAAATATTATTTAATTGGTACACTTCTTTAAATCTAAATAAAAAGATTTAATCTTTTCTCAATTGGGCTTAAGAACAGTGTTAATGAAGACACCATTCACGACAAACCCAAATCACATTTGATATTAAATACAAGGCTCGGAATAGAAAATATATCGTCTTATATTCAATATCAAATTCTACGACCCACAAATATCGTATTGGAAATAACGATATATATATATATATATATATATCTTTCAAATTTCCATAATAATATCTGTATAATCTCGAAATCCAACATTGAAATATTCCGAATACAATTTCGATTCAAATCCATTCCAATGCAATTATTGGAAATTCTGGTCATTTTCAAAACCATTTCAAATCTAATTTATTTATTTTAAAAATAAATAAATTATTATTCTAGTTCAAAACTAGTTCATTTCGATAAAAATCTACTCTTATCTTTTCAAATATGGGATTTTTCATCCCAGTTCTTCACAAATCATTTCTTATGATTTTACACAAATTATTACTATTTTTAATAATTTTATCAAGGCACGTACAGTCGATTTCCATCAACGGCCATCGAACTGCACTTACAGCGACCTTTTCCAAATTTGATTTGGACATAATTCCAAATCCATCCATTAGATTTCTAATTTCTAATATTCGTTAGAAAGTTCTTTTCGGTACGAACCCAAGGGTTCTGGTTTTAGGAGAATCCGACGGTCGGATCTCCCGCAATATCCATTCGAAGTCAATGGTCGAAATTCACGAACTACCGCAGCGCGGCGCGTTCTATTCAGGCCATTATATTATATATATAATATATACTTCGTCGATTTCCTTTTAAAACTTATTTTATAAATCGTTTTAAATTCGTTTTCAAAACGATTTCAACTTCCATCTCAAATTCAAATCAAAATTGAATTTTCCCTTACTAATTCATTTTAAATTAATTTCAAATTGATTTCAGTTCAAATCGATTTTCAGTTCAATTTCAATACGTTTTAAACTCAATTCAAAACAATTTCAATCTAATTCGAATTTCAATTCTATTCAATTTAATTCGAATTTCTATTCTTTTCAATATAATTCGAATTTCAATTCTTTTCAATATAATTCGAATTTCATTTCAAAATATTCGATTTTGAAATCACTTTTCAATATTCATTATAAAAACGAATGTAATCGGTATAAATATCGTTCACGTCAAAATGGCGTCAATCTAATCAACACGTCTTCATATATTCTATTTTCAAATATTCTATTTCAAATATTTCTTTTTCAAATATTTCTATTCAAATATTTCTTTTTCAAAACTGGAATGAGGCCCAACCAATTACCATATAACGTTAATTGTATGGATTTTCTACAACACATGTATACAATAACAACGATGAATAATCAACCATCATCCAAAGTGCATTCTACACTGTATGAGCATCAATTATAAATATTTAACGCTCATAACAGTCTGTCCATCAACCGATCGACATACAACTAATTATTGGGATTAGTGTACGTCATATATCATCCCAATACCTGTGTGGGGTTTCAAACAATCAAACACAGATTTTATTTGTGCAGTTGGGCGATGTGTAAAATTTATCGTCCCAATCAATATCAGTCAAATGTGTGTGTATAAACAAATCATCCGATTTGTTTATTTTTATTTCATTTCATATACACGTTAAAAATTCTATTTTTAACTATAAAATATTTTTAACTATATAAATATTTCATTTCAACTATATAAATATTTTATTTCATTTCACATCACATCACACAATCAACTACACATCGAAATCAAACAAACAAGCATACAAGCCGTCAATGGTCTGTGGACGACGGGTGTCGGGTGCTACTAAACACCGTCTGCATCCTAGTGTATATTTTAACTAGAAAATTAAATTAGAAGCGAGAAGTTCTCACATAATAGCTAATCCAATGCCACGACTCTTCCTATGTAGGATATCTTCACCATGCTCGCCTTTTGTCAATTTCGTTGCCCGTAGCCACTACATATATAAAATCACATTTTTATATTGCTACTTCATAAATAAAAATCGAATTTTTATAGTTGCTTCTTCATAATAAAAATCGAATTTTTATAGTTGTTGCTTCATAATAAAAATCGAATTTTTATAGTTGCTGCTTCATAATAAAAATCGAATTTTTATAGTTGCTGCTTCATAATAAAAATCGAATTTTTATAGTTGCTGCTTCATAATAAAAATCGAATTTTTATAGTTGCTACTTCATAATAAAAATCGAATTTTTATAGTTGCTACTTCATAATAAAAATCGAATTTTTATAATTGCTACTTCATAATAAAAATCGAATTTTTATCTTCACCTCATATACATAAAAATCAAAATTTTATCTTCACTTCGTTATAAAAATTATATTTTTATATTGCTCTTCTCCTAATAAAGATTATATTTTTACTACTCTACATGAATAAAAATCATATTTTTATTCTTTCTATAATATAAAAATCATATTTTCTATTCTTTCTATAATATAAAAATCATATTTTTCCTTCGCTAATGAATATATAAAAAAACGGATCTTCTTGTATATATAACTCTAATATTTGTAGATCACAAAAATCTAATCCTTTCCTTTTATATAAATCATTTCTTTACTTTGTTCTTCACTTAATAAAATCATACTTTTATTTCTAAACGACTACAGATTAAAAATCATATTTTTATAATTAAAATCACTTCCTTATGTAATAAAAAAAAACTAATTTTCTCCTATGTATCATATAAAATAAAAACTATGTTTTTAACTTAAATTAAAATCAAATTTAAAAACACAGTAAAAAGAACTCACCTTTATTGGTGAAAACTGAATCCTGCGCCTGAGGGGGGGGGGGGCTCAGCGCAGATTGAAGAAGGAGGAAAAAGAGGTCGCGGTAGGGGGTTCAGGTGGAAGGCGGTGGGTTCCTGGCTTAGGGCGTGAGGTGCTACGATCTTGAATTGGGCATAGCGTTTTTGGTGAGGGGAGAGAGTAGGGGAGGGTGGCGCTTGAGGCGATGGAGGCAGGGGAAGCCGGCGGTGGCGTGGCGGGGCGTGAGGCTAGGCGGCGCGACCATCAACGTGGGGCTAGGACACGACGCCCTCTTCTTCTTCTTTTTTAATTTGATTTCGTTTAAAATAACTGTCAAGGGGGAGAGAGAATGAAGAGAAAAAAAGGGCTAGTTTATATATATTTAATTATTATTTTTCGTTTTATTCTCCCAAAATGTTGACTTCTGATTCGAGCTCGAATCGAGACCCAACGACTGTCGCCCATAGCGTAATACCCCTATTCCGAACACAATGGGATATGTTTCGCAAGCCAATTCGCTTGTTACGACCTATTTTCGTCAATTTTAAAATATAAATCAGTATATATTCAATTTGAACGTACATTTCAAATTACCGGGGCCACATACGGACCCGAAAAATTCCAGAAAAATTATTTCTAGCTTCGTATTGACGATACGGTCCTAACGAAACCAATTTCATCAAATTCTGAGATCATTTGAAAAATGGTCATTTTCCAGTCGATTAAATTCAACTATAACTGGTCAAACGCGTTTTTCTTCGCCACGCTCACATATTGATTCGAAAAATTATGAAATTTGAAATCTAGCAATAACTTGACATCACGGACCCAACAAAAGTGGTTTCGTCGAAATTCGAGGTCGTTTGCAAAATTTCCATTTTTAAGGGCCTGAATTCCATAGCGACTATTCAGAATTTTTAACTTGACATAACTTTTGATTCCTGCTATGAAATTTCAATTTTTTGGATTCGTTAGAAAGATATTCTCACTTAGATCCTATTATTTTTGGTTTCGCTATAATCCGATTTATTTTGCACCCGGTATGTTCAATTGAAATTTGAAATCGAATTTTCGAACTACCGCGCCATTTTCAATTCCTTTATAATTATAAATAAAATTTTATATTCTAACGACGACGTATATAAATATATACATTCTATTTCTATTCAAATTAAATTTCTCGTCGATATTATTTAAAATAATCCATTTTAAATATTCAAAATTCGCTAAAATTGCCAAAATAAAAATTTAAATTGGCCCAGATTTCGGGGTTATTACAATCTCCCCCACTTAAAAATTTTCGTCCTCGAAAAGGATCGAAGCCGAAAGTTGTTTAACAAATCAACTCAACTTTCGTTATTTTCATTACGGCTTAAGTTCTTCAATTTTTCAGTTTCTAAGAACTTTTCAAATTTTTCAAAAATTTGGCTAATACCCTAAATTTTCGAAAAATTTCGCCATAACCTCCCCTGCACCGGGAGCACCGGGAAAATCCCAAAATTGCCATACAGGCCCTATGATCTCAATAAGAAAAAGAAAAAGCCAATCGGCTCATAAAATCATCATCACCCAAACAAAACAGTAAATTATGGTAAACATGTACCTATTTGTCGGGCAAACAATTTTATTCTTCTGCTCGAGCCTCTTTGCTATGACTTGTTCAATGTAAGTACATGTATATGCAAGCAAATGCGACCAAATTTCAATACAATTCACTTTTTGGTCAATTTGGCTAAAGGTTCAACATTTAATTAATCAAACTATAATCAAACATCACAATCAACAATCAATTAGTGAATTATCATTGCAAATTCATAACTTTCATATATAGTCAAAAAATCACATTTTTGATGCCAATTCACAACAATAAGCCCTATCTAATTTTTTTCTCTCACACCAGTCAATAGGAAATATATAGAAATCACACTTTCGAAACTCGAACATGAATACTGATGATGTGATCGCTATAGCGATCATCAGAACCATCTTCGGGCGACTAGAGTGTGATTCTATATCTATCAAGTATATTAAAACTTCGAATACACGTGGATCAGACGTATACGCAACGTCTTTATATACTGGATTGTCCAAATTCCATATAAAATAAATAATCAAATACGAATAGTTGATTTATATTTTAAAAACAAAATTTGTTTTCACTTTATAGATATACTCTTCACACTCGTTCTAAGATACTACTGATCCCATCTCTAACGAGTCATTCCCGTTGGATATTACTAATCCAGTTTCTGATGAATTCTTTCGTATGGTTCTAATGTGTCTTGTTCTCTGAGCTTTGTAAACCAAAGCTCTGATACCAAATGTAAAGACCCGTAACTTCCCCGGTAAGGAAAGAGCGTATAGTTCAAGAACAACACACAAAAGAACGCAGACGAAAGAACATTTCATAGTATATTACAACACTTCCATCATAATACAAGAATATACAGAGCATAAATCAATATTACACATTCGATAAATATCAGAGACTACAATACATTACATAGCAGCGGAAAATAATACAATACACAACTATAAGAGATATACGGATACAAAGCTTTTCGGATATCATTCCAGCTGTAAACCCGGATCCTGCGAATATAAATCAGCAAAACCAAAACTACTAGCTGCCCGTGTCAAAATAAGGGCACCCAGAGTTTAGTTTAAAACAATAAACTCCAGGTCAGTCATGTGACTGGTGTGAGAACTAAAACAGTTATTAATCTTTATTTTTAAAGTTAGGTAAATCAAGGGACCACGCGGTATAACATGGAACGGGTTTCCTCCCAAGAACACCAGTGCATTAAACAAACAGCACAATGCTAAATAAAGAAAAATGAAGCTATTATAAGACCCAGGTCCTATCACACAATGCAACGCAAGCCGGGGATAGGGTTTTACCTTATAATAGCCAAACATGCTTAGTACGTTTAAAACAAATCATTTGATACTACTATAAGTGCATAGTGTATAAAACAACTTCAAATCATAAGTATCAATCATAGATGGCATGGGTACCATATATCATCTCATTATACTAGTTTAACAATTAAAACCGCAAAATCACGTATTGGAAGTTGGATTTCCATCTGTGAACCGAGGCAAAAGATAGTCCTCAACCGATTCCGGACGCTCTAGCCTGTGTCTCAGGCAAGTACTCAGTCAAGCCTTGGAGCGACAGGGCCGGTCCACCGATGTGGATTAAAATGCCTGAACACTGCGTTTCCCCACCCTATGGGGTGTCAATGAGCCAACGAATGACTCCATCGGTCCCGGATCGACCGATATAACCGAGGCGCCTCACAACAGCAACAACCACATAAGTCAAACTCGTTAGGGCGTGTAAAACCACTGACGCCACTTCTAGCTAGAAAGAAACGCATGCCCTCCCTGAGGTCCTTCTCCCGTTTCTGGTTCACTACCGGGGTGTGCGGCTCACGAATCAACATTACACAAAGCTACGCCACAAAGGTCGTGCTTTGATCATCAACCACAAGACTTTGCTTTTCAACAAAAGCCTTGATTCTTTGCATCTTAGCATGCCACACAGGCAATTCACGCTATGCAACCGATATCAATCACACATAATGAAATCCAATGTCAGACACACATCCATTTACAAGTCCGTTCTGGGTCTGAATGAAACCGGAGGCACTTAGTACCCCGCATATCCATCGATCTCCAAGTACGTCTGGACGATCACCAACTGATTCCCTCCTCTTGGGTGTACGGCCCAATCATGATCATCAGTAATTATCCAGACGACGTGAAGACCTCCGGTCTTCAACCATCGTCTTCATCTTCGACTAATCGCCGAATCAGTTATTCAGAATGGGATAAACCCGGTCTTTCTGAATAACTCACGTATATAGTAAACAAGTGTTACACAAACACAACATACGCCTCATTCCAATTCATTGATCACTAACCGTAAATTAACAAGAGAATAATTTCCCAAATATTAACCCCGTAGGCCGAAACCAACATCAGATCAATACCCAGGAAACCGTTCTGCTTAGCTAACCTACAGTTACTTTCTAAATTTCACATTCTTAGGGAAAGGTTCCCATTAATTTTATCAAAGATAAATTCCTTTAAATTTATTCTTTAATCTTCCTTTGAATATCAATTCAAATTAGTCGCGATTAGCAAACCACACCGAAGTGATCATTTATTTTATTTCCCAATCCCAATCTATTCATCCCATGAAGTAAAACTGGTCATACTTCATATTTACACCACGGTGTTATCGGTAAATTCAATTACCATTTCACGTTCAAATCTAAATAAAGATTTAACTATCGCCTGGAGAAAAACTGGTGATACTCCATTCTCGGTCTTTCAATCTAATTAAAGATTCATTAAAACTCCACTTAGTTTTAATCTTTAACTGGGTTAAAGAATCGGTGTCATTTAAAACACGGTCCACGATAAACCCAAAATCACGTCACATTTCAATCAGTCCATAACCGTAAATTAGCAAGTGAGCAATTCCCTAAGTATTAACCCCGAAGGCCGAAACCAACATCAGATCAGTACCCCAGAAATCATTCAACTTAACTAATCTCCAGTTAGTTTCTGATTTTCTTAACTCCTTTGGGTCTAAGAACAGTATTATTGAAGATACCGTTCACGACAACCCAAAATCACTTTCCGTTAATTATCGGGTTAAAGAACAAATGTTATTTAAAACACTGTTCACGATAAACCCAAAAATCAATACCAATTCAATTCCAATTAAATATTATTTAATTGGTACACTTCATTAAATCTAAATAAAAAGATTTAATCTTTTCTCAATTGTGCTTAAGAACAGTGTTAATGAAGACACCATTCACGACAAACCCAAATCACATTTGATATTAAATACAAGGCTCTGAACAGAAAATATATCGGCTTATATTCAATATCAAATTCTACGACCCAAAAATATCGTATTGGAAATAATGATATATGTATCTTTAAAATTTCCATAATAAAATCTGTATAATCTCGAAATCCAATATCGAAATATTCCGAAGATAATTTCGATTCAAATCCATTCCAATGCAATTATTGGAAATTCTGGTCATTTTCAAAACCATTTCAAATCCAATTTATTTATTTTAAAAATAAATAAATTATTATTCCAGTTCAAAACTAGTTCATTTCGATAAAAATATACTCTTATCTTTTCTAATATGGGATTTTTCATCCCAGATCTTCACAAATCATTTCTTATGATTTCACACAAATTATTACTATTTTAATAATTTTATCAAGGCCTGTACAGTCGATTTCCATCAACGGCCATCGAACTGCACTTACAACGACCTTTTCCAAATTTGATTTGGCCATAATTCCAAATCCATCCGTTAGATTTCTAATTTCTAATATTCGTTAGAAAGATCTTTTCGATACAAACCCAATGGTTCCAGTTTTAGGGGAATCCGACGGTCGGATCTCCCGCAATATCCATTCGAAGTCAATGGTCGAAATTCACGAACTACCGCAGCGCGGCGCGCTCTATTCAGGCCATTATATTATATATATAATATATATAATATATACTTCGTCGATTTCCTTTTAAAACGTATTTTATAAATCGTTTTAAATTCGTTTTCAAAACGATTTCAACTTCCATCTCAAATTCAAATCAAAATTGAATTTTCTCTTACAAATTCGTTTTAAATTAATTTCAAATTGATTTCAGTTCAAATCAGTTTTCAGTTCAATTTCAATACGTTTTAAACTCAATTCAAAACAATTTCAATTCTATTTCAATCTAATTCGAATTTCAATTCTATTCAATTTAATTCGAATTTCTATTCTTTTCAATATAATTCGAATTTATATTCTTTTCAATATAATTCGAATTTCAATTCTTTTCAATATAATTCGAATTTCAATTCTTTTCAATATAATTCGAATTTCATTTCAAAATATTCGATTTTGAAATCACTTTTCAATATTCATTATAAAAACGAATGTAATCGATATAAATATCGTTCACGTAAAAATGGCGTTAATCTAATCAACACGACTTCATATATTCTATTTTCAAATATTCTATTTCAAATATTTCTTTTTCAAATATTTCTATTCAAATTTTTTTTTCAAAACTGGAATGAGGCCCAACCAATTACCATATAACGTTAATTATATGGATTTTCTACAACACATGTATACAATAACAACGATGAATAATCAACCATCATCTAAAGTGCATTCTACACTGTATGAGCATCAAATATAAATATTTAACGCTCATAACAGTATGTCCATCAACCGATCGACATACAACTAATTATTGGGATTAGTATACATCATATATCATCCCAATACCCGTATGGGGTTTCAAACAATCAAACACAGATTTTATTTGTGCAGTTGGGCAATGTGTAAAATTTATCGTCCCAATCAATATCAGTCAAATGTGTGTGTATAAACAAATCATCCGATTTGTTTATTTTTATTTCATTTCATATACACGTTAAAAATTCTATTTTTAACTATAAAATATTTTTAACTATATAAATATTTCATTTCAACTATATAAATATTTTATTTCATTTCACATCACATCACACAATCAACTACACATCAAAATCAAACAAACAAGCATACAAGCCGTCAATGGTCTGTGGACGACGGGTGTCAGGTGCTACTAAACACCGTCTGCATCCTAGTGTATATTTTAACAAGAAAATTAAATCAAAAGTGAGAAGTTCTCACATAATAGCTAATCCAATGCCACGACTCTTCCTATGTAGGATATCTTCACCGTGCTCGCCTTTTGTCAATTTCGTTGCCCGTAGCCACTACATATATAAAATCACATTTTTATATTGCTACTTCATAAATAAAAATCGAATTTTTATAGTTGCGACTTCATAATAAAAATCGAATTTTTATTGTTGCTGCTTCAGAATAAAAATCGAATTTTTATAGTTGCTACTTCGTATTAAAAATCAAATTTTTATAGTTGCTGCTTCATAATAAAAATCGAATTTTTATAGTTGCTGCTTCATAATAAAAACCGAATTTTCATAGTTGCTGCTTCATAATAAAAATCAAATTTTTATAGTTGCTACTTCATAATAAAAATCAAATTTTTATAGTTGCTACTTCATAATAAAAATTGAATTTTTATAGTTGCTACTTCATAATAAAAATCGAATTTTTATAGTTGCTACTTCATAATAAGAATTGAATTATTATCTTCACCTCATATATATAAAAGTCAAATTTTTATCTTCACTTCGTTATAAAAATTATATTTTTATATTGCTCTTCTCCTAATAAAGATTATATTTTTACTAATCTACATGAATAAAAATCATATTTTTATTCTTCCAATAATATAAAAAATCATATTTTCTATTCTTTCTATAATATAAAAAATCATATTTTTCCTTCGCTAATGAATATATAAAAAATCGGATCTTCTTTTATATATAGCTCTAATCTTTGTAGATCACAAAAATCTAATCCTTTCCTTTTATATAAATCATTTCTTTACTTTGTTTTTCACTTAATAAAATCATACTTTTATTTCTAAACGACTACAGATTAAAAATCATATTTTTATAATTAAAAACACTTCCTTATGTAATAAAAAAAACTGATTTTCTCCTACGTATCATATAAAATAAAACTATGTTTTTAACTTAAAATAAAATCAAATTTAAAAACACAGTAAAAAGAACTCACCTTTATTGGTGAAAACTGAATCTGCCGCCTGAGGGAGGGGCTCAGCGCGGATTGAAGAAGGAGGAAAAAGAGGTCGCGGTAGGGGGTTCAGGTGGAAGGCGGTGGGTTCCTGGCTTGGGGCGTGAGGTGCTGCGATCTTGAATTGGGCATGGCGTTTTTGGAGAGGGGAGAGAGTAGGGGAGGGCGGCGCTTGAGGCGATAGAGGCAGGGGAAGCGGGCGGTGGCGTGGCGGGGCGCGAGGCTAGGCGGCGCGGCCATCAACGTGGGGCTAGGGCACGACGCCCTCTTTTTTTTTAATTTGATTTCGTTGAAAATAATTGTCAAGGGGGAGAGAGAATGAAGAGGAAAAAAAGGGCTAGTTTATATATATTTAATTATTATTTTTCGTTTTATTCTCCTAAAATGTTGACTTCTGATTCGAGCTCGAATCGAGACCCAACGACTATCGGTCATAGCGTAATACCCCTATTCTGAACACAATGGGATATGTTTCTCAAGCCAATTCGCTTCTTATGACCTGTTTCCGTCAATTTTAAAATATAAATCAGTATATATTCAATTCGAACGTACATTTCAAATTACCGGGGCCACATACGGACCCGAAAAATTCCAGAAAAATTATTTCTAGCTTCTTATTGACGATACGGTCCTAACGAAACCAATTTCGTCAAATTCTGAGACCATTTGAAAAATGATCATTTTCCAGTCGATTAAATTCAACTGTAACTGGTCAAACGCGTTTTTCTTCGCCACGCTCACATATTGATTCGAAAAATTATTAAATTTGAAATCTAGCAATAACTTGACATCACGGGCCCAACAAAAGTGGTTTCGTCGAAATCTGAGGTCGTTTGCAAAATTTCCATTTTTAAGGGCCTGAATTCCATAACGACTATTCGGAATTTTTAACTGGACATATCTTTTGATTCCCGCAATGAAATTTCAATTTTTCGGATTCGTTAGAAAGATATTCTCAATTAGATCCTATTATTTTTGGTTTCGCTAAAATCCGGTTTATTTTGCACCCAGTATGTTCAATTGAAATTTGAAATCGAATTATCAAACTACCGCGCCATTTTCAATTTCTGTTATAATTATAAATAAAATTTTATGTTCTAACGACGACGTATATAAATATATACATTCTATTTCTATTCAAATTAAATTTCTCGTCGATATTATTTAAAATAATCTATTTTAAATATTCAAAATTCGCTAAAATTGCCAAAATAAAATTTTTAAATTGGCCCAGATTTCCGGGTTATTACACAATACGCGAATTTACGGTTTTAGTTGTAAACCCATATGTCGACATAATATTATGGTACCCATGCCATCTATGATTGATACATTTATATTTGAAGTAGATTTCTTCACTATGCACTGATAATAATAAAAGACAAATTTCATCAAGCATATTTGGCAATTATATGGTAAAATTCTATCTTCTGGTTTGTGTTGGATTGTGTGATGGGACCTGAATCTTATAGTGGCTTCATTTTTCTTTTTTAGAATTGCGTTGTTTGTTTTATGGTATTCTTGGGAGAAAACTTGTTCTATGTTATATGGCGTGGTCCCTTGATTTACCCAACACTAAAATAAAGTTAATAACTATTTAGTTCTCATACCACTCCCATGAGTGACTCAGAGTTTAATGTTTTTCCCACCAAAACTTTGGGTCCCCATATTTTCCACATAGGCAGCCGATAGTTTGGGGTTTGCAGATATTTCTTTTCACAGGATCCTGGATTGCGGTTGCAGCTATATTAGAAAAGCTTTGTAGCCGTGTATTTCTTTCAGTTGTGGTAGTTGATGATTTTCCGCTGCACACTATATTTATGTATTATATTTCCACTGCTATGTAATTTAACTCTGTGATATTAATTTATCCACTGTATATTATTTATTTGTACTCTGATATTTTGTACTTTTATGTAATTGTTATAATAACAAAGAAATGTTCTCATGTTTTGTGTTCGATGCGTCGTGTTCTCAAAGCTGTTCATCTTCCTATTCAATTTAGGTTGGTCGGGAGGTGCAGGTCGCTACAGTTAGTATCAGAGTTTTGGTTTACAAAGCTCCAAAACAAGACACAGTAGAATCAAATGAGAGAACTCATTAGAGATAGGATTAGTAATATCCTATAAGAACAACTCATTAGAGATAGGGTTCACAAAGCCCTAGAATGTGTTTAAAGAGTATTGTTTATAAAAACTAATTTAGTTTTGAAAATTTAAATTTTACCATAAGAGTTTAATTATTTTATTTCGAATTTGGTCTATCGAGTATAAGAAGATTTTGAATATACTCGTCATGAACGTATATTCAAAGTCTCAAATATACTAGATAGATATAAAATCACACTCTAGTCGCCCGGGGATGATTATTGATGACTGCGCAGCATTAGTAGTTTATGTTTGTGTTTCAAATGTGCGATATCTATATATTTCCAATTAACTGGTGTGAGAACCAAAAACCTAGTTAGAGTTTATTGTTTATGATTTGACATTAAAAATATGATTTTAAAATACGATTTTAAGTATATAAAAGTTATATATTTGAAAAGCTAATTAATTAATTGATTGTTGGTTGTGATGTGTGATTATTAGTTTAACTAATAAAGATATTGGAACAATAAAACCAAGATAAGAATGAAAGTTAAAATATGCCAAATCAAAAATAAAGTAGAATTGAATTGAAAATTAGTTGCAAAGGAAACATATACATACACACACACAGACACACATACACCACACATATTGAACAAGCAATGGATTTACAGCTGAGTAGAGAAACAAATTGAACAGGTTATATATATTTGTGTATATATATATATTGAACAGATTATAGGTTTAAAGCCGAGTAGAGAATTAAATTGCATGCCCAATAAATAGGTGCACCTTATTTTGTTGGTTGCACAATTTTATATTTATTATTACTACTGTGAATGATTTGTGTAACGTCCTAGAAATTTCGACAACTGGAACATAACATTAATTAAAGATTTAATTACTAATGAACAATTCTATTGATATCGAGATTAGGAATTAGAAATCAAATGTATGGTTTTGAGTATGAATTGAATATTTAATTCAGAACAGTTGGTTTGAAAACAAATATTTAATGTTGATTTTTTGTACTGAATTTGATTGGACATTTGAATTAGATTTGGATTATGACTTAAAAATATAAATGGTTGAATTTCAAAATATACACTATTAACAATAATAAATTAGGGAATTTTATTTGTGGAAAATATATCGAAAATTGGCTTGGTATGTGCGTATATGTCAATGCAAAAAAAAAATTAAAATTTTACGTTTCAATTTGGAAACAAACAGAGTCATTAATGAAAAAATGGAATTAAATTGGTGAACCAACAAATAATATAAAATTTTAAATAACGTTGTAAACAGACGGAGTCAGTTTACAACTAGAATAATTTTATCGGATTCAGAACGCGGAAACGAAGAGGTATATATAATTTTTGTCACGTTTGAAAGATGTGTTGGCGATACGAATTTAGGGCGTTACGTGATAATTTGCAGTGCAGTTAAATATTAAATTATTCCTTAATATAACCTACAATAGATAAAAACGCGTCGACCTATTTGCTGAATTCGCGTAGACCCTATATTCTAGTGATTTTACGTTGTGCTTATCTTTTCTTTCCTCCTTCTATAAAAATCATCCCGTCCCCTTTATCCTTAGCACAAAAACAAAGTTTTCTTTCCAATTTTATTGGCATCTTCCCCAAATCGCACCGCCCCCCCTCTAATTTAATGGCAGCCGAATGATTCTTTTCCCCAAATCAAAAGAAAAATTTGTCCTTTCCCCAAATAGCTTCTCTACAATTCAATTTCTATGATCTTCAAAATAAATTTTCTTCATTCCTAAATCAAAGAAAGAAATTACATTTCCCCAAAAATTTGTTAGGCGTCGATCTTCTATGTCGCTCCCCGACCTGCACGCAATTCAAGTCAGAAGTCCACGTGCTCACGGTGTCTGTTCTCCTCGGTCGTAGCAGCGCATGGAACCGCCATCGAAACACACACACCGCCTCTGAAGCCTCGACCGAAGATGAAACCTAGTCCATTACATGTGCTTTCTTCTACTGCAGGTGAGTATCTCACTCACGATTAATTCTTACCTTCAAGTATATAAATTTCAGTGGGAACGAAAAAATAGTAGGATTTGGTTTCAATTTGGTTGCCTGATGCATTTTGTTGAACACTGGTTATGGCTATTTTGTTGTTGAACATCATTTATGGCTATTTTATGATTGCTACTTAGAACTATAAACTTTGTAACTATCACCATATATGTATATGTATACCCATGTGCTCTATGGATATGCATACGTTTCATATGTCCATGTTTCTCAAAACTGAAGCCATACTTGGAAGGGGACCCAGATTTATACTTGATATGGAAATATATAAATCCTCATAAACCTTATCTGTAAATTAAATAATGTTAATAGTTCATTCTACTTTTACTCTTCAATCAATACATGTTATTCTATTTAGCGAATGAATATGGTCTGTTTTAACTGTTAAATTAAAGTTACAGTGAAACTTGCTAAGGTTATTTATACAATGGAACTGCGGCCCATGTAGTAATGTGGATATGTATTGGTTGTTCTGTACAATGGGTTGATAAAATCTAGCGCAACATAATCATCTCTAATATGTCATTTTTATTCTTTTACCTCTCATCACGTATGGCCACTCATAACATACCTGGTTACTACATTGTGTTGTGTATATGTTATGTTCATGTTGGCTTTTGTCGCATGATAAATCTCCTGAATAAAGTTTAGTCTGTAGAATAACAAATATAAAGAGTGTTACAACAACAGTGAGCAAGTAAATGTCAAGACAAATTTCAGAATATTTTTGTTCCCTTGGTTAAAAATTTATTTGAATGAGACCACTTGAAGATGAGATTATTTCCGTTATAAAACTGTTTGGTTATGGGCATATTAATATGCAGAAGAGAAGAAGGAAAAAAATGGATTTTATTGTGGGCCTATTAGTGACATAAAAAGTGTCTTGCACTTCAAATGTACAGTTTGTCCCTAGTAGTTAAGATAGTTCAATTCAGCTCATTGGACTGTGTTTTTTTTAAGGACATCATCGCTAGTTTATCTTCTACTGCTCTAACTCTATATATGTTAACTGGTAATATCAACTAATATCTGAAACTATGATCATCCAACATGATCATTACACTTACTAAGTATTACTGCATTTTGTATGATGTTCCTTTAACAAGTTGTATTTTTAAAAGGATCATAATATGGGAACTAAATTTACTGCGCCGTTTCGCGACATACATATTTGTTGGGTCATAGAAATGTGAATCTACCTTAATATAACACTATAGACTTGGTTCTTATGGAGAATGCTGCTATAACACTACTGCACTTGATATTTGTTGTGTGTCAACATGTGTCTAAATAAAGCTTTAAGACCATACATTCGCTTGACATTAAATTTTTATTTTTATTTTTAAATCTAGACTTATAAGGAAATAACCAGTGTTATATTGTATAACCTGTTTGGCTTCATGTAATTCACTGCTACCACCCCCCTCCCCGTTGAATGGCATGTGGGTGCATATTGTTTGTTCATATATGACCATATCGTTATGCAAGAGGTATAATTAATACTTATAAAAATAGCTTGATTATGCTGGCTCATGTATGGCGGTATAGATATAAGGTTAAAGTAATATTGGTGTCAAACCAAACTATACATAGGATAGAGAGCATGTTTGTGATTACTGTGGCAGTTTGGACTTTTTTTTGCTGAAATTTTATAAGATCTGATACGGATTTCAATAAGTTGTCTATAGGCTATCTTCAAGTTGTGGATGTCTTTCAGCATTGAATTCTTTGTCATGAAATCCAGCTTAAAGTAGTTCCATAAGTCTACCTTACAGTTTCTTATTGTCTTGTTTATGTATGCTGTTTTTGGTTCTTCTAAAATATTAACATGATCCTGCTATATATCACGGACAAAAGTGGACAAAATATGTAGAAGATGTTGGTTGTGCTACTGGAAGAAGATTTTCTCTTTATACTTAAGGAATGATAGATATTTTAAAGCATCAACTTGGTATAATTACAGTAGTAATAGATACTACAAGCACTTGCCATGTTATTTTTCTAATGTGCAGGAAATTGCAGTCTCATGCATGCAATGTATTTGTGTTATATATGTTTAATCATATGGTTTGCATTGCCCTGCTAATTGATAAGTGTGCTTGGATTGGTCTATTTGATTTCGTACATGCCAACCGTTTTTAGACCATACATGTATTGAAATGTTACCGGATTTTATTAGATGCAATAATTGATATAGCCATTGATATATAATTGATATGAACATTTGCCACATTAGATCCCGTCATTGATATAGAACTGGTACAAACAGATACTACATTCACCCTGTGTATGTTTCGAAAGTTCGGATTAACTGTTATGTTAGTTCATACTAAAGTTAATTTACTTGAACTATGATTTAATCCTCACTCGAGTGTTCTGTTTTTTTGCATGGAACGCTCGGGTCAGACCCAAGCAAGTACAGATTTAAAGATTTCAGCTTAGGATTCGAGGATTGGCAGAGCTGGGGATTCCAGGAGATGCGCACTCTGAAGATTTTCAAAAATAGTAAATATTTCTTTTGTACTCAAACCGTATTTTTCGTTCCGCTGTATAGAGAAAAATACTTGTATCAAAATATTTGATTAATAAATAAAAGTTTATTTTGTTGTTCAGTATTGTGTTATCTATTTATTCTGTGTTTTTGTGTTGATTCTATCTTCTAAACTCTGTTAGCTAATAACAATCTGTCGATTTGGACGTTTTAAGTTGGTTTAATTAGCGGTTTGAAGCGGTCAAAAAGGCGAGACGTTACAAGTGGTATCAGAGCTTTGGTTTATTCAAAGCATAGCTTATCGAGTTTAGTAGAATTGACATTAGAAAATAGTTTTAAAAAAAAAACGTTTTGAAATATAATTTTGAAAGTATAAATAATTTTAAAGGAAAAATATTTTGAGTAACTATTTTGAAATATTATATATATTTTGAAGTTAGTATTTTGAACCGATACAGTGGAAATAAAAATTTATTTTGCGGTTTAAAATTTCTCGGAATCCCCAGTCTTCGAATCTAGAATTACCAAAGCTTTTCTTCAACAAGGCTCTATGTGGTTTGATTCGTGAATCCGTCATCGAATGGTATAGACGAAAGATAACTATAAGAGAGTTGACGAATAAATTTATGGAGTTGTGGTTTTTAATAATCAAAGACGACTGAAATTTGTTGGAATCAGAAATTAGATTGAAATTTAAAAGGGGAAGTTTGGAATCGTTTCATGAAAAAACATTGAATTTTATCTTAATATTTGGAATATAAATTAATGGGAATAAAATAAGAAGGGTTACAATTGGAATATGGTTTTGTCAAAGTTGTGTTACAAAACTATTTAGAGTATTCAGAACTTGGTAAAGTAAATTATAATTGGTTCCGAACCAATGATGCATAATCGAATATGTGAATTCGATAATAAGTTTAAACTTGTTAATTAATTAACAAGAAGTGAATTGTCAATGAGAGTTATAAATGAAGCGAGATATAAATTGAAGATTTTAAATGAGATCAAAATTAATTTTATGTGACGAGTTCAGATTTCAATGAA
Organism: Allium sativum; assembly: GCA_030737875.1. NCBI lineage: Eukaryota > Viridiplantae > Streptophyta > Magnoliopsida > Asparagales > Amaryllidaceae > Allium > Allium sativum. The sequence goes on along the minus strand of CM060920.1, from coordinate 323,803,863 downwards.
GCGAATAATATTTACTTTTTAGAAGTAAATAACGTTGGGAAGTAAGAATGTTGCAAATAGAACTGTGGATATAGGAAATGGAGTTGGCCAGTATGATGAGGTTACTCTAAAGTTCAGAATGTAAATCAAATGAGATTTTCCGAAGTTCGGAATATTACCGAATAAGAGATTATTCGTAGGAAGTCATTCGTGGAAATCAATTATTTCGAATTTCTGGAGAGTACTATTTACCTTTCGTTTTAATTTAAAATTTAATATATTAATTAATTGTTTATATATTCAAATCAATAAATAAAGTATATTTTCAAAGTTAAATATTTTGAAGGCATGAATTATTGTCAACAATTTCCGTAAAAGAATTGAATTCTTAACTTGAACTCGGAAGTTACAAGAATGAGTGTTTTATTTAAAGTTATGAATTTTATTTGTTTCAAAGTTAATAATATTGTTCAATTAAGGTCTGAGATGTAAATAAACCCTAACTTGATTGACTTCATTATTGACTAAGAAATGGTTAAGATTCAATAACAAGAGTTTGTTAAGCGAAGTAAGTAAATATGACTTGGCAACTGAGTGAAAATAGCGATGTTTTTATTTAAAATCTGTTTAGAAATGTTTTCCATAAGAATAAAGTATATTTTCTATAGAAAATAAGGATTTGCGAATATATGGAAATAATTTCCATGGTAATAAGAGATTTTCCAGAATTATAGAAAATAAATATGATAATTAGAAATGTTTTCCAATAAGAATTGTAAGAAATAAATATGAAATGTTTTAAAAGATTGTGAGAGGTTAAGAGGTTTTGGTAAATCAAAATGGCAAAGAACTGAAGAACAAAGAGCCACACGTTGAGAACGAATGGCGGCTGAACATAAGAGAAGTGAATTTGGAAAATTGAATCTGAGGGTTGCGTAAGAAATGATTTGATAAGAAATGGAGTTAAGAATTTTAGAAATTGACTGGAGATTAGTTAAGTTGACTAATTTTCTGAGTGTTGATCTGATGTTGGTTTCGGCCTTCGGGGTTGACGCTTAGGTAGTTGTTCGCTTGCTAGTTTACGGTCAAAGGATGTGAATGTAGAAGAGTAATAGTGCGTGGAATTTTTTTTTGAAAAAATATGAATTTTTGAGAGCATAAATATTTGAGTTAAGCGATGAATTCAATAATTGGAGAATTGGAAGAAAATTTGGTTTATAACCAGTAGATTCAAGGATTTGAGTTTGAAAGGGATATCAAATAATTAATTCAAGGAAAAATTTGAAATTGAATGGAATGTGAGGATATTCGATTTTAACATTGGATATAGGAATTTCCGAAACTCATATATATATATATATATATATATATAAGAATTTAGTGGATTTGGAAACTAGTGATTTGGAAGGTAATCGATTTTAAATGAAATCTTATACAATGGGGTTATGTAAGAATGAGGTGTTTGAAATTATGATTTGGAAAAAAAAATCTTACGTGAGTTAACACAAGTATGATTTATGAGGAATATGAAATGAAGTAGTATATGTACATAGTATTATATATTTTCTAAGCAAAATAAGGGAAGTACCATTCTTCTTCTTTGAATTTCGACCTTACTGCTAGTGATAGTAGGTTGCCTCGACATAAAACTCGAGTTGTCTAAAAGAACACGATCATGTAGCGTAATTCACAAGGCCGTAGATGGACTACGACGGATGGATGTTTCTTTGGGGAACCAAGCGTAACCATTGTGTCTGCTGCGATCTACAGTCGTGATAAGGGCGTAATCCGCAGAGCTGTGAAAGCTTACGGGTATGGATGTTTCCTGAGGGAATCAGGCGTAACCATTGTGTACCTGCGGTCCACATGGCATATCTACAAGTGAAAGAGATGTAACCACTTGAGTTGCTAAAGATAGAATGGAGCCATGCGATATGTGAGATATCTTAGTGATGGTGAGCCACCAGCTTGATGCAGCACTGTATCTTCGTTACTTGATTTGTCTTTATGACATGAATTGTCCTTGTGATTTAATTGATCCTTGTGTCTTGAATTATATTCGTAATTTCATGGTTTGTTTTCATGACTTTGAGATAGAGCAGTCAACGCTCTATGACCTTAGTTTTTCTTTTGATTCTTAGATATCTTCAGTTGATCTGCCCATGACAAAATTCGCAGGGAAGTGAATTCCTACGGATACAGATGTTTTCTGGGGGATCCAGATGAAACCATTGTGTATCTGTGATTCATGAACAATTAACATATCAATATCACATTGGTACTTTCCATATCTATTTTCAAAGGAAATTTTGAAATATTTTCACTAGGAGTGGAAGCAAGGATATTTAGTACTTGGAGATTTTAGTCAAGTGGCCTGGCCAGCGAATGCCTAACATCTGTAAGAACGATAATAGACTTGTCAAACTTTGAGTTAAAAAGTATTTTCGACTTTAAGAAACAAATCAATAATCTAAAATTTAAAATTTACTTAACCAAATAAATTGAGAAAGATGATTTTAAATGTTTTCAAGACCACGCCTTTTAATCAACACAAATATTTTTAGATTTTGAAAATGATCAAGTTTTGAATATTTAAATTATCGGCTAGTAAAGAAGATGTTATATACACTCTTCAATGAGTGTTGGAAATGATTAAATGGATTGTAAGTAAGAGATGTAGTTGAATTTGGATTGAGTGCATCGATGGATAAGTAAACAGTGAAAGATGGGGAATAATTTGAGATGCATATATCCGACTTATACATGATTTGAAATTTAAAAAGAGAATGGTTTTGAAAAAAAATATGATTATGAATCTCTTAGAAGATTAGGTAGATAGAGAAGTTGGGAAATATCTGAAAATAATTTGAGATAGAAATTGGTCTAAGAAAATTGAATATAGTGGAAATAAATAAAATCAGATTCAGAAAATAAATAAATCATGTTGATTAAAATTGATCTCCATTTGTAAGTAATAAAATTTGTTTGTTTGAGTAAATTGAATATAATCGATGAAGCTAAAAATCGATATTTAAAGTAGTTGTGGAAAGATTTCACATGAGTATGAAAAGTTGAAGTATACATTAGTATAACTCTAACGATCTCTCCTTTTCGAGGACGAAAAGTTTTAAAGGGGGAGGATTGTAATGTCCCAGAAATTTCGACAACTGGAATATAACATTAATTAAAGATTTAACTATTAATGATCAATTCTATTGATATTGGGAATAGGAATTAGAAATCGAATGTATGGTGTTGAGTATGAATTGAATGTTTAAATCAGAACAGTTGGTTTGAAAACAAATATTTAATGTTGAATATTTGTATTGAATTTGATTGGACATTTGAATTAGATTTGGAATATGACCGAAAAATATAAATGGTTGAATTTAAAAATATATGCTATTAACAAATTAGGGAAATTTATTTGTGGAAAACATATTGAAAATCGGCTTGGTACGTGTGTATTTGTCAATGCAATGAAAACTGAAATTTTACGTTTCAATTTGGAAACTAACAGAGTCATTAATGAACAAATGGAATTAAATCGGTGAACCGACAAATAATATAAAATTTAAAATAACATTGTAAATAGACGGAGTTGGTTTACAACTAGAATAATTTTATCGGATTCGAAATGCGGAAACGAAGAGGTGCATATAATTTTTGTCACATTTGAAAGATGTGTTGGTGATATGAATTTAGGGCGTTACGTGATAATTCGCGGTGCAGTTAAATATTAAATTATACCCTAATAGAACCTACACCAGATAAAAACGCGTCGACCTATCTACTGAATTCGCGCAGACCCTATTATCTAGTGATTTTACGTTCTGCTTATCTTTTCTTTTCTCCTTCTATAAAAATCATCCCGTCCCTTTTATCCTTAGCACAAAAACAAAGTTTTCTTTCCAATTTTATTGGCATATTCCCCAAATCGCACCGCTCCCTCTCCAGTTTAATGGCAGCTGAATGATTCTTTTTCCCAAATCAAAAGAAAAATTTGTTCTTTCCCTAAACAGCTTCTCTCCAATTCAATTTCTATGATCTTCAAAATAAATTTTCTTCATTCCCAAATTAGAGAAAGAAATTATCTTTCCCCAAAAATTTGTTAGGCGTCGATCTTCTATGCCGCTCCCCGACCTACACACAAATCAAGGTCAGAAGTCCACGTCCTCGCGTTGTCTATTCCCCTCGGTCGAAGCAGCGCATGGAACCGCCACCGAAACACACATCCCGCCTCTGAAGCCTCGACCGAAGCCGACACCCAGTCCGTTACATGCGCTTTTCTTCTACTGTAGGTGAGTATCTCACTCACGATTGATTCTTACCTTCAAGTATTAAAATTTCAGTGGGAACTAATAATAATAGTAGGATTTGGTTTTAATTTGATTGCCTAATGCATTTTGTTGAACACTGGTTATGGCTATTTTGTTGTTGAACATCGGTTATGGCTATTGCATGATTGGTACTCGGAACTATAAAATTTGTAATTACCACCATATATGTATATATATACATATATATCTGTGTGCTCCATGGATATGCATACGTTTCATATATCCATGTTTTTTAAAACTGAAGCCATACTTGGAAGGGTACCTAGATTTATACTTGATACGAAAATTTATAAATCCTCATATACCTTAACTATAAATTAAATAATGTTAATAGTTCATTCTAATTTTGCTCTTCAATCAATACATGTTATTCTATTCAGCGAACGAATATGGTTTTTTAACTGTTTAATTAAAGTTACAGTGAAACATGCGAAGATTATTTATACAATGGAACTGCGGCCTGTGTAGTAATGTGGATACACATTGGTTGTTCTATACAAGGATTGATAAGATGTAGCGCAGCATAATCATCTCTAATATGTCATTTTTATTCCTTTACCTCTCATCACGTATGGCCACTTATAACATACCCAGTTACTACGTTGTGTTATGCATATGTTATGTTCATGTTGGCTTTTGTTGCATGATAAATCTCCTGAATAAAGTTTAGGTTGTAGAATAACAAATATAAAGAGTGTTACAACAACAGTGAGCAAGTAAATGTCGCGACAAATTTCAGAATATTTTTGTTCCCTTGGCTAAAGATTTATTTGAATGAGACCACTTGAAGCTAAGATTATTTCCGTTATAAAACCATTTGGTTATGGGCATATTAATATGAAAAAAGAGAAGAAGAAAAAAATGGATTTTATTATGGGCATATTAATGACATAAAAACTGTCTAGCACTTCAAATGTATAGTTTGTCCCAAGTAGTTAAGATAGTTCAATTCCGCTCGTTGGGCTGTGTTTCTTTTTAAGGACATCATCGTTGATTTATCTTCTACTACTCTATCTCTACATATGTTAACTAGTAATAACAACTAATATCTGAAATTATGATCATGCAACATGATCTTTACACTTTACTAAGTATTACTGTAGTTTTATATGATGTTCCTGTAACAAGTTGTATTTTTAAAAGGACCATAATATGGGAACTAAATTTACTGCACCCTTTCGCGGCATACATGTTTGTTGGGTCATAGAAATACGAATCTACCTTAATATAAAACCATAGACTTGGTTCTTATGGTCAATGCTGCTATAACACTACTACACTTGATATTTGTTGTGTGTCAACCTGTGTCTAAATAAAGCTTTAAGACCATAGATTCGCTTGACATTAAATTTTTATTTTTATTTTTAAATCTAGACTTAGAAGGAAATAACCAGTGTTGTATTTCCTAATCTATTTGGCTTCATCTAATGCACTACTACCACCTTTGTTGAATGGCCTGTGTGTGCCTATTGTTTGTTCATATATGACCATATCGTTATGCAAGAGGTATAATTAATACTTATAAAAATAGCTTGATTATACTGACTCTTGTATTCCAGTATAGATATAAGGTTAAAGTAATATTGGTGTCAAACCAAACTATACGTAGGACAGAGAGCATGTTGGTGATTACTGTGGCAGTTTGGACATTTTTTTGGAATTTTATAAGAGCTGATGCTATATTTGAAGACTGAGATTACAATTTTTTTCCTAAGTTATTTGGTCGTTATGATATGGATTTCAATAAGTTGTCTATAGGCTGTCTTCAACTTGTGGAAGTCTTTCAACATTGAATTCTTTGTCATGAAATCCAGCTTAAAGTAGTTCTATAAGTCTACCTTACAGTTTCTCCTTGTCTTGTTTATGTATGCGGTTTTTGGTTCTTCTAAAATATTAACATGATCCTGGTATATATTATGACAAAAAGTAGACAAAATATGTAGAAGATGTTGGTTGTGCTACCGAATGAAGATTTTCTTTTTATACTTAAGGAATGATAGACATTTTAAAGCTTCAGCTTAGTATTATTATAATAATAACGGATACTACAAGCACTTGCCATGTTATTTTTTTAATGTGCAGGAAATTGCAGTCTCATGCATGCAATGTATTTGTGTTATATATGTTTAATCATATGGTTTGCAATACCCTGCTAATTGATAAGTGTGCTTGGATTTGTCTTTTTGAATTCGTTCATGCCAACCGTTTTCTGACCATACATGCATTGAAATGTTACCGGATTTTATTAGATGCAATGCTTGATATAGCCATTGATATATAATTGATATGAACATATGCCACTTTGATCTTGTCATTGATATAGAACTGGTATAGACAGATACTACATTCACCTTATGTATGTTTCGAAAGTTAGGATTAACTGTTATGTTAGTTCATACTGAAGTTAATTTACTTGAACTATGATTTAATCCTGACTTGAGTGTTTTAATTTTTTTGCATGGAACGCTCGGGTCAGATCCGAGCAAGTACAGATTTAAAGATTTCAGCTTAGGATTCGAGGATTGGTAAAGCTGGGGATTCCAGGAGATGCGCGCTTTGAAGATTTTCAAAAATAGTAAATATTTCTTTTGTACTCAAACCGTATTTTTCATTCCGTTGTATAGAGAAAAATTCTTGTATCAAAATTTATGATTAATAAATGAAAGTTTATTTTGTTGTTCAATATTGTGTTATCTATTTATTCTATGTTTTTGTGCTGATTCTATCTTTTAAACTCCATAAGCTAATAACGATCTGTCGATTTGGACGTTTTAAGTTGGTTTAATTACCAGTGTCATGTGGTCAAAAAGGCGGGACGTTACAATTTGGATGCGCTGTGATGGTTGCTCTATGTGAAATTAAACATAGGCCATAGGATAGTATCCAATAAATTATGGATCACACCACATAACATATATTGAGGAAAGCGTGGCACAACATATTCCATATAAGCATTTGGCACTTACATGATGAGGTTTTGATTACCATATGAGCAAGATGCATGTACGGCGAGGACTGACTATGGACTTAATAACATATAATGGTAAATTGTAGGATTTAATAATAAACCTCATCACTGGCTCTTAAGATGATAAAAATGTACACATCTCTCTTCTTTTAGATATGACACATGGATTATGATTAATTCTCATCACTAAATCAAGGGATGATTTTTCATACATCTCCCTTGAGCATACATAATTCACATTTAATTTGTATGTGATATATTGATTTATTAGATGCCTAATAGGGCCATATAAATTTGTTCAGATCACCCCGTACAAAGGAGGTTATAGCAAAAATTTTCAAAAATTTATGGTCTTAGCCAAATTACAGGAAAATTAGAAAATTCTTAGAAATTGAAAAGTTGACGAATGAAAGCCGGAATGAATGCTGAACTGGTTAGCGAAACAACTTTTAGCTCCTTTCCTTTCTCAAGGATGAAAAAGTTTTAAGTGGGGGATATTGTAACAACCCTTAATTTTGGAACCAATTTAATATTTATTTTTAATTGATTTATTGGATTTTAAAGATTTAAAATGATTATCTTGAGAACTAATGATTTAATATTAATTTATTTACGAAGTTAGAATGTAAGAATTTAAATTTTAATTCAAACGAATCTGTAACATCGCGGTAGTTTGAAAATTCGATTTTAAATTTCTAATGAATGTACATAATTCAAAATAAGTCAGAATCTAATAAAACAAGAAATTTAGGATCTATTTAATAATATCTTTCTAACGAATGTGAAAATTTTATATTTCATATTATAAATTGTAAGTTATGTCCAAATTAAAGTTTCAAATAATTACTGTGGAAATTTACTAATTTAATATTATTTAAGCCCTTAAAAATAACCATTTTGCAAACGACCTCTGTTTTCGAAGAAATTAATTTTATTCGATCTGGAATGTCAAATTATTACCAGGTTTAGAATTTCAAGTCAATTTGGATTAATTTGTAAGTGCGGTAAATTTAAACACGTACTGAATTTCAGTTATAAATTAAGTAAGCTAATAAAAAGGTTATTTTTTGATCTGTCTCCAAATTCGACGAAATTAGTTTTGTTAGGACCGTATTTGAAAAACATAGTGATATTTCAAATTTCGTAATTTTTGGAATTAGTTTGTGGTCATGGCAAATTAAAATGCATGTTGAAATTCAATTTTTAAAGTTATATTGATTTATATTTTAATTTTGATAAAAACTGACTGAAACAGTTGAATTTTCTTATGAAACATATCCCATTATGTCCGTAATAGGGTATTTGGTTAGAGGTGATATCCATCTGGATTCGTTTGGAGTTAGGCGTTAAACAGACAACGTATGTATTAAATATTAATATAATTATATAAATATCCTTAAAAATCTATATACCCTAGTCAAACATAAAACGTGGTCAACCCTAGTTGAAGCCACCAGATTTAAGAATAATGGCAGAAATTACATGATTTTAATTTCTTAATAATTTCAAATCCACTTGGAATTGATCCCCAGCCTCAAAACAAAAATTGAAGAGATTTCTTTGCTTTTTATTTCTATGCGGGTGAGGTCCTAAATCATGTTGTATTTTGCATGAATTTCTATCATGAAGGCTCCGAGTTAAAGAGGGTTTTAAGGGAGGAGGGATGCATCAAGTTCGAGGCAACTCATTCGGAGGGTGGCGCACTCGATGGTGCAGCGGGTGGTGCTTCTTGATCGACGTCCGACTTCCTCGGAGTGCGCTCGCAACTGAAGTTCCACGGTGGAGATGGGCTCGATTTGTTTTGTCTAAACGAACGAGGAAGAAAACAATTAAGTTCGAACAAGTACTAGAGAAATTATTAGTTAAATTAATTATATTTAATAATCTTAATAATGTAACTAATGTTTGTATTATTATATCTTGTGCAAACAAACACAGAATTGAGTGAAATCAAATTTGTTGCAACTGTAAATTTAAGATCTAGACCGTGGAACAGACCGGAACAAAATTGGAAGCAGCCGGAAATTTTCACTAAATTAAACGTTCGGTTTAATTTAGTTAACACAGTCGCTATTTAAGGATTTCAGAACCGGTCAATGTAAGAACTCTCTCACTCAAATATTTTGTACAGTTATTTAGTTCTATAACTGAATATAGATTGATTGTTTATGATTGCAATATTTGTTTGGTGATTGATTGATCTTTACAGTTTTAATGCTATTGTTATTAACTGTTAATATATATGTTGTTAAATAAAATAATTATATTATAAATTATTCTGGGATGACAGTTTACCCACCTGTCACCCAAATAGTAGATAAATTCACAAGGATTGTGATGTAAACCCCACACGGGTATTAGGACGATAATTTTTCACATCGCCCAAGTATTCAAATAATAATACCTGTTTGATGGTTGAAAATCCAACACGGGTCTGGGGATGATAATTAATTCGCATCTCCCTTGTATTTAATTATATGTCAATCAATTTATTGACAGATCGTGGTAAGCATCATTTAATTATTTAATGCTTATACAGTTGTAAATTGCACTCTGGATGTGAATTGGATGTTTAATAGCTGTTTACAACTATTTTTAAATACATGCGGTGTACGAAATCCATATAATTAATATTATATGGTAATTGATTGATTCACATCCCGATTTATAATATAAATGAAAATTTTAATATAATATTCAGTGAAGAATCAAAACAAGATTTTGTTGTGCGATTTTGGATGGACATGAAAATATTGAAACATATGAAGCCAAGTTAAGTAGATATACGCCATTTTAACTTGAAAAGATTTTTATATTGATTTTATTCATTTTTATAATGAATATCGAGAAGACTGAATTTCAAAATCTTACATCTTGAAAATATTATTATTTTGAGATTATAATAATATTAGATGTTCAATTTTAATTTTAATTTGAAATGGAAGTGACATCATTTTTAAATGAATTTATTACCTTTCTGTAAAATACATTTTGAATGGAAATCGGCGATATAAATTAAATATTCAAGTGGCTTGAATAGAACGTGCCGCGCAGCGAATGTTCGCGAATTTCAACCATTAATTTTGAATGGACGTAGCAGTAGATCCGACCGTCGAATTCTCCTAAAATCGGAACCGTTGGGTTTGTATCGTAAAGATATTTCAATTGAATATATGAGATTTACATTAGAATGGTTAGATTTTAAAATATGTCCAAATAAGTTTCACAAAAGGTCATTGTGGATGCATTTCGGTGGCCGATATTGGAAATCGACTATAAGGGCCTTAATAAAATTATTAAGAATATGGATAAATTATGTAAAATCATAACTAATGATTTGGAAATATTTTGGATGAAAAATTCCAGGTTTGAAAGGATAAAAGATGTTTTTTAATATAAATTAACTGGTTAACAACTAGATTAAAAATCCAATGATTTTAAATTAATAAACTGGATTGAGAATGGTTTAAAATAACCAGAACTTTCCAACATATAAATTGGAATGGACTGGAATGGAAATTATCTTCGGATATTTCCATATTATACGGATATCATTGTGGGAATGTGGAAGATACTGATATCGTTATTTCAAAATGATATCTGTTAGTTTCAGAATTTGGTATTGAATGTAAGTCGACATGATTTCCATTTAAGATCTTATATTTAATATCAAATTGGATTTTGGGTTCGTTGTGAATAGTATCTTAATTAATATTGTTCTTGAACCCACTTGTGAAAGAATAAATATTTTAATTAGGATTAGTTGTAGTTTTCCAGTTTATTCAATTAAATTGGAATTGAATGGAATTCGATTAATAATAATCGAGATGAGTCTCTGCGAAGGAAGGCATTTACTATTTATGGAATTTAAACAACTTTACCATTATTCCACTTATAGTGTTGGTCAGATACATAAATTTATATCAATTATAAATTGCTCAGATTTCCATGAATATTCCGTATTATATGGAAGATGATTTTGGGCATATTGTGAACGGAGTTTACATGGAATTTGTTCTTTAACCCAGTCAAAGACAAGAGTAATTTCCTAAAATTTGAAAAATCATTAAATAATGATTTTTGGAGACAAAAACTAAGTTGGAGTTCTAATGAATCTTTAGTTAGATTGAAATGTGGATGGGATAATTAAATTTATCAAACAAGGGAAATGGTCGAGATAGAGTACCACCAATTTTACTCCATGCAATAGTTAAATCTTTGATTAGATTTAAAACATTAAATGGTAATAAATTTACCAATAACACTATGGGTGTAAGATATGAAGTACTACCAGTTTTGCTCCATGGGATGAATAAGTTGGGATTGGATATTAAAATGAATGATTACTTTAGTAAGGCTCGTTAATCCTAACTAGTTATAAAACCTTAATCTTGTTTATAATGTGAAAAGTTATTACAAAATCTTTTGAAATGATTTCGAGAGAAAGATTTAAACAAGTGGTTTAAATGAATTAAATCTTTGATAAGATTTATGGGAATAATTCATAGTAATAAGAATGTTTGAAGAAAAGAACATTCTGGATTGGAATGAGGCGTAAGATGTGTTGTTATAGCACTTGATTATAAGATATGCGAGTTATTCGGAAAGACTGGGTTTAACCCATTCTGAATAACTGATACGACGACTAAAAGTCAACAATGAAGACGGTGGTTGAAGACCGGAGATCTTCACATCAATTGGATGATTATTGATGTCTTGATTGGGCTGTACACCCAAGACGAGGTAATAAGAAGTGATCGTCCAGACGTACTTGGAGGTCTATTGAATATGCGAGGGCCTCTTTCTTGTATAGGACATTTAGGACGAGGAATAAGGTGCCTCCGGTTTCGTTCAGACCCAAAATGGACTTGCAAATGGACTGTATGTCTGACAGTGTATTTTGAGTTGTATTCGTTGATCTTTGCTAAACATATATCTATTTTGTGGCGGAGAATTTATTCTCTTGTTTAACACCCTTCTCTGAGACGTACGAGCTTAGAGGTTATCTGTTGGTGGAAATCAATTGTATGGTATGATTGACAATGTGGCATTGTAACACAACACGTCCATTAATGTCACTCACAAAGGGAATGCATTAACTTCTATGGAGCGTTTTGAGTGAGTATAGAATAGAAACTTAACAACAAGACAGATATAAACAGTACTTAAAAATTTAAAACTTTAAAACTTTATTTATTGCACGGTAAACAAATAAGTTTGATCACATCATCAAAAACCAGAGTAAAAGTACATAATATCCACCTTGACTAACTCAAAGTGCATAAATTGAAAGACATAACCCCAGTACAAAATAGACATAAATAAGAGAAGCTGAACTTTACTTCAACAATCCAAGCAACCTTCTAAAAGCAAGAGATACAGCAGTCCAAAATCAAGCTCCACTGGTGCTAGTTCCAAACCGAGCACCTTGGGGGGGGGGGGGAGGAAGAAAAGAGGAGGAAACAAAGGGGGTCAGACATAAAGTCTGGCGAGTGCGATAACTTTAACAATATAATTACCAAAATAACTAGGCTAAGGCATAAGTTGGAAAATAAGGAAATGACTGTGAACAATTGAGTATGGCAGAGTAAACAAGGAAATAAGATTGAACTAAGATAATGTTAAAGCGCACCTAACCCACTATAAGATAATTACTATACTACACCACCACTATAAGGTAATTGCTATACTGCACCACCACTAGTCACCCTAAGGTGGATCCCGCCTACAGAACTTAATAATGATAATGGTAGTTTCGTGCACCCCTAGCTTCCTTCATATGTGCCGCCTGCCCCTATCTCCACTAGGTGTACCCACTACCCCCATGCGATCGGCTCCCTAACTCGTAGATACCCGTGTTGGCCCCACAGTTGGGTTTATCACTCCCCAAAGTGGCAACCCGATACCACCAAGAATGCACGGCTTATACCTACACGATGCAACAACGTCTTACCTACCAGCCCGGGTCCACACACGCATATGAACCCGTTGGACTTGCGTTGCCACCGCTAACCCGGTTTGGCCTCTTACAGTCAAGCCCAGTATGCGTGTCCCGTCCTCTACTTGGGTCGAGCCCACAAAGATACGTATGGGTTACTGGTTGAAACAGTCCCCCATTAGTTGACACAAGCTATCCACCTAAGCTTGGTCCCCTCTAGTACATCCCACTTAACCCACTTCTTATTCATGTTCACTTACATGTTTCAAATTTTGGTTAAGTGTATCTAATCGTATTTCAAATGCCACCCAAGGCACCCACTAGATTCCACATGCCACCCAAGGCACCCACTTAACCCCCTCATGTCCCACTACATATTTATCTGGTTAAGTGTTTCTTAATTCATTAAGACCGTAACCTCATAATGACCTCTAACATTAGACTGGCATTTGTGGCAGCTGGATTTGCCGGGCGGGTCCGGGCAGTCTTACACCACAAACGGGCCTAACCTCGTGTCTTTACAATTGTTACGTGTTTAATTTATACCTAAGACCTCCCACATTAGACTGACATTTGTGGCAGCTGGATTTGCCGGGCGGGTCCGGGCAGTCTTACACCACAAAAGATCCTAACCTTGTGTCTTAGACGATTAATTACTCCTAATTAATCATTCCCCAAGTTTAATTGCTTTCCCTATTCAAATTATCAATCAATTCCAAATTTAACTATGGCCATAATTGACTTAATTATGTCCATCCATTTATGGTATGCAAAATCATACCAATTTTCATCACAAATTTATTTTATGCCATTTAAGGCATTTATACCAATTCTTAATATTAAATCTTTTTAATATTATCCCCTTACCCCACGTTGTACGTTTGTTCGTTTAACGTAAAATATACATTAGACTTGAATAGTCTAACTCATAGAATAAAGAGAAAACATCACAACATATATAATTAAAGATAGATCAAAACATAAGGGGTGAACTTGCATGTGTGAATGATGTTCTATATCTTAAACTTGCATAGGCCAAAGTTACAACTTGCATAAAACTACATATGTCATAGATCCAAATCTAAAGGTGTGAACTTGTTTAGGTAGTAGTCACAAACTTGCATAAATCATGTATGTCATAGATCTACATCTAAAGGTGTAAACTTGCATAGGCAATAACCACAAACTTGCATAACATGATTCATATTCCAAACTCATATATTAATATAAACTTGCATATGTGATTTATGCAACATAACAATGGTGTAAACTTACATCTAAACATGTAAACTAGCATGTAGAATTTATCATAGAACTCACGCATGTCATAGCCTAACTTTATATCAAATTTTCACATAAACTAGATGTCATGAAACATGTAAGGTTACATATAATTTTCTCCAACATGCTTATGATTCATGTCTAAATCAAATTCTAAACTTGCATACATACATATGATTTATCATATGAATCAACATAACCAAACTAGCATATGAACAACATGATGACCTGATTATACATAAGCCAATCATAGAATTACAACATAGATGGTAGCATCATAAATTTACCACATATATGATAACATCACAACATAATATCATAGAATTTACAACATGTATGACAACATCACAATTTTATAACTTAATTATAACATGCGGTCAATAATTCACATCATATCCAAATAATCCACATCATAACTTAATCCAATTAAATTGCTTATTATTTTATTAAAATTATCAAACTCACAACTCAAAGAAGGTCTTGAGTTCTGAATTCTGAGTTCTGAAGTTGTACTAGCTTTCCTTTGAGGAAGATTCGTTGTTAGAGTTGAATAGAATTGAATTTGATTAGCTTTCTTCCTCTCTAATCGGTGGCGGTTATTCTGAGTTGCAAGGTGACGGCATGGAGGCCATGAATCTAATTTTATTTTGATTTTAGGGTTTGAGTCTATAGGTGTTTTTATAGAGTTTAGGATTGGTTTAGGCCGACCGATCAACCCAGAATTAATCCCAGCCAATCAGAAACCATAATGATTCAGCATCTAGTCACTAACAGGTCACTAATCAAATCTGCCCGCGGGGGAGGGGGGAGGGGAGGCAGGTCGACCCCTAGGTCAACCTGGTTAGGGTTGGTCGACCCCCAGGTCAACCCCATGGTCGACCTGGCGGGAATTTTCGCGCCTAGCCTATCTGACTCTGAAATTTGAATTTTCTGAAATCTGTTTTGAATTTTCTGAAGCTTCCGATGGCCATAACTTCATACGAAGTCCAATTCACGCAAACTTGGACTCTATCTCAACCATAATTCTGAGACGAACACAATGGCACAACCCGTTTCCCTTAATTCTCACATTTGAGATTAGTTATTCTTTAATTTGTTACTATAGTGTTAACAGAAATACGGGGTGTTACATTCTCCCCTCCTTAAAGGATTTTAACCCCGAAATCTCCAAGTTAAGGAGAATGCATATCCTACCATCCAAACAACCATCTACTCAACCATTAAACATAGGCATCCATTGTCCTTATAAAATTCCTAATGCTGTATGAACATATGTAAAAAGTGTGTGTATATGTTCTCTATCTAATGCAAAATCAGGCGGTCTACTGATTCAGTTGACCTCCTTAATGCAAACCATGATAGTGCTATGCGTCCATTATGTTTGCGAAAGAATCCTATCGATACATATTATTTCTGCATGTGTGCACAACCATTCACCAAAATGCAGCATCCATATGATAGTACAAGCAATATACATCCATTAACTTAAATATGCACACACATTAATATGCAATATGCAATACGAAGTGACTGAGCGATCTAGTGCCTAAAGTGTGTGTATATGTATCCACGAGTAACCACTAGCAAACACTTGCATCCACATGCATCCATCATACATAACATGTCTCAAACGCATGTTTCAACCATAGGATTACCCTATCTAAAGGTCAAAGATACTAGCGAGAGGACATACTAAAGATAAAACGAGTACAAGCTAAGCGATAAAGGAGAAATTAAAGAACATACCCTCGAAAAGAAAAGGGTACAATGAACGCATCTTCTCTTCCGTCTCCCAAGTAGCGTTGCTCTCGTCATCTCCCCGTTGCACTTTGACTAGCCTGACCTCTCGATTCCTCAACTTCTTAATCTCCGACCCAAGAATGCATGTAGGAGCTTGTCGAATCGTCGCATCACGCTCGATCTCCACCTCTCTAAGCAAGCTCGGCTGTACCACTTCTACGGTCTCGTGCAAGCACTTCCTCAAATGTGATACATGGAATACGTCGTGTACACCACTAAGTCTCTCGGGCAACTCCACTCTATACGCCATCTGTCCAATCCTCTCCTTAATAGGAAACGGCCCTACGAACCTTGGTGCTAACTTCCCAACAGACACAAAGAGAACCACATTCCGTAATGGAGACACCTTGACATAGACCATCTCCCCAATATCAAACTCAAGATCTGTCATCCTCCTGTCCGCATAAGATTTCTTCCTATCTTGCGCCGTCTTTATCCTCCTTCGAATCAAATCGATCTTATCTGTAGACTCCCACCAACATGTAGGCGAATGACATGGCTGTCCATAAAGAGCCTCGAACGGAGCCTTGCCAATGCTAGTCTGAAAACTATTATTATATGCAAACTCCACCAACGGAAGATGTTCCTCCCATGTACCTCCGAAGTCTAAGACACATAACCTCAATAGGTACTCTAGAATACGATTCACCCTCTCGGTCTGGCCGTCCGTCTGAGGATGATATGCGGTGCTTAAACATAACCGAGTCCCTACTGCCTCTTGAAGCTCTTCCAAAACTCGCTAGTGAAGATAGGATCGCGGTCTCTCACTATGCTAGAAGGAACACCGTGCAAATGAACTATCTCTCGAATGTATACAGAGGCTAACCATGGAGCAGTCCTCTTACTCTTCACGGGAATAAAATGGGCGCTCTTAGTAAGTCTGTCTACCACAACCCAAATCCCCGTATTACCCTTCCTCGACCTCGGTAACCCATCGATAAAGTCCATCGAGACACTTTCCCACTTCCATTGTGGGACCTCCAATGGGTGAAGCAATCCACCAGGCTTCTTTTGCTCTGCTTTTACTTGTTGGCACACCAAGCATCTAGCGACAAACTCTGCCACATCCCTCTTCATGCCGGTCCAAAAGTAAACTCGTCTCATGTCTATGTACATCTTGTCCCCGCCGGGATGGATGGTCATCTTCGAACGACGTGCATCATCAAGAATGGTCTTCCTCAAATTCTCGTCCCGTGGTACACAAAGTCTACCGTCCCTACGTAACCAACCCTTATCATCTAGGGTATACCTACTGAGATGGCTCGATGACTCCCCTTTTTTGAGCTTCTCTACCAACTCAACCAACTGTGGGTCATCTCGCTGTGCCTCACCAATCCGTCCTAAAAGCGTAGGTCTGACCTCTAAAGATGCTAGCAAACTGGGTACAAAGTCAACGGATGGTCTAAAGTCAAACGTAGAGATGAACTCCAAGCTTCGCCACTCAACAAACAGCGGACTCAAGGATAACCTTTTCCTACTTAAGGCATCTGCCACCACGTTACCCTTGCCAGGGGTATATGCTATCTTGAAATCGTAGGACACTAAGAATTCCATCCACCTTTGCTGCCTTAAGTTCAAGTCCTTCTGAGAGAACAAGTATTTTAGCGATTTGTGGTCAGTGAACAATTCGAATTTCTTGCCAAGAAGATAATGGTGCCAAGACTTAAGCGCGAAAATAATAGCAGCCAACTCTAGGTCATGTGTAGGGTAATTTCTCTCATGCGCTCTCAACTGCCTTCCACCATAGGTTATTACCCTTCCCTCTTGCATTAAGACTGCGCCTAGTCCTGTCCCACAAGCATCGGTATAAACGGTAAATGACTTACTCCCATCTAGCAACACTAAGACTGGGCCTGTGGTCAAAGCTCTCTTTAAACGTTGGAACGCATCATCACAATCTACATCCCATGTAAATACTAGGTTCTTCTTCGTCAAGCGTGTTAATGGGGCTGATATATTTGCGAAGTCGTTGATAAACTTCCTATAGTAGCCAGCCAACCCTAAGAAACTCCTCACCTCAGTAGCATTTTTAGGGACCTTCCAATCTTGGATGGCCACTACCTTCGCGGGATCCATAGCTATCCCTTCTTTGGAAACCACGTGCCCTAAGAATCGTACTTCCTTCCTCCAAAAGTGACATTTAGAAAATTTAGCTTTAAGGCTATGCGCTCGAAGGGTCTCCAACACTTCCTAAGATGTAGGGCATGCTCTTCCTCGCTCTTAGAAAAGATCAAGATGTCGTCCACAAAGACTACCACGAATTTATTAAGGTACTCCCTAAACACCCTACTCATCAAGTCAACAAAGTATGCGGGGGCGTTTGTCAAATCGAAGGGAATCACAAGCCACTCGAAGAAACCGTCTGGAGTCCTAAAGGCAGTCTTGTCTATGCTATCCTTAGCCACTCTCAACTGATGGAAACCCGTGGCTAAGTCCAACTGCAAAAATACTGAGGCGCCAACTAACTGATCGAAGAGATCGTCAATCCTCGGTAGTGGGTGTCTATTCTTCTTAGTAAGCTTATTAAGTTCTCTATAGTCCACACAAAGTCTATGGGACCCATTTGCCTTCATGGCAAATACTACTGGAGCACCCCACTCCGATATACTACGTCTGATGAACCCCTTCTCAAGCAGTTCTTTCACTTGCTTACTAAGTTCTCTTCTCTCTCTTGCAGCCATGTGGCACACTGGCAATGCAATTGGCTTTGCACTATCTACTAGATATATTCGAAAGTTTATCTCACGTTTTGGGGGTAAACCCCTCACCTCATCAAAGACATCAACATATTCATGGACTATACGAATAGAATGTAAATCATCATCGGATGCGTCAAGGGATTCTAGGTTGCTAAGCATTACTGGAAGTCTAGGGTCACAAGAAATATCAAGGGTCTTTCCACAACGAGTCAACAATCTAACTACCCTTCTTTCACAATCTAGGATGGCCTCGTATCTAGTTAGCCAATCCATACCTAGAATCAAGTCGTAGCCCATGAAGCCAAGAACGAAGGCGTTGCATTCAAACTCAACGCCCAAGATAAACACTCTCAAATCCGGACAGATCATAGAAAGATGAGCCGAACCACCAATAGGATTTGAGACTACTAAGGGATCTGTAACTAGACTAGTATCTAAGTGCAGTGTCTCAACTAATGATGTAGAGATAAACGAATGTGATGCGCCAGAATCGAATAAAGTACGGACAGGATGATCAAACAGAAAAGACAAACTTTCAACGGAAATTGCTCTACCTCGTTCTTGCAGCGGTGGGACCACGAGAGCCTGAACTTGTCCCCTTGCCTTCCCTGGTGCCATGAGAGCCTGCACCTGCCCTCCCGAGGTAGACCCTGCCCTTTTCCCTTTCCTTGGGCAGTCCTTAATCAGATGTCCCACTTCGCCACAGTGGAAACAACCAGTCTTCTTTTTCTTCCTACAATCTTTGCTTAGATGGCCTGGTGTCCCACAGTTAAATCATCTTTTCTTTCCCTTACCATTGTTGCCTTTACCACCTTTCTTGTTCTGTTGTTGCTGTTGTGGTTTCTTTTGATCCTCTTTCTTCTCGGGTGCCTTATTAGCATTGGCGCCTTTCTCCTCTTCATGCATAAGCGCCATGTCAACTAGTCTCTCAAAGGTAGCCCCCACGGGGATGTGGGTCATAGCTAACCCATGAAGCGGCTCGCTCAAACCCTTAACAAATCTCAGGGCCTTCTTTTCTGGTGTATTCACCAAGTCCAAGCCAAATCTCGCCAATTGGTTGAACTTGTTGACGTATTCTTTCTCCAATAAATTCCCTTGCTTCAATGCCAAAAATCTTTCCATTAGAGATTCTCTTCAGCCCGTGAGAGAAACTTCGCCTCAAACCTCCGCCTAAAATCTGGCCATGTATCGACTGGATGTTCTCCATTAGTGACCTCCCACCAAAACGAGGCCTCATCCTTCATTAGCCAGGCAGCTAACTGGACCTTTCTTCCATCTTCCACTTCAAAGATCCCAAACAATTCTTCCACCTCCTTTAGCCAATTTCGAGCTTCAACAAATGTCTCCGTCCCATGAAAAGGTTTTCCACCTATTGCTCGAAAGTCCTTACATATCTTCGCAAAAGTATCGACACTAGGAGGAGGAGGAGGAGAATTTGCTGGACCTACAGTGATGGCCCTAGTCTCCAAATACCACCTAAACCATCCTGGTATCGGTATTCCCTCGGGTATCTCGGGAATTCCAGACATGCTGAAACGAAAAAGGAAAAATTCAATACAAAAGAACCGAAGGAAAGATATATGGCTCTTGGGGTTATGCTTTCTAAAATAAGCTTTTCTCTTGAAAATACTTTCCTTAAAACATACTTTTGAAGGTACTTCTTTATAAAAGTTGTTTTTCAAAAACACTTTTCGAAATTCATATCTGTTCTGGTAACCTTCAGCTCTGATACCACGTGTAACACGCCACGTCCATTAATGTC
Source organism: Allium sativum (assembly GCA_030737875.1). Taxonomy (NCBI): domain Eukaryota; kingdom Viridiplantae; phylum Streptophyta; class Magnoliopsida; order Asparagales; family Amaryllidaceae; genus Allium; species Allium sativum. Next base: position 323,783,096 of record CM060920.1, on the reverse strand, counting down.
ACTCACAATAGGAATGCATTAACTTCTATGGAGCGTTTTGAGTGAGTATAGAACAGAAACTTAACAACAAGACAGATATAAATAGTACTTAAAATTTTAAAACTTTATTCATTACAGCGGTAAACACATAAGTTTGATTACATCATCAAAAACCAGAGTCAAAGTACATAATATCCATCTTGACTAACTCAAAGTACATAAATTGAAAGACATAACCCCAGTACAAAATAGCCATAAATATGAGAAGCTAAACTTCACTTCAACGATCCAAGCAATCTTTTAAAAGCAAGAGATACATCAGTCCAAAATCAAGCTCCACTAGTGCTAGTTCCAACCTGAGCACCTGGGGGGGGGGGGAGAAAAGAGGAGGAAACAAAGGGGGTCAGACATAAAGTCTGGCGAGTGCGATAACTTTAACAATATAATTACCAAAAGAACTAGGCTAAGGCATAAGTTGGAAAATAAGGAAATGACTGTGAACAATTGAGTATGGCAGAGTAAACAAGGAAATAAGTTTGAACTAAGATAACGTTAAAGCGCACCTAACCCACTATAAGATAATTACTATACTGCACCACCACTATAATGTAATTGCTATACTGCACCACCACTAGTCACCCTAAGGTGGATCCCGCCTATAGAACTTAATAATGATAATGGTAGTTTCGTGCAACCCTAGCTGCCTTCATAGGTGCCGCCTGCCCTTATCTCCACTAGGTGTACCTACTACCCCCATGCGATCGGCTCCCTAACTCGTAGATACCCGTGCTGGCCCCAAAGTGGGGTGTATCACTCCCCAAAGTGACAACCCGATACCACCAAGAATGCACGGCTTATACCTACACGATGCAACAACGTCTTACCAACCAGCCCAGGTCCACACACGCATACAAACCAGTTGGACTTGCATTGCCACCGCTAACCCGGTTTGGCCTCTTACAGTCAACCCCAGTATGCGTGTCCAGTCCTCGACTTGGGTCGAGCCCACAAAGATACGTACGAGTTACTGGTTGAAATGGGCCCCCATTACTTGACACAAGCTATCCACCTAAGCTTGGTCCCCTCTAGTACATCCCACTTAACCCACTTCTTATTCATGTTCACTTACATGTTTCAAATTTTGGTTAAGTGTTTCTAATCGTATTTCAAATGCCACCCAAGGCACCCACTAGATTCTACATGCCACCCAAGGCACCCACTTAACCCCCTCATGTCCCACTACATGTTTATCTGGTTAAGTGATTCTTAATTCATTAAGACCGCAACCTCATAAAGACCTCTCACATTAGACTGGCATTTGTGGCAGCTGGATTTGCCGGGTAGGTCCAGGTTGTCTTACAGTACAAACGAGCCTAACTTCGTGTCTTTACAATTGTTACGTATTTAATTTATGCTTAAGATCTCCTACATTAGACTGGCATTTGTGGCAGCCGGATTTGTCGGGCGGGTCCGTGTAGTCTTACACCACAAAAGAGCCTAACCTCGTGTCTTAGACGATTAATTACTCCTAATTAATCATTCCCCAATTTGAATTACTTTCCCTATTCAAATTATCAATCAATTCCAAATTTAACTATGGCCATAATTGACTCAATTATGTCCATCCATTTATGGTATGCAAAATAATACCAATTTTCATCACAAATTTATTTTATGCCATTTAAGGCATTTATACCAATTCTTAATATTAAATCTTTTTAATATTATCCCCTTACCCCACGTTGTACGTTTGTTCGTTTAACGTAAAATATACATTAGACTTGAATAGTCTAACTCATAGAATAAAGAGAAAACATCACAACATATATAATTAAAGATAGATCAAAACATAAGGGGTGAACTTGCATGTGTGAATGATGTTCTATATCTTAAACTTGCATAGGCCAAAGTTACAACTTGCATAAAACTACATATGTCATAGATCCAAATCTAAAGGTGTGAACTTGTTTAGGTAGTAGTCACAAACTTGCATAAATCATGTATGTCATAGATCTACATCTAAAGGTGTAAACTTGCATAGGCAATAACCACAAACTTGCATAACATGATTCATATTCCAAACTCATATATTAATATAAACTTGCATATGTGATTTATGCAACATAACAATGGTGTAAACTTACATCTAAACATGTAAACTAGCATGTAGAATTTATCATAGAACTCACGCATGTCATAGCCTAACTTTAGATCAAATTTTCACATAAACTAGATGTCATGAAACATGTAAGGTTACATATAATTTTCTCTAACTTTCATATGATTCATGTCTAAATCAAAATCTAAACTTGCATACATACATATGATTTAACATATGAATCAACATAACCAAACTAGCATATGAACAACATGATGACTTGATTATACATAAGCCAATCATAGAATTACAACATAGATGGTAGCATCATAAATTTACCACATATATGATAACATCACAACATAATATCATAGAATTTACAATATGTATGGTAACATCACAATTTTACAACATAATTATAACATGCGGTCAATAATCCACATCATATCCGAATAATCCACATCATAACTTAATCCAATTAAATTGCTAATTATTTTATTAAAATTATCGAACTCACAACTCTAAGAAGGTCTTGAGTTCTGAATTCTGAGTTCTGAAGTTGTATTAGCTTTCCTTTGAAGAAGATTCATTGTTAGAGTTGAATAGAATTGAATTTGATTAGCTTTCTTCCTCTCTAATTGGTAGCGGCTATTCTGAGTTGCTAGGTGACAGCATGGAGGCCATGAATCTAATTTTATTTTGATATTAGGGTTTGAGCCTATATGTGTTTTTATAGAGTTTAGGATTGGTTTAGGCCGTCCGATCAACCCAGAATTAATCCCAGCCAATCAGAGCAGATCAGAAACCCTAATGAGTCAGCATCTAGTCATTAACAGGTCACTAATCAAATCTGCTCCGAGGGGGGGGGGGTGCAGGTCAACCCCCAGGTCGACCTGGTCAGGGTAGGTCGACCCCCAGGTCGACCCTATGGTCGACCTGGCCCTAGCGGGAATTTTCCTACCTAGCCTGTCTGACTCTGAAATTTGAATATTCTGAAATTTGTTTTGAATTTTCTGAAACTTCCGATGGCCATAACTTCTTCATACGAAGTCCAATTCATGCAAACTCGGATCTATCGCAACCAGAATTCCGAGACGAACACACTGGCACAACTCGTTTCCCTTAATTCTCACATCTGAGATTAGTTATTCTTTAATTTGTTACTATAGTGTTAACAAAATACGGGGTGTTACATGCATGCTAAGATGCAATGATTAAGGCTTTTGATGAAAAGAAGAGTCTAGTGGATGATGATCAAAGCACGACATTAATATGGCATAGTTTTGTGTAGCGTTAATTCGCGAGCTTTACACTCTGGTATGAATCAAAAACGGGGTGAAGGACAGTAGAGAAAATGTCATATTGTAATAACCCGGAAATTCTGAGCCAATTAAAAAAAAATTATTTTGGCAATTTTAATGAATTTTGAATATTTAGAATGAATTATTTTAAATAATAACGACGAGAAATTTATTTTGAATAGAATTCGAACGTATATATTTATTTGAATCATCTTTAGAATATAAATATTTTATTTTAATTATAAAAGGAATTGAAAATGGTGCGGTAGTTTGAAAATTCGATTTCAAATTTCAAATGAATGTACAGGATCCAAAATAAACCGGATTTTAGCGAAACAAAAATATTAGAATCTATTTAAGAATACCTTTCCAACGAATCCGAAAAATTGAAATTTCATAGTGGGGATAAAAAGTTACGCCCAGTTGAAGATTCAGAATAGTCGCTATGGAATTCTGGCCCTTAAAAATGGGAATTTTGCAAACGACCTCGGTTTTCGGCGAAACCACTTTTGTTGGGTCTGGGATGTCAAATTATTGCTAGATTTAAAAATTCATAATTTTCCGAATCAATATGCTAGCGTGGCAAAGGAAAACGTGTTTGACCCGTTTCAGTTGATTTTAATTGACCAGAAAATGGCCATTTTTCAAACGATCTCGGAATTGGACGAAATTAGCTTTGTTAGGACCATATCGTCAATACAAAGCTAAAAAATATTTTTCGGGAATTTTTCTAGTTAGTATGTGGCCCCGGTAAATTGAAATGTGCGATCAAATTCAATATATAGAGTTATATTTTGATTTTGGCGGAAACTGATCGAAACGGCCGAACTGGCTTGCGACACATATCCCATTGTGTTTGGAATGGGGGTAATTAGCTATGGACGACAGTCGGTGGGCTCGATTTCGAGGTCGAAATAAAAAGTTGCTTTTTGAAATTAAAATAATTAAATAAATAAAAAATAAATATCCCCCTTTCATCTCCTATACCCTCTCAGCCCCCCCGCCCCGTTACTTTTCAAATCGAAAAAAAAGAAAGGGGGAGGAGTAGTCGCCGCTCCTCCCACCGTCGCGCCACCGCGCCGCAGGCGCGGCCACCCCCTCACCTCCCCCTATCCTCCACACGAACCCTCGGCCCTCATACCCCTCCCCTCGACTCCAAATCAACCCAAACCTGGCACTGCCAGCCCTCCCCCTAGCCCACCACGTCCGGCGCACCACCCTCCGCAGCCACCCCCGCCCGCGAGCCACCAGCGCCCCCACAAGAAAATCTGTGAGTTTCTTTTTATATTGATTTTATTTATAAAAACATGGTTTAAAAATTCAGTTTATATATATATATATATAATAACTGTTTAAATCAGTTTTTCTTTATAGAAAACATTGTAGAAAAATTTGATTTTTAATATATAAAATAGCGAAGAAAATTTTAATTTTTATACAGTAGAGACAACAAAAATATGATTTTTATATTAGCAGAGGATTAAAAATATGAGTTTTATATTATAGAAGTATTAAAAATTCGATCTTTATTATGTAGAAGGAGCAAAGATGTGATTTTTATATGAGTGGCGATATAAAAATATAATCTTTGTTATATGAACACCGTTGTAAAAATATAATTTCTATCTATATAGTAGCGGTGTAAAAATATAATTTCTATCTATATAGTAGCGGTGTAAAAATATAATTTTTTATCTATATAGTAGCGGTGTAAAAATATATTTTTTATCAATATAGTAGCGGTGTAAAAATACAATTTTTATCTATATAGAAGCGGCATAAAAATGTGATTTTTTATCCATATAAAGTGATTATAAAAATATGATTTTTATATACATAGCAACAATATAAGAATGTGATTTTTATATATGTAGTGGCTATGGACAATGAAATTGACAAAAAGGCGAGCACGTCGAAGATTTCTACATATGAAGAGTCGTGGCGTTTGGTTTAGCGAGTCGGTGAGAACTTCTCACTTTAAAGCTTATTTTTCTAGTTAAAATTATATACTAGGATGCAGACGGTGCTTAGCAGCACCCGACACCCGTCGTCCACAGACCATGGACGACTTGTATGCTTGTTTGATGTGTTGTGAAATTTGTTTGTGATGTTGATGTGAAATGGATAATAAAACATTCATGTGTTGAAGTAAACTAATTATCGTTAAAAATATAATTTTTAACGTGAATGTGATTAAATAAATATTCATTTACAAACCGGACGGTTTGTTTATGTACACCTATTTGAAGGACATTGATTGGGACGATAAATTTTACATGTCGCCCAACTGCACAAATAATATTCGGTGTTTGTGGATTGAAACCCCAGACGGGTGTTGGGATGATATTTGGCATACACTAATCCCAATTATTTAATTGTATGTCGATCGATTGGTCGACAGACCGTGTAAGCGTTAATTGTTTATATTTAATACTTATACAGTTGTGTGGTGCACTTTGGGTGATGGTTGATTATTTATAGTTGCTATTATATACATTTGTTGTATGGAATCCATATAATTAACATAATATGGTAATTGATTGGGCCTCATTCTAATTAGGAAAATAAAGAATATTATAGAAATAAATATTCATGTGTTGAATAAAATAAATAGTCATGTGTTGACGATGCTCATGTGTTGAGAATATTCATGTGTTGAACGAAATATTTAATACAATAGAATACACATTTTTATTGTAAGTGAGAATAGAATAAATATTCATGTGTTGAATAATAAAATATAGATTCATGTGTTGAATAGAATAAATATTCATTTGTTGAATAGAATAACGAAGTTATTGAAATATATAAAGCCGTGTTGATTAGAGATGCGCTATTTTTACGCGAACGATATTTATATTGTTTATATTCGTTTTTATAATGAATATAGAAAAGGAAGTGATTTCAAAATATAACGTTTTGAAAATATTATCATTTATATAGCAATGATGTGGAATATTCAATTTTGATTCGAAATTGAATATAAAGTTGAAATCGTTTCGAAAACAAATTTAAAACGATTTATAAAATACGTTTTGAAAGGAAATCGACGAAATATATATAATATAGATATTATATATATATATAAAATGGCCTGAATAGAATCCGCCGCGCCGCGGCAGTTCGCGAATTTCGAACATTGACTTCGAATTGACGTTACAGGAGATCCGACTGTCGGATTCTCCTGAAACCGGAACCTTTGGGTTCGTATGAAAAAGAGATTTCCAATGAATATTATAAATTTGAAATCTAATAGCTGGATTTGGAATTATGTCCAAATCAAATTTGGAAAAGGTCGCTGTAAGTGTAGTTCGATGGCCGTTGATGGAAATCGACTGTACGGGCCTTGATAAAATTATAAAATAATATCAATAATTTGTGTAAAATCATAAGAAATGATTTGGAAGAATTGGGATGAAAAACTCCATATTTGAAGGGATAAAAATATATTTTTATCGAAATGAACTAGTTATGAACTAGAATTAAAATCAATTAATTTTTTTGAAATAAATAAATTGAATTTGAAAGGGGTTTTAAAAATAATCAGAATTTCCAATATACGAATTGGAATGGATTTGAATCGAAATTATCTTCGGAATATTTCGATGTCGGATTTCGTGATTATACAGAGATAGTTGTGGAAATATGAAAGATATATTTATATCGTTATTTCATATACGATATTTTTTTATTTCAGAATTTGATATTGAATACAAGCCGATATATTTTCTATTCAGAGCCTTATATTTAATATCAAATGGGATTTTGGGTTCGTCGTGAATGGTGTCTTGAATAACACTGTTCTTGGCCCCAGTGTAGAAAAGATTGAATCTTTCTATTTAGATTTAATGAAGTGTACCAATTAAATAATATTTAATTGGATTATAATTTGAATGTGATTTTGGGTTTATCGTGAACCGTGTTTTACATGACGTTGGTTCTTTAACCTAGTTAAAGATAGGATATTGATTTTTGAGAAGATTAAAACTAAGTGGAGTTTTAATGAATCTGTAACTAGATTGAAATGTGAATTGATATTTTAAATTATCAAATTTGGAAAGTGTTCGAGAATGGAGTATCACCAGTTTTGCTCCAGAGCGATAGTTAAATCTTTAATTAGATTTGAACGTGAAATGTTAATTAATTTTACCGATAATACCGTGGTGTTAGATATGGAGTATTACCAGTTTTGCTCCATGGGATGAATAGGTTGGGATTGGGAAATAAAAATAAATAATTATTTCGGTGTGGTTCATTAATCCCGACTAGTTTGGAAAACCTTAACACGGTTTGAAATGATATCCAAAGGAAGATTAAAGAATAAATTTAGAAGAATTTATCTTTGATAAAATTAATGGGAACCTTTCCCTAAGAATGTGAAAATTTGAGTAAAAGAATATTCTGAATTGGAATGAGGCCTATGTTGTCTTTGTGTAACACGTGTTTATTATATACGCGGGATATTCAGAAAGGCCGGGTTCATACCCATTCTGAATAACCGATTCGACGATATGTCGAAGATGAAGACGGTGGTTGAAGACCGGAAGTCTTCACATCGTTTGGGTGATTACTGATGATCTTGATTGGGCTGTACACCCAAGAGGAGGGAATCAGTTGGTGATCGTCCATACGTACTTGGAGATCGATGGATATGCGAGGAAAATGCCTCCGGTTTCGTTGAGACCCAGAACGAACTTGTAAATGGACTGTGTGTGTGACGGCCCGCCCCGCACCAGTCTGCATTTTCTCCAAAAGTGCGCTGTACACATGCCCGACTAGCACAAGACGGTCGTCAGGAGAAAGGAAAGAAGAGAATGAACTAATCAAGGAACCTGTAGAATGTCTCACAGCGCATGGAATAAAATATAATAATAACATACTTGACATAAAACAGGAGAGACGGTGCATAAGCTGGAAATCAAAACTAAACATCATAGCAGCGGAAAATTCAGAATACAGCTTATTACAACTTTCAAACTGTCTCAAAGCAAAAGAAAGCTAAAATGGAAGATACACCACCAATGCACAAGCAGTGATCTTCAACAACACAGGGAGAATACTATATATGTTATGTGGAAGCCTCCTGCTCATCTCCGGATCATCTACCCGTGCATCACCAGCTAACCTGTCTCTAGTCTGCTCGTGTGAGCACCCAGAGTAATAAGAAGAGACATAAAACTCTGGGTCAGACATAAAGCCTGGTGTGAGCGATAAGAATCTAAACAGAATGATAACAGGTATACTAAACCATACCTGAACCTGGACCTGCAACCAAAGAGTTAGTACCACACACCGTACAATACTCCGAGGTGCCATAATAAATAGTGTAAAGAATACGGGGGTGGGGTGTGTATGTCATAATGATAGCAAACAAATCAACCATAGCAACCATCCTCACATCTCTCACTCAGTGCGTAAAGCATACGATATCTACCACTTTGGAACACTAGACAAACTGAGGCAACGACGAATCCCGACTTGTAGAAACCCTGCTGTGACCAAGCCAAACACTTGGAGTCATGACCAAACATTTCAATGACCCACTTCATTGGTCGTAGCCCTTGGTTCTACCGATGCCATAATGGCCCTGAATCCGCCTTCATACCTCCTACCATAGTGGTCCTAAGCTATAGACATCGATAACCCCTTAACACGCGTCCCGCAGCAAAGCCCAACCATGAAGCGAACTCGTTGATTCCCATCTGAATCATGAGCTCTAACTTCTCATTTGGACTTCCTTTGCATCTCGGGTTTTGGTCATCATCTTTATCCGGATCGGTCTTCATTCAGTTCGTAGTCATCACCGTCGGATCGTGAGTAACCTCCTTCCCCAGCTCGGATCGTGGCACACTCTCCAGGTCGGATCGGGTCGAGGCACTCCCACTGGTTCGGGTCGTGCTCCATAGCTCGTGGCGCTTCCCTTCAGTCGTGGAGGCACATCGGTTCGGATCGTGAGCTTCTTAAGTGGATCGGTTCGGGTCGGAGTAGCTCATGCTCACGAGAGACGGATCAGATCGGGGTCTTCAACCATCAGCGGATCGGGTCGCGCCATCGGATCGCACCTCGTCAGCTCGTGGCGCCTTGTCGGGTCGGTTCGGGCTTATCAGTTCGTGGCAACCCACTGGTTCGGGTCGAGCTACCCATCTGGATCGTGGCGCCTCATCAGCTCTGGCACGTGGCGCGGTTCGAGCAGGCGGGTCGGTTCGTGGGCATGGGGGCGATCCGATCCGGATAAATTCCTGCACTTCGTTCCAGCGACAGTTTCTCGCCATTCGACGGCGTTTTTGACCAAACTAACACTTCTAAGCAATCACAAAACACACCATAAAGTCATAGCAACATGTAATAGCAACCACAACAGCAAACAATCACTCAAATGAATCAAAATGGATCAAAAGTGGCCAAAGCTCCTTATTTTCCCTTAAGCATGTTTAAGTAAAACTGATCATAGGGTTAACAAAACTTAATCAAACCGAACCGAATTTCAACCAGAGGCATAAAATATTATTTTCGAATTTCTAAACATTTTTCCAGAATTTTATTAGTGTATAAATTCACTAATCTTCTCTAATTACCCTTAATTACCGTAATTAGTGTAAAAACTATGCAAATCACTCACCTTTGCCACAATAAAACTTTCAGATCTGAAGTGAACCTCTGATTTGCACGAATTCCAATATATAACAGTAGCTCCACCTCGGTCCTTGTGCTATTCCTCCTTGATTTGATGCCTCTAAGCCTTAATTCTTGATTAGGAAGTGATTTTGGGTGTTTTAGAGGGATTTAGAGAGTGGAGGCCATGGCTAGGTCAAGAAGAATGGAAAGTGGCGGCTGGAAAATGTCTAAAGAAATGTTTTCTAACCCTAATCAGCCCCTATATACCCCTAAACCCGAAATCCCCCTCTGGGCCTAGCTGCTAATCACCCGGTTAAGCCCAATTAAGCTGTTTTTCACCATCTGAAACTTGTTTCAGCCATATCTCCCAAACGATGAGTCCGTTTGGCTAATGTGACCACTCTACGGAAAGAGAAACCATCATCCGGAGCCAATGGAAGTGGTTTCAGGTCAAAATTCCTTTCCAGTCAAAAGTTATGGCCAAAACAGTGATAACTAGGGGTAAAATGGTCATTTAAAAATCGGGAAAAATCATGAACATGGGAAATGACCCCAATAGTCGTTCCCCAAAGTTACATGACCATACGACTTCGTATGTGACAGAAATAAATATTCTACGATTCTATGATGCGTAGAATGCGGGTCGTTACACTCTCCCCCCCTTAAGAAATTTCGTCCCCGAAATTCCTTAACCCAAAACATATAAAGGATCCCGCATGCCTAACAGCCACGTACAACAATCAATCATGCAAAACAAGCAAATAAGCCTATCCTAGCATGCGGAAAACTAGATCGAGGTCAAAATCTTACCAGGCAAAGAGTTCTGGGTGTGACTTCCTAATGTTCTCCTCTGTCTCCCAAGTACAATCATTCTCGTCCTCGCTCCACTGTACCTTGACTAGCTTCACCGCCTTCCTTCGAAGTTGCTTCATGTCGTGCTCGACAATACGGGCCGGCTTGCGGTTCCCAACCGCCTCGGATTCTACTTCGAAGTCCTCCAACCGATCAGGTGAAATAGTCATATCTGAGTCGTGAACGAACTTCCTTAGTTGGGAAACATGAAATACGTCGTGAACTCCCGCCATCTTCTCCGGTAAGTCAATTCTATATGCCAAATTCCCGACTAGTTCAAGAACAGGGAATGGGCCAACAAATCTTGGTGCCAACTTGCCTCTCCTTCCAAATCGTATTACGCTCTTCAACGGAGAAATCTTGACAAACACCAAGTCGCCAACGGAGAATTTCAAGTCTCTCCTCCTCTTATCAGCATAGCTCTTCTGCCTATCTTGAGCAGCTTTCATTCGTTGTTGAATGATCTTAATCTTATCTGAAGTTTCCCTCACCACATCTGGTCCAAGCATAAACTTCTCGCCAGTCTCTATCCAACATGATGGTGAGTTGCACGGTCTTCCGTACAAAGCTTCAAACGGAGCCATACCGATACTGGATTGGTAGCTATTATTATATGCAAACTCTACTAGATGCAAATGGTCATCCCATGATCCACCAAAATCCAATATACATGCTCTTAAGAGATCTTCCAAAATACGATTCACCCTTTCCGTCTGACCGTCGGTCTGAGGATGATATGCGGTACTGAGATGTAACTCTGACCCTAGAGCCTCTTGTAAGCTCTTCCAAAACCCACTAGTGAACAACGGGTCTCGGTCACTCACAATGCTTTTAGGTACTCCATGGAATCTCACTACCCACTTCATATACAATTCTGCCAACTTGGCTGCTGTTCTGGTCGATTTGACTGGTATAAACCTTGCGCTTTTAGTCAATCGATCCACAATCACCCAAATGCTATCATGTCCCGATCTAGTCCTTGGTAAACCATCGATGAAATCCATCGAGACTTGCTCCCATTTCCATTCGGGAATTTCTAATGGTTGCAGTAATCCACTAGGCTTCTTTTGCTCGGCTTTAACTAGCTGGAAATTCATGCACTTGGATATAAATTTCCCAACGTCTCTTTTCATCCCTTCCCAGTAGTAAGTCTGCTTCATATCTCGATACATCTTATTACCACCGGGATGTATAGTCAGTTTTGAGTGATGACATTCTCTAAGCACTTCATCCCTCAATCCATTGACATTGGGTACAACAAGCTTTCCATTCTTTCTAAGCCATCCATCTTGATCAAGCCCATACTTGTTCATCTCCTCATCGATACCCATCTCTAACTTGGAGATGATTTCCAATAGGTTAGGATCGTCCCTCTGACTAGAGCCGATCCGCTCAATCAAAGTGGGTATGATCGTCAAACTTGCTAACATTTCTGGATCCAATTCGCACTTTGGTCTGAAATCAAACCCCGCGATAAACTCCAGTTGCTTCCATTCAAGGAACATAGCCCCTAAGCTGGCATGTCTTCTACTCAATGCATCAGCCACCGCATTGCCCTTTCCCGGTGTGTATGCTATGTCAAAATCATAGGAAGCTAAGGACTCTAACCATCTCTGCTGACGGAGATTCAGATCTTTCTGAGAGAAGAGATACTTTAACGACTTATGGTCTGTAAACAGCTCAAATCTTTCTCCCTAGAGATAGTGTCTCCACATCTTTAACGCGAACACGATTGCTGCCAATTCTAAATCATGGGTAGGGTATCTTCTCTCGTGCGGTTTCAATTGCCGACTGGCGTAAGCTACAACCCTACCGCCTTGCATCAATACAGCACCCAGTCCGGTACCACAGGCATCTGTGTATACCGTCATCTCTTCATCCCCCTTAGGAATGACTAACACTGGTGCGCTTGTCAACTTGTCCTTTAGATTTTTAAATGCATTCTCGCACCTTTCATCCCAGACAAAAGCTTGATTCTTCTTGGTCAACTGGGTCAATGGTGCTGCTATCTTGGAGAAATCTTGGATAAACTTACGATAATATCCCGCTAATCCCAAGAAACTTCTTTCATCTGTTGCATTCTTGGGCGTAGGCCAATCCTGTACCATAGCCACCTTCGCCGGGTCCACGGCAATCCCATTTTCTGATACAACATGGCCCAAGAACCTCACTTCCCTCTTCCAGAAGTGACACTTAGAAAACTTTGCTTTCAATTGGTGTTTTCTCAACACCTCCATCACTATTCTTAAATGTCCCTTGTGTTCTTCCTCTGTCCTAGAGTAGACCAAAATATCATCAACGAACACAAGGACAAACTTATTCAACTGATCTCTGAATACCCTATTCATAAGATCCACAAAATATGCTGGGGCATTGGTCAGCCCGAATGGCATGACCAACCACTCATAAAACCCAAACGGCGTCCGAAATGCCGTTTTAGCTATACTTTCAGCTTCCACTCTAAGTTGATGAAAACCTGTCGCGAGATCCAACTGAGAAAATACTCTCGCGCCACTCGACTGATCAAACAAATCATCTATCCGCGGTAGAGGATACTTGTTCTTCCTCGTCACTTTATTCAACTCGCGGTAGTCTACACACAAACGAAGGGAACCATCCGCCTTGGTAGCAAACACAACTGGTGCTCCCCATTCAGAAACACTCCTTCTGATAAATCCCTTCTTCAAAAGATCGCTGACTTGCACCTCGAGCTCTCGCTGCTCCCTTGGTGCCATACGACGAAGTGGCATCACTATAGGCCTGGCATCTTTTACCAAATCAATACGGAACTCAATCTCTCGGTGTGGTGGAAGTCCAGTCACTTCTTCGAAAACATCCGGATACTGGCCAACCATGGGCAAACCTGACAACTCACTATGCGGAATGTCGAGGGAGTTTAGAAAACTAGCCAATACCCCCTTACTGGGTAGACCACCAAACACTATCCTCCGCCCATCATCCGCTCTAGCTTTCACCAATAAGCCCTCACAATCTACCACCACCCCGTATCTTTGGAGCCAATCTACTCCCAAAATAATGCCAAACCCAGTAAAGCCCAAAACAAAGCAATCACAAACAAACATGCATCCATGACTCGATAAGACCACATTACGACAAATCATGCTAAGGCTAGTCGAACCACCAATCGGGTTCATCACTACTAAAGGTCTATCGACAATCTCGGGCTCCAATCCCAATCTATCTACCAGGTCACTAGATATGAAAGAACTGGAAGCTCCGGTATCAAACAAAACTCTAACAGGAACATCATAAACAGAAAGCATACCTTGAATGACGACATTCTTTCCCTTCTCCGCCGCTGTTGGGGCATTCGACGAAGAAGGAACAGCATTAAGAGCATATGCTTTCACCATTTGCTTTTCCTTAGGGGGCTGTGGACACTTGTCCTTGTGATGTCCCATTTGGCCACAGTTGAAGCACTTCCTATCCGCTGGCTTGGCCCGACAATTACTAGCATAATGTCCCTTCTTACCACAGCTGAAGCACTCAACATCTTGCCTATTCTTTTTCTTCTGGCCATCCTTAGCTTGGTTCTGCTTTCTCTTATTCTGGGAACCACCCTTGCCTCCACCACTTGCTTGTGGCTTTGGCTCATCTGCGGATGCAACCTCAGTCTTTGGCTTAGGGTAGAGACCTTCCAATCTTAACGCTTTCCCCACAATCGATTCAAACGTCTCATCGATGTGGTTAATAAGTTTTTCCCCCAAGTACTGATCCAAACCAGTTATGAATTTCTCATTCTTTTTCTCGGCAGTATCAATAAGAGATAACCCATATTTTGACAAAGTGTCAAATTCAGCAATATATTCCGAGACAGCTCTGCCATTCTGCTTGAGCTCCAAGAATTTCTTAAACAGCATTGACTTCTGAGCAGCTGGAATGAACTTCTCACTGAAGCGAGCTTTAAACTGCTCCCAAGTAATCTGATCTTCGGGAGTGGCTGCCTTTATAGCATTCCACCAATTCATTGCCCGCCCTTGCAGCTGACGGGACGCTAGCTTTCTCTTCATCGCATCCTCGATACCCAAATCCTCGAAGATACGTTCGCAACTATCCAACCAATCTTGAACATCTGTGGCCGACTCCGTTCCGTGGAACGACTTTCCACCAAGGCTATTATAATCCTTATTCAACTTGGCGAAGTCGACTCTTGGCGCCTGCACTATTGGACCACCACCATTTCCACCATTGGGAGCTGCCCTTTGTACATCTCTAAGCATCTCTCTCATGAGGTCAGTAAACATCATCCTCATGTCAGCAGCATTCCCATTATTGGCTCCCCTACCAGCACCTCTAGTATATCGGCTCATCGTCAATCTGAAAAAGGAAACGATTAACGACTCCATAGTGGTGCTAGTGCAGTACGACTTCATTCTTATACTACTAATAGTATATATATATAGCTTTTAAAAACCAAAGTAATCACAAATACGCTCTCTCGTATACGTATAATATCTCTCCCTGATAACTTCCCTAGGTTAACTACGCAACCTAGAGCTCTGATACCAAGTGTGACGGCCCGCCCCGCACCAGTCTGCATTTTCTCCAAAAGTGCGCTGTTCACATGCCCGACTAGCACAAGACGGTCGTCAGGAGAAAGGGAAGAAGAGAATGAACTAATCAAGGAACCTGTAGAATGTCTCATAGCGCATGGAATAAAATATAATAATAACATACTTGACATAAAACAGGAGAGACGGTGCATAAGCTGGAAATCAAAACTAAACATCATAGCAGCGGAAAATTCAGAATACAGCTTATTACAACTTTCAAACTGTCTCAAAGCAAAAGAAAGCTAAAATGGAAGATACATCACCAATGCCCAAGCAGTGATCTTCAACAACACAGGGAGAATACTATATATGTTACGTGGAAGCCTCCTGCTCGTCTCCGGATCATCTACCCGTGCATCACCAGCTAACCTGTCTCTAGTCTGCTCGTGTGAGCACCCAGAGTAATAAGAAGAGACATAAAACTCTGGGTCAGACATAAAGCCTGGTGTGAGCGATAAGCATCTAAACAGAATGATAACAGGTATACTAAACCATACCTGAACCTGGACCTGCAACCAAAGAGTTAGTACCACACACCGTACAATACTCCGAGGTGCCATAATAAATAGTGTAAAGAATACGGGGGTGGGGTGTGTATGTCATAATGATAGCAAACAAATCAACCATAGCAACCATCCTCACATCTCTCACTCAGTGCGTAAAGCATACGATATCTACCACTTTGGAACACTAGACAAACTGAGGCAACGACGAATCCCGGCTTGTAGAAACCCTGCTGTGACCAAGCTAAACACTTGGAGTCATGACCAAACATTTCAATGACCCACTTCATTGGTCATAGCCCTTGGTTCTACCGATTCCATAATGGCCCTGAATCCGCCTTCATACCTCCTACCATAGTGGTCCTAAGCTATAGACATCGATAACCCCTTAACACGCGTCCCGCAGCAAAGCCCAACCATGAAGCGAACTCGTTGATTCCCATCTGAATCTTGAGCTCTAACTTCTCATTTGGACTTCCTTTGCATCTCGGGTTTTGGTCATCATCTTTATCCGGATCGGTCTTCATTCAGTTCGTAGTCATCACCGTCGGATCGTGAGTAACCTCCTTCCCCAGCTCGGATCGTGGCACACTCTCCAGGTCGGATCGGGTCGAGGCACTCCCACTGGTTCGGGTCGTGCTCCATAGCTCGTGGCGCTTCCCTTCAGTCGTGGAGGCACATCGGTTCGGATCGTGAGCTTCTTAAGTGGATCGGTTCGGGTCGGAGTAGCTCATGCTCACGAGAGATGGATCGGATCGGGGTCTTCAACCATCAGCGGATCGGGTCGCGCCATCGGATCGCACCTCGTCAGCTCGTGGCGCCTTGTCGGGTCGGTTCGGGCTTATCAATTCGTGGCAACCCACTGGTTCGGGTCGAGCTACCCATCTGGATCGTGGCGCCTCATCAGCTCTGGCACGTGGCGCGGTTCGAGCAGGCGGGTCGGTTCGTGGGCATGGGGGCGATCCGATCCGGATAAATTCCTGCACTTCGTTCCAGCGACAGTTTCTCGCCATTCGACGGCGTTTTTGACCAAACTAACACTTCTAAGCAATCACAAAACACACCATAGAGTCATAGCAACATGTAATAGCAACCACAACAGCAAACAATCACTCAAATGAATCAAAATGGATCAAAAGTGGCCAAAGCTCCTTATTTTCCCTTAAGCATGTTTAAGTAAAACTGATCATAGGGTTAACAAAACTTAATCAAACCGAACCGAATTTCAACCAGAGGCATAAAATATTATTTTCGAATTTCTAAACATTTTTCCAGAATTTTATTAGTGTATAAATTCGCTAATCTTCTCTAATTACCCTTAATTACCGTAATTAGTGCAAAAACTATGCAAATCACTCACCTTTGCCACAATAAAATTTTCAGATCTGAAGTGAACCTCTGATTTGCACGAATTCCAATATATAACAGCAGCTCCACCTCGGTCCTTGTGCTATTCCTCCTTGATTTGATGCCTCTAAGCCTTAATTCTTGATTAGGAAGTGATTTTGGGTGTTTTAGAGGGATTTAGAGAGTGGAGGCCATGGCTAGGTCAAGAGGAATGGAAAGTGGCGGCTGGAAAATGTCTAAAGAAATGTTTTCTAACCCTAATCAGCCCCTATATACCCCTAAACCCGAAATCCCCCTCTGGGCCTAGCTGCTAATCACCCGGTTAAGCCCAATTAAGCTGTTTTTCACCATCTGAAACTTGTTTCAGCCATATCTCCCAAACGGTGAGTCCGTTTGGCTAATGTGATCACTCTACGGAAAGAGAAACCATCATCCGGAGCCAATGGAAGTGGTTCCAGGTCAAAATTCCTTTCCAGTCAAAAGTTATGGCCAAAACAGTGATAACTAGGGGTAAAATGGTCATTTAAAAATCGGGAAAAATCATGAACATGGGAAATGACCCCAATAGTCGTCCCCCAAAGTTACATGACCATACGACTTCGTATGTGACAGAAATAAATATTCTACGATTCTATGATGCGTAGAATGCGGGTCGTTACAGTGTGTCTGACATTGGATTTTATTCTGTGTTGATTGATCTCTATTAAATATACATCTGTTTGGCGGCGGAGAATTTATTCTCTTGCTTAGCGCCATTCTCTGAGACGTACGAGCTCATATTTTGTATATCGATGGACATCAGTCGCATGGAGTGCATTGCCTGTGTCGCATGCCTGAGTGGAAGATGATCAAGGCTTCTGTTGAAAAGCAAAGTCTTGTGGTTGATGATCAAAGCACGACCTGTGTGGCACAGCTTTGTGTATAGCGTTAATTCGCGAGTCTCACACCTCGGTATGAGTCAAAAACGGGATAATGACTGCAGGGAGATCACGACTTTTCTTTCTAGCTAGTGGTGGTGTCAGTGCTTAAACTGGCTGACATTTATATACTTTTCACCTGTGTGGTTGTTGGAATGCGAGGCGCCTCGAATATATGGTTGATAACTGGCACTATGTAAGCCGACGTACAGACCATTATATAGGTCCTATAGGACCGGGAAACGTGTGTTCAGGAATTGCCAATCCTCAAAAGTAAGAGAGGACCGTCCTCGAAGATCCAAGGATCGCTGTGTGTGGTCTTGAGACATTTGCTAGAGTGTCTCGAATCAGAGAGGAGCTTGCCTCTTGCCTCGACTCATGATGGAATCCAATTTCCAATACATGATATTTCGGTTTTATTTGTAGAGCCTAGTACGGCGACATAGTGTTATGGGTCACTTATGCCATCTATGATTTATACATTATGATTGAAGTTGTTTTCTTCACTTATAGTAATAATAAAATATGAAATTTCACGTACCAAGCATGTTTGGCTATTATAAGGTAAAAACCCTATCCTCCGGCTTGTGTTGCATTGTGTGACGGGACCTGGTCTTATAATAGCTTCATTTTTCTTTATTTAGCATTCCGCTGTTTGTTTATGCACTGGTATTCTTGGGAGGAAACCCGTTCCGTGTTATAAGGCGGGGTCCCTTGATTTATCTAACTTAAAAATAAAGATTAATGACTGTTTTAGTTCTCACACCAGTCACATGACTGACCTGGAGTTTATTTTTTTAACCTAACCTCTGGGTGCCCTTATTTTCGACACGGGCAGCTAGTAGTTTTGGTTTTGCAGATTTATATTCACAGGATCTTGGTTTACAGCTGGAACGATACTCGGAAAGCTCTGTATCCGTGTATTACTTTCAGTTGTGCTCTGTATTATTTTTCCACTTCTATGTATTCAAATGTAATTTAAATCTCTGATATTTTTCAAATGTGTAATATTTATTCATACTGTATTCTGATGGAATTGTTGTAATGAACAATGAAATGTTCTTATGTTGGCGTTCTGGTTGGTCTTGTTCTCATCTCAATTCGGGCTTTCCTTCACGGGGAAGTTCGAGTCATTATAGAGTGGTATCAGAGCTTTGGTTTATAGAGCTCGAGAACAAGACACATTAGAACCATACGAAAGAATTCATCAGATATTGGATTAGTAATATCCAATTAGAATGACTCGTTAGAGATGGGATCGGTAGTATCCTAGAACGGGTGTGAAATGTATATTTTTCAAATGAAAACAATATTGTTTTGAAGATTTAAACCTTATTCAACGTATTTGAATATTTATTTGTATTGATTTTGGACAATCGAGTATATAGAGGTTTTGCATATACGTGTCATGAACGTATATTCGAAGTTTTAATATACTGGATCGATATAGAATCACATTCTAGACACCCGAGGATGATTCTGATGATGTGGCCACATCAACAGTATTTATGTTCGTGTTTCGAAGGTGGGATATCTATATATTTCCATTAGACTAGTGTAAGGACCAAAACTAGATAGGTTTATTGTTGTGATTTGGCATCAAAAACATGATTTTCTGTATATGTATCAAAATTATGAATTTGAAATGTTAATCCACTAATTGATTGATGGTTTTGTTGTATGATTATTCCTTTAAACCATTATGTGAATGAATGGTGAATTTAGGCCAAATAGAATCGAATATTGAACTGTATTGAAAAATGATTGAAAATGCATGCATATACATGTGCTCACATTGAACAGGCCATAGCAAAGAGGCTAGAGCAGAAGAATAAAATTGTTTGCCCGACAAATAGGTACATGTTTACAAATTTATTGGGATTGGATGATTTTATGAGCCGCTTGGCTGTTTCTTTTTCTTTTTGGATTGATGGGGGCCATGGAGGCTATTTGAAATATCCTGAAGTCCCCGGTGCAGGGGAGGTTATGGCGAAATTTTTGGTTGTTAGCCAAATTTTTGGAAAAAAATGAAAAGTTCTTAGAAACTAAAAAGTTGAAGAACTTAAGCCATAATGAAAATAATGAAAGTTGAGTTGGTTTGTAAAACAACTTTCAGCTTCGTTCCTTTTCGGGGACGAAAAGTTTTAAGTGGGGGAGATTGTAATAACCCGGAAATTCTGAGCCAATTTAAAATTTTTATTTTGGCAATTTTAATGAATTTTGAATATTTAGAATGAATTATTTTAAATAATAACGATGAGAAATTTATTTTGAATAGAATTCGAACGTATATATTTATTTGAATCATCGTTAGAGTATAAATATTTTATTTTAATTATAAAAGGAATTGAAAATTATTCGGTAGTCTGAAAATTCGATTTCAAATTTCAAATGAATGTACAGGATTCAAAATAAACTGGATTTCAGAGAAACCAAAAATATTAGAATCTATTTGAGAATATCTTTCCAACGAATCCGAAAAATTGAAATTTCATAGCGGGGATAAAAAGTTACGCCCAGTTGAAGATTCAGAATAGTTGCTATGGAATTCTGGCCCTTAAAAATGGGAAATTTGCAAACGATCTCAGTTTTTGACGAAACCATTTTTGTTGGATCCGGGATGTCAAATTATTGCTAGATTTCAAAATTCGTAATTTTCTGAATCAATAAGTGAGCGTGGCGAAGGAAAACGTGTTTGACCCGTTTCAGTTGATTTTAATCGACCAGAAAATGGCCATTTTTCAAACGATCTCGGAATTGGCGCAATTAGTTATGTTAGGACTGTATCGTCAATACGAAGCTAAAAAATATTTTTCGGGAATTTTTCTAGTTAGTTTGTGGCCCCGGTAAATTGAAATGTGCGTTCAAATTCAATATATAGAGTTATATTTTGATTTTGGTGGAAACTGATCGAAATGGCCGAACTGGCTTGCGATACTTATCCCATTGTGTTCAGAATAGGGGTAATTAGCTATGGATGACAGTCGGTGGGTTCGATTTCGAGGTCGAAATAAAAAGATGTTTTTGAAATTAAAATAATAAAAAAAAATAAAAATCCCCCTTTCATCTCCTATACCCTCTCAGGCCCCCTCGTTACTTTTCAAATCGAAAATAAAAAAATAAAAAAAAGAAGAAAGGGGGAGGAGCAACCGTCGCTCCTCCCACCGTCGCGCCACCGCGTCGCAGGCGCGACCACCCCCTCTCCTCCACACGAACCCGCGGCCCCCAAACCCCTCCCCTGGACTCCAAATCGACCCAAACCCAGTGCCGCCGGCCCTCCCCTGGCCCACCACGTCCGCCGCACCACCCTCCGCAGCCACCCCCACCCGCGAGCCACCAGCGCCCCCCTGCAAGGAAATCTGTGAGTTTCCTTTTATATTGATTTTATTTATATAAAACATGGTTTAAAAATTCAGTTTATATATATAATAACTGTTTAAATCAGTTTTTCTTTATAGAAAACATTGTAGAAAATTTTGATTTTTAATATATAAAATAGCGAAGAAAAATATAATTTTTATATAGTAGAGACCATAAAAATATGATTTTTATATTAGTAGAAGATTAAAAATATGATATTTATGTCATAGATGTATTAAAAATTCGATCTTTATTATGTAGAAGGAGCAAAGATGTGATTTTTATATGAGTGGCGATATAAAAATATAATCTTTATTATATGAACACCGTTGTAAAAATATAATTTCTATCTATATAGTAGCGGTGTAAAAATATAATTTCTATCTATATAGTAGCGGTGTAAATATATAATTTTTATCTATATAGTAGCGGTGTAAAAATATAATTTTTATCTATATAGTAGCCATGTAAAAATATAATTTTTATCTATATAGTAGCGGTGTAAAAATATAATTTTTATCTATATAGTGGCGACATAAAAATGTGATTTTTTATCCATATAGAGTGATTATAAAAATGTGATTTTTATATACATAGCAACAATATAAAAATGTGTTTTTTATATATGTAGTGGCTACGGACAATGAAATTGATAAAAAGGCGAGCACGTCGAAGATTTCTACATATGAAGAGTCGTGGCGTTTGGTTTAGCTAGTCGGTGAGAACTTCTCACTTTAAATCTTGTTTTTCTGGTTAAAATTATATACTAGGATGCAGACGGTGCTTAGCAGCACCCGACACCCGTCGTCCACAGACCATGGACGACTTGTATGCTTGTTTGATGTGTTGTGAAATTTGTTTGTGATGTTGATGTGAAATGGATAATAAAACATTCATGTGTTGAAGTAAACTAATTATCGTTAAAAATATAATTTTTAACGTGAATGTGATTAAATAAATATTCATTTACAAACCGGACGGTTTGTTTATGTACACCTATTTGAAGGACATTGATTGGGACGATAAATTTTACATGTCGCCCAACTGCACAAATAATATTCGGTGTTTGTGGATTGAAACCCCAGACGGGTGTTGGGATGATATTTGGCATACACTAATCCCAATTATTTAATTGTATGTCGATCGATTGGTCGACAGACCGTGTAAGCGTTAATTGTTTATATTTAATACTTATACAGTTGTGTGGTGCACTTTGGGTGATGGTTGATTATTTATAGTTGCTATTATATACATTTGTTGTATGGAATCCATATAATTAACATTATATGGTAATTGATTGGGCCTCATTCCAATTGGGAAAATAAAGAATATTATAGAAATAAAGATTCATGTGTTGAATAGAATAAATAGTCATGTGTTGACGATGCTCATGTGTTGAGAATATTCATGTGTTGAACGAAATATTTTATACAATAGAGTACACATTTTTATTGTAAGTGAGAATAGAATAAATATTCATGTGTTGAATAATAAAATATAGATTCATGTGTTGAATAGAATAAATATTCATTTGTTGAATAGAATAACGAAGTTATTGAAATATATAAAGCCGTGTTGATTAGAGATGCGCCACTTTGACGCAAACGATATTTATATCGATTATATTCGTTTTTATAATGAATATAGAAAAAGGAAGTGATTTCAAAATATAAAGTTTTGAAAATATTATCATTTATATAGTAATGATGTGGAATATCCAATTTTGATTCGAAATTGAATATAAAATTGAAATCGTTTCGAAAACGAATTTAAAACGATTTATAAAATACGTTTTAAAAGGAAATCGACGAAATATATATATTATATATATAATGGCCTAAATAGAACGCGTCGCACCGCGGCAGTTCGCGAATTTCGACCATTGACTTCGAATTGACGTTACGGGAGATCCGACCGTTGGATTCTCCTGAAATCAGAACCGTTGGGTTCGTATCGAAAAGAGCTTTCCAATGAATATTAGAAATTTGAAATCTAATGGTTGGATTTGGAATTATGTCCAAATCAAATTTGGAAAAGGTCGATGTAAGTGCAGTTCGATGGCCGTTGATGGAAATCGACTGTACGGGCCTTGATAAAATTATCAAAAATATCAATAATTTGTGTAAAATCATAAGAAATGATTTGGGAAGAATTGGGATGAAAAACTTCATATTTGAAGGGATAAAAATATATTTTTATCGAAATGAACAAGTTATGAATTAGAATTAAAATCAATTTATTTTTTTGAATAAATATATTGAATTTGAAAGGGGTTTTAAAAATAATCAGAATTTCCAATATACGAATTGGAATGGATTTGAATCGAAATTATCTTCGGAATATTTCGATGTCGGATTTCGTGATTATACAGAGATGGTTGTGGAAATTTGAAAGATATATTTATATCGTTATTTCCAATACAATATTTGTTGATTTCAGAATTTGACATTGAATATAAGCCGATATATTTTCTATTCAGAACCTTATATTTAATATCAAATGGGATTTTGGTTTCGTCGTGAATGGTGTCTTGAATAACACTGTTCATAGACCCAGTGTAGAAAAGATTAAATCTTTCTATTTAGAATTAATGAAGTGTACCAATTAAATAATATTTAATTGGAATTGAATTTGAATGTGATTTTGGGTTTATCGTGAACCGTGTTTTAGATAATGTTGGTTCTTTAACCTAGTTAAAGACAGGATATTGATTTTTGAGAAGATTAAAACTAAGTGGAGTTTTAATGAATCTATAATTAGATTGAAATGTGAATTGATAATTTAAATTATCAAATTTGGAAAGTGATCGAGAATAGAGTACCACCAATTTTGCTCCAGAGCGATAGTTAAATCTTTAATTAGATTTGAACGTGAAATGGTAATTAATTTTACCGATAACACCGTGGGGTTAGATATGGAGTATTACCAGTTTTGCTCCATGGGATGAATAGGTTGGGATTGGGAAATAAAAATAAGTAATTACTTCGGTGTGGTTCGCTAATCCCGACTAGTTTGGAAAACCTTAACACGGTTTGAAATGATATCCAAAGGAAGATTAAAGAATAAATTTAGAAGAATTTATCTTTGATAAAATTAATGGGAACCTTTCCCTAAGAATGTGAAAATTTGAATAAAAGAATATTCTGAATTGGAATGAGGCGTATGTTGTGTTTGTGTAACACGTGTTTATTATATACGCGGGATATTCGGAAAGGCCGGGTTTATACCCATTCTGAATAGCCGATTCAACGATATGTCGAAGATGAAGACGGTGGTTGAAGACCGGAAGTCTTCACATCGTTTGGGTGATTACTGATGGTCTTGACTGGGCTGTACACCCAAGAGGAGGGAATCAGTTGGTGATCGTCCAGACGTACTTGAGATTGACGGATATGCGAGGAAAGTGCCTCCGGTTTCGTTCAGACCCAGAACGAACTTGTAAATGGACTATGTGTCTGACATTGGATTTTATTCTGTGTTGATTGATCTCTATTAAATATACATCTGTTTGGCGGCTGAGAATGTATTCTCTTGCTTAACGCCCTTCTCTAAGACATACGAGCTCAGAGGTTGTATATCGATGGACATCAGTCGCATGGAGTGAATTGCCTGTGGTATGCCTAAGCGGCAGATGATCAAGGCTTCTGTTGAAAAGCAAAGTCTTGTGGTTGATGATCAAAGCATGGTCTGTGTGGCGCAGCTTTTTGTATAGCGTTAATTCGCGAGCCTCACACCTCGGTATAAGTCAAAAACGGGATAGTGACTGCAGGGAGAGCACGACGTTTCTTTCAATCTAGTGGTGGTGACAGTGCTTAAACTGGCTGACATTTATATACTTTTCACCTATGTGGTTGTTGGAATGCGAGGCACCTCGAATATATGGTCGATAACTGGCACTATGTGAGCCGACGTACAGACCATTATTTAGGTTCTATAGGACCGGGAAACGTGTGTTCAGGAATTGCCAATCCTCAAAAGTAAGAGAGGACCGGCCCTGAAGATCCAAGGATCGCTGTGTGTGGTCCTGAGACATTTGCTAGAGTGTCTCTAATCGGAGAGGAGCTTGCCCCTTGCCTTGACTCATGATGGAATCCAATTTCCAATACGTGATATTTCGGTTTTATTTGTAGAGCCTAGTACGACGACATAGTGGTGTGGGTCACTTATGCCGTCTATGATTTATACATTATGATTGAAGTTGTTTTCTTCACTTATAGTAATAATAAAATATGAAATTTCACGTACCAAGCATGTTTGGCTATTATAAGGTAAAAACCCTATCCTCCGGCTTGCGTTCCATTGTGTGATGGGACCTGGGTCTTATAATAGCTTGACTTTTCTTTATTTAGCATTGCGCTGTTTGTTTATGCACTGGTATTCTTGGGAGGAAACCCGTTCCGTGTTATACAGTGAGGTCCCTTGATTTACCTAACTTAAAAATAAAGATTAATAACTGTTTTAGTTCTCACACCAGTCACATGACTGACCTAGAGTTTATTGTCTTAACCTAAACTCTGGGTGCCTTTATTTTCAACACGGGCAGCTAGTAGTTTTGATTTTGCAGATTTATATTCACACGATCTTGGTCTACAGCTGGAACGATACTCGGAAAGTTCTGTATCCGTGTATTACTTTCAGTTGTGCTTTGTATTATTTTTCCGCTGCTATGTATTCAAATGTAATTTAAATCTCTGATATTTGTCAAATGTGTAATATTTATTCATACTCTGTATATTCTTGTATTCTGATGGAATTGTTGTAATGAACAATGAAATGTTCTTATGTTGGCGTTCTGATTGGTCTTGTTCTCATCTCAATTCGGGCTTTCCTTCGCAGGGAAGTTCGGGTCGTTATACATATGTTCCCTTCTAGCTTGAAGTGATGTCATGTATGGTGCCCAGACATTTACTTATGTGGATGTTGGATTATAGAAAGCAAGGTACCTCTAGGTTGCCAATGGCCCTTGATGGTCAACATACTGAACAAGATTTCAGTCCAATTGGACCGAGGAATATACTGTTCAGGTATAACTAATCAACGACGGCTGACCGGCTCTGCCGCTTCTAGGGCTCACCTGAGTCTGAGTCCCGGACATCTTGTTAGAGTTGCTCCGAATCAGATGAGAAAGATCTCTTGCCTCGATTCATAGATAGAAATCCAAATTCCAATATGTGAATTTACGGTTTTGGTTGTAAACCTATATGGCGACATAATATTATGGTACCAATGATCGATGCATTTATATTTGAAGCTGTTTCCTTCACTATGCACCAATAATATTAAAAGATAAATTTCATGTATCAAACATATTTGGCCATTATAAGGTAAAACTCTATCATCTGGTTTGTGTTGCATTGTGTGATGGGAACTAAGTCTTATAATGGCTTCATTTTTCTTTTTTTAGCATTGTGTTGTTTATTTTATGGTATTATTGGGAGAAAACCCATTCCGTGTTATACGGTATGGTCCCTTGATTTATCCAATATTAAAATAAAGTTAATAAGTGTTTTAGTTCTCACACCATTCCCATGACTGATTCGTAGTTTATTGTTTTTCCCACCTAAACTCTGGGTGCCCATACTTTCCACACGGGCGGCTAGTAGTTTTGAGTTTGCAGATATTTTTTTCACAGGATCCTGGATTATGGCTGGAGCTATATTTAGAAAGCTTTGTATCTATCTATTTCTTTCAGTTGTGGTAGTTGATGATTTTCCGTTGCACATTATATTTATATATTATATTTTCGCTGCAATGTAATTTAAACCTGTGATATCAATTTTTCTACTGTATATTATTTATTTGTACTCTGATGTAATTGTTGTAATAACAATGAAATGTTCTCATGTTTTGTATTCCATAGCGTCGTGTTCTCAAAGTATTCCATCTTCCTATTCGGTTTAGCCCGACTGGGAGGTGCGGATTGCTACAGATACATGATTCGACTGATATGCGATACAACCCCGTTCGTAAAGATTTCTATATGTTTGTTAGTGAGGCAGTTGGGGAACCCAGACAACTTCATTATTATGATATAGGAAAAGAACTGGTCTTATATGATGAAGGTGAATTAGGTGATAGGAACAAGATTGTTTTGGAAGACGTTACCTAGGACATGAGGTCTTTATGATAAGAACTATGCACGTTATGATCCCTACTTGGTTTCTTATTTCTCAGTCATAAGGCAGGATACTAATTCAGTTTCTGTTGGACCTCACACCCTCCCCTCCTCCGCGATTGGGGAAGATTTATTGGTTATCAGGCAGAAGGACGACGTTAAAACCCTATTTTGTAGTAGAATACGATGTGTATATCTCTTGTTTCTCATGTATTATTGTTATTGTTAATAATAAAAGTGTTTGTGGTCACTACAAAAACCGATCGGTCTTGACACACACACACACATACACACACATATATATATAGGGAAATATTCCGCTACACCTCTTATATTGAACGTGAAATTCCCTTGAATTCCAGCTATACGTTCCGATTTTAATATTCATTCTTTCTCTCTTTTTCCACTTAAATAATATAGTGTAGTGGAAAGAGAGAAAAATGAATATTATAATCGGAATGTGTGGTCGGAATTCATGGGGAATTTCACGTGCAATATAAGAGGTGTAGCAGAACATTGCCATATATATACATATATATACATATATATACATATTGATAGTTGCAATACATTTTATGTCACACTTTTTTGGTACCATTGTGAACTACCGAAAATGCCCTTATATAGATATTAACAACTCTCAGTATCCCTTAAAGGTAGGACCTAATAATTAGGTTTTTATTTTTATTTTCAAAACATCACTCGATGCTTAGAAGTAGGATCTAATAATAAAATGTTTTTACATATTCAAAATATCCCCCATGCTTAAAATTGGTATCCATTAGTTAAACATCTTTACAAATTCAAAATATACCTCCACGCTTAAATTTAGGATCAAATAAACAAATATTATTTAAAAAAAATATAAACTTCTCTTACCATTTTAAAGTACTTCTCTACAAATATTATCAAATATAAGTACTGCTAAAAATTATGATCTAACAAAAAAACTTTATTTATAACTTCAATAACTATTAATAAATAATATAATTGAAAATTTAAACTAAAAGAAAAATAGATGTCATTATTAAAAAATAAAACCTAACTACATATGGCTTCAACGTGAGAAACTAATTAAATATAGATGTAAATTATTTCTTTTAATTTGTTAAACATGGAAAAAATACACACGCAAAGCACGTGTCGTGACGCTTCCATATAGAGTGGTAATACCTTTGATGTCACCTTTTTAGGTATCAACATGGACTACTAAAAATGCCCTTCTGAATACGTATAATCAATTCCTAATACTATTTAAATGTAGATTTAACATTTAAATTTCCTTCTCAAAAATATGATATAATAATTGAATTTTCTTCTTAAAGATAGGAATTAATAATTATATTTCCTTTGCAATTTAAAACATTCTTCTACGAATGTTATCGATATCACTTAAAAAGATTATTTAACAACAAATATTTACAAAAAATAAATTTTTATGTTACAGCTTAAAAATAGAATGCAAACAATGTACATATGCTCTTAGTATAAAAATATGGTTAAATATTTATGTAAATCATTTTCTATGAGTTTGTTAAACACGCATAATTTGTAGAAAATAATTTACATGACATCATCATGCATGAAGGGCGTGCCGTAACGGTTGTTTAATATGAGTTGCAATATCTTTGATGTCAAATTTTTTAATGTAAACGTGAACTATCAAAAATGCCCCTTTAATATCATTTAAAATAGGACCTAATGAACTTCTTTTTTCACAAATTCAAATCATCCCTGCAATATTGCTCAAAAATAGGATTTAAATATACTATCTTTCAAAATTCAAATTGCATCTCTTTAAATACTAGTGTGTAACATATGCGTTGCATACAACAATATTATTAAAAGTAATATTTATTATTTTAATGTGAAAATGAGAGTTTTGTTATGAAATATATGATGAATTTTGATGTGAAATACATAAACTATTAATTAAAATTATTCTTATAGTTTTTGTGTAATTTATGTTCTATACTAGCGCAAATAATGCGTTTAGTAATTTAGAATTTTTTTAATCATTTTTTTATTATTATATACATATTGAAACCGATACTCTTTGTAATTTATTCGATGAATCAACAAATATTATTTAGTAGAATTTATTTAAATATGTTAAATGTAAAATTATACAGTTAATTTAAATGTATAACATGGTAGGAAGAATTGAAAAGAATTACAAAAAAAAAGTATAAATTATTATGGAGTTACTAATGTTCAAAAAGAATTTTATGATATAATCTATAGTAGATTCTGAATATAATGAATCGTAACTAATTTACAAATTAACTTCATCATCATTGTTGATATGCAGATTTCATGTTATGTGATTTATATATCTTTATAGTTGCATGGAAAACTACCTTTTCTTAGTGTGAATATATAAAGTAAAATTAATGTTTGTTTTTAAGAGTTATTAGAAAAATGGACTAAGTACTCTCAAAGTTTATTTAAATAATTATAATTTAAGATTTCATGATTAGTTTAAATATATGGATTGAAATATAAAATATCATAAAAGAATTGAGGAGGTTCAACAAATAACTGTAAAAATGTTAAAATATAGGTATTTAAAGGGGAAATTATTTCTTCAATTTATGATAAATTTATTGAGATAAGTGTTTAATATATTAAATTTCAGATTCATGTATACATATATTATTTAAACTATGTGACTTATTTAACTTTATATTTGGGAGAAAAATTAATTTTGTCATTTTTGTTGATATAAACATGGTATACAGTTTAAAACATCACACTCAGAATTAATTAGATGAATTAACAACAATTTATTAATTGAATTTATTTGTTAAATTCAAAATCACATAATTAATTTAAATATATTGACTTGAATGCACAATATTAAGTGATATTGTGCAGTGTTATGCAAATAACTAAATAAATTTTAAAATGTAGGCGTTTGACATTAATATTACAATGCAATACACAATAAATATATTGATGTATATGAGTTAAACTTTGAACTTATAATATCAAAGTGTTGGTATTTCGTGCCTAAAAACATAATTTTATCATTATTTTAACAAGATAATTAAATTTTGGATTTTCTAATTAATTTATGTATGTGGACTTAAATATAAAATGTTATGAAATAATTTTGTTTGAATTTGTTTAGGAGGAAAATCGACCGAAGTCGTAAAACCCACCCTAGTGCACCTAGCCTGGTTTGCGAGCATCACATAAGTGGCTAATCTTAGTGTATACACATGGTAAGCTCTTAGCATGCCATTCCAGGTTTCGAACTCATGTCACTGTTACCATGGCACAAAGTCCTTAATCGTTAGGCTACTGCTACAGACAATTATGTAAACTTTAAAATGTCCAGATGTAAAATAATAAAAAAAGGTAAAATAATATTATAGATATTGTAAATAAAGGTGAAGTCCGCAGCACTGGCCTAGTGGTTAAGAACTTTGTGTTGTGGTAATAGTGGCGCGGGTTCAAAACCCGAAATAGCATGATATGAGATTACCATGTGCATATGCTAAGATCAGCCACTTATGTAGTGCTCCCGGACCAGGCTAGTGCACTAGGAGGGTTTTACGACTCCGATTGGTTTTCCATCTGAACAAATTAATTTTTTTTAGGGTAAAGTGATAAACTAATTTAAAAATACAAAAATCTGGATAGAATAAAAAGACAAAAAACTTCTATAACTAAGGAGAGGGCTTTAAAACATTATGCTTTACTATTATTTAATAAATTACAAAATCTTAATATTACTTAAGGATCTAATTTTCTTTTGTAAGTTCGTTCTATATTAAATAATAATGCAACCTATAATAAAATTGAACATTAGATGTTGTAACATAAAAATAAAAATTCAAACTAATTACGAATTTAAATCACCCATGGTGACATAACTATATCCACTAGAATATGAATACTTCCTGGTTGCTACCATGCTTTGGACGACTTCTTTCAACCATTTATCTTGGTCCAAGTCCTGCCATCTTCTCCATACCTTCAAATTCAGGCTTTCTCTTCTTCATTCTCAGTTTTTTGTGAATTAATTGAACAATTGTAAACAGTTATTTAATTCTTTTGACTTTCCTAAACAACAAGGGTTATTGTAAAGGGTGTCGACTGTAGGATCAAAATTATTTTACTACTAAATCCAATCATGTTATTCTGAAAGATTGATTTTTGAAAACAACAGGAAATAAATAAAAAGAGGGTTTTTTAAATATAGATGAAAGTAATTAGGGAGTAATGACATAAACTGGAATAATAATCACCAACAACCAAACTGATTAATATCGATCTAAATCATGTTTCTGTCACAAATATAAATCAACAATAATTATTTTTTTAGAAACAAACATGTGAATAACAACAAGCATAGCCTATGCACGAGCTAAGCTCTTAAACAACCATAGGCTATCAGGACAGGTTCACTACTTTATTTCTAAAACCCTAAAAATAAGATCTAAATCTAAAAAGTGTTAGATCGAACTCGAATATACTCTATGAAGGAGAAAAACTCTTATACGACACAGAGTATGAAGGTTCAGATCTAACTCTTGGTTCAGATCTAAATCTATATGCATAACGTCCTAATCTTCTTGGCTATGTGATTTATAATGAATCTAATCTATAAGCGTCATCACCCCTATTTAAAGGGTATTAGCTTGACATAGCTAAATTAGAAGAAGGAAAAAATAAAAGAACAAACATAAATAAAATTAAACAAAAACTAAGAAAAGAATGAAAAGAATACTTTTATTCCAAGAGAAGAGTTACAGAATAAAACCCAATGTAATTAGTATGAAAGAGATATATGTGTATTTATAGATGCTATGACAAAGACTAAGTGACGAATTACAAGATGTGGGATAAAAGTCTTTACCCAAATAACAAATAAACCAATGTGAACGCATGTGAATGGACATGAAATGTCATGGAAAGATGGCTTGCAGGCATCAAACGACATCAACTTCAATCGTTTTGAGCATGAAAAAGAACTCTATAACATCTGGGACAAGCGATCTTTATGAAAAGTCATTGAATCTTGACTTTAAAATATGCGGTAGAAAGTGGTTGAACATCAACGTTTCTTCAGGTCATCATGCTTTAATACAGCCCTAAAAATCCACTCTTCTTGCACCAATTCTTCAAGCTTTTTTTTTTACAATTAAATGTGTCAATCCATTCATCTTAAATAATCTGAAAACACAACTATAAATACATAGTATCAATAATTTTAAAGAGAAAACAAGATAAATAAGAGGATAAACCCTGTACTTATCTTTTTATTCATCCTTGAATAAACTAAACTAGGATATGTCACACTTTCGTAGTAAACACGACTGCATTTAGCATATGCAACAAGTCATTAAACCTTTAGGTGTCCTAGTAGGACGAGTGTTGTTTTGTGAGGATTTTCAGTGGATACTACCCACAGAATCTATTATGTACGTGGATTAATAAAATAATATATTTAAGGTCCTTCAAATTCAAGTACTTCACATAATTTCAATAATAACGATTTAGTCCTAAATTGTCCATCCCATTATTGGTGCAAAAATGAATAATTTTTTTTAAGCTGAATCATAATTCCTTGAAAACACTGTAATTGCCTTGAAGGTTAAGAGCATGGTGTCAACCAAAGTTCTACACATTGACAATGTGCACCCAATCATTTATTTATTATTATTATTTTGAATAATTTTGCACCAGTTTAACTGTAATGTATTGAATGTGAGTTATGCATGGATGAAGGAAAATTTTGTAAGTTCTAAAAATATTATAGATAAGAGAGAAAATGTATTAGTTGAACTTCAAGCTACAAAAGATAAAGTAATACTAAGACACATATGGACGTTTTGCTTCCTTTCATATCCTCTACTACAATCCTCGCTTCTACGTTCGGTATGATGGATATGGATGGAATGGAAATGAATGCTTTATAGTCAAGAATGATGAATGACTATTTTATTCTTAGAGATTTCCTCGTTATTGCAATATCTTTTTTTCTCTTTTTTTCTATTTTTTCCCATAAATGCATGTTGAATGATGAGTGGGGATGGAATGAAATGATACCGTATGTTATTTCATTTGATTCCTCTTCTACTAAGCGAATCATAACCTACACTTCATAAATAGAAAATTTTGTGCCCTTGTTACTCTACTTTTATAACCCTAATTCAACACACAAGTCTAGATTTATGTTATATAAAAAGTTGAATGGAAAGATAAGCAAAGTTTCGTAAGATAGATAACCCATATAAAGTAAGATGTGGTATATGGTTATCATACCTTAAAACTAGTGCGGAGTGGGTAGTGTAAATTGGTATAAAAAGTGACGTTTTTTAACCGTTGAACAAAATAATTAGTAAAAAGGTTCTTAAGTATACCAATATAAGAAAAACTTGTGAAACATGGATGTAAATCGACTAAAACTTGGGTTTCAATAATGTAGGGTATCGAAGAAGAATGCTACAATGAGTCGTTTCTCCTTAAGTGGGCGAAGTGAAATTTAGAACTTACAAGTTTAAAATTTGAGTGAATAAATATTATGCATGAAAACGAACTCAGAAAATCCAAAAAATGTAGGTGCAAAATCATTTTTATTTGATTTTTATTTGACTTTTTTTTTACTTGCACATTCTAACATGTATAATAAGGGTTGACACGCTTACTCCAGAATACGACTGACGTCTGCACAGTCTCAAGCTAGCATCTTAAAAAGACACACTATGGGTCAATGAATAAGTAACTTTCATTCCCATCACCCAACAATTCAACTTATCAATAAAGAACTAAGGTGTTATTTATGAATTTTAAATTGGTCCTTGTTCAACGAATGACCTAGTTCGTAAAATTTGATTGCTGATGTAATGTAAATCCCCCCACATGAGACGACCCCAAATCCCGTACTGACGGAGACAAGGGTAATCTTTGGAATATAACACAGAAACAGATAATAACAGAACAGAATTAAATAAATACACCAGATAATGAACAAAACAATATACTGGATAAAAGTAATCATCAGAGTTACACAGTATACAGGATCTTACTTAGTACAAATACAGTTCAGCTATACATAAATGTCTACAGCGGAAAACAAACAAAATATGTACAATAGGAGCTGAACAGCATAAAAAGAGATAAATGATAGAATCCATCTTCAGCTCCAGCTATCCAGAAAGAACCAGCTAAACCTGAATACAAGGCTGCCCGTGTAGAAAAAGGGGCACCCGAGTTTGAGAGTGAAACAAACTACTAGTCAGTCATGGGACTGGTATGAGAAATCTATTCAACACATATATAATATGGCTAATCACAGGACCACGCCTCTTTCGTGGAACGGGTTTACTCCATGGGATTGCCAGTGCTTTAAAACAAATCTTTCTTTTAGACATCGCTATGCTTATTATAAAAATGAAGCCGTTATAAGACTCAGTTCCTATCACACAATGCAACGCAAACCGAAGGATAGAATTTTTACCTTATAACGGCCAAAATATGCTTGATACGAATAAAACAAAGGCATTTGATATTATTGCTAGTGTTTATATGTTTTGAAAACAATTTCAAATCATAACTATCAATCATAGACGGCATGGGTACCATATATCATGTCGCCATATATATATACAATCAAAACCACACGATGTCATATTTGGAAATTGGATTTCCGTCATGAACCAAGGCAAAAGATAGTCCTTACCGAATTCGAGACAATCTAGCCCATGTCTCAGGCCCAGACTCAGGTGGGCCCTTGGATCGTTAGGGCCGGTCCACCGATGTGGATTATTATGCCTGAACACTACGTTTCTCCGCCCTTTGGGGCGTAAACGAGCCAACGAATGACTCCATCGGACCCGGATCGTCCGATCAAACCGAGGCGCCTCGCAACAGCAACAACCACATAGGTGAAAAGTATATAAATGTCAGGGCTGGTAGGTCACTGACACCACCCTAGCTAGAAAGAAACGCATGCCCTCCCTGAGGTCCTTCTCCCGTTTCTGGTTCATACCGAGGTGTGAGGCTCGCGAATTTACATTATACACAAAGCTACGCCACACAGGCGGTGCTTTGATCATCACCACAAGACTTTGTTTTTCAACAGAAGCCCTGATCACTGCATCTTAGCATGCCACACAGGCAATTCATGCCTTGCGACTGATGTCCATCGATATACAACCTCTGAGCTCGTGTGTCTCAGAGAAGGGCGTTAAGCAAAAGAATAAATTCTCCGCCGCCAAACAGATGTATATTTAATAGAGATCAATCAACACAGAATAAAATCCAATGTCAGACACACAGTCCATTTACAAGTCCGTTCTGGGTCTGAACGAAACTAGAGGCACTAAATACCTCGCAAACCCATCGATCACCACGTACGTCTAAACGATCACCACTCATTATCCATATTTCGGGATGTCTCCCAATCAGGACCTCGGTTACCATCCAAACGAGGTGAAGATCTCCGGTCTTCGACCACCGTCTTCATCTTCGACTTTCAATCGTCGGTCAATTATTTGAAATGAGAATTAACTCGGCCTTCTCAAATAATTCCCGTACATTTAGAATTTCAAATCAATTTACTTTAATGGATAAATCATTCGACAACAACAATTTTGTTCTTTAATGCACTTTTCACACCAAACACATTCAACCATCAAATACTACATAAATCGAGCAAATTCAGTTTATTTCAAGTCCATATTGTTGATGGTATTTTATAACGATTTATCGCTATTTTTATTTATTTTAAAATAGCCAATTTATT
The DNA here is from genome assembly GCA_030737875.1 of Allium sativum. NCBI lineage: Eukaryota > Viridiplantae > Streptophyta > Magnoliopsida > Asparagales > Amaryllidaceae > Allium > Allium sativum. The sequence continues at coordinate 323,746,677 of CM060920.1, read as the reverse complement.
CAAAACGACGCTTCGGGCCATAACGCGGCCGTGGCGCTGTTTTTCTTCAGATTTGATTTAAACATATCTGAAAATCTAACCGTTGGATCTTCACAAAATTTACATCATTAGAAAGGTCTTTTCAAAACGAATCCAACGGTTCCAGTTTCGGGAAAATCCGACGGTCGGATCTCCCGGTACAATCGTTTGAAGTTTCGATTTCAAAATACGAACTGCGGCGTCGTTATTCGATTAAATATAACTATATATATATAAATATAATCGTTTCTGGCGTTGTTTTTCTTCAGATTTGAATTAAACATTCCAGACAATCCAACCGTTGGATTTTTACAAAGTTGGTGCCGTTGGAAAGATTTTTCCAAGGCGAACCCGACGCTTGCGGTTTCGGGAAAATCCAATGGTCGGATTTCCCGCACTAGTTGTTTGAAATCACGGTTTCAAAATACGAACTGCACGGCCACGTTTCGTTTTAAAATTTATTTATATTTATATATTTATATAAATATAGTTCATTCAAAATTTCCTATATCGTTTTTTACTTCAAATATTTCACTATCGCCTTAAAATTTTGGAAAATTTCGCCATAACCTCCTTTGTATGGGAGGGGTTGGGAAAATTCCCAAATAGCCACACGGGCGTCCCATATCAAAAAGAACAAGAAAAAGCCAAGCGGCTAGCCAACAGGCTCATAAAATCATCACCCAAACGAAAACAGTAAATGTGTACCTATTTGTCGGGCACAAAATTTTATTCCTCTTCTCTAGCCCTTTTGCTATAACTTGTTCAATAAATATGCATGTACATATATACAGTTCTTATAATTTTTCATTTCCCATTCAACTTCATATTTGATTCCATTTGGTTTAAAAACACCATTCATTCTAATGTTGCATGTATAGGCAAAAATCATATCATTAGCTAATTAATGGATATTTCAACTCACATATATTTATTTGAATGAGTGGCTATTTTTAACACTTCACATTTCAACGATTCATGCATATAATAAAAATGTGATTTTTATTGTAAAACAATTCATTTCAAAACACTGTTATTTTATATAGTTTATATCGGTGATAAAAATAGTAATTTTCTTATAAAACAATTTCTTTCAAAACGAGATTATTTTACACAGTTCATATAGTCGATAAAAGGTGATTTTTATTATCAAATGATTTATTTCAAAATATGAATACCATTCAACACATGAATTTCAAATCAACGAATGAATATCGATTCAACACATGAAGGTTTTCTATTCAATGAATAAATCTAGTTTTAGCAAATGAAAATAATTCAAACACATGAATATTATTCAAAATTTCGGTAGCATAACGGCAGGGTAGTTAAAACCGGGACCGTCCCTAGTACGGCTCCTCGCTCTACCTTAAAACCTCGCGGATTTTGACAATGGGGATCATGCATCTAGTTCGCACGCAGGCGGCATGTATATATTTATTTCATTTCCACAAACTAATCCTATGTGGTTTCAACCAAATATTTTTCAACCACAAACGGGTAGTTTTCAACCACAATCAGTCAATATCAACCACAAACAATCCCAAACACCCATTTGCTATCAATCAATTTTCACACCAATCACAATCAATAAATATCGTCCATGGTTTGTGGACGAGGGGCGTATATATATATATATATATTTATTATAGCAATTCACTTTTATTTCAACACACATATAATTTTTTTTTACAACGCATATACAACTTATACATCGAACGTACAACTTATACAACGCTTATACATGAGGTGTACAACGCTTATATAACTCATACATCGACTATATAATTTATACATCGACGTTTTCCATATTGTTTTTAAATCAAAAATCTCACATTGGGTTTCCACTCCACCAAAAATAGTAAAAGGCTCAGAAAAATATGCGGTCTCTTCTAAAATGTAGAAGGCGTCCACACAGTCATGATGTTTCCTGTTTCATCGAATTTCATTAACGAATGAAAAAGAAACGATTTTTCAAAGTTTGCAACGGTTTTAAACTGTCGAAATCAGTTAAATAATTAACAGCCGATACCTTCCTTTTGATTCAAAACTAGGTTTTGAATTATCGCGAAATCCGTGAAGCTAGAGGACGATCGGGTGCTACAGCGTCGAAGAGCTACGAACGGCGCTCAGATCGGTGGTGGTGGCGGCAATTCCGGTGGTCAGACGGCGGAGAACGACGGTGACAAAGTCGTTGACTTTGCGGGCTTCGTTCTCGAGGTAGGCGGAGGGAGAGAGGGTGGGGCCAGGTCGGATTTGAAGGGGGAAGGGAGGCGCTTCGACTGGAGGTGGTGCCGGCGGCTCTGGTGGCCTGTAGCGGCGGCGGCGGAGGAGAGAAGGAGGGGAAGCTTTATCGCCGTCTATCGAGGTGGGGGGGCGGCTGAGGATTTTTTTTCCTAAATTCTGATTGGTCGGTGGGTCTTTATAGGGGTTTTCTGACACGACCACCAATTGAAACCCAACGACTGTCGTCCCTAGCGTTTTACCCCCATTCCGAACACAATGGGATATGTTTCGTAGGCCCATTCGACTGTTTCAGTCAGTTTTCCTTCAAATTAAAATATAAAGCATTCAATATTTGATTTGAACGTACATTTCAATTTGCCAGGGTCACAAACTGATTCGAAAAATTCCAGAAAAATATAGCTAGCTATGTTTTGACGATACGGTTCCAACAAAACTAGTTTCGTCGAATTCTGAGACCGTTTGCAAAAAGGCCCATTTTTGGTCCATCCAATTTAACCGTTATTGACCAAAACACGTTTTCCTTTGCCACGCTCACATACTAGCTTCAAAAATTATGAAATTTGAAACATAGCAATAACTTCACATCCCGGATCCAACAAAAGTGGTTTCATTGAATTCCGAGGTCGTTTGCAAAATGGCCAATCTCACGGGCTATATAAATTCCATAGCGACCTTGCTGAAAATTCATTCGGCCACAACTTTAGATTTCCGCTATGAAAATTCGATTTTTCAGATTCGTTAGAAAGGTATTCACTAACAGATTTAAATATTTTTGGTTTCACTAAAATCCGTTTTGTTTTGCATCCGGTACAGTCCGACAAAGTTTGAATTCAAATTTTGAAACTACAGCGCCATTTCGGGCCTTGTTTATAATTATAATTAATTATATTCGTTTTCAATTGTCGATTCAAACTCAGTTTCCATTGCCATTATCTAAAATATTTATTTTAAATATTTAAAATCCATTATTTTAGCCAATTTAAAATTTTTAAATTGGTTCAGATTTTCTGGGTCGTTACAATCTCCCCCACTTAAAACTTTTCGTCCCCGAAAAGGAACAAAGTCGAAAGTGGTTTGATAAATCTACAATCACACAATACAACAACCAATCAAATTGTTTTTAACCTTTCAAGAATATACTGATCAACTTCTATATTCCCTTAAAAATCATTCATAGTATAGAATAAATAGTGTACATCCATGGGAAGAAAATAGCAACAGGATAGAGAATTAAATGGTAATGCAAAGTGTGGTAAATGCACCTTGCACCGGAGTCAATCAGAGATATCTACTCGGCATCTTGGATAAGCTTTCTGAATGCTCTCCTCCATTTCCCAAGTACAATCTCGCGGATCCCCACTCCATTGCACTTTGACTAAGTGAACCTTCTTGTTCCTCAGCTCTTTGGTTTCTTTGCCGATAATCTTTAGTGGCTCTCTTCTCACAACCAATTCTGGAGTAATTTCAATGTCCTGCTGAGCTGCTTCTTCCACGATCAAGTCTGGATCATGAACGTGCTTTCGAAGTTAAGATATATGAAATACATCATGAACTCCAGGCAACCAGTCAGGCAGTTTGACCCTATAAACGAGAGTTCCGATCCGTTCCAGAATAGGAAACGGACCAATAAATTTGGGCGCTAACTTTCCAGTTTTACCGAACCGGATTACTCCTCTCATCGGCGATACCTTCAAATATACATAGCTGCCAACTTCAAAGGATATATCTCTTCTTCTCCTATCGGCATAGCTCTTTTGTTGAGCGGCAAGTAATCGCTTCTTAATGAAATCGACTTTGTCGGCAGCTTCTCGGATCATATCTGGACCCAACACAAGTCTATTACCGGGTTCGACCCAACAAGCAGGAGATCGGCACGGTCTACCATACAATGCTTCGAATGGCGACATTGTCAGACTCGCCTGGTAGCTGTTGTTATAAGAGAATTCAGCCAAATGCAGATGGTCTTCCCACGATCCACCGAAATCTATAACACAAGCCCGCAATAGATCTTCTAAAATACGATTCACCCTCTCAGTCTGACCGTCTGTCTGAGGATGATAAGCGGTGCTTAAGTTTAACTTCGTTCCCAGCTCGACTTGAAATGCCTCCCATAATTTGCTATTGAATATTGTATCCCTATCACTGACTATACTGAGCGGCACTCCATGTAGTCTAACTATTTCCTTGAAGTATATCTGCGCCAGACTCTGAGCAGTTCTATTTGATCTGACAGGTATGAAATGGGCGGTCTTCGTGAAGCGATCTACGATCACCCAAATACTGTCATTCCCTTTTCTGGTTCTGGGCAGACCATCAATGAAATCCATAGAAATATGTTCCCATTTCCAACCCGGAACTTCTAGCGGTTGTAATAATCCAGCCAATTTCTGTTGGTCACTCTTGACTAGCTGGCAAGTAGGGCATCGGCTAACATATAAGGAAATGTCCCTTTTCATCGACTTCCACCAGAAAGTGCGTTTGATGTCATTATACATTTTGCTTACTCCCGGATGGATACTGAGTTTTGACTTGTGGCATTCATCCAGAACTTCTTTTCGAAGCTCAGGAATGTTAGGAACACATTTCGACCTTTGAGCCTTAGAACCCCATCATTATCAACTTGAAAGCTCGAGGGTTCGCCTTGTTGAATTATCTCTCTGATCTTCTGAATGAAGTAATCATCCTTCTGAAGAGCAGATATTTTATCTAGCAATGAAGTCGTGATAACAAAGCTGACGATCATTACATTCTTTCGGCTCAGCGCATCGGCCACGACATTGGCTTTTCCTGGAGTGTATAAAATTTCAAAGTCATAAGCTACAAGAAACTCCAGCCAACGTTGCTAACTCAGAATCAGGTCTTTCTGAGTGAACAGATACTTTAACGACTGGTGGTCTGTAAACAGTTCAAATCTCTCACCCAGAAGATAGTGCCTCCAGATTTTCAAAGCGAACACAATAGCCAATAACTCAAGATCATGAGTTACGTAGTTTTTCTCGTGCGGCTTCAATTGACGGCTAGCATAAGCAATCACTTGGCCTCTTTGCATTAACACTGCGCCAAGGCCTTCTCTAGAAGCATCAGTCCAGAATTTTAGATCTTGGTTACCATCGATGATGGTTAACACTGGAGCTGTCGTTAGCCTTAACTTTAGCTCTTCAAAAGCCTCCTCACTTTCTGGAGTCCATTTGAATTTAGAGTGCTTCTTGGTAAGCTTCGTTAAGTGACCAGATATCTTCGAAAAGTTTTTAACGAACTTCCGATAATAGCTAGCCAATCCGAGAAAACTGCGGACTTCAGTGGGGGTGCTGGGCTGTTTCCAGTTTTGAATAGCTGTGATTTTGCTTGGATCCACAGCAATTCCTTCCTTCGATACGACGTGGCCCAGAAATTTCACTTCATCTTGCCAGAATATACATTTGGAAAACTTTGCTTTCAATACATTCCTTCTGAGGATTTCTAGAACCTGTTCCAGATGCTTTTCATGTTCGGCCTTTGATTTAGAGAAGATTAGAATATCGTCAATGAAAACCAAAACAAATTTATTCAAAACCCCTCTAAACACCATATTCATTAGATCGACGAAGTAAACTGGAGCGTTACATAAGCCGAACGGCATTACTAACCACTCGTAGAATAAGTCGGGGCCTCTGAACGCTGTCATTGGAACACACTCTTCGGCAAATCGAAGTTGATGGAAGCCTGTAGCTAGGTCCATTCATGAAAATACTTGTGCTCCATTTAATCGATCCAACAAATCATCTATCCGCGGCAATGGATACTTGTTCTTTATGGTCTTCTTGTTCAGATCATGATAATCCACACATAGACGCAGAGTACCGTCAGATTTTGAGACAAACACCACTGCTGCTACCCAATCAGAGAAACTAGGCCTGATCAGACCCTTCCATACCAGATGTCGTGTTTGATTGTCTAATTCCTCTTTCTCTTTCAAGGACATTCTTCGAATAGCGTGAACTACCGGCCTTGCGTTAAGAATCAAAGCAATTTTGAAATCTATTTCTCTTTGCGGAGGTAAGCGAGCAACTTCTTCAAACACATCCGCATAATTTTTTACGACAGGAATATCTTTGACTAGGTCGAGAATATTCTCTGTGACTTCAGGGACATTTCCTATTTGGGCTGGGGAAACATTCAAAGCTGCCTAGAAGTCTTTTCTATTAGTATTCTGACCTTCACAGGGAATGGTTATATAATCACCTGATTTAATCTTCGCCTTTACGACTCTATCGGCGCATTTAACTTCAGCTTCATATCTGGTCAACCAGTCTAATCCCAAGATAAGATCAAACTCCTTAAAATTCATGACGGCTGCGATGGTAGGAAACCGATATCGAGAAAAGGAAACCGACACTCCTCAAATCCAACTGAGATCTATGGAACCCCCAACCGGATTCTGGACAGTCATTGGTTCCTTCAGCTTTTTCAAATTCAAATCCAGCTTCTTAGCTGCATCTTTGGCGATGAAACTTCGCGACGCGCCGGTGTCAAACAGTACTTTAACTGGGATGTCTTTGACAGTTAGCGTGCCTTCTAAAACATCTGGCCTTTCCTGAATAGCCGATGGCTCAGAAGCTTCTGCTATTTCATTTATTTGAACCACATTGGTCTTTTTTAACAGCCAGCAATTCTTCGCAATATGACCCGGCTGGTGGCACTTATGACATCCTCTGCCCTCGTGAACCCTTTTATTAGATTTAGATACTTCCTTCTTTTGCTTCTTTTAAAGATTTGCATTTTCCTTGCAAATGCCCCTGCTTATGGCAGTTATTGCATATGGCAGTCGTTACTGGTTCCTTCTCAGATTTAGCCCATTTTCTCTTAGCACTGGGCTTCTTACTGACCTCTGACGTTGTTCTGGCCTCGGGACGATCAGTTTCTGACTTTGTTTTGTCACTAGAACAGACTTCTTCTTCGTCGCGCAACATTCCTTTCTTATGGAGATCTTCATACTGATAAGCCATGTATATCATTTCAGAAAAAGGAAGCTTCACATTCCTCATTACACTATTCAGATATCTCCTTTGCAGGCCATGAATAAATCTCAGATTTTTCCTCTTTGGGTCTTAAATCAGATGAGGAGCAAAGTGAGCAAGTTCGCTGAATTTCTTATGATATTCGGGACCGGTCATGTCACCTTGTATTAGATAAGAAAATTCATCACACAATCTCTCGGTTGCTTCGGGAGGAGTAAATCTTTCTAGGAAAATCACTTTGAATCTGTCCCAGGTGATATCACCTTCTGGATTATCTTTGATGATTGCTTCCCACCAGATTAAAGCTTCTTCTTTGAGCGCCCAAGATGCTACTAGCCTTTTCTGGTCATCCCTCAGCTGGATACGCTCGAAAATTCTTTCTGCGGAACTCACCCAAGCTTAAGTTTGAATTATAGATTCATTGCCCGAGAACTGTGCTCCGTTCAGATTTCGATATCTCTTTAATAGAGCCTCTAGATCGGGTTCTGCATTTCTCCTGTTTCTGACACTCATTTTTCTAGTACTTCTGCAATTAGCAGATCAAGTGTCAGGTCACAGAAAAGGTATTTTAAAATATAGAGACAAATACTTCAAATGTAAATGTGTCTATCGAGGTGTAATTTCATTCTACTTTACTCATACTAGGATATTGCTGATCCTATCTGTATAGAGTTACCGGTCCTAGAACACTACTAGTTCTATTTCTGACGAGTTCGTTCAAATGTTATATTCCAGAACTAACCTTAACCAAAGCTCTGATACCACGTTGAGACGACCCCAAATCCCGTACTGACGGAGACAAGGGTAATCTTTGGAATATAACACAGAAACAGATAATAACAGAACAGAATTAAATAAATACACCAGATAATGAACAAAACAATATACTGGATAAAAGTAATCATCAGAGTTACACAGTATACAGGATCTTACTTAGTACAAACACAGTTCAGCTATACATAAATGTCTACAGTGGAAAACAAACAAAATATGTACAATAGGAGCTGAACAGCATAAAAAGAGATAAATGATAGAATCCATCTTCAGCTCCAGCTATCCAGAAAGAACCAGCTAAACCTGAATACAAGGCTGCCCGTGTAGAAAAAGGGGCACCCGAGTTTGAGAGTGAAACAAACTACGAGTCAGTCATGAGACTGGTATGAGAAATCTATTCAACACATATATAATATGGCTAATCACAGGACCACGCCACTTTCGTGGAATGGGTTTACTCCATGGGATTGCCAGTGCTTTAAAACAAATCTTTCTTTTAGACATCGCTATGCTTTTTATAAAAATGAAGTCGTTATAAAACTCAGTTCCTATCACACAATGCAATGCAAACCGGAGGATAGAATTTTTACCCTATAACGGCCAAAATATGCTTGATACGAATAAAACAAAGGCATTTGATATTATTGCTAGTGTTTAAATGTTTTGAAAACAATTTCAAATCATAACTATCAATCATAGATGGCATGGGCACCATATATCATGTCGCCATATATATATACAATCAAAACCGCACGATGTCGTATTTGGAAATTGGATTTCCGTCATGAACCAAGGCAAAAGATAGTCCTTACCGAATTCGAGACAATCTAGCCCATGTCTCAGGCCCAGACTCAGGTGGGCCCTTGGATCGTCAGGGCCGGTCCACCGATGTGGATTATTATGCCTGAACACTACGTTTCTCCGCCCTTTGGGGCGTAAACGAGCCAACGAATGACTCCATCGGACCCGGATCGTCCGATCAAACCGAGGCGCCTCGCAACAGCAACAACCACATAGGTGAAAAGTATATAAATGTCAGGGCTGGTAGGTCACTGACACCACCCTAGCTAGAAAGAAACGCATGCCCTCCCTGAGGTCCTTCTCCCGTTTCTGGTTCATAACGGGGTGTGAGGCTCGCGAATTTACGTTATACACAAAGCTACGCCACACAGGCGGTGCTTTGATCATCACCACAAGACTTTATTTTTCAACAGAAGCCCTGATCACTGCATCTTAGCATGCCACACAGGCAATTCATGCCTTGCGACTGATGTCCATCGATATACAACCTCTGAGCTCGTGTGTCTCAGAGAAGGGCGTTAAGCAAAAGAATAAATTCTCCGCCGCCAAACAGATGTATATTTAATAGAGATCAATCAACACAGAATAAAATCCAATGTCAAACACACAGTCCATTTACAAGTCCGTTCTGGGTCTGAACGAAACTGGAGGCACTAAGTACCTCGCAAACCCATCGATCACCACGTACGTCTGAACGATCACCACTCATTATCCATATTTCGGGATGCCTCCCAATCAGGACCTCGGTTACCATCCAAACGAGGTGAAGATCTCCAGTCTTAGACCACCGTTTTCATCTTCGACTTTCAATCGTCGGTCAATTATTTGAAATGAGGATTAACTCGGCCTTCTCAAATAATTCCCGTACATTTAGAATTTCAAATCAATTTACTTTAATGGTTAAATCATTCGACAACAGCAATTTTGTTCTTTAATGTACTTTTCACACCAAACACATTCAACCATCAAATACTACATAAATCGAGCAAATTCAGTTTATTTCCAGTCCATATTGTTGATGGTATTTTATAACGATTTATTGCTATTTTTATTTATTTTAAAATAGCCAATTTATTCAAAACGACGCTTCGGGCCATAATGCGGTCGTGGAGCTGTTTTTCTTCAGATTTGATTTAAACATATCTGAAAATCTAACCGTTGGATCTTCACAAAATTTACATCATTAGAAAGGTCTTTTCAAAACGAATCCAACGGTTCCAGTTTCGGGAAAATCCGACGGTCGGATCTCCCGGTACAATCGTTTGAAGTTTTGATTTCAAAATACGAACTACGGCGTCGTTATTCGATTAAATATAATTATATTTATATATATAAATATAATCGTTTCTGGCGCTGTTTTTCTTCAGATTTGAATTAAACATTCTAGACAATCCAACCGTTGGATTTTTACAAAGTTGGTGCCGTTGGAAAGATTTTTCCAACGCGAACCCGACGGTTGCGGTTTCGGGAAAATCCAATGGTCGGATTTCCCGCACTAGTTGTTTGAAATCACGGTTTCAAAATACGAACTGCACGGCCACGTTTCGTTTTAAATTTTATTTATATTTATATATTTATATAAATATAGTTCATTCAAAATTTCCTATATCGTTTTTTACTTCAAATATTTCACTAACGCCTTAAAATTTTGGAAAATTTCGCCATAACCTCCTTTGTACGGGAGGGGCTGGGAAAATTCCCAAATAGCCACACGGGCGTCTCATATCAAAAAGAACAAGAAAAAGCCAAGCGGCTAGCCAACAGGCTCATAAAATCATCACCCAAACCAAAACAGTAAATGTGTACCTATTTGTCGGGCATAATATTTTATTCTTCTTCTCTAGCCCCTTTGCTATAACCTGTTCAATAAATATGCATGTACATATATACAGTTCTTATCATTTTTCATTTTCCATTCAACTTCATATTTGATTCCATTTGGTTTAAAAACACCATTCATTCTAATGTTGCATGTATAGGCAAAAATCATATCATTAGCTAATTAATGGATATTTCAACTCACATATATTTATTTGAATGAGTGGCTATTTTTAACACTTCACATTTCAACGATTCATGCATATAATAAAAATGTGATTTTTATTGTAAAACAATTCATTTCAAAACACTATTATTTTATATAGTTTATATCGGTGATAAAATTAGGATTTTTCTTATAAAACAATTTCTTTCAAAACGAGATTATTTTACACAGTTCATATAGTCGATAAAAGGTGATTTTTATTATCAAATGATTTATTTCAAAATATGAATACCATTCAACACATGAATTTCAAATCAACGAATGAATATCGATTCAACACATGAAGGTTTTCTATTCAATGAATAAATATAGTTTTAGCAAATGAAAATAATTCAAACACATGAATATTATTCAAAATTTCGGCAGCATAACGGCAGGGTAGTTAAAACCGGGACCGTCCCTAGTACGGCTCCTCTCTCTACCTTAAAACCTCGCGGTTTTTGACAATGGGGATCATGCATCTAGTTCGCACGCAGGCGGCATGTATATATTTATTTCATTTCCACAAACTAATCCTATGTGGTTTCAACCAAATATTTTTCAACCACAAACGAGTATTTTTCAACCACAATCAATCAATATCAACCACAAACAATCCCAAACACCCATTTGCTATCAATCAATTTTCACACCAATCACAATCAATAAATATCGTCCATGGTTTGTGGACGAGGGGCGTATATATATATATATTTATTATAGCAATTCACTTTTATTTCAACACACATATAATTTTTTTACAATGCATATACAACTTATACATCGAACGTACAACTTATACAACGCTTATACATGAGGTGTACAACGCTTATATAACTCATACATCGACTATATAATTTATACATCGTCGTTTTCCATATTGTTTTTAAATCCGAAATCTCACATTGGGTTTCCACTCCACCAAAAATAGCAGAAGGCTCAGAAAAATATGCGGTCTCTTCTAAAATGTAGAAGGCGTCCACACGGTCATGATGTTTCCTGTTTCATCGAATTTCGTTAACAAATGAAAAAGATACGATTTTTCAAAGTTTGCAACGGTTTTAAACTATCGAAATCAGTTAAATAATTAACAGCCGATACCTTCCTTTTGATTCAAAACCAGGTTATGAATTATCGCGAAATCCGTGAAGCTAGAGGACGATCGGGTGCTGCAGCGTCGAATAGCTACGAACGGCGCTCAGATCGGTGGTGGTGGCGGCAATTCCGGTGGTCAGACGGCGGAGAACGACGGTGACAAAGTCGTTGACTTTGCGGGCTTCGTTCTCGAGGTAGGCGGAGGGAGAGAGGGTGGGGCCAGGTCGGATTTGAAGGGGAAGGGAGGCGCTTCGACTGGAGGTGGCGGCGGCGACTCTGGTGGCCTGTAGCGGCGGCGGCGGAGGAGAGAAGGAGGGGAAGCTTTATCGCCGTCTATCGGGGGGGCTGAGGATTTTTTTTTCTAAATTCTGATTGGCCGGTGGGTCTTTATAGGGGTTTTCTGACACGACCACCAATTGAAACCCAACGACTGTCGTCCCTAGCGTTTTACCCCCATTCCGAACACAGTGGGATATGTTTCGTAGGCCCATTCGACTGTTTCAGACAGTTTTCCTTCAAATTAAAATATAAAGCATTCAATATTTGATTTGAACGTACATTTCAATTTGCCAGGGTCACAAACTGATTCGAAAAATTCCAAAAAAATATAGCTAGCTATGTTTTGACGATACGGTTCCAACAAAACTAGTTTCGTCGAATTCTGAGACCGTTTGCAAAAAGGCCCATTTTTGGTCCATCCAATTTAACCGTAATTGACCAAAACATGTTTTCCTTTGCCACGCTCACATACTAGCTTCAAAAATTATGAAATTTGAAACCTTGCAATTACTTCACATCCCGGATCCAACAAAAGTGGTTTCGCCGAATTCCGAGGTCGTTTGCAAAATGGCCAATCTCACGGGCTATATAAATTCCATAGCGACCTTGCTGAAAATTCATTCGGCCACAACTTTAGCTTTCCGCTATGAAAATTCGATTTTTCAGATTCGTTAGAAAGGTATTCACTAACAGATTTAAATATTTTTGGTTTCACTAAAATCCGTTTTGTTTTGCATCCGGTACAGTCCGACAAAGTTTGAATTCAAATTTTGAAACTGCAGCGCCATTTCGGGCCTTGTTTATAATTATAATTAATTATATTCGTTTTCAATTGTCGATTCAAACTCAGTTTTCGTTGCCATTATCTAAAATATTTATTTTAAATATTTAAAATCCATTATTTTAGCCAATTAAAAATTTTTAAATTGGTTCAGATTTTCTGGGTCGTTACACCACACTTGAGTCTGGCTGTGTCCTCACAGTCGTTAATCAGACATATCTTAGTGAAAGGGAAAGAAAATAAGAGGGTAAGCACGGCTTACCGGATACGCGTGCATAAAATATGCAGTCATCGAATAGATGAACCATTCCACAATGGACCAATGGATTGACCTCATTAAGATTATGAGACATAGCTTAAGAACAGAAAACCAAATTATAAAGGGTTTTATGTTATGTTTCAGATTTGGAAAAAAATATTTGTTTTTTCAAAAGTTTGAGTTGCTAATTTTAAAATTTTGAGCTTATAATTGATCCTAAAATCAAATTGAATTTCTGTAGCGACTAAACAGAAGTCAATTAGCCGGGGTTCAGTAAAAGTTTCAAAACAAAGTTTGATTTGTTCAGATGATGTATAAATTGAAAGATGTGTGCATCATTCTCACCCCCACACTTGTTTTGAGAAATATTGTTCAGCTTTGCTTTGATATTTGAAATTTTGTTGACTAAAGGTTCATTCGTAAACCTAAAGTTAAAACCAAACAAATGAATTTTCAATAAATCTCAAAATTGTGTTTTATCAAAAACCTTGTTACTCCAAAAAGAGTTCATATACTGCAGAAATTTATTATTGAAAAACAAATGATCACAGTGAGGTTCAGTTGAAACGATCAAGTCGCAAGGAGTTTCAACTATTTTAGAAAAATCGTCATTGTATTTAAGATCACATTCAACAGTTTATTGTTTTCAACCTCAAGAATTTCAAAATTTTCAACTGTTTCATTTTCAGACCCAACATCTTTATCATCAACCAGTTTAAGAAGTTTTTGCTCATCAAAGTCGTCCTCACTTAAACAGTCGTTACCAACTTCATCATTTCTTTCAAGTTGATAATCTAAAGTTGCTTAATTTTCAAAATTTTCAGAATTTGAGAGAGGAAGATCAAATTGAATATTGACGTCTTCGTTTTCAAGAGAAATTAAATTCAAGTCAATTATAGAAATTTCAACATTTTCATTAAGATTTTCATCAATTCCAAAAGTTGTTAGTTGAAGATCGTTAATTGTGGTAGAAGGTGGATTATCATTTAACTCATCACATGTTGAAATTTTATTTTGTTGGTTACGTTGTTTAAAGTATGTTTCAATTACTAATCCATGTGGTTATCGAAAATTTCGTTCATTTTCTCAACAAAATCAAATTTATAATTATTTACATGAGAATTTGAAATTGTTGAGAACAAAAATCGTTATCACACCATTTATTGAAATTATATCCATTGCCAAAATCATTTGAAAAGTAATTCACATTTCCATTTTGAATTTGAAATTCATTTTGGAGTTTGAAATTGATTTGGTTGGGGTTATAATCAAAATCGTTTGAGTTTGGAAGTGAATTCGAATTTTGATTATTTGGAAAACTTTGATCTAAATCATTGCGCTAGTGTTAATTACACTATTCATTTATTTTTGATTTTGTTGTGTGCTCATTTCATGTAAAGATTCAATATTTGTTTTCAAAGTTGAGGGTTGAACTTTGAAATTATTCAAAAAGTTTTCAGCTTGAAATTCATTCTAATTTGAATTTTAACCAAAATCAATTAAATTTTGAAAAGAATTGCAATTTTGGTTACATGGGGAAGCGTGCATATACTTGAAGAAGAGTGTTTGTCGTCGAAAAATCAGTTGCAAAACTTTTGGTTCTAAAGAAACTCTTAAATAAATATGTTAAAATTAACATCTTCGGGTTATATGAATACAAGTCTAGGCCAGGTTCAGACAGGGGTTACCAGTGTGCAATGAATCACTGTAGAAACATGGCTGAAGGTTTAAGAACTTGTTTGAGTTCTAAACTCTATCGTTCCTTAGACACCTAAGAGAGTATCAATCCTAATTGTCAATTTAACAAATATTTTGTCCTATGAGCTTTGGGGAATCCTCGATTCGATTTCAAAAATAATTTGTTTAAAAAACGAACTTTTCAGTTTATCCCACATTCGTTTTAATATTTCTAACCACAAATCAACAGGCAAAGTAATCAATCACAGAACAGTCACATAATAATAAATTGCAGAAATAGAATTTATACAAGTAAGTCGCGACACCTACCCGAAATCTTTACAAGCAATTTTCATATATTTTTCAAGTAGCAGCAGACCCTGTAGAGTTTAGAAATTTTTACAATGGGGTACGACAGCCCGTCCAAAAAATTTGAGTAACGTCTATGCTTCAAACTCGACTATTTTCAATCAAATCAACCTCTAATTCCGTTTTTCTTTGCTTGACGATGTTCCTTGACGTTTGATATGATTTTTCTTTTTCTTTTAATCTACAGGATAAGATCTACCACCCAAAACAATGTTCTCACAATTAAACCGGCTTCGATAACAAACAGGAATATTACACCCTCATTCTCAAAAGGAATAAAAATAAATAAAATTATGCAAAACAATCCCTTTCTCTGTTTGAAATTAGGAACAAGTCGCACTGCAATCAAAGAGAATCGCGCACTCAAATGAAAGGCACCCAGATATCCAAATATACTGCTCAGAAAAAGGAAATCACGGTATAAATCCGGTTGAAATCATGGTATATGAAAAAAGGAAATCACGTTATAAACCAAGGGTAATTCTGGTTGAAACCAAAAGTATAACACCCCACATCCGTTAGTGTCACTCACAAAGGGAATGCACTAAGTTCTGTGGAGCATTTAGGGTAAAAGATGCAGATAAATTACAAGACTGACAGAAATTAAACAGCGGAAAATAAAACTTTGCTTTATTGATAAAATAGTTTGTACAATGATTTCTTTACAATATCAGAGTATCATCTGTCTTACAAAATAAAGAAGCATGAAACAACATTTATATTCCCTAATTTAGCAAGAGCCAGCCATAGCATCTGAAAAGAGAATCCAAGCAAAACTTCGACAAATCTTCAAGCTGGGAAAGAGTGACAGTCCAACTTAACCTGAGCTATACTATCCCCTCCTTTACTACCTGGGGGGGGGGAACGGAAGAAAAGAAGACGAAAGAAAAACAGAGTCAGACATAAAGCCTGAGTAAGTTCAGTAACTTCTAGCATTTGAACATGGAAAAACAAAACGACATGAATTAACTGAATACAAGATAACACCATGACGATAGGGTCAGAAAGATTAGACAGGATAATCACAAGATATGCTAAGCTAAGATAAACTGGATATGCTCTAATACTTTCGCCGCTTCGCTATTTCCTTGTTATACTGATTTCTATATCTCTGCACCACCTATCTAGTGTCCCAACTAGTAACGATAACGTGATCCCAATCCGTGTATTTTCCATTTGCCTTCAGGCATACATTTATTATTTGTTACCTAGATCTAATCTAGGGTTTTCTATCATGTGCTTTCTAGATTCAACTAGAGTTTACGCTATCTGCTGAACGCTTCTCGGATTCAGGGTTTATGCCACCTAGTCCAACTAGGGATTATGCTACCTGTCGAACGATGCCCCCAAGTCTAGGACACACTACCTAGAGTGGTATATGTTCCTATACTTCCCCACGCATGTATCGCGAATCGTTATCGCTTGTCTAGATGCACATGTCCTGTAATGTGCGGCCCGAGACCTATGGCAGGGCAAATCAAGAAACACAGAACTCGGTCGGGAGCTTTCAGATATCTACCGATGCAGATGATAAGGTCTGTTTTATTCCAGTGGCTATGGTCCCACTCGACCCCTCCCTCAACTAATGAAAGGCACACCTTGAAAAATGAGAACTATACGCAGGCCCCCTATGCCCCACTAACCTATGGCCATCCTCACCAATAACTAGATAGCAAGTATATGGTCTTTTGGATTTCTCTGCCTTTCCGCTTCACGTATCTCGACTGACTCAAGATGGATGTAGACGACGAGTTGCTATCACAGGGCTACTGTTTTCTCGCCGAATCACGCTGGTCCATCCTAGTCTTTAGGTTGCCATATCTTGCAACCAAGGCATACCCCTGGTTCTTCGAACGCAGACCTTAAACTCTGTGAGCCCAGGAGGATCATTTGCAGCCTCACAGAGTGATACCAAGAGTACCCTCACATCCCCTCGAAGCCTCGGGCTTCGTAACCCAATTCGTTGGAGCCTTCTTTTTTACTCAGACGGACATTCGCTCCTTCCCGTGTTATACTAAGAATTACTACTTAGCTTTACTAACTAAGGTTTACCACTTAGTTTCCAGAATTGTTGTTTTCTTAACTAAGGTTTACTACTTAGCTCCTTTTAACTAAGGTTTACTACTTAGTTCTCTTTCCCATCAATTTGGATTGGTTAAGTGTCATTAGTCAATTCAAGCTAACTTAACCCTCTTCATTTATCCTGTTAAACTGGTTAAGTGTTATCAGTAATTCATGTTGGCTTAACCCTAACACAAACCAAGTTATATTGGTTAAGTATTTCTTATTACTTAACCCTACCCATTCATCCTGTATTGGTTAAGTGTTCCTTTTTAACTTAGCCTTGCCCGTCTGTTTTAACTAACATGTTATTAATGGTTAAGTATTATCCCTTCATGTTTTAAACTTAACCCTATTCCTTTATCACAATCTGATGGTTAAGTGCTCAAGTTTACTTAACCCTACGGTCTAGTCCATCTAACATATCAAATTGGCTAAGTGTATTAAATTTTACTTAACCCCAGCCTCTAGTCTAGCTAACATGTTAATTTGGAAAGTGTATTAACTTTACTTAACCCCGCCTTCTAGTCTAGTTAACATGTTAATTTGGCTAAGTGTTTTCTTAGTTACTTAACCCCTACAAATCTTGTCTTGTTACCATGTTAAGTTGGTTAAGTGTCCCTATGGACTTAGCCCTCCCATTCTAGCTTAACTGTGTTAAGTTGGTTAAGTGTTCCTATGGACATAACCCTCCCATTCTAGCTTAACTGTGTTAAGTGTCTGTATGAACCTAACCCCACCCACCGGTCTGGTTATCATGTTGAATTGGTTAAGTGTCATGGTTAACTTAACCCTACCATTCTTGTTCTAGCTTTAACTAAATAAATTAAAGCCGCGACCACTCACATTAGACAAATATTGTTGCGAATACTGGATGTGTCGGTTGGTTCCGGGCAGGTTTACATCGCAACTTAATCTAACCTCGGGTTAGGCATATTCGTGTTTTCTAAGTTCAAAAGGGTTTTTGATTAATTTTCAAATCAGGTTTCGAAAGTAACCATCCCGTCTGTCGGATCTGTTAGGGATAGCTAGGGAGAGCAGGAAACTTGTATTTTCCAAACCCAAGCCTAGACACTATCCTCTCTGTCACCCTAGAACTTTCTGGTGTATGTATTATTAAAAGAGATGTCATTAATAAACCTTTCTTTTGTATATAAATAAATTGTTAACAATTTATCCTCAAAGTTTAACCACTTATCCTCAAAGTCCATTTTCCCTTTTTAAAATAAATTTGGCCTATACCCTATACATTTGCCATGCCTACTAATGGACTTGTATTCTAGGCCCAAATCTTGATTTTCCTATCTTACAGTTTATAGCAATTTAGATCCAACACCCCCATTTACAGTTCATGCCAAAACTAGATTTTATATTCTAGTTTACAGTTTATGCCAAACTAGATTTCATATTCTAGTTCACCGTTTATGCCCAAAAATTAATTTGCATACCAACTACCTATTTTATGGCCCATTTAACCCTTTACCATTTACACCCAATGTATGTAAATTATGC
This sequence comes from Allium sativum, assembly GCA_030737875.1. Taxonomy (NCBI): domain Eukaryota; kingdom Viridiplantae; phylum Streptophyta; class Magnoliopsida; order Asparagales; family Amaryllidaceae; genus Allium; species Allium sativum. The sequence continues at coordinate 323,727,784 of CM060920.1, read as the reverse complement.
TAATATACTTATCATGCTTAATTTAGCCACCCAATTCTGATTTAGTATTCTATTTTCAGTTCATGTCAAAACTAGACTTGTTATTCTAATTTTCATCTTAAGCGTCATGCTATAATGCATGTTCCCAAATTATGCCAATTTCCAAGTCTAGTCAATTTCATGTTTTTCCCCAAAACGTATTCCCATCGTTCGTATAATCGTGATTCAACCTAGATCATAAATAAAGCTAGATTCTTCGATAAAAGGGAATGAACCAAAATGCCATGAAAGGACGGACATAACAACTGGCATAAGATGATAATTCACAGGCATATAGATTACGACATGAAAAGGGTTGAATAGTATAGATTCAAGAACATGGGTAGACCTAAATTAATAGGTAAATTCCCATGATCAAGATCTAAGAATAAACTGAAATAGAAAGTCAAGCCTAGGTCCAATATAATGCCAGTTTGGGGTACAACATGGTTTTGTAACTACAGTTTCATGGGCATAAATAATAATCTTATATCCATAGTCATAGGCAATAAATCCTCATAGTTAATGAATCACACTCATAGGCGATGTTCATAGTCAAAGGAAAATAGTTCTCACAGTCATGAGTCACAGTCATAGGCAATGTTCATAGTCAAAGAGGCATATGGTTTTAAGGTCCATAGTTTCATAGTCACAGTCTTATTTGTCCTCGAATCATAACAGTTCTTAATTAGGTCCAAGAGTATAAGCACTGATTCGAATAGAAAGATTTGGCATATTCTTTTATTCCTTTAATTTCATGTCACGAGTAGAGAAAACGTTCAAATCTAAAAAGTAACCGACTTACAGAGGTTAGATTAGATTCGTAGAAAAACAGTTGTTGAAGTCGTTTGAATCTTCACTTGAATCCTAGCTTGTTTTGAATCTCCTCTTGAAAGTCTTGAGCAACATTTCCTCGTCTTGATTTATTTTATATATTATTTTATTTATACATTTTCTCAGAGGCAGCATAAGGATAGAAAAGAATTGTGAATAGAAAAGGAGACTAGGGCTGTTTATATAGTGTAGAAGTCAACGAATCTGGTCAGAATAGCGTCTAGATACAGAAAAACGAACCAGGCTGCAGATCTGGAAAAAGTGGGGAGGTCGACCCCTAGGTCGACTACCCAGTCGACCTGGGTCTTGGGCGGGAAAATTCCCGCCCAGCCCAATCTGGGTCCGATTTTGAATTTTGAACTCGTTTTCTGACCTGTTCGAATTTTAAATCGAATTCTGAAACTTCTGAGGACCATAACTCCTTCATACGGAGTCCGATTAACGCAAACTTGGACTCTATCTCATGCAGAATTCCAAGACGAACGCAATGGCACAGCCCGTTTCCCTTGATTTTGATTATAAAATTTAATTCTGCCTTGATTTGTGAATCTTCGTGTCACAGAATTACGGGGTGTTACATTCTCCCCCACTTAAAAGGATTTCGTCCCCGACATCTTCAAGTTAGGAAGAATGTGTCCTACCATCCAATCACCCATCTACTCAACCATTCAATCATGGGCATTCATTGTCCTTAAAAGATTTCTAATGCTTTCATGTTCATATGCATAGTGTGTGTATATGTCTTTATGTAATGCAAAATCAGGCGGTCTACTGATTAAGTTGACCTCCTTAATGCGAATCATGTCAGTGCTATGCGTCCAATCATGTATGCAAGCATCCCTAGTTATGTGAATACTACATGTGTGCATAGCCATTCATCCATATGCAACATCCATATGATAACATATCAATTTCAACTTATAAACAAATACATATCTGTAAATGCAATATGAAAGTGTCCGAATTGATCTAGTGCCTAATACATATGCATATGCATTCACCAGCAACCATTAGCAACCACTCGCAACCATCAACCATAACATGTCTCAAATACATGTTTACATCCATTGGCTTCTACCTAAGGGTCGAAGATATGACCTAGAGGATATACTTTGGAAAGAGAGAAACAATTATGCATAAAGCTCCTACAAAAAAAAGAAATCAAGGATGCACCCTTAAGGAAAAGGGTATGTTGCTAGTATCTAGCCTTCTTGAGCTTTACTCCACTGTATCTTAACTAATTTAACTTCACGATTGTGAAGTTTCCGATCTCCATTTCCAAAATAAACAGATGTCAATCACGGTACCAAGTGTATGTACTAAGATGATTAGAGGCCTCCCTCTTATCCACCATGCCATAACTATAAGGGTCGTAAGGTCACTACGTGCTTTTTTGGAGTGCCTGCCACAACTATTCATCTCTCACGCAAACCATCCTAGTCGAACTTGACATTCCTCAAGTACAAGCCCCAAAGGCCTAAACTAATATCAGACAAGCACCCAAGGAATATCTCCTCCGAATTTAGACGATCTACGTGAGATGATATAAGCAAACTCGATAGCTATTCTCAAATCCCTACTAACCAAAAATAAACTGGTCGGACCACCAATTAGATTTGAGACTCTAGTGGAACCTTTCTATTATACAAGTACTATGGTGCAGAGACTCAACTATGGAAGTGGATATGAACAAATGCGAAGCGCTAAAACCAAAGGAAAGAGTACGAACTGCAAAACTAGACTCTTTCAACAGAACTTTACTACCTTTCTCCAAGGTACGCTTGGTGGTGAAAGTATGTACTTGCCCTTCTGAAAATCTTGTTCCTCGTTCTTGCCCTTGTCCTTAATTATATGCCATATTATACCCTAGTAAAGATACTTCCTCTTGTCTTAGGTTTTATAATTTCTTCCTCCTTCGTGAGCTAAATCTACCTCCATGAATTCCTTATCCTTGGGTTGAGCTCCTTGGCCAAACTCCTCATCCTCCTCCGTGTGTAATCATGTTGACAAATCTCTCAAAAGCTGCTTCCATCGTACATAAAACCCTATAAGCTTGAAAGAAAACTGGCCGTATGTGAAACAACTACGGCTATGGATGGAAGCCAGGCACGACTTCGCCCATCGATGAGGTTACCTCCCAGAAAGCCAGGAGCCCCAGAGACTCAAGAAAGAAGGGGACAAGAATTCAAACAGAGGAAGTGAGGATAGTGCGTAAGGCTTTGGGGAATATGCCTTTAAAACAAATCTTTTCTCTTGAAAATGCTTCTTTTAAAACCATTTTGAAAATAAATTTTCAAATCCTTTATCTGATCTGGTAACCTTCAGCTCTGATACCACGTGGAGCACCCCACATCCGTTAGTGTCACTCACAAAGGGAATGCACTAAGTTCTGTGGAGAATTTAGGGTAAAAGATGCAGATAAATTACAAGACAGACAGAAATTAAACAGCGGAAAATAAAACTTTGCTTTATTGATAAAATAGTTTGTACAATGATTTCTTTACAATATCAGAGTATCATCTATCTTACAAAATAAAGAAGCATGAAACAACATTTATATTCCCTAATTTAGCAAGAGCCAGCCATAGCATCTAAAAAGAGAATCTAAGCAAAACTTCGACAAATCTTCAAGCTGGGAAAGAGTGACAGTCCAACTTAACCTGAGCTATACTATCCCCTCCTTTACTACCTGAGCGGGACGGAAGAAAAGAAGACGAAAGAAAAACAAAGTCAGACATAAAGCCTGAGTAAGTTCAGTAACTTCTAGCATGTGAACATGGAAAAACAAAACGACATGAATTAACTGAATACAAGATAACACCATGACGATAGGGTCAGCAAGACTAGACAAGATAATCACAAGATATGCTAAGCTAAGATAAACTGGATATGCTCTAATACTTTCGCCGCTTCACTATTTCCTTGTTATACTGATTTCTATATCTCTGCACCATCTATCTAGTGTCCCAACTAGTAACGATAACGTGATCCCAATCCGTGTATTTTCCATTTGCCTTCAGGCATACATTTATTATTTGTTACCTAGATCTAATCTAGGGTTTTCTATCAAGTGCTTTCTAGATTCAACTAGAGTTTACGCTATCTGCTGAACGCTTCTCGGATTCAGGGTTTATGCCACCTAGTCCAACTAGGGATTATGCTACCTGTCGAACGATGCCCCCAAGTCTAGGACACTCTACCTAGAGTGGTATATGTTCCTATACTTCCCCACGCATGTATCGCGAATCGTTATCGCTATTCTAGATGCACATGTCCTGTAATGTGCGGCCCGAGTCTTGTGGCAGGGCAAATCAAGAAACACAGAACTCGGTCGGGAGCTTTCAGATATCTGCCGATGCAGATGCTAAGGTCTATTTTTATTCCAGTGGCTATGGTCCCACTCGACCCCTCCCTCAACTAATGAAAGGCACACCTTGAAAAATGAGAACTATACGCAGGCCCCCTATGCCCCACTAACCTATGGCCATCTTCACCCATAACTAGATAGCAAGTATATGGTCTTTTGGAGTTCTCCGCCTTTCTGCTTCACGTATCTCGACTGACTCAAGATGGATGGTAGACGACGAGTTGCTATCACAGGGCTACCGTTTTCTCGCCGAATCACGCTGTTCCATCCTAGTCTTTAGGTTGCCATATCGTGCAACCAAGGCATACCCCTGGTTCTTCTAACGCAGACCTTAACCTCTGTGAGCCCAGGAGGATCATCAGCAGCCTCACAGAGGAATACCAAGAGTACCCTCACATCCCCTCGAAGCCTCGGGCTTCGTAACCCAATTCGTTGGAGCCTTCTTTTTTTACTCAGACGGACATTCGCTCCTTCCCGTGTTATACTAAGAATTACTACTTAGCTTTACTAACTAAGGTTTACCACTTAGTTTCCAGAATCGTTGTTTTCTTAACTAAGGTTTACTACTTAGATCCTTTTAACCAAGGTTTACTACTTAGTTCACTTTCCCGTCAGTTTGGATTGGTTAAGTGTCATTAGTCAATTCAAGCTAACTTAACCCTCTTCATTTATTTTGTTAAACTGGTTAAGTGTTATCAGTAATTCATGTTGACTTAACCCTACCACAAACCAAGTTATATTGGTTTAGTATTTCTTATTACTTAACCCTACCCATTCATCCTGTATTGGTTAAGTGTTCCTTCTTAACTTAACCTTGCCCGTCTTTTTTAACTAACATGTTATTAATGGTTAAGTATTATCCCTTCATGTTTTAAACTTAACCCTATTCCTTTATCACAATCTGATGGTTAAGTGCTCAAGTTTACTTAACCCTATGGTCTAGTCCAGCTAACATATCAAATTGGCTAAGTGTATTAAATTTTACTTAACCCCAGCCTCTAGTCTAGCTAACATGCTAATCTGGCTAAGTGTATTAACTTTACTTAACCCCACCTTCTAGTCTAGTTAACATGTTAATTTGGCTAAGTGTTTTCTTAGTTACTTAACCCCTACAAATCTTGTCTTGTTACCATGTTAAGTTGGTTAAGTGTCCCTATGGACTTAGCCCTCCCATTCTAGCTTAACTGTGTTAAGTTGGTTAAGTGTTCCTATGGGCTTAACCCTCCCATTATAGCTTAACTGTGTTAAGTGTCTGTATGAACCTAACCCCACCCACCGGTCTAGTTATCATGTTGAATTGGTTAAGTGTCTTGGTTAACTTAACCCTACCATTCTTGTTCTAGCTTTAACCAAATAAATTAAAGCTGCGACCACTCACATTAGACAGATATTGTTGCGAATACTGGATGTGCCGGTTGGTTCCGGGCAGGTTTACATCGCAACTCAGTCTAACCTGTTTTCTAAGTTCAAAAGGGTTTTTGATTAATTTTCAAATTAGGTTTCGGAAGTAACCATCCCGTCCGTCAGATCTGTTAGGGATAGCCAGAGAGAGCAGGAAACTTGTATTTTCCAAACCCAAGCCTAGACACTATCCTCTCTGTCACCCTAGAACTTTCTGGTGTATGTATTATTAAAAGAGATGTCATTAATAAACCTTTCTTTTGTATATAAATAAATTGTTAACAATTTATCCTCAAAGTTTAACCACTTATCCTCAAAATCCATTTTCCCTTTTTAACATAAATTTGGCCTCTACCCTATACATTTGCCATGCCTACTAATGGACTTGTATTCTAGGCCCAAATCTTGATTTGCCTATCTTACAGTTTATAACAATTTAGATCCAACACCCCCATTTACAGTTCATGCCAAAACTAGATTTTATATTCTAGTTTACAGTTTATGCCAAACTAGATTTCATATTCTAGTTCATCGTTTATGCCCAAAACTTAATTTACATACCAACTACCTATTTTGTGGCCCATTTAACCCTTTACCATTTACGCCCAATGTATGTAAATTATGCTAATATACTTATCATGCTTAATTTAGCCACCCAATTCTGATTTAGTATTCTAATTTCATTTCATGTCAAAACTAGACTTGTTATTCTAATTTTCATCTTAATAGTCATGCTATAATGCATGTTCCCAAATTATGCCAATTTCCAAGTCTAGTCAATTTCATGTTTTTCCCCAAAACGTATTCCCATCGTTCGTATAATCGTGATTCAACCTAGATCATAAATAAAGCTAGATTCGTCGATAAAAGGGAATGAACCAAAATTCTATGAAAGAACGGACATAACAACAGGCATAAGATGATAATTCATAGGCATATAGATTACGACATGAAAAGGGTTGAATAGTATAGATTCAAGAACATGGGTAGACATAACTTAATAGGTAAATTCCCATGATCAAGATCTAAGAATAAACTGAAATAGAAAGTCAATCCTAGGTCCAATATAATGCCAGTTTGGGGTACAACATGGTTTTGTAACTACAGTGTCATGGGCATAAATAATAATCTTATATCCATAGTCATAGGCAATAAATCCTCATAGTTAATGAATCACAGTCATAGGCGATGTTCATAATCAAAGGAAAATAGTTCTCACAGTCACGAGTCACAGTCATAGGCAATGTTCATAGTCAAAGAGGCATATGGTTCTAAGGTCCATAGTTTCATAGTCACAGTCTTATTTGTCCTTGAATCATAACAGTTCTTAATTAGGTCCAAGAGTATAAGCACTGATTCGAATACAAAGATTTGGCATATTCTTTTATTCCTTTAATTTCATGTCACGAATAGAGAAAACGTTCAAATCTAAAAAGTAACTGACTTACAGAGGTTAGATTAGATTCGTAGAAAAACAGTCGTTGAAGTCGTTTGAATCTTCACTTGAATCCTAGCTTGTTTTGAATCTCCTCTTGAAAGTCTTGAGCAGCATTTCCTCGTCTTGATTTATTTTATATATTATTTTATTTATACATTTTCTCAGAGGCAGCATATGGATATAAAAGAACTGTGAATAGAGAAGGAGACTAGGGCTGTTTATATAGTGTAGAAGTCAACGAATCTGGTCAGAATGGCGTCTAGATACAGAAAAACGAACCAGACTGCAGATTTGGAAAAAGCGGGGAGGTCGACCCCAGGTCGCTACCCAGTCGACCTGGGTCTTGGGCGGGAAAATTCCCGCCCAGCCCAATCTGGGTCCGATTTTGAATTTTGAACTCGTTTTCTGACCTGTTCGAATTTTAAATCGAATTCTGAAACTTCTGAGGACCTTAACTCCTTCATACGGAGTCCGATTAACACAAACTCAGACTCTATCTCATGCAGAATTCCGAGAAAAACGCAATGGCGTAGCCTGTTTCCCTTGATTTTGATTTAAAATTTAATTCTTCCTTGATTTGTGAATCTTAGTGTCACAGAATTACGGGGTGTTACAAAAAGTGTAATCGAAAAAAAATCATTTTTGTTATGTCCTGAATCAATTCACACAATTAATTCCTTATTTTCGATTGGATTTCTTGAATCGAGTTTCCATGGATTTCAAACTGACCTAAGATTGAGGTGATTAACAAATCTGTTTCTAGGGTTAGCTTGGATTTCGATTGGGGGTTTCGATTTGGGATTGTTCTGGTTGTGATAGGAATCTGTGGCGGTGGGGTTCGATGAACGGTGCGAGTTGGGTGATATTTGAATGGTTCGGTGAGGATGGGAGATGGCAGAGGAAGTTGTGGCGTTAGTTTGTTGATGATCAAGGTGCACGTGCGTAGGGTATTTACTGAAGTTGGAGTGGTTTTGAGAAGTTTGCGTGATGGTTTTGGGAGATTATGCTTTGTACTAGTGATGGTGTTTGGTTTTCCGTGGTATGGTAGAGTGAGAGTACTAGTTAGGCCGAAGGGTTTGATGGTTGCAGTTTTCAATGTAATAGAAAATCGTCGGAGATGAAAGATGGACATGAAGTGGAGAATCCTAAAACAAAAGAAAAAATTTCACAAAGGGTATGGCGTTGGTGTGTGGTATGTGGGTCATGAGATGGTTTGAATTTGTAGAAGGAAAAGTAAAAAAAGGTGTAGAACACAACTTTCAGTGGTGGCCGTTTGTGGAAGATGGTTAAGATGGTCTGAGTGGATCGGACTGCAGGAGGTTGATCAACGATGATTGAATTGTGAAGCTAGTTGCATCTGATCTGAGATGGTGTGGTAATAGAGAAGTTATGTGATTGTTTAAACCGGGTTTGCAAGGAGATTTTTTCGGAATTGTGTAGTGGAGAGGAAGAAAATGCAAGGTAAGAAAAGGAAACAAATGAAAATTTGCGGACGGATTTTTTTTGGAAATAAATTGTAAATAAAAGGAAGGAATGTAAAGGATTGGAACGAAAAATAGAAAGAAATAGAAAATGTAAAGGAAAAGAAATTTGAAGAAAAGAGGCAAGTTTTTTTTAAGGTGAAACTTGTAAAAGAAGAAAAGGGAAAGAATTGTATTGTGAAATGGAAAGTCAATAGAGAAAGGAGCTAAAACAAAGGGCAAGATCTTTTTCCTCTTAATTGGAAGATTACGTATCAGTGGATAATACCAAATTAAACCATTCAAGATTTTTTTTCTATATATACAAGAAAACAAAAGAAAAAAATATTTTTGTGTTTTTTAATACAAAAATAAGAAAAAAATTATAACCTGAAGGATTTACTAATAAAAATTATTTTGATCCCCGACAACGGCGCAAAAATTTGTTTGCGAACAAATGAACAATTGTAAACAATTATTTAATTTTTTTGACATTCCTAAACAACAAGGGTAGTTGTAAAGTGTGCCAAACTCTAGGACCAAAATTATTTTACAATCCAATCAAATTATTCCGAAAGTTTGATTTTTGAAAACAATAGAAAATAAATAAAAAGAGAGTTTTTTAAATATATATGACAATTAGGGAGTAACGACATAAACTGGATTAATAATCATCAATAGCCAAATAGATTAATATCGATCTAACTCATGTTTCTGTCATAAATATGAATCAACAATAATTAGGTTTTTATAAACAAACATGTGAATAATAAAAAGCATAGCCTATGCAGGAGCTAAGCTCTTAAACAACCATAGGCTATTAGGACAGATTCACTACTTTATTTCTAAAACCCTAATAATTAGATCTAAATCTGAAAAGTGTTAGATCGAAATCGAATATAATCTGTGAAGGAGCACAATTCTTATACGACACAAAGTATGAAGGTTCAGATCTAATTCTTGGTTCAGATCTAAGTCTATATGCATAAAGTCCTAATCTTCTTATCTATGTGATTCATACAGAATCTAATCTATGAGCGTCATCACCCCCTAATTAAAGGGGATTAGCTAGACATAGCTAAATTAGAAGAAGGGAAAAATAAAAGAACAAACATAAATATAAAATAAAACAAAAATTAAGAAGAGAATGAGAAGAATACTTTTATTCCAAGAGAATAGTTACAGAACAAAACCCAATGCAATTAGTATGAAAGAGATACAAGTGTATTTATAGCTGCCATAACCAAGACTAAGTGGCCAATTACAAAATGTGGGACAAAAATCTTTGCCCAAATAACAAATAAACTAATGTGAACACATGTGAATGGACCTACAAATGTCATGGAAAAATAGATTGCGGGCATCAAATGGCATCAACTTCAATCCTTGAATAAGAACTCCATAACATCTGAGACAAACGACCTTTATGAAAAGGCATTAAATCTTTGTAACACCCCGTATTTTCTGTTAAACGAATTAAATAATAATTAATTTAAAATGTGAGAATTAAGGGAAACGGGTTACGCCATTGTGTTCGTATCAGAATTCTGGTTGAGATAGAGTCCGAGTTTGCGTAAATTGGACTTCATATGAAGAAGTTATGGTTGTCGGAAGTTTCCAGAAAATTCAAATAAATTCAAACAAATCGAAAACAAATTCAAATTCAAAACAAAAGTCAGAAGCGGCTGGCCGGGAAAATTCCCGCCCAGGACCCAGGTCGACCCTAGTGTCGACCTCCCCCCTACAGGTCGACCTGGGGGTCGACCAGCCGCCCCCCCGGGCAGATCTGAAAGGTGACGATTTTGTGACTCAGTGCTGAGTCACTAGGGCTGAGGTGTCACCCTATCTTGATCGAATGGTTGTGGTTAACCTTAGGATCATCCAACAACTCAAATTGAATTGAAATTCTATATAAACAACCCAATTCTCAAACCTAAAAATCACACAAAATAATCCTAGAACTATCATGCTGTCAATAGAAAACTTGGAGTAGCCGTCACCAATTCAAAGACAAGATAAGAACTTGAATCAAAAATCAAATTAAAAGTTATCAAATTCAATGATCTACATCAAAGGCGAGCTTACCAATTTCAGAATTTAGATTTCAGAATGTAAGAATTCCTTTTTAGTTTGTAAGTTGGTTATTACGCAGATTTAAACGTTCTTTCAAATGAATCATGACATGTTGTAATGTGAATATAAAATGATGCTTATGTATAAGATTTGATTCTCTTTTATCTTAAAGTATCGTTGCAATTAATCATGTCTATATGCTTGTGGTGATGAACATATTATATATTAATCATGTCTATATGCTTGTGGTGATGAACATATTGTATGTTATTGGAATCTATTATGATTGGGTAATGGATTTATTTTGCCAATTAAATGGTGAAACATGTCATGTTATAAATTGGTGGTTATTTGCAAGTTTATGATCTAAAACACATGCTTATATGTTAGATCAGCAATCATGTATATTCATGTTAGGTTGAATTTATTTATGTTGTAGTCCTCTTATGTTTTAACACATAAGTATCATGCTAAGTTGTGATTCGAATATGTTTATAACAACCCTCTTATGTTTAACACATACATATGTTAATATACTAAGTTGCGATTTAAAAATGATTATAGTAGCTTTCTTATGTTTTGACATACATAAGTTAATATGCTAAGTTGTGGGTTGATTATATGTTAAACCTCCATGCTAGACCTTTGTCAAGTTTACATGACAATTAGACCTAACTTAGTCACAAGTTCACCTTTACCCATTTAATTAAAGTTAATGATACTTCTATGCCAAGTTACACGTGACAAGTTGAAATGTATGCTATTTTATGTTTATTTCATGTCCCTTCTTTATTACCCTTTTTTATTTATGCGTTTAGGCTAATTTACTAGCCCAACATTTTATGTGATTCATGCGTACGTTCCACGGGGGTAGCGATGGGAAAATATGAAAATTCATGGCATAGATTTGTTCATAAAATGGTATATTTGATATACCATTTATGGTGAGCATAATCAAAGGATAATTATGGCATGATTAAATTAAATTAAATTTACATAAAGAAATTAGACATATATAGAAAAATGTGAATTTAGAAAAAGACGAATATGCCTAGCCCGAGGTTAGACTGAGTTGTGGTGTAAATCTGCCTGGAACTGACCGGCATATCCAGTGACCACAACAAGACCTGTCTAATGTGGGTGGTTAGTGCATCAAGCCCAAAAAGAACCCGAGGTTAGACTGAGTTGTGGTGTAAATCTGCCCGGAACCGGCCGAACCATCTAGTGACCACAACAATACCTGTCTAATGTGAGTGGCTGGTGCTTTAATAAATTAAAGCTAAGTCAGGATTGGTAGGGTTAAGTCAATTAGGGAAACACTTAAACGATTCAACATGTTAACTAAACGAATGGGTGGGGTTAGGTAAACTTGCACACTTAACCAAATAAACATGTTGATTAGAAAACCCTAGTAGCGGGGACCCATTTCAGCAGTAACCCACATAGATGTATCATGGTACCCTGAAACAAGGCAGGGTGGGGCACGATTACTGGGCTGATTATAAGCGATCAAAACGTCGGCGGTTGATGGGCCAGTGTAGGTTCCGATGGAGTATGGGCGTGCACGTACTCCAGAGTGGAAAAAAGCAGGCACTGGGCATCAGTAGTATAAACTGTGCATCTTGAATCGTGTTGGGTTGCCACCAGAGGGACCGATACACACTATGGTGGGACCAGCACAGGTATCTACAGTCAAGCGGGCCCGAATGACATAGGATATGAATGCATGCGAGTAGGAGTCGATCATTAAGGGGATCGTTTGTTATGAACACGTAGGGCTGGTTGAACCAATGGTTAAGTAGGTGCAAAGACTATAGTAATGGGTGCGATCACCTGTTCCCCTTATCTTATATTAGGGTATTGTCCTATGTTCTGTTATTACTGTCATGACCCCTTTCCTTTTTTAAATACTAGTAATCACCGAACTTACCAGACTTATTGTCTGACCCATTTTCTTTCGTCCTCTTTTCTTCCGTTCCCCCCTCCCAGGTCCAGAGGGAGGGAATACTCCAGCTTAGTCAGACTCTTTGCAAGCTTCAAGAAAGTAGATGTACGATTTGGACTCTCTCTCAAACTTGGATATGGATCTTGGACATTATCCTTGGGGATTTATGCAGTTTTATTTATGATTTATGCTTCTTTATTAAATAATCAAGACAGAAATTATGTTGTAATGTTTTGGAAGTTATTTTGAGTCAATTTAATGTAATGCTTTTGTACTGCACCACGTATGCAATAAATATTTGAATTTCGCTGCTTATAATTATCTGTCTTGTAAATTTTTCTATGTCTTGTACCTATAACCCTCCACCAAAGTAAAGGCATTCCCTTTGTGAGTGACCTTAACGGTGGTAGGGTGTTTCAATCTTACTTTAAAATATGCAACAGAAGGTGGTTGAACAATAACATTTCTTCAGGTCTTCATGCTTTAATCCAAATCTAAAATTCCATACTCTTCTTGCACCAATTTTTCAAGCTTTTTTTACAATTAAATGCGTCAATCCTCTCATATTAAATAATCTGAAAACACAACTATAAATACATAGTATCAATAATTTTAAAGAGAAAACAAGATAAATAAGTAGATAAAATATACACATTTACGTGTACATCTTCAGTGAACTTACTAAAATATTAATCCAAAAAGAAGATCAATAACCATATATCAAATATGAAAGCAACATTCCCAAATAAAACCATAAAATAAGAGAGAAGGAATATAAGTGGTTTTGGCTTAATTCAGCCTACTTCCATATCAATCACTATTATCATCAGTTACTAGTTTTTCTCCCTGGATTTCAACTAATTTGTCATTAGATCTAAGTTACAATAAGTAAGAATAAGTTGGAAGAGATGAGAAGCGAAGAAAATTTGGTAGAGAAAAGATGTTCAATCTCCTGGAAGAAGTTAACATAAAAGTCACTTCTCTAATAGCAGATAATCCGGTATTTATAGGAGAATTAGGCAGGTATCGGGATAGAAGTTCAACAACAACCGAGTCTAGAAGTAATCCAAGTCTTACTATGAGTTTTTGACATGACAAACCATCATAATGACGTGATATTGACACATCAACTTTGAACCGGTGCTGAGTCACGTGACCTGGCCAAATTCATTCTAACTTTTTTGCACATTGCTCTTCCATCTAGTTGATTCGCTTGATCAATTCTCATGTTGTTTGTTAGTTGAATTGTTCAGGTTAGCCAAATCTTAGAAAATATCATTAATTCCTACTCGATTCTTGAAAAAACATTTATGTGTGAAGTAGTAGAGCAGAATGATCAACACACGAAGTTCGAGAAGTGAGGGGGTGAGTTAGGGCCGACTCATCTAAATGACTTAGGTCCGAGTTTATATGTGTAGTCCAAAACAGCCTGCAACTTTTTCCAAGTCATTCATTTGCCTCTTATAAGTGCATATTCCAGGTTTCAAGACACTGATTCCGTTTGAATTCTGTTAGTCCAATTGAAGTTGCTTTGATAAAAAATGTAGGTTAACACTAAAAGATGAAAGTATAGTCTTAGAGGAAGAATTATGAAATTTTAGCTTTATAGAAATGAGAACTTCAAATTGTCTAAAGAAAATTATGAATCAATCTTTCCCAATAAATATGTTAGAAAAAAATTGAAAAAATATTAGGAAAAAACTTTGAAAAACTATCTTCAAATATTTCCAATTTAATAAAGGAAAATAAAACCAATCAAAAAGTCATAAAACTTCTAAAATCATCTTTTTTAAAACCAGTTTAGGAATTGATGGTGACACAAAAAGGAAATCCTTAATAGACATCCGCATCCGAAAATTATGCACCCGATTTTTTTCAACATTATGCTTAAAATTACATTTATTTTAGTACAATGAAAAATATTTATTTATTGCTTTATTAAATTAGAGGTTATATTATATATACTAAATTCATATTAACTACTACTATCTATTTATTGTCATCATATTTATTTATTTGTAACACTTTAGTAATCAATGAGATTGAAAAACATTTATGTTAAACTAAATTTCCATTTATATTTCTTGATTTGTGAAACATTAGTAGATAGAATAATTATCCGATATCTATCTGTATCCACAGATACGAATATCCGAGATCCCAAAATAATTTCAGATGCGGATCAGATATTACACTATTCGTATCCAAAAGTATCCATTGACAATCCTACTAAAATCTAGTGATAACAACTTTAAAAATAATTATATAAACGTTTTCCTAAACAACATTCATAATAATTGAGGGTTCATTTTTAGGGCAAAGCCAATCCTGATTAGATGTGGGTTTGTATGATCTAACTCTCCGAACGTGGAAGGAGGTATCAATTCAAAAGTTTTTTTGTACATACTGTGAAATAAAAAGGACAAAAGGACTAATTTTGAAATTGGACGGGAAAGTGCAGATGCAAGATGAAGATGGTATAGTAGAAAAAAATGTTTCAATATTATTATATTGAATAGAATATTGTATAATGTAATGTATCGGTATATATAACTAATAATATAATAGTTGAAAAGTACAGGACGAATTTACCCTTCTAACCCTAATATAATGCATAGTGCGGGTTGGGCTTTGATCCTTTATTTCCCCTATTCAATTTCAGCTAGGGATTTCCTTTTTTCTCTTTGTCTTTACTGACTTCCTTCCATTCCTTTCTTCCTCCAACGAATCTCAAATCTGACCTGAATATCTCGAAAAATTTCTTGGACAGTAGCTTTGTTAAGATGTTAGCCTTTGAAACGCCAACGGAAGATGATTTGTTTCAAGTTTTCCATCAATTACTTTATCACATATGAAGTGCAGATCTAACTCTATGCATTTCGTTCGTGAATGAAGGACAAGATTAGCTGATATGGCACCGTGCTGAGGTTATCGCACCATATAATCAGTTTTTAGCTTGTTTGATGTGGATTTCCTTTAGTGGTGCTTCAATCCAAGTGATTTATGTTGTTGTGTTGGCAATGCTGCGGTATTTAGCCTCTATTCTTGAGCGGGACTCTGTGGGTTATTTCATTCAGCACCACGAGATGGGGTTTTACTCAGAAATATGATGTAGCCCGATGTGGATCTTTGGTCATCTTGATCGGAGGCCCAGTCAGTGTAAGCGTAACCTCTAATCTCAGTATCCTCGCTTCCCTTAAGTATGTTTCCTTGATTTAATGTTCCATTTAATTACGGTAAGATTCCTTTCATAGTTTTTTGATGTTCTTCACTTGGATTGTCCATGAATTGTGATACACTACTTACACTTTATGATATGTCTGGTCTGGTGATTGTTGCATAATGTAGAGCACCCACGGTGCTCCTATATAGTTTTTGTCTGGTAATGCTTCACCTTTGTAATTGGATAGATGTAGGTAGGTCACCATAGGAATGGGTAAGGGTTTAGCTTTATCAATTTTTTCTTTAAGTAATATTTTAGAAATATATTTCCTTTGACATAACATAAGTCCTGAATATGAATTTCTGGTAACTTCATTACCCAGAAAAAAACTTAAATCTCGTAAGTATTTAATAAAAAAAGTTTTGTCTAGCCGTCTTATGATACGATGTATTTCCTCTATATCATTTCTAGTAATAATAAGGTCATCTACGTATACTAGTATATATGTGTTAAGCTTTTCATTAATCTTCATGTAGAGGGAATATTGAGACTTTGTAGATTTTTATCCTAGATTATTTAGAGTATATTTTAGTTGTTCAAACCATACACGTGGTGCCTGTTTTAATCCATATATAGATTTATGAAGTTTGCACACTGTGTTGTTGCCCTGCTGTTTGTATCCTTAGGGTTGTTCCATATAGACTTCTTCATGTAGTTCTCTATTTAAGAATGTATTATTGACATCCAATTTTCTTAAATCCCACTTTTAGAAGTGATAAACTCGGAATAATTCTAATGGTTGTGAGCTTGACTACTGTGGGAATGTTTTTTGAAGTCAAACCCATATTGTTGAGTATACCCATTGGCGACAAGCCTTGCCTTGTATTTAGCTATCATCCCATTTGGGTTCCTTTTGACTTTTTAGGTCCACCTACTTCCTATGATATTTTTGTTTTCTAGTTTTGGTATAAGACTTAATGTTTTATTTCTTTGAAGTGCTTCGTATTCTTCATTCAGGGAAGACTTCCATGGTTGGTGTTCATTTGCCTGACTGAATATAACTGGTTCAGAGTCTTCATATGTTGTGTTGTAGACTTTTTGTTTGAAAATCCCTCTTTTTGATCCTGTTATCATATGATGTTAGTGTTGACAACATTTTGTTCTTTGGAAGGTTGCGTAGTGTTGTTGGATAGCTGATTGCTTTCTGACCCACTCTTTGTTGTAGGAATTATTGAATCTATTTTTTTTCTTGTTTTATGATAACAAATGTATTATACTGATGTGTTTGAAACTGGAATATATATATATATATATGTTCAATGGTGCTCTTACATAAAAACTGAAAAACTTATACAAGCATCTATAATTCAATATATATACTTTATTTCACAAATCAATACAATACAAATTCTGTCTTTGAACTCTCAACTATTAAATTCAATACAAATGATTTTACACTACATACACAACTCTCAACTATACAAATTTTTTTCTGCACACTCATACTGTTCCAGCTTTTATTTTTGCTCCTGATGCTTCATCCTGAAACCTGTCATAGAATAGAAAATATACACAGTACACTAGAACTAAAAATAGGCATTGAACAAATAAAATTTTATTTTTTAATTTTTATTTGTCCTGGATTCTCTGTGTGTTTTTCTCATCATTTTTCTGACTTGATCAGCCTCACCGTAACCATACCGGTTTGCTGATCAGAGCCAACATCAATTTCAGCTGTTTCTGACCAGTCCCAACTTAGTATAGTCAGTCTGCTGTTTTTATATATACAAGGTAGGGCAAAACCAAATAAGTAGAAAACAAGTTGAAGAGCATGATAAAACAGCATGAAATCAAGTTATGATCAAAACAAGGGACAGTGCAACATGGACATGGGGCAAACAAATCAAAATTGTGGAGATGGTCAAATAAAACCAAGAAATGGCATGTAACTCAAATCAGCCAAAAGTGGTCGAGCCACTCAAATATAGAGCAACATAAGTTTTCAAATACATACAGCATACATGTATAAGGCAAACTGGATGGAGCACAAGTCGCATATAATAGTGGTGAAGCAAGTATGAATGGTGCACAAAGCAGCATGGTGATCAAGTCCAGCATGCTTTAGCAAAATAAAGACAAACACAACTTATTTGTTCAAGTCAAAATGGTGCATGAGATATAAAGGTGGATGTGTCGAGGAACATCTTAGTTCAGCAACATGTATTCATGGAGAAGATTCAAGCATAGGTGGTGCACACAGCAAATATACATCTCTCAAGCAGGCATGGATCAGCACATATACAAGGTGCACATTTTCATAGTTGCATGAACATGAATGATCTGATCAAGTGTGAGGGCATCAGCATGGTTCATATGAGTAATGCAAAGTATAAACAAGTAAATGCATCAAAGATATAAATGCAGCAACAAGTGAACAAGTCAGCATCAGTCAATGGTTCAGCAACATGGTACAAGCAAGTCTGCATTGCAAGTACACACACACATACATAAGCATTGACACAGCAAAGATGCAACAGTAATAAGAGATGGCAGAGATTCATACAAAGCAATGAAATTCAGATGACATTCCAAGAGAATGCAACTTTCAGTTCAGGGTGTACATACATGGATCTCATGTCAGAAATCAAACATGGGTGCATTGATGCATGGTGATAAAAACAGCTAGAAACATATCGTATTTGTTCAAGGATTTCAGAAAAAATGAGCAATCGGTTTTTTCTTTTCAGAAATATTAGAGCATTTGTTTTTAGAACAAGGGTGTATAAGTTCTCCTGAAATCAGTCAATCAACGAGCAAGTATTTTTCCATCAAACTTTGGCAAGTATTATTTCCAGAATATCATGCATGTTTTTCAAAGCAAGGGAAAACAGATTAAAGTACAAGTTTGTTGTTTCCTGTTTTGAAAATCGAATTTCAAGTGTTGATGTTTTAAGAAGGAAAGTGTTTTTTCATGTTTCAAATTATCTATTTTTGGCAAGGCAAAACTGGCAAGCATTTCTTTCAAAATTTATTCAAGGAATTCACAGCAAGCAATTTTAATGGAAATAAAACAAACCGGACTAGTGAAATAGCAGAAATCATGTCCAGATTCATTGCTAATTTTTCGGAATTCGAATTGACAGAGACTTGCATGAGGAAATCAAATAAAAATCATTCAAACTGTTTCTTATTTTGGAAAAATCGAAATCAGGGGAAAATTCATTGTTCAAAATTCGATCTGAATATTCCAAAATCAAATTGAGCAAGTCTTTAAAGCAAAATCAGAGATTAGGGTCACAAAACCCCTATATAAACACACTACTTCATCATCGACTGAAGTATCCAACAACTTTTGACTGAAAAATCAAAACCCTAATCACGAATCAGAAAGCTTACTTGTGTGGATCGAGAGAGAGAACTTTATAGAGCCAAGCTATGAAACAAATCCAATCGATTCGGATTTGTAGAAAAAATTCAAAGCAAGGCATCTCAAATTTTCAGAAACCCTAGTTTTTTTTTGCTGCCGCCATTTCTAATTCACCGAGCAAAAAGAGGAAAGCATCGGATAAGTGGAAAGTGTGTGAGCCAGTCAAGTTTCATATAGGCTAAGCCAATTTGTTAATCAAGGGTTTTTTTCTTTTTTTTTCTTGTTCTTTTTTACTCTTGTATTTGTTTTGTAATTCCTTCAACAATAACGCTTGTTTTTCTAGTTTTATTTTAAAACTAGGGTATACAGATTACTGGCCTATAGTCTGGGAAAATCTGGTCAAGGGTACACAAGCCAGTCTAGGACTTTGAGCTTAGGGTTAGATAGGAGCAGGTGTTGCGAGTTTACATAGAATTGTAAGCGGGATCTATTTTTTAACTCCTAGTAGAATTCTTATAAAGGCAGCAGTAGGCACAGTTTACCGAAGCTGGGTATTTTTGGGTGTGATTTTCCTTTACTGCAATTCTTATTTCTCTGTGTTTGTTTTAATTTTTGTTAAAACCCATTTCACTCCCCCCCCTTAGGGTTATTTTCGATCCTATAATTGGTATCAGAGCTGGTTTAAGGTAACAACATGATAGGGGGTTCTCGCTGTATGATCATGTGGCGAAGTATTGACTCTTGCCCCTACATGCCCGTGGGTGGTTGTCCGTGTCCAGAGGCAGGACATGAAACTAGTGTCTGAGGTATCTTTGGTGGTCACCGGGGTGCTTAAAATTCCTCATAAATAGAGACACCAAGTGGTATCGGAGCCAGAGTATATTTAACTCTAGAGTCATGACATCGATGAATAATGCTTTCTCTGAGGGACAATCTATTGCTAGACCACCCATGTTCAACGGTAGTGATTACGCTTATTGGAAAGCTAGGATGAAAATCTATCTAGTGTCCGTTGACTACGATGTTTGGGATATCATTGAAACTGAATATAAATTTTCCACTGTAGTTGTTAACGAAACTGAAATTCCTAAACCAAAAGATAAGTGGGACGCAAATGATAAGAAATTGTACTCTACTGATTCTAAAGCCATGAATGCTTTGATTTGTACTCTTGATAAAACTAAATATAACAGAATTTCTCATTGTAAAACAGCTTAGGAAATTTGGCATACTCTGGAAGTCACTCACGAAGGAACGTCTCAAGTAAAAGAGTCTCGTCTTTCTCTATTCAACAATGAGTATGAAAACTTCACTATGTAGAAGGATGAGAGTATCAAGGACATGTATGGACGCTTTCTGTGCTAGTGTACAATGTTAGAGCCCTTGGAAAAGTTTTTACTGAAGTTGAACTTGTGAGAAAGATTCTGCGTGTTCTGCCAATGAATTTCGAGGCGAAAGTCATAGCTATTCAAGAATCGAAGGATCTAAGTAAGCTGAGCATGGAGGAGCTTGTTGGAAATCTAATGACGAATGAAATAGAGCTAAAATCACGAGAAGATCGCAATAACTCTGATCTGAAGAAGAAGTCAATTGCTTTGTCCAATTCTGTCAACAGCGATGGCGAAGACTCCATTGAACAGCTTGCAATGGCTGTCAGACAAATCGCAAAATGGAGCAAATTCAAACATCGAAGAAACAAACCAAAATCCAACAAGCCAAGAACTCTGACAATTTAAATGAGGAACCACTTTGCTATAACTGCCAGAAGCCCGGACATCTGAAACCAAATTGTCCCCTTCTTCAGCACAAAAGAAACAAGAAAAAAAAAGAAAGCTTTTTCTATAACTTGGGATGACGAGGAAGGAGAAGAAGACTCAGATAGCAGCGAGGAAGAAAGTAACCTATGCTTCATGGCAAAGTTAGATTCATAAGATGATAGAGAGGAATCAACTGAGGTATATAGTTATGATGACTTGTTTTTAATGTGTAAACACCTTTCTAAGATCATTGATACATTAGAAACAAATGTCGAAAAACTTAAAGAATTTTTTAGAAATATCAACTCTCAAGTTCACCATTGAAAAAGAAAATTTGACCTTTAAAGAAACTGATGAGATTAAGAGAGAGAATTTTATTAAAAGACGCACTTCACTTGTAGACGAAAATACAACACTAAGAACCAGAGTCCAGAATCTTGAAATCACCTTAAATAAGTTTTCAATTAGACAAACATCTTTCAAAATGTTGCTAGGAAATCAATTGTTTGCTAACAATGGAAAAGGACTAGATTTTGGTAAAGTACAAGACGATGTGACTATAACTGACAATGCGAATGGTAGAAGCATCTTTCCTAAATGTGTTAGATGTGGGGAAATTGGCCATAATTTTGAAAATTGCGAGAATAAGAATAAAATCAGAAAATTCACTAGAGTTTGGGTTCCTAAACACTTGGCACACAATTACCACAAATTTTGGAACACAAATAAGAGGACAGAACAATTACGGGTTTCAAAAAATTCTTGTTTTCATCATTCTTCATTCACTGATATTTGTGGACCTAGGAACGTCTCCAGGTCATCTTTTTCTCTTCTCGTGTAGGTATGTTGGCCGACTAAGGAGCAACAAAAATGGTATTTGGATTCAGGTTGCTCCAGACATATGACAGGAGACAAGAGATTGTTCCTTAGCCTAGAAAGATATAAAGGTAGGAGTGTGACATTAGGTGACAACAACAAATGTAAGATTATTGGTAAGGGAAAAGTAGGTAACAGCATTTTTGCCTTAGCTGACGTCTTATATGTTGATAATCTGTATCACAATCTTATTTCTATAAGTCAACTATGTAACAATGGAATGAACGTAGTTTTTGACAGTGAAATTTGCAAGATAATCGATACATCCACTGGAAAAGTTGTTTTCACTGGCAAAAGAAAAGGAAATATATACACGCTCTCTTTTGATGATGTAACTATTTCTAGATGTTTGGTTGCCACTGAAGAAGAAGTAGTTCTATGGCATAGAAGACTAACACATGCTAATATGCATCTTCTTGAAAAACTAGAAACAAATGAGCTTGTCAGAGGTTTACCTCATCAGAAATTTAAAAATAACAAAGTGTGCAAGGCTTGCTCCATGGCTAAACTTAGTCGTTCGTCATTTCATCCAAAGAATGTTGTTAGTACTTCACGTGTTCTTGAATTGATTCATATGGATCTTTTTGGACCAACTGATACTGCTAGTTTAAATGTTAAACGTTATTGTTATGTATTGGTTGGTGATTAGTCTAGATTTACATGGGTTTATTTTCTAGCCAAAAAGTCTGAAACATTTGATTATTTTTCAAAGTTTTCAGAACTTGTTCAAAACGAAAAAAGTGATTCAATTAAAACCTTGAGGAGTGATCATGGAGGTGAATTTGAAAATTTAGATTTTGAAAAATTCTGTGAAGAAAATGGCTTTAAACATGAATTTTCCGCTCCTCGAACACCTCAACAAAATGGGGTGGTCGAAAGGAAAAATCGTACATTGTAAGAGATGGCTAGATCTATGTTATGTGAATATAAATTACCTCAAATCTTCTGGGCTGAGGCAGTTAATACTTCATGCTATGTAATGAATAGAGTCATGATTAGACCAATACTTAATAAAACGTCATATGAACTGTGGTCTGACAAAAAGCCTAACATCTCATATTTTAGAGTTTTTGGATGTCCTTGTTATATTCTGAACACTGGAGATTAGCTTGGAAAGTTTGAGCCAAAAACAGTCGATGGGATCTTCATGGGTTATTCTTCAATGAGCAAAGCCTACAGAATCTTCAATAAGCAATCAAGAACAATTGTGGAAACCATTAATGTGAAGTTCAACGAATCACACTCAGAAATAGCTTCAGAAAGTGATAAAGATGAAGATGGTGTTCAAGAAGATGAAAAAGAAAACAATGAAGTTGAAACAAACAACAAAGAAGTCGCAGAAGCAACAGCTGAAGCAAAGAGGTTGAAATTCAAACCCAACCATCCACCATATTTGGTTATTGGAAATCCCACAGCTGGGGTTCGCACCCGTTCCTCTCTCAATAAGAAAGTTTGTGCTTTCTGTATACACAATGCTTTTATTTCTGAAATTGAACCAAGTTCATATGATATTGCTCTTAATGATGAATCTTGGATTTTAGCTATGCAAGAGGAACTTAACCAATTTGAGAAGAATAAAGTCTAGAATTTGGTGCCTAGGCCAAAAGACTATCCAGTCGTTGGAACAAAATGGGTGTTTAAAAATAAACTTGATGAATCTGGAAATGTAATTAGAAATAAAGCTAGGTTGGTTGCTAAGGGATACAATCAAATTGAAGGCGTTGATTTTGATGAAACATTTGCTCCAGTTGCTAGGTTAGAAGAAATTAGAATTTTGCTTAGTTTTGCATCTGTTAAAGGTTTCAAACTTAAGCAAATGGATGTTAAGAGTGCCTTTTTGAATGGTGAGCTAAAAGAAGAAGTTTTTGTTGAACAACCCCCGGTTTTGAGAGTCATGAATTTCCAAATCATGTGTACAAACTAGAAAAAGAATTATATGGTCTTAAGCAGGCTCCTCGAGCTTGGCATGACTGTTTTTGTTTATATCTTTTGGAAAATGGTTTTAAAAAGGGGTGTGTTGACACTACTTTGTTTCTATTACATGATGTAATGATTTCTTGATCGTTCAGATTTATGTTGATGATATCATTTATGGTGCTACTAATGATATTTTGTGTGAGAAATTTGAGAAAAGTCATGCAGGACAAATTTGAGATGAGCTTGGTTGGAGAGCTAAAATACTTTCTTGGATTTCAAATCAAACAAAGCAATAAAGGAATCTTCATTTCTCAGACCAAGTATGTAATGGAGCTGTTGAAGAAACTTGGAGTTGAAGATGCAAAACCAATGAAAACACCAATGAGCCCAACAACTAAGCTTGAAAAAGATGAAAAAGGTGTTGTTGTTGATCAGAAAAAATATCACGGTATAATTGGTTCACTTCTCTATCTCTCTGCTTCTAGACCTGATATTATGTTTTCTTTCTGCTTATGTACTCGTTTTCAATCTAATCCAAAAGAATCCCATTTAAAATCCACAAAACGAATTCTGAGGTATTTGTTGCACACACCAAAACTTGGCTTGTGGTATCCGTCTTGTGATAATTTTGATTTAGTTGGTTTCACTGATGCTGATTATGTTGGTTCACACACTGATAGAAAGAGCACTAGTGGAACTTGTTTCATGCTAGCACATTCACTTGTTTCTTGGTCAAATCGTAAATAAAATTGTGTTGCATTATCCACCACTGAAGCTGAGTATATTGCATTAGGAAGTTGTTGTGCACAGATTTTATGGATGATGCAAACTCTATCTGATTTTGGCCTATTTTACAAACGAGTTCCTTTGAAATGTGACAGTAAGAGTGCAATAGATTTATCAAATAATCCTGTACATCATTCACGCACAAAACATATTGATGTGAGACACCACTTTCTTAGAGATCATATTGCTAGTGAGGACATTTGTATTGAATTTATTCCAACGGAATCTCAACTTGCTGATATTTTTACTAAACCCGTTTCTAAAGATAGATTTTGCATATTACGATTGGATTTGGGAATTTTAGAAATTAATTAATCTCTTTGCATTTTTGGGTAAATTTTTTCTGAAGGTGTTATGTTATCAATTTCATTATCTAACAAATTAATCCAATCTTCAAATCATCAAGAAAAGAACAGTTCATTTTGGACATTTACAATAAAATTGTGACTGTGTTAGAGTTCAGAGTATGAGATGGTTGAAAGCTTCTCTATAACCCTGATTTGATTGAATATATTTTATAATATGAGTAATTTAGGAATTTTTTTTTTCACATCCATCTCTATCTCTTCACCCTTCTATCATACATAATTGTTTTTATATACTAAGAGGATTTTGTATATTTTTTTTTGAAAAAAAATCTCTGACTTCATTTAAAAATCCATGCTCTGGTCATGCATGGTTATGATATTACTTATTTATTTTCATGCTGCAACTAGTCCCATTTAAAAATCCAAGCTCTGGTTATGCGTGGTTAGTGTGCTCTTGAAAAAAAATGTATATATATATATAATAATATATAAAATCCTCCCTGGTATATGTTAACTAACTTTTCGTTCCATCTTCTAAATTGTGAAATGTATTCCTACCTTATAAATTATTATGATTTCTTAATTGATTGATTAGGATTTGTGGTTTCTGATTCTGTCAAATGACTTGATCTCTTACTGTGGTCCATATCCTTTGCAAATGTCCAGCACTGTACATCTATTGATGATTACAGAGGGGGGAAAGAAGTTAAGATTTTGCTTTGAATACAGACATCTATAGATTTTATTTTACCATTAATGCTATTATTTTCTATTTTTTTAAATATTTATTTATATTTGTTTACAACTGAAGGGGGAGCACAAATATGGGGGAGCTCTTTTCAAACACATCCTGTTGATTTCAAAATCTTAAATATGTTTGTCATCATTAAAAGGGAGAGATTGTTGAATCTTTTTTTTTTCTTGTTTGATGATAACAAATGTATTATACTGATGTGTTTGAAATAGGAATATATATATATATATATATATATATATATGTTTAATGGTGCTCTTACACAAAAACTGAAAAACTTATACAAGTATCTATTATTCAATATATATACTTTATTTCACAAATCAATACAATACAAATTCTATCTTTGAACTCTCAACTATACAATTCAATACAAATGATTTTACACTACATACACAACTCTCAACTATACAAATTTTGTTCTGCACACTCATACTGTTCCAGCTTTTATTTTTGCTTCTGATGCTTCATCCTGAAACCTGTCACAGAAAAGAAAATATACACAGTACACTAAAAATAGACACTGAAAAAATAAAATTTTATTTTTTTATTTGTCTCGGATTCTTCGTGTGTTTTTCTCATCATTTTTCTGACTTGATCAGCCTCGCCATAACCATACTAGTTTGCTGATCAGAACCAGCATCAATTTCAGCTGTTTTTGAGCAGCCCCAACTCAGTACAGTTAGTCTGCTGTTTTTTTATGTATACAAGGCAGGTCAAAACCAAATAAGTAGAAAACAAGTTGGAGAGCATGACAAAACAGCATGAAATCAAGTTATGATCAAAACAAGGGACAGTGCAACATGGACATTTGGCAAACAAATCAAAACTGTGGAGTTGGTCAAATAAAATCAAGAAATGGCATGCAACTCAAATCAGCCAAAAGTGGTCGCGCCACTCAAACATGGAGCAACACAAGTTTTCAAATACATACAGCATACATGTACAAGGCAAACTGGATGGAGCACAAGTGGCATATAACAGTGGTGAAGCAAGTATGAATGGTGCACAAAGCAGCATGGTGATCAAGTCCAGCATGCTCTCGCAAAATAAAGACAAACACAACTTATTTCTTCAAGTCAAAATGGTGCATAAGATATATAGGTTGATGTGTCGAGGTGCATCTTAGTCCAGCAACATGTATTCATGGAGAAGATTCAAGCATAGGTGGTGCACACAGCAAATATACATCTCTCAAGCAAGCATGGATCAGCATATATACAAGGTGCACATTTTCATAGTTGCATGAACATGAATGATCTGATCAAGTGTGAGGGCATCAGCATGGTTCATATGAGTAATGCAAAGTATAAACATTTAAATACATCAAAGATATAAATGCAGCAACAAGTGAATAAGTCAGGATCAGGCAATGGTTCAGCAACATGGTACAAGCAAGTCTGCACTGGAAGTACACACACACATACACAAGCATTGACACAGCAAAGATGCAACAATAATAGGAGATGGCAGAGATTCATACACAGCAATGAAATTCAGATGACATGCCAAGATAATGCAGCATTCAGGTCAGGGTGTACATACATGGATCTCATGTCAGAAATCAAACATGGGTGCATTGATGCATGATGATAAAAACAGCTAGAAACATATCATATTTATTCTAGGATTTCAGAAAAAAATGAGCAATCAGTTTTTTCTTTTTAGAAATATTAGAGCATTTGTTTTTAGAACAAGGGTGTAAAAATTTTCCTGAAATCAGTCAATCAATGAGCAAGTATTTTTCCATCAAACTTTGGCAAGTATTATTTCCAAAATATCATGCATGTTTTTCAAAGCAAGGGAAAACAAGTTAAAGTATAAGTTTGTTGTTTCCTGTTTGGAAAACCGAATTTCAAGTGTTGATGTTTTAAGAAGAAAAGTATTTTTCATATTTCAAATTAGTCTATTTTTGGCAAGGCAAAACTGGCAAGCATTTCTTTCAAAATTTATTCAAGGAATTCATAGCAAGCGATTTTAATGGAAATGAAACAAACCGGGCTAGTGAAGAAAGCATAAATCATGTCCAGATTCATTGCTAATTTTTTGGAATTCGAACTGACAGAGATTTGCATGAGGAAAACAAATAAAAATCATTCAAACTGTTTCTTGTTTTGGAAAAATCGAAATCATGGGAAAATTCGTTGTTCAAAATTTGATGCGAATATTCCAAAATCAAATCGAGCAAGTCTTTAAAGCAAAATCAGAGATTAGGGTCATTAAACCCCTATATAAACACACTACTTCATCATCGACAGAAGTATCCAACAACTTTTGACTAAAAAATCAAAACCCTAATCATGAATCAGAAAGCTTACTTGTGTGGATCGAGAGAGAGAACTCAACAGAGCCAAGCTAGGAAACAAATCCAATCGATTCAGATCTGCAGAAGAAAATTCGAAGTAAGGCATCTCAAATTTTCAGAAACCCTAGTTTTTTTTTGCTGCCGCCGTTTCTAATTCACATAGCAAAAAGAGGAAAGTGTGCGGGCCAACCAAGTTTCATATAGTCTAACCTTTCTGATTATTGCCCTATAGTATGGGAAAATCTAGTCTAGGGTACACAGGCCAGTCTAGGACTTTGAGCTTAGGGTTAGACGGGAGCAGGCACTGCAAGTTTAATAGAATTTTAAGCGGGATCTGTTTTGTAACTCCTAGTAGAAATCTTAGAAAGGCAGCAGTAGGCACAGTTTGCCGAAGTTGGGTATTTTTGGGTGTGATTTTCCTTTACTGCAATTCTTATTTCTCTGTGTTTGTTTTAATTTTTGTTAAAACCCTATTCACCCCCAGCCCCTCTAGGGTTATTTTTGATCCTACAGGAATTGATAGGGTGTCGGAGTTAGACTGATTCTGGATGTTTGAGTCATCTCCGACTAGTGCTGACCTTGCATTAAGTATTGTGAGTTGAGGTGAACATTCTCTTTGACCTAGTCCAATGTCTGGTATAGTGTGTTGGGTTTGAGTTAGCTCAATCTCAGCTGATGATTGTTGGTAAATTGGTATTATCTGGCATTATAGACTTTTCTAGTAGTTCTGGCTTCAGTGTTGGCAAAGGGGTATACATGTTCATTGAAAGAAACATGTATGGATATGATTACTTTCCCTTTTTGGTAAGACACTTGATTCTGAGCATATCCTAGGAAAGTGTAGGGTTCTGATCTGAAACTTAGTTTGTGCTTATTAAAGAGTTTTAGGTTCGGGAAGCACAGGCATCCAAATTTTCTTTAGAAACATATAATCTAGCTTTATATTAAATAGTTTCTAAATTGGACATATGTCTTGTAGTACTTTTGTAGGTAGCCTGTTGGTCAGAACTACTACAGTGTCGAATGCGTCTGGCCAAAATTTTGTTGGGAAAGATGCTTGTGTTAGAAGTGTTAGCCATGTTTTAACAATGTGTCTGTTCTTTCTCTCCACCAATCCATTTTGTTCCAAGGTGTAAGGACAAGTAGTTCTATGTGTGATGCCTGTTTTAATAAAATATTATTTTAGGGGTTTAAACTTTGTAGCCCCATCTCTTTGAGTAATCTTTACCTGATGGTTTGTTTGATTTTCATCTAGCATAGTAAATTGTATGACAACTCTCCATGTTTCTGTTTTGACTTAAGAAAATAGATCTAGATGATTCTAGAATGTGAATCAACAAATGATATGTAATAACTGAACTTATAATCTGAGTTGACTTGGGCATGTCCCCATAGATCAATGGCTACCATTTCCATTGGTTGATTATATGTAGTGTTAGAGTTTCGAAATGGTAGTTTATTATTCTTACCTATTTGACAAGTAGAGCACATATGAAATTGCAGTTTATTATCAACATTGATTTTATTATTCTTCAAAATATGTTTTACAGTATTAATACTTGGATGCCCTAATTTGCGATGCCACATTTCAAGATTATTTGAATTACAATTACTACAAACGCTAGAGATATTTCACCATGATCTTCTATCATTATTCTTCCCTTAGTTGAATATGTAAAGACCATTTTGAATGTTACCCTATAATAAGATTTCCTTGTTGGTTAAGTCTTTAACAGTGCAGTGATTAGGAAAGAATTCAAAGAAAACATGGTTGTCTTTGGAAAACTAGTACGCTAATTAGATTTTTTCTAATCATGGGAACTCTAAGTAGGTTATTTAAACATAGTTCCCTTTTTTCAATTATGGTTCAAGTGCCATTATGTGTAACATTAATAGGTGTGCCATTACCTAAGTGAACAGATATCGTAACTTTGTATTCTTTGTTCCTTAAGTTTAGATTATTCAAGTTGCTGGTAATGTGATTGGATGCTTCAGAATTTGGGTACCAATCTTCATTCTGTTGTTCATCTAATCTGGTAAGTCCACCATTAATTTGACTTCTAGAGATATCATTTTGGCTTCAGGTTTCATTATTGATGTGAGCAATGTTGGCAGTGCGATAGTTATTTCCTTGACTGATGTTGTTTTGATTGGCAGAATAGTTCTAGTCATATCTGAAATAACACTTGCTTACAATATGCCCAATTTTTCATAAATTTGGCATCTTACTCTACTGAAACTGTTCCTCCTCTTCCTCTTCCTTTGTTACCAAAGTTTCCTCTTTGACTTGGTTGATTATTTCCAGCATTCCCTTTATGATTTGGCTGATAGTTTTTGAAATTTGCCGATTTATCTTAGTTTTTGCTTTTAGATGTGGATGCAAAGTTAACTGATAGTTCTTCTCTTTGCCGTTTTGTAACAAGTCTGCCTCCATGTGCAATCAACGTTGAGTGTACATGTCGACGCGAGGGCATAACTGGTTGAGAGGATAGAACAACAATTACTGGATCATAGTCATCATTGAGGTCGTTTAGTGTTGTCAACACTTTCTCAGATTTTGAAATTTTATGGCCAGAAACTTCTAGTAAGTCACATAAGCTCTTAATTTTGTCCAGTATTCTCTCATTGTCATCGAGTCTTTGGTATTTGCATTTAGCTGCCTCTTGTGATTCATGATTCGTGCTGTAGATTGAGTATTGAATACCTATTCTACAGCATCCCAAATTTCTTGGGTGCTTGTACATCCAATAAGTTGCGATAAAATGGTGGTGTTGATGGATGAGAACATCCATGAATAGAGTAGGCTATCCTGTCTTTTATAATGAGTATATTCTTTGTTTGGCACTAGATTTCCATCAGAGTCTGTTGTCATCCTTGCTGGTATGTTGAGAGTTCCATTGGTGTATTCTTCCAATCTGTAACCGGTTAGGGAAGTATTGACTTGAAACTTTCACAAGAGATAATTCTCTTCATTTAACTGTATGGAGATGGTATGATTTTTTGGATTGATGACATTTTTTGAGTCTGAATCAACGGTTTGCGTATTCTCTATAGATTGATATGTATTATCTCTTGCTGGAGTTGCATTGGATATGGTTGTATTGTTGTTCGTCAAGACAGATGAGAGAGATCGTGTGATGTAATTGTTGATTGTCAAAAAATCAGCTGCAACCATGTGGCCCGAACAGTTTTCCTAGTACGACACTGAAATTCAGTTGAAGCCAAGTGGCCTGAAAGGGTTGCCTAGGACGACACTGATATGATAGGTAGGAACGGATATCTTGAACGGGTCAAGATTTACACGGTTGAGAAGGGGATCTCCTCGGTGATGATGTAAATTCTTAGAGGTTGAAAGATTCAATGACCCCTTTATTCAAGTATTCAAACCAAATTGAAAATTATGCCGTTAGGCGGGAGAGCTCTGAGACCATGAAAGCAGAGATACAAGATGAAGATGGCATAGCGGAAAATATTGTTTTGATATTATTATAATGAGTAGATTATTGTACAATGTAATGTATTTTGTCGTAATATTTTTTTTTCTCTTTCGCAAATGATTTCAACGGGGGGGGGGGGGGGGCTGGTTAAGGAGAAAAGGAAAAAAAGGGGGGAATATTTTCTTTTTATTTATTTAATTAATTTCAAAAAGGTGACTTTTTCGTACGACCTCTAAACGAGGCCCACCGCCTGTCGTCCATAGCCAATTACCCCCATTCCGAACACAATGGGATATGTATCGCAGGCTGATTCGGCTGTTGCAATCAGTTTTCGTCAAAATCAACATATAAGTCTATATATTGAATTTGAACGCGCATTT
Organism: Allium sativum; assembly: GCA_030737875.1. Taxonomy (NCBI): domain Eukaryota; kingdom Viridiplantae; phylum Streptophyta; class Magnoliopsida; order Asparagales; family Amaryllidaceae; genus Allium; species Allium sativum. The sequence goes on along the minus strand of CM060920.1, from coordinate 323,696,198 downwards.
CAATTTACCGGGGTCACATATGAACTTTAAAAATTCCAGAAAAATATTTTCTAGCTTCGTATTGACGATACGGTCCGAACAAAACTAGTTTCGTCGAATTCCGAGACCGTTGGAAAAATGGCCATTTTCCAGTCGATTAAAATCAACTGAAACTGGTCAAACGCGTTTTCTTTTGCCACGATCACATATTGATTCGAAAAATTATGAAATTTGGAATCTAGCAATAATTTGACACTGCGGATCCAACAAAAGTGGTTTCGCGAAATCCGAGGTCGTTTGCAAAATTTCCATTTTTCAGGACCTGAATTCCATAGCGACTATTCATAATTTTCAACTGGACATATCTTTTGATTCCCGCTATGAAATTTCGATTTGTCGGATTCGTTGGAAAGATATTATCAATTAGATCCTATTATTTTTGGTTTCACTAAAATCCGGTTTATTTTTCACCCGGTACATTCAATTGAAGTTTGAAATCGAATTATCGAACTACCGCGCCATTTTCAATTCCTTTTATAATTATATATATATATTTATATTCTAACGACGACGCGTATAAATATATACGTTCGAATTATATTCAAAATAAATTTCTCGTCGATATTATTTAAAATAATCTATTTTAAATATTAAAAATTCGCTAAAATAGCCAAAATAAAAATTTTAAACTGGCCTAGATTTTCGGGTTGTTACAATCACCCCCACTTAAAACTTTTCGTCCCCGAAAAGGGACAAAGTCGAAAGTGGTTTGATTAATCAACTCTACGTTCGATCTGGCTTCCATTCTCCAACTTTTTAGTTTTTGAGAATTTTCAAATTCTTCAAAAATTTGGCTAACACCCTAAATTTTCGAAAAATTTCGCCATAACCTCCCCTGCATCGGGAGCCACGGGAAAATCCCGAAATTGCCATACAGGCCTTCTGATCTCAAAAAGAAAAAGAAAAAGCCAAGCGGCTAGCCAATAGGCTCATAAAATCATCATCACCCAAACAAAACAGTAAATTATAGTAAACATGTACCTATTTGTCGGGCAAACAAATTTTATTCTCTGCTCTAGCCTCCTTGCTAAGACCTGTTCAATGTAAGTACATGTACATGCATGCAAATGCGACCAATTTTCGATACAATTCAATTAAGCTAAATGGTTCAAAATTATCAAACAAATAAACAAACAACACAAACATCAATCTATTAGTGAATTAGAGTTTCAAATTCATAATTTTGATATATATACAAAAAATCATGTTTTGATGCCAAATCACAACAATGTATTCTACCTATATTTTGGTTCTCACACAAGTCTAATGGAAATATATAGATATCACACCTTCGTCACTCGAAAATAAATATTGGTGATGGTATACTTCATCATCAGGACCATGTCCGGGCGACTAGAGTGTGACTCTATATCTATCTAATATATTAAAACTTCGAATATACGTTCATGACGCGTATATGCAAACCTTTTTATACTAGATTGTCCAAATTAAAAATAAATAAATAATCAAATACGTTTAAAATGGTTTAAATTTCAAAACAAAATTGTTTTCATTTGAAAAATATACTCTTCACACTCGTTCTAGGATACTACTGATCCTATCTCTAACGAGTCATTCTAATTGGATATTACTAATCCAATATCTGATGAATTCTTTCGTATGGTTCTAATGTGTCTTGTTCTCGAGCTCTGTAAACAAAAGCTCTGATACCAAATGTGACGGCCGGGAATTTCGCTCGATCCAAATCAGTCGTTAAACTGATCTAGACTATTCGAAACCCCTGATCGTTTTGAGAACAGGATAAATCAGAACGTAGACGGAAGAACATTTCATTGTTATTACAACAATTCCATCAGATACAAGAATATACAGAGTATAAATGAATAAATTACATTCGATAAATATCAGAGATTACAATAAATTACATTGCAGCGGAAAATAATACAAAGCACAACTGAAGGTGATATATGGATACAGAGCTTTCCAGATATCATTCCAGCTGTAAACCAGGATCTTATGAATATAAATCTGCAAAACCAAAACTACTAGCTGCCCGTGTCGAAAATAGTGGCACCCAGAGTTTAGGTTAAAACAATAAACTCCAGGTCAGTCATGTGACTGGTGTGAGAACTAAAACAGTTATTTAAAGCTTTACTTTAAAAGAGAGTAATTCAAGGGACCACGCCGTATAACACGGAACGGGTTTCCTCCCAAGAATACCTGTACATAGAATAAACAGCGCAATGCTTTTTCGAAAAATGAAGCTATTATAAGACCCAGGTCCCATCACACAATGCAATGCAAGCCGGAGGATAGGGTTTTCCCTTATAATAGCTAAACATGCTTGGTACGTTTAAAAACAAATCATTTGATACTATGTCGTCATACTAGTTCTACAAATAAAACTGAAACACACGTATTAGAAATTGGATTTCCGTCATGAGTCGAGGCAAGGGGCAAGCTCCTCTCCGCGTTCGTGACACTCTAGCAAATGTTTCAGGACTACACACTCTGGGCAATCCTGGATTCGGTTGGGCCGGTCCTCACTTACGTTAGACGAATAATTATGCCTGAACACACGTTCCCCGGTCCTTACAGACCTATAATCGAGGCGCCTCACTCCAACAACCACAAAGGTGAAAAGTATATAAATGTCAGGGCTGGTAAGTCACTGACACCACCAAAGCTAGAATGAAACGTCGTGCTCTCCCAGCGGTCCGTATCCCGTTTTTGACTCATACCGAGGTGTGAGGCTCACGAATCCACACTATACACAAATCTGACACGTAGGCCGTGCTTTGATCATCAACCACAAGACTTTGCTTTTCAACAGAAGCCTTGATCTATGCAACTCAGCGTGCCACACGGGCAATTCATGCCATGCGATTGATATCTATCGATATATAACCTCTAAGCTCGTACATCTCAGAGAAGGGCGTTAAGCAAGAGAATAAATTCTCCGCCGCCAAACAGATATATATTTAACAAAAATCAATCAACACAGAATAAAATCCAATGTCAGACATACAATCCATTTACAAGTTCGTTCTGGGTCTGAACGAAACCGAAGGCACTTTCCTTGCATATCCATCGATCTCCAAGTACGTCTGGACGACCACCAACTGATTCCCTCATCTTGGGTGTACAGCCCAATCAAGATCATCAGTAATCACCCAAACGATGTGAAGACTTCCGGTCTTCAACCACCGTCTTCATCTTCGACATATCGTCGAATCGGTTATTCAGAATGGGTATAAACCTGGACTTTCCGAACAACCCGCATATATTAAAAATATTACACAAACACAACATACGCCTCATTCCAATTCCACATTCTTAGGGAAAGGTTCCCATTAATTTTATCCAAGATAAATTCTTTAAAATTTATCCTTTAATCTTCCTTTGGATGTCGTTTCAAACCAAATTATGGTTTTCTAAACTAGTCGAGATTAGCGAACCACACCGAAGTAATTATTTATTTTATTTCCCAATCCCAACCTATTCATCCCATGAAGCAAAACTTGTAATACTCCATATCTAACACCATGGTGTTATCGGTAAAATTAATTACCATTTCACGTTCAAATTCAATTAAAGATTTAACTATCGCTTTGGAGTAAAACTGGTGATACTCCATTCTCGCTCAATTTCTAAATTTGGTAATTTAAATTATCAATTCCCCATTTCAATCTAATTGCAGATTCATTAAAACTCCTTTTACTGGGTTAAAGAACTAATGTCATTTAAAACACAGTTCACGATAAACCCAAATCACATTCCATTTATTATCGGGTTAAAGAACTAGTGTTATTTAAAACAACGTTCACGATAAACCCACAAATCAATTCTATTAAAACTCGTTTCAAATCCAATTTATTTATTTAAAAATAAACGGATTCAATTTTAGTTCAAAACTAGTTCATTTCGATAAAAATCTATTTTTATCTTTTCAAATATGGAGTTTTTCATCCCAATTTTTCCCAAATCATTTCTTATGATTTTACACAAATTATTACTATTTTTAATAATTTTATTAAGGCCCGTACAGTCGATTTCCATCAACGGCCATCGAACTGCACTTACAACGACCTTTTTCAAATTTGATTTGGACGTATCTCCAAATCCAACCGTTAGATTTCAAATTTCTAATATTTGTTAAAAAGCTCTTTTCGATACGAACCCAACGGTTCCGGTTTTAAGAGAATCCGACGGTCGGATCTCCCGTAATGTCCGTTTAAAATAAATGGTCGAAATTCACGAACTGCCGCGGCGCGGCGCGTTCTATTCAGGCCATTATATTATATATATAATATATATAATATATATTTCGTCGACTTCTATTTAAAACGAATTTTATAAATCGTTTTGAATTCGTTTCAAAAACATTTCAACTTCCAATTCAAATCAAAATTTAATTTTTTTCCTTATAAATTCTTTTTAAAATTCATCTCAATTCAATTCTAATTCATTTCCTATTCAATTTAATTCGAATTCGTTGTCTATTCAATTCAATTCAAATTCGTTTTCTATTCAGTTCAATTCGAATTCGTTTTCTATTCAATTCAGTTCAAATTTGTTTTCTATTCAATTCAATTCAAATTCGTTTTCTATTCGATTCAATTCAAATTGGTTTTCTATTCGATTCAATTCAAATTCGTTTTCTATTCGATTCAATTCAAATTCGTTTTCTATTCGATTCAATTCAAATTCGTTTTCTATTCAATTCAATTCAAATTCGTTTTCTATTCAATTCAATTCAAATTGGTTTTCTATTCAATTCAATTCAAATTCGTTTTCTATTCAATTCAATTCAAATTGGTTTTCTATTCAATTCAGTTCAAATTCATTTTCTATTCAATTCAATTCAAATTTGTTTTCTATTCAATTCAATTCAAATTCGTTTTCTATTCAATTCAATTCAAAATGGTTTTCTATTCAATTCAATTCAAATTGGTTTTCTATTCAATTCAGTTCAAATTCGTTTTCTATTCAATTCAATTCAAGTTCGTTTTCAATTCAATTCAATTCAAATTGGTTTTCTATTCAATTCAGTTCAAATTGGTTTTCTAATTAAATCAAATTCAATTCGTTTTCTAATTAAATCAAATTCAATTCGTTTTCTATTCAAATCAAATTCAATTCGGTTTCTAATTCAATCAAATTCAATTCGTTTTCTAATTAAATCAAATTCAATTCGTTTTCTAATTAAATCAAATTCAATTCATTTTCCTTTCAATTCAAATTCGTTTTCTAATTAAATCAAATTCAATTCGTTTTCCTTTCAATTCAAATTCGTTTTCTTTTCAGTTCAAATTTGTTTTCTTTTCAATTCAAATTCAAATTAAATTCAAAAACGAATATAATCGATATAAATATCGTTCGCGTCAAACTAGCGCATCTCTAATCAACACGGCTTTATATTCAACAAATGGATCTATATTTCTTTCAATACACGACTCTATATCTTTGTCAACACACGACTAATCTCAACGAATGAGTACTGTCCACGTGTGACTATTTTTGTTGTTTAATATATTTTATGAAAATTAAGGTATCTATCATTTGATATTAAATCAGACTCCAACCGTAAATTAGTAAGAGAACGATTCCCTGAATATTAACCCCGAAGGCCGAAACCAACATCAGATCAATATCCAGGAGACCACTCATCTTATCTATTTTCCAATTAGTTCCTAATCTTATATATGATAAAGATGTAAATTTTATTGTTAAAATGTTTCGTTCGACACATGACTAATCTCAACGGATGAGTTCAGTCAACACATGAACCTTTACTTTATAGTGATAAAGATATAAATTTTATTGTTAAAATATTTCATTCAACACATGACTAATCTCAACGGATGAGTGCAGTCAACACATGAACCTTTATATTATAATATTCTTTATTTTCTAAATTGGAATGAGGCACAATCAATCACCATATAAGGTTAATTATATGGATTCCATACAACACATGTATATAATAGCAACGATAAATAATTAACCATCATCCAAAGTGCACTACGCTGTATAAGCATCAAATATAGATATCTAACGCTTATAACAGCCTGTCGATCCATCGATCGACATACAACTAATTATTGGGATTGGTGTATGCCGTATTTTGTCCCAATACCCGTGTGGGGTTTCAAACAATCAAACACAGATTTTATTTGTGCAGTTGGGCGATGTGTAAAATTTATCATCCCAATCAATATCAGTCAAATCAGTGTATATAAACAAATCGGCTGATTTGTTTATATTTATTTATTTATTTATTCACTTTCACGTTAAAAATTATATTTTTAATGATCAAATTATTTTATTTTAACCCATGAATTTTTATTCAGTCCATTTACAAAATAAAAATGATATTTTTATTTTTCTAACTTATTTTAGAAAATTTCGGCGGCATAACGGCACGATACTAGAAACGGGACAAGGCCTAGCCTTATCCCCGGTCTAGTGAAGGCCCACGCCATTCACACATCAATCAAATCCATTCCATTTCACCAAACAATTCAATTCAAATACGATAATCCAACTAATCTATGCAACCAAACAAACAAGTCCATGGTCTGTGGACGATTGTGTCGGGTGCTACTAAACACCGTCTACATCCTAGTATATATATAACTAGAAAAAGAAATTGAAGAGTGAGAAATTCTCATCGAAAGCTATCCCAACTTTACGACACTTCATTTATATAAATCTTCATCGTTCTCGCCTTTTTGTCACCTTCATTGCCCGTAGCCACTACATATATAAAAATCGAATTTTTACTTCGCTATTCAATATATAAAAATCGAATTTTTTCTTCGCTATTCAATATATAAAAATCGAATTTTTACTTCGCTACTAAATAGATAAAAATTCTATTTTTACCACGCTATTCTTTACATAAAGATTTCGCCTTTCCATTATAAAGATTTCGCCTTTCTATTGTAAAGATTTCGCCTTTCTATTATAAAGATTTCGCCTTTCTATTATAAAGGTTTCGCCTTTTCAAATTTATCATTATAAAAATCAGATTTTTATTTTGCTATACATATAAAGATGATATTTCTAATATTCCTATCATGTAAAAATTATATTTTTAATTCTCTACATAAACAAAAATCATATTTTTACTATAAAAAAAACTCTTCTTTTTCCTAGCTAATGAACGAATAAAAATCTTTCCTTTACTTTTCAAATCAATGAATAAAAATCCTAGCTTTGCTTTAAAATAATAATCATATTTTTATGCTCTACACTATATACAAATTATATTTTTATTCTTCACGTCTAATAAAAATCATATTTTTGCTATCTTCCTTATATAAAAATTATATTTTTATACTTTCTATATAATAAAAATTATATTTTTATACTTTCTATATAATAAAAATTATATTTCTATTTCGCTAATTTTTTTTTTATAAAGGCCTAACCCTTTTATTTTTAAATAAAATCAGTTCTATATAACCAAATAAAAATCAGTTTTAACTTAAGTAAATGAATAAACAAAGGTGTAAAAACACACCTTTGAAATCGTTGGTGAATGGGGGATCGGATTAGAGGAGGAGAAGGCCAAGGCAGAGGACTTGGAGGCTGAAGAGGACGCAGGAGGAGGTGCGTCGGGTCTACAGTCGGCGGAGGGTCTTCGCGAGAAGGGGGGAGTTGCGCGATTTCTGAAACGAGGGGGGGAGTTCGAACTGTGGAGGAGAGGAGGGGAAACGCGGCAGCAGGGGGGCTTCGATCGCGGTGGCGTGCCGCCTGGGGGGGTATCGTGGTAGTTTAGGGTTTTTTTCCTCTTTCGCAAATGATTTCAACGGGGGGGGGGGGGGGGGGTGGGGGGGGTGGTTAAGGAGAAAAGGAAAAAAAGGGGGAAATATTTTCTTTTTATTTATTTAATTAATTTCAAAAAGGTGACTTTTTCGTACGACCTCTAAACGAGGCCCACCGCCTGTCGTCCATAACCAATTACCCCCATTTCGAACACAATGGGATATGTATCGCAGGCTGATTCGGCTGTTGCAATCAGTTTCCTTCATAATCAACATATAACTCTATATATTGAATTTGAACGCGCATTTCAATTTACCGGGGTCACATATGAACTTTAAAAATTCTAGAAAATTATTTTCTAGCTTCGTATTGACGATACGGTCCTAACAAAACTAGTTTCGTCGAATTCCGAGACCGTTGGAAAAATGGCCATTTTCCAGTCGATTAAAATCAACTGAAACTGGTCAAACGCTTTTTCTTTTGCCACGCTCACATATTGATTCAAAAAATTATGAAATTTGGAATCTAGCAATAATTTGAAACTGCGAATCCAACAAAAGTGGTTTCATCGAAATCCGAGGTCGTTTGCAAAATTTCCATTTTTCAGGACCTGAATTCCATAGCGACTATTTAGAATTTTCAACTGGACATATCTTTTGATTCCCGCTATGAAATTTCGATTTGTCGGATTCGTTGGAAAGATATTATCAATTAGATCCTATTATTTTTGGTTTCACTAAAATCCGGTTTATTTTGCACCCGGTACATTCAATTAAAGTTTGAAATCGAATTATCGAACTACCGCGCCATTTTCAATTCCTTTTATGATTATATATATATATATATATATTTATTTATATTCTAACGACGACGCGTATAAATATATACGTTCGAATTATATTCAAAATAAATTTCTTGTCGATATTATTTAAAATAATCTATTTTAAATATTAAAAATTCGCTAAAATAGCCAAAATAAAAATTTTAAACTGGCCCAGATTTTCGGGTTGTTACATAATGAGTAGATTATTGTACAGTGTAATGTATCGGTATATATAACCGATAATATAACAGTTGAAAAGTACAAGGATGAATTTACCCTTCTAACCCTAATATAATATATAATGCGGGTTGGGCTTTTCTCCTTTATTTGGATGTTTTAAAAACATAATATGACATCTATACATATAACAAATATAAATTCAAGGATGGAGCTACCATTGCCTTTAGAGATAATTTTAAAGGATACCACACTAGCCTTAGAGATCTTTGTAATGAGGGTATATCCAACTTCCCTTTAATCTTAAATTCGATACCAATAGAAAATTTGATATATAACCGATTGAACATTAATCTTATTTAAACAAGGATTCATAATTTATTTTAAAAATATAAATGTAAAGCCTAAGTAAAAAAAAAAAAATTTGAGGAAAGAAAAAAAAGGAAAAGGGTGGCAATGGTCTGGCAGTAGACCCAACTTCAAGCATTGTCTTTCACACATTTCTAGCAATTAATAGTATTCGGGGATTACATGTGCCATGAGTTGAAGCGGACAAGTGCGAAAACAACTTATGTTTGGAATTATCTTCGGTAGGTTTAGGTGGTGAGGGATCATTGTATGACCCCTTAATTAATGGGCCTTTTTAGTCGTCTATGAGCAAGATTTATTCCCTATAGCCTACATCAACATGCAATGTAGATTTGTCTTTTGTAACTAATGCAAATGAAAAGCACTATTTATTCATTGGTAAAAATAAATAAATAACATGGGACTCAGGGTAGTGTACGTTGGACATGTATAAAAGAGTATTGATATAATGAGTTTTAAATGTTATATACTTATACCCCTAAACGTTTGATAATATTTCTGCAAAATTATTTCAGATTATGAATCTTTGCTTGTTAAGAAAACATTGGGTATAGAATATTTAAGGTAATGTCTATATTATCGATAAATATATAATAATGGCATTATACTTTAAGGGTTGCATAACCCCTCTTAGGATACAGTGAAATTATGAGTCAAGGGTATCTAGTGTACTTCATGGTTTGTTGAGTAACTCAACGTCATGAATATGATTTGGAACATAGTTGAAAATTATGTTAGGGATTATATAAGATATAATTTAAAAAAATTACTTACAATTAATGGGACATAAATTACGAAGTAAGCTCAAGGAAGTAGCAACATGATAAACATATCCTAATATGCAGTAAAGTGATTTGTGTATTTCACGTAGCTCTTTCAGGGATTTTAACAGATGAAGAATACAATGGGAGCCTTATTAAATATACATAATACATCATTCTAATAAATATAAGCACACATGAGTGTGTTGTGCGAATAATTGCACAAATTGCTCCAATACCCAATTTGTTGTGCAAAAATTGTATAGGTGCAGAAAAATAAAAAAACAGGATCTAGATTTGCCAATTCGACATCAATCTAGTATGAAAACAACTATTCTATTACTTCAAACAAACAGTAAATAACTATTATGAAGAAACAAAGAGATACACAATATTTATACTGGTTCCACTACTATCAAGATAGTGTATGTCCAATCCGAAGGTGAGGGATTTTATTCCACATGAGAGAATTACAAGAGATTATGAAATAAGTGTTTACATATCCAAACCTCAAATTAGGCTTAACAAGAAGAGACACACCATTTAGGGATCACTGGCTCCATGCTAGGATGGGTTTACAATGAAGTTTACCACTCAATATATATGCACTGAAATCTATGTGAGCTATCAATCAAATGGCGGCGAATTGTAAAGGAAACAAGTGGTGCAAACATAACAAGTAAATCAACTATTCCCTTCCTTTGAAATGATGGTAGAAAAATAATCATGCATTGATTTCTTTACCATCTCATGCAAACACAATCAATAATTTATGCATTTACATATTAAGAATATTTACTTTACATTTTGCATATTTGTTTCCTCTAATTCGTGATTTTGTATCACCAAATTTAACACTCCACCTTTATGCAAAATACATATCTCCAACATCCCACCTCGAGTCAAATTCTTTTTTCAACATAAAACTCTTCAAAGGAAACTCCACCTTAAATCAAAATCTCATAGTGAGATAGAAACAAAAAATTGAATATTTAGCTAATGGGTTCCAACAAAGCTACCCCCATCACACCCTGTTAATGAGCTCAAACTATGTCCAAGCAAATGTTGCAATTATCTAAAATTAAAAGAAGGCAAATTCCAAAGTAATCTCAATACCACCAAGGCCAAAAATGATTCTCTCAATCACCAATTCAAATACAGAGACAAAATACAAATCTTTGTATCCAAGATAAATCTCTCTCCTTCCACATACCTGCATGTAGCACCTCTCCTTTAAGACGACATCACAAAGTTGAAGATGTAACACAATGTGAAGCGACTATTCTGAATTTTCAACTGGACGTAACTTTTGATTCCCGCTATGAAATTTTGATTTTTCGGATTCGTTGGAAAGATATTCTCAATTAGATTCAAATATTTTTGTTTTCGCTAAAATCCGGTTTATTTTGAATCATGTACATTCATTTGAACTTTGAAATCGAATTTTTGAACTACCGCGCCATTTTCAATTCCTTTTATATATATAAATAAATATTTATATTCTAACGACAATCTATATAAATATATACGTTCTAATTCTATTCCAAATAAATTTCTCGTCGTTATTATTTAAAATAATTCATTTTAAATATTCAAAATTTACTAAAATTGCCAAAATAAAATTTTTAAATTGGCTCGGATTTCCGAGTTATTACACAATGGCACCAAATCAACCAAAATCATCTCTGTAAATTGTGTTCCTTAGTCAGCATCACAAGTTGATATGCCTCAATAACATCAAATCCATCACCAAAATCAACTACATAAGTTATAGTTTCTAAATCCAATGGTCCCTTTAATCCACTAAACTCTTTATCACCTAACTCTCATACAATGTGAGCCACACCTAACAGATCTCCACCTTGGCGAGCATTTCTCAACTAAACTTGGAGTTATACAAAGTCCTCAAACACTTGGAAAGGTCACTAACACCTCAAGCGATTCGTCTTAAGATGCCATCACCTCTAAGTAGTTGTGCCAAGCTGTTTTCTACAAAGAGTCTCTTTTCTATGGTTCGTCATGAAAGAGTCTATGCAGTGGTAGGATCGTATAATATGGAGTATAGTCAATGTACGATGATATAGCAAAGTAATAGCAGTAAGTAAAATGACATAGTTGATTTTATACTGGTTCGGACCACCATCCTATGTCCACTCCCAAACTCCCTCCTGTTATTTCACTAACACAACAACCCTCACTTCACCCGAAGGAACAAGTTCACATTTACCCGAATAGTTGAACATGATTTCTTGCCTTAACCTCTTAAGAGGACTTCCTTCATACAAAGAATTAGATGACTATTTATTCTTGATAACATGGATATGTCAAGTTGATGTACATCCTTCCCATAATCATTCCTTGATGATAATCACGTAATCTATGAAAGAATATGGAAGATTTGAAATTTTAAGAAGATAAAAATAGAATGCTTTAGAGATTTTGAAAGCATTGAGTAAGAAAGAAAGAATTAGAATAAGTTTTGGTAAGTAAAACCATTTGATGGAATTTCTATTTATAATGTACGAAAGATTGCAACTATCATGAAGAGTTTTATCTAAAAGATATGAATTAGAAGTTGCAACTCTTCATTGAAAGGTTGCATCCCTTTATATTCATATGTATGAATAATATTGTCGGATGTCTGTTTTTGAATTGAAAAACATACAGCAAAAAAATAGATTATTTCGGGGGGTAATTCAGACGTTTGAAATATTTTGGTCAAACGTCTGAATTTTTTTATAAATTTGAATTTCATTTTAGTAAACAGATGTCTGACTCAAATATTTCATATGTATATTCCTTGAGAACAAACCTATATCTTGTGCATCTTATTTGAAAAACTTTATAACAGAATGTGTGTTTGTGTATCATCAAGGAAGATTTTAACAATTTCTATACCAATACATATAGACTTTAACACATATAATCTTCAATCTGAGTTCTTGAATATGTTTTTGAATATCTCTCTGCAAAACAGAGTTAGTCGATATAATATATGTGCACATGTATAGTTGTCATAATCTAAAAGCTATATAGCGAGATCCAACATTCCCCCCCCCCCTTTTTGATAATGACAACTTACCCCTGTCGATATGCATATATTAACAAGTGTTTCTCCACCTTTGTCATTGACAAAAATGAGATACTTATATGTAAATTTAAATTAAACAAACAATCACAACATAATCACAGACATAGCATAGATACACACAACATCCAAACATTAGCAAATAGTATAGTTTTGTGCTAAGACCCAAAATATTACAAACCAAAATAAAAATAGCAGTTTGATGAAAAATAAAAACAATAAAGAGCCATATTATCAACTACATTAACCAACCTTCCAATATTGATATGCTCAGAACAATACTTGTATCACCTTCCTTTGGATTACCATAGTCGGAACTAGAATTAGGAGCTTCTTCTATGGAGCTAGACGACTATTCAAAAGGAGCCGGATAAAATGCTTGAGAGGATTGAGTGCCGGTGCAAACAATTTTGCCCCAAATTTTGTTTAAGAAGCCTCTTAAAGAATCAAACTTCTTATTTGTGCTATGCTCAAAGCGTTTGAAGTTCGAGTGAAGTTTGAACTAATTTCGAGAAAGTATCGTCATGGCTTGCTTAGGAGGTAGATCGGGAGATATGATTTGAATTCCTTCTTGTTCTTCCACTTTGATCAACCGGCGATGGCGATGAGATGATTCGGCTATAGGCATTTCTTGTTGTGAAGCAACATGTTCCTTCCAACTTTCAAAGGACATATACTCAAGCGTTGGAGGATTTGGTTCAATGTCCATAAGTATCATTTTTTTGGTCCTATTTCTTTGATACTAAGGGAAGGAGTATCGGGTATTTGGACTTTACATTCAAGGAGAATTCGAGTGATACAGGCACCATAGTGAAGAGTTTTATAAATTCATTTGTATGGATATCCATCCATTTGTCAAGAATAACCTTGTCCCAATTTAATTGTTTGTTAGAACGCAAGGCATATAACGTTGGAAAATCACGCTTATATACTTTCTCGTAACTTCCTTTATTAGGTTGAATTTTTCGGACTAAGATACGATTCAATAAGTGTGCTTGTGGTCGGAGATGGATAGAAGTATGCTCATCCATGTTAAGCAATTTGTCAGAAATAAATTTGTGTGATATTTCATCTCTTACACTCATACCAAATTCTAAAGTATTAATATCAATTCCTTACCAAGCACACCTTGAAATTTGACCTAATCTTTGAATTTGAAGAAGGATACGCTTGCCACGTACCATAAACCATAGACAATCGATTGTGTTTTGAGGTCTTTGGTGGTCTCAGTTCAAATTTTCCAAAAAAAGTTTTACAAGCAATAGATAAGTTTTGGCAGTGTTGGTATTATAATCCACTAAAGACTCAGAATTAAAGTGTCCAGCATAGTGAAGAAGACGGTAGATGGAAAAAGCATCATATTTGATGAAAGAATCTTCAAAAAACTTAGAATTCTTCATGGATTTGTACCTCTCTTTGGTGGTATCATCTTAAAGCCATCGTTGAATGAGTTCATCGGCAGGAGGTTCAGATTCTTAAAGTCTTGATATTTTAGGACGACTTGTCACGATAATTTAGAGGTAAAAAGTTTGATTTTTTTAGTTATTTGGTAAATGGGGGCTACGGTTTTATGGACGGTAAAAGAGGAAAGTAAAAAATGAATGGATGAGATGAAGGGGTGGGTAAATAAAAGGATACGTATGATTTTTAGAAAACGCGTTTGATGAGATTCAGACATCTGAAATTTAAAAGAAAACGTCTGAATTGTGATAAATTCGAACCCCCAAGAATATAGTTCATTTTGGCATTAATTCAGACTTCTGTTTTTCTACAACTAGACATCTGTTTTTTTTTTTTTTTTTGAAAATTGGTACACTTTTATTCAAATACCAAACAAAAATCGCCTATATATACCTCATCAAAACTTTGTAATCCCTCTAACCTAAATGGGTGCCTTACAAGGGAAAATTGTACATATAAATTTAGTGTACAAATTACAAACTTGAGACAATAAACAATTGACTAATAACATACTAATAAAACCCGCTTCAAGGCCCAATGGCCCAGCTCCTTCAGAATTCAAATCAAAAGAAAAAGTCAACCGTTGTCATTCAGATCAATTCCCCAATGTCTGAGGAAATCTTCCTTCTGGATATTCTGTTTCATCTTCGTCCCATTATTATTCACCAAGAAGAAAATTTCCTGTTCAATATGATAAAGCTTAGTCGTGTTGTGCGTTGTGGCATTGCAAAAGATCCTCGCATTTCGTTCTTCCCAAATGTTATAAATACCAGTAGTAATGCAAGAGCAAGCGATATCACGCACTTGATCTTTGTTAGGGAAAGTTGTATGGAGTAGCCGCAATTCATCTTCAAGTGTGGGTAATAGTAAGGGAGGTAGAGACATCTCGTACTTGAGAGTACACCAAATGAAAGAGGAGTAATGACAATCAAAGAAGAGACGTTTGATGGATTCTACATTAGTTTGGCATAATGAGCATAACATGTCTGTGGAAATGTTGAAATGGGCAAGCTGATCTTTAGTGTTCAGTCTTCCTAAAAAAGCAAGGTATGATATGAATGCCATTCTACTACTATTACTGTTATGCCAAATAATGGCAAACGTCTGCTTTAAGTCTAATCTTTCATGTACTTCGTCCCAGGCTTTGTGAAAAGAATTTTTTCCACCAGAATTCCAACTTTAGTGATCGTTTTTCAAGTCCGAATGAATTCTGATATCTTGAAGCTCATGCGCAATCTCTCTAGTAGCGGGGTGTAACCTTGGATCTAATTGAAAATTCCTAATAAGACAATTAACAGTTATAGAAAAGTTACCAATAACATGAAGATGAGAAGGACCAATAAGATCAACAAGGCAGGTTGAGTTAATCCAAGGATCATACCAAAGAGAGGTATCATTTACGTTCACAATAATTTTGTTAAAAAATTGTTTACCACTTGATCTCAATCGAAGTAAAGTTTTCCACGTAGATAAGTCATTATTATCAATAGATATATTCCAGAAGTCTTGCCGTAACAATATTTTCTTTGCATCCACTTACTCCAAAGCATTTTAGTAGACAAATATTTCCACATCAACTTTAACGCAGCTGCCTTCTTAAGATCGGTAAATAGTTTAAGGCCAATTCCCCCCTCCAATTTAGACTTACAGAGTGTATTCCAAGCAAGTTTGTGAGCACAGCCTCCCCAAAAAAAGTCCGTGCACATACTTTGCAGTTTATCAATAGTATGTTCCGGTATTTTGTACAAAAGAGCCAATATAATACCGTGGGTGTAATAACAGTGTGTATCAGCTCTGCTCGTCTAGCAAAGCTCAAAAGCTTAGTTGCCCAACCCTGTATTTTACCTTGTACTCGCTGAATTAGAGATTGGCATTTGGAGTAATGGAGATAATTAGTAGAAAATGGTAATCCAAGATATCGTATAGGAAGAGAACCTTGTTCAAAGCCCAAAACAGCCTGAATAGATTGAGTAGTGGTAGCATTTGAACCCAAAAAAACCTTTGTCTTGGTGGCATTCACTATTAAACCTGCACACACACTCATTTGATTAAAAATTTCCTTCAAAGTAAATGCTGATTGTAGCATGCACTTCCCAAAGATCATGAGATCGTCTGCATATAGTGAATGAGCGATAATAGGCTCGAAAGCGTATACTAGAGCAAAGCGTTGTTGCATAATGGCCTCATCCATAAGAAACGTAAAATACTGCATAGCAATGGCAAACAAGTACGGGGACAGTGGATTCCCCTGTCGGGTTCCCCTTGTTGATCGAATAATACCAGTAGGCACACCCTGAATTATAATGGAATAGGTTGCTATGGACATACATTCATATATAACATTGATAAAATATGTGGGGAAACCCATCTTCTACATAATGTAGCATATAAATTCTCGGTTGACTTTGTCGTAAGCCTTTTGTAGATCTATTTTAACACAATATCTAGAGACACTTTTTTTCTTGAAATCTCGCAGTAGTTCATGCGCTAGCAGTATGTTGTTGCCAACGTATCTGTCTTGTATGAATGCACATTGATTTTCATAAATAAGGTGAGGCAATAAACTTTTCATTTGGCTACGTAGTACTTTCGATAAAATTTTATAATAAACATTACAGCAAGCTTTCGGTCTTTACTGAGAAATAGAAAAAGGGTAGTCTACCTTTGGTATTAGTGTCAAAAAGGTGTGATTTACCCTTTTGGAATCTTCCCAGAATTAAACATATCTGCTATGGCCTCCATGAGTTCGTATTTTATTTCTTCCCAATGCAGCTTCATGAACTTTGAGTTAGTGCCATTAGGACCGAGACTGAACTCTTCATTTATGGAGAAAACCACATCCTTTACTTCTTATAGAGTAATGTGTTGAAGCAGAAAGGAATGTCCTTGCGGATTAATGGAAGCAATCGGTTAAAATAGAGGGAAGACAGTTGCACCAAAACCATTGTACATGTCAGTGTAATACTGAACAGCTTCTGATTGAATATCAGCGAGCTTGTAAACTAGCTGGCCATCAGTTTGAATAAGAGCTCTAATATTATTATAAAATCTGCGAGAGGTTATTCGAGAGTAGAAGAAGTGAGAGTAAGTGTCGCCTTGTTGAAGCCATTTGATCTTAACTTGCTGTTTCAAAGATTGGAATTTCAATTTTTGCTGCATACTCAGCTGATGTTTTTATTGTTGTATACAAAATTATATGATTTTTGTTTAATGATAACAAGAAAATATATATTATTACAAATGTGTTTGTTACTGTACAGTTATTCTACATCACAGACAGAAATATAATATATATATATATAATTAATTAAAATACTACTGGACAAGAATTTAAATATTCAAACAGTATTTTATTAAATATAATATTTATTTCAACATTTGAATAGTACAATGTTTACAACTCTACTGTTTGTACATTTCACTGATATACAATACAGTACAATTGTTTTCACTCATACAGTGCTCCTCACCACAAAATCACTATCACTCAGTACATTTTCATATACACATTCATTTTTTGACACTACACACAACGCTCGGTCTTCTGTCTTCATAGCATCCTTCAGTCAGTCCAGTCATCATCTGCTTACCTGTCACATGAAATACACACACAGTATACTGCAATAGATATAAAACTGAATACATGAAAATTTGAATTTATTTTTAGATTTTATTTGCCTTAGAATTTTGGTGTGTTTCTCATCATCTTTCATGACTTGATCAGATTTACATATCCATCTGACTGCTTCTAAACAGCTTGGGATATTCACAGTGATACACTGTAAATACCACAAGGCAGACAATATGTATATACAGTGCAGGGACAAGAAAATTACTCTGAATGGCTGCATATACACACATGTATAAATATACAAGCGTGCACTGCCTCGCCAATTAGAATGAAGTCAAGTAGCGAGCAGCTGTGGAGCAGCCACATGGACGAAGCTCAACACAGTGAAATGTCAAGCACAAATAGCTCGACATCAATGGCCGATCACATGCACAAGTATAGTAATAAAGTCAGCATGTGTACATGCATGTCAAGCAGGAAGGAGTCAAGAAGTGCATGCATTGTTTAAGCACAATCCAAACATAAATTCAACAAAGCAACAGTCAATAGATCATTAGAAATGCATGATGCATATACATGAATGTATCACATGCCACAATAAACAAACATAATGGTGCTACCCAGAATGGCTTCAAGTTTTTACATGTTTCATGAGTGGAATAAAAAGATCTATAAGGTGCTCAAGTACAAGCACAAAGACAAAATGACACGGCAAAGTTTTAAAATGAAAACAGCTCATCACAGCTAGGTCATGGCAGTTAAACACGGATCAACACTGCTCAATTCGACTAAGCAATAAGTAATGATGCACAAGAACATGTAGATGAACCAAACTCAACAAAACAGTGGTGAAAATGCAAGTTCCAATTGGAACAACTCAGTGATACAAATGGTCGAGCCAAAGTGTCTAAATTTCATGTGTTAACAATACATGAAACAGTGCATGAACGAATGGTGTTTCCGAACATATACATGAATGGCACAACATTACAAGGTACATGGTGAATGAAGCTACATCAAATGGACAGAGCAAGCATGTTCAAGAGCTACATGAATGGTAAACCATGGTTTAGCCAAGCCAAGTAAAACAGATGCATCACAAAACAATGGGACAGTAACTTCAAAAGAAGCTTTGCATAATTCAGTTTTAAGGCAAATGAAAGTTATAAAGGCAACAACTAAATGTGTGGTGATGGAGCATGTACAGGTTAAATGGTGTACATCAACAAATCCAAAAACACAAATCAGTTTAAGATGACAAGGAAGCACGGTGGAGTTGGCAAGTATATATTGATACATGGTGCTACTGTCTATACAGTGTGCATGACCAAACAATTGAGCAAATGGAAAATACAAAGACATGTATACATTAACACAAATGGAGCAGTCACATGAATGGAGAATGGTACACATGCATGAATCCACAAAAATGTTTCAGGATGTATCATGGAGCAATTATATCATGGTATGATTTTGGTGCAAGCGTTAAACAGATAATATCTGTTTCTCAGAATGTTCAACATTTTAGCAAAATTTCAATGAGAAATCTTTCTAGGAAATCAGGTTTTCAAATCTTCAAATTATTTCTAGTTCTGAGTATAATAATAAATAGGGAAACAAATCAAATTTTTCTATAAATCGACATGGACATTGTATCTCAAATTGGATCAGTGATTTATTTCCAGTTTTACTAAAACCATATCTGGCAAGCATTATTAATCTTTCCAGAAATGATTCATTCGAATTCAAGGGATGCCACAAATGTTCATGTCCAGACAATCGTGCAAGTATTTTCAAGAGGCCGATTTAGTTCACAACAAAAGGCAACAATTCAAAATCGAATTCAGTCCAGGAAACAAGGTTTTAAATCACGCAAGGGACAGATTAGAGATTCACTGAAGTCCAGAATACAATCTAGATTCATCACAACAAATCAAGAAAGTCATTAAAGCCGAAGAATTCAAATTCATTCAAGGAACAAAAGTGGAAACATCACACAATCAGGCCAAGTCATAATCAAGGAAATCAGAGAATTAAAGGATTCTACAATCCTATGTATACATCTATCATCACTAGCATTTACAAAATCAAAAAACTAAAAAAACAATTCAAGAAAAAGAAAATACAAAGAGCTCACTTTTTTTACAAGTGTTTTTCGATCGAAAGAATCACAAATCAAAGCATCACATAGCCACGAGATCTTGAGCATCAGAAAACTCAGTTTCATCAATCAAAGCATCGCGAATTGGGATTTCAGAAAAACCCTAGGAGTCGTTGCCATATGTGATTCCAGAAGAGGAAATTGAATTGGACAAAGGAAATAAGGGTGAACACTTTACAAAGGGCCGACCTAGTTCAAGTTTTATAAGGGAGTTTTAAATTCCTTTTTAATTCTAGGGTTTTGTTTTTGTGTTGTATTTTCATTTTTAGTTTTAAACCATTCTGATCAGTTTCTAGAGTCTGTAAAATTCTAGGTGATCCAGTTAGGGGTTTACCTGGCAGTTTGCTAGAGTCTGTAAAAACTAGGGTTACGGGGTTGTAATTTGGGGAAATCTGATCTATGGGATAGAACTGTCTAGGATTTTGAGCATAGGATTAGAATAGGAGCAAGGGGTTCGTGAGTTTACATGATCTTGTAAGCGGGATCTGTTCTATTACCTAGTAGAAACCTTAGGAATGCAGTAGTAGTCAAGATTTTGCCGAAGCTGGGTATATCTGTGTGTAATTTACTTTTTGTATTTTTATTTTTGTTGCATTCTGTGATTTGATAATTTTCATTATCTTGCAAAATTTAATAAACCCTATTTACCTCCCTCTTGGGTTAATCTAGATCCAACAAGTGGTATCAGAGTCTGGTAATCTCTTTAACTCTAGAGTCATGGTGTTTCCTAGTTGTCGGTCTTCTGAGAGTTAGTCCAGTGATATTCCAATTATTTTCAATGGGACAAATTTTTTAATTTGGAAATGAAAATAGAATCTTATTTAAAATCTAGTAATTTTGAATATTGGAATAATATTGAAAATTTAGGAGATATGTTAGATAAGAGGAATAAGGTTTTCAATGCTCATGCTATGCATATTATTTATTCCTATCTTGGTAATGATCAATTAAATTCTATCTCTTATTGTTTAACTACGCAGGATATCTGGAAAACTCTCGAAGAATTGTATGGAAAGGACGACAACTGCTCAAAACCCCAGAATGTCAACTCATATTCAGATCTATGCTTAATAGGTCTTTCAAATGAAAATTCAGATGGATCAGTAGATGGAGACTCAATAGATAACGAGATAGAAAATTTCTAATATGAAGATTTAGTTAATATGTGTGTTGATTTAACTAAATATGTTGATAAACTCCAACTGAAAAATAAATCTCTAAAATCTGAAAATCGTGAGTTTACCAGCAAAAATCATTGTTTGGAATTAAAGCTTGAAAATGTCAAGAAATTTGAAAATTATGATTGTAAAAATTGTTTGAAATTAAAAACCAATCTCATTAATTTAAATAAAAATATTCCACTACAAGAAAAATACCCTATTGCAACTAGCTCTTTGCAACAGGCGTCAAATGACAGTTGCAGTAAATGATATTTAGCAACAGACTCATCGTAGCAGTTGCAATAGATAAGATTTAACAACAAGCCTTTTCTTCCTGTTGCGAAAAGCATATTTTTTGCAACTGCGCTTTCCTACCTGTTGCAAAAACATACTTTTAGCAACGGCACTTTCATTACAGTTGCAATAGACATATTATTTGCAACTGCACTTTCAAATTCGTTGCAAAAAGTGTATATTTAGCAACTATTTGCACCGGTTGCGTTAACTATAATTTTTTGCAACTGGCAAAGCCACTTGCACAAAACGTATTTTTTAAAATTATTTTATCCCTAAGTAATATTCAGTTATAATATAAGAAGTATATAATAGCTAACTGATATGAATTATTATTTTTAGTAATTAATATTCAATTATAATTGAAAAGTAAAATAGTTAGTAATTAAGCGTTATTAAAATATAATTTTAATAACTAATTTTTTAATAATTATTACTAAATAATTGAATATTGGTAATTACATAATAATTAAGATTACAATTTTGTATTAAATAAACATATTTTTAAACACTTTGTTTTTCTATCAATTGTAGTAAATGTATTTTTAAAGTGTTTTCTGACTTATTGCAAGTCGGATTTTTATTTATTAATAATGGAAAATATCGGGTAATTAGTGGGTTCGTTTTGTTGATTTGGATGCACTACCCCTATTTGTATCGGCCGGTTCATAATTTAATAGAAAATTCAATAGATTCAATATTCTATAAAATATTCAAAATTTCAAAAAAATTGTTAGTTTCCACTTTTGCGAATTTTTTACATTAAATTTTCTTTTTATTTCTTGCGATAATCGAACTTCAAAGTTGAAATGAATATTTAATTGATTTAATCAACGTGACCTATTGATTGTCGAGATCGGTTAACCGATTAGTACAAAAAATAATATAATGTATAATCCAGAAAAACATTGCAGCACAGGGAGCTTTAGTTTCATTCGCGAGCTGTAATTTCATTCGTTAAGTATTAGCCAAACAAGTGTGAAAATAAAATGTCAGGAGAAGTAGCACTAGCCAAAAATTTTGGCGGGACAACCCTTATTTTTCACCATGCCCGCTTTGTGCTGGACTATTTTTTTTTCCAAACCCAACTTCGTCTCTCAATTCAGCCTAGGGTTCCATAAAATATCTTCCTTCTCCACATGACGTGACTTGATTTAGATTTGCGTGTTGCAGAAATTGTAAGTGCAGCAGGCTTCTCAGATATTCCATTCAACTTCTGAAACGCGGGCATAAATTACTTCTCAATCAATCAAGCTGAATCCGGGTATTCAGAAAAATGATTAGAGGCATAAATGGATGCTAGATGTTTCAAGAGAAAGATATCGAAGTCGAGAAGTTTCTCAAACGGTAACCATTTCTTTACCTAAATCGCTATATTCAAATATTTAAGATTCGATCTTCCTGTTAACGTGCTTCTTTTCATAGTTTTTTAATGGAACCCGATAATTATATAGGGAGACCTATCCCCTGTTACGGCTACTGCTTTTTAGAAAAGTTTAAGATTTTTTTTTGAATTCAGTAATTGGGGGAAACGTGATTGAATTAAGATTCGACAAGAAGTTTTGATTTTTCTAGTTTTTGGTTTTTGGGTGTGGTGGAATTGAGTGCGAAATTTGAAGGTGGATTTGGATTTTTGCAAGAGGAGGTCGCATTTTGAAATGAGGGCTTCTATTTGGTGTCTAGTTGGTTTGGTTTGTTGGAGGAGTTGAATTGAATTAGAGATTAATGGTGGTGAAGTAGGAGAAGATGGAGGCGATTTGAAGCTTGTTCTGGTTGGTTGAAACTGCAGTGGACTGGTTGATGAAAGGTTGAGTGGGCAAGTTAGATAACAAAATGGTGGTGCAATGGAAGTTCTGCATGGACGTTGATGTAGCTTGATCTGGAGACTTGTTAGATGCTGCCGAAGTGAGGCAGATGTTGTTCTGTTGATGTTCTTCTTGTAATTCAGATGTTGCAAGTTTGGGAGATTAAGGGTTTATGCAGAGGTGCTTGTGTGATTGCAGTAGAGGAGATGGTTTGATGGTGTTGGGCTTGTGATAGCTTAGGTGGATCACAATGTAGGATAATGATTTCGGATGGAGAGTCAGGCAGTTCAACCATGTTTGTGGGGCAGAATTATTAGTTATATTGTAATTAATTATATTAATTAATAAAAGTATTAGTTGTTTTGAAATGATGAGGCAATGAGGTGTGATATGGTAGTAATTGTAGCAGCTGTTGCAAAATGAGGTAGGCGTAGCAGCAGGTTGTGTTTGAAATGGTGAGGCTGCAGTTTTGAATGGTGAAGGTAGAGGAGTTTGATGTGGCGACGACAGTAAAATCAGAAAGGTGATTGATGCGACAATGACAGTAAAATCAGAAAGGTGACGACAACAAAATTAGTAAAATCTGAAAGGCAACGATAGTAAAATCTGAAGTATTTGAAATGGAAAGGACCGAAATGCACTAGAGAGACGCAAACAACAGAATATAAATGCTTTGCAATGAAACTCAACATTAAAACTGTTTTTTTTATTTTTCTTATGAAGTATACAGAAATGAAAAAATGTGTTGAAAAAAGTACTAAGAAATAATTACTGAATTATTTAATATTAAGTATTAACAGTAATATGAACTTCTAGTCTAATTATATTATAGGATCTATTTTTCTTAGTACAAACGTAATGTTTTAATTGGATGTTTAGTATAACTGTAACATTTAGTACCCAATTATATTATAGGATCTATTTTTCTTAGCTTTTATGATTCTTTTGGCATCCTAGAATCATTTAGTTATGGTACCAGCTTCTTGTTTAATTTTCTGCAGGTTGCAATGATGTATGTGTTTTCATTTTGAAATTTAAGTCTTAAGCCTTGGTTGTCCTAATATGTTAATGTTCTGCAGGTTGCAATCATAAAGTTTATCAACAGAACCATCAGTAATTGTGGTGGCTGACACTGCACAAAATCATTTGTAATTGGTGTAATATCAGTGGAGGCTTCAAGTTTCTTTAAACCAGTGTGAGGTAAGTAACAAATAATATATACATTATCTGTTGGTAACTATTTTGCTTACTCATTCAAATGGAAAGATTGCTCAATATTCCATGCTTATGTCATTTGCTTTAGTATATGATAGCCATGCTCAATATTCCGATCGGTCCCCTTCAATTATCAATGAAAAATCTTTGGGTTAACAGTTTAGTAATCGTCTCATGTTGATTATTTACTTTATGATCCAGTAGTTATAAATCTTATGTTGAATTTCAATAGCATGTAGAGTCTATTATAAAATTGTTAGTTTCAATCAGTGACAAGACTGGGTAGGAAATTGACCCAGTGTTTGGCGGTTATGATTTTATCAATGAAAGAAAACAAGTAGCAAATAATTGTAGAGGCTATTGATATTGTTAATGTGCGTGGAGACAGTGATATGGTGGATGATAATCCTTCTGATATTATGGAGGTTAAAGTGCATGAAGGTATGTTTTGTGCATAGCGTCTAAAAGTTGCATAAAGGTACCATATAAGTTCCTTCAGTCAGGTTGAATTTAATGCATAGATGGTCTAATGTTGACACATCAATTTATTTTGTTGAGTTTTTAAGCTTTAATGTGGACGAAGGAATGAATCAGTTGATTTTTACTGTGCTGTTCTTGGATGAATAAGTGATATCAATTCATGTTTAAAAGGAGAATATAAGGATGTTCAGCTATGCATAATCGTTAGGTGGAACTTCATTTTCATTTCTAAAGGAGTTTAACATGTATAAATTGTTCTTTAGCTGCTTCTACAAATCCAGATTTTGGTGACTGGATGATTATGTATCAAGTAATAGACAACGATTCTAACCGCAATAGTGAAGTACAATACACAGATTTGAGTCAATAGATGCACCATGTAGTTTGAATTCTTTGACAACCGCAGTTTAAAATACAGGCATGAATGCTACAAGCAGTTAAGTTCAACTTTGAAAGCATGTCATATCTGATCTTTTTTTTTTTTGGGAAAACAATAGGAAAAGCACCAGAATAGATGAGAATTAACAGATGGTACGTCCACCCTGACTCAACCAAAGCATGAGGAAAGTGTGTTGAAGAGAGCCTTAAAACTAATGGTTTCCATGAATATGTAATTTCAAAGCCTCACAAGTAAAAACACGGAATATGTTGCTTGAATTTTGGGATATTCCAAAGTTGATAGAACCTTATAGGTGAGCGTACTACACATATATAATTATCATGTTTCATGTATATAAGGCAGAGTAGAACGAAGTTTTGGTTCTGGGATGGCCAATGGTTCATTTTCATCTATCTCTATGCAATTGGAGTTCACCTTGACCTTTCTATATTTGCGATATAATGAGCCACGGAACCAGAACAGTGTAATGTGTACACTATATTGAATAAGGTACGAGCAAAGTATTTTGTTATAATTTTATAAGAAATTTTATTAATGTAGTTTTATTTTATTTATCTTTCAATAAACACTACATTTGTATTATGCTTGTGCTGTAAAACCATACGTGTATGAACACTTCATAGTTCACCCTTCGTTACCGATCTAAACCGGGACACACACTTCTGTAGGTGTAAATGATACGTTCATAGAAAGTCCATTGACGCATTTGGACAAAGAACCTCACAATATAGGTGTTACCAGATGAGTTTTGCTAAGTTTGTTTTTTGAAAATGTGGTTGTTTTATGTTTACTAGAATTCGGTTTGATTTTTGTGATGACAGGCATAGATGGACAGGTAGATATGAGGCTCATCTTTGGGATAATAGTTGCAAAAAAGAAGGGCAGACTAGAAAAGGAAGACAAGGTGCATTACAACATAATAATTTGTCTACATTTCTAGCAGTATGTATCATGTTTCATTTTATCATGTGTCTCATGGAAATTGCATTGCTGTGCAGTTTATCTTGGTATGTTTACATTATCTTCTTTTTTTAAAACAAAATAATAATGATGCAGTAACATTTTTGTGTAAACATGACAATTTGAATTAATTATTTCAGGCGGTTATGATATGGAAGAGAAAGCAGCAAGATCCTACGATCTGGCATGCATGATGTTAGTGATTTCCTTGAGCAAAAAAAAAAGGTATAATCAAAATTGAAATTTCACTTCTGACTAATTATCAAAATTAAAATTTACTAACCCATTGTTTTTTCCTTTCAGGTCAGCGATAGAAAATTGAAGATATGATTCTCTCGACTGTTTATCACATTTACTTATATTTGAAGAAGCATGCTCAATCAGAACACGCAAAATGATGGCTTTCTCCTAAGGCTAAGGTTCGTCTTCTTTTGTTTGCTTCAGTGAAAATTATGTACAATGCTATTAACTTCATTATAAGCATTCCACATACTGACAAAATGTTATTTCTTTGACAATAATGTAGAGTATATTGAACCTATTCCTGGATATGCATGTTCATGATCGACATCAAACTTGGAGCGTGAACTGCAGATTTGTTCTGGTGAACTGATGATATTTATTCTCTTGTTATAGTATATGTATGATAGAGTAGAAATATGATTAGAAAATACTCTATTCAAAAAGAATGTGTTGCGAGAGAGAAGAAATTTTTATACATGAATGATGTATGAAAATTATAGAAATTTTTGTTGTAATTGTTTGTACTATTAAAACTTTGTTAAAATAAAAATTTTAATTGTTTATTCCATTTTGTGATATGCACTATTACCAAAACGAATGCATTTAATATGTAATATATATAAGCTGTATTTTTTTTTTTATATAGATTTGTGGATTTATTGCAACAGGCCTATACTGTTGCAAAATTATCTGTTACAACAGCTAAAGCCTGTTGCAAAAAAGGATACCGCAACATTTTATTGCAACGGGCAAAAACTGTTGCAGACCTTTAGCAACTTGGCCTATACAAACGGGCGCTGACCCGTTGCAATAGACCTACTGCAACAGATTTTGCCTGTTGCGAAAAGTGTTTTTTCTTGTAGTGTTCAAAAGCTTAAAGAAGAAATTCTAGTTTTAAAAGATAACGAGAATGAGGTTGAAAGTACGAACAATTTTTTACATAAATAATTTGAAAATTTTAAGATGAATATTAATTCCAAATATGAAATTATTAAAAAGGAAAATTTGTTGAAAAGTGATTTGATTTTAAAAGAGCTTGAAAATGAAATGGCAAAATTCAAAGATTCTGAAAAACTAGAGACTGAAAAACAAAAGCAAATTGATTTTGAGAATGCTGAGTCCAAAGTAAAAAATAAATTGCTTAAAGATGAAAATTTGGTTTTGAAATCTGATTTTGAAAGATGTAAGATCACTAAAAATCATTGTTTAGATTTAATGAAAGAAAACTGTGATATTAAGA
This sequence comes from Allium sativum, assembly GCA_030737875.1. Lineage (NCBI taxonomy): Eukaryota > Viridiplantae > Streptophyta > Magnoliopsida > Asparagales > Amaryllidaceae > Allium > Allium sativum. Next base: position 323,668,217 of record CM060920.1, on the reverse strand, counting down.
AACTAATTCAACAACTTGAAACAACATTGGCTAAATTTTCTAATGGTGAAAAATCTTTGAATATGTTGTTGAAAAATCAATTTTCATCAAAAAATAAAAGCGGACTCGGCTTTGCAAAAACTGATGAGTTTGAAAAGAAAAGATCAAATGATTTTAAAAATCCTTCAAATTGTTTTGGAAATATTTGTTTTGAAAACTTGAATTCAAATAATTTCAAAGGATTTTTAAACCAAAAGGTAAATAAGAATTTGTTTTATAACAAACCATTTAAACAAACTTGGATTCCAAATGGAAATGATACTGGCTTCGTTAAATTCAAGCAGATCTGGGTTCCTAAAGCACAAAGATAGGTTCGAATGGATTGTTATACAAACGGATTTGGGTACCAAAAGATGTGAATAAATCTGTGAGTAGTTTTACAAATTTTGTTAGACCACTCGATTCTATAAACTGTTAGGTACCAGTGGATGCTGAGGAACTGTTGTGCAAAAAGAAATTTGAAATCAAGCTGGTTTATACTTATTTATCATTCACGGTTCCTCCAACCAGGATTGGCTAAGTTGGAGATTCTGGTTTACATGGATTTCAGGTATGATCTTTGAACTCATCTTTGTAAATATTTTGTTTTCTTTGTTTATTCCTCCTTTTACCCTTTTTGTTTTTTTTCTTTGAGTTTTTTTGTTTTGATTTGACACTGCCAAATTACTTTCTTTCGTTCTTGGCTTTATTAACTTCAATTTGCAAAATTCATGATCTTCTGGAAAGTCGCTTCATTTGTATAAAACTATGATGTTCTTTAATGATTTCCAAATCTTGAATTTAAACTTGTAAATTTTTGAAAATTGTTTTGAAGTTTGATTCATTTCTGAATTCATCACAGTGTTGATGTATTCTTGTCATATCTTGAACACTATTGATTTGAATTCTAAATTTTTCAAGACCTGAAAGTTTAATGGAATTTCACACACCTCTGTTGTTTTGAGTATCTTCTAATTCATTTTAGAAAATCAAGAAATGTTATACTCATTACAACACACTGCTACTTCCAGTTGTGATAATTTCATGGATTTTCAGATTGGCATGGAATTTTTGAATTGTCTTGAATCACAGTGATACATCTTGAAATTTATCTTTATTCATGATCATTATGGTTGAAATTTATTTGTTTGAAATCAACTGAAATTCTTGATATTTTGAATCTCACACACCTCTTAAATTTGAAATTATTAATCATGTGTGATTGATTCATTGTATCTCATGATTTACATTTGTTCAAGAGATTTCGAATAAACCATTATTTTTTGGATCATGAATTATTACTCAATCTTGATGTAATTATTCTGAAAATTTTCTTGTGTGATTGTCAGATAAATTTGTCAAAAAATCTTTTGAAAAATTGGTTTTGAAACTAACTGTTTTTTCGTGATTATTTTATTTAAATATTTATTTGTTTGAAATCATTTGAAATTATTGATTTCTTGAATCTCACACATCTCGAATCTAAAATTTATAATCTGGTGTGATCGATTCATTGAATCCTGATATTTTCATACTCCATCAAATGATTTAAAATAAACTGTATTTTTAAATCTTGGATTATGAATCATATTTTGTGACCAGTAGAAATATCTTTGAAACATCCCCTTGTCAAGTCTGCTTTGAAACTGCTATTTGTGATGTCCTGATATTGATTTGAAAAATGTTTTAGCAACTACTTGCTTTGATTAATTTTTGTCTGCTGCTCTGATAGAAGGAATCACCTTTGATTTTTTTTTTTTGAAACTTCTTGTTTTTGGTCAAACTACTTTGGTAAATGAAATTTTTGTGCTAAATTTGTCTGATTGGGCTTTGTGTTTAAAATTCTTTAGTCTGAGATATCCTTGGTAGGCCACCGGGGTGTGATTAAAATCGTTGATAAAGCAGACTACAATTGGTATCAACCCTTCATTCTTTTTCACCCATCTATTATGAATATTCACCTTGTATAGATTTCACACACTATTTTTGTCTTGTATAAATCATTTTAAATTCCTACTGTAATTGATTTTCAATTTTAAAATTATTTATTGATTATTCATTCAGAAATTGAAATCAATATCCAAATTGAACTGTATTTATAATTAATGAAAATTATTATCAAATTTTGAAATTGTGATGAGTTATGACTACGGTATGTTTCACAACAAGAGGATATTTTATTTAGATTTTCATGATGGTTGAATAATTATTATAATATTTTCGAATTGGCGATTATTTCATGACCATTTTCTTTATCTACCATTATTCTGCCATCCATCATGCTTTTTATATTAATGTGGAGAGTTTAATATTTTTTAAAATCATCTCGAATAAACAGTGAAAATATTTGTGATGGAATTGTGGTTATATTATTATTCAGAATTAGTGATAAATGAAAATTTTCAATGATCTCGGTACAGTTGATTATATTTCATAATATGATTAATTTAGAAATTTATTTCACAAACCATTTCTGTACCTATCACATTTCTATCATCCATATTGGTTTTATATACTGAGGAGTTTTTCATTTTGAAGCTAAAAATAATAAAAATATAATATTCGTAAGTATTTCTCTAACCTCATTTGAAAATCCAAGCTATAGTTATGCATGATTATGAGATTACTTATATTTAAGCTGCAATTGATCTCATTTAAAATCCAAGATCTGGTTATGTGTGGTCAGTGTGCTCTTAAACTAAAAGAAAAAGAAAAGAAAATAATTTGAATAAATAAAAAAATTACATGAAATTCTCCTTGGTATGTTATAACCAGCCTATCAATCCATTTTTCTAATTTGTGAAATGTGTTTTTATTTTATGAAATATTATGATTTGTTGATTAATAGCTATTGGAATTTGTGATTATTTGATTTTATCAATTAAGTTGACATTATAATTATAGTCCAAATCCATCACTGTTTTGTTGTTCAATTATAAAAATTTCTTTGGAAAATAATTGGAATCATATGTTTTAATATCTCTTTCCATATATATAAATTTCATCGTAAATCCATCATTTTCTACAATGTGAAATATGCCACTAGTTCTCAGAATATAATGATTTTTGTTTGACTGATTGAGATTTATAATGATCATTCCTCCTCTTAAGCTGATATTATATTTCTAGTCTTCTTTCATCTATATTTTAAAATTCTGCATCCTTTTGATAATAACAAAAGGGGGAGAATGGATTGAGATTTTAATTTATGAGTGAGTATTTTATAAATATTTTTAATTTTGAAAATTCATTCAATTTTCATTTCTTTACACTCATGCACAGTTATAGGGGGAGTTCAGTTGTAGGGCTAGCATACCAATAGGGGGAGTCCAATGTTCACTACCAAATACATTTATTATGCTCAAAATCTTAATATTTGTTTGTCATTATCAAAAGTGGGAGATTATTGTATATAACGTTGTTGTATACACAATTATATGATTTTTGTTTGATGATAACAACCAAATATATATTATTACAAATGTGTTAGCTATAGTGCTGTTATTCTACATCATAGACAGAAATATAATATATATATATATGTATGTATGTATTCAATTAAAATACTACTAGACAAGAATTTAAATATTCAAACAGTATTTTATTAAATATAATATTTATTTCAACATTTAAACAGTACAATGTTTACAACTCCACTATTTGTACATTTCACTGATATACAATACAATCATTTTCATTCATACAGTGCTCCTCACCACAAAATCACTATCACTCGGTACATTTTCATATACACATTCATTTTTTGACACTACACACTACACTCAGTCTTCTGACTCCACAACATCCTTCAATCAGTCCAGTCATCATCTGCTTACTTGTCACATGAAACACACACACACACCCCATACACTGCAATAGAATAAAACCGAATACATGCAAATTTGAATTTATTTTTAAATTTTATTTGCCTCAGAATTTTGGTATGTTTCTCATCATCTTTCATGACTTGATCAGATTTACATATCCATCCGACTGTGTCTAGATAGCTTGTGATATTCATGGTGATATATTGTAAATACCACAAGGTAGACAGTATGTATATACAGTGCAAGGACAGAAAAATTACTCTGAATGGCTGCATATACACACGTGTATAAATATACACACGTGCACTGTCTCGCCAATCAGAATGCAATCAAGTTGCGAGCAACTATGGAACAGCCACATGGGCCAAGTTCAACACAGTGAATTGTCAAGTACAAACAGCTCAACATCAATGGCCGAGCACATGCACAAGTATAGTAATAAAGTCAGCATGGTGTACGCGCATGTCAAGCAGGAAGGAGTCAACAAGTGCATGCATTGTTTTAGCATAATCCAAATGCAAATTCAACAAGTCAACAGATCTTTAGAAATGCATGGTGCATGTACATGAATGAATCACATGCCACAACTACCAAACATAATGGTGCTTCCTAGAATGGTTTCAAGTTCTTACATGTTTCATGAGTGGAATAACATGGTCTGTAAGATGCTCAAGCACAAGGACAAAGCAACATGGCAAAGTTTTAAAATGCAAACAACTCATCACAGCTAGGTCAAGGCAGTTAAACACGGATCAACACTGCTCAAGTCGACTAAGCAATAAGTAACGAAGCATAAGAACATGCAGATGAACCAAACTCAACAACATAGTGGTGAAAATGCAAGTGCCAATTGGTGCAACTCAGTGATACAAACGGTCGAGCCAAAGTGTCTAAATTTCATGTGTTAACAATACATGAAATAGTGCATGGATGAATGGTGTTTAAGAACATATACATGAATGGCATAACATTATAAGGTACAGGGTGAATAAATCTACATCAAATGGACAGAGCAAGCATGTTCAAGAGCTACATGAATGGTACAACATGGTTCAGCCAAGCCAAGTAAAACAGATGCATCACAAAACAGTGGGGCGGCAACTTCAAAAGCAGTTTTGCACAAATCAGTTTTTAAGGCAAAAGAAAGTTATAAAGGGAGCAACTAAATGCGTGGTGATGGAGCATGTATAGGTTAAATGGTGTGCATCAACAAACCCGAAGACACAAATCAGTTTAAGATGACAAGGAAGCACGGTGGAGTTGGCAAGTATATATTGATACACGGTGCTACTGCCTATACAGTGTGCATGACCAAACAATTGAGCAAATGGAAAATACAAAGATATGTATACATTAACACAAATGGAGCAGTCACATGAATGTAGAATGGTACACATGCATGAATCCACAAAAATGTTCCAGGATATATCATGGAGCAATTATATCATGGTATGATTTTGGTGCAAGCATTAAACAAATAATATCTGTTTCTCAGAATGTTCAATGTTTTAACAAAAGTTTAATGAGAAATCTTTCCAGGAAATCAGGTTTTCAAATCTTCAAATTATTTCCAGTTTTGAGCATAGTAACAAATAGGAAAACAACTTAATTTTTCTATAAGTCAACATGGACATTGTATCTCAAATTGGATCGGTGAGTTATTTCCAATTTTACTAAAATCATATTTGGCAAGCATTATTAATCTTTCTAGAAATGATTTAATCGAATTCAAGAGGGGCCAAAAATGTTTATGTCCAAACAATCATGCAAGTATTTTTAAGAGGCCAATTTAGTTTACAACAAAAGGCAACAATTCAAAACCGAATTCAATCCAGGAAACAAAAGTTTTAAGTCATGCAAGGGACAAATTAGAGATTCATTGAAGTCCATAATACAGTCCATATTCATCACAACAAATCAGGAAAGCCATTAAAGCCGAGGAATTCAAATTCATTCAAGGAACAAAAGAGGAAACATCACGCAATTAGGTTAAGTCATAATCGAGGAAGTCAGAGAATTAAAGGATTATACAATTCTATGTATACACCTATCATTACTGGCATTTAAAAAATTGAAAAACCAATTCAAAAAAAATAAAAAACAGAGAACCCACTTTTTTCACAAGTGTTTTTCGATTGAAAGAATCCCAAATCGAAGCATTACATAGCCACGAAGTCTCGAGCATCAGAGAACTCAGTTTCATCAATCAAAGCATCGCGAATTGGGATTTCAGAAAAACCCTAGGAGCCGCCCCCATATTTTACTCCAGAAGAGGAAAGTGAACGGGACAAAGGAAATAAGGGTGAAAACTTTACAAAAGGGCCGACCTAGTTCAAGTGTTATAAGGGAGTTTTAAATTCCTTTTTAATTCTAGGGTTTTATTTTTGTGTTGTATTTTCATTTTTATTTGTAAACCATTCTGAACACTTTCTCGAATCTGTAAAATCCTAGGTGATCCAGTTAGGGGTTTAACTAGCAATTTACTAGAGTCTGTAAAAACTGGGTTATAAGTTACGGAGTTATAATCTGGGGAAATATGATCTAGGGGATATAGCTCAGTCTAGGGTTTTGAGCGTAGGATTAGAATAGGAGCGAGGGGTTCGCGAGTTTACATGGTCTTGTAAGCAGGATCTGTTCTATTACCTAATAGAAACCTTAGGAATGCAGCAATAGGCAGGATTTTGCCAAAGTTGGGTACATCTGTGTGTCATTTACTTTTTGTATTTTTATTTCTGCTGCATTCTGTGATCTGATAATTTTTATTATCTCACTAAAATTTAATAAACCATATTCACCCCCTTCCTCTATGGTTAATCTAGATCCAACATTCATGTGTTTCAAAGTTTTGTTTCATCGATTAAACATCTTATTTTTAAGGGCCTATGTCTGTTTTTCAGAAAAATTTAACCAGCAAGGAATTAGTTTATTTTTGCATATTTCAGACGTTTGGTATGTTTTGGACAGACATCTGAAAAAAGTAAATGAAACTGTTACTTTTCCTAATTTCCAAATGCCTGTTTTTACTTTTCTTCCTGATTTGTAGAAACAAAACTATCAGAACAATTTTATATAATATATATACACAAAACAAAAATATGATTGTGGTGAATAATTTTTTTTTAAAGATAAAACAGAAATTAATTCTTAGGAGATGGAGTTGGCTTATTTTTCGGTGTTGAAAGTCGTCTTCTCTCATTCGCCATATAGCTTATATCCTATGTATATGGACTCTATGGGGGTCTTTGAGGAGAATTCCAGGGATTTCCAGGATCATTTGCAATACGATATGATGCAGATGGATCAAGAGGATTGATAGGTTTTGGTAGAGGTTCGGATACATTTTTCATCTTTGAGCTACAAAATTTTAAGCCAATTTTCTCAAGAAAGCTCAAGGGATTCGTAGTTACCTTTTGTTCTAAATATAGTTCCTTTTTATGTGCTATTTGTTCTTTTTGATAATGACGAATTTCACTAATTTTTCTTTTTGTGTTTGGTGAAGTAAAATGAGCACGTTTCGCCTTCTTTAAATCTGGTGTAAATCCCGTATGATAATCTCCCCACCTATACGTAGACTCATTTTGAGGAGTTGGTGTAGGCAGATATGGAGTTTCAGCCAAGCTATCCATTGAAAAAGTTATGTTGATTAAGGAGTTAGAATTGTTTGATGACATTTTCGATTTGTTTGTTTTTGTGCACTTTGTTTTAAAATATAGTTTATATTTTTGTTTTATCAAGATTGTTTATTTATAGACAAATGTTTGCAAAAAAGCTATGGTGTAGAATCAAAGAAATCATAACCAGATATTATTTTATTGGTTAAAAAAATGCTTTTAAAAAAAAATGAGTGGTCTGAAGCTAAAGTTAAAAGAAATGTAACTAATTTTAAGCCCATCATTCAATTTGATTTAGTTCTCATATCCATGAGATCCCGTACCACCTTCGTCATATTTAATTTAGTTCTTATTGATTATGAAGATCTTTTATATATCCTTTATAGCCATAATACCTAATTCTCGTTGGAGTTTTACAAATGTATTTTCTAGCAATGGTTTGGTAAATATATCAGCTATTTGATTTTCAGTTGAGATATGCTCTAAGTTTATAACATCTTTTTCTATGTTATCACGTAAGAAATGGTGACGAATGTCAATATGTTTAGTTCGCGAGTGATTTACAAGGTTTTCGGATAAATTTATTGCGCTTGTATTATCATAGTATATTGTTGATTTAGTCAAGTCTATTCCGAAATCTCCGAGTGTCTATTGCATATAAATTACCTGTGCACATGCTAAAGCAGCAGACATGCATCTGGTTCACATGTTGAGAGAGAAACACAATTCTGTTTCTTACTAAACCAAGAGATAAGTGATTTTCCAATAAAATGGCATGTACCACTTGTACTTTTACTATCCGTCCAAGATCCACCAAAATTAGCATCACCGTAAGATACTAATTCAAACAGACATTCTTTTGGATAGAAAAGAGCAAAGTCCTTAGTGTTATTAAGATATCTCAGAATTTGTTTCACTGCTTTTAAATGTGATTCTTTAGAATCTGCTTGGAATATGGTGCATAAGCAGGCACTCATCATTATGTCAGGACGGCTTACAGTCAAATAGAGTAGTAAACCGACTGTACTTCTGTATAGCTTTTGGTCAACACTTTTTCTTTTTTATCTCGATCAAGATGAGCTGTAGTACTCATAGGAGTTGGTTTTTCGGAAGTATTTTCCAAACCAAATGGTTTAATTAAATTATTACAATATTTTTCTTGATTAATAAAGATACCATTTGAAATTTGTTTAATTTGTGATCCGAGAAAGTATGATAACTCTCCCATATGTGACATTTCTAATTCATTTGTCATAATAGAAGAAAATTCTTTACATAATTCTTCATTAGGCTAACCAAAGATGATATCATCTTCATAAATTTTTATAATTAAGATATCTTTATTGGTATTTTTAATAAACAACATTTGATCAGCTTTTCAAACTCGAATTCCTGAGTTTATTGAATAATTTTTAGGTGCTTGCTTTAGACTATATAGAGCCTTTTTAAGTTTATATTCATAATCTGGATATTTTTCATGTATAAATAGAGGCGGTTGTTCAACGTATACATTTTCTTTAATAAAACCATTTAAGAAAGTACTTTTAACTTCCATTTGATAGAGTTTAAAGTTATGAAAACATGAGTACGCTAATAGAATACGTATTGCTTCAAGCCTTGCTGCAGGAGAAAATGTTTCTTCGTAATCAATACCTTGTTCTTGATTGTAGCCTTATGCAACTAATTTAGATTTATTTCTCGTAATATTTCCCAGTTCATCTGCTTTATTTTTATAAATGCATTTAGTACCGATGACAGATTGATCATTTGGATGAGGTACAAACTCCCAAATATCATTTCGTTCGAACTGATTTAATTCCACTTACATAGCTATAATCCAATAATCGTCTGTAGAGGACTCTTTTGGGTTTTTAGGTTTGATAGTTGAAAGAAAAGCTACATGACCCATTTGATTTAGTTAACTTCTTGCTCGAACTTGTGAATCAATTTCTCTAATAATATTTTGTATAGGATGATCTTGTAGAATTTTGGGTGGTGATCTAATTTTTTCTATGGGATTATTTTCAAAGCTAGTGTTTTCTATAATTTTTTCATCATCTTTGATAACTTTACTTTTATTAAAAATTTCATCAAAAGATACATATAGAGTTTGTTCTATAATATTTGTACATTTATTGAAAATACAATTTGCCTTACTCCGTTGTGAATATCCGATAAAATTCCTATGATAAGCTTTTGGATCAAATTTTCCGAGTTGGTCTTTTGTGTTAAGAATATAACATTTCGACCCAAAGATTTTAAAGTAAGAAATATTAGGTTTTCTTCGATTAAAAGGTTCATAATAAGTGTTTTTAGTCAATGGATGTATGGAAATACAATTTGGAATATAACATGCAGTTGCTAAAGCTTCTACCCAGAAATGTTTTGGTAAAGTACTTCCATTTAATAGAGTTGTAGCGCATTCTTGTAGTGTTCTACTCTTTCTTTCAGCAACCACATTTTGTTGTAGAGTTCTAAGAAAAGAAAAATTATGATTTATTCCTTTCTTTTTACAAAAATGTTCAAATAATTCATTTTTGAATTCGCCACCATGATCACTTCGAATATTTTTAACTGTTAAGCTTTTAATATTCTGAATTCTTTTGACAAATTTTTTGAAATTTTCAATATATCGCTTTTATTTTTCATAAAAATTCTCCCTATGTATCTTGAGAATTCATTAATTATCACAAAAACATATCGAATATGATTTATGGATTAAACCTGAGTTGATCAGTACAAATCCATATGTAATAATTCTCATGGTTGTAATGTTGAAATGATTTTATTAGATTGATGAATTGGTCAATTTTCTTATTTGACAATCTTTGCAAAGATTTTTTATTTTAAAATTTATTTTAGGTAAACCCCTTACTAGTTCATTTTCTGAAAGTCTTCGAACAGTTTTAAAATTAATATAACAAAAACGTTCGTGCCATAACCAAGAATTATTATCTTTGGCTATTAAACACATCTCTTTATTATTATTAACTTTCACATTCAAACATAGATATTTCTATCTCTATTTCCTTCAAAAATAAGATTTTGATCTTTACCAAAAATACTACATTTATTTTCAGAAAAAGTTATTTTAAAATTTTTGTCACATAATTGACTGATACTTAGTAAATTATGTTTTAAAATTTTAACTAAAGAAACATTAGCAATAAGAGGTAGATTTGATATACCGTAGTTGCATACATTTCTTTTGCAAATTATAAAACCTTTCGAGTTATCTCCGAAGGTAACAGATCCACCATCAAAGTATGAAATATTGTAAGCATATCTTTGTCTCCGGTCGTGTGTTTTGAGCAACCGCTGCTTAAAATCCATTTTCTCTTCTTGAGTGGGACCTGCAAAAAATATTAATAAACACATTGGTACCCACTTTTAATAGGGTCCTAAGAGTTAGATTTTAGGAAGCTAAATCCAAGTCGGTTTAGTATCCCCTTTATAAACTAATTTTTATTATTTTGAACAGTCTCTATAAATAAATTGATATGTTTGTTCCTAATCAACTATTGTTTGTTTTTGGAACCCATATCTCGATTTTATTTACCTTTCTAGTGTATTTTGTTTCATTATTAAAAACTTTATTATATTTTGAATCAATTTTCCTCTTAGGATATACATTTTTCTTTGGAGGAAATCTTTCTTAAATCCTAGCCCATTTTTATTTGAAGAGAATTAAGAATTTTTTATAATTCTGGACAAATTTTCTCTACCCTTATTAAAGTTACACATTCTTAGAAATGCTATCAAATCTGGTTTGAATACCAATATTTTATAATTCTAATTATTTATTTAGTCTTCAAAATGTGATTTTCAGAACTAATCTCGTCATTTTTTTGCATTTTGAGTTTCAATTTCTTGACTCAAAAGTGAAAGTTGACTATCTAAGCTTGAGAGTGACTCCTGAATTTTTTCAAGTTCTTCCTCTAAAATTGTCTTTTCATCTTTTATTCAAATTCAGCTTTATTTTGATTTTCACGTGTTTCCTTATGTTTCCTTTTAAGGGTTTTTATAGTATTCACAAATTCAGTGTTAACTTCTACTAAATCATCATAAGATAGATCACTTACCTAAGATTCTTAAGCCATAAAGCACACATTGGCTTGTTCATTGTCGCTATCATTATCACTATCTAATGAATCTGAATCTGAGTCGTCCCAAGTAACAGAAAAAGCTTTCTTTTTGAATTTATCTTTCTTATTCTTGTTGTTGAAGTTTTTTTGATTTTCTTTTAGTTCTAAACAGTCTTTCACTACGTGACCTTTCTTGTGACAATTAAAACATTCTAAGTTTGAGGATGAAGGTTTACTCGATGAATTCTTTGTGAAATTACATTTATTTCCTTTTCTGAATTTCAAAAATTTCTTAAAATTTTTGGCGATGAATGCCAGATTCTCATCTTCTAATTCTGATTCTTATTTTTCAGCATGAAATGTTACATTCTATTTCTCTTGTTCTTTTTCCTTTTTAGCTTGGAGATTTACTTCATAAGACACGAGATTACCTATGAGTTCTTCTGGTTTCATTGTTGATAAATCATTGGCTTCCTCAATGGCTAATACTTTTCTCTCCTTATCGTCGTTTAAGGAATTTAGTACCTTTGATATAATATCAAATCACTATATCTTCTTCCTAATCTTATTAAGGCATGTAGTATGTCTTGAAATCTTGAATACATGTTGTTGATGGTTTCATTTTGTCTCATCTTGAAATTTTGAAACTGGTTTTCGAGCACTGAGATCTTTTTTTGTTGACCTTGTTTGCACTCTCATGTAATGTTTGAGTGTTTCCCATATTTGATGTGCAATGGTGCAGATGCTAATACGATTGAATTTGTTTCTATCCAAAGCACAGAATAAAATATTCAAAGCTTTGACATTTACACTTGCTTCATTTTTCTGAGCTATTGTCCATGCCGAGTATTTAGTAGTAGGTGTTGTGTATATGGTTTGAGTTGCATTCCATGCTTCAAAGCTATTAGCTTGCATATATATTCTCATTCTTGTAGCCTAATAATTGTAGTGTAATCCATTGAACAGTGGCCGTGGTGGTATTTGTGTAGATTGTGCTTCAACGAATGTAGAGGTAGAGCTGGTACTTGGGTTATTTTCCATATTACCAAAGTATCAAATAACGATGTTACGGTTATAGGATGTCATTGCTCCGATACCAATTGAAAGAGTCTACGCAGTGGTAGGATCGTATAATATAGAGTATAGTCAATGTACGATGTAAATAGCAAAGTAATAGCGGTTAGTAAAATGATACAGTCGATTTTATACTGATTCGGACCACTGTCCTACGTCCAGTCCCAGACTTTCTTATGGTATTTCACTAGCACAACAACCCTCACTTCACCCAGAGGAACAGGTACACAATTACCTAAGCAACCGAACATGATTTCTTGCATCAACTTCTGAAGAGGACTTACTTTATGTAAATAATTAGATGACTATTTGTGTTCTTGATAACACGGATATGTCAAGTTGATGTACACCCTTCCTATAATCTTTCCTTGATTATAGTCGTGTAATTTGGGAAAGAATATGGAAGATTAGAAATCTTAATAATATGAAAATAGAATGCATTAAAGATTTTGAATGCTTTGAATAAGATAGAAAGAATTAGAATAAGCTTTGGTGAATAAAAACATTTTATGGAATCTCTATTTATAATATACGAAAGATTGCAACTAATCATGAAGAGTTTTATCTAAAAGATATGAATTAGAAGTTACAACTCTTCATTGAAAGGTTACAACCTTTTGTATTTAGATGTCTAAATAATAATTTTAGATGTTCGTTTTTGAATTGAAAAACATACAGTAAAGAAATAGGTCATTTCAAGGGTAATTCAGATGTCTAAAATATTTTGGTTAGATATCTGAATATTGTATAATTTGAATTTCATTTCAGCTAACAGATTTTTGACTCAAATATTTCAAACGTTTGTTTCTTGATAACAGACCTATGTCTTGGGCATCTTATTTGAAAAACTGTATATAAAACTGTATGTGTATCATCAAGGGAGATTTCAACAATTTCTATACCAATACATATAGACTTTAACACATATAATATTCAATTTGAGTTCTTGAATTTGTTTTTGAATATCTTCCTACAAAACAGAGTTAGTCGATATAATATCTGCGCACATGTATGGTTGTCATAATCAAAACGCTATATAGTGAGATCCAACACGTCAGGCCCCGAACAAACATATAACTCCATTTAATGAGAATCCAGAGCTCAAGCTACATCAAAGTTCCAAGCCTAGAACCTCTTCTTTCTTAACATAATCTTCTCTACCAAAGTCTCATTTTCTCCAAGTAGAAATATCATAATCACCACTGAATCTTCTAACCTTTGTAGAAATAGTAGATGCACAATTTAAAATAAGTCGCCTTGCTTCAATACCAAATTGTTGTGCGAATAATTTCACAAATTTCTCTAATATCCAATTTGTTGTGCAAAAATTGCACAGGTGCGGAAAAACAATAAACAGAATATAGATTTGCCAATTCGACATCAATCTAATATGACATCAATTATTCTATTACTTCAAACAAATGGTAAATAACTATAATGGAGAAACAAAGAGACACACAATATTTATACTGGTTCCACTACCATTGAGATAACTACCAATCCAAAGGAGAGAGATTTTATCCCATATGAGAGAATTACAAGAGATTATAAAATAAGAGTTTACATATCCAAACCTCAAATTAGGCTTAACAAGAAGAGACACTCCATTAAGGGATCACTGGCTCCATGCCAAGATGGGTTTACAATGAAGTCAAACCCCCAATATATAGCCAGTGAAATCTATATGAGTGATCAATCAAATTACCAAGATATGGTAAGAAATAATGGTGGCAAATTGCAGAGGAAACAAATGGCGGAAACAAGTGGCGCAAACATAGCAAGTAACTCAAGTATTCCCTTTCTTTTCAAAGATGGCAGAAAAATAATCATGCATTTATTTCTTTACCATCTCATGCAAACACAATCAATAATTATGCATTTTCATATTAAGAATATTTAATTTCCATTTTGCATATTTGTTTCCTCTAATTCGTGGTATTGTATCACCAAATTTAAAATAGCGATATTTAGTTTACTCTAATGAGTTTGTATAAATTATTAGCAACTATGAAGTTGTTCTTTAAGAACACATTTTATTTAATAGGATGTTTACTTCTCTTCTTCAACAGCTAAAATTTTTGTTAACTATGATATAGTTTGCAAAGGAAAACAACAAGAGGATTTGGTTTAACTAATCTCAAGTTGGTCATAGGAACCTTCCTTTTGAAATATGCTCGTGATGTGTGGTCTAATGCTATTTCCATTTAGAAAAGTTGGATAAATATGTTCACCAAGATTATCAAGAGAGCGGCATGAAATGGAGTTTTAGGATTTGCAGTTAATTGGGTTTTTAGTAATGAATTATCTATTCTTCAATTTGCGGATGATTCTCTTTTGTTACCTCTCACTTACCCAAATATATTATAGCCTTAAAATTTATTCTTTATTGTTTTGAGATGCTTTTTTGACTCAAAACTAATTTTGATAAGAGTTCGATTATAGTTCTAAACGATTTTGATAATGTTGAGAGTCAAGTTGCTAATACTTTGAATTGTTCTATTATGAGTTTTCCTTTTGAATATTTGGGTTTTATGATCAAACCTACTAAACTCAAGCATGACGACTGGTTGATTATTATTGATAGGATTAATAATAGACTCTCTAGTTGGAATAATAAATTTTTATCTAGAGTTGGTAGATTAGCTCTTATCAACTTTGTTTTATTTTTTATTTCTACTTATTAGATGTCTATGCATTGTCTTCCTAACTGGGTGATTAATAAGATTGATAGGATTAGGCATAATTTTCTTTGGTGTGGGGAAAACACTTGTAATGGTTACAAGCGTTTGGTTAATCGGGATGCCATTTGTAGATCTAAGAAGGATGAGGGACTTAGGGTTATTAATTTACATAATTTTAATTTTCTTTGTTAGCAAAATGGCTATGGAAAGTTAGAAATCTAGAAGTGACTACGGTTTGGAAGCAAATTGTGTTTAAATTTTATTATGATGATGTAGAATCATTTTTCATACTAAATATGTTCTGATTATGACTATATTCTTTATAAAATTTTGTTTTAAAATGTTTTGAATTTTTTAAAGTAGGATTTAATTCAATTGTTCATCCGAGAGATAATACTTTCTTTTGGCATGACACTTGGATTTTTCCATTGCCTCTTAAAGTTGAATTTAAAGAACTCTTTAAGATTTGTTGTTTTAAGAATGCTTTGGTTAAGGAGGTCTATAGGGATAATTTAGATCCTTCGCAGGACCTTTCATTTATTAATATATTAGATAGATTAGTTTTCAGGCAATTTGCCTTGCTACGTGCTAAATTGTCCTTGTATCACATTGATAGAGTGTGTGATAATATTTATTGGGGTTTAGATAAGAGGTTGAAGCTATCTTCTAAATCAATGTATAAGTTCCTTTACTTTACTTGAGCTTCGTTTTTAAAATTCAATGTTATTTGGAAGGCTAATGCTCCTCCTAAAGCTAAATTTCATATGTGGTTGATTATCCATAAGAAGTTAAATACTATAGAGCAGTTAAGGAAGAAAATATTCTTTTTAATTCTAAATATTGTTTTTGTTGTTTATATGAGGAAAATGCGGATCATCTGTTTTTTCCTATGCTAAATTTTTTATTATTTTAAATATTGTTTTGAAAATTTCTATTTTTAATTTTTATTTTAATTTAATGAATTGAGATCTTTACTGGGATTTTTTTAGGTTTGGTTTTAATTATAAATATAGATATGTTCTTGATACTTTAATAACAATTATTTGTTGGTTTATTTGGTTTAATTGAAATCAAAGAATGCTTCATAACAATTCTAATTTTGTAGATAAATTAATTACTAAGATTGTTTCTTTCTGTTTAAATTGGATGTATAATCCTTATTTTAAGATGTTTAGGAATCCTAATTTTGACAGATTTCTTGTTATGGTTAGAAATAATTTAAATTTGTTGATTAAAATCAGTAAGCATTTTAGTTGCAATAGAATCTATATTTGTAATTGATATCTGTAATGGTGGACTTTCTAGTTGTCTCTCTTTATATATTGTGTTATTATTTTTCCACATATATAAGTATCTATATGTTTATATATACACATATATACATATGTGTGTTGTTATCTCACTTCTTAACTAGTTTTATTTCAGGATATAGGTCCGTTGATATGCTTATAGGAGATCAACTTTGGGATCTATTTCTTTATGTCATACAATTTTATTTATTAGAGAGATTATTTTATTATTTAGGAGTAGATGTACCCTAGAAGAATACACAGCTATTCCAACGGCTCACAACCATTGACGGCCGTTTGAAGTCATTGGAATAGCCGTTGGAATAGAGTTAACGGCTTCGAACAGATCCAACGGATTATTTCCAATGGCTGTTTCAACGACTTCAAATGGTCAGCAGCCGTTGGAAACCGTTTAAAAGCAACGACCTATAAGCCATTGGAAACCCGTCGGTAGTCGTAAACTGGGATATTTTTTTCATAGCAGCAAGCCTATTACCTTCCAGCCACCAATTTTCAATCCATTTCCAATTCCAATCAATTCCACATATATACAACACATATATACCAATAGCAATATAAAAAACCAACATAAATCAAATAAACACCAATATATACAAAACAAACCATCCAAACATATCAAAAACCAACACATCAATGCAGGGGCAGAGCCATATCATTTATGGGCTGGGCACATGCCCCTCCTAGTATTTCAAATGCAATGAAAAAATAGTACTGCTTATTCATGGAAAAGAAAACCTAATCTACCCATCGTCTCTTTTAGCCTCCTACTGTAATGAATTAGCCAGCCCTGCACCCTACCTCGTCACTTTAGGTTCCTCAGAACTTGCTTTGCAACTCCTTTGTAGCCTGCAGATCTTCTCCCTTGGATCTTCGCAGTTTCGTCTTCTCCTCCACAACTCGCTTTCTTCTCGGTTGCTCGATTACAGAAATATGGATGGTGATAGACGAGTTACTCTCAGTTAATGGATTGATTCGTTTTTGGAAGGGACTCAAGTTGCATCTAAGATATTCTGAATGGATCGGCACACACAATTTATTCATTCTTAGAAGAGTTATTTATTCTTTTAGACATTTGGAAGTTGAAACTCGATCACTGATGCTAAGCATCACAAATTTTGAGTACATATAGTTTGACAGTTTGTATGGTTTCTTGCCTACTTTGTTGCCAATATGTTAAGTTTAGGGAAAAAAGTAGCTTTAAGAAAAGTGTATTTTTCTTCTTGTTTTTTTTGGGTATAAATCAATATCATGAAATTTTGTACTCTATACATTTAATCTTTCTACCTTGGTTTTCCGAGTAAATTAATAATTAATATACATCTGCAAAAATGAAATGAAGTTTACTTTTCAGGTCATTTGCACATATATTTTGGGTTTTATTTTGTTGGCAACTGTGAATTTCGATTTGAGTTGTCCTAAGGTCGGAGATACTACATATGCCGTATCATGTTCTCATTTCCCTAAATGCCTTCGTAACATTTGGATTCAAAAGTAATTGTTTGCCAGTTTGACAATTTGTGGCAACATTAATCATTCGATTCAATTCGATGATTTGCTGCAAAAGAAATAATTTGATTCAAAAGAGACTATTTGATTAAAAAGTAATTTGTTGCAAAAGTAAATTAGATATACACAGTTAATATTTTTCTAAATTGTTTGATTACTGGGCATTTGACCCAATCGACATGAGGATGTAGTGTTAATAAAATAAGATGTTTTTTTAATTAATTCTAGAATGATATTTTTAATTCTAGTTTACTTAATTTATGATCTGGAATGATATTTGTACACAATCAGATAGACGACATAAAAAAATTGGGGATAACCGCCCCGAACCCCCTAAATACATATTTTGCCCCCTCCCCATACAAATTTTCTGGCTATGCCACTGCATCAACATTACTAGGGATGGCAAAAAAACATGTACCCGCGGTTACCCCTGGATAGAATCCGTCATAGGCATAAAATGGATAGTTAAACGAGTACCCGTGGGTAAATTAAAGGGGTTTTCCAATACTTGTTAATTAATTGGGTGGGTACAGATATTCCAATATCCATGTCCATGGGTACCCATGCTCGTATTGAGTGTGATATTTTACCAATGCAAAAATTACTACTATTGGATGTTAGGTAGTTGTGCGCAAACTTTTATTTAACAATTTATAAGTGGCTATTGGTATTTGAAATAACTGTGCATGCTACTAATTAAAACCTTATATATACCTAGTTAGAAATTCTTAAATTTTTCATTATTTGTTTCAAATTCCAATCCAGCATGCAACGCGTCTTTCCTTCTCTCCAAACCTTCTGCTCTCTTTAGTAAATTCAACACATCCTGCCAAAGCACTTGCTTCACTCCTCCTCACCGGTTTATATCAATACGTTGCCAAATTCAAGCAACGCGTTGCCAAAGTTCACGCCTGGTCCAATTTTCTTTTTTAACACATGTATGTATTTTTAGACAACTTAAATAGATGATTAAAAATTAAATTGAATAAAATATCATGGATACCCGCGAATACCCGCAACTTGTATAAAATCCGTTTAATGGGTACCAGTGCAGGTATGGAGCAGGCACTTGGAAAAAATTAACTAACGGGGTGGGTGATGGGGGTTACTACCCATGCCCACCCTGCCCCATTAACATGCCTAAACATTACATGCCCACAAACCAAATACAACCATCAAAATATATCCAAAGTATCATCCTTACCCACTCTGTGCTAATATATACAACATTAAAACAAAATCCTCACCATCTCCAAGTCATAGAAAAACACATACCTCAAGCATCATAATCGTCGTTTCTAGAAACACCAGATGAAGAAGGAAAAGTACCATAATTGTGTACATACTTTGCGACCTTTTGATTCAACTGCTCAATCTGTATAGCCTTCAGACGATTCTGGTCCTGCGGCTTCTCAAATAATTCTCTAAGCTCCTTAATTTTTGCTTTATCTTGGGCCTTTTGAGTTTATCGAGCCTGCAAGTAGAATGAATAGCAAAAGGTTTATGTCAGCATATATAAAATATTACAACACTATATATGTAAATGCTAATATGTCGTATGTGTGCAAAAAGATTAATTATTATTAGGTTCCTGAAGCCATAACGTCTGCTCCCTTGCGACGGATCCATAACAGCGTCAAATATGTTGTCTTCCTTTTTCAGTATCAACTCGTCATGACCAGACTCCTCAACCACATGACTCCATACCTCTAGAAACCTTGCCTATAATACAAAAGACAATTTCAACTGAAAAACTAAATAACGTTATTTTTATTTTACATTAGCTAGTAACGAATAAACTTATCAATGTGCATAATAGAATTTAAAATACACATGCATATGTAGTTGTCGCCCTATCCTGCTCATCCCACTGATTTGTGATGTTGCCAACCTCATCTACTTACCTGGATGCATAGGTGTGAGCAAATACATCCATGCAGGACACGGGATGTCCATGAGCTCATTCCTGCAATTGATAATTTAGATAACTCAATTCCACATAGTTAATTACTGAACTGATCAATATACGAATGTAATGAATGATAAATTTACCAAGTCCTCGCGGTGATGCCCGAAAGACTTGGATCCTCCACGTTGAGTTACTGGATTCTTGCTCCTGCTTGAGGAGTTCCCTACCGACTCCGCCTCCAAATGTACATTGACTAATTATTTAATATTTGGCAAAAAATAAATGAGATTCATTGTAAATTTACCTTGAACACATTTGTGTCCCAGCACTCAACCATCTTATTAAATAATTCATCGCTCATCCACCTAGGTTTCTTCCCCAATTTTTTAATCTCATTTATTTTTTCTCTATAATTCTTAGCGACCTTCGAGTTCAAGTGTCGCTGAACTAGCATGATGTCGGTCTCCTGCAAATCTAATGCCTCTTGTACAATGAGAAAATATTACTAATTATTTATTATAAACTTACCAAAAAATCTTGCCAGATGGTCTCTCTGACTTTGTCGGGGATCCTGCTCCACTTAGGCCAGAATCACTCATTCTTGCCATGTATGCATCCTTAGAAATATTCATCACCATTTGAGATGGTTCCAACTCAAAACCCCCACGTTAAATATAAATTATGACTTTAGACCATTATAGATATATGATGTACAAAAAATTAAATTGTTATGCTGTTAATTTTGATACTTATGTATGGTCAGCCTTAGGTAGAACTGGACAAGCTAGAGCCTTGCCACTACTCTCACTGCCCTGGTGGGAAGAGCCAATTCGTCAAGAGCTAGATCCAGACAAAATATACCTGCCACATATATTGTAATGTCCCGTATTTTCTGACCATTTATTTGAAATATTTTATTTATTTAAAATATTGATTTGAGTTTAAATAATGGAATTTAGCCATTTTAATTTGAATATTTAAATTATATTGATAATATAATAATATTTTATTTTCGGGATATTGGAAAATATTGAATTTGCTGTATAATGTGAACGAATGATTTAAGGTGGTTTAATTATATAAATATATTCGTTATTAAAATGACGTCAGAACGTTTAATTTATAATTATATTATAAACGAACTAGAAATGTCGTGGTAGTTTAGAAATTTCTTTTTGAACTTCAACTGAGTATACAGAATTCATTTTAAGTTGAAATTCTGTGAAACCAGAAACATTGGAATCAATTTGATTATATTTTTCGTATGAATGAGAAAAATCGAGATTTCGTGTTATAATTTGTTAGTTATGTCCAGTTCAAATTTTGAAATAGTCGCTATGGATTTCGTTAATAAACGATAACGTTTATTTTATTAATTTAATAAGGATTTTGAAAAATGTTGACTAATTTTACCCTGTGTACTGCGCTAGTTAAATTGAAATGTTAAAAAGGTAACGATAATGAATATCGGGTTTTATATATTCATGGGTAGATAATTTGTTATCTATAATTTGCCTAGATTAAATTAGTGGCATATATAATCTATCATGATAATTGTGAAAAAACCAAGTTATCATTTCAAGGATTAAATGTGAATGGCAAATTATATCAAAACTTAGAGAAAATGACATACACTCATTTTATTAACGTCGAGGACAAAAACATAGTACAGAATTCACTTGGGACCCTAATGTACTAAGTGTATTAGCAAAATTAAATCTCAACACAAAAATAGCTGTTGAACCTAAAGAAAAAAGTTACATGAACTGATGGGAACAGCGAATAAGAACAGTGAAACAATAGTGAAAAGAAATATATAGAGGATACATGGGTACATCTTAATGTACAGTTATGAAACAGAAAAGAATACATATTCCTCTTGGCCAATACTTATACATCAATCCCAAATTCTTAAAGAGAGTACACATAATAATTTAAAAGGAAAAAAGAAAAAAAAGAAATATGCAAATCAAATTCAAACAGACATTGAAACCCAACACTGTCAAGCCGTCACCTTCTCCATGAAAGCACGACTGCCCACCATGAAATCAATCTGAAAAGGAGGAGAAAAGAAAATAGCTATGAGTAGCTAGAAAGTATAGGTGTAAATATATTTAAAGTTGGAAGATTTCCAATCAGAAATCCAACACAAAACCCAATCAAATCTGCATATATATATATATATATATATATATATATATATTCAGGAAAGAGAAAGATATGGATTCAACAAAATCAAAACAGCTAGTGTACAACTATAATTAGAAAATCTCATGTGTAGAATCCTGTCTGACGTTTATATATACATCGGTTCAAATCCAGACATGAAATAAACAAGTCAATAGCCAAGTGACAATACAAAAATACCATTCAATGGTTGTGTATATACAAGGTGAACAGATAAGACCATATGAATAAACCATGCATAGATGTATCTAGCCTATCCTAGGAACAACTAAGACACTGCATTGCTAAGATATAAGGGGAGAAAATAAAAATGATTAAAGAAAACAGAGGTATATATTTTTACATCAAATCTTTAGTGGCAATGAGCTATCCTACTGCACAATATCCCAACCTGAGATCGAATGTGATAAGTTGTACTCAGACAATACAATACCAGCAGGACAATACATAAAGAATCAAACCGAAAATCTCCATATTCACTGTTAAAACATCACACGCAAACCATCAAACAGATCATAGCAGAACCGAGGCACCTAGGGTTTAGGCACAACTAAGTCTAACTAGGATGTAACAATTCATGAATCACTGTAATCAATTCAAGTATAAATAGGGGTCGCACATCACAATTTTTCCCAGAACAAACCATTAACAAAGTAAACCCTATTCAAAACGATAGAAAATCAAAACGAAAACGAATAAAGGAATTTAAAAATACTTAGCTGCTTCTTAAGGTTTGGTCTTCGGATTCGGTCCTTCGTGGGTTGGCAGAAGCTAGGAGGCGGAGTCTGATCTTACCGAAGAATGCGGCGATGGAAGGGGTTAGGTTTTAGGGACGGAGGGTTTCGGTTTCTCCATTTTTGGAGTGGCAGCAGAGGATTTTAGAAGGGTCTGAGGGTTTGAAAGGAATGAAGGGGATCTGATTGTTTTAGGGTTATAAGGATGCGGCCGGATGTCTTTGTTGTGCTAAATGTGGTAGGTAAGGCCCAAAAATTTATAGTTTATTTAAGTTATTTGATTTTAAACATTAATATAAACTTAGAATTTTTATTCCAAATACATATATGGTCAGAATTCGACGAAACGAAAAACGTCGGGACCCTGAAGACGAGTACTACGCGATGGACAAGTACTGGGCAGGGAAGACAGCAGTTGGATTTTTCAGTTAAATAAAACACCATTTAATCGAGTTGATCTAACGACGGAATCAAACAAAGGTGAGTTAAACTCACTCAGTAATTCCTGCTTATATTTTATAAGTTGGGTTTTTATTTTTGTGTGTTATGTTTGCTAGTGATTGACTGATTGCTGATATATATTCAGTTATTGTTTGAACTGACGAAATTAGACGTCGTTTAATTTCAATGAAATCCAAGTCGTTATTTTTAACGATTGGTTCCAATTGAGGTAAGTTAGCTTATTGGTCACGTTTATGAAATAAACGTGTTTTAATAAATGAATTGTTTTGGTTGATTGTTGTGGTTGATATTGAATTGTCGTTATAGACTGTTATGAGACCATTATTGAATTTTTTTGATGATATAGTTGAACATTGACCTGAAATTCACCATTTGTTTGGTTTAAACCAATGGGTATTATTGGTTGAGTGATTGGCAGTACATGGCAGATGAATTAACCGTTTTATAAATATCGATCTATCATCAGGTAAATCAACGAGTTAAAGTTATAAAATTTATTTTATAACTAAAAATAGATTTTTAAATCTATTATTTGAATTAAAATTTGTAAAAAAGGAAATAAATATTTATTATTTATTTATTAAGTTTATAATTGGTTCCAAATGAATTTACAAAGGAACTTCCGAATATATATTAGAGTTATAAGAGAATAAGCAAGGATTAACTTAATGTGATGGATTCAAATAATCGTTTTGAGAGATAAAGAAAAAGGGATTTATTTAAATTAATTAATTTATATAAAGGATTATTTGGAACTGGTTAATGGGATAATCGTATTTTGGATTGGCAAAGTCAATTATTTGGCTAAGTTAATTTTTAGACCAATTGTTTGAATTAATCCAATGAGATGGGATAATGAATAATGGATTTAGTTTTAATAAGATTTTAAAAAGGAAATTTATTTGCAATAAGTTAATCATTAATTTAGAGATTACTACTTAAATAAGGAATGATTATGGAAGGTAATCGGAGTTGAAAAATGAAATATGGTTTCGTTGTGAAACGAATTCATGAACGGGTTTATATAAAACCGAAGTCTTTATCACCAAAAAGGGAAAAGAAAATTTAAGCAAATATTTGTTTAACATTTGAATTAAGTAAAAAAGGAAAATGATAATTAAAGGGTTATATTAACCCATGGTTTATAAACAAAGTTTATAAGAAGGAAATAAGGCATGTTTGGAATTAGAATAAATGTCAGGTTTTGAATTACAACTGATGTCTACCTAAAGATAAGACCGTTGTTGATCAAGGTCTGAGAGGTAAATAAATACCCCAACTTAAACGACTTCGGGATTACCTGAGGATGATGTTAGTGTGTAATGGGAAAGTTAAATTGGTATTTCCGAGATTAAAGGAAATTGGAAAATTAAGTTTTGAAAATGAATTTGTTAACAGAAATGAGAGTGAAATAGTTTGAAATAAGAACTTTACGTCAAATAGGTTATATTTGAAATGGTGAGATATTTAAGAGTTTAAGATTAACTATCGTTAATCGTTCCTAAATTAAAAAGGCCATGTAGGTTGGTACTGAACTGGTAAACTCATGTTATTCACACCATTATTTATTTGATAGTTAAAATCACCGACTATCAAACTTGACCCATCCGATCGTTGGTACGAAAAGACCGGGATCGAATTTATTTTTGAAAACCATTCTGACATGTGAATACGTGAAAGAAGATTATTGAGGATGGAGCCATTGAGGACCGTTGATTTTCATGAGCGGAAGAACTACTAATTTGAATTTCTCTGGTTTAGCGGCTGGAGATATTTCAACAGTGATTCTGTCGTGATTTGAAATCTACGGATTGCAAGGACTTCTCGCTACTGATCTGTAGGGTGATTCCTAGGATGCAGTAGGAGGGTGCCTTCGGTTCATCCTGTTCCTGGATGACTTGTATGGACGAGCGTCTGACAGAGTATTTCCTAAGAATCACATACATTGATATTTTTTTACAAAACATACTTTTGTCAGCTGTAGAATATTTTTGTCACATAATTTATTGATTTGACGGATCTGACGATGTGGCATTCAAAGTGAATGATGGTCAGATGTTCAAAGAGATGAATTCTAGCTTCAAGCCTCATCAACCGGAAGATGACAAAAATCGGGCAGGCAGCATGGCTATGTGGGTCGTTCCCATTAGGGTGTACAATCACCTATCTAGAGAAATTCCATTTGTTTCTTAAATCTATATTCGATGCTGTCCCTTTTCGGGAGGCGGTTACTGATCCCAACCATCGGTGATATACATTCGATACACTCAAGCAAAATGAGTGGTCGGTCATGTGTGGGCCGGGTTGCAAGATGTTCTTGTTGAACCCAGTGTATTTGTCTCTAGAGATACACGATCGGTAGGTGGTCCCATACCATGTCAGAGATGGAATCCAATCTCCAATAAGCGCCTGCGGCTTTGATTGTATACTATATATGTGGAGCGCGAGATGCAAGCGTTCCACTAGTTTGTTATTTACTTGTATTTAGACATTATCATAATATCAGAAAAAGATATTGTTTTCAAAATTGTTTTGGGTTATCATAAGGTAAAAACCGTCCGTGTTTATGTGTGGATTCGGTGTTACGATTATCCTTTTCTTTTGAAAAGATTTCGAACTTTAAAATCATGATTGGATGATTTACCCTTAATACTGTGCGAGGTTATCTCACTCTGGTTCACCAGACTGACCCGGTATTTTGTAAATGCTCGAGTTAGCCCGGGTTTGCAGGTTCAGGTTATTGAACACTACGAAAGGCGTGCTGGAGAAGTCCAGACATATTTAGTGTTATTCCGCTGTGTTATATAAAGGCAGGTTATTATAATTGTCCAGGTGTGTTGATGTACTCTGATGATTGTAAGTTTTATTTAAAGCTCTCAATAAAGATTTATTTCTATATTATATTTTTTTTCCGCTGCAATGTGAGATGCTGTATCATGATGATTCTTCTTCTATTCTTATATTTATTTATTTCTTAACTCACCCTCTAACTTCTTTCCATAAATATTCCAGTGTTCTCGGGGTTTAGGGGATCGGCATGAGATATGGTAAGGTATTTATGTCGATTCTCAATGCCGAAAACCCTGGGTCCTTACATATATGCATACACAATTCATAATAATTATGATATGATGAACTGTTAAAAAAAGTAACACATGCTACACGTGTGTCATGTTGTGTATGTGTGTGTGATTATACACTTATCGTCTTTAAAATTGGATATCTTGGATAAATGCAATATTAAACATAGGTAAATTTAATATGAATAATTGTGAAAATTACCAGATATTACTCAGTCTTCGTCATTTTCTGATTCAGACTCGGCTTCATGTTCTAGGTCGTTTTCCTCTACACTCTCAAATGCTTCGATTAATACCATTTAAAGGTCCAAAATCAGTTTGATCGTCTGCAATTTCTATTTCAATATTTTCCTCCAGATCTTCTTGATAGACTTTTTCATCAGGAATATTCTTTCCATCGAACGTTAATCTTGCCTTGGTTTTAAAAAAAAATAGACCAATCTGCTTTATCCCTTTTTAGAGATGGATAAGGGGAATTATAAGCTTGTAGGGCTTGTTTGGCTAGTACAAAAGGGTCGTACTTTTGATAACGCGAAGTATGTTTAATTTCTATAAGATTAAAATTTGGATGCACATTAGTACCGGAACCTGGAATATTGCTGAACCAATTACATTTAAACAAATAAACATCCTCTGCGGGCCTCGTAAAATATGTCACTTGCAAAATCTTAGTTAACGCGCCATAAAAATCATTTATATGATTATTAGGATCTTCAATGCCTTTAACGAACACACCAATATTGTTCGTTTATTTTTTAACACCATATTCTTTGGTACTGAATTTATATCCAATGACAAAAAATATTGTATACGTTTTAACTTTTCTTTCCGGTCCAAACGCAAAATGTTTCAGTCCTTCATCGAGCACATGAATTGTGATATTAGAAACGTTGTTCCTAAACCAACTACTGAAATCTTTGCTTAAATCACCACTTGAATTTTGTGATTCATAAATACTACAAACACAAACATGATATGTTACATTACTATTAACACGTGCAACTTAAATTTAACAAACTCAAGAAAAAAACATTAGCTAAGAAAAGGTGCAACTTTAGGACAATTAAGAAGAATACAGTGTGTGCTACACGGTAATCTTTATCATCTAGCCGTATTTCCACACATTTTCCAGCATTTTGGCCATATTGTCTGAAAATAGAAAATGTTGCTTCAGAAGAAGAATCTTGTTCAATGCCCTCATCATTACGTGGAGCGCGTTCAAATGATAAGTTCACATGATCTTTAAAATAATGAGTGAAAAAGAAAGAAGCTTCTTCTTTGATATATGATCAGCAAATAGAACCTTCAACTCGAGCTTTTTGTCTCACTTTTTTCATTTAGTGATTTAAATACCTAATAAAAAATAGTTTAGTTCAATATTAACATCTATTTATAATTAAATTAGCATTTGAATAATTAGTATAGTAATATACCTTTCGAATGGATGCATCCATCCATATTGCCAAGGACCTCGAAAACGTGCTTCATATGGAAGATGAATAGGTAAATGCTCCATTACAATAAAGAAACCCAAAAGAAATATTTTATTCAGTTTGCAGAGCAGTGTAGGGATTTCTTCTTCAAGTTTAAGTAGACGGTCAACATTTAACATAGTTGAATAAAGATCCTTGTAAAATATACTAAATTCTGTTATTGCCTTCCAAACTTTTACAGGTAACAATTCTTTGCATGCGATGGGCAAAAAATTTCCAATCATTACATGACAATCATGGCTTTTCATTCCACTCAACCTTCCATTTTATAGTCGACACATCTACGAAGATTAGAGGAATTCCATCGAGAAAACGTATTCTCCCACCCATTTTAACAATACTTTAACTTGGTTGTTGTTTGTTTCAACTACCTCATACCATAATTTTTTTAACTCTTCGATTAGCGGTTGTAAGTAAACATCAATTGTTAGGGATTGCAGAAAGGATCGTTAAGGAAAAGCAAACACTAGAGGGGGGTGAATAGTGTTTGTCTGAATTTTAAATAAAACTTAAATCTAAATAGAATTATGGAGTGAATCAAACAACGCAAACACAATCACCGACACCAATTCAAACACAAATGCTAAATAAACAGAAATTAAAGGAAATGCATAAAAGGTAAAAACACATCGGATTTTATACTGGTTCGGATCACTCCTATGTCCAGTCCCGCACAACGCTGGATTGTGCAGAGTTTTATTATTATTTTCAAATAGCCAAATACCCCCTCCTTGATTTCACGGCTCAACAAGGAGACACCGACTCCTATCCCTTTATTTCATGACTCAACAATGGCACACCGACTCCTAAACCTTGATTTCACGGATTCAAGGATAAAACTGTTTACTCTTGACTTACAAAGTGGATCTTTCAATCCAAGCAATTACAAAACAGTCCTATAACTCTTCAATATCACTTGATTTAGAGAGCAGAGAGTAAAGAGAAGAAGATTGATCAATTCAGAAGTGAATTCAATAGAGTATAAGTGTAAAATCCATAAAAATGAATAAGAATAATGGTAGGATGAAAGGGGAAGAAGATGAAGAAGAAGAGATGTTAAAAAATTCAGTTTTGGTCTCTTTTTATAGAGAATGAAAGGTTGCAATGTTTCTGAAACGTTTCAAATAGTGAAAAGACACTTCCCTTCAAAATTAGAAAACTAGTTGTTATATGTCGATATACATATTATGCTATGTCGACATACCTATGTACAAAATTGATTTTCAAAGCATTTTCAAGTGTTTTGATATAAAACTAATTCTGGACATTCTTGAATAAAATTCTAATGTTGTAAATCAATACTATATGATAGAAAAACATATAAAACATATTTTTAAACAATATAAATATATTTATAAAACTATAAGGTTTTAAACAATAAAATATAAATAAAGTATATATAAAAACTTAAGTTTGAAAAATATAGAAGAATAAAAATAAAAAAAATAAAATAGAGAGGAGTTAGAATAAAATAGAAGAACAAAAATAGAGAGAATCACGAAAAAAAATAGAGAGAATTGAGAAAAGAAGTGAAAAATCAGAATTTGAATTTGGATTTGAACCTTGAGCGCTATTTAGAGTCTTACAAAATCTAGACTCTATAATTATATTAATCTTGAACTCTTGACATCTTGATATCTTGATTACTCATGAGTCTTGAATCTACTCTGAATTTTGAATCTCTAAAAGCTCTTAAACTGTACAGTCTTCGGTATTAATTCCTGTATACAAATCATGCATATGTGCATATATTCTAGATAAAGATGTTAGTATATATTTTATAATCAATGATAATTGAAATAAGGTTGTTGTCATCAAATCTCCATTCTCCAACAATCTCCCTTTTTTTATGATGACAACCTTAGTTTATAAAATATCATACCTGTACATACATGTTTGATGATGATCCTCTTATACTCCCACTAACTATAAGAATTCAATAAAACTATGCCTATATTTTATAATTTCTCCACATTTAGCATTATCAAAAATAAAGATAATTCCCCTAAGTTAAACAATTGTAGAATCTAAGTAATATTCCTAAAAATACTCCCCCTAAATTGAATAACACTATGAATAGAATATAAGTAACTATCCTTAAACAATATCCCCCCTAATTTATTAACCAATTCTAATCTATTTAACCTAAAGAGAATAGTACTTAATATGATGATTAAACACAAACCAAATCAAGTATCATTATTACATATGTTTTTCTAATATATATGCAAACCAATCCAAACTAAATCACACCATATGTCTTAATATTTATATGTTCCAATAAATATAGTCTAAATCAAATCACACCACATGTTTTTAGAGTAATTAAGCAAAATAATCAAATCATACCAAATAATTAAACGTCTCTTGGAACTTCAACCCAACCATCTTCTCCAAAGATCGGATCCTTCTTAAATACTTCCCAATCTTCATCTTCTTTGATTAGTGGAGCCTTTACGAGATTATTTTCTTCATCTATGAAAAGATAAGAGATTAGCCATCGCATTGCGTCAAAGTGCTTTTCTTGTTGTTTGAACATCTTTGTTTGACTCAATTCAAGATGACGCTGATTTCATAGAATGATAGAGAGAATGGTCCTAAATGAATTGAGTGTTCCCTCTAGATTTTCACTTAGATTATGGATAGGATTTTCCATGTATTTGATGAGAAATGATTAAAAAGGAGTAACGGAAAAATGTAGTTTTCTGGACGAAATAGACTTAAATAGGGTCTGAAATTCGTTTGATTTTGAATGGACATGAGTAGTTATTTTAATTTTAAAATTTGAAAAAGTTTGAAATTTTTTCTATTACATGTCGACATACATCTTTTTTTATGTCGACATACTACAGTGTGTTTTTGGAAATTTTGAAATTTTGAATTCTTTTGACTCTTATAATATATCTTATGATTTTTCCAAAACATAAAGATGATTTAAATGGAAATAAAACTCCATTCATTACTAAATAAAAAGAAAATACATCCAACTAAACAAGACACACTTAAATACGAGATTCGAAAGCAAATACATGGAAATATATAGAGATAGATTAAACTAGATGGCCTAGTTTTCGGATGATGACGAGGAAGATGAAATTCAAAGCTTTCTTCCTTTCTTGACAATGAATTTGGTCATTTGGAGAGTGAAACGACCCAAGCATCCCCTTATGGGAAAGCCCAGATTGCTTTTGAGAACACGACATATCAGAACACAAACAAAAGAACATTTTATTTCTTATTACAACAATTACATCAGAGTACAAGAATATATCAGAGTAAGAATAATTATACAACAGAAAATAATATCAGAGACTTAAATTTCAAAGCACCGGAAAAATAATACATAAGACAACTGAAAGAAATACACGGATGCAGAGCGTTCCGAATATAACTCCAGCTGTAAACCAGGATCTGTGAAGATAATATCCGCAAAACTAAACTACTGACTGCCCATGTAGAAAATATGGGCACCCAGAGTTTAGTTTAAAACAATAAACTCCAGGTCAGTCGTGGGACTGGTGTGAGAACTCAAAAACGGTTATTTAATTGATTTTAAAGTTAGGCAAATCAATGGACCACGTCGTATAACACGGAACGGGTTTACCCCCAAGAATACCAGTGCATAAAATAAACAACGTAATGCTTTTTGAAAAAATGAAGCTATTATAAGACTTAGGTCCCATCACACAATGCAACGCAACCCGAAGGATAGAGTTTTACCTTATAATAGCCAAAAATATTTCGTACGCGAAATTTCTCTTTTATTATAACTATATGTGCATAGTGTAGAAATCAATTTCGAAAGTAAATGTATCAATCATAGACGGCATGAGTGCCTCATCCCATTATGTCACCATATATAGGTTTACAATTAAAACCTCAAAGCTCGTATTAGAAAGTTGGATTTCCATCATGATGGCTCCTGATTCGAAAGATCTATCGCATAGTGCAATACTCCACGGCTTACGTCCCAGCTAGAGAAAACACCGTAATGCACATCCGCTGTAACAACCCGGAAAATCCGAACCAATTTAAAATTTTTATTTTTAATAAATTGGTTAGAAAATGTGCCCAAATTTAAAAAATTTCATTTTTAAATAAAATTAAAGCCAATGAAAATAGTCAATTTTCAAACGACCTCTGTTTTCGACGAAACCACTTTTGTTGGAACCGGAATGTCAAATTATTGCTAGGTTTCAATTTTTAGAATTTTCCAATTTAGTATGTGAGCGTGGCAAAAGAAACTGTGTTTGGTCAAATACAGTCAAAATAGAACGACTGGAAAATAGCCATTTTTCGAACAGTCTCAGAATTCGACAAAATTAGTTTTGTTGGATTCGTATCGTCAAGACATAGCCAAAAATATTTTTTTTGGGATTTTTCGGGGTTTGTTTGTGGCTCCGGTGGATTTTTGAATATATCAAAATTAATAATAAAAAGAATTAATTTTAAATTTGAAAAACGGGGGCTGAGTTGACCTCTTGGGCCTGCGGGACATAGTTAGATGGATCCGGAATAGGGGTTATTGGGTAGGGTAGCTTCTTGTTGGACTGGATTCTGAATTCCTTAAGAGATTTGTTTTTTTTTTTTTTTTTGTAAAATTAACATTAAAATATTATAAAAGAGATTGTAAAACCCTAAATTAAAGTCCCATATTCATCTTCCTCCTACAGCCGCCGCATCCCCCTTTCAATGGCCGCACCGTCCCCCTTTATTTTCTTCCAATCCACAGCGAATTAAAATCCAAACCCTATACCACTTCGAAGAGATTCTCCTTCTCTTCATTTTCATACGGTTAGATCTTCTCTGGAGCCACCATCTCCTCGAACGACGTACCCGAACCCGTCGCCTATCCCACGTGTCGCACCCCCCTAGGCTTAGCCGAACTCCACCATTCTGGGTCCCACGTGTGTGTCTCTCCGTCCTCTCCGCTGCAGCATCCTCCGATCGATCACTAGTGGCTTGAATCGGGAGAAAAAGTCAACCCTAGTTCTGAACAAAGAGGAAGGGTGTCGGCCGTGATACTGTAAGGAAGAAGATGATTATTTTGACTTAATTTAATAATTAAATTAATCCCTAATCTTATTTTACCCATAACTTTGTCAAATAAACTCAGAATTACACAATTTTTGAAGCGTTGGACTCGTACGATCCTGAACTACAGTTCTAGACTGAAACGGGGAATTTCTGAGCAGTTGGAATTTTGGCTAAAATCACAAACGACTGTGGGATATTTTTTTTGTTCAGATTAATTAATTAATTTATTTCTTTTTATTTATAGTTATTCATTCTTAGATCTGTTTGTGTAGATGTTGTATAATGTTTGTTTGTGGTATGATGGATTATTATGATTGGTTGTCATGTGTTATTAAAATATTATTTTTATCGCTTATTCTATTTAATTGAATTGGGTTAGATAATCAATTCAATATTTATTCATACATTGAATAATCATAGATCTATATGTGAAGAAAGGCAAATATAAACATCGAATATGATTTGTTCCTTTATTTGTGTTTCAACAAAAATATACACATAGAAAAATGGTTCATTCCTTTTTTTCGTGTTTTAACACAAATATTTACATAGAAAATATGTCATCCTTTTTTATTTGTGTTTTAACACAAATAATTACATAGAAAATATGTCATTCTTTTTATTTGTGTTTTAACACAAATATTTACATAGAAAATATGTCATTCTTTTTATTTGTGTTTTAACACAAATATTTACATAGAAAATATGTCATCCCTTTTTATTTGTGTTTTAACACAAATATTTACATAGAAAATATGTCATTCTTTTTATTTGTGTTTTAACACAAATATTTACATAGAAAATATGTTATCCCTTTTTATTTGTGTATTTACATAGAAAATATGTCATCCCTTTATATTTGTATTTTAACACAAATATTTACATAGAAAATATGTCATTCTTTTTATTTGTATTTTAACTCAAATATATACATAGAAAAATGAGTCATCCTTTCTATTTGTGTTTCAACACAAATACATACATAGAAAATTAGTTATTCTTTTCACTGTGTTTCAACACAAATATATACACCTTATATTGAGTAATATTTTATTTGTGTCCCTAAACACAAATATTACATAGAACATTTAATTGCATTTTATTTGTGTCCATAAACACAAATATTTCATAGAAAAATTAAATGACTTTTAGTGTGTTCTCAAATACAATCAAAATATTGAAAAAAAATGTATTTTTATTTGTGTCCTCCAACGCAAATAAAATATGTTTAAAAAGTAGTACAATTTTTTTTATTTTATTTACCCTTTTCAATGTAAAAATGATATGACAATAAATAATCATTTTTGTTGCATTCCCTAATGCAAACAAAATGTAGAAAAATAAATCATCATTTTTGTTGCATTCCCTAATGCAAACAAATTGTAGAAAAATAAATAATCATTTTTGTTGCATTCCCTAATGCAAACAAAATGTAGAAAAATAAATCATCATTTTTGTTGCATTCCCTAATGCAAACAATGTGTAGAAAACAAATAATCATTTTTGTTGTATTCCCTAATGCAAAAAAATTGTAGAAAAATAAATCACCATTTTTGTTGCATTCCGTAATGCAAACAAAATGTAGAAAAATAAATCATCATTTTTGTTGCATTCCCTAATGCAAACAAAATGTATAAAATAAAACATCATTTTTGTTGCATTCCTTAATGCGAACAAGCTGTAGGAAGATAAGATATTATCTTTTGCATTTCTCAATGTAATGAGATAGAAAATAGAAAGAAAAAAAAGAGAAAAGAGATTTTATTTTATGTTTGCATTCTACGATGCAAACAATGCTTATAAATTAAAAATTCACATTTTTCAATTGCCTTCTACTATATATACAAAATCTAGGATAGAAAGAAAATATATTTTATTTGTATTTTTCCATAAAAATAAAACAAATTATAAATAAAAAGATACATTTTTGTTTGCAACTTTAGATGCAAACAAATTATAGATAAAAAGATACATCTTTATTTGCAATTTTAGATGCAAACAAATTAGTAGAAGAAATCTAGATGCGAACAAAATATTAAAAGAAATATTACATTTTTCTTTCATTTATTTACATCCCTTAATGTAAATAAACATGAAATAAAGAGTTGTTCTTTATTTTACATTCCTTGTTGTAAATAAGATTACAAATTTAAAGATACATTTTTACTTGCGTTCCTCAACGCACATAAATCATGCATAGGATAATATACATTTTATTTGCATGCCCGTATGCAAATAAAATATGAGAATTAAGGGTTATATTTGAATGTAATCTCTTAAGGAATTATATATATATATATATATATATAAATAGAAATTAAACGAATCGTGCACGGTAGTTCACGTTTTGGCAACCGTGACTTTAAACGATTGTATCGAAAGATCCAACCGTCGGATTTTCCCAAAACCCGAACCGTTGGGACCGCTTTGGGAAGATCATTGCAATAAGACAAATTTTGTCAAAATCCAACGGTTAGATCTCAAGATATGTGTAAATCAAATTTTGTGAAAAAAAAAACAGTGCCAAAGCCACGCTTAACCCGAAGCGTCGTTTGATTCTATTTAGATATTTATAAATAAATAAAAATAGCGATAAATCATATTAAATAAATGTTAACGATATGAAATGTTTTAAAATAATAATAATTCGAATTATTTGAAAAGTCCGAGTTCTACTCATTTCAAATAATAATACATCGATGAAGACACGAAGACGGTGTTGAAGACCGGCGGTTTTTACATCGAACGGATGTATTGCTACTGAGGTCCTCGATAGGAGTAGCTACCCTGAAGGGATTTCGGCAGTAGTCGTCCGGACATATGTGATGACTGTCCGGATATACGAGAGTCTTTAAGGTGTCTCCGGTTCCGTTCAGACCCAGAACGGACTTGTAAATGGATGCATATCTGACATTGAACTTCGTACCATGTAAACTGATTTCTATTTAATATACAACCGTTGGTGGCAAGAGAATTTATTCTTTCTCTCAACACCCTTAGAGGTTGTGTATTGATAGTTGTTAATTTCATGGCATGGATTGTCAACGGGACATGCTAAGATGCAAATGATCAAGGCTTTGTTGAAAAGCAGGCCTTGTGGTTGATGATCAAAGCATAGCCTATTTAGGCATAGCTTTGTGTATATCGTGACTTTGTGAGCCTTACACACCGGTTGAGTCTAAAACGGGAGAAGGGAAAGCAGGGAGTGCACACGTTTCTTTCTAGCTAGAAGTGGTGTCAGTGCTTAAACTGGCTGACATTTGCTTATGTGGTTGTTGGAATATTTTTGCGAGGCCTCGGTTTATTCTTATCGGTCGCCCTCGGCCGATTTGTAGGTCCAATAGGATCGGGGAACGTGTGTTCAGGCATAACTAATCCACTAAAGTATTTGAGTACCGGCCCTGCTGTATCCAAGGGTTCGCCGGGGTCCGAATCCTGAGACATTGCTAGAGTGTCTCGAATCGGTTAGGAGCTCCTCCCTAGCCTTGACTCATGATGGAAACCCAATTTCCAATACGTCCCATGCGGTTTTGATTGCATAACTAGTATGGCGACATAGTAGATGGTAGCTATGCCGTCTAGGATTAATATTATAATTGAAACATTTTTCTTTAAACATATACACACTAATAATAATATCGTATTTTGCGTATTTATCATCTTTTGACCATTATAAGGTAAAACCCTATCCTCTGGTTTGCGTTGCATTGTGTGATGGGACTTGGGTCTTATAATGGTTTCATTTTTCTAAAAAGCATCGCGTTATTTAACGTTATACTTTATTTATTGCACTGATAATCCCATGGAGTAAACCCGTTCCGCGATAGCGGCATGGTCCTCGTGATTGCCAAACCCGTTAGTTAATTAAGATATCTCATATCAGTCCCATGACTGACTCGTAGTTTGTTTCACCTTTTGCAAACTTGGGTGCCCTCCTTTTACACGGGCAACCAAGTGACAGATTAGGCTTGGATATTCGCTAGATGGAAGCTTGCTGATGGAGATGCTGAAGAAACTTTCTTTTTATCTTTTATTTTTTGCTTAAGACTTTGAGACAGTATTTAGTATTAATGTAATTTGAGAGATTGAGACTCTATTTCTTTTCTTTGAGACATCTATTTTGTTAAGTGTAATTCTGTGCTGCATACTCTGATGTTTCAGTGATGATGTTTGTGATGACATTTCTTTCCGCTGCAATGATTTATATGTTCTGCTATACTCTTAGATCTGTTACTGTTCTAGTTATGTTATATTCCAAACGATTTTCCTTACTTTCGTTACACGGGAGTTTGGGGGTCATCACATTTGGTATCAGAGCTTTGGTTAACCTTAGTTTTGGAATATAACATTTTTAGAACAATTCATCTAGATAGAATCAGTAGTGTTCTAAGACGAGAGGTTTATTAGAGATAGGATTAACAATATCCTAGAATGAGCTTAAACAGAATAGCACATATTTATCAGTCATTACTTCATTATCACCTGGACATGTCTCTACTTTTAACCTTCTCTTTGAATTTATCATTTCCTTTGGTCTGACTCTTTCCTTGATGGTACAGACTGATTGAAAGATGAGTACGAGAGCTAGGATGAGAGGAAGAGGTCGTGGCGGAGTAGCTGGTAGGGGTAGAGGGAGAGATACACCCCCAACTGAGCAAGACCAACCCAATTCGGAGGTCGAGGAGCCACCACCACCACCACCCCAGTTGCTTTTGACCTGGATAAAGTGGCGAAGAAAATCAAGAATCTTGTAGGAGTGCATTTCACTGGTAGAGAGACGGTAGTAGAAGCGCAAGAGTGGCTTAAGACGATGGAAAAGATCTTGGGAGGTTTGGAGCTTGAGGATCACAGGAAGCGTTTTATGCTAGTATGGTTCATGCAAGGACAGGCTCAAACTTGGTGGGAAACAGCCATGATAGGGAGAGACGTCGCAGAGATAACTTGGATGAGATTTAAAGAGCTTTTTAATTAAAAGTTTATCCCGCCTCATGAAGTAGAACGTCTACACGATGAATTTGCTAACCTGTAGCAAGGCACCATGACCATTGCAGAGTACGTGAAGAAATTTGAGGAGCTTTCTAGGTATGCCCCTGAGCTAGTGCAAGACGCCTTACAGAAAAATAAGAGGTTCATAAATGGGCTTGCAACGCAATACCATAACAGAGTGACATCCCATATTGAGAGCCCATTTGCCAAAGTGATAGAGATGGCATGCAAATACGAAGAAATTGATCAGAAGGGTGCTCAGCTAGAAAAGGCCAAGAATCAAGCTAATAAGAAGAAGGAGGCGGACAAGAAACCAGGGGAAGGCAGTTCTTCGACTACAAAACCTCAGGGAAACAAGAAGAGAGACAAGTCTAAAGTCAGATGCTTCAACTGCCAGAAGATGGGACATTTCGACTACGAGTGCAGGGCCATGAAGAAGCCAAAGAGGAACGAGTCTGGGCCGAGCCAAAGCAGTGTACAGAATCCCCGTGGTCCAAAAAAGTGCCACAACTTCCACAAGCCTGGACACCTTATCAAGAATTGCCCTCTGCTCAAGAAATCCGAAGTAGCCCACGTCTACGAAGATACGGCTGCACCAGCTTCTTCTGAAGGAGCAGGTAAGTCTGATGTGTTAGGCGGTACTCTTAACATTAAGGATATTCCCATTACTGTTTTGTTTGATACTGGTGCATATAGAAGTTTCATATCAAGTGATACTATTAAAAATCTTAAACTGAAACCAAGAAAACTTAAAGAACCGATTAAAGCCCATAGCCCGATAGGAGGTTCACTTATTCTTGATCAGTACTGTAGAGTGCCCGTTTCTTACTCTCGCTTCCTATTTCCTTTCAATTTAATCATCATGAACTTTTCTGGATATGATGTCACACTCGGGCTAGATTGGCTAACGAAGTATAGGGCTGAGTTGCTGTGTGCTGAAAAGGTAGTAAAAATTAAAACGAAATTTGGAAATATAATGAATATACAGTGCCACAGATCAGCCACAGATAGAAAAGAATTCTGGTCTTCCTTAGAAGTCACCCCTCCTTCTATTGAAACTATCCCCATCGTCAAAGACTATGCTGATGTATTTGAAGAAGTAAACAACCTACCTCCCCGTAAAGAAATCGATTTCAGAATCGACTTGGTTCCTAATGCAAGGTTTGTGGTGCATCCTATTAGGCGAATGTCGCAAATGGAAAGAGAAGAGTTGAGCAATCAAACTAAGCAGCTTTTAGCCAAGGGTCTGATTAGACCTAGCTTTTCAGAATGGGGTGCAGCGGTGGTATTTGTCCCAAAGTCAGATGGCACACTCCGTCTGTGTGTAGACTACCGCGATCTAAACAAGCAAACGATGAAAAACAAATATCCATTGCCTCAGATTGATGATCTATTAGACCATCTGCATGGAGCACAGGTATTCTCTAAGATGGACCTAGCCACAGGATTCCATCAGCTGCGCATTGCAGAAGAGAGTATCCCCTTAACTACTTTCGGAGGGTCTGATCTATTTTACGAATGGCTAGTAATGCCTTTCGGTCTATGCAATGCCCCAGCATACTTTGTAGATTTGATGAATAGAGTATTTCGTGGGGTTCTAAATAAATTCGTTCTTGTGTTCATTGATGATATCCTTATCTTTTCCAAAACCATTGCTAAAAATGAGAAACATTTGAAAGAAGTCTTGGAGATTTTGCAGAGGAATGTGTTGA
Organism: Allium sativum; assembly: GCA_030737875.1. NCBI lineage: Eukaryota > Viridiplantae > Streptophyta > Magnoliopsida > Asparagales > Amaryllidaceae > Allium > Allium sativum. The sequence continues at coordinate 323,628,502 of CM060920.1, read as the reverse complement.
AAGCTAAATTTTCCAAATGCATATTTTGGCAAGAAGAGGTGAAATTCCTCGGCCACGTGGTATCAAAAGAAGGCATCTCAGTAGATCCAGGAAAGATCTCGGCCATCCAAGACTGGAAGCAGCCTACCACTCCCACAGAAGTCCGAAGTTTCTTAGGACTAGCTGGTTATTATCGAAAGTTCGTTAAGGAATTTTCGAAATTATCTTGCCCACTGACGAAATTAACTAAGAAGCATTCAAAGTTCGTTTGGACACCTGAATGTGAGGCTGCATTCCAAGAGCTGAAACAGAGATTGATCACTGCTCCTGTGTTGACCATCATAGATGGCAATGAGGATCTGAAAGTCTGGATAGACGCTTCCAAAGAAGGTCATTCTTTTTATCTGAATAAAACATGTCTGAGATAACATTTTCTTTTGATGTCAAATCTCAATTTAACATGTTACCTTTCTGTCTATTTAAGGTATTGGTGCGGTGCTTATGCAAAAGGGTAGAGTGATAGCATACGCTAGCAAGCAATTGAAACCGCATGAAAAGAATTATGCCACTCATGATCTTGAGCTAATGGCCATTGTATTCGCTCTAAAGATACAGAGGCATTATCTCTTGGGGGAAAAGTTCGAGCTATATACGGACCACCAATCCTTGAAGCATCTATTTACCCAAAAAGTTTTGAATCTGAGACAACAGCGTTGGATTGAATTCCTTGCAGCCTACGACCTGGATATCCTATATACTCCGGGAAAAGCAAATGTAGTGGCAGATGCTCTCAGCAGAAAGAACATGGCCAACACCAATCTTATCCTTGCCCATCTCATTATTACTCCTTCTTTGACCAACAAGATCTCTGTCCTTCAAAAAGATGATGAGTTTATCCAAAAGACTAGCAAAAGAATTCGAGAAGGCGAACCCACAAGCTTCCAAATTGATGGCAAAGGAGTTTTGAGGCTACGAGGCCGGATTTGCATCCCAAACATTCCTAAACTAAGAAGGGAATTTATGGACGAATGTCACAAATCCAAGCTCAGTATTCATCCTGGAGTAAGTAAGATGTACCACGATCTTAAGCGTACCTTTTGGTGGAGAGCAATGAAGAGGGACATCTCCATATATGTTGCCAAATGCCCCCACCTGTCAGTTGGTCAAGAGTGATCAGCAAAAGCTAGCATGCCTATTGCAGCCATTAGGAGTTCCTAATTGGAAGTGGGACGAAGTTTCTATGGACTTTATTGATGGTTTGCCTCGGACTAGGAGAAGGAATGATAGCATATGGGTGATTGTAGATCGCTTGACGAAAGCTACTCATTTCATCCTCGTCAAATCCAATAGAACGGCTCAAAGTTTGGCACAACTTTATTTAAGAGAGATTGTCAGGCTTCATGGAGTTCCCAGCAGCATTGTCAGTGACCGCGATCCAATATTTACTAGCAAGTTATGGGAAGCTTTCCAAGAAGAGCTAGGAACCAAGTTGAATATGAGTACAACCTATCACCCTCAGACAGACGGCCAGACTGAGAGGGTAAACCGCATCTTAGAAGATTTTTTGCGAGCATGCATCCTTGACTTTGGCGGTTCATGGGAGGATCATCTGCACTTAGTGGAATTCTCTTATAATAACAGCTATCAAGCAAACCTGCAAATGTCGCCATTCGAAGCTTTATATGGCAGGCCATGCAAATCTCTGGCATGTTGGGTGGAGCAAGGCAATAGAATAGTCTTGGGCCCCGATACGATTCGGGAAGCATCAGATAAAGTTGATTTTATTAAGAAGCATTTGCTGGCTGCTCAAAGCCGACAGAAGAGTTACGCAGACACTCGAAGAAGAGATCTAGAGTTCTCTGTTGGTGATCTTGTGTACTTGAAGGTTTCTCCATTAAGAGGCGTAATTCGCTTTGGAAAGACCGGAAAGTTGGCACCGAGGTTCATTGGTCCATTCCCTATTCTTGAAAGGATTGGGACTCTAGCTTATCGAGTACAGTTGCCCAACTGGCTGCCAGGGGTGCACGGTGTATTTCACGTGTCCCAACTCAGGAAGCATGTTCATGATCCAGATTTAGTTGTGAAGGAGGAAGCACAACGAGATTTGGAAATTACTCCGAGTTTAGCCGTAAAGAGAGAGCCAGTAAAAATTGTGGGCAAGGAAATCAGAGCTTTGAGGAATAAGAAGATCAACGTCGTCAAGGTCCAGTGGAGCAGGGATCCTAGAGACTGCACTTGGGAGACCGAAGATAGCTTCAAGCAAGCCTATCCTAAGTGTAGAGTGGGTATCCCCGAATAGCTTTATGTTGAGGTACATTCTTAATACCTTGCATTTTCCGCTTTGTTCCTACTCTACTTTTATTTCCCTTCGAGGATGAAAAGTTTTTAAGTGGGGGAGACTGTAACAACCCGGAAAATCCGAACCAATTTAAAATTTTAATAAATTGGTTAGAAAATGTGCCCAAATTTAAAAATTTTCATTTTTAAATAATATTAAAGCCAGTGAAAATAGTCAATTTTCAAACGACCTCTGTTTTCGACGAAACCACTTTTGTTGGAACTGGAATGTCAAATTATTGTTAGGTTTCAATTTTTAGAATTTTCCGATTTAGAATTTGAGCGTGGCAAAAGAAACTGTGTTTGGTCAAATACAGTCAAAATTGAACGACTGGAAAATAGCCATTTTTCGAATAGTCTCAGAATTTGACGAAATTAATTTTGTTGGATTCGTATCGTCAAGACATAGTCAAAAATATTTTTTTGGGATTTTTCGGGGTTCGTATGTGGCTCCGGTGGATTTTTGAATATGTCAAAATTAATAATAAAAAGAATTAATTTTAAATTTGAAAAACGGGGGCAGAGTTTACCTCTTGGGCCTGCGGGACATAGTTAGATGGATCTGGAATAGGGGTTATTGGGTAGGGTAGCTTCTTGTGGGACTGGATTTTGAATTCCTTAAGAGATTTGGTTTTTTTTGTAAAATTAACATTAAAATATTATAAAAGAGATTGTAAAACCCTAAATTAAAGTCCACTATTCATCTTCCTCCTACAGCCCCCCCCCCCTCCCCTTTCAGTGGCCGCAACTTCCCCCTTTATTTTCTTCCAATCCACAGCGAATTAAAATCCAAACCCTATACCACTTCGAAGAGATTCTCCTTCTCTTCATTTTCATACGGTTAGATCTTCTCTGGAGCCACCATCTCCTCGAACGACGTACCCGAACCCGTCGCCTATCCCACGTGTCGCACCCCCCTAGGCTTAGCCGAACTCCACCATTCCGGGTCCCACGTGTGTGTCTCTCCGTCCTCTCCGCTGCAGCATCCTCCGATCGATCACTAGTGGCTTGAATTGGGAGAAAAAGTCAACCCTAGTTCTGAACAAAGAGGAAGGGTGTCGGCCGTGATACTGTAAGGAAGAAGATGATTATTTTGACTTAATTTAATAATTAAATTAATCCCTAATCTTATTTTATCTATAACTTTGTCAAATAAACTCAGAATTACACAATTTTTGAAGCGTTGGACTCGTACGATCCTGAACTACAGTTCTAGACTGAAACGGGGAATTTCTAAGCAGTTGGAATTTTGGCTAAAATCACAAACGACTGTGAGATATTATTTTTGTTCAGATTAATTAATTAATTAATTTCTTTTTATTTATAGTTATTCATTTTCAGATCTGTTTGTGTAGATGTTGTATAATGTTTGTTTGTGGTATGATGGATTATTATGATTGGTTGTCATGTGTTATTCAAATATTATTTTTATCGCTTATTCTATTTAATTGAATTGAGTTAGATAATCAATTCAATATTTATTCATACATTGAATAATCATAGATCTACATGTGAAGAAAGGCAAATATAAACATAGAATATGATTTGTTCCTTTATTTGTGTTTCAACAAAAATATACATATAGAAAAATGGTTCATTCCTTTTTATTTGTGTTTTAACACAAATATTTACATAGAAAATATGTCATCCCTTTTTATTTGTGTTTTAACACAAATATTTACATAGAAAATATGTCGTTCTTTTTATTTGTGTTTTAACACAAATATTTACATAGAAAATATGTCATTCTTTTTATTTGTGTTTTAACACAAATATTTACATAGAAAATATGTCATTCTTTTTTATTTGTGTTTTAACACAAATATATACATAGAAAATATGCCATCCCTTTTTATTTGTGTTTTAACACAAATATTTACATAGAAAACATGTCATTCTTTTTATTTGTGTTAAAACACAAATATTTACATAGAAAATATGTCATTCTTTTTATTTGTGTTTTAACACAAACATTTACATAGAAAATATGTCATCCCTTTTTATTTGTGTTTTAACACAAATATTTACATAGAAAATATGTCATTCTTTTTATTTGTGTTTTAACACAAATATTTAGATAGAAAATATGTCATCCCTTTTTATTTGTGTTTTAACACAAATATTTACATAGAAAATATGTCATCCCTTTTATTTGTGTTTTAACACAAATATATACATAGAAAAATGAGTCATCCTTTCTATTTGTGTTTCAACACAAATACATACATAGAAAATTAGTTATTCTTTTAATTGTGTGTTTCAACACAAATATATACACCTTATATTGAGTAATATTTTATTTGTGTCCCTAAACACAAATATTACATGGAACATTTAGTTGCATTTTATTTGTGTCCATAAACACAAATATTTCATAGAAAAATTAAATGACTTTTTAGTGTGTTCTCAAATACAATCAAAATATTGAAAAAAAAATGTATTTTTATGTGTCCTCCAACGCAAGTAAAATATGTTTAAAAAGTAGTACAATTTTTTTATTTTATTTACCCTTTTCAATGTAAAAATGATATGACAATAAATAATCATTTTTATTGCATTCCCTAATCCAAACAAAATGTAGAAAAATAAATCATCATTTTTGTTGCATTCCCTAATGCAAACAAATTGTAGAAAAATAAATAATCTTTTTTATTGCATTCCCTAATGCAAACAAAATGTAGAAAAATAAATCATCATTTTTGTTGCATTCCCTAATGCAAACAAAATGTAGAAAATAAATAATCATTTTTGTTGTATTCCCTAATGCAAACAAATTGTAGAAAAATAAATCATCATTTTTGTTGCATTCCCTAATGTAAACAAAATGTAGAAAAATAAATCATCATTTTTGTTGCATTCCCTAATGCAAACAAAATGTAGAAAATAAAACATCATTTTTGTTGCATTCCTTAATGCGAACAAACTGTAGGAAGATAAGATTTTATCTTTTGCATTTCTCAATGTAATGAGATAGAAAGTAGAAAGAAAAAAAAAGAGATTTTATTTTATGTTTGCATTCTACGATGCAAACAATGCTTATAAATTAAAAATTCACATTTTTCAATTGCCTTCGACTATATATACAAAATCTAGGATAGAAAGAAAATATATTTTATTTGTATTTTTCCATAAAAATAAAACAAATTATAAATAAAAAGATACATTTTTGTTTGCAACTTTAGGTGCAAACAAATTATAGATAAAAAGATACATCTTTGTTTACAATTTTAGATGCAAACAAATTAGTAGAAGAAATCTAGATGCGAACAAAATATTAAAAGAAATATGACATTTTTCTTTCATTTATTCACATCCCTTAATGTAAATAATCATGAAATAAAGAGTTGTTCTTTATTTTACATTCCTTGTTGTAAATAAGATTACAAATTTAAAGATACATTTCTACTTGCGTTCCTCAATGCACATAAATCATGCATAGGATAATATACATTTTATTTGCAGTCCCGTATGCAAATAAAATAAGAGAATTAAGGGTTGTATTTTAATGTAATCGCTTAAGGAATTATATATATATATATATATATATATATATATAGAAATTAAACGAATCGTGCATGGTAGTTCACGTTTCGGCAACCGTGACTTTAAACAATTGTATCGAACGATCCAACCGTCGGATTTTCCCAAAACCGGAACTGTTGGGACCGCTTTAGGAAGATCTTTCCAATAAGACAAATTTTGTCAAAATCCAACGGTTAGATCTCAAGATATGTGTAAATCAAATTTTGTGAAGAAAAAACCGTGCCAAAGCCACGCTTAACCCGAAGCGTCGTTTGATTCTATTTAGCTATTTATAAATAAATAAAAATAGCGATAAATCATATTAAATAAATGTTAACGATATGAAATGTTTTTAAATAATAATAATTCGAATTATTTGAAAAGTCCGAGTTCTACTCATTTCAAATAATTATACGTCGATGAAGACACGAAGACGGTGTTGAAGACCGACGGTTTTTACATCGAACGGATGTATTGCTACTGAGGTCCTAGATAGGAGTAGCTACCCTGAAGGGATTTCGGCAGTAGTCGTCCGGACGTATGTGATGACTGTCCGGATATACGAGAGCCTTTAAGGTGTCTCCGGTTCCGTTCAGACCCAGAACGGACTTGTAAATGGATGCATATCTGACATTGAACTTCGTACCATGTAAACTGATTTCTGTTTAATATACAACCGTTGGTGGCAAGAGAATTTATTCTTTCGATCAACACCCTTAGAGGTTTTGTATTGATAGTTGTTAATTTCATGGCATGGATTGTCAACGGGACATGCTAAGATGCAAATGACCAAGGCTTTGTTGAAAAGCAGGCCTTGTGGTTGATGATCAAAGCATAGCCTATTTAGGCATAGCTTTGTGTATATCTGACTTCGCGAGCCTCACACACCGGTTGAGTCTAAAACGGGAGAAGGGAACGCAGGGAGTGCACACGTTTCTTTCTAGCTAGAAGTGGTGTCAGTGCTTAAACTGGCTGACATTTGCTTATGTGGTTGTTGGAATATTTTTGCGAGGCATCGGTTTATTCTTATCGGTCGCCTTCGACCGATTTGTAGGTCCAATAGGATCGGGGAACGTATGTTCAGGCATAACTAATCCACTAAAATATTTGAGGACCGGCCCTGTTGTATCCAAGGGTTCGCCAGCGTCCGAATCCTAAAACATTGCTAGAGTGTCTCGAATCGGTTAGGAGCTCCTCCCTAGCCTTGACTCATGATGGAAACCCAATTTCCAATACGTCCCATGCGGTTTTGATTGCATAACTAGTATGGCGACATAGTAGATGGTAGCTATGCCGTCTAGGATTAATATTATAATTGAAATATTTTTCTTTAAACATATACACACTAATAATAATATCATATTTTGCGTATTTATCATCTTTTGACCATTATAAGGTAAAACCCTATCCTCCGGCTTGCGTTGCATTGTGTGATGGGACTTGGGTCTTATAATGGTTTCATTTTTCTAAAAAGCATCGTGTTATTTAACGTTATACTTTATTTATTGCACTGATAATCCCATGGAGTAAACCCGTTCCGCGATAGCGGCGTGGTCCTCGTGATTGACAAACCCGTTAGTTAATTAAGATATCTCATACCAGTCCCATGACTGACTTGTAGTTTGTTTCACCTTTTGCAAACTCGGGTGCCCTCCTTTTACACGGGCAGCCAAGTGACAGGTTAGGCTTGGATATTCGCTGGATGGAAGCTTGCTGATGGAGATGCTGAAGAAACTTTCTTTTTATCTTTTATTTTCTTCTTAAGAATTTGAGACAGTATTTAGTATTGATGTAATTAGAGAGATTGAGACACTATTTCTTTTCTTTGAGACATCTATTTTGTTAAGTGTTAGTCTGTGCTGCATACTCTGATGTTTCAGTGATGATGTTTGTGATGACATTTCTTTCCGCTGCAATGATTTATTTGTTCTGCTATACTCTAAGATCTGTTATTGTTTTAGTTATGTTATATTCCATACGATTTTCCTTACTTTCGTTACACGGGAGTTTGGGGGTCGTCACATTCGCACTTTTGGGAAACCAAGTATCACCACAGCTTACGTCCCAACGAGAGAAAACACCGCTTACTCTATCCCTATATGTGAATTCGGGGAAATGCCCTATCCCTCATCACGGTCGACCGAATTCAAACTAATATCGAAAGCATACTGATCTGACCATCAGTTCACCATCATACCAGGGTGTGAGGCTCGCGAAGTCACACTACACAAAGCTATGCTAAATAAAGCTTTGCTTTGATCATCATCCACAAGGCTCTACTTTTCAACAGAAGCCATGATCCATGCATCTTAGAATGCCACATTGTCAATCCATACCATACCATTGATTTTTGCCAATATATAACCTCTGATCTCATACGTCTCAGAGAAGGGTGTTAAGCAAGAGAATAAATTCTCTGCCACCAAACAGATATATATTAGCAGAGATCAACGAATGCAGCGTAAAAGGAATACAACGTCAGACATACCATCCATTTACAAGTCCGTTCTGGGTCTGAATGAAACCAGAGGCACCTTATTCCTCGTCCCATATGTCCAATATGGAAGAGAGGCCCTCGCATATCCGAACAATCAACAAGTACGTCCGGACAACCACCACTGTAGCTCCTTCAAGGTAGCTACCCCAATCATGGGCATCAGTAGCAAATCATCTATTTGATGTGAAGATCATCGTTCTTGCACCGTCTTCAATCTCTTTGACTGTTATTCGTCGTATTCATTATTCAGAATGGGTTAAACCTGGTCTTTCTGAATAATTCGCGTAATTTATAATCAGGTGCTATAAAACACATCCAACGCCTCATTCCAATTTAGAATATTCTTTTAAAATATTCACAATTTTAGGGAAAGGTTCCCATTAATTTTATCAAAGATAGATCCTTACAAATTTATTCTTTTTAATCTCAAAAATCATTACTTAATGATTATTCGATTTAAGAAATAAATCTTATCTTTAACTGGGTTAAAGAACTAATTTCTTTAAAAACATTGTTCACAATAAACCCAAAATCCAATTTCAATTCAGTTCCAATCAAACGTTAATTAATTGGTAAAATTTCCTAAATCTTAATTAAAAGATTTATTCTTTTCTAAACTAGGTATAAAAACAGCGTTATTAAAGACACCATTCACGACAAACCCAAAATCCAATTTGACATTAAATATAAGGTTCTAAATAGGAATTATGTCGGCTTATATTCAATATCAAATTCTGAAACCAACAAATATTGTATAGGAATAACGATAGGCATATATCTTCCAAATTCCACACAATATTCGTATAATAACGGAATCCAGTATTGAAAATATTCTGATGATAATTTCCATTCAAATTCATTCCAATACATATATAAATATATATTGGAAAATTCTGGTTATTTTAAAACCATGTTCAAATCTAATTTATTTATTTCTAAAAATAATTGAATTATTATACTAGTTAATAACTAGTTCATTTTGATAAAATAAATATTTATCTTTATAAAATTGGAATTTATCAAAAATCCTTCCAAACCATTAATAATGATTTTACATAATTTTTTCATATTTTTAATAATTTTAATATCACCCGTACAGTTAGTTTCTAATAACGGCCAGCGAACTGCATCCATAGTGACCTTTTCTGAAATTTATTTGGACATATCTCCAAATCAAACCGTTAAATTTCAAATCCCTTACATTCATTGGAAAGCTCTTTTCGATATGAACCCAACGGTTCCGGTTTAGAAGAATCCGACAGTCGAATCTCCCGTAATGTCAATTTAAGTAAACGGTCGAAATTCGCGAACGGTTGGTGCGCGATGCATTCTATTCAGGCCATTATATATATATAATATTATATATTTCGTCGCTTTCCATTTAAATCATATTTTATAAAATATTTATAATTTCATTTTAAAACAATTTCAACTTCATTTTCAGTTCTATATCAAAATTGAATATTCTTATCCAAACAGTGAATATTTTGATGAATCATACTTACATTAAAAACGAATTTTTTTTATGTTACAACATTTTTATTCAAATGATGAATATTTTACTGATTCATACTTACATAAAAAAATATAATTTTTAATATGGAAATATTTTTATTCAAACTTGAATCTTTTTCACCATTTCTTATATACAATGAAAATGCAAATTTTTACTGTTAAATATTTTTATTCCAATCAATGAATATTTTTCATTATTTCTATATTCAATAAAAATGTGAATTTTTATTGTTTAACCTGTCTATTTCAATCAATGGTCATATTTTTCTACTTTACTATCATGTAAATGATTTTCATTTTAATTATCAAAATCTCTTTGATGAATCAAGCGTACAATAAAAATATAATTTTTTTTATCTAATCTTTTTAACTAAAACATTAGTGATTTTACAATACAAACAAAATGTAATTTCCCTTGTTTAAACATTTCATTTAACATGGTTCTTCTTAATGATTCTATAATGCAATTAAATGTAATTTCAATTGTATAAATATTTTAGTTAACATGGTTCTTTTTAATGGTTTTATAATACAAATAAATTGTAATTTCCATTGTGTAAACATTTTAGTTTAAAACATTGAATATTTTCAATCATTCCTACATACACAATAAAAAACGTATATTTTTATTGTTAACATATTCTAGTCCAACAAATGAATATTTTATTGGTTCATACATTCAATATAAACGATATTTTTATTGTTTAAATACTTTCATTCAACACATGAATATTATTTTAAAATATTCTTTATTTTCCAAATTGGAATGAGACCAAATCAATTACTATATAAAGTTATTTATATGTATTTCATACATCACATGTATACAACAATAATGATAAATAAACATTAAATATTCATTCAACGTCCAAAGTGCAATTTATAACTATGTGAGCATTAAAATAAATAAATAACGCTCATCACAGACTGCCAATCTATCGATTGACATATAACTAAATACTCGTGTGGGGTTTTCAGCAACAATTTATTATTTGTACAGTTGGGCGATGTGTGAAATTTATCGTCCTAATCATATCAGATAAATGGATGTACATAAACAAATCATTCGATTTGTAAGTGAATATTTATTGATTCACGTATACAATAAAAATATGATTTTTATTGTATAAACATATTGTATTAAATATGAACATATTTGTTAAACAAGAACATTTTTCTAAACATGAACATTTTAGTAAACATCGCTAGTATGGCAATGTTTTTAATCTGACCTACATACAAACTAAAAATGTATATTTTTATTGTTAACATATTTTAATGATTTGAACATACAATAAAGGTGTGATTTTTATTGTAAAAAAAATCCTTATCTTCTAAACACAAATATTTTATTCTATTTTCTTTACTAACATGAAAAAGATGACAAATTTTATTAACTAAACATATATTAATAAGTAATTCTTTTATTCTACATTGTCATGATAAAGTTGACATTTTCTCAACAAAACATACATTAATAAATAATTCTTTTATTCTAAACTAATATGATAAAGGTGACATTTTTATTAAGTAAACATATGATTAACATATAATTATCATATTCTAATTAATATGTTAAAGGGACATTTTGTCAAATAAAACGTATGATAAACATATAATTATCTTATTCTAAGCTGATATGTTAAAAGGGACATTTTTGTCAACACTTAATCTTTTAAATGATTCATCCTATACATTAAAATGTCATTTTAATGTTAAACATATTTTGTCAACATTTAATCTTTTAAATGATTCATCCTATACATTAGAAATGTAATTTAAATGTTAAACATATTTTATCAACATTAAATCTTTTAAATGATTCATCCTATACATTAAAATGTAATTTTAATGAAAATATTTTATCAACATTTATACAATAAAAATGATTCTTTTACTATGTTAACATTTTATACAATAAAAATGAGTCTTTTACTATGTTAACATTTTATACAATAAAAATGAATCTTTTTAATGATTCATTCGTACAATAAAAATGTAATTTTTTATTATTAAAATATTTCATTCTCGATTTCATGATAATTTTATATCTACGGTTTATATAAATAATTTTAATATATGCAACCATGTCAATCATTAAAAATCCAAATCACAATCCAACCAAACAATCAACTGATTTGTACAATCAATGGTGTCGGGTGCTGCTAAGCACCGTCTACATCCTAGTATAAAGGTAACTAAAAGAATTAGAGTGAAAGGAGTTCTCATCTTTGGTTTCAAAAAATCGTTAATAAACGACTATTTTACTGAATCCAACTGGGCGTTTTCCTCCTTCAAAAATTGTCACAAGCTCCAAATCTCTCTAATTCGGTTTCATTGCGAAGCTCTCGTCAATATGGTTCCAATGGTTCTTGTTTTGCTGAATTTTGATAACATACGCAAAATTTATGTATTTTACAAGATTATATATGCTCTAATGTCGTTAAGAATGTAATTAATATTAACTTAACCTCAATTAAATTCCTTAATTTCTTTCCTCATCCCTTTTTCTCACGGAGCCTCCATAGACTTGCTCATGCAACAAACATTCATGCCTACTTCTTCAAGATCAAACTCCTACATTTCTTTACAAAATTCTAAATTGATTGCACCGATGTTCTTCTCTCCGAAATCTCTATCACTTCATCCCCAAATCATAATACCTGATCACCATCTTCGACGCATGACTTACTGGCAGACACACACACATACAATAAATTTCTCGACACCAAATTGCTATGAATTCGCCCAAAAATTCACACAAAGTGTTAAACTCCTCCCTCGATCTGAATACGAACTCGAAAACGTAAATTGTTGCCCCTTGTTCTCAAATCATTTAACCCTAAAACATATATATGCTGAGTATATATTTACAGCGAACCAAATTAAGTGCGAACCCCATAAAAATTATACTAACTTGTAGAGAATGCTGCCAGGATTCAAGATTTATATATTTTGAGATTTTTAGAGGAGAAAGGAATTTGTTTTGATTTCTCGAACCTAAATCTCTCACATTTCTTTTGTTATTTTGAAGCTTGAAATTTGAGTTTGTGGAAGAAAAGGGGTGAGGCATAAACTTGTGCTGAAGAAAGAAGTGATTAGGGTTAGGGAGGGTTGAGATATTATATAGGATAGAGGAAATTAATATATTTTTTAGTCTTATATATTTTATTTTGTCCAATTTATGCTTTTTTTCATGGTTTAAAAATTCGTATGATCACTACAGATCCCGTTTTTGGTAAAAATTGACATGCAGCTACTCTTCAACATTACAGACCCAACGAAACTGGTTTAGTTGTATTTCGAGTCCGTATGCACAAACATCGAATTTTTAAATTCAGAATACTGTATGTTTTCACTTTAAAAATCACACCTGGCTACATACTAACTCTAAAAATCACGTAACTTGAAATCTCACCATTATTCGATGCTACGGATTCAATAAAAAAAATCTCGCCGAATTCCAAGGTCGTGTCAATAATGTTCCTTTGTAAAATTGCTCAAATTAGCTTCAAAAATGCGATTTTAGCGTACCTTTTCTTCTTGTACGCCCAAACATCAACTTCAAAAATTATGGCCTTTTGGATTTAACCATTATTTGATGATACAAATTCAAAAGAAAAAAACGGAATTGAATTCTGAGATCGTCTCAACAATGTTCCTTTGTAAATTGATCGCCTGTTTTTGAACAAATGGTTTTGCCTCTCACGGCCACATACTGACTCCGTTCGACGCACATTTTGGAACTCAACAATGATTTGTCATTATGAATCCAAAAGAATTTATTTCATCGAATTATGAGCTCATATGCAAAATTTCACTTTTTAAGGGCTATGCGTTGATTTTCAAAATCGAATTTTCAAAATTCTCAAGACAGAGCTTATAAATCAATTTAATAGTTTTCCTGGGTTTAATTTAAATCAAATAGAATATAAAAACTAATTTTAAAATTATTCTGAAATTTTAATTAGCTGAAATGATCAACTTATATTCGCATATTCCTTAAAATAGCTTAAATCAAAATTTAAATAGGTTCTGAAAACACAGGTTGTTACAATCACCCCCACTTAAAAATCTTTTCGTCCTCGAAAAGGATCGGAGCTGAAAGTTGTTTAACTAACCAACTCAACTTTCATTCTGGCTTTCATTCTTTAACTTTTCAATTTCTAAGAATTTTCTAATTTCTCAAAAATTTGGCTAACACTCTAAATTTTCGAAAAATTTCGCCATAACCTCTTTTTCACGGGTTGATATTTAAAACTGCAACTTGCCTCACATGGCCCTTATCAATCCAAAAGAAAAAGAAAAAGCCAAGCAGCTTGCCAACCGGCTCCTCAAATCATTAACACCCAATAAATATAGTAAACATGTACCTATTTGTCAGGCATACAATTTTATTCCTCTTCTTGGCCACCTTGCTATGACCTGTTCATTATATACACATGTACATATATGCAATTTAAAATAATTTTCAATTCATTTCAATATTAAATTCGATTAAGCTAAATTCTTCATTCATTCTCATATTGGTTAATAGAATTATCATTGCAATATTTTTATTAATTAAACTGATAAACAAACAACCAAACCAACAATCAATTAGGTGATTAACTTTTCAAATATATATATAACTTTTATATATAGTCAAAAATCATATTTTTAGTGTAAATCATAGCAATAAATCCTAGCTAGTTTTGGTTCTCACACCAGTCAGTTGGAAATATATAGATATACCACTTTCGAAACTCGAACATAAACACTGATGACGCTAGCAATCATCAGATTCATCTCCGAGCGACTAGAGTGTGACTCTATATCTATCCGGTATATTAAAACTTCGAAAATACGTTAATTACGCGTATATTCAAAACCTTTATATATTCGATTGTCCAATATTAAAATAAAATAATATACTCAAAAACATATTTTAAGATAAAATTTTCAAAACTAAATTTGTTTCCATTTTAATTTTAAAATTAATACTCTTCACACTCGTTCTAGGATACTACTGATCCCATCTCTAACGCGTCATTCTTATTGGAATTACTAATCCAATCTCTGATGAATTCTTTCGTTTGGTTCTAATGTGTCTTGTTCTCGAGCTCTGTAAACCAAAATTCCGGTACCAAATGTAATGACCCAAACTTCCCCTTACGGGAAAGCCCGGATTGCTTTTGAGAACACGACATATCAGAACATAAACAGAAGAACATTTTAATCTTATTACAACAATTACATCAGAGTACAAGAATATATCAGAGTATGAATAATTATACAACAGAAAATAATATCAGAGATTTAAATTTCAAAGCAACGGAAAAATAATACGTAAGACAACTTAAAGAAATACACGGATGCAGAGCGTTCGGATATAGCTCCAACTGTAAATCGGAATCATGTGAAGATAATATCTGCAAAACTAAACTACTGACTGCCCGTGTGGAAAATATAGGCACCCAGAGTTTAGGTTAAAACAATAAAATCCAGGTCAGTCATGGGACTGGTGCGAGAACTCAAAAACGGTTATTTAATTGATTTTAAAGTTACGTAAATCAAGGGACCACGCCGTATAACACGGAACGGGTTTACCTCCAAGAATACCAGTGCATAAAATAAACAGCGCAATGCTTTTTGAAAAAATTAAGTTATTATAAGACTCAGGTCCCATCACACAATGCAACGCAAGTCGGAGGATAGAGTTTTACATTATAATAGCCAAAAATATTTGGTATGCGAAATTTCTCTTTTATTATTACTATAAAAACATAGTGCAGAAATCAATTTCGAAAGTAAACGTATCAATCATAGACGGCATGAGTGCCCCATCCCACTATGTCGCCACATATAGGTTTAAAATTAAAACCGCAAAGCTCGTATTGGAAAGTTGGATTTCCATCATGATGGCTCCTGATTTGAAAGATCTATCACGTAGTGCAATACTCCACAGCTTACGTCCTAGCTAGAGAAAACACCGTAATGCACATTCGCACTTTTGGGAAACCAATTATCACCGCGGCTTACGTCCCAACGAGAGAAAACACTGCTTAGTCTATCCCTATATGGGAATTAGGGGAAATTCCCTATCCCTCATCACGGTCGATCGAATCCAAACTAATATCGAAAGCATACTAATCTGACCATCAGTTCACCATCATACCGGGTGTGAGGCTCGCGAAGTCACGCTACACAAAGCTATGCTAAATAAAGTTGTGCTTTGATCATCATCCACAAGGCTCTGCTTTTCAACAAAAGCCTTGATCGATGCATTTTAGCATGCCACATTGTCATTCCATACCATACCATTGATTTCTACCAATATATAATCTCTGAGCTCATACGTCTCAGAGAAGGGTGTTAAGCAAGAGAATAAATTCTCCGCCACCAAACAGATATGTACTAGCAGAGATCAACGAATGCAGTGTAAAAGGAATACAACGTCAGACATACCATCCATTTACAAGTCCGTTCTGGGTCTGAATGAAACCAGAGGCACCTTATTTCTCGTCCCATATGTCCAATATGGAAGAGAGGCTCTCGCATATCCGAACAATCAACAAGTACGTCCGGACGGCCACCACTGTAGCCTCTTCAAGGTAGCTACTCCAATCATGGGCATCAGTAGCAACTCATCCATTCGATGTGAAGATCGTCGGTCTTGCACCGTCTTCAATCTCTTCGACTTTTATTCTTCGTATTCTTTATTCAGAATGGGTTAAACCCGGTCTTTCCAAATAATTCGCGTAATTTATAATCAGGTTCTATAAAAACACATCCAACGCCTCATTCCAATTTAGAATATTCTTTTAATAAAATATTCACAATTTTAGGGAAAGGTTCCCATTGATTTTATCAAAGATAGATCCTTTTAAATTTATTTTTTTAATCTCAAAAATCATTACGTAATGATTATTCGAATTAAAGAAATAAATCTTATCTTTAACTGGGTTAAAGAACTAATGTCTTTTAAAAACATTGTTCACAATAAACCCAAAATCCAATTTCAATTCGGTTCCAATCAAATATTAATTAATTGGTAAAATTTCCTAAATCTTAATTAAAACATTTATTCTTTTCTAAACTGGGTTTAAGAAAAGCGTTATTAAAGACACCATTCATGAAAACCCCAAAATCCAATTTGACATTAAATATAAGGTTCTAAATAGAAATTATGTCGGCTTATATTCAATATCAAATTCTGAAACGAACAAATATTGTATGGGAATAACGATAGGTATATATCTTCCAAATTCCACACAATATTCGTATAATAACGGAATCGAATATTGAAAATGTTCCGACGATAATTTCCTTTCAAATTCATTCCAATATATATGTAAATATATATTGGAAAATTCTGGTTATTTGAAAACCATGTTCAAATCTAATTTATTTATTTCTAAAAATAATTAAATTATTATACTAGTTAATAACTAGTTCATTTTGACAAAAAAGTATTTATCATTATAAAATTGGAAGCTTTCATCAAAAATCCTTCCAAACCATTTATTATGATTTTACATAATTTTTAATTAATTTTAATAGCGCCCGTACAGTCGGTTTCTAATAACGGCCACCGAACTGAATCCATAGCAACATTTTCTGAAATTTATTTGGACATATCTCCAAATCTAACTGTTAGATTTCAAATCCCTTACATTCATTGGAAAGCTATTTTCGATATGAACCCAATGGTTCCGGTTTTAGAAGAATCTGACGGTCAGATCTCCCGTAATGTCAATTTAAAGTTAATGGTCGAAATTCGTGAACGGTCTCTACGCGGCGCGTTCTATTCAGGCCATTATATATATAATATATTTCTTTGATTTCCATTTATGTCATATTTTATAAAATATTTATAATTTCATTTTAAAACAATTTCAACTTCATTTTCAATTCTATATCAAAATTGAATATTCTTATCCAAACAATGAATATTTTGATGAATCATACTTACATTAAAAATGAATTTTTTAATGTTACAACATTTTTATTCAAACGATGAATATTTTAATGATTCATACTTACATAAAAAAAATATGGAATTATTTTTATTCAAATTACTTGAATCTTTTTCACCATTTCTTATATACAATGAAAATGCAAATTTTCATTGTTAAATCTTTTTATTCCAATCAATGAATATTTTTCATTATTTCTATATTCAATAAAAATGTGAATTTTTATTTTTTAACCTTTCTATTTCAATCAATGGTCATATTTTTCTACTTTACTATCATGTAAACGATTTACATTTTAATTATCAAAATCTCTTTAATGAATCAAATATACAATAAAAATATAATTTTTTTTGTCTAATCTTTTTAACTAAAACATAATTCCTTTTAGTGATTTTACAATACAAACAAAATGTAATTTCCCTTGTTTAAACATTTCATTTAACATGGTTCTTCTTAATGATTCTATAATGTAAATAAATGTAATTTCCATTGTATAAACATTTTAGTTAACGTGGTTCTTTTTAATGGTTTTATAATACAAATAAAATGTAATTTCCGTTGTATAAATATTTTAGTTTAAAACATTGAATATTTTCAATCATTCCTACATACACAATAAAAAAATGTAAATTTTTATTGTTAACATATTCTAGTCCAACCAATGAATATTTTATTGGTTCATACTGTAACACCCCGCAAATTTTATAACTGTGAAAATGTAACACCCCGCAAATTTTATAACTGTGAAATTCACAAATTAAAGTATAATTAATTTCAAATCAAAGAACTAAGGGAAACGGGATACGCCATTGTGTTCGTCTCGGAAAAATACGCGAAATAGAGTCCGAGTTTTCGAAAAACGGAGTCCGTATGAAGAAGATATGGCCTTCGGAAGTTTCTGAATTAAGTTTAAAATTCGAACAGAATAAAACAGTTTAAAATTAAAACCGGGCCCGATTGGCCAGGGCGGGAAAAATCCCGCCTGATGCACCCAGGTCGACTGGGCTGTCGACCTGGTCTAGCCAGGTCGACAGGGCTGTCGACAGGCATGTCGACCTGGTCCAGAGCCAGGTCGAACCCAGTCCAACCTGGCTGGCCTATTCTATGTTGGTCGATTTTCTGTAGTTTGCTTTGTCATTAGGGCTAGGTGGCAGGCTCTAATTGGTCCCTCTTTCAAATGAAAGGCTACGATCAATCCAAGCAACATCAATGGTCCTAATCAGTTCCTAAACCCTATAAAAATGAACCTAGACTAACCCTAATCTATTCATTCAAAAATAAGAACAAAGCCGCCATGTTGCTGAGGAACGACTAAGAGTAGCCACCAATTGGAGAGAGGATTAGGAGACAAATTCTAAGGCATAAAGCAACCTAAACAAATCAAATCAACAAGGAATCGCATCTCCAAAACCCTAAATTGGAGAGTTCGCCATACAATTGTAAGTAGAGTATTATTTTGGTATGAACAAATAATTGTGTTGGTTTGTATACTTGATTTGTGGCAATAAAGTAATTCATATTTGTGCGTTACTATCGATTTGGAATATTGTATACGTTTGGATATTCTCGAATTATGTTATTCAATTATGAAAAACTACATGCGGTAGTTTTATGCAAGTATACGTTTGGAATATTCGCAAATTATGTAATCCATGTTGAAGCTACATGTATGTAGTTGATTAATTGAAATTCATGCAAGTTTGGGGTTTTGCTACTATGCCATCATAATGTGTATTTTTATACAAACATCATTTTTGGGAAGTAATTGGAATAAGTTTGGGTTATCATAATCCATATGAAATTATGTTGAAAATTGGGCATCACGTATTAAGCCATGCTTTTGTACTAGGAAACTTATTTGCAAACTTATGAATATGATTAGGCTACGATTGATATTTTGCATAATTGAAATCCATATTGTTAACAAGAATTATATGATGACATATGTGGTACATAGCTAGGTTAGATTCAGAAACCCCTTTTTGCAAGACTAAAGTAAAAATCATGATTTCATGTTAGAAATATTTATGCCATGTGAATAGATTTAAAATCATGATTAGTTTGAACTATACTTTTGTGTTAGTAACAAAAGTAAACACCTAGTAATCTTATGAATATGACTTGCTTATGTTTGACATTATGCCTAAATAAAAATATAGGTTTATGTTGTAGTTAAGCCTATGTGTCAATAATGATATTCTTATCTCAACTACAAGTTACGTGCTTTGATTCATGTCACCTATGCTTTATGACAAAGTATATGTTACCACTATGCAAGTACACCAGTTTCTATTTTGCAATTCCAACGTTATGTTGCAAGTTCATGCACTCACATTTCCCCTTTTTGCGTATGTAATCACGCTTTAAGCCTCCCCTTCTTCTCATGGCTAAGTTGGGCTTAAAGGCCTAAGCCCAACATATATTATGATTAACGAACGTATTAAACGGGGGAAAATAACATTGGGTTAAATTAATTAATAAATGAAAATATAAAGTAGAAGGGCCCAAATTCAAGTGTGGGTTGGGCCCATGATTGGTGTAACCTTTACACCATTAACTTAATAATGGGCCGCAAATATTTACATATAAGAAAATAAAGAAGAAAGACAAAATATGTAAATGTAGAACATACGATGTGTTTAACCCGAGGTTGGATTGAGTTGTGATGTAAACCTGCCCGGAACCGCCCGGCTGTCCAGTAGTCACAACAATACCTATCCAATGTGGGAGGTTAAACATGGAGCCCAATAAGGACCCGAGGTTAGACTGAGTTGTGGCTTAAGACTGCCCGGAACCAACCGGCAACAGGCAGCCACAACAATACCTGTCTAATGTGAGAGGTCAAGGCTTTAATAAGACAATTAAGGCTGAGTCAGGATTGTTAGGATTAAGTGAACTAATGACTTAATCAAAATGAAACATGCTAAACTAAACGGACTGGTGGGGGTTAGGTTAGAAAACACTTAACCAACTTAGCATGTTGGCTAGAGATAGAAAACCTAGTAACGGGGGACCCTTTTCAGCAGTAACCCTAGAAGGTGTATCAGGATACCCTGAAACTAGGCAGGGTGGGGCACAATTACTGGGCTGATTGTAAGAGGTCAAGTCGACGGCGGTGGTGTAGCAGTGTAGGTTCTAACGGGGTGCGGGCGTGCACACACTCCGGCGCAGAAAAATAAGGCACTGGACACCAGTAGCATACCTGTGCATTCTAGGATTGTGTCGGGCCGCCTCCATGGGACTTGATACACCCCATGGTGGGACCAGCATAGGTAACTACAACATCGGGGGCCGTAAGACACATGTAACTATGCGAGTAGGAGCCGATCATCATAGAATGGATCACTTCACCCTGATTATGGGGTGCCAATTGGAAACTAGTTTATATGGGTTCGGAGATTAACATGGGGTACGATAGTATATTCGACCCTAGACAACTTAACCAAGTTATAGCGCTTTCCCATTTCTTGTTTATACTTATCATACCCAGTTCTTTATTCATAGACAGAATAGTACTAGACTTACTCGGGCTTTATGTCTGACTCTACTTTTCTTTCGTCTTCTTTTCTTCCGTCCCCCCCCCTAGGTCGACAGGGAGGGAACACAGCAGCTTGACCAACCTTAACATCCAGCTTGAAGAAGAGAAATGTATTGCTTGGACCTTTTCATTTTGAACTATGGCTTTGGACAACCACTATGGGGGCTTTTGCAGTTTATCTATGTTTTATTTATGCTTCTTCAATGTAATCAAGACAGATTATGAAAGTGTTATGTTATGTTTTTGGAAAAGATGCAAGACAATTATGGTGATATTGTTGTAGCACGTATTTGCTTTTATGAAATAAAAGTTGTTGTTTTTCCGCTGTTTACAAATATGTGTTCTTATATCTGTCTTGTATATCTGTGACTTATACTTATAAACCTCCACCAAAATTAGGGCATTCCCTTTGAGAGTGACCCTAACGGAGGTGGGGTGTTTCACTTGGTATCAGAGCATAGGTTTACCAGATAAGATAAAAAGTTCTAAAAATTTATTTTCAAAAAGGAAATTTAAAGAAGCATTTTTAAAAGAAAAATATTATTTTATTTTAAAAGGCAAAGTCCACTCCCCAAAGCCATAGGTATTATCTCTTATCCTTCATTTTGAATCTATCCTTTTTGTTTCAGCATGTCCGAAGATCTTAACTTGCCAGAAGGGGTGCCAATACCTGGTTGGTTTAGACGGTTCTTAGAAGCAAGGGCCACTCAGCCAGGTCCTACCGTTCCTCCTCCCCCAGCTGCCGGAAATCATCCAGCTGCAGCGGCACCTTTTCCTCCACCTCCTCCTCGGGGAAACACGTTTGCTAAGATATGTAAAGATTTTAAAGCTATGGGAGGAAAGGATTTCCATGGAACTGAGTCCTTCGTAGCAGCTAGAAATTGGCTGAAAGAAACTGAGGACCTATTCATCATCTTTGAGGTAGAGGATAGAAAAAAAGTACAATTGGCAGTGTGGCTATTAAAGGGCGAGGCTTCCTACTGGTGGGAAGTCACTAATGCTGAAAGACCGGTGGAGACATGGGAGGACTTTAGGGCAAGGTTTGAGACTAAATTTCTCTCAGATGCGGAAAGAAGTTTGCAGTTGGAAAAATTCTTATTTCTTAAACAAGGGGACAAGACAGTCAGAGAGTATGTGAATCAGTTCGATGAGCTGGCTAGGTTTGGGCTTGACCTAGTCAACACCCCGCACAAGAAGGCTCTCCGTTTCGTCAAAGGGTTAAATGAGCCATTACACAGTTTGGCCATGACCCATATACCCATGGGAGCCACGTATGAAAGATTGGTGCAAATGGCATTGCTGAATGAAGAGGATAAGGGCAAGAAGGAGACAAAGGCAGAAAGCTCTCAAGGGAAGAAAGAGGGTTTGCAGCCTAAGAAGACGGACTTTAAGAAGGGCGGGAAAGGCAACAAAGAGAAGAGGAAGTGTAATTTCTGTGGCAAAGTGGGGCACTTAGTTAAGGACTGCCGGAAAAAGAAGGCCGAGGAGAATGGTGGGTGTTTTTCTTGCGGTGAGACAGGCCACAGGGCTAAGGACTGCCCAAAGAAACGAGGACAGGGGCAGAGGGCTGGATCCACCCCAGGGGCACAGGTTCATGTGCTGGAAGCGCCACCTCTGCAACAGCGAGGTATAAATACTTCTGTAGAAAGTGTAGTTTATCTTTATGATCATCCCGTTCGCACTTTATTTGATTCTGGCGCATCACACTCCTTTATCTCGTCTGCTTTAGTAGAATCTCTGCACCTAAAAACTAGTATGGTAGAGGACCCTTTAATTGTTTCAAACCCAATTGGGGGCCCAGCTCATTTGTCTATGATCTGTTTGGGATTGAAAATTTCTATTCTAAGTGTAGAATTTCAATGTAGTGCCTTTGTTTTGGGCTTTTCGGGTTATGGTTTGATTTTGGGTATGGATTGGCTATCCAGTAATGGGGCCATCCTTGATTGTGAGAAAAAGGTTGTTAGGCTCCTAACCCAGCTCGGTAATACTTTGGAAATTTCTTGTAATCCCTCGTATGCGGTTATGCTTAGTTATCTTGAATCGCTAGATGCCTCTGTTGAAAATTTGCAATCAGTTAGAGTGGTCCGGGAATATCCGGATGTCTTTGAAGAGGTGAAGGGCTTGCCTCCGAAGCGGGAAATAGACTTCCGCATATATCTTGTAGATAATGCAAAGCCCGTTGCGTTGCCCGTTAGACACATGGATCCACGAGAAAGGAAAGAGCTCAGTAAACAGATTAAGGAGCTTCTAGAAAAGGGGTTCATTAGGAGGAGCATTTCAGAATGGGGCGCTCCAGTGGTGTTCGCTACAAAGGCGGATGGTTCACTCCGTCTATGTGTTGACTATAGGGAGCTCAACAAGCTAACGAAAAAGAATAGGCACCCTCTCCCTAGAATTGACGATTTATTTGACCAGCTTGTAGGAGCGTCTGTTTTCTCCCAACTCGATTTAGCGACCGTTTTTCATCAGCTAAGGGTGGCTGAAAATAGCATCGATAAAACGGCGTTCAGAACCCCAGACGGCTTCTTTGAATGGCTTGTCATGCCTTTCGGCTTGACAAATGCACCTGCTTACTTCGTGGACCTGATGAGTAGGGTATTTAGAGATTTCCTCAACAAATTCGTAGTGGTCTTCGTAGATGATATCCTTATCTTCTCAAAGAGTGAAGAGGAACATGCTCAACACTTAAGGGCAATCATGGAAACTTTGCGAGTCCATCAACTAAAAGCCAAATTCTCCAAATGCCACTTTTGGAGAGAAGAGGTGAGGTTCCTTGGGCACATAGTATCCAAACAAGGGTTAGCAGTGGACCCTGCTAAGGTAGTGGTGGTACAGGATTGGAAGACACCAAGGAATGCAACGGAGGTCCGAAGCTTTCTAGGACTAGCAGGTTTCTATCGAAAGTTTATAAGGGATTTTGCGAAAATCTCAGCTCCGCTCACGAAATTAACCAAGAAGAATCTAGTGTTCAATTGGGACTTGGATTGCGAGTTTGCTTTCCAACGACTGAAAAGGGCTCTTACAACAGCCCCAGTTTTGACTCTGCCAGATGGGAGTAAGATGTTCACTGTTTATACGGATGCATGTGGGACAGGGCTAGGCGCCGTCTTAATGCAAGAAGGAAGGGTAGTAGCTTATGGCGGGAGGCAGTTGAAAGTACACGAAAGGAACTACCCAACCCACGATCTTGAGTTAGCCGCCATCGTCTTTGCACTCAAGTCTTGGCGACACTATCTCCTAGGTGAGAAGTTCGAACTTTACACTGACCATAAATCGTTGAAATATCTTTTCTCGCAAAAGGATCTTAACTTGAGGCAACAAAGATGGATGGAGTTTCTTGCCTCGTACGATTTCGAAATCTCCTATACTCCGGGCAAAGGCAACGTAGTGGCAGACGCGTTGAGCCGAAAGAAATTGACTCTAAGCCCGTTGTTTGTTGAAAGACAAAGCCTAGAGTTTATAGCCAGCTTCGACTTTAGGCCTTCCACCGATTTCGTACCAGGCTTGCTTGCATCTCTCGAAGTGCGCCCGACTTTAGTGGATTCAGTAGGGGCAGCACAACGCGAAGACCCTCAGCTTATGGAAATGATTGATAGGCTAATTAGGGGTGAGACTTCAAGTCACCTCAACAGATACTCCATTGACGATAAGGGTTTGCTAAGGCGAGACGGAAGACTATGCGTCCCACAGACAAAAGATCTAGTAAAGAAGGTTCTCGAGGAAGCACATCACTCCAAGATGACGATACACCCAGGCGGAGATAAAATGTACAAAGATATAAAAAGGACTTTCTTCTGGAACGGCATGAAAAAGGACGTGGCAGAGTTCGTTTCTAAGTGTATGGTGAGCCAACAGGTTAAGGCGGAACAGAAAAAGCCTGGCGGACTGCTACATCCTTTAGAGGTCCCACAGTGGAAGTGGGATAGCATCTCAATGGACTTCATCGATGGGCTGCCTAGGTCTAGGAGAGGCAACACTAGCATTTGGGTAATAGTGGATAGGCTTACTAAAAGCGCCCACTTTTTACCTGTCAAAAGTAAAAGAACTGCCTCATCCCTAGCATCACTTTACCTCAAGGAAATCGTTCGACTCCATGGAATACCATCTAGCATTGTTAGTGACCGAGACCCCATCTTCACCAGTGAGTTTTGGCGGAGTCTGCAAGAAGCATTAGGAACGCAGTTATGCTTGAGCACAGCCTATCATCCCCAAACCGACGGCCAAACAGAGAGAGTGAACAGAGTTTTGGAAGACCTTTTAAGACTATGCGTCCTTGACTTCGGAGGGACATGGGAAGACCACCTTCCTTTGGTGGAATTTGCCTACAACAACAGCTATCAAGCAACCATCGGAATGGCGCCCTTCGAAGCTTTATATGGAAGACCGTGCCGATCGCCCACTTGTTGGTGGGAGTCCACGGATAAGCTCATACTTGGACCAGATATGATCCGAGATACTTCAGAGAAAGTAGACTTAATACGAAGAAGGATGAAGACGGCCCAAGACAGACAAAAGTCCTACGCCGACAAGAGGAGAACCGACCTTGAATTTGAGGTTGGAGACAGAGTTTTTCTCAAGGTATCACCACTAAGGAACGTTGTTCGTTTTGGAACCACAGGAAAACTGGCACCAAGGTTCGTAGGGCCATTCCCTATTATCGAGAAAATTGGGAAAATGGCCTATAGATTAGAGCTACCCGAGAAACTGGCCGGAGTTCACAACGTTTTTCACGTTTCACATCTCCGAAAATGTCTACATGAGTCTGCTGAAGTGGTAGAGCCAAATATTCTCGAAGAGGCCGAAGTGGAACGCGAAGCAACCATAAGAAAGGTTCCAACCCGCATCTTAGGAACGGAAGTGAAAAAGATACGCAACCGCGAAGTCAAGCTCGTCAAAGTTCAGTGGAGCGACGCCGAGGGAGACGCGACTTGGGAAACTGAAGCTAAAATACGCACTGCCTACCCTTTTCTGTTCGAGGGTACATCCTTGATCTTTCCTTTTCCTTAAGTTGCACTTTTATCTATCTTTTTAGGTATATTTCCTCGACCTTATCTTTTAGGTAGAAACCCTTTGGATGGAAACATGTAGTTGAAACATGTTATGGATGATGGTTGCAAGTGGTTGCAAGTGATTGCTAGTGGTTGCTCGTGGTTGCATATACACACACAATCTAGGTTTTAGATCGGCTCAGTCACTTCATATTGCATATGCATATATGTTTGCATTCTTATATGGTTGAACTTCAATGTGTTGTCATATGGATGTTGCATCTGTATTGAATGATTGTGCACTCATGTAGAATCAAGAATAGGAAAATTTGCATACATAATGGATTCATGGCACTTACATGATTCGCATTAAGGAGGTCAACTGAATCAGTAGACCGCCTGATTTTGCATTAGATAAGTACATGTACACACACACTTCGCATATGATCATGAAGCATTAGAAATCTTTTAAGGACAATGGATGCTCGTGTTTGATGGATGAGTAGATTGATGATTGGATGTTAGGATATACATTCCTCCTAACTTGAAGATTTCGGGGACGAAATCCTTTTAAGTGGGGGAGAATGTAACACCCCGCAAATTTTATAACTGTGAAATTCACAAATTAAAGTATAATTAATTTCAAATCAAAGAACTAAGGGAAACGGGATACGCCATTGCGTTCGTCTCGGAAAAATACGCGAAATAGAGTCCGAGTTTTCGAAAAACGGAGTCCGTATGAAGAAGATATGGCCTTCGGAAGTTTCTGAATTAAGTTTAAAATTCGAACAGAATAAAACAGTTTAAAATTAAAACCGGGCCCAATTGGCCAGGGCGGGAAAAATCCCGCCTGATGCACCCAGGTCGACTGGGCTGTCGACCTGGTCTAGCCAGGTCGACAGGGCTGTCGACAGGGCTGTCGACAGGCATGTCGACCCGGTCCAGAGCCAGGTCGAACCCAGTCCAACCTGGCTGGCCTATTCTATGTTGGTCGATTTTCTGTAGTTTGCTTTGTCATTAGGGCTAGGTGGCAGGCTTTAATTGGTCCCTCTTTCAAATGAAAGGCTACGATCAATCCAAGCAATATCAATGGTCCTAATCAGTTCCTAAACCCTATAAAAATGACCCTAGACTAACCCTAATCTATTCATTCAAAAATAAGAACAAAGCCGCCATGTTGCTGAGGAACGACTAAGAGTAGCCACCAATTGGAGAGAGGATTAGGAGGCAAATTCTAAGGCATAAAGCAACCTAAACAAATCAAATCAACAAGGAATCGCATCTCCAAAACCCTAAATTGGAGAGTTCGCCATGCAATTGTAAGTAGAGTATTATTTTGGTATGAACAAATAATTGTGTTGGTTTGTATACTTGATTTGTGGCAATAAAGTAATTCATATTTGTGCGTTACTATCGATTTGGAATATTGTATACGTTTGGATATTCTCGAATTATGTTATTCAATTATGAAAAACTACATGCGGTAGTTTTATGCAAGTATACGTTTGGAATATTCGCAAATTATGTAATCCATGTTGAAGCTACATGTATGTAGTTGATTAATTGAAATTCATGCAAGTTTGAGGTTTTGCTACTATGCCATCATAATGTGTATTTTTATACAAACATCATTTTTGGGAAGTAATTGGAATAAGTTTGGGTTATCATAATCCATATGAAATTATGTTGAAAATTGGGCATCATGTATTAAGCCATGCTTTTGTACTAGGAAACTTATTTGCAAACTTATGAATATGATTAGGCTACGATTGATATTTTGCATAATTGAAATCCATATTGTTAACAAGAATTATATGATGACATATGTGGTACATAGCTAGGTTAGATTCAAAAACCCCTTTTTGCAAGACTAAAGTAAAAATCATGATTTCATGTTAGAAATATTTATGCCATGTGAATAGATTTAAAATCATGATTAGTTTGAACTATACTTTTGTGTTAGTAACAAAAGTAAACACCTAGTAATCTTATGAATATGACTTGCTTATGTTTGACATTATGCCTAAATAAAAATATAGGTTTATGTTGTAGTTAAGCCTATGTGTCAATAATGATATTCTTATCTCAACTACAAGTTACGTGCTTTGATTCATGTCACCTATGCTTTATGACAAAGTATATGTTACCACTATGCAAGTACACCAGTTTCTATTTTGCAATTCCAACGTTATGTTGCAAGTTCATGCGCTCACATTTCCCCTTATTGCGTATGTAATCACGCTTAAAGCCTCCCCTTCTTCTCATGGCTAAGTTGGGCTTAAAGGCCTAAGCCCAACATATATTATGATTAACGAACGTATTAAATGGGGGAAAATAACGTTGGGTTAAATTAATTAATAAATGAAAATATAAAGTAGAAGGGCCCAAATTCAAGTGTGGGTTGGGCCCATGATTGGTGTAACCTTTACACCATTAACTTAATAATGGGCCGCAAATATTTACATATAAGAAAATAAAGAAGAAAGACAAAATATGTAAATGTAGAACATACGATGTGTTTAACCCGAGGTTGGATTGAGTTGTGATGTAAACCTGCCCGGAACCGCCCGGCTGTCCAGTAGTCACAACAATACCTATCCAATGTGGGAGGTTAAACATGGAGCCCAATAAGGACCCGAGGTTAGACTGTGTTGTGGCGTAAGACTGCCCGGAACCAACCGGCAACAGGCAGCCACAACAATACCTGTCTAATGTGAGAGGTCAAGGCTTTAATAAGACAATTAAGGCTGAGTCAGGATTGTTAGGATTAAGTGAACTAAAGACTTAATCAAAATGAAACATGCTAAACTAAACGGACTGGTGGGGGTTAGGTTAGAAAACACTTAACCAACTTAGCATGTTGGCTAGAGATAGAAAACCTAGTAACGGGGGACCCTTTTCAGCAGTAACCCTAGAAGGTGTATCAGGATACCCTGAAACTAGGCAGGGTGGGGCACGATTACTGGGCTGATTGTAAGAGGTCAAATCGACGGCGGTGGTGTAGCAGTGTAGGTTCTAACGGGGTGCGGGCGTGCACACACTCCGGCGCAGAAAAATAAGGCACTGGACACCAGTAGCATACCTGTGCATTCTAGGATTGTGTCGGGCCGCCTCCATGGGACTTGATACACCCCATGGTGGGACCAGCATAGGTAACTACAACATCGGGGGCCGTAAGACACATGTAACTATGCGAGTAGGAGCCGATCATCATAGAATGGATCACTTCACCCTGATTATGGGGTGCCAGTTGGAAACTAGTTTATATGGGTTCAGAGATTAACATGGGGTACGATAGTATATTCGACCCTAGACAACTTAACCAAGTTATAGCGCTTTCCCATTTCTTGTTTATACTTATCATACCCAGTTCTTTATTCATAGACAGAATAGTACTAGACTTACTCAGGCTTTATGTCTGACTCTACTTTTCTTTCGTCTTCTTTTCTTCCGTCCCCCCCCAGGTCCACAGGGAGGGAACACAGCAGCTTGACCAACCTTAACATCCAGCTTGAAGAAGAGAAATGTATTGCTTGGACCTTTTCATTTTGAACTATGGCTTTGGACAACCACTATGGGGGCTTTTGCAGTTTATCTATGTTTTATTTATGCTTCTTTAATGTAATCAAGACAGATTATGAAAGTGTTATGTTATGTTTTTGGAAAAGATGCAAGACAATTATGGTGATATTGTTGTAGCACGTATTTGCTTTTATGAAATAAAAGTTGTTGTTTTTCCGCTGTTTACAAATATGTGTTCTTATATCTGTCTTGTATATCTGTGACTTATACTTATAAACCTCCACCAAAATTAGGGCATTCCCTTTGAGAGTGACCCTAACGGAGGTGGGGTGTTTCACATACATTCAATAAAAACGATATTTTTACTGTTTAAATACTTTCATTCAACACATGAACATTATTTTAAAATATTCTTTATTTTCCAAATTGGAATGAGACCAAATCAATTACCGTATAAAGTTATTTATATGGATTTCATACATCGCATGTACAAAACAATAATGATAAATAAACATTATATATTCGTACAACATCCAGAGTGCAATTTACAACCGTGTGAGCATTAAAATAAATAAATAATGCTCATCTGAGACGACCCCAAACCCCGTTCTGACGACGGCAAGGGTAATCCTATGGAATATAACACAGAAATAGATAATAGCAGAACAGAATTAAATAAATACACAAGATAATGCACAATATAATATACTGGATAAACGTAATCATCAGAGTTACACAGTATACAGGATCATACTTAGTACAAATACAGTTCAGATATACATAAATGTCTACAGCGGAAAACAAACATAATGTACAATGGGAGCTGAACAACATAAAAAGAGAAAAATGATAGAATCCATCTTCAGCTCCAGCAATCCAGAAAGAACCAGCTAAACCTGAATACAAGGCTGCCCGTGTAGAAAAAGGGGCACCCGAGTTTGAAAGTGAAACAAACTACGAGTCAGTCATGGGACTGGTATGAGAAATCTACTCAACACATTTATAATATGGCCAATCATAGGACCACGCCACTTTCGTGGAACAGATTTACTCCATTGGATTGCCAGTGCTTTAAAACAAATAATTCTTATAAAAATCGCAATGCTTTTTATAAAAATGAAGCCATTATAAGACTCAGTTCCCATCACACAATGCAACGCAAACTGGAGGATAGAGTTTACCTTATAATGGCCAAAATATGGTTGATACCAATAAAACAAAAGCAATTGATATTATTACTAGTGTTTACATGTTTCAAAAACAACTTCGAATCATAACTATCAATCATAGACGGCATGGGTACCATATATCATGTTGCCATATATATATATATATATATATATATATATATATATATATACACACAATCCAAACCGCACGATGTCGTATTTTGAAATTGGATTTCCGTCGTGAACCAAGGCAAAAGATAGTCCTTACCGAATTCGAGACTGCCTAGCCCGAGTCTCAGGATCAGAGCTCGAGTGACCCTTGGATCGTCAGGGCCGGTCCACACGAAGTGGATTAAAATGCCTGAACACTTCGTTTCGCCGCCCTTTGGGGCGTAAGCGAGCCAACGAATGACTCCATCGGACTCGGATAGTCCGATCTAACCGAGGCGCCTCGCAACAGCAACAACCACATAAGTCAAACTCGTCAGGGCGTATAAAACCACTGATGCCACTTCTAGCTAGGAGGAAACGCAGGCCCTCCCTGAGGTCCTTTCTCCCGTTTCTGGTTCATACCGGGGTGTGAGGCTCGCGATTTCACGTTATACACAAAGCTACGCCACACAGGAGGTGCTTTGATCATCTCCACAAGACTTTGCTTTTCAACAGAAGCCCTGATCACTGCATCTTAGCATGCCACACAGACAATTCACACCATGCAACTGATAGCTATCAATCACACAGAATAAACTCCAATGTCAGACACACCGTCCATTTGCAAGTCCGTTCTGGGTCTGAACGAAACTGGAGGCACTATATACCTCGCAAACCCATCGATCACCACGTACGTCTGGACGATCACCACTCATTATCCATATTTCGGGATGCCTCCCAATCAGGACCTCGGTTACCATCCAAACGAGGTGAAGATCTCCGGTGTTCGACCACCGTCTTTATCTTCAATTTCTTATCGTCGATTCAGTTATTCAGAATGGGATGAACCTGGTCTTTCTGAGTAACTCGCGTATATAATAAACAAGTGCAACACTAACATACACACGCATCTTTACAATTCATTAGTCACTAACCGTCAATCAGTAAGAGAACGATTTCCCAAATATTAACCCCGAAGGCCGAAACCAACATCAGATCAACACCCAGAAAACCATTTGACTTAGCCAACCTTCAGTTAATTTCTAAATTTCACATCCATATCGTTTATAATATTTTATAATGATTTATCATTATTTTTAATTATTTTAAAATAGCCAATTTATTCAAAACGACGCTTTGGGCCATAACGCGGCCGTTGCGCTGTTTTTCTTCAGATTTGATTTACACATATCTAAAAATCTAACCATTGGATCTTCACAAAATTTACATTATTAGAAAAATATTTACAAAACGAATCCAATGGTTCTAGTTTCGGGAAAATCCGACGGTCTGATCTCCCGGTACAATCGTTTGAAGTTTCGATTTCAAAAAACGAACACAGCGTCGTTATTCGATTAAATATAATTATATTTATATATATATAATCAATTCTGGCGCGGTTTTTCTTCAGATTTGAATTAAACATTCCAGACAATTCAACCGTTGGATTTTTACAAAGTTGGTGCCGTTGGAAAGATATTTCCAAAGCGAACCCAACGGTTGCGGTTTCAGGAAAATCCGATGGTCGGATCTCCCGCAATAATCGTTTGAAATCACGGTTTCAAAATATGAATTACAGCGTCGTTATTCGGTATATTTTAGTTATATATATATATATATATATATATATATATCGATTCTTCGATTTCGAAGCTATTCTTTTCATACATTTGATAAAAATGATATTTTTATCTAACTGTCTTCTATTTCAACACTTCACTATATTTAACAATTCATGTATATAATAAAAATGTGATTTTTATGGTAAAACAATTCATTTCAAAACACTATTATTTTATATAGTTCATATAGGTAATAAAAATGTGATTTTTATTATAAAGCAATTTCTTTCAAAACAAGATTATTTTATATAATTCATATAGATGATATAAATGTGATTTTTATTATAAAACAATTTATTTCAAAAAAAGATTATTTTATATAATTCATATAGATGATATAAATGTGATTTTTATTATAAAACAATTTATTTCAAAATATGAATACCATTCAACACATGAATTTCAATTCAACGAATGAATATCGATTCAACACATGAAGGTTTTCTATAGTTTATATATATAGATAAAAATGTGATTTTTATATTTAAAATACGAATACCATTCAACACATGAATTTCAATTCAACGAATGAATATCGATTCAACACATGAAGGTTTTCTATAGTTTATATATATAGATAAAAATGTGATTTTTATATTTAAAACACGAATACCACTCAACGTATGAATTTCTATCCAACGAATGAATATCGACTCAACACTTGAAGGCTTTCTATTCAACGAATAAATATAGTTTCAATAAATGAAAATAGTTCAAACACATGAATATTATTCAAAATTTCGGCAGCATAACGGCAGGGTAGTTAAAACCGGGACCGTCACTAGTACGGCTCCTCGCTCTACCTTAAAACCTCGCGGTTTTTTACAATGGGGAATCATGCATATAGTTCGCACGCAGGCGGCATGTATATATTTTTCATTTCCACAAACTAATCCTATGTGGTTTCAACCAAATATTTCTCAACAACAAATGGGTATTTTTCAACCATAATCAATCAATATCAACCACAAACAATTCCAATCAACCATTCGCTATCAATTAATTTTCACACCAATCACAACCAATAAATATCGTCCATGGTTTGTGGACGAGGGGCGTATATATATATATATATATATATATATATATATATATATATATTTATATATAGCAATTCACTTCTATTTCAACACATATATAATTTTTACGACGCATATATAACTTATGCATCGAACGTACAACTTATACAACGCTTATACATGAGGTGTACACCGCTTATATAACCCATACATCGACTATATACTTTATACATCGTCGTTTTCTATATAGTTTATAAAGTAGAAATCTCACATTGGGTTCCACTCCACCAAAAATAGCCGATGGCTCAGAAAAATATGCGGTCTCTTCTAGAATGTAGAAGACGTCCACACGAGTCCACTGTCTCTTTTTTCACTGAATTTCATCAAGAAATGAAAAGGATATGATTTTTACAATGAAATCAAAAACCGTAGCGCTTAGAACTGCTATTAAATAGTTTATATAATTTAACAGCCGTACCTTTCTATTTCGTTCAAAACTAGGTTTTGATCTTGCGCTAAATCCGTTGTGCTATAGGTCGATCAGCCTTCACCATGAGGAAGAGCTTGGAATCACGCTCTGGCACATGGGGGTGGGGTCCAGTTCGACGCTAGCAGGAGGTGGCGGCGGCGGTTTCAAACCCGCGACTTTGAAGCTGCGATTCTCGAGAACTAGAGCACGAGGGAGGGAGCAACGGGTATGGATTTGGAGCTGGAGAGGAGAGCTTCAAAAATCTTAACTGGAGGAGGGTCTAACTCGGGCTGTAGCGATCGGAATTCGCCAGGGAAGCGGCGTACAGCTTTTCGCCGTCGGTCGAGGGAGAGAGAAAAAGTTTTTTTCCTTTTTAAAAAAAAAAAACTGATTGGTCGGTGGGTTTTAAAAGGGGTTTCTGACACGATCACCAATCTAAACCCAACGACTATCGTCCCCAGTGTTTTACCCCCATTTCGAACACAATGGGATATGTTTCATAGGCCCATTCGACTGTTTCAGTCAGTTTTCCTTCAAATTAAAATATAAAACATTCAATATTTAATTTGAACATACATTTCAATTTGCTAGGGCCACAAACTGAGTCAAAAAATTCCAGAAAAATAAATCTAGCTATGTTTTGACGATACGGTCCCAACAAAACTAGTTTCGTCGAATTCTGAGACCGTTTGCAAAAAGGCCCAATTCTGGTCGATCCAATTTAACTGTAATTGACCAAAACACGTTTTCCTTTACCACGCTCACATACTAGCTTCAAAAATTATGAAATTTGAAACCTAGCAATAACTTCACGTCCCGGATCCAACAAAAGTGGTTTCGTCAAATTCCGAGGTCGTATGCAAAATGGCCAATTTCACGGGCTATATAAATTCCATAGCGACCTTTCTGAAAATTCATTTGGCCATAACTTTTGCTTCCCGCAATGAAACTTCGATTTTTCAGATTCGTTAGAAAGGTATTCGCTAACAGATTTAAATGTTTTTGGTTTCACTCAAATCCGTCTTGTTTTGCACCCGGTATAGTCCGATAAAGTTTGAATTCAATTTTTGAAACTACAGCACCATTTCAGGCCTTGTTTATAATTAGAATTAATTATGTTCGTTTTCAATCGTCGATTCAAACTCCCATTTCATCGCTATTATTTAAAATATTTATTTTAAATATTTAAAATCCATTATTTTAGCTAATTTAAAATTTTTAAATTGATTCAGATTTTCTGGGTCGTTACAATCTCCCCCACTTAAAACTTTTTATCCTCGAAAAGGAACAAATTCAAAAGTGGTTTGATTAGTCAACTCTACGTTCGATCTAGCTTCAATTCTCCAACTTTTTAGATTCTGAGAATTTTCAAATTCTTCAAAAATTTGGCTAACACCCGGAATTTTCGAAAAATTTCGCCATAACCTCCTTTGTACGGGGAGAGGTTTGGAAATTTATTGGGCCGTATTAGGTACCCAATAAATCCTAATAAGCATACACATATTTATAGTGATATATTTTGGTGTCTACAGGGGAGAGTGTATTGATAATAACTCCAGAGAATAAATTCTCATCACCCTGTCAAAGCCTGGGGGAGTGTGTATTTTAAATGCTCCAGAGGATAAATCCTCGTCACCTCGTCCCGTATGGGAAATAAATAGTCCATGTGCCGTATCTAATAACTAGAGAGACGTGATTATTGTCAACTCCAGACCCGTGTGGGGTTTTTATTAATCTGGCAATTTTATCGTTACAATTTAAATAGTCCATATCAGTCATCAGTTCAACCTGTAAAATATAGTCATCGCCATACAAGCCTCTTGCTCGTATGGTAAATCTTCCACCTCGTCACACAAGCTCCAAATGCTTATGTGGTATATGATGAAGTATGCCTATCTTCCAGAAGTATGCCATGTAATGTAGTTCAAAATTAATTGTTACTATCCTATGGCAATGTTTATTATTACACACAGAATAACCAGCACTCCGCATCCAATGGCATTCACAGGAGTTGATATAATAATATTTCGCATCCAACTCATTAAGGTTTACCTATTTGTCGGGCACGCAAATAAAATCTTTACTCAACAGCTATCCATTTACTTGTTCAAACATATATAATGCACATGTATATATTTCTATCTATTTTCTAATTAGTTCAATGTGTGATTTAATCGAATAAATTCTACCATTATTCTCTTATCGATTAAATTAATTATCATTACTATAATTTAATTAATCCAATTTACTATCACACAACACAAACAACAATCAAATTGTTTTTTTTTTACTTTTCAAAATCATACAAATCAATTTCTATATTCTTTTAAAATCATTCAGACTATAGAATTAAAAGTCCACATCCATGGAAAGAAAATAATAACAGAGTAGAGAACTAATTGGTAATGCAAAGTATGCTAAATGTACCTTGCACCGGAGTCAATCAGAGATATCTACTCGGCATCTAGGATAGGCTTTCTGAATGCCCTCCTTAGTTTCCCAAGTACAATCTCATGGATCTCCACTCCATTGCACTTTGACTAAGTGAACTTTCTTGTTCCTCAGCTCTTTGGTTTCTTTGTTGATAATCTTTAGCGGCTCTCTTCTCACAGCTAATTCTGGGGTAATTTCAATATCCTGTTGAGCTGCTTCTTCCACGATCCAGTCTGGATCATGAACGTGCTTTCGAAGTTGAGATATGTGAAATACATCATGAACTCCAGGCAACCAATCAGGCAATTTAACCCTACAAGCGAGAGTTCCGATCCGTTCCAGAATAGGAAATAGACCAATGAATTTGGGCGCTAACTTTCCAGTTTTACCGAACCGGAAAACTCCTCTCATCGGCGATACTTTCAAATATACATAGTCGCCAACAGCAAAGGATATATCTTTTCTTCTCCTATCGGCGTAGCTCTTTTGTCGGCTTTGAGCGGCGAGTAATCGCTTCTTAATAAAATCGACTTTGTCGGCAGCTTCTCGGATCATATCGGGCCCTAACACAAGTCTATTACTGGGTTCGACCCAACAAGCAGGAGATCGGCACGGTCTACCATATAATGCTTCGAATGGCGACATTGTCAGGCTCGCCTGCTAGCTGTTATTATATGAGAATTCAGCCAAATGCAGATGGTCTTCCCATGATCCACCGAAATCTAGAACACAAGCCCGCGATAGATCTTCTAGTATACGATTCACCCTCTCAGTCTGACCGTCTGTCTGAGGATGATAAACGGTGCTTAAGTTCATCTTCGTTCCCAGCTCTACTTGAAATGCCTCCCAGAATTTGCTAGTAAATATTGTATCTCTATCACTGACTATACTGAGCGGCACTCCATGTAGTCTAACTATTTCCTTGAAATATATCTGCGCTAGACTCTGAGTAGTTCTGTTTGATCTGACAGGTATGAAATGGGCGGTCTTCGTGAAGCGATCTACGATCACCCAAATACTGTCATTTCCTTTTCTGGTTCTGGGCAAACCATCAATGAAGTCCATGGAAATATGTTCCCACTTCCAACCAGGAATGTCTAGCGGTTGCAATAATCTAGCTAGTTTCTGCTGGTCACTTTTGACTAGCTGGCAAGTACGGCATCGGCTAACATATAAAGAAATGTCCCTCTTCATCGACTTCCACCAGAAAGTGCGTTTGATGTCATTATACATTTTTCTTACTCCCGGATGGAGACTAAGTTTTGACTTGTGGCATTCATCCAGTACTTCCTTTCGAAGCTCAGGAATGTTAGGGACACAGATTCGACCTTTGAGCCTTAGAATCCCATCATTATCAACTTGAAAACTCGAGGGTTCGTGTAACAACCCGTATTTTCAATAACCTGTTATAACATAAATCGAGGCAGAATTTAATTCTAAAATCTGAATCAAGGGAAACGGGCTATGCCATTGCGTTCGTCTCGGAAAAATACGCGAAATAGAGTCCGAGTTTTCGAAAATCGGAGTCCGTATGACCCGATTAAGGCCCAACGAAGTTTTCAGAAAATTCCTAAGTAAAAACAGATTTCAAATTAAAATCTGAAATTAGGAAATGGGCCAGTTGGGCCAGGGCGGGAAAATTCCCGCCACAGTACCCAAGTCGACAGCCCTGTCGACTTGGGAGTCGACTTGGTTTGACCAGGTCGACAGCCCTGTCGACTTGGCTCAAACGGCAGGTCCAACCTGGTGCACCATTTTGGGTTTGCATTGAGCTTGGGGGCCAGATTCGATTTGGAGGGCTGATATGAGAACTAGGGTTTAATCCTATGGTCTAAATCACTAGCCTAATCTATAAATAAGACCCTAACCTACCCTAAATCATCATTAATCTATCCTACAACTAAACTATGGCAAAATCCATCCTCTCATGGCCTCCACTCTCTTCATACAATTCCTAAATCAATTTCTAAGAGATTTCCATGCATACAAGTGTATTTAGGCTTGTATGATCCTCTTTAGCTTGCATTAAAGTCTTGTTTCTCTATTGTCATCATAAAGGAGGAGTCTTGATCAAGTTTGCTTGCATTTTGGGGTTTTATTTTGTTGCATAAGGGGTTTCTTACATTTGCTATACTCATTTGAGTCCGCATAAGCATTGTAAGCCCTATTCCTTTCATACTTGAACTTTTAAAGTTAAATGTATGATATGCAAGTTGTCATAAGTTATGCAAGTTTGTTTATGCAAGTATGATATGCAAGTTGCCATAAGTTATGCGAGTTTGTTTATGCAAGTATGATATGCAAGTTGCCATAAGTTATGCATGTTTGTTTATGCAAGTATGATATGCAAGTTGCCATAAGTTATGCAAGTTTGTTTATGCAAGTATGATATGCAAGTTGTCATAAGATATGCAAGTTTGTTTATGCAAGTATGATATGCAAGTTGACATATGTTATGCAAGTTTGTTTATGCAAGTATGATATGCAAGTTTTCATATGTTTATGCAAGTATGTTATGCAAGTTTGGGATGGTCATGTGGTTCATGTTATCAAGTTATGCATGCTTTTGGGCCTAAAAATGTGATATGCAAGTGTATGATCACATGAACCTTTCATATGCCACCATGTTGAACTTGTGGCTCTAACACTTTTATGTCATGATTATGCCAAGTTCCCTCTTTCTATCCTTTATGCGCTATTGCGATATGTAAGCGATGGGATTGCGTTTGGCGTTGGGTAAACTTAAAAGACATAAAAACATGAGCTTGGGAATTTACCTATTAAGTTAGGTCTACCCATTGGGAATTTACCTATTAAGTTAGGTCTACCCAATTGCTTGAAAACTTGTAATGAGATGGACATGGCACTTAGAAAAGATAAGTGTGGCCAACTCGAGGTTGGGTTGAGTTTGTAGCGTAAACCTACCCGGAACCGACCGGCTTAACTAGTTGCTACAAACAATAGGACCTAATGTGAGAAGTTGGTCATGTTGTACCTTGGACCCGAGGTTAGACCAAGTTGTGGTGTAAAGCTACCCGGACCCGCCCGGCTTAACTAGTAACCACAACAAAGTCTAATGTGAGAGGTTAAGGCGCATTAATTAATTAATGCCTCATGATTAGGGTTAAGTCATGGACCATTTAATACTTAACCAATTTGGGCTCGGTTGGTTTATCGGGGTTAAGTCGTGAACTCACCGTTACACTTAACCAAGTTAATCCATGATTAGTGAAGGGGTTAAACCATACTTAACCCACTAGAGAAATCCTAGTAATGGGGGGTCCACTCCGCAGTAATCCCAAGTTTGTATCATCAAGGCCCTAGGGACTAGGCTAGACAGGGGGCACGATTACTGGGCTGGAGGTAAGCGACCAAAAGCGACGGCCGAGTGGTACGCCGGTGTAGTTCTGGGCGGACTCTGGTCATGCACATAGTCCGTAGCTGGAGAAATCAAGCACGGGTACCGGTAAATCGAGACTGTGCACTCATGTTTATGGTGTCCAGGGGTTGACACCCTAGGGCTTGATACACCCGACGGGTGGACCCGGCACAGTTCGACTACATTCATGTTTGGGCCGTATTGACACCAACACGTGACGAGTTAGGCTTAGGGAGCCGATCGACTAGACCGTTGGGTTGGACCTCATGGTAGGGTCACTTCATGGACCTCGTGGTAGGGTCACTTCATGGGCCTCGCAGGAGGATCACTTCATGTTATTGGGCCAAAGCTTGGGCCGTGGGATCAATACTTGTTTAATCAAGTCATGTTAGTTTGCTAGTACACCCGTGGTGCAAAACCTTAATCCTGATTATGCGATGACACCTTTATCTACCTTGATAGTTAATCATCATGTCGTTATCCTTATGTTCATACTTGCTGCTCATGACAGTTAACTTTATCAGTTTACATTGATTGTAGTAGGGCTTACTCAGTCTTTTTGACTGACCTGTTTTCTTTCGCCTCTTTTCTTCCGTTTCCCCCCCCCCCCCCTAAGTTCTCAGGGAGGGAATACAGGAGCTTAGCTTGGATCCTACCTGCTTTCTTGGATAGCTCATGTATGCTTTGGACTTGAGCTCGCTATGGTTTTTCTGCTTTGGGGATAGCTACTTATGTTTTTATGTTCAGTTTCAGATGATGTTGTTTTATGTACTAGACTTATTTATTTGGAAAATTGACATTATGATGTACTAGACTTGTGTTTGAAATGGTTTGAAAATCTTCCGCTGTTTTATCTATGTTATTTACTCTGATTACATACATATGTTCTTGTTCTGTCTTGATATATCATTATGCATGTTTACCTGATTCAAACGCCCCTCCAAAGTCAGAGTGCTTGCAAGAGTCACCCTGGCGGAGGCGGGGTGTTACAATTTGGTATCAGAGCATATGGTTTACGAGAAGGAACAAAAAGGTTTTTAGAAAACTTTTGGAAAACTATTTTCAAAACCAAGTATAAAGTATTTTCCAAAGAAAAGTCTAGTTTATTTTAAAAGGCTATTCCCCAAAAAGCCATTAGCAAAATCCC
Source organism: Allium sativum (assembly GCA_030737875.1). Classification (NCBI taxonomy): domain Eukaryota; kingdom Viridiplantae; phylum Streptophyta; class Magnoliopsida; order Asparagales; family Amaryllidaceae; genus Allium; species Allium sativum. Next base: position 323,587,258 of record CM060920.1, on the reverse strand, counting down.
TTCGTTTTCTCCATTCTGAACCTGTCTTTTTCTTTTTCAGTATGGCTGATAACTTGGTTATTCCGGAGGGAGTGCACGTGCCTGTTTGGTATAGGAGACTCTTGGAGGATAGGGCGACCGAAGCCGGCCCCGCAGATGTCCCTCCTCCTCCTCCCCCAGTAGTTAATATTCCTCCTCCCGTTGCTAATGTTCCTCCTCCACCTGTTGCTGAGGTTCCTCTTCCTCCTCCCCCTCAGCATCCTCAGGCTGACTTTGCCAAGATTTGCAAGGATTTCAAAGCAATGGGTGGCAAGAACTTTCAAGGCACTGAGACTTTTGTGGAGGCCAGAAATTGGTTGAAAGAGACCGAGGATTTATTTTCTATCTTTGTGATAGATGATCAGAGGAAGATCTTGTTGGCGGTTTGGCTTATGAAGGATGAAGCCGCTTATTGGTGGGAGGTCACCAATGGTACTAGGCCTGTTGAGACTTGGGCCGATCTCAGGGCAAGGTTTATGCTTAAGTTTCTATCTTCCGCTGAGGAGAATTTGCAGATGGAGAGATTCATAACTTTGAAGCAAGGAGATATGTCTGTCAAAGAATATGTGAACAAGTTTAATCAGTTAGCTCGTTTTGGCTTGGATATGGTGAATACTCCTCAGAAGAAGGCTCTTCGTTTTGCTAGGGGATTAAATGAGCCGTTGCAGGGATTGGCCATGTCACATATTCCTCATGGGGCCACGTTTGAGAGCTTGGTTGATATGGCGTTACTTCAGGGAGATGTCAAGAAGAATGATACTCAAGTCAAGAAGACCGATTCCCAGGGAAAGGGAAATCAGGGTAATACTAGTGGTCAAAGCAGTCAAGGCAATCAGAGCAAGAACAAGGGTCAAGGCAACAAGGGGAACAACAACAAGGGCAAGAACAGCAAGGGGAAATGCCATTATTGCGGTTCAGTTGGGCATCTTGTCAAGGATTGTAAGAAGAGGAAAAGGAATAATGGTGAATGCTTTTTATGTGGGAAGACTGGACATTTCAGTAAGGATTGCCCAAAGAAACAGGGGCAAGGACAGGGTCAGACTCAGCGTGCTGGACCCTCAGGAGGGCAAGTTCATGCTCTCGCTACCGCTCCAGTTCCCGATCGAGGTAGTATTTCTGTTGAGAGCCTTGTATATATTTCTGATTTTCCAGTTCGTACCTTGTTTGATTCTGGTGCATCGCATAGTTTTATCTCATTTGATCTTGTTGATAGTTTGCACCTTAGTACTAGCTTGGTAGAGGATCCCGTTTGTGTCTCAAATCCTATTGGGGGTTCCGCCCATTTGTCTATGATATGTGGGGATTTGAGGATCTCTATACTGAATGTAGAGTTCTTGTGCAGTGCTTATGTTCTTGGTTTCAGGGGATACGGATTGATATTGGGCATGGATTGGCTGTCCAGATATGGAGCCATTCTTGATTGTGAGCATAGGGTTGTGAGGCTCGTGACTCGCCTCGGGAACACCCTAGAGATTTCATGTGATCCGAGAGGTCCCGTCATGTTGTGCTATCTTGAATCACTCGACTCGTCAGTGGAGACTCTTCAGTCTGTGAGAGTGGTTTGAGAGTATCCGGATGTTTTTGATGAAGTTAGGGGATTGCCACCTAAGCGAGAGATTGATTTCCGCATTTATCTGGTGGATAATGCAAAGCCTGTTTCTTTGCCCGTTCGGCACATGGCTCCGCGTGAAAGGCGGGAGCTGAGCAAGCAAGTGAAAGAGTTGCTTGAGAAGAACTTCATTAGACGAAGTATATCTGAGTGGGGAGCGCCTGTGGTGTTTGCTACCAAGGCGGATGGTTCTCTCCGACTATGTGTTGACTATCGAGAGTTGAATAAGCTGACTAAGAAGAACAGACACCCGTTACCGAGGATCGATGATCTCTTTGACCAGCTTGTCGGTGCTTCTGTTTTCTCTCAGCTTGATCTTGCTACTGGGTTCCATCAGCTCAGGGTAGCTGAGGATAGTATAGACAAGACTGCGTTCAGAACTCCGGATGGATTCTTTGAGTGGCTTGTCATGCCATTCGGCTTGACTAATGCACCCGCATATTTCGTGGACTTGATGAGTAGGGTGTTCAGAGAGTTCTTGAACAAGTTTGTCGTGGTCTTCGTGGATGATATTTTGGTCTTCTCTAAGGATGAGGAAGAGCATGCAAGGCACCTCGGGGAGGTGATGGATACGCTTAGAGCGCATCAGTTGAAGGCCAAGTTCTCCAAGTGTCACTTTTGGAGAAGGGAAGTTAGATTCCTTGGGCATATCGTATCCAAGTAAGGCTTAGCGGTGGATCCTGCTAAGGTGGTTGCAGTTCAGGATTGGAAGACTCCAAGGAATGCAACCGAGGTGAGAAGTTTTCTAGGTCTTGCGGGTTTTTATCGGAAGTTCATCAAGGACTTCGCGAAGATTTCTGCTCCTCTCACTAAATTGACGAAGAAGAATTTAGTTTTTGCTTGGATCTTAGAGTGCGAGCTTGCTTTTCAGAAGCTCAAGAAAGCTCTCACATCAGCACCCGTTCTAGCTTTGCCCGATGGAGGGAAGTTATTTACAGTATACACCGATGCGTGTGGCACGGGGTTGGGAGCTGTTCTGATGCAAGAAGGAAGGGTGATATGCTTCGGCGGTAGGCAACTCAAAGTGCATGAGAAGAATTATCCCACTCATGACTTAGAGTTGGCAGCAATAGTATATGCACTCAAGGCTTGGCGCCATTATCTTCTGGGAGAAAGATTTGAGCTTTATACCGATCACAAGTCATTGAAGTATCTCTTTTCTCAAAAGGATCTGAATCTGAGGCAGCAAAGATGGATGGAATTCTTGGCATCCTATGATTTTGAGATAGCTTATACCCCTGGCAAGGGGAATGTGGTAGCTGATGCATTGAGTAGAAGAAGGTTGACCCTAAGTCCTCTATTCGTTGAGATGAAGAATTTAGAGTATGTGGCAACCTTTGATTTCTCTTTGGCGGTTGAGTCGATGACCGGTTCTTTAGCATCTCTGGAACTCAGGCCTACCCTTCTTGATCAAGTTGGGGCTTCGCAGAGAGAAGACCCTCAAATAGTTGAGATTATGGTCAAGCTGATTCGAGGAGAGACGTCTAGTCATCTCGCTCGATATTCTATTGATGACAAGGGTTGGCTGAGGAGAGATGGAAGGTTATGTGTTCCCATGGTGGAAGATTTAGTAAGAAAAGTTCTGGAGGAAGCGCATCGCTCTAAGTTGACTATACATCCAGGCGGAGATAAGATGTACAAAGATATGAAGCGTATTTTCTTTTGGCCTGGGATGAAGAAGGATGTGGCGGAGTTTGTCTCTAGATGTATCATTTGCCAGCAAGTTAAAGCTGAGTCAAAGAAACCCGGTGGGCTATTGCATCCTCTAGACGTTCCACTTTGGAAGTGGGAGAGTATCTCCATGGACTTTATTGATGGGCTTCCAAGGTCAAGGAAAGGGAATACGAGCATTTGGGTTATTGTAGATAGACTTACGAAGAGTGCTCATTTCATTCCGGTGAAAAGCAAGAGGACCGCATCTTGGCTAGCGTCCGTATATCTTCGTGAGATTGTGAGACTTCATGGAGTCCCTTCTAGTATTGTTAGTGACCGTGACCCAATCTTTACTAGTCAGTTCTGGAATAGCTTGCAAGAGGCTATGGGCACGAGGTTGAATCTAAGTACTGCTTATCACCCACAGACGGACGGTCAAACCGAGAGGGTGAATAGAGTACTCGAGGATCTATTGAGGCTTTGTATTCTGGACTTTGGTGGTACTTGGGAAGACCATCTTCCTCTTGTTGAGTTTGCATATAATAACAGTTATCAGGCAAGCATAGGGATGGCACCATTTGAAGCTTTATATGGGAGGCCGTGCAAGTCGCCTACATGTTGGTGGGAGACAACAGATAAGCTCATACTTGGGCGTGATATGATCAGAGATACATCCGAGAAAATCGAGTTGATTCGGAGACGGATGAAAGCGGCCCAAGACCGACAGAAATCCTATGCTGATAAGCGAAGATCCGATTTGGAGTTCGATATTGGGGATATGGTTTTCGTAAAGATTTCTCCTTTACGGAATGTGGTCCGATTTGGAGCTGTTGGGAAGTTAGCCCCGAGATTTGTTGGACCATTCCCCATTGTTGAGAGGATCGGGCAGATGGCTTATAGAGTGAAGTCGCCCGAGAAGCTTGCCGGAGTACACGATGTTTTTCATGTCTCGCATCTCCGGAAGTGTTTGCATGAATCAGCAGAGATTGTGGAGCCAAGTGTTTTGGAAGATGTGGAAGTGGAGAAAGAGGCTACCTTGAGGAGAGCTCCGATTCGTATCTTGGGGACGGAGGCCAAGAAGCTAAGGAATCGAGAGGTCAAATTGGTGAAGGTTCAATGGGGTGAAGCCGAAGAAGACGCAACTTGGGAAACCGAGGAGAAGATGCGTAGGCTTTATCCATTCCTTTTTGAGGGTACACTCTCAATCTCTTTTCTTTGTTAGCATATCTTTCTCTTCGCTATCCATATTTATCTAGTTTATCGTGTTAATCTTGTCATGAGAACCTTAGGTAGGAACCCTTTGGATGAAACATGTGTTTGGAACATGTTATGCTTGGTGGTTGCAAGTGGTTGCAAGTGTTTGCAAGTGGTTGCTCGTGGATGCATTATACACGATTAGGCACTAGATCGGCTCGCACACTCCTCATATTGCATATGCATGAGTGTTTATGCTTATTCATGGATGAAAATTGTGTGTTATCACATGGATGTTGCATATGGGTGTATGTTATGTGCACACATATAGATGTTATACATTATGTTAGGAATTGCATATATATGGATTCATTTCACTAACATAATTCGCATTGATGATATTTGCATTAGATAAGTACATATACAACACCTCTGCATATGTTCATCCAGCATTTAGAATCTTGTAAGGACAATGATTGCTCGTGGATGATGCTTTGAGTAGATGGATGATTGGATGGTAGGATACGTTCTTCCTAACTTGAAGATTTCGGGGACGAAATCCTTTAAGGAGGGGAGAATGTAACAACCCGTATTTTCAATAACCTGTTATAACATAAATCGAGGCAGAATTTAATTCTAAAATCTGAATCAAGGGAAACGGGCTATGCCATTGCGTTCGTCTCGGAAAAATACGCGAAATAGAGTCCGAGTTTTCGAAAATCGGAGTCCGTATGACCCGATTAAGGCCCAACGAAGTTTTCAGAAAATTCCTAAGTAAAAACAGATTTCAAATTAAAATCTGAAATTAGGAATTGGGCCAGTTGGGCCAGGGCGGGAAAATTCCCGCCACAGTACCCAAGTCGACAGCCCTGTCGACTTGGGAGTCGACTTGGTTTGACCAGGTCGACAGCCCTGTCGACTTGGCTCAAACGGCAGGTCCAGCCTGGTGCACCATTTTGGGTTTGCGTTGAGCTTGGGGGCCAGATTCGATTTGGAGGGCTGAGATGAGAACTAGGGTTTAATCCTATGGTCTAAATCACTAGCCTAATCTATAAATAAGACCCTAACCTACCCTAAATCATCATTAATCTATCCTACAACTAAACTATGGCAAAATCCATCCTCTCATGGCCTCCACTCTCTTCATACAATTCCTAAATCAATTTCTAAGAGATTTCCATGCATACAAGTGTATTTATGCTTGTATGATCCTCTTTAGCTTGCATTAAAGTCTTGTTTCTCTATTGTCATCATAAAGGAGGAGTCTTGATCAAGTTTGCTTGCATTTTGGGGTTTTATTTTGTTGCATAAGGGGTTTCTTACATTTGCTATACTCATTTGAGTCCGCATAAGCATTGTAAGCCCTATTCCTTTCATACTTGAACTTTTAAAGTTAAATGTATGATATGCAAGTTGTCATAAGTTATGCAAGTTTGTTTATGCAAGTATGATATGCAAGTTGCCATAAGTTATGCAAGTTTGTTTATGCAAGTATGATATGCAAGTTGCCATAAGTTATGCATGTTTGTTTATGCAAGTATGATATGCAAGTTGCCATAAGTTATGCAAGTTTGTTTATGCAAGTATGATATGCAAGTTGTCATAAGATATGCAAGTTTGTTTATGCAAGTATGATATGCAAGTTGACATATGTTATGCAAGTTTGTTTATGCAAGTATGATATGCAAGTTTTCATATGTTTATGCAAGTATGTTATGCAAGTTTGGGATGGTCATGTGGTTCATGTTATCAAGTTATGCATGCTTTTGGGCCTAAAAATGTGATATGCAAGTGTATGATCACATGAACCTTTCATATGCCACCATGTTGAACTTGTGGCTCTAACACTTTTATGTCATGATTATGCCAAGTTCCCTCTTTCTATCCTTTATGCGCTATTGCGATATGTAAGCGATGGGATTGCGTTTGGCGTTGGGTAAACTTAAAAGACATAAAAACATGAGCTTGGGAATTTACCTATTAAGTTAGGTCTACCCATTGGGAATTTACCTATTAAGTTAGGTCTACCCAATTGCTTGAAAACTTGTAATGAGATGGACATGACACTTAGAAAAGATAAGTGTGGCCAACTCGAGGTTGGGTTGAGTTTGTAGCGTAAACCTACCCGGAACCGACCGGCTTAACTAGTTGCTACAAACAATAGGATCTAATGTGAGAAGTTGGTCATGTTGTACCTTGGACCCGAGGTTAGACCAAGTTGTGGTGTAAAGCTACCCGGACCCGCCCGGCTTAACTAGTAACCACAACAAAGTCTAATGTGAGAGGTTAAGGCGCATTAATTAATTAATGCCTCATGATTAGGGTTAAGTCATGGACCATTTAATACTTAACCAATTTGGGCTCGGTTGGTTTATCGGGGTTAAGTCGTGAACTCACCGTTACACTTAACCAAGTTAATCCATGATTAGTGAAGGGGTTAAACCATACTTAACCCACTAGAGAAATCCTAGTAATGGGGGGTCCACTCCGCAGTAATCCCAAGTTTGTATCATCAAGGCCCTATGGACTAGGCTAGGGAGGGGGCACGATTACTGGGCTGGAGGTAAGCGACCAAAAGCGACGGCCGAGTGGTACGCCGGTGTAGTTCTGGGCGGACTCTAGTCATGCACATAGTCCATAGCCGGAGAAATCAAGCACGGGTACCGGTAAATCGAGACTGTGCACTCATGTTTATGGTGTCCAGGGGTTGACACCCTAGGGCTTGATACACCCGACGGGTGGACCCGGCACAGTTCGACTACATTCATGTTTGGGCCGTATTGACACCAACACGTGACGAGTTAGGCTTAGGGAGCCGATCGACTAGACCGTTGGGTTGGATCTCGTGGTAGGGTCACTTCATGGACCTCGTGGTAGGGTCACTTCATAGGCCTCATAGGAGGATCACTTCATGTTATTGGGCCAAAGCTTGGGCCGTGGGATCAATACTTGTTTAATCAAGTCATGTTAGTTTGCTAGTACACCCGTGGTGCAAAACCTTAATCCTGATTATGCGATGACACCTTTATCTACCTTGATAGTTAATCATCATGTCGTTATCCTTATGTTCATACTTGTTGCTCATGACAGTGAACTTTATCAGTTTACATTGATTGTAGTAGGGCTTACTCAGTCTTTTTGACTGACCTGTTTTCTTTCGCCTCTTTTCTTCCATTTCCCCCCCCCCCCCAGGTTCTCAGGGAGGGAATACAGGAGCTTAGCTTGGATCCTACCTGCTTTCTTGGATAGCTCATGTATGCTTTGGACTTGAGCTCGCTATGGTTTTTCTGCTTTGGGGATAGCTACTTATGTTTTTCTGTTCAGTTTCAGATGATGTTGTTTTATGTACTAGACTTATTTATTTGGAAAATTGACATTATGATGTACTAGACTTGTGTTTGAAATGGTTTGAAAATCTTCCGCTGTTTTATCTATGTTATTTACTCTGATTACATACATATGTTCTTGTTCTGCCTTGATATATCATTATGCATGTTTACCTGATTCAAACGCCCCTCCAAAGTCAGAGTGCTTGCAAGAGTCACCCTGGCGGAGGCGGGGTGTTACAGTTCGCCTTGTTGAATTATCTCTCTGATCTTCTGAATGAAGTGATCATCCCTCTGAAGAGCAGATATTTTATCTAGCAATGAAGTCGTGATAATAAAACTAGCGATCATTTCATTCTTTCGGCTTAACGCATCGGCCACGACATTAGCTTTCCCTGGAGTGTATAAATTCTCAAAGTCATATGCTGCAAGAAACTCCAGCCAACGTTGGTGCCTCAAATTCAAGTCCTTCTGGGTGAACAGATACTTTAACGACTGGTGATCTGTAAACAGTTCAAATCTCTCACTCAGAAGATAATGTCTCCAGATTTTCAAAGCGAATACTATAGCCAATAACTCAAAATCATGAGTTACGTAGTTCTTTTCATGTGGCTACAGTTGACGAACATCATAAGCAATCACTTGACCCCTTTGCATTAACACTGCATCAAGGCCTTCTCTAGAAGCATCAGTCTAGACTTTCAAATCCTGATTGCCGTCGATAATGGTTAACACTGGAGCAGTAGTTAATCTTAACTTTAGCTCTTCAAAAGCCTCCTCACTTTCTGGAGTCCATTTGAATTTAGAGTGCTTCTTTGTAAGCTTCGTTAAGTGACCAGATATCTTCGAAAAGTTTTTAACGAACTTCCGGTAATAACTAGACAATCCGAGAAAACTGCGGACTTCTGTAGGAGTACTGATCTGCTTCCAATTCTGAATAGCTGTGATTATACTTGGATCCACAGCAATTCCTTCTTTAGATACGACGTGGCTTAGAAATTTCACTTCATCCTGCCAGAATATACATTTGGATAGTTTGGCTTTTAATACATTCCTTCTGAGGATTTCCAGAACCTGTTCCAAATGCTTTTCATGTTCGGCCTTTGATTTAAAGAAGATTAGAATATCGTCAATAAAAACCAGAACAAATTTATTCAAAACCCCTCTGAACACTCTATTCATCAGATCGACGAAGTAAGTTGGAGCGTTACATAAGCCGAACGGCATTACTAACCACTCATAGAATAAGTCGGGACCTCTGAATGCTGTCATAGGAACACATTCTTCGGCAATTCGAAGTTGATGGAAGCCTGTAGCTAGGTCCATCCTTGAAAATATTTGTGCTCCATTCGGACGATCCAATAAGTCATCGATTCGCGGCAATGGATATTTGTTCTTTATCGTCTGCTTGTTCAAATCACGATAATCCACACATAGCCGTAGAGTACCGTCGGATTTTGGGACAAACACCACAGCGGCTCCCTAATCAGAGAAACTAGGCCTGATCAGACCCTTCCATACTAGCTATCGTGTTTGATTGTCAAGTTCTTCTTTCTCCTTCAAGGAGATTCTTCGAATAGCGTGAACTACCGGCCTTGCATTCGGAATTAAAGCAATCTTGAAATCTATTTCTCTGCGGAGGTAAGCGAACAACTTCTTCGAACACGTCCGCATAGTCCTTGACAATAGGAATATCTTTGATGAGGTCAGGAATATTCTCTGTGACTTCAGGGATATTTTCTATTTGGGCTGGAGAAACATCGAGAGCTGCCCAAAAGTCTTTTCTATTAGCATTCCGACCTTCACAGGGAATGGTTATATAATCACCTGATTTAATCTTCGCCTTTACGACTCTGTCGGCGCATTTAACTTCAGCTTCATATTTGGTCAACCAGTCCAACCCTAAGATAAGATCAAACTCTTTAAAATTCATGACGACCGCGATGGTAGGAAACCGATAACGAGAAAAAGAAACCGGCACTCCACAAACCCAACTGCGATCAATGGAACCCCCAACCAGATTCTGGAAAGTCATTGGTTCTTTGAGCTTCTTCAAATTCAAATCTAGTTTCTTAGCTGCATTCTTGGCAATGAAGCTTCGTGACGCGCCGGTGTCAAATGGTACTTTAACTGGGATATCTTTGACAGTTAGCGTGCCTTCTAAAACATCAGCCCTTTCTTGACTAGCTGAGGGCTCGGAAGTTTCTGCTATTTCATTTATACGTACTGCTTCAGGTTTTCTGAATAGCGGGCATGCCTTTGAAAGATAACCAGTCTGATGGTACCGACTGCACTTTCTGTTCTCTTTAAACTTCTTATTGGGTTTAAACCACTTCTTTCGTTTCTTCAAGGTTTTACACTTCCTGGTCAAATGCCCTGGTTTCCTACAGTTAGAGCAGGTGGCCGTCGTTGCGGGTTCCTTTCCAGATCTGGCCCTTTTTCGATTGACTTTGGGCTTCGTATTGATATCAGACATCGTACTGGCCTCAGGACGATCAGTTTCTGACTCGACTTTCTTACTAGAGCTGGCCTCTTCTTCATAAGGCAACATACTTTTTTGTCGAGATCTTCATACTAGTAAGCCATGTATATTATTTCTGAGAAAGGAATCTTCACATTCCTCATCACACTATTCTGATATTTTCTTTGCAGGCCATGAATAAACCTCAGATTTTTCCTCTTTGGGTCTTGAATCAGATGAGGAGCAAAGTGAGAAAGTTCATTGAATTTCCTATGATATTCTGGGATGGTCATATCACCTTGTATCAAATAAGAAAATTCATCACATAATCGCTCGGTTGCTTCGGGAGGAGTAAATCTTTCTAGGAAAATCACTTTGAATTTGTCTCAGGTGATATCACCTTCTGGATTATCTTTAACAACTGAATCCCACCAAAACAAAGCTTCTTCTTTGAGTGCCCAAGACGCCAGTAATCTCTTTTGATCGTCTCTCAGCTTTAAACCCTCAAAGATTTTCTCTGCAGAACGAATCCAAGCTTGTGTTTCCATAATGGACTCTTTGCCTAAGAATGGCGATCCACCCAGATTTCGAAATCTCTTGAATAGAACTTCTATATCTGATTCCGGCTGTGGGAACATAACTGGCTCATTAGCCGGTCGAGCCATACGATTATTTCTTCTGTTCCTGTCACTCATTTTCTAGCACGTCTGCAATTAGCAGACAAAGTGTTAGGTCAACAGAAAAGATATTTCAAAATATAGAGACAAATACTTGAATGTAAATGCGTCTATCTAGGTGTTATTTCATTCTGCTACTCATACTAGGATATTACTGATCCTATCTGTATAGAGTTACCCATCCTAGAACTGGTTCTATTTCTGATGAGTTCGTTAATATGTTATATTCCAGAACTAAGTTTAACCAAAGCTCTGATACCAAATGAGACGACCCCAAACCCTGTACTGACGGCGGCAAGGGTAATCCTATGGAATATAACACAGAAACAGATAATAGCAGAACAGAATTAAATAAATACACCAGATAATGCACAATAGAATATACTGGATAAACGTAATCATCAGAGTTACACAGTATACAGGATCATACTTAGTACAAATACAGTTCGGATATACATAAATGTCTACAGCGGAAAACAAACATAATGCACAATAGGAGCTAAATAGCATAAAAAGAGATAAATGATAGAATCCATCTTCAGCTCCAGCTATCCAGAAAGAACCAGCTAAACCTGAATACAAGGCTGCCCGTGTAGAAAAAGGGGCACCGGAGTTTGAAAGTGAAACAAACTACGAGTCAGTCATGGGACTGGTATGAGAAATCAACTCAACGCATTTATAATATGGCCAATCACAGGACCACGCCACTTTCGTGGAACGGGTTTACTCCATTGGATTGCCAGTGCTTTAAAACAAATAATTCTTTTAAACATCACAATGCTTTTTATAAAAATGAAGCCATTATAAGACTCAGTTCCCATCACACAATGCAATGCAAACCGGAGGATAGAGTTTTACCTTATAATGGCCAAAATATGGTTGATACGAATAAAACAAAAGCAATCGATATTATTACTAGTGTTTACATGTTTCAAAAACAACTTCAAATCATAACTATCAATCATAGACGGCATGGGTACCATATATCATGTCGCCATATACATATATACAATCCAAACCGCACGATGTCGTATTTGGGAATTGGATTTCCGTCGTGAACCAAGGCAAAAGATAGTCCTTACCGAATTCGAGACTGCCTAGCCCGAGTCTCAGGATCAGAGCTCGAGTGACCCTTGGATCGTCAGGGCCAGTCCACAAGAAGTGGATTAAAATGCCTGAACACTGCGTTTCGCCGTCCTTTGGGGCGTAAGCGAGCCAACGAATGACTCCATCGGACCCGGATCGTCCGATCTAACCGAGGCGCCTCGCAACAGCAACAACCACATAAGTCAAACTCGTCAGGGCGTGTAAAATCACTAACGCCACTTCTAGCTAGGAGGAAAAGCAGGCCCTCCCTGAGGTCCTTTCTCCCGTTTTTGGTTCATACCGGGGTGTGAGGCTCGCGATTTCACGTTATACACAAAGCTACGCCACACAGGAGGTGCTTTGATCATCTCCACAAGACTTTGTTTTTCAACAGAAGCCCTGATCACTGCATCTTAGCATGCCACACAGACAATTCACACCGTGCAACTGATAGCTATCAATCACACAGAATAAACTCCAATGTAAGACACACCGTCCATTTGCAAGTCCGTTCTGGGTCTGAACGAAACCGGAGGCACTATATACCTCGCAAACCCATCGATCACCACGTACGTCTAGACGATCACCACTCATTATCCATATTTCGGGATGCCACCCAATCAGGACCTCGGTTACCATCCAAACGAGGTGAAGATCTCCGGTCTTCGACCACCGTCTTTATCTTCGATTTCTTATCGTCGATTCAGTTATTCAGAATGGGATGAACCCGGTCTTTCTGAGCAACTCGCGTATATAATAAATAAGTGCAACACTAACATACACACGCATCTTTTCAATTCATTAGTCACTAACCGTCCATCTGTAAGAGAACGATTTCCCAAATATTAACCCCGAAGGCCGAAACCAACATCAGATCAACACCCAGGAAACCATTCGACTTAGCCAACCTTCAGTTAATTTCTAAATTTCACATCCATATCGTTTATAATATTTTATAACGATTTATCGCTATTTTTATTTATTTTAAAATAGCCAATTTATTCAAAACGACGCTTCGGGCCATAACGCGGCCGTGGCGCTGTTTTTCTTCAGATTTGATTTACACATATCTAAAAATCTAACCGTTAGATCTTCACAAAATTTACATCATTAGAAAGATCTTTTCAAAACGAATCCAACGGTTCCAGTTTCGGGAAAATCCGACGGTCGGATCTCCCGGTACAATCGTTTGAAGTTTCGATTTCAAAAAACGAACTGCAGCGTCGTTATTCGATTAAATATAATTATACATATATATATATATAAAAAAAAACATAATTGATTCTGGCACTGTTTTTCTTCAGATTTGAATTAAACATTCTAGACAATCCAACCGTTGGATTTTTACAAAGTTGGTGCCGTTGGAAAGATATTTCCAAAGCGAACCCAACGGTTGCGGTTTCAGGAAAATCCGATGGTCGGATCTCCCGCAATAATCGTTTGAAATCACGGTTCCAAAATATGAACTGCAGCGTCGTTATTCGATATATTTTAATTCTATTAATATATATATATATATATATATATATATATATATATATCGATTCTTCGATTTCGAAGCTATTCTTTTCATACATTTGATAAAAATGATATTTTTATCTAACTGTCTTCTATTTCAACACTTCACTATATTTAACAATTCATGTATATAATAAAAATGTGATTTTTATGGTAAAACAATTCATTTCAAAACACTATTATTTTATATAGTTCATATAGGTAATAAAAATGTGATTTTTATTTTAAAGCAATTTCTTTCAAAACAAGATTATTTTATATAATTCATATAGATGATATAAATGTGATTTTTATTATAAAACAAATTATTTCAAAACAAGATTATTTTATATAATTCATATAGATGATATAAATGTGATTTTTATTATAAAACAATTTATTTCAAAATATGAATACCATTCAACACATGAATTTCAATTCAACGAATGAATATCGATTCAACACATGAAGGTTTTCTATAGTTTATATATATAGATAAAAATGTGATTTTAATATTTAAAACACGAATACCATTCAACACATGAATTTCAATTCAACGAATGAATATCGATTCAACACAAGAAGGTTTTCTATAGTTTATATATATAGATAAAAATGTGATTTTTATATTTAAAACACGAATACCATTCAACACATGAATTTCTATCCAACGAATGAATATCGACTGAACACATGAAGGCTTTCTATTCAACGAATAAATATAGTTTCAACAAATGAAAATAGTTCAAACACATTAATATTATTCAAAATTTCGGCAGCATAACGGCAGGGTAGCTAAAACCGGGACCGTCCCTAGTACGGCTCCTCGCTCTACCTTAAAACCTCGCGGTTTTTGACAATGGGGAATCATGCTTCTAGTTTGCACGCAGGCGGCATGTATATATCTTTCATTTCCACAAACTAATCCTATGTGGTTTCAACCAAATATTTCTCAACCACAAATGGGTATTTTCCAACCACAATCAATCAATATAAACCACAAACAATTCCAATCAACCATTCACTATCAATCAATTTTCACACCAATCACAACCAATAAATATCATCCATGGTTTGTGGACGAGGGTCGTATATATATATATATATATATATATATATATAGCAATTAGCTTCTATTTCAACACATATATAATTTTTACAACGCATATATAACTTATACATCGAACGTACAACTTATACAACGATTATACATGAGGTGTACAATGCTTATATAACCCATACATCGACTATATAATTTATACATCATCGTTTTCTATATCGTTTATGAATTAGAAATCTCACATTGGGTTCCACTCCACCAAAAATAGCAAATGGCTCAGAAAAATATGCGGTCTCTTCTAGAATGTAGAAGACGTCCACACGAGTCCATTGTCTCTTGTTTCACTGAATTTCATCAAGAAATGAAAAAATATGATTTTTATAGTGAAATCAAAAACCGTAGCGCTTAGAACTGCTATTAAATAGTTTATATAATTTAACAGCTGTACCTTTCTATTTCGTTCAAAACTAGGTTTTGATCTTGCGCTAAATTCGTTGTGCTATAGGTCGATCAGCCTTCACCACGAGGAAGAGCTTGGAATCACGCTCTGGCGCGTGGGGGTGGGGTCCAGTTCGACGCTGGCAGGAGGAGGCGGCGGCGGTTTCAAACCCGTGACTTTGAAGCTGCGATTCTCGAGAATCAGAGCACGAAGGAGGGAGCAACGGGTATGGATTTGGAGCTGGAGATGAGAGCTTCAAAAAGCTTAACTGGGGGGGGGGCTAACTCAGGCTGTAGCGATCGGAATTCGCTAGGGAAGCGGCGTACAGCTTTCTGCCGTCGGTCGAGGGAGAGAGAAAAAGTTTTTTTCCTTTTTTTTAAAAAAAAATCTGATTGGTCGGTGGGTTTTAAAAGGGGTTTTCTGACACGACCACCAATCTAAACCCAACGACTATCGTCCCTAGCGTTTTACCCCCATTCCGAACACAATGGGATATGTTTCGTAGGCCCATTCGACTGTTTCAGTCAGTTTTCCTTCAAATTAAAATATAAAACATTCAATATTTAATTTGAACGTATATTTCAATTTGCCAGGGCCACAAACTGAGTCGAAAAATTCCAAAAAAATAAATCTAGCTATATTTTGACGATACGGTCCCAAAAAAACTAGTTTCGTCGAATTCTGAGACCGTTTGCAAAAAGGCCCATTTCTGGTCGATCCAATTTAACTATAATTGACCAAAACACGTTTTCCTTTGCCACGCACACATACTAGCTTCAAAAATTATGAAATTTGAAACCTAGCAATAACTTCACATCCCGGATCAAACAAAAGTGGTTTCGTCGAATTCCGAGGTCGTATGCAAAATGGCCAATTTCAAGGGCTATATAAATTCCATAGCGACCTTTCTAAAAATTCATTTGGCCATAACTTTTCCTTTCCGCTATGAAACTTCGATTTTTCAGATTCGTTAGAAAGGTATTCACTAACATATTTAAATATTTTTAGTTTCACTCAAATCCGTTTTGTTTTGCACCCGGTACAGTCCGACAAAGTTTGATTTCAATTTTTGAAACTGTAGCGCCATTTCAGGCCTTGTTTATAATTAGAATTAATTATGTTCGTTTTCAATCGTTGATTCAAACTCCCTTTTCATCGCTATTATTTAAAATATTTAATTTAATTATTTAAAATCCGTTATTTTAGCCAATTTAAAAATTTTAAATTGGTTCAGATTTTCTGGGTCGTTACATCATCACATACTGTCAATCTATCGATTGACATACAACTAAATATTGGGATCAGTGTATGTCGAATATCATCCCAATACCCGTATGGGGTTTTCAAACATCAACAGTTTGTTATTTGTGCAGTTGGGCGATGTGTGAAATTTATCGTTCCAATCATATCAAATAAATGAGTGTACATAAACAAATCGTCCGACTTGTAAATGAGTATTTATTGATTCACGTATACAATAAAAATATGATTTTTATTGTATAAACATATTTTATTAAGTATGAACATATTTGTTAAACATGAACATTTTTCTAAACATGAACATTTTAGTAAACATCGCTAGTATGACAATGTTTTTAATCTGACCTACATACAAACTAAAAATGTATATTTTTATTGTTAACATATTTTAATGATTTGAACATACAATGAAGATGTGATTTTTTTGTAAAAAAAAAATCCTTATCTTCTAAGCACAAATATTTTATTTTATTTTCTTTACTAACATGATAAAGATGACAAAATTTATCAACAAAATATATATTAATAAGCAATTCATTTATTCTATACTATCATGATAAAGATCACATTTTCTCAAGAAAACATATATTAATAAATAATTCTTTTATTCTAAACTAATATGGTAAAGGTGACATTTTTATTAAGTAAACATATGATTAACATATAATTATCTTATTCTAATTAATATGTTAAAGGGATATTTTTGCCAAATAAAACGTATGGTTAACATATAATTATCTTATTCTAAGCTGATATGTTAAAAGGGACATTTTTGTCAACATTTAATCTTTTAAATGATTCATCCTATACATTAAAATGTCATTTCAATGTTAAACATATTTATCAACATTTAATCTTTTAAATGATTCATCTTATACATTAGAAATATAATTTAAATGTTAAACATATTTTATCAACATCAAATCTTTTAAATGATTCATCTTATACATTAAAATGTAATTTTAATGTTAAACACATTTTATCAACATTTATACAATAAAAATGAATCTTTTACTACGTTAACATTTTATACAATAAAAATGAGTCTTTTACTATGTTAACATTTTACACAATAAAAATGAATCTTTTTAATGATTCATTCGTATGGTAAAAATGTAATTTTTTATTATTAAAATATTTAATTCTCAATTTCATGATAATTTTATATCTGCAATTTATATAAATAATTTTAATATATGCAACCATATCAATCATTAAATGTAATGTCCCGTATTTTTAAGGTATAATAATTAATTTATTTAATTATTTAAATAATGATTTAGAGAAATAAATGGCCTTTGAATTAAATAATAGTGAATATTTAATTAATATAATAATTAAATAATATATTTAAAACTGAAATAATCAGAATTAGCTGAAATGGCAATATTATGTGAATTGGACAATTCAAAATATATGATTCTGTTTAAAATTGAATTACGATCACGTATATATATAATTAACGATGGTTAAACGTATAAATTATATTATAATTATAATCGAGCTCGAAATGGCACTGCAGTTCGTAATTTGGTGATTCGAACTTCAATTCAATATACAGAATCCGTTTTAAATCAGATTTCTGTGAAACAAGAAATATTTGGAGCTGGTGAAGTATACTTTTCTAATGGAAGAGAAAATTAGGATTTGGTCATGTAGGTTTTGATTTATGTCCAAATCAAATTTTAAAATAATTGCTATGGAATTTATATATAATTTATAACGATATATAAAAGGAATTTCATTATAAATCGAATATCGATTTAATCGGGATTTGAAATATCGAGTTGTAAATCCATATATATTTATTTTGGAGTTGTATGATATTCTGTTGTGAATATATACGATAATATTAATTTATAAATGTTTAGTTCAATTATTTTTAAATATATTTATATATTTAAATGGGTTATTTAGAGCTTTAAAAATAGCCAGTTTTGCAAATAACCTCCGTTTTCGACAAAACTAATTTTGTTGGATCCACAATATTAAATTTTTGCTAGATTTCAATTTCCGTGATTTTTAGAGTTAGTATGTGACCATACAGATTTTTAATGTAAAACACAGTCAGTATTTTGACGGTTAAAAATATGTTGTGTGAGCAAACGAAGTCGGAATTCGACGAAACCAGTTTCGTTAGGTCCGTAATGTCAAACTGTATCGGTATGTCCATTTTCATTGAATTTGGATATGTCATGTGTCCTCGGGAATTTTTAAATGATAAACTGAGTAATAATTAATTAAAATAAAAATAATAGCTTACCTTTTAAGCTAACATATTCCCTATAAATAAAGATTTACTTCTATTCCTTATAACCTAATTCCCTTCTCTGTAAACTCAAACATCAAGCCACCACTCAGTCTCTCAAAAACGTGAAGAAATTTATGTTTCAAAAATCAAAACAAATCCAAACTAAATCTATAAATTACAATATATATATGTATGGATTCCTGGTGATATAATCTTCAATCTCGTATCAGATTTAGGTGGTGCGATATGTTTTCTCGAGTTCGAAAATTTAATAGCAAACCTAGGGTTCGAATGTATTTGGTGTGTGATGATTCTTGGTCTAATTGGAGATTGTTATTGAGTTTTTGGTTGGATTTGGGTTCGTCTATGAAGAATTTGTGGATTTCGGTGGGAATTGAGTTCGATGGTTTCTTGAGTTCGAGCAGAAACGGTGATCGACGGTTTGAAAGGGTGAGTGTGAACTGTACATTAATGGTGTGAGGTGAAAGAGGGATATAAGCGAGAGAGAGAGAGAGTGGTGGATTTAGCTTATAATTCGATAAAGGAGGAAGGGAGATTAAGGCTTGGGATGTAGCGGTAATGGCCATTGATGAATACGGGTTTTTCCTGGAGCGCAGCATTTCGAGAAGAAAAGGATCCTAAGCGGGTATGGGTATTTACAAAGGAATGGGCTTTATTTCAAAGGTGAGGCTCAAATAACAAAGTTTATTTAAATTAAAACTATTTAAAATACTTATACTAATTTGTAGATGTCATATCTTGGTCATAAGTGAACGAAATTTAGTGAAACTGGTCACGTTGGGATCATATGGACGGTGGCTTCACAATAGAACCGACTGGGAGTGAATTGGAGCTTGTTACAATTTATAGCGAAATAAATTGTCAGTATGAATCGACCAACAGTTTCACGTTATTTAACGATGAACTGCCAATGTGAGTAAAACTCACCAACTCTATCAGTTCATATTTTTATAACGTATTGTTAGAACTGATAAATGATGATTGATATCTGTGTGTTGACGGTTTGATTGAATTGATGAGTGATTGTTTGAAATTATAGATAATGATATATATATAAATTGTTAATCAAATCTTGATTCTCTTTATTAGAATATTTCATATCGAAATGAAATCATTGTTATTATATTGTTTAACATCTGTGGATGCAGGGAAACAGGTTGGAGGGATCCAACTGGATTCCTCAATATTTATTTTACTATTTTTCATATATTGTATTATATGATGTGATATATAATATGTTGTTCATTATGTGTGTTTGAATGATATCGATCATTGTGAATTGGTATTTTAAATACCATAAGAAATACTAGGATATAGAAAAGGGATTTTCAAAGTGTATTTTGAAAATAAATTATTTATATAAAATCAACGGATTTTATATATAAAAGGAAAAGGATTCTATAAAAGAAAATAATTATAAAATCAAATGAGTTATAAAAGGAAATATATATTTGTTAAATAAATAGAATTGAAAAGGAAATATTTGTAAAACAATTACAAATAGAATTGAAAATTTGAAAAGGGATATTTGTAAAACATTTACAAATAGAAGTGAAAAGAAAATATTTATTTGTTAAATAAATAGAGTTATAAAAGGAAATATTTATTTAATAAATAGAGTTATAAAAGGGAATTTTAAATGAGATTTAAGTGTTAGAAATAAAAAGAAGATTCCGTCTGAATAATTCTATAGATAGAAGTATAAATAGAATTTGGAAAAAGGATACTATTTTGAAATACGAAGTCAAACTTAATGGAGTTAATCGAATATAGTTATTCGAATAGAATTAATCGAGTTAGAGTTAATCGAGTTAAAGTTAATCGAGTTAGAGTTAATTAAATAGAGTTAATCGAGTTAGAATTAATCGATTAGAGTTAATCGAGTTATAGTTAATTGAATAGAGTTAAACGATTAGAGTTAATCGATTAGAGTTAATCGAGTTAGAGTTAATTGAATAGAGTTAAACGATTAGAGTTAATCGAGTTAGAGTAAGTTGAATAGAGTTAATCAATTAGAGTTATCGATTATAGTTAATCGAATAGAGTTAATTAATTAGAGTTATTGAAAATAGTTAATTGAATAGAGTTGATTGAATTAGAATCAATCGAATAGAGTTAATTGATAGAGTTAATCAATTAGAGTAAATCGAATATAGTTTATTTGAAAGGATTTATCGAATATAGTTTATTCGAAGAGAGATTAATCGAAAATAGTTTATTTGAAAAGAGTTAATCGAATATAGTTTGTTCGAAGAAAAGAGATTATCGAATATTAGTTATTCGAAGAAAGGAGTTAATCGAATATAGTTATTCGAAAGGAGTTAATTGTATATTAGTTATTCGAAGAAAGGAGTTAATCGAATATAGTTATTCGAAAGGAGTTAATCGAATATTAATTATTCGAAGAAAGAAGTTATAGTTATTCGAAAGGAGTTAATCGAATATAGTTTGTTCGAAGAAAGGAGTTAATCAAATATAGTTATTCGAAAGGAGTTAATCGAATATAGTTATTCGAAACGAGTTAATCGAATATAGTTTATTCGAAAGAGAGATAATCGAATATTAGTTATTCAAAGAAAGATTATCGAATATAGTTTATTCGAAAGAGAGATAATTGAATATTAGTTATTTGAAGATAGTTAATCGAATATAGCTTATTCGAAAAGGAGTTATCGAATAGAGATTATTCAAAAGAGAATTATACGTTGAATTCGATTATATCGAATTCAGGAAAGTACTATTCACTTTGCATTTTTAATCAAGATTTATTTGTTTATAAATAAATTAGTTGTTTGTTTATTTATCCAAATTAATAAATAAAAGTTATACTTAAGTTACTATATTTCGGAAGCATGGGATTATAGCACTATTGTTATAATCAAATGATTTCAATAAAACAGGTGGATTCATAAATAGAATCTGAGAGTTACGTAAGGAAGTTTGTTAAACATTTAGAAGGTGAACTTTGACTATTTCGAAGTTAGAACTGTTGTTCAGTTAAGGTCTGAGAGGTAGTTATACCCCCAACTTGATTGGCTTCGTTTTTAACTAAGGAATGGTTAAGGTTCGATAGTGAAGGTTGGTTAAGTGAAATTAGTTAATCATTGTAATGTGTTGAGTTGGCATAATGATGTTTGATTTAAACATCTGTTTAAATCCAATGTAGGAATTTTGGAAATGTTTGCCAAGTAAGAATCAGAAATGTTTTCTAATATAGAAAATAAGAATTGGAAATGTTTTCCAATATTAGTAATGTATATATTCCAAATTTAGAAAATAAGAAATGTTGAATATATGGAAACATGAATAGGGAAATGGATAATTGAATGACAAATCAAATTAAAGTGGATCAGTGTTGATTGATGATTTGCTCGATAAGATTTCCATTTGGAAATACGATCGTTGTTTGTACACATATTTTTCTTTGATAGTTAAATCACCGACTAACGATGATTTTGACCGTTTCCGTTGTCAATACGGAGAGACCAGGATCAGATTAATTATCTGAAAGCCACTCTGTATGGGCATTAGCGTTGCGAATCAAATATGATGGAGATAATTGAAGATGGAGTTATGCAAGGGCTGTTTTGGCGATTCTAGGTAGAAATTGCCAAAGATGGGTTTAAAAAAAAGTGCCTTCGGTTTGTCCAGTCCCAGGATGACCCGTATGGAAGAATGTCTAACAGAGTATATTTAATGGATCGCGTAAGTTGATCTCTTCAAACCTATTTATGTTTGGTGGTGGAGGAATTCGTTTCTCTTAGCTGTATACCCATTATATTTTTGGGGAAATCAATTTGTGATCTGGCGGATATGACGATGTGACATTCAAAGTGAATAATGGTGTGATCTGTCAGAAATAAGCACGGCCTCTAGCCTCACAACCAGGAAATGACAAAAATCGGGTACGCAGCATGGCTATGTGGGTTGCTTCTATTAAGGTGTATTATCTCATATCTAGAGATACTCATTTCATTCTTTAACCTATTCGATACTGTTCCATTCGGGAAACGGTTGTTGATCCTAACCGTTGGTGATATTGATACACTCAAGCGAAATGAGTGGTCAGTCATGTGTGGCCGGGTTGCAAGACGTTCTTGTTGAACCCATTGTATTCCTCTCTAGAGGTACACTATCAGAAGGTGGTTCCATACCTTGTCATAGTTGGAAATCCATTATCCAATAAGTGCTCGCGATTTTGATTGTATACTATGTATGTAGAATGTGAGATGAAAGCGTTTCTGCTAGATGATTATTATATTGTGGTTGATAGACACTATTATAATATCAATGAATTTGATATAAAGATTTTCTTTCAAAATGATTTGAATGTTAAATCAAATTGATTTGGATTCTCATAAGGGAAAACCCGTTCCGTTATACGGCGTGGTCTTATGAGATATCGTTTTATTGCTCAAACTGTTTTAAATTGTTTACTCATACCAGTCCCATGACTGACCTAGAGTTTGTTTTGTTTCGTTTTCCCTAAACTCTTGGGTTCCCAATTTTGTACGGGCAGTCAAGTAGTCGGGATTTACAGATACTTGAAGAGCTGGAGCAGGAGGCTTTAGGATTATATAGATTGCTGTTTCCTCTATGTTGTAAGTGTTGTACTCTAATAATGGTATTGTATACAAATACTGTTTTATTTCAAAGTTATGTTATGAAATATATTTATTCGTTCGGCTGTGAGATTCGTGTTTACTCTGATGTTGTATGTTCTTCTTCTTCTATTCTAAGTTTCTATCTTATCTATTCTCACCCTCTAATTTCTTTCATGGACTATCCGGTATTTCCGATTCTTGGATAGTCGACATTGAGTTTATGTCAATAACCGGGATCGCGAAATCCCCAGGCTGTTACAGTGGTATCAGAGCTGAAGGTTAAGTAATTACCTTGGTTGTATCGCATAACTCAGTAGAGATGGGGTTAGTAATTCCCTAGATTGAGTTTGAGTGTGTATATACGAGTGAATGTATTTTAGATTTTATAAAAATTGTTTGATATTATGGAGATTTATTGGTTGAGTTGTTTATGAGTTCTGGTCGATCAATTTGATCCACCATATCGGTAGGGGTCTATAAACACTTGAATACGATGTACCGACACAGTATGTTTTGAAAAGAGGGTAATTGCAGTAATTTTACCCAAAATACATTTTGATATAAACAAAATATAGTTATTGGATGTATTATCGTATATTGGATGTGTTGGTCGTAATTATAATCGGATAAGGTTATAATTGAAATGGTTATATTTAACCAACCAGGATTCATATGAATGAAATATATGAAATCAGATGAACTAAATCTGAAGTAAATTCTGAATTGAAATTAAACCCTGGTAATTTGGAAAAGTGTTTATAAATGGATTTGGATTAAGTATATGAGAATTTTGAAATCCTGGGAGATTTTAAATTGTTTTACAAGCACTGTGAATGGTATTTTGTAATGTATTTCAAAATGAAAGCGTTTAGGATTGGTTTTGAAAGTGATATAGTATTGAACTCACTTCGATAGCTGGAAAATAGATTCCGATGATGATCATGACATCATCGGTATTCATTTTTTAGTTGTAAGTGACAGATTACTACCAAAGATTTTGTTTTTGAATTGTTTTGTGAAAAGCAAGTTGTTTTGAATCCTGAAAAGGGATATCTGGTTTTAGAAAAGCTAAACTGTTTGAAAATTCCTAGGAAAGATTGTTTGAAATAAAACAAATTAAATTAGAATTTGTAAAAGCAAATAGAAATTGAATTGAAACCAGTTAAGTGGAAAATGAATTGAGATAGAAAGTATCGAATTAGATTGGATTAGAGATAATCCGAAATGGAATTGGACTGGTAAGTTAGGAGATGAAATAAATATTGAAATCTGAATTAAGAACAGATATTGATTGGAAATTGGTTGAGATGACATTGGTATATGCAGAATTGGTAGCAGATGTAAAGGATATAATTATATGGCCGACCAAAAAGGTACACGTTTATATTCATATGAGTTTGATGAGTTATGAGCCGATTTGGCAAGCCCTTGGCGTTTTGATTTTTCTTTTGGGTTGGAGAAGGCCTAGAGAGGCGAGTTGGAGTTTGAGCTATTGACCAGTACAAAGGAGGTGCTGGCGAAATTTTTCAGAAATTTCGGGTATTAGAAAATTTTCGGAGTTTATGGAAATTTTCGTTAGTAGAATAAATTAATAATTCAATTGAAATTAAATTGGTTCAGTTGAAATTGAAGTTAATAAGTGAACAAATGATTCTTCCCAGTTGACAAGGTGTTTTCTACCTTAGCAATTTCGAGAACGAAATTATTTTAAGGCGATAAGAATGTAATGTCCCGTATTTTTACGGCATAGTAATTAATTTATTTAATTATTTAAATAATGATTTAGAGAATTAAATGGCCATTGAATTAAATAATAGTGAATATCTAATTAATATAATAATTAAATAATATATTTAATTCTGAAATAATTAGAATTAGCTGAAATGGCAATATTGTGTGAACTGGACAATTCAAAATATATGATTCAGTTTAAAATTGAATTATGATCACGTACATATTTAATTAACGATGGTTGAATGTATAAATTATATTATAATTATAATCGAGCTCGAAATAGCACTGCAGTTCGTAATTTGGCGATTCAAACTTCAATTGAATATACATAATCCGTTTTAAATCGGATTTCTGTGAAACAAGAAATGATTGGAGCTGGTGAAGTATATTTTTCTAATGGGAGAGTACAATCGGGATTTCGTCATGTAGATTTTGATTTATGTCCAAATCAAATTTTAAAATAGTCGCTATGGAATTCATATATAATTTATAACGATATATAAAAGGAATTTCATTATAAATCGTATATCGATTTAATCGGGATTTGAAATATCGAGTTGTAAATCCATATATATTTAATTTGGAGCTATATGATATTCTGTTGTGAATATATACGATAATATTTATATATAAATATTTAATTTAATTAGTTTTAAATATATTTATATATTTAAATGGGTTATTTAGAGCTTTAAAAATAGCCAGTTTTGCAAATGACCTCCATTTTCGACGAAACTAATTTTGTTGGATCCGCAATATTAAATTATTGCTAGATTTCATTTTTTGTGATTTTTAGAGTTAGTATGTGGCCATATGGATTTTTAATGTAAAAAATAGTCAGTATTTTGATGGTTAAAAATATGCTGTGTGAGCAAACGGAGTCGGAATTCGACGAAACTAGTTTTGTTAGGTCCGTAATGTCAAACTGTATCGGCATGTCCATTTTCGTTGAATTTGGATTTGTTATGTGACCTTAAGAATTTTTAAATGATAAATTGAGTAATAATTAATTAAAATAAAAATAGTATCTTACCCTTTAAGCTAACATATTCCCTATAAATAAACATTAACTTCCACTCCTTACAACCTATTTCCCTTCTCTGTAAACTCAAACATTAAGCCGCCACTGAGTCTCTCAAAAACGTGAAGAAGTTTATATTTCAAAAAACAAAACAAATCCAAATTAAATCTATAAACTGCAATATATATATATATATACATATATGTATGTATGTATGTATGTATGGATTCCTGGTAATATTCTCTTCAATCTCGTATCAGATTCAGGTGGTGCGATACATTTTCTTGAGTTCGAGAATTTAACAGCGAACCTAAGGTTCGAATGTATTTGGTGTATGATGATTCTTGGTCTAATTGGAGATTGTTATTGAGTTTTTGGTTGGATTTGGGTTCATATGTGAAGAATTTGTGGATTTCAGTGACAATTGAGTTCGGTGGTTTCTTGAGTTCGAGCAGAAACGGTGGTCGATGGGTTTGAAAGGGTGAGTGCAAATTGTACATTAATGGTGTGAGGTGAAAGAGGGATA
Source organism: Allium sativum (assembly GCA_030737875.1). Lineage (NCBI taxonomy): Eukaryota > Viridiplantae > Streptophyta > Magnoliopsida > Asparagales > Amaryllidaceae > Allium > Allium sativum. The sequence goes on along the minus strand of CM060920.1, from coordinate 323,560,821 downwards.
GAAGAGAGAGAGAGAGAGAGAGAGAGGTGGATTTAGCTTATAATTCGATAAAGGAGGAAGGGAGATAGAGGCTTGGTATGTAGCAGTAATGGCCATTGATGCATTAGTGTTTTCCCTGGAGCGTAGCATTTCGGGAAGAAAAGGATCTTAAGCGGGTCTGGGAATTTACAAAGGAATGGGCTTTATTTCAATGGTGAGGCCCAAATAACAAAGTTTATTTAAATTAAAACTATTTAAAATACGTATACTAATTTGTTGATGACATATCTTGGTCATATGTGAACGAAATTCAGTGAAACAGGTCACGTTGGGATCGTATGGACAGTGGCTTCTCAATGGAACTAACTGGGAGTGAATTGGAGCTTGTTACAATTTATAAAGAAATAAATTGTCAGTCTGAATCAACCAACGGTTCAACGTTATTTAACGATGAACTGCCAATGTGAGTAAAACACACCAACTCTACCAGTTCATATTTTTATAACGTATTATTAGAACTGATAAATGATGATTGATACCTGTGTGTTGACTATTTGATTGAATTGCTGAGTGATTGTTTGAAATTATAGATAACGATATATATATATAAATCGTTAATCAAATCTTGATTTGGTTTATAAAAATATTTCATATCGAAATGAAATCGATGTTATTATATTGTTTAACATCTGTGGATGCAGGGAAACAGGTTGCAGGGATCCAACTGGATTACTCAACATTATTTTACTGTTTTTCATATATTGTAATATATGATGTGATATACTATTGTTGATTATGTGTGTTTGAATGATATCGATCATTGTGAATTGGTATTTTAAATACCGTAAGAAGTACTGGGATGTAAAAAAGGGGATTTTCAAATTGTATTTTGAAAATAAATTATTTATATAAAATCAACAGATTTTATATGTAAAAGGAAAAGGATTTTATAAAAGAAAATAATTATAAAATCAAAGCAGTTATAAAAGGAAATATTTATTTGTTAAATAAATAGAACTGAAAAGAAATATTTATAAAACAATTACAAAATAATTGAAAAGGAAATATTTGTAAAACATTTACAAATAGAATTGAAAAGAGAATATTTGTAAGACATTTACAAATAGAAGTGAAAAGAAAATATTTATTTGTTAAATAAATAGATTTATAAAATGAAATATTTATTTAGAAAATAAATAGTGTTATAAAAGGGAATTTTAAGTGAGATTTTAAGTGTTAGAAATAAAAAGAAGATTTAGTCTGAATAATTCTATAGATAGAAGTATAAATAGAATTTGGAAAAGGGATACTATTTTTAAATACGAAGTCAAAATAAATGGAGTTAATCGAATAGAATTAATCGAGTTATAGTTAATCGAGTTAGAGTTAATCGAGTTAGAATTAATTGAATAGAGTTAATCGAGTTAGAATTAATCGATTAGAGTTAATTGAGTTAGAGTTAATCTATTAGAGTTAATCGAGTTAGAGTTAATTGAATAGAGTTGATCGATTAGAGTCAATCGAGTTAGAGTAAATTGAACAGAGTTAATCAATTAGAGTTAATCGAATTGAGTTAATTGAATAGAGTCATCGATTAGAGTTAATCGAATAGATTTAATCAATTAGAGTTATTGAATTGAGTCAATTGAATAGAGTTAATTGAATAGAGTTGATCAAATTAGAATTAATCGAATAGAGTTAATTGATAGAGTTAATCGATTAGAGTAAATCGAATATATATTCGAAAAGAGTTATCGAATATAGTATATTCGGAGAGAGATTAATCAAATATAGTTTATTCGAAAGGAGTTAATCGAATATAGTTGTTTAAAGAAAAGAGATTATCGAATATTAGTTATTCGAAGAAAGGAGTTAATCGAATATAGTTATTCGAAAGGAGTTAATCGAATATTAGTTATTCGAAGAAAGGAGTTAACCGAATATAGTTATTTGAAAAGAGTTAATCGAATATTAGTTATTCGAAGAAAGGAGTTAATCGAATATAGTTATTCTAAAGGAGTTAATCGAACATAGTTTGTTCGAAGAAAGGAGTTAATAGAATATAATTATTCGGAAGGAGTTAATTGAATATAGTTATTCGAAAGGAGTTAATCGAATACAGTTTATTCGAAAGAGAGATAATCAAATATTAGTTATTCAAATAAAGATTATCGAATATAGTTTATTCTAAAGAGAGATAATCGAATATTAGTTATTCGAAGAGAGTTAATCGAATATAGCTTATTCGAATAGGAGTTATCGAATAGAGATTATTCAAAAGAGAATTATACGTTGAATTCGATTATATCGAATTCGGGAAAGTACTATTCACTTTCCGTTTTTAATCAAGATTTATTTATTTATAAATAAATTAGTTGTTTGTTTATTCATCCAAATTAATTAATAAAAGTTATACTAAAGTTATTATATTTTGGAAGCATTGGATTATAACACTATTGTTATAATCAAATGATTTCTGTAAAAGAAGTGGATTCGTAAATAGAATCCGAGAGTTACGTAAGGAAGTTTGTTAAAGATTTAGAAGGTGAACGTCGTCTATTTCGAAGTTAGAACTGTTGTTCAGTTTAGGTCTGAGAGGTAGTTATACCCCAACTTGATTGGCTTCGTTTTTGACTAAGGAATGGTTAAGGTTTGATAGAGAAGGTTGGTTAAGTGAAATTAGTTAATCGGTGTAATGTGTTGAGTTGGCATAATGATGTTTGATTTAAACATCTTTTTAAATCCAATGTAGAAGTTTTGGAAATGTTTTCCAAATAAGAATCAGAAATGTTTTCTAATATATAAAATAAGAATTGGAAATGTTTTCCAATGTTAATAACGTATATTTTCCAAATTTAGAAAATAAGAAATGTTGAATATATGGAAACAGGAATAGAGAAATCGATAATTGAATGACAAATCAAATTAAAGTGGGTCAGTGTTGATTGATGATTTGCTCAGTAAGATCTCCATTTGGAAATACGATCGTTGTTTGTACACATGTTTTTCTTTGATAGTTTAATCACCGATTATCGAAGATTTTCACCATTTCCGTTGTCAATACGGAGAGACCCGTATCAGATTCATTATCTGAAAACCACTTTGTATGGGCATTAGCGTTGCGAATCAAATATGATGGAGGTAATTGAAGATGGAATTATGCAAAGGCTGTTCTTGCGATCCAAGGTAGAAATTGCATAAGATGGATTTGAAGAATAGTGCCTTCGGTTTGTCCAGTCCCAGGACGACCCGTATGGAAGAATGTCTGACAGAGTATATTTAATGGATCGCGTAAGTTGATCTCTTCAAACATATTTACGTTTGGTGGTGGAGGAATTCGTTTCTCTTAGCTGTATACCCATTATATTTTTTGGGGAAATCAATTTGTGATTTGGCAGGTATGACGATGTGACATTCAGAGTGAATAATGGTGCGATCTGTCAGAAATAAGCGTGGCCTCTAGCCTCACAACCGGAAAATGACAAAAATCGGGCAGGCAGCATGGCTATGTGGGTTGCTTCCATCAGGGTGCATTATCACCTATCTAGAGATATTCATTTCATTCTTTAATCTATTCGATCTTGTCCCATTCGGGAAACGGTTGCTGATCCCAACCATTGGTGATATACATTCGATACACTCAAGCGAAATGAGTGTCGGTCATGTGTGGCCGGGTTGCAAGATGTTCTTGTTGAACCCAGTGTATACACTATCAGAAGGTTGGAAATCCATTATCCAATAAGTGCTCGCAATTTTGATTGTATACTATGTATGTAGAACGTGAGATAAAAGCGTTTCTGCTAGATGATTATTATATTGTGGTTGATAGACACTATTATAATATCAATGAGTTTTGATATAAAGATTTATCATTTCTTTCAAAATGATATGAAGTTAAATCAAATTGATTTGGATTCTCATAAGGGAAAACCCGTTCCGTTTTACGGCATGGTCTTATGAGATATTGTTTTATTGCTCAAACTATTTTAATTTTTTTACTCATACCAGTCCCATGACCGACCCAGAGTTTGTTTTGTTTTGTTTTGCCTAAACTCTTGGGTGCCCAATTTTGTACGGGCAGTCAAGTAGTCGGGATTTACAGATACTTGAAGAGCTGGAGCAGGAGGCTTCAGGATTATATAGATTGTTATTTCCGCTGTGTTGTAAGTGCTATACTCTAATAATGGTATTGTATACAGATACTATTTTATTTCACAGTTATGTTATGAAATATATTTATTCGTTCCACTGTGAGATTCCCGTTTACTCTGATGTTGTATGTTCTTCTTCTTCTTCTATTCTAAGTTTCTATCTTATTTGTTCTCACCCTCTAATTTCTTTCATAGACTATCCGGTGTTTCCGATGCTTGGATAGTCGACATTGAGTTTATGTCTATAACCAGGATCGTGAAATCCCTGGGTCGTTACATTAAAAATCCAAATCACAATCCAACCAAACAATCAATTGATTTGTACAATCAATGGTGTCAGGTGCTGCTAAGCACCGTCTACATCCTAGTATAAATTTAACTGGAAAAAATTAGAGTGAAAGGAGTTCTCATCTTTGGTTTAGGAAAATCGTTAATAAACGATTGTTTTACTGAATCCAACTGGACGTTTTCCTCCTTCAAAAATTATCACGAGCTCCAAATCTCTCTAATTCAGTTTCATTGCGAAGCTCTCGTCGATATGGTTCCAAAGGACCATGTTTTGCTGAATTCTGATAATGTACGCAAAAGTTATGTATTTTACAAGATTATATATGTTATAATGTCATTAAGAATGTAATTAATATTAACTTAACCTCGATTAAATTCCTTAATTTCTTTCCTCTTCCCTTCTTCTCACATAGCCTCCATAGACCTGCTTATGCAACAGCCATTCTTGCCAACTTCTTCAAGATCAAACTCCTACATTTCTTTACGAAATTCTAAACTGATTGCACCGACGTTCTTCGCTCCGAAATCTCTATCACTTCATCCCCAAATCATAATACCCGATCACCATCTTCGACGCATGACTTACTAGCAACCACGCACACATATAGTAAATGTCTCGACACCAAATTTCTATGAATTCACCCAAAAATTCACACAAAAGGCGAAACTCCTCCCTCGATCCGAATACGAACTCGAAAACGTAAATTGTTGCCCCTTGTTCTCAAATCATTTAACCCTAAAACATATATACGCTGAGTATATATTTACAGCGAACCAAATTAAGTGCGAACCCCATAAAAATTATACTAACTTGTAGAGAATGATGCCAAGATTCAAGATTTATATATTTTGAGATTTTTAGAGGAGAAAAGTATTTGTTTTGATTTTTTGAAGCCTAAATCTCTCATATTTCTTTTGTTATTTTGAAGCTTGCAATTTGAGTTTGTGGAAGAAAAGGGGTGCGGCATAAACTTGCATTGAAGAAAGAAGTGATTAGGGTTCGGGAGGGTTGAGACATTATATAGGATAGAGGAAACTAATTTTTTTTAGTCTTATATATTTTATTTTGTCCAATTTATCCTTGTTTTCGTGGTTTAAAAATCCATATGATCACATACAGATCCCGTTTTCGATGAAAATTGACATGCAACTATTCTTCAACATTATGGACCCAACAAAACTGGTTTCGTTGAATTTCGAGTCTGTATGCACAAACAACAAATTTTTGAACTCAGAATACTATATGTTTTTCACTTTAAAATCACACCTGGCTACATACTAACTCTAAAAATCACGTAACTTGGAATCTTGCCATTATTCGATGCTGTGGATTCAATAAAACATATTACGAAATCCCAGGTTGTCTCAATAATGTTCCTTTGTAAAATTGCTCAAATTAGCTTCAAAAATGCGATTTAGCGTATCTTTTCTTCTTATACACCCAAACGTCAACTTCAAAAATTATGGCTTTTTGGATTTAACCCTAATTTAATGATACGAATTCAGAAGAAAAAAAGGGAATTGAATTCTGAGGTCGTCTCAACAATGTTCCTTTCTAAATTGATCACCTATTTTTGAACAAATGGTTTTGTCTCTCACAGCCACATACTGACTCCGTTCGATGCGCATTTTGGAACTCAACAATGATTTGTCATTATGAATCCAAAAAAATTTATTTCATCGAATTCTGAGCTCATATGCAAAATTTCACTTTTTAAGAGCTATGTATTGATTTTCAAAATCGAATTTTTCAAAATTCTCATGAAAAAGCTTATAAATCAATTTAATAATTTTCCTGGGTTTAACTTAAGTCAAATAGAATATAAAAAATAATTTTAAAATTATTCTCAAATTTTAATTAGCTAAAATAATCAATTTATATTCCCATATTCCTTAAAATAGCTTAAATGAAAATTTTAAATTGGTTCTGAAAACATGGGTTATTACAGAAAGCTTCTTGTTAAACTTCATTTGATTTTTGACGATTTTTGCTTAGTTTTGAATAATCGTATCTTTGAGATTACGATTTGAGGTTGGATAATCGATGTTTCCATAGAAGTCTCTTCTTCTTCTTCTTCGACTTCCATTAGGTCTTGCTCTTGTTGCAATCGAGCTTGTTTGGCTTCATATGTCTCTTAAGGTTTGGAAGTGATGGGAATTTGCTGGGGATAAATGTTTGATGCGTCAAACACTTTCCTAGGAACAAATTCTTCTCTATAAAGATCAACTCCAATAAGGCTAAGGATAAGAGGAAATGTCACAGTTATGGACAAGAGGGCCACTTGGTTAAGAACTGCAAAAGAAGGAAGAATACTTGCTTCAATTGTGGAGAGGTCAGACACTTTGCTAGGGAGTGCCCGAAGAAACAGGGACCACAGGGACAAGGTCAAAGGGCAGGAGCTTCTGGAGGGCAGGTGCATTCTCTCGCGACCAGTGCTCGGGAACTTGTAGTGTGATAACAATCATACAAACATAAAAACAATCATAAATCAACCACTGTTATTTCATTTACGTGTATTATTTTTTGTAAATCAATGCATTACTATTTCATGTAAAATTGATTGCTACGAATTGACAATTTAGTTAATTCATTTTTAAAATTCTTTAATATAATTAACCTAAGTCTAGAAATTAACATTATCTTTGTTTGCTTCAAATAATTTATAATAGTTAGATAGTACTTTGAATATATTTTACCTAAATAGATATTATCACCAAATCATTCTACATACTATTATTATACTCATTTTTTACCTTTAATCAAACACAAAACCCACAATTCCACAAAACCAATTATTCGACATGACTATTCCTACGTGATTACAAAGTGAACTGGAGCTGAATTCAGTCGAACTTGACCATTTCCAAGAGTGAGGGGGTTGCCCCCCGAGTCCATGAGATGTACGAGCCGCTTCGGTGGCTTCGTTTCCAATGACTTGAGCGTTGCTCGGTCTTCCATCCATCCGGGATTGAAAGCAAAATTTTCTAAGTGTCACTTATGGAGAAGGGAAGTGAGATTCTTGGGCCATGCTGTTTCAAAGGATGGTATTGTTGGGGATCCTGCGAAGGTGGCTACAGTGCAAGATTGGTCTACGCCTAAGAATGCAATAGATGTAAGAAGTTTCTTGGGGTTAGCTGGATATTATCGTAATGAGATTAGGCGCTGTCCTAATGCAAGAGGGAAGAATAATATGCTACGGGGGTAGATGACTTAAAGTTCATGAGAAAAATTATCCCACACATGACTTGGAGTTGGCCGCGATTGTTTTTGCACTTAAAGCTTGGCGCCATTATCTTCTAGGGGAGAGGTTCGAGCTGTATATCTCCATAGTGGTGCCAGTGCAGTGCGACTTCATCCTTAGATATACTAATAGTATATATATATATATATATATATATATATACAGCTTTTTGAAAACCAAAATATCAACTGTGATGTTAGGGAGTCTAGATTGCATGCACTGGGAGTGGAAGAAGTGTCCTAAAGCTCATCATTGAGCGTACAACGGTAAAGAAAAAAGCCAACCATCATCTTAGAAGCAGTTGCGTCTCATGATCTTTGGATATGGCATGCTTTTTTTGGTATGCCTGGTTCCCTTAACGACTTAAATGTTCTAGAACGATCGCATTTGTTCAGCAATTTGGCGCAAGGTAAATCCGTCCCTGTAAATTTTATAACTTCAGTTCTATCAATTTACCTGACGGTAAATCGATATAAATAAAACAATTTACTTTTAGGCCATTTACTGCCATTTACTCAACCAATACTGCCCATTGGTTAAAACCAAACTCAGGTTGAATTTCCAACATAAATATGTTTGAAAACGATCAACTTACGCGATCTAGCAGATATACTCTATCAGACATTCGTCCATTCAAGTTGTCCTGGGACTGGACCAACTGAAGGCACTATTCAGTACATCCGTCTTATCAATCTCTACCTAAAATTTATACATTCAAATATTTTTAACCAAAGTAAATATTAATAATGAATGTAAATTCAATTGATTTGATTAAGTTGGTTGTGCATTGATTGTTGATTGATTAAATATAACTTATTTATTTTACAAGTTTTCCTCATTCTTTCTCATTTAATCGTAAATTCAATTTACACTGTCACTACAACTTATCGTAGTGACGTACGAATAACAATATTATGTGCCGCATATATCTATCATTACTATTCTACGTAATCGTGCTGACTTCCACCTTTGTTCGAATCAGACTCCATATCGGAGTAATGCCCTCAAGTCTGCGATACACCACGCATAGCAAATATGCATGATTCTAGACTGTCCCTCGTACGTATCGTTAGTTGTAGCTCGATGCCTCAATCGCACGTCCTCTAATGTGCACTGAGCTCCGTGGCAGGGCGTTACAAGAAACACGGAACTTTAGCTTTAGCCTTCGGCCTCTCTTATTTTCTAGTCGAACTTAGACTTAGGCCTACTCCATAATTTCAAGTAAATTAAAGAAAAATTTAAATACGATTGGTAGATCAGTGGTTGATGCCTTTAGTTTGTTGGCCTGCTGAGCACGTCATAATGGAATGAATTTTAAGTAAGTCTTTACCGTTTAATTTTTATGTTAATCTTAGCAAGTATGTAACTGCTGAATTTATTCTTAGTGAGCTGAATTTAATTTTTAACCGTCTCCTTTTTCAATATATACATGCAGAACTTTTCTATGATCGGCGTTTAATGGATGATCGCCTACTGACAGTGCAAGATCCAACAATTTAGGTCCTTCTACGCGCATATTTATTCCCATAGTGGCAATCACCCTGTTGATAATGAGGGGATTCTAAGGCTGAAAGGTCGAATTTGTGTTCCTAACATTGCTGAGCTCCGAAAGGAAGTACTGGATGAATGCCACAAGTCAAAACTTAGTATCCATCCGGGAGTAAGCAAAATAAAGTAAAACGTTAAACAACGCAATGCTTTTTAAAAAATGAAACCATTATAAGACTCAAGTCCCATCACACAATGCAACGCAAACCGGAGGATAGAGTTTTACCTTGTAATGGTCAAAAGATGCTTGATACGATAAAACAGACCGAGTTTGGGGAAGAGATAAGTAATTGGAATATTTTCCAATTATAAATAGAAGATATTTTCTACGTATAGAAAATAGTTCTCTTTATCAAATGATAGCGTATGGGTGTTCTCCCACATTTCCAGCTTAGATTAACTTATTTCAGGGTATAAGCCGTCCCACCCTTCGAGTCTTGTATTACATCTTAATTCATATTCATTTCTTATCCCTAGGATAAAATCCTATGATTTTATAAATACTTTATTTCCAAAATATTTCCTTTATAAAATCGGTTGATTTTATAAAATTCCTTTATTTAAATATACATTGAAATATTTCTTTTTAATTTTATTAGAGTATTGATTTGTGATTTTATTCATGCTATGATGTTAGAGAGTGTGCAGTTGTAATGATTAGTTCCATGACTGTTCATCTCCTTTTCAAAGTATCTTGGTTTCCATGAAAGGTGAGTTTATTCAGAATTGTACTGATATATGTAATAAACAAATTTGATTGAAATAAAATATTATTTTATTATTGTCAAACAAACTTGTCTATCGTATTCAGTTTATTTACAAGTACAATCTTATGTGAATTGAATAAATAGTGGAGTTATAAATAGTTGTACTGTTTGAATGTTTGAAATATAATATTCAATTTAAATAAAATAATGCCCATGTGGAAAGAGGACACCCGAGTTTGCAAAGTGAAACAGACTACGAGTCAGTCATGGGACTGGTACGAGAAATCTTACTTAACTAACAATATGACAAATCACAGGACCACGCTGCTAATGCGGAACAGATTTACTCCATTGGATTGACAAAGGATCTCCTTGACGTAATCCTCTATTCGAAGCAATAAACCGTTTTGGAACTCCTCGAATTAATATTGAAAAAGTTGGAATATTTATACATTCAAAGATCACATTTATAAAATGTATAGGAAAACCCATTATAGACATAATATGACATATGAATTTCCTATTCATCATATCATACCCATTCTCGATCCCATTTATTTATTTAAAAATAATTGGATTATATTCTAGTTAATAACTAGTTCAATTTGATAAAAATATATTTTTATCTTTTCAAATATGGAATTTTTCAACCTAATTCTTTCCAAATCTTCAAGGTCAACGGACGCTCCACAATGCCCAACATACTTCAAGTATAACGTAAAGTATCCTACACCCGTCATATCACCATGATCAACGAACTTATACTATTTCCATCCAATAGGATCCTACAGGTATATTTTTATCGAAATGAACTAGCTTTGAACTAGAATTAAAAATCCAATATTTTTAAATAAATAAAATGGATTTGAAATGGTTTTAAAAATAACCAGGATTTCCAATATATGAATTGGAATGGATTTAATCGAAATTATCTTCGGAATATTTCGATATTGGATTCCGTGATTATACGGATATTGTGGAGGAATTTGGAAGATATAGATATATCGTTATTCCAATACGATATTTGTTGATTTCGAAATTTTATATCCAAGTGCGCCAGTGCATTTTTGTACTGGCACATTTCCCAAGTGCGCCAGTGCATTTCTAATTTTTTTCTTTTCGGTTTTTCTGCTTAACCTTTGTTCGTCCATATCTCCTCATATGTTGTCCGTTGTACGCAAACTCGGACTCTATCTCAAGCAGAATTTCGAGACGAACGCAATGGCGCAACTCGTTTCCCTTAATTCCCACATTTGAAATTTATCAAGATTGAGACTGTTTAGGTTATTGGTAACATGGTGAGTTACACCAGAATCTGGGTACCATGTTCATCTTGAATATCTTCAATGTTGGCAGTATTTGATGTTGATTCTTGACTGCCTTTGTTTTCTGACTGACTATTAACCAAATTTGCTAACATATATCACAACTAATTAAAATATCAACCTTGCTTAAAAGGTGCCTAATCAATGACTGCTTAAGTATAACACAACGTGACCATTTTACTTTAATGTTACTGAAGCAATCATCCATGCCAGAATCAAGAAGAATCACCTGAAATACCTCGGTCTGACCTGTGTATTATTTACATAAAGATAAACAACCAAACTCTAATTCCAAAGCAATTTGACTAACTTCTCTTCGCCTTCCAATCAATACTTCAAATATTGAATTCGTGGTGGTCATGGCGCAAAAGGCCACGTCTTGCCCAAACGAAGCATTGTGAAAGGAGTTTTTCAGCAACGTTATTTCCTCTTCAAGATTCAGCGAGCACGAATGAGAAGGCATAATCAGAATTAAATATATTATTTAATTTATTATTTTAATTAAATATTCACCATTATTTAATTCCACGACCATTTAATTCACTATATCACTATTTATATAACTAAATAAATTAATTATAATACCTCTGCCTGAATATAGAGAGAAGAGAAGGGAAATCAACGAAGATAATATTTGGAATCCTCCTTGAAGACGAAGAGGATGTTCTTCCTATCGAGCTCGCCATTAGAGTATCGTTTGGAGCTCATTAGGGTTAATATGATGGCGGCTAGGGTTTTACCTATTATGAGTGCTATGTTTTTGGGCGCTTCACTTTCCTTACAACTAAATGACCACTCATATTTATATAGTGGTCTACATGACCTTACAACTCCAACAGACACCTTTTCAAGTTTTATGACTTATGTATTTAGCCATTTATCTGGTAACTACTTGCACTTCAAGTGTAGCAACTAATCTAAGCTAGTTCCTTCCGATTCGACCAAAGAATACCAGTGCATAAAAAAACAACGCAATTCCTTTTGGAAAAATGAAGCTATTATAAGACCCAGGTCTCATCACACAATGCAATGCAAGCCGGAGGATAGGGTTTTCCCTTATAATAGCCCTTCTATAGAGAAGTAGAGATCGGTTTTTAACACCGATAGTTTAAATAGAATGTGAACTTAGCATTTATAAAGGGAATTTTAAATGAGATTTAAGTGTTAGAAATAAAAAGAAGGTTTCGTATAAATAAATCTATAAATTGAAAGTATTTGAAAATGCGAGTGAGATAAACACCATAGTATAGAATGTTTTCTCTTGAAGATACATCTATGGGCTTAAATTCATTTAGAATCATATCAGTCCAATTGATAAGGTAATTACCCATAATGGCAAAGAGAGCCTTTTGGACTTTCAGAGTTGGATTGTTGTAATTTCCGGAACGAGGAGTGATGGTGTGTTGAAGAAGTAGGTTGACAATTCTTGTTTTTAGACGAAAGAAATGATTTTTGAAATCCTTTGAGGCACCATCTTCGAAGATATCATGATAGGTTTCCAAATCGGTTTCATCGATAGCGAAAGTTGAGAAATCTTTGCCCTCGCTTCTACAATATAGAATTTCTCCTAAAAGATCGGCATCGAGAATAATTTGAGTTCCCTTGACACTACTCCAAATTTGAATTTCGTTGCCTTGATAAAATCCGCGGTTGAAATTTGCGTAGAACATCTTCACGAGTTTGGGATAGCATACTTCGTTGTTGTCTCAAGAGTCAATTAGACTCAAGATTTCATTATTATGGAAGAGAGAGACGAGATCATAAGATGGAAAGTCGCTAAAGATGGCGAAAGCACCCGTGTTACCTTTAGCATTTGCTAAATAGTCACCATAGGTTTTAATGGCCTCTTTATCATTGTAAAGAAAACCTTTTACGGTTTTGGTTATCTTCAATTTCTGAGATGAACCTGAGGAAGCCATTGATATGATAGATTTGAGGGGAATAGATATGAAAAATGTTATTTTGAGTTGTGAATGAGAAATAGAAAGGATGGATTTATATAGAGAATGAATAGATATGAGTTGAATGAATATGAGTTGAATAGGCACAATTTTTCAGATTGAAAGGACACTTTTTCAGACCTTGGGAGTAGGTGAAAAGATTGGAGGGAAGTTTGAAAGTTTAAACTTTTGAAATTCAAATTTTAAATTTCAAATCTGTTTGATATGTCGACATGTTTATTTCTATATGTCGACATATAAGACTTATTTCAAAAGAAAATTGGTTTTTCAAGTTTTGAATTAGATTATCGATTAATATTTCAGGTTTAATGATTTCCTGAAATACTTCTAATCCTAGTGAACATACAAACAATTTTATTTTATTAATTTATTGGTTATTTAATACTTTATTATTATTTTGAATTTCAAATTTCAAATTTCAAATTTGAATTTCAAATTTCAAATTTGAATTTTAAAATTCAAATTTCAAATTTGAAATTCAAATTTCAAATTCAAATTTCAAATTTGAATTTCAAATTTCAAATAGTTTATTAAATTTTAAATCCAAATCAAAGCAAACAAACAAAGCAACCATTCAACCAAATAAAATTTAAAATGTAATTAATGCATACCCAGTTTTTTGATCCTTTTCTTCATGATCTTCTGAATTATGAATTGCTGTAAAGCATATATTTGTATTTCTGGTTTCCGGTTCTTCATCGCTTGATGATGAATCTGAATCATCTAATGTTGCTGCATATGCTTTCTTTCTTTTCCTTGATGAATTTGAATTGTCTGGTTGTTGAGTAGATTTGTCGGGATATGGACATATTTTCCTTATATGCTCTAGTTTGTTGCAGTTAAAGCATTATCCATCATTTAAATTTGAATTTGCTTTACTATTCCCCTTCCTTCTATATTTTAAGAATCTTCTAAATTGGTTTGTCATCAGTGCTGTTTCTTCATCGTCTTCACTACTCGAGTCAGAATCATTTGTTGTGGCTTTCAGTGCAATAGTTTTCTTTTCAGTTGATCTATTTTCTTTTCTTTTCTTTTCTATAATTGAACATCATAAGACACTAGATTCCCAATTAGCTCTTCAATCTTCATTTCATTGACATCATTGGCATCTTCTATAGCCAAAGTATTCTGATCCCATTCTTGAGTTAATGAGTTTAATATTTTTCTGACTTGATCTGATTCGGAATAAGTTTTTCCAAATGCATTAGTGAATGCACAATCTCTTGAAATCTGCAATACATATCTGAAATACAGTCATTCTCATTCATTTTAAATAATTCAAATTTATTGACTAGCATGCCTATCTTAGTTTGTTTAACTTTACTAGTTCCTTCATGGGTAACTTGTAAAGTTCTCCAGATTTCATGAGTAGTTTTACATATGGATACTCTATTAAACTCATTTCTATCTAATGAACCAAATAACATATTCATGGCTTTAGAATTGCTCTATGCAGCAACCTTCTGTTCATTTGTCCATTGTGCAAATGCAGTTGTGGGTTTAACAAATTCATTTTGTGCACTATTCCACGTGTCTATTCCTACAGATTGTAAATAGATTTTCATTCTACATGCGCAATATGAATAATTACTACCATTAAATAGTGGTGGTCTAACAGTGGATTGACCCTCTATAAAAGAACTATTATTATTACTAGTGTTGTTTGCCATTTTACCAAATTTTCAAAAATCAGATTATGATCTTTTGAAAGACCTTGCTCTGGTACCAATTGTTAGGGACTGTAGAAAGGATCGTTAAAGCAAAGCAAACACTAGAGGGGGTGAATAGTGTTTGTAAGAATTATAAACAAAACTTAAATCTAAATAGAATTATAGAGTGAATCAAACAACACAAACACAATCACATACACCAATTAAATACAAATGCAAAATAAACAGAAATAAAGGAAAATGCAGAAAAGAAAAGAACACACCAGATTCTATACTTGTTCGGATCACTCCTACGTCCAGTCCCGCACAACGCTGGATTGTGCAGAGTTTTATTACTATTTTCAAATAGCTAAATATACCCTCCTTGATTTCACGGCTCAACAAGGAAACACCGACTCCTATCCCTTGATTTCACGGCTCAACAAGGGCACACCGACTCCTAAACCTTGATTTCACGGCTTCAAGGATAAAACCATTTGCTCTTGACTTACGAATTGGATTTTTAAATCCATGCAAGTACAAATCATCCCTATAACTCTTCAATAGCACTTGATTCAGATAGTAGAGAGTAGAGACAAGAAGTTTGATCAATTCAGAAGTGAATTCCACAGAGTATAAGTGTAAAAACCATAAAAATGAATAAGAATAATGGTAGGATGAAAGGGGATGAAGATGGAGAAGAAGAGATGTTAGGAAATTTTGTTTCGTCCTTTTTTATAGAGAATGAAGGGTTGCAACGTTTCTGAAACATTTCAAATAGTTAAAAGACACTTCCCTTTAAAATTAGAAAACTAGCTATTATATGTCGACATACATATTATGCTATGTCGACATACCTATGTACACATTGATTTTCAAAGCATTTTCAAGTGTTCTGATACAAAACTAATTCTGGAAATTCTTGAATAAAATTCTAATGTTGCAAATCAATATTATTTGATAGAAAAACATATGAAAACGTATTTTTAAACTATATAAATATACTGATAAAATTATAAGGTTTTAAACTATAAAATATAAATAAAGTATATATAAAAACTTAAGTTTGAAAAACAAAGAAGAATAAAAATATAAAAACAAAATAGAGAGGATTGAGAATAAAATAGAAAAACAAAAATAGCGAGAATTGAGAAAAATAAAAATAGAGAGAATTGAGAAAAGAATTGAAAAGTCAGAATTTGAATTTGGAATTGAACCTGGAGTGTTATTCAGAGTCTTAAAAAATATAGACTCTATGATTATATTAATCTTGAACTCTTGACATCTTGATGTCTTTATTACTCATGAGTCTTGAATCAACTCTGAATTCTGAATCTCTAATAGCTCTTAAACTGTACAGCCTTTAGTATTAATTCCTGTATACAAATCCTGCATATGTATGTGTGTGTGTGTGTATATATATATATTCTAGATAAAGATGTTAGTATATATTTTATAATCAGTGGTAATTGAAATAAGGTTGTTGTCATCAAAACTCCATTCACCAACATCAATACCCTGTATCGGATCATCACGGCTAGGGACGACAATTATGAGAAACATATATGGAATTTTCATACACATTCGGGGGTAGATTGTAAGGTGTGATTATTATAGGCCAAGATGAATATTTAGAACCAAACCGATAAAACTGTGAGAAACCACCTGTACATAAACCTAGTCTAACGTTGCGGCTCTCCACTGTCAAATCAGGATATTTCTTGTCAAACTATTTCCATGCTTCTTCATCCGATGGATGAGTCAACGTGCCATTTTGAGGCGTTCTCACACTGTGTCATCTCATATGATTCATACGCTTGTACCAAACTTCTTTTTCCTTCTTTTTCCTTGTTTTGTATCTTTCTTGATTACATATTTTACAATTTCTAAGATTGATGTCTTCTTTCCAATACAACACGCAACCCTTTAAACATGTATCTGTTTTCTGATGTGGCAAACTGAAAGATGACATAAGTTTTTTCAATTCACAATAATTTTTGCACATTAAATAATTAGATGACATATGACACTTAACTGCTAGAATAAAACCCTTAAATCCTTCAAGCTGTAAATCTAACTTTCATAAGGTTGTATTTCGACTTCATTGCAATGTATTCTGTAGTTATCAATAATTGAGTGCTGCTTTTACATCCATTCCAAAGGTTTTTTTAGCATGATTTAATATATCATATATATTTTTAGCTTCAACATTTGGTTCCTCTTAGATGTTAACATCATCGTTACCAGTTTGAACGGTATGGAATATTGATCGTGCAACATTTTATACCATATTTTCTATGATATTCGTACTAAATTTATCACTATTGACCTCCACCGACTGTTCTTGATTATTAGGGGCTACAATTTTTCCTTAAAGATTCCACAACAAATAATTAGGTAGGAAACCATATTGGCGCAAATGAATCTTAACCATATTTGATATTAAATAGTTCAACAACTTGCACCTACTACATGGACAACGAAATTTTGTATCATTTCCAATATTACTTAAAGAAAATTTGATGAACACTTGTATTCCATTTTGAAAATGTTCACTTATTGCACCACTAATTTCCCTTCTTTGATACATCCAGCTCCGACGAATAAAGTAATTGATCATTTTTCCTACTTTAAAACCTATGATGAAGTAAAGAAAATTAATCGATATTTTTGTATGTTGTTTAAATTTTATTTACTGATTTAGTAAACATGTACTAAAATTTATAATTTTTTTACAGACTTTATTTTAAATAAACAGCTATTGGTTCATTGACACTTATGTGTCTTCCTTGATGGTTACTCATCCTACTTTCCATTACAAACACAATAGTAATTATATTTCATAAATAAAATCATTTAAAATGATTTCAGAAAATTTCGGCAGTATTTTCCCTGTGTTCTTTATATCTTGCACATGTGTGTACACAAGGAATGTAAAGGAAATACCGTCGAAATTTTGTGACCCGCTTAAGTTGATATGATCTACAAAATATAATTACTTTACAGTGTTTGTAACTTGTTCAATGCAGGGACAAATCCGAAAAATGATGTATCAGATGAACATAGATGTCCCTTTTGTAGAAAAAAACGAATATCCATATAACGATTATGTACAACATTCGTCAGACGAGGCCAAATAATATCTAAGGGTTTAAATATATGTCTATATTAAATTTAAATATATAATTTGTTTATATTTTACTGTTTTATTACATATGTACCAAATTATATATTTTTACAATTTATTGAATGATTGCTATGATGATTCCTATTAAAATCATTTATACACCAACTCATTTCGCATAAGCACAAAACTCATGTTCGCATAAATTATCCAAAACTACAATCACTCAACATAATATATACTTCTTGTTTGCATAAATTATATTGTTAGCAAACTCTATCACATATATAACGTTCACTACTAATCAAAGCTACATAAACAAACACAATATACAAAATTAAAACAATTTGAAATTGATAATAATTTGAACATTATGGTGATAATAATAACAATTAGGGGGTAACATGATGTAGTATACATATACTAACAATTAGGAATAAATCAAACTTCAAATTAAACCCTAAATCAATAAAAACCTAAAAATTAGGTTTAGAGAAATTACCAGATTTGGAGAGCAAGGAGGGTGGAGACGGGGTGGAGATGCTCCTAGATGGCGTCGGAGGTGGTTGGGTTGGCGGTAGGAGTGGTGGCAACAAATTTGGAAGAAAAATGGTGGAAAGAGGAAAAAATCATGGATTGGGGAAGATAATGATCTTTGGCTCGCTGGTGCAGGAAATATCCCAAAAAATTCCAATGATTACTAATGGCCGCTAAGGCTATAATTTCATAGGTTTCCAACGGCTTCCAACAACTAATATATAGCCGTTGGCGGCCGTTGGAAAACTGGTGTTGGAATACATTGTTTATTTAGTAGTGGTACTTAATAATTGGGTCGTGGCTTTGTCAAAACTCGATTTTGAAGTATGATGGGCAGTGATTTTTCTGAAGCTCATCCATATATATCCTATACTTTTAGTCTTTGTTTGAGATGGTTTGATTACCATTGGTTACCACCCAGAGTTGTTTGCAGTTATTACTGCTAGTTTTTATATATATGTGTGCCTCTTCTTTTTAGAGGATCACACATTTTTATTTCAAAAAATTATGTTTAAAATGAGGAAGTTTTCTTCACCTTGGATGTTGGACTTCATATAGAAAAGTGACCTAATTTTAGAAGGCTGTGGTCATAACCTTCTTCTCAAATATCATGATGACTTCTTTCAAGTTATTATAAAAGGAAATGCCACTTTTTTCTAATCGGATAGATATACTTGATATGTCCCTCCATATGTTTTCTCACTTGTGTATTGTCTCGTAAACTTGCATCAATGGTTAATAGGTATGCTTCTAGATCCTATACTACTTTTTAAGGCAAAATGATCTTTGGTCTTCTACATTCCTAGCTTCTGGAATATCCTTGACATCATCAACCACATCAATCTCTCCATTTTTACTATTCCCTGGAGATTGGATCATTTCGATTTGTTCTCTGCCATATCATATTGACATGTATTTAGGGTTCTTCAAATTTCTTCTAAGGATGAAAACTTTCATGAGATCTAGATAATCTAATACACTAGGCAGTCTTAATAATAAGTACATTCACATTTCAGTCATGTGTCTTACGTGTGGCTTGTAACAGAAGAATACAAAGCATACTTTTTCAAGTGTTCTAGACCCATTATGTAGCAGTAATGTTTCACTGCACATCCTTTTTCAAGAATATGACTGATTCAGACCACTTGATTCTCACATTGATCTGATCAAGACTAATCATTTGATGATGGCCTTTCGGTAGGTGGTGTGAAAAGTAAATATACATTATATGTCGTAACCAAATTCATAACTCTTATATTGACCTTTGCGATCAGAATTAACGAACATTTTAACGTATGATATGGTACATACTATGGTAGATTGTTGTTCTCCCTTGACAAGTGCAGTGATGGTCAGTCGATTAGCTTTATCTGATAGACCTCATCGATCAATGTTGTTGTTTAAATACTTGCTTTGATTTTGCATAGGTAGTAGTTCATTTTTGATTGTATGTTTCAATACTTGCTTTGATACTTGTTTTAATCTGGGATTGATTGTATGTTTACACTTCATAGTATTCGTAGTTTTTGATTCTTCCAGTTAGTTTATTTGAATTGCGTATTTGGCATTTTAGCTTTAGGTAAAGCATACTGATCTCATAAGGGTTCGTCCCCTTTATCAATAGTGTTACACACACAGTGAGCCCCACATTTTCCTGCTGATATCCACCACCACTCATTTATATTATAAAAAGTGAGTGAGAGGTGAGATAGTCAGTGAAAGGAGAGATAGGAAAAAATGAGTGTTGATCCTATCATTTGGGTTGCTCTAGACGAAGTGCAACTATGTCATCTCTAGTTGAAATTAAGAATAATTATATTAGAGCTAAATGTAGAGTGATAAATAAAATTAATCCAACTAAGTTTTACATTATATTAAATGTGAGATTATAACCATTGATCATCTTATTTTCTCCATTAAACTATAGTGAATTTTTTATATATTGATTTTCGATCGGGGGTTGCCCGAGGCAATTGACTTGCTTACCTTACCCTTCGGCCAACCCTGTATATGTATAAGATATGTAAAGACTTGCGGAGATTCGAGCCCGAATTCCGAAAATAATACAGATATTGTATCAATTGTCAGAACCTAAGTATCGAAAACACAGATAGTTAATAGAAAGAAGTTAGAGGGTGAGATAAGAAAGAAAGAAATATTAGAATAGAAGAGTAAGAAGAAGAACACAAAACATAATCAGAGTCTCACATCACAACGGAACAAAATATAATACAGAAATAATCTTTATAATGATCTTGAAAACTTACAAATTTTCAGAGTACAGCAAAACACCTGGACAGTTACAAATATTTGTCCTCATATACAACATACAACGGAATAAATACAAGATATCATACGTCTAGACTTCTCCAGCTCGTCCCCAAACTTCACAGCATCCAATAACCTGAAACTGTACTACCCGGTCTAACCCGAGTATTACAAATACATGAATCAGTCTGGTGAACCAGAGTGAGAAAAAACTCCCTAAGTTTATGGGTAACATCCAACTTGATTTTAAAGTTAAAATCTTTTCGAAAGAAAGGATAATCATAAGTCCAAATCCACACATAAATACAACGGTTTTTACCTTACGATAACCCAAATCGTTTTTGGAATCAATACTGTAATGATATTATAATAGCGTCTAAATACAAATAAATATCAATCTAGCATAATGCTTGCATCTCACGCTTTACATATATAGTGTACAATCAAAACCACGGGCGCTTATTGGAGAATGGATTTCCATGGCATGGTATGAGCAACCACCTTTCCGATAACATCTTACAACTCAGGCTAAACATGACCGACCATTCACTTAACCTTGAATGTTCCGAATATATTATCACCTATGGTTGTTAGCAACATAACCATTCTCGGGAGATGCAGTAGCGAAAAGAAGACAAATACGAATATTATCTAGATGGTGACAATACACCCTAATAGGGGCGACCCACATAGCCATGTGACCTACCCAATTTTTACCATTCCCGATTGATGAGGCTAGAAGTTAAGCGTATTCTTCAGCATAGCATGTCTCCATCCACTTTGAATGCCACATTGTCAACTCCATCAAAATCACTAATTGACGTTCACAACAATACATTACGTGTTAGCTAAAAGAAGTTTTCTTCTCCGCCTCCACTCTTGGTATGGTTGAAGAAATCAGTGTACGTGAACTTTTTGGAAATACTCTGTCAGATCACATCCATCCATACACGTCATCCAGGAATAGGATGAACCAAAGGCACCCTCCTACCACCTCCTATATAGGTATCACCCCAAGGATTGGTAGCGAGTAGTCCTTGCAACCCGTAAATTTCAACCATGACAGAATCACAGTATATCTCTAGGGATAGCTAGAGATTTTAAGTAATCCTATCGTTTTATGAAGATCCACGGTCTTCATTTGCTCCATCTTGAATAGCATCTTCCACGTATTCGTATTTATAGGTCAGAATGGTTTTAGAAAATAAATTCAATCTCGGTCTTTCCGTACCAACAATCGTATGGGCAAGATTTTGATAGTCGGTTATTTAACTATCAAATAAAAAAATAAAAAGGATCTACTGGTAGAGTGCACAGTGTCACTTGGCCCTTTTTAGTTAGAAACAACTAATGAATGGTTAATTAAAACTTCTAAATCTTTCAACACAGTATTCACTTCTTATTTTAATATACAAATATTATCAAATCATTTCTATTTAATATTTAGAAAAATATCTTATAAACATATCCGATTATCATTCAAATCATTTGCTGCAACATTATTTATTATTTAAAATTGGAAAATCGATCCAACGTATCGTTTGTATAACAATCGTTACGAAATCTCATTTGGGTTCATTATTTTGAAAACAATCATCGTCGCTTATCCATTTAAAGTAACTCACTCTAAACTCATCTCTTTACTTCGAAATATCATTATATTTTCATAACTCCTTTTATTACCTTGATTATGAAAAATATCATTTCATATTCTCTAGCCATTTTATTTCTGTTACTTTGGAAATACCAATACCTATATCTCCTCAAATCCTTTTATTTCCTTTATAATGAAATCTCATCATATCTATCCTCACGTACTTCAAATAACGTCGCATTATTATTTCTCATAATAAATCGCTTCTAACATCTTTACTATTACAACTAATATCATCCTTTGATAATCTTAAAGTTGTTCAAGTTGGGATATTTTAATTACCTCTCAAACCTTGATCAACAACATTTTTATCTCAAGATAAATATGAATTATAATTCAAGTCCCATATTTGTTCTAATACCAACAAATACCACTTCGCTGTTTATTTACAATACGGTTTTTTTAAAACCTTTTTTCTTTTGGAAACTCCTTCTCAAATATACTATTATTACTAAATTCATTGATTTAGTAAATGATTAATAAAACATCAACTTTTAAACCTTAACTTCTTCAAACTATTTGCTTCATTATGTGGATTTTTATTAAAAATCCTATTACTCGACCCTTTACCCAATTCAATTATAGGAATCCTTTTTCTAACCCTTTCCATCATTCATTCTGGGAAATCATATTTTAAATCTCATCAATTTTACTTAATACCATTATTAAGTAACGTTAATTTAAAATTAACGCTTTAAATTCCCATCTCTTTTTGTAAACTTGTTTTAACAAAATTGGTTTAATACGAAACCTTTTTTTTCATCCTGATTTCCCTTACTTAACTCGATATTAAGTAAACTTTATTTTAAGCTTATCTCATTCGCTTAAAATTTGCTTATAACTTAATTTACCACACCCGGTTTAAAGGTAAACCCGTTGATAAACTCACTTTAAAATCCAATTATATTCAATACTGCTTTGATTATTTAAAAATAATTAATCTTAATTATTAATTATTACATAAATCATTTCCCACTTGTTTAACAATTCTAGTAATTTTCTTTATCAATCATTTAATAGTTAAGATGAGGCACGTGCGTCACACACGGCAGAGTTTGATAATTCATTTAACAATTAAGATGAGGCGTGTGCTCGCACACGGTAGATTTTGACAATTCATTTAACAATTAAGATGAGGCGTGTGCGTCGCACACGATAACTTTCGGTAAATCATTTAACAATTAAGATGAGGCGTGTGCATTGCACACGACAGATTTTGATAAATCATTCTTTATAAAGCGATGTACAATTTACGCTATCTACTGCCCATTTATCAACCAATATTTCTCATTGGTTAATACCAAGGGTTCAACAGTCAATAATCAATCCATCATCTAATCAGACTTGTCAAACAGTATCGGTAATATAACAAAAAACAAATAATAAACAATAAATTTAAGGAATCCGTTTGGATTCCTCCAACCTGTTCTCCCCGTATTCAATTGGCTAATTCAATACGACCATTTACAATCAATATGAATAATTAATTCAAATAGTAATGATCAGCTAACAACAATTCAAGCATCCAATTCAATTTTAAATGTTTATATTATTATAAACGTAACCAACAAGGTAACTTACCTCTATTGGATATAATCGTTAAAATAACGATTTTTATTTTATTTAAATTAAACAACTGTTTAATTTAAACAATAAAAATAAATATTTAGCAAACAACCATCAATCAATCAATAAATAGCAAATATAGCATGCAAATAATAAAACCTAACTTATAATAAGTATAAGTGGGATACTGAGTGAATTTAACTCACCTTGGTTTTGTTTGTTGTTAAACAATTCAATTTAATTAAATTAAATAGGATTTTAATTTAACTAAATATTCTAGCTCCTTCCGGCTTCATCCGTTCCAATCCCACAATGTAGCGCTCCTCCATCCGATCCTAACGCCACTTGGTTTGTTAATTCTGATAAATCACGCACAAGTTATAAATAATATAAGTTTACAGTTTAATTACAATAATTAATTTCTTAATTAATTAACTAAATTACTTTGTTAATGTAATCCGTATCCCGACTTCTTCTTTTCCTACTTCTATTTAAAATCGCGATTGTAATTCCAGAACGAATGACCAGACCTATCATAATTTAAATATTTTTCAATATTACCTAAATTAATAAGATGATAACTCACTTTAATCCTGCAATATATATATATACACACATTACTATATATATAGCTATTTAGTCGATCACGTTAAAACAATTAGGCACGTTGAATTGAACGTTGAATTAAATCAGTTCTTTCCATTCTTACCAGCTACTGCATGTGGCGCCTACCCCATCCAAACCATTCCCGTTCCTTTAATCTGCATGCGCCATATCTTTCAAAAAAAATTCATAACTAAGCCTAACTGACCCAAAGCCCATGTCTTCATATAGGCCACGCAACACAAATCTGCACGCACAGCAATTGTTTCTTCCCCATCCTACTTTCGATCAGCCTCAAGAACAAACCCGCACCACTTATCCTTCTTTCCTAATAACCTTGTCCACATTAGATCAACTTTACCTAGGAAATACAAGCATCGCAATCTCCCTTCTTTCTCATTTTTTTTCATTTCTATTTGCTCTTCATGTCTACTGCTTGAACCTCCATACAAAATAAAAAGTAACTCAACTTTCCTTTCCAACATATGTCTTCCAGTAACGCAATTTTGCTTCCCGTCCCTTTATATACTTCTCTTTTCGCTTTGCATTATTCCAATAGTGTCTCACTCATAGCTCCATACAACACGCCACCATCTTCAACACTCAACGCCATCGCTCCCTCATGTTAGCACACGCACACCGAACCCCTCCCCATCTCATGCACTTGTTGCTCCTCATTCACTACACATACTTCCTTTATTTCTACCCTTCCTATGTAATTGATGTTACCATGCAACCCCCTTTGCCTTTCTCCCCATGCAGCACTTTCAACCTCCCCATATCCTTATACTACACCACTTCTCTCGCACGTTGTTTATCCTGCATCCGCTAACCTCCTGGCATACGCACAACCCCCTTCACCGAACATAACAACCCATCACACAGAAATACACGCGCCTCATCCACGGAACGCACCACTGTTTACTAATCACCATAATGCTGTCATGACCATCCATTTGAGTGCTGCCTTACCACTGTCGGAGCACCACCGCATGCAACTATACCCTATCGCTGCACCCACTGAAGTCCGCCCTTCCTCTGACACTACCGGCTAGCCTAAAAGGTTGGAAAGCTTGAAATTTCATGGTAAGGGTGGCTTACGGTTTAACTTGAAGAAACGGAGCTCGTGAGTTATTTTTTGGAAATGAAAGTTTTGTTTTAATTTTGCTAATGATAATGGGTTTTCATGGTTAATTTTATAAAGAGATCAATCGGCTTTGCTTGTGCTGGAGAAAACGAACAGGGGGTTGAAAGTATGCCTTTAAAACACTAAGCTGAGAGTTATTTTTGAAGAGCAGAAAACAAAGAAGAGAGGACGGTGCCTGTATTTATAGAAATGGAAGGCTTGGCACCTACATAATTTTCTATAAGCCTGTACATAGATGGTAGGATAGGTGTTGATGTAAAAATACATTGATCTCAAATATTCTTGGACATGAAGCTTCGTACGTTTACACTGCTGAATGATCGAAATTTGCATGTGGAGTAGTCTGCACATTGTAGGTAGGCGTGTACCTGATGACTCATTCTGTTATGGATGTGCTATATGGATTTGACAAAGGGTGTTGGTACTTTGTACGTTGTCACCTGGTATGCTATTTCTTCTTTACGAAGTCTGGTAGGTCTTGTGTCTATGGTTATAAAATGTAGAATAGGGTAGAGCTTTTATTTTGGAAGAAATGACGTGTGCGTTTATTTCATGTATAGATTGGTCAATGTTTGTCATGTTTTTAGGTAGGAAAATACTATAATCTTTTTTCTTAAGGGTGAAGCATTGGGTAAGTACCTATCAGGGTAGATCGGCTTGAAAGGAAATGGATTTGACCATTTAGTTTAATTCGATTTAATACGTTTTCTTTTAGATGGTTATTAATTTTACCGTTAACTATTCTTGTCCGTTTTATATTCGCATAGTCACATAAGAACTTTAAACAAAATAAAAATGGTCACACTGTTATGTCCTGGCGTTACGGTTCCATAAAATTTAATTTCCTTAAATACTGTCTTTGTTTGCACAAAACAAAAGACTAATATATTTATCGGTTCACGTTTAAATTTCGTCTACCGACAAAATAACTCCAGTTGGCTTCAAATTGGGAATATAGCAGTAACTAGTGATACGTATTCCAATAAAATTTGTTTCATCGGAAATGGAGGTCACTTGGAAAAACAAATATTTTTAACACTTATATAATATCAGTATAATATTATATATTAAATCCAAAATAATTAAATTTTTTGGAGGAAGACGGGTGTCCAAAAAAAATAATTTTTTTTATTATTATCGAATTTCCCCAATAAAATAATTTATTACTCCCAATTAAACCAATATAGAATTACCACTCAATATTGATATTTTCGAATTAAACGATATCAAAATATATAGACTTTCTTTTAAATAAATTAAATAAACGTTATAATTTATAAACGATTTTCATAGCGACTATTTCAAAATTTTATTTGGACATAGCTTACAAGATATAAGCTAAAATCCCGATTTTTCTTTTTCATTAGAAATTTAAACAATTAGATTACAACGTTTCTTGTTTCACAGAATTCCGACTTAAAACGGATTCTATATATTCAATTGAAGTTCAATACCCAATATTACGAATTACTGTGGCGTTACATGCTCGTTTTAATATAATTATAATCATAAACGTTAGAACGTCGTTTAACAAACGAATTCAATATTAAAAATCCATAAATAATCTAAATAAAATATTTAAAATGAATTTAAATATTTGAATTCAAATAGCTAAAAAATCTGGGTCGTTACATTCTTCCCCCTTTAATAGAATTTCGTCCCCGAAATTACTAAGTAAAGAAGAATGTTCCAAACTCAACTATTATAAAAATAATTATATTAAAATATTATCATAATAATTTAAGTCTAAAAAAATTTATGAAAAGATCACCAGCATTTCCTCTGTATTGTTCGATATAACAAGTACAACTGCCACTTCGAGCCTCACATCGATCAAAAGAAAACAAAGTCAAGCAGCAATCCAACTCCGGGGTATAAAATCAATTACCAAAATCAATATAATTAAGGTTCACCTATTTGTCGGGCAAATCAAACTCTAATCACCAAGCAAAGCACTATCTGCTCTTTCTTTTTCCATCCCGCACTAATCTCAATATATTGCAAATAACAGATACAAGGTTAAATTGTTTTATTTTATTCAATACGTGATTTTATTCTCATTCATTATTTTGGAATTTACTTTCTTGATTTTCAATCCATTTCTACTGATGAATTTTTATTATCTAACCAATATATGATCCAACAAACAAACAATCAATGGTCAACACAACCAATTTATTCCATTTTTCTTTCAAATTTATTTAACTTAGTTAAAGTTAAATTCTAATTAATTTAGTTATATATATAAACTCTTACTCACAAATTCCATATTAAAAATTTTCTTCTGTTTTAATTAAACCCTTCATATTTACAATTTCATTTGAATTCTCATTCAAATCAATCAGACAATTCAATATCAACAATTTGATAAAATTATTTCATTTCTATACAAAAATAGAATTTGGGCAAATTAATTTCATCTACCCTCTTTACAAAAACACTATTGTGTTATTTGCCAGTTCAACTAGAACCGATCAAAAAACACAATACAAAACATTCGTATATATAAAATTTACAAATACGTTCTCTCATATATATACACTTAACTCAATCTAGGGTATTACTAACCCAATCATTATCGAGTTATACCACAGAGCTAAGGTTATTACTAAACCATTGCTCTGATACCACTGTAACGACCTGGGAAGATTCGAGCCCGAATTCCAACAATAATACAGATACTGTATCACTTATCAGAACCCAAGTATCGAAAAGACAAATAGTTAATAGAAAGAAGTTAGAGGGTGATATAAGAAAGAAAGAAATATTAGAATAGAAGAGTAAGAAGAAGAATACAAAACATATTTAGAGTCTCACATCACAGCAGAACAAAATATAATACAGAAATAATCTTTATAGAGAGCTTGAAAACTTACAAATTTTCAGAGTATAATAGAACACCTGGACAATTACAAATATTTGTCCTCATATACAACACACAGCGGAATAAATACAAGATATCATACGTCTGGACTTCTCTAGCTCGTCTCCAAACTTCACATCATCCAATAACCTAAACCTGTACAACCCGGTCTAACCCGAGTATTACAAATACACGGATCAGTCTGGTGAACCAGAGTGAGAAAAACTCCCTAAGTTTATGGGTAACATCCAACTTGATTTTAAAGTTAAAATATTTTCGAAAGAAAGGATAATCGTAAGACAAAATCCACACATAAATACGGACGGTTTTTACCTTACGATAACCCAAATCATTTTTGAAATCAATACTGTAATGATATTATACTAGTGTTTAAATACAAATAGATATCAATCTAGCAGAACGCTTGCATCTCACGCTCTACATATATAGTATACAATCAAAACCGTGGGCGCTTATTGGAGAATGGATTTCCATGGCAAGGTATGGGCAACCACCTTTCCGACAGTGTATCTCTAGAGAGGAATACACCGAGTTCAACAAGAACATTTTGCAACTCAGGCTAAACATGACCGGCCATTCACTTAACCTTGAAAGTTCCGAATATATTATCACCTACGGTTGCTAGCAACATAACCATTCCTGGGAGATACAAAAGAGAAAAGAAAACAAATACGAATATTCTCTAGATGGTGATCGAATACACCCTAATGGGGGCGACCCACATAGCCATGCGACCTACCCGATTTTTACCATTCTCGGTTGATGAGGCTAGAAGTAAGCATATTCTTCAGCATAGCATGTCTCTATCCACTTTGAATGCCACATTGTCAAATATATCAAAATCACTAATTGACGTCCACAACAATACATTACGTGTTAGCTAAAAGAAGTTTCCTTCTCTGCCTCCACTCTTGGTACAGTTGAAGAAATCAATGTATGTGAACTTTTTGGAAATACTCTGTCAGACATTCATCCATACACGTCATCCTAGAACAGGATGAACCGAAGGCACCCTCCTACCACATCCTATATAGGTACCACCCCAAGGATTGGTAGCGAGTAGTCCTTGCAATCCGTAAATTTCAACTACGATAGAATCACAGTATATCTCTAGGGATCAGCCAGTTATTTTAAGTAATCCTACAATTTTATGAAGATCCGCGGTCTTCATTTTCTCCATTTTGAAAACAATCATCATCGCTTATCCTTTCAAAGTAACTCACTCTAAACTCGTCTCTTTACTTTGAAATATCGTTATATTTTCATAACACCTTTTATTACCTTGATTATGAAAAATATCATTTCATATTCTCCAGTCATTTTATTTCCGTTACCTTGAAAATATCAATACCTATATCTCCTCAAATCCTTTTATTTCCTTTATAATGAATTCCCATCATATCTATCCTCACATACTTCAAATAATGTCACATTATTATTTGTCATAATAAATCACTTCTAACATATTTACTATTACAACTAATATCATCATTTGATAATCTTTAAGTTGTTCAAGTTGGGATATTTTAATTATCTCTCAGACCTTGATCAACAAAATTCTTATCTCAAGATAAATATGAATTGTAATTCAAAATCCCATATTCATTCTAATACCAACGAATACAACTTCAATATTTTATTTACAATATAGTTTTTTTAAAACCTTTATACTTTTGGAAACTCCTTTCCAAATATCTATTATTACAAAATTCATTGATTTAGTAGATGATTAATAAAACATCAACTTTTAAACCATAACTTCTTTAAATTATTTGCTTCATTATCTGGATTTTTATTACAAATCCTATTACTCAACCCTTTAGCCAATTCAATTACAGGAATCCTTTTTCTAACCCTTTCCATCATTCATTCTGGGAAATCGTATTTTAAATCTCATATATTTCACTTAATACCATTATTAATTAACGTTAATTTAAAATTAACACTTTAAATTCCCATCTCTTTTTATAAACTTGTTTATACAAAATTGGTTTAATATGAAACCCTTTTTTCATCCTGATTTCCTTTACTTAATTCGATATTAAGTAAACTTTATTTTAAGCTTATCTCATTCGCTTAAAATTCGCTTATAACTTAATTTACCATACTCGGTGTAATGGTAAACCCATTGATAAACTCACTTTAAAATCCAATTATATTCATTACTTCTTCGATTACTTAAAAATAATCAATCTTAGTTATTATTTGTTACATAATTCATTGCCCACTTGTTTAACAATTCTAGTAATATAAGGATTTGCTTTATCAATCATTTAATAGTTAAGATGAGGCACGTGCGTCTCACATGGCATAATTCATTTAACAACTAAGATGAGGCGTGCACGTCGCACACGGTAGATTTTGTTAATTCATTTAAGAATTAAGATGAGGCGTGTGCGTCGCACACGACAACTTTTGGTAAATCATTTAACAATTAAGATCAAGCGTGTGCGTCACACACGGAAGATTTTGATAAAGCATTCTTTATAAAACGATGTACAATTTAGGCCATCTACTGCCCATTTATCAACCAATATTTCTCATCTGTTAATACCAAGGGTTCAACAGTCAATAATCAATCCATCATCCAATCATATTTATCAAACAGTACTGGTAATATAACAAAAAAATAAACAATAAATATGAGAAATCTGGTTAGATTCCTCCAACCTGTTCTTCCCTGTATTCAATTGATTAATTCAATACGACCATTTACAATCGATATGAATAATTAATTCAACTAGTAACGGTCAACGAACAACAATTCAACCGTCCAATTCTATTTTAAACATTTATATTATTATAAACGTAACCAACAAGGTAAGTTACTTCTATTGGATATAATCATTAAAATAACGATTTTTATTTTATTTAAATTAAACAACTGTTTAATTTAAACAATGTATTTAGCAAACAACCATCAATCAATCAATAAATAGCAAATATAACATGCAAACAATAAAACCCGACTTATAATAAGTATAAGTGGGATACTGAGTGAGTTTAACTCACCATGGTTTTGTTTGTTGTTAAACGATTCAATTTAATTAAATTAAATAGGAGTTTAATTTAACTAATTATTCTAGCTCCTTCCGGCTTCGTCTGTTCCAATCCCACAATGTAGCGCTCCTCCATATGGACCCAACGCCACTTGGTTTGTTAATTCTGATAAATCACACACAAGTTATAAATAATATAAGTTTACGGTTTAATCACAATAATTAATTTCTTAATTAATTAACTAAATTACTTTGTTAATGTAATCCGTATCCCGACTTCTTCTTTTCCTACTTCTGTTTAAAATCGCGATTGTAATTCTAGAATGAATGACCAGACCTGTCGTAATTTAAATATTTTTCATTATCACTTAAATTAATAAGATGATAACTCACTTTAACCATGCAATATATATACGTTACTATATATATAGCTATTTAGTCGGTCACGTTAAAACAATTAGGCACGTTGAATTGAATGTTGAATTAAATCAGTTCTTTCCATTCTTACCCGCTACTGCATGTGGCGCCTACCCCATCCAAACCATTCCCGTTCCTTTAATCTGCATACGCCATTTCTTTTATTTTTTTTTAATAACCAAGCCCAACTGACCCAAAGCCCATGTCTTCATATAGGCCATGCAACACAAATCTGCACGCATAACAATTGTTTCTTCCCCATCCAACTTTCGATCAGCCTCAAGAACAAACCCGCACCACTTATCCTTCTTCCCTAATAACCTTGTCCACGTCAGATCCACTTTACCCAGGAAATACAAGCATCGCGATCTCCTTTCTTTCTCCTTTTTTTTTCATTTCTATTTGTTCCTTATGTCTACTGCTTGAACCTCCATACAAAATAAAAAGTAACTCAACTTTCCTCTCCAACATATGTCTTCCAGTAACGCAATTTTGCTTCCATCCCTTTATATACTTTTCGTTTTGCATTATCCCAATAGTGTCTCACTCCTAGCTCCATACAACATGCCTCCATCTTCAACACTAAACGCCATCGCTCCCCCATATCAACACATGCACACCGAAACCCTCCCCATCTCATGCACTTGCTGCTCCTCAAACACTACACATACTTCCTTCATTTCTACCCTTCCCATGCAATTGCTGTTACCATATAACCCGCTTTGCATTTCTCCCCATGCAGCACTTTCAACCTCCCCATATCCTTATACTACACCACTTAGACGTGTCAAAAGGGTGAGTAGGGTCATATAAGGGTCAACTAAAATTTGACCCTATCCTTTAGCTACATATAATAACTTGACCCTTTATAACTTTCTGGATTGAAGGGTTAACCCATTACAACCCTTATAACCCTTATAACACTAATAGTAAATGAAAGTTTTTAAATTTAATTTATTTAATAAAAACAAATGCAATTTTTTTTTTATTTTCAAAATATTCCATAAAATTTTGAACTTTCAAAATTTGAAATTCAAGTGTCGAATTATTCGAAAATAAAAGTTAATAAAAGAATTATTCGAAAATAAAAAAAATTAAAGTTAAAAAAGCCAAAATTACGAAAATATACTTCATGTTGAAAAAAGAGCAAAAAATAAAATAAATTTTAAAAATCCAGAAAATTACTAAATGAAAAGTAAAAAAAAGAATTATTTTAAAATAACGATTTTTAAAGCTAAAATTACGAAAATACCCTTCATTTTGAAAAAAGTGAAAAAAACAAATAAATTTCAAAAAATCCAGAAAATTACGAATTGAAAAGTTAAAAAAGAATTATTTTACAATAACGATTTTTAAAGCAAAAAATGCTAAAATTACGAAAATACCCTTCATTTTGAAAAAAGTGAAAAAAACAAATAAATTTCAAAAAATCCAGAAAATTACGAAATGAAAAGATAAAAAAGAATTATTTTACAATAATGATTTTTAAAGCTAAAAATGCTAAAATTACGAAAATATCCTTCATTTTGAAAAAAGTGAAAAAAATAAATAAATTTCAAAAAATCCAGAAAATTACGAAATGAAAATTAAAAAAAGAATTATTTTAAATAACGATTTTTAAAGCTAAAAATGCTAAAATTACCAAAAAACCCTTCATTTTGAAAAAAAGTGAAAAAAGTAAATAAATTTCAAAAAATCCAGAAAATTACGAAATGAAAAGTAAAAAAATAATTATTTGAAAATTATGATTTTTAAAGCTAGATATGCCAAAATTACGAAAATAAAGGGTATTTCATTTTGTAATTTTTGCCAAACTTGTAACAAAATTTACTTTTTCCAAAATAAAAGGTATTTTCGAAATTTTTAGCTTTAAAAATCGTTATTTTAAAATAATTCTTTTTTTACTTTTAATTCAGTAATTTTCTGGATTTTTTAAATTCTATTTTGTTTTTTTCACTTTTTTCAACATGAAGGGTATTTTCGTAATTTTGGCCTTTTTGAGTTTAAAAATTATTGTTTTCAAATAATTCTTTTATTACTTTTCATTTCATAATTTTCTGTATTTTTTGAATTTTCCCACATTTTCCTATATGAAGGGTATTTTCCTAATTTTTACATTTTTAGCTTTAAAAGTCGTAATTTTCGAATAATTCTTTTTTTACTTCTCATTTCGTAATTTTCTGGATTTTTTGAAATTTATTTATTTTTTTCACTTTTTTCAAAATAATGGGTATTTTCGTAATTTTAGCATTTTTAGCTTTAAAAATCGTTATTGTAAAATAATTCTTTTTTTACTTTTCATTTCGTAATTTTCTGGATTTTTTTATTTTTTTCACTTTTTTCAAAATGAAGGGTATTTTCGTAATTTTAGCATTTTTAGCTTTAAAAATCGTTATTGTAAATTAATTCTTTTTTAACTTTTCATTTCGTAATTTTATGGATTTTTTGAAATTTATTTGTTTTTTTTCACTTTTTTCAAAATGAAGGGCATTTTTGTAATTTTGGTCCTTTTAGCTTTAAAATTCATTGTTTTCGAATACATCATTTTTTTTTCATAAGTTTCTAGATTTTTTGAAAATTTTTCGTTTTTTTTCCACTTTTTTCAAAATAAAGAGTATTTTCGTAATTTTGACATTTTGACATTTAAAAATCGTTATTTTAAAGTATTACTTTTTTACTATTTGGGTAAGTGGGTTACCCATTTGTAACCCTTTTAAAAATGACTCAACCCATTTATGACCCATTTAATAAAAAAGTATAAAAGGGTTGACCCAATAGGGTTGTAATTAGGGTAAAGTGGGTTGGGTAAAAGGGTAGGTCATATTTTGACAGGTCTAACACCACTTCTTTCGCATGATGTCTTTCCTGCATCCGCCGACCTCCTGGCATACGCAACACCCCCTCCACCAAATAGGACAACTCACCACATAGAAATACACACGCCTCATCCACGGAACGCACCACTATTTACTAATCACCATGTTGCTGTCATGACCATCCATTTGAGTGCCGCCTCACTACTGTCGGAGCACCACCGCATGCAACTACACCCTATCGATGCACCCACTGATGTTCGCCCTTCGTCTGACACTACCGGCTAGCTTGAAAGGTTGGGAAGCTTGAAATTTCAAGGTAAGGGTGGCTTACGGTTTAACTTGCAGATTCGAAGCTCGCGAGTTTTTATTCTGGAAATGGAAAGTTTTGTTTTAATTTTGCTAACGATAATGGGTTTTCATGGTTAGTTTTATGAAGAGATTAATCGGCTTTGCTTATGCTAGAGAAAACGAAAAGGAGGTTGGAAGTATGCCTTTAAACACTAAGCTGAGAGTTATTTTTGAAGAGCAGAAAACAAAGAAGAGAGGACGGTGCCTATATTTATAGAAATGGAAGGCTTAGCACCCACGTAATTTTCTATAGGCCTGTACATAGATGGTAGGATAGGTGTTGATGTGAAAATACATTGATCTCAAATATGCTTGGACATGAAGCTTCGTACGTTTACATTGCTGAGTGATTGAAATTTGCATCTGGAGTAGTCTGTACATTATAGGTAGGCGTGTACCTGATGACTCATTCTGTTAGGCATGCGCCATATGGATTTGACAAAGGGTGTTGGTACTTTGTACGTTGTCACCTGTTATGCTATTTCTTCTTTACGAAGTCTGGTAGGTCTTGTGTCTATGGTTATAAAATGTAGAATAGGGTAGAGCTTTTATTTGGGAAGAAATGATGTGTGCATTTGTTTTATGTATAGATTGGTCAATGTGTGTCATGTTTTTAGGTAGGAAAGTACTGTAATCTTTTTTCTTAAGGGTGAAGCATCGGATAGGTACCTATCAGGGTAGATCGGCTTGAAAGGAAATGGATTTGACCACTTAGTTTAATTCGATTTAATACGTTTTCTTTTATATGGTTATTAATTTTACCGTTAACTATTCTTGACCGTTTTATATTCGCATAGTCACATACGAACTCTAAACACAATGAAAATGGTTACACTGTTATGTCCTGACGTTACGGTTCCATAAAATTTAATTTCCTTAAATACTGTCTTTGTCTGCACAAAACAAAATATCAATATATTTACCAGTTCACGTTTAAATTTCGTCTGCGACAAAATAACTCCAATTGACTTCAAATTGGAAATATAGCAATAACTAGCGATACGTATTCCAATAAAATGTTATTCGTTGGAAACGGAGGTAGTTTGGAAAAACAAATATTTTTAGCACTTATATAATATCCGTATAATATTATATATTAAATCCAAATTAATTAAATTAACTAATAATAAATTATTATTATCGAATTTCCCAATAAAATAATTTATCACTCCCAATTAAACCAATATAGAATTACCACTCGATGTTGATATTTTCGAGTTAAACGATTTCAAAATATATAGACTTTCTTTTAAATAAATTAAAGAAAATTTATAATTTATAAACGATTTTCATAGCGACTATTTCAATATTTGATTTGGACATTACTTACAAGATATAAGCTGAAATCTTGATTTTTCTTTTTCATTAGAAAATTATAAACAATTAGATTACAACGTTTCTTGTTTCACAGAATTCCGACTTAAAACGGATTATGTATATTCAATTGAAGTTCAAAACCCAAAATTACGAACTACCGCGGCGTTATACGCTCGTTTTAATATAATTATAATTATAAATGTTAGAACGTCGTTTAACAAATGAATTCAATATTAAAAATCCATAAACAATTCAAATAAAATATTTAAAATGAATTTAAATATTCGAATTCAAATAGTTGAAAAATCCGGGTTGTTACAAGATAAGATTAAGAACACCTCAAACATAGTAGCACCCCTGTAGCCCTCTTGATTTCAACCACACATTCTTGTTTCTCTCTCTTCCCATTAATTCTCTCTCTACACCACGAATTATTTAATTAGAAATACGTGGTTATCACTGAGGTGTAAAAGCTGTGCCACGAAAGAGGGATGCCATATAATCCATATATACATATACAAGATTTGATCAAGAGCTCCCCCCAAAAGTACAGTGCTTCTTTAATCCTTTGATTTTCATCACACATTCTGGTTCCCTCTCCTCCCACTAACCCTCTCTCCACCTATTAACTTATTTTATTATAAACGAGTGATCACATTCATGTGCAAAGGGGTGCTACAAAAATATGGGTGTCCTAGAACCCTTATATATGTATGTATGTATGTATGTATGTATATATATATATATATATATATATATATATATGAGCAACGTTCAAAAGCACTCAAAAATGGAGCACCCTCTTTGGTAGGACTGTCAATGGGTCATGTCGGGTTCGAGCTTGGTCAAATTGGGTTCAGTTTGATTTATAAACAGATCGGGCCAACCTGTTTACTAAACTGGTCATTTTTTCCCAACCCTAACCCAACCTATTTATAAACGGGTTGAACTAAGCGGGTCGTGTCGGGTTTACCTATTTGACCCACTGACAAATATAACCCACTTATATAAACAACAAAGAACCAAATCACCAACAGGCAGCGCTATTATACAACCACCAATAGGCAGCAAGTTACAAAACCACCAATAGGCAACACATATATAAAACATGAAATCACCATATCCAAAAATCATTCTCGATACATAAGAATATATGATATGAGCATACTACATCCATAAAATACTAACTGTATAGAAGAGATATAGTTATTATAAGTAAAATATAAATAGCAACATACAAGAAGTAAAATATTACAGTTTACCAAGAATGCATGAGCACACTGATTACAATCGGTTTGGCGAGTCAAAATCGGGTTAGCAGGTCAACTCTTAACCCACCTGTTTATAAACATGTCAAATTCAGGTTGACCCGAAAATGACCCGCCAACTAAACAAGTCGAGTTAACCTGCTAATTTTTGTGCGGGTTTCGGGTCGTATAGGAAACTGACAACCCTAATATTTGGACTCTCTATTTCCATCACTCATTTATAGTAAAATAAGCAAGGGGGAAGGGGAGAGAGTTAAGCATCTAAACTGACTCCTCATGTTTTCAGCGACAGAATGGAAAATAATTATTCCAACACCTCCAGCAATAAGAAGTTAAATATACTCCCAACGTATACAAGGATACTGCAGCGAAAAGACTTATGAAATCGACCAATCGAATTGGAATTCTATGTACAAATAAGGAAGAAATGTTAATACTCTTGTGATAACCTGAATTTCGGTACCCTTTGCATCGACCAAATATAACACAAGTCCAACCCAAAGAACACTAAAACTCGGATTTCGAAGAAAGAGATTAGAGGATGAGAAAAGATAAGATAGAAAAGTTAGAATAGAAGAAAAAGAAGAACATACAACGGAATCAGAGTAAACATGAATCTCACGGCGGAATGAATAAAATATAATAGATATATAATCACTTTTGAAATACAAACTAAATTTGAACTTATATACATCATCAGAGCATAATACATATACAATACAGCGGAAATATACATTATATATCTAAAGTTGAGGCCTCCTGCTTCAAGCTCCTTTAGAAAAACTATAAAATCCCGAACTACTTGACTACCCGTACAAATTTTGGCACCCAAGAGTTTAGGGAAAACATAAAAAAAAAATAAACTTTGAGTCAGTCATGAGACCGATGTGAGTAAACGATGTTAAAACAGCTTGATTAATAAAGGATATCTCATAAGACCACGCCGTAAAAACGAAATGGGTTTTTGCCTTATGAAAATCCCAAGTACTTAGTTTAACCTTTCAAAATTCTTTTTGAAAGAAAAGATAATCGTAATACCAATCCACACATAAACATGGATGGTTTTTACCTTACGATAATCGAAAATATCTTTGTATCAAACTCTTCTGATATTATAATAGCGTCTAAATCAAATAAATAGCAATCTAGCAGAACGCTTCCATATCACGCTCTACATACATAGCATACAATCAAAATGATTAGCGCTAATTGGATAATGGATTTCCAACTATGATAT
This sequence comes from Allium sativum, assembly GCA_030737875.1. Lineage (NCBI taxonomy): Eukaryota > Viridiplantae > Streptophyta > Magnoliopsida > Asparagales > Amaryllidaceae > Allium > Allium sativum. The sequence continues at coordinate 323,521,786 of CM060920.1, read as the reverse complement.
GGAACCACCTTCTGATAGTGTATCTCTAGAGAAGAATACGCTGGGTTCAACAAGATTATCTTGCAACTCGGTCACACATGATAGATCACTCATTTCACTTGAGTATATCGAATATATTGTCACCTTACGGTTGGTACCAACATAACCGTTTCCTGGGATACAGAAGCGAAAGAAAAACAAATAGAAATTTCTTTAGATGGTGACAATATGCCCAGATAGGAGCGACCCACATAGCCATGCTGCCTGCCTGATTTTTGTTTATTGTCGGTTGTGGAACTTGAGGTCTAAACTTACCTTTAGATATATCACGTCTTCATTCACTTTGAATGCCACATCGTCAAACCTATCAATAACACCAATTTGATTTCCCCAATACCATGGGTATAAAGATAATAGAAACGAATTCCTCTGCCACCAAACATAGTTTGAAGAGATCAATCGTATGATCTGCTAGGTATACTCTATTAGACACTCATCCATACAAGTTGTCCAGGGACTGGATGAACCAGAGGCACTATCCTGTAAACCTATCTTAGGCAATTTCTACCTAGGATTCACATAACAACCCTAGCATAAACTTTGTCTTCAATGGTCTTAAATAATATCTGACTAGCAAGGTATAAATCATATCAAAGTGGAATTTGAATTCCAGTCTCTTCGAAACGACAACGATAGAAATGGTCCAGACTTGATAATCGGTTGTTGAACTATCAAATATAAAATAAATATAATAAAATAAATAGATTTGTTTCCATTAGATCGACTAAGCTTTATTTAAGTAATATTTGATTATTTAAATTCGAATATCAACTTATATACTTATTTGAAACATAAGTATTACTTAACTTATAAACATTACGTGGTAATCTCACTCTTGAATATACATTTTCAAAGTTGAAAGCAATATTCAACTCTAACACTCATTTCGAACATAAACTAATACTATCTATCGGATAATCGTGAAATCGTTCAAGTTGGGGTATTTTAGTTACCTCTCAGACCTTGATTCGAAATAATTCTTATCGTTAAGATTTGAAGAAGTTCGATATCCAAAATATTCGACGAACCAAAATTTGTAAATTCATTTTATTTTCAAACCATTTCAAAACGACATTGTTGTTTTAAAAATATTCATCAAGTTAACTTGAATATTAAAACCAAGGGAAATAAATCGACTTAATCCTTCATCCATTTATTATTAAATTACCTTTAAAACTTACTTAATTAAGAGATTAATTAAGTCAAAACATTTTTACTAGATAATTTGTCCAATATTAACTTCTCTATTTAATTACACAATTATCTTACCAAAATCCATTAATTAAAATATTAATTAACTTAAAAACATTTCTATGATTACAATTATTTGTTAAAAGCTATTTTCATTAAACTGATCAAAGACTAATTAATTTAATAACCCATTTTCATTTAAAACAGTTGATAAATCAACCTAAAACAATCTGATTAACTAGTTACACTTAATCTTCCATTTTTAAATTAATAAATAATATAATTAATTTAAATTAATCATCTTCAATTGTTACTTGAAACAATTATTCAAACTATTAACAGCTTAAGTTAATTTCTGATTTACTTTACAGAAAATATTACTTAACAGTCCCAATGGCATATGGCAGTTCTTTAATAGACGACATTCAAAATGTTAACCAAATTTACACAAACAACAATGTACATACTATTCAATATTATCAATTGAAATAGAACATCTCAACAACATATATTTACTGATAAAATATATCAGCCAATATAATAGCACAACAGTGTTTATTCCTGCTAGTAGGGTATCCAAATAATTCAGTTAATTCAATTTATAGTGGAACGATGTTTATTTCCACTAATGAATGTCAATATATTATGGTTAACGTAATTAAATAACCTAATTAACTAAATAGTTAATTGAAAAAACAATTCAAAATTACTTAATTTACAGATCGTTACTAATCAATTATTACAAGTTGTGTTTTAATTTAGTTCAATGACTAAATCTATATTTGATAAATTTAAATTGAAGTTACTTAATAAATCAAATCATTTTAAATTGGATTTTTTAGAACTCGATAGCCATGTTGAGTTATACACTATTGTTCGACTCAACTACACACCCATGAACCAAAATTTATTTAACCATTTGTTCTTGATCTTACCTATATCTATTTACATTACTGTATATGAAATATCTATATTCTATTTCTGTTTAAATTCTTAACTTAGAATATTGTTTTCTCTTTAAAGAAAAAAGGGGGGCCAAGCCCAGTGGACACCTATACGCACTAACCATGTTATTAAACTCAATAACTCTTCCCACTTCAATTCTTGTGCCCACCCCATTTTCCTCTTTATTATGCAGCTTACCATTTCTTCATCCCCATCTCTATTGCTACTGCTTCCCTCATTCTTTCCTTTCTTCACTTCTGCACGAGTTCGAATAGCCATGTGGTTGAATCCATCAGCCTAGCATAATCACGCAACTCCTCCCTCTCTTCTTTTTTCTATTTCTTCCATCTCCTTCATGTTGTCTCATCTCGGGTTTCTTATTCAACATGCACGCTATGTACATATCCCATCGCCCCGACCACACTACACCAAAACAGGGGATTCCCAACAAGTATAAGTGTTACAAATAGTTTTTTAACACTTCTAAGTGTTACCAATGACATGTGAGGAATTATCCAGCCATATTTGTAACACTTATAAGTGTTGCAAACAGAATAATTGCTAACACTTATAAATGTTGGAACCATAAGATATTGTAACACTTATAAGTGTTACAAACATATTCATCGTTAACTCTTGTATACGTTGGAACCGTAAGATATGGTAACACTTGTAAGTGTTACAAACATATTCATTGCTAACACTTATAAACGTTGGAACCATAAGATATAATAACACTTATAAATGTCAGTATCATAATCCTACTAACACTTATAAATGCTGGCATACATAAGTTGCTAATACTTATAAATGAGTATAACATGTTTTAATGATTTCCAATCACATATATAATTCAACATATCAATTCAATGTAAGATTTGGCACACTTTCATATTTCAAATTCAACAATGTCACATTTGCATAATGCTCAAATATGCGCTGCATGCTTCCAATTTTAAAATACCATAATATCAAGTTCAAATTATAAAAAGCAATACAAAGTTTTACTAAAGGTACATAGAATTTTAGATACTACGAAGGCGAAATGTGGACCATATCACGAAAATCTTCCTTCTTATTCTTGTTGGCAATTGCTTTTGAAGCTTGTATCATCTTTACTTGCTTTACAGAAGAAGTGAAGCTAATTGCATAACAATAATTTTTCTTTTTATCAGAACCAAAAACTTTAGAGAAAGGATCATTGTGAAAGTCACACATATTTGCTTTCTCGTTGCCATTACATTCCAAATTCTGTTTTTTTCCTCTTTCTCCTCAGGTGCCTACAAAATATAAATGCACTCATTTTTACAAAAATAACAAGTTGCAAAACTGATAAATAAAAGTGCGTTTGTAAACAAACTTAGTCGTAGACTCAGTTTGCAAAAACTGAGTTACTGCGACTTAGTTCGCACAAACAGAGTCGGTAAGCCGCTCAGTTTCGCTGCGAACTGAGTCGCAGCCACTCAGTTTCCCAAAGCTAGAAACTCAGCAGCCAGATACTCAGGTGTCTAAACTTGAAAGCAGTTGTAAGAAGAAGAGACATTACACCGATTAATACCATACAACTTTTTATGTCTAACAAGTAATATACAAATGATGTAAAGTTATTTTTCCACACAGTAAAGAAAACGTGTACAATGCATTAAACACAACACACATAATTGGGAAACCTCAGCGACCAAATCCTCAAGTGTCTAAACTTCGAAAAAGTTGTAAGAAGAAGAGTCGTTACACCTATTAATACCATAAAACTTTTTGTGTCTCACAAGTGATATGCAAATGATGTAAAGCTATTTGCCACACAGGAAGAAAATGTGAATAATGCATTAAACACGACATAGTAATTGGGAGAGATGCAAAGTTGAGCATAATCCAAATGAAAAGCAAGATATATTTCAATAATAACTGCGAAATAAAAGTGGATTACTGGAAATATTTAACATGAAGCATCTTTTCCAATTAAGTGTTTAGGGATGCCTTTGCCAGACAAGTATTTAAATAATGTTGAATGTGCAACTGGTTGTAAAAAATAATGGCCACATTTTATAAGCGGGATAGCAACTATTCTCTTTGGTATGCAGGGCTGAATTAATCCATATTACTTGTGGTTTTATCTGGTTACTAGTATATAATATGCCTACAGCAACACTATTAAAACTTAACAACATACATGCTAATTTTCTTGGGAAAGCAAGAGATATAAACTGCATGGGCTAAACTACGCAGAGAAAATGGACCCAGAATGTTTTTTTTTTTTGAGATATAATGGCCTTAAATGTAAATCTAGTTTGGCAATTATGTTTTTCTAATAATATGTGGTGTAAATGGATTCAAAATAAGTAGTGCAACAACACAAATTTCTGGCAAGTTCCAAGTTCAACTCAATAACTATGTCTTGCAAATCCAAACCAGTATTGTCTTATAATTTCCAGACAAAAATGGACCTAGATGTATTTTTTTCTGATTTGCAGTAAGCATGGAAATTAAATTGTAAACCAAAAGATTTACTAGCGTACTTTGCAAACAATCTCGATACTATAAGTTTGACTAATGTGTATTTCTTGAAACCCTTCTTTAAAAGGCTGATGTAGAGTATGACAACAAATTGAGATAATAAACTATAGTAGACAAACTAATACCATCAAGATGACAAAGTTAATATTAACTAATTTTTAATATCATAGCAATACAAAATAATAGGCATCCAGATGTACTGGCACACATAAAAAGCTTTACCAAAGTATATTTTGTATATATTTACACTAATGAGCAATCTTTATGTTGGCAAAAAAACATACAGAGGTTTTTGTTGCGGATGAAATAACTTGTCCAGATTACGTGCTCCTTCCAAATCATTGTTCTTGTAACTTTCACCTCTGGGTTTTTCTTAACCTGCAATAAGAAACATTATTAAACTAACCAGTCAAGGGAAATAATGATAACACCTACAAAATAAAAATTCGATTCATTTTAAGATAAACAATTATAGCGTCTTCATAATAAAATTTCTGATACGTTATTACATTACCCTTAAAAGCTAAAGCCACGAAGGATACTCATCCTGAAGAGATTCACTAGCGAGCGGTCAAGCTGTTGATTTTCATGGTACTTTCAGAGGAGGCGGTGCGGGTAGGGTCATAAGTTTTCTCCTTCTTCTTGCTTTTTCAAAAAGTTAAATGGTTAAGGTTTGAGTCAATCTAGAGAAAAAGGAATGGTCGCATGGAAGTGGAAATTGTAGGTGTAAAACACTTGCAGTGCAATTCTTGGTTGATTCAAAACATTTTGTGTCTACTCCCTCCAATCATATGTAAATGTATATACATATTAGTCAACCTACAAGTGAGAGTTTCAAATAACATTAAACATTTTAGCTGTAACAACCCGCTATTTTAAAGCTTTAAATTCCGATTTAAATCGTATTTATTTTATTTTATTTTGAAAATATTTTATGATTTTCTCGTAACAGGAATTTAAAATTTGAAATATGTCTAATAAGACGTAGCAGTTGTGAAAATTTCATCGGAAAATTTGAATTTTTGTCGGTTGCACATTTTTCAATGCGAAGCTGCGCATAACAGTTCAAAATTTAATGATTTTTAAATCCCTTCGAATCCAGTTCGGACAAATATGAGAAATATTTTATTTCTTGTCAGTAATTCAACAGTGAAATTCGTTTCGTGAAAATCGGACGTTTTTACCTTCGTTTTCCATCAGCATTTTATGTTAAAAGAGGTCCGTAACGCGTTTTTGAACGGAGCATCCTGACACTGTAAGTTATATACCGTTGTATTCGTCTTGTCGATCTGATTTCCACAATATATTCATTTGTCAGTTTCGGTGTTCGATTCGTGCTAAAATTATGAAAAGGTTTGCACAGTTCATTTTTGAAAACGAAGCCATTTGAGTTCAACATATCCCTATTTCGATTTATCATATTTTTCTAATCATTTTGGGTCTGCAAACTTGATCTGCAACCTTCACATGTCCATTCATTCTCAAATTCTTTTTGTAACTTCAACACTTACTTACATGCATGCATTCTTGGTTCATTTTGACTCTGCATTCTTAGTTCATTTGTTAAGCATGCATCACTCCATTAGTTCATTTTCAGTAAGTTGCTCAATATGAAATAATTCAAACCCTTCCCTTCTTTGTATTTGTGTTGAATGCCTCCTATTTCAAATGAAACACATATGGCATGCATATCATTTTTTCATGCCTGACGTAACAGCATGCACCCTTTCCTTTATAGACTTTCACTCTTCCATTCCTTTTCTTTTCCCTTATTTTTGTTTTGTTCCTCTTTATGTTTAAAAACCATGCATGCGCATGTTTGTGGATCTTACAATGTATTCGTTATATATACATTTTAAAAAAAAAGGGTGTTGCTATATAGTATGTATAAAAATAAACTATGTTTCATATTTTTTGTACACATAAATGCATTTCCAAAACAAGAGCCTTATTGCATTTTAATGCATGCGTGACTGCCATATGATAAATATATAACGCATGTTATGTGTGACTGCCATATGCATGAACATGCTTCATTACATCTATTCATTCAACCCCAAAGTACTCCTCCCGTCCTTCTTTTTTCAATTTTCAACATACCTCATGGAGTACCTACGAAATTCTTTAGTCTACCTCATAGAGCCTCTACGAGATTCTTCACTTTACCTCGTAGGGACTCTACGAGATAAGGTAAAGAACCTCGTAGGGGATCTACGAGGTAGATTATAAAATCTCGTAGTGCCCCTACGAAAAAAGGTAAAAATGTCTTTTTTTAATAATACATGAGTAAACTCAGCAAAATACTGAATTCATATTATTTTTTCAGATTTGCCGGTTTTACTCAGCAAATTCTTGATTTCAAATAGAATTTGCTTTGTTTCAATTCTTAACCCTTCTTCCCTTTCCTCGTTTTACTCCCATCTTCACCAATAATTACTTTTCCCCAAAAATCAAAATTTTATCAGCCTTTTTAAAATCCAACCTCCCCAATCGATACTAGTGTCCTTCTAAATTGAAGTCCCAAGCCCTCATCGCTTTCGCCACATCGACCTCTGCAAAACCCTTCGACGCCGCTGCAACCTTCGCCATGTTTTCGTCAAATCTGAGATCCGTAGTTGAACCCTATTTCCCACTGCCGTCGCTTGAAGTTTCGCAACCCGAAATCTGCTGCACGCCACCAATTTGAAGCCACCGTCTCCTACCACTTCGGCCTCCGTTCCACGCAAGCAACCGTCATCAACTAATTGTAAGTTTAACTTACGATTTTACTTATTGCAAGTTGCAAATTTCGTAATTTCGATAAATATAATTGGTTGTGCATTTACTGCTGCTTTTCGGTAGTTTGGTCCGCTGTCTTAAGTTGGGTTTTGGTTATTGTTTACATACCCATATACACACTGTTTTAACCATTTTTGGTTGTCCCTTGTTCGGTATGTATACACACTAGTGGTTTGAGGCTTTTACATTTGTGCATGTATGTTGTCATCACTACAGTACTAAACGTTGTTTATGTACAACTGAAATGTACCATTTTGTCTTTTGTAGTGTTAGCTACTAGCTTTTATTATTTGTTTAATTTAATGATTAGCGTTGTGCCCTTCATGTAATAAAATAGTGCAACATAGAAGGAAGTCAGACCTCACTTGAAAAAAAAAGACCAGTTTCCTTCTGTGCTTCGCTGCAAACATATACACCTTGATATATACATATCCACTGTATTTTGGGAATTCATATCATATGCAGTAGAAACTAAGATACACTTCTAGTTTAGAGAGAAACCGGTGATGAAAAATAAATAAGAAAATAGGAATGATATTTGCCTGTTGGTGTGCATTGCAATTACAACATATGATAACAAATGCATTATTGAGGCATCAGGGTTTCCACTTGTGCTTAAGGCAGTCAATTCTTTATGCATTGGTGCTGTATGGATATTACTTGAGCTTGTTTTAAACTTCCAATTCTTATGTACTTCGCCTGTGCTGCCTATTCATGCCCGCTGCATATTTGGCCTTGGCCACCGGCCACCTCATTGTAATTCATACTTAGCTACATTGTGACCCTAGTCGTGATTTCTTTGTAAATGTAAGCATAAATTTGTATAGTACTTGCACAACCTGTTACTTGGAGCAGTCGACAGACCGTTATGTCCTACTGCATGTTGTCTGTTTTGGATTCTACATACATTTACATGCTGTACATTAACATGTGAATTATGGATACTAGCACTTAGTTCCGATTGAATTTGCTAGCATATGTTTCGACAGTTTCATGGTTATCATACCAAATCATCTAAATAAACTGTTGGGATTAAACTAATTATATTTATGTGTTTATCGAAGTTCGCTAACTTGAAATAAGTTTAATCTTGACTCGAGTGTTTTGTGTTTTGCATGAAACGCTCGGGTCAGATCCTAAGTGTTCCAGATTTAAAATTCAGCTCACAAACTTGAGAGGAACGTGAAGACGCAAGACGCATATGCGTGCACAAGGACCGACTGAAAAAGTAAACTTTAATTTAAAAATCTTTGTACACTGTATATTCTTCCACTGTATAGTAAAATTTTTGTAAACTCTGATTTATATATAAAAATTTCTTCCACTGCAAATTATTGTATACTGTGATTCTGTGTTTTTTTCTGTTTCTTCCCGCTAAGCTATATAACTACCCGTCGTTTTGAACATTCCGAGTTGGTTTAAATATCGACTTGAAACGGTCAAAAAGGCAGGTCATTACATTAGCACATGCCACATATACAAACAACAAACAAAATATGACAAGTAATTTTTATCAACTAAAGTCGAGAGGTTGATAATAACACGAGTTCTCAAAAATCCTAGGCATTCAAAACAACATTGTCGGATTACTCTGAAGAAAGATTAATAAAAAGTTCATGACAGAGTTCAACCAAATGTTAACGAGTACTTGTTTCTATAAAATATTCCTAGTCAAAATAACAGGATAAATCTGTAAGGAAGAAATAGTCACGTTATATATTGGCAATATATGCTAACTTATATTAATTTGATTAACTAAAAATTTAAAACATGTATGAAAGTATGCTAAGTGTAGTAGAAGGCACTGGTATTATTTTTGTATTAATAAAATATGTATTATTTTATAATTTATGTACTAATAAATCAAGACGTATTTATAAAATATATAAGGGTGCATTGTAGGTGAATTTGAAGTAATCCAGGTGCTTGCCAACAAAAGTGCATGAAAGCAAGGCATCTAAAATAGGGCTGTAAACGGATGCAAACAGATACGGATAGTGCAATATCCGTATCCGAAAATAAAAATCCACATCCCTATCCGATATCCGCGGATATCTATTAAAACATATCTGCATTCGTATCCGCGGGAAATACGGATATTTTCGGATATCCGAAAATATCCGTATTCGACTTGTCAAATACAGATATTTTCAAACATCTGAAAATATCCGTATTCGAAACTAGAAAATGCATGTCAAATTCAAGGATATCTGAAAATTAAATAACAAAAATGCAGGTTTTCATTTTTACTTGAAAAGTTGAAAAAAAATCAACAGTAAAACCTAGCAAAACAAATATTTAAATGGCTAAATATAACTAATTACCATCAGAAAATAAGATATCAATCACAAAAATTCCATACAAACATCAACTACACAAATTCCATACAAACATCATCACACACACAACATTCATGTTTTAACTTATAACACGAGGCAGAAATCAACAGTGTTTCATCCTCTATAACAACTTAAAGGGTTGGTGCAAGTTTGGAATTGGATTGAGTAGAGCTTGCGCAAGCCAGCAACTTCAAACATGTAAAAGCAAGTTTGCAGTAGCAGGCGACTGTAGTGTACAAAAAAATAAAAAAATAAAAAACATTAAAACATACCTTAAATTTTAACAAGTGCAGATTTAAATAAAGATACATTCAAACAACTGTAGTAAACTTAAAAAAAATCATTAAAATATACCCAAATAAGCAGATGAACAGAATCACAAGTCGGCGCAATCGAAGCTCGAAATTAGATAGCGAGGTCGAGGCAGATGAATGCGAACGTGGAAGGAGACCTAAGCGAACGCGAACGTGGAGGTGGAGCTCGATTTTTTTAAGTGGGAACGAGACTTAGGGTTTTGGAATGGTGACCTACAGAACGAAAGAGAAGGCGGCTATAGGAAATGAATGAAAAGAAAAATCATTACAGTATATAGGGTTTTATTTGATTTGGATACGGGTCAATTTTTGTTTATATTTGTTATCCACCTTGACCGCTTGAATTATTAGTATACTTGTTGTATCTAATGGCTAATTCGGTTTGCACAAGAGTTAACACTATCCAGTTAGTTAGTATTATATAATATTAATTCAAATAATTATTCAATTGTGTATGTAATAGAAAATCAGACGGATATTTTTCGGATATGGATACCACTATTACCATATCCGTATCCGGAAAGATTTTCAGATATCGGATATCCGTATCCGCTTTTCGGATATCGAATATATTTCATTTTTTCGGATGCGGATGCGGACGGATATCAGATTTTTCGGGTGTTCGTTGACAACCCTAATCCAAAAGGAACAAAGACCATTTATGAAATTGCTTAATTTAACAAACGCATGTAAAAGGACAGTAAGGGTCATTGATAAATTCAAGGTTGCCTAGAACTTGCAATAGTAAATAATATTAATAAGAAGGCCAACATAGTTAAAATCAGAAGAGGCATTGAAATATTGGATATAGTACTCTGTTATATATATTTTGTAAAAAACATATCCTCGATTATCAATCTACGACAAAACAAATGCACATGCGCAAATGAAGCATTGGAAACATTTGAAGGTGTAGCGTTTAGGAGCAGAGAGTAGCAGCAAAAACAAAAAACAAAGAAAATAAAATAAAGCCATAATAGTTTATCTAGCTTAGTACATAAAAAAAACGCATACAGTAGAAAGCAAACCCTTACACCAAAATGAAGACCTCATAAAGCAAAACCAGGAACTATGCTATAAACAATAGCAATGTGAAATAAATAGATATGTTGATATATTATTATCTTTGAAAACACATACTTGCAACACACACATATATAAGTTGATATGAAAGCAAATATTTAAAGATATGACCCATACAAAATCATTCACCTAAGCTATCTTGCATGCAAAATCCCACTTAAAACAATAGTCGAGCCTAAAACTTCCTCATATACACATAAATCCTGTCACGTATTATAATGAAAAACAAAAATTCCTGTCACGTATTCGTACTAATTTGCTTAATAATTTATGTATTGATGCCAATACAAATATCTTAGAAAACCTGAATCTTAGCATCAGAAGCAGTGAGAAGGATCTCCTCTTTGCGTTGGCCATTCAAATCAACAAATATAGGCAGGTGAAATCGATCAGCTTTGTATTTGATTGAAATTTCAGCAGTTAAGCGCATCCACCTTTCTTCAAATGAATACTCGATCAATAATATACGGCTGAACTAACACAAAATATAAAGTCAAAATTTCCATCACGTATATATTCGAATTAAGCATGTTCACTCTTTTATTCCCTTATATATAATTTCATTTACTATGACATAATAAATTTGGTTACCTGACACTAACTACTCATTAAGCACCTCTTATTCGGCTAAATCTTTTAATTAATAACATTCCAATCATGGTTTTGTTGTCGCTTTTTTTGGTTTGATTATTTTAGATATGGATTACCTAGGAAAGAAAGATTACCATAGTTTCTACTTTTAAAATATATTCTTATGGTTGTTACTTGTTATATGGAAGCTATTAAGGGGAAACAGTGGATCAATGTGCCTGAGAAAGCTAAGAGACCATGTATGCCTTTATAATGATCTTTCTAGTATGCCTACCAGAAAATACTCGAATAATCAATGATTTTACTGAAAAATTCACCTTTATATACAATTAGCCTAGGAGTCCCGTTATCATTGTAAACCGTAGTCCTTATTTATGAAATTTAATATAAGAAATTGTGGTAGTTTGTCAGCAAGATTTTAGGATTTTAAAACGCCACAAGCAATAGATATGTTACTATAATTTTCATAATTAATAAAATATTATTATACTTTCTTTTAAAACATATTCTATAATTGCAATTCATCGACATGAATAATAGCATAAGTAAATCATGTACAAGTATTTCCAACTATTATTTATATATCAAGGATAGGGTTTAAAGTTATTTTTTCATCTCATTATTCGAGCTTTATCTTATTTTTTAAGAAAACCGAGCTAATCAGAAGTGGGTTAAATGGATGAGTTTGAAAAGAAAAATCATTTTGATGTTGGTTAAGTTTACGATGCCTAAATGGATTTTAGATTCAATTGAAAATATTTTAAATAAAATCTTCATTAATTAATTATGGGAAGATTTTGCTTTAATTCAACAGAGAAGCTGCTCTCTCTAATTAAGTTGATTGATATATTAAATGTCACTAATGAGATTAGCATAAGGCGTAGCCACATTCTGCAAATTGAAGCTGCTCTCTCTAATTAAATTGATTGATTTATTAAATGTCACTAATGAAATACAGGTGGGTGCCTGAATATCATTCAATAAAATAGCCAAAAAGTTGTGTTTTCCAAAGTTTGTGCAATATGTATTTAACTACTAGATCGGTTTTCAGGCTTTTAAAGATGTTGTAGTTAGGTAATCACTAGAATAGAGGTAATTAGGAAGAAGGACAAACTTTGAAGAAAAATTAGACTGAAGGACACCAAGTTTTATTTTTAGTCTGAAGGACAAACTTTGAATCAAAATTAAGCTGAAGGAAAATGCTAAATGTAATTAGCATTATATTCAGTTTTTTACACTGCACGAAAATGCTAGTTTTAACTAGCATTATTCAGTTTTACTCTACAGAAAATGCTAATTATATTTAGCATTGTTCTTCAGCCTAATTTTTTTCTAAGTTTGTCCGTTAGCCTAAAAATAATACTTGACGTCCTTCAGACTAACTTTTTTTTTTCAAAGTTTGTCTTTATGCCTATTTTCCACTTCTTCTCCATATCCTTTTAAATACTACCATCTTTGTTCTTCTCCTTTGCATAGATACTTATGTATATATTTAAAAAAATCAGTAGCAAATTTTGTACATATAGCTAATTGCACATGAATCTAGCACTGTTACTAGAAAATAAAATAAGCAGGAATGTTTGAAATGTTTTTTGCCAATTTTAATTATTGTGTAGTAAAAAACTTTCCTAATATTATAGAGAATGATAATAATTTGTATTTTAATAGTAACCTAGAAGACGAGTTCCATAAAATCACAATAATAGTAGTAACTCACTGAAATAGCATAATTAAAAGAACTATTATAATGGTAAATTCATGTTGGTGCGATCTCTTCACTTTATGACGTCAAAATATAGTATCCAATCAGTCAATACCTTGTGCTTTAATATTCTAAAATAAAAACCAAACCAATTATCCCGTTAATCTTCTATCCTCTTGTTAAGACTAGAGAGCACAGTCCCATAACTATTTACAAATTATTACTCAAATTAAGCTTATGTTTCATGTCAGGTGACTGTGGACATTTTCCTAAGGTTGGTGCTGTATTTGATCTAAAATCGTTGATTAGTACATTAATCAACTGTTTATATCACTAGTATGACCATGAAATGGTGAGAACCAACCTTGTAATCACATAATTTTAAAGAAATATATTAATGTGGCTTTTCATTAACTTTAAATAAATGCCAAATGATAATAATTTAAAAATATAATAAAGTTGAATGATCTAAAGAGACGTTGAAAACATGTATTCTTTTCGTTAGTCTCCACATAACTTAGTTTTTTTGAAGGACCATGCCAGACAAACTTCCCTACGGTTGTATGATACACCTTTAAAATTCTTGTTTACCGGAGAATCTCCTTTTTATTTTTAATCTTGAAAGATGAAAAGTGTCGATAAAGAATAGTAAATGCATATCTAAGTTGTGCAACACAAAATCACAGTTTACTCACCGTTTACAGTAGGCAAATGTTTTTGTAGGGTGGGCTTTATGCTTCTTCTTTCCTGGAAATTTTTGCTGAATATTTTTACTCTTGACGTACTTTCCCTAAAAGCATATTCACCATCTGTTGACCAAACAAATTCAAGGGCAGAGCCAAAAGATCTGTTTCCCCATGCATGTCTAAATTATATATTCCCCATTTCCACAAACTACCATGAATCTACCATTGTGGTTATGCTTTAAGCCTTATAGATAAAGGTCGCAAGTACCTAATTCCTTAACAGCTAGTGGCAGTCCTTCTCTGTCTGCAACCTCAATATCTGTCCCAGCAGACTTGATGTTGAGAGTCTGAATTTCGTATTTTCGTTATGTTTTGCCCATATGATTTTACCACTGCTGTTCATGCTTCTCACAGGTGCTTCATGCCCAAGTTTTATCTCTATTGTTCCTTCATCGTACCCAATTACTACTCTCTTTGAACCTTTCGTGTATGTGACAGCCCAAACTCTTTCGAGACCGTAATTTAAAGTGTTCTCAAGCCTATATGTTGTTCAATGCCATAATCGAACAGTTCCGTCCTCCGAACCAGTTATAATTATTGGTAACTCAAGATGAAAATAAACAGTAGAAACATTATGTGTGTATGTGTGACCGTCAAGAGTTTGAACACAGCTCTTGGTTTGGTAATCCCAGACCTTGGAAGTGTGACCATCAGAACCAGTGATTAAATATGGCCTATCACCACCAGTAAAATAATCAACACAATTCACTCCCTTTCAATGAGCATCTAGTGTAAAGTTTGGATCGGGAGAACTAAGGTTCCATATATTTATTATGCGATCTAGAGAAGCACTAGCAAAGGTATAAATGTCTTTCAGATTGAATGCGACTTGCATCACATAATGACTATATCCTTCAAAAATTTGTGTACACAACGAACCCTTCTCCCAATCCCAAAGTTTTATTAACACGTCAACAAAACATATGGAAGGTTAGGGTGAACTGTGACACACCTGATGTAATCAGTGTGCACCTCAAAAACCTTGAATTTTTCCATTGTATAATAATTATAGACTCGAATGAACATATCATCAGCTCCAGTTACGATCCACTGCTTGTGTGTGATAAATTTTACTGACCGCACTGGCAAAAATGATTTTTCCACAGTCTCTGTTTGATAATTGTAAACTCCAACGGTCCTTGAATAAAGACTTGCAAGAATTCATGGCTCCGTTGGATGCAAATCGACATATTTCACTCTTTCTGATGTTTGCACAAGTTTTCTCTTGATCTCGAGTCTAAGAGGCATTTTCATAGATTTACTTGAAAAATAGCTTTCAGAATCGAAGAGAAAAACTGATGGGTGGAAACTCTGAGTGCCTTGGATGCGATATTTGAGCGTATTGTCTCCACACAGACAGTCACTTCATGTAGCTCTCTGTGAAGAAACAAAGAAAGAAAGTTTGAAGAGAATGTCCTTTTCTTACATCTGAATAGCACAAAATAATTATGATGGGAAACCAAGACAGTTAAGCATTTAGTGGCTTCATGCCATACTATCTTATGCAAGCTGTTGAAAACAATAAACAAGGAAAAACCCCAAATTTAAATTAACCCCCAAATTTAAATTCATTTACTGACGACTCTCATTTGATCAACGCTCAGTGAAGTTTCCCAACATAACTCGTGGATGGCCAATTTACTTGTCCTTGCCCTTTTTATCTTTGCCGAAGTCGATATAATCGGCTGAAAATAAGTAAGTAAATAAAACAATTTCATGTGAAGAAGCAAATCAAAACGTATTTTCACCTTTGGCGATTGCTCTAACCCCTTGCACTTATTTAGCTTTCCCTTCTTAAGCCATCTAAATTTCAGGTGATCTGATGTTGTTGTCGATGTCGATTTTAGGTGATTTAATGGATTGGAGAAGAGAGAGACTGCAACAAGGTCTTAGAAGATACAATGGAGGCAACCTCCTGAACAAGATGAAAGAAGTAGTAGGGGAACGAAAAGAATTGTATATCATTCATATGAAAACTGTTACAGTCATATACATATGTATTTAGACAAAAGAATACAAAATAGCACGTGTTATGCACATGTATGACTATATTCTATTACATTCCTTCCTCCTTATTAAAAGTTTTGACCTCAAAACATAAATCTTCACAGCTGAATTACTCAATTGTCGCAAACCAAAATTTCTCTCAACCCAACTATTCTATTACAAAATTAGGATGTTTCGCTTCAAATTCCACAGTAGGCTCCCAGGCTACTTCAGATTCTGGACACCCCTCCCATTGCACTAAATACTGCACTTGAACTTGATTTCTATGCTTCACCATTTTTCTTTCAATAATAGCAGCAGGGATCAGCAAGGCATTGCTATCATGTCCTTGGTACATTGCTGGAATATGAACCACATTAGGCAATGCTCCTCTAACTTTCTTCAACTGCGATACATGGAAAATTGGATAAATCTGCGCATCCTCAGGCAATTCCAATTTGTAAGCAACTACCCCAACCTTCTCTGCAACTTGAAATGGACCAAAGAATTTAGCTCCCAGTTTTTCATTCAAAACATGTTTGACTGTCTTTTGCCTATAAGGCTGCCACTTTAACCATACCCAATCTTCTACCCTAAAGCTCATGTCTGTTTTATGTTTATCAACTTGCATTTTCATTCTATTTTGTGCCCTCTGCAAATGAAACTTCAACAATCTAATCATTTCCTCTCTTCTACACAACGACCTATCCACTACTTCTACTTTGGTTTCACTAGGCATATAAGGTAAGTGAAGTGGAGGAGGCTGACTGTACACAATTTCATAAGGAGTTGCTTGAATAGATGCATGAAAATTTGTATTATACCGCCACTAAGCCAAAGGAATCCATAAACTCCAACCTTTAGTACACATACATCTCAAAAATGTTTCCAAACATTTGTTTACCACTTCAGTTTTCCCGTCAGTTTCACGATGATATGAAGATGACAACAGCAAATCAGTTCCTTGAATACTGAACAATGCTTTCCAGAAATTATTTAAAAATACAGGATCCCTGTCACGTACTATAGATTGTGGCCATCCATGCAGTTTGAACAATTGGTCCAAATACAGTTGAGCTACATCCATTGTTGTATATGGATGAGACAAAGCAGCAAAATGAGCATATTTGCTAAGTTTATCCACCACTACCATAATGACATCCTTGCCTTGAGATTTCGGCAATCCCGAGATGAAATCCATAAAAACATCTACCCATATCTCTCGAGGAATAGGTAATGGTTGTAACAAACCCGGATAAGCAACATTCTCATGTTTATTGGCTTGGCATACTAAGCAATGTCTCACAAAACTGCTTACAAATTTTGACATTCCTCTCCAATAAAATAGTGCTTTGATTCTCTTCAATGTAGCATCTCTTCCCGAATGTCCACCCTGATGAGAAGAATGTAACCACTCTGGAATAGATTTCTTTAGATCATCATTAGGTCCTATCGTTATCTTTCCCTTCCTCCTCATCAACCCATCAGCTAGTGAAAAATCATGTATCTTTTCCCCTTGACTCAACTTATCTAACAACCGCTGAAAATTTAGATCAAGCTCGTAGCTCTCCTTAATGAGCTCGCTCAGATTTGAATTGATGACAGATAAAGCCATGCACAACACCTCTGATCCAGTAACTCTAGATAATGCATCAACTACCACATTTTCGCTCCCACTTCTATATCGAATTTCATAATCAAAACCCATAAGTTTCGAGAGTCAAAACTGCTGAAAAAATTACAAATCTTTTGCCAATAACCATTTCAAACTTTTTTTGATCAGTTTTTATAATAAACTTCTGACTAGACAAATATTGCTCCCACTTCTATACTGCAGTCACAACAGCAAGTAGTTCCTTTTCATACACTGAAAGCATTTGCCATCTTTGACCCAGAGACCTACTCATAAAAGCCAAAGGGTGCCCTTCTTGCATTAATACAGCACCAATACCAATGTTGGATGCATCGGTCTCTACAATAAACGGCTTTGAAAAATCAGGTAAAGCCAATACTGGTGCTGAACTTAATGCCTCTTTCAAAACATTCAATGCTTGTGTTGCCATATCTGACAACTTAAATTCTCCTTTCTTCAAAAGTTGAGTCAAAGGCTTACTAATCCAAGCATAATTCCTCACAAATTTTCTATAGTAACCAGCCGGTCCTAAAAAATTCTTCAACTCCTTAACATTCTTATGTATTGGTCAATTCTTGATAGCTGTAATCTTTTGAGATTTGTTTCTACTCCCGTTCCAGAAATGAAGTAACCAAGATATTCCACTTTATCAATTGCAAATGAACATTTAGTCTTCTTTGCAAATAACTTATGCTCCTTCATAAGCTAAAAAACTGCTTGCAAATGCTTTTCATGTTCTGTCAATTTAGGACTATATACCAAGATGTCATCAAAGAAAACTAATACATACTTCCTTAATAAAGCTTTGAAAAAAATTATTCATCCAACACTGAAATGAGGCTGGTGCATTGGTCAAGCCGAAAGGCATGACTAAGAATTCATAATGTCCATTATGAGTCTTAAATGCAGTATTATACATGTTATCTTTATGAACCCTCAACTGATGATATCCAGGTCTCAAGTCAATTTTACTGAAAACAGTTGCTCCAGCCAATTCATTTATGAGTTCTTCCACCACAGGGATAGGAAATTTATCCTTAACAGATTTCTTGTTCAATTCTCTAAAGTTAATACATAGTCTCCGTGAACCATCTTGTTTCCCACTAACACAACAGGAGAAGCAAAAGGACTGCTATTGTCTCGTATAATTCCTTGGGTTACCATTTCATTCACCAAATTTTCAATAATATCTCTTTTCTTCAAGGGGTACCTGTAAGGGCTTATGTTCATAGGGTTGGTTCCAAATTCTAAAGGAATTCTATGATCAAACACACCGCGTAATGGAGGTAAACATTTAGGTTCTTCGAATACACATGCATACTTTTGCAGTAGGTCAGCTATGCACTCAGGAATAGGCTTGGATTCAATGCTAAAATCTCTAATCCCTTTTCATTAATTCCCCCTAATTTCATAAAGAACAATTGGATTGAGTTCGACATCACTTTCTGACTGGAAGAAGACTTAACTCCTTTCAGTGGAATACCCTTCAAGACATGATGATTATTTCCATAATCAAATTCCATCAGTAACTTCTTAAAGTCCCACTTCAGTGTACCCAAATCACTTAGTCATTGAACTCCTAACACCATATCACAACTTCCCAGTGGAATCAAAAGCATATCAGATACAAAGTGCGAATTCTGCAATTTCCACTTGAAATTCTTACAAATACACTGCCATGCCAAATGGTTCCCATCAGCTTGTGGAGCAATGAATTCTGAGCTTAGTCCTACCTTCTTCACTAGCCCCAAATCAAGGAAGTTATGAGTACTCCCTGAATCAATCAAAATGTGCAGAGGTGTTCCTTTATGGACACCAATAACCCTCATGGTTTGAAAGTTATGAGTTCCACTTAAGGCATTAATGGAAATACAAGGACTCATCTTTGAAAGTTCAAAAGTTTGATCACTAGATTCAACATTCACCTCCCCTTCCTTGTTGTAACGATGCGGATTTTATTTGTGCCGTTGGGCGATGTGTAAAAATATACCATCCCAATCAATATCAGTCAAATGAGTGTATATAAACAAATCGTCCGGTTTGTAAATGAATATTTATTATCATTCATATACTCATTAAAAAATTATACTTTTAACGATAAAATATTTATTTCAACATATGAATATTTTATACAGTTCATTTACTCATTAAAAATTATATTTTTAACTAACACATTTTATCTTAGAAAATTTCGGCAGCATAACGGCGTGATACTAGAACCAGAATAAGGTCTAGCCTTATCCATCGCCTAATAATGGCTAGAGCCATTCACAACCCAAATTCTAATCAGTTCCTATTATGAAATCTGGATTTTTCACAATCGTTGGAAAGATATTTTCAAACAGATTCGAATATTTTTGGTTTTACTGAAATCCGATTTGTTTTGAATCCTATACATTTAATTGAAATTTGGAATCGAAATTTCAAACTACCGCACCATTTTATGCTCGTTTTATAATTAAAATAAATTTATTCGTTCTAACTTCGATTTAAATAAATTTTTTAGTCGTTATTATTTAAAATAATTCATTTTAAATATTCAAAATTCATTAAAATTGCAAAAATAAAAATTTTAAATTGGTTCTGAAAATCCGGGTTGTTACAATCTCCTCCACTTAAAATCTTTTCATCCTTGAAAAGTAACGGAGCTGAAAGTTGTTTAACCAACCAACTCAACTTTCATTCTGGCTTTCATTCTTCAACTTTTCAGTTTTTAAGAATTTTCAAATTTTTCAAAAATTTGGCTAACACCCTTAAATTTCGCCATAACCTTCTTTGTACGGGGAGACCTTTAAAACCGCAACTTGCCTCATAGGGCCCTCGCCAATCCAAAAGAAAAGGAAAAGCCAAGCGGCTAGCCAATCGGCTCATAAAATCACCAAAACCCAAAAAAAGGTAAACATGTACCTATTTGTCGGGTATACAATTTTATTCCTCTTCATAGCTTCCATGCTATGACCTGTACAACATATACACATGTACATATTTGCAATTTCAATCAATTTTTAATTCAGTTCAAATTTTGATTCGATTTGGCTAAATTTACCATCTTATTGGTTTTATTATTCCAATATATTAATTAGTTGAACTAATAATCATTCAACACAACCATCAATCAATTGGTTAATTAAATTTTCAAATGCATAAATTTTATATATACTCAAAAATCTATTTTTGATGCCAAATCCCAACAATATATTCTAACTATATTTTGGTTCTCACACCAGTCAATTGGAAATATATAGATATCCCATGTTCGAAACTCGAACATAGAATCAGATGATGCGATCGCTATCATCAGAATCATCTCCGGGCTCTTAGATTGTGTTTCTATATCTATCCAGCATATTTGAGGCTTCGTATACCCGTGGATCAAACGTATATGCAAAATCTTTATATACTTGATTGTCCAAATCAATTCAAAATAAATTATTCAAATACGTATAATATGATAAAATTTTCAAAACTAAATTTGTTTTCATTTTTATTTTAAAAATAACACTCTTCAGACTCATTCTAGGATACTACTGATCCTATCTCTAACAAGTCATTCTCATTGGATATTACTAATCCAATCTCTGATGAATTCTTTCATTTGGTTTTAATGTGTCTTGTTCTCGAGCTCCGTAAACTAAAGCTCCGATACCATATGTAACGATACGGATTTTATTTGTGTCATTGGGCGATGTGTAAAAATATATCATCCCAATCAATATCAGTCAAATGAGTGTATATAAACAAATCATCCGATTTGTAAATGAATATTTATTTTCATTCATATACTCGTTAAATATTATATTTTCAATGATAACATATTTATTTCAACATATGAATAGTTTATACAGTTCATTTACTCATTAAAAATTATATTTTTAACTAACACATTTTATTTTAGAAAATTTTGGCAGCATAACGGCGCGATACTAGAACCGGAATAAGGTCTAATCTTATCCCTCGCCTAATAATGGCTCGCGCCATACACAACCCAAATTCTAATCTGGTTTTACTGAAATCCGGATTTTTCACATTCATTGGAAAGATATTTTCAAACAGATTCGAATATTTCTGGTTTTACTGAAATTCGCTTTGTTTTGAATCCTATACATTCATTTGAAATCGAAATTTCAAACTACCGCGCCATTTCAGACTCGTTTTATAATTAAAATAAATTTATTTGTTCTAACTTTGATTTAAATAATTTTTTTAGTCGTTATTATTTAAAATAATTCATTTTAAATATTCAAAATCCATTAAAATTGCTAAAATAAATTTTATACATATATGAAATGAATATAATATATATATATATGAAATATATATATATATGAAGTGTGAATAAAATATATATATATAAAATGAAAATAATATATATATGAAATGTGAGAAATATATATATGAAGTGTGAAAATAATATATATAAAAAATGTGAAATATATATATGAAGTGTGAATAATATATATATGAAATGTAATATATATATATATATATATATATATATATATATATGAAATGTGAAATATATATATGAAGTGAAAATAATATATATATATATATATATATAATGTGAAATTAACGAAATAAAAAAACTTTTTACATCAGTAATGGCGGACAAAGCAAATACATCATTTTATACTTTTTCAAATACAAGATCTCAACCAACTTTTTCCTCATCAAATCCTAATCAAAACTCTAGATCTGACTCCAAATCTGAGAATATAGACCCAAATGCAGCTACAAATCCAAAGTCGAATCCATATCTGGCTTCTAACTTGAATAGCAGAAAACTCGAGTTCATAAAACCTTCGCTGGATTATGTATTTGTACCTGAAAAGGTGTACAATCTGTCAGAGCCTTCATGGGTAAATATGATTGCTTTGATTCCAATCTTTTTCAGATTTTCAACGATCAAATTGAAGGAGTATGTAAGAAAGGTATGGAAACCATTGGGGTTTTTTAACATACATGTTTCACCTAGTTATGATTTTATTGTTCAGTTTGAAAGCAAAGAAAATTTTCAGAGAATAATCGAAAGCAATACATACTCATATTTTGGAAGATTACTCTATGTTGAACCATGGCATCCTGGTTTTGTTTTTAAAGGTAAATAGAGTAATTTGGTTCAGATCTGGATTAGATTATCTGATTTACCATTAGAATTATGGACAAAAGAAGCTTTTCAGTTACTTGCTAGTTTTATCTCAAAACCATTATTAATTGATGAGAGTACAGTAGAGAAAAAGTTCGCTAAATATGCGAGAGTTCTCATTTCAATTGATACCCAAACAGATCTGAAAACTGAAATTCCTATTTTTCTTCATAATGGGGAGAAGATTAAGATAAATGTAGAGTATGAATTCATACCTTTAAAGTGCTCTCAATGTGATCTTTTTGGACATGATGATGATTATCATGAAGTTGTAAAAGATGCAAGATGGATTCCTCCTGATACACAAGAAGAAAATCAAGTGAATAAAGATGGATCCAAAGAACCTGAAAACGTAGATAATTTAAATTCAGAAGACTTTCCATCAAATAATCAATCTCATCCTAAGGAGCCAGACATAGCTGATATCTCTTTAAACAATCCAGATCCATCTAGTTCAAGAGCTCAAGATGATTTAGAATTTTTGTATTCCAAGCTTCCTGATAAGGTTATACCTGATGATCTTAATAACATAGCTGATGTTATTGCTGAAAATGATAAAGTTAAAAATCTGGATAAAGGCAAACAGGTGGATGTTTCTTCCTTTATCAATCAGAAAACAAGTTGTTTACAAGATGCAAAATCAAAAATCCCTACTCTTGTTAAAAGAAATACGATGAGTTCTTCATCCATTAAATGACCTTATTAGCATGGAATGTAAGGGGAATGAACACTTCTTTTAGAATGAAGGAAGTGATCAAACTCCTTAATTCTACTAAATCAATTCTTGTTGGTTTAGTAGAAACAAAGTTAAATTCAACTAATCTAGGTTATTTTACTTCGCTTCTCCCAAATGATTGGAAATTTCTTACAAATAATTCATCGTCATCATCAGGCAGAATTTTATTGATATGGAATTCTAATGTATGGGATTTGCATGTGTGGTTTTTGCCCTCTCAACATTTTAATGCAGTAAATAGAGGAGGATTTATAATGACATTTACTGTGATATGGTAGCAATACTTTTAGAGACAGGACAAATCTATGGAATCAATTGGTTAATGAATCAAGTTCATTCTCAAATGCATGGATTTTAATGGGAGACTTTAATAATGTGTTATCACCAAATGATAAAAAAAGGGGGGGCTTCCTGTTCCTTATAGTCATATCAGAGAATTTCAAAAAAATTTAATTCAAACTGGTTTGTCTGAGATTAAACCATTGGGTTTTCAATATACTTGGCGTAGAAGAGGTATAGCAACTCATATTGACAAAATATTGGTAAATAATATATGTATGCATCAATTTCTCAACATGAAGGCTCTCTCCTTTCCCCAAAAGTCCAGTGATCATAACCCTATTTTGTTAGATGTTATTCCTACTCCAGAATTTAAAGGATTCCCTTTTAGATACAGAAATGATTGGCTTAACATTGAAGGTTATCAAGATGCAATTCAAAAAGGTTTGAATGGGACTTGTTGGGGTTTCTATAGTTATCAATTCTTACAAAAACTTAGTAATTGTAAAAGAGAATTGAAAAGTTGGAATAAATTGAGAAATAGAAATACAACAAACCTTGAGCATGCTGAACAGGTTTTTTCTCAATTGGAAGTTGATGCAGATCTAAATCCAGATGATGTCCAACTGTATGAAGATTATCTGCAAGCAAAAAGAAATTTTCAGAGTTTGCAACTATCTTATTTCAGTGGTTTAAAGCAACAATCTAAAGTTTCTTGGCTCTAGCAAGGTGACACAAACTCTAAATTTTTCTATTCCAGAATGTCCAATAGAAGATATTTCAATCACATCAGAGCTCTTATTGATTCAAGTGGTAACTTGCTATATAAATTAGAAGAGATTGAAATGGAGGCAACCAATTATTTTTCATCAAAGTTTAATGGTCCATGTGCAACCAATTTTCAGCCTAAATCATCAATTGATGAACAAGGAAAAAAATTTCTTCTAAGAGACATTGATTTGTCTGAAATTAAAGATGCAGTTTTCTCTATTTATGATGATTCTTGCCCTGGAGCAGATGGTATGAGTGCAAAATTTTTTAAATTACATTGGGAAGTGTTAAAAGATGATTTATATGCAGCAGTATCTGATATTTTTCAATCAGGAAAACTTCCTAAAGCATTAAATCATACTTTTATAACTTTAATTCCCAAGAATGATAGACCATCTGAAATTGCACATTACAGACCAATCTCATGCTGTAATGTCTGTTATAAAATTTTCTCTAAAATTTTATGTAATAGACTTAAGCCTTTTCTTTCATCACTGATTTCTTTAAATCAGAATGCTTTTATTCAAGAAAGATATATTGGGGATAATATACTTTTGGCTCATGAATTGTTGAGAGATTTCAGAAAAGTAGGTATGCCTAAGATGTGTGTGAAAGTAGACTTACAAAAGGCTTGTGATAAAGTCAATAGGAGACTAATATGTTACTTGATGTCAAAAATGAATTTTCCTATTCATTTTATCAATTTGATTTTTGAGTGCATGACTACTGCTACTTTTTCTGTTATCATACAGGGGGTTCCAAAAGGTTTTATAACATCTACAAGGGGTTTGAGGCAGGGAGATCCATTATCTCCATATATGTTTGCTATAGCAATGCAGTATTTTACATTTATTACGGATGGAGCAACTTGTTCAAAAGAATTCCTACCGAGTAGTCCAGTGCAGCCTATGATTTCTCATCTACTATATGCAAATGATCTAACGATCTTTGGCAAATCTTCAACTCAAAATGCAAATACACTCAAGGCAATCTTTTAGAATCTCAGTAAATATGCAGATCTAAATGTGAATGCAACTAAAACAAAGATTTTATTTAGCAAATCAGTGGTGAATGCATCTGAAATTCTAAACATATTGAGGTATGAGCAAGGATCACTCCCAATTAAATATCTTGGAGTCCTTTTGTCATCAAATTATCTGCACTATTCAGAATGTAATTCTTTGATTCAGAGGTTGCAAAGTAAGATTCAAGGGTGGGAAACAAAGCTTCTTAGTTTTGTTGGTCGTGCAGAATTGATAAATTCAGTAATAACCCCTATAGTTTTATATTGGTTATTTACTTATCAAATTCCAGAATATACATTGAGCAAGTTACAAACATTGTGTGCTGATTTTTTCTGGGGTGGGACTTCACATAAAGTTGCATGAGACTCTTTATGTAAAACTAAAGATGAAGGTGGCATTGGTTTAAAGAAGTTTGGTGACTTCAAAAAAGTTGCTTGTATTAAACTGATGTGGAATTATCTTTCAAATTCTTCTTTATGAAGCAAATGGGTTTAAAACAGATATTGCAAGCAATTTTTTTTCTGGACTATGGCAGTGGATGTAAATGCATCTAGTACTTGGAAATCTATACTAAATCTTATATCTAGATCCAAACAACTGTTCAATAAAATAATTTCCAAAGGTCAAAACACTTGTCTTTGGATGGAGCCTTGGATAAACTGTAAGTGCATGGTAGATCTGCTTGGATTCGATAGATTGCAAATAATTGGTCGTCCTAAGGAGAAAGTTGCTGAAATAATTAGAAATGAAGTCTTCCATCCTCAAGTTCATCCTGCAACAAGAGAATTACTTGTTGAAATTAGTTCAGTTAAATCTTATCCTGATTTAAATCATGATAGGTATGAATGGTGTGAAGGTGGTACTTTTTCTTTTCATAAAGTTTGGGACTTTATTCGAGTTCATGAAGTTTCAGATCCAATTTTTTCAGTCATTTGGCACAAAAAGAACAGTAAAAGAATGTCATTTATATCATACCTTGCGGTTTTGGGGAGATTGAACACTAAAGATAGAGTCTTGCGGTATAATCCAGATGTAAATCCTCTTTGTGAAAATCATCCGGAGTCCATAAAGCATCTATTTTTCTAGTGCAATTTTGCAGACTTCATCTGGTTGTATTTGAAGCAAAAATTAGATCTTCCGCTGTCTTCTTCGTTGGATTTAAAGGAAGAAGCCAGATTGTTACTCTCAAATTTCTCAACAAAAGATCAATTGAGGGATTTAGCGTTTGGTTCTTTTACAACAGCCATTTATTTCATATGGAGAGAAAGGAATTTAAGGGTTTTTCAGGGAAGGAAGAATCATTCAGCATCAACTCTCTTTAAAATTGAACATGAAATTGTTTTGCTTGTTCAAAATAATGGATCTAGATCTGTTTGGAGTTTGAGGAACGTACGAGTTCTAGAAAAGTGGGGTATCGAGTTAAATGATACAGGTTAAAGAAGCTGTTTGAAGTGGAAGTAGCTGATGGGCCAGAAGATTTGGCCGTGAAGAGATGGACTTGGTTATATTTAATTTTTGAAGCTTTTGATGTATTTTCTGTTGAATATGACCTATGTCATTTCTATGTTGTATACCAATCTTATGAGTACTCTTTTTCCCTATAAGGTACCCAATAGGGGGATTATAGGGTTTTAACGAGGCTCATAAGGGCGGTTTTATTGGTTTTTAAGCAATAAAGTGAACCAATTTTCAATATATATATATATATATATAATGTGAAATATATATATATATATATATATGTATATGAAGTATGAATAAAATATATATATGAAATGAAAATAATATATATATATATATATATATATATGAATTGAAAATAACATATATATATATATGAAATGTGAAATATATATATATATATATATATATATGAAATGAAAATAACACATATATAGAATATAAATATATATGAAGTGTGAATAAAATATATATATATGAAATGTGAATAATATGTATGTATGAAATGTGAATAATATATATGAAATGTGAATAATATATATGAAATGTGAATAATATATATATGAAGTGTGAATGAAATAAATATTGGTTGGTTGAAAATATTATTTTTAATATATATATGAGATGTATGAAATTGTCATGTAATGGAATATTCAATTTTGATTAAAAATTGAAATGGATTTTGGAATCATTTTAAAACGAATTTATAAACGAATTATAAAATACGTTTTAAATGGAAATCGACGATATATATATATATATATATATATAATGGCCTAAATAAAACGCGTCGCGCCTCGGCCGTTCGCGAATTTCGAATATTGACTTTGAATTGATATTACGGGAGATCCGACCGTCGGATTCTCCTAAAACCGAATCCATTGGTTTGTATCAAAAAGAGCTTTCCAACGAATATAAGAGATTTGAAATCTAACTGTTGGATTTGGAATTATGTCCAAATCAAATTTGGAAAAGGTCGTTGTAAGTGCAGTTCGATGACCGTTTTGGAAATCTATTGAAAGGGCCTTAATAAAATTATTAAAAATATTAATAATTTGTGAAAAATCATAATAAATGATTTGGAAAGAATTTGGATGAAAAATTCCACATTTGTGAAGATAAAAATATAACTAGATTAATAACCCAATAATTTTTAAATAAATAAATTGGATGTGGAAAGGCTTTCAATATAACCAGAAATTTCCAATATATAAATTGGAATGGATTTGAGTAGAAATAATCTTTGGAATATTTCGATATTGGATTCCGTGATTATACGGATATTATTGTGGGAATTTGGAAGATATATATATCGTTATTACAATACGATATCCGTTGGTTTTAGAATTTGATATTGAATATAAGCCTATATAATTTCTATTCTGAGCCTTATATTTAATATCGAATTGGATTTTGGGTTTGCCGTGAACTGTATTTAAATGACATTAGTTCTTTAACCCGAGTAAAAACATGATTAATTTCCAGAAAGTTGAACAATCAATAAGAAGTGATTTTTGGGATTAAAACCAATTGGAGTTTGAATAAAATCTTTAATTAGATTGTGAATGAATAAATAGTAATTGAATTGATCAAAACATGAGATGTGATAAAACCAAATTTATTGATTGTTGATATTGATTATGATTGATTGATTGTTTGGATTGTGCTCGACCAGTTTATGAGCAAGATATGCTTTTACATTTAGCATTGGGTTGGGTAGAAATACTGATATGCTAACATCTTGTGAAACGCTTCACGATTTGACTATGAGATGTGTAGTGATGTTGCTGTGTTCATTTCAAATTTAATGAATGATTTTGAAATGATATTTTTCTTAAGTGAAAAGAAATGTATTCCCGATTTTGGACAGGGAATGTTTTATAAAAATGTTTTATAAAACAGAAAGGATTTCAAGGCCTAAGCCCGATGATTTCTAAAATCATTTAGAAATGTATTCTGTGTTACATTGTAGTTCAACACATAACCAATTAGTTGCTATTAATGATATATTTGTTTGGTGGCAGAGAATTTATTCTCTTGCTTAACACCCTTCTTTGAGACGTACGAGCTCAAAGGTTATGTGATTAATAGTGACTGATCATATGTGTGAATTGCTGATGTGAAGTACTATAGTTAGAGAGGCCATACGGCCTTATCTGAGGGAAGATTCCCGATATTTGGTTGCATACTTGTTTGTATGCATTGCTATGATTTGGAATTCATATTTCCAAATGATTTGGTTTGAGATCCCGAAGTGAAATCTACTTTGATATAAAAGCTAGATATGTATTTTAAATGATTTGAAATAGAAATCGGGAAATAAAGTCCAAAGGAATAATTTCTGTAAATTGAATTGGATTTGGAAAATCTAAGTCTGGTGATTAATCTAAATGGGTAGATTAGAATATTGCATGTTGATTGATGCATAGTAGATGTAACGACCCGCATTCTACGTATCGAAGGATCGTAGAATATTTATTTCCTTTTTCATACGAGGTTGTGCAGTCGTGCAACTTTGGGGAACAACTATTGGGGTCATTTCCCATGTTCACGATTTTTGCTGATTTTTAAATGATCGTTTTGCCCCTAGCATATGTTGTTCCAGCCATAACTTTTGATTGGTAAGTAGTTTTGACCTGAAACCAGTTCCATTGGATTCAGATGATGGTTTACAATTTCGTAGAGTGGTCGCATTAGCCAAACGGACTCACCGTTTGGGAGATATGGCTGAAACAAGGATTAGAAGGTGAAAAACAGCTTAACCGGGCCTAATTAGGGTGATTAGCAAGAGGGCCCATAACCCATTTCGGGATTAGGGTTATGGGAAGGCTGAGAACAGTTGGGAAACAATTTTTATTCCATTTTTCAGCCGCCTAAAACATTCCCCTAACCCTAACAATTGCCTCCAACACCCAAATCACCTTCTAATCACTATTTAATCAAGTTTTAGCCTAATCTACATCAAATCAAGGCAAATTAGCATCAAATTGGGAATAGAGCTGCTGTGTTGCATAGAGATTCAACCCAAATCAGAGATATTTTCAGATCTAATATTTATTTGTGGTTAAGGTGAGTGGTTTGCATTGTTTTTCACTAATTACGGCTAATTATGGGTGAAAAATGATAATTAGTGAAATTATAACTCAGAAAAATTTGGAAAAATTTGTAAAATTCTAAAATATTATTTTATGGCTTTGATAGAAATTTGGGCTAATTTGGATAAGTTTTGCTAATTGTATGCTTAAACATGATTAAGGGGGATTAAGAGGAAAACATAGGTTTTTGGGTATGTCTGATCCATATTAACACGTTATGTTGTTGTTTTAGTGTTTATGGTTGATTTTACGTGTTGTTATGACTGTTTTGAATGATTTGTGATTGCATCGAAAAGTTAGAATGGTCAAAAACGTCGTCGTATGGCGTAAACAGTCACTGGAAAAATTGCAGGAAAATGGGATCGGATCAGGCCCCGAACCCGCTCGTGAAGCGCCTCACGATCCGCCCCTTCTCCTCTAAACCGACCCGTTCGTAACCCCAATATGGATAGTGGGCAAGCACCACGAAATGAAGAGAGCACCCGACCCGAACCGTGGGACTTGACCGAAACGAAGGCGCCTCAGGACCACGAGCTGACTCGATACTTGGAGAAGACCACGATGCGAACCGCTTCTCCGAACCGAAGCGCCACGACTGGAGCGTCACAACCCGACAAGAGGAGAAGCAACGAACCGGTGGAGACCCGAACCAGATGGAGATCGAACCGATGGGTGATTACGATCCGAAGCGAAGTGAAGGGCCAAACAGATCCGGATGAAGACCAAAACCCGAGATGCAAAGGTAGTCCAAATGGGAAGTTTATACTCAGGATCTAGTTGGGGGTTAACGATTTAACTTCATGGTTGGGCTTTGCTGCGGGACGTGTGCTAAGGAGTTTTCGACGTCCATAACTTTGGTTCACCACGGAAAGACGAATGTTAGGCTGCGGATCAGTGCAGTGGAGTAGTCACTACTTCATGGGGCAGAGTGATCGTAGCAAGCTATGAGCCAGTGCAGTGGAGTCGTCGTGACTTCATGGGGGCAAAGTGGACATAGCAAGGACTAATGGCAATGGATCAGTGCAGTGGAGTCGCCATGGCTCCATGGGGCAGAGTGATTATAGCGAGGATTTGGGTGATCAAAGCGGTGGATATCGTATGCTTTACGCACTGAGTGAGAGATGTGAGGATGGTTACTATGCTTGATTGTTTGCCATCACTATGACATGCACACCCCTCCCCCGTATCTTTACACCATATGTGTTAGCCTACTTTGTGAATCAAGCTACACAAAGCTAGAAGATCAAATTATGAAGAAAATCCTGCCAGGCGATCGGATCGGATCGCTTCCTTGGGCAGAGACAAACCGATACAACGCTATAAAGGAAAGAATGCAACACTGACCGAATCGGAGGAGACGAAGCCGATCTGAACCCCCAGTCATCAGCTTATCCGATCCGAACCCAAAATTTCAGTTGCTTCACTCCACGTTCTCCTTAAGAATCGGGATGGTTATGTACACGTTCTACCCACAATTGCCACTAACCAGATGTGTTGTCATCATCAGAACCCATCCGAACCCGAAAGTGATGGGATGGACGCCACGTAGATCCGAACCGATCTGGTTTCAGAAGCTTTTTCCACCTATAAATACACCATCAACAGGCATTTGAAAGGATCTTTCGGCATTTTCAGTATTGAAACTCCTTTGTAACCCGAATTCCACCAACTTATTCAGCCTACAATCATCTTTCAAGTCATAAAAAAGAAAAAGGAAATTGAGTGAATCAATGTATGAAATGAGTGATATTTAATTGAAAATCATTGTTGTTCTCGCTTTCAAAATATCAATCAAAAAAGAAGAAAAGTGGACGTAGGCTAATTAACGCCGAACCACTATATATTGTGTGTTTTTTTCGCTTTAGTTTTCATCTTATTATAATCTCTGCTAGTTTGGGTGTTAGAGTCAACTAACATTTTGGTGCTTTCACTGAGAGATTTTCGAATTCTCAGCCTTTTTGGGATTATCATTCTACTATTTGGGCTTTCAAGTTCAAAGAAGTTAATCCTTTGTTTCTGACATCTTTAAGTACTTGTTGACTAACTGTTGAAGAATCGAGTATCATGGCTAACACCAAAGGAAAAGAAGTGCAAGGCGCTAGGGGAAACGATGCTAGAGAAGATCAGCAAGCCATCGTGTTAACGAGATCACGCGCTCAAAGCTCTAGAGCAGATCACTCCGACCAGGAGGATCCGAACCGGATGGAAGGCACCGATCCGAACCGAATGGAAAGCATCGATCCGATCCGGTCTAATGAGGTCGAGGGCACTCACTCTCTCCATCCGAACCGCCCCAGCCAGGCCACTGCGAACCGATCCGATTTGAACCAGAATGAAGCTGGAACTTCTACTCGGGCTCCCTCCAACACTCCGATTCCAGCCACGATGGCTAATGTTCAGCCTGATCCATCTGCAGCCATTATCCAGGGAGATTTCTCACGTTTACTTGACATGCTCCAGAGCACTAAAGAAGCATTGGAGGCCCAAAGGCGTGACAGCCTTCGCATGCAGGAAAACATGATTACTATGGGTAGAGAACTAAGGGAGCTCCATAGGCAGAAGACTCCTTCCCCAACACGCCGCCTTGCTACAAATGATTCGTCTTCTTCGGACGAGGGACGCCCTCGCGAGAGAAGGCCGCTTGAACGACCTCAGAACCTCGATCAGTTGACTTTTAGATCTTTAGGATCCCGAGAAGACGCCGCTCGTGTATTGGGCCCTGATGACCCAAGCCTGCAACAGCCTATGTTGCTACCCATGCGCGGATCCCACGTCCTACCCAGGGATCCTAATATTACCAATCCCACGCAGCAGCAGCTTCTCCAACCTCTACCTCCTGAGATTGACCGGGAGCAGAGAGCAACTAGAGTAGCTGCCGCTAGAAACAGGAGGTTATCCCCTGATTAGGAACCCAGGGGTAATCCGAACATCAGACCTGGAGAGCCTGTGCAGACATTAACAAATGCCGATGTATGGGCAATGATGCGCCAGATTATGTCCGAAAGCCGGCGATATACTAATGAAGATTGGGGCATTGAGCGAAGTCATACCCCCATCACAGATGATATACTGAATTTCCAGTTCCCTCGGCGATTTAACTTGCCTCGGATGGATCGATATTCAGGAAGAACAGACCCAGGGCAGCATCTGATGAGGTATGCATGGTTCATGAATGCGACAACAGCTCCAGATGCCGTAAAATGCAAAGCTTTTCCAATTTATCTTGAAGACGTAGCGTTAATGTGGTTCACCCGACCCCCTCGGTCGATATCAAATTTCACAGAATTGAGTGGGCGCTTCATGAATCAGTTTCAACCTCATGCCCGAAAGTCCAAGAGCATCATAGAATTGTCACGGATTAAACAGGCCCCAGGAGAATCTTTGAAGTCATATTTGGATCGCTTCAACCTGGCAGTCACTGAAGTTAGTGATCCCCATGAGCCCACTATCCTGATAGCCTTGATAGAAGGGGTAGATCCTAACATAGAATTCGGGGATTACTTGTCTGGGGAACCGCTTCCTACTAGAGAATTGTTCTATGAAAAAGCTAATATCTGCTTAAGGCGAGAAGAAGCCAAGACAAATCGGAAGAGAAAGTCCGAAGGGGCCTCGAGGGAAGGTGTCCAAAGTAACGTTGTTGTGAAACAATCTAGTGACAGTTCAGGGAAGGTGGAAGTAAATGTTGGCAACCAGAATGGGGGTAATAGCAACAGAAATGGGAACGACAATAGAAGGAACAGGAACCGAGGGAGTAGCTCTAGTAAAAGACCCAGATTCCAGACTTTTGAAAATTATACGCCATTAAATGATGCATTGGAGAATATTTATTTAGATACATATAACATATTGCAGTACAAAAATCCACCACCCAGAGACTCCATTGAGAAGGAGAATGCAACAGGAAAGTTTTTCTTGTTTCATGGAACCCACGGTCGTTCCATCAATGAATGCCATCATTTGAGAGATATTGTCGAAAGATTGCTGCGAGAAGGGAAGTTAGACGAGTACAAGGTCGCCCCAAGGGACGGGGGCAAGGGGGACAAGCCTCGGACCAAAACCAACCTACTTCAAAACCCACAGCCCAGCAAAAAGGTAAGGGGATCGTCATTAATACTATTATAGGCGGACCTCACTTAGTTGGTCGTAGTTTTAAAGCAATGGACCAGTACGTCAACGCCGCCAAGCATTTTGAGGTAGGAGAATGCAGTAGCCTCGAAGACGTTACTCCAGTAAAACAACAAAAGACGATGTCAGACGACGTCGTATTTCGCAATAGAGATGATTTCGGAGTTCAATCTCCAACCGACGATCCACTAGTGATTACCACAACAATTGGCCTTTCTTTAGTCCATAAAGTGTTAGTGGACAACGGGAGCTCGGTCAATATTCTCTTCAAGAAATCTTTCGAACAAATGAGACTCAAAGCAAAAGATTTAAAGCCATGCGAAGGATGGATACATGGCTTCAACGGAGCATCGACAGCTCCGATGGGTTTTGTGGAATTTCCAGTCACATTAGGGCAGGGAGATCTCCAGAGAGTAATGATTTGTAGTTTTGGATGTGGAGTCGCCCTACAATGCCTTCCTAGGCCCACCGGCCCTTGCCGAGTTTAGGGCATATATTGCACCTTAGTGCTTGCTGCTTAAATTCCCGACTAACTCAGGAATTGGGGTGATGAGGGGCGACCAACCTACGGGACGAGCTTGTTATATGACGGAGTTAAAGTTGTTAATGAAGGGTTTGAATATAGAAGCTAAGGACGATTCCGCCGCTCCAAAGGAGAACTCATCATAGCAATTAAGGGGTCCTGGAGTCACCCTTAGATGTGCTCGAGGATATAGATCCCAGAGAGGATAGAGAACCCGGGGACAGGAAGGCAACTCCCAACGAAATAACAATAGATATACCTATTGATGAAACAGATTCAACAAAAGTACTAAAGATCGGCTCACAATTAGATCCAGTTCGAGCAAGGGAATTGGCTGATTTCTTAAAGGCAAATCTGGATGTGTTTGCCTGGACTCACGCTGACATGCATGGGATTTTGTCTACCATCATGAGCCACTCTTTGTGTATTAATCCAAAGCACCCACCAGTCAAGCAGAAGAGACGGATGTTAGGCCCAGAGCGGTCAGCGGCTTTATAAGAAGAAGTAGAGAAATTAAAAGATAATGGATTCATTAAGGATTCGAAATATCCCGACTGGATATCGAACCCTGTCCTGGTCAAAAAGTCAAACGGGAAGTGGCGAACATGTATCGACTTTTCTGATTTGAACAAGGCTTGCCCGAAGGATAGCTTTCCTCTCCCTAGAATTGATCAGCTAGTAGATTTGACGGTCGGGCATGAGCTTTTATCCTTTATGGACGCCTATTCCGGGTACAATCAAATTCCCATGCACATACCGAATCAAGAGCATACAAGCTTTATCACAGACTTGGGGTTATATTGTTATGTGGTAATGCCATTTGGGTTAAAGAATGCAGGAGCCACGTATCAGCGCCTAGTCAACCGCATGTTTTACAATCAAATTGAGAAAATCATGGAGGTTTACATGGATGACATGCAAGTGAAGTATAAACAGTCTTCCGATCATACAAGGGACTTAGCTGAAATGTTCAATATTCTTGGAAGGTATGGGATGAAGTTAAACCCCCCTAAAATGTTCGTTTGGGGTCGCATCTGGAAAATTCCTGGGTTTTATTTTGAGTTCTCGAGGAATTGAGATAAATCCTAACCAAATAGCAGCAATAAGGGACATTGAAGAACCACGCAAGATCAAAGACGTTCAAAGCTTGGCTGAAAAAGTTGCTGCATTGAGTAGGTTTATTTCCAAAGCTACAGATAGATGTGTACCTTTCTTCGATCTCATAAAACGGGGAAAGTGAAATTTTGAGTGGACTCCCGACTATGTTGAGGCGTTCCAGAATCTATTAGACTTCTTAGAAAAGCCTCCAATATTATCAAAGCCTGTGGAGCATGAGGATTTGTTCGTCTACTTGGCGGTATCATCTCACGCCGTCAGTACGACATTAGTACGCGAAGAGGATAAAGTCCAGAAACCTGTATATTACGTAAGCAAAAAACTAGCCCCTGCAGAACGTAATTATCCGAAGATAGAGAAGCTTGCTTATAGCCTCCTGATTGCCTCCCGCAAACTTCGCCATTAATTTCAAGAACACCCGATAGTTATATATACCGATCAACCTTTGAGACAAGTGTTGCAGAAACCCGAAGCATCGGGGCGGTTACTTAAATGGGATATTGAGCTTAGTCAATTTGATTTGAACTTTCAGCCACGAAGATCAATAAGGGGGCAGGCGTTGGCTGACTTTATAGTTGAATTTACAATTCCCGAAGAGGAAATGGTGGGTGACAAGGTAGTTACTTTGGATCGAGAGTTAGAGCTTAGTCCGTGAAAACTATATACGGACGGAGCCGAGAATGATCGAAAGTCTGGCGCCAGAGTTGTTTAAATAACTCCTGAAGGACGATCTATTTACTATTCATTACGATTAGAGTTTGCTGCTACTAATAACGATTCCGAGTATGAAGCCCTGATTGTCGGGCTGAAACTCGCCAAAGAATTGGGAGTGAAGACACTAGATATATATTTCAATTCTAAGATAATTGTATGCCAAGTTCGGGAAGAATTTACTGCTAAAGGACCTCGACTCATTACTTATCTCAAAAAGGTAAAGGAGTTGTTGGGAGGTTTGGAGCATTATAGCATAACATACATTCCAAGAGTGGAAAATCAGAAAGCAGATCGACTGGCGAAGCTAGCAAGTTCCGATAATCCTAAAGAAACTAAAATGGTTCCGATAGAGTGTTGGAATCACCGAGTTTCGACCTAATGGAAGCAGAGCTAGCCTTGGAAGTTGAACCAGAGAGAGAATCCTGGATGACATCGATTAAGAATTTTCTCAAGAATGGAACCCTCCCGTTGAAAAAAAACGAAAGACAAGCTGTAAGACGCAAGACTGCAAGACACGTTTTATAGGACAACGTCCTTTATCGCCAAGGGTTTTCGATGCCCCTATTACGGTGTATCGCACACGACGACATTAAACGTGTACTGCAAGAAGTACATGAAGGTGAGTGTGGAGATCACACTGGGGGCCAAACCCTAGCAAAGAAAGTATTACGGTACGGATATTTCTGGCCTACCGTGAATAAAGACGCGGCTGATTATTCACGACGCTGCGATAGGTGTCAAAGATTCGCCAAAGTTCCTAGAGCGCCTCCGACCTAGCTCAAGTCGATGGTAAGTCCATGGACGTTTGCCATATGGGGAATTGACATTATTGGAGTGTTACCTATTGCCATAGGAGGAGCTAAGTACGCGATCGTTGCCGTGGACTACTTCATAAAATGGGTGGAATCTGAACCTTTAACAACCATCACAGCGAGGAAGGTGATCAGTTTTATGGTCAGAAACATTATGTCGATTTGGGATACCGAAGACCATCATAACCGATAATAGGACGCAGTTTGACAGCATCGAGTTTAGAAACTTCTGCCAGAAATATAAGATTGATAAACGATACATTGTAGTAGCTCACCCGCAGTCAAGTGGCCAGGTCGAAGCCATAAACAAGGTCATTAAATCAATTCTGAAGAAGCGGTTGGAGCGGGCCAAAGCTAGATGGGTAGATGAGTTGTCATTAGCTTTATGGGCCTACAGGGCAACCTTTAAGACGACTACTGGCCATACTCCCTATTCACTTTCCTCTGGGTCAGAAGTAGTGATCCCGGTAGAATTGGAAGTCCCTTCTCATCGAGTTGCGTATTATGACCCGATGACAAATAAAGCACTCCTCCTAGAATCTCTTGATATGATTGAAGAAAAAAGAGATGAAGCCGACTTACGTGCCTTGAGACATCGACATCAAGTAGCACGTTATTATGACCGGAAAGTTCGCTTCAAAACTTTTGAACCAGGAGACCTAGTACTGAAACGAGTCTTCCCGCTTTCGACCCAATTGGGTCCAAAATGGGAAGGGCCATATACCATCCAACGGAAGCTTGATACAGGAGCAATCAAGCTAACGGACGGTGAGGAAATTCCCAGAGCTTGGAACGCTCAACACTTACGACGATATCTGAGCTAAATACGAAATGTCATCCTTTTTGTTTTTATAAGCTATGTAAAAAGGCACGACTTGCCTTAAAAAGTCTGTTTATATGAACAAAAGATTATGAAGTGGATGTAGGCTACGACTCAGGTAAACCACTATAAAAATATCGTGTGTCAGTTTCTTTTCTACATTATTTGTATCTTCAACAATTATTCTATCATGACCATGAAACACGAAATACTAAATTAGATTTGGAAAGTTGAAGATGACCTATGTGCAGGAACAAATAAAATGATCGTTTGCAAAAAACACATAAAAGAATGGGAAGACAACATTCTTAACTCTAACTCTCAAGAATCGACAAAGAGTATAAAGGACGGGAAGACGATGTCCCTTGAGGCGTGAAGGTGCACCCAGATGAGAGACCGCCTCAACGATACTCTAACCAGGTTATGAGACATGAGAGTATAAAGATGCTAGAAAGAATAAGCATCAATGATGAAAGGAATATGGCCCTGTCGAAGAGTTGGGGGCAATTGAATTTTGAATTTAATCAATCTTGAATAATTCTTGCTCAGTTATCCGAGATTGACTAGGGGCATATATGTGTACGCATATTCCCCTCAATAATGACTTCATTATATAATTATGCTCTTGCATTTTTACTTAAGTACTAAACTAACAACTATCAGACATTATAGGTAATAAATTATTATTATTTACAAACACGTGAGTTTGTACAGGGAAATCAAGCAAAGGATGCGAGGGTCGCACTCGCTGCAACAATTGCGGACCAATTAAATGCCAAAATAAAACAAAGCTCTCCGTCACTTGGGCTTTGGGGCGAACTTGGATTTTTTGGTAGCTTTATGAGTAGCCTTAGCCTCCTTTTCAACATCAGTCAAAAAGCGCTTCGACCTTTTCTTCTCTGTAGTCGAAGTACTAGAATCGGTTGATTTTTTACTAGGGGTCGGAACATTGGAATCAAGAGAAGATTTTTTAGCAAGCTCCTCTGTAATAGACCTAGTTGAAAGCTTAACGACTAACCTTGATCCAGGATCCACCACTGCAAGGGGTTTAAGGCTTTCGGGGTTCAAGTCTTCAACTTTTAGCTGCATACGTTTGTCTTGTTCGGCTTTCATTTCAGCCAAAGTGATGTCATCAGCACCTTTTGAATCCCCAATTATAGCCACATCAGGGTCTTCTTCATGCCCCTCGCTACCACCATCGTCTTTCGAGGCATCTATCATTTTGTTATCATGAGAAGTGTCGGCCTTAGACAGTTCAGCTCCCCCTCCTGACTCTACAATGGTAGCCTTATCCTGTTCTCCTTGAGTCTTTTCCACGGAT
The DNA here is from genome assembly GCA_030737875.1 of Allium sativum. NCBI lineage: Eukaryota > Viridiplantae > Streptophyta > Magnoliopsida > Asparagales > Amaryllidaceae > Allium > Allium sativum. Next base: position 323,481,981 of record CM060920.1, on the reverse strand, counting down.
TTTACCCCAGTGGTGGTTCCCTGATGCATGTCAGTCTTCTTGGTCGGTTCAACACCTACAGAATGAGAAGTAACAATTATCAACTCAAGAGAAAATAAAGGATCCTCCATCGATTGCCCAATTATGTGGTGAAAAGTGGAGACGGCCTTGATGAATTGAGGTGAAAAGGTAGAAATACCTTCCGATGGTTACACAATTGGAGTGACTACCGTCTCTGACGTTGATTCGGGTATAGGAGATAAAAGAGATGTCTGAGGAATCCCCGGGTTCTCGGGATCATATCTCTCGACTTCAGTAGTTTCAGCGGTAGTGGAAGAAGAACCAGCCTCAGGGATATTCTTTTGTTTGGTCATCCGCTTCTCCTCCTCCATAGCAGCGGCAATGAGGCGACGCCCCTCGGCCAGGCGTGCCGGCTCATCATCTCTTAGATACTTTTCCATAAGTTTATCTTCGTCGACGAAGTCTACCTTAAGTTCCTCTTTCTCCCATTCGATGATTTGACTCCATACGTGAACTATAGTAGTTGGATAGTCTTCAATCCAAGAGATGTTTCGGCGACGAATTATGTGCGCGAAGAATTCAATCTGTAATTCGCCAAAACCGTGCACTTCTTCCTAAGCCTCTGATAGCTGTTTACGGGTCTCTTCAGCAGACTTAATGACATTTTCCATATTCCCCTCAGCTAGGGCAACCCTATTCTCGGCTCCCATTAACTTGGACTCCAAGTCAGCGTTTTGCTTCTCCAGTTCAGCATTTTTTCTCGCTAACTCGGCTTTTTCTTGCTCAAGAGTATTGTAAGCCAGCTGCATTTTGACATTGTCCGACCTAGCGTCTTCCGCTTGTTTCTTCAACTCCAAACGCTCTTGACTATGAGATTCTAGCAAGTCATGATAACGCTTCTGTAACTCCTCAAATTGCTGTTTGAAGTTGTTAGCACCTCGTTGGGCGATGACAAGTTGAGCCTGTGTGTCCTCAAGGTCCTTCTCCAAATTTTTCAAGGCCTTTTCATCAGCATCTGCGGTCTTTTTCATCGAATTAACATTTGTAATTAAAGTACGAATGATTCTGGAGAGATTGCGTGAATACTTGAACGTCTCCAAGTATTGCTTCTCGACTGCGTCAATCTTCGCTTTAGCCTTATCTGCCCACTTTGAGGAAATAGGCTCAAGAGCAGGTAAAAAAGTCAGATTTTCAAAATAATGATCTGGGAACTGCTTCTCCAGATATGTCAGCTTAACTTTGGACTCAGCATCCAGTGGTGGAGGTTTGCATTATGTTAGCTCAGTGTATCTACGCTTAGTAGGCACGATGGCTGTATCACCCTTTCCAGATCGCTTCTCTGAAACCTTATGTTTGTCTCGTGAATCGGTATGTTTCGATGGACTTTTTTCCCGACTGTGTTTGTCTTGAGGAGAAGTTCGGTTTTTGGGCTACGACGTGTCTTCTCCTCGACGACTCTGATAGCTTTTATATCGGTCTGGATCCGACCGGACGGGGGAGCGAGAGCGCGAGGTATGTGGCCGATAAGAATCATGAGGCCTTCTGTCATCTCTACCCCGGCTTTCACGGTGATCATGCTCGACGTCGGGAGGAGGTCTGGACATGCTACGACGTATTTTTCTGACGTCATAGTAGGGGCGAAACATTGTATGTGCGCAACAATGTAAGTGGAATTCAGAATCAGTGTTCACATAAGAAGTAAGTGCTGTGAAGTGTGGTGCTATTGTGTTGGATGCATCCTAAGTGGTGTTCCCCCCCCCCCCCCGACAAACCCGAATCCGAAGCCAGGCCAGCACGAGTGGGCTCTTTGGCCTTCACGGGAGTAGTCTCCTCTGAAGAAGTGAAAGTTAAAGGATTTGTGCCAAAGTCCTCTGAAGTATAGATGGTTTCAGGTAGAGGGTGATCTCCTAAACCCTGAAATGTGGAATCGTCGGTCGTAGGGACATCTCCTTGAGAAGCGTCTGTTGGCAGCTCTTTAGGGGACGTTGACTTCTCAGGAGAAATAGCATCATCAGGGACGGTATACCCTTCTCTGTGCTTTTCAGCTATGTTGGCTAACTCGTCGTCCAGAGTTGAAGATGAAGAAGGCGAAGTCCGAAGAGGTATTGTTGGACTTTTCGAGCCCTCGCCCGTTTCAGGAATAATATCCACTGGGGGTATGTATACATATGGACCCGACCCATGACCTATGCTACGGGTAATGGATAGTAACCCGTGATGATGGAGATACTCATCCTTAAGAACTTCGTCGATGGTTAGAAACTTTTGATCGCCATTGAGAAGCCGATGCAACCGATCAAAGTACAATTGATCCGATATTTGTTTTGGGTTATCAACTGCGAATAAAAGAGAAAGTAGGTTAATGTGTTGGCATGAACATTCAAAATTGAGATCTAGAAAATCGATGCCTTACTTGATTTGGTCCATCTCCTGGCGCATCCCGGCTGTTGCCTGATATAAAACCATTCAAGCTTAGAATCGCTAGCCTTGCTGCTAAACGGAGCTGAAATAATTTTCCTTTTTGGGACTGATTCAAAATAGGAGAAGGAAGGAGTCTCTTGAGTCTGATGCTTGAAATTATAAAAAAAGTGGACATCATCGAAAGTAGGCTCTATACCTAAAACCTCTCTGTATGATATATATAAGGTATATAAATAAGCATAAGAGTTGGGGTGTAACTGCATGGGGGCAATCCGCATCTGTCTCAGAAAGTCGAAGACAAAAGGCGGAAACGGTGGAATAGCCCCAACCATACACATCAATCGGGTAACTGGCATAAATCCTTCCGGAGGGTTGTGGGGTCGATCAGCTTTCGATGGCACCAGGGTATCTCTTTTCAGTATCCCGTGCTTTAGACATATTCGAACAAGTCTGTCGTCATCAATCGTCGATTCAACAGAATCTTTGGTAACTCCAATATAATGGCAGACTCAAACTCATCAGGAGCTCGATTATCTCCTATCCCTCCTTCCTCTTCATCGCCCAGAGAAACTTCACTATCGGAAGGTGTTTAACTATTATGCGCTCCTACTTCATAATCTGGGCCCTCATCGTCCCATTCAGGGTCTGAGGAAGAAGATATGTCATCAAGAGCAAATTTCTCAGAAATTTCCGCAACTTCTATCTTCTTTGCTAACCTAGATGAGCGTCTCTCGGCCATGATCACTAGACTACTGAAGAAGCAATAACATAAGTTAGAGTAAGATAGCCCGCATCCCACCGTGTGTGTATGTGAACTAAAGTGTGTGCTATGTGTACCAAAGATGCAATGTAAACACATGAAAGCGTGATGTAAAGATTCAAAGGAGTAATAATGTTTCAGAATAGTTCTTGATGTTTGTTATGTTCGTAAGGCGCTATCCTAACTGTCCATCAAGTTGAAGATTATGTCAAATATTGACTTAGGCAGTTGAACATATTCTTGTGTATTGAGATGAACTGATTCGGTTCGGTTCGGATGTAAGTGTTGGGATCGGATCAGGAGGAGCCTTGTTATGGTCTGTAGTAAATATTCATGCCTATCGAGCAAAAACCGGATCGGATCGGAAGTAGGCTTTCGGAGCGGTTCGGATTGATTTGAATAGTCGTGCTGCTTCATCTCCTTAGTTCGCATTCCAACCCGACCCGGTTAAGCGATCTGTGTCCCCCTTTTTTGCTTTCTAATCCGACCCGATCCGGTCAATTGAAATTCATTTCCATCTCCACTTCCATGCCTCTTCATCCGAACCGATCCCAAGCTCTAGCCTCCTTTCCTCTTCTCCCTCTCCATCCTCTACTCCACTTAACTAACACCAAACCCATTTCCCTCAGGAAAACCGTTTATTTTTAAGGAATTAGTCGCAACGAAACCCTCATGGACCTATATATTTCCTACCATGCCAAATCCCTTCCCCAACGCCTCGAGGAGGTGGCAGAACCACCAATGACGACGGCAACGAGAGAGGGAGCCACGCGTCGAAGCCGAGCAGAGGCCATGACCAAATCGCACGAAGTTGATCCCAAATCAAAACTGAAATCGACTATTTTAAGATAATCGAGATTATAAACCTACCAACATGTTTAATTTGAAGATTAACGAGAGAGTTTTGGAGTTTTTTGGAAGCTAGGGTTTCAGTGCAATGTTTATCAGACAAGAACAATGAAAAAGGAAGAAGAAAAAGGAGGATGGCAGCGGGTTTATATAGGTTTATCGTGACCAATCGTATTCCTAGCCTCTTTTCCCACTCGGACCAGGATACAGGCCCACAAATGCATTCTGGCCTGTCAACCCAGTGATAAGCAAGAAAAGATGAAAAGCCGTTCGAGTTGGGGTCCGAACCGAATGGGGTCATGCACATTTTTCTTGGCATACAAATTGAATTAAACTCAAGGAAATCAAGAAGAGTTCCTAAGTTTGTTTAAAAATGAAAAAGAAAATTCATATGCATCATGACGTATATATAAATCACAAGAGACCTGGTTTTTATGAAGCAACACGTCCCTGTAAACGAACGGAAATGACTATTTAACGATTCGAATTCAAAGTCCAATGAACAGACGATGTCAAGGCATGCTCCATCTTCGATAGAAGCATCCCTTGAGGGGGTAAAATGTTAGCCTACTTTGTGAATCAGGCTGCACAAAGCTAGAAGATCAAATTATGAAGAAAATCCTGCCAGGCGATCGGATCAGATCGGGCTTCCTTGGGCAGAGACAAACCGATACAATGCTATAAAGGAAAGAATGCAACACTGACCGGATCGGAGGAGACGAAGCCGATCCGAACCCCCAGTCATCAGCTTATCCGATCCGAACCCAAAATTTCAGTTGCTTCACTTCATATTCTCCTTAAGAATCGGGACGGTTATGTATACGTTCTACCCACAATTGCCACTAACCAGATGTGTTGTCATCATCAGAACCCATCCGAACCCGAAAGTGATGGGATGGAGGCCACGTGGATCCGAACCGATCTGGTTTCAAAAGCTTTTTCCACCTATAAATACACCATCAACAGGCATTTGAAAGGATCTTTTGGCATTTTCAGTATTGAAACTCCTTTGTAACCCGAATTCCACCAACTTATTCAGCCTACAATCATCTTTCAAGTCATAAAAAAGAAAAAGGAAATTGAGTGAATCAATGAATGAAATGAGTGATATTTGAGTGAAAATCATTGTTGTTCTCGCTTTCAAAATATCAATCAAAAAAGAAGAAAAGTTGACGTAGGCTAATTAACGCCGAACCACTATAAATTGTGTGTTTTCTTCGCTTTAGTTTTCATCTTATTATAATCTCTGCTAGTTTGGGTGTTAGAGCCAATTTTGGATCTAATAATATGTTAGTGTCACCTTAGAGTATTGTACATCCTGTTGTGCTAACTCTTTGGTTGCAGGTCCAGGTTCGGGTATGGTTTAGTATACCTGTTATTGTTCTGTTTTATTGCTTATCTCTCATACCAGACTTTTGTCTGACCCGTAGTTTTATGCCTCTTCTTATTACTCTGGGTGCTCCTAAACGAGCTGACTAGAGACAGGTTAACTGGTTATGCACGAATAGCTGATCCGGAGACGAGCAGGAGGCTCCCACATATGATATATATATGTATTCTCCCTATGTCGCTGATGGTCACTACTTTGGGCATTAGTAGTGTACCTTACTTATTTTTCTTTAGAGACGGTTTTTAAAAGTTGTCATAATGATGACGTGGAACATAAGCTGTATTTGAATTTTCCGCTGCTATGATGGTTTAATTTTCATCTTATGCACTGTCTCGCCTATTTTATGTCAAAGTTATGTTATTATTATATTTTATCCTATGTGCTGTAAGACATTCTACAGGTTCCCTGTTAGTTCACCATTAAGTTCAAATTCCTTACTTTTCCTTTCTTTGGCGACCGTCCCGTGCTGGTCGGACATTTGTACAGCGTATTTCAAGGAAATATTGGCTGGTGCGGGCAGGCCGTCACAGTAGATCCATATCTCTATTACTAATTGTTGTTTATACACTAGTATTCATGGGGGTAAACCCGTTCCGTGACATACGGCGTAGTCCCGAGAATTACCTGATTTTGAAGTAAAGATTTAAAAACTATTTTGAGTTCTCACACCAGTCCCGTGACTGACCTGGAGTTTATTGTTTTCGCCTAAACTCTGGGTGCTTATATTTTCCACATGGGCAGTCAGTAGTTTAGTTTTGCAGATTATTTCATTTAGTAGGATTCTGGATCGAAGCTTAAAACTGTGTCCAGAGCATTGATAGTTTTCCGCTATGTTAGTTTCTTTGATTTCTGCCATGCATTATATTACATTTATTGTAAATTAACCTTTTGATGTATTATATCTCGATATACTGATATATTTTTGTACTTGGTGTAACATTATTATGATGTTTATAAAAGTCTTCTGTTATTTTTTCTGATGTGTTGTATGCCCAGAGTTAGCGTATGCCGGATTCGAACGGTCTTGGTCGGTTTAGCAATCAATTGATTCCGAGTGAAATCCGTATCGTTACACTTGTCATCATTCTCCAACTCCCCATCTTCTCCTGGTATTTCGACCATAAACAATTGAGTATGCTCCAGTTGACATTTATGCCCCTTTTCATAGGGCTAGTCACAGAAATAACACAGCCCCTTAAGTTGTTTTTCCTTTATCTCAGCAGCTGATATGGTGGTTTGGGTCTAGAAAAGGATGTATTAGGTTTTGTGGGTAATGAATTACTTTTCAAAGAACTTAAGGGAGTAGGTAGTAGTGAAGGTAGGGTTTGTGTAGATGTTTTTATGGAAGGTCTAGGAATAAAAGCGGTGTTATAAATGGTTTTGGCTGCTTCAAGGTTCTCCTGCAATCTAGCATACTCAACTTCTTGAGTCAAATCTTTAGGCTTAAAAGCATTAACAAAAGGACTTACTGCTAGCTTTAATCCACCCACAAAACTTTCCAAAAAATAAGAATTAGGTAACACTTGATTTTGTTGGAGCATTAGAGATCTAAGTTCCTCAAATTCATCAATATAGTATTTGATTTTTCCTGTTTGACACAATTTATTGAACCTTTCGACTACATTGCTTCAATTCTCATCTTTAAATCTTGCTGACAAATCAATGATGAATTCAGTCCAATGAACATTCTTTTTACCATAATATAACTAGACATCCAACTTTCCGCCCTATTTATCATATTTAAGCAAGCCAAATCTACTTTATGATCATCGCTTATTTTACATAAGCTGAAATACTTATCACATTTTTTGATCTACATTCTACAATTAGTTCCATCAAACTTTAGAAATTCCGGTCTAGGAACGTACTTTTGCTCTCTATTGAAATTATGTTCTGAAGATCTGGTAGAAGACGATTCACTCCTTTTTGTTTCTGTGTCTCTCATTCTATCCTCCACCTTGTTATTTATTTCTTCGAATGACTGAGTAATTTTCTGCATAGCTTCTTGCATGATCTTCTGCAAAGATTTTTGTAGCATCTTCTGCACATTTTCCTCTAATTGCTTGCTCTGGGCTTGTTGTACTTCTACCCTATCGCTGATGATTTTGACCTGATCTTCCATTGCTTCCACTCTTCTTGTCACTATAGGTGCTAGATTTGTAGGTTTTTACTGGAAATAGGGTTAGGTAAAGTGGATCGGGTTTAGTCTTCAAGAATTGGATCGGATTTTTCTCTCGAGCTTTTCTACAAACACCTAATCGACATTCAGGAAAACACAACTTTCTTGCAAATTTCTGGTTGCTAAATCAACAAATCCTCCAAGAATTTGTCGTACAGTGTTGCAGTATAGCGAATTAACTTGCAGTAACAACCACTCTGATACTAACGCAACAGGATCTTAGAAGATACAATGGAGGCAATCTCCTGAATAAGACGAAAGAAGTAGTAGGGGAACGAAAAGAATTGTATATGGTTCATATGAAAGCTGTTACACTCATATACATGTGTATTTATACAAAAGAATACAAAATAGCACGTGTTATGCACATGTATGACTATATTCGATTACAGAGACACACGGAGAGACGCAATGTTGTCGGAGCTGTTGATACATGTAACCCTAATCTGGAAAATAAAAGAGAAGACAAGCGGCCTGGAATAGGTAAGCGTGAGATTATATAAAATTACAAATGAGGGCAACGAGGGTGACACTTATTTGTATTGTTGACCATAATTAATATAATATAAAATTTATATAATAATTGTGTGGTGCTAAGGGCACCCCAATATGTTCTTCCTAATATCACAACTAAAAAAATAAAACTTATTAAATTTTTTATGCTTACTAATACCACATTACCTCTCCATTCTAATCTCTCATTTAATAATTATTTGCCGAACCAATCACGTACCAAGCTAATCTAAATACCCTAATCTTTTGTAATCGTTGTCTTCTTCACATCTCTCACGAGAAAATTCAAATTCGTATGGTAATCTCTCAATTGTTTGGTGATTTGGAAACCCCGATCTATCACTTCCTCTTCTAGTTTGCTTAATTCAAACCATATTCACGGCTTTTACATATTGCGGCATCGAATTCGTTGATCTGTCATAGATCTAGGGTTTAGCTCATTGATCGGTTTTACAAATAAGGATGAACTAATATCGAGCGAAATGGAAATAGGGTAAAACAATGTGGTAGCCCCTATATTTTAAGTATGTTGTATTAATAAGAGTATAATACTAATTCTTGTGGTATTTTTTAGTCGTGGTGTTAAGAAGAACATATTGGGGTGCCCTTAAACATATCTATTTTTGCCAACACTTTTTCATGTATCGTTACTGTTACCGTCTTGTAACGTTTATAAGTGTTAGCAATTGAAAAAATAAATGTTTCTAATTCACCGATTTGGTGTAGCACCATCAGTGAGCCACTGCGACTCTCCCCGCATGTCACATCACCACCCCCGGTTACATACGACCGATCAGTCCGGCCCCCAACACCTTGTTCACGAAATCACCTTCTCCACCCATTAAACTCGTAAAGAACACGCACTAGTTTGTACCCAAAAACCACATCCCTTGATCACCTAGGCACCTTCCACCGCCACTGAGACAACCTTCACATTAATACGCCCCTTCACGTCAATTTTCGCTACACTTGATCACCCCTTCTACACGCATGATTCAATAAAATCAGTCCCAAAATATAAATAAAAACCTATAGTCACCTCGTTTGCCCTCCTCGGACCACCAAAGCTTACCAAAATTCATTCGTGCCTTCCCTTAACCACCGTGAATCTTCCCTTTTAATTCCCATTACCGAGATTAAAGATTTTGATTTTTATACTCAAATCAGACAGTAAATCCTAGCTTAAAATATAGGCTGTTAAAATTCATGATTTTCATTTTAAAAATCATTATTTGCAAGGGTGAACACGCTCGTATGCCTGAAACTTAAAGTTACGATGATCGAAATCTTGAGTGTTAAACCCTCTTTACGGTCTTTTATTTATTTCTAAAAATATAAACTATTATTCTTGTTGAAACTATTTTTAGAATTTACTTCAGATAACAACAAACAACTTTTATCTTCAGCTTACCTCCTATAACACACTAGGATGAGGGATTTTGATTTTTGGAGTTCAAGGCTCTAGTTTATACACAAAATAAAGTCTAAATTTGTTTTGGTTACAACATATATATTTGGTTTTCCAGATCCACTATATATTGAACCAATTAGGTAAATATATTTTGAAGTATACTAATATGTATCTATTTACATTACAATATATAAGAAAAAAAAGTAATAGATGAGGGTAGTTTACTCACCATTCATGTTGCTATTTACTTTCAGGGAACACATATATTTGGTAAACTAATACAACTCAATGGCCCACTATGCATGTGTGTGTGTGTGTGTGTGTGTAGATCACATTATATATAATAACTAGAGGAAGTTCACTCACTAAGATTGGTGCCCAGATTAAAGTTGGTTTAAGTTTTTTTGGTTTTGGATTGGTTCACTGGTTTCATGATATAAGCTTCCTGGTTTGACAAAGATATATCGTTAAGTACTATAACTTATCAAAACATGCAAGTTGGTAAATATCTTATCATAATATGTAAAACAAATAACTAGTGGTGGAGTTTACTCACATAATGCTCTTTGTTTCTCTGTTTTTTTTCATTGTTTCCAGTGCATGGTTTTCTTCCATTATCCTTGCAGTTTAAGTTCGATTGAATGATGCATGAAAGCAATGACTAGTGTGTGTATTTATAGGTGTAAAGAACGATTAAACTAGGGAGGCATTTAATCTGTGTATGGGGAAGGAAAATTCGTTGGTGATGAAATGTAACATATCTATGCCTAGTTTTGGAAAGAGTGCATTGTGCTTGATTGAATGAAAGAATACAGCTATGGTTTGTAGCTGTGTCTAGTATGATTTAAAGAATGTAGTTATGCATGTTGATGAGAAATGATACAACTATGTCTCATAGCTGTGTGTGTATATTAGAGAAGATAAAGCTATATTTGTGTATACCATGTGATAATTTGCCTTAAAAAATTGCATGAAGTACTAATATGTTTGTAGCCATGTGAAATTAGTAGTATGGAAGATATAGGTAGGATGTTGTAACTGCTACAAATCTCTTGTATCTGATTGAAAAGAATGCCTGTGTTTATAGCCCTGTATGTTTTGATGACAAGGCAAGGCAATGCAAACATATTAGTACAATCATTACATAAATAATACATATGCTCCGGGAATAAGGCAAGGCGATGTAGAAGGCTATTGCTTGTCAACTGGTTCTATAAGCTTCAGGTGAAAAGGCCACGACTAAGACGTGCTTAAGGTAGAAATGCAACAACCATATGTGTATTCCAGTTTATATAAAGGTACAAAATCATGTGTATAAGTTCATTGAAATGGATAGGTAGCATGTAGCTGTTCTTGGGTGGATATTGGGGAGAATGAAGCAATATAGGTCATGCAGTGTGTGTAGTTGATAGGAACAAGCTAAAGAATGTAGCTTAAGATAGAATATTAGCCGGTACAAATAACTTAAAGTGACAAGGCATGGCAGTGCCAAAATGAAGTACATATTTTTGTGCCTATGAACCTATATAGGTGCAAGCTTATGTATATTAAACCAATAACTTGACTACCAAGTATGTGAATCGTTTCATGTTTATATATTTAAATGCATAAAATGGCATATTCATGGTTATAAACCCAATTCCTTCATCTATTATTTTGATTCACAAATATTAAATCAATATTAATGTAGTACTCCTTTCTCATGAAGTAAACCCATATTTTACTTAAGTTTTTGTATTAAATTTTACTTAAATGAAGCTATTTTTAATACATATGAGTTTAAAAAACATTATAAAAATGTCAACCAAAATATAAAATACTAGTTTACACACATATTCATATATGTGTAGTTAATTCCCCGCTATTACCCTGCCATATCCCCGCTGTATCGTATAGATGATTTCTACCGCTAGGCTATTTCCAAATAGCCTCTAAAACAGACTTTCCACTTTAGTCCCCGCTGTATTACGATATTCCTGATATTTCCCATTATTTCGGCTATATTCCACTATTTTCGCTATGTCTTCTATAAAAGAAATGAATTTTAAAAGGACATTTACACATTGTAAAATTAGTTTTTTAATATAATTTTTTAATATATATTTTGCAGAATATAAAATGCTGTAATACTCTATTAAATTGATTCAAACTATATAAAAGTATACATTTGTTTATATATTTACTTTTGATTTTATTTAAAATTAAGAATGTATTGCTTATCATTAAGTTGAATGTTAATTTTCCATTTATTTGTTATTTATATATTTGTAAAATCATTAAATATGAGTTTTCTATGCTATTTTAGACTCATCCGCTATATCCTGTTATTTCCTCGCTTTATCCCCACTACAATTTTTTGCACCTCCATCGCATTGGATCCGTTGAGCATTTTAACCGCACAGATTCATATATACGCATGTTCATATGTTAAGGAAAAATAATTTAAATATACATATAGGATTCTATAAAAAGACCATTTAATTTAATCTAATAATTAAACCCAATTTATTTAATTATATTTATCACTTAATATAATCAATAAATTATTGTTGAACATAATTGGCTAAAAACTAGTTCATTACAGTCTACCCCCCTTAAAAGAGTTTCGACCCCAAAATCAAAACAATGAGGAGATTCTAGTTATATTCAAAGTCATAGACACATACACATAAGACAGATACCAACAATCATAGCAAATATAACATACAATACACACAAGTTATCTACCAAACATCCATAGCAAGAAAAAAATACAGTACAACCACATTCATTTTCCTAACTATAATTATCAGTTATTACAGTTGGAAAATGCATTCAACTATTTAACTTTTATCAGTTTCTAACCGCATATTGGTAAGAAAATAATCATTTAAGTATTAACCCCATGGACCAAAATCAACATCAGATCAATACTCAGAAAATCATTTAACTCAACCAATCTCTAGTTAAGTTCCAATTCCTTTAATTCCAAAAATCAATCTGTTTAATTCACATGAGTTCATATCCAATTAATCATTTAAGCATGAATTTATTTGGTGGGAATCCAAATTTTTATTCAGTCAAAAATCTTCCAAATTTCCAGGATCTTAAATTCCATATTTGGTTCGTTTTATTTCTATATTTTATTCTTATACAAATTCAACTTGATTCTGTATTACCATCTCAATTTATAATCCTACTTAATTATAATAACAACCGTTGACATATCCACATATAATTATAATTTCAAAAAATTATCCATTTTATATCGAAATATAATTTTGGGTAAAATTATTTTATTTACCTAGCTTTTAAAACAATACCGCATTGAATTACTTTGTTCAAGAGATTAGAAACATCTATTGATATAATGGATTAGAATGATCGATTAGAATTCATAAACAGCTCGATAAACCAATCAACACAACATAAAACTGTTTTTACATCTACTAACAAACACGCGCTCATATTTACACACTCAAACTCAATCTATGGTGTTACTAACCTCATCTCTATTGATCCATGCCACAGGGTCAAGGTTATCACTCAATCTTATGCTCTAATACTAACTGCGATGACTTGAATTTTGAAACCCTTTAAGTCAACCAAATATAACACAAGTCCAACCCAAAGAACACTAAAACTCAGATGTCGAAGAAAGAAATTAAAGGATGAGAAAAGATAAGAAAGAAAAGTTATAATAAAAGAAAAAGAAGAACATACAACAGAATCGGAGTAAACAAGAATATCACAGCGGAATGAATCAAATATAATAGATATATAATCGTATTTGAAATACAAACTAGATTTGAACTTACGAATATTATTACAGTACAACACATATACAATACAACAGGAATAAACTCTATATATCTTACGTTGAAGCCTCCTACTTCAAGCTCCTCCAGAAAATCTTTAAAATCGTGAACTACTTAACTGCCCATAAAAATTTTGACACCTAAGAGTTTAGGGAAAACATAAAAAAATAAACCCTGAGTCTGTCATGGGACTGGTGTGAGTAAATGATTTTAAAGCAGCTTGATTAATAAAGGATACCACATAGGACCATGCCGTAAAAATGGAACGGGTTTTTCCCTTATGAGAATCCCAAGTACTTGGTTTAACCTTTCAAAATTCTTTTTGAAACAAAAGATTATCATAAGACCGATCCACACATAAACATGGATGGTTTTTACCATATGATAACCCGAAACATCTTTGCATCAAAGTATTTTGATATTATAATAGTGTCTAAATCAAATAAATAGCAATCTACCAGAACGCTTGCATCTCACGCTCTACGTACGTAATATACAATCAAAACCATGAGTGCTTATTAGATAGTGGACTCCAACCTTCTGATAGTGTATCTTTGGAGAGGAATACATTGGGTTCAACAAGAACATCTTGCAGTCCGGCAACACATGCCCGACCACTCATTTCGTTTGAGTGTATCAAATATATTTTCACCCTACGCTTGATAGGTTGGTACCAATAACTGTTTCTGGGACATACAAAAGCGAAAGAAGAAAAAATAGAAATTTCTCCAAATGGTGATAATACACTCTAATGGGAGTGACCCACAAAGCCATTCTGCCTGCCTGATTTTTGTCATTTCCCGATTGTCAAGCTTGAGGTCAAAACTTATCTTTAGATATATCACGTCTTCATTCACTTTGAATGCCACATCGTCAAACCCATCATATCACAAATTTGATTTCCCCAATACCATGGGTATAAAGCTAAGAGAAATGAATTCCTCCGCCACCAAACATAGTTTAAAGAAATCAATTGTATGATTCGTTAGGTAAATTCTTTCAGATATTCATCCATACAAGTTGTCCTTGGACTGGACAAACCAAAGGCATTATCATGTAAACCCATTTTAGGCAATTTCTACCTAGGATTCACAAAACAACCCTTGCATAAACTCTGTCTTCAATGGTCTTAAATAATCTTTGACTAGCAACGTATAAATCTCGAAGTGGAATTTAAATTCCGGTTTCTTCGAAATGACAACGATAGTAATGGTCCAGATTTGATCGTGGTTGTTTAACTATCAAATATAAAATAATAAAATAAACAGATTTGTTTCAAATGAACCAACTAAGCTTTATTTAAATTAGATTTGATTATTCAAATTCAAATACCAACTCATATTCTTATTTGAAAACATAAGTACTACTTAATTTATAAACATTACGTGGTAATCTAACTCTTGGATATTCATTTTCAAAGTTGAAAGCAATACTCAACGCTAACACTCATTTCGATCACAAACTAATACTATCTATCGGATAATCGTGAAATCATTCAATTTGAGGTATTTTAGTTACCTCTCATACCTTGATTCGAAATCATTCTTATCGTTAAGATTCGTAGAAGTTCGATATCCAAAATATTCGACCAACCAAAATTTGTAAATCCATTTGGTTTTTGAACCATTACAAAACGACATTGTTGTTTTGAAAATATTCATCAAGTTAACTTGAGTATTAAAACGAAGGGAAATAAATCGACTTAATCCCTTCACCCACTTATAACTAAATTACCTTTAAAACTTACTTAATTAAGAGAATGATTAAGTTAAAACATTTTTATTATACAATTTATCCAATATTAACTTCTCTATTTAACTACACAATTATCTTGCCAAAATCCATTGATTAAAATATTAATTAACTTAAAAACATTTCTACTATTACAATTATTTGTTAAAACCTGATTCCATTAAATTAATCGAAAACAGATTAATTTAATAACCCATTTCCATTTAAAACAGCTGATTTAAATCAACCTCAAATAATCATATTAACTAGTTACAATTAATCTTCCTTTTTTAAATTAATTAATAATATAATTAATTTAAATTTATCACCTTTAATTATTTCTTAAAACAATTATTCAAACTATTAACAACCTAACTTAATTTCTGATTTACTTTACAGAAAATATAACTTAGCAGTCGCAATAACATATAGCAATTCTTTAACAAATGACATTCAAATTGTTAACCAAATTTGCACAAACAACAACGTAAATACAATTCAATATTATCAACTGAAATATAACATCTCAACAAATATGCTTACTGATAAAATATGTCAAACAATATAATAGCAAAACGGTACTTATTTCTACTACTAGGGTGTCTAAATCATTCAGTCAATTCAATTTATAGTGGAACGGTTTTTGTTTCCACTAACGGATGTCAATATATTATGGTTAATGTAATTAAAACAACCCAATTAATTAAATAATTAACTGAACTTACAATTCAGAATTACTAAATTTACAGATCATTACTGATCAATTATTAACAGTTGTGTTTTAATTTAGTTCAACGACTAAATCTATATTTGATATATTTAAATTGAAGTTACTTAATAAATCAATTCATTTTAAATTGGCTTTTTTTAGAATTCGATAGCTATGTTGAGTTACACACTATTGTTCGACTTGACTACACACCCATGAACCAAAATTTATTCAAGCATTGGTTCTTGATCTAGCATATACACACACACATTACTATATATGAAATATCTATATTCTATTTGTGTTTAAATTCTTAACTTAGAATATTGTTTACTCTTTAAATATAAAAATATAGGCCAAGCCCAGTGGCCACTTATGCTCACATACTATGCTACCAAACATAATAACTCTTCCCATTTCAATTCTTTTGCCTACCCCATTTTCCTCTATATTCTGTTGCTTACCATTCCTTCCTCTCATTCTCTATCGCTACTGCTTCCATCATTCTTTCCTTTCTTTACTTCTGCACGGGTTCAAATATCCATGTGGTCGAACCAATCATCCCAGCATAATCATGCAACTCCTCCCTCTCTTCTTTTACTTGTTTCTTCCATCTCCTTCATGTTGTCTCATCCCCAGTTTCTGGTTCAACATGCACGATGTGCACGTATCCCATCGACACGACCATCTATGAGCCACTACGACTCTCCCCGCATGCCACATCACTACTCCCGGTCACCTAAGACCGATCAGTCTGATCCGCAAGACCTTTTTCACAAAATCGCCTTCTCTTCCCAATAAACTCAAAAGAAATATGCACTAGGTCATCCCCAAAAACGATCTCCCCTGATCGCCTCCGATCACCTAGGCACATGCCACTGCCATCGAGACAACCTTCACATCAATACGCCCCACTATGTCAAATTTCACTACACTTGATCACCCCTTCTGCATGCATGATTCAATAAAATCCCGAACTCCAAAATATAAACCAAAAACCTAAATTCACCTTGGTTTCCCTCCTTGGACCACCAGAGCTCACCAAAATTCGTCCGCGCCTTACCCTAACCACTGTGAATCTCCCCTAGGAACATTTTTTAATTCCCATTACCAGATTAAAGATTTTGATTTTTATACCCAAATCAAACAATAAATCCTAGATTAAAATACAAGCTGTTAAAATTCATGATTTTTGTTTTAAAAAACATTATTTGCAAGGGTGAACACGCTCGTATGCCTGAAACTTCAAGCTATGGTGATCGAAATCTTGAGTGTTAAACCGTCTTTACGGTCTTTTATTTATTTCGGAAAATATAAACTATTATTCATGTTGAAACTAATTTTAAAATTTACTCTAGATAATAACAAACAAATTTTATCTTCAACTTACCTCCTGTAACACAATAGGATGAGAGCTTTTCACTTTTGGAGTTCAAGGCTTCAGTTTATACACAAAATATAGTGTATTTTTTTGTTACAACATATATATTTGGTTTACCAGATCCACTTTATATTGAACCAATTAGGTACATATATTTAAAAGTAGGGAAATTAACCCATTTAGGCCTGTTTAAAAATAGTATTACGCATATAGCCCTGTTTCAGAATTAATTACGCATGTAGACCTGTTTATGTTTTGAAGGCGAGTTTTAGAAACACGCCTTCATAAAAATATAGAGGCGTGTTTCCAAAATGCAACATTGGCAAAACACACACAACTGAACTTACATATAACACCATATTCAAACTACCGTACACACCACACCACATTCAAACTAACCCACACACAACACGGTGATATAGTGCTATTGATCGTCGCTTTCCTATGAATTAGAAAAGCGCGAATTTTAAATTAAATTACTGCAAGCGTACAGGTGTGTAGCATACAGGTCGAACACAGGGAGGCAAATTAAATCAAATTATTTAATTAATCTCTTGGGCGAGTTAGACAAATCTTTGAGGTTGGTTTTGAAAGAAAACGAGGTTGAAACTGCAATCCGATTCAGAACAAATCTAATTGAACCGATGATCAAAACACAATTATCAATTGGAAATTAAACTGCAAAACAGAAATAAAATGCAGAAATTAAAAGTGCAGAATAAGAAGAACAACAAAAATAAAATTAGGATTGTCATTAAAACTAATCAAACGACTAATCACTGATGAAACAAATGTAAAATACAATTGGTGCTCTTCCAAAACTAATTGTGAAGACAACACCTATTGCTAAGAAAGAAAAATGCAGAAATAGTAAAAAGGAAGAACTTTTATTAATGGAGAAGAGAATACAGAATAATGGATGGTGGCTACAATGCTATTACAAGGGTATTTATAGGAGATAACCAAACCCTAACCCTAACCCTAATACAATGATAAATGGGTCTTATGGAAATCACAAGAGAGTTTACAATAAGAAAAATAAATGGGCCTTTTCTCTTTTCCTCTTGCTTTCTTGACACTTCTTCATTGATTTGTGATGTGCAAAGCCTTTTTATCAATCCTTTTCTTGTCCAACAGCAACTAGATGTGAGATATTCATCTACAATTCTTCAAAATGTAAATATATATCAATTTCATCTCTATTTCTCTACTTTTCTGGTTGCATGCGGCTGGGTTGGAATATCTGTAAAGGTAACAAAACAATACCCAAGTAATATTTATTTATATACAAAAGATAAGATATAAGAGCATAAAATAAACACATTTCTATGTCAATCAGCTATGCCCACGCGCAGTTTAAATTACATAAAAATTCGGCATAAACTATTAATAAATCGTTATGGTTTAGAAACACTTCCACAACAACTTTCTGAAGATTTGATATGGACATAACTAAAAATCTGGAGTATGAAATCTTCAGTTTTCTCTTCCATTATAAAAATATAGTTCAGTAGATTTGAATGTTTCTTGTCTCAAAGAAATCTGACTTAGAATGAATTATATATATTCAGTTAAAGTTCAATGCATAAAACTGCAAACTATCATAACACTACGAGCTCGTTTTTAATTATATCTTAAATTATACATTCAAATATAGCGAATTTCATAAACCATATAACAACAAATATTAACTAAAAAGCTGATTACAAGAGATCGTAACACAGAAATAAGTACTAAAACTTAGGAGGCAACAAATGCTAACATGAGACTATGTACTATAGCTTAGGCTACAACAGATGCTAATTAGAAAAATAGTACGCCACCAAACTACATCTCACATTCATGCTCTTGGGATGTGAAGTTTCCTAATCATTACAGTTAAACCGCAAATGTTCAATAACATTTTAGAGACGTCGAATCTCTAGTTCGAGTTTGTTTGCATATGTTATCCCCCTCGGGCCTGTCAGTTCGTCTATCCATTCCGTGTAGTTGCATCCATTCAGATAGGATGGACATTGTTGAATGCGACGGCCAATGTTGGTGCCTTCTGCTCGAACCACAACCGGATAACCGCAGTAGCAACAAACTTGATAAGAGTCACCTTCATGTTCATAAGGAATTGGAACATGTGGTACTTGATTAGAATGAACTTCTTTTTGTGGCATAACGACCAACTGTTCATGCATGTGTTGAACGTTTGGTACTTAGTCTTGATTTGGAGGTTGGACGGGTCATTGTTCGGACGGTGGTCCAACCCGAGAGCTCAGTTCGTTTAGAAACTGGAGTTCATCTGCAAGCTCCTGAAGTTGCATCTGTTCATACGCCTGTTCTTTAGAGTTTGAAGATGATGGCCAAGAAGGCATGGTTGTGGTAAAGCACAGAGTAGTTGGAAATGAAGTTGTTGAAGTGAAGTGAGTTGTGCGTAATTCGACAGAGATATATAGCTGCGTAGTGTACAATATCAAGAAACGCAAACTACAATCATACGACTTACAACAAAGGAACACACGAACATCAAAGTCGGAGTAGAATAAAACACATTAAGGTAGTTTCCACATACATTTACCATGGGCGTGGGTAAAATCTAGCTCTAGGTGACTGAACTCCACGTTCGCACTTCGCAGTGTTAATCCACTGCTTAAAGTAACAACAATCAATTTCAGCAGGAAAAACCTTATGGTCCTTATAGGCTTCATAGCAAAAAATCGACGATCAGCATTATTTTCGGTTTTGGAAACTACCACGACCGATACTTCTCCACAACGGCAAATAGGGTTGGATTCACCAGGAATTAGTGGCTCGACAACGTGCCCAGCAACTACCCTTTCTTTTCCAGGCCGTTGATTTACTACTGATTCATCGTCCTTTTCCCATTTGTCCACGGTGGAGCCTACACTTTCTTTTCCTGTTTCGATATGGTGAAAGAGGAAGGAGGAGGCGACTGGACGAAAAGAATTGCGAATGATGGTTTAGCCGGATTCAGAGAAGCCACTATATATACCGGAAAACAGGGTCGTTCTCATCCACATATAATTTAAATATTTCACTACATAAAGGAGTTAAAAAAACAGGGTCATCCCCATTCACATAAGCATTATTGTTGACAAATGTCTGGCCAAAATGTATATAGTATGGTTAGAGTGTAGATTCTCTATCATGGCTACAATGGACAGTGACAATTGCATACTGAGTACTCCTATCACTTGGCATTTAACTTAATAGCAGTTCTACAGTGTTTCTAATAGGATAATTTCTGAAGTGACAACTGCATACTGATTAGTCCTATCACTCACCACTCCTTGATTTATGGGTCGTCACATGCTTCAAACCAGCCTCTCTCCCTTCTTAAAGACCAACTACCCTCTCTTCCTTTCTTCATCACTCTCTGGTTTTTTATGCCACTCTTTGGTTTTTTGTACATTAGTTCACTGTCATAATGGCTAACTGGGCATAGACGACGATACCATGGTTCAAATGTACGATGAGTATGAAAGGGGTAAACAACCCAAAGAAGATGTCGAATTTGTGCCCGAAACGCAAATAGGAGTCCAAGTAGATGCAGCAGAGGTCGAGTCCGAACTCTTTAGTGCAACGCAGCCAAACGTTGCAGTCCAGTGCATTGGACCGGTTCAAAAATCCCTCAATGCTCAGTTGAGGGAAGTTCTTGCTCGACAGAACCCCGATAGGTCAAGCTCAAGCATGACGGGTCGTTCAGTCCTTTGCTATTGTGGAGTCGAATGTAATGTGCTTGTTTCTAAAAGTCAAACAAATGCAGGTCGTCGTTTTTACGGTTGCAAAGCGTACATTCATGCATAGAACCGCCAAGGGTTGCGGAGTTGTAATTATTTTCATGGTACGATCCACCTTTAACAGAGAGAGGTGTCCAGTACGCACTTGAGATGCAAGCTGAGGTAAATCGCTTGGAAAGAATGAATGTGGCAATTAAGAATGAAATGCTTCATGGGTGCTAGGGTTCATTTCGAAGCTATAGGTCGTAGCTACGTTGTATTGGGTCGTGGTTATGTTGTATCGTTGGGTCTAAGTTATGTTTTATTGTGGGTCTAAGTTATGTTGTCTTGTTGGGTCTATGTTATGTTGGGTCTTATTTATGTTGTAATGGATCGTACTAATATGTTGTATGTTGTTCTTGTATTAATATTCCCAGTATTAGATGAACACGGTTTGTATGTTGTATGTTATTCTTGTAAGATTGTTTGGTTTGCTTAAAATAGTTTTAAAAGAGTTCAAAGCCAAAGGCGAGTTTTCAAAACTCGCACGAAGGCGTGTTTTCAAAACTCGACTTCGGAGTCCCCAGACCAAAACAGGTCTACATATGTAATTAAGTTAAAAAATATAGATAAATCTGTAATAAGTTTAACAAACAAACCTACACATGTGAATTATCCTTAAAAGCATACTAATATGTATCTATTTACATTACAATATATAAGAAAAACAGTAATAGTTGAGGGTAGTTTTCTCACTATTCATGTTGCTATTTATTTTCAGGGAACACATATATTTGGTAAACTAATATTACTCAACAGACCGCTATGCATGTATATATGGATCACATTCTATAAAATAACTAGAGAAAGTTCACTCACTAAGATTGGTGCCCATATTACGGTTGGTTTAAGGTTTTCGTGTTTTGGATTGGTTCACTGGTTTCATGATATAAGCTTCCTGGTTTGATACAGATATATTATTTTGTTAAGTAATATAACTCATCAAAACATGCTTGCCGGTAAATATCTATAACATAATATGTAAACAAATAACTAAATGGTGGAGTTTACTCACATATTGTTATCCGTTTCTCTGTTTTTTCATTGTTTCCAGTCCATGGTTTTCTTCCATTGTCCTTACAGTTTTAGTTCGAATGAATGATGCATGAAAGTAGTGGCTAGTGTGTGTATTTGTAGGCATAAAGAATGATTAAATTAGGAAGGTATTTAATCTATGCATGCGGAATAAAAATTCATTGGTGATGGAATGTAACATATTTGTGCCTAGTTTTAGAAAGAGTATGTTGTGGATTGAGTGAAAGAATACAGCTATGGTTTGTAGCTGTGTCTGGTATGATTTAAAGAATGTAGCTGTGCACGTTGATTAGAAATGATACAACTATTTTTCATTGCTATGTGTGTATATTGGAAAAGATGAAGCTATATTTGTGTATACCATGTGATATCTTTCCTTAAAAAAAATGCATGTAGTACTTACATGCTTATAGCCATGCGCAATTAGCAGTATGGAAGATATAGGTAGGATGTTGTAGCTAATGCAAATCTCTTGTATCTGATTGTAAAGAATGCCTATGCTTGTAGCCGTGTACGTTTTGATGACAAGGCAATGCAAACATATTAGTACAAGCAATACATATATATTACATATGCTTCAGGGAACAAGGAAAGGCAACGTAGAAGGCTGTAGTGTATCAATTGGTTTTATATGCTTCAGGTGAAAAGGCCACGACCAAGACATTCTTAAGGTACAACTGCAATAGCCGTGTGTGTATTCCAGCTCATATAATGTACAAAATCATGTGTTTAAGTTGACTGAAATGGATAGGTATGCATATAGCTGTTCTTGGGTGGATATTGGGGAAATGAAGCAATATAGGTCATGTTTTGTGTGTAGTTGATAGGAATAGGCTAAAGAATGTAGCTTAAGTTAGAATATTAGTTGGTACAAATAACTTCAAGTGACCAGGCATGGTAGTCCAAAATGAAGTACATATTTTTATTCCTATGAACCACTAACTTGGCTGCCAAGTATTTGAATTATTTCATGTTTATATATTTAAATGCATAAAATGGCATATTAATAGTTTTAAACCCAATTCCTTCATTTATTATTTTGATCACAAGTGCAAAATTATTAAATCTTTATTAATATAGTATTCCTTTCTCATGAAGTAAACCCATATTTTACTTAAGTTATTTATATTAAGTTTTACTTAAGTTATTTATATTTAGTTTACACACATATTTATATGTTAAGGAAAAATAATATAAATATACAAGCTGGATTTTATAAAAAGACCATTTAATTTAATCTAACAATTAAACCTAATTTATTCAATTATATTAATCACTTAATATAATCAATAAATTATTGTTAAACAAAATTGGCCAAAAACCGGTTCGTTACACTCTCTAACCACTTATGACCTCGTCTCTAACGTCGATGTCATAATGTATATACTCTCGTTGTAGGTCGAGAAATAGTAACGACCACTTACTACTAGGTTAGGGTCAGGAACTAATTTTAAGAGAACCCTCCGGCAGACCCTCTTGTTGTCCCTACGGGTGAACTCCTAGCCACTTAATACTTCCCTTAGACGGTGGTTCCTTTTTGTCTATATATGTATAAACATATATATATATATATATACACACACACACGCACATACACACACATCGTCCCTAGGTCAGACCTCACTAGCCACTAGAAAAGAAGCAGACAATACTTGGAGAACTACCCTACCCACTTTATCGCCTAATAAGAGCATTAATACCTTATATGAGAAAGGCGAACCCAATAACCATTAAAGCCTCAAAAAGCGGGTCTTATGACTTGGGTCCAGAACCAAGTGGTCAACCTTAGGAACGGACATAGTTATAACCACTTAATACCCAACAAGAGAAAGGTCAGCCACTTAGTACCTTTTTCCTAAGGCAAGCCTATTTTACACACATATATATATACACACACACACACATGCATACTAGACATCCCACTTTAGGCTGACCCGTGTAGATGTTGGATTTGCTGGGTGGTTCCGGAAAGGCTTTACTACAAGTTGGGTGTAAGCTCGTATCATAATGTATTAATTATAATGCCCCGTGGCACTTAGACCCCTCACATTAACTGGGCCTACTTGTAGATGTTCGATATGTATGTCAATTCTGGGCAGACCTCTACTACAAGTAACGGCTAACTTCCTGTCTATGTGTCATTAATATATCCAAGGCCATTAAAACATGCACAAACATACAAATTTCTATGGGGACATTTAAATTTATATTCCTAATTTAACCATTTTTATTACGCTTTTAACACGTATAATTATTACGTTGTTTATGATATATATAAGTAAGAATGAATTTAGAGATCGTAATTAACGTCCTAACCACGTTTTGAAAATGTCAATCGCTATTTCCAATCAGAGGTGTACAAGTTATTATTTCCCATATTTTCTTTAATTAAGGCATAAATGAACATATTAACATTTAACAATCAAAATGAGAAAAATATCAATAACACATAGAACTTGCAACCTAGTTTTGGACTCAATTTTCGATTAGTAAAAGATAAACATAGTGCCATATAGCTAATATATAAATATACATATAATTCCTACTTTTAACGGATTCACTTTTACGTATGTTAACACACAAAACCTTAATGTTTGAATATCTTGTAAATAATACATTCAAATACTCTATTTTAGAAGAAATAGAGATTTAAACCTGTTCAATT
Source organism: Allium sativum (assembly GCA_030737875.1). NCBI lineage: Eukaryota > Viridiplantae > Streptophyta > Magnoliopsida > Asparagales > Amaryllidaceae > Allium > Allium sativum. Next base: position 323,457,352 of record CM060920.1, on the reverse strand, counting down.
TACAATTCCATCCAAAGCTTAACCTTTTGTATAAAACCATACATATGAAAATACAGAAAAAATGAAATATAATGAATCCAACAAAACATAGAAATTATACAACATTAATCGTTCTTTTCTTTTATTAATTCAATAATCCCAAAACCACTAACACAAATAGATTGGAAATTTCTTCGCATGGAAGGTTTGAGGGGATTTACTGTTGTGTTCCTTTCGTATGAACTCAAACCTTCCTAGGAAAAATAATCCTAGTCTTAAACTAACAAATTACAGGAAAAAACTCAGAAGGATTTCACTCACCGTGCTATTAGGGAGAGCAATAGAAGAACTAAATAGAATAAGATTCGGATTGTGTTAGACTGCTTTGTGACCAGGCTACCCAAAGTTAAGGACTTGAGTATGAACATGCATCGATCGACAATCATTTAGATGAAGTGACAAAATATTAGAAGACTTAGCATTCTCATGCTTGAGGACTCCGGAACGAATCAAGATATGGGGACCCGATCCACCCATGGCAACGAAGAGCGAAGCGCATGGACGTTCGGCTCGTAGGTGGCAGCTTGCAGGTAGTGGCTCACATGAACTTCTCCCTCCTAGGAGCGGGTTGCGGTTCGTAGCCTCGGACTAGGTCACAGTTCGTGGCTTCGAAGCAAGTCACGATACATGGCTTATGAGCGGGTCACAGTTTGCGGCCTCGGAGCGGATCGCGATTTGTGCCTTAGGAGCGGGTCATGGTTCGTGGCCTAGGAGCGGTTCATGGTTCGTGGGTTAGCCTATAGCGGTTACACCCATTCAAGAAAGACCGAGTCTCATGCCTAAAAAAGAGGATCTGGTTCAACATGTCAACCCACGAACTAAACTATAAATATATGTTCAAGCACTCATTTTGGGGGACTTTTTGGACAGTTTAATTCTTCACGTCTGTCGTGGTCGCTCAGCCAAAGAAAACCACAATTTCCTTCAATGAAAATCAGTAAATTCGAAGAGATATACTCATTGTGATTGAGTGCTCGAGTGACTATAACCTTGTAATTGTAATTCTTTAATGAAATGAGAAAATATGAGGTGGACGTAGGCTCGTTAACGTCAAACCACTATAAATCTTGATTATCCTTTGTAAAACATGATCAATTGGGTGTTAGGACCATTTTTTATAAAGTTTTGATGCTTTCACTGAGAGTTGAATTCTTAGCCTATCGGGTTGTTATTCTACTATTTGGATTTTCAAATCCGAAGAAGATAGTCCGCATTTCTATTGTTTTTGATGATTTCAGTTATTTTAGTAAAATCAGAACTTTATGTCTCCGAAGAAAGAAAAGGAATCGCAGGCTTCGCGACCAAATGAAGAATGAATAGATAACGTGCAGGAGCAGGTGACCGGCTCGTGGCTCGTGGAGGGGACCACGACCCGGTCTCAAAGAGCCAGGTGGTCGGCTCACGGCTCGCATGGGGACCACGACCTGCTCTCAAAGTGCTAACACGACCCGGAGTGACCTCCTCAACCTGAACTAAAGATGAGAAAATGTGGACACCGTGGCTCATGGGGGTGACCACGAACCGGTCTTAGGTGTATACGCGACCCGACCTACAACAAGTGAGCGAACCGCGACCCAGAAAAGTGATGACGAACAAGGGTCACGACCCGACCCAAAAAGGTGACAGTTTTTGGGAAAAATGCATTTTTCTTATCATTTTAGAAAAGGCTCCATCTTCCAAAATCGAAAAAATCGTGCGATGCACACACGGGGGTCAATCGCAGCCGGGACTGTGGGGCCCCGAACCCCCACCGGCGCTGCGCCGGACCCGCTGACGGCTCGCCTTCGGCTCAGAATACTTTTTGGCCTACAATTATCACCAACACTTATCAGCGGAGATTTGGTAGATAGTCCGAGGATATCGATAGTAAATTGGCAATGATTGGGATTTTCCTAGAGACATGACACCTATTTACGGACGTTATTTAATGTGAGGAGCTATTGAAAAGATTTGGCATGTCGGTTATGGCAGTATATGAGACAATTATTTTCTCTTGGCAACCTCTTATTCCAGGACCCCGATGGTGTACAGATTTCCTCAATGCAACCGATGTTGTTCCCCAACGAGTACTGATCACTTGGTCTATGTGACTCAAACTTGTCCAATCGGTGGAGTCCCGAACGACGATTGTATGAAATAGTCCAGGCATTGTTTCGAAGATAATTCATATATTCTTAGCGACCATGATTCTCAATGATAGGATATCAGAACGTAACTAAGGATACCAACATCCCAAGGCTACACTTCAATTGTATGATGTGATGAAAGACATATGTTCTGTGGTTCGCTCCCTGAATAGCTTGGCTAATGTTTGCGATGCCTATTTTCTTTCAACTATATCGAAGGAGACTTCTTGCCATAGAATAAGGGTCACATAAACACAATTTGTTGCCCAAAGTCAGGTACCAGTTGAACCACAGCAAGCCATGATTAGACATATGGATCTTTGCCCGGATGATGGCAACTTGACTGCTCATCAATCGTCATATGACCTTGGTCAAGAGATGAGAGTTTGAGATCAAAGAAAATATGGAGTGACTGTTAGCTCTCCACTTCATACATCTGTTGTGACAGAAAACATGAACATTACTTTAAGCCTTGCAAGCCACGCTATCGCAGTCAAGTTTATCTGATTAAGATCTAGACTGACCAGCTCTAACGACGTTCAGAGCTTACATTGCACCTTGGTGTCTATTGTTAAAATTTCCAACTGAAGCTGGAGTGGGAATGGTCCATGGTAACTAAGTTACTGGGAGAGCCTTCTATTTAGCTGAATGGAATATGCTACGCAACAGAGATGGCGTGGAACCCAAAGACGCTTCCCCTCCCAATGAGACGGAGTGTGAAGGAGGCATAAGCTTTACAAGCAAAGGAGACATCACATAAAAAATTGCCCAATGATCTTCCTGAGACCATAGATCCCAGAGAGGATGAACATTTCGAGATGTAGAAGGGCGACATCTAAAGAAGTGACCTTCTAAAGATTAAAAAGCTTGCTTATAGCTTAATTGATTGCTTCGAGAAAACTCCACCACTATTTCTATGTTCCTCTGATCATGATACACAATGATTAGCCACTATGACAGGTCATGCAGCGACCTGGGGAATCTGGAAGACTGCTCAAACGGAACATCGAGATGAACCAGTTTGATCTCAAATTCCTCCTAAAGAAGTACCTACAGGGGCAAGCATTATTCAGCTTCATCGCTAAATTCACCATTCCCGAAGAGGATGTGTTTAACGAAGAAGATGGACCCTAGAAATGAAAGATGAAATCAAGCACTTGGAAATTGTATACATACGGTGTAAGAAATAATCGACGGTACAACGCCGGAGTTTTATAGATAACCCCTGAAGGATGGTCAATTTAATGTGCCTTTTGATTATAATTTTCCACTACTAACAACGATTCCGAATATGAAGCCTTGATTTCACTGTTGAAACTCATTAAGGAGTCGGGGTAGTGGCATCGAACATATTTTATGACTCTCAGATTGTTGTTTACCAGGCTCGAAAGGAATTCCAGGCGAAGGAACCACAACTCGTAGCTTACCTAGAAATGGTAGAAGAGCTGTTGGATGGATTGGAATGTTACAACATGTCTCATGTCCTACGAATGGAAAATCAAAAGGCGAATAATCTTGCCAAGTAAGAAAGTTCCGACAATCCAGAAAAGATAGAGATGATCCTCATCTACACACTACAAAATTCAACCATTGATCAGATGGATGTCGATCCAACGTTGGAGACCGAACCCGGAAGAGAGTCATGGACAACCCCATGATGAACTTCCTACAGCACAGAATGCATCCGGCAAAGGGAAGTGAAAGGCATGCCATCATTCTTTATGCCTCGAGATATGACATGCAAGTCGACACTGCTTATTTCCTTGGAAGATTGTCCTAACATGACACCAACGAGTCCCATTGCCGAATTCACCATCCTGAACGATTCGACAAAATCACTAGTTAACTTCCTGCTAGAGAAGGGAGATATATGTGAATGGAACATCTAATGAGCGATGTTTTGGAATTAGAAAGTGAAGATTCACAGTTCCGCTTCTTTCATCAATTATATGCCAAGTAACTCATTCCCCAGACGTTGGGGACAACTGGAGATTTAAGCATGAATCACTCGAGATTACATTATCTAATTCGAAGCTGATACATCAGGAGTTTGCATGGCTGATTGCCTTAGACTTTCTTGAAGGTTAGCGAGTTAAAGATTAAGCACGCTTATGCCTGAATGTTGATTGATTGTCTGTGCACGAACCCTTGTCCCCGATATGGGATTGAAGGCATATCAGCAAATTTATGAGATATGACTATCTCACCGGCAGTAATATCCTATTTCCAAGCATGCAAAGTACAAAAGTTTCTATAAGCATGGGTCCCTTTGTTCTCTTGCCATGCATCATCCTAAGCAGCAATGTGATGATGCGCTACCATTAAGGGTATAAACATGAATCCCTGACACTCAATCCTTGCCCTTGGCGTGGGGGAAACGTGGCGATTCAAAGGAGATGTGACCCCGTCATTCGGTTAAAGTGTCTGCTCAAATGATTTTGTCACTCCAAAACCCCGATCATAGTCTATTTATTCTTAGGATCACCGTCACATGGCAGTTTGAAAAAGAAATCCGTCATCAGTTAAAGATTTTGGCAGCCATCCCCTGGCAGTGACAGGATAAGGCAGAATGAACTAGCAAAGAGGATGCAATGCCATTTCTGCTCAGAATGATATTCATTCCATTATCAGGACTATTCTTTAACCATGACTCTTATATTTGCATGCTTTGTGAGTTATTGATATAATTAACTCAGATGAATTAATATGTGGATGGCGTAGGTACCAAGGATTTGACACCGATTAGATTCCTGACACCCGCATACAGAGTTATGGAGCAATACTATAATGAGCCCTAATGAACCACTCATTTACAAAGCCACGCCCTCCATTTGAGGAAAGTTATGTAGCTCAAGGTGGATGTTAGATGACCATCCTCTCCTTGGCTCACATGTGGTAGATCTCAAGACAATTGTGCATTGATTGTTGAAATCTGACTCCAGATGGACGCAGTTTGACCATCTACATGGCTCGATCCCATGCTGGACGCCGCTAGATTACATGAATCCAAATAAAGGAGGCAGCACTGTCCCTTGGTATGCTTACTTTTCAACCATGCAATTTTGCTTTTACATGATTTCCGAGTTATTGACATGACTAACTCATGCGATATGAATGATGCAGGTAGCCAAAGATCAGTGCTAACCACTCCTCCCATAGATCAATCAGAGGAATGCAAAGCTTTGGCAAACGCCTTTCGACTGTTTGCCCAACTGACTCTAATCCTTAGAGCTTAGACAGAAGTATAAACCTAGGACGAGTATGATGGGCACGCCATGATTAAAGACCACTCGATCCGTGACTTTAAATCTCGTGATTCGACAGAAAGTATAAAGGATGATATCACGACGTCTGACCAAACTCCATTCCATGAGTCAACAGGACGAGAGACTTGATTATTGCAAACGACCATCTCTACCCACGAATCGGATATTATGAGGTAGCGCCTTGGCGAGTGTGATCCGACCGCTTGTCCGAAAAGCTCCATCCTCCAGAGTGAAGCATGGAGTATGGGCTACAACCGAGTTCGAGAATGACACTCAAGATGGAAGAATCCCGCTCTTTGAACTAGAGTATAGAAGGAACGCCGAGGCGAATGACACGACTATTCGCCTGGACAACTCAAACTCTCATGATCCGAGAGCGAGTATAAAGGACGATAAGATCATGTCCATAAGGCGTGAAGGAGCACCACAATTAAAAGACCACCTTGATTCCACTCTACCCTTGGTATTCGACGGGAGAGTATAAAGGCGGCAGGGACTGTGCACGACAAATGAAATCCTACCCTACCGAAGGATTAAGGGGCAGACAGAAAGTTTAATTCGAACTCTATCCTGGTCATACGACGGAAGAGTATAAAGGAACTGCGATTAAATGCCACGAAAGGGATCCTACCTCGCTACAGGATCGGAGGCAAGGATGAAAGCTGAGCCCGAACCCCTCATCTCTGGATATGGGGGGCAATGCACTGTTGATCCTAACCAATCCCAAACAAGCCCTGGCTAGGCAATTTATTCACTATTGATTGGGGGCATACACACACATCACACCCCTGTGATGGATGTAATATGATATGCTATTTATTTGCAGGGATACCGAATTGAAACCCTTATCTGATTTGTGATGTGATTTTTTGCTTACTACTCAGTGCAGTAATGGTCTGACTACAAATATATTTGATTGAAAGATATAATAAACTTGAAAATGTATGATATAACAAGAAAACCACTTTGTTTGCTGATTGTAAATTTACAAAGGACGACTGGTCAAGAACGCGAGGCCCGCACTCGCAACAACAGCTGGCTAGTAGAAAACAAGTAAAGGGCCACGTCCAGAAGACTGACATTGGTGACCAATGATAAGCATCCTACGTGACACAATGCGATGACCCAAAAGAGGCCTTGGGAGTGAATTATTCAATGACATGTCAGGCGACTCAATACTCGCAGCTGGGAAGGACCTGGTGAAACCCTGGGATTTTTGGATTTCTACCCGGCCTTAATACGATCTTGAGCGATCGTTGGTTTTCTGGTCTTAATACGATCCGACACGATCATGGCATTCAGGATTTCTATGGATTAAAGATTTCTCTGACAACCCAAAATACGCCCCCTTCGTCTGAATTCGAAAAGGATGCGATCCGACCACCGCCTGTCTTATGTCGTTACCTCGGACCGGGGGCATAACTATTAAAAATATTCACAAATGGAATAGTTTATTTGTTTGTACTTAAACTTATTCTGTGATCTTGGCAGCCATTTGAGGACCATGAAATAGATGCTGAGAGAACATCCATTTACTAGTCCTAAATGACTTTCTGATTGGAAGGCTCACATATGACCAGGCATAGATAAACAACCCTAGTTAGCATGCTAATTGGATACAACACAACTACTTTGTCTACAAATTTTCCCTTGATGTAGGGGCAAGTGGGAGTACTCGAGGCAACTTTAGCCTAACCTTGCCAATTGACTCCGTTCCTCGGAACTTGGATGGGAGACTAGAAACTAGAAAAGACATGGATTGATGCCCACTATCCAGTAAAACCCTTACAGATGGGGGCACATGACATGAGTCTTGAGCTGCATGATTCGACTACCTGATGACTCTATGCACTTTTACTGTCCTCGGGGTTTCGCAAGATCCCAAACTACAACCAAAAGAATGATTCCTCAAGATTAGCCCGCATACGTCCGAACAGCTATTCATCATCTAGATTCAAAGGACGAAAGCATTATTGATGGATGTTGCATGTGCAGAGCCGAAAGAGCAGAGGCCAACTTTCACTTATTTCAAGACTTCACGCTGGGGGCACCAACGCTGAATCGCAAGGCCGAGCAACAATTGTGAACCTGCTGGAAATGATAGAATTGAATGGCAAACAGTGTCAAACTTGGCTCATTCAGATAGCAACAACAACTCGATTTGAACACAAACCAATCAGCAGGCATGCAACATGCGGCTTCGATTCATAATACTGTAGATGGGGGTGGGGGCAATGAAACAACAACCTGCAACATCCTAAATGAGAATGCAAGAATCGCAACAAACTCAGGTCATACATGAGAACTTCGGCTCCAACTTGAATGGATATTTGTGCACCAGAACACGATTAACTCCAAGATGGAATGCAGCAATTTGAAGAACAGGGACACGGTCAGGTCGAATGACTCGAACCGTAATCCGGGGGCAATTCCGACTCGATAGCGAGAAATCAGCAAAGACCCCCTCATAACCTTGGATTTGATGTTGGGGGCACCAGCCCTAATCTGGGCAATACGCAGCAGCTTCTTGGTGGCAATTTATTCGCCAACTTGCTTCGGCGCCTCTCGAGAGGCGGCGCTTCTCAAGACGATGTACATAACGACAATCACAACCCCTTTCAACATGGGACATCAGGATCCCTTGTTATTCCGGTGAACTTCAAAATCTCTCTATAGTGAGATTTGTTCGGAGGCTTTGACGAATTCAATCCTGAGGTAGACAAATTTCTATGACAAGAAGGTGCTAACGTCGAGACGGATAATCTTGATGCTTTTACGATATAGAATGGAGCACCTTCAACTCCTAAAATGGTAAGGACAAAGGAAAAGCCCTAGAAATGGATGATAAGAATATGCAATTCCAGAGAGAACATATTTCACTGATCAAGCCCACGATCTTGCTTGTCAAGCCTAATGGAACCGAGCATGAGAAATAGACTCAACAAGACTATGGCGGTCATTTCGGATTATGCTAAACCATGAACGGAAGGGCCCAACTAACTTCATAACAAAATTCATTCACTTGCATTTGACAAGCTTACTAGACTCTGCAACTGATCCAATGAGAGTAACCGAATCCGCTGACTCCCGACGAGGCAATCCTCGCTATCAAACTAAAGAGAAGACGACAATAAAGCGAGTGTAATTCAACCATTTTGTGTACAACACCAACTCTTGCTGACTCGAGAGAGAGCATAGAATGTCTTGGGTTGGCTAAGGTTATTAAACTTGTAACTCTTACCCGGTGCAGCGACGGGAAGTATAAAGGCTTAAAGATTGGATGTTTGATTGACTTGACCCAACCCCCACTGACTCTGGGGTATAAGCATAGACTTTGCTTGTCCTTCAATGGCATCGAGAGCACAAGCATAAATTCATAGGCTGACTTTGAAGATGACCCTATCTTGGAGCAAGATTTAAAGCATATGCACTATATCTTTGGAACTTTACATGATATGTCCTGCCTGTTCAAATAAGCTAGCTTATGGGTCAAATGTGACTTCAAAGACTCAAATCGCGGTTACATCGAAGAGAAGATACCAACTCAAAGCTCGAGGATTCTTGAACTACCCAATGATTTGGATGGCTACTTCATGCATTGACTCATATATAAAAGAAAGTTTGACCTGACAATGCGCTTGACTTGCGTAGAATGATGACATTGTTTGGCCATGACCTATGCATGTAGGATCACGCTCAGGAGCCAATGTCATAGCATGATTTTTGATGAATGAATTAGACCTCTTAATTCAAAGAGGTTTAAACGATTACTTGATCATTTTTAATACTCTTTCCATTAAACTTGGCCTGGATAGCTCCCATGGAAGTAGTGCAACAATTGGATAAAGCCTTCTCAAGGATAAATCACGGTTCGGGGCTAGGAGCGAGTCACGGTTCATGGCTTAGGAGCGGTTCATGGTTCGTGGGTTATCCTAAAGCAGTTACACCCATTCAAGAAAGACCGAGTCTCTTGCCTAAAAAAGAGGATCTGGTTCCACATGTTAACACACAAACTAAACTATAAATATAGGTTCAAACACACATTTTGGGGGACTTTTCGGACAGTTTAATTCTTCACGTCTGTCATGGCCGCTCCTCCAAAGAAAGCCACAATTTCCTTCAATGAAAATTAGTAAATTCAGAGAGATAAACTCATTATGATTTAGTGCTCAAGTGACTATAACCTTGTAATTGTAATTCTCTAACGAAATGAGAAAAATATAAAGTGGACATAGTCTCGTTAACGCCGAACCACTATAAATCTCGTGTGTTGATTTCTTTTCTATGTTTCTAGATCACTATTATCAATTATCCTCTGTAAAACATGATCAATTAGGTGTTAGGACCATTTTTTGGTCGAACGGATTGAGCCTTCGTGAACAAATGTGCTTCAACCTTTCAAAACTACATATATGAATCACATATTACAATCTTATATATATGAATCTAAATTCCAGAATAATACTAAATCTATGTTAGAATAGAATAGAGGAGATATAATAGGTTAGAAGATAGAAGAAAACCTAAACCCATTTTCTTTTATAAAATTAGAGATGGTAGAAAGGCATCATGTAGGTATAGAGTGGAATAGTTGTAGGGTTTTGAGTATGGGTTAAGGGTTATATTTATAAGTGACATTGTGCATATAGGTCGTTTGTTTCAATAGATTAAATCCAAGTGGTATGTTTGAAGTTAATTATAAATAATCCGCTATTTAAAATAACCTTCACTGGTCTCCCCTACAGGAGGGCGATCAACTACTCCTGTAGGAGGGCGGTCGACACCCCTCCTAGAGGGGCTGTGGCCCCCTTTTAGGGTCAAGCCATGGAGACTTAATCTCATGTATGTTACTTTATCTTCGTTGATTGATTTGATTTATTTTTTACCTTATGTTAATTATTCTTGTTCCCCTTTGTGTATAAATATACAAACACAAGTTTGAATTCAAAAGGCATGTTCTTTTCATGCTTATCCAAATTAATATATTCTCGATCTATATATTTATTTATATGAAATCCAAATTTTGTACCTTAATATATACACACAAATTAATTTATTAATATCTTTGCGTATGGACTCTGTTTTCTATAAATAAAATACGAAAATAGATCAGAATCTCGCCACAAACGCAACTACAATACTTTCAAGGCCCAATTCCTAATTGTTCAAAAATCCATTTTCAGCCCATTAAATTATTATTATTTGTTTTAAATTAAATTAATTTAAGTTTATTTTTACTAGGTCTTGCAGCCTTTCTCCTTCTCGACTGCCTCCAGATGAAGGTCTGCATCCACTAATTCTTCCATTACACCAAAACAGAAATTTTGCCACGGCCCAAAGGCCGTGGCTAATTAGTTTTGCAATGGCTTTGGGCTGTGGCAGAAATTTTGCCACGGCTTTTGGGTCGTGGCTAATTAGTTTTGCTATGACTTTGGGCCGTGGCAAAATTGGGTGTGGCAAAATTGGGTGTGGCAAATTTTAAAGCCGTGGCAAAGTGGAATTTTGCTACGGTCCAGAGTCGTAGCAGATTTACGTTTTGCCGTAGCTTTAGTCCATGTCCATATAATATTTTGCCACAGCTCCGAGCCAAGGCAATTTGAAATCGTATTTTTTTTATATACTTTAGCCACGACTTTGGACCGTGACTAAATTCAGTTGAAAAAAATGCATATTAATCAGATCCCTATACCTAAAGCAATGCTCCAATTTGAACAAAATATGAGTAGGTTATATCTACCAATATAGATTTATCAGCAGTTCGTACACTCTAATACAAATCGTAATCTTTATAGCTATAAAGTTCAAATAAAATACTCATACTTAATTAGCACTAATACACATATCCAAACTAAAAAGTACAAAGTTTAACTTCAATTCACAATATTGGTAGGCATCAACAATTCAGATTACAGACCCTTACTTCAAAGTTCAATTATGCCTAATCGTAAATTAGCACACTGAAAAACATGATAGTTCAATTTTACATTCCTTTCGCTTTCACATGATAAAGATAAAGTCATCCAAAGCTCCATTGAAAACATCAAATTCAAACAACTGAAATCTCTATCATTGCATTTCATGTTCACCCTGCAACACATTCAACAATTAGCATAATAAACCACCGAAAATATATTTCGTTATATCTTTGCACAACAAACATCTTAATTATCCATACTTCTCATTTTATGTAAGCAAACTTTGTTTTTTCACTCTGTAACATGTGTACTACAACCAATATAAATTAATAAAAAAAGTGACACTATATTTGTCTGATTCATGGAACTTTGGATGGAATTTCTTCTTCCATAATTTACATTCTTTTGATTTGAAATATCTTTGTAAGTCATTATAAGAGATAATAGGTTCATCGACTGCAGTATTTCATTTATTGGTGCAAGTAATAAGTTTCGGACCTGTATGCATACTTTCGTGGCATTGCAAATTGTTAAAACATCGACAACAATATAAAAAATACACCTATATGTAATAAAAGAGAAAATGGTAAAGAAAAAAATGTGAGGAACTGTAAATAGGTAATTAAGTATTTCCTATTTCTGTTTTGTAGACACATTCTAGATGATATAACTTTGGTGATTAGTATTTCCTATAATAAAATATCTTCTATATTTTCTGTATGCATTCTTTCACTCTGGAGATGTTCTAGAAAAGAACAAATGTGAGTAAATGGTAATTGGACTATTCCATTGACAGATTCTAAAAGTTGTGCATACAAAAAGGAAGACAACACTACATACATTAACTGGGAATTCAAAGCTAAATACATCAAACACTAAAGAAAACAGATAAGTATTTATAATGTATAAAAAGCAAAACTAGTTAGACATGATGCTTGTTTTACATGGTGCTTTTAGTAGATATAAACCAATAAGTAATATAACCATGTAACTATAAATATTGTTGAAAGGGATTTTGCTCAATTTTCAACATAGAAGAATCAAATTCCTTTTTCTCTCTATATATAGAAACATAGTACAGGATAAATTGAAGGAGAAGGATACAGAAGGATAAAAAAGACATTGAACATAGGAAGGGATTTAATCAAATTTGGATAATTGTTCAGTCGGTTAGTTGAAACTGTAACTTATTCACAAGTTTTTATGCATTTCTATTATCTGTCAATAGTACATCAAGTCAGAATGGTTTATTTGCTTTAAAAAATCATGAATTGGTGAAGTCCTAAGAGAATTCCCAGCAGACTAAAGGGGAGGTGAAATGGGGGAGAAAGAGGTGAAGACGTTGTCCAACAGAAGCGCGACAAGTGTGGGGGCAGATTTGAAATGGCGATGCTCGCCATTTCCAATTTAGAGCGGCGGCATGTAAATGGTTTTGTGAAAACCGTTTATATGAAATCTTCCATTGTGTTTAAATACAAATGCCCATAAGCATTTTGTTTGAGTATTCTGAATTTTCTGAATTTGGTTTAGTTCACGTCGTATATTTAAATTACTTAATTATTTATAGTTTGTAGTTAATTTTTTTTATTTTTTTTAATGCTTTTAAGTTTGAAAATTTGATTTTTAAATTTTAAATTCATTTATTTTGTAAGTTTGGAAATATATTTTTTAAATTTTGTAAATCCGTTTAAGTTTGAATTTTTTTTATCTTATCTTAGATTATGTAATTTTTATAGTTATATAACTATTTTTTTTAGTTTTAAATTTTAAATTTGCTCTTATTACATCACAGAATTACCTCTACTCAATTTTTATTTTTTCCATGTATTTAAAATTATATACGCACAATTAATTGTTTTAAATCTTTTGTTATCCTTAAGCACTTTATATCTTTCCAGTTTGATAGTTGTCAGTTGGTATAACATATGCTAGTTATTAAAAACGTTATCAACGACACTAATTCCACAAAACACGTGCGATACAATAGGTGTTCATTATAACGTGACCAGCCAAACGTAGGATACAAGAGAAAAGCCTAAATACTAGCCACTAAAATATTGGATAAAAAAGATGTTAAACTAGGAACTTCAATACGCAAGCACATTAATTGTTACGCTCAATCTGAAGGGATTCTAAGAGGTTTGAAGTCTCCTATTCTCTTGTTCTAACTCATTGGCGTAAGTAATAGCCCTTGGAGGGAAACGGTCGTCTATCCACTCAAAATAATTGCATCCGTTATGCCATAGCGAGCATAACTGGTCCTACGACCAATACTCTCTCCGTCTGCACGGACTACTACCTCCACTGTGTAACCACAGTGGCAACAAACGGGATAGGAGTTAACCTCCTGCTCGTTAGGAGTCTGGTTAAATGAAGCTCGTCGTACCTCCTGATGAACAACATCTGGATCAGTCGAAGGACGAGGGACTGTAGCCGCTCGTAAGCATTCATCATTCGTATTTTGGACTTCTTGATGACCCACATCTGGAACATGAGCAATTGGTGGATGAATCGTTAGGCGGGCCAACTCCGGGTAGTCACGACGCAGGTGCTCGTAGTGTTGCCCTTAGTATTCGATATTCCAATCAATTTCTTTTATTGGACTTAAAAGCGGACGCTCGGGAAAGTTTTGATCATAGTTCGAATCCATTGACGAGGGCCATGACCATGAAGGCATTTTTTAATGTTGATGGAAATTTTGGTTCCAGATAACTAAAAATTAGTAACCGTAGATATTTATAGGGGCATTATGTTGAGTAAACATACATATGCTGGAGAAACATTAGATTAGTCAGTGCAGGGTTGTAGTAGTGTACATGTGACGACCCTTTAAACTAAGGTGATATGACAAGTCAGTGGGCTCAATTATGTTTTTTAACAGAGCACTAAAGTGATAGGATATGATATGACAAGTCAGTAGGAATGGACTGTAATAACAATGTAACACTAGAGCACTGTAACATAGCACTAAAGTGATAGGATAGGACGACCCAGTTATGTTTACACAGAGCACTAAAGCGATATGACTACTCAGGTCCAATTTTAATGTTTGGCAACTCCGTTAAGTTTTTTAACTCCGTTATGTTTTTTAACTCCTTTGTGTGGTGAAAGAATGACCCAGTTTTTTCCTATATATATCGGCTTCTCTAAAGCCACCTCCTCCACCCTCTTTCATTATGTCGAAATACGAAAATGAAAGTGTAGGCTCAACCATGGACAAAAGGGAAAATGACGATGAAGCAGTAGCTACTCAACGACCTGGAAAAGAAAGAGTAGTTGAAGGGCGCGTTGTCCAGCCACTACGTCCGGGTGGATCCAACCCAATTTGCCGTTGTGGTGAAAAATCAGTTGTCGTTGTTCCGAAAACTATAAAAAATGCTGGTCGTCGCTTTTTCGGGTGTGAAGCTTACAAGGCCCACAAGATTTATCCTGACAAAATTGATTGTTGTTACTTTAAGCAGTGTATTGACCCTCCGATGTGTGAACGTGGAGCGCGGTATGCACTGGAAGTGCAAGCCGAAATAACACGCTTGAACAAGCATGTTGCTGATGCAGCTAAAGCTGGTTTTTCCCCACGTCCGTGGAAACAACCGTAATGTTATTTATTTTACTTTGAATTTGATGTTTGTGTGTTTAATTGTTGTAGTCTGTACTCGTCTAGTTTGCATTTCTTAATGTTGTAATCGTCGTTGTTGTAAGCTTCTCGGTAATGTAATGAATTTGATGTTTATTTGTTTAATTTTTGTAGTTCTTACCATTACCAGTTTGACAATGCGCATATCATTACAGTAAACCATTACAGTAACACACCATTGCATAAACAAACCATTACAATAACACACCATTACATAAACAAACCATTACAGTAACACCTAACAGTAGACACAACAATATTATAGTACCATTCAACTAACAAACCATTACACTAAAACAAACCATTACATTAACATTAGTACCTAAAAAGTCATACAAACATCTCTTCGAACTTCATTGAATGTCCTCAATGCGTGGAATGTAAATCCCACTTCCTTTCTTCTTTCCCTTTCCCATAAATAGAGACTTCACCTTACTCACGAAACCACTGCTTTTCTGCTTCCCTTTGTCCAGACTCTTGCCTGCACATACATAAACACTTTGTTATATGTGAGCTTTACTAAACTTAGAACTAAGTAAATGTACATAGGTGCACTAGTTACAAGTGCGTATGGAGTTAAATTAACAAGTACCCGGCATCGACGATGATGAGGTGGGATATCTAAGCGTAACACCATATTGATTAGTACGTACATCCCTGGGTTGACCGCCTTCATCGCCATCATCGTCATCCTCGTCATCCTCATCCTCATCGTCACCCTCGTCCCCATCGTCATCCTCATCCTCGTCGTCACCCTCGTCACCTTCTTCCTCCTCCTCTTCCATATCCTCCATCTGTACATGAGTTTTTCTTTTTTTCCTGATTTTTGTTCGACCTCCCCGACTAGACCCCAAATGCAACACTGGCTCCCTAAAACCTGCATGTTCTGCGTAGTATTTAGAAACAAACACAATATCAGTATGCAAATAATACTAGGGATTCTATGTTCTGAGGAATATTGGAAAACAAACATGTTTCACAAAAATTTAATCGATAACTTACAAAATCGTCCGCAGCCCTGTTAATCCTATTCTAACCCTCTTCATAATACTTCGATTGTTCAAGAGCTAACTGTCGCATACCCATATTCATTTCTCATAGACTATCAATGGTGTAATGGGATGGAACTGGCGGTATATCCATCAAACGAGGAATTGGTAATGGATCATGTCCTGTCCATTGCAAGTTCCATCCAGGATCCTCGGCCCACTCACTTTGTTGTGGTTGTTGGTAAAACCGAGATGCGTAATTAACTTCTGAAGACGTGACGATTGGAGCATTAATTCCTGCCTTCAAAGCAGAAGGTCCGAAAAAATCCATATTACCGATACGGACAGAAGCATCTAGTAATAGACCAACATCTCTGCCCACTGAGTGCCAATACGTGTTGTAGTCCATGTCTGGCTCTTTATATATATACTATTGACAGCCATCTTGGTATAAGGCTTCTTGCAACTTTGCATATGTAGAATATGTCATCTTGCAGGTCATATGTGCGGGATGATCAATGGGAATAGTCGCCTAGCCTGCAAGCTGCTGCATACACCTATCTTCTAAATACATCTCATATGAGTTACCGGGCGGAACAATCAAAGGCAACCATTTCATCGATAGGTTGCGTGCATGGACAACCTTTGCATTAGCGAATGCGACTGAATTTTTCCACGGATTCCAATTTATATGCGCTGGGTGGCGATGATCAATATGATACCGTGTGCTAGAGAACAAATGAGCCGAAGTATCATGCGTGATGAGCCTATTTTCTTTCTCCCAAGCTCTCAATCTTGGATATGAAGCTTGTTTCACCTCTTCTTTGACAATATATCCACACACCGTCAAGTACTCAAAAAACCAGTACTGCAATAAGGAAAGATGCAATATTAAACACTAGAATAAACAATCGTAACATAAAAATCTTTGTGCTTACTATAGGTAACCATACCTGCAGTAGCTCAACGAAACCAGTTATATGTCCTCCCTTAGTTACAGCAACATCCAAACTTTGGTAGAGGTAACCCATAATCGCCGAACCCCAATCGAAGTGTTCCGCTAAGCATAAATCAAATACGGCCTCCAAATATCCCAGACTAATAGTGCCATTTGTTGTCGAAAAAAATAGAGTACCCATCATATACAAAACAAAAATGCGAGCAATATGACTTTTGTTCTCATTGGCCTCCAGATAATCGTCCTAAAAGTACTTCACAAGATGCGATAAAGCAACATTTCCTACCTGAATATCTTTCGGCTCAGGAAGTGGCAATAGTTGCTTTGCATTTTCGAATTTCCCCCAACTCTCATCATACGGTATCGTTAGATTATGCATTACCACAGGAATGGATGTCAGCATGGTAAATCTAACGGTGTAAACCCGATCTCCGTACTAGGAAATAAAAAGGTATGTGTAGCCGGCCACCAACGCTCAACAATAGCATGTATGCATCTGTTATCAGAGTTTTTCAATTAAATTTCCATAAATTTTCCAAATATACTCTCTATCGGGTCTCGAATTTGTTGATGCGCTTTAACCTTCTTCCACCATTTCAACATTGTCATAAATGCCCTAGACATCTCATCTTGTCGCGATTCTGGTTATAAAAATAAATCAGTTACATAATCTTTTTGTATCGAATAATTCTATTTAACGCATTTAAAATAAAAAAAATACCGTAAGCTCCTTTCCGCTGTTGTAAATATGTGTAACTCCTCGTGATAGACATGAATGGAAACGTTGGATCAATTGTTGTCTCCTTCCTTACTCCGTAGCCACCTTCTTCGCGTTCAATCGTTTTTACGACTTTTCGTGAAACTTTTCTCCTATGTTACCCACTCGCAGTGCTAGTGCCTTCAATGATTTCCTCCTCCACCATCAACCAATTCAACTAATTTTCTAAATCAATAAAAATTTCAAATATGATGGGTTAAAGGTGGAGATTGATGGAATTGATGGTGCTAAAGAGATGAGAAAGAGTAGATATTGATTTGTTTGAGATTCTAGCCCATATCTTTTGTTTTTCAACTAATTTTGGAACTAGGGTTTTGATTTTTTGGGGGATTTTGAAGAAATTGCGAGCTTCTTTTTACAGAGAAAATGACTCTATAAGCAGCAGCTCGCGGTGTGTATATATATATATATATATATATATATATATATATATATATATATATATTATTTTCCCAAACACTAAACGGAATGCTCTAATATATTGGTATTTCAGTTATAAGACATTATGTAAGTTATGTATGATTTAATAAAGCATCCCTTCACAAAAATACACTAAATTATAAGACATAAATGTTATATTGGATAAGAGTTCTACAAAATACAGGTACTTAAAATATCAATTTTCCTGAATGTTATCATGATTATTTAATATTTCTTGATTGATCATCCACAAAATTCAAAGAGGAACAAATTTGACAATTATGAATTATATTTTTGTCTTTTATTTTTATTTTATGGCCTTCCTTATGAAATTTATTTGTCTTCTTTTACACAACCATCATGTTCAAATAGCTGATTTACGCATGTATAGGCACCGCAAAAAAGTAGAATTACCTAAATACCAAAGTCATTTTGTATAATCACGAATTGTGTGTTTTGAATGTGAATTCCTCCTACGACGTGCATCGCACATACCTAATGTAAACAATTAGTAAACAGTAAACCATATAGGCATGATAAAATTTGGTCAACCGTGCTTGTGTTGCTCTTAACCACTTGAATTAAGAAATGAGTATTAGAAAAATGTAAACTATAATATTTATCCTTTTGGGTTAATGTTACTTTAGCCTGGCAAGAGAGTGAAGATTAAAATGATGCATATAATCTAAAGCTGCTTTTATATGGTAAAAACATTCAGTTTTGTTCACAGCTCAGTCTTCAAAATTATGCTTATGTTGCTTCTATTTTTAACGGAAATAACTAATACTCAAATTTAATTAATAATAGCAGGACATGTCAATTTTTTGGGCATCATTAGTATATTTTATTATGATATAAACTATGAACATAGGCATGTAGTAGATCTTATGCCATCAGGTTCTTTGAAATAGTAAAAGTTTGACAATTAATGGATAATGACTTCTAATTAGGATCTAACAGGTGGATGGATTGATAGAAAGATGGTGCATTTTCTGCCTACTGATTAAGTAAAAGGTAAATTTTATAGCTATCCATAATTTTGATTAGTTAATCCACATCTAAGTTTATCCACATACTAATGATTAGTTGATCCACTTGTGGATTGACTAATCAATCAACAAAATATCTTTTTTCTGATTTCTATTTCATTGACAAACAGAACTTTGGTGGATCAGAAGAAGATTATCTGGTGAAACTATTTGATATAAAACCTTAAATTAGAATTATTTACTTTCTTCTCCACGCATCAAAAATACACTTTCTCGTCCCTATATATTAAACTGTTGAACACTCATTTATTTCATGGATTATATCAAATTAGTATTTTGGTAAAAAAAAGTTGGTGCTCAATTCAACGATGCAGCTTCATAATTCAAAAAAGATTAATATGATTCCCAAAAGCTAAAACCAACTCTTCATATCAAATACCAAAAATATTCCTTAATTATTTGTAATACAATTGAGCAGTATTTTACTCAATCATATCGAACGAACAACATTAAGCAGAAATTGATGTTGATAGTTTGATATAACTAGAGATCCGATGAGTGCATAATATACATTGCGAATTTATTATGAAAAAGTGGTTGTGTTGAGCATGATCATTGACATGTTCCCGTTAGTAGCTTATATAAATGATCATAATCTTAAAAAAAAAAAGAGTCTGCTAACAAAAACAATACCGCAGACAAACTGAATAATTTTATATTTAATAAAAAAGAAAAATCATGCTTAAAAGTAGTGTGGATGAACTAAATAATGATGTGGATGAAAATAAAAGTTACAATTATAAATATGAATAATTATTGCAACATTTTGCATGGAAACAAACTAACCGAAAATAATATTTTTTTTCAACATTATAGAATATAGGCATTTAGCACTTATCTTTAGCTATAGTGTCGTTCTTCATAAAATAAATTTGATTAACAATCAACTTGTCGTACAAATTTTAGAAAAGAAAAACATTGTATAAATTTGTAATGATACACCAGTTTTAGAAGATAAAACGCATATGTTTTCGTTTCTAACGAAATACCAACTTTATAAAGAAAAAGTAGCATATATATTTCTTTTTGTATGATTTGGGTATGTGGATATTAAAGATAACGTTTCACAATTTTAGAATCAACATGCATCATGCATGATGGTGTACAACTAACCATAAAGCGATGTAACGTTGTGCATGTGTGGGATATAATTGAGATTAGGAAGAATCACCTGGGAAACCATGTCCTTACACCCCTGATCAATTTTCTCAAACTCCACTTCAGTTTGTCACATGATGCGGCCCACTTTCCTCCCTTTTCTTTTTACCTTGTTAGTCTTTTGCACTCACGTACATTGTCTCCCTTGAAATTGGATTTTCCAAGGTAAGCTGTAGATAATTCCAGGTTGGTAGAATCATATATCCAGTAGTCAAACTCATGCATGATGATTAGGATGTGTCAGCATTAGCCATAAACTTAAAATACCAAAGTATACTTCGAAAGTTGGAATCATGAAGTAAAATAGTGGCTAGTGCATATACAACAGGGATTGCACTATGAATTACCGCATTACAAATCCTGATTCTCATTGTAATCAGCGATCATCATGAAAAAATATAATGGAGACGATATGATAACAACTATATGTACCCTAAGAACTATAAAGAATTAAACATATAAATAGAGTTACAATTTATTACCTGAACAGCACTAGAATCAGACTTTCGAATGAGAGGAAGACATGTTTTCGATTTAAAATTTAACCAATTGTAAAGTTTGTAAATCGATTCACATCACAAGAAGATAGATTGAAGGAGAGGAAGACACTAGTCTTGGGGATAGCTTTTGTTTTGGGAGCATGTGAAATAAATGGGATACAGTGATAAGTATACTGTGAAAAAAAAAACCCATTAGCATTAGAACGGGCACAACCCGTTCCTAAACTACCACGATCCATGGCCATGCTAATCGATTTTGCTACGACCCAAAGCCATTCCAAAATTACCATAGCTCAGAGCTGTGGCAATTGTTCCGCATTTGAGTGTGGCAAAACTAGCATTATGGTTTAGTGTTCGAAAGTCAACTTAAGCTATAACATAAGGAGATTCTTAAGATATTTTTAAGTCCACACACGAACTTAAGATTGTAACAACTCGGAAAATCTAAGACAATTTAAAAAATTTATTTTGGAAACTTTAATAAATTTTGAATATCTAAAATGAATTATATTAAATAATAACGACGAGAAATTTATTTTGAATAGAATTAGAACATATATATTTATTTGAATCGAAATTAGAATATAAATATATAGTTTTAATTATAAAAGGAATTGGAAATGGTACAGTAGCTTGAAAATTCGACTTCAAATTTCAAATGAATGTATAGGATTCAAAATAAACTGGATTTTAGCAAAACCAAAAACATTAGAATTTATTTGAAAATATCTTTCCAACGAATTCGGAAAATCGAAATTTCATAGCGGGGATAAAGAGTTACGTCCAGTTGAAAATTCAGAAAAGTGGCTGTGGAATATATATATATATATATATATATATATATATATATATATATATATATAAAGGCCTTGAAAATAGCTATTTTGTAAACGACCTCCGCTTTCGATGAAACCACTTTTGTCGGATTTGTGATGTCAAATTATTGCTAGGGTTCAAAATTCATAATTTTCTAAATCAACATGTAAGTGTGGCAAAGGAAAACGTGTTTTGACAGTTTCAGTCAATTTGGATCGACCAGAAAATGGTCATTTTTAAAACAGTCTTCAAATTTGACGTAATTAGTTTTGTTAGGACCGTATCGTCGATACGAAGCTAGAAATAATTTTTCTGAAATTTTTAGAGTCAATATGTGGTCTCGGCAAATTAAAATGTACGTTAAAATCAGTATTGACCGTTATATTTATTTATATTGTAAATTTAACAAAAACTGATCGTAACGATTGAATTAGCCTACGTGAATTATCCTATTGTGTTCGGAATGGGGGTAATTGGCTAGAGCCGACAGTCGGTGGGTTTGATTTCGATTTCAAAATAAAAAGGTACTTTTAGAAATTAAAAATAATAAAATATATATTATATATAAGGGAACAGTTATTGGGACACAAAATTAAACACAGAATTAGAGACACAAAATCTAGACCATAGGATTTTTTTTGTCTTTATGTGTGAGGTGGAATTCAGGGGCAAATCTTGTGGTTGAAATTGCTTTTGTCTAAATTTGTGTCAACATTTTGTGTCTAAATAGACTATCCCTATATAAAGAGATTTTCTTTCAAACCCTTATTCTACTTTTGCCCAAAGTCAAACCCAATACTTCTGAGCCCCCCTAGCCTTCGATCCCGTCGCCCACCAAGAACGCGCCACCACACTGGAGACTGCCGTGCCGCCGGCATCCAAGGCTGCGCCACTCCCCCTCCCTTCCTCTTCCCTCTCTCTACGCTATCCTCCAACCTAATCGACATCGCCAGGACCTTGAAACCCCCCTTCCTCGATTTGAAACCAAACCCTAACCGCCTAAACCCCTGCGCAGGCTCCACTACCCCAACGCCGACCACCGCACCTTCTCCCCCCACCACCATACCTCCGGCACTTCTTCCTCCAGCGCTTCGAGTTCAAATGAAAGAAAAGTGAGCGTGTTTCTTTTTAATTGTGATTTATTTTTAGTTTTTTTATATATTATCGTGGAATAAAGTTAAGATTTTCATACGTATAAAGATTGGATTTTTAACGTGATAAAAATTTGATTTTTAAAATATATCATTTTTTATATGAAGCGACGAGAAAAATATGTTTTTTCATAATATAAAAATTCGATTTTTATTATGTAGAAAGAATTATAAAAATGTTATTTTTATGGATAAAAAAATACGATTTTTATAATGTTTTCATTATGATAAAGATATGATCTTTATATGGATATCATTAGGATAAAATTTCGATTTTTATATACATGAAGTAACGATAAAAATTCGATTTTTATTATCTATGAGACGAAATAAAAATTCGATCTTTATATAAGAAGTAGAAATATAAAAATATAATTTTTATATAGAAAGAAGCGTTATAAAAATATATGAAGTAGAAATAAAAATATGATTTTTATTTATTGCGATGAAGCGATAAAAATATGATTTTTAATATGAACAGCATAGAGAAGACTGCGTTGGAATGTCAGCCTAATCCTGACTGTTGTGAAATTCAAAAACAAAACTGGCGGTGTGGATTCCAAAGGTGAGAACTTATCACTTTTATTTTATTTTCTATTTGAAATATATACTAGGATGCAGATGGTATTTAGCAGCACTCGACACCCATCGTCCACATACCATGGACGACTTGTTCGTTTGTTTGTTTGTGTTGTGAAATTTTATTGTGTGATGTGGAATGGAATAAAATATTTTATAGTTAAAAATATAGTTTTTAACGTGTTTATGAATAAAATAAATATTTATAAACAAATCGGATGGTTTGTTTATGTACACACATTTGACTGATATTGATTGGGACGATAAATTTTACACATCGCCCAACTGCAAAAATAAATCCGTGTTTGTTGTTTGAAAACCCCAAACGGGTATTGGGATGATATTGGACATACACTAATCCCAATAATTAGTTGTATGTCAATCGATTGATTGACAGGCTGTTGTAAGCGTTGAATATTTATATTTGATGCTCATGCAGTGTAGAATGCACTTTGGATGATGGTTGATTGTGTTTGATTGTGGTTGTGTACATGTATGTATGAAATCCATATAATCAAATTATATGGTAATTGACTGTGTCTGATTCTAGTTAAGAAAAAATGAAAATTTTAAAATAACAAATATTTTAAAATAATATTCAAAAAAGAATCAAAATCTGATTTTGATGTCCGATTCGGGATGGACATGAATAAGTATAAATATATAAAGCCTTGTTGATTAGATTGACGCCATTTTGACGTGAACTCGATTTTTTTTATTTTTATAAGGAATATCGAAAAAGAATTTATTTCAAAATCTAATGTTTTGAAAATATTATCATTTATATATCGATGATATGGAATATTCAATTTTGATTAGAAATTGAATATGATGTTGAAATCGTTTTGAAAATGAATTTAAAACGATTTATCAAATAAGTTTTAAATGGAAATCGACGAAATATATATTACATATTATATATATAATATAATGGCCTGAATAGAATGCGCCGCGCTGCGGTAGTTCGCGAATTTCGTCCATTAACTTCGAACGTACATTACGGGAGATCTGACCGTCGGATTCTCCTAAAAGCGGAACCATTGGGTTTGTATCAAAAAGAGCTTTCTAACGAATATGAGAGATTTGAAATCTAACAGTTGGATTTGGAATTATGTCCAAATCAAATTTGGAAAAGGTCGCTGTAAATGCAGTTCGATGGTCGTTTATGAAAATCGACTGTACGGGCCTTGATAAAATTATTAAAAATATCAATAATCAGTGTAAAATCATAAGAAATGATTTGGAAAGAATTGGGATGAAAAATCCGATATTTGAAAAGATAAAAATATATTTTTTCCGAAATGAACTAGTTTTGAACTAGAATTAAAAATCCAATATTTTTAAATAAATAAATTGGATTTGAAATAGTTTTAAAAATAACCAGAATTTCCAATATATAAACTGGAAATGGATTTGAATCGACATTGTCTTCGGGAAATTTCGATGTTGGATTTCATGATTATACAGATATTGTTATGGAAATTTGAAACATATATATATCGTTATTTCCAATACGATATTTGTTGATTTCAGAATTTGATATTGAATATAAGCCGATATATTTTCTATTCAGAGCCTTGTATTTAATGTCAAATTGGATTCTGGGTTCATCGTGAATGGTATATTTAATAATACTGTTCTTGAACCGAATGGAGTTAAGAAAATTAGAAGCTGACTGGAGATTAGTTAAGTTGAATGGTTTCCTGGGTATTGATCTGATGTTGGTTTCGGCCTTCGGGATTAATACTTAGGGGATTGTTCTCTTACTAATTTACAGTTAAAGGCTAATGTGAAATGGATTTATTGTGAACTGTGTTTTTAACGACATTCGTTTTTTAACCCGATTTACGGTGAAATGCGATTTGAGATTTATAAATCTTTTTATTAAGATTTAACGGGAATTTTTCCAAGGTAACGTTTTCCAATTTAATATATTAAATTGGAATTGAATGAAGTTCAATTTGATAATAATCAAACTGAACTTCCATGGACGAAGACGTTTAATACATATGGAATTTAAGAGGCGTTGCCGTTATTTCATTTATATTATTGGTCGGATATGGAAATTGATATCAATTATATATTGATTTGTTTTCCGTGAAGATTCCATAATTAATGGAACGTGATTCGGGTTGTCGTGAATGGAATCTTTAATAATACTATTCTTAGACCCAACAGAGTAAAGAAAATCAGTAACTAACTGGAGATTAGTTAAGTTCAATGGTTTCCTGGGTATTGATCCGATGTTGGTTTCGGCCTTCGGGGTTAATACTTATGGAATTGTTCACTTGCTAATTTACGGTTAAAGGTCGATGGAATGGAATGTGATTTTGGGTTTATCGTGAACCGTGTTTTAAATGACATTGGTTCTTTAACATAGTTAAAGTCAGGATATGATTTTCCAAGTTAAACAATCGTTAATATTGATTTTTGGGAAGATTAAAACCAAGTGGAATTTTAATGCATCTTTAACTAGATTGAAATGATATCCAAAGGAAGATTAAAGAATAAATTTAAAGAATTTATCTTTGATAAAATTAATGGGAACCTTTCCCAAAGTATATGAATATTTGGATAAAGCAATATTCTAGAATGGAATGAGGCGCATGTTGTGTTTTTATGGCACTTGTTTATTATATACGCGAGTTATTTAGAAAGACCGGGTTTATCCCATTCTGAATAACTAATTCGACGATGTGTCATGGATGAAGACGGTGGTTGAAGAACGGAGGTCTTCACATCATGTGGATGATTACTGATGTCTTAATTGGGTTGTACACCCAAGGCGAGGCAATAAGTGGTGATCGTCCAGACGTACTTGGAGATCGATGGATATGTAAGGGCCTCTCCCCTATATTGGACATATGGGGGAGGAATAAGGTGCCTCCGGTTTTGTTCAGACTCAAAAAGGACTTGTAAATGGATGTGTGTCTGACATTGGATTTCATTCTGTGTGATTGATAGACATAGGTTGCATAGCGTGAATTGCCTGTGTAGCATGCTGATATGCAATTGATCAGGGCTTCTATTGAAAAGCAGAGTCTTGTGGTTGATGATCAAAGCACAGCCTTTGCAGCATAGCTTTGGGTAGCGTTAATTCGCGAGTCTCACACCCCGGTGTGAACCAGAAACGGGAGAGGACATCAGGGAGGGCATGCATTTCTTTCTGACTAGGAGTGGTGTCAGCGTTTTGCACGCCCTGACATTTTACTCATGTGGATGATGGATAGAAGGCGCCTCAGTTATATCGGTCGATTCGGGGTCAGTGGAGTCATATGGCTCATTTACGCCCCATAGGGCGGGGAAACGCATGTTCAAGCATTTTAATCCACTCCGTGTGAACCGGCCCTGACGATCCAAGGCTTGCTGCGTGCTTTCCTGAGGGGCGGGTTAGAGCATCTCAAATTCGGTAAGGACAATCCCTTGCCTTGGTTCACTGATGGAAATCCAATTTCCAATACGACATTTTGCAGTTTTAATTATAAACCTATATATGGCGACATAGTGGTATGGGGCACTTATGCCATCTATGATTGATACTTGTGATTGAAATTGTTTTGACAATATACACTTATAGTAATAATAAAACATGAAATTTTTCGTACCAAGCATTTTTGGCTATTATAAGGTAAAAACTATATCCTTCGGTTTGCGTTGCATTGTGTGATGGGACCTGAGTCTTATAATAGCTTCATTGTTCTTTATTTAGCATTGCACTATTGTTTTATGCACTAGTATTCTTGGGAGAAAACCCGCTCCGTGTCATACGGCATGGTCCCTGGACTTAACTAACTTTAAAATAAAGTTTAGTAACTGTTTTAGTTCTCACACCAGTCACATGACTGACCTGGAGTTTATTGTTTTTAACCTAAACTCCGGGTGCTCCTATGTAACACCCCCACGTCCATTAATGTCACTCGCAAAGGGAATGCACCAATGTCCATGAAGCGTTTTTGTTTGTATAGAATAGATAAATTACAGGAATAAATAAATAAAACAACACAGCGGAAGATAAAACTTATTTTGTTTCATCATAACTCAAAACGAGTTTACATAAGTAGTTTCCAAAACCATTACAACAGGATCAGTATTCTTTTTCAAAAACTTCAAAGTACATAAAGAAGCAAATACTTAAATAACATAAATGCATAAATCCCCGTTGAGCATAAGCAAAGCCATAAAGATGAGAGAGTCCCAAGCGATACATCTACTCTCTTCAAGCAACTGAAAGAAATCGGCACTAAGCTGTAGTATTCCCTCCTTGCAAACCTAAGTGTTGGAGGGGAAGGAAGAAAAGAGGTGGAAAGAAAAGGGGGTCAGACATAAAGTCTGGCGAGTGCGATAACTTTAGCAATATAATTATCAAAATAACTAGGCTAAGGCATAAGCTAGAAAATAAGGAAATGACTGTGAACAATTAGGTATGACAGAACAAAACGAGGAAATAAGATGAACCAAGATATCGTTAAAGGCGCCCCTAATCATTATAAGATAATTACTACACTGCACCACCACTAGTCACCCTAAAGGTTGATCCCGCCTACAAAACTTAATAATGATAATGGTAGTTTAGTGTACCCCGAGCTAACTTCATAGGTGCCATCTGCCCCTATCTCCACTAGGTGTACCTACTACCCACATTCGATTGGCTCCCTAACTCGTAGATATCCGTGCTGGCCCCACAGTGGGGTGTATCACTCCCCAAAGTGGCAACCCGATACAACCAAAAAATGCACGGCTTATATCTACACGATGCAACAATGTCTTACCTACCAGCCCGGGCCTACACATGCATATGAACCCGTTGGACATGCGTTGCCACCGCTGACCCGTTCTGACCTCTTACAATCAAATCCAGTACGCGTGTCCCTTCCTCGACTTGGGTCGAGCCCACAAAGATACTTAATGGGTTAGTGGTTTGAAAAGGGCCCCCATGCACGACACAAGCTTTCCATTTACGCTTGGTCCCCTCTAAGGTTTTTCCCCACTTAACCCCATTCTTATTCATGTCTTCTTACATGTTTCAACCTTGGTTAAGTGCATCTAATCGTATTTCAAATGCCACACAAGGCACCCACTTAATTCCACATGCCACCCAAGGCACCCACTTAACCACCTCATGTCCCACTACATGTTTATCTGGTTAAGTGTTTCTTAATTCATTAAGATCGTAACCTTGTAAAGACCTCCCACATTAGACTGGCATTTATTGCAGCTGGATTTGCCGGGCAGGTCCAGGCAGTCTTACACCACAAACAAGCCTAACCTCGTGTCTTTACAACTGTTACGCATTTAATTTATGCCTAAGACCTCCCACATTAGACTGGCATTTGTGGCAGCTAGATTTGTCGGGCGGGTCCGGGCAGTCTTACACCACAAAAGAGTCTAACCTCGTGTCTTAAGCGATTAATTACACCTAATTAATTACCTCCCCAATTTGAGTTAATTTCCCTATTCATATTTCCAATCAATTACAAATTTAACTATGTCCATAATTGACTCAATTATGTCCATCTATTTATGGTATATAAAATTATACCAATTAACATCACATTTAAGGCATTTATGCCAATTCTCAATATTAAATCTTTTAATATTATCCCATTGCCCCACATTGTACGTTCGCTCGTTTAATGTAAAATATACGTCAGACTCGAATAGTCTAACTTATGGAATAAAGAGAAAACATCACAACATGTATAGAATAAAAACTAGATCTAAACATAAGGGATGAACTTGCATGTGTGAATAAGGTTTTTCATCCAAAAACCTGCATAGGCAAAAGTTACAAACTTGCATAAACTATGGATGTCATAGATCTAATCATAAGGTGTAAACTTGCATAGGCAATGGTTACAAACTTTACATTACATGATTCATACTCCAACACACATATATCTATCTATCTATCTATATATATATATATACATATACATATATATATACTTGCATATGTGATTTATACAAGATAAACTTTGATGTAAACTTGCATCTAACTCACACATGTCATAGCCTAACTTTAGATCCAATTTACACATAAAATAGAAGTCATGAAACATATAAGGTTGTATATGATTCTCACTAACTTGCATATGATTCATATCTAAATTAACATCTAAACTTGCATACCTACATATGATTTAACATATGAATTAGTTCCAACAACATAACCAAACTAGCATATGAAACATCATTATGAATTGATTGTACATAAGCCAATCATAGATTTACAGCATAGATGATAACATCACAGATTTACAACATAGATAATAACATCATAGATTTACAATATAGATAATAACATCATAGATTTACAACATAGATAATAACATACTGTCAATGATCCACAACATAACCATATAATCCAAATCATAGCTTAATCCAATTAAATTTGTTAATTATCTTATTAAAGAAATCGAACTCAGAAAAAGAAGGTCTTGCGTTCTGAAATCTAAGTTCTGAAATTGATTTAGCTCGCCTTTGTAGTAGATTCGTTATTGTTTAGATTAGAGTTGAATAGAACTGAATTGATTAGCTTTGATTTCCCTCTAGTTGATGGCGGCTACTCTAGGTTACAAGATGACAGCATGACGGCTATGATTCAGATTTTTATTTGATTTTAGGGTTTGAGTCTACCCATGTTTATATAGAATTTCAATTTAATTATAGCCATCGGATGATCTTAGGGTAAATCAAAACCACTCAGTCAGGATAGGGTGACACCTCAGCCCTAATGACTCAGCAAGGAGTCAGAGAGGACTCAGCAATGAGTCACAATATGGATCAGATTGCACCAGAAAGCTGTGCAGACTTTCTGCTCGGCCTGGGCGCACTTGGCAGGTGCTCCAGTGCAACGTTTGTACTGGCGCACTTCCCAGGTGCACCAGTGTAATTATATTTTTTTTTCTGATTTTTCCGCCTGACTTCGTTCGTCCATATCTCCTTCTTCCGATATCCGTTTTACACAAACTCGGACTCTATTTCAACCAGAATTCCGAGACGAACACAATGGCGCAACCCGTTTCCCTTAATTCTCAAATCTGAGATTAATTATTCTTTAATTTAGTTAATTCGATTATTCAAAAATTCGGGGTGTTACATTCTCCCCTACTTAAAGGATTTCGTCCTCGAAATCTCTAAGTCAAGAAGAACGTGTCCTACAATCCAATCATCCATCTACTCAACCATCAACCACTAGCAACCATGGTCCTTAAAAGATTTCTAATGCTTTTCATGTACATATGCATAATATGTGTGTATGTCCGTATACTAATGCTAAATCAGGCAGTCCACTGATTCAGTCGACCTCCTTAATGCAAATAATGATAGTGCCATGTATCCATCATGTATGCAAAGAATCCTATACATATCATTACTACATGTGTGAAAAACCATCCATTTAAATGCAACATCCATATGATACACACCATCAACGTACATTCATTTTACTAAATACATCCATTTGTATGCAATATGCAATATGAAAGTGACTGAGCCGATCTAGTGCCTAAAGTGTGTGTGTATATGCATCCACGAGCAACCACTAGCAAACACTTGCATCCACATGCATCCATCATGCATAACATGTCTCAAACACATGTTTCAACCATAGGACTTCCCTATATAAAGGTCAAAAATATAACGAGAGGACATACTAAAGGTAAAACGAGTACAAGCTAAGTGATAAAGGAGAAATTAAAGGACATACCCTCGAAAAGAAAAGGGTATAATGAATGCTTCTTCTCTTCCGTATCCCAAGTAGCGTTGCTCTCATCATCTCCCCATTGCACTTTGGCTAGCTTGACCTCTCGATTCCTCAACTTCTTAATCTGCGACCCAAGAATGCACGTAGGAGCTCGTCGAATCGTCGCATCACACTCTATCTCCACCTCTCTAAGCAAGCTCGGCTCTACCACTTCCGCGGTCTCATGCAAGCACTTCCTCAAATGTGATACATGGAATACGTCGTTTGCACCGCTAAGTCTCTTGGGCAACTCCACTCTATACGCCATCTGTTCAGTCCTCTCCTTAATTGGAAACGGCCCTACGAACCTTGGTGCTAATTTCCTAATGGACCGAAAGCGAACAACATTCCGTAATGGAGACACCTTGATAAAGACCATGTCCCCAATATCAAACTCAAGATCTGTCCTCCTCTTGTCCGCATAAGATTTCTGCCTATCTTGCGCCGTCTTCATCCTCCTTCGAATCAAATCGATCTTTTTCGAAGTCTCTCTAATCATACCGGGTCCAAGTAAGATCTTATCCGTAGATTCCCACCAACATGTAGGCGAACGACGCGGCCGTCCATAAAGAGCGTCGAAAGGTGCCATGCCAATGCTAGACTGAAAGTTGTTATTATATGCGAACTCTACCAAAGGAAGATGCTCCTCCCATGTAGCACCGAAGTCTAAAACACATAGCCTCAAAAGGTCCTCTAGAGTATGATTCACCCTCTCGGTCTGGTCGCCCGTCTGAGGATGATATGCGGTGCTCAAACATAACGGAGTCCCTACCGCCTCTTGCAAGCTCCTCCAAAACTCGCTAGTAAAGATAGGATCGTGATCGCTTACTATGCTAGTAGGAACACCATGAAAACGAACTATCTCTCGAATGTATACGGAGGCTAACCATGGAGCAGTCCTCTTACTCTTCACAGGAATGAAATGGGTGCTCTTAGTAAGTCTGTCAACCACGACCCAAATCCCCGTATTACCCTTCCTCGATCTCGGTAACCCGTCAACAAAGTCCATCGAGACACTCTCCCACTTCCATTGTGGGATCTCCAATGGGTGAAGCAACCCATCGGGCTTCTTTTGCTCTGCTTTTACTTGTTGGCACACCAAGCATCTAGCGATAAACTCGGTCACGTCCTTCTTCATACCGGCCCAAAAGTAAACTCGTCTCATGTCCATGTACATTTTGTCCCCGCCGGGATGAATAGTCATCTTCGAACGATGTGCATCATCAAGGATGGTCTTCCTCAAGTCCTCGTCTTGTGGTACACAAAGTCTACCGCCCCTACGTAACCAACCCTTATCATCTAGGGTATACCTACTGAGATGGCTCGATGACTCCCCACTTATGAGCTTCTCTACTAACACAACCAACTGTGGATCATCTCGTTTTGCCTCAACAATCCATCCCAAAAGCATAGGTCTGACCTCTAAGGATGCTAGCAAACCGGGTACAAAGTCAATGGAAGGTCTAAAGTCAAACATAAGCTTCGCCGCTCAACAAACAACGTACTCAAGGACAACCTTTTCCTACTTAAGGCATCTGCCACCATGTTACCCTTGCTAGGGGTATATGCTATCTCGAAATCGTAGGACGCTAAGAATTCCATCCACCTTTGCTGCCTTAAGTTTAAGTCCTTCTGAGAGAACAAGTATTTTAGCGATTTGTGGTCAGTGAACAATTCGAATTTCTTGCTAAGAAGATAACGGCGCCAAGACTTAAGCGCGAAAACAACAGCGGCCAACTCTAGGTCATGCATAGGGTAATTTCTCTGATGTACTCTTAACTGCCTTCCTCCATAGGCTATTACCCTTCCCTCTTGCATTAAGACTGCGCCTAGTCCTGTCCCACAAGCATCGGTATGAACGGTAAATGGCTTACTCCCGTCTGGCAACACTAAGACTGGGGCTATGGTCAAAGCTCTCTTTAAACATTGGAACGCATCATCACAATCTATGTCCCACGTAAAAACTAGGTTCTTCTTCGTCAAGCGTGTTAATGGGGTCGGTGTTTTTGCGAAGTCCTTGATAAACTTCCTATAGTAGCCGGCCAACCCCAAGAAACTCCTCACCTCGGTAGCATTTTTAGGGACCTTCCAATCTTGGATGGCCACCACCTTCGCGGGATCCACAGCTATCCCTTCTTTGGAAACCACATGTTCTAAGAATCGCACTTCCTTCCTCCAAAAGTGACATTAAGAAAATTTAGCTTTAAGGTTATGTGCTCGAAGGGTCTCCAATACTTTCCTAAGATGTAGGGCATGCTCTTCCTCGCTCTTAGAAAAGACCAGGATGTCATCCACAAAGACCACCACGAGTTTATTAAGGTACTCCCTAAACACCCTACTCATCTAGTCAACAAAGTATGCGGGAGCATTTGTCAAACCGAAGGGCATCACAAGCCATTCATAGAAACCGTCCGGAGTCCTAAAGGCAGTCTTGTCTATGCTATCCTCAGCCACTCTCAACTGATGGAAACCAGTGGCTAAGTCCAACTACGAAAACACTGAGGCGCCAACTAACTGATCAAGAGATCATCAATCCTCGGTAGTGGGTGTCTATTCTTCTTAGTAAGTTTATTAAGCTCTCTATAGTCCACACAAAGTCTAAGGGACCCATCCGCCTTCGTGGCAAATACTACTGGAGCACCTCACTCCGATATACTACATCTTATGAAACCCTTCTCAAGCAACTCCCCTACTTGCTTATTGAGTTCCCTCCTATCACGAGGAGCCATGTGGTGTACTGGCAGAGATATTGGTTTTGCATTGTCTACAAGATAAATACGAAAGTCTATCTCACGTTTTGGGGGTAGACCCCTCACCTCATCGAAGACATCAACATATTCACGGACTATACGAACAGAATTTAAATCATCATTGGACGCGTCAAGTGACTCAAGATAACTAAGCATCACCGATCCTCTAGGGTCACATTAAATGTCAAGGGTCTTTCCACTGCGAGTCAACAATTTTACTACCCTTCGTTCACAATCTAGGATGGCGCCATATCGGGCTAGCCAATCCATCCCTAGAATCAACCCATAGCCCATGAAACCAAGCACAAAAGCATTACATTCAAAACCAACGTCTAAGAGCCTAAGATAGACAATCTCAAATCCCTACAAACCATGGATAAATGAGACGACCCACCAATAGGATTTGAGACTACAATGGGATCCACAACAAGACTAGTATTTAAGTGCAGTGTTTCAACTAATGATGTAGAGATAAACGAATGTGATGTGCCAGAATCGAATAAGGTACGGACAGGACGATCAAATAGAAAAACTAAACTCTCAACGGAAATGTTTCTACCTCGTTCTTGCAACGGTGGGACCGCGAGAGCCTGAACCTGCTCCCTTGCCTGCCATGGTGCCACGAGAGCCTGAAGCTTCCCTCCAGAAGTTCTTTGCCCTTGTCCCTGTTTCCTTGGGCAGTCCTTAACTATATGACCTGCATCTCCATAGTGGAAACAGTCAGTCTTCTTCTTTTTCCTGCATTCTTTACTCAGATGGCCTGGTGTCCCATAATTAAAGACATTTCCTCTTGTCATGGGGTTTATTACTCTTTGCACCCTTCTTGGGTTCTACTTTCTTATCCTGTGCCCTATCCATGCCTCTACTATACGTTCTCCATTTGTGACCTCCGACTTACAAGAAACTTCATCCTTCATCAACCAAGAAGCTAGTCGAACCTTCCTTCCCTCGTCTATCTCAAAGATACCGACAAGTCCTCCACTTTCTTGAGACAACTTCTAGCCCCGACAAACGTCTAAGTCCCATGAAGCGGTTTTCCGCCCATCGTACGGAAGTCCTCATATATATTAGGAAAAAGCATCTATACGCGGAGGAAGAGATTCAAAAGGGAAAGAGGAAGAGATTCAAAATGGAGAGTCGAAGGAAATATATATGGCTCTTGGGGATTATGTTTTTAAAATAAACCTTTCTATTGAAAATAGCTTCTTTAAAACAAGTTTTGAAAATACTATCTAGGAAAATAATACTTTTGAAAACACTTTTCAAAACTTTTTATTTTTTTCTTGTAACCATAGCTCTGATACCACGTGTAACACCCCACGTCCATTAATGACACTCACAAAGGGAATGCATCAATGTCCATGAAGCGTTATTGTTTGTATAGAACAGATAAATTACAAGAATAAATAAATAAAACAACACAGCAGAAGATAAAACTTATTTTATTTCATCATAACTCAAAACGAGTTTACATAAGTAGTTTCCAAAACCATTACAACAGGATCAGTAGTCTTTTTCAAAAACTTCAAAGTACATAAAGAAG
Source organism: Allium sativum (assembly GCA_030737875.1). Classification (NCBI taxonomy): domain Eukaryota; kingdom Viridiplantae; phylum Streptophyta; class Magnoliopsida; order Asparagales; family Amaryllidaceae; genus Allium; species Allium sativum. Next base: position 323,421,937 of record CM060920.1, on the reverse strand, counting down.
CAAATAATTAAATAATATAAATGCATAAATCCCCACTGAGCATAAGCAAAGCCATAAAGATGAGAGAGTCCCAAGCGATACATCTACTCTCTTCAAGCAACTGAAAGAAGTCGGCACTAATCTGTAGTATTCCCTCCTTGCAAACCTAAGGGGGGGAAGGAAGAAAAGTGGTGGAAAGAAAAGGGGGTCATACATAAAGTCAGGCAAGTGCGATAACTTTAACTATATAATTATCAAAATAAATAGGCTAAGGCATAAGCTGGAAAATAAAGAAATGACTGTGAACAATTGGGTATGACAGAACAAAACGAGGAAATAAGATGAACCAAGATATCGTTAAAGGCGCCCCTAATCATTATAAGATAATTACTACACTGCACTACCACTAGTCACCCTAAAGGTTAATCCCGCCTACAAAACTTAATAATGATAATAGTAGTTTAGTGTACCCCTAGCTACCTTCATAGGTGTTGTCTGCCCCTATCTCCACTAGGTGTACCCACTACCCCCATTCGATGGGCTCCCTAACTCGTAGATACCCGTGTTGGCCCCACAATGGGGTGTATCACTCCCCAAAGTGGCAACCCGATACAACCAAAAAATGCACGGCTTATATCTACACGATGCAACAACGTCTTACCTACCAGCCCGGGCCCACACACACATATGAACCCATTGGACTTGCGTTGATCTGTTTTGACCTCTTACAATCAAATCCAGTACGCGTGTCCCGTCCTCGACTTGGGTCGAGCCCACAAAGATACTTAATGGGTTAGTGGTTTGAAAAGGGCCCCCATGCACGACACAAGCTTTCCATTTACGCTTGGTCCCCTCTAAGGTTTTTCCCCACTTAACCCCATTCTTATTCATGTCTTCTTACATGTTTCAACCTTGGTTAAGTGCATCTAATCATATTTCAAATGCCACACAAGGCACCCACTTAATTCCACATGCCACCCAAGGCACCCACTTAACCACCTCATGTCCCACTACATGTTTATCTGGTTAAGTGTTTCTTAATTCATTAAGATCGTAACCTTGTAAAGACCTCCCACATTAGACTGGCATTTATTGCAGCTGGATTTGCCGGGCAGGTCCAGGCAGTCTTACACCACAAACAAGCCTAACCTCGTGTCTTTACAACTGTTACGCATTTAATTTATGCCTAAGACCTCCCACATTAGACTGGCATTTGTGGCAGCTGGATTTGACAGGCGGATCCGGGCAGTCTTACACCACAATAGAGTCTAACCTCGTGTCTTAGGCGATTAATTACACCTAATTAACTAACCCCCCCCCCCCAAAAAAATTTGAATTAATTTCCCTATTCAAATTGCCAATCAATTACAAATTTATCTATGTCCATAATTGACTCAATTATGTCCATCTATTTATGATATATAAAATTATACCAATTAACATCACAATTAAGGCATTTATGCCAATTCTCAATATTAAATCTTTTAATATTATCCCATTGCCACACGTTGTACGTTCGTTCGTTTAACGTATACGTTAGACTCGAATAGTCTAACTTATGGAATAAAGAGAAAACATCATAACATGCATAGAATAAAAACTAGATCTAAACATAAGGGGTGAACTTGCATGTGAGAATAAGGTTTTTCATCCAAAAACTTGCATAGGCAAAAGTTACAAACTTGCATAAACTATGGATGTCATAGATCTAATCATAAGGTGTAAACTTGCATAGGCAATGGTTACAAACTTTACATTACATGATTCATACTCCAACATATATATATATATATATGTATATGTATATATATATACTTGCATATGTGATTTATACAACATAAACTATGATGTAAACTTGCATCTAACTCACACATGTCATAGCCTAACTTTAGATCCAATTTACACATAAAATAGATGTCATGAAACATATAAGGTTGTATATGATTCTCACTAACTTGCATATGATTCATATCTAAATTAACATCTAAACTTGCATACCTACATATGATTTAACATATGAATTAGTTCTAACAACATAACCAAACTAGCATATGAAACATCATTATGATTTGATTGTACATAACCCAATCATAGATTTACAACATAGATGATAACATCGTAGCTTTATAACATAGAAAATAAAATCATAGATTTACAACATTGGTAATAACATCATAGATTTACAACATAGATAATAACATACGGTCAATGATTCACAACATAACCATATAATCCAAATCATAGCTTAATCCAATTAAATTTGTTAATTATCTTATTAAAGAAATCGAACTCACAAAAAGAAGGTCTTGCATTCTGAAATCTGAGTTCTAAAATTGATTTAGCTCGCCTTTGTAGTAGATTCGTTATTGTTTAGATTAGAGTTGAATAGAACTGAATTGATTAGCTTTGATTTCCCTCTAGTTGGTGGCGGCTACTCTAGGTTACAAGATGACAGCATGACGACTATGATTCAGATTTTTATTTGATTTTAGGGTTTGAGTCTACCCATGTTTATATAGAATTTCAATTTAATTATACTCGTCGGATGATCTTAGGGTTAATCAAAACCACTCAGTCAGGATAGGGTGACACCTCAGCCCTAATGACTCAGCAAGGAGTCAGAGAGGACTCAGCAATGGGTCACAATATGGATCAGATTGCACTAGAAAGCTGTGCAGGCTTTCTGCTCGGCCTGGGCGCACTTGGCAGGTGCACCAGTGCAACATTTGTATTGGCGTACTTCCCAAGTGCGCCAGTGCAATTATTATTATTTTTTCTGATTTTTCCGCCTGACTTCGTTCGTCCATATCTCCTTCATCCAGTATCCGTTTTACACAAACTCGAACTCTATTTCAACCAGAATTCCGAGACGAACACAATGGCGCAACCCGTTTCCCTTAATTCTCACATCTGAGATTAATTATTCTTTAATTTAGTTAATTCGATTATTCAAAAATTCGGGGTGTTACACCCTATTTCTACACGGGCAGCTAGTAGTTTTGGTTTTGTAGATTTATATTCACAGGATCCTGGTTTACAGTTGAAATGATATTCAGAAAGCTCTGTATCTGTATATTCCTCTCAGTTGTGTTTTGTATTATTTTCCCCTGCATTATAATTTGTAAATCTCTGATATTTATCAAATGTGTATTATTTATTCCTACTGTATATTCTTTTATTCTGATGGAATTGTTGTAATAAGAAATGAAATGTTCTTCTGTTTGTGTTCTAATTCATCTTGTCCTCAAGTCAATCCGGGCTTTCCTTTAAGGGGAAGTTCGGGTTGTTACAATTTGGTATCAGAGCTTTGGTTTACAGAGCTCGGAGAATAAGGCACCTTAGAACCAAACGAAAGAATTCATCAGAAATTAGATTAGTAATACCCAATGAGAATGACTCATTAGAGATAGGATCAATAGCATCCTAGAACGAGTGTGAAGAGTGATATTTTTAAAATAAAACGAAAACAATTTTTTTTTTTGAAATTTTAAACTTTATTATTCGTATTTGAATATCTATTTTAAATTGATTTGGACAATCAGGTATATAGAGATTTGAATATACGTCTGATCCACGTGAATTGAAGCCACAAATATACCGGATGGATATAGAATCACACTCTAGTCGCCCGGAGATGATTTTGATGATGGTGCTCCATCATCAGGATTTATGTTCGTGTTTCGAAAGTGTGATATCTATATATTTCCAATTGACTGATGCGAGAACAAAAATATAGTTAGAATATATTGTTGTGAATTGGCATCAAAAACTTGATTTTTGAGTATATAAAAAAATTATGGATTTGAAACGTTAATCAACTAATTGATTGCTGATTGTGTTGTTTGATTATTGTTTTGATTAATTAAAACTTGGAACCGTTAAGCTAAATTGTATTAAATCTTGAACTGTATTGAAAATTTATCGCATTTGCATACATGTACATGCATATATATTGAATAGGTCATTGCAAAGAGGCTAGAGCAGAGGAATAAAATTGTTTGCCCGACAAATAGGTACATGTTTATTGTATTTCTTGGGGTTTTTGATGATTTTATGAGCCGATTGGCTAGCCGCTTGGCTGTTTCTTTTCTTTTTGGATTGGAGAGGCCTGTTTGGCGATTTTGGGATTTTCCCGGTGCTCCCGTACATGGGAGGTTATGGCGAAATTTTTCGAAAATTTAAGGTGTTAGCCAAATTTTTGAAAATTTTGAAAAGTTCTTAGAAACTAAAAAGTAGAAGGACTTAAGCCGTAATGAAAATAATGAAAGTTGAGTTGGTTTGTAAAACAACTTTCAGCTCCGTTCCTTTTCGAGGACGAAAAGATTTTAAGTGGGGGAGATTGTAACAACCCGGAAAATCTGAGCCAATTTAAAAAATTTATTTTGGAAATTTTAATGAATTTTGAATATTTAAAATGAATTATTTTAAATAATAACGACGAGAAATTTATTTTGAACAGAATTAGAACGTATATATTTATTTGAATCAACGTTAGAATATAAATATATATTTTTAATTACAAAAGGAACTGGAAATGGCGCGGTAGTTTGAAAATTCGATTTCAAATTTCAAATGAATGTACAGGGTTCAAAATAAACCGGATTTTAGCGAAACCAAAAACATTAGAATCTATTTGAAAATATCTTTCCAACGAATCCAAAAAATTTAAATTTCATAGCGGGGATAAAGAGTTACGTCTAGTTGAAAATTCAAAAAAGTCGTGAAGAATATTTTTTTTAATATATATATTAAGGCCTTGAAAATAGCCATTTTACAAACGACCTCCGTTTTTGACGAAACCACTTTTGTTGGATCTGTAATGTCAAATTATTGCTAGGGTTCAAAATTCATAATTTTCTGAATCAATATGTGAGCGTGGCAAAGGAAAATGTGTTTTGACAGTTTAAGTCAATTTAGATCGACCAGAAAATGGCCATTTTTCAAACGGTCTTCAAATTTGACGAAATTAGTTTTGTTAGGACCGTATCGTCAATACGAAGCTAGAAATGTTTTTTTGGAAATTTTTAGAGTCAATATGTGGCTCCGACAAATTAAAATGTGCGTTAAAATCAATATTGACTGTTATATTTATTTATATTGTAAATTTAACAAAAACTGATCGTAACGATCGAATTAGCCTACGTGACATATCCCATTGTGTTCGGAATGGGGGTAATTGGCAAGGGACAATAGTCGGTGGGTTTGATTTTGAGTTCAAAATAAAAAGGTACATTTTGAAATTAAAAATAATAAAATATATATTATATATAAAGAGATTTTCTATCAAACCCTTATTCTAATTTTCTCCAAAGTCAAACCCGATACTTCTGAGGCCCCCCCTCGTCTTCGATCTCGTCGCCCAACAGGAACGCGCCACCTCACTGGAGACTGCAGCGTCGCCGGCGTCCAAGGCTGCGCCACTCCCCCTCCCTTCCTCTTCCCTCTCTCTACGCTATCCTCCAAACTAATCGACGTTGCTAGGACCTCAAAACCACTCCTTCCTCGATTTGAAACCAAACCCTAACCGCCTAAACCCCTGCCGCAGGCTCCAATACCCCAGCGCCGACCACCGCACCTTCTCCCCTCACCACCAGACCTCCGTCACTTCTTCCTCCGGCGCGTCGAGTTCAAATGAAAGAAAAGTTAGCATGTTTCTTTATAATTGTGATTTATTTTCAGTTTTTTTATGTATTATCATGGAACAAAGTTAAGATTTTCATATGTATAAAGATTGGATTTTTAACGCGATAAAGATTCGATTTTTAAAATATATCATTTTTTATATGAAGCATCGAGAAAAATATGATTTTTCATAATATAAAAATTCAATTTTTATTATGTAGAAAGAATTATAAAAATGTGATTTTTATAGATAAAAAAATGATTTTTATAATGTTTTCATTATGATAAAGATACGATCTTTATATGGATATCATTAGTTTAAAAATTCGATTTTTATATATATGAAGTAACGATAAAAATTCGATTTTTATTATCTATGAGGCGAAATAAAAATTCGATCTTTATATAAGAAATAGAAATATAAAAATATAATTTTTATATAGAAAGAAGCATTGTAAAAGTATATGAAGTAGAAATAAAAATATGATTTTTATTTATTGGGATGAAGCAATAAAAATATGATTTTTTTTAATATGAACAGCGTAGAGAAGATTGCGTTGGAATGTCAGGCTAACCCTAACTGTTCTGAAATTCAAAAATAAAACTGGTGAAGTGGGTCCCAAAGGCGAGAACTTCTCACTTTTATTTCATTTTCTAGTTGAAATACATACTAGGATGCAGGGGTGCTTAGCAGCACCTGACACCCATCGTCTACAGACCATGGACAACTTGTTTGTTTGTTTGATTGTGTTGTGAAATTTTATTGTGTGATGTGGAATGGAATAAAATATTTTATAGTTAAAAATATAATTTTTAATGTGTATATGAATAAAATAAATATTTATAAACAAATCGGATGGTTTGTTTATGTACACACATTTGACTGATATTGATTGGGACGATAAATTTTACACATTGCCCAACTGCATAAATAAATCCGTGTTTATTGTTTGAGAACCCCAAACGGGTATTCGGATGATATTGGACATACACTAATCCCAATAATTAGCTGTATGTCGATCGATTGATTGACAAGCTGTTGTAAGCGTTGAATATTTATATTTGATGCTCATGTAGTGTAGAATGCACTTTGGATGATGGTTGACTGTGTTTGATTGTGGTTGTGTACATGTATGTATGAAATCCATATAATCAAATTATATAGTAATTGACTGTGTCTAATTCCAGTTCAGAAAGAATGAATATTTTAAAATAACGAATATTTTAAAATAATATTTAGAAAAGAATCAAAATCTGATTTTGATGTCCGATTTGGGATGGACACGAATATATATAAATATATAAAGTCGTGTAATTAGATTGGCGCCATTTTAACGTGAACGATATTTATATCGTTTTTATTCATATTTATAATGCATATCGAAAAAGAATTGATTTCAAAATCTAATGTTTTGAAAATATTATCATTTATATATGATGATATGTAATATTCAATTTTGATTAGAAATTGAATATGAAGCTGAAATCGTTTTGAAAACGAATTTAAAACGATTTATGAAATACGTTTTAAATGGAAATCGATGAAATATATATTATATATATAATATAATGGCCTGAGTAGAACACGCCGCGCTGCGGCAGTTCGCGAATTTCGACCATTGACTTCGAACGGACATTACGGGAGATCCGACTGGTTATTTCTAATGAATATGAGATATTTGAAATCTAATGGTTGGATTTGGAATTATGTCCAAATCAAATTTGGAAAAGGTCGCTGTAAGTGTAGTTCGATGACCGTTTATGGAAATCGACTGTACGGGCCTTGATAAAATTATTAAAAATATAAATAATTAGTGTAAAATCATAAGAAATTATTTGGAAATAATTGGGATGAAAAATCCGATATTTGAAAAGATAAAAATATACTTTTGTCAAAATGAACTAGTTTTGAACTAGAATTAAAAATCCAATATTTTTAAATAAATAAATTTGATTTGAAATAGTTTTAAAAATAACCAGAATTTCCGATATATAAATTGGAAATGGATTTGAATTGAAATTGTCTTCGGGATATTTCGATGTTGGATTTGGTGATTATACAGATATTGTTATGGAAATTTGAAAGATATATATATATATATATATATATATATCATTATTTCAAATACAATATTTGTCGATTTTAGAATTTGATATTGAATATAAGCCGATATATTTTCTATTCAGAGCCTTGTATTTAATGTCAAATTGGATTTTGGGTTCATCGTGAATGGTATCTTTAATAATACTGTTCTTGAACCGAATGGAGTTAAAAAAATTAGAAGCTGACTGGAGATTAGTTAAGTTGAATGGCTTCCTGGGTATTGATCTGATTGGTTTCGGCCTTCGGGATTAATACTTAGGGGATTGTTCTCTTACTAATTTACGGTTAGAGGCTAATGTGGATTAGGTTTATTGTAAACTGTGTTTTTAACGACATTCGTTTTTTAACCCGATTTACGGTGAAATGCGATTTGAGATTTATAAATCATTTTATTAAGATTTAACGGGAATTTTTCCAAGGTAACGTTTTCCAATTTAATATATTAAATTGGAATTGAATGGAATTCAATTTGATAATAATCAAACTGAACTTCCATGGAGGAAGACGTTTAATACATATGGAATTTAAGAGGCGTTGTCGTTATTCCATTTATATTATTGGTCGGATATGAAAATTGATATCAATTATATATTGATTTGTTTTCCGTGAAGATTCCATAATTAATGGAACGTGATTCGGGTTGTCGTGAGTGGAATCTTTAATAATACTATTCTTAGACCCAACAGAGTAAAGAAAATCAGTAACTAACTGGAGATTAGTTAAGTTCAATGGTTTCCTGGGTATTGATCCGATGTTGGTTTCGGCCTTCGGGGTTAATACTTATGGAATTGTTCACTTGGTAATTTACGGTTAAAGGCTGATGGAATGGAATGTGATTTTGGGTTTATCGTGAACCGTGTTTTAAATGACATTGGTTCTTTAACACAGTTAAAGTCAGGATATGATTTTCCAAGTTAAACAATCATTAATATTGATTTTTGGGAAGATTAAAACCAAGTGGAATTTTAATGCATCTTTAATTAGATTGAAATGATATACAAAGGAAGATTAAAGAATAAATTTAAAGAATTTATCTTTGATAAAATTAATGGGAACCTTTCCAAAGTATATGAATATTTGGATAAAGAAATATTCTGCATTGGAATGAAGCGTATGTTGTATTTTTATGGACTTGTTTATTACATACGTGAGTTATTCAAAAAGACCGGGTTTATCCCATTCTGAATAACTGATTGGATGATGTGCCAAGGATGAAGACGGTGGTTGAAGACCGGAGGTCTTCACATCGTTTGGATGATTACTGATGTCTTGATTGGGTTGTACACCTAAGGCGAGGTAATAAGTGGTGATCGTCCAGACATACTTGGAGATCGACGGATATGTGAGGGCCTCTCCCCTGTATTGGACATATAGGGGAGGAATAAGGTGCCTCTGGTTTCGTTCAGACCCAGAACGGACTTGTAAATGGATGTGTGTCTGACATTGGATTTCATTCTGTGTGATTGATAGACATTGGTTGCATAGTGTGAATTGCAAATGTGTCATGCTGAGATGCAAATGATCAGGGGTTCTGTTGAAAAACAGAGTCTTGTGGTTGATGATCAAAGAACGACCTTTTTGGCATAGCTTTGTGTAGCATTAATTCGCGAGCCTCACATCCCGGTGTGAACCAGAAACGGGAGAGGACATCAGGGAGGGGATGCATTTCTTTCTAGCTAGGAGTGGTGTCAGTGTTTTGCACGCCCTGACATTTTATTTATGTGGATGATGGATAGGAGGCGCCTCAGTTATATCGGTCGATCCAGGGCCGATGGAGCCATTTAGCTTATTTACGCCCCATAGGGCGGGGAAACGCATGTTCAGGCATTTTAATCCACTCCGTGTGGACCGGCCCTGACGATCCAAGGCTTGCCAGCGCGCTTGCCTGTGGGGCGGGCTGGAGCGTCTCGAATTCAGTAAGGACGATCCCTTGCCATGGTTCACAGATGGAAATCCAATTTCCAATACGACATTTTGCGGTTTTAATTGTAAACCTATATATGGCGACATAGTGGTATGGGACACTTATGTCGTCTATGATTGAAACTTATGATTGAAATTGTTTTGACACTATACACTTATAGTAATAGTAAAACATGAAATTTTACGTACTAAGCATTCTTGGCTATTATAAGGTAAAAACTCTATCTTCCGGCTTTTGTTGCATTGCGTGATTGGACCTAAGTCTTATAATAGCTTCATTGTTCTTTATTTAGCATTGCGTTGTTGTTTTATGCACTGGTATTCTTGGTAGGAAACCCGCTCCGTGTCATACGGCGTGGTCCCTGGATTTACCTAACTTTAAAATAAATATTAATAACTGTTTTAGTTCTCACACCAGTCACATGACTGACCTGGAGTTTATTGTTTTTAACTAAACTCTGGGTGCCCCTATTTTTACATGGGCAGCTAGTAGTTTTGGTTTTGCAGATTTATATTCACAGGATCTTGGCTTACAGCTGGATTGATATTCGGAAAGCTCTGTATCTGTATATTCCTCTCAGTTGTGTTTTATATTATTTTCCGCTGCATTGTAATTTGAAAATCTCTGATATTTATCAAATGTGTATTATTTATTCACACTCTGTATATTCTTGTATTCTGATGGAATTGTTGTAATAAGCAATGAAATGTTCTTCTATTTGTGTTTTGATTCGTCTAGTCCTCAAGTTAATCTGGGCTTTCCTTCACGGGGAACTTCGGGTCGTTACAAAGATTCTTTTTATAATAAGTAGAAATATGATCTAGACCATACATTGAAAAGGCCTCAAAAGATGTGACATTCGAAAACAGTCGACTTCCTTTTCTAAGGTCAAGGAAGCGACTAGCAAGAATCTCCTTCTCGGACTCTGAAAAAAACTTAAGTTTGAATCTCTCCTTAAACTGCTTCTACCTCTAAGGTGGACTCATTGACTGTAACAACCCTGAATTTTGGGGTAAATTTAAAAATCTATTTTTAACTAATTTTAATGGGTTTTGATATTTAAAATAATTTATTTAAAATAATAATGACTAAAAATTTATTTAAATCAAAGTTAGGATGAATAATTTAATTTTGATTATAAAAGGAGTTAGAAATAGCGCGGTAGTTTGAAAAGTCGAACTTGAACTTTGACTGACTGTACAGGATGCAAAATTTAACGGATTTTAGTGAAACAAAAAATATTAGAATATCTTTTAAAATATCTTTCCAACAAATCCGAAAAATCAAAATTTTATAGCGGGAATTAAAAGTTATGCCCAGTTTAAATTTCAAAATAGTCGTTGTAGGATTTATATATATTTTTTAATATTAAAAATAGTCATTTTTCAAACGACCTCTGTTTTCGACGAAACCACTTTTGTTGGATTCGGAATGTCAAAATATGGTTAAGTTTAATTTTTCATAATTTTTAGAATTAATTTGTGATCGTGGCAAAAAGATTTGTGTTTTTTCAATTTTAGTCAATTTTAATCGTCTTGAAAAATGCCATTTTTAAATTGGATCAGAATTGAACGAAATTAATTTTCCTAGGTCCATATCGTTAAAACATAGCTAAATATAATTTTTGGGAATTTTTGGAGTTATTTCGTGGGCCCGGTAAATTTTCAAAGAACGAACTAATTAAATGTTTTATATTTTAAATTAAAGAAAAACTTATTAAAACAGTCGAATTGGCTTACGAAACATATTCCATTGTGTCCGGAACGGGGGTATTTAGCTAGGAACGCCTTTTGTTGGGATCGATTTGGAGATCGTACGAATTTTGGATATTTTTCAGAACTAAATAAATTAATTAAAATAGGAAATACACTATGTATACGGGTATAAATACCCCGTACTGTTCATTTTCTTCCCCGACTTCCTCGTATCGCAGCCACCCCTCCCCTTAAATTTTCTTCTCCTTTTTCCCATTAATCCACTCACTTTCAGATCTCTATCCTTTGGAGACTTTTGTAGCTCTTCTCAAGACCTTCCAATCTCGACAATTTTCATCAAAAATCGTGCCCCCTAGCTCCTGGAATCCGAGCCCGACCGCACCGCCTTCACCTCGCCGCCCCGCCTCCGCCGTACGACCAAAGTCCACCCCCTTCCAAGAGAAGATGCCCCTCTCCACCCTCTTTACTTTCCAACAAACCGCTCCTCAAACCGTCGACTGTAGCTCAAGTTATCGCGATTCAAAGTTTTGAACGATTATGGGTTTACATGGTTAATCAATTTTAAAGGTTTGCAACACTTTTAAACCGTCACTAATTCATTTATTTTGTAAAAATCATAACTTTTTCATACGATATTGAAATTCAGAAAGTGCAATTGCGTTGGAATCGTGGCGACGAGATCTACGTTTCAGAATTGATCAGAGATGATTTGGAGTCAGTTTGTACTTATAGCAAATAAAATTCGAATAGCCAAAATTAAAGAATCAAGGTGAGAAATCTTATCTATTTTTTATAAATAATTATATTTTAATTATTGTTCTCGCCTCTGAATCGCTATATGTATATTATTCTGCGCTATGGTAATTTAGGATTTATTTGTTTATGTATTTCTGTTGTGTTTGATATATTCGCTTGGGTTGATACGATTAAAATCTCATATTCATTGAGATTCAAATTTATGTTCTAAATTCACGATGAAATTTATTATTAATTCCAGATCCACTATTTCAGATCTGATGTTGCGCTGCTATTTACTTCTTTATTTCAGTTCTATTATTTCAGTTTTGTCAATGCGATCAAAATCTCATTTTTATTGAGATTTATATACATATATACGAATGGTTCCTTAGAATTTGTGTGTTTAAAATTTGCATTTATGTATGTTGGAAATAGTTAAACCAAATTCATCATATTTGTTTATTGAATTGTTGGGAAGATTTTTAATGTCTTTCTTTTTATTCATATTAAAAAGATTATCTTTTTATTATCGCTTTGTTCATATTAAAAATATCGTTTTGTTAAAATGAAAAGATTGGGTTTTTAACATCATTTTGTTAAAATGAAAAGATTTGATTTTTAGCATCGTGTTGTTATAAATAAAAAGACGACATTTTTAATGTCGTGTTGTTTATAATAAAAAGATGAAATTTTAATGCCGTTTTGTTTCAAAATAAAAAGAGCAAATTTTAAGCGTCGTTTTATTTCAAACATAAGTATCATTTTTGTTATAACATAAGTAACATTTTTGTACATTATAAAAGAACACATTTTTGTACGTTATAAAAGAACACATTTTTGTACGTTATGAAAAGAACATATTTTTGTTCGTATTAAAAAAAACGTATTTTTGGTTTGTATTAAAAGTACATATTTTTTACGTTAATAAACGTTATAAAAGAGCATAATTTTGACGCAATAAAAAGAACACATTTTAGTGCGTTAAAAAGAACATTTTTTTGTGTTAAAAAGAAGATATTTTAGTGTCAAATTGTTTACGCTAAAAAGATGTATTTTTTTATGCGAAATTGTTACATTAAAAAAAAATGGGCTAAAAAGATGTATTTTTAATGTAAAATTGTTACATTAAAAAGAATGGATTAAAAGTTTATATTTTATTGTCACTTTGTTTTCAATAAAAGATGTAACATTAAAAATTCCATTTTTAATGTAATATTGTTTTCGATAAAAAGGAGCAACGTAAAAGATCATAATTTTATTGCTCATTGTTTTCAATAAAAAAGATTGTACATTTAAAAATGACATTTTTGATGAAATTTAAATTACGTTGAAAAGGTTATATTCTTATTTTCATTTTGTTTCGATGAAAAGATTTTAAAATAAAGATTACACCTTTATTAAATTGTTGTGCATTAAAATGAATAGAAATTTAATACTGCATTTCTATTGTAATTTTGTCGCATTAGGAATAATTCCTTTTGTTAAACTAAAATGGACAAAATAGAAATGTCAACAAAAGCAATGTTATTATTTTCATTCATTAACGAAGTGTGTAAAATATAAAAGAGATATTTCATCGTTGTGTTATATTTTATGTATTACACTGCATTTTCATGTTGTCCGACTTGTTTATGACATTGGGTTGATAATTTTCACACATCGCCCAAGTGCACAAGTTAATTATTAATTGTTTGTTGGATGAAACCCACACGGGTGTTGGGATGGTACTGACATTTACACTAATACCAATGTTTAATTGTAAAGTGCACTCTGGATGTTTAATGGATGTTGAATGATTATTTGTCATTATTGATTGAATGTATGCAGTGTATGGAAACCATAAAATATATGGTTATTGTTTGGGTCACATTCCAACTCATGAATAATGAATATTAAATATACCATATTTTAAAATAAAGAACATTGTAAAATAACGAATATTTTTACGTAATATTCATTGAAGTATAAATGATGATTTTGATGTCCGATTTTGGATGGACACAAAAGTATGAAAATATGAAGCCGAGTATGTAGTAAGCGCCATTTTTACCCAAATGGATCATCGATTGATTTCATTTAGTTTAAAAGTGAATATTGAAAAGATGTGGTTTCAAAATATTGCATTTTGGAAATATTATCATTTTAATATGATAAAGATATAAAATATGTGGTTTTGGTTAAAAATAGAAAAGGAAGTTGAAGTTGTTTTATAATGAAATTATGAACGTTTTATTAAATATATTTTGAATGGAAATATATAAATAAATATTATATATATTATGGTTTGAGTAGAACGCTCTGCACGGTGACTGTTCGCGAATTTCGACCATTAACTTCATTTTAATGTAACGGAAGATCCGACCGTCGGATTCTTCTAAAATCGGAACCTTGGGTTCGTATCGAAAAGGGCTTTCCAATGAATATAAGAGATTTGAAATCTAATTGTTAGATTTTAAAATATTTCAAAATAAATTTTGGAAAAGGTCGTTGTAAACGCAGTTCGGTAGTCGTTATTGAAAACCGACTGTAATGACGTAAATAAATTTATTAAAAATATAGTAAAATTATGTAAAATCATAATTAACGTTTTGGAAAGATTTTGGATAAAAATTCCATATTTTTTAAAGATAAAAATGTATTTTTATCAAAATGAAATAATTATGAAATAGAATTATTATTAAATGTTTAATAAAAAGGGATTTGGGTTGTCGTGAATGGGATCTTAATTTACTCTATTTTTAACCCATGTGAAATGTAATAATATTTTGGTAAAGGTTATTAGAGTTTTCAATTATATTTTATAATTGAAATAAAAACGAAACGTGAATTGGGTTTATTGTGAACTATGTTTATAAAAGACATTCGTTCTTTAATCCAATTTACAGTGGAAAATATAAGTTGGAAATTATGAATCTTTTATTTAGAAGTTTATAAAGTAAAGTTTTCCAATTTAATTTATGAAATTGGAATTGAATGTAATTCGATTTATTAATAATCGAGATGAACTTCTGTGAATGAAGGCCGTTAATATATATATGTAATTTAAAAGACCTTGTCGTTATTCCATTTATATTATTAGTCCGATACGGAAATTTATATCGATTATATATTGATTTGATTTATGTGTAGATTCCATATTTTAATATAAATTTGGAATATGATTTATGAGGTTGAATAATCATAAAATAGTGATTTTTGATATTAAAACTATATTGGAGTTTTAAGGAAATCTTTTGGAAATGGATAAATAAAAAAGAAGATTAAAGATTTATTTAAAAGAATTATCTTTGATAAAATTGATGGGAACTTTTTCCTAATAATATCTTATTTAAAGAATATTCTGAATTGGAATGAGGCGTTGGATATGTTTTTATAGCACTCAATTTTTTATTATAAAATACGCGAGTTGTTCGGGAAGACCGGGTTAAACCCATTCCGAATAATTATACGATGACATAAGTCGAAGAGTTGAAGACGGTGATTGAAGACCGACGATCTTCACATCGAATGGATGTGTTGCTACTGAGGCCCATGATTCAAGTAGCTACCTTGAAGGGGAATCATGAGTAGCCGTCCGGACGAATTGTTGATTGTTCGGATATGCGAGGTATAAGGTGCCTCCGGTTTCATTCAGACCCAAAACGGACCTGAAAATGGATTGTATGTTTGACGTTGTATTCCTTTATATGGTATTCGTTGATCCCTGGTAGATATATATATATCTGTTTGGTGTTTAACACCTTTCTCTAAGACGTACGAGCTTAGAGGTTATATATTGGTAGGAATCAATGGTACGGTATGGATGGACAATGTGGCATGCTAAGATGAAGATGATCAAGGCTTTTGTTGAAAAGCAGGCCTTGCGGTTGATGATCAAAGCACGGCATGTTTAGGCGTAGCTTTGTGTATAGCATGACTTCGCGAGCCTCACACCTCGGTTAAGTCTAAAATGGAGCAAGGGATCGCAGGGAGAGCAGCACGTTTCTTTCTAGTTAGAAGTGGTGTTTGGGTTTTACACGACCCTGCATTTTACTTATGTGGATGATGGAATGCGGCGCCTCGGATGATAGGTCCTATAGGACTGGGAAACATGTGTTCAGGAATTGCCAATCCGCAAAATCGTATGTGTGGACCAGCCCTGCAGGATCCAAGGGTTCACTGCGGGGGATCCTGAGATATTAGCTAGAGTGTCTCGAATCGGTAAGGAGATCGTTCCTAGCCTTGACTCATGATGGAAACCCAATTTCCAATACAATACCATGCGGTTCTGATTGTAGAACTAGTATGGCGACATAGTAGGATGGGGTACTATGTGGTTTATGGTTGATACATTATGATTGAAGTGTTTTTTTTTGAAACATATACACACTAATAATAATATCAAATCCGTATTTAACGAATCAAGCATTTTTTACCATTATAAGGTAAAACTCTATCCTCCAGTTTGCGTTGCATTGTGTGATGGGACTTGAGTCTTATAATGGTTTCATTTTTCCTAAAAAGCATTGCGTTGTTTAACGATTTACTTTAATTTATGCACCGGCAATCCATTGGAATAAAACCTGTTCCGCGTTAGCGGCGTAATCCTTAGATTTGCCATATTGCTATCAGTTAAATTAGTTAAGAATTCTCACACCAGTCCCATGACTGACCCGTTGTTTATTTCCACCTTTGCAAACTCGGGTGCCCTCTTTTTCACACGGGCGGTCGAGTAGCATTTTGCAGATATTTATCTCTTGAGCAAGATTCTGGATCGAAGCCTAAAGCTGTGTCCAGAGCATAGTTGTCTTCCGCTGCCTTAGTTATTTTATTTGCGCTGTGAATTGTATTAATTTACTGTAATTTATATTCCGTTGTAATTTTATTCGATGTACTCTGATATTTTGTGCTTTGATGTAACATTATTATGATGTTTTATAAAAGTCTGTTGTTGTTCTGATGTTGTTGTATTCCCAGAGTTAACGTATTCGGGTTTTGAACGGTCTTAGTCGATTTTGCGATCGATTGGGTCTGGGCATAATCCGAGCCGTTACATCGACCTTAGCCATAATCAACTCATACGAATGAAGGGCATGATTTTGTAGCATGCTCGATGCTACAAGAATGCAGTTAAGCTAAGAAATATCCATCCTTTTAAAAATACTATCACAAGTACATGGCCACACCTAAATCTTAAGAACATCTTGATGCTTTTGAATGACTTCCCACCAAGATTAGTGAAACCGCTACACATTCGCGCAAATGCATATTTGCGCAGAGGAGAAGAGCGAGGAGATGTAGGAGGCTGAGTGCTCCTGATAAGCTCAAGAATTTGATATGTAGACATATATACCCCTTCTAGGTGGGGATATCACTCGATAGCATGGCTCTTTCTTCGGGCCGTGATCCACTGGACGACCCAGTACCTGAGGTACGCCCTCTGCCTCGGCCAGACATAAGCAGAAAATTGAAATAAAATAAGATTATTCACTTAAATAAGAAATTGTCAACGAAATTAAACACAAAAGGAATACTGCAGAATTTAAAGTTACACATTCCTAGATGTATTCCACTAAATAATTCAATTTGATACATGGAAATTTAAGGACGCGACAAAGATTACTTTGGTTAGGGATGATGCTTGTACTAGTATTATACATCGATATATTGTAATATGCAAATTGTTCTCTATTTTTATATATCACATTTCGTTCTAAACACAGTCCTGAACCAAGTTGTGAGGCCCTACCCTGAGACTCATATTAACAAAGAGTATTAACTAGTAGTATTGTCTGTTAAAACAGATAATAGAGCTTATTAGGAGCGACGTCCTGTAATATTATACCAAATAAGTATTAAATATGTCGAGATTTTTTTTAATTCATGTTTTGACATACTTAATCCTTATCTAATACTACTACGGTGGCTACAGGACCTATCCAGAACAAAATACAATATAATGATATGCACAGATTACAGAACAGTAGACATAGACATACATATACACGAATATATCATGTACAATACATCGTAAAACATAAGTGCTCAAATAAGGCACTACACCATATATATATATACACACACACACACACATTATAAATCCCTACAAAAGAATATACATTGTTACGTCCAGAGAACTACAAGAGACTACTACAAAAAACTATGCGATCCAAAAGAGTGAGACATGATGTCCAAAGAAGAACAACAAAGCATGAGCCCATAAGCACCTAACATGCGACTCGGTCTGACACGAAGAATAAACACATGGGTCGGTATAACATGAATCATTAACTAGTATAAAAATTGGTAATATATCTCATTAATGGGAACATTCCTTTAGGCCATAAAGGAGTGAAACAGTAAACCTTTATACACATCCATAGGAATAGATTCTAAAGTCACATAAAAGGATATACATAGAAATGTGATTATGTTTGGCACGTAGATTCTTTATCAACGGAGTCATTCAAAGGACACACGAGGCCACAAGAAAGTAACATAAAAAATCCAAAATCACCGAGGCATGGAACTCACAATTATAGCTCACAGAAATTAATCACCATACACACACCGAAACCTCCGGTTAATTCAGAGAAAACATGTAAAATGGTTATTTTAAAATGATGAAAACACAATAAACACGGAAATCACAAAATCACCAAATGTTGGATCCAACCATTCGATTGGCAAGCCGAAGCTATCCATGCACATGCTAATACACCGGAATGGATCAAGGCCTTCCCGGTACTAATAATATTTAAAAGGTACCTAATAAGATGATCAAGAAGGTCATTATACACCAAATAACCATGTAGCCACCGAATTGACCCAAAGGTCCACCGGGTTGACTTGAAGGTCAAGTACTGGTAATAACACCGAAATGTGTCATCGACTTATAGATAGTAACCCGAATAGTGTAACAATGCATCTCATAGAAAACATTCTCACTGCTTTACTAACCACTCATCAGTTCCCCACAGAAAACATTAAAACACGAGAAAACACACAAACACGGGAAACACCAAACACAAGAGAACTCCAGATGTAATAGCTTTGATATCCGATTCTGAAATTAATCAATTTCATATACCTTCGTGTCCCATACCATGAAGTTTTTAGAATCGTTTAATGTTCATCACGCCTTCTTAAAGGGTGTAAGAACTTATGATTTTATATTAAAAAAAATACTTCTAGAAGAATGGTTTGAAAAATTGTTTTCTGGAAAATATTTGTAAATCGTTAAACTTATAAATCTGATTTAAAATTTACGAAACATTATTTAAAAATAATTCTTTCCAAAACCATATTTCTTTACTCAAAATATTTCAAAAACAATTTAGAATCTGTGTACGTGTATTTGGAAACACAAGAGAAATATCACTAGAAATGCACACTAAACATGTCAACTAAACTACTAGATATTCATCCTATACCATGCTTCTCTATTGCTGAAGCAAACCACAAGATTATCACAATATCTCATGAAGATGTCACTCGGTTACAAGTGCTATTACATGCATGAAATAGCACTTGAATTTAGTCACTAAAACAGGCTTAAGAGTGCAAAAAAGGTAAACAACAAGAGTTCACTAGGAACACGCAGGAACAACCTGGACATTTTGACTAGGTTAGGTCGACCCTCAATAGGGGAATGGGTCCACCCAGCTCCAGTTTGGGACGACCCAGGAAATGCAAATTTGCCTAGATCAGAATCATGATGACACTGCCACTTTCAGGCTACTTTCCTGCCACCAAATCGACTCGGATTTTGATGAAATTTTACATGTATAAACTAGAACTATATGACAACTTTTAGAATCGTTTAATGTTCATCACGCCTTCTTGAAGGGTGTAAGAACTTATGATTTTATATTAAAAAAAAATACTTCTAGAAGAATGGTTTGAAAAATTGTTTTCTGGAAAATATTTGTAAATCGTTAAACTTATAAATCTGATTTAAAATTTACGAAACATTATTTAAAAATAATTCTTTCCAAAACCATATTTCTTTACTCAAAATATTTCAAAAACAATTTAGAATCTGTGTACGTGTATTTGGAAACACAAGAGAAATATCACTAGAAATGCACACTAAACATGTCAACTAAACTACTAGATATTCATCCTATACCATGCTTCTCTATTGCTGAAGCAAACCACAAGATTATCACAATATCTCATGAAGATGTCACTCGGTTACAAGTGCTATTACATGCATGAAATAGCACTTGAATTTAGTCGCTAAAACAGGCTTAAGAGTGCAAAAAAGGTAAACAACAAGAGTTCACTAGGAACACGCAGGAACAACCTGGACATTTTGACTAGGTTAGGTCGACCCTCAATAGGGGAATGGGTCCACCCAGCTCCAGTTTGGGACGACCCAGGAAATGCAAATTTGCCTAGATCAGAATCATGATGACACTGCCACTTTCAGGCTACTTTCCTGCCACCAAATCGACTCGGATTTTGATGAAATTTTACATGTATAAACTAGAACTATATGACAACACTTAGGAAAAATAATTGCATCATTTCATTGAGAAATTGAGAAAATATTCAGCCTCAAGCATTGACCCATGTCATGTTTTGCTGCCTCAAAAACGCACAATAAACAGAGAACGAACATTTACAGTAACAAACATAGAATCAATAATTTTCTTACTGAAACAAGTTAGAATGTGTGAGGAGGCAGCTCACCCTGATTTGCTGCAAAGATTGGGGGAAACAAGCTTTAAAATTGAACAAGAGTTTGACTTGAGAGCTCCTTCCTGAGCTTCAGCACATGTAGAAATGACTATAGAGACATACAAAAACTAACAGTAAATAATTTTCAACATATTCTAGAATTGAATCAAACTGAGATAAATTGTTGGTCTTAATGTGGATTACCTGTTGACAATTGAGTCTTAAGTTTCAAGTTCTCTCTAGTTTCAATTTAGGGAGCTTGCAGATGAAGTTTGGACATAGAGAAGCCATGGAAAATTCTTCTCAGTAAGAGGGAAGGAGTTTGGCTGGAGAAGGAAAACAATGTAAGTTTCCAGAATTCTCCACCTTAATCCCTCCTAATTAATCCCTGAAGAAGTAATTAAACTGAAATTTGGACTTAAGGGAAGCAATTAGGGCATTAAGGCCCTATTTACTCTAATTTAATATACTTCCTTAGTTAATTACACAAGTTTAAACTCAAAACTTGCAAAATTTATGCTATGACATTACTAAAAATATCAAAACATGTTTTAACATATTTTTAACCACTTTATTAATATTTTTATCTCAATTTTATCCAAAGTTTACATTTTTCACATAAATGAAGATTTTAAGTTAATTTAGACAAACATGAACATTATAAAATTTTAATTTTTTGAAACGCACAATTTTAACCTAAGTAAATTTTGCAAACTCATCATATTCACATCAGCATACAAATAAATATTTTCCCAATAAACTTAATATGCTTTTCACATTTATTTCAATGTAAAGATTATTTAAGTAGATAGTTTTACACAGAGATTTATTACAATTTTAAGCAATAAAGTTTTTAGGAATAACATGAATTCCTATTTTTTGACAACTTTTACATTTTAATGCTCCAAAAACTCTATTTATTATTATTTTTCCAACTTTTACATATACAATATTGAGTATTTGACCCCAACTTATTATAAACCTCATTTTATCACAAATTAGCATGTTTGTCCTCAATGTATCACACATTGTTAAGCTTATTTTCTATAAGCTTGATTCCCATCCAACTACAATTTCCATAAATAACACTTTTACACATATTTGCATGATTAGTTTCATTTTACTAAATCACCACCCAATTAAATAATTAATATTTGACTTAAAATTTATAACCTCGCTATAATTCATTATTGGGGTTTAAACAGGTAATCACCTAATACTGGATTGTTACGGTAGCTTGTCTCTAAGACTACAAACATTAACGTGTTATGAAACTAAAGGGTAACCAAACCACATTTCCCTTTTTTATATACCATCAAAATTTTCCAATGATTTATTGGCTATTGCTAGTGTTTGTTATGGATCAAATTTTATTTAACTACCACCAACATTGCTTTCCATGCAAGTAATTTACCTTATATTGTTTAATGCAAATAAATTTATTGGTTACTAAAATTATATGGTAAGTTTACAGAGATTGTGCACCTTATCTTAGTTAATTTCAACATTTGTTTGTTAGTTAAAGTTTTAACGTTGGTTTGTCACTGCCACGCATTGAATGCTGACTAAAAATAGAATTGAATTGGCATTGTACTTTTAAAAGTTTTTTCTACTGTTCTCTAGTTATACGTACTAGCTTTTCAAAATTATATTGCACTAGGAATTTGATACGAAACCATGAAATAGTTTATTATTGTAATTTATTTTTAATGAGATTAAATAGGAATTAAAACAAAATTTTACTTTTTTATATACCATTAATTACTTTTGATTGATTTATTGGTTGTTGTTGGCGTTTGCTATGGATTAATCCTAACAAAGACCAAAGTAGATTATCTGCTTCTTAAAAATAATACTACAAATATCAATGAGTGATGAAATCAAAGAGTAATCAAACCAAAATTTTATTTCTTATGTACCTTTAATTTTTTTTAAATTATTTCTTATGGATCGGTTTTTATTTAACTACCACTACTCTTTATTTCAAATGCAAATAATTAAACACCTATTGCTTTTAATGCAAATGATTTACCATTAACTTTAGTTAATATTAAACTTGATGGATGTATTGTAGCTCACCTCAAAATAAGTCTGCAAACATAACACCTTTTACATTTGTTCATCCATCTCTGTCCCAAAATATGGGATGTACAATCAACTGTCGACAGAACATGACATATGAATTAAATGGGCAATATAGTACTTCACAAAAATATGTTACGTCCTGTGTCCCAAGAAATATGTAAGTGGATGTATGAACTTGATCTCTTTTGGAACAAGCAAGTCTTCAGGACTGAGAAACTATACATATATAGTACATTTTTAGTTAATAACAAATTAACTCCAGAAATATAAACTTATAAAATAATGTTGACTGATTTCATATCCTTGTTGTGGTCCTGTGGAGTTTAGTGCATGCATGCAGTTTTTTCAATGTGTTAGTAAAAGAAAAAAAAATTATAGTTTCGTGTCATCTTAACTTTGTAGACTGTTAGGAATAAATGAGTTGTAGGGTAATAGTCCCATATCTTGTAAGACTAAGGGTTATAGGTCCTTATATATTAGGGTAGTTACCCTATATTAATTACAAGGATATGAGAGAGGTGAAATAGAGGGATGCAAGACCAAGGGGTGGTGCATCGCACCACCCCGCACCCGCATCCGCACCCGTACCCGAACCCGAACCCGAGCCCGTGCCCGCACCAAAACAATGGCATGAGAAATGGATGTTCTCCAACTACAAGCCTATTTGTAATTATATTGCACTATTGAAATGGATGTTCGCCAACAAATGGATGTTCTCCAACTACAAGCCTGCGACACAAGAAGAGCAACTCTTTATGGGAAACTCCTCCACGTCAAAGGTTGAAGGCAAGGGAAAAGTGGTTCTCAAAATGACTTCTGGTAAAGAACTCACTTTGAATGACGTACTCCACGTTCCAGACATTCGGAAGAACTTGGTCTCGGGATCACTACTGAGCAAGAATGGATTCAAGTTGGTCTTTGTTTCTGATAGTTTTGTATTGTCTAAAAATGGAGTGTATGTGGGTAAAGGGTATGTTAATGATGGTCTGTTCAAAATGAATGTAATGACTATTGTACCAAAGGATATGAATAAAGTGGAATCTTCTATTTATATCGCCGAGTCATTCAATATATGGCATAACAGATTAATTAGGTCATGTTAACTTTGATACTTTGCGGAAAATGATAAACTTAGAATTTATACCTAAATTTGTCATAGACTCAAATTATAAATGTGAAACATGCACAGAAGCTAAAATGACTCGAACCTCCTTTCATAATGTTGAAAGGAACACTGAACCTTTAGATTTGATACATACCGATGTATGTGATCTAAAATTGTGTCAAACCAGAGGAGGTAAAAGATACTTTATCACATTCATCGACGATTGCACTAGGTACTGTTATGTGTACCTATTAAGGAGTAAAGATGAAGCCTTCGAAATGTTTAAACAATACAAGGCAGAAGTTGAAAATCAACTAAACAAAAGGATAAAAGCATTAAGAAGTGATAGAGGTGGTGAATATGAATTCCCATTTGAGGAATTTTGTGCTCAAAATGGTATAATCCATCAAACAACGGCACCATACTCTCCTCAATCAAATGGAATAGCAGAACGTAAGAATCGTACCCTAAAGGAAATGATGAATGCTCTGCTTATCAGTTCTGGATTACCAGATAAATTCTGGGGTGAAGCAATACTTTCAGCTAATCATATACTGAATAAAATACCTCGGAAAAATACCTTTAAATCTCCACATGAACTTTGGAAAAATAGACGACCATCCTACAAATATTTAAAAGTGTGGGGGTGTCTTGCCAAAGTAGAAATACCAAAACCAAAAAAGGTCAAAATTGGACCAAAGACTATAGATTGCATATTCATTGGATATGCTCATAATAGTAGTGCATATCCATTTTTGGTGTACAAATCTGAAGTTGATGACATTCATGAAAACACCATTATCGAGTCACGAAATGCGAGATTCTTTGAACACATTTATCCTCTAAAAACATGTACTGAAACGATTGTTCAAAAGAGATCAAGAGATACATATACTCCTGAGGAAAATATTAATCAAAACTCGAATAAGAGAAATGTTGGAACTGAGGTAGAAGAACCCAGAAGGAGCAAACGTCAAAGGACTTCGAAAACCTTTGGACCCGATTTCTATGCATATATGATAGAAAATGAACCTCTTACTTACCAACAAGCAATGTCATCACCTGAGGCTCCATACTGGAAGGAGGCTGTCAACAGCGAAATAGAATCCATTTTACAAAACCATACATGGGAACAAGTGGATCTACCTAAAGGATCAAAACCACTAGGATATAAATGGATATTTAAGAAAAAAACTCAAGGCTGACGGCTCAATAGATAAGTATAAAGCTCGTATAGTAATCAAAGGATTCAGACAGAAAGAAGATCTGGATTATTTTGACACTTACTCACCAGTAACTAGAATAACATCCATTAGGATGCTTATTGCAATCGCGTCTATACTAAATTTGGAAATACATCAAATGGACGTAAAGACGGCATTTTTGAATGGTGAGTTAGAGGAAGAAATATACATGCTGCAACCTGAAGGGTTTGTAAGCCCAGGAAATGAAAACAAAGTATGTAAATTGATTAAATCACTTTATGGTCTTAAACAAGCACCAAAACAATGGCATGAGAAATTTGATGAAACTATGTTATCAAATGGATTCAAAATAAATGAATCAGATAAATGTGTTTATATAAAATACACACATATTGGATATGTCATTGTATGTCTCTATGTTGATGACTTATTAATCATAGGCAATAATAAAGCCATAATAACATCAACAAAAGATATGTTGTCCTCTAGATTTGATATGAAAGATCTAGGACTAGCTGATGTAATATTGGGTGTCAAAATTGCAAGAACACCACAGGGATATGTATTATCCCAATCACATTACATAGCCAAGATACTTGAAAAATTCAAGCAATACAATATAACTATTGCAAAATCACCAGTAGATATGAATCAAAATTGGGTTAAGAACACTGGTGACAGTATATATCAGCTTGAATATTCTCGCATATTAGGAAGTATCATGTATGTAATGAATTGCACAAGACCAGATATCGCATATGCTGTAAGTAAACTTAGTAGATTTACCAGCAATCCTGGTAAACATAATTGGAAAGTGATAATAAGAGTTCTTGGATATCTAAAATATACACAGAACTTTGGTTTAAATTATACAAATTATCCTTCAGTGATAGAAGGTTACAGCGACGCAAATTGGATAACTGGCTCAAATGACACAAAATCCACAAGTGGATATGTGTTTACATTAGGAAATGGAGCAATCTCATGGAAATCATCCAAACAGACTTGCATAGCAAGGTCGACAATGGAATCGGAGTTCATTGCTCTAGATAAAGCCGCAGAAGAAGCAGATTGGCTTAGGGGTTTTTTGGAAGACATTCCAAATTGGGAAAAACCTGTACCTCCAATATGTATACATTGTGACAGTCAATCTGCTATAGGAAGGGCAAATAGTACATTGTATAATGGTAAGTCACGGCATATTCGTCGTAGACATAAAACCATAAGACAACTTCTCTCTAATGGAGTTATCACTATAGACTATGTAAGGTCAAAGGATAACATAGCGGATCCACTTACCAAAGGCTTGCCAAGAGAGAAAGTTCAAACCTTATCAATGGGAATGGGTTTAAGACCTATGAATTAAAAGTTTTCTAAAACGGAAATCCCACCTAGTTGACTGGAGATCCCAAGATCTAGGTTCAAAGGGACAACTAAGTTATAGAAAAACTTAATGGCACTGTTAAAATACAAACCATTCCTATGATAAGTCAGTGCACGACCCGTCGGAGAATAGGATAAGCTTAGCTTTTAATGATGTCTATACTGTGGTGTTATAAAAGACCCAAGTGGAGTATTACGGGATACTCTTTATAGAATCACCTACGTGAGTGTGAAGGTGCCGCTTCAAAAAGAATTGTAAGGTCGAATTCTTTAAACACTCATGAGACCAAGCGGGTGTTCATGGCAAAAACGAACACAAACAGAGAACCAAGGAAGTTTAGAAATCATGTTGTGTGTTATCTGCTATCTTGACCTATGCAAAAAGCTTACAGTTCAAGGACATTTACAAGTCTACTGATTCGCTAGTAGGTCAAAGAGATAAACACTGGGAAAGTTCAAGGCCATAGTGATACTTTAACCGATACAACATTATTTCAATAAGTTAAGAACATATTAAAGAATTACTCATTTATGTGGGGGATTGTTAGAAATAAATGAGTTGTAGGGTAATAGTCCCATATCTTGTAAGACTAAGGGTTATAGGTCCTTATATATTAGGGTAGTTACCCTATATTAATTACAAGGATATGAGAGAGGTGAAATAGAGGGATGCAAGACCAAGGGGTGGTGCACCGCACCACCCCGCACCCGCATCCGCACCCGTACCCGAACCCGAACCCGAGCCCGAACCCGTGCTCGTGCCCGCGCTCGCTCCCGTACGCGTGTGCGAATGGGCGTTTGAGGCGTCTTGTAGGCACTTAGCACTTTGCAATGTGCACTGTGCATTAGCGGGCCGGAACTATATTTTTGCTACACTGTGCATTAGCGGGCCGAAACTACTGGGCTTAACGGTCATGGATTTTTTGCGAAGCGGATACGAATTCAAATGGTTGCAACGTTTGAAAACGGGTCGCTACCTTTCCAAACGATGCGTCCATTGATTCAAATCGTCACCCGTTTCAGATATATATAAAGATGGAGTCAGAACAGTTTCCTTCACCGAAAAATAAAATCTCTGACCATCTTCTCCCTCCCGTACTGTTCTTAATTCTTCTATTGAGTTCGTCGTCGTTCGCATCGGCAGCGCAGCCTTGCGGACCAGATTCCGTTTCACCTTGGGAAACAGTTGCTCGTTTCAACCCGACCGCGCCGTAGGGGGAGCAAATCTGTTTTAAGGGAACAGCAAAGTGCTGGACTCGGATTTGACAATCAAACCTGTAATCGGAATACAAACCGGTAAACTTTCCTAACCCTATTTCTAATTTTCTGCAAACCCAATTTTCGAATTAGGGTTTTCTGTGATAACATAGACCATCCACATATTATATATTTATGGTTTAGATACAAGTATTCCTATCTTACCTTTTACTATTAAAATCCTTTTAGAATAAGACATGAATTTTGTAGTTCTTATAGTTTTACTAATTTAGTACTTTAAAGAAATCATAAAAAATAAAAGTGAAATGAAATAAATAAAAGAATAAAAACTATTTTTGGTTAAAAAGCAGGTTTAGATGCTGCTATAAACTGTGTATGCAAGTAACATGGAATGAAAAAAAGGAGAATCAGAAATAAGTCAATGACTGCAAATAAGTATATGTTTAGGGCCTCACAGTAAACTCAGTAGGCACGTATGTTCGTTATTGTAAAATTATTAGACAATAAATTGAATAAAACCTTCTTTTTTTCCTTTAACTACATCATAGTAAGCATAAGAATGTTTTCCTTCGTGCAATAAATTTGATATCTACAACAAATTAACACTATTAGACGTGCCTTATTCCTTTTTATTCACCACTTGCATTACCCGGTTTTAGCCTTTAGGTATTTTCATTACCTATTTTTTCCCTTTTAATTTTCAATATCCCCACTAATAAATATATGCCAAAGCAACGCATTATCTTTTTTCTTAATTTTATTTGCTACATGTAAATCAACGAGTTGCAGTAATCAGCAGATTTGAGACTCTTTTTACAAAGAAAAAGAAAAGTAGTGTTTAGAGCTAGCAGTTGGAAAGATGGGAAGAACAACGATTAGCTATACATGTCTGTCCGTTTTTTGCCCTTTCTTTTTCTCTATAATAAAAATACTGTGTTGAACATGATTTACAGTTTTACACAAGAGTGTATCTATTAGATATATACAAGTTATCATAAATCTATAAGCTATAGCTCAGTTATTAAACTGAGCTAAGCTATGTTTTTATAACTGAGCTTTAGATCGCTTTAGTTTCGGAAATGAGCTTTGGCATAGCTTTGAAACTGAGTTATAACTAAGTTTTTAAGAGGGCTTTAGCTCAGTTACAAACCGAGCAAAAGCTTGGTTATGAAACTGAGCTATGCGCGGTTACAAAAATATGGCTTCGCTCTATTTTGAAATTGAGCCTCTATTGAGCTCGGTTAAACTGAGCCTATATTGGAGGCTCGGTTAAACCAAGCCTAACTGACTCAGTTAAACTAAGGGTCTGTTTGGCTTGATCAAACTGAAGGCTCATTTAAACTGAGCCTAACAGCATCTGGTAAACTGAGCTATTGTGAACTAGAGGATCAGTGAACCGTGCCTAACAAAGGCTTACTGAGCCTCTTTATTAAGCCAAAAATTTTCTGCGTATTTCTTGTAAATTCACATTGATTAGCTGATATGTTATATGCTCTCCATCAGATTGAAGACGTGGGTATTCATCTGCCATTCACACGACAAGATCACAACTGTTCCATTACTTATCTGTTTTCTTTTATTTCAACCAATAATGTAATAGCCCAAAGCCCATGTAAATGATTATATATACTGGCCCCACTTCATAGTTTGCTATATATTCGTTCAGCAATAAATTCATTTGCACGAACTCATATTCAAACCCAAATCTTAATTTGGTATCAGAGCCATTTCAGAGCCTAACAGCATTATCACGTACAAGAATCTGTTTTGATAAAATACCCATCAGATAATTCCCATCATTTGGGTATTTTCCTCTCATCTGTGATCATTCGCATCATTTGAGAGGCTGACTACAGTGTGATCATTGGTGTCATGCCATAAAATCTTTTGATTTTGGCTGCATCACAATAATACACACTGTATTCATCAAGATTCATCATCAATCACCAAGAATCCAATAAAAGAAAATCAAGAAATTCACCAGAAAAAAGGTTAAAGCCACACCTGAAAGACTCTTAGAAAGCTATCTTCACTGAAAGTATAACTTCATCATTGAATTCTTAGGCTGCTTCTTACCTGAAATCTAGATTCCTTTCTGTTTTTCGATCAAAAACGAAATTTGATCTGATTCTTTATCTTTTTTTCTTGTATTTTCTTCATCAGGATCGAGACTTCCACTTCTGTCACTTCAACTACTGAACATCCTGCTGGAGGCAATTCAGAAAACCCAACCAATACATCTGTACAACAATTGGTTAAAACAGTTATAAGTCCACAAAGCCAATTGATTACAATTCATCTCGAAGAGAAAAACAATTTGTTATGGAAACTACAAGTAGAAACAGTCATACAAGGCTATGGATTAGAGGGTTTTATCTTGGGCACTACCCCCATTCCTGCAAAGTTTTATTACTGATCAGACAATAGAACTGTTGCTAATGATGCTTATATACAATATCATAGGCAAGATAGACTGATCAGTTCATGGCTTTTATCATCTATAAGTGAAAAAAAATTCCAACTGTTATTGGATGTACCTCTGCCAATGATATATGGACTACACTTGAAATTGAATTCAACAATCAATCTTTGACGAAGGTGTTGCATTATAAAAGACAACTTCAGAATGTCAAAATGGAAAATTTGAGTACGAGAGAATAAATCTCTAAAGCAAAGAAAATATGTGATTTACTCAATGCAACAGGAAACAAAGTACCCAATGGAGATCATGTGCTATATCACTACAAGAAAAACTGATATTAGCGACAAATGTTTAGCAGCGGAAAATTCCGTCGCTATTTAGCGGCGGATTTCCGTGGGCTTTGTAAGAGAAAATATTTTGGATTTTATATGTCATCTTATTATAAATTATTACCGTCAAATACTAATTTTGTCGCTAAATCAATGGAAATTGCATCTCTTTACCGTCAAATAATATTTAACGCTAAATTCCGTTGCTAATAGAGTCGGATTACCGTCGACATAATTTTGAAGCTATTTCCCTGCAGTTTTCCAAGAGATTTGAAACGAACTTTTATATTTATTATTTATAAAATGTTTTAAATTTGTGTTATTACTTAGTAATTAATTAGTAAATTTAAATTTTAAATAATTAATGGTAATAATACATTAGTAATTAATAATAAATAACTATTAGAAGTAAATAAAATTCAATAGTTAATGCTGAATATTTTTTTTTTGAAAATTAATGCTGATTAATTATTAATTACTATATAATATAAATAAGAGGTAATAGTAATTAATAAAATACATTGTTGTTCGATGTTTATTAAATTTGTTTTGATAATCAATGATTATTTAATAGTCTTTAATATGATTAACTAAATTAATATCAAGAAATTATTAATACATATTTGCTTTTAAGAAATTGATTGGTATGTATTATTTGATAAATAATTAGTAATTAAGAAAAACAAAATGGTCAAAATTTAAAAAGAAGAAGTTAAATAAATATTAAAGAATTTCGAAATTCAAAAAATTCAAATATTACCATACAAGTTATTATTTTCATGCATATTAATGTACTATTAAATAATTAATAATTGATATGTGATAGTTAATATAAGTATATAATAGTTATTATAAATTAATATCTACTATTAATAATTAGCTGTTGGTAATCTATAATTAATAGTAAATATTTAATTAGTGATTAATTACAGTTCAGCATAAGATTTAAGTAGTGCACTTATCTCTAATATATTGTTAGACAACACATTTTCCGTTTATAAAGATCAGAATTTAAACTGTAAGATTATATATACATATATAATATCATGTTCTTTTATACTGATGTATAATGTGATCTCAGTATACATGTTTGCTAAATTCAATATGTATTGCATTTACCTCTAATATAATATGAGATAACACATCCTCAGTTTATACAATTCAAAGTTATATATATATATAATGTATGTATATATATACACATACATAATATATATACACACATTATATATATACATATATGTATATATGTGTGTTTTTATATGAATTTTCAGAATTCTTTACTTGGTCATATAACATAAAAAGATCTTCTACCATGTTAGTAAACAAACCGAAAACATAGCCTACAAGGTTAAAGATTACCATCCTAATTACAGAAATTAAGAAAAAACCCAAGTCATAAGAATTCATACCTTGATTATTTTTCTCTCAAACTTTTACGCACAACAGGAATGAAAAAGCTTACATAGAGAAATGAAGAGAAAGTTTACGCTGCCATTAAAACTTTTAAAAGCTTACAAGATTAGCCGACCGGTTCCTGAACAAGGATTCACAACGTATTCTGGTAATAGTGTTTAAAGAATATCCTAGTCTGTTTAATATATTAATTAGCCTAAATCTTCAGATTTTAGAAAAACTCGAACGACTTAAAAACGAACAATCCTTTAATCGAGAATTAGATAGAATTTCTGAACAATTATCTAAATTAAGTTTAGGAGAACCAATTATTAAAAGACAACCTATTTAATAGTCTTTAATACGATTAATTAAGTTAATATCATAGTCTTTAATACGATTAATTACATTAATATCAAGAAATTATTAATACATATTTGCTTTTAAGAAATTGATTGGTACGTATTATTTAATAGTTTATAATTATTTTTAATAATTATGAAGTAAAAAATTTTATAAGTGGAAAATTTATAGTTTAGTTTTAACAATTGTTTTCCTTGTCAGTGCAATGAATATATTTTTAACAATTGTTTCTTTTCACTTGGTTAGCAACTAGTTAATTGTGAATAGCAAATATTTTTTTAAAACCTTTATTGTTCAAATGTTATATGTGATTTTGCAACTACTTTATATGCACACATTATTAATTGAAAATAGTAATCTTAGTAGTGTTAATAAATTAGAAATACAAAAGATACAAGTATACTTTCATATGCATTTAACATTTACTATTTAACAATAATCTATATTATATAATTTATAAGTGGTAGTTATTATTGAATAATTAATAAGTAATAAGTAGACATTATAGTAATTAAACAGTAATATTGAATGATTGATACATCTTGTTGAATTTGAATAAATACTTATACATTTTTTAAAGAAAGCTTAGTTTAGTTTTATAATACTTCAAATTGTATTCTTCATATTCAAGTAAAATTTCAGCTAATAATCTACTTTAAAATTTTTTAAACTTCATCTTCAAACAGGTGAAATTTTGGTTCCAAACAACCGAAATTTTGGCTCCAAACAGCTAAAGTTTTGGCTCCAACCTGCTGAACTTTGCGCCCTTCTAGTTATTTCACGTTATCTCATTTTTCAAAACCACTTTTCCAAACCCAATTCCCAAAATTCTCTTCCGCCTCCCTTTCTGAATTCCCAAAATTCATGAAATCCCCTTTCACCGTGTGACTTCCGATTCCCCTTCCATCTTCGTCGGCCTCTCCCTTACCTCTCCAGACCAGCACAGCCTCGAGAACTCCTCCGCCTGCGACGCCAGCACCGACGTCATCCGCAACCTCCTCGTCTTCGAGGTCGTCTCCTTTAACGTCATCCTCTTCTCTTCCCTCATCGCCCAGGGTCTTAAGCTCGCAATCAACCTGATCAACAACAAGGACGTGGATGAGGCATTTAGGGTTCACATCAACAAGTGGGTTCTCAGATTGGGGATGCTCAGATCCGATGTGGGATCCGTTATGAGTTGCTTGTTTCTGCTGCTGTTGGTGGCGAATGTGATGCAGAACCAGCTTGAGATGCTTTCTTGCGACAGTAATCTTCTGTTTTTTTCCATAATCACAAACAATTTTAGAAACTTTGACGATAATGATGTAAAGAGATTTGGGTAAACTGATGCAACGTATGCTTTGTCTTGAGAAGCAATGAATCAATTTGGGTCAGTTTCTTTCATTATTCAGGTTATTGAAGTCTTCAACGCTTGGATGTTGCTTAAGACGGTTATTAATAACTTATTCACATTTTTAAAAAATTCAGATGAAATTATTTCTTGTTTCGTCTTCCTTTCCCTCACCTTGTTTCGTTTTGACCTGATCCTTTTCCGTAGCTAACCTGCCTCCCCATCTCAGTCTTTCCTTTGAGTTTGGTCTTGGTTTTCATATCTGAGCTTTGCTTGACTTGCTAGGTGGCTTGCAGTTTTCTTGGAGCTCGCTGTGGCTCTGGAGATTATAGGGTTTCGTCTTGTGACTTCTTGTATTCTCTACAAGTCAGTTCTTAGGTTTTTTATTTGTTTTTGATTTCTTGGTTGTAGGCAATCTTTTGGGTGTGCAGTTCTTTAATATTGGTATAGGGTTTGCTAATTGTTTTAGCCTTCTATCATTATATGGTGTTTGCTGGCTGTTGTTAGCATTTATATGCTTTCTTCGGTATGAGCCTTGCAATGATGTGCTGTTTGTAGCATTCGTAATTGGTTTTCGGATGAATATGTTTGTCTAACTGTTTGTATTTAGGGTAACATGTTGTTAGATATCATCCTGCTTGGTGTTTTGACTGCCTAGTGCATCTTGTAGTTATATACACCCTATGTGGTATTGACGTTGTAGCATGGACAATTGTCTATCTCCGGTTCCATAAGTTAGAGCAGTTTCTTTTAGTTATTGACGATCTTACCTTACACCTGCATTTCATCGTTAAAGTGGCATGACCACTATGGGTTGAAGGTTTCCCTTTAACCTTTTCTCTTTGTTGTTAGCTTGCAGTGAATGAAGTATTCTTCTGATTGGTTCTTTAACCAATTCCCTTTAACCAATATCGTTGTCAGGTTTGTCTATTTGTAGTAACCGTTTAGTTTTCATTATTACCATAATATAAGTTTGATGTTGGACTCTCAATTTGCATTGTACCTTACTCCTTTTAATCTACCTGCCTCATGATTAATAAAATACTTATGACCTTATTGAACAATAATAGCATCATAAGAAATACAAGTATGCACCGTATTTAGGAATTTAGGCTGTAATCTTTGGCAAATTTTCATATGCATATTTTTACTTGGTTGTTCAGTGAGAATGGCATAGAATTGATGTGTTCCTGCTAATTGATGTGTTGCTGCCAATTGATGTGCATAACAAGGAGCAAAAGGGCGGAAGAAGCATACATAAACATCTTTGTAAAGGAATAATACTATATTTTACTGGACCGGTATATGTGTTTTGGCTTTATCATTTTGTATCGTACTACATTTTGAAATTATTACTTGGATATGTGATGTATGCTTTAATATGCTAGAAGTTTGAGTGTAACTGTTTCGAGCATTTATGAATATGTTAGAAGTTTGTGTATGTAATTTTATTTTGCTTAGATTTTAAGATTGTGTTCTTAGTTATTACATTGTGATATTTGTCTTCAACAATGGATTATCGCATAATACATATTGATAATTGTAATATATACATATACACACACACACATACACACACCTATATAAATATACACATATATAGGCAGATCAGAAGGGGAATAGCGGCGGATTACCAATAAAAAAAGTGAGGTTAAGTTTACCCCAATTTAATTTCCGTCGCTAATCCCTTGGCAATTAGTAAGGGTTTACCAACACTTTTTATAAATGATAATTTATTATAAATTAATTATCCATTGGTAAATAGTCGGTAAATAAATTAAAATTAAATTATTAAATAAAATTATATTTTTATTAAATAAATAGTAAAATGATGGAAAACTGTCGGAAAACTCATGCTATATTCCGTCGCTAAAATTGACATAATTACCGTCATGGTTTTTACCGACCAACAAGTTATATAGGAAATCCGTCGCTAAGATCAATTTAGCGACGGATTAGAAGCGGATATTGTCGTCGCTAATCTCGGTTTTTCTTGTAGTGTATTTGTTGGGTGGTTTAACTGAAGAATATGAAGTTGTGGTTGCAGTCATAACTACTCAAAGAATTATACCACCTATTGATGAGGTTCACTTTATCTTATTATCTCATGAAGCAAGGATAAGCAGCAAAAGAATTCAAGAAACGGATTTCAGTGCAAATCTTACTACTGGAAACAAAAACAAGAATCAAAACAATGTCAAAATAGAAACTTCTTACCAAAGAGGTGGTGGTACATATAGAGGCAGAGGCAGGTCAAACAACAACAGTAGACCCAAATGCCAAATTTGTGAGAAGATTGGCCACACTACCCTGAAGTGTTATTTCAGGTACTCAAATAACAGTCAGTATCATAAAAACAACAATAACCCTCATGCAAATGTGGCACAAATAAATTAAGAAGCTAGCAATCAAGAGAAAGGAAATGATACTGCCAGAATGGAACATTTGCTAGACGATAGCTGGTACCCTGATTCTGGAGCAACCAATCACCTTACAAACAATCTTGACAATTTAAACATTGGATGCAAGGAGTATAAAGGTAATAAGTCTATCTCTATAGCTAATGGTAAACATATTCAAATTACACATGTTGGTGATACTTATCTTAATGGCAGTAAGCAACTACATCTATGAAATTTACTTAGAGTTCCAAAAATCACTAGAAACCTAATTAGTGTATCCCAATTTGCTAGAGATAACAATGTCTATTTTGAGTTTTTGCATAACATTGTTTAATTAGGGATATTCTAACTAGGAAAATTATTTTACAGGGTGATTTGGCCAATGGGCTATACAAATTTAATTCTTTTAAATGCCAGAGTGATAGTAGTAATGCCACTAATGAAAGAAACAGTTGTAATTTGAATATTAAAGGCAAAACTAATAACGGTACAAATGTATTTGATTTCTGGCATTGCAAACTTGGACATCCAATCGTTAAAATTGTCTAGAAACTATTCAATGGTAATGATGTCAAGTTTGATCCTGTATCTTTGCCTTATATGTGTAAATTTTGTCAAGTGGGTAAGAATCACAAGTTAACCTTTACTGTTTTTGATATTATTTACAGTAAACCCTTACAGTTAATTGTTATAGATTTATGGGGTCCTTCACCAATTTATTCTGACTATGGCTATAAATATTATGTATCTTTTGTGGATGACACTAGATTTACTTGGATATATTTTTTAAAGGCTAAGTCTGACACTTATAATGCTATTATAAATTATATAAATTTGGTTGAAAAACAGTTTGATCATAAAGTTAAAATAATTCAGACTGATGGTGGAGGTGAATTCAAAAATTTGTCTAACTACTTTCTACAAAAAGGCATTGTTCATAGAACAACATGTCCATATACATCTCAACAAAATGGATAGGTTGAAAGGAAACATAGGCATATTGTAATGACCCGCATTCTACATATTGAAGGATCGTAGAATATTTATTTTCATACGAAGTTGTATGGTCGTGTAACTTTGGGGAACGACTATTGGGGTCATTTCCCATGTTCACAATTTTTGCCAAATTTTATGTAACGATATGGATTTTTCCCAGACCTAATCGATCGCAAAATCGACTAAGACCGTTCAAAATTCGAATACGCTAACTCTGGGCACACAACACATCAGAACAGATAGCATAAGACTTTTATAAACATCTTAATAATGTAACATCAGAGTACTGAATATCAGAGTACATTGGATAACTAATACAGCGAAAGATTAAGTTACAACAAAATTATTACAATGCAGCGGAAGACTATCAATGCTCTGGACACAGCTTTAACTTCGATCCAGAATTCTGCTCCATATATCTGCAAAATAAGCTACTCGACTGCCCGTGTGGAAAATATGGGCACCCGAGTTTGCAAAGTGAAACAAACTACGAGTCAGTTATGGGACTGGTATGAGAAATCTTACTTAACCTATTTAACAATAAGGCTAATCACAGGACCACACCGCTAACGCAGAAAGGGTTTACTCCATTGGATTGCCAGTGCATAAATAAAGTAAATCATTAAACAACGCAATGCTTTTTAGAAAAATGAAACCGTTATAAGACTCAAGTCCCATCTCACAATGCAACGCAAACCGGAGGATAGAGTTTTACCTTATAATGGTCAAAATATGCTTGATACGATAAAACGGATTTGATATTAGTGTATATATGTTTCAAAAACATTTCAATCGTAATATATCAATCATAGACAGCATAGCTACCATACACTATGTCGCCATACTAGTTATACAATCAAAACCGTATGGTGTCGTATTGGAAGTTGGATTTCCATCATGAACCAAGGCAAGAGATAGTCCTTACCGAATTCGAGACAATCTAGCCCATGTCTCAGGATACAGCCGCAACTGCACCTAGGAGCGCTAGGGCCGGTCCACAAATATGTTAGTGGATTGGTAATGCCTAAACAATACGTGTAACGACCCAGATTTTTGAATAATTTATTTTAATATTTAATATTTTTTTAAATATTTAGTTGATAATGTAAATGATATTTTTATTGAATTTTCAATTTAATATGGCCGTTTATATTTACATTCGAATTTAAATATCAGTTCCGTTGAGTTCGGAATAGCGTTATAATCTGGTATCGTCGGTCGTCACGGTTGAATAGTGGTTCGGGATTACTAGTTAAGGACCGCGAGATATTTTAATTATTTAATTAAAATAAAATCAATATGGAAAAAAAAACGCAGACCTAAGTAATTAATTCCGCAGCCTATATTTCTCCTCGAGCCAACAATACTGTCTTCCACTTACGATATCAAGAAGGCAAAGATTTAATGGCCTTGTACCATTTGTTTCCCATCCGCGTGTATATATAGATCACCATCGGCCTCGTTGCTTTCATTCTTAAACCCAAAAACTCATCTCATGTTTTATTCTTCGATTCCTTTCCTCCAAATCAGAAATCACTCCACCGAAAAGAAAAAAAAAATCGCGTCTTGAAATCGAAATCAATGTCGCCATCTGGAATCGTGAATTTTCTGGTCCTCGAACTAAACTCGAAAACACCCTTGAAGCGCTCGCGATTCAGGATTCAATATCGAATACGAAGAGGGGTTTGATTGTTGTGATAGACGAGGTGATTTTGGGGTCGACCGTGTTTATGGAATTCAAACCGGAGTTGAACGCAACAGTGGAATGAATGAAGTGGTGCGACGTGGTCTCTGGGCCAGAATCGAACTCGATGAGGACGGGAGGGGCTTGCGAAGTGGAAGATGTGTGAAATTGGGTGTTCGATCATTGAAGTGCGAAGTGAATGAGGGAGCCGAAGTCATATCTGCTGTAGAGGTTCGAACGTGAAGTTGTGGTGCTGGGAAAGTTGTTGTGAAGCTAAGTTGTTCGGTGAAATGATTAAAGAAGGGTTCGATTAAATTAAAGGTAATTAATTTAAAATCTATTTACTTTTTTTTCTCTCATGTAAATTAAATTAGTATAATGGTTAGAACTTAACTAATATATTGGTTAAGATTAAATCAGTATACTGTAAGGGGAAAGAAAGTGACACTTTACTGTTAGTTGAAATTTGAAATCTAGTAAGGAAGATTTCTTTAGAAAATCACTAGATAAAAATGTAAATTTGATGAGTAAACAATTTAAACTTGAAATTTGTTAGGTGGTTAAAATGAGGAAATTTTGAAAGTAAAGAAAATTTAAATGTTGGTATATTATTAACATAAAACCCCGTCAAGAAATTTCATTAGCAAATTATTGAAATTCAGGTTTTCCTAGGCAAGGATAAAATCAAATAAAGTGTTCGTGTAGAGTACGAAGCCTTGGAGATCGGCAAAGGAAATTGAAAATAGTACAAGTGCAAATAAATTTCCCGGTGAGTAAATCTCACTCACCTTTAGAATTATTTTTATTTCATTAAAAATAATTGTTATTGCTTGTGTGAATGCTTTCTGCTTGCTTTATATATATTAGTTATTTAGGCTATTATATATATATAGTGGGTTGATTGATTGGTTGGATTCCCGCAGTCTCATTAGCGGATGCCCGCGGTACCATAGCGGATGATTACCCTATACGCCCCACGCTATGATTAGTGGATGACCTTCTATACCGCGATATTCTGCCACGAAGCAGAATGGGTATTATTTATGTGCTAACATCTGTGGATGCAGGAAAACAGGTTGGAGGAATCCAACTGGATTCCTCAAAAATATATTATCTGTTTGTTTATTTGTTTGCATATATATTGTTATATATGGTGTGTTAGAAAAATAAATAATTCGTTGCTTTGTGTGTTTAAATACCACTGGGCTTAAGTAATGATATTTAAAAATATCGTAAAAAAGGATATTTGAGATTTAAAAAGGAAAAATTCTATTTTTAAATAGAATTTGAATTTTAAATGGAAATAAAAATATAAACTTGTTTTTGAAAGGATAAAACAAGTAGTTTCTTTTTGAACGAAGTTTATAAATAATTCTTTTATAACGAAGTTATAAATGAAGTAAAAAGAATTATCATTTGATAATTCAGAAATAGAAATACAAGTGCGAAATTGGGATTTGAAACGAAATTTCAAATAGGATGTGAAATGAAATTTTTAAATATATAACTCAAAGGAAATTTGAGTATAACATTTGAATTTTTAAAAGGAGTTTGAATGTTTGAATTTAAGAGGAGATTGAATATTAGAAATTCAAATAGAAGTTCAAATAGAATTTGAATAGACGAGATTAGAATGAAAAGTAGAATTTGAATTCAAGGAATTAAATTATAATTTGAATTCGAAGGAATTCAAATAAAGAAATTCAAATAGAGATTTGAATATAGAAGTTCAAATAGAATTTGAAATATAGAATTTCAAAGAAGGATTTGAATAGAATTTGAAATATAGTATTTCAAGGAAGAATTCAAATGTGAAATTTGAATAGAGATTTGAATGGAATTTAAATATGAAATTTGAATAGAGATTTGAAATAGAAATTCAAGTATTGAATTTGAACATGGAATTGAATACAGAAATCCAAGTAGAAATTTGAATAAGAGATTTCAAAATAGAATTTGAAATAAACTTTGAAATAGGATTTTCAAAGTAGAATTGGAAATAAAATTTTCAAATAGGATTTAAAATAGGAAATCCAAATGGTTTTGCAATGGAAATTTGAATTCAAGGGAATTCAAATGGATTTGAGTGAAGAAATTCAAATGGTGTTAAAAATGAGTTTGAATATTAGAATTCAAATGGGCTGGAAACGAATTTGAATATTAGAATTCAAATGGAAAATGAAATTTGAATATAAGAGATTCAAATTGAATTTAAATAGGATTTGATCTATGGGGTTTGAATATGAAATTCAAATGGGTTTTAAATTATGGAATTCTGAATATAGAATTTAAAAAGGAGTTTGAATATTTGAATTCCAATAGAATTCAAATATAGAAATTGGAATGTAGAAGTTAAAATGGAATTTAAAAATAGAGTTTGAATAAGAGAATTCAAATGAATTCAAACATAGAATTTGAATATAGGAAATTCAAATGGAAATTTAAGTATTGAATTTGAATATCAAATAGAAAAGGAATTGGAATTTGAAATATAGAATTCAAAAGTGAGATTGGAATTTGAATCAAGGAATTCAAATAGAGCTAAATAGAGTTGAATTCATTTTTAAGAAGTTTAAAGGGTTTTATATATATAAATATAATTAAAACGAACTCGCCGCAGCGCTGCAGTTCGTAAAATAGCGATTCGAACTTCAATTGAGTATACAGGACACAATTGAAGTCGGAATTCTTCGAAACAAGAAACGTCAGGACCAGTTTGATAATAGTTTTCTAATGGAAGAGAAAAATATGAATTTCGTCGTATAGATTTTGAGTTATGTCAAAATCAAATTTTCAGAAAAACAGCGCCAGAACTATTTAACGACCATAATGGTTTATTTAATATTATAAAAGGATTTTAAGCAAATAAAACCCGAAGTTTCTATTTAGAAAATTTCAGAGTTGAGTTGTAAAATATATGCGAATTCAAGTTGTGTAAATGAATATGATTTTTGAAACAGAAACCAGATTTTGATTTATTGAATGGAATTAACTAAATTGAATAGAAATTAGTTAATGAGATTTCGAATTAATATTGGGCTTTGAATAAATAAATTCGATTTGAAAATTTATATTCGAAATCAAAAAGGAAACTAGAATTGAAATTGAAATTCAATTTGGTTATGAACGAGTTAAAATATTTTGTTTGAAAATGCTATGTTCAACAAAGAAGCAAAATAGGCAAAATGGCCGATTTAAAGAATAAATGGCGAAACTGAATTCAAACGATTAGATAGTGTTGAATTGAATTGAAAACAGGTGAACAGGTGTTAGACAGGTTTGATATGAAGTATATGAAGATTTAAATTTATGTGCTCGACAAAAAGGTACATGTTTAATTCATATATGAGGTTTTATGCGCCGTATCGGCAAGCCGCTTGGCTTCTTCTTTTTCTTTTTGATTGAGGAAGATACCGGGAAGCTATTTGAAATTTCCCGATGCTCCCGATACAGGGGAGGTTATGGCGAAATTTTCCGGGAATTTAAGGAGTTAGAATATTTTTAAGAAAATTTGACAATTAGAAATCTATATATCGATATATATAGAATTCGATAAGGAAACGAAATCAAAAATGGCATAAGAGGCCGAGATGATTATTGAA
The DNA here is from genome assembly GCA_030737875.1 of Allium sativum. NCBI lineage: Eukaryota > Viridiplantae > Streptophyta > Magnoliopsida > Asparagales > Amaryllidaceae > Allium > Allium sativum. Next base: position 323,379,672 of record CM060920.1, on the reverse strand, counting down.
AATATTTGGTTAACAAATCTTGATAGAGAAAATGGAAAAGTGATTTAATTAATGAAATATTAATTAAAGGGCCCAGTGATTTGTTTGATATGTTTGGATGAACACTTGTTTTTATTCGGTAGTTAAAACACAGACTATCGAAGTTTTGACCATCGTTGTCAATATGGAGAGACCGGTTGGATTATTATCCGAAGAACCACTCCGTATCGGCATAAGCGTTGCGAACCAAGTATGCTGAATATATTGAAGACGGAGTGAAGTGCAAGGGCTTTTTCTATTAATAGAAATAGTGCCTTCGGTTTCGTTCAATCCCAGAACGAACGTAAATGGACGAATGTCTGACAGAGTATTTCCAATGATCAAATGGGTTGGTCTGCATGGATATATATGGTTGCAACGGATTTATCCCTTAGCATAATATCCAGAATATTTGTGCAAACTTAACTAGTGATTAACGGATCTGACAATGTGGCATTCAAAGTGATTGTGTTATCGATGAATGGTAAGTATGCGTAGCCTCAGGCCTCAACAACCGGGAAAGGACAAAAATCAGGCAGGCAGCATGGCTATGTGGGTCGCACCCATTAGGGTGTATAATCACCTATCTAGAGAAATTCCTTTTGTTTCTAAATCTATCGATTCTGCCCATTCGGGAAACGGTGGTTTGAGTCCAACCGTTGGTGATATACATTCGATACACTCAAGCGAAATGAGTGGTCGGTCATGTGTGGGCCGGGTTGCAAGATGTTCTTGTTGAACCCAGTGTATTCCTCTCTAGAGATACACAGACGGAAGGTGGTTCCATACCTTGTCATGTTGGAAATCCAATCTCCAATAAGCGCCATGCGGGTTTTTGATTTTATACTATATATGTAGAGCGTGAGATGTAAGCGTTCTGCTATTTGATTATTTAATTTGAGGTAGACATTACTGTAATATCACTGGTTTTGATATCAAAGTGTTTTGGATTATAGTAAGGTAAAAACCGTCCATGTTTATGTGTGGACTGGTCTTACTATTATCTTTTCTTTTGAAAGGATTTTTAAAAGTTAAACAAGTGGTTGGAGTTTACTCACACCAGTCCCATGACTGACCCAGAGTTTATTTTGTTTTGTTTTCCCTAAACTCTTGGGTGCCCAAATTTGTACGGGCAGTCAAGTGTTTCAGGCTTTTACAGATACACTTGGAGGAGATTGAAGCAGAAGGCTTCAACGTTAGTTTTTTAGAGTTACTTCCGCTGGATCAAATGTTATGTGTACTCTGATGATGGTATGTATATATGTACCAAACAGAAATTGTATTTCAAAGCTTATGTTATATAATATATTTTATTCGTTCCGCTGTGAGTTTGTGATCTTCGTTTTCTTCTATTCTAAGTTTTCTATCTTATCTATTCTCACCCTCTAACTTCTTTCTAATAATGAGTCGTATTTCTGTGTTATTTGGGTTGGACGTGTGGTATATTTAGTCAACTCAGATAGCTCGGATTGCGGGTCTTTACAGGTGGTATCAGAGCTTAGGTTGAGCGAACACCTAGGCTTGTGTGGCATGTGCTCATTAGAGATAGGGTCAGTAGTGCCCTAGAATGAGTTGAGCGTATATATACGAGAGAGCGTATTTGTAAATTTATATAAAAGTTGTTTTATATTGTGTTGGCTAGTCTGTTGAGTGGTTTATGAATTCTGGTCGAATCGTGGGACGCCACGACGTCGATAGGAGTTTCTAAATACTTGAACAGAAGATTGAACATGATATTGTTTTTAAATGGGTAAATGAAATAATTTTACCCAAAATTTCTATTTTGATATAGAAAGAATAATTTTCTAGAATTATTATTATATGGATGTGTTGGATGTTGACTTTATAATCAAATGAGGTTATAAAATTGGAATGGTTATTTATAACCAAATAGAATTTGTATAGGGATTAAGTATATACAAATGAGATGAATTAGAATTAAATTCAAACCAGAATTAAGAATTCAAAATCCTGGGAAGTTGAAAAATATTTTTCAAAGTATATTAAAATAATATAGATTTGTTTTAGAAAGATTTGAAAGAAAATCATGGATTTTGAAATAGATAAAGCACTGAACTCACTTCAGTGGCTGGGAAATTATTCTGATGATGATTGCAACATCATCAGTGTTCATTTCCGAGTTTCTAAGTGATGAATTGCTACCTTAGGAAAGTTCTTGGTCGAAATTGATTTGGAAGAAAACAAGCTGATTTGGAAAATTCAAATGTTTTGAATTTGAAATGGAAATAAATATATATGTATATATTTATGTGATTTCGAAAGGATTTGAAATAAAAATCCTGGGATTTGGATTTTGGAATTGGAATTTAACTTAAGTTGGGTAAATGGATTGAAATGAATCAATCGACTAGAATAAATTTGAATTAGTTTAATAGAACATAGATTGGACATAAATGGATTGATCGTAGATCATTCAAATTAATTGTGTGAAGACCAAAAGTTTTGGTTGAAAATAAAGTCATAGAAATATGAGGAGTTGAGTTTCAACATAAGTGAGATGTTGAAAAGAAATGGATTTGTACCCTTTTTTCTACCTAAGCAATTTCGAGGACGAAATTATTTTAAGGGGGGAAGAATGTAACGACCCAGATTTTTGAATAATTTATTTTAATATTTAATATTTTTTTAAATATTTAGTTGATAATGTAAATGTTATTTTTATTGAATTTTCAATTTAATATGGCCGTTTATATTTACATTCGAATTTAAATATCAGTTCCGTTGAGTTCGGAATAGCGTTATAATCTGGTATCGTCGGTCGTCACGGTTGAATAGTGGTTCGGGATTACTAGTTAAGGACCGCGAGATATTTTAATTATTTAATTAAAATAAAATCAATATGGAAAAGAAAAAAAACGCAGACCTAAGTAATTAATTCCGCAGCCTATATTTCTCCTCGAGCCAACAATACTGTCTTCCACTTACGATATCAAGAAGGCAAAGATTTAATGGCCTTGTACCATTTGTTTCCCATCCGCGTGTATATATAGATCACCATCGGCCTCGTTGCTTTCATTCTTAAACCCAAAAACTCATCTCATGTTTTATTCTTCGATTCCTTTCCTCCAAATCAGAAATCACTCCACCGAAAAGAGAAAAAAAATCGCGTCTTGAAATCGAAATCAATGTCGCCATCTGGAATCGTGAATTTTCTGGTCCTCGAACTAAACTCGAAAACACCCTTGAAGCGCTCGCGATTCAGGATTCAATATCGAATACGAAGAGGGGTTTGATTGTTGTGATAGACGAGGTGATTTTGGGGTCGACCGTGTTTATGGAATTCAAACCGGAGTTGAACGCAACAGTGGAATGAATGAAGTGGTGCGACGTGGTCTCTGGGCCAGAATCGAACTCGATGAGGACGGGAGGGGCTTGCGAAGTGGAAGATGTGTGAAATTGGGTGTTCGATCATTGAAGTGCGAAGTGAATGAGGGAGCCGAAGTCATATCTGCTGTAGAGGTTCGAACGTGAAGTTGTGGTGCTGGGAAAGTTGTTGTGAAGTGCGAAGTGAATTAGGGTGTATAATCACCTATCTAGAGAAATTCCTTTTGTTTCTAAATCTATCGATTCTGCCCATTCGGGAAACGGTGGTTTGAGTCCAACCGTTGGTGATATACATTCGATACACTCAAGCGAAATGAGTGGTCGGTCATGTGTGGGCCGGGTTGCAAGATGTTCTTGTTGAACCCAGTGTATTCCTCTCTAGAGATACACAGACGGAAGGTGGTTCCATACCTTGTCATGTTGGAAATCCAATCTCCAATAAGCGCCATGCGGGTTTTTGATTTTATACTATATATGTAGAGCGTGAGATGTAAGCGTTCTGCTATTTGATTATTTAATTTGAGGTAGACATTACTGTAATATCACTGGTTTTGATATCAAAGTGTTTTGGATTATAGTAAGGTAAAAACCGTCCATGTTTATGTGTGGACTGGTCTTACTATTATCTTTTCTTTTGAAAGGATTTTTAAAAGTTAAACAAGTGGTTGGAGTTTACTCACATCAGTCCCATGACTGACCCAGAGTTTATTTTGTTTTGTTTTCCCTAAACTCTTGGGTGCCCAAATTTGTACGGGCAGTCAAGTGTTTCAGGCTTTTACAGATACACTTGGAGGAGATTGAAGCAGAAGGCTTCAACGTTAGTTATTTAGAGTTACTTCCGCTGGATCAAATGTTATGTGTACTCTGATGATGGTATGTATATATGTACCAAACAGAAATTGTATTTCAAAGCTTATGTTATATAATATATTTTATTCGTTCCGCTGTGAGTTTGTGATCTTCGTTTTCTTCTATTCTAAGTTTTCTATCTTATCTATTCTCACCCTCTAACTTCTTTCTAATAATGAGTCGTATTTCTGTGTTATTTGGGTTGGACGTGTGGTATATTTAGTCAACTCAGATAGCTCGGATTGCGGATCTTTACAATACGTTTCCCCGCCCTATGGGGCGTAAATAGAGCCACTAGGAACTCAAATAACCGAGGCGCCTCGCAATCCATCATCCACATAAGTAAAAATGTCGGGCCTTGTAAAAACACTGACACCACTTCTAGCTAGAAAGAAACGCATGTCCTCCCTGGGGTGCTTCTCCCATTTCTGGTTCATACCGAGGTGTGAGGCTCGCGAAGTATCGCTACACAAGGCTATGCTAAATAAAGCTGTGCTTTGATCATCAACCACAAGACTCCGCTTTTCAACAAAAGCCTTGATCATTTGCATCTTAGCATGCCACATTGTCAATCCATACCATACCATTGATTTCTACCAATATATAACCTCTAAGCTCGTACGTCTCAGAGAAGGGTGTTATGCGAGAGAATAAATTATCCTCCACTAAACAGATATATATTTAGCAGAGATCAACAAATACATTACAAAGGAATACAGCTCAGACATACCATCCATTTACAAGTACGTTCTGGGTCTGAACGAAACCGGAGACACCTTATTCCTCGTCCCATATGTCCAATACTGGAGAGAGGTGCTCGCATATCCGGTCGATCTCCAAGTACGTCTGGACAATCACCACTTATTACCTTGTCTTGGGATGCCTCCCAAGCAAGACATCAGCCATCATCCAAACGATGTGAAGACCTCCGGTCTTCTACCAACATCTTCATCTTCAACTCTTGATCGTCATATAAATTATAATCAATAATAAAGTTCTATAAAAACACATCAAGTGCCTTATTTCAATTCAGAATATTCTTTTAAATACCAACATTCACATTATTAGGGAAAGGTTCCCATTAATTTTATCAAAGAAAAATTCTTTAATTTATTCTTTATTCCTCTTTTTAAAGATTCATTAGAACTCCAATTTGGTTTTAATCTCGAAAATCGTTGCTTTATGTTTATTCAAATTTAAGAAATAAATCTTATCTTTAACTGGCTTGAAGAACAAATGTCATTTAAAAACATTGTTCAACAATAAAACCAATTTACATTTCATTTTATTCCAATTATTAAATATAATTGAAAAGCTCTAAAATCTTAATTAAAAGATTTTTTCTTTTCATACGCGGTTCAAAAACAGTGTTATTTAATCCACCATTCACGACAAACCAAAATCCAATTTATTTTATTTCCAAATAAATATTAATTAATTGGAAAACTCCATTAAATCTTGATTAAAGATTTATTCCATTTCTTTATTAAAATAATATTTTCAAAATATTAGATTTTGGAAATTACTACTTTTTATTCTATTCAATATAAAATGACTAAAAACGATCAATAAACTCGTTGGGTTAAAATGGCGTTTCAACTTATAATGGGATAAAAAGTCCAATTCATTACCATGTCCATTTATGGTTTATAATGGACTAGACCTCCCACATTAGGCCTATCACTTGCGGATGATGGACATGCCGGTCGGGTCCGGGCAGACTTATCCCATAAGTTGGGCTTAACCTCGTGTCATAGCTTGCTTCGTATTTGCGCACTTAGACCTCTTACATTAGGTTCAACATTAGTGCATGTTGGATACGCCGGTCGGGTCCGGGCAGATTCCACCACAAATGCAACATAACCTCGTGTCAAAAGTGCAATTATAATTTTTAATTGTAATTATTTCACTGAAAAATATTCATTGTTTTTAAACTATTTTTTATATAAAAATGTTCTTTATTTTCAAATATTATTTATTTAAAAGATTGAATCAGAATGCGACTCAGTCAATTATCATATGTATATAACAGTAATGATAAATAATCAAATAACCATCCATTCACATCCAGAGTGGAATTAATAATTGTGTGGGCATTAAAATAATAAATAAATAATGCTCATCACAGATTGTCAATCTATCGATTGACATACAACTAAATATTGGGAGTAGTGTAAATATCATCCCAATACCCGTGTGGGGTTTTCAAATAACAACAGTTCATCTAAATAAATTATTGGTTAATAAATTTAACCAATTATAATTCGGGTTGAATTATTTCTATTTAACCAATTTTCACTATTAAAATAAAAATAAATATTCATAATTTCAACAGGACATATAGTTTGACAAGTAATTATTTTTATTCTTGTCTAACATGGTAACATTAGTATGTTAACATGACATGGTTATATGACATTTTCTAAATAAATGACATCATTATATTAATATGACATCTCTCAATAGAATGACATTAATATTCTAATATGACATTCTCAATAAAATGACATTTTTATATAATGACATTCAATACTAGTGACATTTCTAATATGACGGTATTCCTAACATGACATTATCAAATAAATGACATTTCTAACCTGTTGACATTTTTTTTAGTATAATGACATTTCTAAATAAAAGGACATTTCTTATATAATGACATTATCGTAGCATTCCTAATAAAATGATATCTTTTTACATATATGACATTTTCTAATAAAAAACACTATTAGTGACATGGTATTTCTAACAAAATGATATTTCTATTAGCATGGCATGATTCTAACATAGATGATATTTTTCTAATTAAGTGACACTTCTAATTAAATCTAATTAAATGGCATTTTTTTCTAACATAAATGACATCTTTTTAATTCTAACATAAATGTTCTTTTTGATTCCAACATAAACGCTCTTTTTAATTCTAACATAAATGACAATTTTGAATTCTAACATAAAAGATATATTTATTTACACACTATGTCCTCTAACATAAATGACATGTATATTGACCAAAATATGATTTCTACATAACAGACATATTTATTGACAAAATATGATTTCTATGTAAATGATAAATTTATGACGAATTATGATCTTTATATAAATGACATATGTACTGACATTTTTAACTAACATGACATTACCTAATAAAAGAACATTTTTATTCCATTATGACATTTTCTAACTAAATAATATTTTTATTTAACATATTATGATTCTAACAAAATGTCAATTTTAATTAACATAACATGATTCTAACAAAAATGATGACTCATTTTGTTAACAATTCTATCTTAACCAAATGAACAAAATAATAACTTCATTTTGTTAACAATTCTTTCTAATGTAACATTTTATATCAAAAATGCTATTTCTTTTCTAAGGCAACATTTTATAACAAAATGTCATTTTATTCTAATGTCACATCTTATAATAAAGTGTAATTTTAATTTAATGTCACATTTTATAACAAAATGCTATTTTAATCTAATGACACATTTTATAACAAAATGCTATTTTAATCTAATGTCACATTTATAATTAACATGTTTGACATTTAATAATTGACATAAATGACAATTTATAATTAACATTAACGACATTTTTTAATTAACATAAATGACATTTTTGTTTTGCATAAAAATTCTAACGTATGCACTTACATTAGAATGGTATTTTCATTTTGAACATAAATCCTAATGTATACATTTACATTAAAAAGTTATTTTCATTATGCATACAAATCCTAATGTATGCATTTACATTAAAAATGATATTTCCTCTTTTGTATATAAATTATGATGTATATATTTACAATAAAATGACATTTTTGTTTAATCCTTTTTAACTAAAATAAATAAATATTTTGTCTAATCCTTTTAAATCAACAAAAATGTATATTTTTGCTTCATTCTTTTTAAATGACAAAAATGAATATTTTTGCTTAGTTCTTTTTAAATGATAAAAAGGAATGTTTTAGTCTCATTCTATTTAAATGACGCAAAAATGAATCTAATTTTATAATTAACATAAATGTTAAATATCACAATCTAATGACAAATGGCAATTTTGTTTCCATCTAATTTCAATAAGCAGAAATGTTAATTTTCATCATTGATCAAATTCCGTGTTCAAAATCATGCCAAAGATGGAATCTTTAATCTCAAGAAATTTCATAATCACGAAATAAATAAAGATGAAATCTTTATTCTTAATCTTTATCCCAAATTTATGTATATATTTGTATGAACAAAAAATCAATATTTATGGATTAAAAATAAAATTGAAATTTTTATTTAAACCAAACCTGTACACATGAATCTATGAAGAAAGACATAGATTTGGATAACAGAAAGTAGATCTGGATGATAGAAGAATGATTTCATATTTATGAATAAAAAATTTAATTAACATCCACAGATTTGAAATAAAAGATAATTTCATATCTGAATTCTAATGCAAACTAGAATTTCAACAAACATTAGATTTCATCGTAGATCTAACAAATCAGAATATACCACAAACAACAACAAATAAATTCTAATTTACAAACATCGCGGATCCTAATCAATAACATTCATCTAGTAATTTAAAAAGAGAGAAAAATAATTAAAATTTAATTTAAATATTAAATCAGAATTCTCACAGCGATTTTGGCTGAATTTTCAACATGCTCCATTTCAGTGCTGGTTTGTTCCATTGTGTAGATCTGGTCAATACGAGTCCAACGCAACAAAAATCGTCAAATTCTGATACGTTTTGAGAAAGATATGATCGATTATACATTGAATACATAAATTACATTATTAAATTTATAATTACTTTTAAATTACATTTCAAATCTGCTTCTTCATCTTCGTTGACCTCCAGACCTTTGTTGAACCTAACGCTCCATCCTCCAACCAATAACCGCGCCCTCCCCAAGCCTTATGACCATGATCGGAATACACCGCCTCCAACGTTCTAGAAACGCGTGCAAACTGGGTGACTTCTAGTTTGAATTGCTCCCAAATTTTCAAACGGTTTTTGATCTTAACCGTATGGAAAGGAAGAGTAGAGAAAGTACATCAATTTTTGCTTAAGGAACATGTGTTAATTCATGAAGAATAGGAAGAGATTAAGGAATCAAATCGGGATTAGATCGGCCAATAATGTAAGGGGATGGCGGCTGGTTCATGTTTGAGGAGGATTAGGGTTTGTTTGTTTGGTGGTATTTATAATATTATATAATTTAATTATCTAATTTTTCAAATAAACCCATTAATGTGTCTTTTCACATATAGTAGTTTACAAAGTAATTAATCAGCTGACTAAGCATGATGGGACCACACTTATTATTCATTCAAATTTCAAAATAAAGGGAATAAAAGGAAAAATGAATGTTTGATTCATTTTCTCTGATTTCATTTCATGACATTAAAAATGAGGTTTTTAAGGCAAACATGTTTTTACATTTAAAACATGTACATTTTTCTATGTTCTCATTTACCTTAAAAATGTAAACTTTATATTTTTAGCTCCTTTACATTAAACACATGTTGTATAAAAATATAATCCATTTCATATAGCATATAAATATAATCTTTTTATATTGCACCAAAAATATAATCTTTTTATATTAAGTAAAAATGTAATCTTCTTACATTGAATAAAAAAAAGTAGACTTTTTATATTACATAAAAATGTAATTCTTTCCTATTCTTTTGTTTTGTAATCTTTTTATTTACATTGAAAATGTGAGATTTTATGTAATCTTTTATTTACATTGAAAATGTGAGATTCTACTAATCTTTTATTTACATAGAAAAAGTGAAATTTCTTTATGTTAACACATTACTGTTAAACTATGAAACTTTTTAGTCATTCTATCTTACATGAAAAATGTAATCTTTTTTTTTTAAATTCTGATGCATTTTCTATTTAAAATTTCTTAAAATAAAATTTTAAATTGGTTTTGTATTTTCGGATTGTTACAATCTCCCGCACTTAAAATCTTTTCGTCCTCGAAAAGGAACGAAGCTAAAAGTTGTTTAGCTAACCAATTCAATTTTCAAATTTTTTTTATTGGCTTTAATAATTTGATTAGTTGATTAACTTTTCAAATATGTATACAACTTTTATATATTCAAAAATCATATTTTCTAAGATCAGATTATATATATAATCACAAATACGTTAATTATAAACTTATCACTCTCAACTCAATCTAGGGCATTACTATCCCCATCTCTAATGAGTTTTCCCATTCTAAGATACTACTGATCCTATCTCTAATGAGTATTTTTATTGGATATTACTAATCCAATATCTGATGAGTCTTTTTTTCAGTTCAAACGAGTTCTACCCCAAAGATTTGGGCTAACCAGAGCTCTGATACCAATTGTAACGATATGGATTTTGCTCAAACCAAATCGATCGCAAAATTGACTAAGACTGTTCAAAATCCGAATACCCTAACTCTGGGCATACAATACATCAGAGAAGATAACAGAAGACTTTTGTAAACATCATAATAATGTAACATCAGAGTACATAATATCAGAGTACATTGGATAACTAATACAACGGAAGATTAAATTACAACAAAATTAATACAATGCAGCGGAAGACTATCAATGCTATGGACACAGCTTTAAGCTTCGATCCAGAATCCTACTCCATATATCTACAAAATAAGCTACTCGACTGCCCGTGTGGAAAATATGGGCACCCGGGTTTGCAAAGTGAAACAAACTACGGGTCAGCCATGGGACTGGTATGAGAAATCTTACTTAACCTATTTAACAATAAGACAAATCACAGGACCACGCCGCTAACACGGAAAGGTTTACTCCATTGGGTTGCCAGTGCATAAATAAAGTAAACCGTTAAACAACGCAATGCATTTTAGAAAAATGAATCCATTATAAGATTCAAGTCCCATCACACAATGCAACGCAAACCAGAGGATAGAGTTTTAACTTATAATGGTCAAAATATATGCTTGATACGATAAAACGGATTTGATACAAGTGTATATATGTTTCAAAAACATTTCAATCATATTATATCAATCATAGACAGCATAGCTACCATATACTATGTCGCCATACTAGTTATACAATCAAAACCGTATGGTGTCGTATTGGAAGTTGGATTTCCATCATGAACCAAGGCAAGAGATAGTCCTTACCGAATTCGAGACAATCTAGCCCATGTCTCAGGATACAGCCGCAACTTCACCTAGGAGCGCCAGGGTCGGTCCACAAATATGTTAGTGGATTGGTAATGCCTGAACAATACGTTTCCTCACCTTATGGGGCGTAAATAGAGCCATTAGGGACTCAAATAACTGAGGCGCCTCGCAATCGATCATCAACATAAGTAAAAATGTCAGGCCTTGTAAAAACCCTGACACTGCTTCTAGCTAGAAAGAAATGCATGTTCTCCCTAGGGTCCTTCTTCCATTTCTGGTTCATACCGGGGTGTGAGGCTCGCGAAGTATCGCAACACAAAGCTATGCTAAATAAAGCTGTGCTTTGATCATCAACCACAAGGCTCTGCTTTTCAACAAAAGCTTTGATCATTTGCATCTTAGCATGCCACATTATCAATCCATACCATACCATTGATTTCTGTCAATATATAACCTCTAAGCTCGTACGTCTCAGAGAAGGGTGTTATGCGAGAGAATAAATTCTCCGCCACCAAACAGATATATATTTATCAAAGATCAACGAATACAGTATAAAGGAATACAACGTCAGACATACCATCCATTTACAAGTCCGTTCTGGGTCTGGACGAAACCGGAGACACCTTATTCCTCATCCCATATGTCCAATACAGGAGAGTGGTGCTCGCATATCTGGTCAACCTCCAAGTACGTCTGGACGATCACCACTTATTACCTTGTCTTGGGATGCCTCCCAATCAAGACATCATCCATCATCCAAACGATGTGAAGACCCCCGGTCTTCAACCACCGTCTTCATCTTCAACTCTTGATCGTTGTATAAATTATAATCAATAATAAAGTGCTATAAAAACACATCAAGCGCCTCATTCTAATTCAGAATATTCTTTTAAATACAATATTCACATTATTAGGGAAAGGTTACCACTAATTTTATCAAAGATAAATTCTTTATTTATTCTTTAATCCTCTTTTTAAAGATTCATTAGAACTCCAGTTTGGTTTTAATCTCAAAAATCATTGCTTTATAATTATTCAAATTTAAGAAATAAATCATATCTTTAACTGGGTTAAAGAACAAATGTCATTTAAAAACATTGTTCAATAATAAACCCAATTTACATTTCATTTTATTCCAATTATTAAATATAATTGAAAAAATCTAGATTCTTAATTAAAAGATTTATTCTTTTCATACGGGGTTCAAAAACAGTGTTATTTAATCCACCATTCATGACAAACCAAAATTCAATTTATTTTATTTCCAAATAAATATTAATTAATTGGAAAACTCCATTAAATCTTGATTAAAGCTTTATTCCATTTCTTTATTAAAATAATGTTTTCTAAATATTAGATTTTGGAAATTACTACTTTTTATTATATTCATTATAAAATGAATAAAAACGATTGATAAACCCGTTCGGGTTAAAATGACGTTTCAACTTATAATGAGCTAAATAGTCCAATTCATTACCATGTCCATTTATGGTTTATAATGGGCTAGACCTCCCACATTAGGCCTACCACTTGCGGATGCTGGACATGCCGGTCGGGTCCGGGCAGACTTATCCCATAAGTTGGGCTTAACCTCGTGTCATAGCCCGCTTCGTATTTGCTAGGGGTGTAAATCGGTCGGACCGGACCGGACGGAGGTATGTTCAGTTTCTGTCCTAAAAAAAATCGGACCGAACACGGACCGGACCAAATTTTTTCTCGGACAAATTTCGTTGTCCTAATTCGTGTCCTAAATAAAATCGGTCGGACACGGACACGATCGGACTAGTCGGACTCGGTCGGACATGGCTATTTATATCGCATTTTGTACATTTTACTAGATTTTCTCTCTACTATATGACGAATTTCAAATAATTCGGACGAATTCGGACGAGCCCGGACCGGACATGATTTTTTCTCGTACAAATCTTGTTGTCCTAACTCGTGTCCTAAATGAAAATCGGACGGACTCGGACGGACGTATTTCGGTCACGGACACGAACGGACGTCGGACATTCGAACAAAATTTACAGACCTAGTATTTGCGCACTTAGACCTATCACATTAGGTTCAACATTAGTGCCTGCTGGATATGCCGGTCGGGTCCGGGCAGACTTCCACCACAAATGCAACATAACCTCGTGTCAAAAGTGCAATTATAATTTTTAATTGTCATTATTCCACTGAAAAATGTTCATTATTTTTAAACTATTCTTTATATAAAAATGTACTTTATTTTTAAATATTATTTATTTAAAAGATATTCTGAATCGGAATGCGACTCAGTCAATTACCATATATTTTCAGTTATATGGATTTCATACATTGCATATGTATATAACAGTAATGATAAGTAATCAAATAACCATCCATTCACATCCAGAGTGAAATTAATAATTGTGTGGGCATTAAAATAATAAATAAATAATGCTCATCACATATTGTTAATTTATCGATTGACATACAACTAAATATTGGGACTAGTGTAAATATCATCCCAATACCCGTGTGGGGTTTTCAAACAACAGTTCATCTAAATAGATTATTGGTTAATAAATTTAACAAATTATAATTCGGGTTGAATTATTTTTTATTTAACCAATTTTCACTATTAAATTAAAAATAAATATTTATAATTTCAACAAGATATATAGTTTGACAAGTAATTATTTTTATTCTTGTCTAACATGGTAACATTATTATGTTAACATGACATGGTTATATGACATTTTCTAAATAAATGACATCATTATATTAATATGACATCTCTCAATAGAATGACATTAATATTCTAATATGACATTCTCAATAAAATGACATTTTTATATAATGACATTTCTAATATGACGGCATTCCTAACATGACATTATCAAATAAATGACATTTCTAACCAGATGACATTTTTTTAATATAATGACATTTATTAATAAAAGGACATTTTTTATATAATGACATTATCATGGCATTCCTAATAAAATGATATCTTTTTACATAGATGACATTTTCTAATAAATAACACTACTATTGACATGGTATTTCTAATGAAATGATATTTCTATTAACATGGCATGATTCTAACATAGATGATATTTTTCTAATTAAGTGACACTTCTAATTAAGTCTAATTAAATGGCATTTTTTTTCTAACATAAATGACAACTTTTTAATTTTAACATAAATGTTCTTTTTGATTCCAACTTAAATGCTCTTGAATAAATTTGGGATAAAGATTAAGAATAAAGATTTCATCTTTATTTATTTCGTGAACATGAAATTGCTTGAGATTAAAGATTCCATCTTTGACATGATTTTGAACACGGAATTTGATCAATGATGAAAATTAACATTTCTGCTAATTGAAATTTGATGCAAACAAAATTGTCATTTGTCATTAGATTGTGATAATTAACATTCATGTTAATTATAAAATTAGATTCATTTTTGTGTCATTTAAATAGGTTAAGTAAGATTTCTCATACCAGTACCATGGATGACCTGTAGTTTGTTTCACTTGCAAACTCGGGTGCCCATATTTTCCACATAGGCAGTCGAGTAGCTTCTTTTGCAGATATTCATTTCTTGAGCAGGACTCTGGATCGAAGCTTAAAGCCATGTCCAGAGCACTGGTAGCCTTCCGCTGTGTTAGTGTTATTAGTTCCGCTACCTTGTATTACATTTATTGTAGTTAAATCTTCCGATGTACTATTATTTATCGATGTACTCTGATATTTTGTACTCTGATGTAACATTTATATAATGTTTATAAAAGTCTCATGTTATTTGTTCCAATGTGTTGTATGCCCAAAGTTAACGTATCCAGGTTTTGAACGGCCGTGGTCGTTCTAGCGATCAATTAGGTCCGGGCGAAATCCATGGTCGTTACAGTTGGTATCAGAGCATTAATATAAATGATATTTTTATAATTAAGTGACGCTTCTAATTAAATCTAATTAAATGGCATTTTTTTCTAACATAAATGACATCTTTTTCATTCTAACTTAAATGTTCTTTTTGATTCCAACATAAATGTTCTCTTTAATTCTAACATAAATGTTCTTTTTAATTCCAACATAAATGTTCTTTTTAATTCCAACATAAATGACAATTTTGAATTCTAACATAAAAGATATATTTATTTACACACCATGTCCTCTAACATAAACGACATGTATATTGGCCAAAATATGATTTCTACATAATAGACATATTTATTGACAAAATATGATTTCTATGTAAATGACAAATTTATGAAGAATTATGATCACTACATAAATGACATATATACTTACATTTTTAATTAACATGACATTACCTAATAAAAGGACATTTTTATTTCGTCATGACATTTTCTAACTGAATAATAATTTTATTTAAAATATCATGATTCTAACAAAATGTCATTTTTAATTAACATAACATGATTCTAACAAAAATGATGACTTATTTTGTTAACAATTCTATCTTAACTAAATGAACAAAATAATAACTTCATTTTGTTAACAATTCTTTCTAATGTAACATTTTATATCAAAAATGCTTTTTATTTTCTAAGGCAACATTTTATAACAAAATGTCATTTTATTCTAATGCCACATATTATAACAAAGTGTTATTTTAATTTATTGTCACATTTTATAACAAAATGCTATTTTAATCTAATGACACAATTTATAACAAAATGCTATTTTAATCTAATGACACATTTATAATTAACATGTATGACATTTAATAATTAACATAAATGATATTTTATAATTAACATAAATGATATTTTATAATTAACATAAATGACTTTTTTTTAATTAACATAAATGATATTTTTGTTTTGCATACAATCTAACGTATGCACTTACATTAGAATGATATTTTCATTTTGAACATAAATCCTAATGTATACATTTACATTAAAAAGATATTTTCATTATGCATACAAATCCTAATGCATGCATTTACATTAAAATGATATTTCCTCTTTTGCATATAAATTCTGATTAAAAATGTTTTAGTCTCATTCTATTCAAATGACACAAAAATGAATCTAATTTTATAATTAACATAAATGTTAACTATCACAATCCAATGACAAATGACAATTTTATTTCCATCTAATTTCAATTAGCGGAAATGTTAATTTTCATCATTGATCAAATTCCGTGTTCAAAAGAATGTCAAAGATGGAATCTTTAATCTCAAGAAATTTCATGTTCACGAAATAATTAAATATGAAATCTTTATTCTTAATCTTTATTTCAAATTTATATATTCAATAAAAACTATATTTGTATGAATAAAACAAATCAATATTTATGGATTAAAAATTAAATTGAAATTTTTATTTAAAACAAAACCGTACACATGAATCTATGAAGAAAGACATAGATTTGGATAATAGATAGTAGATCCGGATGATAGAAGAATGATTTCATATTTATGAATAAAAAATTTAATTAACATCAATAGATTTGAAATAAAAGATAATTTCAGATCTGAATTCTAACGCAAACTAGAATTCAACAAAAATGAGATTTTATTGTAGATCTAACAAATCGGAATATACCACAAAGAACAATAAATAAATTCAAATTTACAAACATCGCAGATCCTAATCAATAACATCCATACGGCGATTTAAAAAGCGAGAAAAATAATTAAAATTTAATTTAATTATTAAATCAGAATTCTCACAGTGATTTTGACTGAATTTTCAACATGCTCCATTTCAATGTTGGTTTGTTCCATTGTGTAGATCTGGTCAATACGAGTCCAACGCAATGAAAATTGTCAAAGTCTGATACGGTTTGAGAAAGATATGATCGATTATACATTGAATACATAAATTACATTATTAAATTTATAATTACTTTTAAATTACATTTCAAATCTCCTTCTTCATCTTCGTTGAGCTGCAGACCTTTTCTGAACCCAACGCTCCATCCTCCAACCAGTAACTGTAACGACCCGCAAATCCGTGCTATCTGAGTTGACTAAAAACACCACATGTCCAACCCAAATTGCACAGAAATACGAATCATTTTAAGAAAGAAGTTAGAAGATGAGAAATAGAAAGAAAGAAATATTAAAATAGAAGAAAACGAAGATCACAAACTCACAGCGGAACGAATAAAATATATTATATAACATAACTTTTGAAATACAAATCAGTAACTTTATATACATACCATCATCAGAGCACCACAGTCATTTCTGGAACAGTTATAAACAAATGTTTCCAGTTTCAAACATGGTTCACAGCGGAATATATGATAGTCTATAGCTAACTGGTGAAGCCTCCTGCTTCCAGCTCCTCCAAATGAATCTGAAAAATCCCGACTACTTGACTGCCCGTACAAATTTGGGCACCCAAGAGTTTAGGGAAAACAAACAAAATAAACTCTGGGTCAGTCATGGGACTGGTGTGAGTAAACTCCAACCACTTGCTTAACTTTAAAAATCCTTTCAAAAGAAAAGATAATAGTAAGACCAGCCCACACATAAACATGGACAGTTTTTACCTTACTATAACTCAAAACACTTTGATACGAAAATCCAATGATATTATAATAATGTCTACATCAAGTAAATAACCAAATAGCAGAACGCTTGCATCTCACGCTCCACATACATAGTATAAAATCAAAAACCGTATGGCGCTTATTGGAGATTGGATTTCCAACATGACAAGGTATGGAACCACCTTCCGCTAGTGTATCTCTAGAGAGGAATACACTGGGTTCAACAAGAACATCTTGTAACCCGGCCCACACATGACCGACCACTCATTTCGCTTGAGTGTATCGAATGTATATCACCAACGGTTGGGATCAGCAACCGTCTCCCGACTGGGACAGCATCGAATAGAATAAGAAATTAAATGAACCTCTAGATAGGTGATTATACATCCTAATGGGTGCGACCCACATAGCCATGCTACCTGCCCGATTTTTGTCCTTCCCCGGTTGTTGAGGCCTGAGGCTACGAATACTTACCATTCATTGATAGCACAATCACTTTGAATGCCACATTGTCAGATCCGTTAATCATTAGTTGAGTTTGCACAATATTCTGGATGTTATGCTAAGGGAATAAATCCGTTGCAACCATATATATATTTATACAGATCAACCCATTTGATCATTGGAAATACTCTGTCAGACATTCGTCCATATACGTTCGTTCTGGGATTGAACGAAGCCGAAGGCACAATTTCTATTAATAGAAAAAGCCCTTGCACTCTACTCCGTCTTCAGTTATCTTCATATAATCTGATTCGCAACGCTACTACCAATACAGAGTGGTTCACGGATAATAATCCAACCGGTCTCTCCATATTGACAACGATGGTAAAAACTTCGATAGTCTGTGATTTAACTATCGAATAAAAACAAGTGTTCATCCAACATATCAAACAAATCACTGGGCTCTTTAATTAATATTTCATTAATTAAATCTCTTCTATATTCTCTTATCAATATTTGTTAACCAAATATTTTCAATAATCATCTCGGCTTCTTACGCTATTTGGAAAACATTTCCATATATCGCCTTCTCTTATTTCCTATACTTAGGAAATATATTTTATTTGAAATTGAAAATAATTTCAATCACTTATCTCTTTCTCGACTACTTTAACTATCCTCAGGAAATATTTACTTTTATATTTCCAAAATAACATTACTTTGGTTAAAACGAATGCGGTATAAAACATCGTATGGCAACCCAAAATATTCTATTTAACTAACTATTATCCAACACTTCTCTTCGAGATTGGATCTTGCTATTTCTCCATTTAAAATGAAATCAATCAAGTTGGGGTAAAATTACCTCTCAGACCTTGACTGAAAACATCCTCAACTTCAAAACGGCAAAACCACTAACCTCGAATAAACACACAATAAAACCCAATTATTCATTCTAAAACACGTGTATGGTTTGCTTTCTATTTCTAATTTATAGATTTCCCTTTTTGTTTACAATATTCTATTTTTGATTTCGGTTCCTTATCGAATTCTATATACATCGATATATAGATTTCTAATTGTCAAATTTCTTAAAAATATTCTAACTCCTTAAATTCCTGGAAAAATTTGCCATAACCTCCCCTGTATCGGGAGCATCGGGAAATTTCAAATAGCTTCCCGGTACCTTCTCATTTCAAAAAGAAAAAGAAAAAGCCAAGCAGCTTGCCGATACAGCACATAAAAACCCATATATGAATTTAAACATGTACCTTTTTATCGAGCACACTAATTATATACCTTCATCACTTTATCTCATAACTGTCTCCGGTATATCTATACCTGTACAATTCATTTCAACTTCATACACTCGTTTTGACTCAATTCGTTAAAGTAACTCTTTAACTAACTCTTTGCCCATTTAGCTTGTATATATGAATATAACACGTTTCAAATATACTTCAACTTACTTATCAACTAATTGAATTCAAATTTTAATTTAAGTTCTATATTCGATTTCGAATATATGTTTACAATTCCAAATTCACTTTTCAAAGTTTGACTTCAATTCAACACTCGATTAACTAATTCTTCTTTGACTTAGTTAATTCTATTCAATAATCAAAAATATGATTATTGTTTCAAAATCATCTTCTTTCCTTCACTTGAGTTCACATTTATTTTCTAACTCAAGACCAGGTTTTTTTTATATGGAAATTCGGATTTTTATTTGCTTAAAAATCCCTATATTTATATATAAAATCCATTATGGTTTTAATGGTTTCTGGCGCTGCACTTTTAGAAATTTGATTTTGACATATCTCAAAATCTATTCGACGAAATCCGGATTTTTCTCTTCCATCAGAAAACTATTATTCAACTGGTCCTGACGATTCTTGTTTCAAAGAATTCCGACTTCAATTGAGTCCTGTATACTCAATTGAAGTTCGAGTCGCCAATTTACGAACTGCAGCGCTGCGGCGAGTTCGTTTTAATTATATTTATATATATATATATATAAATAAACTTTTAAACTTCGTTAAAATGAATCCAACTCCATTTTAATTCTATTTTAATTTCTCGATTCAAATTCCAATCTCGCTTTTATTTGAATTCTATATTCAAATTCCAATTCCTTTTCTATTTGAATTCTATGTTCAAATTCTATTTCCTTTTCTATTTGAATTCTATGTTCAAATTATATTTCCTTTTCTATTTGATATTCAAATTCAATACTTGAATTTCTATTTCAATTCCATATTCAAATTTAATACTTGAATTCCTATTTCAATTTCATATTCAAATTCAATACTTGAAATTCCATTTGAATTCTATTATTCAATTTCTATACTTGAAATTCCATTTGAATTCTATTATTCAATTTCTATACTTGAAATTCCATTTGAATTCTATTATTCAATTCTTCTTTGAAATTCTATATTTCAAATTCAATTCAATTCTTCTTTGAAAATTAATATTTCAAATTCAATTCAATTCTTCTTTGAAATTCAATATTTCAAATTCAATTCAATTCTCTTTGAAATTCAATATTTCAAATTCAATTCAATTCTTCTTTGAAATTCAATATCTCAAATTCAATTCAATTCTTCTTTAAAATTCAATATTTCAAATTCAATTCAATTATTCTTTGAAAATTAATATTTCAAATTCATTTATTCAAATTCCTTTATTCCTCTATTCACATTCCTTTATTCACATTCCTTTATGAATTTCTATATTCAAAATTCTATTTCAAATTCTGTTTGAATTCTCGATTCAAATTCTATATTCAATTATGTTTGAATTCTCTATATTCAAATTTCTATATTTAAATTCTCTATTCAAATCCCGTTTGAATTTTTATATTCAAACTCCGTCCCAATTATATATCTGATTTCTATTTTTAAATTCACATTTGAAATTAAATATTCGAATTATCCAAGTAATAATTTTCCCCTTTTCATTTACAAGCACCCTCTTGTTTTCTTTTTAAAACAAGTCTCGATTTCGAATTTATTTTTAAATTTCTATTTTGGAAAAATAATTTTCCCTTTTCAATTTCACACTCGTATTTTCATTTCTGAAATATCCAATGATAATTCTTTTCACTTCATCTATAAATTTTGTTTATAGAAGAACTATTTATAAACTTCGTTTATAAAGGAACTACTTGTTTTTATTTCAAAACAAGTTTATACTTCTATTCCATTCAAATTTCAAATTCCATTTAAAAATAGAATTTTCTCTTTAAATCTCAAATACTCTTTCCACGATATTTTAAATAAATTAACCCTTAGCCCAGTGATATTTAAACACACAAAGCAATCAATTATTTATTTTTCTAACACATCATATATAACAATATATATGCAAACAAATAAACAAACAGATAATATATTTTTGAGGAATCCAGTTGGATTCCTCCAACTTGTTTTCCTGCATCCACAGATGTTAGCACATAAATAATACCCATTCTGCTTCGTGGCAGAATATCGTGGTATAGAAGGTCATCCACTAATCATAGCATGGGGCGTATAGGGTAATCATCCTCTATGAAACTGCGGGCATCCGCTAATGAGACTGCGGGAATCCAACCCATCAATCAACCCAATATATATATAATAGCCTAAATAACTAATATATATAAAACAAGCAGAAAAATCCAAACAAGCAACAACAATTATTTTTACGAAGTAAAAATAATTATAATAAAAGGTGAGTGAGATTTACTCACCTCGATTTTTAATTCGATCCGTTTCGATTCCCATTTAAATTTTCTTCTTGTTAACCTCAGAGCTATGATTCCAACTCGACTCAATCGAGTTCAAACTGATTTCCGAATGTAGTTTTCAATTTTAACTACAACGCAACTGATGGTGTTTAAGTCCAACCTATTGGTATGAAATACATTTTTTATAAGATTCGGATTAATCACATTTATTCATACTTAATTACCATCATAAATATTAAAGAAATTAATTAATTGAGTAACAAGTAAATTACCTATTCTTCTTCTTTCCTAATCATGGCTATCACTATCTCGGTGCTCGTCATCATTGATTTTACTTGTCCCCTTTCCTTTCCGATGCTCGCTGTCATCACCTTCAATCTCATCATCCAAACCCCCTTGTTATTGTGTCCGTTCTTCACAAAAAAAATCCTAAGGCCATCCCCAACGAAACAACACTTTAAACATCATCCTCTTACACCCTCAAGGTCAAGTTCGACCCTCCTATCATTGCTTTGAAGCCCAAGCCTCCTTTCTGTAAATCACGATCTGTACATCACCAACTTTACCCACCTCGCAGCCTTTTGCCTATATCACACTTCCTATAATAATGCCACAGTCAATGTCCGACCATCCTGATCAAACTGCACCAACTCCAGCTCGCCTCTGACTTCGTCGTTCTCCATCGAAGACCGAAACTGCTAATTCGCCATCCAAAAATCGCGATTCCCCAAATCATGCCCTTCTTACACAGCAAAATCGCGAACTCCGAGTTCGATTTCGTCAGTAGACAAATCGCGTCGACCATAACCCCCAAAGTCGAGACCTAAAAATGAAAAAGCCCTAATTCGCTTAGCAAAACCTAAGCCTCATATTTGGTTTTCGGTTTTCGATCTGAATGAGGAAGATTACGATTTGTTTATGAAAGGATTTTTGATTTTGCATGCCAGAAGGAAGAAAAAGGAATTGAAATGAAATGGTTTTTCGTGTATACAAAAAAACAGATGACAGAAGAATGAACTGATTTGGGGGGGAAATACGAAGGCCGTGGGTACCTTTATATAGAGTGAATGGGAAACAAACAGTACGATGCCATTAAATCAGTGTTTTGCTTCCATAGGAAGGAGGGGAACCAAAATTCCTGCTCGAGAAAAACATGATAGGTCTGCATATAGGAGAACATGTCGGCTTCGTTAATCATAGGTTGGCTGAAGAGGAGGGAAAAGATTTGAAGTGATTTTAAATTAATTTTATAGTCAAAATATCTCTCAGTCCGTATTTCGCAACCCCGAACCCTTATCTTAACGTAACGACTGACTTTCCAACACTATACCACTATTCTTACCTCAGTGGAACGTATTTCAAATTTTAGTTTGAACGTATATATAGAAGACATATTAAATCGATATAATTAAATTCAAAATTCAAAACAAATAAATCTCTCAATAATAAATTATTGTTATTATTATCGTCTATATATTGAAATAGAATTTATACTGATCATCTAAATTATTTCAGTTCAGTTCTAACTTCGAATTGAGTTATTATTCGTATTACGATAATTTAATATATTTGATAATAAATCGAAATCGATTATTAAATCGATAACTCAAATAAAAAGAATTCATTTATATTATCAACACCAATATTTGAAACCCTATTAAATATTTAAAATAAATCGTTTGAAATCCGGGTCGTTACAGTAACCGCGCCCTCCCCAAGCCTTATGACCATGATCGGAATACACCGCCTCCAACGTTCTAGAAACGCGTGCGAACTGGGTGACTTCTAGTTCGAATTGCTCCCAAATTTTCAAACGGTTTTTGATCTTAACCGTATGGAACGGAAGAGTAGAGAAAGTACTTCAATTTATGCTTAAGGAACATGTGTTAATTCATGAAGAATAGGAAGAGATTAAGGAATCAAATCGGGATTAGATCGGCCATTCATGTAAGGGGATGGCGGCTGGTTCGTGTTTGAGGATGATTAGGGTTTGTTTATTTGGTGGTATTTATAATATTATATAATTTAATTATCTAATTTTTCAAATAAACCCATTAGTGTGTCTTTTCACATATAATAGTTTACAAAATAATTAATCAGCAGACTAAGCATAATGGGACCACACTTATTATTCATTCAAATTTCAAAAGAAAGGGAATAAAAGGAAAAACGAATGTTTGATTCATTTTCTCTGATTTCATTTCATGACATTAAAAATGAGGTTTTAAGGCAAACATGTTTTTACATTTAGAACATGTACATTTTTCTATGTTCTCATTTACCTTAAAAATGTAAACATCGTATTTTTAGCTCCTTTACATTAAACACATGTTGCATAAAAATATAATCCATTTCATATTACATATAAATATAATCTTTTTATATTGCACCAAAAATATAATCTTTTTATATTAAGTAAAAATGTAATCTTCTTACATTGAATAAAAAAAAGTAGTCTTTTTATATTACATAAAAATATAATTCTTTCCTATTCTTTTCTTTTGTAATCTTTTTATTTACATTGAAAATGTGAGATTCTATGTAATCTTTTATTTACATTGGAAATATGAGATTCGATGTAATCTTTTGTTTACATAGAAAATGTGAAATTTCTTTATGTAAACACATTACTGTTAAACTATGAAACTTTTTAATCATTCTATCTTACATGAAAAATGTAATCTTTTAATATACTTTTTTTAAATTCTGACGCATTTTCTATTTAAAATTTCTTAAAATAAATTTTTAACTTGGTTCTGAATTTTCGGGTTGTTACATTTTAAATGATCGTTTTACCCTTAGAGAATCTTGTTTCATCTATAACCTTTGGTTGGTAAGGAGTTTTGACCTGAACCCACTTACATTGGATTCAGATGATAGTTTACCTTTTCGTAGAGTGGTTACATTAATCAAACAGACTTACCGTTTTGGAGATATGGCTAAAATAAGATTTGAAGATGGAAAAACAGCCTAATCGGGCGTAATAGGGTGATTAGCAGCTAAGCCCATAACCCATTTCGGGATTAGGGTTATGGGAGGGCTGAAAGGAGTTAGAGAATGGCTCTTTTTCATTTTCCTAGCCGCCACAAACCTTCCTCTAACCCTAATAATGACCTTCATCTTCTAAATCTCCCTCTAATTGCTTTCTAATCACTAATTGGGCAAAACTACATCAAACCAAGGCGGATTAGCATCAAAATCGAGATAGAGAAGCTGCAATACATAGGAATCCATGCCAAATCAGTGGAGTTTTTAGATCTATAATTCTTTTGTGGCTAAGATGAGTGATTTGCATGTTTTTACACTAATTATGGCTATTTAGGGGTGATTAGTGATAATTAGCGAATTAATGGCTCAGAAAAATATGTTAAAATTCTAAAATATTATTTTATGTCATTGTTAAAAGTTTGGGTTAATTTGGATTAATTTTGCTAATCCTATTGTTAGATATGATTAAAGGGATTAAGGGGAAAATCATGGTTTTGGTATGTTTGATCTAAAATAGCCTATGTGATTGATGTTTTGGTCTTTTCGGACTGAACCTATATATTGTTACTATTGTTTGGGATGTTTTATGATTGTTAGTAAAGTTAGAATGGTTGAAAACACCGTCGTATGGCGAGAACGGACGATACAAGCTTGCTGGAAGGCCGCAGGGTTTCAGATCGGATCAAAGGGAGAAGGACCGAATTGAACCGGGCAAGGTAGACTGAACTGAAGCTTGACACAGGATAAAGCAAGGCAAAAGGGAAGGCCACTGAATTGAGTTGGAACATGGGATCTGATCAGAGGTGGATGAGGGGATTGGTTCAAGACAACCAAACCGAACCGAACTGATGGAGACACAGCCGAACCGAACCGAACTGGAGGCATAAGAACCAAACCAAACCGGAGGACCCAACCGAACCGAACTTGAGCTTCTGTGCGACGACTCTTCTGAAGATCAACTCCAATTCTACCAAAACCCGAGATGCAAAGGAAGTCCAAGTGGGAAGTTATTACTCAGGATCCAGATGGGAACCAACGAGTTAACTTCATGAGTTGGGCTTTACAGCGGGACGTGTGCTAAAGGGTTATCGATATCCATAACTTTGGTTCACTATTGAGAGAGGGGGAGCATTGACTATGGAC
This sequence comes from Allium sativum, assembly GCA_030737875.1. Classification (NCBI taxonomy): domain Eukaryota; kingdom Viridiplantae; phylum Streptophyta; class Magnoliopsida; order Asparagales; family Amaryllidaceae; genus Allium; species Allium sativum. The sequence continues at coordinate 323,353,469 of CM060920.1, read as the reverse complement.
CAGTGCAGTGGGGTCAGAGGTTGTATGGAGTCGGACTTTATCAGGGTCCCAAAGGCCAAAGTGGTCTAGTGATAATTATACGGAATTGGTGATAATTATATGGAATTTGACTCCATCGTTGTCCCAATAGTTATGGTGATCAAAGCGGTGGATATTGTATGCTTTACGCAATGAGTGAGAGATGTGAGGATGATTGCTACATTTGGTGTTTACTACCACCATGACACGCACACTCCCATTTTACACTATATGTTAGTGTTACCTTAGAGTATTGTACATCTTGTTGTGCTAGCTCTTTGGTTACAGGTCCAGGTCAGGTATAATTATTTATACCTGTTATCGTTTAATTTTTCTGCTATCGCTCATACTAGACTTTTGTCTGACCCAGAGTTTTATGTCTCTTCTTATTACTCTGGGTGCACCTAAATGAGCAAACTAGAGACAAGTTTGGTGGTTATGCACGAATAGTTGTCCGGAGAAGAGCAGGAGGCTTCCTTGTACTATATATATATAATGTTCTCCCTGTGTTGTTGTTGGTCAATGCTTTGGGCATTAGTAGTGTACCTCTTTTATTTCCTTTTTGGAAACAGTATTTTGAAGTTGTAATAGTGGTTTGGATCATAAGCTATATTTTGATTCCGCTACTCTGATGGACATGGTTTGGTTTTCATCTTATGCACTGTCTCGCCTGTATTATATCAAGTTATGTTATTATTATATTTTGTTCCATACGCTATGTGATATACTACTAGTTCTTTGATAATTCACTGTTTCAAACCCTTCCTTCTGATGACCGCCCCGTGCCAGTCTGGCATTAGCACAACGCATTTAAGGGAGATGTCGGCTGTGCAGGGCGGGCCGTCACACATATAGTTGAATCTGGATTGACATTGCTTGCACAAGCAAGTATGCCATTGAAAATTTGGCCAGAAGCCTTTAATACTGCTGTTTATCTAATTAGAGACAACCAAACAGTGTATTAAAGGATATCTCACCATTTGAGAAATTGCACGATGTCAAATTAGATTATAAAAGGCTTAAAACATTTGGATGCTTATGTTTTCCATGTTTAAGACCTTATAATGCTCACAATTAAATTTTAGCTCAAAGCAGTGTACTTTTCCAGGTTACACCATTAATCAAAAAGTATATAAATGTATTAATGATAATGGTAGAATATATGTAAGCAGACATGTTTTTGATGAAAAAAAATTTCCATATAGTACAAAAGATATAAGCACTACATGTAAAGTTAGAAAACCACGAGTATCAATACCTGCACTACCACATATCAATGAAAATTGGCAGCAGACTGAGAATAATCAACAATCTGATGCTCAAAGCTCATCAATCAGTAATGATCATGAGCATTTAGAGCCACCCAGCATGACATCTCATCCACCTGCACAAAATCAAAGTCATGAGGATAATGGAAGTAGCTCAAGTACTCAATAACCTACAGCTGAAAGCTCAGAAAACAACAATGGCTCACCACCAATTAAACTGCCAGCCCAAACTGGTCATCCAATGATCACCCGATCCAAAAGTGGTATCTTTAAACCTAAAACATTCATAGCAATTTCCAGTTCTAACGAACCTGAATCTTTTGGTTAGGCAATAAAAAGTGAACACTGGAAAGTTGCGATGGATGAAGAGTATAATGCTCTCATCAAAAATAATACTTGGAATCTTGTATGTCCACCTGCTAATAAGAATATAGTTGGCTGCAGATGGACATGCAGACTGAAAAAGAACCCAGATCATTCTATAAACAAGTATAAGGCTAGACTATAGCCAAGAGTTTTACACAAGAGTATAGGTTTGACTTTAATCAAACCTTTTTCTCCTGTAGTAAAACCTACTACTGTAAGACTGATTCTAACAATAGCAGTTAGTAAAAACTGTCATATCAAGCATTTGGATGTCAATAATGCCATTTTGAACACACAACACAACCATCTATTAATTAGTTGATTAACTTTAAAAAAATATCTTTTATATATTCAAAAATCATATTTACTAAGATCGGATTATATATATAATCACAAATTCGTTAATTATAGACTTGTCACTCTGAACTCATTCTAGGGCATTTCTAATCCCATCTCTAACGAGTTTTCTCATTCTAGGATGTTGAGTCAAGGAATTCAAGGTGTTTTGATCAATGACAAGGAGAAATTCAAGATCGACAAAAAGAAGATATTCGATGGTATAGGTTGATTATTTAGAGTATGAGTGTAGTTAAATATGTTAAAATCTATCCTCAAATAATCATATTCCTATATGGTTTGAATATATATATATGTTTATACATGTATGCACATTCATTGTGCATAATAACAGAAACCGGTCGACCGGTTCATATATAGGCGATCGACCGTTTCTGTGCAGAATGCACAATGAACGTGCACACATATATATATATATATAACGTACATATATTCAAACTGTAACACCCCACCTCCGCCAGGGTAACTCTTGCAAGCACACTAGCTTTGGAGGGGCGTTAAACAAGGTAAACATGCATGCATATATCACAAGACAGAACATATAAGTAAAACAGAGTAGTAAAGCAGCGGATAAAACTAGCATTTCAAAACCATAGTTAAGTTACAACAAAGTACTTGGTCATTATTTTCCAACAAACAAAGTCTAGAGAAAAGCATAAACTGAAAAACTGAAATACATAAAGTATTATCCCCAAAGTGAAGTGATAAACCATAGCTAGCTCAATGTCCAAAACTGTACATGAGCAAATCCAGTAAGCAAGCTATAAAGATCCAAGCTAAGCTCCAATGTTCCCACCCTGAGGACCTGAGGGGGGGGGGAACGGAAGAAAAGAGGCGAAAGAAAACAGGTCAGTCAAAAAGACTGGTAAGCCCTAACTACTATCTGTTCATGAACTAGTAAAGTTAACTGGCATGAGAAGCTGAGATGAACATAAGGATAACAACATACTGGCATGATGATAACTAACAAGATAGATAAAGGTGTCATCGCATAATCAAGGTTAAGTTTTGTACCACGGGTGTACTAGCATTCTAACATGTCAAGTAAAAACAAGAATTGATCCCTTGGCCCAAGCTTGGCCCAACATCATGAGGTGACCTAAATCAAGGTCCAACTACACGGTCTAGTTGATCGGCTCCCTATAAGCCTAACTCGTCAAGTGTCGGTGTCATACGGCCCAAACATGCAATGTAGTTAAACTGCGCTAGGTCCACCCTAGGGTGTATCAAGTCCTAGGGTGTCAACCTCGGACACCAATCAAGTATGCACAGTCTAGATCTACTGGTACCCGTGCCTGATTTTCCAACTCCGAACTATGTGCACGACCATAGTCCGCCTGGACCTACACCGGCGTACCTACTAAGCCGTCGTTTTGGTCGCTTACATGTCAGCCCAGTAATCGTGCCCCACCATAGCCTAGTCCTAGGGTCTTATGATACTATCAAGAGGGTTACTGCTGAAAAGGACCACGCAACTAGGGTTTCTTAACGGGTTAAATGTGGTTAACCCGATCCAAACGTGGATTAAATTGGTTAAGTGTACCCTAGGTTCATGACTTAACCCCGATTAACCCATCAAGCCCAAATTGGTTAAGTATTAAGTGGACCATGACTTAACCCTAATCAGGAGGCTTTAATTAACTTAATGTGCTTTAACCTCTCACATTAGACCTTGTTGTGGTTACTAGTTAAGTCGGGCGGGTCCGGGTAGCTTTACACCACAACTTGGTCTAACCTCGAGTTCGAGCACAACATGACCAACTTCTCACATTGGGTCCTATTTTTTGTAGCCACTAGTTAAGCCGGGCGGGTCCGGGTAGATTTATGCTACAAACTCAACCCAACCTCGAGTTGGCCACACTTATATTTCCTAAGTGTCATGTCCATTATGTTTCCAAAACATAATTACAAGCTAACATATCACGTCATGTTATAAAAATCATGTTCATGTCATAATTTTACCCAACCCCAACGTAGTCCCATCGTTTACATAATCGCAACAACGCATAAAGGATAAAATAGGGAACTTGGCATAATCATGACAAAAAGGTGTTGAAGCCACAAGTTTAACATGGTGGCATATGAAATGTACATATGTTCATATACTTGCATATTGCATTATTAAGCATAAAACCAAACTTAGCATATAAGTGATACATGGTGATAAATGACATGTAGAAGTTGCTAGAAGTTCGCATTTAGCCTCACATGCAAGTTATCATAAGGGATATGATAACTTCCATGTTGCCAAAATGCAACCTTTAATATAAAGCTTGAAGCTTTAAGCTCACAACCTCAAGTTTAACTTGCATAACATGATAACATGTGTAGAATGATCAACCCAAACTTGCATAACATAGCAACATGTGTCATACATAATGATTAAACCAACTTGCATAACATAATGATCAACCAAACTTGCATATCATAATGATCAACCCCAAACTTGCATCATTCATTTAACTTTAGAGTTCAAAAAAAAAGAAAGTAGAAAAGGGCTTACAATGCTATGAAGACACAAATGAATATTTATTATAAAGATTGAGACGAAGCCCTTATGCAATCACCAAAAAACCCAAATATGCAAGCTCCAAATAAAAACCCTTGAGTCAAATCAATAAAAACCCTTGCTTTGTAATAGAAATGTTGCAACTTGACTTGAATGCAAACTAAGAACACTCATACAAGCTTGAAAACACTTGTATGAACTCAAAATCTCTCATAGAAATAAACTTAGAAATTTTAGCATGAGAGTGGAGGCCATGAGAGGAACAAATTTGACATAGTTTAGTTGTAGGATTGAATAATGGTGATTTAGGCTAGGCTTAGGGGTCTTTTTATAGAAGATTAGGATAGTATTAGCCATAGGATTAACCCTAGATTCAATCCGAGCCATCAAATCCCGTCACTAGCCAACAAAACAGGACAAAACAGCCAAAATAGGTGCACCAGGTTGCCTGGGTCCGACCAAGCAGGTCGACCCCCAGGTCGACCCTGGGGTCGACTCCCCAGTCGACCTGGTCCCACCCAGGTCGACACCCAGGTCGACCCGCAGGTCGACCTGGTCTGGGCGGGATTTTTCCCGCCTACCCTGATTTTCTGAAATTTGAATCTGTTTTGAATTTGAATTTTTCGTGAAACTTCGCGAGGCCATATCTCGGTCATACGGACTCCGATTTTCGAAAACTCGGACTCTATTTCGCGTATTTTTCCGAGACGAACGCAATGGCACAGCCCGTTACCCTTGATTCAGATTTTACAGTTTAATTCTACCTTGATTTATGTTATAATATGTTATTCAAAAATACGGGTTGTTACATTCTCCCCTCCTTAAAGGATTTCGTCCCTGAAGTCTCCAAGTTGGGAAGAACGTATCCTACCATCCATCATCCATCTACTCAAAACATCATCCACGTGTAGTCATTGTCCTTAAAGGATTCTAAATGCTGTATGATCATATGCAAAGGTGTGTGTATATGTACTTATCTAATGCGAAAATCAGGCGGTTACTGATACAGTAAACCTCCTTAATGCAAAGTATGTTAGTGAAATGAGTCCATATGTATGCAAATTCCTAATATAACTCATAGTCTCTACATGAGTGCACATAACATTCAACCATATGCAACATCCACGTGATAGCATAATAAGTTTCATCCATGAATAAGTATAAGCACTCATGCATATGCAACATGAAAGTGTGTGAGCCGATCTTAGTGCCTAATGTGTATCATGCATCCAGGAGTATCCACGTGCAACCACTTGCAACCATCAAGCATAACATGTTTCAAATACATGTTTCATCCAAAGGGTTTCTACCTAAGGTCCTCATGACATGATTAACGAGATAACAAGATAAACATAGATAGCAAAAGAAAGATGTATTAATTAGGAAAAGAGATCGAGAATGTACCCTAAAAAAGAAATGGATAAAGCCCACGCATCTTCTCCTCGGTTTCCCAAGTTGCATCTTCATCGACTTCACCCCACTGAACTTTCACCAATTTGACTTCTCGATTCCTTAGTTTCTTGATCTCTATTCCCAAGATACGAATCGGAGCTCTTCTCAAGGTTGCCTCTTTCTCTGCCTCAATGTCTTCAAGAATGCTTGGTTCAACCACCTCAGCGGATTCATGTAGGCACTTTCGGAGATGCGAGACATGAAAGACATTGTGCACTCCGGCTAGCTTTTCGGGCAATTCCACCTTATAGGCCATCTTTCCAATTCTCTCTGTGATAGGAAAAGGTCCTACGAACCTTGGTGCCAGCTTCCCCACTGCTCCAAAACGTACCACATTACGCAAAGGAGAAACCTTCACGAAAACCATGTTTCCCTCTTCGAATTCCAAATCTGCCCTTCGCTTGTCAGCATAGGATTTCTGTCTATCTTGGGCCGCTTTCATCCTTCTTCTCACTAATTCAACTTTCTCGAATGTGTCCCGTATCATATCGGGCTCAAGTATAAGTCTATCTGTTGTCTCCCACCAACAAGATGGTGACCTACACGGCCTCCCATACAAAGCTTCAAATGGTGCCATCCCTATGCTGGCTTGATAGCTATTATTATAAGCAAACTCTACAAGAGGAAGGTGGTCTTCCCAAGTACCACCGAAGTCGAGAACACAAAGCCTCAAGAGATCTTCTAGCACTCTATTCACCCTTTCGGTTTGGCCATCCGTCTGGGGGTGATAGGCTGTACTCAAATTCAATCGCGTACTTATCGCTTCTTGCAAACTGTTCTAGAACTGGCTAGTGAAAATCGGGTCACGATCGCTAACTATGCTAGAAGGAACTCCATGCAACCGCACTATCTCTCGAAGATAAATAGATGCTAGCCATGATGCGGTCCTCTTGCTCTTTACTGGAATGAAGTGAGCACTCTTCGTTAGTCTGTCAAATATGACCCATATGCTTGTATTCCCTTTCCTTGATCTAGGCAATCCATCCACGAAATCCATAGAAATACTCTCCCACTTCCATTGCGGGACCTCCAATGGATGTAATAGCCCACCTGGTTTCTTTGACTCGGCTTTCACTTGTTGGCACACCATGCACTTTGAAACATACTCTGCTACATCCTTCTTCATTCCGGCCCAAAAGAAAATGCGCTTCATATCTCTATACATCTTATCTCCTCCCGGATGTATAGTCATCTTCGAGTGATGTGCTTATTCAAGAACTTTATGCACCAAGTCTCCTACTTGTGGAACGCATAGTCTTCCATCACGCCTTAGCCAACCCTTATCATCAATAGTATATCTAGCAAGGTGACTAGACGTCTCACCACGAATCAATCTGTCCATGACCTCGACTATCTGTGGATCTTCCTTCTGCGAAGCCCCAACTTGATCAAGAAGTGTGGGTCTAAGCTCAAGGGATGCTAATGAACCCGTCATCGACTCAACAGCCGTCGTGAAATCAAAGGTTGCCAAGAATTCTAAGTTCTTCATCTCAATGAACAAGGGGCTCAAAGTCAATCTCCTTCTGCTTAGTGCATCCGCCACAACATTACCCTTGCCAGGGGTATAAGCTATCTCAAAGTCATAAGATGCCAAGAATTCCATCCACCTTTGCCGCCTTAGATTCAGATCTTTTTGCGAGAAGATGTATTTGAGTGACTTGTGATCAGTATACAACTCAAACCTTTCGCCTAGAAGATAGTGGCGCCAGGATTTGAGTGCAAACACGATCGCCGCTAACTCCAAATCATGAGTGGGATAGTTCTTCTCATGAACTTTAAGTTGCCTACCCCCATAACATATCACTCTTCCCTTTTGCATCAGAACAGCACCCAACCCCGTGCCACATGCATCTGTGTACACGGTAAACATCTTACCACTATCAGGTAATGCCAAAACTGGAGTTGAGGTAAGGGCTCTTTTGAGCTTTTGAAAAGCAAGCTCACACTCCAAGTCCCATGCAAAGACTAAGTTCTTCTTCGTCAACTTAGTAAGAGGGGCCGAAATCTTAGCGAAGTCCCTGATGAACTTCCTATAGTAGCCCGCCAGACCGAGAAAGCTTCTTACTTCGGTTGCATTCCTAGGAGTCTTCCAGTCTTGAACCACAACCACTTTCGCGGGATCCACCGCTATGCCTTGCTTAGAAATTATATGTCCAAGAAACCAAACTTCCCTTTTCCAGAAATGACATTTGGAGAGCTTGGCTTTCAACTGATGCGCTCTAAGCGTATCCATCACTTCCTTGAGATTCCTAGCATGCTCTTCCTCATCCTTTGAGAAGATCAGAATATCATCCACGAAGACAACCACGAACTTGTTAAGGAACTCCCTGAACACCCTACTCATCAAATCTACGAAGTAGGCGGGTGCATTAGTCAAACCGAATGGCATGACAAGCCATTCAAAGAATCCATCCGGAGTCCTAAACGCAGTCTTATCGATGCTATCCTCAGCCACTCTAAGCTGATGGAATCTGGTGGCTAGATCGAGTTGAGAGAAAACAGAAGCACCTACAAGCTGGTCAAAGAGATCATCAATCCTCGGTAACGGGTGCCTATTCTTCTTTGTCAGCTTGTTCAACTCTCGATAATCAACACATAGACGAAGCGAACCATCCGCCTTAGTAGCGAATACCACCGGAGCACCCCATTCAGAAATGCTTCGCCTAATAAATTTTTTCTCAAGCAGCTTCTTGATTTGCTTACTGAGCTCTCTTCTTTCTCGTGGGGCCATGTGCCTAACAGGCAATGATACTGGCTTGGCATTATCGGCTAGATAAATGCGGAAATCTATCTCTCGTTTAGGGGGTAACCCCTTAACTTCTTCAAAGACATCGGGATAGTCTCGGACCACCCTTACAGATTGCAGATCATCGATGGACGAGTCGAGAGATTCAAGATAACATAACATGACGGGACCTCTAGGGTTACAAGAAATTTCTAGGGTATTACCGAGGCGAGTCATGAGCCTCACCACCCTATGTTCACAATCGAGAATGGCTCCATTACTAAACAACCAATCCATGCCCAAGATCAACCCATATCCCGTGAACCCGAGAACATAAGCATTACACGTGAATTCTACGGTCAAGATAGAAATCTTCAAATCCACACAAATCATAGATAGATGGGCGGAACCCCCAATTGGATTTGAAACACAAATGGGATCCTCAACTAGGCTAGTACTTAGGTGCAAACTTTCAACAATGTCAGAAGAGATAAAACTATGCGATGCACCAGAATCAAATAAGGTGCGAACAGGATAATCAGAAATATAAACAAGACTTTCTACAGAAATACTACCTCGGTCCTGAACTGGAGCAGCATTGAGAGCATGTACTTGCCCTCCAGAAGGTCTTGCACGCTGATTCTGCCCTTGCTTCTTGGGCAATCCTTGCTAAAATGTCCGGTCTCTCCACAATGAAAGCATCCGCCTAACTTCCTCTTCTTCTTCCTACAGTCTTTAGCTATGTGCCCAACAATCCCACAGTAGTTGCATTTTCTTGGGTCCTTTGCCTTGGCCTTGTTGCCCTTGTTGTTCTTGTTGTTTTTGTTGTTCTGATTGCTCTGATTTCCTCCCCACTTGGAGTCTGTCTTCTTGGTTTGAGTCTCACTAGTCTTGTCTTCCTTCTTATTGTCTCCTTGAAGCAATGCCATGTCCACTAGGCCTTCAAAAAGTGGCCCCCATGGGTATATGAGATAGGGCTAAACCTTGTAATGGCTTATTCAACCCTCGTGCAAAGCGCAAAGCCTTCTTCTGGGGAGTGTTAACCATGTCCAAACCGAATCGGGCGAGCTTGTTAAACTCATTCACATACTCCCTCAATGTCATGTCCCCTTGCTTCAAAGATATAAACTTCTCCAATTGCAGATTCGCCTCAGCTGATGATAGACACTTAAGCCCAAATCTTGTCCTAAAGTCGGCCCAAGTCTCTATAGGCCTCGTAGCATTGGTGACCTCCCAACAATAAGCAGCTTCTTCTTTTAATAATCATGCTGCCAATAAAAACTTTCTATGGTCTTCCACATCAAAGATAGCGAAAAGATCTTCGGTTTCTTTCAACCAATTTCGTGCCTCCACAAAAGTCTCTGTCCCAATAAAGTTCTTGCCACCCATCGCCTTGAAGTCTTTGCAAATCTTAGCGAAATCTGCTTGCGGATTCTGAGGAGGAGGAGGAGGAGGAGGAACCTCAGTTATCTTGGGGGTATTTGCTGGGCCCACATCGTTGGCCCTAGCTTCCAAGTACCTCCGGAACCATCCGGGAATGGTCACTCCCTCGGGAAGGTTAAGATCGGCCATACTGAAAAAGGAAAAAGATAGATTCAGAATGAAGAAACGAAGGATAGTGCTATGGCTTTTGGGGAATAGCCTTTTTAAAATAACTAGACTTTTCTTGGAAAATACTTAATTGGTTTTGAAAATAGTTTTTCAAAAGGTAAGTTTCAAAAATACTTTTGCTCAAATCTTGTAAACCTGGCTCTGATACCAAATGTAACACCCCACCTCCGCCAGGGTAACTCTTGCAAGCACACTAGCTTTGGAGGGGCGTTAAACAAGGTAAACATGCATGCAGATATCACAAGACAGAACATATAAGTAAAACAGAGTAGTAAAGCAGCGGATAAAACTAGCATTTCAAAACCATAGTTAAGTTACAACAAAGTACTTGTTCATTATTTTCCAACAAACAAAGTCTAGAGAATAGCATAAACTGAAAAACTGAAATACATAAAGTATTATCCCCAAAGTGAAGTGATAAACCATAGCTAGCTCAATGTCCAAAACCGTACATGAGCAAATCCAGTAAGCAAGCTATAAAGATCCAAGCTAAGCTCCAATGTTCCCACCCTGAGGACCTGAGGGGGGGCGGAACGAAAGAAAACATGCGAAAGAAAACAGGTCAGTCAAAAAGACTGGTAAGCCCTAACTACTATCTGTTCATGAACTAGTAAAGTTAACTGGCATGAGAAGCTGAGATGAACATAAGGATAACAACATACTGGCATGATGATTAACTAACAAGATAGATAAAGGTGTCATCGTATAATCAAGGTTAAGTTTTGTACCACGGGTGTACTAGCATTCTAACATGTCAAGTAAAAACAAGAATTGATCCCTTGGCCCAAGCTTGGCCCAACATCATGAGGTGACCTAAATCAAGGTCCAACTACACGGTCTAGTTGATCGGCTCCCTATAAGCCTAACTCATCAAGTGTCGGTGTCATACGGCCCAAACATGCAATGTAGTTAAACTGCGCTAGGTCCACCCTAGGGTGTCAACCTCGGACACCAATCAAGTATGCACAGTCTAGATCTACTGGTACCCGTGCCTGATTTTCCAACTCCGGACTATGTGCACGACCATAGTCCGCCTGGACCTACACTGGCGTACCTACTCAGCTGTCGTTTTGGTCGCTTACATGTCAGCCCAGTAATCGTGCCCCACCCTAGCCTAGTCCTAGGGTCTTATGATACTATCAAGAGGGTTACTGCTGAAAAGGACCACGCAACTAGGGTTTCTTAACGGGTTAAATGTGGTTAACCCGATCCAAACGTGGATTAAATTGGTTAAGTGTACCCAAGGTTCATGACTTAACCCCGATTAACCCATCAAGCCCAAATTGGTTAAGTATTAAGTGGACCATGACTTAACCCTAATCAGGAGGCTTTAATTAACTTAATGTGCTTTAACCTCTCACATTAGACCTTGTTGTGGTTACTAGTTAAGTCGGGCGGGTCCGGGTAGCTTTACACCACAACTTGGTCTAACCTCGGGTTCGAGCACAACATGACCAACTTCTTACATTGGGTCCTATTGTTTGTAGCCACTAGTTAAGCCGGGCGGGTCCGGGTAGATTTATGCTACAAACTCAACCCAACCTCGAGTTGGCCACACTTATATTTCCTAAGTGTCATGTCCATTATGTTTCCAAAACATAATTACAAGCTAACATATCACGTCATGTTATAAAAATCATGTTCATGTCATAATTTTACCCAACCCCAACGTAGTCCCATCATTTACACAATCGCAACAACGCATAAAGGATAAAATAGGGAACTTGGCATAATCATGACAAAAAGGTGTTGAAGCCACAAGTTTAACATGGTGGCATACGAAATGTACATATGTTCATATACTTGCATATTGCATTATTAGGCTTCAAAAGTATGCATAAAACCAAACTTAGCATATAAGTGATACATGGTGATAAATGACATGTAGAAGTTGCTAGAAGTTCGCATTTAGCCTCACATGCAAGTTATCATAAGGGATATGATAACTTCCATGTTGCCAAAATGCAACCTTTAATATAAAGCTTGAAGCTTTAAGCTCACAACCTCAAGTTTAACTTGCATAACATGATAACATGTGTATAATGATCAACCCAAACTTGCATAACATAGCAACATGTGTCATACATAATGATTAAACCAACTTGCATAACATAATGATCAACCAAACTTGCATATCATAATGATCAACCCCAAACTTGCATCATTCATTTAACTTTAGAGTTCAAAAAAAAGAAAGTAGAAAAGGGCTTACAATGCTATGAAGAAACAAATGAATATTTATTATAAAGATTTAGATGAAGCCCTTATGCAATCACCAAAAAACCCAAATATGCAAGCTCCAAATGAAAAACCCTTGAGCCAAATCAATAAAAACCCTTGCTTTGTAATAGAAATGTTGCAACTTGACTTGAATGCAAACTAAGAACACTCATACAAGCTTGAAAACACTTGTATGAACTCAAAATCTCTCATAGAAATAAACTTAGAAATTTTAGCATGAGAGTGGAGGCCATGAAAGGAACAAATTTGACATAGTTTAGTTGTAGGATTGAATAATGGTGATTTAGGCTAGGCTTAGGGGTCTTTTTTATAGAAGATTAGGATAGTATTAGCATAGGATTAACCCTAGATTCAATCCGAGCCATCAAATCCCGTCACTAGCCAACAAAATAGGTCAAAACAGCCAAAATAGGTGCACCAGGTTGCCTGGGTCCGACCAAGCAGGTCGACCCCCAGGTCGACCCTGGGGTCGACTCCCCAGTCGACCTGGTCCCACCCAGGTCGACACCCAGGTAGACCCCCAGGTCGACCTGGTCTGGGCGGGATTTTTCCCGCCTACCCTGATTTTCTGAAATTTGAATCTGTTTTGAATTTGAATTTTTCGTGAAACTTCGCGAGGCCATATCTCGGTCATACGGACTCTGATTTTCGAAAACTCGGACTCTATTTCGCATATTTTTCCGAGACGAACGCAATGGCAAAGCCCGTTTCCCTTGATTCATATTTTACAGTTTAATTCTGCCTTGATTTATGTTATAACATGTTATTCAAAAATACGGGTTGTTACATTCTCCCCTCCTTAAAGGATTTCGTCCCCGAAATCTCCAAGTTGGGAAGAACGTATCCTACCATCCATCATCCATCTACTCAAAACATCATCCACGTGCAGTCATTGTCCTTAAAGGATTCTAAATGCTGTATGATCATATGCAAATGTGTGTGTATATGTACTTATCTAATGCGAAAATCAGGCGGTTACTGATACAGTAAACCTCCTTAATGCAAAGTATGTTAGTGAAATGAGTCCATATGTATGCAAATTCCTAATATAACTCATAGTCTCTACATGAGTGCACATAACATTCAACCATATGCAACATCCACGTGATAGCATAATAGGTTTCATCCATGAATAAGTATAATCACTCATGCATATGCAACATGAAAGTGTGTGAGCCGATCTTAGTGCCTAATGTGTATTATGCATCCAGGAGTATCCACGTGCAAACACTTGCAACCACTTGCAACCATCAAGCATAACATGTTTCAAATACATGTTTCATCCAAAGGGTTTCTACCTAAGGTCCTCATGACATGATTAACGAGATAACAAGATAAACATAGATAGCAAAAGAAAGATGTATTAATTAGGAAAAGAGATCGAGAATGTACCCTCAAAAAGAAATGGATAAAGCCCACGCATCTTCTCCTCGGTTTCCCAAGTTGCATCTTCATCGACTTCACCCCACTGAACTTTCACCAATTTGACTTCTCGATTCCTTAGTTTCTTGATCTCTGTTCCAAGGATACGAATCGGAGCTCTTCTCAAGGTTGCCTCTTTCTCTACCTCAATGTCATCAAGAATGCTTGGTTCAACCACCTCAGCGGATTCATGTAGGCACTTTCGGAGATGCGAGACATGAAAGACATTGTGCACTCCGGCTAGCTTTTCGGGCAATTCCACCTTATAGGCCATCTTTCCAATTCTCTCTGTGATAGGGAAAGGTCCTACGAACCTTGGTGCCAGCTTCCCCACTGCTCCAAAACGTACCACATTACGCAAAGGAGAAACCTTCACGAAAACCATGTTTCCCACTTCGAATTTCAAATCTGCCCTTCGCTTGTCAGCATAGGATTTCTGTCTATCTTGGGCCGCTTTCATCCTTCTTCTCACTAATTCAACTTTCTCGGATGTGTCCCGTATCATATCGGGCCCAAGTATAAGTCTATCTGTTGTCTCCCACCAACAAGATGGTGACCTACACGGCCTCCCATACAAAGCTTCAAATGGTGCCATCCCTATGCTGGCTTGATAGCTATTATTATAAGCAAACTCTACAAGAGGAAGGTGGTCTTCCCAAGTACCACCGAAGTCGAGAACACAAAGCCTCAAGAGATCTTCTAGCACTTTATTCACCCTTTCGGTTTGGCCATCCGTCTGGGGGTGATAGGCTGTACTCAAATTCAATCGCGTACCCATCGCTTCTTGCAAACTGTTCCAGAACTGGCTAGTGAAAATCGGGTCACGATCGCTAACTATGCTAGAAGGAACTCCATGCAACCGCACTATCTCTCGAAGATAAATAGATGCTAGCCATGATGCGGTCCTCTTGCTCTTTACTGGAATGAAGTGAGCACTCTTCGTAAGTCTGTCAACTATGACCCATATGCTTGTATTCCCTTTCCTTGATCTAGGCAATCCATCCACGAAATCCATAGAAATACTCTCCCACTTCCATTGCGGGACCTCCAATGGATGTAATAGCCCACCTGGTTTCTTTGACTCGGCTTTCACTTGTTGGCACACCATGCACTTTGAAACATACTCTGCTACATCCTTCTTCATTCCGACCCAAAAGAAAATGCGCTTCATATCTCTATACATCTTATCTCCTCTCAGATGTATAGTCATCTTCGAGTGATGTGCTTCTTCAAGAACTTTATGCACCAAGTCTCCTACTTGTGGAACGCATAGCCTTCCATCACGCCTTAGCCAACCCTTATCATCAATAGTATATCTAGCAAGGTGACTAGACGTCTCACCACGAATCAATCTGTCCATGACCTCGACTATCTGTGGATCTTCCTTCTGCGAAGCCCCAACTTGATCAAGAAGTGTGGGTCTAAGCTCAAGGGATGCTAATGAACCCGTCATCGACTCAACAGCCGTCGTGAAATCAAAGGTTGCCAAGAATTCTAAGTTCTTCATCTCAATGAACAAGGGGCTCAAAGTCAATCTCCTTCTGCTTAGTGCATCCGCCACAACATTACCCTTGTCAGGGGTATAAGCTATCTCGAAGTCATAAGATGCCAAGAATTCCATCCACCTTTGCTGCCTTAGATTCAGATCTTTTTGCGAGAAGAGGTATTTGAGTGACTTGTGATCAGTATACAACTCAAACCTTTCGCCTAGAAGATAGTGGCGCCAGGATTTGAGTGTAAAGACGATCGCCGCTAACTCCAAATCATGAGTGGGATAGTTCTTCTCATGAACTTTAAGTTGCCTACCCCCATAACATATCACTCTTCCCTCTTGCATCAGAACAGCACCTAACCCCGTGCCACATGCATCTGTGTACACGGTAAACATCTTACCACTATCAGGTAATGCCAAAACTGGAGCTGAGGTAAGGGCTCTTTTGAGCTTTTGAAAAGCAAGCTCACACTCCTAGTCCCATGCAAAGACTAAGTTCTTCTTCGTCAACTTAGTAAGAGGGGCCGAAATCTTAGCGAAGTCCCTGATGAACTTCCTATAGTAGCCCGCCTGACCGAGAAAGCTTCTTACTTCGGTTGCATTCCTAGGAGTCTTCCAGTCTTGAACCACAACCACTTTCGCGGGATCCACCGCTATGCCTTGCTTAGAAACTATATGTCCAAGAAACCGAACTTCCCTTCTCCAGAAATGACATTTGGAGAACTTAGCTTTCAACTGATGCGCTCTAAGCGTATCCATCACTTCCTTGAGATGCCTAGCATGCTCTTCCTCATCCTTTGAGAAGATCAGAATATCATCCACGAAGACAACCACGAACTTGTTAAGGAACTCCCTGAACACTCTACTCATCAAATTTACGAAGTAGGCGGGTGCATTAGTCAAACCGAATGGCATGACAAGCCATTCAAAGAATCCATCCGGAGTCCTAAACGCAGTCTTATCGATGCTATCCTTAGCCACTCTAAGCTGAGGGAATCCGGTGGCTAGATCGAGTTGAGAGAAAACAGAAGCACCTACAAGCTGGTCAAAGAGATCATCAATCCTCGTTATCGAGTGCCTATTCTTCTTTGTCAGCTTGTTCAACTCTCGATAATCAACACATAGACGAAGAGAACCATCCGCCTTAGTAGCGAATACCACCGGAGCACCCCATTCAGAAATGCTTCGCCTAATAAATTTTTTCTCAAGCAGCTTCTTGATTTGCTTACTGAGCTCTCTTCTTTCTCGTGGGGCCATGTGCCTAACGGGCAATGATACTGGCTTGGCATTATCGACTAGATAAATGCGGAAATCTATCTCTTGTTTAGGGGGTAACCCCTTAACTTCTTCAAAGACATCGGGATTGTCTCGGACCACCCTTACAGATTGCAGATCATCGATGGACGAGTCGAGAGATTCAAGATAACATAACATGACGGGACCTCTAGGGTTACAAGAAATTTCTAGGGTATTACCGAGGCGAGTCATGAGCCTCACCACCCTATGTTCACAATTGAGAATGGCTCCATAACTGGACAACCAATCCATGCCCAAGATCAACCCATATCCCGTGAACCCGAGAACATAAGCATTACACGTGAATTCTACGGTCAAGATAGAAATCTTCAAATCCACACAAATCATAGATAGATGGGCGGAACCCCCAATTGGATTTGAAACACAAACAGGATCATCAACTAGGCTAGTACTTAGGTGCAAACTTTCAACAATGTCAGAAGAGATAAAACTATGCGATGCGCCAGAATCAAATAAGGTGCGAACAGGATAATCAGAAATATAAACAAGACTTTCTACAGAAATACTACCTCGGTCCTGAACTGGAGCAGCATTGAGAGCATGTACTTGCCCTCCAGAAGATCCTGCACGCTGATTCTGCCCTTGCTTCTTGGGGCAATCCTTGCTAAAATGTCCGGTCTCTCCACAATGAAAGCATCCGCCTAACTTCCTCTTCTTCTTCCTACAGTCTTTAGCTATGTTCCCAACAATCCCACAGTAGTTGCATTTTCTTGGGTCCTTTGCCTTGGCCTTGTTGCCCTTGTTGTTCTTGTTGTTTTTGTTGTTCTGATTGCTCTGATTTCCTCCCCACATGGAATCTGTCTTCTTGGTTTGAGTCTCATTAGTCTTGTCTTCCTTCTTATTGTCTCCTTAAAGCAATGCCATGTCCACTAGGCCTTCAAAAGTGGCCCCCATGGGTATATGAGATAGGGCTAAACCTTGTAATGGCTCATTCAACCCTCGTGCAAAGCGCAAAGCCTTCTTCTGGGGAGTGTTAACCATGTCCAAACCGAATCGGGTGAGCTTGTTAAACTCATTCACATACTCCCTCACTGTCATGTCCCCTTGCTTCAAAGATATAAACTTCTCCAATTGCAGATTCGCCTCAGCTGATGATAGAAACTTAAGCCCAAATCTTGTCCTAAAGTCGGCCCAAGTCTCTATAGGCCTCGTAGCATTGGTGACCTCCCACCAATAAGCAGCTTCTTCTTTTAATAACCATGCTGCCAATAAAACCTTTCTATGGTCTTCCACATCAAAGATAGCGAAAAGATCTTCGGTTTCTTTCAACCAATTTCGTGCCTCCACAAAAGTCTCCGTCCCAATAAAGTTCTTGCCACCCATCGCCTTGAAGTCTTTGCAAATCTTAGCAAAATCTGCTTGCGGATTCTGAAGAGGAGGAGGAGGAACCTCAGTTATATTAGGGGTATTTGCTGGGCCCACATCGTTGGCCCTAGCTTCCAAGTACCTCCGGAACCATCCGGGAATGGTCACTCCCTCGGGAAAGTTAAGATCGGCCATACTGAAAAAGGAAAAAGATAGATTCAGAATGAAGAAACGAAGGATAGTGCTATGGCTTTTGGGGAATAGCCTTTTTAAAATAACTAGACTTTTCTTGGAAAATACTTAATTGGTTTTGAAAATAGTTTTTCAAAAGGTAAGTTTCAAAAACACTTTTTCTCAAATCTTGTAAACCTGGCTCTGATACCAAATGTAACACCCCACCTCCGGCAGGGTAACTCTTGCAAGCACACTAGCTTTGGAGGGGCGTTAAACAAGGTAAACATGCATGCAGATATCACAAGACAGAACATATAAGTAAAACAGAGTAGTAAAGCAGCGGATAAAACTAGCATTTCAAAACCATAGTTAAGTTACAACAAAGTACTTGTTCATTATTTTCCAACAAACAAAGTCTAGAGAAAAGCATAAACTGAAAAACTGAAATACATAAAGTATTATCCCCAAAGTGAAGTGATAAACCATAGCTAGCTCAATGTCCAAAACCGTACATGAGCAAATCCAGTAAGCAAGCTATAAAGATCCAAGCTAAGCTCCAATGTTCCCACCCTGAGGACCTGAGGGGGGGGAACGGAAGAAAAGAGGCAAAAGAAAACAGGTCAGTCAAAAAGACTGGTAAGCCCTAACTACTATCTGTTCATGAACTAGTAAAGTTAACTGGCATGAGAAGCTGAGATGAACATAAGGATGGCAACATACTGGCATGATGATTAACTAACAAGATAGGTAAAGGTGTCATCGTATAGTCAAGGTTAAATTTTGCACCACGGGTGTACTAGCATTCTAACATGTCAAGTAAAAACAAGAATTGATCCCTTGGCCCAAGCTTGGCCCAACATCATGAGGTGACCTAAATCAAGGTCCAACTACACGGTCTAGTTGATCGGCTCCTTATAAGCCTAACTCGTCAAGTGTCGGTGTCATACGGCCCAAACATGCAATGTAGTTAAACTGCGCTAGGTCCAACCTAGGGTGTATCAAGTCCTAGGGTGTCAACCTCGGACACCAATCAAGTATGCACAGTCTAGATCTACTGGTACCCGTGCCTGATTTTCCAACTCCAGACTATGTGCACGACCATAGTCCGCCTGGACCTACACCGGCGTACCTACTCAGCCGTCGTTTTGGTCGCTTACATGTCAGCCCAGTAATCGTGCCCCACCCTAGCCTAGTCCTTGGGTCTTATGATACTATCAAGAGGGTTACTGCTGAAAAGGACCACACAACTAGGGTTTCTTAACGGGTTAAATGTGGTTAACCCGATCCAAACGTGGATTAAATTGGTTAAGTGTACCCAAGGTTCATGACTTAACCCGGATTAACCCATTAAGCCCAAATTGGTTAAGTATTAAGTGGACCATGACTTAACCCTAATCAGGAGGCTTTAATTAACTTAATGTGCTTTAACCTCTCACATTAGACCTTGTTGTGGTTACTAGTTAAGCCGGGCGGGTCCGGGTAGCTTTACACCACAACTTGGTCTAACCTCGGGTTCGAGCACAACATGACCAACTTCTCACATTGGGTCCTATTGTTTGTAGCCACTAGTTAAGCCGGGCGGGTCCGGGTAGATTTATGCTACAAACTCAACCCAACCTCGAGTTGGCCACACTTATATTTCCTAAGTGTCATGTCCATTATGTTTCCAAAACATAATTACAAGCTAACATATCACGTCATGTTATAAAAATCATGTTCATGTCATAATTTTACCCAACCCCAACGTAGTCCCATCGTTTACATAATCGCAACAACGCATGAAGGATAAAATAGGGAACTTGGCATAATCATGACAAAAAGGTGTTGAAGCCACAAGTTTAACATGGTGGCATATGAAATGTACATATGTTCATATACTTGCATATTGCATTATTAGGCTTCAAAAGTATGCATAAAACCAAACTTAGCATATAAGTGATACATGGTGATAAATGACATGTAGAAGTTGCTAGAAGTTCGCATTTAGCCTCACATGCAAGTTATCATAAGGGATATGATAACTTCCATGTTGCCAAAATGCAACCTTTAAAATAAAGCTTGAAGCTTTAAGCTCACAACCTCAAGTTTAATTTGCGTAACATGATAACATGTGTATAATGATCAACCCAAACTTGCATAACATAGCAACATGTGTCATACATAATGATTAAACCAACTTGCATAACATAATGATCAACCAAACTTGCATATCATAATGATTAACCCCAAACTTGCATCATTCATTTAACTTTAGAGTTCAAAAAAAAGAAAGTAGAAAAGGGCTTACAATGCTATGAAGACACAAATGAATGTTTATTATAAAGATTGAGACGAAGCCCTTATGCAATCACCAAAAAACCCAAATATGCAAGCTCCAAATGAAAAACCCTTGAGCTAAATCAATAAAAACCCTTGCTTTGTAATAGAAATGTTGCAACTTGACTTGAATGCAAACTAAGAACACTCATACAAGCTTGAAAACACTTGTATGAACTCAAAATCTCTCATAGAAATAAACTTAGAAATTTTAGCATGAGAGTGGAGGCCATGAGAGGAACAAATTTGACATAGTTTAGTTGTAGGATTGAATAATGGTGATTTAGGCTAGGCTTAGGGGTCTTTTTATAGAAGATTAGGATAGTATTAGCCATAAGATTAACCCTAGATTCAATCCGAGCCATCAAATCCCGTCACTAGCCAACAAAACAGGTCAAAACAGCCAAAATAGGTGCACCAGGTTGCCTGGGTCCGACCAGGCAGGTCGACCCCCAGGTCGACCCTGGGGTCGACTCCCCAGTCGACCTGGTCCCACCCAGGTCGACACCCAGGTCGACCCCCAGGTCGACCTGGTCTGTGCGGGATTTTTCCCGCCTACCCTGATTTTCTGAAATTTGAATCTGTTTTGAATTTGAATTTTTCGTGAAACTTCGCGAGGCCATATCTCGGTCATACGGACTCCGATTTTCGAAAACTCGGACTCTATTTCGCGTATTTTTCCGAGATGAACGCAATGGCACAGCCAGTTTCCCTTGATTCAGAGTTTACAGTTTAATTCTGCCTTGATTTATGTTATAACATGTTATTCAAAAATACGGGTTGTTACACAAACACCAGTCTACTGGTCATTTTTTACCAGTCGACTGGTCTACGAACTGAAGCCATCTTTTCGAATAGACACCCTATTTCATCAATGCTTATGATTCTTTCTCTTGGCCAAAAATCATCTCTTTTCATGGTTTCTCTTCACCAATGATTACATCTCTCCATCCTCTATAAAAGCATCATGAAATCATCATTTTTGAAATAACAATTCTTTCTATTCTTGATATCTAAGTGCTGATTTCATTCTTACTCTTTAAAAGCATTCAAAAGCTCACTATTCTCATATATCGTTATTTGAATCCTTGAATCTATATATTATTCTTTAGATTCAAACAACGATATCATCTTCCAAATCTTCATAATATCAAAATCATATTTGAGGATCAGATTATAGGAAGGTTGTACAAGAGTTGACAAATCCGTGTTGTTAAGAACACACATTGTCAAACTACAAGTTATATCTTGTTTGAAGTCCTCGGTGTTGTAAGAGGCGAGTTGTGAAGTCCTCGTGTTGATAGAGGCGTGAAATCCCGTTCGGCTGCTCGGGTGTTGTGAACCTGTTTTCCTCAGGGTTAAGTGAGGATAGTGTTTAGTGAAATTCCAGATAGGAGATCTGGGACTGGACGTAGGACGGTGCTCCGAACCAGTATAAAAATCCCTGGTGTGATTTTTCTATTACTGCATTTACTTATCTGTGATATTGCTACTGTGAGACCTTTCTTAATATATATCATATATTCCGCATATCCGTATTACTGATCCTGTCTAAAGTCATCTATCAACACTTTCACTTGGTATCAGAGCAGGTCATCTCATAACCGTAACACAGTTATTTGATATATTCTAGTAATATGGCAAATAACACAAGCACTAGTAACACCACTTACACAGAAGGTCAGTCAACACAAAGACCTCCTTTCTTTAATGGCCTAAACTATAGCTATTGGGTAACACGTATAGCTTTTTATATGCAATCAACAAGTTATGATGCTTGGAATGCTACTCAGAAAGAAATAGTCAATCCAACAACTGAGTATGCATAATGGACAGCTGCCGAGAAAACCGCAGCTGCTGTAAATGCAAAAGCAATAAATATGTTGTTTTGTGCATTAGATCAAAACGAATATAACCGTGTTAGTATCTGTACCTCTGGATATCAAATTTGGCAAACGCTAAAAACCACTCATGAAGGTACTAACAAGGTTAAACAAGCAAAAATAGCTTTGTTGTAAAGTCAATTTTGAAATTTCAAAATGAAGCCGAATGAAACAATCAATGAGATGTATTCAAGGTTTCAAACCATTCATCATGCTCTTATCGGTTTAGGACAAAAATATTCTGATTTTGATGTAGTTTCAACAGTCCTACATTCACTGACTAATGAATGGGAAGGAAAAGTATTAGCAATAGAGGAAGCTAATGATCTTTTCACCATGAAGCCAGATGAATTGATAGGAAATCTTATGTCCTATGAAGCTAACTTGCAGGCTCGAAAAGAACAAAAAGAAGAAAAGAAAAATGTAGCTTTTCATGCTGAGAAAGATGAAGACATCTCAGATTCCAAAGATGAGGATCTAGCATTCATTGCAAAAGGATTCAAAAAATTCTTAAAGCAACGAAAAGCTAGTCGATACAACAGAAAGAAGTTCGGATCAAATAAGCCATCATCATCAAATGTAGAATGCTTTAACTGTCATAAGAAGGGACACATGCAAAAGGATTGTCCAGAACAAAAGAAGAAGACAGAAAATGACAAGTTTATACACAAAAATGACAAGTCAAAGAAACGGGCATTCTCAGTGACATGGGATGATTCAGACTCATCTTCATCTGATAGTGAAAGTGATCCAGACAATGAACAAGCTAATGTATGCTTTATGGCTAAAGAAGATGAGGTACAAATTCCGACTTTTGAAGAAGTTCTAGATATAAATGCTGAGTTAATGTATAAATTTAAAGATGTAAAATGACAATGCAAGCAAGCTCAAGCTGATTTAAGTAGAGCAGAATTTGAACGAGATATGTTAAAAGATGAGAAGAAAATATTAGAGGAGGAACTTGAAAAAGCTCAAGAATCATCATCTAATATTGATTCTCAACTATCTCTTTTGAGTCAAGAAATTGAAACTCAAAAAGAGAAAAATGATGCTCTAACTACCGAAAATCATGAGCTTAAGGCAAAAGTCAAGATGTTAGACCTTGAAAAAGCTAGTTTACAAACAAAGTTAGACGACATTACTCAAAATGTGTCTAACTTTAACAAAGGTCGAGAAAATTTGACAAAAAATATTGAAAGTTCACAAACTGCTACAAATAAACAAGGTTTGGGATATAAGAAACAAGTTATCAAGAAACATCTTGGTAAAAGAAAAAAGAAAAATAAGGAAGTACGAGAAACTAAAGCTAAGAAAAATCTTAGTTTATTATATTCCAAACCAAAACCGATTGTGAAATTTCAAAAGAAGAATGTCAAATCTATAAAAATGTGGGTTCCTAAAACAAATAACAATTTGATTAGGAACAAGTACATTCAAAAAAATTTGAGTTCTGTGCATCATAATCCAAATTATATATAAAGGGGATACCGGACCCGTATGGGTTTGGATTCCTAAGACCTAACTCTTAGAACCCTATAAAAAGGTGGGTACCATGGACTTAATTTTATTTTTTGCAGGTCCCACTTAAGAAAAGAGGAAAGTGGATACTAGACAGTGGTTGCTCGAAGCATATGACTGGAGACAAGAGCTTATTAACAAATATTACTTATTCGGATGGTGGCTCAGTCACTTTTGGAGATAATTCAAAAGGCTATATCATCGGCAAAGGCGATGTGAGCAATTACGGTACATCAAACTTACCTCTTATTACTAATGTCATGCTAGTTATGAATTTGAAACATAATTTACTAAGTATCAGTCAATTGTGCGACAAAGGTTTTATCATTTCTTTTTCGGACAATAAATGTAGTATTTTAGATAAAGATCGAAATATAGCTTTTGAAGGATATAGAGACAGAAACATCTATACTCTGAATATGAATACCAATCATAATCCAGATATGTGTCTTGTAGCAAATGATAATGATCCATGGCTATGGCACATACGTTTCTGTCACATAAACTTCAGAACTATTGACAAGCTAGCCAAGAATGATCTAGTTAAAGGACTACCCAAAGTAAACTTTAAGGTTGATAATCTTTGTGATGCATGTCAATTAGGAAAATTGACCAAATCGTCTTTCAAATCCAAGAAAGTCATATCAACGTTACAACCATTGGAGCTATTACATATGGATATATTTGGACCAACACAGGTTCAGTCAATAAATCATAATCGATATGTGTTTGTAATTGTTGACGATTACTGTAACGACCCAGAAAATCTGAACCAATTTTAAAATTTTTAAATTGGCTAAAATAATGGATTTTAAATATTTAAAATAAATATTTTAAATAATAGAGATGAAAAGTGAGTTGAATCGACAATTGAAATCGAATATAATTAATTCTAATTATAAACAAGGCCTGAAATGGCGCTGCAGTTTCAAAAATTGAATTCAAACTTTGTCGGACTGTACCGGGTGCAAAACAAAACGGATCTGAGTGAAACCAAAAATATTTAAATATGTTTATCAATACCTTTCTATTGAATCTGAAAAATCAAAATTTCATAACAGGAATCAAAAGTTATGGCCGAATGAATTTTCAGAATGGTCGCTATGTAGAATATATAGCCCTGGAAAATGAATATTTTGCATACAACCTCGGAATTCGACGAAACCACTTTTGTTGGGTCCGGGATGTCAAACTATTGTTAGGTTTCAAATTTCATAATTTTTGAAGCTAGTATGTGAGCGTGGCAAAAGAATATGTGTTTGGTCAATTTCTGTTAAATTGGATCGACCAGAAAATGGTCATTTTTCAAACGATCTCAGAATTCGACGAAACTAGTTTTGTTGGGACCGTAGCGTCAAAACATAGCTAGATTTATTTTTATGGAATTTTTCGAATCAGTTTGTGGCCCTGGCAAATTGAAATGTACGTTCAAAGTTAAAAATTAAATGGTTTAAACTTTAATTTGAAAAATAACAGACTGTAACAGTCGAATTGGCCTGCGAAACATATCCCATAGTATCCGGGATGGGGGTATTTAGCCAGAGACGACAGTCGTTGGGTTTAAAAAGGAGTTCGTTGGAGAAAACACTATTTAAAAATATAATATATATCGGCCAATAGGATTTTTTCTTTCATAATTAAAAAAAAACCCAAACCCTCGAATCATCGGCGAAACCCGTTCCCCCCTTCTCTCCAGCGCCGCTACAGCCACTTCCAGACGCCGCCACCACCACCCCTCGACGCGCCTTCGCCTCCCCTCCAAATCCGACCCCACCACTTCCCCGACCGACCCCTCCTCCGCCCGAATCGAGCCCAGAAAGTCCCGACCTTCCCAGCGCCGCCGCCGACGATCCCGACCACCGAACGCTACCAAACCACCACCGATAGGAAGCCCTCTCCTCCCTCTTCCACGTCCAACCCGCTGATCGTCCCCTCGTGCCTCGGTTCTCGCGAAAACCGCAAACCTAGTTTTGAACCATCGTGAAAGGTGAGTTCTTTTTTATGTTTGCACTTTGAAAAATCATATCTTTTTGGTGTGTTGACGAAATTCGATGAAACAGGAAACATCGGGACCGCAAGGAAGCTCTCTACCAAATAGAAGAAGCCGCGGATTTTTCTGAGTCACCTACGATTTTTAGCACTCCGGAAACCAAGGTGAGAAATCTAAATTAATTGAATTTGAATGGAAAATGTCGTGTATAAATTATATTAGCGAAATATAAATTACACACGTGTTGTATACCTCATGTACATGAGTAGTGTAAGCTATATAAGCGAAGTATGAATTAAACATGCATAGAAAAATCGATATATGTGTTGAAATGCAAGTGAAATATAGCAATAATATATATATATATATATATATACACTCCCCTCGTCCACAAACCATGGACGATATTTATTGATGTGAATTGGTGTGATATATTGGATGGAAAATATGAATGGTTGAATAATTGTTTGTGGTTGATATTGTTTGGTTGTGGTTGAAAAATACCCATTGGTGATCGAAATGAATTGGAAATATTTGTGGAAATAAAAATAAAACATGCCGCCTGCGTGCGAATTAGATGCATGAATCCCCATCGTCAAAAACCGCGAGGTTTTAAGGTAGAGCGAGGAGCCGTACTAGGGACGGTGCCGGTTTTAACTACCCTGCCGTTACGCTGCCGAAATTTTGAATAATCTTTATGTGTTAGAATTATTTTCATATGTTGAAATTATTTTCATATGTTGCAATTATCTTCATACGTTGAAATTAAAGCCATATGCTGAAACTATATCCATGTGTGGAAATGTTCATGTGTTGAAAAGTGATGTGTGAAAATTAAATTCATTTGTGAATGAATGAAGTGTTTAAACAATAAAAATCACCTTTTTATAATATATATGAAGTATGAAAAATATTCGCCGTATATATAAATAGTTTCAACAATAAAAATTCCATCTTTCTAATATGAATAATATAAATAAAATACCTATGTGTGGAAATGCTCATGTGTTGAGAAGTGTGTGTAGTGAAAAAAATTCATGTGTTGAATAAAAAGATCGAACAATAAAAATTACATTTTTATTGAAACGATGAAGTGTTGAAAACATCCATTTGTCGAATAAATATTTTAAATGATAAAAATATCATTTTTATCATATATGTGATATGCTTAAGATATGCGGACGTTGAAATAAATATTTGTGAATGAAATATTATTTTTAACATGCATAGGAACTAAATAGAATAGTCATGTGTTGAAATGTATTTTAGTTCACCAAAATTATCATTTTTGAAATGTGAAGTGTTAAAAATAGCCACTTGTTCAAATAAATATGCATGAGTTGAAATATACATTAATTAGCTAATGATATGATTTTAGCCTATGCATGCAACATTAGAATGAATAGTGTTTTTAGACCAAAGTAAATCAACTATGAAGTTGAATGGAAAATGATAAGTGATATAAATTGTATATATGTACATGCATATTTATTGAACAGGTTATAGCAAAGGGGCTAGAGAAGAGGAATAAAATTTTGTGCCCGACAAATAGGTACACATTTACTGTTTTGTTTGGGTGATGATTTTATGAGCATGTTGGCAAGCCGCTTGGCTTTTTCTTTTTGACATGAGACGCCCATGTGGCTATTTGGGAATTTTCCCAGCCCCTCCTGTACAAAGGAGGTTATGGCGAAATTTTCCAAAATTTAAAGGCGTTAGTGAAATAATTGAAGTGAAAACGATATCGGAATTTTGAATGAACTATATTTATATAAATATATAAATATAAATAAAATTAAAACGAAACGTGGCCGTGCAGTTCGTGTTTTGAAACCGTGATTTCAAACGACTGGTGCGGGAAATCCGACCATTGGATTTTCCCGAAACCGCAACCGTTGGGTTCGCCTTGGAAATACCTTTCCAACGGCACCAACTTCGTGAAGATCCGACGGTTGGATTGTCTGGAATGTTTAATTCAAATCTGAAGAAAAACAGTGCCAGAAACGATTATATTTATATATATATAAATATAATTAAATTAAATCGAATAACGACGCTGCAGTTCGTAAATTGAAATCGTAACTTCAAATGGCTAGTGGGGAAGATCCGACCATCGGATTTTCCCAAAACTGAAACCGATGGATTCGTTTTGAAATGACCTTCCTAATGATATAAATTTTTTGAAGATCCAACGGTTAGATTTTCAGATATGTGTAAAACAAAATTAGTGAAAAACAGCGCCAGTGCATCGGCACGACCTGAAACGTCGTTTAATTAAATATGGCCGTTTTAAATTAAATAAAAATGGAGATATATCGTTATAAAATACTATAGACGATATAAAGTGGAAATAAACCAATTTTGGTGTGTTTGCTTGATATGTGATGGTTGAATGTATTTAACATGAGAATTATAACTAAAGAACTGAAATGTGAATGTTGAATAGTCCAACCATGTGATTAATTGATTTGAAAATCTAAATATACGTGGGTTATTTGAAAAGGCTGAGTTCATCTCATTTCAAATAATCGATCGACATTGATAAGTCGAAGAGTCGAAGACGGTGCAAGACCGATGATCTTCACGTTGAATGGAGGGGTGCTACTGATGCTCATGATGGGAGTAACTACCTTGACGGGGTTGAAGTAGTAGCCACCCGGACGTACTTGTTGATTGTACGGATAGGCGAGGTATTGAGTGCCTCTGGCTTCGTTCAGACCCAGAACGAACGTGTAAATGGACTGTGTGTCTGACATTGGATTTTGTTCTGTGTTGATTGATCTCTATTATATATATATATATCTGTTTGGCGGGGGAGAATTTATTCTCTTGCTTAACGCCCTTCTCTGAGACATACGAGCTCAGGGGTTATATATCGATAGAAATCAGTCGCACAGGGTAGATTGCCTGTGTGGCACGCCTAAGTGATAGATGATCAAGGCTTCTGTTGAAAAGCAAAGTCTTGTGGTTGATGATCAAAGCACAGCCTGTGTGGCATAGCTTTGTGTATAACATGAATTCGCGAGCCTCACACCCTGGGATGGACCAGAAACGGGAGAAGGATCCAGGGAGGACATGCGTTTCTTTCTAGCTAGGGTGGTGTCAGTGACCTACCAGCCCTGACATTTATATACTTTTCACCTGTGTGGTTGTTGCCGTTGCGAGGCGCCTCGGATATATCGGTCGATCCGGGACCGATGGAGTCATTGGGATCATTTACGCCCCAAAGGGCGGGGAAACACAGTGTTCATGCATTTTAATCCACATCGGTGGACCGGCCCTGCGGCTCCTAGTTGCAGTTGCGGCTGTTCCTGAGACATGGTAGGCTTGATTGTCTCGAAACGGTGAGGACTATCTTTTGCCTCGGTTCATGATGAAAATCCAATTTCCAAATACGACATCGTGCGGTTTTGATTATATACCTATATATGGCGACATAGTGGTATGGGGCATTAATGCCGCCTATGATTGATAGTTATGATTGAAATTGTTTTTGAAACATATACACACTAGCAATAATATCAAATGGTTTGTTTTGCCATTATCAAGCATATTTTGGCCATTATAAGGTAAAACTCTATCCTCTGGTTTGTGTTGCATTGTGTGATGGGAACTGAGTCTTATAATGGCTTCATTTTTATAAAAAGCATTGCGATGTTTAAAGGAATTGTTTGTTTTAAAGCACCGGCAATCCAATGGAGTAAACCCGTTCCACGAAAGTGGCGTGGTCCTATGATTAGCCATATTTAAAAATATGTTGAGTAGATTTCTCATACCAGTCCCATGACTGACTCGTAGTTTGTTTCACTTGCAAACTCGGGTGCCCCTATTTCTACACGGGCAGCCTTGTATTCAGGTTTTTAGCAGGCTCTTTCTGGATAGCTGGAGCTGAAGATGGATTCTATCATTTATCTCTTTTTATGTTGTTCAGCTCCTGTTGTACATATTATGTTTTCTTTTCTGCAGTAGACATTTATGTATAGCTGAACTGTATTTTGTACTAAGTATGATCCTATATACTGTGTAACTCTGATGATTATATTTATCCAGTGTATTCTATTGTGCATTATCTGGTGTATTTATTTATTTCTGTTCTGTTATTACCTATTTATGTGTTATATTCCAAAGATTACCCTTGCCACCGTCTTATCGGGAATGGGGTCGCCACAAACGTGGTATCAGAGCTTTGGTTAAGCCTGGAATATAACAAATGAACGAACTCGTCAGAAATAGAACCAGTAGTGTTCTAGAACGAGTAACTCATTACAGATAGGATCAGTAATATCCTAGTATGAGTATAACAGAATGAAATACACTTCGATAGACACATTTACATACAAGTATATGTCTCTATGTTTCAAAATCACTTTTTCTGTTGGTTTAACACTTTGTCTGCTATTTGCAGACATAGAAAATGAGTGGCAGAAGCAGAAGAAATAATCCTATGGTTCAACAAATTAATGAGCCAGTTGTACTCCCTCAGCCAGGATCGGATATAGAAGTTCTATTTAAAAGATATCGAAATCTGGGAGGAGTACCATTCATGGGCAATGAATCTATTATTCAAACTCAGGCTTGGATGAGTTCTGCTGAAAGAATTTTTGAAAGTTTCCAACTGAGAGATGACCAGAAAAGATTAGTGGCATCTTGGGCACTCAAAGAAGAAGCTTTAATCTGGTGGGAAACAATCATTAAAGATAATCCAGAAGGTGATATCACCTGGGGTATGTTCAAACAACTTTTCAATAAAAAATTTATTCCTCCAGAAGTAACTGAGCGGTTATGTGATGAATTCTACTATTTGATACAAGGAGATATGAATATCCCAGAATATCATAAGAAATTCAATGAACTTTCTCACTTCGCCCCTCATCTAATACGAGATCCAAAGAGGAAGAATCTGAGATTTATTAATGGTCTTTAGAGGAAATACCAGAATAGTGTGATGGGCCATGTGAAGCTTCTTTTTTCTGAAATGATATATATGGCTTATCAGTATGAAGATCTTGATAGGCGAGGCCTTTTTGTCGATGAAGAGGAAGTCAGCACTAGCAGAAAAAGGAAATTCGAAACTGATAGCCTAGAAACTAGTGCACAGCCCGAGACTGGTACGAAGTCTGAGTCCAGAAAGAAGCCTAACGTCGATCAGAAAAAGGTTAAAGCAGTCATATGTTTAAAGTGTAATCAGCAAGGGCATTTGATGAGAAGTTGTAGGTCCTCGAACAAGCGAAAGAATAAGGGAGCTAAATCCCAGAACAAGGTTCAAGAAGTTAGAAAGTGCAAACTTTGCCAGCAGGTTGGACACGTAAAGCAGGATTGCCGGCTCCTAAGTAAATCAGAAATAGTACTAGTAAATAAAGTGGCAGAAGTTCCTGCATCCTCGTCTAGTCAGGAAAGGTCGGATGTTTTAGAAGGCACGCTTACTATCAAGAACATTCCCATCAAAGTACTGTTTGACAATAGCGCGTTAAGGAGCTTTATTGCAAAGAATGCGGTTAAGAAATTAGATTTGAAATTGAAGAAGCTCAAAGAACCCATCACTGTTCAGAATCCGGTTGGGGGTTCCCTCAATCTTAGTTGGATTTGTGGGGTACCTGTTTCCTTTTCTCATTATCGATTTCCTTGTATCTCGATCGTCATGGATTTTACCGAATTCGATCTTATTTTAGGATTGGATTGGTTATCCAAATACGAAGCTGAGGTTAAATGTGCAGAAAGGGTTGTCAAGGTTAAAACGAAGCTCGCCAATATTGTAATTCCATGTGAAGGTTCGAATTCTGACAAAAAAGACTTTTGGGCAGCATTGGATGTTTCTCCTGCCCAAACAGAACCTGTTCCTGTCGTTACAGAGAATATCCCAGTCGACATAGAAAATATCCCCGTTGTCAAGAACTATGCGGATGTGTTCGAAGAAGTTGTTAGCTTACCTCCGCAAAGAGAAATTGACTTTAAAATCTCTCTAGTTCCGAATGCAAGGCTGGTAGTCCACGCCATTCGAAGGATGACCTTGAAGGAGAAAGAAGAGTTAGATAATCAAACTAGACAGCTAGTATGGAAAGGTCTAATCAGGCCTAGTTTTTCTGATTGGGGGCAGTAGTGGTATTTGTTCCAAAGTCCGACGGTACTCTCAGACTGTGTGTAGATTATCGCGACTTGAATAAGCAGACATTGAAAAACAAATATCCATTGCCGCGGATTGATGATTTATTAGACCGATTGAATGGAGCACAGGTATTTTCACGAATGGACCTAGCTACAGGTTTCCATCAACTTCGTATTGCTGAAGAGTGTGTTCCTTTGACAGCATTCAGAGGTCCGGACTTATTCTACGAGTGGTTAGTAATGCCGTTCGCCTTATGTAATGCTCCAGCCTATTTCGTCGATCTAATGAACAGAGTATTCAGAGGAGTATTGAATAAATTTGTTCTAGTTTTCATTGATGATATCCTGATCTTCTCTAAGTCAAAAAGCGAGCATAAAAAACATTTGGAACAAGTGCTAGAAATTCTGAGAAGAAATGTTTTAAAAGCAAAGTTTTCCAAATGTATATTCTGGCAGGAAGAAGTTAAATTTCTTGGCCACGTCGTGTCAAGAGAAGGAATTTCAGTGGATCCTAGTAAAATCACTGCTATTCAAAATTGGAAACAGCCTCGTACACCCACAAAAGTCAGAAGTTTTCTCGGGTTGGCCAGTTATTATCGGAAATTCATTAAGGATTTTGCGAAGACATCCAGTTCCTTAACAAAATTAACTAAGAAACATTGAGATTCAATTGGACTCTGGTATGTGAGGAAGCTTTCCAGGAGATGAAATTAAAACTGACGACCGCTCCAGTGTTGACAATAATAGATGGCAATGAGGACATGAAAGTCTGGACTGACGCATCTAGAGAAGGCCTTGGCGCGGTGTTAATGCAAAAAGGTCAAGTGATTGCTTATGCTAGCCGTCAGCTGAAACCGCATGAGAAAAACTACGTTACTCATGTTCTTGAGTTGTTAGCCATCGCCTTTGCTTTGAAAATCTGGAGGCACTATCTTTTGGGTGAGAAATTCGAACTGTATACTGACCATCAGTAATTGAAGTATCTGTTCACCCAGAAGGACTTGAATCTGAGACAGCAGCATTGGCTAGAATTTCTTGCAGCGTACGACTTTGAGATTTTGTACACTCCAGGGAGAGCCAATGTTGTGGCTGATGCGCTGAGTAGAAAGAATGTAATAATCGCCAGCTTTATCGTTACGACTTCCTTGATTGATAAGATCTCCATTCTACAGAAAGATGATAATTTTGTTAAGGAGATGATCAAAAGAATTCAAAAAGGTGATGCATCCAGTTTCCAAGTGGATAACGAGGGAATTCTTAGATTAAAAAGATGGATTTGTGTTCCCGACGTCTCCGAGCTCAAAAGAGAAGTTCTTGACGAATGCCACAAGTCCAAGCTGAGTATCCACCCAGGGGTTAGCAAAATGTATAATGACCTCAAGCGAACTTTCTGGTGGAAGGCAATGAAAAGAGATATCTCTATATATGTTAGGCGGTGTCCTACTTGTCAGCAAATCAAAAGCGATCAGCAAAAGCTCGCTGGATTGTTGCAACCTTTGGAAATTCCCGGTGGTAAGTGGGAACAGATTTCTATGGATTTCATAGATGGTTTGCCCAAAACCAGAAAAGGAAATGGCAGTATTTGGGTGATCGTGGATCGATTCACGAAGACCGCCCATTTCATACCTGTCAAATCGAATAGGACTGCTCAGAGTCTGGCATAGGTATATTTCAAGGAAATTGTTAGACTACATGGAGTTCCCATGAGCATCGTTAGTGATCGTGACCCGATTTTTTCCAGTAAATTCTGGGAAGCATTCCAAGCAGAATTGGGAACGAAACTGAACTTGAGCACCGCATATCATCCTCAGACAGATGGTCAGACTGAGAGGGTGAATCATATTCTTGAAGATTTATTGTGGGGTTGTATTCTTGATTTTGGCGGATCGTGGGAAGACCATTTACATTTGGCTGAATTCTCATATAACAACGGTTACCAAGCGAGCCTGACAATGTCACCATTCGAAGCATTGTATGGTAGACCGTGTCGGTCCCCTACTTGTTGGGTCGAACCCGGTAATAGACTTGTATTAGGGCCAGATATGATTCGCGATGCTGCAGATAAAGTCGATTTCGTTAAGAAACGATTACTAGCCGCCCAAAGCCGACAAAAGAGTTATGCAGATAAGAGAAGAAGGGATATATCATTTGCTGTTGGCGACTATGTATATTTGAAAGTATCTCCGATGAGAGGAGTTATCCGGTTTGGTAAAACATGGAAATTGGCGCCGAAATTCATTGGTCCATTTCCTATTCATGAACGGATTGGAACTCTCGCATATAGGGTTCAATTGCCTAATTGGTTGCCTGGAGTGCATGATGTATTTCACGTATCTCAACTTCGAAAGCACGTTCATGATCCAGACTTGATCGTGGAAGAAGCAGCGCAACAGGATATAGAAATCACTCCAGAATTGGCAGTTAGAAGAGAGCCGCTAAAGATAATTGGCAAAGAAACCAAGGAGCTGAGGAGCAAAGAGGTTCATTTAGTTGAAGTGCAATGGAGCAGTGATCCTAGAGACTGTACTTGGGAGACTGAGGAAAGCATTAAGCAAGCTTACCCCAAATGCAGAGTGGACATCTCTGACTAACTCCGGTGCAAGGTACATTTACAATACTTTGCATTTACATTTTGTTTCCTACTTTACTGTTGTTTCCTTTTTGAGGACGAAAAGTTTTAAGTGGGGGATACTGTAACGACCCAGAAAATCTGAACCAATTTAAAATTTTTAAATTGGCTAAAATAATGGATTTTAAATATTTAAAATAAATATTTTAAATAATAGAGATGAAAAGTGAGTTGAATAGACAATTGAAATCGAATATAATTAATTCTAATTATAAACAAGGCCTGAAATGGCGCCGCAGTTTCAAAAATTGAATTCAAAATTTGTCGGACTGTACCGGGTGCAAAACAAAACGGATCTGAGTGAAACTAAAAATATTTAAATCTGTTTATCAATACCTTTCTAACGAATCTGAAAAATCGAAATTTCATAACGGGAATCAAAAGTTATGGCCGAATGAATTTTCAGAATGGTCGCTATGTAGAATATATAGCCCTGGAAAATGAATATTTTGCATACAACCTCGGAATTCGACGAAACCACTTTTGTTGGGTCCGGGATGTCAAACTATTGTTAGGTTTCAAATTTCATAATTTTTGAAGCTAGTATGTGAGCGTGGCAAAAGAAAATGTGTTCGGTCAATTTCTGTTAAATTGGATCGACCAGAAAATAGCCATTTTTCAAAGGATCTCAGAATTCGACGAAACTAGTTTCGTTGGGACGGTAGCATCAAAACATAGCTAGATTTATTTTTCTGGAATTTTTCGAATCAGTTTGTGGCCCTGGCAAATTGAAATGTACGTTCAAAGTTAAAAATTAAATGGTTTAAACTTTAATTTGAAAAATAACTGACTGTAACAGTCGAATTGGCCTACGAAACATATCCCATTGTGTCCGGGATAGGGGTATTTAGCTAGGAACGACAGTCGTTGGGTTTAAAAAGGAATTCGTTGGAGAAAACACTATTTAAAAATATAATATATATATCGGCCAATAGGATTTTTTCTTTCATAATTAAAAAAATAAAAAAAAACCCCAAACCCTCGAATCAACGGCGAAACCCGTTCCCCCCCTCTCTCCAGCGCCACCGCCGCTACAGCCACTTCTCGATTACTCTCGATATACATGGGTAATTTTCTTGAAAAACAAAAGTGACACTTTCAAACATTTCAAATCCTTCGTCAAAAGAATTCAAAAATCAAAAGGGCTTAAAGTTAAAAACATAAGAAGTGATCATGGCGGAGAGTTTGAAAATAATGATTTCGAACATTTTTGCACAAAGAAAGGTATAAATCATAATTTTTCGTTTCCTAGAACTCCACAACAAAACGGAGTTGTAGAACAGAAAAATCGGACTTTACAAGAATGTGCAAGAACATTATTAAATGGATCCACTCTACCAAAACTGTAACACCCCACCTCCGCCAGTGCCACTCTTGCAAGGACACTGACTTTGGAGGGGCGTTTAAATAAGGTAATCATGCATGCAGATATCACAAGACAGAACATATAAGTAAAAACAGAGTAAGTATAGCAGCGGATAAAAGCTAGCATATCAAAACAATAGGTTAAGTTACAACACAGTACTTAATTATTTTCCATAAACAAAGTCTAGAAACATAAAACTTGTAACTAAAAAGGAAAACATGAAGTAGCTATCCCCAAGTAGAAAACCATAGCAAGCTCAAGTCCGAAGCATACATGAGCTATCCAAGAAAAGCAGCTAAGATCCAAGCTAAGTGCTGGTATTCCCGCCCTGTAAACCTGGGGGGGGGGGAACGAAAGAAAAGAGGCGAAAGAAAACGGGTCAGTCAAAAGACTGGTAAGTCCTATATACAATTGTACAACAACTAATAAAGTTAACAGTATATATAAACAAGGATGAGTCATAGGATGATAACTGGCATGGTAAGAAGTCAACAATATAGATCAAATGTGGTACCGCATAAACAAGATTGAGGTTTGCACCAAGTGTACTAGTATCACAAGTCGTGTCAAGTGTAAACAAGAGGTGATCCCCAGGCCCAAGTTTGGCCCACCATCATGAATGACCTAAATCAAGGTCCAACTAGCACGGTCTAGTCGATCGGCTCCCTACAACCTAACTCGTCAAGTGTCGGTGTCATACGGCCCAACTACGAAGTGTAGCTAAACTGTGCTAGGTCCACCGTAGGGTGTATCAAGTTCTAGGGTGTCAACCCCTGACACAAACCAAGCACGCACAGTTTAAACCTACTGGTGCCCGTGCCTGCTTTTTCAACTCTGGACCATGTGCACGACCATGGCCCGCCTGAACCTACACCGGCGCACCTACACAGCCGTCGTTTTGGTCGCTTACATGTCATCCCAGTAATCGTGCCCCACCCTAGCCTAGTCCCTAGGGTATCATGATACATTCAAGAGGGTTACTGGTGCAAAGGACCACGTAACTAGGGTTTCCTTAATGGGTTAATCGTGGTTAACCCAACTCATCTAAGTACCAAGTTGGTTAAGTGTACCCAAGGTTCATGACTTAACCCTACCAACCCACCGTGTTTAATTGGTTAAGTATTCAAGCGGTCCATGACTTAACCCTACCATGTGGCATTAATTAATTTAATGCACCCAACCTCTCACATTAGACCTTGTTGTGGTTACTAGTTAGGCCGGGCGGGTCCGGGTAGGTTCACACCACAACTTAGTCTAACCTCGGGTCTCACGTGCAACATGACCAATTACTCACATTGGGTCCTATTGCTTGTAGCCACTAGTTAAGCCGGTCGGTTCCGGGTAGGTTTATGCTACAAGCTCAACCCAACCTCGAGTTGGTCATTCTCATGTTTTCTAAGTGTCATGTCCATCACATTACAAGTTTTCAAGCAATTGGGTAGACCTAACTTAATAGGTAAATTCCCAATGAGTAGACCTAACTTAATAGGTAAATTCCCAAGCTTATGTTTTTATGTCTTTTAAGTTTACCCAATCCCAAACGCAATCCCATCGCTTACATATCGCAATAGCGCATAAAGGATAGAAAGAGGGAACTTGGCATAATCATGACATAGAGGGGTTGGAGCCACAAGTTAAACATGGTGGCATGAGACAAAGATGTGATCATAAACTTGCATATCATGTTATCAACTTACAAAATATTCATAAGCATGCATAACATCATTTTAACTTGCATAGTGTTCATATGCATGCATAACATGGTTTCAACTTGCATAAGGTTCATATGCATGCCTAACATGGTTTCAACTTGCATAAGGTTCCTATGCATGCATAACATCAAACTTGGCAAATAGGTGGAACATGGCCATAGATAGCATGAGATAAGGGCTAGTAACATGCATATAACATTATATGCATGTTAATGCAAGGGTTATGAGAGTTTCAAAGTTGCATTATGCAACATTTCCAACCAAAGATCATATCTTTCTATGCATAAAGCCAAGGTAATGACTTTACTAACATGCATAGAGAAATCTTATGCATAAAATCATAAGATCAAAGAACATATCATGATTAACCCCAAACTCAAACTTGAAACATAACATATTAACGTCATAGTTAAAATACAAGAGTAGAAATAGGCTTACAATGCTATGAAGACTCAAATGAGTATAGCAAATGTAAGAAACCCCTTATGCAACTAATTAAAACCCCAAAATGCAAGCAAACTTGATCAAGACTCCTCCTTTATGATGTCAATAGAGAAACAAGACTTTAATGCAAGCTAAAGAGGATCATACAAGCCTAAATACACTTGTATGCATGGGAATCTCTTGAAAATTGATTTAGGAATTTATGAAGAGAGTGGAGGCCATGAGAGGATTGATTTTGCCATAGTTTAGTTGTAGGATAGATTAATGAGGATTTAGGGTAGGTTAGGGTCTTATTTATAGATTAGGCTAGTGATTTAGACCATAGGATTAAACCCTAGTTCTCATCTCAGCCCTCCAAATCGAATCTGGCCCTCTAGCTCAACACATTCTCAAGATGGTGCACCAGGCAGGACTGGGCATCTGAGCCAAGTCGACAGCCAAGTCGACAGGGTTGTCGACCTGGTCAGACCCAGTCGACTCCCAAGTCGACAGGGCTGTCGACTTGGGTACTGTGGCGGGAATTTTCCCGCCTTGGCCCAACTGGCCCAATTTCCAAGCTTAGATTTGAATTTGAAAATCTGTTTTTATTTAGAAATTTTCTGAAAACTTTGTTGGGCCTTAATCGGGTCATACGGACTCCGATTTTCGAAAACTCGGGCTCTATTTCGCATATTTTTCCGAGACGAACGCAATGGCATAGCCCGTTTCCCTTGATTCAGATTTTATTATTTAATTCTGCCTTGTTTTGTGTTATATCTTGTTATTAAAATACGGGTTATTACATTCTCCCCTCCTTAAAGGATTTCGTCCCCGAAATCTCTAAGTTAGGAAGAACGTGTCCTACCATCCATCATCCATCTACTCACCACATCATCCACGAGTAACCATTGTCCTTAACAATTTCTAAATGCTGTATGATCATATGCAAAGGTGTGTGTATATGTACTTATCTAATGCAAAAATCAGGCGGTTACTGATTCAGTACACCTCCTTAATGCGAAGTATGCTAGTGAAATGCGTCCATATGTATGCAAATTCCTAGCCTAATTTTATAATTTCTACATGAGTGCACATAACATTCATCCATATGCAACATCCATGAGATAGCACAACAAGTTTCAGCCATGAATAAGTATAAACACTCATGCATATGCAATATGAAGGTGTGTGAGCCGATCTTAGTGCCTAATGTGTATCATGCATCCACGAGTATCCACTTGCAAACACTTGCAACCACTTGCAACCATCAAGCATAACATGTTTCAAATACATGTTTCATCCAAGGGGTTTCTACCTAAGGTTCTCATGACGAAGTTACAAGATAAACAGGATAAACATGGATAGCAAAAGAAAGATATGCTAAAGAGGAAAAGAGATCGAGAATGTACCCTCAAAAAGGAATGGATAAAGCCCAAGCATCTTCTCCTCTGTCTCCCAAGTTGCATCCTCTTCGGCTTCACTCCACTGAACTTTCACCAATTTGACCTCTCGATTCCTTAGCTTTCTGATCTCCGTTCCCAAGATACGAATCGGAGCTCTCCTCAAGGTTGCCTCTTTCTCTACTTCCACGTCTTCAAGAATGCTAGGTTCAACCACCTCAGCGGACTCATATAGGCACTTTCGGAGATGCGAGACATGAAAGACATTATGCACTCCGGACAGCTTCTCGGGCAATTGCACTTTATAAGCCATCTTCCCAATTCTCTCTATGATAGGGAAGGGTCCTACGAATCTGGGTGCCAGCTTCCCAATTGCTCCGAAGCGAACCACATTACGCAAAGGAGAAACCTTCACGAAAACCATGTCTCCAATTTCGAACTCCAAATCTGTCCTTTGCTTATCAGCATAGGATTTCTGTCTATCTTGGGCCGCTTTCATCCGTCTTCTCACCAATTCAACTTTCTCAGATGTGTCTCGTATCATATCGGGCCTAAGTACAAGCTTATCTGTTGTCTCCCACCAACAAGATGGTGACCTACACGGCCTCCCATATAAAGCTTCAAATGGTGCCATCCCTATGCTAGCTTGATGGCTATTGTTGTAAGCAAACTCCACAAGTGAAAGGTGGTCTTCCCAAGTACCACCAAAATCAAGAACACAAAGCCTTAGAAGGTCTTCTAGCACTCTATTCACCCTTTCGGTTTGGCCAT
Organism: Allium sativum; assembly: GCA_030737875.1. Taxonomy (NCBI): domain Eukaryota; kingdom Viridiplantae; phylum Streptophyta; class Magnoliopsida; order Asparagales; family Amaryllidaceae; genus Allium; species Allium sativum. The sequence goes on along the minus strand of CM060920.1, from coordinate 323,313,102 downwards.
CCGTCTGGGGTGATAGGCTATACTCAGATTCAATTGCGTACCTATTGCTTCCTGCAAACTATTCCAGAATTGGCTAGTGAAGATTGGGTCACGATCACTGACTATGCTAGAAGGAACCCCATGCAATCTCACTATTTCTCGAAGGTAAACAGATGCCAGCCATGATGCAGTCCTTTTGCTCTTTACTGGGATAAAGTGAGCACTCTTCGTAAGTCGATCAACGATGACCCATATGCTCGAATTCCCTTTTCTTGATCTAGGCAATCCATCCACAAAGTCCATAGAGATGCTCTCCCACTTCCATTGCGGGACCTCCAATGGATGTAATAGCCCACCTGGTTTCTTCGACTCAGCTTTCACTTGTTGGCACATCATGCACTTTGAAACATAGTCTGCCACATCCTTCTTCATTCCAGGCCAAAAGAAAATGCGCTTCATATCCCTATACATCTTATCTCCACCAGGATGTATAGTCATCTTTGAGTGATGTGCTTCTTCGAGAACTTTATGCACCAAGTCTCCCACTTGTGGAATGCAGAGTCTTCCATCACGCCTTAGCCAACCCTTGGCATCAATAGTATATCTAGCAAGGTGACTAGACGTCTTACCACGAATCAACCTATCCATGATCTCCACTATCTGTGGGTCTTCCTTCTGCGAAGTCCCTACTTGATCAAGAAGTGTGGGTCTAAGCTCGAGAGATGCTAACGATCCTGTCATCGACTCAACTGCTGTCGTGAAATCAAAGGTTGCCAGGAACTCTAGGCTCTTCATCTCAACAAACAAGGGACTCAAAGCCAACCTTTTTCTGCTTAGTGCATCAGCCACAACATTACCCTTGCCAGGGGTATAAGCTATCTCGAAGTCATAAGATGCCAAGAATTCCATCCACCTTTGCTGCCTAAGATTCAGATCTTTCTGCGAGAAGAGAAACTTGAGTGATTTGTGATCAGTGTACAACTCAAACCTTTCGCCTAAAAGATAGTGGCGCCAGGACTTGAGTGCAAAGACAATCGCCGCTAACTCCAAGTCATGAGTGGGATAGTTCTTCTCATGAACTTTAAGTTGCCTACCTCCATAACATATCACTCTTCCTACCTGCATTAGAACAGCGCCTAACCCTGTGCCACATGCATCGGTATACACGGTAAACATCTTACCGCCATCGGGTAATGCCAAAACTGGAGCTGTGGTAAGGGCCCCCTTGAGCCTTTGAAAAGCAAGCTCACACTCTAAGTCCCATGCAAAGACTAAGTTCTTCTTCGTCAATCTAGTGAGAGGGGCCGAAATATTAGCGAAGTCTCTAATGAACTTCCTATAGTAGCCTGCCAGACCGAGAAAGCTTCGCACTTCGGTTGCATTCTTAGGAGTCTTCCAGTCTTGAACTGCAACCACTTTCGCGGGATCCACAGCTATACCCTGCTTAGAAACTATATGCCCAAGAAATCGGACTTCTTTTCTCCAAAAGTGGCATTTGGAGAACTTGGCTTTCAACTGATGGGCTCTAAGCGTATCCATCACCTCCTTGAGGTGTCTAGCATGTTCTTCCTCGTCTTTTGAAAAGATCAGGATATCATCCACGAAGACAACAACAAACTTGTTAAGGAACTCCCTGAACACCCTACTCATCAAATCTACGAAGTAGGCTGGTGCATTAGTCAAGCCGAATGGCATGACAAGCCATTCAAAGAATCCGTCTGGAGTCCTAAATGCAGTCTTATCAATGCTGTCTTCGGCCACTCTAAGCTGATGAAATCCGGTGGCTAAATCAAGCTGAGAGAAAACAGAAGCACCAACAAGCTGGTCGAAGAGGTCATCTATCCTCGGTAATGGATGCCTATTCTTCTTGGTCAGCTTGTTCAGCTCTCGATAATCAACACATAGACGAAGCGAGCCATCCGCCTTAGTAGCGAACACCACAGGAGCACCCCATTTGGAAATGCTTCGCCTAATAAAATTCTTCTCAAGAAGCTCCTTGATTTGCTTACTGAGCTCTCTCCTTTCCCGCGGGGCCATGTGCCTAACTGGTAAGGAGACTGGCTTAGCATTATCAACCAGATAAATGCGGAAATCTATCTCTCGCTTAGGGGGGTAACCCCTTAACTTCTTCAAAAACATCAGGGTATTCTCGAACCACCCTTACAGATTGCAGATCATCGATAGACGAGTCAAGAGATTCAAGATAACATAGCATGACGGGATCTAGCGGGTTGAAAGAAATCTCTAGGGTATTACCAAGGCGAGTCATGAGTCTCACCACCCTATGCTCACAATCGAGAATGGCTCCATAGCGGGACAACCAATCCATGCCCAAGATCAATCCGTATCCCGTGAACCCGAGAACATAAGCATCACACGAGAATTCTACGGTCAAGATAGAAATCCTCAAATCCATACAGATCATAGACAAATGGGCTGAACCCCCAATCGGATTTGAAACACTAACGGGATCCTCAACAAGATTAGTACTTAGGTGCAAACTTCCAACAACATCAGAGGAAATAAAGGTATGTGATGCGCCAGAATCAAACAAAGTGCGAACAGGAAAACCAGAAATATAAACAAGACTTTCCACAGAAATAGTACCTCGGTCCTGAACTGGAGCGGTGTTGAGAGCATGCACTTGCCCTCCAGATGAACCTGCGCGCTGAGTTTGTCCATGCCCCTGCTTCTTAGGGCAATCCTTGCTAAAATGTCCCGTCTCTCCACAATGAAAGCATCCATCCAATTTCATTTTCTTCTTCCTACAGTCCTTGGCTACATGCCCAACAATCCCACAGAAGTGGCACTTTCTTGTGTCCTTTGCCTTGTTCTTGTTGCCCTTGTTGTTCTTGTTGTTCTTGTTGTTCTGATTACTCTGATTCCCTCCCCACTTGGAGTCTGTCTTCTTAGGCTGAGTTTCATTGGGCTTGACTTCCTTCTTCCCATTCTTATCCTCTCCCTGCAGTAATGCCATGTCTACCAGGCTCTCGAAAGTGGCCCCCATGGGTATGTGTGACATAGCTAGACCTTGTAATGGCTCATTTAACCCTCGTGCAAAACGTAGAGCCTTCTTCTCGGGAGTATTGACCATGTCCAAACCGAATCGGGCAAGCTGGTTGAACTTATTCACATACTCTCTCACTGTCATGTCTCCTTGCTTCAAAGCTATGAACTTCTCTAGTTGCAAATTTGCCTCTGCAGATGATAGAAACTTAAGCCCAAACCTTGCCCTAAAGTCGGCCCAGGTTTCTACGGGCCTTGTAGCATTGGTGACCTCCCACCAATAAGAAGCTTCCTCCTTTAGTAGCCAAACCGCCAACAGAACCTTTCTATGGTCCTCTATATCAAAGATGGCAAAAAGATCTTCGGTCTCCTTCAACCAATTTCTTGCTTCCACGAAAGTCTCTGTCCCAATAAAATTTTTGCCACCCATGGCCTTGAAGACCTTGCAAACCTTGGCGAAATCGGCTTGTGGTTGCTGAGGAGGAGGAGGAGGAGGAGGTGGAACCTCAGTGATAGTGGGAGTGGTTGCTGGACCTGCATTATTGGCCCTAGCTTCCAAGTACCTCCGGAACCATCCGGGAATGGTGACTCCCTCAGGAAGATTGAGATCGGCCATGCTGAAAAAGGAAAAGATAGATTTAGAACGAGGAAACGAAGGATAGTGCTTATGGCTCTTGGGGGATAGCCTTTCAAAATAAACTAGACTTTTCTTTGGAAAATACTTAATTGGTTTTGAAAATAGCTTTTAAAAGTAACTTTAAAACCCTTTTTGCTCCAATCTCGTAAACCTTAGGCTCTGATACCAAATGTAACACCCCACCTCCGCCAGTGCCACTCTTGCAAGGACACTGACTTGGGAGGGGCGTTTAAATAAGGTAATCATGCATGCAGATATCACAAGACAGAACATATAAGTAAAAACAGAGTAAGTATAGCAGCGGATAAAAGCTAGCATATCAAAACCATAGGTTAAGTTACAACACAGTACTTAATTATTTTCCATAAACAAAGTCTAGAAACATAAAACTTGTAACTGAAAAGGAAAACATGAAGTAGCTATCCCCAAGTAGAAAACCATAGCAAGCTCAAGTCCGAAGCATACATGAGCTATTCAAGAAAAGCAGCTAAGATCCAAGCTAAGTGCTGGTATTCCCGCCCTGTAAACCTGGGGGGGGGGGGAACGAAAGAAAAGAGGCGAAAGAAAACGGGTCAGTCAAAAGACTGGTAAGTCCTATCTACAATTGTACAACAACTAATAAAGTTAACAGTATATATAAACAAGGATGAGTCATAGGATGATAACTGGCATGGTAAGAAGTCAACAAGATAGATCAAATGTGGTACCGCATAAACAAGATTGAGGTTTGCACCAAGTGTACTAGTATCACAAGTCGTGTCAAGTGTAAACAAGAGGTGATCCCCAGGCCCAAGTTTGGCCCACCATCATGAATGACCTAAATCAAGGTCCAACTAGCACGGTCTAGTCGATCGGCTCCCTACAGCCTAACTCGTCAAGTGTCGGTGTCATACGGCCCAACTACGAAGTGTAGCTAAACTGTACTAGGTCCACCCTAAGGTGTATCAAGTCCTAGGGTGTCAACCCCTGACACAAACCAAGCACGCACAGTTTAAACCTACTGGTGCCCGTGCCTTCTTTTTCAACTCCGGACCATGTGCACGACCATGGCCCGCCTGAACCTACACCGGCGCACCTACACAGCCGTCGTTTTGGTCGCTTACATGTCATCCCAGTAATCGTGCCCCACCCTAGCCTAGTCCCTAGGGTATCATGATACATCCAAGAGGGTTACTGGTGCAAAGGACCACGTAACTAGGGTTTCCTTAATGGGTTAATCGTGGTTAACCCAACTCATCTAAGTACCAAGTTGGTTAAGTGTACCCAAGGTTCATGACTTAACCCTACCAACCCACCGTGTTTAATTGGTTAAGTATTCAAGCGGTCCATGAATTAACCCTACCATGTGGCATTAATTAATTTAATGCACCCAACCTCTCACATTAGACCTTGTTGTGGTTACTAGTTAGGCCGGGCGGGTCCGGGTAGGTTTACACCACAACTTAGTCTAACCTCGGGTCTCACGTGCAACATGACCGACTACTCACATTGGGTCCTATTGCTTGTAGCCACTAGTTAAGCCGGTCGGTTCCGGGTAGGTTTATGCTACAAGCTCAACCCAACCTCGAGTTGGCCATTCTCATGTTTTCTAAGTGTCATGTCCATCACATTACAAGTTTTCAAGCAATTGGGTAGACCTAACTTAATAGGTAAATTCCCAATGGGTAGACCTAACTTAATAGGTAAATTCCCAAGCTTATGTTTTTATGTCTTTTAAGTTTACCCAATCCCAAACGCAATCCCATCGCTTACATATCGCAATAGCGCATAAAGGATAGAAAGAGGGAACTTGGCATAATCGTGACATAGAGGGGTTGGAGCCACAAGTTAAACATGGTGGCATGAGACAAAGATGTGATCATAAACTTGCATATCATGTTATCAACTTACAAAATATTCATAAGCATGCATAACATCATTTTAACTTGCATAGTGTTCATATGCATGCATAACATGGTTTCAACTTGCATAAGGTTCATATGCATGCCTAACATGGTTTCAACTTGCATAAGGTTCCTATGCATGCATAACATCAAACTTGGCAAATAGGTGGAACATGGCCATAGATAGCATGAGATAAGGGCTAGTAACATGCATATAACATTATATGCATGTTAATGCAAGGGTTATGAGAGTTTCAAAGTTGCATTATGCAACATTTCCAACCAAAGATCATATCTTTCTATGCATAAAGCCAAGGTAATGACTTTACTAACATGCATAGAGAAATCTTATGCATAAAATCATAAGATCAAAGCACATATCATGATTAACCCCAAACTCAAACTTGAAACATAACATATTAACTTCGTAGTTAAAATACAAGAGTAGAAATAGGCTTACAATGCTATGAAGACTCAAATGAGTATAGCAAATGTAAGAAACCCCTTATGCAACTAATTAAAACCCCAAAATGCAAGCAAACTTGATCAAGACTCCTCCTTTATGATGTCAATAGAGAAACAAGACTTTAATGCAAGCTAAAGAGGATCATACAAGCCTAAATACACTTGTATGCATGGGAATCTCTTGAAAATTGATTTAGGAATTTATGAAGAGAGTGGAGGCCATGAGAGGATTGATTTTGCCATAGTTTAGTTGTAGGATAGATTAATGAGGATTTAGGGTAGGTTAGGGTCTTATTTATAGATTAGGCTAGTGATTTAGACCATAGGATTAAACCCTAGTTCTCATCTCAGCCCTCCAAATCGAATCTGGCCCTCTAGCTCAACACATTCTCAAGATGGTGCACCAGGCAGGACTGGGCGTCTGAGCCAAGTCGACAGCCAAGTCGACAGGGCTGTCGACCTGGTCAGACCCAGTCGACTCCCAAGTCGACAGGGCTGTCGACTTGGGTACTGTGGCGGGAATTTTCCCGCCTTGGCCCAACTGGCCCAATTTCCAAGCTTAGATTTGAATTTGAAAATCTGTTTTTATTTAGAAATTTTCTGAAAACTTTGTTGGGCCTTAATCGGGTCATACGGACTCCGATTTTCGAAAACTCGGGCTCTATTTCGCATATTTTTCCGAGACGAACGCAATGGCATAGCCCGTTTCCCTTGATTCAGATTTTATTATTTAATTCTGCCTTGTTTTGTGTTATATCTTGTTATTAAAATACGGGTTATTACAAAAACATTTTTGGGCAGAAGTTGTTGCAACTGCGTGTTATGTTTTGAATCGTGTATCTATTCGACCTCTGACCAAAAATACATCCTATGAGCTATTTAATCAAAGAAAACCAAATATCTCATATTTTAAAGTTTTTGGTTCTAAATGCTTTATTTTAAATACGAAAGACCTTCTTGGAAAATTTGATTCCAAATCCGATGAAGGTATATTTGTCGGATACTCGGAACGAAGCAAGGCCTATCGTATATTTAACAAGAGAACTAAAACTATTGAAGAATCACTTCATGTTTCTTTTGATGAATTCTTTAAATCATCTCATATCGTTTCAGATGACGAAGAAACCATAGTCACTGATAATCTTGTCATCACAAATAACGACTCTGACTCAGAAATTGTTGACGATATCCCTCAACCTACTGTGATACCTTCTCCACCAAGATTTAGATCTCCTCCGAGAATTCTAAGAGATCATCCAGTTCAAAATGTTATTGGAGAAGTAACGTCACAAATTAGAACAAGAAGTCAACTAAATCAAATGGGTCATGTCGCATTCCTTTCAAATATCGAACCTAAGAATCCTAAAGAAGCTGCTACTGATGATTACTGGATCATTTCCATGCAAGAAGAACTAAATCAGTTCGAGCGCAATGATGTCTGGGAACTTGTTCAAAGACCGACTGATCAGTCAGTCATTGGTACGAAATGGGTCTATAAAAATAAGGCTGACGAACAAGGAAATATAACCATAAATAAAGCAAGATTAGTAGCACAAGGATATAATCAGGAAGAAGGTATCGATTATGAAGAAACCTTTGCTCCCGTAGCTCGATTAGAAGCTATTCGAATTTTACTGTCCTTTGCTTGTCATCATGATTTTAAACTTTATCAAATGGATGTCAAAAGTGCATTTTTAAATGGATTTATCAAAGGGAATGTATATGTCGAACAACCTCCTTTGTTCGTACATGAGAAATATCCTGATCACGTATATAAACTTAAGAAAGCTTTATATGGATTGAAACAAGCACCTCGTGCTTGGTATGAACGATTAAGAAGCTATCTTATCGATTATGGATTTCAAATTGGTAAAGTTGATCAGACTCTATTCATTAAACATTCTCAAAAAGATATATTAGTTATCCAAATATATGTAGATTACATTATCTTTGGTTCAACAAACGACGAACTTTGCAAAGAGTTTGCAAATATTATGACCAAAGAATTTGAAATGTCTCATATGGGAGAACTATCATATTTCCTTGGTCTTCAAATCAAACAACTTTCTAACAGTATTTTTATTAGTCAAGAAAAATACTGTGGAAACTTAGTCAAACGCTTCGGTTTAGAAAATACCTCTGGTAAACCAACTCCTATGAGTACGACCACACATCTTGAAAAAGATGAACATGGTAAGAATGTTGACCAGAAGTTATATAGAAGCATGATTGGTTCTCTCCTGTATCTTACCGCAAGTCTTCCTGATATTATGATGATATCTTAATAACACCAAAGACTTTGGTCTTTTCTACCCGAAATATTGTCCATTTGAATTAGTATCGTATAGCGATGCTGATTTCGGTGGCTCTCGCACGGATAGAAAGAGTACAAGTGGTACGTGCCATTTTATTGGAAAATCACTTGTCTCTTGGTTTAGTAAGAAACAAAATTTCGTTTCACTCTCAACATGTGAAGCTGAATACATATCAGCTGCTCTAGCTTGTACTCAAGTTTTATATATGCAACAATCACTTCGAGATTTCGATATTCATTTATCAAAGTCCATCATATATTGTGATAACACAAGCGCAATCAATTTATCAAAAAACCCAGTTAATCATTCCCGAACAAAGCACATTGATATTCGACATCATTTCTTAAGAGATAATATTGAAAAAGGAACAATGTGTCTCGAATATGTCCAGACTGACAACCAATTAGCAGACATTTTTACTAAGCCTCTACTCGAATCTAGTTTTATCTCTTTACGTAGGGAGCTCGGCTTGATTTCTAGAAACGAACTTGGTGTATAATGTATATATATATATATATATATATATATATACTATTGAGTTCTTCTCTAGCCGGTACATTCATTTGTTTTTTAACTTAGCTAATTAATAGTCTTTTACTATTATTAGCAATTCATTTTGAGCTTTACAAACTTTGAGTGGTTCATATTCTCTGAATGCTTTCCATCCATTACTTCCTACTTCGTAAAAGCTATAAATACATACTCCTTATTGTTTTCTGCATCACTTTCTTAGTGTCTAGTTTTAACATTCATACACAAATCCATATACTCTTATGGCACACATATGTGATGAATGTGCTCAACGGTCTCACATCTCGGTCACTAGCTCCGAACCAGAGGAGTACTACTCTCCGGAAACACCGAAGAGCAGACCGGAATGTTCGCATATACCTAGACATACACCCAAACCCAAACGAGCTAAGAAAGCACTATTTTATTTTCCGGGTACGAGAGAGAAGATCAATGAAATTCATCACTACCAGATACATCAGTTGGATCTCCAGCGTCAACTGCATTATGAACAAAAACTCACATCTGATCGTTTAACTCTCTTAGAACGAATAACGTCATTTTTCTGTAGCATGGATAGACATGGGGTACACGAACCAATACCAATGCCACACCCTCCGTCTACATCTCGAAGTCCTAACTCATGGGACCGTAATTATGCGAGAAATGAAGGATCAAGAGAAAATTGGTCGCCATGGACGTCGAGAGTTTCGAATATTCATGAAATATCCGAAGACAAGTCATCTACCTTTCATTAAGTTATGTTTTCGTATTGCAAAATAATTTTTTATTGTTGTATTTGTTTTCACGTTCTTCATTCGAATTCATTTTGAGTTAGAATAAATTTCATGTTATATGATGGTATATAATCTTTTCAAGCCAGAAAAACAGTTTTCAAGCAGAACGGTCGACCGTATTTTTGGACCAGTCGACCGTTTTTATCTCTGGAAATGATCATATACTTGAAACGGTCGACCGTCTAAAAAAATATCAGTCGACCGTTCAACTCTATGGAAATTTTTTATCTCAAATGCTTACCAGTCGACCGTTTTACCCAGTAACCAGTCGACTGGTCCATAAAAACCGGTCGATCGGTCACGTGTTTTCCAGAATTTTTGCCCCCAATCGATTCGTCGATTCATCTCCTATACATCCCTTCACTTTGTTTTTATACTTCCCTCTTCTCAAACTCTTAGAAATCCAAAAATTCCTTTTTAATTTCTTCAAATTCAATGGCACATCCTCAGAAGAAACAAAAGAAATCATCCTCCACTTCTCTCCAACCAATAGATTCCAACATAAAACAATGGCTCATGGATCCTATTGCTGTGAGACAATGGAATGCCATGAAGGATTTCACAATCCATGAAGGTTCTTTCATAAATCTCAATGCTTTTATCCTATATGATGTTGAAGAACAATTGGTTAAGGCTCGTATAAAATCTCTACTTACTTTTGATAAGAAAAATGTAGAAATTAATCATATTATGATTAAATTGTTCTATGCCAACCTTAACCTACAAAAATTCAAGCCAGAAAATGCAGCGAATTGCCTTTGGTCCGTAGTTTGTGGTCATCGTATTTTCATTTCGAAGGAACGAATGGCTATGGTACTCGGTTCACCTAATAGCTGAAGAGAATTTTCTTTTGACTTTAGCACCGTTCATACTCGTGATAGAATTTGTCATCAGTTCATCGAGGATCATAAAATTAGTACCAAGGCGATTAACTTGCGTCCTACGGCTCGTGTTATTCATCATACCCTCATCCATTCTTTATTGCCGAGGGTTGGAAACTTTGATGCCGTTTACAAAGAAAATTTCAAGGCTTTGTATGCAATTTATGGAGATATTGAAATAAATTGGATAAACATGATCTTCGACGAGATTTTGCTTGTTAATGATCGCAAAAGGCCACATATATTTTACAATGAATATGTAATGCGGCTTTTAATCGATTGTGGAGTCCCGTCTTGTGATTCTAAAATCTCCAAGCCAAAGTGCATCGACAAAGCAACCCGAAAAAGGATGAAGCTCCCTGACCCTTGTATTAATATCATTCCATTTGATCAATACCGACAACAAGGTCCTTCAGAAACCGCTCCTCCTACTATTCCCAAGCCTAAACCGGAGGAAGTTAAACTCCTTGAACCCTCTTCGTCAACTAAGGACACACTTGCACAAATTGCACGAAACCAATTTCTTTTAGAAGCTAGACTTAAACGAACCGACACCAAACTCGACCGTTTAGACACAAAGCTTGATAAACGGTTCTCCAAGCTTAAGTCTTTCTTCGTTACTATTTGGGAAGCAATTTCATGTGTATCGACCTCTTCTTCCACTCAAATACAAGATCCGGGAAAACGACCCATGCCTCCAACATTTACATGGTCATCATCTGAGGAAGGCGCAAGTTCAAGAACTAATACTGGACGTGGTCGTGGATCTCACGAGACCGAGGAGGAAGAAGATGACGACGACAACGAAGAAGACGTTCAAGATGAAGGAGACAAGGAAGGTGGTGGAAGGATAGTGATTCATTCTGAATCTACGAAATCCGATTCTTCATCGTACTAGTTTGTAATCATTCATATATGCTTTATGTTTTATTTTGCAAAAACTTAAATGGCACTTGTATGTAAATAGTATCGTATTTATTTTGGGTGTGTACGTCTTAAAACATTTGGTACTTGACTTGCTTTTGGTATGCTTGGGTTGTATAATATGCTACTATGTTAAATGCTTATCGTGTTGTTTATAACTTGTGTAATCTCTACTCCTTTTTGTCGATGACAAAGGGGGAGAAAAATGTTACTAACATTGTGTTTTGCAGATATTTCTTAAGTATGTATTTCAGGGGGAGTATACATTTGGGGGGAGTAATAAATTCTTTCATATCTATATTGTCATCAATCAAAAAGGGGGAGAATGTTGAGTCAAGGAATTCAAGGTGTTTTGATCAATGACAAGGAGAAATTCAAGATCGACAAAAAGAAGATATTCGATGGTATAGGTTGATTATTTAGAGTATGAGGGTAGTTAAATATGTTAAAATCTATCCTCAAATAATCATATTCCTATATGGTTTGAATATATATATGTTTATACATGTATGCACATTCATTGTGCATACTAACAGATCGACCGGTTCATATATGGGCGGTCGACCGTTTCTGTGCAAAATGTACAATGAACGTGCACACAGATATATAATGTACATATATTCAAACACCAGTCTACTGGTCATTTTTTACCAGTCGACTGGTCTATGAACTGAAGCCATCTTTTCGAATAGACACCCTATTTCATCAATGGTTATGATTCTTTCTCTTGGCCAAAAATCATCTCTTTTCATGGTTTCTCTTCACCAATGATTACATCTCTCCATCCTCTATAAAAGCATCATGAAATCATCATTTTTGAAATAACAATTCTTTCTATTCTTGCTATCTAAGTGCTGATTTCATTCTTACTCTTTAAAGCATTCAAAAGCTCACCATTCTCATATATCGTTATTTGAATCCTTGAATCTATATATTATTCTTGAGATTCAAACAACGATATCATCTTCCAAATCTTCATAATATCAAAATCATATTTGAGGATCAGATTATAGGAAGGTTGTACAAGAGTTGACAAATCCGTGTTGTTAAGAACACACATTGTCAAACTAAAAGTTCATATCTTGTTTGAAGTCCTCGGTGTTGTAAGAGGCGAGTTGTGAAGTCCTCATGTTGATAGAGGCATGAAATCCCGTTCGGCTGCTCGGGTGTTGTGAACCTGTTTTCCTTAGGGTTAAGTGAGGATAGTGTTTAGTGAAATTCCAGATAGGAGATCTGGGACTGGACGTAGGACGGTGCTCCGAACCAGTATAAAAATCCCTGGTGTGATTTTTCTATTACTGCATTTACTTATCTGCGATATTGCTACTGTGAGATCTTTCTTAATATATATCATATATTCCGCATATCCATATTACAGATCCTGCCTAAAGTCATCTATCGACACTTTCATAGGATACTACTGATCCTATCTCTAATGAGTATTCTTTTATAGGATATTCCTAATCCTACCTCTGATGAGTCTTTCGTTCAGTTCCAACGAGTTGTACCCCAAAGATTTGAGCTAAACAGAGCTTTGATACCAACTGTAACGACTAGCAGGCAGTGGGTTAACCTCCCACCGTGACATATAGATGATCCCCTAGGAACCTTGTTTTACGACCAGCCTCTCGACTGCAATAACCAACCCTAATAAATAAGGGACATGTAGGTGTAAGAGCCCACTGTTCGCCACCAAACAACATGGTGAGAATCCCCTATCATGCGTAACCAGCTCCATAGCCAGCAACAAGGACTGGTATGAGAAATCTTACTTAACCTATTTAATACTAGGGCCAATCACAGGACCACGCCGCTAACGCGGAACGGGTTTACTCCATTGGATTGCCAGTGCATAAAATAAAGTAAATCGTTAAACAACGTAATGTTTTTTAGAAAAATGAAACCATTATAAGACTCAAGTCCCATCACACAATGCAATGCAAACCAGAGGATAGAATTTTACCTTATAATGGTCAAAAATGCTTGATACGATGAAACGGGTTTGATATTATTAGTGGTGTATATATGTTTCAAAAATATTTAAATCATAATGTATCAATCATAGACGACATAACTACATATACTATGTCGCCATACTAGTTCTACAATCAAAATCGTATGGTGTCGTATTGAAAGTTGGATTTCCATCATGAACTAAGGCAAAAGATAGTCCTTACCGAATTCGAGACAATCTAGCCTATGTCTCAGGCTCAGCTGCAACTGCACCTTGGATCTTCTGGGTCGGTCCACAAATAATGTTAGTGGATTAATAATGCCTGAACAATATGTTTCCCCGCCCTATGGGGCGTAAATAAAGCCACTAGGGACTCAAATAACTGAGGCGCCTCATTCCATCATCCACATAAGTAACAATGCCCGAGCGTGTAAAACCCTGACACCACTTCTAGCTAGAAAGAAACGTATGTCCTCCCTGCAGTCCTTACTCCCATTTCTAGTTCATACCGTAGTGTAAGTGTAATGACCCGGATATTTCGTCGGTAAATTTAGAATATTTAATGAGGTTTGAATATTTAAATAAAAATATAAAAGAAATTTCATATTTGATTATCGATTTAAAAGCCGAAATATGATTTACTTTGAATTTATAAAATTTTCGAAATACGAAGTTAATTGAATTCAATAGTTCAGACTATACTGAAATTGATTCAGATAATCAATAGAAATTCAAAACTGAATAATAACGATAATATTTATTTATTTTCGAGGAGAATAAATTGTCTGAAATTAATTTATATTGATTTAAATTAATATCTCCTTCAGATGATCGAATTGGACTTCGTGACCTATCCCAGTGGGTATGGAATAGGGGTATTACCCTAGGATTGACAGTTGTTGGGTTCAGGAAGGAGTTCGAAAACCGTGGGATAATTTAATTATAAAGGTTAATTAAAAACTAAACTAAAATAAACAAATTAATTAAGTGGCTATCCTTCCTCCAACTAAACTTATACCGTGGATCCTTTTCTTCCTCAAAATATAACAAAGCTGTGTATTTCTTTTTACCACAAACCGTGCTTCTTCCATGTCCACAAACAAAACAACTCGTGGCTCCTTGTTTTGCCATCCGTTCATGTATATAATCGCACTCCCGTTGTATATTTTTTTCATTTAGTTCTTCACAGAGAAAAGATCAAATCCTCCACTAATTTAACAAGTCGCGGCCCCTATTTTCTTAAATCCTTTAAAATGAAATCAAGAGCCTTAGAAATGGCCGCACTCCCTTAAACCAACTCGCGATGGAGGACAACGACTTACTAGAAGATCGACCTCGAGTTTGAGGTGCTCGCAAGGATACAACTAGGGTAGCGCTCGCAAGTTAAAGGGAAGGTCATCCGATTTGAAGGTAGCATGGATTTATGGATTTGCGATTTGGATTTCGTTGTCCTCACCGACGATGGGATTTGGGGTAACACTGGCAACTCGCGATTTAGGAAATCGATGGTGCAGATATATTATCAGTGACACAGAAGATGTATTAGAACTAAACGAGGTGCGATTTCTGAAGCTCGACATCTACGAGCATGGAATAGTGATTCGAGATGCTGAAGGATTCGAGCATCGATCTTCAGTTGGGGAACAGTTCGAACTAGGTAATTGTGCGTGGAGGAGTACACTGCGATGGCAGCAGAGGCCAACGCTGGACTGGATTGAAGTGTTGAGGTGAGGAGTGAAGATGTTAGACCGTTGGGTTGTGAGGAGCAGTTGATTCGAAGTTCGTCAGGGAAGAAAAAGAGTTAGCGGCCTAAATCAAGGATTAAAGGTAATTAATTTTATTTTTAATTTTATTTAATGACCATAAGCTTAATAAAAATAATAATTGCCTGTATAAAATTCATACGATATCAGATGCGAACGTCGTCGATTTGTTGAGCTCGTATAAACTTAAGCTTCGCAATGGAGTTCAGTTTGAATTTTGAAGTCTCTTAGGATTTTATTTAAAAGTCAGAATGAGCTGCCAATTAAAACCCTAGTGAGTAAAACCTCACTCACCCATTTAATTAGAATTATTTCTAGTTGTTAAAAATAATTACTATGCTTGTTTGAATGCTGTCTGATTGTTTAAAAATATATATTAGTTATTTAGGACTATTATATATATATTGGGTTGATTGATTGGTTGGATTCCCGCAGTCTCATTAGCGGATGCCCGCGGTACCATAGCGGATGATTACCCTATACGCCCCACGCTATGATAGTGGATGACCTTCATACCGCGATATCCTGCCTCGAAGCAGGATGGGTATTACTATATTGACTAACATCTGTGGATGCAGGAAAACAGGTTGGAGGAATCCAACTGGATTCCTCAAAAATATATTATCTGTTTGTTGTTTGTTTGATTTCATATATATTCCTATATGATGTGTTAAAAATCAAATGATTGAAAATTGGTTGATTTGATTGTTTAAAATATCCCTGGGGCTCGAATATTGATTTATAAAAATATCGGAAAGGGTATTTGATATTTTAAAAGGAAATTCTATTTTTATAAATAGAATTTGAATTTTTAAATAAAACTATAGAAAATATTAACTTGTTTGAAGGTATATAAAACAAGTAATCGAATTTATAAACGTTGTTTATAAATGAAAATATGGGTTTTGAATCGAATTTATAAACGTTGTTTATAAATGAAAATATGAGATTTGAATCGAATTTATAAATTTTGTTTATAAATGGAAAGGTGGGGTTTGAATTGAATTTATAAACGTTGTTTATAAATGGAAAGGTGGGATTTGAATTGAAGTTATAAACGTTGTTTATAAATAATGCAGAGAATTCGAATGGACTTTGAATATAGAATTCAAATAGACTTTGAATATAGAATTTGAATATAGAATTCAAATGGACTTTAACTATAGAATTTGAATAATAGAATTTAAATAGACTTTGACGATAGAATTTGAATATAGAGAATTCAAATAGACTTTGAATACAGAATTTGAATATAGAATTCAAATGGACTTTGAATATTGAAATTGAATATAGAATTCAAATGAACTTTAAACTATTGAATTTGAATATAGAATTCAAATGAACTTTAACTATAGAATTTGAATAACAGAATTCAAATGGACTTTAAACTATAGAATTTGAAAATAGAATTCAAAATGAAGTTTAAATAAAGAGAATTCAAATAGAATTGAATTGGAATTTGAATAGAGAAGTCGATAAGGAAACGAGAGTATGAGTATAATTAGAATTTGTTAATATGCAGTTAAAATATATTTGAACATGTCATGTTCAAATATGAAGGTGAAACAGACTGAAAGGTTAAGTAACAGATTTAATTAACAAATTGAGTTAAAACGATTGGTATAGTTAAAATAGACTGGACAGGTATAGACATACAGGAGACAGGTATGGAATAAAGTATAGAAGTGAAATAAATAGAATGCCCGACAAAAAGGTACGTATTCAATTTCCATATGAGATTTTATGCGCCGTATCGGCTAGCCGCTTGGCTTTTTCTTTTTCTTTTTGAGATAAGAAGGACCGGGAAAGCTATTTGAAATTTCCCGATGCTCCCGGTACAAAGGAGGTTATGGCGAATTTTTCCGGGAATTTAAGGAGATAGAATATTTTTAAGATAATTTGATAATTAGAAATCAACATATCAAATTATATAGAAGTCGATAAGAAAACGAACTTAGAAATAGAATAGTATAATTAAAAAGGGAAGTATAAGAATAAAATCTCGTAGAAATAGAAAGAGAAAATGTATATGTGTTTAAAGGTGAATAATCAGTTGTATGGTATTGATTTTTCGAGTAAGTAGTCTTGTCTGTTTTGACGTTAAATGTTATTCAGTCAAGGTCTGAGAGGTAATTATACCCCAACTTGGTTGATTTCATGATATACCAATAAGTAGCAAGATTCAGGCTTGAAGATCAATGTGGAATAAGAATTAGTTAAATACTGTATTTGGGTCGTCGTAACGATGTTTTACACAACATCTGTTTTAACCCAAATATGTGCAAAGCTTGGAAATAGAATAATGAATATTTCTAAAGCTAGAAAAATAAAAGAAGGCGATATATGGAAATGTTTTCCAAATAACATATAAGGCCAATATGGTTATTGAAAATAGTTGGTTAACAAATATTGATAAGAAATAGAGAAGAGATTTAATTAGTGGAATATTAATTAAAGGTTCGGTGATTGTTGGATGTTTGGATGAACACTTATTTTATTCGATAGTTAAATCATCGACTATCGAAACACTTGTTTTATTCGATAGTTAAATCATCGACTATCGAAACACTTGTTTTTATTCGATAGTTAAATCACAGACTATCGAAGTTTTGACCATCGTTATCAATATGGAGAGACCGGTTGGATTATTATCCGAAGAACCACTCCGTATCGGCAGTAGCGTGCGAATCTGATTATATAAAGATAATCGAAGACGGAGTAGAGTGCAAGGACTTTTTCTATTAATAGAAATAGTGCCTTCGGTTCATCCTGTTCCTGGGTGACTTGTATGGATGAATGTCTGACAGAGTATTTCCAGAGAGGTCACGTACATTGATTTCTTCAACCGTACCAAGAGTGGAAGCGGAGAAGGAAACTTCTTTTAGCTAACACGTAATGTACTGTTGAGGACGTCAATCGGTGATTTGATGGATTTGACGATGTGACATTCGAAGTGAATCTGGTGTGATGAGAAAGCGTAGCTTCTAGCCTCATCAACCGGTAAATGACAGAAATCGGGCAAGTAGCATGGCTATGTAGGCCGCACCTATTAGGGTGTATAATCACCTGATCTAGAGTTTCATTTACTTCTAAAAATCTATTGTCGATGCTGACCCATTCGGGAAACGGTTGCTGATCCCAATCGTTGGTGATATACATTCGATACACTCAAGCGAAATGAGTGGTCGGTCATGTGTGGATGAGTTGCAAGATGTTCTTGTTGAACTCGGTGTATTCTCCTCTAGAGATATACCAGCGGAAGGTGATTCCATACCTTGTCATGGTTGGAAATCCATTACCCAATACGTGCTTGCGGTTTTGATTGTATATATATGTGGAACGTGAGATGCAAGCGTTCCACTAGATTGTTATCTACTTGATTTAGACATTATTATAATATCAAAAGAGTTGGATAGAAAGATAAATCAAGTGTTTGGATTCTCATAAGGGAAAAACCCGTTCCGTGTTATACGGCGTGGTCTTATGAGATATCATTTAGTTTTCTGAAACTGTTTTAAACTGTTTACTCATACCAGTCCCATGACTGACCCGGAGTTTACTTTGTTGTTTTCCCTAAACTCTTGGGTGCCTAAATTTGTACGGGCAGTCAAGTAGTCGGGAATTTACAGATATACTGGAAGAGCTTGGAGCAGGAGGCTTCAGGATCATATAGCTATAGTTATTTCTGCTGTGTTGTAAGTGATGTACTTTAATATTGATGTATATTCAAGTACAGATGTATATTTCAAGTTATGTTATATATATTATATGTTATTCGTTCCGCTGTGAGATTCGTGTTACTCTGATGTTGTGTTCTTCTTCTTCTATTCTAAGTTTCTATCTTATCTATCCTCACCCTCTAACTTCTTTCTATTAATGGTTCGAATTTCCGTGATATTTGGGGTTGGACTTGTGTTTTTGGTCAGCTCAAATTGGTCCGGATTTTCGGGTCATTACAGTTGGTATCAGAGCTTAGGTTTAGCAAATACCTAGGCTGTGTGGAAATGTGCTCATTAGAGATAGGATCAGCAGTATCCTAGAATGAGTTGAGTGTATATATATACGAGAGAGCGTATTTGTTATTTGATATAAAAACTGTTTTATATTGTGTTGACTAGTCTGTTGAGTGGATTATAAATTTTGGTCGAATCGTGGGACGCCACGAAGTCGATAGGAATTTATAAACACTTGAACAGAAGATTGGACACGATATTGTTTTCAAATAGTTAAGTTGATTGTTAGGATTATAATCAAATTAGATTATAATAACAGAAATAGTTATATATAACCAATGGAATTTGTATATGAAATCAAATACAAATGAGATAAATTGAAATTGAATTCCAACCAGAATTCAGAATTTAAAATCCTGGGAGTTTGGAAAATATTTTTCTAAATGGATCTTTGAAAGAAATATAGCACTGAACTCATTCAGTAGCTGGGAAATAATTCTGATGATGGTCGCAACATCATCAGTGTTCATTTTCGAGTTTCTAAGTGATGAATTGCTGCCTTAGAAAAGTTTTGATGGAAATTTGTTTGAAAGAAACAAGTTGTTTGAAAATTCAGATGTTTTGAATTTGAGATAGATATAAATATATGTATATATTTATATGACTTCAACGGAATTTTGAAATGGGAATTGGAATATAGATTTCGAATAGAAGTAAAATAAAGGAATTTGAATATATATATATAATTCAAATAGAAGTGAAATAGAATTTGAATTCAAAGGAATTCAAATGAGTTTGAATAAAGAAAATTCAAATAGAAATTGTATAAGAAAAATCGAAATGGAATTTGAGTTCAAAGGAATTCAAATGGATTTGAATAAAGAAAAGTCAAATAGAGATTTGAATATTAGAATTCGAATGGAATTTGGTTTAATAGAATTTCAAAGAGAATATAAAGTGGAGGTTGAATATTAGAATTCAAGAAAATATAGAGTTTGGAATAGAATTTAAATTCAAAGGATTTCAAATAGATATTGAACAAAGGAATTTAAATAGAAATCGAATAAAGGATTTCAAATGGAATTTGAATAAGGGATTTGAAATGGGTTTTGAATAAAGGATTTCAAATAGGAATTGAAGATAAGAAATTCAAATAGGAATTGAAGATAAGAAATTCAAATAGAATCTGAAGATAAGGAAATTGAATTAGAATTTGAATCGAAGAAAATTCAAATAGAAATTGAATAGAAGGAAATTCAAATATAGAGTTTGAATAAAGAAATTCAAATGGAATTTGAATATTGTAGATGTAGAGGACTTGAATATTTGAAGAGAAATAGATCGGGAATATTATGTTGGAATGGATTGGATATATATTAAAAATATATCAGAATGGAGTTGAATTTATTTTAAACAAAGTTAGACGTTTATATTTATAAATATAATTAAAACGAGCTCGCCATAGCACGGCAGTTCGTAAATTGGCGACTCAAACTTCAATCGAGTATACAGGACTCAAATTAAGTCGGAATTCTTTGAAACAAGAATCATCGGGACCGGTTGAACGATAGTTTTCTAATAAAAGAGAAAAATCTAGATTTCGTCGTATAGATTTTGAGTTATGTCAAAATCAAATTTTTAGAAAAGCAGCGCCAGAACCATTATAAAACCATAACGGTTTAATTAAATAAACAGAAGGATTTTTAGGAAATAAAATCCGAATGGCCATGAGAAAAATATAGACTTGAGTTATAAAATGAATGTGAACTCAAGTGTAGTAGATAAAATGATTTGGGAAACAATGATCATATTTCTGATTATTGAATAGAATTAACTAAATTGGGGAATAATTAGTTAAAGGGAATTTGAATCGAAATTGGGTTTTTGATAAGTGAAAGAGATTGAGGATTTATATTCGAAATCGAATATATAACTCGAGTTGAAAATATAATTAGATTAGTTATAATTGAGTTGACATATATTTGAACTAGTTATATTCAAATAAAAATGGTGAAATAGGCAAAACGATTAATTAGCAACTAGTTAATGGGAATTTGAATGATTGAAAATTAAATTTAACTTAAGTAAGTTAAATGGATCGAAATGAATAAATTGAGTAAAATCAATGTGAATATGAATTGGGTGTGAATAAAGGAAAAAACCAAAAGAGTTAAAAAGTAATATATTTGTAACACAAATACAAAGGAAGTTATGTGCAAACAAATAGAAGGAGAAATATTTGTAAAAACATTTACAAATAGAATTTAAAAGGGAAATATTTGTAAAACATTTACAAATAGATTAAATGGAAATATTTATTTATAGTAAATAAATAGAATGTTATAAATGAGATATTTATTTGTTAAATAAATAGAAATAAACCAAAGGAATATTCAGAAGATGAATGGAAAATGGGAATCTGTTTTAATAGATAAATAGAAAGGATTAATTTATAAATCACAGTTTATAAATTAAATTAAATATTTATCATTGGATAAATGGAATATATAAGTCTGAACTTATATAGAGAGGAGATATTGGTTTTTAACATCGATAGTTTTAAATAGAAGAGGGGTACACAACACTTGTATAAGTGGAGTGACGATATTTAAGAGAACATTTCTAAAGTGAAGAACCGTTACTAAAAGTAAATCTTTATAAATGAATAAACGTTATCCAATAGGAGAAATCGATTAGAGTTAGAAATAATCGATTAGAGTTAGAATAAATCGATTAGAGTAAGAATTAACCAGTTAGAGTTAATCAGTTAGGGTTAATCCGCAGAGTTAATTGAACATTAGTTATTCAATTAAAAATTATCGAATATTTGTTATTCAAATAAAGAGTTAACCAGATAAAGTTATTGAACATAATTAATCGATTTAGAATTTAATTGAATG
Source organism: Allium sativum (assembly GCA_030737875.1). Taxonomy (NCBI): domain Eukaryota; kingdom Viridiplantae; phylum Streptophyta; class Magnoliopsida; order Asparagales; family Amaryllidaceae; genus Allium; species Allium sativum. The sequence continues at coordinate 323,291,135 of CM060920.1, read as the reverse complement.
ATAGTTATTCAATTAAAGTTGATCGAATATAGTACTGAGATAGAATTAGTCAAACATAGTTACTCAGGATAAGTTGCCATTTCGTACGACTGCTAGCGTAATTCGCAGGGCTGCAGATAGCCTAGGGCGGTCGGATGTTTCCTGGGGGAATCAGGCGTAACCATTGTGATCGCTGCGATCTAGAGTAAAGCGAATGGAGTTAAAGGAGTTAAATCGAATATTAGTTTATTTGAATAGAATTGAAGAAGTTATCGATTATTTGTTAATCGAAATGAGTTATCGATTATAGCTTAATCGAAAAGAGTTATCGATTAGTTTAATCGAAGTGAGTTATAGAATATTGGTTATTCGAAGGAGTTATCGAATTTAGTTATTCGATGGAGTTAATCGAAAGGAGTTAAATCCAATAGAGTTAATTGATAAAAGTAAATTGATAAGAGTAAATCGAATATAGTTATTCGAAGGGAGGAGTTATCGAATAGGGATTTATTCGACAGAGAGTTATGCAAGGAAGTTTTGAAATGTTGAATATCAACATAAATAAGTTCTGAAGGTTAATGGGTTTGTAGCACTTTTTCTACCTTAGCAATTTCGAGGACGAAATTATTTTATGTGGGGAAGAATGTAATGACCCGGATATTTCGTCGGTAAATTTAGAATATTTAATGAGGTTTGAATATTTAAATAAAAATATAAAAGAAATTTCATATTTGATTATCGATTTAAAAGCCGAAATATGATTTACTTTGAATTTATAAAATTTTCGAAATACGAAGTTAATTGAATTCAATAGTTCAGACTATACTGAAATTGATTCAGATAATCAATAGAAATTCAAAACTGAATAATAACGATAATATTTATTTATTTTCGAGGAGAATAAATTATCTGAAATTAATTTATATTGATTTAAATTAATATCTCCTTCAGATGATCGAATTGGACTTCGTGACCTATCCCAGTGGGTATGGAATAGGGGTATTACCCTAGGATTGACAGTTGTTGGGTTCAGGAAGGAGTTCGAAAACCGTGGGATAATTTAATTATAAAGGTTAATTAAAAACTAAACTAAAAATAAACAAATTAATTAATTGGCTATCCTTCCTCCAACTAAACTTATACCGTGGATCCTTTTCTTCCTCAAAATATAACAAAGCTGTGTATTTCTTTTTACCACAAACCGTGCTTCTTCCATGTCCACAAACAAAACAACTCGTGGCTCCTTGTTTTGCCATCCGTTCATGTATATAATCGCACTCCCGTTGTATATTTTTTTCATTTAGTTCTTCACAGATAAAAGATCGAATCCTCCACTAATTTAACAAGTCGCGGCCCCTATTTTCTTAAATCCTTTAAAATGAAATCAAGAGCCTTAGAAATGGCTGCACTCCCTAAAACCAACTCGCGATGGAGGACAACGACTTACTAGAAGATTGACCTCGAGTTTGAGGTGCTCGCAAGGATACAACTAGGGTAGCGCTCACAAGTTAAAGGGAAGGTCATCCGATTTGAAGGTAGCATGGATTTATGGATTCGCGATATGGATTTCGTTGTCCTCACTGACGATGGGATTTGGGGTAACACTAGCAACTCGCGATTTAGGAAATCGATGGTGCAGATATATTATCAGTGACGCAGAAGATGTATTAGAACTAAACGAGGTGCGATTTCTGAAGCTCGACATCTACGAGCATGGAATACAGATTCGAGATGCTGAAGGATTCGAGCATCGATCTTCAGTTGGGGAACAGTTCGAACTAGGTAATTGTGCGTGGAGGAGTACACTGCGATGGCAGCAGAGGCCAACGCTGGACTGGATTGAAGTGTTGAGGTGAGGAGTGAAGATGTTAGACCGTTGGGTTGTGAGGAGCAGTTGATTCGAAGTTCGTCAGGGAAGAAAAAGAGTTAGCGGCCTAAATCAAGGATTAAAGGTAATTAATTTTATTTTTAATTTTATTTAATGACCATAAGCTTAATAAAAATAATAATTGCCTGTATAAAATTCATACGATATCAGATGCGAACGTCGTCGATTTGTTGAGCTCGTATAAACTTAAGCTTCGCAATGGAGTTCAGTTTGAATTTTGAAGTCTCTTAGGATTTTATTTAAAGGTCAGAATGAGCTGCCAATTAAAACCCTGGTGAGTAAAACCTCACTCACCCATTTAATTAGAATTATTTCTAGTTGTTAAAAATAATTACTATGCTTGTTTGAATGTTGTCTGATTGTTTAAAAATATATATTAGTTATTTAGGACTATTATATATATATTGGGTTGATTGATTGGTTGGATTCCCGCAGTCTCATTAGCGGATGCCCGCGGTACCATAGCGGATGATTACCCTATACGCCCCACGCTATGATAGTGGATGACCTTCATACCGCGATATCCTGCCTCGAAGCAGGATGGGTATTACTATGTTGACTAACATCTGTGGATGCAGGAAAACAGGTTGGAGGAATCCAACTGGATTCCTCAAAAATATATTATCTGTTTGTTGTTTGTTTGATTTCATATATATTCCTATATGATGTGTTAAAAATCAAATGATTGAAAATTGGTTGATTTGATTGTTTAAAATATCCCTGGGGCTCGAATATTGATTTATAAAAATATCGGAAAGGGTATTTGATATTTTAAAAGGAAATTCTATTTTTATAAATAGAATTTGAATTTTTAAATAAAACTATAGAAAATATTAACTTGTTTGAAGGTATATAAAACAAGTAATCGAATTTATAAACGTTGTTTATAAATGAAAATATGGGTTTTGAATCGAATTTATAAACGTTGTTTATAAATGAAAATATGAGATTTGAATCAAATTTATAAACTTTGTTTATAAATGGAAAGGTGGGATTTGAATTGAATTTATAAACGTTGTTTATAAATGGAAAGGTGGGATTTGAATTGAAGTTATAAACGTTGTTTATAAATAATGCAGAGAATTCGAATGGACTTTGAATATAGAATTCAAATAGACTTTGAATATAGAATTTGAATATAGAATTCAAATGGACTTTAACTATAGAATTTGAATAATAGAATTCAAATAGACTTTGACGATAGAATTTGAATATAGAGAATTCAAATAGACTTTGAATACAGAATTTGAATATAGAATTCAAATGGACTTTGAATATTGAAATTGAATATAGAACTCAAATGAACTTTAAACTATTGAATTTGAATATAGAATTCAAATGAACTTTAACTATAGAATTTGAATAACAGAATTCAAATGGACTTTAAACTATAGAATTTGAAAATAGAATTCAAAATGAAGTTTAAATAAAGAGAATTCAAATAGAATTGAATTGGAATTTGAATAGAGAAGTCGATAAGGAAACGAGAGTATGAGTATAATTAGAATTTGTTAATATGCAGTTAAAATATATTTGAACATGTCATGTTCAAATATGAAGGTGAAATAGACTGAAAGGTTAAGTAACAGATTTAATTAACAAATTGAGTTAAAACGATTGGTATAGTTAAAATAGACTGGACAGGTATAGACATACAGGAGACAGGTATGGAATAAAGTATAGAAGTGAAATAAATAGAATGCCCGACAAAAAGGTACGTATTCAATTTCCATATGAGATTTTATGCGCCGTATCGGCTAGCCGCTTGGCTTTTTCTTTTTCTTTTTGAGATAAGAAGGACCGGGAAAGCTATTTGAAATTTCCCGATGCTCCCGGTACAAAGGAGGTTATGGCGAATTTTTCCGGGAATTTAAGGAGATAGAATATTTTTAAGATAATTTGATAATTAGAAATCAACATATCAAATTATATAGAAGTCGATAAGAAAACGAACTTAGAAATAGAATAGAATAGTATAATTAAAAAGGGAAGTATAAGAATAAAATCTCGTAGAAATAGAAAGAGAAAATGTATATGTGTTTAAAGGTGAATAATCAGTTGTATGGTATTGATTTTTCGAGTAAGTAGTCTTGTCTGTTTTGACGTTAAATGTTATTCAGTCAAGGTCTGAGAGGTAATTATACCCCAACTTGGTTGATTTCATGATATACCAATAAGTAGCAAGATTCAGGCTTGAAGATCAATGTGGAATAAGAATTAGTTAAATACTGTATTTGGGTCGTCGTAACGATGTTTTACACAACATCTGTTTTAACCCAAATATGTGCAAAGCTTGGAAATAGAATAATGAATATTTCTAAAGCTAGAAAAATAAAAGAAGGCGATATATGGAAATGTTTTCCAAATAACATATAAGGCCAATATGGTTATTGAAAATAGTTGGTTAACAAATATTGATAAGAAATAGAGAAGAGATTTAATTAATGGAATATTAATTAAAGGTTCAGTGATTGTTGGATGTTTGGATGAACACTTGTTTTATTCGATAGTTAAATCATCGACTATCGAAACACTTGTTTTATTCGATAGTTAAATCATCGACTATCGAAACACTTGTTTTTATTCGATAGTTATATCACAGACTATCGAAGTTTTGACCATCGTTGTCAATATGGAGAGACCGGTTGGATTATTATCCGAAGAACCACTCCGTATCGGCAGTAGCGTGCGAATCTGATTATAGAAAGATAATCGAAGACGGAGTAGAGTGCAAGGACTTTTTCTATTAATAGAAATAGTGCCTTCGGTTCATCCTGTTCCTGGGTGACTTGTATGGATGAATGTCTGACAGAGTATTTCCAGAGAGGTCACGTACATTGATTTCTTCAACCGTACCAAGAGTGGAAGCGGAGAAGGAAACTTCTTTTAGCTAACACGTAATGTACTGTTGAGGACGTCAATCGGTGATTTGATGGATTTGACGATGTGACATTCGAAGTGAATCTGGTGTGATGAGAAAGCGTAGCTTCTAGCCTCATCAACCGGTAAATGACAGAAATCGGGCAAGCAGCATGGCTATGTAGGTCGCACCTATTAGGGTGTATAATCACCTGATCTAGAGTTTCATTTACTTCTAAAAATCTATTGTCGATGCTGACCCATTCGGGAAACGGTTGCTGATCCCAATCGTTGGTGATATACATTCGATACACTCAAGCGAAATGAGTGGTCGGTCATGTGTGGCTGAGTTGCAAGATGTTCTTGTTGAACTCGGTGTATTCTCCTCTAGAGATATACCAGCGGAAGGTGATTCCATACCTTGTCATGGTTGGAAATCCATTACCCAATACGTGCTTGCGGTTTTGATTGTATATATATGTGGAACGTGAGATGCAAGCGTTCCACTAGATTGTTATCTACTTGATTTAGACATCATTATAATATCAAAAGAGTTGGATAGAAAGATAAATCAAGTGTTTGGATTCTCATAAGGGAAAAACCCGTTCCGTGTTATACGGCGTGGTCTTATGAGATATCATTTAGTTTTCTGAAACTGTTTTAAACTGTTTACTCATACCAGTCCCATGACTGACCCGGAGTTTACTTTGTTGTTTTCCCTAAACTCTTGGGTGCCTAAATTTGTACGGGCAGTCAAGTAGTCGGGAATTTACAGATATACTGGAAGAGCTTGGAGCAGGAGGCTTCAGGATCATATAGCTATAGTTATTTCTGCTGTGTTGTAAGTGATGTACTTTAATATTGATGTATATTCAAGTACAGATGTATATTTCAAGTTATGTTATATATATTATATGTTATTCGTTCCGCTGTGAGATTCGTGTTACTCTGATGTTGTGTTCTTCTTCTTCTTCTATTCTAAGTTTCTATCTTATCTATCCTCACCCTTTAACTTCTTTCTATTAATGGTTCGAATTTCCGTGATATTTGGGGTTGGACTTGTGTTTTTGGTCAGCTCAAATTGGTCCGGATTTTCGGGTCATTACAGTAAGGCTCGCAAAGTAACCCTATACACAAAGCTATGTTGATTAAAGCTGTACTTTGATCATCAACCACAAGGCTCTTCTTTTCGACAAAAGCCTTGATCATTTGCATCTTAGCATGTCACATTGTCAATTCATACCATACCATTTATTTCTACTAATATATAACCTCTACGTCTCATAGAAGGGTGTTATGCAAGAGAATAAATTCTCTGCCACCAACAGATATATATTTAGCATAGATCAACGAATACAGCAAAAAGGAATACAACGTCAGACATACCATCCATTTACAAGTTCGTTTTGGGTTTGAACGAAATCGGAGACACTTTATTCCTCGTCTCATATGTCCAATACAGAAGTGAGGTGCTCGCATATCCATCGATCTCCAAGTACGTCTGGACGATTGCCACTTATTACCTGGTCCAGGGATGTGACGGCAAGGAATTTCGCTCGGTCCGAACCAGTCGCTAAACCGACCCAGACCGTTCGAAACGCCCTATCGTTTGAGAACAAGCCACAACAGAACACATACAGAAGAACATTTCGTTGCTTATTACAACAATGCATCAGATTACAAGAATATACAGAGTATAAATGAATATTACACAGAAATATCAGAGATTTAAATTACATTTAAATACATCGCAGCGGAAAATAATACAATACACAACTAGAAGGAGATATACGGATACAAAGCTTTCCGGATATCGTTCCAGCTGTAAACCAGGATCCTGTGAATATAAATCTGCAAAACCAAAACTACTAGCTGCCCGTGTCAAAATAAGGGCACCCAGAGTTTAGGTTAAAACAATAAACTCCAGGTCAGTCATGTGACTGGTGTGAGAACTAAACCAGTTATTATTCTTTATTTTAAAAGTTAGGTAAATCAAGGGACCACGCCGTATAACACGGAACGGGTTTCCTCCCAAGAATACCAGTGCATAAAACAAACAGCGCAATGCTAAATAAAGAAAAATGAAGCTGTTATAAGACCCAGGTCCCATCACACAATGCAACGCAAGCCGGAGGATAGGGTTTTTACCTTATAATAGCCAAGAATGCTTGATACGTTTAAAACAAATCATTTGATACTATTGTAAGTGCATAGTGTATAAAACAACTTCAAATCATAAGTATCAATCATAGACGGCATAAGTGCCCCATCCCACTATGTCGCCATACTAGGCTCTACAAATAAAACCGCCGAATAACGTATTTGGAAATTGGGTTTCCATCTATGAACCGAGGCAAAAGATAGTCCTCAACCGATTCGAGACGCTCTAGCCCGTGTCTCAGGCAAGTACTCAGTCAAGCCTTGGATCCTCAGGGCCAGTACACCGATGTGGATTAAACTTAAACCCTGAACATGCGTCTCCCCACCCTATGGGGTGCAAGTCTGGTCCGTCTGCCGACCAGAATGCATCCGCCGAAACCGATATAACCGAGGCGCCTCGCAACAGCAACAACCACATAAGTCAAACTCGTCAGGGCGTGTAAAACCACTGACGCCACTTCTAGCTAGAAAGAAACGCATGCCCTCCCTGACGTCCTCTCCCGTTTTTGGTTCATACCGGGTGTGAAGCTCGCGAATCAACGTTACACAAAGTTATGCCACAAAGGCCGTGCTTTGATCATCAACCACAAGACTTTGCTTTTCAACAGAAGCCTTGATCATTTGCCACTTAGGCATGCCACACAGGCAATTCACTCCATGCGTTTGATATCCATCAATATATAACCCCTGAGCTCGTACGTCTCAGAGAAGGGCGTTAAGCAAGAGAATAAATCCTCCGCCGCCAAACAGATATATATTTAATAGAGATCAATCACACGGACTAAAATCCAATGTCAGACACACAGTCCATTTACAAGTCCGTTCTGGGTCTGAACGAAACCGGAGGCACCTAGTACCCCGCATATCCATCGATCTCCAAGTACGTCTGGACGATCACTAACTGTTTCCATCTTCTTGGGTGTACAGCCCAATCAAGATCATCAGTAATCACCCAAACGACGTGAAGACTTCTGGTCTTCGACCACCGTCTTCATCTTCGACACCACGTCGAATCAGTTATTCAGAATGGGATAAACCCGGTCTTTCTGAATAATTCGCGTATATATTATAAAAGTGTTACACAAACACAACATACGCCTCATTCCAATTCAGAATATTCTTTTATTCAAAATTTCCTATACTTTGGGAAAAGTTCCCATTAATTTTATCCAAGATAAATTCTTTAAATTTATTCTTTAATCTCCTTTGAATATCAATTCAAACTAGTCGGGATTAGCGAACCACACCGAAGTAATCATTTATTTTATTTCCCAATCCCAACCTATTCATCCCATGAAGTAAAACTGGTTATACTTCATATCTAACACCACGGTGTTATCGGTAAATTCAATTACCATTTCACGTTCAAATCTAATTAAAGATTTAACTATCGCCTGGAGTAAAACTGGTGATACTCCATTCTCGATCTTTTCAATCTAATTAAAGATTCATTAAAACTCCACTTAGTTTTAATCGTTAACTGGGTTAAAGAATCAGTGTCATTTAAAACACTGTCCACGATAAACCCAAAAATCAATATCAATTCAATTCCAATTAAATATTATTTAATTGGCATACTTCATTAAATCTAAATAAAAAGATTTAACCTTTTTTCAGCTGGGTTCAAGAACAGTGTTAGTGAAGACACCATTCACGACAAACCCAAAATCACATTTGATATTCAATACAAGGCTCTGAATAGAAAATATCCCGGCTTATATTCAATATCAAATTCTACGATTAACAAATGTCATATTGGAAATAACGATATAAATATGTATCTTTCAAATTTCCATAACACATCTGTATAATCACGAATTCCAACATCGAAATATTCCGAAGACAATTTCGATTCAAATCCACTCCAATGCAATCATTGGAAATTCTGGTTATTTTTAAAACCCTTTTCAATTTATTTATTTAAAAATAAATAGAATTATATTTCTAGTTCAAAACTAGTTCATTTCGATAAAAATCTATTTTTATCTTTTCAAACATGAAGTTTTTCATCCCAAATCTTCACAAATCATTTCTTATGATTTTACACAAATTATTACTATTTTTAATAATTTTATCAAGGCCCGTACAGTCGATTTCCATCAATGGCCATCGAACTGCACTTACAGCGACCTTTTTCAAATTTGATTTGGACATAATTCCAAATCCAACCGTTAGATTTCAAATTTCTAACATTTGCTAGAAAGCTCTTTTCGATACGAACCCAACGGTTCCGGTTTTAGGAGAATCCGACGGTCGGATCTCCCGTAATGTCCATTTGAAATCAATGGTCGAAATTCTCGAACTGCCGCGGCGCGGCGCGTTCTATTCAGGCCATTATATTATATATATATATATATATATAATATATACTTCGTCGATTTCTATTTAAAACGAATTATATAAATAGTTTTAAATTCGTTTCAAAAGCAATTTCAACTTCCTTTTCAATTCAAATCAAAATTGAATTCTTCTTTATAAATTCGTTTTAAAATTCATTTCTATTAAATTCAAATTTCAATTCAATTTGAATTCATTTCAATTCGCTTTCAATTCAATTTGAATTCGTTTTCAATTCAATTCATTTCGAAATCGTTTTCAATTCAATTCATTTCGAATTCATTTTCAATTCAATTCATTTCGAAATCGTTTTCAATTCAATTCATTTCGAAATCGTTTTCAATTCAATTCATTTCGAAATCGTTTTGTAACAACCCGTAAAATGCGAGCCAGTTTGAAATTTTTATTTTGGCGATTATAGCGAATTTTGAATATTTAAAATAGATTATTTTAAATAATATTGTCGAGGAATTTATTTTGAATAGAATTCGAACGTATATATTCATACGCGTCGTCGTTAGAATATAAATATTTATATATAATTATAAATAGAATTGAAAATGGCGCGGTAGTTCGATAATTCGATTTCAAACTTCAATTGAATGTACCGGGTGCAAAACAATCCGGATTTTAGTGAAACCAAAAATAATGGGATCTAATTGATAATATCTTTCCAACGAATCCGACAAATCAAAATTTCATGGCGGGAATCAAAAGATATGTCCAGTTGAAAATTCTGAATAGTTGCTATGGAATTCAGGCCCTTAAAAATGGACATTTTGCAAACGACCTCGGATTTCGACGAAACCACTTTTGTTGGATCCGCAGTGTCAAGTTATTGCTAGGTTTCAAATTTCATAATTTTTCGAATCAATATGTGAGCGTGGCATAGGAAAACGTGTTTGACCAGTTTCAGTTGATTTTAGTCGACTGGAAATTGGCCATTTTTCAAACGGTCTCAGAATTCGACGAAACTAGTTTTGTTAGGACCGTATCGTCAATACGAAGCTAGAAAATATTTTTCGGGAATTTTTCTAGTTAGTATGTGACCCCGGTAATTTGAAATGTACGTTTAAAATTCAATATAGTGATTTAAATGTAAATTCAACGGAAGCTAATTGAAACAATCGAATCAGCTTACGATACATATCCCATTGTGTTCGGAATGGGGTGAAACGCTATGGACGACAGGCGGTGGACCTCGTTTCGAGGTCGTATGTAAAAGTCAACTTTTTGAATAAAAAAATATTAAATTAATTAAATAAAAAAAAACCCTTTCCTTATCTCTGGCCCCCCCCCTTTCATTTTGATTTCATATCAGAGAAAAAAAAAAGAAGAAGAAAAAAAAAATTACGATCGACGGACCCTCGCCAGTGGCGATCGTCGCCTCTAACCTCGCCAAACCCCACGCCGCCAAGCCCTCCGTCTGCTCGAGATTCCCCGCCCCGTCTTTTGCCTCGACCAGCCTCGCACCTCAAACCCCAAGCTCGAAATCACCACCGCGAGTCCAGCCCTCCTCCCTCAACTCCGCCGTGCCTTCAAACTCGCCCTCCCCTCTGAACCGCTGCAACCTCCCCTGGCGCCACCTGGCCCTCCGACCATCACCCCTCCGACCTGCAAACTCCGACGAAGCCGACGCCCCCCCCCAACCTTCGAATACAGTAAGTGTTTTTATTTTACTTTTATTTTTATTTTTATTTTAGAATTTAAAACTAATTTCGATTTTTAGGAATTAAAACTGATTTTGTAAAACTGATTTTATGTTAATTTTAAAAACTGTTTTTTTTAAAGTAATAAAAACTGAATTGAAAAGCATTTAGAAACTGAAATTGACCTTGCTTTGAAAATATAAATACAATTGTTTTTTTATATAGGAGTTATATAGTTTTATTTATATATATAGGAGTAATTAAAATATAGTTTTTATATTTTTAAAGAATTAAAAATAGGATCATCATATTTTTAAAGTATTAAAAATATGATCTTTACTATATAGAAGTAGTGAAAATGTGATTTTTATATTTTTAAAGAGTTAAAAATATAATTTTTACATGATAGAATATTAAAAATATCACCTTTATATGTGTAGAAAAATAAAAATGAGATTTTTATAAAGATGAGATCTTTAAATTTGAAAAGGCGAAGTCTATGTTTTATAAAGGCGAAATCTTTAAATTTGAAAAGGCGAAATCTTTATATAGAAAATAGCGTGATAAAAATATAATTTTTATCTATATAACATAGTAGTAAAAATTCGATTTTTATATATTGAACAGCATAGTAAAAATTCGATTTTTATATATTGAATAGCGAAATAAAAATTCGATTTTTATATATTGAATAGCGAAATAAAAATTCGATTTTTATATATTGAATAGCGAAATAAAAATTCGATTTTTATATATTGAATAGCAAAATAAAAATTCGATTTTTATATATTGAATAGCGAAGTAAAAATTCGATTTTTATATATTGAATAGCGAAATAAAAATTCGATTTTTATATATTGAATAGCGAAGTAAAAATTCGATTTTTATATATTGAATAGCGAAGTAAAAATTCGATTTTTATATATTGAATAGCGAAGTAAAAATTCGATTTTTATATATTGAATAGCGAAGAAAAAATTCGATTTTTATATATTGAATAGCGAAGTAAAAATTCGATTTTTATATATTGAATAGCGAAGTAAAAATTCGATTTTTAGATATTGAACAGCATAGTAAAAATATGATTTTTATATATTGAACATTGAAATAAAAATATGATTTTTATATATTGAACATCGAAATAAAAATATGATTTTTATATATTGAACATCGAAATAAAAATATGATTTTTATATATGTAGTGAATACGGGCAACGAAAGCAACAAAAGGTGATAACGACGAAGACTTCTGCAAAAGGAGAGTCAAGATGATTGGATAGCTTTCGGTGAGAATTTCTCACTCTTCAATTTATTTTCTAGTTATATATATATACTAGGATGCAGACGGTGTTTAGTAGCACCCGACACAATCGTCCACAGACCATGGACTTGTTTGTTTGGCTGTTTGGTGATTGATTGTGATATTGGTTTGAATGTGGTTTGTGGTGTGAAAAATCGAATCGATAAATTGGTTAGGATTAGACGTGCGCCGTTATAAGGCGAAGGAGTAAGGCTAGGTTAGACTCTTACTCCAAGTTTTGTGGTTTGCATAACGAACTGATTTGATTGATGTGTGAATGGCGTGGGCCTTCACTAGACCGGGGATAAGGCTAGGCCTCGTCCCGTCTCTAGTATCGTGCTGTTATGCCGCCGAAATTTTCTAAAATATGTTAGAAAATAAAAATATCATTTTATTTTGTAAATGAATAATAGAAATTCATATGTTGGAATAAAATGTTTTATCGTTAAAAATATAATTTTTAACGTGAATATGAATATCGTGAATGTGAATAAATAAATATTCATTTTCAAACCAGACGGTTTGTTTATGTACACCTATTCGAAGGACATCGATTGGGTCGATAAATTTTACACATCGCCCAACAGCACAAATAAAATCTGTGTTTGATTGTTTGAAACCCCACACGGGTGTTGGGATGAAATTTGAAGTTCACTCATCCTGATTGATTAAATATGTCGATCGGTTGATTGACAGGCTGTTTTAAGCGTTGGATATCTATATTTGATGCTTATACAGTGTAGTGCACTTTGGTTGATGGTTGATTATTTTTCAATGCTATTATATGTGTGTAATGTATGAAAATCCATATAATTAACATTATATGGTGATTGATTGGGCCTCATTCCAATTTGAAAAATAAAGAATATTATAAAATAAAAGTTCATGTGTTGACAGTACTCATCCGTTGAGATTGGTCATGTGTTGAACGAAATATTTTAGTATTGACAACTATTTTGAAAAAGAAATATTTGAAATAGAATATTTGAAAATAGAAATTTATGAAGCCGTGTTGATTAGATTGACGCCATTTTGACGTGAACGATATATATATCGAAATGAATTGAATTGAAAACGATTTCGAAATGAATTGAATTGAAAACGATTTCGAAATGAATTGAATTGAAAACGATTTCGAAATGAATTGAATTGAAAACGATTTCGAAATGAATTGAATTGAAAACGATTTCGAAATGAATTGAATTGAAAACGATTTCGAAATGAATTGAATTGAAAACGATTTCGAAATGAATTGAATTGAAAACGATTTCGAAATGAATTGAATTGAAAACGATTTCGAAATGAATTGAATTGAAAACGATTTCGAAATGAATTGAATTGAAAACGATTTCGAAATGAATTGAATTGAAAACGATTTCGAAATGAATTGAAAACGAATTCAAATTGAATTGAAAGCGAATTGAAATGAATTCAAATTGAATTGAAATTTGAATTGAAGAGAAATGAATTTTAAAACGAATTTATAAAGAAGAATTCAATTTTGATTTGAATTGAAATGGAAGTTGAGATGCTTTTGAAACGAATATTAAAACTATTCATATAATTCGTTTTAAATAGAAATCGACGAAATATATATTATATATATTATATATATAATATAATGGCCTGAATAGAACGCGCCGCGCCGCGGCAGTTCGCGAATTTCGACCATTTATTTCAAACGGACATTACGGGAGATCCGACCGTCGGATTCTCCTAAAACCAGAACCGTTGGGTTCGTATCGAAAAGAGCTTTCTAACGAATATTAGAAATTTGAAATCTAACGGTTGGATTTGGAGATACGTCCAAATCAAATTCGGAAAAGGTCGCTGTAAGTGCAGTTCGATGGCCGTTGATGGAAATCGACTGTATGGGCCTTGATAAAATTATTAAAAATAGTAATAATTTGTGTAAAATCATAAGAAATGATTTAGAAAGAATTGGGATGAAAAACTCCATATTTGAAAAGATAAAAATAGATTTTTATCGAAATGAACTAGTTTTGAACTAGAATTACAATTCTATTTATTTTTAAATAAATAAATTGAATTTGAAATGGTTTTGAAAATAACCAGAATTTCCAATGATTGCATTGGAGTGGATTTGAATCGAAATTGTCGTCGGAATATTTCGATGTTGGAATTCGTGATTATACGGATGTTGTTATGGAAATTTGAAAGATATATATTTATATCGTTATTTCCAATACGACATTTGTTAGTCGTAGGATTTGATATTGAATATAAGCCGATATATTTTCTATTCAGAGCCTTGTATTGAATATCAAATGTGATTTGGGTTTGTCGTGGATGGTGTCTTCACTAACACTGTTCTTGAACCCAGTTGAGAAAAGATTAAATCTTTTTATTTAGATTTAATGAGGTGTACCAATTAAATAATATTTAATTGGAATTGAATTGATATTGATTTTTGGGTTTATCGTGAACAGTGTTTTAAATAACACTCGTTCTTTAACCCGATAATTAATGAATGTGATTTTGGGTTTATCGTGAACCGTGTTTTAAATGACACTGGTTCTTTAACCCGGTCGAAGATTAAAACTAAGTGGAGTTTTAATGAATCTTTAATTAGATTGAAATGATCGAAAATGGAGTATCACCAGTTTTGCTCCAGGCGATAGTTAAATCTTTAATTAGATTTGAACGTGAAATGGTAATTGAATTTACCGATAACACCGTGGTGTTAGATATGAAGTATGACCAGTTTTACTTCATGGGATAAATAGGTTGGGATTGGGAAATTAAAACAAATGATTACTTCGGTAAGGTTCGTTAATCCCGACTAGTTTTGAATTGATATTCAAAAGTAGATTAAAGAATAAATTCAAGGAATTTATCTTTGATAAAATTAATGGGAATCTTTCCCTATGAATGTGAAATTTAGAAACTAACTGTCGGTTAGCCAAGCAGAATGGTTTTCTGGATATTGATCTGATGTTGGTTTCGGCCTTCGGGGTTAATATTTGGGGAACTATTCTCTTGATTAATTTGCGGTTAGTGACTGATGAATTGGAATGAGGCGTATGTTGTGTTTGTGTAACACTTTTATAATATATACGCGAGTTATTCGGAAAGACCGGGTTTATCCCATTCTGAATAATTGATACGACGATAAGTCGAAGATGAAGGCGGTGGTCGAAGACCGGAGGTCTTCACGTCGTTTGGGTAATTACTGATGATCTTGATTGGGCTGTACACCCAAGAAGATGGAAACAGTTGGTGATCGTCCAGACGTACTTGGAGATCGATGGATATGCGGGGTACTAGGTGCCTCCGGTTTCGTTCAGACCCAGAACGGACTTGTAAATGGACTGTGTGTCTGACATTGGATTTTAGTCCGTGTGATTGATCTCTATTAAATATATATCTGTTTGGCGGCGGAGAATTTATTCTCTTGCTTAACGCCCTTCTCTGAGACGTACGAGCTCAGGGGTTATATATTGATGGATATAAAACGCATGGAGTGAATTGCCTGTGTGGCATGCCTAAGTGGCAATTGATCGAGGCTTCTGTTGAAAAGCAAAGTCTTGTGGTGATGATCAAAGCAAGGCCTTTGTGGCGTAGCTTTGTGTAACGTTGATTCGCGAGTTTCACACTCGGTATGAACCAAAAACGGGAGACGGGCCTCAGGGAGGACTTGCGTTTCTTTCTAGCTAAAAGTGGCGTCAGTGGTTTTACACGCCCTGACGAGTTTGACTTATGTGGTTGTTGCTGTTGCGAGGCGCCTCGGATTGATCGGTCGTTCTCGAACCGATGGAGTCATTTGATGGCTCATTTGCGCCCCAAAGGGCGGGGAAACGTAGTGTTCAGGCATTTTAATCCACATCGGTGGACCGGCCCTGTCGCTCCTAGGGTCACTCGAGCTCTGATCCTGAGACATGGTAGGCTAGATTGTCTCGAATCGGTTGAGGACTATCTTTTGCCTCGGTTCATAGACGGAAATCCAATTTCCAAATACGTGACATTTGCGGTTTTATTTGTAAACCTATATATGGCGACATGATATATGGTACCCATGCCGCCTATGATTGATACTTATGATTTGAAGTTGTTTTATACACTATGCACTTATTATAGTATCAAATGATTTGTTTCAAACGTATCAAGCATTCTTTGACTGTTATAAGGGAAAACCCTATCCTCGGCTGCGTTGCATTGTGTGATGGGACCTGGGTCTTATAACAGCTTCATTTTTCTTTATTTAGCATTGCGCTGTTTGTTTTATGCACTGGTATTCTTGGGAGGAAACCCGTTCCGTGTTATACGGCGTGGTCCCTTGATTTACCTAACTTTAAAAATAAAGAATAATAACTGTTTTAGTTCTCACACCAGTCACATGACTGACCTGGAGTTTATTGTTTTAACCTAAACTCTGGGTGCCCTTATTTTGACACGGGCAGCTAGTAGTTTTGGTTTTTGCAGATTTATATTCACAGGGTCCTGGTTTGCAGCTGGAACGATATCCGGAAAGCTTTGTATCCGTATATCTCTTCTAGTTGTGTATTGTATTATTTTCCGCTGCTATGTATTTAAATATAATTTAAATCTCTGTTATTTCTGTGTAATATTTATTTGTTTATACTCTGTATATTCTTGTAATCTGATGCATTGTTGTAATATACAATGAAATGTTCTTCTATATGTGTTCTGTTGTGGTTTGTTCTCGAACTATCCGACGCTTTCCTTTACGGGGAAGTTACGGGTTTTCACAGTTGGTATCAGAGCTTTGGTTTACAAAGCAGAGAACAAGGCACATTAGAACCATACGAAAGAATTCATCAGATATTGGATTAGTAATATCCAATTAGAATGACTCGTTAGAGATGGGATCAGTAGTATCCTAGAACGAGTGTGAAGAGTATATTTTTAAAATGAAAACAAATTTTGTTTTGAAAATTTAAATCAATTATACGTATTTGATTATTTATTTACATTGATTTGGGCAATCAAATATATAGAGATTTTAGTATACGTCTGATCCACGTGTATTGAAGCCTCAAATATATTCGATAGATATAGAATCACACTCTAGTTGCCCGGACATGATCCTGATGATGAAGTATACCATCACCAACATTTATTTTCGAGTGACGAAAGTGTGATATCTATATATTTCCATTAGACTGGTGTGAGAACCAAATCTTATATAGCTAGAACACTTTGTTGTGAATTGGCATCAAAAACAAGATTTTCAGTATATATATCAAAATTATGAATTTGAAACGTTAAATTCACTAATTGATTGATGATTGTGTTGTTTGTTTAATTGTTTGATAATCTTGAACCATTATGCCTAACTACATCACATTTTGAACTGTATTGAAAATTGGTCGCATTTGCTTGCATACAAATACTCACATTGAACAGGTCATAGCAAGGAGGCTAGAGCAGAGAATAAAATTTGTTTGCCCGACAAATAGGTACATGTTTACTACATAATTTACTGTTTTGTTTGGGTGATGATGATTTTATGAGCCTATTGGCTAGCCGCTTGGCTTTTTCTTTTTCTTTTTGAGATCTGAAGGACCGGGGAAGCTATTTGAAATTCCCCGATGCTCCCGGTGCAGGGGAGGTTATGGCGAAATTTTTCGAAAATTTAGGGTGTTAGCCAAAATTTTGAAATTTTTGAAAAGTTCTTAGAAACTGAAAAGTTGAAGAACTTAAGCCGTAATCAAAACAATGGAAGTTGAGCTGAATAATCAAACCACTTTCCACTTTGTTCCTTTTCGGGGACGAAAAGTTTTAAGTGGGGGAGATTGTAACAACCCGTAAAATGCGAGCCAGTTTGAAATTTTTATTTTGGCGATTATAGCGAATTTTGAATATTTAAAATAGATTATTTTAAATAATATTGTCGAGGAATTTATTTTGAATAGAATTCGAACGTATATATTCATACGCGTCGTCGTTAGAATATAAATATATATATATATATATAATTATAAATAGAATTGAAAATGGCGCGGTAGTTCGATAATTCGATTTCAAACTTCAATTGAATGTACCGGGTGCAAAACAATCCGGATTTTAGTGAAACCAAAAATAATGGGATCTAATTGATAATATCTTTCCAACGAATCCGACAAATCAAAATTTCATGGCGGGAATCAAAAGATATGTCCAGTTGAAAATTCTGAATAGTCGCTATGGAATTCAGGCCCTTAAAAATGGACATTTTGCAAACGACCTCGGATTTCGACGAAACCACTTTTGTTGGATCCGCAGTGTCAAGTTATTGCTAGGTTTCAAATTTCATAATTTTTCGAATCAATATGTGAGCGTGGCATAGGAAAACGTGTTTGACCAGTTTCAGTTGATTTTAGTCGACTGGAAATTGGCCATTTTTCAAACGGTCTCAGAATTCGACGAAACTAGTTTTGTTAGGACCGTATCGTCAATACGAAGCTAGAAAATATTTTTCGGGAATTTTTCTAGTTAGTATGTGACCCCGGTAATTTGAAATGTACGTTTAAAATTCAATATAGTGATTTAAATGTAAATTCAACGGAAGCTAATTGAAACAATCGAATCAGCTTACGATACATATCCCATTGTGTTCGGAATGGGGGTGAAACGCTATGGACGTCAGGCGGTGGACCTCGTTTCGAGGTCGTATGTAAAAGTCAACTTTTTGAATAAAAAAATATTAAATTAATTAAATAAAAAAAAACCCTTTCCTTATCTCTGGCCCCCCCTTTCATTTCGATTTCATATCAGAGAAAAAAAAAAAGAAGAAAAAAAAAATTACGATCGACGGACCCTCGCCAGTGGCGATCGTCGCCTCTAACCTCGCCAAACCCCACGCCGCCAAGCCCTCCGTCTGCTCGAGATTCCCCGCCCCGTCTTCTGCCTCGACCAGCCTCGCACCTCAAACCCCAAGCTCGAAATCACCACCGCGAGTCCAGCCCTCCTCCCTCAACTCCGCCGTGCCTTCAGACTCGCCCTCCCCTCTGAACCGCTGCAACCTCCCCTGGCGCCACCTGGCCCTCCGACCATCACCCCTCCGACCTGCAAACTCCGACGAAGCCGACGCCCCCCCAACCTTCGAATACAGTAAGTGTTTTTATTTTACTTTTATTTTTATTTTAGAATTTAAAACTAATTTCGATTTTTAGGAATTAAAACTGATTTTGTAAAACTGATTTTATGTTAATTTGTAAAACTGATTTTATGTTAATTTTAAAAACTGTTTTTTTTTAAGTAATAAAAACTGAATTGAAAAGCATTTAGAAACTGAAATTGACCTTGCTTTGAAAATATAAATACAATTGTTTTTTTATATAGGAGTTATATAGTTTTATTTATATATATAGGAGTAATTAAAATATAGTTTTTATATTTTTAAAGAATTAAAAATAGGATCTTTATTTTTTAAAAGTTTTAAAAATATGATCTTTACTATATAGAAGTAGTGAAAATGTGATTTTTATATTTTTAAAGAGTTAAAAATATAATTTTTACATGATAGAATATTAAAAATATCACCTTTATATGTGTAGAAAAATAAAAATGAGATTTTTATAAAGATGAGATCTTTAAATTTGAAAAGGCGAAGTCTATGTTTTATAAAGGCGAAATCTTTAAATTTGAAAAGGCGAAATCTTTATATAGAAAATAGCGTGATAAAAATATAATTTTTATCTATATAACATAGTAGTAAAAATTCGATTTTTATATATTGAACAACATAGTAAAAATTCGATTTTTATATATTGAATAGCGAAATAAAAATTCGATTTTTATATATTGAATAGCGAAATAAAAATTCGATTTTTATATATTGAATAGCGAAATAAAAATTCGATTTTTATATATTGAATAGCGAAATAAAAATTCGATTTTTATATATTGAATAGCGAAGTAAAAATTCGATTTTTATATATTGAATAGCGAAATAAAAATTCGATTTTTATATATTGAATAGCGAAGTAAAAATTCGATTTTTATATATTGAATAGCGAAGTAAAAATTCGATTTTTATATATTGAATAGCGAAGTAAAAATTCGATTTTTATATATTGAATAGCGAAGAAAAAATTCGATTTTTATATATTGAATAGCGAAGTAAAAATTCGATTTTTATATATTGAATAGCGAAGTAAAAATTCGATTTTTAGATATTGAACAGCATAGTAAAAATATGATTTTTATATATTGAACATCGAAATAAAAATATGATTTTTATATATTGAACATCGAAATAAAAATATGATTTTTATATATTGAACATCGAAATAAAAATATGATTTTTATATATGTAGTGAATACGGGCAACGAAAGCAACAAAAGGCGATAACGACGAAGACTTCTGCAAAAGGAGAGTCAAGATGATTGGATAGCTTTCGGTGAGAATTTCTCACTCTTCAATTTATTTTCTAGTTATATATATATACTAGGATGCAGACGGTGTTTAGTAGCACCCGACACAATCGTCCACAGACCATGGACTTGTTTGTTTGGCTGTTTGGTGATTGATTGTGATATTGGTTTGAATGTGGTTTGTGGTGTGAAAAATCGAATCGATAAATTGGTTAGGATTAGACGTGCGCCGTTATAAGGCGAAGGAGTAAGGCTAGGTTAGACTCTTACTCCAAGTTTTGTGGTTTGCATAACGAACTGATTTGATTGATGTGTGAATGGAGTGGGCCTTCACTAGACCGGGGATAAGGCTAGGCCTCGTCCCGTCTCTAGTATCGTGCCGTTATGCCGCCGAAATTTTCTAAAATATGTTAGAAAATAAAAATATCATTTTATTTTGTAAATGAATAATAGAAATTCATATGTTGGAATAAAATGTTTTATCGTTAAAAATATAATTTTTAACGTGAATATGAATATCGTGAATGTGAATAAATAAATATTCATTTTCAAACCAGACGGTTTGTTTATGTACACCTATTCGAAGGACATCGATTGGGTCGATAAATTTTACACATCGCCCAACAGCACAAATAAAATCTGTGTTTGATTGTTTGAAACCCCACACGGGTGTTGGGATGAAATTTGAAGTTCACTCATCCTGATTGATTAAATATGTCGATCGGTTGATTGACAGGCTGTTTTAAGCGTTGGATATCTATATTTGATGCTTATACAGTGTAGTGCACTTTGGTTGATGGTTGATTATTTTTCAATGCTATTATATGTGTGTAATGTATGAAAATCCATATAATTAACATTATATGGTGATTGATTGGGCCTCATTCCAATTTGAAAAATAAAGAATATTATAAAATAAAAGTTCATGTGTTGACAGTACTCATCCGTTGAGATTGGTCATGTGTTGAACGAAATATTTTAGTATTGACAACTATTTTGAAAAAGAAATATTTGAAATAGAATATTTGAAAATAGAAATTTATGAAGCCGTGTTGATTAGATTGACGCCATTTTGACGTGAACGATATTTATATCGAAATGAATTGATTTGAAAACGATTTCGAAATGAATTGAATTGAAAACGATTTCGAAATGAATTGAATTGAAAACGATTTCGAAATGAATTGAATTGAAAACGATTTCGAAATGAATTGAATTGAAAACGATTTCGAAATGAATTGAATTGTAATGATTTCGAAATGAATTGAATTGAAAACGATTTCGAAATGAATTGAATTGAAAACGATTTCGAAATGAATTGAATTGAAAACGATTTCGAAATGAATTGAAAACGAATTCAAATTGAATTGAAAGCGAATTGAAATGAATTCAAATTGAATTGAAATTTGAATTGAAGAGAAATGAATTTTAAAACGAATTTATAAAGAAGAATTCAATTTTGATTTGAATTGAAATGGAAGTTGAGATGCTTTTGAAACGAATATTAAAACTATTCATAT
This sequence comes from Allium sativum, assembly GCA_030737875.1. NCBI lineage: Eukaryota > Viridiplantae > Streptophyta > Magnoliopsida > Asparagales > Amaryllidaceae > Allium > Allium sativum. The sequence goes on along the minus strand of CM060920.1, from coordinate 323,269,103 downwards.
AATTCGTTTTAAATAGAAATCGACGAAATATATATTATATATATTATATATATATATAATATAATGGCCTGAATAGAACGCGCCGCGCCGCGGCAGTTCGCGAATTTCGACCATTTATTTCAAACGGACATTACGGGAGATCCGACCGTCGGATTCTCCTAAAACCGGAACCGTTGGGTTCGTATCGAAAAGAGCTTTCTAACGAATATTAGAAATTTGAAATCTAACGGTTGGATTTGGAGATACGTCCAAATCAAATTCAGAAAAGGTCGTTGTAAGTGCAGTTCGATGGCCGTTGATGGAAATCGACTGTACGGGCCTTGATAAAATTATTAAAAATAGTAATAATTTGTGTAAAATCATAAGAAATGATTTAGAAAGAATTGGGATGAAAAACTCCATATTTGAAAAGATAAAAATAGATTTTTATCGAAATGAACTAGTTTTGAACTAGAATTACAATTCTATTTATTTTTAAATAAATAAATTGAATTTGAAATGGTTTTGAAAATAACCAGAATTTCCAATGATTGCATTGGAGTGGATTTGAATCGAAATTGTCGTCGGAATATTTCGATGTTGGAATTCGTGATTATACGGATGTTGTTATGGAAATTTGAAAGATATATATTTATATCGTTATTTCCAATACGACATTTGTTAGTCGTAGGATTTGATATTGAATATAAGCCGATATATTTTCTATTCAGAGCCTTGTATTGAATATCAAATGTGATTTGGGTTTGTCGTGAATGGTGTCTTCACTAACACTATTCTTGAACCCATTTGAGAAAAGATTAAATCTTTTTATTTAGATTTAATGAGGTGTACCAATTAAATAATATTTAATTGGAATTGAATTGATATTGATTTTTGGGTTTATCGTGAACAGTGTTTTAAATAACACTCGTTCTTTAACCCGATAATTAATGAATGTGATTTTGGGTTTATCGTGAACCGTGTTTTAAATGACACTGATTCTTTAACCCAGTCGAAGATTAAAACTAAGTGGAGTTTTAATGAATCTTTAATTAGATTGAAATGATCGAAAATGGAGTATCACCAGTTTTGCTCCAGGCGATAGTTAAATCTTTAATTAGATTTGAACGTGAAATGGTAATTGAATTTACCGATAACACCGTGGTGTTAGATATGAAGTATGACCAGTTTTACTTCATGGGATAAATAGGTTGGGATTGGGAAATTAAAACAAATGATTACTTCGGTAAGGTTCGTTAATCCCGACTAGTTTTGAATTGATATTCAAAAGTAGATTAAAGAATAAATTCAAGGAATTTATCTTTGATAAAATTAATGGGAATCTTTCCCTATAAATGTGAAATTTAGAAACTAACTGTCGGTTAGCCAAGCAGAATGGTTTTCTGGATATTGATCTGATGTTGGTTTCGGCCTTCGGGGTTAATATTTGGGGAACTATTCTCTTGATTAATTTGCGGTTAGTGACTGATGAATTGGAATGAGGCGTATGTTGTGTTTGTGTAACACTTTTATAATATATACGCGAGTTATTCGGAAAGACCGGGTTTATCCCATTCTGAATAATTGATACGACGATAAGTCGAAGATGAAGGCGGTGGTCGAAGACCGGAGGTCTTCACGTCGTTTGGGTAATTACTGATGATCTTGATTGGGCTGTACACCCAAGAAGATGGAAACAATTGGTGATCGTCCAGACGTACTTGGAGATCGATGGATATGCGGGGTACTAGGTGCCTCCGGTTTCGTTCAGACCCAGAACGGACTTGTAAATGGACTGTGTGTCTGACATTGGATTTTAGTCCGTGTGATTGATCTCTATTAAATATATATCTGTTTGGCGGCGGAGAATTTATTCTCTTGCTTAACGCCCTTCTCTGAGACGTACGAGCTCAGGGGTTATATATTGATGGATATCAAACGCATGGAGTGAATTGCCTGTGTGGCATGCCTAAGTGGCAATTGATCGAGGCTTCTGTTGAAAAGCAAAGTCTTGTGGTGATGATCAAAGCAAGGCCTTTGTGGCGTAGCTTTGTGTAACGTTGATTCGCGAGTTTCACACTCGGTATGAACCAAAAACGGGAGACGGACCTCAGGGAGGACTTGCGTTTCTTTCTAGCTAAAAGTGGTGTCAGTGGTTTTACACGCCCTGACGAGTTTGACTTATGTGGTTGTTGCTGTTGCGAGGCGCCTCGGATTGATCGGTCGTTCTCGAACCGACGGAGTCATTTGATGGCTCATTTGCGCCCCAAAGGGCGGGGAAACGTAGTGTTCAGGCATTTTAATCCACATCGGTGGACCGGCCCTGTCGCTCCTAGGGTCACTCGAGCTCTGATCCTGAGACATGGTAGGCTAGATTGTCTCGAATCGGTTGAGGACTATCTTTTGCCTCGGTTCATAGACGGAAATCCAATTTCCAAATACGTGACATTTGCGGTTTTATTTGTAAACCTATATATGGCGACATGATATATGGTACCCATGCCGCCTATGATTGATACTTATGATTTGAAGTTGTTTTATACACTATGCACTTATTATAGTATCAAATGATTTGTTTCAAACGTATCAAGCATTCTTTGACTGTTATAAGGGAAAACCCTATCCTCGGCTGCGTTGCATTATGTGATGGGACCTGGGTCTTATAACAGCTTCATTTTTCTTTATTTAGCATTGCGCTGTTTGTTTTATGCACTGGTATTCTTGGGAGGAAACCCGTTTCGTGTTATACGGCGTGGTCCCTTGATTTACCTAACTTTTAAAATAAAGAATAATAACTGTTTTAGTTCTCACACCAGTCACATGACTGACCTGGAGTTTATTGTTTTAACCTAAACTCTGGGTGCCCTTATTTTGACACGGGCAGCTAGTAGTTTTGGTTTTTGCAGATTTATATTCACAGGGTCCTGGTTTGCAGCTGGAACGATATCCGGAAAGCTTTGTATCCGTATATCTCTTCTAGTTGTGTATTGTATTATTTTCCGCTGCTATGTATTTAAATATAATTTAAATCTCTGTTATTTCTGTGTAATATTTATTTGTTTATACTCTGTATATTCTTGTAATCTGATGCATTGTTGTAATATACAATGAAATGTTCTTCTATATGTGTTCTGTTGTGGTTTGTTCTCGAACTATCCGACGCTTTCCTTTACGGGGAAGTTACGGGTTTTCACACGTTTTCAATTCAATTCATTTCGAAATCGTTTTCAATTCAATTCATTTCGAAATCGTTCACGTCAAAATGGCGTCAATCTAATCAACACGGCTTCATATATTCCTTTATTTTCAAATATTCTATTCCAAATATTTCTTTTTCAAAATAGTTGTTATTATCAAAATATTTCGTTCAACACATGACCAATCTCAATGGATGAGTACTGTCAACACATGAACCTTTATTTTATAATATTCTTTATTTTTCAAATTGGAATGAGGCCCAATCAATTACCATATAAAGTTAATTATATGGATTTTCATGCATTAAACACATATAACAGCATTGAAAAATAATCAACCATCAACCAAAGTGCACTACACTGTATAAGCATCAAATATAGATATCTAACGCTTATAACAGCCTGTCAATCAATCGATCGACATATTTAATCAATCAGGATGAGTGAACTTCAAATTTCATCCCAACACCCGTGTGGGGTTTCAAACAATCAAACAGAGATTTTTTTTATTTGTGCAGTTGGGCGATGTGTAAAATTTATCGTCCCAATCAATGTCATTCAAATAGGTGTACATAAACAAACCGTCCGGTTTATAAATGAATATTTTATTTTATTCACTTCACGTTAAAAAATATATTTTTAACGATAAAAACATTTTATTCCAACATATGAATTTCTATTCAGTTCATTCATTAAATAAAATGATATTTTATTTTTCTAACATATTTTAGAAAATTTCGGCGGCATAACGACACGATACTAGAAACGGGACGAGGCCTAGCCTTAACCCCGGTCTAGTGAAGGCCCACGCCATTCACACATCAATCATATCAATTTCATTTCACCAAACTATTCAAATCAACCCAAACAATCTAACTAACAACACAGCCAAACAAACAAGTCCATGGTCTGTGGACGATTGTGTCGGGTGCTACTAAGCACCGTCTGCATCCTAGTATATATATATAACTAGAAAAGAAGTAGAAGAGTGAGAAATTCTCACCGATAGCTATCCAAACATCTTGACTCTTCTTTGATAGAAATCTTCGTCGTCATCGCATCTTCGTTGTTGTAGCCACTACATATGTAAAAATCGGATTTTTACTTCGCTATTCAATATATAAAAATCGAATTTTTACTTCGATGTTCAATATATAAAAAAATCGAATTTTTACATCGATGTTCATATCGTAAAGATTATATTTTTATCACGCCATTCTTCATATAAAGATTTCGCCTTTTCAATTTCATCACTATAAAAATCACATTTTTATTTTGCTACCTATATAAAGATGATATTTTTAATATTCCTATCATGTAAAAATTATATTTTTACTTCTTTAAAAATATAAAAATCATATTTTTAAAATCGCTATATAGTAAAGACTATATTTTAATACTTTAAAAATATAAAAATCATATTTTCATTCTTTCTATCATATGATAAAAGCCATATTTTTATACCTTTAAAAACCACATCCGCTTGCTAACAAAACTCCAATCTGCTCGCTAAACAAAATCATAGCTTTGTTGAGTTAAAAATCTCATTTTTTTATTGTTTTAAAAATCCAAAATTTCCTATATTAAAAATCTAAACTTGCTATTGTTTAAAAATCTAAACTTTAGCATTTTAAAAATCTAAACTAAATAAACTGAAAATCAAAATAAAGTAGAAATCAAAATGAAAGTAAAGTAGGTCAAAACTTACAGCGGGGGGGGGGGGGGGGGGGGTTGTGCTTGCGGCAGCAGCAAGGTCGGGGGGGGGGGGGGGTCGCATGCGAAGGGAGGGGAGGGAAGGAGGAGGAGAAGGCAGCGTGGTGGAGGAAGAAGAAGAAGAAGCCGCGACAGCAGCAGGGGGGGCCCACGCCTGAAGCGGCGCGGTGGGCCATGCGAGGTTGGGGGGGCGTTTGCCTAGCGGCGGCGGCTCCACGATGGGGAAGGAGCGATTTGTCTTCGTCATTTTTTTTTTTTTTTTTCTGATCGATTAGGAAATGGGAGAGAAGGGGGGGCCAGAGCGGGTTAAGGGGAAGAAAGGGTTTTTTCCTTTTTTTTTTATTTAATTATTTAATTTATTTGTAAAAAGTGGACTTTTACATATGACCTCGAAACGAGGTCCACCGCCTGTCGCCCATAGCGTTTTACCCTCATTCCGAACACAATGGGATATGTATCGCTAGCTGATTTGATCGTTTCTATCAGTTTCCATTAAATTTACATTTAAATCATTATATTGAATTTTAAACGTACATTTCAAATTACTGGGGTTACATACTAACTCGAAAAATTCCAGAAAAATATTTTCTAGCTTCGTATTGACGATACGGTCCTCACAAAACTAGTTTCGTCGAATTCTGAGACCGTTGGAAAAATGGCCATTTTCCAGTCGATTAAAATCAACTGAAACTGGTCAAACGCGTTTTCCTTTGCCACGCTCACATATTGATTCGAAAAATTTTGAAATTTGGAATCTAGCAATAATTTGACATCACGGACCCAACAAAAATGGTTTCGTCGAAATCCGAGGTCATTTGCAAAATGTCCATTTTTAAGGGCCTGAATTCCATAGCGACTATTCAGAATTTTCAACTGGACATAACTTTTGATTCCCACTATGAAATTTTGATCTTTGGGATTCGTTGGAAAGATATCATCAAATAGATCCTATTATTTTTGGTTTCACTAAAATCCGGATTGTTTTGCACCCGGTATATTCAATTGAAGTTTGAAATCGAATTATCGAACTACCGCGCCATTTTCAATTCTATTATAATTATATATAATTATTTATATTCTAACGACGACGTATATAATATATACGTCGAATTATATTCAAAATAAATTTCTCGTCGATTTTATTTAAAATAATTCATTTTAAATATTCAAAATTCGCTAAAATTGCCAAAATAAAAATTTCAAACTGGCTCGCATTTTCCGGGTTATTACAATCTCCCCCACTTAAAACTTTTCGTCCCCGAAAAGGAACAAAGTCGAAAGTGGTTTGATTAATTTACTCTACGTTCGATCTGGCTTCCATTCTCCAACTTTTCAGTTTCTGAGAATTTTCTAAAATTTCAAAAATTTGGCTAACACCCTAAATTTTCGAAAAATTTCGCCATAACCTCCCCTGCACCGGGAGCATCGGGGAATTTCAAATAGCTTCCCCGGTCCTTTAGATCTCAAAAAGAAAAAGAAAAAGCCAAGCGGCTAGCCAATAGGCTCATAAAATCATCATCACCCAAACAAAACAGTAAATTATGTAATAAACATGTACCTATTTGTCGGGCAAACAAATTTTATTCTTCGGCTCTAGCCTCCTTGCTATGACCTATTCAATGTAAATACATGTATGTGCAAGCAAATGCGACCAAATTTCAATACAATTCAATATTTGGTTATATTAGGCATAATGGTTCAAAATTAGCAAACAATTAAACAAACAACACAAACATCAATCAATTAGTGAATTAGAGTTTCAAATTCATAATTTTGATATATACACAAAAAATCATGTTTTGATGCCAATTCACAACAATGTGTTCTAACTATATAGGTTTGGTTCTCACACCAGTCTAATGGAAATATATAGAAATCACACCTTCGAAACTCGAATATGAATACTGATGATGTAGCTACAATCATCAGAATCATCCCCGGGTGTCTAGAATGTGATTCTATATCTATCCAGTATATTAAAACTTCGACTATACGTTCATGACGCGTATACGCGAAATCTATATATACTCGATTGTCCATATTCAATATAAATAAATATTCAAATACGAATAAAACGATTTAAATTTCAAAACAAAATTGTTTTCATTTGAAATATATACTCTTCACACTCGTTCTAGGATACTACTGATCCTATCTCTAACGAGTCATTCTAATTGGATATTACTAATCCAATATCTGATGAATTCTTTCATATGGTTCTAATGTGTCTTGTTCTCGAGCTCTGTAAACCAAAGCTCTGATACCAAATGTGACGGCAAGGAATTTCGCTCGGTCCGAACCAGTCGCTAAATCGACCCAGACCGTTCGAAACGCCCTATCGTTTGAGAACAAGCCACAACAGAACACATACAGAAGAACATTTCGTTGCTTATTACAACAATGCATCAGATTACAAGAATATACAGAGTATAAATGAATATTACACAGAAATATCAGAGATTTAAATTACATTCAAATACATCGCAGCGGAAAATAATACAATACACAACTAGAAGGAGATATACGGATACAAAGCTTTCCGAATATCGTTCCAGCTGTAAACCAGGATCCTGTGAATATAAATCTGCAAAACCAAAACTACTAGCTGCCCGTGTCAAAATAAGGGCACCCAGAGTTTAGGTTAAAACAATAAACTCCAGGTCAGTCATGTGACTGGTGTGAGAACTAAAACAGTTATTATTCTTTATTTTAAAAGTTAGGTAAATCAAGGGACCACGCCGTATAACACGGAACGGGTTTCCTCCCAAGAATACCAGTGCATAAAACAAACAGCGCAATGCTAAATAAAGAAAAATGAAGCTGTTATAAGACCCAGGTCCCATCACACAATGCAACGCAAGCCGGAGGATAGGGTTTTTACCTTATAATAGCCAAGAATGCTTGATACGTTTAAAACAAATCATTTGATACTATTGTAAGTGCATAGTGTATAAAACAACTTCAAATCATAAGTATCAATCATAGACGGCATAAGTGCCCCATCCCACTATGTCGCCATACTAGGCTCTACAAATAAAACCGCCGAATCACGTATTTGGAAATTGGGTTTCCATCTATGAACCGAGGCAAAAGATAGTCCTCAACCGATTCGAGACGCTCTAGCCCGTGTCTCAGGCAAGTACTCAGTCAAGCCTTGGATCCTCAGGGCCAGTCCACCGATGTGGATTAAACTTAAACCCTGAACATGCGTCTCCCCACCCTATGGGGTGTAAGTCTGGTCCGTCTGCCGACCAGAATGCATCCGCCGAAACCGATATAACCGAGGCGCCTCGCAACAGCAACAACCACATAAGTCAAACTCGTCAGGGCGTGTAAAACCACTGACGCCACTTCTAGCTAGAAAGAAACGCATGCCCTCCCTGACGTCCTCTCCCGTTTTTGGTTCATACCGGGTGTGAAGCTCGCGAATCAACGTTACACAAAGCTATGCCACAAAGGCCGTGCTTTGATCATCAACCACAAGACTTTGCTTTTCAACAGAAGCCTTGATCATTTGCCACTTAGGCATGCCACACAGGCAATTCACTCCATGCGTTTGATATCCATCAATATATAACCCCTGAGCTCGTACGTCTCAGAGAAGGGCGTTAAGCAAGAGAATAAATCCTCCGCCGCCAAACAGATATATATTTAATAGAGATCAATCACACGGACTAAAATCCAATGTCAGACACACAGTCCATTTACAAGTCCGTTCTGGGTCTGAACGAAACCGGAGGCACCTAGTACCCCGCATATCCATCGATCTCCAAGTACGTCTGGACGATCACTAACTGTTTCCATCTTCTTGGGTGTACAGCCCAATCAAGATCATCAGTAATCACCCAAACGACGTGAAGACTTCTGGTCTTCGACCACCGTCTTCATCTTCGACACCACGTCGAATCAGTTATTCAGAATGGGATAAACCCGGTCTTTCTGAATAACTCGCGTATATATTATAAAAGTGTTACACAAACACAACATACGCCTCATTCCAATTCAGAATATTCTTTTATTCAAAATTTCCTATACTTTGGGAAAAGTTCCCATTAATTTTATCCAAGATAAATTCTTTAAATTTATTCTTTAATCTCCTTTGAATATCAATTCAAACTAGTTGGGATTAGCGAACCACACCGAAGTAATCATTTATTTTATTTCCCAATCCCAACCTATTCATCCCATGAAGTAAAACTGGTTATACTTCATATCTAACACCACGGTGTTATCGGTAAATTCAATTACCATTTCACGTTCAAATCTAATTAAAGATTTAACTATCGCCTGGAGTAAAACTGGTGATACTCCATTCTCGATCTTTTCAATCTAATTAAAGATTCATTAAAACTCCACTTAGTTTTAATCGTTAACTGGGTTAAAGAATCAGTGTCATTTAAAACACTGTCCACGATAAACCCAAAAATCAATATCAATTCAATTCCAATTAAATATTATTTAATTGGCATACTTCATTAAATCTAAATAAAAAGATTTAACCTTTTTTCAGCTGGGTTCAAGAACAGTGTTAGTGAAGACACCATTCACGACAAACCCAAAATCACATTTGATATTCAATACAAGGCTCTGAATAGAAAATATCCCGGCTTATATTCAATATCAAATTCTACGATTAACAAATGTCATATTGGAAACAACGATATAAATATGTATCTTTCAAATTTCCATAACACATCTGTATAATCACGAATTCCAACATCGAAATATTCCGAAGACAATTTCGATTCAAATCCACTCCAATGCAATCATTGGAAATTCTGGTTATTTTTAAAACCCTTTTCAAATTCAATTTATTTATTTAAAAATAAATAGAATTATATTTCTAGTTCAAAACTAGTTCATTTCGATAAAAATCTATTTTTATCTTTTCAAACATGAAGTTTTCATCCCAAATCTTCACAAATCATTTCTTATGATTTTACACAAATTATTACTATTTTTAATAATTTTATGAAGGCCCGTACAGTCGATTTCCATCAATGGCCATCGAACTGCACTTACAGCGACCTTTTTCAAATTTGATTTGGACATAATTCCAAATCCAACCGTTAGATTTCAAATTTCTAACATTCGCTAGAAAGCTCTTTTCGATACGAACCCAACGGTTCCGGTTTTAGGAGAATCCGACGGTCGGATCTCCCGTAATGTCCATTTGAAATCAATGGTCGAAATTCTCGAACTGCCGCGGCGCGGCGCGTTCTATTCAGGCCATTATATTATATATATATAATATATATAATATATACTTCGTCGATTTCTATTTAAAACGAATTATATAAATAGTTTTAAATTCGATTCAAAAGCAATTTCAACTTCCTTTTCAATTCAAATCAAAATTGAATTCTTCTTTATAAATTCGTTTTAAAATTCATTTCTATTAAATTCAAATTTCAATTCAATTTGAATTCATTTCAATTCGCTTTCAATTCAATTTGAATTCGTTTTCAATTCAATTCATTTCGAAATCGTTTTCAATTCAATTCATTTCGAAATCGTTTTCAATTCAATTCATTTCGAAATCGTTTTCAATTCAATTCATTTCGAAATCGTTTTCAATTCAATTCATTTCGAAATCGTTTTCAATTCAATTCATTTCGAAATCGTTTTCAATTCAATTCATTTCGAAATCGAATTGTTTTCAATTCAATTCATTTCGAAATCGTTTTCAATTCAATTCATTTCGAAATCGTTCACGTCAAAATGGCGTCAATCTAATCGACACGGCTTCATATATTCCTTTATTTTCAAATATTCTATTCCAAATATTTCTTTTTCAAAATAGTTGTTATTATCAAAATATTTCGTTCAACACATGACCAATCTCAATGGATGAGTACTGCCAACACATGAACCTTTATTTTATAATATTCTTTATTTTTCAAATTGGAATAAGGCCCAATCAATTACCATATAAAGTTAATTATATGGATTTTCATGCATTACACACATATAATAGCATTGAAAAATAATCAACCATCAACCAAAGTGCACTACACTGTATAAGCATCAAATATAGATATCTAACGCTTATAACAGCCTGTCAATCAATCGATCGACATATTTAATCAATCAGGATGAGTGAACTTCAAATTTCATCCCAACACCCGTGTGGGGTTTCAAACAATCAAACACAGATTTTTTTTATTTGTGCTGTCGGGCGATGTGTAAAATTTATCGTCTCAATCAATGTCATTCAAATAGGTGTACATAAACAAACCGTCCGGTTTATAAATGAATATTTTATTTTATTCACTTCACGTTAAAAAATATATTTTTAACGATAAAAACATTTTATTCCAACATATGAATTTCTATTCAGTTCATTCTTTAAATAAAATGATATTTTTATTTTTCTAACATATTTTAGAAAATTTCGGCGGCATAACGGCACGATACTAGAAACGGGACGAGGCCTAGCCTTAACCCCGGTCTAGTGAAGGCCCACGCCATTCACACATCAATCATATCAATTTCATTTCACCAAACTATTCAAATCAACCCAAACAATCTAACTAACAACACAGCCAAACAAACAAGTCCATGGTCTGTGGACGATTGTGTCGGGTGCTACTAAGCACCGTCTGCATCCTAGTATATATATATATAACTAGAAAAGAAGTAGAAGAGTGAGAAATTCTCACCGATAGCTATCCAAACATCTTGACTCTTCTTTGATAGAAATCTTCGTCGTCATCACATCTTCGTTGTTGTAGCCACTACATATGTAAAAATTGGATTTTTACTTTCGCTATTCAATATATAAAAATCGAATTTTTACTTCGATGTTCAATATATAAAAAAATCGAATTTTTACATCGATGTTCATATCGTAAAGATTATATTTTTATCACGCCATTCTTCATATAAAGATTTCGCCTTTTCAATTTCATCACTATAAAAATCACATTTTTATTTTGCTACCTATATAAAGATGATATTTTTAATATTCCTATCATGCAAAAATTATATTTTTACTTCTTTAAAAATATAAAAATCATATTTTTAAAATCGCTATATAGTAAAGACTATATTTTAATACTTTAAAAATATAAAAATCATATTTTCATTCTTTCTATCATATGATAAAAGCCATATTTTTATACCTTTAAAAACCACATCCGCTGGCTAACAAAACTCCAATCTGCTCGCTAAACAAAATCATAGCTTTGTTGAGTTAAAAATCTCATTTTTTTTAATTATTTAATTTATTTGTAAAAAGTGGACTTTTACATATGACCTCGAAACGAGGTCCACCGCCTGTCGCCCATAGCGTTTTACCCCCATTTCGAACACAATGGGATATGTATCGCTAGCCGATTTGATCGTTTCTATCAATTTCCGTTAAATTTACATTTAAATCATTATATTGAATTTTAAACGTACATTTCAAATTACTGGGGTTACATACTAACTCGAAAAATTCCAAAAAAATATTTTCTAGCTTCGTATTGACGATACGGTCCTCACAAAACTAGTTTCGTCGAATTCTGAGACCGTTGGAAAAATGGCCATTTTCCAGTCGGTTAAAATCAACTGAAACTGGTCAAACGCGTTTTCCTTTGCCACGCTCACATATTGATTCGAAAAATTATGAAATTTGGAATCTAGCAATAATTTGACATCACGGACCCAAATAAAATGGTTTCGTCGAAATCCGAGGTCATTTGCAAAATGTCCATTTTTAAGGGCCTGAATTCCATAGCGACTATTCAGAATTTTCAACTGGACATAACTTTTGATTCCCACTATGAAATTTTGATCTTTCGGATTCGTTGGAAAGATATCATCAAATATATCCTATTATTTTTGGTTTCACTAAAATCCGGATTGTTTTGCACCCGGTATATTCAATTGAAGTCTAAAATCGAATTATCGAACTACCGCGCCATTTTCAATTCTATTATAATTATATATAATTATTTATATTCTAACGACGACGTATATAATATATACGTCGAATTACATTCAAAATAAATTTCTCGTCGATTTTATTTAAAATAATTCATTTTAAATATTCAAAATTCGCTAAAATTGCCAAAATAAAAATTTCAAACTGGCTCGCATTTTCCGGGTTATTACAAGGGATGCCTCTCAATCAAGACATCAGTAATCATCCAAACGATGTGAAGACCTCTGGTCTTCAACCACCGTCTTCATCATCGACTCTTGATCGTCGTATTAATTATTCAAAATGGGTTAAACCCAGTCTTTCCGAATAACTAGCGTATTTTATAATCAATAATAAAGTTCTATAAAAACACATCATACGCCTCATTCTAATTCAGAATATTCTTTTAAGTAAAATATTCACATATTCAGGGAAAGGTTCCCAATAATTTTATCAAAGACAAATTTATTAATTTATTCTTTTATCCTCCTTTTAATGATTCATTAAAACTCCAATTTGGTTTTAATATCAAAAATCCTTATTCAGATTTAAGAAACAAATCTTGTCCTTAATTGGGTTAAAGAACCAATGTCATTTAAAAACATTGTTCACGATAAACCCCAAAATCATCTTCCATTAAATATGGAATTTTCACAGAAATCAAATCAATATTTAATCGATATAAATTCCTGTATCAGACCATTAATATAAATGGAATAACGACAAAGCCTTTTAAATTCCATGTATAATATCGATCTTCTTTTATAGAAGCTCATCTCGAATATTATTAAATCGAACTCCATTCAATTCCAATTTAATACATTAAATTGGAAAACTTTACTTTGGAGAATTTCCAATTAAATCTTAATAAAAGATTTATAATTTCCAAATTATATTTTCACTATTAATTAAGTTAAAGAACAAATGTCGTTTAAAAACACAGTTCATAATAAACCCAATTTACATTTTATTTTATTCTAATTTCTAAATTTAATTGGAAAGCTCTAATAATCTTAATTAAAAAAATTATTCTTTTCTCAACTGGGTTTAAGAACGGTGTTATTGAAGACACCATTCACGAAAAACCCAAAAATCCAATTTATTTAATTCGAAATAAATATTAATTAATTGGAAAACTCCATTAAATCTTGATTAAAGATTTATTCTATTAATTTATTAAAATAATGTTTTCAAAATATTAGATTTTGGAAATTACTACTTTTTATTCTATTCATTATAAAATGAATAAAAACGATCGATAAACCCATTCGGGTTAAAATGGCGTTTCAACTTATAATGGGCTAAATAGTCCAATTCATTACCATGTCCATTTATGGTTTATAATGGGCTAGACCTCCCACATTAGGCCTACAACTTGCGGATGTCGGACATGCCGGTCGGGTCCGGGCAGACTTATCCTACAAGTTAGGCTTAACCTCGTGTCATAGCCCGCTTCGTATTTGCACACTTAGACCTCTCACATTAGGTTTAATATTAGTGGTTGTTGGATATGCCGGCCGGGTCCGGGCAGACTTCCACCACAAATGCAACCTAACCTCGTGTCAAAAGTGCAATTATAACTTTTAGTTGTAATTATTTCACTGAAAAATATTCATTATTTTTAAACTATTCTTTATATAAAATGTTCTTTATTTTCAAATATTATTTATTTAAAAGGAATTCTGAATCGGAATGCGACTCAATCAATTACCATATATTTTCAGTAATATGCATGGATTCCATACATCACATACGTATATAACAGTAATGATAAATAATCAATAAATAATCCATTCACATCCAAAGTGAAATTAATAATTGTGTGAGCATTAAAATAATAAACAAATAATGCTCATAACAGATTGTCAATCTATCGATTGACATATAACTAAACATTAGGACTTGTGTATGACAAATATCATCCCAATACCCGTGTGGGGTTTTCAAACAACAATAGTTCATTTAAATAAAATATTGGTTAATAAATTTAACCAATTATAATTCGGTTCGAATTATTATCTATTTAACCAATTTTCCCTATTAAATTAAAAATAAATATTTATAGTTTCAACAAGAAATATAGTTTGACAAGTAATTATTTTTTATTCTTGTCTAACATGGTAACATTATTATGTTAACATGATATGGTCATATGACATTTTCTAAATAAATGACATCATTATATTAATATGATATCTCTCAATAGAATGACATTAATATTCTAATATGACATTCTCAATAAAATGACATTTTCATATAATGACATTCTATACTAATGACATTTCTAATATGACGGCATTCCTAACATGACATTATCAAATAAATGACATTTCTAACATGATGACATGTTTTTAATATAATGACATTTCTAAATAATATGACATTTTTATTCTAACATTACTAAATGAATTACAAGTTTAATATAAATAAACATTTCTAACAAAGGTGATGTTTTTAAATTAACTTGACATGATTCAAATTAAAATGATATTTTCAATTAAACATAACATTTTCTAATAAAAATGATATTCTTATCTAACATAACATTTTTATAACAAAACTGATTATTTTGATTCTAATGTACATTTTCTAATAAAAGTGCTATCTTATCTAACATAACATTTATAACAAAAATGATTATTTTGATTCTAATGTACATTTTTCTAATGACAAATAAATATGTATTTCATTTACATGGCAATTCCTACATTTCTAATGTCAATTGAAATGTAATTTACTTACATGGCATTTCTTACATTCCTAATGTCAATTAAAATAGAACAAATAAATAATATTTTTATTTTAACAATTCTATTCTAACAAAATAAATAAAATGACACTTTTATTTTAACCATTCTATTTTAACAAAAACAATACTTTTGTTATGTCAATTCTAATTTAACAAAAATGTATAATTTTGTCGTGTCAACTCTAATTTAACAAAAAAATTATTTTTGTGTGTCATTTCTACTTCCAATCGAAGACGTAATTTTTGTATGTCATTTCTAATGTAACAAATCTACTTAACAAAAATGATAAGTTTAAGCACAAATCCAATTGACAAAAATGTTGTTTTTGTTTTAACTAAATCTAATTGACAAAAATTTTAATCTTTTTATTTAAAAACAAATGTCATAAAAATGTAATCTTTCTCTTTTAAAACAAAAAGTCATAAATATGTGATCTTTTACTTTTAAAACAAAAAGTCATAAAAATGTAATCTTTTCCTTTTATCTTTCATTGAAACAAATTGTCGATGAAAATTTGATCTTTTTAATTTCAACAAATTGACAATGAAATTATGTCCCTTTTAATTTCAACAAATTGACAATGAAATTACGTCCTTTTTAATTTCAACAAAATTGACAATGAAATTATATCCTTTTTAATTTCAACAAATTGACAATGAAATTATGTCTTTTTTTTATTTTAACAAAATTGACAATGAAATTATATCCTTTTTAATGTAACAAAAATAATACTTTTCAATGCGATCTTTTTAATATAATACAATAATGAGTTTTATTTGTAAATTCTAATGCGACTAAATTAATGAGTTTTACTTTTTCCATTCGCATCCAACAAAAAGATAATTTTGTTTCACTAAACTATTTTATCAAAAAAATGATCATTTTAATTCAACTAATCTATTTTGTCTTTTTATTTAAAACAAGGTGACAATAAAAATGTGATTTAACCAGTTCAGATTATGGCTATTCATACCTACAATTGATCATCACATCAAACTCAATCAATTCATATTTCATAACAATCAACAATATGGATTTCATAACATACATATATGGATTTCACATCGCAATCAACACAAACAATAAACAACCAATTTCAATCTTAATGTCATAGATCTGATTTCATTACATACGTACATCGATTTAAATAGCGATAAAATAATTAAATCTTAATTAATTATTAAAAATTGATATCTCACCTTGGTTTGAATCAGATCTAACTTTCTAATGGATTCAGAATACGTTCCAACCTTTTCTATGTAGTAGAATTCGATGTCACCGCTCCAACGTCTTTTGTTTCCACTGGATTTGTTTCATTGTGTAGATCTGGGTTCTGCGATTCCAACGGATCGAACAGCACTCTGTTCTGAAGATATATGAATAAGTTGTTTATTTTATAAACTTACACAATTTAATTAAGTAATTAATTTTAAATTAAACATTAATACATGGGTTTGCAAAACAAGATTGCTATCTTCTTCTTCCTCTTCTACGTGAATTGTCTGTCACCGTGAACCCAATTGCTCCTCGTCTCAATGAAAATCGATGCGAACGCTGCCACTTGGAAGCTTGATTTCCCATAAGTTAGCGCACAAGAATTGATCTCAACCGTTGGTTGTGACGAGCTCCCCTAGATCTACACCTTTCCCTTTAGAAATTTTGGAAACCATAGACTAGATTGAAAGAAAAATGAGGAAGAATGAGAGATCATTTCAGCCATTGAAAGAGAAGGGGCGGCGACTACGTTTGTTTTCTGAAATTAGGGTTATGGATTATTTTTAGGGTATTTATAAATTTATTTAATTCTTTTTTTAACCCCTTATGTTTCATTCTATTTAATTCTTTTTCATTCAAATTTCAAAAGTAAATAACAAAGAGAAAAAAAAAGAAATAAGTGGCATAGTTTTGTTTCTAAATGAATTTGAACCATTTCATACGTCTTTAATTATTCATTTAATTTACTTAACTCTTTTATGTAAATAAATAAACATATGATGTGTGTTTCCAGCTTTAAAAGGGTAAAAGTTTTACATAAATGGGAGAATATATAACGTGGCTTGCATTCATTTTGACATGTACCGCATGCATTAAATGGTTAACAAAGGAATGAATGTATTGCGTTTAATAAAAATAACGTGCCTGAAAATGAAAGGCCAATGGAATAAAGTAGCGTATAAATATATTATACGACATAATCTCCATTTATAAATTAATATAAGCATACTAAATACTAAATCAATATTACAACATGTGGTTGACTTTGTAGCATTATATCAAGTTCTTGCAGCGTTGGCATAAAAGGATGTTTTGCCAAGTTTGATCGATAAAGAATTAAGAATGTGTCTAAATATAATGAATAAGTTAGTG
The DNA here is from genome assembly GCA_030737875.1 of Allium sativum. Lineage (NCBI taxonomy): Eukaryota > Viridiplantae > Streptophyta > Magnoliopsida > Asparagales > Amaryllidaceae > Allium > Allium sativum. The sequence goes on along the minus strand of CM060920.1, from coordinate 323,251,188 downwards.
AAGAAAATATAATTCTTTTAGAATAGTAAAGCAAGCAGGGATGGAAAAAGACGTTGCATAATATGTGATTAGTATATTATATTAGGAAAACTTTTGACATGGCGACAAACTCATAACTCTACATTTACATGCACTTTTAATAGTGGAGTGATTGATTAGTATTAATGTATTATAGCTAATAATTTTTTTCTTTTCCTTTCATATTGATAATCTAGAAAAAGATTATTCTAATTGACATGAGTTCATCCTATAATTATTTCTTTCTGCTTTTAGGTGTAATAATTTTTACCTGGAAAGATGTTTCTAACAAAAGTCGGTTTGTCCCATTTCAGCGCCATTACTTTTGATTTTATAGTGCAACATAGGCAACTTACCATTTTCAGATATTTTTATAGTATCATGGGTTAAACTGATTTAAGAAAGAGAGCAGTTTTTTTAAAATCTACATTAAAGGGAGAGGGCAAAGTGACTATATATAAGATTTAATTAATTATCCCTTCCAATCAATTTGTTTATTTATGTAAAAATGATGTTAGGATCAGTATGATAGTCTTTACCATATTACACTGGGTTTTAAGGGTTAAATTAACCAACCAACAATATATTGTGGCAAAATTAGATGCTTACATTAAGAATTTAAATTCACATTAAGAATTTATCGTGGACACAATTTCTATATCTCATATATACAAATTAAAAGGAATTTTATTGTATACACTTTTTTAAAAAAATAACCAATTTATACTCCATATTCCTCAAAATAGCTTAAATTAAAATTTAAAATTCGTTTTGAAATTCCGTGTTGTTACAGAGGCAGGGTTTCGGATCGGATCAGAGGGAGAAGGACCGAATCGAACTGGGCAAGGCAGACTGAACTGAAGCTTGGCACAGGATAAGGCAAGGAAAAAAAGGAAGGCCACTGAATTGAGTTGGAACAGGGGATCAGTTCAGAGGTGGATGATGGGATCGGTTCAAGACAACCGAACCGAACCGAATTGGAGGCATACGAACCGAACCAAACTGGAGGACCCAACTGAACTGAGCTTGAGCTTCTGTTCGATGACTCTTCTGAAGATCAACTCCAATTCGACTAAAACCCAAGATGCAAAGGAAGTCCAGGTGGGAAGTTATTACTCAGGATCCAGATGGGAACCAACGAGTTAACTTCATGAGTTAGGCTTTGCTGCGGGACGTGTGCTAAAGGGTTATTGAAATCCACAACTTTAGTTCACTATTGAGAGATGGGGGCATTGACTATGGACCAGTGCAGTGGGGTCAGAGGTTGTATGGAGTCGGAACTTTATCAGGTTCCCAAAGGACAAAGTGGTTTAGTGATAGTTGTACGGAGTTGGACTCCGTCGCTGTCCCAATAGTTTTGGTGATCAATGCGGTGGATATCGTATGCTTTACGCAATGAGTGAGAGATGTGAGGATGATTGCTACATTTGGTGTTTACTACCACCATGACATGCACACTCCTATTTTACACTGTATGTTAGTGTTACCTTAGAGTATTGTACATCTTGTTGTGCTAACTCTTTGGTTACAGGTCCAAGTCAGGTATGATTATTTATACCTGTTATCGTTTTATTTTGCTGCTATTGCTCATACCAGACTTTTGTCTGACCCAGAGTTTTATGTCTCTTCTTATTACTCTGGGTGCACATAAATGAGCAAACTAGAGACAGGTTTGGTGGTTATGCACGAGTAGTTGTCCGAATACGAGCAGGAGGCTTCCACGTACTATATATATGTTCTTCCTGTGTTGTTGCTGGTCACTGCTTTGGGAATTAGTAGTGTACCTCTTTTATTTCCTTTTTGGAAACAGTATTTTGAAGTTGTAACAGTGGTTTGGATCATAAGCTATATTTTGATTCCGCTACTCTGATGGACATGATTTGGCTTTCATCTTGTGCACTGTCTCGCCTGTATTATATCAAGTTATGTTATTATTATATTTTATTCCATGCGCTGTGTGATATACTACTATTTCTTTGATAATTCACCGTTTCAAACCCTTCCTTCTGACGACCCTCCCGTGCTAGTCGGGCATTAGCACAACGCATTTCAGGGAGATGTCGGTTGTGCAGGATAGGTCGTCACACATATAGTTTAATCTGGATTGACATTGCTTGCACAAGCAAGTACGCCATTGAAAATTTTGCCAGAAGCTTTTAATACTATTGTTTATCTAATTAATTGACAACCAAACAGTGTATTAAAGGATATCTCACCATTTGATAAATTGCACAATGTCAAACTAGATTATAAAAGCCTTAAAACATTTGGATGCTTATGTTTTCCATGTTTAAGACCTTATAATGCTAACAAATTAAATTTCAGCTCAAAGTAGTGTACTTTTCCAGGTTACACCATTGATCAAAAAGTGTATAAATGTATTGATGATAACGGTAGAATATATGTAAGCAGACATGTTGTTTTTGATGAAAAAGTTTTTCCATATAGTACAAAAGATATAAGGACTACAGGTAAAGTTAGAAAACCATGAGTATCAATACCTGCAGTACCACATATCAATGAAAATTGGCAGCAGATTGAGAATAATCAACAATCTGATGCTCAAAGCTCATCAACCAGTAATGATCATGAGCATTTTGAGCCACCCAGCATGACATTTCATCCACCTGCACAAAATCGAAGTCATGAGGATAATGGAAGTAGCTCAAGTACTCAATAACCTACAGCTGAAAGCTCATAAAACAACAATGACTCGCCACCAGTTAAATTGCCAGCCCAAACTGGTCATCCAATGATCACTCGATCCAAAAGTGGTATCTTTAAACCTAAAACATTCATAGCAATTTCCAGTTCTAATGAACCTAAATCTTTTGATTAGGCAATCAAAAGTGAACACTGGAAAGCTACGATGGATGAAGACTATAATGCTCTCATAAAAAATAATACTTGGAATCTTGTATGTCCACCTGCTAATAAGAATATAGTTGGTTGCAGATGGACATACAGATTGAAAAAGAACCCAGATGGTTCAATAAACAAGCATAAGGCTAGACTTGTAGCCAAGGGTTTTACACAAGAGTATGGGTTTGACTTTAATCAAACCTTTTCTCCTGTAGTAAAATCTACTACTATAAAACTGATTCTAACTATAGCAGTTAGTAAAAATTGTCGTATCAAGCATTTGGATGACAATAATGCCATTTTGAATGGTGTTCTTAAAGAAGAAATCTACATGTGCCAGCCACCAGGGTATAATGTTAACTCAAACTATGTCTATAAATTAAATAAGGCTATATATGGCCTAAAGCAATCTCCTTGTGTATGGTTTCATAGACTGAAATACACTTTACCAAAAATAGGATTTCAGTCTACTAAATCAGATAATTATTTGTTTACAAGGATCAATCAGTCATCAATAATATACATATTAGCATATGTAGATGATCTGATAATAACTGACAATAGAGATACAGACATATATGAATTAACAAAATATTTGGAAAAGCAATTTTCTGTTAAAAATCTGGGAGATATTAAATATTTTTTAGGCATAGAAGTAACCAGAACAAGTGATAAAATATTTCTGTGTCAAAAGAAATATATTACTGAGTTACTAAACAAGAAAAAAATGGAAAATGCTAATCCTTAACCAACTCCAATGATAAGTAGTCAACGTTATTCATAATTTAGAGGAGAAGCAATTGCCAATATTACTTAATATAGGATGGTTGTAGGAGCATTACAGTATGCTACTATAACCAGACCTGACATTGCTTATAGTGTTAATAAAGTTTCTAAGTTTATACAGAAACCACTAGACATAGATTGGAAGGCAGTCAAAAGGATCCTGAGATATCTAAAGGGAACTACAGATTATTGAATAATATTAAAGACCAGTCAACATCTAAATATGACAGGATATGCAGATGTTGACCGGGCATCTGATCCCGATGACAGAAGATCTATAAGTGGTTACTATGTGTACATAGGTCAAAGTTTAATTTCATGGAGTTCGAAGAAACGGGCTATGATTTCTAGATCAAGCACTAAATCAGAATACAGGAGCATAACCAATGCTACCGCAGAGATAAAATGGCTACAATCTATACTTAAGGAGCTACAAATAAAGCCTACAGCAAAACATATACAATAGTGTGATAACAAGAGTGCTATTTACATGTCTGAGAATCCAATACAACATGCACGAACTAAACACATCGAAATAGACTTGCATTTTGCCAGAGAACTAATTCAAAAGGGAGAAATTGAAGTAAATCACATACATGGAACTTACCAGAAGGCTAACGTTCTGACTAAAGCTATATCAGCAAAGAATTTTACTAGATTTCACTCAGAAATGAACGTTGGAAGATATGAAGATCAACCAAGTTACAGACTCTCAGATCGGAGTGAAGGAGCTCACTTGCATACACTAAAATCAAACAATGCATACGGTATAAACACGGCTAAGAAAGAGAATCGAGAAGACAAAGAAAAATGTCATAAAGGAGCCTTTATGGAGATTCGAGAAGACAAATCAAAGCTTCACAAAGGAGCCGCCATAGAGATTCTAGAAGACAAAGCAAATTTCACAAAGGAGCCACTTATAAAGCAGTGTAAACTAGGGTTTAAGAAACCCTAGTTTCCAAAGGGGCGTAATAAGAACGAAGGAAAAACACATCGCTGATATTTTATATGTGTGAAAACCCGTAACTTCCCCGTAAAGGAAAGCGACGGATAGTTCGAGAACAAGCCACAACAGAACACATACAGAAAAACATTTCATTGTATATTACAACAATGCATCAGATTACAAGAATATACAGAGTATAAATGAATAAATATTACACAGAAATATCAGAGATTTAAATTACATTTAAATACATAGCAGCGGAAAATAATACAATACACAACTAGAAGGAGATATACGGATACAAAGCTTTCCGGATATCGTTCCAGCTGTAAACCAGGATCCTGTGAATATAAATCTGCAAAACCAAAACTACTAGCTGCCCGTGTCAAAATAAGGGCACCTAGAGTTTAGGTTAAAACAATAAACTCCAGGTCAGTCATGTGACTGGTGTGAGAACTAAAACAGTTATTAATCTTTATTTTAAATCATTAGGTAAATCAAGGGACCACGCCGTATAACACGGAACGGGTTTCCTCCCAAGAATACCAGTGCATAAAACAAACAACGCAATGCTAAATAAAGAAAAATGAAGCTGTTATAAGACCCAGGTCCCATCACACAATGCAACGCAGTCGAGGATAGGGTTTTCCCTTATAACAGCCAAAGAATGCTTGATACGTTTTAAAACAAATCATTTGATACTATTATAAGTGCATAGTGTATAAATAACTTCAAATCATAAGTATCAATCATAGGCGGCATGAATGGCCCATAACACTATGTCGCCATATATAAGTTTACAATCAAAACCGCAAATGTCGTATTAGAAGTTGGGTTATCATTTATGGTATGAACCGAGGCTAGGGGCAAGATCCTCTACCGATTCGAGACTGTCTAGTCCGAGCCTCAGGAACAGCCGCAACTGCCCCATGGATCGTCAGGGCCGGTCCACCGATGTGGATTATTATGCCTGAACACTACGTTTCCCCGCCCTTTGGGGCGTAAGCCTGGCCCGTCAGCCGACCAGAAGCATCGGCCGAAACCGATATCACAAGGCGCCTCGCTTTTCAGCAAGTAATAATAAGTAATATCCACATGAGTCAAACTCGTCAGCCAGTTCAAGCACTGACGCCACTCCTAACTAGAAAGAAACGCATGTCCTCCCTGAGGTTCGTCTCCCGTTTTTGATTCATACCGGGTGTGATACTCGCGAATCAACGTTACACAAAGCTACGCCACACAAGGCCGTGCTTCGATCATCAACCACAAGACTTTGCTTTTCAACAGAAGCCTTGATCATTTGCATCTTAGCATGCCACACAGGCAATTCACTCCATGCGATTGATATCCATCAATATATAACCCCTGAGCTCGTACGTCTCAGAGAAGGGCGTTAAGCAAGAGAATAAATTCTCCGCCGCCAAACAGATATATATTTAATAGAGATCAATCACACGGACTAAAATCCAATGTCAGACACACAGTCCATTTACAAGTCTGTTCTGGGTCTAAACGAAACCGGAGGCACTTTCCTCGCATATCCATCCATCTCCAAGTACGTCTGGACGATCACCAACTGTTTCCATCTTCTTGGGTGTACAGCCCAATCAAGATCATCAGTAATCACCCAAACGACGTGAAGACTTCCGGTCTTCGACCATCGTCTTCATCTTCGACTTATCGTCGTATCAGTTATTCAGAATGGGATAAACCCGGTCTTTCCGAATAACTCGCGTATATTTTAAATAAGTGTTACACAAACACAACATACGCCTCATTCCAATTCATTAGTCATTAACCGTAAATTAATCAAGAGAATAATTCCCCAAATATTAACCCCGAAGACCGAAACCAACATCAGATCAATATCCAGAAAACCATTCTGCTTGGCTAACCGACAGTTAAATTCTAATTTCACATTCATAGGGAAAGGTTCCCATTAATTTTATCAAAGATAAATTCTTTAATTTATTCTTTAATCTACTTTTGAATATCAATTCAAACTAGTCGGGATTAACGAAACTTACCGAAGTAATCATTTGTTTTTAATTTCCCAATCCCAACCTATTTATCCCATGAAGTAAAACTGGTAATACTTCATATCTAACACCACAGTGTTATCGGTAAATTCAATTACCATTTCACGTTCAAATCTAATTAAAGATTTAACTATCGCCTGGAGTAAAACTGGTGATACTCCATTCTCGATTATTTCAATCTAATTAAAGATTCACTAAAACTCCACTTAGTTTTAATCGTTAACTGGGTTAAAGAATCAGTGTCGTTTAAAACACGGTTCACGGTAAACCCAAAATATCATTCCATTAATTATCGGGTTAAAGAACAAGTGTTATTTAAAACATTGTCCACGATAAACCCAAAAATCAACATCAATTCAATTCCAATTAAATATTATTTAATTGGTACCTTTCATTAAATCTAAATAAAAAGATTTAATCATTTCTCAATTGGGTTCAAGAACAGTGTTAGTGAAGACACCATTCACGACAAACCCAAATCACATTCGATATTCAATACAAGGCTCTGAATAGAAAATATATCGGCTTATATTCAATATCAAATTCTACGACTAACAAATGTCGTATTGGAAATAACGATATAAATATATATCTTTCAAATTTCCATAACAACACCTGTATAATCACAAATTCCAACATCGAAATATTCCGAAGACAATTTCGATTCAAATCCACTCCAATGCAATCATTGGATATTCTGGTTATTTTTAAAACCCTTTTTAAATTCAATTTATTTATTTAAAAATAAATAGAATTATAATTCTAGTTCAAAACTAGTTCATTTCGATAAAAATCTATTTTTACCTTTTCAAATATGGAGTTTTTTTTCATCCCAATTCTTTCTAAATCATTTCTTATGATTTTACACAAATTATTACTATTTTTAATAATTTTATCAAGGCCCGTACAGTCGATTTCCATCAACGGTCATCGAACTGCACTTACAGCGACCTTTTTCGAATTTGATTTGGACATAATTCCAAATCCAACCGTTAGATTTATAATTTCTAATATTCGTTAGAAAGCTCTTTTCGATACGAACCCAACGGTTCCGGTTTTAGGAGAATCCGACGGTCGGATCTCCCGCAATGTCCGTTTGAAATAAATGGTCGAAATTCACGAACTGCCGCGGCGCGGTGCGTTCTATTCAGGCCATTATATTATATATATAATATATATATAATATATTTCGTCGATTTCTATTTAAAACGAATTATATAAATAGTTTTAAATTCGATTCAAAAGCAATTTCAACTTCCGTTTCAATTCAAATCAAAATTGAATTCTTCTCTATAAATTCGTTTTAAAATTCATTTCTATTCAATTCAAATTTCAATTTAATTTGAATTCATTTCAATTCGCTTTCAATTCAATTAGAATTCGTTTTCAATTCAATTCATTTCGAAATCGTTTTCAATTCAATTCATTTCGAAATCGTTTTCAATTCAATTCATTTCGAAATCATTTTCAATTCAATTCATTTCGAAATCGTTTTCAATTCAATTCATTTCGAAATCGTTTTCAATTCAATTCATTTCGAAATCGTTTTCAATTCAATTCATTTCGAAATCGTTTTCAATTCAATTCATTTCGAAATCGTTTTCAATTCAATTCATTTCGAAATCGTTTTCAATTCAATTCATTTCGAAATCGTTTTCAATTCAATTCATTTCGAAATCGTTTTCAATTCAATTCATTTCGAAATCGTTTTCAATTCAATTCATTTCGAAATCGTTTTCAATTCAATTCATTTCGAAATCGTTTTCAATTCATTTCATTTCGAAATCGTTTTCAATTCAATTCATTTCGAAATCGTTTTCAATTCAATTCATTTCGAAATCGTTTTCAATTCAATTCATTTCGAAATCGTTTTCAATTCAATTCATTTCGAAATCGTTTTCAATTCAATTCATTTCGAAATCGTTTTCAATTCAATTCATTTCGAAATCGTTTTCAATTCAATTCATTTCGAAATCGTTTTCAATTCAATTCATTTCGAAATCGTTTTCAATTCAATTCATTTCGAAATCGTTTTCAATTCAATTCATTTCGAAATCGTTTTCAATCGATATAAATATCGTTCACGTCAAAATGGCGTCAATCTAATCAACACGGCTTCATAAATGTCTATTTCAAATATTTCTTTTTCAAAATAGTTGTTATTATCAAAATATTTCGTTCAACACATGACCAATCTCAAAGGATGAGTACTGTCAACACATGAACCTTTATTTTATATATTTTTATTTTTCAAATTGGAATGAAGCCCAATCAATTACCATATAAAGTTAATTATATGGATTTTCATACAACACATGTATATAATAACATTGAAAATAATCAACCATCAACCAAAGTGCACTACACTGTAAAAGCATCAAATATAGATATTCAACGCTTATAACAGCCTGTCAATCAATCGATCGACATATTTAATCAATCAGGATGAGTGAACTTCAAATTTCCTCCCAACACCCGTGTGGGGTTTCAAACAATCAAACACATATTTTATTTGTGCTGTTGGGCGATGTGTAAAATTTATCGTCCCAATCAATGTCATTCAAATAGGTGTACATAAACAAACCGTCTGGTTTGTAAATGAATATTCTATTTTATTCACTTCACGTTAAAAATTATATTTTTAACGATAAAACATTTTATTTCAACCTATGAATTTCTATTCAATTCATTTCCAAAATAAAATGATATTTTTATTTTTCTAACATATTTTAGAAAATTTTGGCGGCATAACGGCACGATACTAGAAACGGGACAAGGCCTAGCCTTATCCCCGGTCTAGTGAAGGCCCACGCCATTCACACATCAATCAATCCATTCATTTCACCAAACAATTCAATTCATTTCATTATGCAAACCACAAAATTTGGAGTAAGGATCTAACCTAGCCTTACTCCTTCGCCTTATAACGGCGCACGTCTAATCCTAACCAATTTATCGATTCGATTTTTCACACCACAAACCACATTCAAACCAATATCGCAATCAATCACCAAACAGCCAAACAAACAAGTCCATGGTCTGTGGACGATTGTGTCGGGTGCTACTAAACACCGTCTGCATCCTAGTATATATATATATATAACTAGAAAATAAATTGAAGAGTGAGAAGTTCTCACAGATAGCTATCCAGCTACACGGCACTTCCAATGCAGGAAATCTTCAACGTTCTTGCCCTTTCGTCATCTTCGTTGCCCGTAGCCACTACATATAAAAATCATATTTTTATTTCGAAGTTCAATATATAAAAATCATATTTTTATTTCGAAGTTCAATATATAAAAATTCTATTTTTCTATCGAAGTTCAATATATAAAAATTCCATTTTTCTATCGAAGTTCAATATATAAAAATTCCATTTTTCTATCGAAGTTCAATATATAAAAATCTGAATTTTCTATCGAAGTTCAATATATAAAAATCTGATTTTTACTTCGACTTTCAATATATAAAAATATGATTTTTCTTTTTAAAGAAATCAGTTTTCAATACCTTTTAAAAATCAGTTTTCAATACCTTTTAAAAATCTGTTTTTATATCTTTTAAAAAAACTGCTTTTATTCTTTTAAAAAAAATCTGCTTTTATATCTTTTAAAAAAAACTGCTTTTATTCTTTTAAAAAATCTGCTTTTATTCTTTTAAAAAAACTGCTTTTATATCTTTTAAAAAATCTTTTTCAGTTTTTATTCTTTAAAAAAAATCGAAATCAGTTTTTACTTTAAAAATCGAAATCAGTTTTTACTTTAAAAATCGAAATCAGTTTTTACTTTAAAAATCGAAATCAGTTTTTACTTTAAAAATCGAAATCAGTTTTTACTTTAAAAATCGAAATCATTTTTACTTTAAAAATCGAAATCAGTTTTTACTTTAAAAATCGAAATCAGTTTTTACTTTAAAAATCGAAATCCGTTTTTAAACTTTAAAATAAAAAAAATAAAAATAAAAGTAAGATAGAATACTTACTGTATGAATCGGAGGAGGGTGGGTGTTGTCCACTCCATCGACTGGAAGGGAAGGGGCGCAGGTGGTTCTCCGGTGTAGCGGTGGCAGCTTCAGGGCGTCGAGCGTTTGTCTCGTCGATTCGGGGGGTGAGTGGCGGCCTAGGTCTCGTATTGGGGAGGGAGGAGAGGGAAGCGACGCAACAACAGGCGGAGGTGGGGAGGCAGTCTCCGGCGGCGGCAGAAGGGAACGACGGCTGGAAAAAAAAGGGATCGGGGTTTTTTTTTTCTTTGTTTTGAAATGTCGGGTCTAGTCCATGGAATGGGGGGGGTTGACTTAAGGAAAGGAGAATAAGGGGGTATTAGAAAATTAATTTATTATTATTTTATTTTCCATCAAAGTTACTTTTTATTTCGATCTCTGAATCGAACCCAACGACTGTCGCCCTTAGCTAATTACCCCTATTCTGAACACAATGGGACATGTTTCGTAAGCTAATTCGACTGTTTGAATCAGTTTCCGTTTAAATTTACATTTAAATCGCTATATTGAATTTTAAACGTACATTTCGAATTACCGGGGCCACATACTAACTAGAAAAATTCCAGAAAAATATTTTCTAGCTTCGTATTGACGATACGGTCCTAACAAAACTAGTTTCGTCGAATTCTGAGATCGTTGGAAAAATGGTCAATTTCCAGTCGATTAAAATCAACTGAAATGGTCAACACACGTTTTCCTTTGCCACGCTCACATATTGATTCGAAAAATTATGAAATTTGAAACCTAGCAATAATTTGACACCGCGGACCCAACAAAACTGGTTTCGTCGAAATCCGAGGTCATCTGCAAAATGTCCATTTTTGAGGGCCTGAATTCCATAGCGACTATTCAGAATTTTCAACTGGACATATCTTTTGATTCTCGCTACGAAATTTCGATTGTTCGGATTCGACAGAAAGATATTATCAATTAGATCCTATGATTTCTGGTTTCACTAAAATCCGGATTGTTTTGCACCCGGTATATTCAATTGAAGTTTGAAATCGAATTATCGAACTACCGCGCCATTTTCAATTCTATTTATAATTATATATAAATATTTATATTCTAACGACGACGCGTATAATATATACGTTCGAATTATATTCAAAATAAATTTTCTCGTGATTTTATTTAAAATAATTCATTTTAAATAATCAAAATTCGCTAAAATTGCCAAAATAAAAATTTTAAACTGGCCCAGATTTTCCGGGTTGTTACAATCTCCCCCACTTAAAACTTTTCGTCCCCGAAAAGGAACAAAGTCGAAAGTGGTTTGATTATTCAATTCTACGTTCGATCAGGCTTTCATTCTCCAACTTTTCAGTTTCTGAGAATTTTCAAAATTTCAAAAAATTTGGCTAACACCCTAAATTTTCGAAAAATTTCGCCATAACCTCCCCTGCACCGGGAGCATCGGGGAATTTCAAATAGCTTCCCCGGTCCTTCAGATCTCAAAAAGAAAAAGAAAAAGCCAAGCGGCTAGCCAATAGGCTCACAAAATCATCATCACCCAAACAAAACAGGAAATTATGTAGTAAACATGTACCTATTTGTCGGGCAAACAAATTTTATTCTCTGCTCTAGCCTCCTTGCTATGACCTGTTCAATATAAGTATATGCATATGCAAGCAAATGCAACCAATTTTCAATATCATTCAATATTTGATTCAATTAGGCATAATGGTTCAAAATTAGCAAACAAATGAACAAACAACACAAACATCAATCAGTTAGTGAATTTAAAGTTTCAAATTCATAATTTTGATACATATACTAAAATCGTGTTTTTGATGCCAATTCACAACAAAGTGTTCTAACTATATAAGTTTTGGTTCTCACACCAGTCTAATGGAAATATATAGAAAATCACACCTTCGAAACTCGAACATAAATGTTGATGATGCGATCGCTATCATCAATATCATCTTCGGGCGACTAGAGTGTGATGCTATATCTATCCAATATATTAAAATTTCGAATACACGCGGATCAGACGTATACGCAAAATCTATATATACTGGATTGTCCACAACAATATAAATAAATAACCAAATACGAATAATTTATTTAAATTTTCAAAACAAAAATTTGTTTTCACTTTCATAATTATACTCTTCACACTCGTTCTAGGATACTACTGATCCTATCTCTAACGAGTCATTCCTACTGGATATTACTAATCCAATATCTGATGAATTCTTTCGTATGGTTCTAATGTGCCTTGTTCTCTGAGCTTTGTAAACCAAAGCTCTGATACCAACTGTGAAAACCCGTAACTTCCCCGTAAAGGAAAGCGACGGATAGTTCGAGAACAAGCCACAACAGAACACATACAGAAGAACATTTCATTGTATATTACAACAATGCATCAGATTACAAGAATATACAGAGTATAAATGAATAAATATTACACAGAAATATCAGAGATTTAAATTACATTTAAATACATAGCAGCGGAAAATAATACAATACACAACTAGAAGGAGATATACGGATACAAAGCTTTCCGGATATCGTTCCAGCTGTAAACCAGGATCCTGTGAATATAAATCTGCAAAACCAAAACTACTAGCTGCCCGTGTCAAAATAAGGGCACCAAGAGTTTAGGTTAAAACAATAAACTCCAGGTCAGTCATGTGACTGGTGTGAGAACTAAAACAGTTATTAATCTTTATTTTAAATCATTAGGTAAATCAAGGGACCACGCCGTATAACACGGAACGGGTTTCCTCCCAAGAATACCAGTGCATAAAACAAACAGCGCAATGCTAAATAAAGAAAAATGAAGCTGTTATAAGACCCATATCCCATCACACAATGCAACGCAGTCGAGGATAGGGTTTTCCCTTATAACAGCCAAAGAATGCTTGATACGTTTTAAAACAAATCATTTGATACTATTATAAGTGCATAGTGTATAAACAACTTCAAATCATAAGTATCAATCATAGGCGGCATGAATGGCCCATAACACTATGTCGCCATATATAAGTTTACAATCAAAACCGCAAATGTCGTATTAGAAGTTGGGTTATCATTTATGGTATGAACCGAGGCTAGGGGCAAGATCCTCTACCGATTCGAGACTGTCTAGTCCGAGCCTCAGGAACAGCCGCAACTGCCCCATGGATCGTCAGGGCCGGTCCACCGATGTGGATTATTATGCCTGAACACTACGTTTCCCCGCCCTTTGGGGCGTAAGCCTGGCCCGTCAGCTGACCAGAAGCATCGGCCGAAACCAATATCACGAGGCGCCTCGCTTTTCAGCAAGTAATAATAAGTAATATCCACATGAGTCAAACTCGTCAGCCAGTTCAAGCACTGACGCCACTCCTAACTAGAAAGAAACGCATGTCCTCCCTGAGGTCCGTCTCCCGTTTTTGATTCATACCGGGTGTGATACTCGCGAATCAACGTTACACAAAGCTACGCCACACAAGGCCGTGCTTCGATCATCAACCACAAGACTTTGCTTTTCAACAGAAGCCTTGATCATTTGCATCTTAGCATGCCACACAGGCAATTCACTCCATGCGATTGATATCCATCAATATATAACCCCTGAGCTCGTACGTCTCAGAGAAGGCCGTTAAGCAAGAGAATAAATTCTCCGCCGCCAAACAGATATATATTTAATAGAGATCAATCACACGGACTAAAATCCAATGTCAGACACACAGTCCATTTACAAGTCCGTTCTGGGTCTGAACGAAACCGGAGGCACTTTCCTCGCATATCCATCCATCTCCAAGTACGTCTGGACGATCACCAACTGTTTCCATCTTCTTGGGTGTACAGCCCAATCAAGATCATCAGTAATCACCCAAACGACGTGAAGACTTCCGGTCTTCGACCATCGTCTTCATCTTCGACTTATCGTCGTATCAGTTATTCAGAATGGGATAAACCCGGTCTTTCCGAATAACTCGCGTATATTTTAAATAAGTGTTACACAAACACAACATACGCCTCATTCCAATTCATCAGTCATTAACCGTAAATTAATCAAGAGAATAATTCCCCAAATATTAACCCCGAAGGCCGAAACCAACATCAGATCAATATCCAGAAAACCATTCTGCTTGGCTAACCGACAGTTAATTTCTAATTTCACATTCATAGGGAAAGGTTCCCATTAATTTTATCAAAGATAAATTCTTTAATTTATTCTTTAATCTACTTTTGAATATCAATTCAAACTAGTCGGGATTAACGAAACTTACCGAAGTAATCATTTGTTTTTAATTTCCCAATCCCAACCTATTTATCCCATGAAGTAAAACTGGTAATACTTCATATCTAACACCACAGTGTTATCGGTAAATTCAATTACCATTTCACGTTCAAATCTAATTAAAGATTTAACTATCGCCTGGAGTAAAACTGGTGATACTCCATTCTCGATTATTTCAATCTAATTAAAGATTCATTAAAACTCCACTTAGTTTTAATCGTTAACTGGGTTAAAGAATCAGTGTCGTTTAAAACACGGTTCACGGTAAACCCAAAATATCATTCCATTAATTATCGGGTTAAAGAACAAGTGTTATTTAAAACATTGTCCACGATAAACCCAAAAATCAACATCAATTCAATTCCAATTAAATATTATTTAATTGGTACCTTTCATTAAATCTAAATAAAAAGATTTAATCATTTCTCAATTGGGTTCAAGAACAGTGTTAGTGAAGACACCATTCACGACAAACCCAAATCACATTCGATATTCAATACAAGGCTCTGAATAGAAAATATATCGGCTTATATTCAATATCAAATTCTACGACTAACAAATGTCGTATTGGAAATAACGATATAAATATATATCTTTCAAATTTCCATAACAACACCTGTATAATCACAAATTCCAACATCGAAATATTCCGAAGACAATTTCGATTCAAATCCACTCCAATGCAATCATTGGATATTCTGGTTATTTTTAAAACCCTTTTTAAATTCAATTTATTTATTTAAAAATAAATAGAATTATAATTCTAGTTCAAAACTAGTTCATTTCGATAAAAAACTATTTTTACCTTTTCAAATATGGAGTTTTTTTTCATCCCAATTCTTTCTAAATCATTTCTTATGATTTTACACAAATTATTACTATTTTTAATAATTTTATCAAGGCCCGTACAGTCGATTTCCATCAACGGTCATCGAACTGCACTTACAGCGACCTTTTTCGAATTTGATTTGGACATAATTCCAAATCCAACCGTTAGATTTCTAATTTCTAATATTCGTTAGAAAGCTCTTTTCGATACGAACCCAACGGTTCCGGTTTTAGGAGAATCCGACGGTCGGATCTCCCGCAATGTCCGTTTGAAATAAATGGTCGAAATTCACGAACTGCCGCGGCGCGGCGCGTTCTATTCAGGCCATTATATTATATATATAATATATTTCGTCGATTTCTATTTAAAACGAATTATATAAATAGTTTTAAATTCGATTCAAAAGCAATTTCAACTTCCGTTTCAATTCAAATCAAAATTGAATTCTTCTCTATAAATTCGTTTTAAAATTCATTTCTATTCAATTCAAATTTCAATTTAATTTGAATTCATTTCAATTCGCTTTCAATTCAATTAGAATTCGTTTTTAATTCAATTCATTTCGAAATCGTTTTCAATTCAATTCATTTCGAAATCGTTTTCAATTCAATTCATTTCGAAATCGTTTTCAATTCAATTCATTTCGAAATCGTTTTCAATTCAATTCATTTCGAAATCGTTTTCAATTCAATTCATTTCGAAATCGTTTTCAATTCAATTCATTTCGAAATCGTTTTCAATTCAATTCATTTCGAAATCGTTTTCAATTCAATTCGTTTCGAAATCGTTTTCAATTCAATTCATTTCGAAATCGTTTTCAATTCATTTCATTTCGAAATCGTTTTCAATTCAATTCATTTCGAAATCGTTTTCAATTCAATTCATTTCGAAATCGTTTTCAATTCAATTCATTTCGAAATCGTTTTCAATTCAATTCATTTCGAAATCGTTTTCAATTCAATTCATTTCGAAATCATTTTCAATTCAATTCATTTCGAAATCGTTTTCAATTCAATTCATTTCGAAATCGTTTTCAATTCAATTCATTTCGAAATCGTTTTCAATTCAATTCATTTCGAAATCGTTTTCAATTCAATTCATTTCGAAATCGTTTTCAATTCAATTCATTTCGAAATCGTTTTCAATTCAATTCATTTCGAAATCGTTTAAAATCGATATAAATATCGTTCACGTCAAAATGGCGTCAATCTAATCAACACGGCTTCATAAATTTCTATTTCAAATATTTCTTTTTCAAAATAGTTGTTATTATCAAAATATTTCGTTCAACACATGACCAATCTCAAAGGATGAGTACTGTCAACACATGAACCTTTATTTTATATATTCTTTATTTTTCAAATTGGAATGAAGCCCAATCAATTACCATATAAAGTTAATTATATGGATTTTCATACAACTCATGTATATAATAACATTGAAAATAATCAACCATCAACCAAAGTGCACTACACTGTAAAAGCATCAAATATAGATATTCAACGCTTATAACAGCCTGTCAATCAATCGATCGACATATTTAATCAATCAGGATGAGTGAACTTCAAATTTCCTCCCAACACCCGTGTGGGGTTTCAAACAATCAAACACATATTTTATTTGTGCTGTTGGGCGATGTGTAAAATTTATCGTCCCAATCAATGTCATTCAAATAGGTGTACATAAACAAACCGTCTGGTTTGTAAATGAATATTCTATTTTATTCACTTCACGTTAAAAATTATATTTTTAACGATAAAACATTTTATTTCAACCTATGAATTTCTATTCAATTCATTTCCAAAATAAAATGATATTTTTATTTTTCTAACATATTTTAGAAAATTTTGGCGGCATAACGGCACGATACTAGAAACGGGACAAGGCCTAGCCTTATCCCCGGTCTAGTGAAGGCCCACGCCATTCACACATCAATCAATCCATTCATTTCACCAAACAATTCAATTCATTTCATTATGCAAACCACAAAATTTGGAGTAAGGATCTAACCTAGCCTTACTCCTTCGCCTTATAACGGCGCACGTCTAATCCTAACCAATTTATCGATTCGAGTTTTCACACCACAAACCACATTCAAACCAATATCGCAATCAATCACCAAACAGCCAAACAAACAAGTCCATGGTCTGTGGACGATTGTGTCGGGTGCTACTAAACACCGTCTGCATCCTAGTATATATATATAACTAGAAAATAAATTGAAGAGTGAGAAGTTCTCACAGATAGCTATCCAGCTCCACGGCACTTCCAATGCAGGAAATCTTCAACGTTCTTGCCCTTTCGTCATCTTCGTTGCCCGTAGCCACTACATATAAAAATCATATTTTTATTTCGAAGTTCAATATATAAAAATCATATTTTTATTTCGAAGTTCAATATATAAAAATTCTATTTTTCTATCGAAGTTCAATATATAAAAATTCCATTTTTCTATCGAAGTTCAATATATAAAAATTCCATTTTTCTATCGAAGTTCAATATATAAAAATCTGATTTTTCTATCGAAGTTCAATATATAAAAATTTGATTTTTACTTCGACTTTCAATATATAAAAATATGATTTTTCTTTTTAAAGAAATCAGTTTTCAATACCTTTTAAAAATCAGTTTTCAATACCTTTTAAAAATCTGTTTTTATATCTTTTAAAAAAACTGCTTTTATTCTTTTAAAAAAATCTGCTTTTATATCTTTTAAAAAAAACTGCTTTTATTCTTTTAAAAAATCTGCTTTTATTCTTTTAAAAAAAACTGCTTTTATATCTTTTAAAAAATCTTTTTCAGTTTTTATTCTTTAAAAAAAATCGAAATCAGATTTTACTTTAAAAATCGAAATCAGTTTTTACTTTAAAAATCGAAATCAGTTTTTACTTTAAAAATCGAAATCAGTTTTTACTTTAAAAATCGAAATCAGTTTTTACTTTAAAAATCGAAATCAGTTTTTACTTTAAAAATCGAAATCAGTTTTTACTTTAAAAATCGAAATCCGTTTTTAAACTTTAAAATAAAAAAAATAAAAATAAAAGTAAGATAGAATACTTACTGTATGAATCGGAGGAGGGTGGTCCATCGACTGGAAGGGAAGGCGCGCAGGTGGTTCTCCGGTGTAGCGGTGGCAGCTTCAGGGTGTCGAGCGTTTGTCTCGTCGATTCGGGGGGTGAGTGGCGGCCTAGGTCTCGTATTGGGGAGGGAGGAGAGGGAAGCGACGCAACAACAGGCGGAGGTGGGGAGGCAGTCTCCGGCGGCGGCAGAAGGGAACGACGGCTGAAAAAAAAAGGGATCGGGGTTTTTTTTTTCTTTGTTTTGAAATGTCGGGTCTAGTCCATGGAATGTGGGGGGGGGGGGTTGACTTAAGGAAAGGAGAATAAGGGGGTATTAGAAAATTAATTTATTATTATTTTATTTTCCATCAAAGTTACTTTTTATTTCGATCTCTGAATCGAACCCAACGACTGTCGCCCTTAGCTAATTACCCCTATTCTGAACACAATGGGACATGTTTCGTAAGCTAATTCGACTGTTTGAATCAGTTTCCGTTTAAATTTACATTTAAATCGCTATATTGAATTTTAAACGTACATTTCGAATTACCGGGGCCACATACTAACTAGAAAAATTCCAGAAAAATATTTTCTAGCTTCGTATTGACGATACGGTCCTAACAAAACTAGTTTCGTCGAATTCTGAGACCGTTGGAAAAATGGTCAATTTCCAGTCGATTAAAATCAACTGAAATGGTCAACACACGTTTTCCTTTGCCACGCTCACATATTGATTCGAAAAATTATGAAATTTGAAACCTAGCAATAATTTGACACCGCGGACCCAACAAAACTGGTTTCGTCGAAATCCGAGGTCATCTGCAAAATGTCCATTTTTAAGGGCCTGAATTCCATAGCGACTATTCAGAATTTTCAACTGGACATATCTTTTGATTCTCGCTACGAAATTTCGATTGTTCGGATTCGATAGAAAGATATTATCAATTAGATCCTATGATTTCTGGTTTCACTAAAATCCGGATTGTTTTGCACCCGGTATATTCAATTGAAGTTTGAAATCGAATTATCGAACTACCGCGCCATTTTCAATTCTATTTATAATTATATATAAATATTTATATTCTAACGACGACGCGTATAATATATACGTTCGAATTATATTCAAAATAAATTTTCTCGTGATTTTATTTAAAATAATTCATTTTAAATAATCAAAATTCGCTAAAATTGCCAAAATAAAAATTTTAAACTGGCCCAGATTTTCCGGGTTGTTACAATCTCCCCCACTTAAAACTTTTCGTCCCCGAAAAGGAACAAAGTCGAAAGTGGTTTGATTATTCAATTCTACGTTCGATCAGGCTTTCATTCTCCAACTTTTCAGTTTCTGAGAATTTTCAAAATTTCAAAAAATTTGGCTAACACCCTAAATTTTCGAAAAATTTCGCCATAACCTCCCCTGCACCGGGAGCATCGGGGAATTTCAAATAGCTTCCCCGGTCCTTCAGATCTCAAAAAGAAAAAGAAAAAGCCAAGCGGCTAGCCAATAGGCTCACAAAATCATCATCACCCAAACAAAACAGGAAATTATGTAGTAAACATGTACCTATTTGTCGGGCAAACAAATTTTATTCTCTGCTCTAGCCTCCTTGCTATGACCTGTTCAATAAAAGTATATGCATATGCAAGCAAATGCAACCAATTTTCAATATCATTCAATATTTGATTCAATTAGGCATAATGGTTCAAAATTAGCAAACAAATGAACAAACAACACAAACATCAATCAGTTAGTGAATTTAAAGTTTCAAATTCATAATTTTGATACATATACTAAAATCGTGTTTTTGATGCCAATTCACAACAAAGTGTTCTAACTATATAAGTTTTGGTTCTCACACCAGTCTAGTGGAAATATATAGAAAATCACACCTTCGAAACTCGAACATAAATGTTGATGATGCGATCGCTATCATCAATATCATCTTCGGGCGACTAGAGTGTGATGCTATATCTATCCAATATATTAAAATTTCGAATACACGCGGATCAGACGTATACGCAAAATCTATATATACTGGATTGTCCACAACAATATAAATAAATAACCAAATACGAATAATTTATTTAAATTTTCAAAACAAAAATTTGTTTTCACTTTCATAATTATACTCTTCACACTCGTTCTAGGATACTACTGATCCTATCTCTAACGAGTCATTCCTACTGGATATTACTAATCCAATATCTGATGAATTCTTTCGTATGGTTCTAATGTGCCTAGTTCTCTGAGCTTTGTAAACCAAAGCTCTGATACCAACTGTGAAAACCCGTAACTTCCCCGTAAAGGAAAGCGACGGATAGTTCGAGAACAAGCCACAACAGAACACATACAGAAGAACATTTCATTGTATATTACAACAATGCATCAGATTACAAGAATATACAGAGTATAAATGAATAAATATTACACAGAAATATCAGAGATTTAAATTACATTTAAATACATAGCAGCGGAAAATAATACAATACACAACTAGAAGGAGATATACGGATACAAAGCTTTCCGGATATCGTTCCAGCTGTAAACCAGGATCCTGTGAATATAAATCTGCAAAACCAAAATTACTAGCTGCCCGTGTCAAAATAAGGGCACCAAGAGTTTAGGTTAAAACAATAAACTCCAGGTCAGTCATGTGACTGGTGTGAGAACTAAAACAGTTATTAATCTTTATTTTAAATCATTAGGTAAATCAAGGGACCACGCCGTATAACACGGAACGGGTTTCCTCCCAAGAATACCAGTGCATAAAACAAACAGCGCAATGCTAAATAAAGAAAAATGAAGCTGTTATAAGACCCATATCCCATCACACAATGCAACGCAGTCGAGGATAGGGTTTTCCCTTATAACAGCCAAAGAATGCTTGATACGTTTTAAAACAAATCATTTGATACTATTATAAGTGCATAGTGTATAAACAACTTCAAATCATAAGTATCAATCATAGGCGGCATGAATGGCCCATAACACTATGTCGCCATATATAAGTTTACAATCAAAACCGCAAATGTCGTATTAGAAGTTGGGTTATCATTTATGGTATGAACCGAGGCTAGGGGCAAGATCCTCTACCGATTCGAGACTGTCTAGTCCGAGCCTCAGGAACAGCCGCAACTGCCCCATGGATCGTCAGGGCCGGTCCACCGATGTGGATTATTATGCCTGAACACTACGTTTCCCCGCCCTTTGGGGCGTAAGCCTGGCCCGTCAGCTGACCAGAAGCATCGGCCGAAACCAATATCACGAGGCGCCTCGCTTTTCAGCAAGTAATAATAAGTAATATCCACATGAGTCAAACTCGTCAGCCAGTTCAAGCACTGACGCCACTCCTAACTAGAAAGAAACGCATGTCCTCCCTGAGGTCCGTCTCCCGTTTTTGATTCATACCGGGTGTGATACTCGCGAATCAACGTTACACAAAGCTACGCCACACAAGGCCGTGCTTCGATCATCAACCACAAGACTTTGCTTTTCAACAGAAGCCTTGATCATTTGCATCTTAGCATGCCACACAGGCAATTCACTCCATGCGATTGATATCCATCAATATATAACCCCTGAGCTCGTACGTCTCAGAGAAGGCCGTTAAGCAAGAGAATAAATTCTCCGCCGCCAAACAGATATATATTTAATAGAGATCAATCACACGGACTAAAATCCAATGTCAGACACACAGTCCATTTACAAGTCCGTTCTGGGTCTGAACGAAACCGGAGGCACTTTCCTCGCATATCCATCCATCTCCAAGTACGTCTGGACGATCACCAACTGTTTCCATCTTCTTGGGTGTACAGCCCAATCAAGATCATCAGTAATCACCCAAACGACGTGAAGACTTCCGGTCTTCGACCATCGTCTTCATCTTCGACTTATCGTCGTATCAGTTATTCAGAATGGGATAAACCCGGTCTTTCCGAATAACTCGCGTATATTTTAAATAAGTGTTACACAAACACAACATACGCCTCATTCCAATTCATCAGTCATTAACCGTAAATTAATCAAGAGAATAATTCCCCAAATATTAACCCCGAAGGCCGAAACCAACATCAGATCAATATCCAGAAAACCATTCTGCTTGGCTAACCGACAGTTAATTTCTAATTTCACATTCATAGGGAAAGGTTCCCATTAATTTTATCAAAGATAAATTCTTTAATTTATTCTTTAATCTACTTTTGAATATCAATTCAAACTAGTCGGGATTAACGAAACTTACCGAAGTAATCATTTGTTTTTAATTTCCCAATCCCAACCTATTTATCCCATGAAGTAAAACTGGTAATACTTCATATCTAACACCACAGTGTTATCGGTAAATTCAATTACCATTTCACGTTCAAATCTAATTAAAGATTTAACTATCGCCTGGAGTAAAACTGGTGATACTCCATTCTCGATTATTTCAATCTAATTAAAGATTCATTAAAACTCCACTTAGTTTTAATCGTTAACTGGGTTAAAGAATCAGTGTCGTTTAAAACACGGTTCACGGTAAACCCAAAATATCATTCCATTAATTATCGGGTTAAAGAACAAGTGTTATTTAAAACATTGTCCACGATAAACCCAAAAATCAACATCAATTCAATTCCAATTAAATATTATTTAATTGGTACCTTTCATTAAATCTAAATAAAAAGATTTAATCATTTCTCAATTGGGTTCAAGAACAGTGTTAGTGAAGACACCATTCACGACAAACCCAAATCACATTCGATAT
The DNA here is from genome assembly GCA_030737875.1 of Allium sativum. Lineage (NCBI taxonomy): Eukaryota > Viridiplantae > Streptophyta > Magnoliopsida > Asparagales > Amaryllidaceae > Allium > Allium sativum. Next base: position 323,227,668 of record CM060920.1, on the reverse strand, counting down.
TCAATACAAGGCTCTGAATAGAAAATATATCGGCTTATATTCAATATCAAATTCTACGACTAACAAATGTCGTATTGGAAATAACGATATAAATATATATCTTTCAAATTTCCATAACAACACCTATATAATCACAAATTCCAACATCGAAATATTCCGAAGACAATTTCGATTCAAATCCACTCCAATGCAATCATTGGATATTCTGGTTATTTTTAAAACCCTTTTTAAATTCAATTTATTTATTTAAAAATAAATAGAATTATAATTCTAGTTCAAAACTAGTTCATTTCGATAAAAAACTATTTTTACCTTTTCAAATATGGAGTTTTTTTTCATCCCAATTCTTTCTAAATCATTTCTTATGATTTTACACAAATTATTACTATTTTTAATAATTTTATCAAGGCTCGTACAGTCGATTTCCATCAACGGTCATCGAACTGCACTTACAGCGACCTTTTTCGAATTTGATTTGGACATAATTCCAAATCCAACCGTTAGATTTCTAATTTCTAATATTCGTTAGAAAGCTCTTTTCGATACGAACCCAACGGTTCCGGTTTTAGGAGAATCCGACGGTCGGATCTCCCGCAATGTCCGTTTGAAATAAATGGTCGAAATTCACGAACTGCCGCGGCGCGGCGCGTTCTATTCAGGCCATTATATTATATATATAATATATATATAATATATTTCGTCGATTTCTATTTAAAACGAATTATATAAATAGTTTTAAATTCGATTCAAAAGCAATTTCAACTTCCGTTTCAATTCAAATCAAAATTGAATTCTTCTCTATAAATTCGTTTTAAAATTCATTTCTATTCAATTCAAATTTCAATTTAATTTGAATTCATTTCAATTCGCTTTCAATTCAATTAGAATTCGTTTTTAATTCAATTCATTTCGAAATCGTTTTCAATTCAATTCATTTCGAAATCGTTTTCAATTCAATTCATTTCGAAATCGTTTTCAATTCAATTCATTTCGAAATCGTTTTCAATTCAATTCATTTCGAAATCGTTTTCAATTCAATTCATTTCGAAATCGTTTTCAATTCAATTCATTTCGAAATCGTTTTCAATTCAATTCATTTCGAAATCGTTTTTAATTCAATTCATTTCGAAATCGTTTTCAATTCAATTCGTTTCGAAATCGTTTTCAATTCAATTCATTTCGAAATCGTTTTCAATTCATTTCATTTCGAAATCGTTTTCAATTCAATTCATTTCGAAATCGTTTTCAATTCAATTCATTTCGAAATCGTTTTCAATTCAATTCATTTCGAAATCGTTTTCAATTCAATTCATTTCGAAATCGTTTTCAATTCAATTCATTTCGAAATCGTTTTCAATTCAATTCATTTCGAAATCGTTTTCAATTCAATTCATTTCGAAATCGTTTTCAATTCAATTCATTTCGAAATCGTTTTCAATTCAATTTATTTCGAAATCGTTTTCAATTCAATTCATTTCGAAATCGTTTTCAATTCAATTCATTTCGAAATCGTTTTCAATTCAATTCATTTCGAAATCGTTTTCAATTCAATTCATTTCGAAATCGTTTAAAATCGATATAAATATCGTTCACGTCAAAATGGCGTCAATCTAATCAACACGGCTTCATAAATTTCTATTTCAAATATTTCTTTTTCAAAATAGTTGTTATTATCAAAATATTTCGTTCAACACATGACCAATCTCAAAGGATGAGTACTGTCAACACATGAACCTTTATTTTATATATTCTTTATTTTTCAAATTGGAATGAAGCCCAATCAATTACCATATAAAGTTAATTATATGGATTTTCATACAACACATGTATATAATAACATTGAAAATAATCAACCATCAACCAAAGTGCACTACACTGTAAAAGCATCAAATATAGATATTCAACGCTTATAACAGCTTGTCAATCAATCGATCGACATATTTAATCAATCAGGATGAGTGAACTTCAAATTTCCTCCCAACACCCGTGTGGGGTTTCAAACAATCAAACACATATTTTATTTGTGCTGTTGGGCGATGTGTAAAATTTATCGTCCCAATCAATGTCATTCAAATAGGTGTACATAAACAAACCGTCTGGTTTGTAAATGAATATTCTATTTTATTCACTTCACGTTAAAAATTATATTTTTAACGATAAAACATTTTATTTCAACCTATGAATTTCTATTCAATTCATTTCCAAAATAAAATGATATTTTTATTTTTCTAACATATTTTAGAAAATTTTGGCGGCATAACGGCACGATACTAGAAACGGGACAAGGCCTAGCCTTATCCCCGGTCTAGTGAAGGCCCACGCCATTCACACATCAATCAATCCATTCATTTCACCAAACAATTCAATTCATTTCATTATGCAAACCACAAAATTTGGAGTAAGGATCTAACCTAGCCTTACTCCTTCGCCTTATAACGGCGCACGTCTAATCCTAACCAATTTATCGATTCGAGTTTTCACACCACAAACCACATTCAAACCAATATCGCAATCAATCACCAAACAGCCAAACAAACAAGTCCATGGTCTGTGGACGATTGTGTCGGGTGCTACTAAACACCGTCTGCATCCTAGTATATATATATAACTAGAAAATAAATTGAAGAGTGAGAAGTTCTCACAGATAGCTATCCAGCTCCACGGCACTTCCAATGCAGGAAATCTTCAACGTTCTTGCCCTTTCGTCATCTTCGTTTCCCGTAGCCACTACATATAAAAATCATATTTTTATTTCGAAGTTCAATATATAAAAATCATATTTTTATTTCGAAGTTCAATATATAAAAATTCTATTTTTCTATCGAAGTTCAATATATAAAAATTCCATTTTTCTATCGAAGTTCAATATATAAAAATTCCATTTTTCTATCGAAGTTCAATATATAAAAATCTGATTTTTCTATCGAAGTTCAATATATAAAAATTTGATTTTTACTTCGACTTTCAATATACAAAAATATGATTTTTCTTTTTAAAGAAATCAGTTTTCAATACCTTTTAAAAATCAGTTTTCAATACCTTTTAAAAATCTGTTTTTATATCTTTTAAAAAAACTGCTTTTATTCTTTTAAAAAAATCTGCTTTTATATCTTTTAAAAAAAACTGCTTTTATTCTTTTAAAAAATCTGCTTTTATTCTTTTAAAAAAAAACTGCTTTTATATCTTTTAAAAAATCTTTTTCAGTTTTTATTCTTTAAAAAAAATCGAAATCAGTTTTTACTTTAAAAATCGAAATCATTTTTTACTTTAAAAATCGAAATCAGTTTTTACTTTAAAAATCGAAATCAGTTTTTACTTTAAAAATCGAAATCAGTTTTTACTTTAAAAATCGAAATCAGTTTTTACTTTAAAAATCGAAATCCGTTTTTAAACTTTAAAATAAAAAAAATAAAAATAAAAGTAAGATAGAATACTTACTGTATGAATCGGAGGAGGGTGGGTGTTGTCCACTCCATCGACTGGAAGGGAAGGCGCGCAGGTGGTTCTCCGGTATAGCGGTGGCAGCTTCAGGGCGTCGAGCGTTTGTCTCGTCGATTCGGGGGGTGAGTGGCGGCCTAGGTCTCGTATTGGGGAGGGAGGAGAGGGAAGCGACGCAACAACAGGCGGAGGTGGGGAGGCAGTCTCCGGCGGCGGCAGAAGGGAACGACGGCTGAAAAAAAAAAGGGATCGGGGTTTTTTTTTTTCTTTGTTTTGAAATGTCGGGTCTAGTCCATGGAATGTGGGGGGGGGGGTTGACTTAAGGAAAGGAGAATAAGGGGGTATTAGAAAATTAATTTATTATTATTTTATTTTCCATCAAAGTTACTTTTTATTTCGATCTCTGAATCGAACCCAACGACTGTCGCCCTTAGCTAATTACCCCTATTCTGAACACAATGGGACATGTTTCGTAAGCTAATTCGACTGTTTGAATCAGTTTCCGTTTAAATTTACATTTAAATCGCTATATTGAATTTTAAACGTACATTTCGAATTACCGGGGCCACATACTAACTAGAAAAATTCCAGAAAAATATTTTCTAGCTTCGTATTGACGATACGGTCCTAACAAAACTAGTTTCGTCGAATTCTGAGACCGTTGGAAAAATGGTCAATTTCCAGTCGATTAAAATCAACTGAAATGGTCAACACACGTTTTCCTTTGCCACGCTCACATATTGATTCGAAAAATTATGAAATTTGAAACCTAGCAATAATTTGACACCGCGGACCCAACAAAACTGGTTTCGTCGAAATCCGAGGTCATCTGCAAAATGTCCATTTTTAAGGGCCTGAATTCCATAGCGACTATTCAGAATTTTCAACTGGACATATCTTTTGATTCTCGCTACGAAATTTCGATTGTTCGGATTCGATAGAAAGATATTATCAATTAGATCCTATGATTTCTGGTTTCACTAAAATCCGGATTGTTTTGCACCCGGTATATTCAATTGAAGTTTGAAATCGAATTATCGAACTACCGCGCCATTTTCAATTCTATTTATAATTATATATAAATATTTATATTCTAACGACGACGCGTATAATATATACGTTCGAATTATATTCAAAATAAATTTTCTCGTGATTTTATTTAAAATAATTCATTTTAAATAATCAAAATTCGCTAAAATTGCCAAAATAAAAATTTTAAACTGGCCCAGATTTTCCGGGTTGTTACAATATGCTCTCCATCAGATTCAAGACATAGCTCCTCACCTGCCATTTACACAACAAGATCACAACTGTTCCTTTACTTATTTGTTTTCTTTTATTTCAACCAATAATGTAATAGCCCCAAGCCCATGTAAACGATTATATATACTGGGCTCACTTCATAGTTTGTAATATAATCATTCAGCAATAAATTCATTTGCGCGAACACATATTCAAACCCAAATCTTAATTATTGTTTATGGTAAATTTTCCTTAATTATTAATATCAAATTAAGTAGTGTGAGCTATCCGATAGTTGATGTTTTTGAGCCAGATGCATCAATTTACGATGGTTCTCAAAATGAAATATACAAGCTATGTAAATTTTTAGATGGAGGTTGTGCGTTTACGCCCCGTTATTACCCTGCTAAATCATAACTATATCTTATAGCAGATTACCACCGCTACATTTTTCCCAAATTGTCTCTAATATAGCCTCTCTGCTTTAAGCTCTATTATATTCTGCTATCCCGATATATCCAGTTATTTATGCTGTATTAAGTTATTTCCGCTATATCTTTGATGAAAGAAACGAATTGAAAAATGACATTTTTGCATTATAAAAATTATAAAGTTAGGTTTTTATTTTAATTGTATTATTTAATATATACTTTTAGAAATAAAAATATTTTGCACTACATTCTATAAATTTAATTAATTTAAATAGCAATTTACGTTTATTTACAAATATTTGCACATGTTTTTGTTTAAAATTAAGAATGTGCTAATTATAGTTAAATTAAGTGCTAGTTTTTCATTTAATTATTGTTTTTACATTCATAAAAACTTTACAAACGAGTTACATGTGCTATTTTAGAGTCACCCGCTATTTCCTTGCTTTATCCACGCTACGTGTGACGACCGCCTCATACCTCTTCTGCACCGAACTAAGGAAAATGTGCGATGTATGACGTGCCAGCAAGCCAATACGGGACGATCATCAGGGTAGAATAACCCTAAATGAACCTGTCGTATAACTCAAAATGCATGGATAATATATAGTAATAAAATATATAACAGATATAGTAGTATAGCATAATTGAACAGGAAATCAAATCTTTATAAAACCATAGAATCTCAAGTACAATACATCTGAGTACATGAATATCTGAATATAATATGTCTCACTACATCCCTTAGAGTCTCAATAACATCAACATATGGCGGAGATAGAAAAGAAATATCTAAATGGTAGGTAGTAATAGTACGCCAACCTCTACATTATCAACGGCACAAAACCTCCTACCTGCTACATAGTCTGCTCACCAATCAAAATTGATGAACAACCCTAAGTAAGAAGAGGGAAACATGAAACCTTGAGTCAGACCTAACAGTCTTAATGAATAATAAAATAGCTAACAACAATTACACGAGATAATATGAGTATAGGCGGATCAGCCGTCCGATATGACCAGCAACCAACAACTTAACACATGAAAACCATCCATCCATGTCATTACAGTATAGGAAAGTACAACCCAAATCCGGTTTCTCTCCGATATTCTATGGTGATAGCCTATCCAGAGAAAATAGAGAAGAAAGCACACAATCAACCATAGCATCCATAACGTCCAATATCCTAGCTATCACAGACTACAGTCTTGAATCCATCAATTACTGGACTTTGCTTTCAACAATAAAAAAGGTCTAATGGAAAAACCCCGGTTCTAGCCAAACTACCATACACCATCATGACTTGTATGTTTGTCTGTTCCCATTCTCGACAACTAGGCCCATCATAGCTGCGTAGGCTACAAGATCTCTCGAATCTTATCCTAACGGGCATCCCCACGATACCCTTGCTTTGAGTCTGCTAGAACATTTCGATCATCGACTGTTACTACCAAATTTTGTCATCGATACTGAGCAAAGGAGAAGGGGTATCAGAGCACAACAAGCATCAAAAGATGGTTTCAGAAATACAGAACTGACACCAAAACACTGAAACACCCAATGCTGAAAGCAAAAGGAAGAAGATTGGATTCACATGCTATCAGCGCCAAGCCATACAAACTCAATGCCAACATAAGGAGGACGACAGCAGAGTGATTACGGAAGCAACATGTGAAAAGTGAACAATAAAGAGTGATTAACACACCACAACCGAAAGGCATCAATCTGGTATTAATTTCGAAAGTTGTTAGTCCGGCTTCAACTCTGAGAGCATAGTATTCGACGTCAAATTACAGAAGTAACTAATTCTGAAAGCAAACAATAAGGAATGACCGAAAGCAGATGATCCAACACCAGGATATAAAGCCAAGCCATGATAAAGCGAAAGAGGCTATCGATATTTATATGCTTAGTATCGATATCAACACCGGAAGGCATTCAGAAGCTAGTAAACCAAGGTTTGCTATCGAGGCTATCCACACTAACCTACAAGGTATTGTTACACAATCGAAAGCAGAACATGAGTCATGGGTCACTAAGGATCGGAAGCCATGTTCCGAAAGCCATGAAACCCGATAACAAAGCTTAGAGGAGGAAAGAAAGCCGATACCGAAGGTCGAAGTCCAAAAGTAACTTCCAGAAGACAGTAAAGAAAGTCAAAGATGGTAGAAGGAAGGTCATCCACACTAACATGCTTAGTGTCGATACCGAAATCAAAAGTCACGAAAGCAATATAAAGTCTAAAATTGAGTATTGGAACCGAATTTTATCACTGGGACCGAAAGCCGATAGCGATATTCAGAATGTGAGAGGCCGAAACTCAACAGCCGGCACCGAAAGCTAATAAAGTGGTCGACACCAAGCTCTTTTCTCCTTGCCGAAGCCGAAAGCACTCCAAACGGGATTCTGCTGAATTGGTATCAGAAAGGACCCTAATTTGTCTATAAATAAGACCTCAGGGGTCTCATTTTGGGAATAATTTTATGATTCTCAATTCTTGCAATCATTTCCTAGAGATTAAACCCGAATTTCTAAATCGATTTGAGGATTTTACTCAGAAATTTCCGTGTACTCAGAAAAGTGATCAATAAAGAGAGAATTGATACTTAAGATCAATTTCATGAATTTCTTCAATATTTGTGCTAGTGAATTCTTCAATGCTTCCTCGTGGAAATGCTTTCTACATGAACCGAGCTACCTGAAATACCTTTTTACAGGTCGTTTAGCTTTCTAACTTTCATTGCATTTAGGGAACCCTTATCCCAAGGTAACTATTGGTCCTTGAGTCTCATAAGCGTGATACTCACCTATTTGAAGGAAGAGTAACTAATATTTGGGCTTAAGACTTTGATATCTAGGAAACGATGAACTAACTCAAGCCTGTAGAAGTTAAACAAACCCTTTCATTCCCTTAGGTCTGCTTTCGTAGATCTAATTCTGGTGTTGACGAAAAATATCGTTAACATTTTTGGCACTATAAGGAGGGCTTAATCCTCTGACCTTATGGTTAGCAGCCACACTCTTAACTGTGTTGTTCCATCCAGGATTGGACTAAATCTTTGAAGAAGCGAAACCATGGACAAAAGGTCCCGACAAGAATCTTCTGAATCACAAATGGTTATGCCAGGTATTTCCGACCCGAAGGCAATGGAAGAAAAAAGGCTTAGGTTGGAAGCCCTACAAATTAAAAACAAGTATGGGGAAGTAAAACCTTATAATCTCGACTATTGGAGCATTAACCCTTTCCACCTAGGGCCAACCCCAATCTTCGCCCTAAGAAACTCTACGTCAACAGAAGATAACCTATTCAATTACATAAAAGAAGCCATTTGTACAAAAGCTAAGGGAACTATATTTAAGCAGAGAATAGTAGGGAATCCCAAATAGTTTACATCAAGGAGGTCTAAGAAGGGTGTACCTGAACCTCATAACACAACCAAAAGAAAATTTGAAGATGAGAAGGAACCAATGAACCTAAGCAACAAAAAGGCTAAGGTCCAATGTTGAAAGAAGGCTTACGAGTCAAGGTTGCCAAAGGAATGCAAGCTTACTACATCTATTGAGAATATCTACTTCCTAACCAAACACAAGCTCAACTTTTGGCCATCATAAAAGAGGAAGCCTAAGCACGAAGTCAAGTTGGGGGATCCTACTGCTATTACCATATGATGAATGGGCATGAAACCAACCACTGTCGAGTCCTGGAAGGGATGATCATCAAATTCTTTAGTCAAAGGCAACTATACAAATATGTAAAACATAGTCAACAATAGCGATAGATCCTCTGAGGAAATAGTGCCTACATAACCAAGGGTATGAAAACCCTCTCAAAAATTTTGAATAACCCAAAATCGATCAAATAAATTACAATGGATAAAAACCCTTGTCACCGCCAAGATGGCCAGAGCAAGGAACCCCTCGGAGAGGGGTGGTGTGTAAGCCTTTCTCCACGCCCAAATCAGAAATGGATAAGTTAAAGCATCAAAAGCATAAGCCTCCTATCCACGCCAGAAATGGTCAGGATGGAGTGTCTAATTTAGCATGCCTTGCCTCTGCTATGAACTAAGCATGTCCTACCTCTGCTCGTAGAAGAGCATGTCCTACCTCTTCTTGTGTTCCTCATATCCCTCAGAAGGGAACGATAAACCCTTATCACTGCTTACGATGGCCAATGTAAGGGACCCCTCGGAGGGGGTGGAGTGTAAACCTCTATCACCGCCTACAATGTCCAGGGTAGAGCATCAAAAGAGTAAGCCTTTAAGCCACACCTACAATGGCCCGGTTAAAGCATCTAAGCCCTAATCATCACCTACGATGGCCGGGGTAAGCCACCTCCTGGAGGGAGGTCGGGTAAGTCCTTGGTCCCTGCATGAGAATAAGCTAGCAAAGTGCATCAGATGCACAAACCTAGAGAGTGGCCAACAAAGCACATACATCCTCTTCTTTGCTTAAAAAAAAGCCCAAAGAGTGGCTAAGTAAGCATGTACATCCTCTACTTACATCTAATCCCGAGGAAAGGGAACGAATCTATGAAGGAGCACTCTAAGCACGCAGTCACCTCTGCTAACACAAATACCCGAATCTGAGATTGGTTCAGGACTTCTATCAATTACCAGAAGTGGAATTCTGGTCTTCTAGAAAATACCCGAATCTAGGTTTGGTTTGGGACTTCTATTAATTAACATAAGTGGAATTATAACCATCTAACAAATGCCCAAATCTGGGTTTGTTCAGGACATCTATTACTACCAGAAGTGGACTTCTGATCTTCTATCAAATACCTAAATATGGTTTATGGTTCGGGCCTTCTAACTATTACTAGATATGGATTTCTTGTTTTCTCTTAAATACCTGAATCTGTGTTACGGCTCGGGACTTCTAACTAATTGTCGGACGTGGATTCCCAACCTACTATCTGAATCGGGGTTATGGTTCGGGACTTCTAATCATTGCCAAAGGAGGAATTTTGGTCTCCTCTCATTATACCTAGGTTTAGGTCTCGAAGCTTCCAACCGATATCACTAAATATGGATTTCTAATATGTTCTCATGGAATTCCAAATATGGGTTTCAAGGACCCTATCTATGCTTCCAGAAAAAGGATTATGGACGAAATCCCTAATTTGGGTCCTAAGCTGGAAATTCTCCGTTCCAAAAGAGAAAGATTAGCAAAACAATGCCTGAGATGGAATCTCAAAATACGTACACTAATGCCTTCTGACAAAAGGTCATGAAATCTCATGTCTCACACAGGGAGACGTTCTAAACTTGAATATGTAAAGTTATTATTTGTCATACAAAATGTAAAAGGTTACCTTGGACTATCATCGAAGATTTAGTCATTATTTTATCACAACCCAAAGAAAGGCTCGAGTAATCTAAGCAGGTTATTACATATATCGTAAGTTATAACAGAGGGCTAATATGAAAACATTATATATGAGGCTCTGTGCAAAGTAAACACAAAGGAAATTCTAGAAGAAGATGCTTAAAATACAACAATGATCGCACATCAGGTGATATTTATGCAATTAACAAGTTGGCATACAAAGTTACTTTATTAGCAATACTAGTACCAAAGTTAAGCGTTTACAATACAAAGCTATCAAATATTTTATGTATCTTTATCATCGGGAAAAGAGGGAATAATAGTGTAACGAAGTGCAATACACAGATGTTCGGTAAGCTATTGCCTCTTTCTCATAACCTTGTCAGGAGGATCCAAGGGTTTGATTTGAAACTTTAGAGCCCTGTTGAAAGCTTTAAACATCGCCCGCAAAGTCTTGTTCTCTTTCTCCAAACCAAAAACACTCTTTCGCAAACTATCTTTTTTCTGTAACTATTGGATCTTGGAGGCTTAATAAGTAGTACGACGCATAATACCTTTGTCACGCTCTCGATCGTAAAAACTCTTCATCTCAGCTTTAACTTTTAGGCACCACCTGCTAACAACTGACTCATTTAACCCGCAAGGAGGGTTCCCCAAATAAGAGTATTCCTCAGACATCAAAGCTTCAAGATTAGTCGTGAGTCTAGAAGTATCAAACTCTGACATATTAATGGTATGACCAAAAGTGAACTCCCAAGCTTTACAACTTGCCTGTGCATTATCTCGCTCAACCTCTAGGTTAGAAAGCTGTTGATGTATCTTAACTACTTTTTTACAAAAATCAATAGAGGGATTGGTTTTTATCTCTCTCTTCAATTCACGGATAACCTCTTGTCTTTCAATTTACCATCCAAAATCGCTATTTGCTCATTCAAATGCTTGAAAGCTAATCTCTGAAGTAGGATCGTTCTTCCTTGAGTGGACTTGGGAATGCATTTCAAGACATCTCTCCGCTTCTCCATTACTAAGGATTTTTTCCTTAGTAAAAGAGGGTGAAACCTCAAATTGATTTCCTTGTTTACAAAATAAGGCGTTATTACATACAAACCTTATTCATGGAAGATAGTTCATACAACATCATGATCCGTAGAAAATTTTATTCTAAAAATTCTCAACTTCATCCAAATAAAGTTCTAAACCATTTTGGTAACACACACGTTAAAAGTCGTACATTTAGGTCCTACTCGACATAACACTTATTGTTTATATTTACATATTAATTATGCATGACGAGTCCAAAGCCTCTTTAAAATCACTTCTCGGTTATCGTCCTGGAATTTAAAAAGGAGTCGAGGGTGTTCCATGTAAATATTTTTAAGATGTTTTAGGAGGTGATCCTTACTAGACTTATGCAATGGTCTCATTGAAAACTCCCTCCTCAACCTAGAAAATGAATGTAAAGCATCCTCTAAACAACAACATTGTGAAAAATAGTTTTCTGTCATAATGCGAAAGGGAAATCAATGGTTATAGATAAAAGGAATTATCATCAAGAACACACGACCACACTATTCAGCTTTACGAGCTCTAAGACAAAGGAAACTAATTACTAGTAAATTCAAGAAGGAAAATGCATTGAGAGCAAGGGTTATAGATAAAAGGAATTATCATCAAGAACACATGGCCACACTATTCAGTTTTACGAGCTCTAAGACAAAGGAAACTAATCACTAGTAAATTCAAGAAGGAAAATGCCTTGACAGCAAGGGCTAGACCTGAGAGGTGGGGGTACCATAGGTTGCTCTTTTTCATCACGATCACAGGGACCAATCTCCTTAGTAGGAAAATTAGTCGAATCCCGGGCAATGGGAGTATTTAAAGGATTTGAATTTTCCTCCTTGGAAGCTAGAGTCTTACCAGAAATTGGAGGAAAATTATTACCATCTTCATCAAAATCATTGCGACAACCTTCATCTCCAGAATCTAGATCATTGACATCACCATCATCTTCACTATTGTCATCAGTAGTAAAATTATCTTCCTTCTTATCATGAGACTCAGAATCATCAGGCAAATCCGCAATAAACAAGAGACCTTCAAGTTTCATCTTGTCCTTCTTTGGAACTGTACATCTCCGCTTGGCTTGTTCTATCCTTTCTGTGACTTTATACCTGATAGAGGGGTGAACTAAAGGAAATTCCATTCCAGGAAAATTTAAGAAATTATTAGAGTATGCTAGGAAAAGAGCATCTTCATAATATTTCATTACTACATCTGAAAGACGTGTTTTCAAAAATGAAGAAATCTTGTTTTTTGCTTCATAAACTATCCTCCTCGCATTACAAAGTGCATCATCCTTCACTCTTAACTGGTCATAATGTTCATCTACCACCCTCGCTCGTTCATTTTCAAGAATTAATATCCTGTAGGTCAAGGTACTTTTGGTTGCCCTCTCCTTTATGAGCTCCGACTCAGCCTTATCAGGAGATGTTTTCTACCTTGTGCGCTCCTCATCACTTCCCTTCTTCGCCATAGTCAAAGTGTTAACTTTAGACTCTAAGGCAGTCTTTTCCTCCTTAAGAATGGTCATTTCAGAGGAAGACGAAGCAACCACCCTTCAAAGGGAGTACCAACCTTTAGATATTTGAGGGAAGGAAAGATCATGTCAAATTGTGTATAAAAGCAAAAGCAAAAGAGATACTAGAAAGGATAAGAGTGTACCATGAGCTATTATTTGATAAGATCATGGTAAAAACTTGTCCAGTGTGAAGAAAAAGGGGGAAATGACATGTTGATAATATCTACAAAGGAAAGGGAAAATTTCACAATTCTATCAAAATCGAAGGTCAGAGAAAGAGACTTAGTAGGATCATCACAATGAGGGGATGGGAATGTTGTTAGCTCATGTTCCCTCAAATCCAAAGCTTCTTGAGGATCAGACGTCAACAAACCGACGATAAAGCCACTTCCTATGGTTTCTGTTAGACAAGAGTCAACGTTAGGAGTAATGTCAGCTGGAGAAGCAACACGACCAAATGTCAGTTGTTGATCAGGTAAAGCAGCGATCTTTTTACCTGTAAGGGAGGAGATAGAAGTTTCACCCTTATTCCTTTTGGAGGGCGTATCATCTACAGATGAAGCAAATCTTTTGGCAGCTAAATCCCTAGATTGGAATAAGGCAGCTAGGATACATGGTTCATCCACATCTTGGGTAATTGGCCAATAGTTATAAAAAAAGGTGTGAATATAAAAAGCAAGAATATGAAATGAGAACTTGAGATGGTATCCTTACCTGGGGTGCTTGGAAACATAGGGGTCAAAGGAGCAAACGAGTCAGATCCTAAGGAGAAATGGACAACCCTAGGATAGTGAAAGCGTGGTTGTCCCAAATCTTTTTCCCAAAAGGAAGAAGGGCATACTTGTGAAGACTATTTAAAGTTAACATAATGTCCCACCTACCCAGCCTTTCAGATGTCTTATAAATGGATTCACTAGCTTGAGCTTCCCTATCACTTAAGCTCTTCTTCTTGGGAGTTCGAGCTAAAAAATAAAGAAAAGGAGATAATGTCAGACGAAGCATAGAAATAACACTGTCAGCATGAAAAGATAAAAAATGCACCAGGGTTGACAAGATTACCAGAAATGCCAAGAGGACCTCTCATATAGAAAAATTGATTTCCCCTATCTCTAGACTTAATAATGTTGTCACTAATTAACTTCTTTATTGGGTTTGAACGAAGAGTAAATAGATCTGATCTTTTAGATAAGTGAAGCAAGCGATGAAGAAGGTTAGCACTAAGAGAAGATTGACCTGACTCGAGGGCAAGAACCATGAGGCATAGGAGAAGAGTATTTGTGTTCAGGGAACGCTGAATAGGAGCGATCCCCAAATGAAGCAAGAATTCAGAAATGAAGTCGGGAAAAGGAAAGAAACCTCCATGCCAAATATGAATGGTTGTGTACGCAAAGAATCCCGTTGGAGGATTTTGAATGGTACCTTAACCTGAGGCAGGAATCGCATCAAATTCGGTCATATTGAAGCTCCTAAAATTGCTATCCACTTTGTAACAACCCGGAATTTCATAACCAATTTAAAAATTATTTTAAATATAATTTTATGCGAAAATACGATCAAATTTCAAAAATCGATTATTTTAAAGCTGATTTGATCAGTTTACAAAGGAACAGTATTGAGATGACCTCAAATTTCGACGAAACTATCTGTAGCATCAAATAATGGTAGAATTCTAGATTTCCTAATTTTTCGAGCTAACATGTGGGCGTGCGAGAAGAAAACGTACGCTAAAATCACATATTGAAATCAAGTTGAAACGTGATCGAAAAATAATAAAGAAGGTCAAACGAACTCGGAATTCAACGAAGCATATTCTGCTGGATCCGGAATTACTTTTATTACTAGAATCCTAAATTTTATGGCAAACAGAATTAATTTGTGATTGTGCAATCAAAAGAGATGGAGGCTAGCTAGTGCACTTTTATAAACATTGAGTTATAAAACTTGAAAAGAAATGGAGGTCATCCAATGGGCCAAGGTGGTTTTGTTTAGAGCCACGGGATCGCGCCACCTCAGCGATCCGCATGAGGGGTGGTGATTTTATGAAAACCCCCTCCCTTTTCTTTCTTCCTTTTCCTTTACTTTTTCACTTTGCACCTTCCTCTCAAATGGCCTCCTCCCTCATCTTCCCCTAACCCGCCACCACCACTACAACCGGCCGCTCCCCCTCCCCACGCCGTTGTCGATGGGTCCCCCTCCTCCCCTTTTTCTTTAAACACATCTTTTACTCCCTTTTTCATACACCGCCGCCTCCTTACACCACTTAGAAACCTCCTACACCACATACAAGGCCCGGGAACTCTCCCCCTCGCTGCGAAAGCCCTGGACAGCGGACCCCACGAGATCCACAACCCCTTTTGTGCCCGTTTCTTCCTCCGTTTAGCTCCAAACTTCCGGATCTTCAAGTATTCGCAAGTTAGCGAGTGTCAGAGTGTTGTTCGAGCTCTGTAGGTTACCGAAAAGCTACGTAGATGCCCGGGAATTGTCATCATCGAGTTAGCGGGCCCGCATTCCTTCCAACACAAAGTTTGGTGGAGTGGAAACCATCGGTGAGAAATCTAAATGCGTCAAAAAGGGCTAGTTAAAAATTAGTTGTTTAATAGTTAATTAATAAAGTTAAAATAATCATTAATATAAATTTAATATGATATTAAATGTAGAGTAGTACAATAAAAATATGATTTTGTACATTCAATTGATTCTCATCATCAATCTGCTTTGATTTCCCCTGTTAACAGTTTAGTGCTTCTTGATTCGTCAAGAGGCATTTCATCAAACGTCTTAATGAATTCTTTATCCCAAGACAATAGAGTTGTTCATAACCTTACTAATCTTGATTGTAATGTCTCTCCTATTTCAAATAATCCTTCATCTGATCTTCCTCAATCTCATGTCATGAATTCCAATCCTTTGAATACTTCTACTGTTTTCCCTCAATTACCTAAAGCAGACTATCTTGCTCTATTCAATTCTTTACCTCGTAATGCAGGTAGCTACAAACCCATTGAGTTTGCAATTGAGAGGAATGGATCACCAAGTATTCCACCAGATCTTGTTAAGACTGAGGGCATCAAATACTAGCAAACTCATTTGGTGGGATTCTTCTTAGATGGTGCTCTTTCCTACTTAATTATGGTTAATTTTTTATGGAAACGTTGGAAATTGTTTGGTGAAATTGATATTAAGTCATATGGTGGGAATTTCTATTTCAAGTTTTCTAATGATATGGATAGGGATAAAATTTTGAAAGTTGATCCTTTATTCATAAATGGGAGAATGTTCATCATTACATCCTTTAATCCTTCCATTGGTAATGCTCAACTTCAAATTAAAAGTCCCTATCTGTATTCATTTGCACAGAATGCCAGTATTGCTTTGGACATTAATTGGAATCAATTGGTTGGCGTGTCATGTTGGCAAGCTCATTTGTTTTGATAATAACACTGAGAGAATGGAGAGAATTAGATACGCAAAAGTGTTAGTTGAAATTTCTCCAGATCAAGAACTACCTGATTGTATTGAAATTGGTGGCTTTGATGAAAAGTGTCCTCCTGTTCTGGTATCCTATGATTGGAGACCTGCAACCTGTACAAATTGTAAAGTCTTTGGGCATGCAACTTCTATTTGTGAAGATTATCTTAAAGGATTTTATAACAAAGAAGTTTGGAAACAGGATTCCTTAGTCTAGATTAATCATGCTAATGAGTCGTTAGTGCAAAGTAAAATCAAGCAAGGAGCAGCTGATAATAAGAATCAACATGGTTGGACTAAAGTGGTTAATAAAAAGAAACAAGTATGGAGAAGAATAGGTAATGTCTTTCAAAATGATGTGGCAAATGATGTGGAAAAAGCAAAGGAAGAAGTAACAGATGTAACTGGGAATGATTTTTCTGTTAAAGAGGTGAATAATGAAGAGCAAATGGACATATCTGAAAATTCAAAATTGGAAGAGATAACCAGAAAGTCATATTATTTGATGAAAATGGTATATGTACTTTGCAAAATTCATCTCAGAATAAAGGCAAATCTGTACTAATGGACAATCTACCAAATGGGAATAACTTTGATGTACTTGCCAATTAAACTCTAGATAATGAATTTCATGTTTCAAACCCTTTTAATGTGTTGAATGATCTATCAAATGTTGCATCTACCAGTTCCAATCCTCAAAATGTAATATCCAACTCTGTATCCATGAATTCCATGTCCTCCATGTAACCTACTTCTTGTAATTCCTCATTCAGTTTTCAAATTCCTACTAATTCCTCTTTCAGTTGCAAATTAAACTCCAATGTTAGCTCCAATGTTTTTCCTTACTCTCATTTATCTCCTCCCAAAAATATTGTTCTTTCACCTCCTCCTAATAATCATCAATCCACTTCCACTTCCTCATTAAACACATCCAACCAACTTGTGAACCAGGATAAATCGTTAATTCTGTCAGATCCTATTTCTGGATCAGTTTCCAAAGGAACAGAAGAAGAGCATAATGAGAATTCATAGCTAGTATCAGGTAAAAAATCTGCTAAAGGTAGAAAAAAGAAAGCCAAGAAAAATCAGATGGCAGATGATCTGGATAGGGGTCCTGAATACATGCCTGATCAGGTGTAGCTTGTTGGTGATCAAAAGTTTCAATCTAAGAGGCATACAAAAGCATCCTCCCCCTTTAACTGATCCAATTTCTATTAAATGATGATGCATAATATAGCATTCTGGAATATTAGAGGAATGAATTTATCCTTTAAACACAGTGAAATTAAAGCCTTTCTCAAGGACCAGAAGATTCATTTGCTTTGTTTATCTAAAATAAAATTAGATATGCAGTCAACTTCTCATTTTGCTTCTTTCATTCCTCCTAGATGGCAGTTTGACCATAATTTGGATAATGCATGCTTTGGTCGTCTTCTAACTTCGTGGAATCATTCTATTTTTAATCTCAATCGGTTATCTTCATCTGATCAATATATTCATTACAAATGCATCCACTTGCCATCTAATTCCTCTTTTCATTTGACTTCTGTTTATGCTCATAATTCTGCTGTTTTGAGACAAAATTTCCTTTCAAATTTGAGTATCATTGATCCTTCTGCTAGTCCTTGGTTAATTGGAGGAGACTTTAATTACATGTCTTCTTCATCTAAAAAATGGGGTGGGGTGGGGGGTTGTGCTCTATCCATTAAAAACATTGCTCCTCTAAATCAAGCTCTCATTCAATCTAATCTTTCTCCTATCAAATATTTTGGCTATGACTTTATTTGGTCGAATAGGAGCCATAATGGTAATCCTACTACTTATAAATTGGATCATATTTTTGTAAATTCAGCTATCATTCATTCTTGGCCTAATCCTTTTTATCATGTACTTCCTCCATCAATCTCTGGTCATAGTCCTTTGCTTCTTAATTGGGGAACAGGTGCATATGTAGCAAAGGGAATCTTCTTTTTTATTTTTAGACTAACCACAAATATTTTTCTAGTATTTTATTGCAGGTTTGGAATAGCTGTTCTTGTAGGAACCCAATGGATAAGTTGTTGAATAAATTGAGATTATTGAAACAACAACTTAAAAGTTGGTCTTCTCAACGATTTGGAAATGGATCAAAACAATCTTCAATGGTTAGAGCTGAATTATATAAGGTACAGGAAGCCTTGAATATGAAACCTTTTGATAACCAGTTGCTTGATGAGGAAAGGGTCTTGCTTAATAAATTGAAATCCACTTTGGATTTAGAATTGAACATAGCCAAGCAGAGTTCATATTTAAGGAAGGAGTTGGATGCAGACAAGAATAATAAGTATTTTCATAATTCCTTGAAACAGCAGAAGGTTAAGGAAGCATTATCCATGATCAAGGATATTGAGGGTAATATTCACTCTAATGAATGTAGTATTGATGAAGCATTTGTTAGGTACTTCAAATCTTTTCTTGCTCCAGACAAACCTATTCCATCCAATGTTCAGCCTTTGTTTCATTTAGTACTTCCAACTATTCCTAATCAGTATTCACAGGGGCTAATTGAGTTAGTCACTGAGGTAGAAATTAGAGATGCAGTTTTTAATTTGGATGTGAATAGTTATGATGGATCGGATGGTTATAATGCACACTTTTTGCAAAAAAGCTGGCAAGTGATTGGCAGGGATGTTATAGAGGCTATTCAATTTTTCTTTAAGATGAACTATTTACCAAAGAGTTCAGCTGCTACCTCCATTGCTTTGATTCCTAAGGTTGATAATCCTTTGTCAGTGTCAGATTTCAGGCCTATCTCGTTCTGCATTGTAGTCTATAAAATCATTTCTAAGGTCATTGCTAATAGAATTCAGTGTGTTCTTCCATTTGTAATTTCCAGTAATCAATCAGCTTTTAAAAATGGAAGAACAATAAGTGATAATATTCTTATTACTCAAGAATTATTACTGGGTTATGATAGGAAGCACATCTCTCCCAGATGTATGATTAAGTTGGATATAAAGAAGGCTTTTGATACGGTTTCTTGGGCTTCAATACTTGCAATCACGTCCAAAATGAACTTCCCAAAGCCACTTTTAGCTTGGATTCATATATGCATCTCTTCACCTTTATTTTCAAACTCAAGGCATGGATGTTAGCATGGTTTCTTTAATAGCAATCGTGGAGTTAGGCAAGAAGATCCAATTTCTTCCTATCTCTTCATTATAGTGATGGAGTTGCTTAATACTTTGATTCTGGAGCAAGTAAGGAACAATCAGTTGGAGCTTCATTCACGTTGTAAGAATCCTTTAATCACTCATTTGCTTTTTGCTGATGATTTGATTATATTCACTAGGCCTACTTTGAGTAACATTCGTTGCATTCTGTCAACCTTGCATATCTTTTATGAAATCACTGGTTTGCAAATTAATCTTGATAAATATCATATAAAGATAATTGGGTTACCTATGGATAAGAAAATGGAAATTATTAGTTCCTCTGATTTAAATGAACTGCCTCTCAATTCCACTTATTTGGGTCTTCCTCTTTGTGGTTCTAGGATCACTAAAGATAAATGTCTGCCTTTGTTTGAAAAGATTATTGGGAGTTTGATGTAATGGCCGTCTAGCAGAGTTTCTCAAGCTGGTAGGGTTGTTATTCTTCAATCCATTGTTACCTCTATGACTAATTATTATGCTCGACATTACATTCTTCCTCTGAAATTGGTTAACATGGTCATTAGTGCTATGAATAGTTTTCTATGACATGGGGATCCTTTTGTTAAGAAGTTAACTCCAATTGCTTTTAGCAAATTATATGATAGTAAAGAGAAAGGAGGACTTGGCATTGTAAATTTGAAACTTTGGAATAAAGCTGTCATTTCAGGTTATATTGATAAGTTATTCATTGATAGTAATAGCTTATGGTCCAAGTTTGTTTTAAACAATCTTATAGGGAAGAAATGCTTCTGGACTATGGCAATACCACAATCATGTAGTTGGAGGCAGATATTAAAATTGAGGAGTGTATTATTGCCATTTATTCAAATCAATGTTAGCAAGATAAAACATGTTTCCTTTTGGCACTCTCCATGGTCCAGTAGAGGTCTGATTTTAAGCAATGTTGTCAGTTATGATCTTAGAAGACTTAGTGGTATTCCTGATAATGCTTTAGTTGATGATTATATTCATGATGGTGTTTTTCAATTGCCATACAGTAGTTCTGCAAATTTGAGGTCATTGTAGAGAGAAATTAAAGGAACTTTCAATGTTAGTAGTGATGATCAGATGCTCTGGAAGGGTAGGAGGCATAAGATTAAACATGTTTATGATCTCCTTCAAGGTGAAAAAGAGACATTTTCATGGCATTTTAGAATTTGGAATATGAAGAGCTCAGCAAAAGTTAATTTTTTTATTGTGGAAGGTAATGTCGAATGCATTGAACACCAAATACAAGCTTTGCAAAATGGGGATCATATAGGAAGACACTTGTGTACTGTGCCATACAGAGTGTAACACTCATTTGTTTTTTGAATGTAGTTTTGTTTATCAAATTTGGTGCAGACTATTATTAAATGGAGGATATTATAGACCATGTTTGGTAAGTAAGATTAAATGGTTCAATATATTCAATTCGACAAGGTGGAGAACTGATAAATGTTGTATTCTTTTGAGAATTTTGAAGATTTTTGTATATGAAATTTGGGCTGAGAGGAATAGAACGGTCTTTAGTTTAGTCTCTCTAAATGCAAACGAGCTTTATGTTGTGACTCATAACAAAATTGTAAAGAATTTGAGGAATGGTAGGGATTGGGACGTGCAGTTTTCCAATGGTATAGTTGAAAAGGATGCATGCATTGTAGTGGATAGCCTTTCTTAGCAGTGGATGGAGTTTTTTCTGGATTTAGTGTCTCATTTCATTGTTTTTTCCCTCTTATCTGCTGTGTTGTATAGTTGTTATTTTTTCATTTTCTTTGTTTTACTAGATGTAAAGTGAATTGTATGTTCGAATTGTAATTGCATTTGTGTAATAATATTGTCTGCCTTTCAAAAAAAAAGTATGATTTTTATCTATCGTTGCTAAGAAAATTACACTAACTATAGAGGGTAAATAAAATCAATAATGGACCGTTAATTTTTAGCAGTTAATAATAAAATTTACTACGATGTTATGCGATGAGTATTAATTGATAATAATAATTTATTTTGATATTAGTTAATGATTGGCAAGATAAAAATATCATTTTTAACTGATATATGCGTAGTGGCGGGCGTTGGTGCGAAATTAAAATTCGCGTAAAAGAAGGAATAAATTTAATTGGTCATCGATTGTTAATTAAAAATATTTCATAATGTTTATCACTGTCATATAAGCACACTGATATGTTAAACATTGAGTAGTTGGATAAAAATATCATTTTTATCAGTTATATATGATATCCCTTGAGTTCAACACTTGAAATGTACATCATGTTTATTGAAAATTTGATACGCCTAGAATGACATCGATTGAGTAACTTAATTATTTGGTTGTGAGTGAATTGGATGCACTGTGATGGTTGCTTGTGTGTAACTAAATACACACTGTTAGATAGTGAACAATAATTGTGGACCATACTGCATGGCATAACGTACTCATATAAGCATGTAATTGTTTGATGCTTATATGTTGTGAACCGTATAGCATGTAATTGTTTGATGCTTATACGACGAGAAGAAAAGAAGAAAAAGAAGAACCATATAGTAAGTAATTGTCTGATGATTATCAGATGTGGACTGGACAGTATAACCATATGGCATGTAATGGTTTGATGCTTATATGATGTGGACTCAATAACCATATAATGATAAATCGCAGGATTTAATAACAAACCCCACACGGGTCTTGAGATGACAAAATATACACATCTCTCTTGTGTGTGTATAAGCAACATGGACCGTGATATAATCCCCACACGGGTCTTGAGATGATATTTTTTACACATCTCCCTTGTGTGTAGATAAGTCACAACTGTTTGTGAACATGATGTAAACCGCACACGGGTGTTGGATAAATTTTGACACATCTTCCAATTGATTTTGGATATATATATATACATATACATATATATATATATATATATATATATATATATATATATATATATATATATATCGATTTATGAGGATCTAGAGAGGCGAGTTGTGATTTTTCCGAGCACTCCATACAAAGAAGGTTGTGACGAAACTTTCCGGGAATATAAGGCGTTAGCCAAATAGTTAATAAATAAAATGGTTTAGAAGTAGTTCGATGTATAACATATACACACACACACACATACACACACATACACACACACATACAAACACACACGTCGAATATAAATTAAAATAGAACGTATCGTGCAGCAGTAGTTCGCATTTTTGACGTGCAACTTTAAATGAGTATACTGGGAGATCCGACCGTCGGATTTTCCAAAAATTAGGACCATTGGGTTCGTTTGGAAAAGATATTCCCAACTATAATAAATATGTCAAGATCCAACGGTTAAATCTTGAGAAATGTTTAATTTAAATTTGAATGAAAACAACACTAGTGTAGCTGAATGACCTGAAACGTCATTCAACTGAAATGGACTATTTTTAGAAATATAAAAATAGTGAAAGATCATATTAAAATACAATAAATGATTTGGAATGTGTATAAACCAATTTCACATGGTTTATAATGATAAAAGTGGTTAAGTGAAATTTGACGGTTTTTGCATAAAAAGCTTATAAAATAGGTTTTGGCGATGTTTTGAAATAAGAATTTTAATTTGTAAATTAAATTGAATTCTTAAGCGAACCTTTTTATATAAGGTAGTGAAATAATTTGTGAAATCCGAATAACTTAATCATAGAAAAGAATAAGATTTTAAATCTTAAGAAAGGAACCAATTAAAAAGAGGTTCAATTGGTGAATCAATAGTTCAAATAGTAATTTGATTTGATTTGTGTATGCAAGGGTTATTTGAAAAGACCGGATTTAACCCATTTCAAATAATTGAACGATGATGAATAGTCGAAGGTACTAAAGACGGTGCAAGACTGAAAATCTTCACATCGAAAGGATTACTAGTGTTGCCCTGCATTGGGTAGCTCTCTTGAAGGGGTTATAGTGGTAGTTGTTCGGACGTACTTGTAGATTGTTCGGATATGCAAGGACCTCTCTCCTATATTGGACATATAGGACGAGGAATAAGGCGCCTTTGGTTTCATTCAGATCCAGAACGAACTTGTAAATGAATTGTGTGTCAGATACATTATTCTGAGTTGTACTTGGTTGCGGAGAATTTATTCTCTTAGCTTAACACCCTTCTCTAATTCGTACGAGCTTAGAAGTTATATATTGGTAGCTATTAGTTGTATAGTCTAGGATGACTATTTTGCATTTTGAGATGCAATGATCAATGCTTTCGTTGAAAAGAAGAGCTTTGTGGATGATGATCAAAACACGATTGATATAGCGTAGCTTTGTGTATGGCGTTAATCCGCGAACTTTACACCCCAGAATGAGTCAAAAAAGCGGATGGAGGACCATAGGAAGACATGCATTTCTTTCTAGGTAGAAGTAGTGTCATGGCATAAAGCCTAGACATATTTACTTATGTCGATGATGGAAAGTGAGACGCCTCGGATATGGATGCAAAAGGCCATGATGGTCGACGCCGATAGGACGTGGAAACATATTATTCTGGAATTGCCAATCCGCTAATGTTATAGAAATATAAAAATAGTGAAAGATCATATTAAAATACAATAAATGATTTGGAATGTGTATAAACCAATTTCACATGGTTTGTAATGATAAAAGTGGTTAAGTGCAATTTGACGGTTTTTGCATAAAAAGCTTATAAAATAGGTTTTGGCGATGTTTTGAAATAAGAATTTTAATTCGTAAATTAAATTGAATTCTTAAGCGAACCTTTTTATATAAGGTAGTGAAATTATTTGTGAAATCCAAATAACTTAATCATAGAAAAGAATAAGATTTTAAATCTTAAGAAAGGAACCAATTAAAAAGAGGTTCAATTGGTGAATCAATAGTTCAAATAGTAATTTGATTTGATTTGTGTATGCAAGGGTTATTTGAAAAGACCGGATTTAACCCATTTCAAATAATTGAACGATGATGAATAGTCGAAGGTACTAAAGACGGTGCAAGACTGAAAATCTTCACATCGAAAGGATTACTAGTGTTGCCCTGCATTGGGTAGCTCTCTTGAAGGGGTTATAGTGGTAGTTGTTCGGCCGTACTTGTAGATTGTTCGGATATGCAAGGACCTCTCTCCTAT
The DNA here is from genome assembly GCA_030737875.1 of Allium sativum. Lineage (NCBI taxonomy): Eukaryota > Viridiplantae > Streptophyta > Magnoliopsida > Asparagales > Amaryllidaceae > Allium > Allium sativum. The sequence continues at coordinate 323,202,892 of CM060920.1, read as the reverse complement.
ATTGGACATATAGGACGAGGAATAAGGCGCCTTTGGTTTCATTCAGATCCAGAACGAACTTGTAAATTAATTGTGTGTCAGATACATTATTCTGAGTTGTACTTGGTTGCGGAGAATTTATTCTCTTAGCTTAACACCCTTCTCTAATTCGTACGAGCTTAGAAGTTATATATTGGTAGCTATTAGTTGTATAGTCTAGGATGACTGTTTTGCATTTTGAGATGCAGTGATCAATGCTTTCGTTGAAAAGAAGAGCTTTGTGGATGATGATCAAAACACGATTGATATAGCGTAGCTTTGTGTATGGCGTTAATCCGCGAACTTTACACCCCGGAATGAGTCAAAAAAGCGGATGGAGGACCATAGGAAGACATGCATTTCTTTCTAGGTAGAAGTAGTGTCATGGCATAAAGCCTAGACATATTTACTTATGTCGATGATGGAAAGTGAGACGCCTCGGATATGGATGCAAAAGGCCATGATGGTCGACGCCGATAGGACGTGGAAACATATTATTCAGGAATTGCCAATCCGCTAATGTTATAGAAATATAAAAATAGTGAAAGATCATATTAAAATACAATAAATGATTTGGAATGTGTATAAACCAATTTCACATGGTTTATAATGATAAAAGTGGTTAAGTGCAATTTGACGGTTTTTGCATAAAAAGCTTATAAAATAGGTTTTGGCGATGTTTTGAAATAAGAATTTTAATTCATAAATTAAATTGAATTCTTAAGCGAACCTTTTTATATAAGGTTGTGAAATTATTTGTGAAATCCGAATAACTTAATCATAGAAAAGAATAAGATTTTAAATCTTAAGAAAGGAACCAATTAAAAAGAGGTTCAATTGGTGAATCAATAGTTCAAATAGTAATTTGATTTGATTTGTGTATGCAAGGGTTATTTGAAAAGACCGGATTTAACCCATTTCAAATAATTGAACGATGATGAATAGTCGAAGGTACTAAAGACGGTGCAAGACTGAAAATCTTCACATCGAAAGGATTACTAGTGTTGCCCTGCATTGGGTAGCTCTCTTGAAGGGGTTATAGTGGTAGTTGTTCGGCCGTACTTGTAGATTGTTCGGATATGCAAGGACCTCTCTCCTATATTGGACATATAGGACGAGGAATAAGGCGCCTTTGGTTTCATTCAGATCCAGAACGAACTTGTAAATGGATTGTGTGTCAGATACATTATTCTGAGTTGTACTTGGTTGCGGAGAATTTATTCTCTTAGCTTAACACCCTTCTCTAATTCGTACGAGCTTAGAAGTTATATATTGGTAGCTATTAGTTGTATAGTCTAGGATGACTGTTTTGCATTTTGAGATGTAGTGATCAATGCTTTCGTTGAAAAGAAGAGCTTTGTGGATGATGATCAAAACACGATTGATATAGCGTAGCTTTGTGTATGGCGTTAATCCGCGAACTTCACACCCCGGAATGAGTCAAAAAAGCGGATGGAGGACCATAGGAAGACATGCATTTCTTTCTAGGTAGAAGTAGTGTCATGGCATAAAGCCTAGACATATTTACTTATGTCGATGATGGAAAGTGAGACGCCTCGGATATGGATGCAAAAGGCCATGATGGTCGACGCCGATAGGACGTGGAAACATATTATTCAGGAATTGCCAATCCGCTAATGTAAGTGCGGACCGGCCCTGCCGCTCCTAGGGTCGCCCAAGTGTGTGGTCCTGGACATCTTGCTAGAGATGGTCCGAATCGAATGAGGAAAATCCCTTGCCTCGGCTCATGATGGAAATACAAATTTCAATACGTGATTTTATGGTTTTAGTTGTATATTATCGACAACATAATAGGATGGGCTATTATGTCGTCTAGGGTTGATACATTTATTTTGAAATAGTTTTAATCACATAGACACTAATAATAACAATTGATTTTATTTCTCGTATCAAACATGTTTAGCCATTATAAGGTAAAATTCTATCCTTCAGCTTGCGTTGCATTGTGTGATGGGTCCTAAGTCATATAATGGCTTCATTTTTCAAAAAGCATTGAGTTATTCTATTTATTGTTTCAGTTATCTAAATTCCACCGTATTCGTGTGGAGTAAACTTGTTCCATATTATACGGTGTGGTCCCGTGATATGCATACTTTAAATAAGTTAAGTTAATTATAGGATTTCTCATGCCAGTTCTATGACTGACTAGTAGTTTTTTTTCCTTTGCAAAATCGGATGCACCCTGTTTTTGCACAGACAGCCAAGTGAACAACTATAGTTTGCTTTCTCGGATATGTACGGGAAAGTCTATTTTGACACAATTTGTTGAGAAACAATGAATTCTCACTTTAGTTATATACTGGAAGACGGAGTTGAAGGGCTGGTAATTTGTGATCTCTACCGATTGGAATACACTGTGGAAGAAATTCAACCATGATATTGACCCCTTAGATAGCGAATACTTTCTAAGAAGGATAATGAGTCATATTCCGAGAGAAAGAAAACCTTTGGTAGTAAGAATTATTCAGAGTACCATCAGTTGTGTATACAAACCGAAGACTTGATTAAGGGAATAAGTGATCAGACTATTAGCTTCTACGGCATGGAAGAATCAATTAAATCGCTCCAATGGATAAATTGAACTTTATATGGTTGTAGAAATTAATATAATTCTTTAAAGGAAAAATCTTCATTAAGAAAAATAGTAAAAGATGTCAAGCAATGCCATTTCCGCTATACGTCAAGAGGTAGAATAAGGTGATAACAGCCAAGTGGGCTCAATAATTGGACGGAACCCCAGCTGATTTGATAGACAACTAAGAGGTTATGTAAGATTAATTATTTCTAGAAATAGATCTAAGTATTTTATTACTGTAGGTTGATTTGAAAATTACCACGTTTGGCCTACTTCCAGTGCTTTCAAAAGCCTTGCATTACTTTGCAATATTATGCGTTTCTGCTTCACTAATTAAATTGTTAATGCTTGCACTTAATAGTTTCTTTTGATTGGTTTGGATTATGACCTTACTTTCATATTGGGCTAGCTCAAAAGAAAACAAAGTAGTATTGAAACAATGGGCAAAATTGGGCATTAAGTTGACTCTGAGATAGTTCAAGTAGCAGACTAACTTAAAGTGTATGCTTCAATTTGTTGTAGTTGGATGAAATATGGGTCAATATCTGTTAAGACAAGTGCGAACCCGTGCTTCGCACACGGGCTTGTGCTATATTTTTTTAGGAGTCCTTCATTTTTTGTTCTTTTTCGCTACCATTGTATTTGACAGAGCATTTTATGTACATTTACATTTGACATGTCGCAACATAATTTGTTTGTATGTCGATTATATTGTATAAAATAGCAAAGAAAAATGAAAAAAATTAGTATCATCAATACATTCCTAAAGTTAAATATACATAATTTAATCTAAGGAACAATAAATAATGAATCGGCCTTAGAAGAAAATAAGGCTAAGTAACATCATTGCATATAAGGCACAAAAATTGATTTCTAAACTTCGGTATCAAACAGCTTAACGACAAATTAATCAAATTCGTCCGTGAATCAATTGTTTGAACTCGTAGAACTAAACTTAATAAGGTAAATGATTATCTCCTATTAATATTGATGAATTTAGGTGAGTAGTTCTAAGTTGACAAATTTATGATCCACTACCGTCAATGTTATCAATAATTTTTTTTTGAGTACATGTCCTATTTATAAATAATATAAACAGGCCAATCCACCTTCCAAATCATGCACGAAGCAAAAAAAAAAATTTATTACACTAACACCCGATAAAAGAATATCAAAATCCACACACACACACACACACACACACACAAACATATATATATATATATATATATATATATATATATATATATATTGGTGGGAATCAAATGTAAAATTGTCTTCCGAAGATGCAATTGCTTATGGGTTCTTTTGTATTTGAAATATTATTGTATTATGGAACGTATAAGTCGATTTGAAAACAGCAAAAGGCTTAAATCAATTTTTAAGTTTCTTAATGCATCAGTCATCGAACAATGTATATAATTATCTTAAAGAGTATGAATAATAGTTGATGATAAAAGAAATTCATTTAAATTAAAATAGGAAATAATATGTCAAAATTTTTAATATAAAGGTAGTCATGAAAAATCATCACAAATTCAAAAAAAATTGATTAGACTCCTATTTTTTAGTTATAAGCTAATGTCGGTGAATGGCAAAAGGTTAATCAAAGGAAGAAATCTTTAAAAGAAAATTTTACCTTTTATATGAAAAGATTATGTAAACAAAATGTAATATCTTTCGAAATATATGCACTTAAAAGCTTGATGCTAATAAACCTATTATTCAAAACCCGCATACCTCTTGATCCCAATGTCTACATCACCGTTTTGTACTTACTGTCAAGTCTAATCGATGTCCATAATCTACAATGATTAGTTTTCTAAATTTTAATTTCCCTATATTGTAAACAAATTAGATATACAACTAAATTTATTATTTAGGAGCTCTCAAACATGATTATTAAGTTTTCTAGCAGTAGTAAAGAAGTATTAAATTTTTTACAAAAGATGTCAAAGCACCATGAAAGGTGAGACGAATTTATTAATCATGCACTAAACCATTAGTGAGACAATTAACTCAATATAAGCAAAGAGACGACCAAGTTCAATAGTGACGAATTTATTAGTCACTGTAACTTCTTAAACAAAAATTAAGTAACCAACAATTATTGTATATACATTGAGCAACTACTTTCTGATTAAAACTAAAAATAACATACTAATTATTTATGTCATCAAAATATTTAATCAATGTACTTATATGTTTACCAACATTTCACTATTTCAATAATTAACAAAGCAAACCTATTTCAGTCCGTAAAATTGATTCCAGTTAATTTTGTAATAAATTAGGTGAATTTGGTACTACAATTCTTTTGCATATGAGATATGGACCGCAAGAAAGAATGAGCATAGTGTACACGGAAGATATAATAATAAATATTCATTAGATTTTTATATGCACTACGTGCAAACACTAATCCATAATTTTATAAAGAATATATGTATTTAAATCCAAGTGAACAGGGCTTCTTAGTATCAGATTAAATTACGGAATGAAACTGTAGAAGTCCGATCCCTAGTGGCTGTTTAGTTGTTTCTTTATGCTAGTTTTCTCTTTCACTCTCTTAACCACTTACCCGCAAATTCATCCATTTGATGATTAAATTACTTTAAATATTCAATATATTGATATTTACTTTAAATTTCACCAAATGAACGATCTTCTCAATTATACTTTGAGCTATTAATTTATAGATATCACAATCAAGGCAAGTCTGCAAATAAAAGTGAATAGTTGTTTATATTCAGCAAAAGTTATATTACTACTTTGCTTTAAGTTTGCGTGGAATAGCCTATGTTATTATTATTTTTCAAGCAATAAGATTATTCAAAAAAGATTGGCTATGCTTAAGCTTTGAGCCTTTGGATTATGGACTATTGTGTTCATCATATAGTATCATAGTTCAAATTTTTGTAAATTAGGAAAGCGAAATTATATGTTACAACTTTTGTATTTTTAGAGAATGCGCATTCGCCTAAGCATAGAATATAAACATGCGCTAGCACATCTATTTAAGTAGTGAATGTTGAAAAATCTTGATTTTATAAATAAGCACTTACACTCCAGTTGCAGATGTATGTGTAGAGCATTGTTAAAATATATGGAAACTAATGTGGTTCATCAGTGAAGAATTTTTTAGTAGAAGGGTGAAACATTATTCTCATTTGCGTACATACCATCCCATATGTAGTTGGAGATATCCATACAATTAGAATGCGCCACAGTTTGACTTCATGTAACTAAGCACAAATTCTATATCAATCACACTATCTGTTGAATTTAATCACAAAGTAAATTCACCCTTTTGCCTGTCCATTATATAATTGTTACATTATAGATACCACCACATTATATTAGTAGATAATTAATGACTAATCAGTATGGCCAGCTTACATATCAAAAATAATCATAGTTAAAAAGCTATCATTGTGAAACCGCAAGAACTTTCAAAATAATAATAGTCCAAAAAGCCACTCCGTTCATATAACATGCTGCCCGCCATTTACAATGCCAACAGAAGTGTGAACAAAAGACGAACTGAACAAATAAAATAAAAGTTTTCATTTAAGTAACAATAGAGTACATTATAATGTGTTGGTATGGTATAAATGATGAAGGCATAAGAGTTCCACATGGAGTATGATATAGCTTCTGCAGGCTAAGTAAGAAGTGTCCACAGTTTCATTGGTTATTCGTGAAGACTTTGCTTTCTTGTACCTGTTGTTGCTGCCAGTAAACAAACGGTACCCGAAAAATCCGAAATTTGTCCGCATCCGAAAAAAGGATAAATATCCGATATCTGAAAAAAGGATGCGGATATAGGCATATCCGCATCCGAAAATTATCCGTCCGCTTCTTGTCACGATTATAGCTTAAACTATGTGAATTTTGACATAATTAAATATACAAATTTATTCATTTGCAAAATTAAAAGTCTATCAAACACATGCTAATTGCTCAAAATTATATATTATCATCATATTTATTTATTTTTAGCATTTTTGAAATCAATTGAGTTGAAAAGGTTTAATATTAAGCTAAAAATTCATTTATGATCATTGATTTATCGACCGTTGACGGAACGGATAATAATATGATATCCGTCCGTATCCACGGATGCGGATATCCGATATCCGAAAATAGTTTCGGATGCGGATGCGGATATAGCACTATTCGCATCTGAAAGTATCCGTTGACGGCCCTAGTTTCAGAAGATAATATAAATAGCAAATTACTATAATATATTCATATGCTACCAAGTTTGTATTTGAAGCCAGTGCTTTTTTTTTTATTATGTGTATAACCTGTGTGTACCTGTATTATGTGCGTTCAAAGTTAATAACAGTGAAAATTTATGTGTGATTGAAGGATTTAAAATGGTAATAAAGATAGCTTGCAGGTAATGCACAGTAAAATTATCCTACAATTCAAAAGGGAAACAACAAAAAAATTTGCAAATTAAAGAATTTATATCACACGAAAAATGGAGCGTAATATATGTTAGAAAAAAAACGTAGAGAACAAAAAGTGACCATGTTGGAGAGATGCAATAATTTAATACAAAAAATGATTACGTGCAAGTAATAAAAGAAATCAGCCTGTGCAATTCACTAAATTTCTATTGTCATCAGAAGTATCAAATTATGTCATGAATGATGGGGTAGGAGAAAATCTAAAAACTTAAGAAAAATATCATATAAGTTGGAGCCCAGCAGCCTTTACAACTAAAGTAGTTTTTTCCTAAAATCCACGTAAACTAATTATGCATCATAGATATCAGCCTTATATATACTGTGTTCACACAAAGGCAAAAAAAACTAATTTATTAGAGCAAGGCAGTTAATAGACTGGAGTGATTAAATTCCTGAACTATTGAAATCAGGGATAAACTAATATAAATATTTCAGATAACTGAATCGGCAAACCAAATCCGACCCAACATACATTTAGCAGATAGAAATTTATGTACTACTATATTTGTACGGTACTACTATATTTGTAAGTGTACACGGAAACTGGCTATGCATTTATAGTAAAGCAATGGTGTTTTTAAAAATTGCTTGCAAAAATAAGTTTCGAAGGTTCAAAGGGCAGTAGTTGAAATTGCTTTAGAAAAATTCCAAACATAATTGAATTGGAAAATATCATCAACCTATTACATAATTTTATTCCGCAATATTCATAAACAAAACAAAAAAGACCTAGATAGCAATGGACCACCGATCAAAGGAAAGCTATTTAGGATTAGAGGGTTTGAAAAAGAAAAAAAAATCCCATTGCTTCCTATTGTTGAGAATGTTATTCAAATAAATCTGATACACAATTAGTAGAGATAAAAATAGTAAATCAAGACAGCTTACCTTTGTCTTTGAAAGAAAAAACTTCAACCACTGATAATATCCATGTTTGAGACGATACATGCTGTGAAGTATCATATTTCATAAGCAGAAACATCAGTTGCAGATTGTGGACTAATAAACAAAACGATCAAATTCCAAACATAAAGTTAACGACAGTGGATTACTCAATGAAATAAATATATTACCAAATATTTCGAGTAACATTTATCTAGTTAGAAAGAAATCAGCTATACTTTTCAAGTCAAATGGAAAAATGGGTGTGCCTTTTAATAAAATAATAAAATGATTTATTTTTTCCAATAAGGGAATTAGTAAAGGAAACTATAATAAGCTAGATGTACATAGACTATTGCACATAATTAGCCCATTTTCTTCGGTTTCATTTTTTAAATGGCACTCAAGGAGGGCACCTTATATTTCCATTCTATAATTAAATCGTGAGCAATGAGCAAGTGAGTGTTGTATTAGGCAACTATAGATAGAATAATACTTGGTTCTGATTATTAAAATAGGAAAGTATATAGATATCAGAATCAAAGACCTTAGTAAACTCTTTTGTAAAAAAAGGTGATTCATATTACAAATATGAACAATATGGAGTTATAGACCTGTATAAAGAAAAGGGAAAAAATGTAGACTACTTTCACATATTGCCTACAACTTTCAAATTACAATTTTCAACAATTAATAATATCCAAACATGAGGAGAAACATATTGTGAAGTTATTATATTCCATAAAGAGAAACTTTAATTCTCAAATTGTAGGCTGCTAAGTAAAACATAAAATTATAGAACTTATATAAAGTTATTGACAATAAATATTCAGTTGGACTGTTGTTAGAAATTAAATATATCAGCATATACTTCAGGCAAAAATAATTTAATTAGAGAGAAATTGATGTACTGTTATATTTTAAAAAAATACATTAGTATATGTTCCAGGCACTATCTGTTAAATTAGAAAGCAATCAATGCAACTTCCATATTTTTTAAGTCAAACCGTATATAATTGGCTCATTTCTTTAATTTTATCTTTTACATGCATTTTTTGCGGGCTTCCATATTCCATTCCCTTATTATGCCGCACATAATGAGCAATTATAGATATAATGTTTTACTAAAAGGATGATAGAAGATAGATTCTGAAGTCAAAAAGCTTAGTTAGCTCCGCTATACAATACGTGAATCGAATTGCATACATAAAGCATGTGGAGTTATAGACCTAATTTGAAACAGAAAAGATAATATACTAAAAACATTTAAAATTGTACAACAAAACTATTTAGATTTGCTTCACTCATTAATCAAAGTCAGCATGAAATATAAGAGTCTACCTTTAGCTCCAAAGATCATTCCCATGCCTATACAGTTGGGTATTACAACAATATATGATATGCATAATAACAAATACACTTGCTATTCCACTTTGAAGAGACGAAGTTAAATGGACTACATAATATTGTAAGATAAATTAGCTAACCACGGAGAATATAAAGATACGGTGAAGATTAAAAAATAAACAGTGGATGCTTAAACCAAAATAGTACTAACTGTTATATCTATGTCTATCTACTTACAGAGTAAAAGCTTGATCATATGAAGCATTAAATAAAACTCGTTTGGTAAAAATTGTGGCATTTATTTTTTATGTAGGAGAGCATCTTAGGTCTGCAATTGAACTTTCTTTGAGAAAATTCCAAACACAATTAGATTTGGTAATATCACCAATGTACTATATAAATTTATTCTACGATAATCATAAACAAAGCCAAAAAACATAAAAGGCAATGTACCACATATAAAAGGCCAACTATTATATATATTAGAAGGTTGAAATCAAAGAAAACATGATCCTTTTTGGTTCCTTTTCTCCTAGAAGTTATCCAGATCAATCTAACAAACAATTGATGGAGATAAAAAGAGTAAATCAAGGTTACAACTGCTAAAGGAAAATTTCCAACAATTAATAACATCCAGATTTTGGGGAAAACATGTTGTGCAGTATAATGTTCATAAGAAGAAACATCAGTTGAAGATTGTAGACTACCAAAAATTCTATATATAAATTTATTGACAGTAAAAATTTCAATTGACCTATTCAAAGATATTAAATATATTAGCATATATATTTCAAATGATGGTTATTTACTTAGAAAGAAAATCAAAGTACGGCTATTTTTTCAAGTTAAACAAAAATAGGTGTGTCATATTAAATACATAAACAATTACACTTGTTTGCGATGAACTGGATAAAACAACATTCGGTACATTTGTACCAAGATCAAGATCAAAATATTTGTATAATACACAGCAAGAAACGGTAGAGAATTCCTCATAGTATGAACCCATATGGTAAAGCAATATGGGGCATATGCAATGATAATAAATTTTATTAACCTTGCAAAATGTTTCTTTGAAAGTCGGTTATATGCAACTTTATTTCCTAAAAATGCATAAATCAATATATGTGGGCATTTCTGAAGCTTGAAATTTACATAAGTTAATCTTTATGAATGTCAAAACTTGAAATAGCATTTCAGAAGCCTTGTACTTGAATTAATAATTGTTGTTGTTAAAATCATGTGCCGAAGTAATCAGAATCATATATAATAAATAAAATAGGCTTCCTAAGATGTCCAATTTATTGCTATGAAATATGAATTATGAAGCTACTGAAAATTCTCTTGCTAAAAGACATTCTCTTGAGCTGTCTTTTTTACATACCCATGTACCAAAATAACTTCCCATGTTAAATGTAAACTATGTCATCGAAAGGTGGAACCATCGTAATACATGTCATTCTAATTTTGCATTTTATATTTTATGCTGTCTCATATTTTATATTTTACATTGCATTAGAAAGGGTAGTTTTATACAGTTATTTCCTTATACTTTGATTACTTAATTGCTTCATACATTCAGGTTGCGCAACTTAATTTGTGTAATGGGACTCAAACATTACAGAGCTCGAAAACAATAAGGAGAAGGACTACAATATTTTCTTAATATCAAAAACATTAAATTGCAGAAGTCAAACCTTTTTCATTTCGAATCTTCGTAATTTTGGGGTTTCTCCATCAACTTTTCTTTTGCCCACCTGATTTCTGCATTTAGCTCCACCAATGCTACACTGCTTTTTCTTGATTTGCCAGCTTCGCTTTCTAAACATACAGAATAATGATGAAATATTCGTCAAGGTAACAAATCCTTTAACTGCTAACATGGTTTTTTAAGAAACGAACCATGCTGCCATAGTCATATGTGCAGTAGAAAATAGAGCAAAGAATATTTTTAACAGTGTGTTGGCATTCATATGTGCAGTAACAATTATAGTGATTTTTGGGTTGATAGTGAAAATCTTAACTTAAAATGAATTGAACTGACATGTAACACTTAGAAAAATTATGTAGGTACATCTTAGGCATTCAGCTTCTTATTAGAGAAAAACTGAAGCAAGCCTCAGTATGCCAAAAATGTTTAGCTAAGTTATCTACAACATAAAGTAGGAGCACTTCATACAACAAATTTAAACATAAACCTCGATACTGGCCACAAAACCGCTTCCATTGACATAAGCAGGGGTAGAAGTACAAAATCAAAAGGCTTTTCAGGTCTAGGTGTAGCTAGTTCTTTTAATCTCTTGTAAGTTAATCACACGGTATCCAAATTCTCAAAAATGAATGGCTTCGATCGCTCTTGTGTCTATATTTCGATAAAGATTGAAAAATGATGAAGATTGAAAAAAGAAGAATTGCATACGCTACATATCATATTACAAACAATGCATACTGTAGGGTTGAAAAAGAGCACAGTGCAAACTCAGAGAACTCAAAAACACAATACAGATTTTATGTGAAAGCCCATAAGCATGCAAAAAATGTCATTAAATACGAATCATTTGATGGTAAAACAAATAAATCATGTCAAGTATCTAAAGCAGAAAAAATATTTCAAAGCATCCATGGAGGAAAAAAGATATCTCATCCATGAAAACATAAATGAATGAAATTTCATTTACATGCTTTGTTTGATAATTCAACCATGTTCACATTCATATATTGCATAAATAAATATAAAATATATGTTTAATCATGGTATTGGTAATGTTTACAGTAACTGAGGAAGCTTTTCAACCTACTTCGATGTAAATGAAGAATGTAAAAGTAATGAATAAACTGATATCAGGTTTTAGATGTACCTGAAAAGTGCTTGCTTGATAGAGGTTGCAGTTTTAGGCAATGACACTTCTGAGTAGTCATTCAATTCTTCCCTGAATGGAAATGAAAATCTATACAGTAGCATGTGGTCACAAAACTATATGCAAACTTGTTTACCTCTCCCTAAATGAAACTATATGCTACATCTGACGATCTAAAATTTCTAGTTACATTCAAATAATAAAACATACAATGGTGTAAAGTACAAACTAAATAATCTTATGATGTTAAAATATTATTATTCGTAAAATGGTATAAATGCTTGCAGGTAAATGTCCTAAGTCCAAAAACAGTGCAAGCAAGATTGAAAATCAAACTAATAATATATTATTGAACCTTTGCATCATCATCTTGATAATGATTATCTTCACAGCTTCAATGGTGAAAATTTAGAAACAAATGAAAGGTTAAAGATGAGTATATGCAACAAACAAACAAAGAAGATAACAAAGACAACAAATATGGATTTAAATCTCAGTCAACTATCCTGGTTTATATGGAAATTTACTTATATAAATTGTCCTGGTTTATATGGCAACTCGAAATGTACTTATATAAATAAACGTAAATTGCTTCCTATATATTATTTGAGTGCTTCGAAAAAAATTATTACTCTAGCATTACTGCCAAATGTTTGATTTCAGTTATCTCTGGATATTGATCTTGTTTATGGAAAACCAAAAATTAAGGAAATATCATGTCATCTTAAGAAATTAACATCCAATGGGATGTGCTTGCCATACAAACATTTAAATCATAACTGATAATTTGTTGAGCCCATAATTTTGAAATATTGATATTATGACAGTACGGTTATTAAATCAATAATACCGGGATAAACAAATATGACTATGTAGATCCTTGATGTCAATATATGTAATCATTTTTGAAAACGTGAAAAGCTTCCATTTCCATTCGGGATGTTAAATTGTTTTGCAATAATCCATGTGTATGATTACATTTTATCACTATAATTGTTATAGCCATGTTGTCTCAATTTCCATTTTTTTTTTTAAAATATATCAGTAAATGCAAAGCATGCTTCGCATGTGTATGAATCCAGCAAAGGAATCAACCAAGGACCACTACATATTTAAATTGAAAATAATTGCAATAAATGGTGGAAAAACATAATTTTAATTCGATTGACGAAAGAAGATTAACGCATAAAATTAAATGAATTTCAACAATGAAAAGAAATGGATGAAAGATAAGGATTCATAAATTACCTGAAAATCAAGTATTGCTCCATAAATACGGACTAATTTGGGGCGAGCGATGTAGATTCTTATGGGTTTGCCAGAAAGGCGTGATAAAAGGCGGGCAGGACCAAATCATCACCGCCCAATAGTGTACAACGTTGATTGCCACTTGGTATTGGAATGACGCAACCCTAAACACACAAAATTAGATTTAGGGTTATTGTGCCAACGGGAATGAAAAGGAAATAGAAATTATACGCTTGTGATGGTTCAGTGTCTGAACATCCGTGGTGGAATGCTATTGAAACTCGCTGGAATGCTTGAGATTTTGTGCGGATCTAGGGTTTACATCAGAGGAGGCACGAGGCTCCAGGTGAAAACTGAAAACGAAGGCAATGTCACAAAGAAAGGAATGTTGAAACGTGATTTGGGCGGAGGAAAAAAGAGACGATTCAGTCATCATTACACGTGTCATGCTATAATGCATTCTTTTTAAAGATTGGAGGTGGCTTGTGAGCCATCTAAAAGCAACTCAACTTTAATAGTATAGTATAGATACGAAAGAAATTTGACGGTTACCATGTATGTTAACATGCAATACATTGATCCTACTTTTTCCATATAAAGCTTTATCCATTATGAGTTAAATATTCTTTATAATTTTTAGATATCATATCGTGAAGCCGAATTGGGGATTTACTCGAATAAGGTCAGTAATTTGCTTATATTATTGCTCGAATTGGAGAATGTTACTACTTCTTCAATTTGACCCTTTCCCACTCCAGTGTCATCGTCACCATCGGTATAGTACTGGTTATGCCTCTACGAATGAAAGCTTTTGTGATTATCACTGTTGTCTATGTTGTTTACCATTACAATTTAATGAAATTTGAATTTTCAATAGGATCCTGTTGTGTAATTTCTTATATGCACTTTTATAGTCAGTACTGAACTGAGAATTGATTTGTACTTAGTAAATTATTTTTTAAGTACATAACACAGGTTGTTTGTGGTACTCCTTATAAGTGGATGTTTTCGAGTTTCTCAGGAATCATCGTTTAAGTCAAGGTCATTTCTTCCGACTTCCCTCGTATAATTGCAATAGTTCGACAGCAAAGCTCCCAATGCGTAAATGTTGGATTTTCTGTGCAAAATGTGGTACAAATTTGTTAATGTATAGTTTTACTACCATCGTTCCGTATTTCTATCACGCATTCGCTTAAACACAGTACTCAGAAAGCAATTTTAATCAAAAAATGCTTGTGTTATGTCTGCTGAAGTTTACCTGATTTTTTTGTGATAAACTACTACAAATAAAAAAAAATGTTTTGAACAATTTATGGGATTACATCAAGCAGATTCTCTTCCAAATAATTAACTTCCTCCTTTACGTAACTACGTCTTCATACCGTGCTCAACATGTCACTCTAGGTGCTTAACGATCCAACTGTAAAATGCAAAAACGAATACCAAATTTGTTAAAATTTGAAATTTGGTGATGCGTGTATTGAATAGACGATTAACAATTTATTGAATTCCTGTGGTTTTTCGGCGCTTTCCAACATATCTCTTCTCAATTGCGGTGACATATACTGGAAATACATTATTATAAAAAAAAACTGCATCTACAATTCCTGAATAGTGCATTATATTTGTTGTTTGTAACATGACTGCCGATTATGCAATTTGAAATACATGTTGATGTTGTGAACCTGAAACTGATTAGTGATGGATTACAATTCCCAACTAGGTGCAAAACATATTAAGACTGTTTTACAAAATGTTGTGGCTCAACAGAGGAGATGATTGATTATTTTTCTAACTGAAATTAATGGAGGCTTAGCAAAACTTTGTTGATTGGCCATTCAGTGTTGCCTGACTAAGACCTAAGCTTATCACCTAAAGGTCTTAATAATCACCTTTTGAACTAATATTATTATCAGTTTATAATATATCTTTTGTTGTACATGAATTTTTTTAATTACTGTACTGTATAAAGTTGTATTTTTACGCTTTACACAGTTATTGCATACTTTACTTATAATATTGTTTACGATCTGCAAACCATCCACTTAACTACTAGCCTAACTTCTGTTACATCTGCTGGTGAACCTCAAATTTATATTTTTCTTCCGACCTTGAACTAACAGTAGTACCATTGGGCTGTTACAACCGTCGATTCGTGGAATATGAGAGTATAGAACTTACATACATATCTATACCAATTACACTGACTACTTCGTCAATGAAAGATGCCTGTATGTTTTTACTGGAAACAAGTATTAGCTCCATCATATAATGTGTACTTATATATTATGACACACTCATGTGTCGGAATTTACTGTACATGGTAGGCTGACTTGATTGTTGATTTCCTGTAATCTACAGGTTACTTACGAGGGCAGAAATGGTTAAGGCAATTAAATTTCATTAGCCACATGGAATAGAAGTATATAATCAGGTTATCTTTTTTAAAAATTGTCCACTCATCTAAGTCTCTTAGCCATTTCATTTAAAAAAAAGTCTCTTAGCTATTTAGACGACTTTTCTTTCTTTATATCTTGCTTTCTATCACATATGATTAACTACATTGTTACATCTGTATATTCATTTATATTGTTCTTATGGCATTATAGTACATTAACAGTTGAAACTGATTTGCGTTAACAAGTAGTCTTGGAATAAAATAGTTAGCACGATAGTTTTTGGTGGGAACATATTTCAAGCCTTGCCAAGATATGCCAAATACTGTACCTTCGATATTTTTGTTAATAACACACTATATACTTTATAAATAATGTAATAAAAAGATAGCAGGTTGTCTATGATTAAGACTGTACTGTATTTCAAGGTCGGAGATGTATTTATTTTGAAATATAATTTTTTATTTTTTAGACAAATGGTTACAAAAGTACAGAGTGTGATAAACATGACTGCTTAAATTTGTTGTTTCCTTATTTAATAGTTTCTTTTGATTGTAATATTCCCTACTGTACTATTATTTAATCCCTATCATCAGAATATGGGCAGGAATTATTATTACTATGACCAAGACTAAAATAAACTTAACTGAAATAGTTAAATAAAATATGTACTATATTGCAAATGCCTAATGCAAATGATAAAATGATACATGTTCATCAACACATTTTGTCGAAATAAACCTTCACACGAACCTGACTTTTAATGAACATAGATAATCTATTTCTATACTAAGTTAGCAAATTTCTACTCCTATTCTTTGTTCAAACTCATGAAAATTCAAATGGTTCATGGTTACAGTATCTAAACTTTTGATGAATGCAAAGATAGAGGCACAGAGTGGATGTCTAAAATTTAAATGTGCGTGCATGTGCTTATGCATTTTCCATTCTGATATGGATAAGATTTTTACATTATTCAAGCAATAAACGTCAATCTCATAACATATTGCATTAATATATATTTTTTATGCTAGAAGTTTTATAACGACTGAACTTTGTATTTGTGCAGCAAACGTTGTCATAAATTATTGATAATGGAAAATCACATCCATGCCATCAACATAGGTTCCATACGAAAATTGGATCAAAAAAGGATAAACGACTAACCAACATTTAAGAATAGCGAAGACATGTGATAGTTGTGACTTACACTACAAAACTAAGTAATTAACATTGTTAATTATATGACGTTATTAAATTCGTATAATTGCTCTTCTACTCCACCTCTTTTGCATTTTTTAATTGGTTGCCTTTTTTTCTTCCTACAATATCCACCATTTTCTCTCATAGACTTATTCCTCTTAGATAAATTGCTTACATCTATCAGCCTTCTACACCACATCTCACTTTTCATTCCCCATCCCTTCAACCTACCTCTCTAAAAAAACTATAGATTAAATTAACAGTTTCTTATTTAGAGGTATTTTATATGATAAAAATTATCTTTGTTCTATTCATTTGATATGCAAAAGGCATTGTTTTGAATCAATTATCTTTTACCCTCTTGATTATTCATGCTCTTTTTTGGTTTTATGAACTAAACCAATTTAAAGTTTTATTCTTCATTTATAATAGCTGAAGATTGGCATAACTGATGCTTGGATCATTTATTTCCTACTCTAACAAGGGGAAGAAATCGGAATAAGCCATAAAGGTTTGAATGGATTTTTTTTGGATAAAAAAATTAGGTGTAATGTAATGGTCTTCAAATTTTGGGAGTCATGCAACAAGCAATTCCAACTGTTTTGGTTACTGTTAAGTTTTTGTGATTAAATTATGTTTACAACTTTGCCTGTATAAAGCATAAAATGGCCGATGTCACATTTTATCTTTTTTGCCCGTCTTGGACGTTTGATCCCATATATAGCTTTAACATCTATTACATGAGAAGATAGGGTATATGCGGTTTTGATTGTTGAAAAGCCTGATATGTGTAACTAGATAATGTATTTGATTTTGGCTGATTCTAGACTAATTAGAAGTAATACAAAATCGTATAAATTGGCATGTTTCATTGGAAATTCTTTTAATATTATTAATTATAACTCAAATGGTATAAGCATCCTACATATACTCTATTTAAATTTGTTGAATTCTCTATTTTATTGATTCTTCTACTTATTTGTTCTAATTCAAGGGTGTTGGAGGTATCACTTACGTTCCATTTTTGGAACTTTCTTATTGCTAAATATACTAGACATATTTACATGAAGTGTCAATTTTATTTGTCGTTTTACTTTCCAGTATTGCTTAAAGCTGAAAATCACAGCTCGGCTTTAAATAAGGAAGGTAACATTCCCTTCTTTTTTTCTGTGTTGCCTATGTATTCTAATATTATATTTCCTTTTAATCCACATTTAATTATTTGTTTTACTTAAATATGATCATTTAATCATTGTTTATAGCAGGTTCCATCAAATTTTCCAATGAATAGGTCTGTAGTTACCGCTGTCTTTTATTAAATCCAATTCAATCTCATGAAGTAGGAAATTGATAAATTTCTATTTAACAGAATAAAATTAGTTTGATTATATTACGTGGGGTTAGGCATGGTAGGTGTTAAATGGCTATTACCATTTGAAAAAAAAAATCTTCAAAAAAAAGACATTAGTTTGGTTATTGTGTGCCCAGTTTTTGGAGCAAACATAGAACAAATCAAACCGAAAAATGTCATTCAATCTTATGATTAAACATCAGTATATCATGCTATGTCATTTTGTATTAAATAAATGTTTTTTATGAAGTTGAGGTAGTAAACATATGCCATGAAGATTATTTAGTACAACCAATGTTATCTAACCATTCTTTAAATTTCTTCATATATTCTTCTATTTTTAGAATTATTTTACACTATGTCAAGGCATTCATACCAGCATGTGTAGTATTAACTAGAATGATTGTACAAGTCTTAAACGGCTTCACATTCATACTAACATGTGTAGTATTTACAAGAATGCTTGTACAAGTCTTAAACGGCTTCACAAATAGCGTAAAATGATTTAAAATGAGTCCTTGACGAGCGTTTACATATGCATTCTTTATTGTTCTCACCTTAAAATAGCATTATCGTTACCATATTTTGTGCATGTGAGTTTAATTTTGTAGAAAAAATCCAACAGTCTAAGAAAAACGAGTTATAAAAGCAACCTAGAATCATGTAGTTAACAAATTTTTTTGGGCAAAATGGGAGCATTTTGGTGTGATGATGACTTAGTGCACCTGGAGGGCATACCCACCACAATATGATTTATATGATATGTTGGAAATTTTATGAATTATATAAAATATGAAATAAGTTTATGATGCCTCCTATTTGTGAATAGTCTCACATCATGGAATCATAAGAAAGATGCAAGTATTTATACTTGTTTCTAAGAAGTCATGTTGGGGCCTTGGGCTCCCAATGCATGCTTTGTTGTGAGGAGGGAGACCATGCATCATGACCACCACACGCGCGCGACCGACCGACTCGACCCGGCTCGGCTCGGTTCGGGATTGGGCTTGGCCCTTGGGCCTTGGCTAGATTATAAGAAAGATGAAGCGGTAAACTTTTGACCAAGTATTTCGCAGATCCTATTTTCCTTCACTGACCAGTATTTTCGTTCAACCCTAATCCCGTCTATATATTATCATCAGTTGTAGACGAGATTGGTACACAGAAAAAAAAACTGTTTTCTCTTCCTCCGCAATTAAAAAAAATTATTCTTTCAGAAATTTTCGAGCAGTTAAATTCGAAAGTGCAAATCTGTACTGATTTGTTTGTGCAAAGCAGATCGGTTATTCATTTTAGAGAGGCTGTTTTATCCTAGAGGCGGCGGCGGAAGTATGAACTGGTTTTGCACCACCGACCAGATCGTCGAATCGTCTTCAAGAAAGCGACAAAGTACGTGACTTAGCCATTGTTTCCCAACAATATGAAGACGATTAGAAACAATGGCTTCGACAACAACCATAGATGATACTGCTCCTTCCTCTGCATTCCAGATCCCATTGGTGACTGCTGCCCCGTTTCGTTTCGAAGGTCTGCACTTCAAACGATGGCGTCAGAAAATGGAGTTCTACCTGACGATGAGGAAGGTGGCTACAGCTCTGGCCACCGACAAACTGCAGCTGCCAGACAAGCCTGACGGAGCTGATGAAGCGCAGATGACATCCTGAACTGAACAATCAAAGCAGTTGCAGACCTGGGCTGAACAGGATTATCTGTGCAAGAATTTTATTCTGAACGGATTGAGCGATGATCTGTATGATTACTATAACTCAGAGGACAACACAGCAAAGCAGATCTGGGAAGCACTGCAGAAGAAATACGATACAGAGGAGGCAGGGGCAAAGAAGTATGCTGTAAGCCGCTATCTCAAGTATCAGATGACAGACGATAGGTCAGTAGAGATGCCACATGACATTCACCAGTTTGTAACCAACATGAAAATTTGATAATACTAAAACTTGGAGTGTTGAAACACCACGTGAATCGTTAGGATCGGAATTCTAATGAAGTTCATGTACAGGGAAACACTTTATACATGTGTATGGACAATTAAGTATTTGGTGAAGATCTAGCTGATTACCCCGATACCAAAATAACAATGTCAAAAGGCTAATATCGGGGAAATCAAAAGACAGTGCTTGATGTCGGTTAAGCCGTAGCCAAGTGTCTGGGGATCATAACCGAAAACCTAACTAGCCTTAAAACACGGTACCGGTGAAATTAATTTTAGACTACTCCAATGTTATAATCTCAAACTTTGTCGACACTAGAAACGTAAGTCATAAATCTCGACAACACTTTTCACACTATTTTGACACCCATTAAGTCAAAAGCAAAAGAAAAGAAAAGAAAAGAACATAGATGTTGGTGTCGGCAAAACCAAAACCAAAACAAATCGATAACGGCTTGATAGTGAATCCATCGATACAAAAAAGCATAACATCATCTTATAGAAAAACCAATCTCTTATACATTAATTTTTTGAGCCAAACCTCAAAATTGTTTTGGGGAGATAATTTACCCTTTCTGCCTGCCATTGGAAACTGATAAACTACTCTTACCATGAGAACTTATTCTAATTACCAAAAATCATAAAACCCACGCTATCCCGTAATCCGGTTAACTGAATAATTTTCGAATTCTAATTCAGAAGCGGCTAAATACTTACCACAATGAAATCGAACTTGTATTTCTGAAAAATTGAAGATTCCTGGAAAATAGTAAACTTGTTTGAGCTCGATTCTTTGCAATTGGGAAAAGGAAGAAAGAGAGGAAGAAAACATGTACTAAAAGGTTCTCCAATCCCAACCAGATAGAAAAATAGAGATGAACATACCAGATTATTGCCAAGGAATTAAAAAAAAGGAAATCAAAGTATAGTACGATGCGAAAACCAAAAAGCTTGACTTGGAAACTCGAAAATACCCCTTCACAAAAGGGGGGCAAATATTATTACCAAATTTCAACACTGAAACTGAGCAAAGGTGAAGTGGTATCAGAGCACAACAAGCAACAAAAGATGGTTTCGAGAATATAAAACTGACACCAAATCACCAAAACACCCAATGTCGAAAGCAAGAGGAGGAAGATTGGATTCACATGCTATCGGCGCCAACACAAGCCATACAAACTCAGTGCCAACACAAGGAGGACGATAGCAGGGTGATTCCAGAAGCAACATGTGAAAAGCGAACAATTAAGAGTGATTTCCATGCCACAACCGAAAGGCATCAGCCTGGTATTGATTCTGAAGGCCACTAGTCCAGCTTCAACTTCGAGAGCACACTATTCGACATCAAATTACTGAAGTAACTAATTCCGAAAGAAAACAATGAGGAATGACCAAAAGAAGATGATCCGACACCAGGATATGAAGCCAAGCCAGGATAAAGCGAAAGGGGATATCGATACTAATATGCTTAGTATCGATATCAACACCAGAAGGCAATCATAAGCTAGTAAAGCAAGGTTTGCTATCAAGGCTATCCACACCAACCTACTTGGTATTGATACACATTCGAAAGCAGAATTTGAGTTACGAGTCACTAATGATCAGAAGCCATGCTCCAAAAACAAGGGAGATCCGATAGCAAAGCTTAAAGGAGGAAAGAAATCCAATACCAAAGGTCAAAGTCCAAAAGTTACTTTCAAAAGATGGTAAAGCAAGTCAAAGATGGTAGAAGGAAGGGTCATTGCATAGTGTCAATGCCGAAATCAAAAGTCACAAATGTAAGATAAAGTCCAAAATTGACTATCGGAACTGATTCTTATAAACTACACCGAAACCTGATAGCGATGTTCAGAATGTGAGAGGCCAAAACTCAACAGTTGGGATCGAAAGCTAATAAAGCGGTCGATACCAAACGGGCTTTTGCTGAATCGGTATCAGAAGAGGGCCCAATTTATCTATAAATAAGACCCTAAGGGTCTCATTTTGGGAACAGTTTGTTGATTCTCAATTCTTGCAATCATTTCTTAGAGAGTAAACCCTAATTTCTAAAACTATTTAGGGATATTACTTAGAAACTTCCATGTTGTCAAAAGTGATTAATAAAGAGAGAATCGATACTTAAGATCAATTTCACGAATTTCTTTAATACTGTGCTAGTGATTTCTTCAATTCTTCCTCGCGGAAATGCTTTCTACATGAACTAAACTACCCAAAATACCCTTTTATAGGCCATTTAGCTTTGTAACTTGCATTGCACGTAGGGAATCCTTATCTAAAGGTAACTGTCGGTCGTTTAGTCTCGTAGGCATGATACTCACCTCTTTGAAGGAAGAGTAACTAATATTTGGGCTTAAGACCTTGATATCTGGGAAACGTTGAACTAAGGCAAGCCTGTAGAAGCTAAATAAACCCTTTCATTTCCTTAGGTTCGCTTCCGTAGACCTAATTTCAGTGTTGACAAAAAATATCATTAATACTAATGATTCCTTGTCTGTCAAGCCTCTCATCTCGGTGACTCAATTCATTCTCGAACCATTCCATTACCATCCACGATTAACTCTCATTATGTCAAACTGGATCGTATATCGAATCACGACCAGTGTCATATCAGTCTGGATCTGACCACTTTAATCTGAGTTCACATTCGAAGCACCATCGATCTTTGAGTTGCACACCATCCATATGAAGTCCATTTCAATCTAAACTTCACCAGCAACCTCAGGAATCCACCATCACTACGCTACCTAAAATACAAGCCCACTCGGCCTTCCCCTGTAGGTCGATGTCGACCCATCCACATAGCCACTTTTGGCTAAATGGTTGGCCCATCTCCTCCTTTTCCACGAGAACATCCCCTCGACCCATTTTCCAATCTTTATGACATTCGTGTTGAAGCTTCTTCCGATATATTCATATCTCGAGCAATCAGCCTTCGACCCATCACGAATAACCTCTGAACAATCTGAAAATTTGCACATGGCCTCTGCTTATTACCTCCAAGCCATGCCTCAAAGAATCATCGCCACCCGAGCCAACCACATGGGTTGGTGCCGACTCATTATGGGTCGGTTCCAACCCATGCACTTAGTGCATTTATGCACCAAAATTTGCATGCTCAATTCCCCTGTCTTCCAGAGCGCCTCCACCAAGTTTCGTCTTAATCCGATCATCTGAACCTCTGATTTGCTCTGTTCTTCAATCCTATCATTCTACAACAAACAATATAACATACAACTCTAGCAACACAATCAAAGAAAGTGGCAGTTCAGCAATACACGATCATACAAACATGAACAAATTCCAATTAAAACATAAACATATCACAATTATGAGATCTAGCATGATTTGGATCCTAAACATATGAATAAACATGTTTAATCTAACAATTATCCAATTACATTGATCAAATTAGGCTTTCTATGGTTTCTAAATCTAACATATATGATCAGATCTAAGGTAAATTTAACAAGAAACATAGGAATATGATCCTAATTTAACCATACAATCTGTAGTTTCCGTGTGATAGATATATATCACTCACGTAATCCTTGATTTAATATAAATTCAATGAGATCATATATGGAAAACGCTGAAATTTCTTGAACTTGATGCAATTTGATGTGATTTAATCCTTTTTTATGTTGATCTACTCATCCCTGTTGATGATATATCTTCTAGATGCAATCTACGATGAATTTGAATGAAAAAAATGGAGAAAAAGGGCTTTAGGTTGAACTGGAGAAACACAGTTGCCCAACCTAAATTTTAAAATGAAGAGAGTAACCCTATTTCTCTCTACAAGTCCCCTTATTTATATCTGCAGGTCACAGGTCTAATAGGATTGGTTAATCATCCCATTAGCTAACCAATCTGCCTAACACAAGATGAAAATTAGAATAGCTATTCCTCCCAAACCGTTAAACCAAATCCTTTATGTGACCACTCTACGGAATCATAAACAACCATTCTGGACCAATGAGATGTTCTCAGCACCTAATTTGATTCCTATCAAAAGTTATGGCCCAAACAGTAAGATCAAGGGGAAAATGGTCATACTTGAATTCGGTAAAAATCATGGGAATGTCTCACATCCCCATGAACGACATATTAAAGTCTAAGAATGGTCTGACCACTAAGGAATAAAATAAAATTATTTTACAATCAGTCGATATGTAAAATACTGGTCGTTACATTCTCCCCCTTTTAGGAAATTTGCCCCCGAAATCCTAAGCAAACACGAGAAAATGAAACACCCTGCATGCCTACCATCCACGAGTATCCAATCTACCACCAAGTCTAGAATCCAATAATCCGTTGCAGTCAAAACCCTATCCTAGCATATGGAATTTTAATAGCACGTGTTACAATAGCGCAAATAAGATACGATATATGGGACATACAACATAAAGAGTTCTGGTTGGATCGACTTCATTCTCTCTTCCATTTCCCATGTGCAATCGTCATTGCCCTCGCTCCATTGTATCTTGACTAGATTAACAACCTTCCTCCTAAGTTGTTACGTGTCATCCCCTACGATGCGAAGCAGTTTACGAGGTCTAGAAACTTCGGGCTTAACTTCAAAATCTTCAAATTGATCAGGAGATACCGTAACATTCGAGTCATGTACGAAATTCTGAAGAAACTATACATGAAACACGTTATGCACACTTGCCAACTTCTCAGGTAAATCCAATCTATGACCGAGCTTTCCAATACGCTTAATAATTGGAAATGGACCAACAAACCTTGGTGCTAACTTTCCTTTCTTCCCGGAACGAACCATATTCCTTAGCGATGAAATCTTAACGAGTACCAAATCTTCAACTGAAAACTCCAAATTCCTTCGTCGCTTATCGACACAACTCTTCTGACGATCTTGGACTCCTACATTCATTAGCGAATGAATTCAATATTATCAGTAGTTTCTCTTATCATCCCAGGGCCAAGTACCAACTTCTCGCCAGTTTCCAATCAACAAGATAGAGAATTACACGGTCTACCGTATAACGCCTCATATGGTGTCATCCCAATATCGACTGTTTACTATTATTACAAGAAAACTCGACTAAATGTAGATATCCTTCCCACGATCTTCCAAAATCCAATACACAAGCTCTAAGAAGATCTTCCAATACTTGATTAACCCTCTCAGTCTGACCATCTGTCTAGGGATGATAATTCTTACTCGAACATAGCTCGGTTCCCAACGTCTCTTGCAAACTCTTCCAGAATCCATTGGTGAATAACGGAGCTCGATCTCTTAAAATACTCTTTGGAATTCCATGGAATCGAACTATCCACTTAAGATATAACTCAACCAACTTTGGTGTAGTCCTAGTTGATATAACAGGAATAAATCTTGTTCTTTTGGTCAAACGATCCACGACAATCCAAATATTATAATTTCCTTTCCTTGTCCTATGTAATCCATTAATAAAATCAATCGATATTTGCTCCGATTTCCACTTAGAAACTTCTAATGGCTGTAACACTCCACTCAGCTTCTTTTACCCGGCTTTAACTAGCTGACAGTTCATACCCTTCAAGATAAATTTGTTGACATCTCTTTTCATACCTTCCCAATAGTAAACTCGCTTCATATCTCAATATATCTTATTACCTCTGGGATGTATCATCAATCTAGAGTGATGACATTCCCTTAGAACCTCATCTCTCAATTCACCTATGTTAGGAACTGCCAATCATTCATTCTTACGAAGCCAACTATCACCATCGACTTCGGAATCCTTAATCTACTATAGTTCTACTCTCATCTCTAAGCTTATAAACGATTTCTATATGCTTATTGTCTCGCTTTTGGCTTTCGCAAATCCTTTCAATGAGAGTTAGTCTAATCAATAAGCTAGCCAACATCTCCGGTTCTAACTCAAACAATGTCTAAAATCAAATCCGACCAAATATTCGAGATGTTTCCATTTAAAAAACATGGATCTCAAATTAGCATGTCTTCTACTTAGCGCATTGGCCACAGCGTTTCCCTTTCCGGGGATATAGGCTATTCCAAAATCATACGATGCCAGAAATTCTAACCATCATTGCTGCCGAAGATTCAAATCCTTCTAGGAGAAAAGATAGTTCAACGACTTATGATCTGTAAACAACTCAAATCTAATCCTAACAAATAATGCCTTCATATCTTTAGAGGCCACTAACTCTAAATCAAGAGTTAGGTAATTCCTTTCATGCGGCTTTAGTTATCGACTCGCATAACCCACAAATCAATCCTTTTGCATTAGCACCACTTCAAGTCCAGTGCTACATGCATCGGTATATACTACCATCTCTTCATTCTCATTCAAACGCAAGAGCACTAGTCAATCTCTCTTTTAGAATTTCAAAGGCCTGCTTACACGTAGCATCCAACATGAAGACTTGACTCTCCTTCATTAATCCTATTAGTGATGCAACTATCTTAGAGAAATCCCTGATAAATCGTCGATAATATCCTACTAAATCAAGCAAACTCCTAACACCCGTCCCATTCTTGGGTCGATCCCAATCTTGTATCGCTGCCACCTTAGCGGGATCCACCGCTATTCCTTGTCCTGATTTAGCGTGACCCAAAAATCTCACTTCTTCCTTCCAAAAGTGGCAATTCAGAAACTTAGCTCTCAACTGATGTTTTTGCAGGACTTCCAAAATGATTCTCAAGTGTGTTTTATGTTCTTCCTCGTTCCTTGAGTATACCAATATGTCATGCACGAACACAAGTACGAAATTGTTCAATTAATCTTTGAAACTTGATTCATTAGATCCACAAAATATGCTGGTGCGTTAGTTAATCCTAACGACATCACCAACCACTCGTAAAATCTGGATGGTGTCCTAAAAGCAGTTTTCGGCACACTATACCTAGCCACTCTCAATTGGTGAAATCCCATTGCCAAATCCATTCGGGAAAACTCCATGGCTTTGTGAAGTTGATCAAACAAGTCATCTATGATCGGTAATGAATAATTATTCTTCTTGGTCATCTTATTCAGTTCACAATAATCCACACATAATCGCAATGATCCGTCGACCTTGGTTGCAAAAACGACTGGTGCACCCCATTTAGATACGCTTCTCTGAATGAGCCATTTTCTCCAAAGATCGTTCACTTGTACCTTTAAATCTTGTTTGTTCCATAGGCGCCATCCGCCTAAGAGACATAACAATAGGTCTGGCTTTATCCACTAAATCAATCTAGAACTCGATCTCTCATTGTGGCGGCAACCCTCTGGCCAAACACATCAGAAAACTCTCGCATGATTGGCACAGATGACAACCTATCCCGTGGAATCACAAGCGATTATAAAACGCTAACCAGAAATCCATCCTCAGGTAGTCAACGTATCACAATCGTTCTCCCTTCTACATTCCCGATTGTCACCTTGAAATTCTTGCAATCAACGATGACCGCATGTTTCTTAAGCCAGTACATACCCAAAATAATCCCAAACCCAGTGAAGTTTAAAACAAAGAAGTCACACACAAAAGAAAAACCATGACTCGATAAAATTAGACCATGATAAAACATACAAAGGCTTAACGAACCCCCTACTAAATTAGTCACGGATAATGGTCTATCAACGATTTAGGTTTTAAACCTAACTTGTAAACAAGCTCATTACAGATAAAAGAATGCGATGCTCTAGTGTGAAACAGAACTCGAACTGAAACATATCTGATAGAAAGCGTACCTTGCACAACAACATTATTCCCCTTCTCCTCAGTAGTCGGACCCCTCAAGGAAGTTGGCACTGCATCCAAATCATATGCCCTCACAAACTGCTTATACTTTAGTGGTTCTAGACAATTCTTTTACATATGCCCAGGCTTATCACAGTTAAAACACTTCTTTTCCACCTTCATGTTCTCATAATCCTTGGAAAGATAGCCCTTCTGTTGGCATATATAACAAGTAATCTCGCCTTTTGGTTTCTTCTTTCCATTCTTCCCTTGTTGTTGCTGTTTTCATTTACTATTTCACCTTTTCTTATTATCAACACCTTGCTATGGTTTCGAATCCTCCTTTCTTTCAACAGCAGTCTCGGCCTTTTGCGAAAACAAGTTTTCCTTCCTTATTGCCTTCTCAACTAGCTTCTCAAAAGAATCATCAATATGGTTGATCAATTGCTTTCCAATATTCTTATTTAATCCTAAAATAAATTTCTCATTCTTTTGAGAAGGAGTCTGTTGACCAACTTTTTGGCAAAAGTTGTCACAGTTCAACGGATCAAAGCCCAACGATAAAAGGCTCACCATTCAGTACCGACTGATCCCCAATAGATGGCCCTTTATTCCAAAGGATCCAAGCAAGGCTCGTCTTAAACCAAATTCCCTTAAACGGTGATATATCTTTTCCCGGCATAATTTCTCTTCCTATCGACCGAGTCAACCTCTCTTCAAAGTTCGGATCGATCAGATTCACTTGGAGATATCCGGATGAGTCATTCAACTTCCAGCGAAGCCCAATTCCCAAGACAATTAAAGTGGTCAAACACTTCCAATCAAGACTCTACTTTTGATACAATAGTGCCACGCAAGCCACAATTCTCGAGAGAACTATTCAGCAATAGTAGACTAGGTCCCCCCGCCATAACTATTCCACTAGATCGAGCTCCACATGTCCAAGCTTCGCAAAAAAGGCAAGCCACGTGGCACCTAGCTCATCCCACTTTCTTCACCTATAAATACACCATTGCTAAAAATGGAAAGGCGTGTTTAATTCTCCACTTCTAACCCACGCTCGGTATATTGGAAACATCCAATCGTGCGCCTAAAACAATACAAGAATCTTGTAATTTGTTCTTTTTTTCATTGAAGAAACCAATTGTACTCTGTAATCCATCAAAAATCAGTAAATATAAAGTGGACATAGGCACTGACTTTACCGAACCACTATAAAAATCTTGTATGTTCCTTGTCTTTATTTTATTTTCTATACTTCATAATTGTTTATCGTGTGTGGTCTACACATGATTGGGGGTTGATCGTCACTAGACCAACTTTTGACGTCAACACTTTGGCGCGCCAGGAAGGGGGACGTGCAAACATACCCTATGACCTTCGACCACCTTCAGCAATTTCTAAGCCGAATGATAGCAAACAAGCGGAAGAAGGATGCTTTTCTTCCCATCCTTCACCTGCCGATGCAGCAGGAACAATAGCCACGGGGGCAAGCCATGAGGCTTCCTCCCACGAAGACACATCCCAATACCTCATCAGGGACGACATGGATAAAATCTTATTTGAGTTCTGAAATCAAATGACATCTCAGGGTGAACTTCTGAAACATCAGTAGGAAGTGATGAACGACCTCCCTGCTTGGACGGAAAAGAGATTTAACATTCCAGTATCATTTCCTACATCGGGTGAGGCTGGGGAAGTAATTGATCTTCGGTCTACAGAAATCTAAGCCCCAGAGCAGTCCACATCTTTACTTCCTCCCGGCTCAACTTCACTTCCCGATCGAGCAGTACTAAGATCATTACTTCTGGTACTAAATGGAGCTCGGGTGGCCGTAGATTCGCAGGTCGGACATGGTCGGGTCCCGAATCAACCGATCATCTTTCTTCCGGTCTAAGTATCGACTCAAACCCCTAGACAGATAGCTCCAGATTTAGTGCAACCAGTGGGTTGGCCAGAACCAGGAACGTTGTTACATCCGGTTCGACCCAACGTCTTACTACAAACCCATTTTATGCCGCCTCCCCTTCAACGAAGAGCTGGTGATGGCAACCCTCCATGTCACTAAGACCACTCTACCATACCGATCCCCAATGTGATGGAGGGAAATGCTGCCGTAAACCCTTCTAACATCGCTACAAGAGGGGCAGCGCCGAGCCCCGGATAGATACCTGATCCTGCTGCCATATGTATGGTTCAGTCCAATAATAACCAGGCGACCGTAGCTGTGGCCGAACCAGGTCTCGATGCAAGGATTCACCCTCACCTTCACTCAACTCTCGGAGGTCGAACCCAACTGACCTTTCTCCTTCTGAGCATGCTTACGATGGATCCTAGTACTGTGATTCCTAATGCGGAGATGGATTCATGGAAACGACTCCTTGGAGATAGAAGCCAGCTTGCAAGCATCATCAAACGCATCATCCGGGGCGCATCTTCTCAATAAGATGTGGATGACATCTGGCGTAGTTTGTTCACACAAGAAATCAGAAAACCCTAAAATCCTCCAGACTTCAAGCTTCTAGCCCTGGAGCCCTACAACGACCGGACTAACCCGACCATTCATCTCATGCGATACATGCGCCACATGGAAGTACTTTTACATTGAACTATGTCATGTCCAAGTGCTTCCCTCTCTTCCTCACGGATATAGCCGGCATGTGGTCCCGGTAACTAACAATTGAGTCGATCAATAGTTGGAATATGTTGGTCACCCGCTTCATCGAGCAATTCAAAGTCCACATCTCCCGACCAAAGAGTGTCATGTTCCTCGCCTCCATCAAGCAGCGGTCCAACGAGACCCCCTGATCCTTCCTTGAAAAATTCAACACGGCAGTAGCATCAGTTGATCGACCCGAGCGATCGATGGTGCTTATGGCCGCCATTGCAGGTGTTCAAAACCGATCAGAATTCAGGATCTCTTAAACCAGAGACCCTCTTGAGGATATTGAAGATTTCTATGCCGAGGCCAATATATTCCTTCAGCAAGAAGACGCCATCTTTGAAATGGAAAGCCTCAAGGTGCTTGCCACCAAGGACGAAGGTCCATCTAGCACCAATGGCCAGAACAAAGGCAAAGGAAAAGTCTCAGAAAAGAATGATCACAACGTACGACTACAGAAAGGGAACAAATATGATTAATACACCGAGCTCTACTCCTCTCTGCTCGACATCTATCTTGATGTACGAAGAGACCTTCCTTAAACTTCCATGAAGGGAGCCAACCCAAAAGGAACTCGACTCTGGAAAGAACTGCATGTACCACAACAAGGCAGGTCATAGCACCAGTGAACCCAAGCACTTGCGCGATTTCATCGAGGATAGGGTTAGGCGTGGAGATCTTCTCGAGTATGCCAAGAAACTTACACAAGCCGTGCCACCACAATCTTCTTCCCAAGCACCTCAGGCCGGTCCTCGAGCTTCTAGAAATGGAAAGGACCCTGATCCCAGCAATCGCGACATCATTAATTAATAAGATTTAGATTTTTTTCCATTTCTTAAGATATAAGAAATGTAATTTTATTATTTCTTTCAATAATATGGGTATGTTGAAGTACACATGTACGGAGTTAGGATTTAGCTCCCAGGCATGCTCTGGATTCAGATATCTCCCCACTTAGAATTTATTTTTTGTTTCCTGTAATTTCTCTTTAGCAGAAATAAACTTTCTTTTACGAACATGGACTATGTTTGAATGATTCAAGCCGAGCATGATTAATGCTCGCTGATCCAAATATGGTCAATACTAGCTACTATTTCTAAACTACGGTCGATGTCTGCCACCATATCTAAACCAACTCCCTAAGCCGAGTATGGTTAACACTCTATATGCCGAGTATGGTTAATACTCGCCAGCTCCATAAGCCGAGTGTGGCTAACACTCACCAACTCCACAAGACGAGTATAGTTGATACTCGCCACTTTCTTAAGTTGAGTGTCATTGCCACTCGCCAAACTTCACAATAACTTGTCTGGACTTGACAAGTAGGAACTATTAATTCAAGAGCACGGTTTGCACTCAAACCTTCTGATCACTCATTAAACATGGTAAAAATTCGACCTCAGAAACCTTAGAACAACCGACTACACCATCTCACCAGGCATTGGATATCACGACAAAGTCTGTCGTCGGCTAATTTCATAACATTCCCAGCCTTAATACGGTCCTTGACGGTTGTTGGTTTCCCGACCTTAATACGATCTGCACCGATCGTCGGACTTCTGGCCTTAATACAACCATCAGGATCGTTGGTTTTCCAGCTAAGATATGGTTCGACACAACCATAACTCCCCACGCGTTGAGCTCCAATACAATATCCAGAATACACCTCCCCCTATCAAGGAAGATATATTCTAGGGGGTAAAGTGTTGACTATATTTTCGCAAAAGTTGTTACAGTTAAATGGATCGAAGCCTAATGCTAAAAGGTTCACCATTCAGTACCAACCGATCCCCAACGAACAACCATTTATTCCAAAAGATCCAAGTAAGGCTCGGCCTAAACCAATTTCCCTCAAACAATGATATATCTCTTCCTGGCATAATCGCTCTTCCTATCGACCTAGTCAACCTCTCCTCAAAGTTCGGATCGATCAGATTTACTTGGGGATCCAGATGAGTCATTTAAATTCCAGCGAAGCCCAATTCTCAAGGCAATTAAAGTGGTCAAACACTTCTGGCCAAGACTCTACTTTTGATACACCATAGTTCAAGTGCCACGCAAACCACAATTCTCGAGAGAACTATTCAACAATAGTAGACTGGGTCCTTCTGCCACAACTATTCCATCGGATCGAGCTCCACGTGTCCAAGCTCCGCAAAAAAGGCAAGCCACGTGGAACCTAGCTCAGCCCACTTTCTTCACCTATAAATACACCATTACTAAAAATGGAAAGGCATGTTGCTAAGAGATGTAATCATACAATTTTGGAGATGGTTAGGAGTATGGTGAGTAATTTGAACTTTCCCATATCATTGTGGATGCATGCCCTCATGGCTGCTATGTATACTTTGAACAGGGTTCCTAGTAAAGTTGTCCCTGAAACACCTTTTGAGATGTGGAAAGGATGGAAACCCAGTTTAAGACATTTAAGCATTTGGGGATGTCCAGCAGAGGCAATATTTATAGTCCACATGAGAAAAAACTGGATCCAAATACAGTCAGTGGGTATTTTATTGGGTATCCAGAAAGATCAAAAGAGAATAAGTTTTACTGCCCCAATCATAGTACCAGAATTGTAGAAACAGGTAATGCTAAATTTCTTAAGAATGGTGAAGTTGGGCGACTGATCAAGTAAGAGAAGTGGTCATTAGAGAAATTCGGACACCAATACCAATTCCTTTTCCCAGAATTTCTACCGACGTTGTTCTACCTAATGTCGTTGGTCTAGCCAATAATGTAGAATCAATTGTCAATGGTCATGCACTTCAAAATAGGCATTTCACCATTGAACCGAATGTGAATGTAGACAAGACCACGAAGACTGGCTATTTCAAATGATCATATGTTGTATTTGCAAGAATGTGAATTTAACATGGGATTCGAAAAAGATATGGCTACATACTCATAAGCCACAAAAAGTGAAGATCCTAAGAAATGGATTGAAAAGTTTGGGAGTTGGTCGATACCAGAAGGACATGCAAAAGTCGGTTGTAAGTAGGTCAATAAGACTAAACATGATTCTTTTGGTAAAATTGAGTGACATAAGACTAGACTTGTAGATAAAGGGTTCCATCCATTCCATCAAAAGGAAGGCACCGATTATAATGAGACCTTATCTCCAGTCTCAAAGAAGGGTTCTCTACGGATTATTATGGCATTAGTATCTCATTTTGACTTAGAGATACATCAAATGGATGTGAAAATGGCTTTTTTGAATGGGAGTTTAGAAGAAGTCTACATGGCTCATCCAGAAGGCTTCATTATAGATGGAACGGAAAACATGGTTTGTTTGTTAATTTTTTTTCGATATATGGACTAAAGCAAGCTCTCGGCAATGGTACCTTAAGTTTCATGATACCATTACCACCTTTAGGTACATTGAAAACATGGTTGATCAATGCATATACCTGAAGATCAATGGGAGTAAGTTTGCATTTCTGGTTCCATATGTGTATGATATCTTGATAGTAAGCAGTGACCTTGGCTTATTATAGGAAACCAAGGATTTTCTTTCTCAAGACTTTGAAATGAAATATACGGGAGATAATTCTTATGTGACAGGGAAAGAAATATTCCATGACAGATCACGTAGGATTTTAGGACTATCTCAAAATGCCTATATCACAAAAGTTTTAGAAAATTTGGCATAACATTATGTCATCGTAATGCTGCTCCAATTCTGAAAGGGGAAAAAATTCAGCTCAAGACAATGTCCTCAAACTGAATTAGAATGTGATCTAATAGGAGATTATCCTTATACATCTATTGTAGGGAGTTTGGAATATATACAGATTTGCACTAGACCAGACATTGCACTAGACCAGACATCGGTTTTGCAGCTAGCACACTAGGTCTCTACCAAAGAAATCCAAGCATTGATCATTGGAAAGATGTAAAGAAAGTACTGAGATACTTACAAGGAACAAAGAAACCTATGCTCACAATTAGGGATGCTGATCATCTTGAGGTGATTGGATACACGGATTCAGATTTTGGTGGATATATGGACACTAGGAAGAGCACCTTTGGTTATATATTCATGTTAGCTAGTGGTGATGTCTCATGGAGAAGTGCCAAACAGTCCATTATTGCATCATCCACAATGGAGGCTGAATTGTAGCATGCTTTGAGGCTACGATTCAATCATTATGGTTGCATAATATTATTTCAGGGCTTACAGTCATGGATTACATTGCTAGACCATTGGAAATTTATTTTGATAACACAGCAGTATTATTCTTTTCAAAGAATGACAAGTATTCTAAGGATATAAAGCACATGGAGATGTGACACTTATCAGTCAAGGATGAAGTTCGGAAAAAAAGAGTGTCAATTGAGCACATCAACGCACGTGCTAAGATCCATTAGCTAAGGGGTTACCACCTAAGATGCTTACGAAGCATGCTGAAGAAATGGGGTTTGAGGGAAACCAATAATGTCGCTCTTCTTATTTATGAATTTATGGGTTGCTAAGTGCTTTTGTTATGACACTATTTTAATTACACATTATTGTAGCTTCTGAAATTTTTTGTTTCATATCATGGATCTTTATGTTTATGTATATATCAAAATAAAGAATGATAACAGAATTAATCTTTCATCAAGACATTAATGACCATTATGATTAAGGGAGAGAAGAAAAATCCCATATCTACAAATTCCAGATCTATACTGCAAAATTTATCTCTTTTATCTTTTTCTCATGATGTCTACAGGTATGTATTTATTTAATTTGTAACTAAAAGTACGATGAAAAATCCTTTATGTTTACATTGGTATTAGTGCAGGACATCTTATAACCGTAAAACAGTTATTTAATATCTAAATAATATGGAAAATAACACTAATACCAGCACTAACACTAGTTTTACGGAAGGTCAATCCACTGCATGACTTCCATTATGTAGTGGCATGACTATAACTATTGGGCTACGTGAATGAGAATATATATGAAAGCAAATGGATTTGACCCATAGAATATCACTCAAACTGAATATACTCCGCCAACTACAGAATATTCTTTATGGTCAAATTCACAAAAAGTAGATGCTACCTTTAATGTTAAAGCTATGAATATGTTGCATTACGCCTCAGATAGAAATGAACTTAACCGTATTAGTATGTGCAATACTGCATATGAAATATGGCAAACACTGAAAATAACTCACGAAGGAACTAACAAGGTGAAGCAAAGAAAGATATCCATACATTTTCAGAATTTTGGAATGAACAAAGATGAATCTATCAACGATATTATTCTAGATTTTAAGATATTTATCACTCGCTATTAGGACTAGGAGAAACTATTCTAATTTCGATATAGTATCAAAAATTATGAAGTTTTTAACGGAAGATTGGGAAAGAACGGTCTTAGCAATTGAAGAAGTTAACGATCTCTCTACCATGAAGCCAAAAGAGTTAATAGGAAATCTAATGTTGTATGAAGTAAATTTGCAAGCAAAGAAAGTACTTGCTCAAGACAAGAAAAATCTAGCATTTTTAGCAAAAAAAGAAGATTCAGATCCAGATGAAGAAGATCTAGCTTTTATTGCCAAAAAATTTAAAAAGTTTTTAAAATATAAGAAGGAAATAGAAATAATGAGAAAAGGAATTTTAATCACAATAAACCATTATCATCGGTAATTGAGTGTTTGGCTGTCACAAAAAAGGCATTTATAAAAGGATTATCCATACCAAAAGAAAGAATATCACAAGAAAAATAAGAAGGTCAAATCTAAGAGGAAGGCTTTTCCTGTAACATAGGATGATTCAGATTCTTCTTCCTCAGAGAATGGGAGTGAAAGTGATAACGAACAAGCTAATGTATGGTTCATGGATAAAGATAACGAGGTTAGTAATTTTACTTTTGATGATATAGTCGAAATAAATTTAGAATTATTAGAATCTAGAAATAATTTTATAAGGAAACATAAACAAGCTAATGAAGATCAGAAAAAGGTAGAATTCGAACAAGATATGCTTAAGGATGAGACAGAAATATTAGAAGAAGAACTTAGAAAACTTCAAGAATCTTTTTCTAATGTTAATTCTCAACTTACATTATTAAGTCAAGAAACTGAAATACAAAAAGAAAAAAATAATGCACTTATTTCTAAAAATCAAGATTTGAGAACTAAGATTAAAATAATGGAATTAGACAATTCTAGTTTCAAAATCAAGTTAGAAGATATCACTAAAAATGTCTCGAATTTCAATAAAGGAAGAGAAAATTTATCTAGATTTATAAAAAGTTCTCAATCTACATCTAACAACAAAGGACTATGAGATAAAAAGAAGTTTGATATTCAACCTAAAAAGAAATTAAACAAAAAGAATGTTAAACCTAGTAATTCCTTAAAGGTTAAAAAAAGAAAAACAGTTTCTAAGACTATTAACATATGGGATCCTAAAACAAATAATACTTTGATTAGAAATAAATATATAAAATCATTTTTAGAGACGATTCATAAAAATATAAATTATATCTATAAAAAGGATATTGAACCCTCTTGGGTTTGGTTTCCTAAGACCTAACTCTCGGGACCCTATTAAAAAGTGGGTACCAACGTTATTACTTATTTTTTGCAAGTCCCACTCAAGAAAAGGGAGAAATTGATACTCAATAGTGGTTTCCCAAAACATTTGATAGGAGATAAAGAAATTCTAACAAATATTAGCAACCCAAAGGAGGAACTATCACTTTCGGAGATAATTCCTAGGGATATATCATTGGCAAAGGCGATGTAAGAAATTATGATGCACCTAATTTACCTCTTATTACTGATGTTTTATTAGTCAAAAACTTAAAATATAATTTACTTAGCATTAGTTAATTGTGTGATAAAGGATTTATAATCTCATTTTCAGAAGAAAAAAATGGAGTATTTTTTATAATAATCAAAATCTCATTTTTGAAGAAAATAGAGATAAAAAAATTATATATTAAATACAAAATCAATCATAATCCAAACATGTGTAATGGCAAAAGAAAATGTTCCTTGGCTATGTCACAAAAGATTTTAGCGTATAAATTTTAAAACGATAAATAAAATTTAAAATATGGATTAGTAAAAGGATTAAAAATGTTCAAAATTAATACATTACTTGAAAATATGTTTGTAAAATTATGGCGTGAACTTGGAATAGTAAAAGAATTATAAAAGTTCAAAATTTCATAAAAAATAAAAAAAAAATCATTTTTGCATTTACCGAGACTCGAACCCCGGTGGCTAGAATACTTGTCATATGTTCTTTCCGTTTGCCCATTTGGTATTTCTCATTTTTAAAAAGGGAACATAGTATATTTTAATTATATTATTTTCGACTTTAATTTATATCCACCAAATTTACATTTTATTTATAAAATCTATTAAAGTTACATAATTTACATTAATTTTGAATCACTAACTCATTTACTAAAATTTAGTATTTTCTAACTACATATACGATGTTATAGAACAATAAAATATTCATTCTTAAAAAAAACAAAAGTTTTATAACAAAACCTCTATCTACTATATCAAGACTTCCAACAACTACAACTCGTCAAAATCAATACCTTCTTCATCTCCTCTACCAAAGCCAACACTGAAAAATGAACCAGTTTACAAATGGTCTTTATATCATACCAGTTATATGCCGAAAATAAAAAAAAATAAAAACAAACGATGATAGTCTCACCATCTACAAAAGAAAAGATTACTGATATTCATCATTATCAATGATAATAGTCAGAGCTTCAACGAGAACTATATATCGAACAAAAGGTTACTGCGCGACGATTAACATTTCTAGAACAAATAGGCTTGAGAGCTCTGATACCAAATGTAACAACCCATCATTTTGACTGCCCCAAGTCGGTAATTGAACCAACTCGAAGCGTTCAAAACGATGGATTGTTATTGGCTTATAGGGTTTAAACGGAACCTAACATAGAATCACAGTATAAAAAAATTGCAACAAAATATATTTTTACTGCGGATCAGTTAAACTGGATGTTTACGATCCATCGTCATCCTATAACCTATTGCATCCGAGTCCGCAACGACCTCTATACTCACCGAATTCATGGATTGGAACTACGTAGCAAATGAAGAAGTTGACAAGGAGATGTCTCCAAAGAAATCTTCATCATCTTCTTCGGAGTAAGTCCCATGTTTCTTGAGGATATATGATAAAATCATATTGTTTTCTATTATAAGTAGTAAATTATGAATATCGTTTGTAATTGGAATTGAAAATAAGATTTTTGCTTTCATAAATTTTGTTTTTGAAATGTTTACTAAAATTTTCTTTATAAAAAATCATGGTTTATAAAATATTTAAGCTATATAGTAAGTATATAAGATACAATCCACTTACAAAATCGTATGAAAGGAATGTTATAAGACTATACATGTTGAATACACATGTTTTGTACTTCATTCTTATATATATATATATATACATATATATATATATATAATATCATGGAATTTGTATTTTATTAAAATAAAAATTATAATATTACACACTGTTTGTATCAATATATACACATATATGAACATTTCATATTTTTTAAGAAATATTAAACATAAGATTCTTGTTTCAAGAAGTTAAAATAAGAAAAACATGCACAGCCCAGAAAAACACAGAATAAGACGTTTGAATAAAAAATTCACATGGCTTAATACTCAAGCTAACAAAAAATTAAACCAAAAATTCAGTCGCCTGCCCTATTCAAAATAGCCAGCTGAAAAATGTGGTTGCTCTTCGGTTCCAATTTTTCTTAATTCAGATGGTTGAATTTATAAATCAGTCAGTTGAATTGTTGCAGATCGATTTTTCTTGGTTTTATACCCAAAACCCGGTTTAACATTACATATATTCCTTATTTTTTACTCTTCTTCATCATTTTCAAACCTAAAATTGAAATCTCCATCATCCTTTCAAAATTCCTCAAGTCAAAAATCTCATATCTAGATAAACAACAATGCCTCTAAGATCGAAAAAGTTTAAACGAATTGTCATTTGACTGTCAGACAATCAAATCCTAGAGTGGCTACACAACAATATTGCAATACAATGATTCAAGGCCATGAAGGATTCGAAGATTTATCTGGAATCAATCATCAAGTTTTCAGAGTTCAGTGGATACTAGATTGAACAAGATGCTAGGTTAACTCATTTTGTTTCTCTTATAGACTTTAATGCAAATTAAAAAAGTTAGAACATCTCCTTATTAAGCTATTTATCGTGAATTTAAGTCTTGATATTGAAAATCATGAGGATAAAAACAACGTTATTTGGACAAAAGTTTGTGGAGTTTCAATAATTGAACTGATCACTAGATTGGGTCATATCTTACATTGCTCTTATCAAGGGACAAATATCTATGATATATAGGTTGACATGGACGAGAGAGATGGGGTATCTCATCGTTTCCTCTCCGATAGCGTAGTAGATATGACTAAATTGAAGTCCATCGCTTTACGTGCCCAACATGTATTATACATCACACCTTGGTTCGATCTCTATAACCTAGAATCGGACGTTATAAGAAAGTCTACCAAAGAGATATTCTGGCACTTTATGCTATATATAATAAAACTCCGGTGAATTTGGCTAATATTATTATGGATGAATTTCTAGATATTACGTATAAAAGGAAATATAAAACGATTCATAATGGAGCCTACTTTATGAGTATTCTCATCGATTCCACAGTTAAGCTCATGAATTCTAAAGTCTCTTCGATTGATGAGGTTGGAGCAAAGATTTTGGACTTAATGCATATTTCCGCAAGACCGGAAATCCTTAATATAATATCTTTTGCTCAATGGAAATTCAACACCGCCAAAAACATCACTCAGCCTAAAGAGCCTATGACCTCCAAGCAAGCTTCTTCCTTCGTGACTATAAAAGATGAAGATTCTAATCAGGTAGTCAATCCAAAAGAAACTCTAAAGAAAGTCCTCGTAATTGTCTCAAAAAACCAACTTAAGCTTCAAAACCAAATAAAAAATTCAGAAACAAAAACTGAAAAATGTTTTAATTCTATCAAAGGTTTCTTAAGTAAGACTTGAATAAAATTTCTTGCGTTGGTTCTTCTTCTTTCGAAGATCCTATCCTATTCAAATAGTCATCTCTGGACGAAGATGATGATGATGAACGTAACGATGATAATGAGGTTGTTGACGATGACGATGAGGAAGAATGATCATAATTTTTAATATTTTTTGTATAAATAATATTTTGGTCTCGAAAACTATGTTTTCTGCTTTGAAACTTGTGTTAGGTATGTATGTTATGTTAAAACACCATATAATTATTATTTTTTGTTGGGTATATGTTAATGTTCAAGTTATGGTGAAAGTTCTCATGAGATTGTGTTATGTCATGAATCACCTCTTTTTGGCTTAAATGATATGTTTGCATTATTTACATAACATATATGTTGTCTAGTTCAATGAGCTATATACATATTTCGTATATGCCTTGAATTTTTATTCATCATAAATAGATTTTGAATATTGTATGATTTAATATGCAATTCATTTATATATTCTTATGTCTAATTATTTTCACATAGTTCATGAAAAATAGTTTTTATTTCATAAATATGATTACATGAGCTACATGTATAATTAGTTCCCCTTAGCTATAATTCATTTTTATCGATGACAATGGGGAGAAATTAATATATATATATATAGCATATGTACGGGGGAAGAAATATACACAGGGGGAGCACATGTAAAAGTACATTTTATGTTTTCATTATTATATATATATATACACACACATATATATGTGTGTCGTATATAGTTGCTAAGAATGAGGAGATGGTTTGAACCTCCATTCTTGAGCTATATTTTGACTATGACAACTATATTATCGACAATATGGTCCACTAGCATTTAATACAAGAGAAAAGGAGAAGAATATAGCTTAAATGCTAGAAGATTCAACGATAGGATATATTGGTATATTATTATTTTAATCGACTCGGTATTTAGTTAGTTTTAAATGTTAAAATCTCTCCTTATATATATATATATACATATATATATATATTGTAACAACCCGAAAATCTGGGCCAGTTTAAAATTTTTATTTTGGCAATTTTAGCGAATTTTGAACATTTAAAATAGATTATTTTAAATAATATCGACGAGAAATTTATTTTAAATATAATTCGAACGTATATTTTTTATACGTCGTCGTTAGAATATAAATAATTATATATAATTATAAATGGAATTGAAAATGGCGCGGTAGTTCGATAATTCGATTTCAAACTTCAATTGAACGTACCGGGTGCAAAACAATCCGGATTTTAGTGAAACCAAAAATCATAGGATCTATTTGATAATATCTTTCCAACAAATCCGAAAAATCGAAATTTCATAGCGGGAATCAAAAGATATGTCCAGTTGAAAATTTTGAATAGTCGTTATGGAATTCAGGCCCTTAAAAATGGGAATTTTGCAAACGACCTCGGATTTCGACGAAACCACTTTTGTTGGATCCGCAGTGTCAAGTTATTGCTAGATTCCAAATTTCATAATTTTTCGAATCAATATGTGAGCGTGGCAAAGGAAAACGCATTTGACCAGTTTTAGTTGATTTTAATCGACTGGAAATTGGCCATTTTCAAACGGTCTCAGAATTTGACGAAAATAGTTTTGTTAGGACCGTATCGTCAATACGAAGCTAGAAAATATTTTTCGGGAATTTTTAGAGTCCGTATGTGACCCCAGTAAATTGAAATGCGCGTTCAAATTCAATATATAGAGTTATATGTTGATTTTGACGAAAACTGATCGAAATAGTCGAATCAGCTTACGATACATATCCCATTGTGTTCGAAATGAGGGTAATTAGCTATGGACGGCAGTCGGTGGACTCGATTTGGAGTTCGAAATTTAAATTAACTTTTTGAAATCAAAAATGAAATTAAATATATATTTTTATAAAGCCCCTTATATTCCCTTCCTCCCCCGTTGACTTCAAATTAGAAAAAAACCCAATCGAGTTAAAAGGAAGCCGCTCCTCCTCAGGCCATCGTGCTGAGCCTTCCCCCCCCCCCCCCCATCGCTTGACGTCGGAGACCGTTCCACCCCCCCTTCCCCACCTCGCCGCTCGCCGCCAGTGAGGCACAGCCGACGCTCCGGCCTCCCCCCATACGAATCCGACCATCCCTTCCACCTTGTCGTGCGCCATTGCCAGGGCCTCCCTGTCGCCTTCGCTCCCCTCCCGCCCGCGCCTGCTGCCGCCTCTCCCGACCTCCTCTAGTTTGCCAAAGTTCACCGCCGTCCTCTCCTCGAAAGTCCGCAGCCCTAGCGCTCCCAACAAACCGACGCCTCCTCCAATCTTCACCAGAGCCATCCCCGGGCAGAGCACCCACCGCCTAGTCGGCCACCTGACCTCCCTCGAGTTCGACGGGAAAATCAGTAAGTTTTTCTAGTTTTTAATTTATACAAAATATAGTTTTATAATCAGTTTTAATTCATATGAAATACAGTTTTAAAATCAGTCTTTTTATCTTATAGAAAACATAGGATAAAATCAGTTTTTTTGGGATTTAGTTGCATAAAAAAATCTGATTTTTTGGTTAGGTAGAAAGATGATTTTTCGTTGCAAAAAGATAGGATTTTTATGGTTAAAAAGTTGAGATTTTTAACACGAGAAAGATGTGATTTTTATATATTGAACAACGAAGTGAAAATTCGTTTTTTATATATTGAATAGCAAAGTAAAAATTCAATTTTTACATATGTAGTGAATACGGGCAACGAAGATGACTAAGAGGCGAGAACGATGAAGATTTCTATAAATGAAGAGTCGTGGTATTGGATAGCTATTGGTGAGAACTTCTCACTCTTCAATTTCTTTTTTTCTAGTTATATATATACTAGGATGCAGACGGTGTTTAGTAGCACCCGACACCCGTCATCCACAGACCATGGATGGCTTGTTTGTTAAATTGTTTGGTTGTGGAGTTGGTTAGATTAATTGGTTTGAATTGAATTGTTTGGTGTAATGAAATTGATTTGATTGATGTGTGAATGGCGTG
This sequence comes from Allium sativum, assembly GCA_030737875.1. Lineage (NCBI taxonomy): Eukaryota > Viridiplantae > Streptophyta > Magnoliopsida > Asparagales > Amaryllidaceae > Allium > Allium sativum. The sequence continues at coordinate 323,159,156 of CM060920.1, read as the reverse complement.
GGCCTTCACTAGACCGGGGATAAGGCTAGGCCTTGTCCCGTTTCTAGTATCGTGCCGTTATGCCGCCGAAATTTTCTAAAACAAGTTAGAAAAATAAAGATAACATTTTATTTAATAAATGAACCGAATAGAATATTCATAGGTTGAATAAAATAGTTTGATCGTTAAAAATATAATTTTTAACGTGAATGTGAATAAATAAATATTTATTTACAAACCGGACAGTTTGTTTATGTACACCTATTTGAAGGACATTGATTGGGTCGATAAATTTTACACATCGCCCAACTGCACAAATAAAATCTGTGTTTGATTGTTTGAAACCCCACACGGGTTTTGGGATGATATTTGACGTACACTAATCCCGATTGTTTAGTTGTATGTCGATCGATTGATTGACAGACTGTTATAAGCGTTGAATATTTATATTTGATGCTTATACAGTGTAGAATGCACTTTGGATGATGGTTGATTATTCATCGTTGTTATTGTATACGTGTTGTAGAAAATCCATATAATTAACATTATATGGTAATTGATTGGGCCTCATTCCAGTTTAGAAAAAGAAATATTTGAAAAAGAAATATTTGAAATAGAATATTTGAAATAGAAACATTTGAAAAGAAATATTGGAAATAGAAATATTTGAAATAGAAATATTCGAAATGGAATATTTGAAAATATTAATATATGAAGCCGTGTTGATTAGATTGACGCCATTTTGACGTGAACGATATTTATATCGATTTTATTCATTTTAAAACGAATATTGAAAAGTGATTTCGAAATCGAATATTTTGAAACGAAATGAAATTGAATCGAATAGAAAACCAATTTGAATTGAATCGAATAGAAAACGAAATGAAATTGAATCGAATAGAAAACCAATTTGAATTGAATTGAATTGAAAACGAATTCGAATCGAATGGAAAACAAATTCAAATCGAATGGAAAACGAATTCGAATCGAATTGAAACCGAATTGAAATAAATTCAAATTGAATTGAAAATTGAATTGAATAGAAATGAATTTTAAAACGAATTTATAAGGAAGAATTCAATTTTGATTTGAATTGAAATGGAAGTTGAAAATGTTTTTGAAACGAATTCAAAACTATCTATATAATTCATTTTGAATTGAAATCGACGAAGTATATATTATATATATTATATATATAATATAATGGCCGGAATAGAACGCGCCGTGCCGTGGCAGTTCGCGAATTTCGACCATTGACTTCAAACGGATATTGCGGGAGATCCAACCGTCGGATTCTCCTAAAACCAGAACCGTTGGGTTCGTATCGAAAAGAGATTTCTAACAAATATTAGAAATTTGAAATCTAACGGTTGGATTTGGAATTATGTCCAAATCAAATTTGAAAAAGGTCGCTGTAAGTGCAGTTCGATTGCCATTGATGGAAATCGACTGTACGGGCCTTGATAAAATTATTAAAAATAGTAATAATTTGTGTAAAATCATAAGAAATGATTTAGAAAGAATTAGGATGAAAAACTCCATATTTGAAAAGATAAAAATAGATTTTTATCGAAATGAACTAGTTTTGAACTAGAATTATAATTCTATTTATTTTTAAAATAAATAAACTGGATTAGAAATGGCTTTGAAAAATAACCAGAATTTCCAATAATTATATTGGAATGGATTTGAATCGAAATTGTCTTTGGATTATTTTGATGTTGGATTTCGTGATGATACAGATATTGTTATGGGAATTTGAAAGATATATATATATCGTTATTTCCAATACGATATTTGTTAGTCGTAGAATTTGATATTGAATATAAGCCGATATATTTTCTATTCAGAGCCTTGTGTTTAATATCAAATGTGATTTGGGTTGGTCGTGAATGGTGTCTTCATTAACACTGTTCTTGAACCCAGTTGAGAAAAGATTAAATCTTTTTATTTAGATTTAATGAAGTGTACCAATTAAATAATATTTAATTGGAATTGAATTGATATTGATTTTTGGGTTTATCATGAACAGTGTTTTAAATAACACTTGTTCTTTAACCCGATAATTAATGAATGTGATTTTGGGTTTATTGTGGGTCGTGTTTTAAATGACATTGGTTCTTTAACCCAGTTAACGATTAAAACTAAGTGGAGTTTTAATGAATCTTTAATTAGATTGAAAAGATCGAGAATGGAGTATCACCAGTTTTACTCCAGGCGATAGTTAAATCTTTAATTAGATTTGAACGTGAAATGGTAATTGAATTTACCGATAACACTGTGGTGTTAGATATGAAGTATTACCAGTTTTACTTCATGGGATGAATAGGTTGGGATTGGAAAATTAAAACAAATGATTATTTCGGTAAGTTTCGTTAATCCCGACTAGTTGAATCGAAATTCAAAAGGATAGATTAAAGAATAAATATAAAGAATTTATCTTTGATAAAATTAATGGGAACCTTTCCATATGAATGTGAAATTTAGAAACTAACTGTCGGTTAGCTAAGTAGAATGGTTTCCTGGATATTGATCTGATGTTGATTTCGGCCTTCGGGGTTAATATTTGGGGAATTATTCTCTTGATTAATTTACGGTTAGTGACTGATGAATTGGAATGAGGCGTATGTTGTGTTTGTGTAACACTTACTTAAAATATACGCGAGTTATTCGGAAAGACCGGGTTTATCCCATTCTGAATAACTGATACGACGATAAGTCGAAGAGGAAGACGATGGTCGAAGACCGGAGGTCTTCACGTCGTTTGGGTGATTACTGATGATCTTGATTGGGCTGTACACCCAAGAAGATGGAAACAGTTGGTGATCGTCCAGACGTACATGGAGATCGATGGATATGCGGGGTACTAGGTGCCTCCGGTTTCGTTCAGACCCAGAACGGACTTGTAAATGGACTGTGTGTCTGACATTGGATTTTAGTCTGTGTGATTGATTTCTATTAAATAAATATCTGTTTGGCGGCGGAGAATTTATTCTCTTGCTTAACGCCCTTCTCTGAGACGTACGAGCTCAGGGGTTATATATTGATGGATGTCAATCGCATGGAGTGAATTGCCTGTGTGGCATGCTAAGATGCAAATGATCAAGGCTTTTGTTGAAAAGCAAAGTCTTGTGGTGATGATCAAAGCACGGCCTTTGTGGCGTAGCTTTGTGTAACGTTTACTTCGCGAGTTTCGCACCCCGGTTGTGAACCAAAAACGGGAGAGGACCTCAGGGAGGGCATGCGTTTCCTTCTAGCTAGGGTGGTGTCAGTGACCTACCAGCCCTGACATTTATATACTTTTCACCTGTGTGGTTGTTGTTGTTGCGAGGCGCCTCGGTTTGATCGGACGATCCGGGTCCGATGGAGTCATTCGTTGGCTCATTTACGCCCCAAAGGGCGGGGAAACGTAGTGTTCAGGCATTTTAATCCACATCGGTGGACCGGCCCTGTCGCTCCAAGGGTCACTCGAGCTCTGATCCTGAGACTCGGGCTAGACAGTCTCGAATCGGTAGAGGACGATCCCTGTCCTCGGTTCATAGATGGAAATCCAATTTCCAAATACGTGACTTTGCGGTTTTATTTATAAACCTATATATGGCGACATAGTGGCATGGGACGCTCATGTCGCCTATGATTAATACTTATGATTTGAAGTTGTTTTATACACTATGCACTTATAGTAGTATCAAATGATTTGTTTTTAAACGTATCAAGCATTCTTGGCTATTATAAGGTAAAAACCCTATCCCCTGGCTTGCGTTGCATTGTGTGATAGGACCTGGGTCTTATAATAGCTTCATTTTTCTTTATTTAGCATTGCGCTGTTTGTTTTATGCACTGGTATTCTTGGGAGGAAACCCGTTCCGTGTTATACGGCGTGGTCCCTTGATTTACCTAACTTTAAAAATAAAGATAAATAACTGTTTTAGTTCTCACACCAGTCACATGACTGACCTGGAGTTTATTGTTTTAATCTAAACTCTGGGTGCCCCTATTTTGACACGGGAAGCTAGTAATTTTGGTTTTGCAGATTTATATTCACAGGATCCTGGTTTACAGCTGGAACGATATCCGGGAAGCTTTGTATCCGTATATTTCTTCTAGTTGTGTATTGTATTATTTTCCGCTGCTATGTAATTTATTGCAATCTCTGATATTTCTGTGTAATATTTATTTGTTTATACTCTGTATATTCTTGTAATCTGATGCATTGTTGTAATATACAATGAAATGTTCTTCCGTCTGCGTTCTATTTTGTCGTGTTCTCAAACGATCAGGCGTTTCGAACGGTCTGGGTCGGTTTAGCGACTGATTCGGACCGAGCGAAATTCTTTGTCGTCCCATTTGGTATCAGAGCTTTGGTTTACAAAGCTCAGAGAACAAGACACATTAGAACCATACGAAAGAATTCATCAGATATTGGATTAGTAATATCCAATGAGAATGACTCGTTAGAGATGGGATCAGTAGTATCCTAGAACGAGTGTGAAGAGTATATTTTTGAAATGAAAACGAATTTTGTTTTGAAAATTTAAATCAACTATTTGTATTTGATTATTTATTTATATGAATTTGGACAATCCAATATATAAAGATTTTGCATATATGTCTTGCAAACGTGTATTCGAAGTTTTAATGTATTGGATAGTTATAGAATCATACTCTAGTGCCCGGGGATAATTCTGGTGATGGGGGCACCGTCGCCAGTATTTATATTCGAGTGACGAAAGTGAGATTTCTATATATTTCCTATTGACTGGTGTGAGAACCCAAATTAGATAGGGCCTATTGTTGTGATTTGGCATCAAAAATCTGATTTTTGACTGTATATCAAAGTTATGAATTTCAAAAGCTAATCAACTAATTGATTGATGGTTGTGTTGTTTGATTATTGTTTGTTAGCTGAAATTTTAACCATATAGCCAATTTGGTCAAATAGTGAATATTATTGAAATTTGGTCGCATTTGCTTGCATATACATATACTTACATTGAACAGGTCATAGCAAGGAGGCTAGAGCAGAGAATAAAATTTGTTTGCCCGACAAATAGGTACATGTTTACTACAAAATTTACTGTATTGTTTGGGTGATGATGATTTTATGAGCCTATTGGCTAGCCGCTTGGCTTTTTCTTTTTTCTTTTTGAGATCAGAAGGCCTATATGGCAATTTCGGGATTTTCCCGTGGCTCCCGGTGCAGGGGAGGTTATGGCGAAATTTTTCGAAAATTTAGGGTGTTAGCCAAATTTTTGAAAATTTGAAAATTCTCAGAAACTGAAAAGTTGGAGAATGGAAGCCAGATCGAACGTAGAGTTGATTAATCAAACCACTTTCGACTTTGTTCCTTTTCGGGGACGAAAAGTTTTAAGTGGGGGAGATTGTAACAACCCGAAAATCTGGGCCAGTTTAAATTTTTTATTTTGGCAATTTTAGCGAATTTTGAACATTTAAAATAGATTATTTTAAATAATATCGACGAGAAATTTATTTTGAATATAATTCGAACGTATATTTTTTATATGTCGTCGTTAGAATATAAATAATTATATATAATTATAAATGGAATTGAAAATGGCGCGGTAGTTTGATAATTCGATTTCAAACTTCAATTGAACGTACCGGGTGCAAAACAATCCGAATTTTAGTGAAACCAAAAATCATAGGATCTATTTGATAATATCTTTCCAACGAATCCGAAAAATCGAAATTTCATAGCGGGAATCAAAAGATATGTCCAGTTGAAAATTCTGAATAGTCGTTATGGAATTCAGGCACTTAAAAATGGGAATTTTGCAAATGCCCTCGGATTTCGACGAAACCACTTTTGTTGGATCCGCAGTGTCAAGTTATTGCTAGATTCCAAATTTCATAATTTTTCGAATCAATATGTGAGCGTGGCAAAGGAAAACGCGTTTGACCAGTTTCAGTTGATTTTAATCGACTGGAAATTGGCCATTTTTCAAACGGTCTCAGAATTTGACGAAAATAGTTTTGTTAGGACCGTATCGTCAATACGAAGCTAGAAAATATTTTTCGGGAATTTTTAGAGTCCGTATGTGACCCCAGTAAATTGAAATGCGCGTTCAAATTCAATATATAGAGTTATATGTTGATTTTGACGAAAACTGATCGAAACAGTCGAATCAGCTTAAGATACATATCCCATTGTGTTCGGAATGGGGGTAATTAGCTATGGACGGCAGTCGGTGGACTCGATTTGGAGTTCGAAATTTAAATTAACTTTTTGAAATCAAAAATGAAATTAAATATATATTTTTATAAAGCCCCTTATATTCCCTTACTCCACCGTTGACTTCAAATTAGAAAAAAACCCAATCAAGATAAAAGGAAGCCGCTCCTCCTCAGGCCATCGTGCTGAGCCTCCCCCCCCCCCATCGCTTGACGTCGGAGACCATTCCACCCCCCCTCACCTCGCCGCTCGCCGCCAGTGAGGCACAGCCGACGCTCCGGCCTCCCCCCCATACGAATCCGACCATCCCTTCCACCTTGTCGCGCGCCATTGCCAGGGCCTCCCTGCCGCCTTCGCTCCCCTCCCGCCCGCACCTGCTGTCGCCTCTCCCGACCTCCTCTAGTTTGCCAAAGTTCACCGCCGTCCTCTCCTCGAAAGTCGCAGCCCTAGCGCTCCCAACAAACCGACGCCTCCTCCAATCTTCACCAGAGCCATCCCCGGGCAGAGCACCCACCGCCTAGTCGGCCACCTGACCTCCCTCGAGTTCGACGGGAAAATCAGTAAGTTTTTCCAGTTTTTAATTTATACAAAATATAGTTTTATAATCAGTTTTAATTCATATGAAATACAGTTTTAAAATCAGTCTTTTTATCTTATAGAAAACATAGGATAAAATCAGTTTTTTTGGGATTTAGTTGCATAAAAAATCTGATTCTTTGGTTAGGTAGAAAGATGATTTTCGTTGCAAAAAGATAGGATTTTTATGGTTAAAAAGTTGAGATTTTTAACACGAGAAAGATGTGATTTTTATATATTGAACAACGAAGTGAAAATTCGTTTTTTATATATTGAATAGCAAAGTAAAAAATCGATTTTTACATATGTAGTGAATACGGGCAACGAAGATGACTAAGAGGCGAGAACGATGAAGATTTCTATAAATGAAGAGTCATGGTGTTGGATAGCTATTGGTGAGAACTTCTCACTCTTCAATTTCTTTTTTTTTTCTAGTTATATATATACTAGGATGCAGACGGTGTTTAGTAGCACCCGACACCCGTCATCCACAGACCATGGATGGCTTGTTTGTTAAATTGTTTGGTTGTGGAGTTGGTTAGATTAATTGGTTTGAATTGAATTGTTTGGTGTAATGAAATTGATTTGATTGATGTGTGAATGGCGTGGGCCTTCACTAGACCGGGGATAAGGCTAGGCCTTGTCCCGTTTCTAGTATCGTGCCGTTATGCCGCCGAAATTTTCTAAAACAAGTTAGAAAAATAAAGATAACATTTTATTTAATAAATGAACCGAATAGAATATTCATAGGTTGAATAAAATAGTTTGATCGTTAAAAATATAATTTTTAACGTGAATGTGAATAAATAAATATTCATTTACAAACCGGACGGTTTGTTTATGTACACCTATTTAAAGGACATTGATTGGGTCGATAAATTTTACACATCGCCCAACTGCACAAATAAAATCTGTGTTTGATTGTTTGAAACCCCACATGGGTATTGGGATGATATTTGACGTACACTAATCCCGATTGTTTAGTTGTATGTCGATCGATTGATTGAAAGACTGTTATAAGCGTTGAATATTTATATTTGATGCTTATACAGTGTAGAATGCACTTTGGATGATGGTTGATTATTCATCGTTGTTATTGTATACGTGTTGTAGAAAATACATATAATTAACATTATATGGTAATTGATTGGGCCTCATTCCAGTTTAGAAAAAGAAATATTTGAAAAAGAAATATTTGAAATAGAATATTTGAAATAGAAACATTTGAAAAGAAATATTGGAAATACAAATATTTGAAATAGAAATATTCGAAATGGAATATTTGAAAATATCAATATATGAAGCCGTGTTGATTAGATTGACGCCATTTTGACGTGAACGATATTTATATCGATTTTATTCATTTTAAAACGAATATTGAAAAGTGATTTCGAAATCGAATATTTTGAATCGAAATGAAATTGAATCGAATAGAAAACCAACTTGAATTGAATCGAATAGAAAACGAAATGAAATTGAATCGAATAGAAAACCAATTTGAATTGAATCGAATTGAAAACGAATTCGAATCGAATGGAAAACGAATTCGAATTGAATGGAAAACGAATTCGAATCGAATTGAAACCGAATTGAAATAAATTCAAATTGAATTGAAATTTGAATTGAATAGAAATGAATTTTAAAACGAATTTATAAGGAAGAATTCAATTTTGATTTGAATTGAAATGGAAGTTCAAAATGTTTTTGAAACGAATTCAAAACTATCTATATAATTCGTTTTGAATTGAAATCGACAAAGTATATATTATATATATTATATATATAATATAATGGCCTGAATAGAATGCGCCGCGCCGCGTGTGTTCGCGAATTTCGGCCATTGACTTCGAATGGATATTGCGGGAGATCCGACCGTCGGATTCTCCTGAAACCAGAACCGTTTGGTTCGTATCGAAAAGAGCTTTCTAATGAATATTAGAAATTTGAAATCTAACGGTTGGATTTGGAATTATGTCCAAATCAAATTTGAAAAAGGTCGTTGTAAGTGCAGTTCGATGGCCATTGATGGAAATCGACTGTACGGGCCTTGATAAAATTATTAAAAATAGTAATAATTTATGTAAAATCATAAGAAATGATTTAGAAAGAATTGGGATGAAAAACTCCATATTTGAAAAGATAAAAATAGATTTTTATCGAAATGTACTAGTTTTGAGCTAGAATTATAATTCTATTTATTTTTAAAATAAATAAACTGGATTAGAAATGGCTTTGAAAAATAACCAGAATTTCCAATAATTATATTGGAATGGATTTGAATCGAAATTGTCTTTGGATTATTTCGATGTTGGATTTCGTGATGATACAGATATTGTTATGGGAATTTGAAAGATATATATATATCGTTATTTCCAATACGATATTTGTTAGTCGTAGAATTTGATATTGAATATAAGCCGGTATATTTTCTATTCAGAGCCTTGTGTTTAATATCAAATGTGATTTGGGTTTGTCGTGAATGGTGTCTTCATTAACATTGTTCTTGAACCCAGATGAGAAAAGATTAAATCTTTTTATTTAGATTTAATGAAGTGTACCAATTAAATAATATTTAATTGGAATTGAATTGATATTGATTTTTGGGTTTATCGTGAACAGTGTTTTAAATAACACTTGTTCTTTAACCCGATAATTAATGAATGTTATTTTGTGTTTATTTTGGGCCGTGTTTTAAATGGCATTGGTTCTTTAACCCAGTTAACGATTAAAACTAAGTGGAGTTTTAATGAATCTTTAATTAGATTGAAAAGATCGAGAATGGAGTATCACCAGTTTTACTCCAGGCGATAGTTAAATCTTTAATTAGATTTGAACGTGAAATGGTAATTGAATTTACCGATAACACTGTGGTGTTAGATATGAAGTATTACCAGTTTTACTTCATGGGATGAATAGGTTGGGATTGGGAAATTAAAACAAATGATTACTTCGTTAAGTTTCGTTAATCCCGACTAGTTGAATCGAAATTCAAAAGGATAGATTAAAGAATAAATATAAAGAATTTATCTTTGATAAAATTAATGGGAACCTTTCCATATGAATGTGAAATTTAGAAACTAACTGTCGGTTAGCTAAGTAGAATGGTTTCCTGGATATTGACCTGATGTTGATTTCGGCCTTCGGGGTTAATATTTGGGGAATTATTCTCTTGATTAATTTACGGTTAGTGACTGATGAATTGGAATGAGGCGTATGTTGTGTTTGTGTAACACTTACTTAAAATATACGCGAGTTATTCGGAAAGACCGGGTTTATCCCATTCTGAATAACTGATACGACGATAAGTCGAAGAGGAAGACGATGGTCGAAGACCGGAGGTCTTCACGTCGTTTGGGTGATTACTGATGATCTTGATTGGGCTGTACACCCAAGAAGATGGAAACAGTTGGTGATCGTCCAGACGTACTTGGAGATCGATGGATATGCGGGGTACTAGGTGCCTCCGGTTTCGTTCAGACCCAGAACGGACTTGTAAATGGACTGTGTGTCTGACATTGGATTTTAGTCTGTGTGATTGATTTCTATTAAATAAATATCTGTTTGGCGGCGGAGAATTTATTCTCTTGCTTAACGCCCTTCTCTGAGACGTACGAGCTCAGGGGTTATATATTGATGGATATCAATCGCATGGAGTGAATTGCCTGTGTGGCATGCTAAGATGCAAATGATCAAGGCTTCTGTTGAAAAGCAAAGTCTTGTGGTGATGATCAAAGCACGGCCTTTGTGGCATAGCTTTGTGTAACGTTTACTTCACGAGTTTCGCACCCCGGTTGTGAACCAAAAACGGGAGAGGACCTCAGGGAGGGCATGCGTTTCCTTCTAGCTAGGGTGGTGTCAGTGACCTACCAGCCCTGACATTTATATACTTTTCACCTGTGTGGTTGTTGCTGTTGCGAGGCGCCTCGGTTTGATCGGACGATCCGGGTCCGATGGAGTCATTTGTTGGCTCATTTACGCCCCAAAGGGCGGGGAAACGTAGTGTTCAGGCATTTTAATCCACATCGGTGGACCGGCCCTGTCGCTCCAAGGGTCACTCGAGCTCTGATCCTGAGACTCGGGCTAGACAGTCTCGAATCGGTAGAGGACGATCCCTGGCCTCGGTTCATAGATGGAAATCCAATTTCCAAATACGTGACTTTGCGGTTTTATTTGTAAACCTATATATGGCGACATAGTGGCATGGAACGCTCATGTCGCCTATGATTAATACTTATGATTTGAAGTTGTTTTATACACTATGCACTTATAGTAGTATCAAATGATTTGTTTTTAAACGTATCAAGCATTCTTGGCTATTATAAGGTAAAAACCCTATCCCCTGGCTTGCGTTGCATTGTGTGATAGGACCTGGGTCTTATAATAGCTTCATTTTTCTTTATTTAGCATTGCGCTGTTTGTTTTATGCACTGGTATTCTTGGGAGGAAACCCGTTCCGTGTTATATGGCGTGGTCCCTTGATTTACCTTACTTTAAAAATAAAGATAAATAACTGTTTTAGTTCTCACACCAGTCACATGACTGACCTGGAGTTTATTGTTTTAACCTAAACTCTGGGTGCCCCTATTTTGACACGGGAAGCTAGTAATTTTGGTTTTGCAGATTTATATTCACAGGATCCTGGTTTACAGCTGGAACGATATCCGGGAAGCTTTGTATCCGTATATCTCTTCTAGTTGTGTATTGTATTATTTTCCGCTGCTATGTAATTTATTGCAATCTCTGATATTTCTGTGTAATATTTATTTGTTTATACTCTGTATATTCTTGTAATCTGATGCATTGTTGTAATATACAATGAAATGTTCTTCCGTCTGCGTTCTATTTTGTCGTGTTCTCAAACGATCAGGCATTTCGAACGGTCTGGGTCGGTTTAGCGACTGATTCGGACCGAGCGAAATTCTTTGTCGTCACATATATATAGTTTTTAAATAAACAATGGATGAAGCACATATGCACACAAAATATGTGCAACAGCCGTTTGATATAATAATGCAGTCGGTTGGTTGCCGAGATATTCAGACTTTTTAGTTTGAACATCAACCGGCAGAATCCTTGAATCAGTCGGCCGAATGACAGGTTTTTGTGCATGTGCACACTAATTTCAAATTACAACTGTTTTTTAGTCAGCTGAATTCTAAATTCTATCGGCTGAACTAAAGGGTTCTGACTTTTTAAAGAATCGTAACTCTTTAAATTAAGATTTATGATTATATCTTTTAATCAAACTTTTTACGAATGATTGAAACCTTTCATTTAATATAAATATAATTCAGAATCATTTGTTTCAATCATTGAACTTTCCTGATTTTAATATTCTTTGATTCTGAATTTTTTCTATACAATATTCACTTGTGCTCTCACTTTTCTATACTATATGATTAGAAATCACTTTCCTTCTTAATTATTCATATGATTAATGATATATATATATATATATTCAAGGAGAATATTATATGAAGAGTGTACTATATAGTGATATATTTGTGTTAGTTAAAGCCCTATTTCACTGCTTAGGCAAGGGAAGTCCTCTTCAGCCGTTGAGGTGGAATCCTGTTCTGCTGCCCGAGTTTCTATTTTTTTGCTCAAGTGTTGTAATATCTATTCCATCAGTTTAAGTGAGGGTTGTTGATCAGTAGAAATTCCAAAAATAGTCTGGGACTGGATGTTGGGCAGTGATCCAAACCAGTATAAAAATCTCTGGTGTTCTTTACTTGTAACATCCCTGAATTTTCGTCAAACTTAATTTTGTCAAATTTTTAAAAGAACTTTTGTCGATTTTGACAAACTTTTGTCAATTTAAAAACCAAGATTTTAATTCAAAATGCAAAGTTTAAATTGATTTTTAAAATAAAAATGAACTTGAGTTTAATAAATAAAGAATAAATCGACAAATAATAAACTTAGAAATTGTTAGTATCATATGTCGTTTGATCGAAATCGTCAAAACTTGATTAGGTTTTGTTACATAGCATGTATTAGAAACATAACCTTTGCAACACTTAGGAAAAGTGTGACAAATGAATAAGACAAAACCTTAGGAATATCCTAAATCATAACCACTTATGCTCTTAGGAAAGCAATGTACCTTAGCACATGGTTTTGGTTGGTTTTAAGGAATGGAAGACACATGTCTACTTATGTGTCAACATCTTCATGGTACCCTTTTCCTATAAAAAAAAGGCCACTTCCTCCTCTTTTCTTCATTTCATCTCATTTCTATTTTCTTCTTTTTTAGCTCGGTGGCCATGGCTTCTTAAGCTCCTCCTTCTTCCTCCTCCTTCTTCTTTTGGCTTGCATAGCCACCTCCTCCCCCTAACCTCCCTCCCCTAGCGCCCCTCCCATTTCTCATAGTAAAACCACCTCCTACCCCACGGTAGACCCACCCACTCCATGCTTATGGCCTCCTCCTCCCTCCTTGCGCCTACTAGCTCATGGCCTCCTCTTCCTTAAACTAAAAAAAAAATCTTAATTTTGTATATATTTTATATATAAAAATAGTTGTTGAAGAAACAGTCGGTTCAAGGTAATTTCAATAGGCTATAGATCCATCCATAAAAGTTTGGCAGAGTGGAATCCAAATGTGAGAAACTCAATATTTAAATTTGTTAATATTGGATGTTATGATAATTGTTGTTAATGTATGGTTAATTAGTTATTAATTATAGTATAAGCGTTATTGACAAAACGTTTATATACATGTATTATTGTGAAATATATGCGTGATGGATAGATAAATGTTATGGATATGGATAGTGATATGGTTATTAGTAATGGAAATATGCACATTATAGAAGTTACACCTGCATATATGGGAATATATGGGTATTGAATAAATTTTTGATAATATAAATGGATATTTTATATATTTAAATAATGGGTAAAATATTTGGAATTTATAATAAAAAATGTTTTGGAAATGAAATTAAGTTATTTATGAAAACTTTTTGTAAAGGTGGAAGCTTATTTGAAAATTATTTTAAGTATAAACGACTTGTTCAAATAAAAAATCAAAAATAAATAGCAAATTTATAAAGTGAAGTTTAGTTTGATATATAAATGAGGTTGAAAACTCAATTTATTATTCAAACTATCTTTTATTAATTTTAAATGGGTTTCAGGAAAGTTTGGGTTTAAAAGGAATAATTTTGAAATAATAGTATAATGAAATAATGAAATAATAGTATAATATGCATTTAATACGAATAATTAAATTTTAAAGTTAAATTTTAAATATTTTTTTCAAATAAGTATATATATGTTTTAAAAATAATTATAAAAATCGGATTAATTTTCAAATAAAATTGTAATATGGTATGAATAGAACTAGTTACGTTGCGGTTGTTTGTAAATTCCGATTATAAACCTTAGATGCTTATAACAGAAGAATTTAAATCGGATTTCTTTGAAACAAAAATTTTTTGCTTCCTAAATTTTTTTTTTCAAATGAAAAGGAATTTTCAAATTTTAATATATAGATTTCAGTTTTATGTAAAACCGTTTTTGAAAAGGTCGCTATAATTGCAGTTTAGTGGCCAAATTTAAAAACCGATTAAAAGAACTATTTAAAATTACTAAAAATAGGGTAAAAAATTAGTAAATCATAATAAATAGTTTCAAAGTTGTTTGGATCAAAACTGTAAAGATTTAAAATTGTTTAAATAAAATTTGTAAAATTGGCTATTTTTGGAACAACCTTTAGTAACGCTTTTTAACGTTATTATTCAATATGGTGTTTTAAAGGGTTTAAAACTAATAATTATCTTCCAAACCTAAGGAAATGAGTTCAAATGGATATTAAAGTATTTTGATGGAAGTTTAAGCTGAGATTTAATTAAGGACTTATGTATCCATATGTTTTTAAAAAGTGATTATTATTTATAAAGTCTAGGATCAGACTTAGGACTGAAGACCATTCTGAATATGAATAAGACATAATGAAAGATATTTGAAGATGGTGTTAAAGACCGGGAACATTCACATCGAAAAGATTTACTTGGAGATGTTCTCTTCACTAGGTTGCCCTAGTATTGAGATGCTTATTGTGGTGGCACATCCGAACGTACTTGGGGAATTTTTGGATTTGCAAGGACCTCTTTCCTTTATAGGATGAGGAATAAGGGGCCTTCGGTTCCGTTCAGACCTAGAACGGACTTGTAAGGATGTGTTTCTAACGTTGTATTTTGTAGTGTGTAATTGATCTTTGCTAAACATATTTCTGTTGGTTGCGGAGAATTTATTCTCTTAGCTTAATACCCTTCTTTGAGACGTACGAGCTAAATGGTGATATGGTTGTGTCATATCCTTCTAGATAAAAAGTGTACCATGGTATGGAACCCAGGTATTACTTATTTGGCCTTTTCTACTTTTTGTGGTTGATGATGTTGCGGATCCCCGGTTTAAGGTTCGTAACGGCTGGAAGATGATACATTCACGTGTGATCTCGTTAAGAGAAATCTAGCATTGTATTGGTAGAGAAGTTGTAGGCTATTCTCGGGGCATACCTCTAGAGGTGTACCAATTGGTAAGGAAGTTCCTTAGCCTGGTCGTTTGTTGGAAATCCATTCTCCACTATGAGTTTGTTTGGTTTTAGTTGTAAACCTATATGTCGACATAATATATGGTACCTACGCCAGCTAGGATTGATACATTTTTTTTTGTGAATGAAATTTCAACTTTTAGACACTAATAATAGTATCAAATGATTTTTGCGTATCAAGCATGTTGGGCTGTCATAAGGAGAAACCTTTCCCAAGTCTATGTTTGCATGGTATGTGTGCTGAGAGACCTTATGGTAGCTTCATTTTCAAAAAGCATTGCAAGTTTTATTGCACATAACAAATGTAATGAATTTCTCACATCAATTCCATGACTGACCTTATCATTTTTTCCTTAAACTCGGGGTACTTATATTTTCTACACGGGCAGCCTAAAAGCCAGGTTGTAGCTGTGTTGTGGAGGTGGTATTTTGGAGCATCTTTTTGGTGGAGCAGATTTAGCTTTTATGGAGTATCTTTTAGATCTTTGAGGTGAAGATGGAGCATGTTTTTGATTCACTCTCTTCAGTTTATTTTCCGTTGTTACTTTTGTATCCAGTAGCACATGTATCTGGATATGTACCTTTTTCTGATGTTGTAGTTGAAGTAACTCTGATGTATCTCATATTATGTTATTGAGAAGCTATTTTATTTCATTGTGATTATTTTCTTATGTGTTGTAACCTCAAAATGATATGGAATTAGGCATTTGAATCTCCAACATTTGATGCTTGAGTTGTGTCAAATGCCAATTTTCGAAGGCTGAAATCCTCGTCGTCACAGTTGGTATCTGAGTTTTGGTTCATACAAAGCTTTAGGGGTATAACTCAATAGAAAGCTCATTAAAAGAGGCTTAGTAATACCCTAGGATGAGTAAAATCCAATAAAATATAAAAACTCTCAATTATTCCATAATCCCTAAGATAAATTCGTCTGTATGACATAACAAGCATTTTTCTTACTATTTATATATAATGGAAAATGATTGGTAGAAGAAGACGTAGGGTAGGAAGCACCACCACCACCAATGGTCGTGACACTGAAACGGTTCAAGAGGATACAATTCCAGCCCAAACTCAATTCAGTCTTTCAGTTAGTAACAAACACTATATGACTTAGGGTGCAAAGCCATTTAAAGGAGATATAGATATTACAGAAGCTAAAGCCTGGATGAGTGCTTGCAAGAAGATTTTAAAGGGTTAAACTTGAAGGATGACAATAAAAGAGTATTGGCTACATGGAAAATCAAGGTGAAGCTATAGTATGGTGGGAAAGTATTATTCAGGGAAGAGGAGAGGATGACATTTTGTGGGGATAATTCAAAGAAACTATTAAGGAACGATATATGCCTTCATCGAGAATCTCCAGGATGTATGAAGAATTCATGGATCTCAAGCAGGGAAATCTGTCTTTTGAGGAGTATTTTGAATAAGTTTAACGAGTTCTATCGTTTCTACCAAGAGCTTAACACCCCAATAAAGAATAATGAGAGGTTTATTAAAGGAATGAAGTAAGTACCATGAGAGGATGACAACAAATGTGAAGTCGTCGTCTGTGGATTTAATTGATATCGGATATAGATTTGCGACTCTAGACCAGCAGAAGACATCTGAAGAAAAGGAAGGCAATAATTACAACAAAAAGAAAGAAATTTTAAAAGGAAAAAGAAAGGACATGATAAAGGGAAGAAAGAAAGTAATAAAGATTATCTTCGGGTTTTTACCTGTTACAACTTACAACTACTAGGAGAAAGGGCATTTTTCAAACCAATGTAGCGAGCCAAAGAGATTAAAACCAAATTATGAGACTAGAGAACGTCTAATCAAGAATTGTCCGATAATGAAGAAAAAAGAGTTGGCAAAAGTTTATGCTATCAAGGACGCGCCCTTAACTTCACGGGATGACAAAAGGAAAGGAGTGTTGGAAGGTAATGTTTTCATTTGTGATAAATTAATTCGAGTTTTGTTTGATGTTGGTGCTACACATAGGTTCATTTCCAAACATACGGTAGAAGAATCATACCTTAAATAAAATTTGTTAATGATCCCGTTTATGTGAAAAATCTAGTATGAGGGCTCTACTACTTTGTGTCTATATTGTAAAGAAGAACCTACCTCTTATTTGCATCATCAATTCCCTTTCGACCTATATATTCTGGATTTTGATGAATTTGAAATCATACTTGGAATGGATTGGTTAATTAGATATGAAGCCAAACTAGATTGTGTAGAGAGAAAAGCATTAGTAAAAACTGATTTTGGGAATTTATTGAAAAATCCTATGAGGACCCTAACCCAAAAAGAGATAGATTGATGTATGCTTTGAGTTACCCTAGTACTAATATCAAAACTATACCTTTCGTACGAAATTTTCCTGATGTATTTGACAAAGTCGAAAGTTTCCCTCCTAATAAAGAAATTGAGTTTAGGATCGACTTAATACCTAATGCTCGACCAGTTGTCCACCCTAGTCGAAGAACGACACCAAAGGAAAAATAAGAGCTAAATAAACAAATTCAATAACTTTTGGAGAAAGGATTTATTCGACCAAGTCGTTCAAGCTGGGGATCAGCCGTGGTATTTGTAGCTAAATCTAATGGTTCCTTAAGGTTGTGTGTTGCTATAGAGACCTCAATAAACAAACCCATAAGAACAAGCACCCTTTGCCTCGAATAGACATCTAATCGAATGATGAGTGATGACCCGCGACCTATTCGACCAATTGAATGATTCCCGATCTTTCTTTAAAATGGATATAGACACAGGTTTTTATCAACCCAAAATTATTGAAGAACATATCCATTTGACTGCCTTTAGAGGGGCTGATACTTTTTACGAATGGCTAATAATGCCATTTGGAATTACTAACGCCCCCGCTTGGATCTGATAACCAAAATATTTCAAGAAGTATTGAATAAATTCGTATTGGGTTTCATTGATGATATTCTTGTCTACTCAAAAATCAAAGAGGATAATGTAGAGCATTTGAGGATTGTTTTAGAGATATTAAGAAGAAATGTTCTTAAAGGGAAACTTTCCAAATGCTATTTCTAGGAAAAAGAAGTCAAGTTTCTTAGACATATAGTATCGGAAGAAGGAATCTTAGTAGATCCAAGAAAGATATCTGCTATTCTGGATTGGAAGCGACCCTCAACCCCAAGAGACATCCAAAGTTTCTTAGGACTAGTCAGATACTACAAGAAGTTTGTCCAAGATTTTTCTAAGATAGCCTCACCCTTGACCAAGCTGACAATGAAGAAGGCAAAGTTTGTCTAGTCTCCCAAGTGTGAAGATGCTTTCACAGAGTTGAAGATAAGGTTGATAATTTCCCCAGTCTTAGCTATCATTAATGGAAATAAAGGATTGTTTGTTTACACTGATGCTTGTAAAGAACGAGTCAGTGTTGTTTTAATGAAAGAAGGCAGAGTTATTGCTTATGCAGGTAGACAGCTGAGTCCACATGAAAAGAATTATCCGGCTCATGACATGGAGCTATTATCAGTAATATTTTCTTTGAAGATATGAAGGCACTATGTATTAGGAGAGAAGTTTGAATTATCCATGGATCACGAGTCTTTGAAGTATCTATTTACTCAAAAAGATTTGAGCCTAAGACAGCAATGTTGGTTGGAATTTCTAGCTTCTTATGATTTGGGTATTCGGTATACTCTGGGAAAGTCAATGTAGTCGTCGATGCCTTAAGTTGGAAGCACGATGTCGTTTCTTACATAGCCATTACACTAACTCTTATAGTGAAAATTTCTGACAAGCAAAGAAAAGATGAATTTCTACAAAGAATTGCTAAGATTATTCGACAAGGTGAAAGTTCAAGTTTCAAAGTCGATGATAAAGGCATTCTGAGGTTGAAAGGGGAAATTTGCATCCTAAATATGAAAGAACTCCAGAAAGAAGTATTGGATGAGTACCACAAATCCAAATTTAGTATCCATCCATGAGTTAACAAGATATATCATGATATTAAACGTACATTCTGGTGGAAGACGATGAAAAGGGACAAATCTATATATGTCAGCCATTGTGCAACTTGCCAACTAATTAAAAGTGTTACGCAGAAGACTGCAGGATTGCTTCACTCTTGGAGATACCAAAATGGAAGTGGGACCAAGTTTCGATGGAATTCATCGATGGATTACCCTATACCCGCGGAGGGAATAAGGGTATATGGGTTATTGTAGGTCGTTTAACCAAGAGTGGACATTTCATCCCAGTAAAACCGACTCTAACCGCTGCAAGTTTAGCAGAATTATATATAAAAGAGATTGTGAGATTGCATGGGATACCGACCAGAATAGTGAGCGATCGAATCCGATATTCACTAGTCGTTTTTGGTTAGCATTTCAGGTCGCCTAGGGAACTAAACTAAATTTTAGCATGGCATATCATCTATAGTCATACGGACAAACGGAAAGAGTTAATCGGATATTGGAGGATCTTTTACGAGCATGTATTCTTGACTTTGGAGGATCATGGGAGAGTCATTTTCCTTTAATCGAGTTTTCTTACAACAACATCTATCAAGCTGGCATTAAGATGGCGCCTTTTGAAGCGCTATATGGTCGTCCCTGCAAATCACCCGCCTATTGGATAGAGTCCGGCGATAGACTTGTTCTTGGACCCAATATGATCAGAGAGGCCACAAAGAAGGTGGCCTTGATTAAAAAGGAATTGAAAACAGTCTAGAATCGACAAAAGAAATATGTCGATTATAGTAGAAGAGCTTTGGAATTCACCATTGGGGACTTAATATTTTTGAAAATTTCTCCAATGCGAGGAGTTATAAGGTTTTTAAAGATAGGGAAACTTGCACTGTGATCTATTGAATTGTTTCCTATTCTGGAAAGGATTGTACCCTTGGCTTATAGAGTCCAGCTACCCGGATGGCTATCTAGATGTTTTTCACGTGACTAGTCGACGGAAGTATGTGCATGACCATAACAAATTATTGAGAGGCTTCTCAGTGGGACTTAGAGATTACGTCCAACTTAACAGTCGAGAGAGAGAGCCTATTAAGATTATTGATTGTAATGAGAAGATATTGAGGAACAAGATAGTAAAGCTTGTCAAGGAATAGTGGAGTGGTGATCCAAAGGATTGTACCTGGGAAATTGAGGAGCATACGCAGAAGATTTATCCAAGATGTCGTGTGGATATCTAACTTATTGGTAATATTATCTCCTCTATCTATTTCCTTTTTACTACTCCTTTGTTATTCAATTTCTAGGATTAAATTCTTTAAGTACGGGAGAATGTATTAAATTTTCGTCGAACTTTTGTCAAAAATTTAAAAGAAGTTTTGTCAATTTTGAATTTTTTTGTCAATTTAAAAACCAAGATTTTAATTTAAAATGCTAAGTTTAAATTGAATTTTTAAAAATAAAAATAAACTTGAGTTTAATAAAGAAAGTAAGGACAAAGCGAAAAATAATAAACTTAGAAGTCGTTATCACCCTTTGTTGTTTGATCGAAATCGTCAAAGCTTGATTTGGTTTTGTCACATATTATGTATTAACAACATAGTCTTTGCAACACTTAGGAAAAGTGTGACAAATGAATAAGACAAAACCTTAGGAATATCCTAAAGCGTAACAACTTATGCTCTTAGGAAAACACTGTTCCTTAGCACATGGTTTTGGGTGGCTTTATGGGATGGAAGACACAAGTCTACCTATGTGTCAACATCTCCTTAGCCCCATTTTCCTATAAAAGAAGGCCACTTTCTCCTCTTTTCTTCATTCCATCTCATTTCTATTTTCTTCTGTTTCTTCAGCTTATGGTCATGGCTTCTTAATCTCCTCCTCCTTCTTCCTCTTTTGGCTTCCATAGCCACATCCTCCTCCTCCCCTAACCTCCCTCCCCTAGTGCCACATCCCCTTGCTCACGGCACCAACTCCCCCTATCCCCCACCCCAAGGCAACCTATCCTCCATACTCATAGCCTCCCCCTCCCCCCGTGCGACCCCCTAGCTCAAGGGCTCGTTCTCCTTAAATTTATAAAAACTTATTTTTATATTATATATATAGTTGTTGAAGAAACAGTCGGTTTAGGATAATTCAGTAGGCTATATATCCATCCATAAGAGATTTGCGAAGTGGAATCAAAAGATGAGAAACTCAATATTTATAATTTTTAATATTTGATGTTATGTAATGGTTGTTAATGTGTGTTTAATTAGTCATTAATTATAGTATAAGTGTAATTGACAAAACGCTTATATACATGTATTATTTTGAAATATATGTGCGATGAATGAATGAATGAATGTTATGGATATGTATACGTATGGTGATATGGTTATTAGTAGTGGTAATATATACAGTACACAAGTTACACCCACGTATATGGGAATATATGGGTATTGAATAAGTTTTTGATAATATAAATGAATATTTTATTGATTTAAATAAAGAGTTAAAATAAAATTTGGAAATTTTAATCCAAAAGTTTTGGAAATGAAATTAAGGTATTTATGAAAACTTTTTGTAAAGATGGAAGTTTATTTGAAAATTATTTCAAGTATAAATGACAAAATCAAATTTAAAAATAAAAAATGAATGGTAAATTTAAAAAATGAAGTTTAGTTTGATATATAAATGAAGTTGAAAACTCAAATTTATAATTCAAACTATCTTATATTATTTTTAAATGGTTTCAGGAAAGTTTGGGTTAAACGGAATAAATTTGAAAATAATATTATTATAATGATAAAATAATAAAATAACAATATAATATTCATTTAATATTAATAATTGAATTTTAAAGTTAAACTTTAAATATTGTTTTCAAATAGGTATATATATGTTTCAAAAGGAATTATAAACTATTTCAAGGTAAATCAGATTAATTTTTGTATAAAATTATAATATGGTCTGAATAAGAGTAGTCGTGCTGTGGCAATTTGCGAATTTCAACTATAAACTTTAAATGCTTATGATAGGAGCAATTTAAATTGAATTTCTTTAAAACAAAAAATGTTTGCTTCCTAAAGATAATAGTTTTCAAATGGAAAAGGAATTTTTAGATTTTAATATACATATTTCAAGTTATGTGTAAACGTTTTTGAAAAAGTCACTATGAGTGTAGTTTAGTGGCCATATTTAATAAAATTGATTAAAATATTTATTTAAAAATTAGTAAAAATGAGAATTTTTTTAATAAATAATATTAAACAGTTTCAAAGTAATTTGGATCAAAATTATAAAGATTTAAAGTTTTTTAAACAAAATTAGTAAAATTGTCTATTTTTGGAATAACCTTTAGTAATGCTTTTTAACGCTATTATTCAATATGGAGTTTTAAAGGGTTTAAACTTAATAATTAACTTCTAAACCTAAGGATATGATTTCCAATGAATATTAAAGTATTTTAGTGGAAGTTTAAGCTGAGATTTAATTAAAGACTTATATATCCATATGTTTTTAAAATGCGATTATTATTTGGAAAGTCCGCGATCTAACTTAGGTCCGAAGACCATTCCAAATATGAATAAGACGTAATGGAAGATAATTGATGATGGTATTGAAGACTGGGAGTCTTCACATCAAAAGGAATTTCCTGCTAATTTTCATTTCATTGGGTTCCTCCAGCATTGAGATGCTTATTGTGGCGACACTTCCAGACATACTTGGGGAGTTTCCGGATTTGCAAGGGCTTCTCTCCTTTATTAAACGAGGAATAAGATGCCTTCAATTTCATTCTGACCCAGAACGGAC
Organism: Allium sativum; assembly: GCA_030737875.1. Taxonomy (NCBI): domain Eukaryota; kingdom Viridiplantae; phylum Streptophyta; class Magnoliopsida; order Asparagales; family Amaryllidaceae; genus Allium; species Allium sativum. Next base: position 323,136,124 of record CM060920.1, on the reverse strand, counting down.
TTGTACGGATGTGTGTCTGACATTGAATTTTGTAGTGTGTAATTGATCTTTGTTAAACATATTTCTATCGATGGCGGAGCATTTATTCTCTTAACACCCTTCTTTGAGACGTACAAGCTCAAAGGTGATATGGTTAGTGATTTTCAATTATATATTATGAAATGACAACGTGGCATGCTAAGTGATGAGCTAGATGATCAAAGCATGGCTTAGAGAGCGTAGCTTTGTGTAACGAGACTTCGATAAGCCTCACATCCCGGTAAATAGCCAAAGCAGGAAATTGCGACAAGGTTATGGGTTTGTCATCTCCTTCTAGATAAAAAGTGTACCATGGTATGGAGCCTAGGCATTACTTATATGGAGATTTCTACTTTTTGTGGTTATCGATTTGCGGGGCCCTAGTCTAAGGTTGGTAACAACTAGGAGATGATACATTCAGGTGTGATCCAGTTAAGGGAGATCCCGGTCTTGTGTTAGTAGAGAACTTGTAGATTGTTCTCGGGAATGCCTCTAGTGGTTTACCCATCGATAAGGAAGTTCCTTAGCCTGGTCGTTTGTTGGAAATCCATTCTCCACTACAAGTTTGTATGGTTTCAGTTGTAAACCTATGTGTCGACATAATATATGGTACCTATGCTGGCTAGGATTGATACATTTATTTATGAAAGAAATTTCCACTTTTAGATACTAATAGTGATATCAAATGATTTTCGTTTATCAAGCATGTTTGGCTATCATAAGAAGAAACCTTTCACAAGTCTGCATTCATATGGTATGTGTGCCGAGATACCTTGTGGTAGCTTCCCTTTCAAAAAGCATTGCAAGTTTTATTGCATATAAAAATATAATGAGTTTCTCACACCAGTCCCATGAAGGACCTGGAGTTTATCATTTTTCCCTTAAACGCTGGGTGCCTATATTTTATACACAGGCAACCTAATAGTCGGGTTGTATCTATGTTCTGGCGCTGGTATTTTGGAGCAACTTTTGTGGGGCATCTATTTGGTGGAGCAGCTTTAGATTTTGTGGAGTATGTTTTGGATCCTTGAGGTGAATATGGACCATGTTTTGGATTCACTCTCTTTAGTTTATTTTCGCTATTACTTTTGTATACAGTAGCGCATGTATTTGGATATGTATATTTTTTTGATGTTGTAGTTGAAGTAACTCTGATGTATCTCATATTATGTTAATGAGAATTTGTTTTATTTGATTGTGATTATTTTCTTAAGTGTTGTAACCCGAAAACAATAAGGAATTAGGCGTTTGAATCTCCAACATTTGATGTTTGAATTTTTTCAAATGCCGATTTTCGAAGGATGAAATCCTGGGTCATCACATTACTTTTATTTACTACTCTTATAGTGTTTACTTATAGTGTTATTTCTAATAATTATCTCATTAAATATTATCAAAGTTGATGTATCATCAATTAAGTCTTCTGCACTCAGTTTATTACATGTACTTCCATATTACTTGATCCTACTTGTACTCGACTTTTCAGTAAAGAGACAATTTCCAATGCCAATAAGCTTTGGAATGCATTTTCCCTAACGCTTATAAGCATTTAAAAAAATTCCTACACCCTTATAACAACACTTATATGTGTTGTTGAAATTGTTTACAATGGTTATATTCATTGGAAAATCTTTATTTTGGTGTAGTGTAAGATCACAAGACATATAAATAAATAAACAAAACATTTAACTTAATAAAAGGCTTTGGATAAAAACCATTATTTAAAAACATCATAATCCCACATGTGTACGTCTCATTCTCACGTAAAACCAAATCAGAACAAATATAAAATATCCTTATTAATCCAAGATATTGCTGAATCAAATGAACAGGGAAGATGAAACAAAATACACGAAGAAGATGGAGCTCTCAAGTTGTGCTCCTAGCTATCCAAAAATCAACCACTTCCATATGAGCCTAATAGAGGAAAGGTAAAAAGATTATGGATCAGACATAAAATTCTGGTGACTAAAAAGTAATTACCAAAAAGTGAAAGACCAAGATATAATAGTCTTAAAAATATTTCTAAGTGTTACAAAGATCTTGTGTCTACACTTTCTTAAGATAATTTCTTAGGATGATTGTTTGCACTAAATTCTTACTTTAAAAGTAAAGTTCTACATAAGGAATTATTCCATATTCTACCCTATGACTGGCCTATGACTCCCTGCCATGTGCGTTAACAGCCGATGCCCCTTACACCAAGTCAGAATTTGCCCAGACGAGAATTGTTAGGACGGGCCACTCTAGTTATTGTGGTCTCTTATTTCTAGCATCGTGATCGTTGTGTATCCATTCAAATGTACATCTATTTACTCGCGTTAAGAACCCACAACGTCCTATTTTCAATGTCAATGCATGCACATCTAGTCATCATTAGGATGCAGTGCCTCCAGTTCTTCTTTTATTCGCTCACTTATTTCCAAAGTCGGAGTGTGTGTTTGTTCGTTGTTAGGACGCCCCCCCCCCCCCCCCAAATAATAATCTAGTCGCGCTCCCTGCTTACCCCCCCACATTTGATCGAGTCTTAAATCATTGGTCACTTATTTCTTGTACTAATGTGCTTGTCCTTTTATCACTAGGATAAGCCTCCAACTATGGTAGGTAATAACAACAACTACGAGTCAATTATTTCCAGTGTTGACGAATATCTTGTTTGTCATTAGGATGGAACTTTATTACGATTGATATAAATGCTAACGTGGATCACTTATTTCCAGCATCGACAAAATATCTTATTCGTCATTTTCAGGCCCCAACTATTTTATTATTACGATATTTTTAATTTTTTAGATTCTTTACTTTTCATGATGGTCACCGATTATAAAATATCTATCTATCTATCGTGAACTACTTATCATAATTACGCTTTTGTTTCTTTTCTTATTATAACAAATGTTATGATTCAACTTCAAATATAAACCTTATTCCTTTTCTTTTATGTTATAATTTTTTATTATATTCACTTTTCTGCTTTTAAAATTACAGGGGTTACATATATATTTAAGAATTAACAATTCTTTTCTAGTTAATCTGCAACTTTTATTAAATCCGTATTTGCATGAAATCTCTCTTTTCCTACATTTACACATAAATTATATGGATTCAAAATGATCTTTAATTATAAAAATTGAAAAATAAACTTCTTAATACATGTAAAGAAAATGTGAACTGACTATAATTAAGTAGTAAATAAACTGTAAATTAAAATGTAAAATAGAACTACTTTAGGCATACATCCTTAGTCTCCCCGATTCTAAGAATTATAGTAGCTTTCCTCTCACATGAGGTGTTATGTCGTCGTTCCTCGGCCTTCACTGATCCTCCTTCGCTAGGATCTCTTCATAATATTTTGATTTTATCTTCTTCCTAACGAAAATACTTATTTTTATTTCAAATCCTAAAAATCAGAGGGAAACTTAGGCATAAGGAAGAAGAAAATGTTTGGAGGGGAAATGTTAGGTCATGGTTTCTATTTATATGTTTAGCGAAGGATCTTAGGCCATTGAATTTAGCCAGGTCCAATATGGGGTTGCCATGTCACGGTTTTAATTCTAATCTTTAAATTAGCTTTTAGGTTCTAATCTTTCTTTAGATTTTAGTTAGGTTAAATTTGATTTTATAATCAAATTTTCATATTAAGTTCCAATTTTATATTTAAGTCAGCTAAGTCCGTCATGCTGAATCTTACAAAAAATTATTTTCTCGTTCATTACGTACCTGGCCACAAACAGGCAAGGTATTAGGAGTTATGGTCGACCGCTGCCTAGGGCAGTTGACACATTTGTAATTTTTTTAACTCTTGAATTTAAACTTATAAAATATGACTACTAGTTTCTCTCATAATTTCTCTGTTTTAGATCGGATTAAAATATTTCATATATGAAAGTTATCCAGAAAATTGAAATGGATTCAATGATGATACTTTCATGGACAAATTTAGATAGATATATGTGTTTATTTCTTATCTAGTCCATATCTTAATTAATCTTATTGTTTTAAATTTTTGGGATGTAACATTCTCCCCTCCTCAAATGGTTTTGTCACTGAAATATTCAAGGATAGAAAATATTAGTTAACAATCATATCCAAAATCTTTAGCCATCTACTTAAACACCATTCATTTCATCCATCGTCCTTAAGATTTCTAATGCAAATCATGTTGTTATGCAATTGCGTAGTGTATATGTCCTAACTAATGCAAAATATTAGGTAGTCTACTGATTCATCTGACCTTTTACTTATGAAAATATTCCTATGCCATGCATATGAAAAAAAAAATCCTATTGATGATTGGTAGTTCTACATACATGCTACAATCATTATCCATAAGAACCATCCACATATTATTCTTCCATTTATATGGGAACCATGCAATAATAAATGCAAACAAACATAAATATGCATATGTTTTTGTGCACTTAGTGGGCCGATCTCCTAAAAGTGGTGCCTAATTTATGTATATGTGGCCATTTTCATCTACTAGCAAACGCTTGCAAACAATTGTACCCATCATACATAACATGTTCTAATAACATGTTAACATTCATTCATACCATAATCTCATCCTAAGATTTGTCCCCCTTTTCCATAAGATACTAGAAGAAAGATTCCAATCAAGGAAAATAATCTTAAGATAGATTATTTAAATGCATACCATCAAAGAAATGAGGATAGGAAGTACAAATCTTCTCCTCGACCTTCCAAGTGGCTACCTATGCATTATCTCTTTATTGAATCTTGATGAGCCAAATCTCATTGTTTCGGAGTCGCTTAACGCCATGTCCTATAATGCAGGTAGCATCACCATGGACTAAGAACTCCATTTCTCACCATGCAAACACTTTCTCAAGTGCGAAACATGAAAGACATCACGAACACCAGTCAACCTCTTGGGATGCTTCACTTCATACGACATCTTTCCTGTCCACATAACCATGAGAAATGGTCCCAAAGATCTTGGAGCAAGCTTACCCATTGAGCTAAATCTCAGGACATTCCCTAAGGATGAGAATTTAATGAATTCAAAATCTTCAACCTCAAACTCCAAGTTAGTCCTCCTCTTATCAGCATATAATTTTGACCTATCTTAGGTCGCTTTCATCCTCCTTCGGATCAAGTCTATCATCTCTAAAGTGTCTTGAAACATTATATATATCCAGCCCAAGTAAGAGTCTGTCCATGGTATCCCACTCCCATTATTAGGGTACATCTGAAGGGTGAAGTAATTTTTTTGGGGTTCTTCTACTCCGCTTTAACTCTTTGGCAGGTTATACATCTAGCAACAAACTTTGTCGCATCCCTCTTTACGCTAGGACAAAAGAAAATATGCTTCATGTCTCTATACATCTTGTCACCATCAGGACGAATGGTCATCCCCTAATAGTGCACCTCAACTAATATTGCACTTATCAAATCACCTGTGTGGGTTATAACAACCTTCCATCTCTTCTTAGTCACCCTTTGGAATATATATGATAACACTGAAGATGCCTGGAGGTCTCTCCTCCGACTATCCTATCTATAATATCAGCTAACTCCTTGTCTTCCATCTGCTTAAAACCAAATTGCTCGAGCAAAGTAGGCTGAATCTCTAATGATATAAGTAGTCCAGGAGTAAAATCCACAAAGGGATTACAGTCAAACGTGGCTTTGAACTCCAAATTCCTGCAATGTACAAAAAAAGGACTCAAAGTTACTCTCTTTTTACTTAATGCACCAATCACTGCATTCCCCTTGCCCAAGTATATAAAATATCAAGTCATCAGATACTAAGAACTTCATCCATCTATGTTGCCTTAAGTTTAAGTACTTTTCAGAAGACAAGCTGTAACACCCCACTTCCGTTAAGGTCACTCGCAAAGGGAATGCCTTAACATCGGTGGAACATTATAAGTAAACAGAATAGAAATTTACAAGACAGATAAAGTAGTACTTGAAAATTTTATAACTTTATTACAGCAGAAAACAGAAATAAGTTTGGTTACATCTTTCAAAACCACAATATCGGAATTCAAGTACATAAATATCAGTCTTGTACAAAAGCCTTCAGAGTACGTAATTTTAAAGCCATAATCCCCAACAGAAAATGCCATAAATAGGTAGAATCAAAGCCAAGAAATACTTCAAGCACTCTAGCACTTCAAGCAGAGAGAAATCTAAATCAAGCTCTTACGTTCCCAACCTGAGTACCTGGGGGGAACGGAAGAAAAGAGGCAAAACAAACTAGGTCAGACATACGTCTGGTGAGTCCAATGACTTTCAGCATATAAACAGATAACAGTATCATGACATGTAAATAAAACTACATGAGAGATAGTCGTAACAAGAGTAGCAGGTTAACAGAAGAAACAGAATGATATAGGCTAAGCTAAGCTCCTTACTTAGTTTTCACTTCTCTGCACTAATACTAGTATAACAGAATTAGGTGTTGTCCTATTGTCTAAACAGAAAACAGAATGATCTCTTCAGAAACACGATGCTAGAAATGGGCCTTTACCACCCGAACAGAGAAAAACGGTATAGAAATAGAATCAAGAATGAAATCAAAGACAGAAACAGAATAATCCCTACAAAAACAGAATATTAGATTTAGGTGTACACTAGTAATGGGCCTTTACCACCCCAACAGACGGTACCACACAGAAACAGATAGGTGTTACCACCCCAACAGAAACTGAGGTACCCCAACAAAAACAGACAGAACTAAGTGTACCCTAAATTCTACCCTAAGCGATCGGCTCCCTAATATATAAATACCCTGTGTCGGCTCCGCATAAGGGTGTATCACTCCCTAAAGTGGCAACCTATAGACACAGACCTATTTACAGATGTCACAGTGTCTTACATCCTTAGAGATGAGCGGATCCATGCACGCACACGACCCGGTTGGAATGCTCCATCAACACCCCTCGCCATTATCAGAGTGAACCTCTTACAATTAGTTCAGTAAGCATGCCCGGACCCCTCTTAGTGTTGGATCATAGTTTTGATACCAGAAAGGGTTACTGACTAATATGGGTCCCAAACAACATATGACACAAGTAATTATCCCTCCTAACCTTGTGTCCCTCGACTAACAGATTTCAGATTAACTTGCTTACAGATTTCAGATGTACAAAGTTCAGATTAACTAGTTTTCAGATCAGACATACAAGTTAACAGGTTTTCAGACTGACGGATCAGATGTACATATTAACAAGTTCTCAGACTAACGGATCAGATATACAGATTAGCAGACTTACAGATTGTTTTACCTAGCTTTGTATTGGGCCTACAGATTCACGAAATGGGTTTATTAGATTCATCAGTTCAATTCTTTTACCCCTATCCACCCAACACGTTTTAGGCATCATATTTATCTTAGATTTGCATTAATCAAATATTAATGCACAAACCTCTCACATTAGGTTGGTGGTTTGTGGCTGCTGGATGTGCCGGGCAGTTCCGGGCAGACTTCTGCCACAAGCCAGACCTAACCTCGTGTCTAAGTATCCTTATGCCCACGATCTCTCACATTAGACTGACAGTTTAAGGTTGCTGGTTAAGCCGGTTGGGTCCGGACAGGCTTCCACCGCAAACTGAGTCTAACCTCGTGTCTCAGCATTCTTATTTGTAGCTAAAGTTTTCATTCACATATTATGCCAATATCAGATTAATTATGCCAATTCAACAAATTAACTTCTTTACAAGTTACAGCAGATTATTCAACGTTCCATTAACTTGTTTTGCTCAATTTTAGATTGAGCCTACAGATTACATACCCAAATCACAGTATTCAATTCCAACAGATCTTGCAGATTAGGCAATTTAATTGATTTAAACATTTCCTAAAGTTCTATTAACATATCTTTCCTAATCATAAATTAAGCCTCATTTTACATGCCCAAATTGTGGTCATAATTCCCAACATAACATATGCCCAAATTTAGTTAGATTTTCCACAATACAGAATATTCTCTAAAAGTCCCAAATCATGATATACAATATGAATTATGCCAATTTATAGCCGTCGATTACCGCGTATGTCGAATATCCAAAAATCCGAATTAGGCGTATTCACATTAATAGTTATCCCTATTTTAATATAGGTTTTTCAGGCCTAAGTCGCATATCCTTTTTCTTCCAAGGCATAGATCGTCATATAAAATATGCCCCAAAACTAGCTCTTAAATTACAATATGTATTATGTCCTCAAAATCAGATCTTGAATTACAACACGCATTATGTCCCCAAATTACAAGTCATACGTTGTCATACATTAATTTTACTTCATCCAAATCATAAACCGTCATATATAGTATGCTTAGATCTAGATCTTAAATTACAACTTATGTTGTGTTCTCAATTTAGTCATAAATCATTTATGTCCAATTATGCATCATTCAATATTTTCCCCAAATTTAGCGTTCGCATGTCAATCTCTTATGAGAGTTGGCTCAGGCTCGTAGTATTCGGGCTATAGAACAGAAGGAAGGAAGAGATACAGAATAGTTACAATAAGATAGAACTACACAGAAAAACAGATTTGATAAACAAGAATATGATGGATCTACACACAAAAACAGATCTGATAAACAAGAATAAGATAGATCTCCAATTCAGATTTATACCCATGTCAAGATCATAATTATATTTCATATCTGAAAATAACTGTACTCACAAATCGTGGTTAAAGAAAGAGAAGAACGATTCTGGGATCTGATTTTCTGGAGTTGATTTAGCTTTCAGTTAATGTAGTCATTGATTTGTTATCTTTTCTTCTCTTTTGAATTGATTGATTAGGATGGAGGCTAGGTCACTTTAGGTTTTAGGAGCATGGAGGCACCATTCCTCTTTGTTAATGAATTAGGGTTTAGGTATAGCTATGTATATATAGATGTCTAGGATCGATTAGAGCTCTTAGATTAACCTAAAAACCATCAGGACCACTCAGATGCCACATCATCCCTTAGGGCGAATCAGGCCACGGGTTGACAATCAAACACCCTGGATCGACCCCCAGTCGACCCAGCAAAGCTCGGGTCGACTCCAAAAATGGTGTTGTTCGGTTATTCCCCCTCCCGATTCGCTATTTGAACTTTTTTGAATATTTATTTATTTAATTTTTTATATCTATAAATATATATATTTCTCTCATATGCATACAAACTTCAAGGCTTAATAACATCTTCATAAGGTATTCGTTTTGTGGAAACCAAATGTCTATCTTGACCCAAAATTTTGAAACGAACATAATAGCGCAACCCATTTCACTTAATTCTTCTTCTAAAAATTAAGTATACTTTAATTTGTGAATTTTGATGTTATAAAATTACGGGGTGTTACATTCTCCCCTCCCCCCTTCTTAAAGGATTTCGTCCCCGAAATCTCCAAGTTAAGAAGAATGTATCTTACTATCCAATCATCCATCTGCTCAACCATCATCCACAAGCATCCATTGTCCTTAAAAGGTTTCTAATGCCATATGAACATATGCAGAGTGTGTGTGTATATGTTTCTTATCTAATGAAAAATCAGGCGGTCTATTGATCCAGTTAACCTCCTTAATGCGAATTATGTTAATGCTATGAGTCCAATTATGTATGCAAGAAATCCTATTTGATGCACATCATTTCTATATGAGTGCATAACCATTCATCCAAATGCAACATCCATGTGATGAGTCAATCGTTTTGCATCCACAAAAATTGAAAAATGCACACACATCCATATGTAGTATGAGAGTACTTTTGAGCCGATCTAGTGCTTACTATGTGTATATGCATCCGCGAGCAACCACTAGCAACCACTTGCATCAACATGAAACCATCAGACATGAAATGTCTCAAACACATGTTTACACCCATTAGTTTCTACCTAAAGGTCAAAGACTTGATCGATAGGATTCAGCCGAGTGATAGTAGCAAGTATAATTAAAACAAAAGTTCTATTCCCATTAGACATTGGTTAAGGGAATAAATCCCTAAGTATCAACCCCGAAGACCGAAATCAACATCAGATTGACGCCCAGAGAATTACTCCCATTAAACAACGTTAAAACTGGAAATATACTTCACGCATCGAGTAAAAACCCCTATCCTTTTCAGAAATATTCAGATACTAGTAGACTACTGATACAGATCAGATTATCAAATGATTCTTAGGAAACTAAGCATGATAAAACCCCACCATATCCCACAAAAACCAGAATGTATGCGTCACATTCAACTTAACGCTTAACACAGATACCTTCAAACCCCAACTTATCACGAACATATGAGTGGTAACCCTTATGGGGTTTGAGACTATTGTGGGATTAGAAACAAGACTAGTATTAAAGTGCAGAGACTCAACTACAGAATTAAAATGCCAGAATGATCAGATAAGGAAATTAAACTTTCTACGAAAAATTTTCCACCTCTATCATGTCCACCAACTATGAGAACATTCACCTACCTTCCAGAAGATTCTACCCTTTGCCCTTGCCTTCTGGGTTAATCCTTGATCAGATGTCCTGTCTCACTGCACTGAAAACAACCAGTCTTCTTACATGTTAACAAGCCTTTCTCTAAAGTTGCCCCCATCGCGCGGAAAACCCTACGAAGCTCGAAAGAGGATTAGCCGTAGGTGAAATTACTGCGGCTACAGATGGAAGTTAGGCACTTCTTTGCCCTTCAACAGGCGTCGTAGTCTCATCATGCCTACGGAACCATGTTGCGATGAGGTTACCTCCCAGAAAGCCAAGAGCCCCTTAGACTCAGAAAAGAAAGAAACAAGGATTAAACAGAAAATCAAAAGATAGATATATGGCTTTGGGGACTATGTTTTTCAAAATAAACTTTCCTTTTGAAAATGCTTCCTTTTTAAAACATTTTTGAAAATAGTTTTCAAAAACTTTTTATCAAATCTGGTAACCTTCAGCTTTGATACCAAGTGTAACACCCCACTTCCGTTAAGGTCACTCGCAAAGGGAATGCCTTAACTTCGGTGGAACGTTATAAGTAAACAGAACAGAAATTTACAAGACAGATAAAGTAGTACTTGAAAAAGTAATAACTTTATTACAGCAGAAAATAGAAATAAGTTTGGTTACATCTTTCAAAACCACAATATCGGAATTCAAGTACACAAATATCAGTCTTGTACAAAAGCCTTTAGAGTACGTAATTTTAAAGCCATAATCCCCAACAGAAAATGCCATAAATAGGTAGAATCAAAGCTAACAATACTTCAAGTACTCTAGCACTTCAAGCCGAGAGAAATCTAAGTCAAGCTCTTACATTCCAACCTAAGTTCCTGGGAGGGAAACGGGAGAAAAGAGGCGAAACAAACTAGGTCAGACATACGTCTGGTGAGTCCAGTGACTTTCAACATATAAACAGATAATAGTATCATGACATGTAAATAAAACTAGATGAGAGATAGCCATAACAGGAGTAGCAGGTTAAAAGAAGAAATAGAATAATATAGGTTAAGCTAAGCTCCTTACTTAATTTTCACTTCTCTGCACTAATACTAGTATAACAGAATTAGGTGTTGTCCTATTGTCTAAACGGAAAACAGAATGATCTCTTCAGAAACACGATGCTAGAAATGGGCCTTTACCACCCGAACAGAGAAAAACGGTATAGAAACAGGATCAAGAATGAAATCAAAGACAGAAACAGAATAATCCCTACAGAAACAGAATATTAGAGTTAGGTGTACACTAGTAATGGGCCTTTACCACCCCAACAGACGGTACCACACAGAAACAGATAGGTGTTACTACCCCAACAGAAACAGACGGTACCCCAACAGAAACAAACAGAACTAAGTGTATCCTAAATTCTACCCCAAGCGATCGGCTCCCTAATACATAAATACCCTGTGCCGACCCCACAGAAGGGTATATCACTCCCTAAAGTGGCAACCTATAGACACAAACCTATTTACAGATGTCACGGTGTCTTACATCCTCAGAGAAGACCGGATCCATGCACGCAAATGACCCGGTTGGAATGCGCCATCAACACCCCTCGCCATTATCAGAGTGAACCTCTTACAATTAGTTCAGTAAGCGTGCCCGGACCCTCTTAGTGTTGGGTCGTAGTTTTGATACTAGAAAGGGTTACTGACTAATATGGGTCCCAAACAACAGATGACACAAGTAATTATCCCTCCTAACCTTGTGTCCCCAGACTAACAGATTTCAGATTAACTTGTTTACATATTTCAGATGTAAAAAGTTCAGGTTAACTAGTTTTTAGATCAGACATACAAGTTAACAGGTTTTCTGACTGACGGATTAGATGTATAGATTAACAAGTTCTCAGACTAACGGATTAGATATACAGATTAACATACTTACAGATTGTTTTACCTAACTTTGTATTGGGCCTAAAGATTCACGAAACGGGTTTATTAGATTCATCAGTCCTGTTGTTTTACCCCTATCCACCCAACATGTTTTAGGCATCATATTTATCTTAGATTTGCATTAATTAAATATTAATGCACAGACCTCTCACATTAGGTCGATAGCTTGTGGCCGCTGGATGTGTCGGGTAGTTCCGGTCATACTTCTGCCACAAGCCAGACCTAACCTCGTGTTTAAGCATCCTTATACCTACGACCTCTCACATTAGACTGACAGTTTGCGGTTTCTGGTTAAGCTGGTTGGGTCCGGGCAGGCTTCCATCGCAAACTGATTCTAACCTCGTGTCTCAGCATTCTTATTTGTAGCTAAAATTTTCATTCATAGATTATGCCAATATCAGATTAATTATGCCAATTCAACAAATTAACTTCTTTACAAGTTACAGCAGATTATTCGAAGTTCCATTAACATGTTTTGCTCAATTTTAGATCGAGCCTACAGATTACATACCCAAATCATAGTATTCAATTCCAACAGAACTACCGGATTGGCCAATTTAATAGATTTAAATATATCCTAAAGTTCTATTAACATATCTTGCCTAATCATAAATTAAGCATCATTTTACATGCCCAAATTATGGTCATAATTCTCAACATAACATATGCCCAAATTTAGTTAGATTTTCCACAATACAGAATATTCTCTAAAAGCCCCAAATCATGATATACAATATGAATTATGCCAATTTATAGCCGTTGATTACCGCGTATGTCAAATATCCAAAAATACGAATTAGGCGTATTCACATTAATAGTTATCCCAATTTTAATATAGATTTTTCAGGCCTAAGTCACATATCCTTTTTCTTCCAAGTCATAGATCATCATATAAAATATGCCCCAAATCTAACTCTTAAATTACAACATGTATTATGTCCTCAAAATCAGATCTTGAATTATAACATGCATTATGTCCCCAAATTACAAGTCATATGTTGTCATACATTAGTTCTCCTTCTTCCAAATCATAAACTGTCATATATAGTATGCTTAGATCTAGATCTTAAATTACAACTTATGTTGTGTTCTCAATTTAGTCATAAATCATTTATGTCCAATTATGCATCATTCAATATTTTCCCCAAATTTAGCGTTCGCATGTCAATCTCTTATGAGAATTGGCTCAGGCTCGTAGTATCCGGGCTATAGAACAGAAGGAAGGAAGAGATACAGAATAGTTACAATAAGATAGAACTACACAGAAAAACAGATCTGATAAACAAGAATAAGATGGATCTACACAGAAAAACAGATCTGATAAACAAGAATAAGATAGATCTCCAATTCAGATTTATACCCATGTCAGGATCATAATTAAATTTCATATCTGAAAATAACTGTACTCACAAATCGTGGTTAAAGAAAGAGAAGAACGATTCTGGGATCTGATTTTCTGGGGTTGATTTAGCTTTCAGTTAATGTAGTCATTGATTTGTTATCTTTTCTTCTCTTTTGAATTGATTGATTAGGATGGAGGCTAGGTCACTTTAGGTTTTAGGAGCATGGAGGCACCATTCCTCTTTGTTAATTAATTAGGGTTTAGGTATAGCTATGTATATATAGATGTCTAGGATCGATTAGAGCTCTTAGATTAACCTAAAAACCATCAGGACCACTCAGATGCCACATCATCCCTTAGGGTGAATCAGGCCACGGGTTGACAATCAAACACCCTGGATTGACCCCCAGTCGACCCAGCAAAGCTCGGGTCGACTCCAAAAATGGTGTTGTTCGGTTATTCCCCCTCCCGATTCGCTGTTTGAACTTTTTTGAATATTTATTTATTTAATTTTTTATATCTATATATATATATATATATATATTTCTCTCATATGCATACAAACTTCAAGGCTTAATAACATCTTCATAAGGTATTCGTTTTGTGCAAACCAAATGTCTATCTTGACCCAAAATTTTGAAACGAACATAATAGCGCAACCCATTTCACTTAATTCTTCTTCTAAAAATTAAGTATACTTTAATTTGTGAATTTTGATGTTATAAAATTATGGGGTGTTACACAAGCACTTAAGTGACTTGTGATATGTATATAGCTCAAATCTCTCTCTAAGAAAATAATGTCCAAGACATAGGTGTGAGCATGGTTGCAGTTAAATATAAATCATGGGCATGATAGTTCCTCACAAGGGTCTTCAGCTGTCTACTACCATAACTCACTACTCGTCCTTCCTACATCAACGCTGCACCAAGTTTGATACCACATGCATCGGTATAGTCTGTAAATGGTTTAGTACCGTCAGGGAGTACTACCACCAGTGCATGAGCAGTAGCTCTCTTCAATCTTTTAAAGGGATCATCACAGTCTTCTTCCCAAGATAAAACTAGATTCGTTTGGGTAAGGCAGGTCAGAGGTACTAAGATCTTTGCAAAATCCTTGATAAATTTCCTATATTAACTCACAAAACCAAAAGTTCTTCTAACCTCCATAGCCTTGAGGACTTTCTAATCTTGCACTACCACTAATTTGGCAGGATCTACAGCTAATTTTCTTATAAACTATATTCCCTAAGAAACGCACTTCTTTCCTCCAAAAATGAGACTTTGAAATTTTTGCCTTTAGCCTATGCATTTGGCTGGTACTAAAGACTTCCTCCAAATGCATAGCATATTGTTACCTACCCATGAATAAATCAAAAATATCATCCATATAAACTATCAAAAACTTGTTTAAGACATCATGAAACACGCTAATCATCAAATCTACGAAATAGGCTGGAGCATTGGTAAGTCTTGGTCCGAATGGCAAGAGTAACCGCTCATAAATTTTGTCAGGTATTTGAAAAATAGTCTTATGAATACTACCCTCCGCTACCCTCTGCTGATGGAAACCTATAGCTAGATATAACTAGGAGAAAACTATGGCCCCTACTAAAAAGATCATCAATACGAGGCAGCAAGTAGTGGTTCTTCTTAACCGGCTTATTTAACTCTCAATAATCCCACATGAAGCCTTAGGGACCACCCCCTTTGTAGCAAAGATGACTAGTGCTCCCTACTTTAAGATACTCCTATATATGAAACCCTTCTTTAGGAGCTCGCTTATCTGCTTGCTCAATTCTCTTTTCTCTTTAGGATCCATATGCCTTACTGGCAATGCCCTTGGTTTAGTATTGCCAATAAGGTATATATTAAACCCTATTTCCCTCTTCGGAGGTCATCATGTCACCTCCTTAAAAACATCAAGAAAATATCGAACTAAAGGCATGAAACTGATATCTTCCGAAGATATGCCTAGAGAATATAAATAGCTCAGCATAACCGACTCTCTAGGGTATATCCACTTTAAGTACCTAAATTGACGACCCTCCTCTCATAGTCAAGGATAACCCAATATATGGTTAACTAATCAATCCCTAAAATCAACCCATACCTAGCGAAACCAAAGACATATGCATCACAATGAAATTCTATATCTAAAATCATAAGTTTCATACCCTGATATATCATAGATATGTTAATCCACCCAAGAGGTTAGAAATTACTGCTGGGTCTATAATTAGAGAAACATCTAAGTGCAAATAGTCAACTAAAGTTATAGAGAAAAAGGTGCGGATGCTCATAATTAAATAAAGCACGAATGGGAAAAATCTATGATAGAAATCACCTTCAATGGTAACTTTATTTCCTACATTTTGTCGCTAGCTAGTGGATAAGGCAGCCTCTAAAGTTTGGATCTACGATGTCGGAAGGACAGCTCTTAGTGTAGCTCTAGTTCTCTATGGTTGAAACCTACAATGTGCCCTGGTTGTTCACAAGCAAAACACTTAGCTCTAGACGAGCAACCTTGCAGTCTCTTTCGTATTGCTTTTTCCTTCCATAATTATTGCACCTTGAATCCTTTTAACTTGGGCCCTTTATGGGGTCCTCCAATTTTTTTCTTCTTTTTATCCTTCTAAAAGTTCTTCTTACTAGAAGTTATATCCAGTACTTCCTTCTTTCCCACCTCCGCCACCAGGACCATCTCTAACAATGTCTTGAATGTGGTCCTCATGGGCACATGGCTGAGTGCCAACCCTTGTAGTCATTGGTTCAAACACTTTTGCAAACTTTAGGGCCTTTTTGCATGGGATGTGGACTAGCTCCAATCCAAATCTTGACAACTCGTTAAATCAATTAATGTAATCTTTGATCGACGTCTCCCCTTGCTTGAAATTAAAGAACTTCTCTAGCTGAGCTCCATCCTCCATCTTACAATGGAAAGTTTCTCTTAAACCTTCTTTTGAAACCATCTCAATCTATCTCCCCTAACTTCTCTTCGAGCACCTCCCATCAGCAAAGCGCCTCACTTTTCAATTGTTAGATGGTAAGTTGCCTTCGATTTGTGTCCCCCAACCTCATCAATCCAAAAATCTTATCACAATTCTTAATCCAATCTCATGCATCAACAAATGATTCAGTTCCATTAAAATTCCTCTCTCTTAAGTTGACGAAAATTTTATATAACTTAGAGAAATTAGCCTTGACAGGTGGACAAATGAGGGCTCCAGTTGCATGTTCCTCAGCTTGCCTATTAACATGGGGTGTTGTAGTTGTCATGGCCTACAACAAGCTATGGAACTACGCGGGTATTGTGACGCTCAGGATGCCGGAGGGATCTAGGACATCATTTGTTCCGTGCAAGAGAAAAGGAAAAAACATTCAAATAAGGAAGCAAAGAATAAAAGAAAGGGAGTTTAGATTTGGGAGGTTTACAAAAAAAATTATACTTTGTAAAATACTATTCTTTTAAAAAATATCTTACTTTTATAAATAGTTTTAGGAATCCCGAATACTTAGGCTATGATACAAATGTAACAACCGGTAACCCTTAAAATGTCTCTACTAAGTCATGTCAAAGAGTGTGAACCACATAGGTATGAATAAAACATGCAAAGACTAAGATCAGAAGACATAAAAATAAATAAATAAATAAAATATTTTACAGTGGAGACATTTAACAAAATAAAAAGTTGTGCATAAAAATCATTATTTCAAAACATCATAATCTCATGCGTCTACACCTCAATCTCACATAAAACCATGTTAAAGCACAATTTATATCTCCAACAAATGCAAGATACAATTGAACCAAGCTATGGTCCAAGATATCCAAAAATCGACCACTTCCCTATGAGCCTAATGAGGGAAAGTGAATAAGAGAACAAATTAGACATAAAAGCTCGATGAATGAAAAGTAACTACAAGAAGGAGAAAGACCAAGAGATAACAGTCTCCAAACTATTTTTATTTGTTACAAAGAATCCTCCTATGTCCAATGCTTTCTTAAGGTAATTTCTTAGGATGATTGTTTGCATTGAAGTTCTTACTTTAAAAGTAAAGTTCCACTTAATGAATTATTCCTTATTTTACTTTATAATTGACCTGCTACTCTCTACCATGTACCTAACGTGGTAGTCAATGTCATTTACACAAAGTGGAATCCGCCCAAACGAGATTCATTAGGACGGACCAAAATGGTTGTTGTGGTCCCTTATTTCCAGTGCTGAAGCCGCCCACGTATTTGTTTAGATGGATGTATATCTACTCACACTAAGAACCCACAGTACCTTATTTCTCGTGTTGATGCCTGCATGTCTAGTCATCGTTAGGTCGCATTGCCACTAGTTCTTCCTTTATTGGGTCACTTATTTCAAGCATCGGCGTTTCGGGTCCGTTCGCCATTAGGACGATCCTCCAAATAATAATCTAGTCCCTCTCCCTGCTTAGCCCTCACGATTGTGACTTAAAGTATTGGCCACTTATTTCCTGCATCGACGTGCATATCCGTTCGTCGCTCGGACAAGCCTCCTTATATTTGGGTGTAACTGTTTGTCACTTATTTCCAACGTTGACGAATATCTTGTTTATCGTTAGGATAGACCCTAACTATGATAGATATAGATGTTATTACGGGTCACTTATTTCCAACATTGATAAATATCTTATTCGTCGTTAGGATGCGCCTCAACTATTTTGTCATTATAATATTCTTAATTTTCTAGATTCCTTACTTTTTATGATAATCACTAACTATAAAATATCTACCTCTCTATCATGAACATCTTATCATAATAATGCTACCCTCTTTCTTCTTTTCTTATTATAATAAATGTTATAATGCAACTTCAACTATAAAACCTGCTTTTTTCTTTTCTATTATAACTTTTTATAATAGTTATTGTTTCCTTTCATATTTACATTGATTACATGTATATTTAAAAATTAACCATTCTTTTCTAACTAATCTGCATCTTTTATTATATTCGTATTTATGTGAAATCTCTCTCTTTCTACTATTTTCACCTAAAATATATGGATCTAAAATTTTCTTTAATTCTAAAAATTATAGAATAAACTTCTTAATACATGTAAATAAACAATATGTTGAAATGTAAACTAGAAATATTTTTATGCCTATATCATTGATCTTTCTGATATCATAAATTATAGTAACTTTCCAATCACTTAAGTTCCTAATCTATTGTCCCTTGGCCTTCATTGATCCTGCTTCATAGGGTCTCCTTGTACTATTTTAATTTTATCTTCTTCCTCTAGAAAATATTTATTTTTGTTTCAACCCCTAAAATTAAGAGGGAAAATTAGGCATGGAGGAAGAAGAGAATGTTTGGAATGAAAGGGTTAGGTCTAAAGCTCCTATTTATATGTTTAGTTGAAAACCTTAGGCTATTGGATCCAAACAGATCTAATATGGAGCCCCAATGTCACAACTTTAATTTTAGGTTTTAGATTAATTTTTAGGATCAAATCTAGCATTGGATTTGATTTTGGTTAAACCTGAACTTTTTATCAGATTTTCAGATTAAACCCAACCTTATATTTAAGTAGGCTAAATAACGTTGAATTTCAGCAAAATTTATTTTTCTGTTCATTATGTACCTAGCCACAAAACGAGTCGACTACTATGTGTTATGGTCGACCATTGCCCAGGGCGGTCGACCCAACACATTTGTATTTTTCAAAGTTTTAAATTTAAATTTGTAAATCGTATCTTCTAGTTTCTCTCATAACTTCACCGTTTTAGCTCAAATTAAAATAAGTTATATATAAAATTTGTCCATATTAAAGATTCCATGGCCAAATTCAGACATTTATATAAGTTTATTTCTTGTTTAATCCATTTCTTAATTAATCTTTCTATTATAAATTTTTGAGGTGCTAAATCATGGGTTCATATAATCATCTGTACTCGATTACTAGTTATCTGAGCATCCAAATCCAAAGCATAATTACTTTGAGAAAAGATGGTTTAATAGTCGCTTGATCAAGGAGTGATTGACCCCCTTCTGCTTCGACATCCAAATTTGACCGTTGCTCAAATGTCTTAATTATATTAATAATTTTTGATTAAATGCTAATAAAATTCTTAACATTCTGACCCCTACTAATACTCATAGATAATCTTTCTTGATTTTGAATTTCAAACCTGAGAATCTTCTTAATTAATTCTAGTTTGAATTTAAATTCTAACTAGGCTTATTTTAAAATAAAAAATTTATTTGCTATTAATTTTTACATAAGGGCTCCGTTTTCAACTTATTTATGTGAAAATAGATCAGAATCTCATCACGAATGCAACGATCTAACTTTGTAGTTTAATTCTGAATTGTCAAATTTCCATATTTTGTCCTGTTATTATTTTTAGTTTTTTTTCTTTCCTATGTCTATTTAAGGTTGATTTTATGGGTGTTACACCTTCCAAGCAACAAAATCGACGTACTAACGCTCCTCCACAACATCCTCTCCATTAGTCATATAATCACCAAACCCTATATCCTCACACCAACGTCCCACCTCATAATGTCACCAACCATCCTTCCTTCTCGGTGTCGCCTCTTACGATATCAATCAGGACACCTTTCAGTCCAACTTGTTTAAAAAGCTACCTAGAAACATAGGTAAGTTCAAACCTTTGGAATACCACCTTTCTTCGTTTGAAACAGACTGTATTATCGACCTGATGACGGTTTTGAAGATAACTCCAATTATTGGAGAAATTGTTAGTTTTACTTCTTCTTAGACAAAACCTTGTCATGTACAATGGTATTAAACAAACCACAGGGAAAAATTGAAGGACGTTTGAAAAAAATCCAATGGTAATTTTTCTTCTTTCCCTTTGAGAATGAGAAAAAAACTAAGATCTTAGAGTCGAATTCAGTAATAATTAATAAGAAAGTCTTCAGAGCGACAAAATGGAGCCCAATAATAGATATTATACAAGGTTAAATCAAGTTGATTCCTATTTGGATTTTTTAAACCAAAATCCTAACCATATTTTGGACAATAAAGGGAATTAATTGAATATCCATCTATCTTGGACAAGTGATTTGTTTAGATGAATATATCAGAAGGCTTGAGAGATTTGAGTATGCTAAAGTTTAATGGAAATCAAGCTAACTAAATTGTTGCCTTCCCAAATCCCATTTTAGTTCACCAGAGGACATGGTATTAATGTCTAAGCATGGTAAACAGGGATACCAGATATTTGTGAAACTTTCAAGGTGTTCGGATACACCAAAAACTTATGCATACGATATGTTAAAATCAAATAACTTGAAGCTGAACAAATCTCACTTCACATATGTTATGAAGCAATTAAAATTCCCTTAGATGATTTCAAAACTCATCCCCTTCATGAAAATAAATGAAAACCCGAACTCTTAAGTCAAATATATTTAGCAGAAATCCAAAAAAGAGATATTCCTAAGGCCTCTCAATCCAATTCCAGTACTAAACCAACTTTAATTCCCAATGTTTGTCAACCCTCCAATAATAATTGTAAACAAGCTCTTTTTTCATTAACCTAGACTGATGTTGCAACCATGGATAATACTCCTCCCTTAATCATAAACGCTAAGTCTCTTAAGAGTTAAGACTACATCATTTTAGCTAGATGATAACCTCCTACCTCCCTTCTAATGTAACTCTCGTTTCCTAATATTGTGCACGTGTACATTTAACTTGAATAATCATCAAACACCTTTCTAACTCTACATATTGTTGATTCAGTTATTTTTTTAAGAGGAAAGTAATCAATTAATCGATTTGATCAATCAATTAATTTGATTTGTATGGGAGAAAGGATGTTAATTATGTTGTCAATCAATCAATTTATCAGTGAGGTATAAAAGAGGAAAGATATCATTGTTAATTGATTGATTTTATAATGGAAAGAAATAAAAGATATATTTTGGAGATTTTCTTAGGCCCAATTAGGGTATTTGATTTAGCCTTTTATTTGCCAATATAAATGATTTTTAGGTTTGGATTATTTGTATTGTAAGAGGGAAAAAGTTATTTCTTTTTTTTTGGGATTGAGATATCTTATCAATTTTTAAGGTTTTCTTTTGTAATCAATTGGTGGATTAATAAAGGTTTTGTATAAGGAATCCGTTTGTTATTTTTATTCTTCTCTCTTCTAAAATCTAATTGTGCAGAGATCTTAAGGAAACCCTAATAATTGGTACCAGAGCCTTCTGCACAAATTGTTTGAAGAGGGTTTGAATATGGAGAAAATAATTGTTGAAAAGCTTAATGGGAGAAATTGAGAATTATGGAAGGCGAAGATGGAAGATTTTCTTTATCTTAACGATCTTCACCAACCATTAGAGAACAATCGAGACAAACCTGGGAACTTATCTGAAGCGAAATGGAAGACTTTGGATAAGGAGGCTGTTGCGTCTATTCGTTGTTTTTTGGATAATTCGGTGTTTCACGTTGTTGTTAATGAAACTTCTATTTATGCAATATGGAAGAAATTGGAAGGAGTTTATGGAAAGAAATCTGCAACAAACAAGGCTGTTCTAATAAGAAGATTGGTGAATTTGAAGCTTAAGGAAGGTGGATCAATTGGAGATCATCTTAATGATTTTCAGGAAATTGTAAATCAATCGGTTGCCATGATTCTTAAGGTGGATGATGAAACGCATGCTTTAATGTTGATGAGTTCATTATTGGAGAGTTGGGAAATGTTGTTGTTGCATTGAACAACTCAAATTTGGATGTAGTCGTTTCAATGGGTTTGGTGGTTAGCAGCTTAATTAATGAGGAGATGCAGAGGACGGACCTTATGAAAGGAAAAGGTAAGGAGGTAATGGAAATTGGAACTCCAATTGAAAAGGCTTATATTGCAAGAAAGGTTAATCATCGAAATTTGCAATGACGGTCAACTAGACCAGACATGAAAAAGGAATAAATTTGGTTTTACTGCGACAAACCTGGTCATCAGCTAATATTTTGTCATAAGCTTAAAAGGGACAAGGAGAATGAAGGCATTGGATGAAGAGTCGGATGGACAAAATAATAATAACAATGATGAGGTGAATTTTGGTGAGGAATTTGAAGGCAATGTATTATGTGTTAATAAAGCGAAAGCAAAAGTTGGGTCTTTGATACTGGTGTGTGCTTCCACATATGCAATCAAAAAATGCATTCATTTAATATAAAGAGCAAGATGCAAATGTGGAATCTACGAATTGTGAAAAATTATGTGTTAAAGGGATAGGTTCTATCAGATTGAAGATACATGATGGATGGGTGATGAAACTCACGGAAGTTATGTATATTCCGGAAAATACAAAGAATCTTATTTCTGCAGGGCAATTGAAAGCAAAAGGCTAGATATTTTCAACTCGAGGTGGAGTCACAAGTGTTTGGAAAGATAGTAGGGAGGTGCTCCACGCTAAAAGAGATAGCATATTTACAAAATACATGGAAAGACGGTAGAGAATGAAGAAAATTGTGACACCCCACGTCCGTCAATATCACTTACAAAGGGAATTCATTAAGTTTCGTGGAGCGTTATAGTAAACAGAACGGAATTATTACAAGACAGACATATATAGTAACATCAGAATAAAAACTTTATTTATCATAAGATATCGTAGTCCAAAAACATCACACGTCTGAAATACAAAAGCCCGTTACAACATAAAAACTATTGTCCTGTACTTCAAAAATATCAGAATAAATAAAAGAAATAAAATTCCCCAAAAACAAGATATAGCCATAGCAACAAGAATAGGAGCTTGAGCCATACATATCAGTAGCTCCAGCAAAAGTAAGCAGAATCACGGTCATGCCTGAGTGTTTCCTCCGTGAGAACCTAAGGGGAAACGGAAGAAAGAAGGAGAAACAAGAAAGGTCAGAAATAAAACTTGGCGAGTCTAGTTACTTTTAACAAGTAAATAAGTAAAAGTAGTGTGACATGCATATAAAGTGGATAAGAGATATTACTTCATAAAAGACAGGTGTGATAAGGTAGATAGGATAAGGTGTATACGCTTCCCTAAAATGCTTACTCTGCACTATTACTAGTATATCCAGAATGAGATGATCTCTTTCACTATAAGGTGGTAGACTTAGGCATACCTCCAAGTGTACATTAACTACTACCCTAATCGATCGACTCCCTAATTTGCGTAGATACTCTGTGCCGGCACCACTGTAGGATGTATCACGTTCTAAAGTGGCAACCCTCCACTAATATGCACAGCCCCATATATACAAATTTCACGGTCATCTTATCCGCTTCTGCCTGGCTCATGCACGCACATTATCCGGTCGGTTTGCGCCGCCCGCACCGTTCTCCACGTTTGGATCTCTTACAATTAGTCCAGTAGGTGTTCCCCTTCTCCGACTTAGTACGGAGTACATGTTTTGATACCTACTTCGGGTTACTGGATGAAATGGGTCCCACACAATATGACACAAGCTCTCCCTTTTGTCTTGTATCCCCAACTAGGTTTTCTTTGGCTATGTATACCACTAGGTGTCTGTAATTACATAACCCTATCATTTCTACAAGTTATGCTTACCCTAAAAGGTGTCTTTAATTACATAACATTATTATTCCCATCGGTTATGTATACCACTAGGTGTCTTTAATTACATAACCTTATTAGGTTAAGTTTGTGGGCCTATATGTAAATATTACCCACCCCCTCAGATTTACTTAACCCACCCACTGTCCAACCGAATTCACTTAACCCTAACCTTAGTTCATGTAACACACTGCATTTTTAATATAATTAAAAATGTGTGTATATATATATGCATAAATAGGTAAATATGGTGATGTACAATGGAAATTAATTAATACATGAAAGAAAAAGGAAAGATTAATTCAATACCAGTGTGTGTAACGGAAAAGACAATAAAATAAGGATACTTAATCTAATTATCAGGAATTAAGTAAAACGGACATCACCATTGTGTTCGTCTCAGAATTCTACATGGAAAAGAGTCTAAGTTTTCGAAAATCATATTCCGTATGAAGGAGTTATGACCTTCCTAAATTTCAAGTTCAAACAGAAAAAAAAACATACGTACCCAGGTCGACCATGGTGTCGACCTACCACTTGGGGAGGTCGACCTATCTCGACCTGGGACGAGAATTTCGGTCCAGAAACGGGCCGAGTTCATTTTTGAGCTCCAGGACGCGATTTCTGGCCACATACATTGATCTAAACCAATAAAAACAACCATAGGCCTCATATTTACTCCGCACAACTCTCTGATGCTCCTTTCTTCTTCTTCTCCCCTAGATATTAGATCTATCTTCTCTCCACTCTCTCTATAAATCTATTCCTAAATTAAAAATAATCAGATTTAGGAATTCAACTACCGCAAATAAAACAAAGGAGAGATTCAGATCTAAAGTACGGCTCAAGAACAGAAAAGAGATTCAGATCTGTAATTCAAGCTACGTAACAAAAAAGGGAAAATCAATCATAGATTAACCTAATCCATGAATTGAAGAAGAAAATCAAAGATCTACGAATTGGAGCGCAAAAAACACAGTGAGTGGGATTACAATACACTTCATGCATAATAGTATCATTATCGTTCGTCATTCTTCTGTTAAAATTCATGTTGCAATTTAAAATTATCTTTGTATGCTTAATCTATTCCTCTTCCCTATTCTTCCTTTTTATTTTTGAAACTTTGGCTACCTTCAAGCCAAGGTCGACAGCGTGTAAATTATAGTTAATTGGGAAGATCTTGAGATTTAATCAATGAATTAGGAAATTTGGGTAAAAAGATTATTTCACGAATGATTGTATAAGCAAAGTGGAAATGGATTAAGTAGCACTTGACATATGAATAAACTTAACCAACATATGAGGAATGATAGTAACCTGTTAGGAACACATGTATGGAAAAAAATGGAATAATAGGTATAGCCTATTAATGGGATTATAAGCATGAACATAAATTGGGGTTTTTGGGTAAAGCTTGAATTTGAGACTTGGAAATTGGATATGCCATTAAGATCCTAGAAACATAATTAAAAATGGAATATGTTGGACAACCATGTTTTTATGTAATTATGGAACTCAACACAAGACATGAAATTGACACTATTGGCATAACTTGAACACGAACATGATTTGGAATTGATAATTGACATATGACATATAGAATAAACACGAACATGTTTGTGAATTGATAATCGACATATGACATCTAAAATGGACATGAACTAAACATGAAACATGGCTAACTCGAGGTTAGAATGAGTTTGCGGTGTGATCCTGCCCGGAACTGCCCGGCACATCCAGTGACCGCAAACAATAGGTTCTAATGTGAGAAGCTAGTCATAACGTGCTTGAAACCCGAGGTTAGATTGAGTTGTGGTGTAATCTTGCCCAGAACCAACCGGCACTTCCAGTGACTGCAACAATAGGTCTAATGTGAGAGGTTGGGCATTAATAATTAATTAATGCTAATGAAGCATGCTAGTATGGTAAGGTTAAGTCAACACGAACTAACAGATAACACTTAACCAATTTGACATGATATATGGGTGGGTTAAGTCAACGTGAACCGCTAGATAACACTTAACCAATTTGACATGATATATGGGTAGGTTAAGTCAACGTGAACCGCCAGATAACACTTAACCAATTTGACTCGATATATGGGTGGGTTAAGTCAACGTGAACTGCTGGATAAACTTAACCAATTTGACACGATATATGGGTAGGTTAAGTCAACATAAACTAATAGATAACACTTAACCAATTTGACATTACGCGTGGGTTGAATTGAATACGTGATTGGGGGTTAAGTCAACTTGGACACATGGGCAAACTTAACCAATATAAAAGTATCAAAGCAAGAAAAGTGGGGAATGATAAGATTAAATAATAGATAAACTTATCCTAGGGATAAGATATGAATATGACTTAAGATGTAATACAAGACTCGAAGGGTGGGACAACTTATACCATGAAATAAGTTAATCTAAGCGGGAAATGTGGGAGAACACCTGTACGCTATCATTTGATAAAGAGAACTTAAGTCATGCTTGAATTCATAGGTAAACCTTAGTAAAAAGGAACTAAGTAACATACCTTAGTTAAAGAGAACTAAGTAACAACAACTAATTATCAAACCTTGGTTAAGAGAACCAAGTAATAAACCTTAGTTAAGAGAACTAAGTAAATAATGAGAAAGAGAACTAAATAATAAACCTTAATTAAGAGAACTAAGTAAATAACGAGAAAGAGAATTAAGTAGTAAACCTTAGTTAAGAGGACTAAGTTGTAAACCTTAGTCAAGAAAACGAACGATTAAGAGAAAATAAGTAGTAAACCTTAGTTAAGAGGACTAAGTAGTAAACCTTAGTTAAGAAAACGAACGATTTGGGAAACTAAGTAGTAAACCTTAGTTAAGAGAACTAAGTAGTAAACCTTAGTCAAGTAAACCAAGTAGAACACGAGGAGGAGCAAACGTCCATCTGATCATGAAGAAGGCTCCAACGGTCTAGGTTACGAAGCACGCAGCTTCGAGGGGACATGAGGGTCCTCTTGGTATCCCTCTATGAGGTTGCAGATGATCCTCCTGGGCTCACAGAGGTTAAGGTCTACGTTAGAAGAACCAATAGTATGCCTTGGTTGAAATATAAGCAACCTAAAGACTAGGATGTACTAGCGTGAGGCGGCGATATCTTGTTTAGCCCTGTGATAGCACGTAGTCGTCTACCTACCATCTTGAGCCAATCGAGTACGTGAAGCTGAAAGGTGGAGAACTCCAACAGACCATATACTTGCTATCTAGTTATGGGTGAGGTTTGGCCAACAGGTTTGTGGGGGCATAGGGGGCCTGCGTATAGTTCTCAGTCTTGATTTTCTTGGTTGCCTTTCATTAGTTGAGGGAGGGGTCAAGTGGGACCATAGCTACACACAGATAAAAACAGACCTTAGCATCTGCGTTGGAAGATAACTTAAAGCTCCCGACCGAGTTCCATGTTTCTTGATTAGCCTTGCCACGGGACTCGGGCCGCACATATAGAGGACATGTGCAACTAGACATCGATAATGATTCATGACACGTACGTGGGCAAAGTCTAGGAATATATATCGCTCTGGGTAGTGTGTCCTAGGATAGGAGGCATCGTTCGATAGGTAGCATAATCCCTAGTTGGACCTAGGTCGCGTAAACCCTGAATCCGAGAAGCGTTCAATAGGTATCATAAACACCAGTGGCTGTGGGTAGCGTAATCCCTGGTTGAATCTAGGAAGTGGTCGATAGTAAACCTTAGATTAGATCTAGATGATACATGGAATCTATCAAGATCGAGAGTGGTAGTAAAAACGATTTCGAGAATGGTGCACTACACTAAAGTAGTATAGATTTACATGATGAAGCCCGTACGACATATGGCAAGGGATTGTATATATACATGGAAAGGATTAGATGAGTTGGGGGTATCTACATATACGTTGTATTAGGTTAACCTACTAGTGGGACATGAGTATAGCCTAGAGAGCTAATATCGTAAATACCCTAATAAACAAGAAAATATAACTGAACGGTATATGTAGGATTATATAGAAGTTTATTCTAAGCCCAGTCACCAGAACTTAAATTCTGACCCCCTCCTCATTACATACTTCCAGGTTAGGTTCATGACAGAGATGGTATAGCTTTGGATACTGGTTAGACAGTATGATATATAAGGCAAAACTATTTTTGAATATATTATATTTTAATTCCTTCCGTTGTGAGATGCTTTACGAGTTCTGACATGTTTCTTTATCTCTAATTTTTTCTGCAAGATACCAGAGCACCCAACTCGAGTCTCGATGGATAGAATTTGAAAATTTCGGTCTGTCGAAATTCGGGTTGTCACATCTGGTATCAGAGCTTTGGTTTAGTGATCTTAGGGCGATAATGAGTGAACGTATTTGTAATATTTTTTTTAAAAATATATATAAATATATTATATATATAAACCTAGGTCCATATAGTAGCCCACTAGACATGAAAAGAATTGGGATATCTAGTCCTTACACTAAAGGAATGAACATAGGAATTTTGAGACCCCTAAGAGGATTGGTTGGAAAGTGTACAATATGACTTGATGTTAGAGAAAAAACATCCCATAGGATGGAAACTGAAATGTTAGTATTTCAGAGTAGTGGGTTTAGAAGTGTAACCTTAGAAACTAGAAAAGGTTGAAAAATGAAAAATGGATTAGGAATATATATAGTCGAGAGAATTGAATTTGCGAAAGTGCCTAGGAAAGCCTAGTGAGTTAAGGACCCGCTTTGAGTCTAACCCAATGATAAGCTTTTAAGAACTTGAATCCGTAAAAGATTTTGTGGTATTTCTCCAAGATTTAATCTTAAAAGTATTTTGATAAATGCATGATGGGTTTTAGATTAAAGTGGAGTATATTGTGTAAAACAATTATTTCTTGTTTTAAAAGAATTCTCTCATGAAAAGGTGCATATTATAGAGCATGTATAGCTCGCTAGTTTTCATATATGAAAGTATTGAAAAGGAGTTTTGAAATCTGTATTCTGTTAAAAATATATTTTGATTATTGTTTTAAAAAGAAATTTTATTGGGTGAACAAAATAAGCGGTAGAGTGTAAAAATAGAGTAGATGCTTGCACCTTAGCAGCCAAAGTTAACATTGTAAATAGGAACAATGTAACCTCGATATTTGTCCTTGTCTACTCCAGTTTCGTGATTTGAAGAAAATGTTTTGCATTATATTTTGTGACATGTTTTTTTTATGGTTTGGCAAAAGCAAGTTTTTGAGAAAAGAATAAAAGTTTTACCACTTTTAGTTTTTGGAAGAAGAATGTAATAAAAAGAAAGAAGGCCAAACCATGTTTTAAAAATAGAGTAGTTAAGGATTAAGGCCTAGAAAGAAGGAGATAAAGTTAAAGCTATTAGGACCAACTGGGGATTGGTTGAGTTGGGTAATTCTCTGAGTGTCAATCTAATGTTGATTTCGGTGTTTGGCGTTGATATTTAGGGAGTTATTTTCTTGCTAATTTACAGTCAGGGATTAGATAATATTGAACTAGTAAGCCGTATGAGTCTAGGATTGTTGCTTGAAAGATAAGTATAGGCTAGTAATACACAGCATGGACTAGTAGTGACTACTAGGTAGTGAAGGGAAAGCAAGTTTATAGATCCTGTTGTGTGGACTCGTGATT
This sequence comes from Allium sativum, assembly GCA_030737875.1. Lineage (NCBI taxonomy): Eukaryota > Viridiplantae > Streptophyta > Magnoliopsida > Asparagales > Amaryllidaceae > Allium > Allium sativum. The sequence goes on along the minus strand of CM060920.1, from coordinate 323,106,227 downwards.
GTCGGAGGTAACAAAGTCCTAAGATTCTTGGCCCATAGTTGTAGCTGTGTAGGATACTGTTGAGAACAAAAGAGCATGTTTGAAATAATAAACTTAAGAAGAAGACTAGCCTAACTAAGAAGAAAACAACAGAATCAATCAAGCAACAAAATGAGATGGGAAAAGAAAATGAAAATATTAAGAAAAAGATGAAAATTTTCCAAGATAAGTTGAAAAACAAAAGAAAAGTTTTCTTATGTGATTGTGCTTGGACAGGAAAATAGGAAATCTTTATAGAATAGTTGTGTAAAATCCAAGTACAATTAGGAAAAAAACGAGGATATGAATTTTTCCGTTTTCGTACCATAAAGAAATCGAATTTGGAAAAGTAGATTTTTCTAAAGGGGAAAAAATTTTTAAGGACAAAAGCCCACTAAAATTTATCCATAAGGACAGCCGCCTAATATTTTATCCTAAAGGACAATACACTGGAAAAAAAAATCGGCCGCTTCTTTCTTCCTCACGTGCGCTCTATTTTCTCCCTTCGCAATCGATTCTCGTCCGCCCCATCTTCTTCCTCTGTCGCTCTTATCTCAAATCGTAAATCAAAAATCCCGAAAAACAGAAGAACATCAGATTCGAAATTGCAATCGAACCCAAAAATTCGAATTCATAAATTGCTCGAAACAGAAACCCTAGAAAACCAAAAAGGCCTTCGAACAACAAAAATCCATTGGAAATCGCAAGCGAATTGAATAAAAATATTTTTCAGACGATGGAAAACACAAATGAAGAAGTCGATATTGTTGAAACATTTTTTTCGTGATTGGAAATGTTTTTTTTCGTTAATAATTTAGCAGTTCGTAGGTATCATTTTTGTATTTTTTTTAGGTATCATTTTTCCTGTTTTTAACTTTAAAACATAGCAGCAGTTTTTAGTTATCATTTTTCTATTTTTTTAGTTATCATTTTTCCTGTTTTAACTTTGAAAACATAGCAGCAGTTTTTAGTTATCATTTTTCTATTTTTCTGGTTATCATTTTTAGTGTAACTTCTGTGTTATGTTTATATGCATCTTTTTTTTACCTACAATATTAAAAAACTGATATCCATGAACTGTTTTTAGTTATCATTTTTCCTGTTTTAACTTTAAAAACATAGCAGCAGTTTTTAGTTATTATTTTTCTATTTTTCTGGTTATCATTTTTAGTGTAACTTCTGTGTTATGTTTATATGCATCTTTTTTTTACCTACAATATTAAAAAACTGATATCCATGAACTGTTTTTAGTTATCATTTTTCCTGTTTTAACTTTAAAAACATAGCAGCAGTTTTTAGTTATTATTTTTCTATTTTTCTGGTTATCATTTTTAGTGTAACTTCTGTGTTATGTTTATATGCATCTTTTTTTTACCTACAATATTAAAAAACTGATATCCATGAACTGTGAATATGAGAAAAACTTTAGCTTAGCCCTACCAACTTATAAAACTGATAACAGAATAAAAAATCACATGAAAAAACAATTAACATAGTTAAAATAGTAAAACTGATACGTAAGAAAATAGGAAACTTATACCTAAAACCTGATTCAATGTTTTGAAGTAAAAGTAATGGAAAAAATGTTTACTTCAAAGTTTGATTGAATAAAATGAAATTAGTTCGACTTAGTTACAAAGTTAATGCAACAGTACAACTGCAAAATTAACACAACAACAAAATCACATGAAAAAAACACATAACACAGTTAAAACATGAAAACTGATAATTAAAAAAATAGAAAACTGATACCTACAAACTGCATCAATGTTGTAAAGAAAAACTAATGAAAAAAATGTTTACATCACAGTTTGATTATATAAAATTAAATAAATTCGACTGAGTTAAAAAGTTGATGCAACAATATAACTTCAAAATTAACACAGTAATAAAATCACATGAAAACAACATATAACATAGCTAAAACAGTAAAAATGATACCTAAAATATTAGAAAAATGATACCTAAATACTGATGCAATGCTTTGAAGATAAAAAAATGAAAAAAAAATTATATCACAGTTTGATTGATTAAATTGAAATAAGTTTGACTTAGTTTCAAAGCTGATACAACAATATAACTTCAAAATTAACACAGCAACCAAAATCTCATGAAAAAAACATATAACACAGTTAAAACATGAAAAATGATAACTAGAAAAATAGAAAAATGATACCTAAAAACTGCTGCTATTTATTACAGTTAAAATAGGAAAAATGATAACTAGAAAAATAGAAAAATGATAACTAAAAACTGCTGCTATGTTTTAAAATTAAAAACAGAAAAAATGATAACTACAAAAATGATAATTACGAACTGCTGTACTGGTAAAATGAAAAAAAAAACATTTCCAATCTAAAAAAATTGATTCAACAATTTCGACTTCTTCAATTGTGGTTTCCATCGTTTGAAAAATATTTTTATTCAATTCACTTGTGATTTCCACCGGATTTTGTTGATCGACATTTTATTTTTTATTTTTTAGGGTTTCGAATGATTTTCTTCTCGATTTTGATTTCGTAATGTTTTCCTTATATTTCGAATTTCAATTTTATTATTTTCTGAAATTCGTAATATCGCGTTTTCTGATTCTGCGATTTCGTGATTTAAGATGAAAAAGAGAACGACGTGAGAGAAGAAGAAGTTGAAAGTAGCGGCCGACGTGAGAGAGGGAGAAGATAAAAATAGCGGCCAGAATTATTTTTGAATGTATTGTCCTTCTGAGTAAAATTTTAGTGGGCTGTCCTTATGGATAAAAAGGCCTTCAGTTTTGTCCTTGTAAATATTTTCCTGTTTTCTAAATTCGAATTTAATGATGGTTGGTAGGATTTTGGATGCGACAATTGGATGAACTATGCTCTTACTCTGTAAGAGTATAGGAAAATTTGGATGAAAAACATTTTGATTTTTCAAAAATATTGCATTTATATAGAACTGCAAGTATATTTAGGATAGGAGCATCAAGTTTTGAAAAAAAAAAGTTTTTTAAGTTTGCATGCATATAGGTGGATCCAAATTAGGCATACATGATTTTCTATGATGTAATTCACTTTGCACATGTGCACAATGTTGCAACAATTGGATGAACACTAATTGGATGTTGCGAGGGATTATCTATTTTACTTTATCGAATTTCGGGGACGAAATTCCGTAAGGGTGGGAGAATGTAACACCCAGCATTTTTAAAATAATTAAAAATGTATATATATATATATATGCATAGATAGGTAAATATGGTGATGAACAATGGAAATTAATTAATACATGAAAGAAAAAGGAAAGATTAATTCAATACCAGTGTGTGAAATGGAAAAGACAATAAAATAAGGATACTTAATTTAAATATTAGGAATTAAGTAAAACGGACATCATCATTGCCTTCGTCTCGGAATTCTGCATGGAATAGAGTCCAAGTTTTCGAAAATCAGATTCTGTATGAAGGAGTTATGAACTTCCAAAGTTTCAAGTTCAAACAGAAAAAAAGAAAACATACGTACCCGGGTCGACCATGAGGTCGACCTCCCAGGGTGAGGTCGACCATGGTGTCGACCTACCCCTTGGGGAGGTCGGCCTATCTCGACCTGGGACGAGAATTTCGGTCTAGAAGCGGGCCGAGTTCATTTTTGAGCACCTGGACGCGATTTCTGGTCACATACGTTGATCTAAACCTATATAAACAACCCCTAGGCCTCATATTTTCTCCGCACAACTCTCTAATGCTTCTATGCTACTCCTTTCTTCTTCTTCTCCCTTAGATCTTAGATTTGTCTTCTCTCCACTCTCTCTATAAATCTACTCCTAAATTAAAAATAATTAGATTTAAGAACTCAACTACCACGAATAAAACAAAGGAGAGATTCAGATCTAAAGTACTGCGCAAGAACAAAAAAAAAAGATTCAGATCTGTAATTCAAGCTATGCAACAAAAAAGGGGAAATCAATCAAAGATTAATCTAATCCATGAATTGAAGAAGAAAATCAAAGATCTACGAATTGGAGCGCAAAAAACACTATGAGTTGGATTACAATACACTTCATGCATAATAGTATTATTATCATTCGTCATTCCTCTCTTAAAATTCATGTTGCAATTTAAAATAATCTTCGTATGCTTAATCTATTCCTCTTCCCTATTCTTCCTTTTTATTTTTGAAACTTTGGCTACCTTCGAGCCAAGGTCGACAGCGTGTAAATTATAGTTAATTGAGAAGATCTGGAGATTTAATCAATGAATTAGGAAATTTGGGTAAAAAGATTATTTCACGAATGATTGTATAAGCAAAGTAGAAATGGGTTAAGTAGCACTTGACATATGAATAAACTTAACCAACATATGAGGAATGATAGTAACCTGTTAGGAACACATGTATGGAAAAAATTGAAATAGTAGGTATAGCCTATTAATGGGATTATAAGCATGAACATAAATTGGGGTTTTTGGGTAAAGCTTGAATTTGAGACTTGGAAATTTGATATGCTGTTAAGATCCTAGAAACATAATTAAAAATGGAATATGTTGGACAACCATGTTTTTATGTAATTATGGAATTCGACACATGACATGAAATTGACACTATTGGCATAACTTGAGCACGAACATGATTTGGAATTGATAATTGACATATGACATATAGAATAAACAAGAACATGCTTGTGAATTGATAATTGACATATGACATCTAGAATGGATATGAACTAAACATGAAACATGGCTAACTCGAGGTTAGAATGAGTTTGCGGTGTAATCCTCCCCGGAACCGCCCGGCACATCCAGTGACCGCAAACAATAGGTTCTAATGTGAGAAGTTAGTCATAACGTGCTTGAAACCCGAGGCTAGATTGAGTTGTGGTGTAATCCTACCCAGTACCAACCGGCATAGCCAGTGACTGCAACAATAGGTCTAATGTGAGAGGTTGGGTAATTAATACTAATGACACATGCTAGTATGGTAAGGTTAAGTCAACACGAACTAATAGATAACACTTAACCAATTTGACATGATATATGGGTGGTTTAAGTCAACGTGAACCGCTAGATAACACTTAACCAATTTGACATGATATATGGGTGGGTTAAGTCAACATGAACTGCTACATAACACTTAACCTATTTGACTCGATATATTGGTGGGTTAAGTCAGCGTGAACTTCTGGATATCACTCAACCAATTTGACATGATATATAGGTGGCTTAAGTCAACGTGAACTAATAGATAACACTTAACCAATTTGACATTACGCGTGGGTTGAATTGAATACATGATTGGGGGTTAAGTCAACTTGGACACATGGGCAAACTTAACAAATATAACAGTATCAAAGCAAGAAAAGTGGGGAATGATAAGATTAAATAATAAATAAACTTATCCTAGTGATAAGAAATGAATATGACTTAAGATGTAATACAAGACTCGAAGGGTGGGACGACTTATACCATGAAATAAGTTAATCTAAGCGGGGAATGTGGGAGAACACTTGTACGCTATCATTTGATAAAGAGAACTTAAGTCATGCTTGAATTCATAGGTAAACCTTAGTAAAAAGGAACTAAGTAACAAACCATAGTTAAAGAGAACTAAGTAACAGAAACTAATTATCAAACCTTGGTTAGGAGAACCAAGTAATAAACCTTAGTTAAGAGAACTAAGTAAATAACGAGAAAGAGAAATAAATAATAAACCTTAGTTAAGAGAACTAAGTAAATAACGAGAAAGAGAATTAAGTAGTAAACCTTAGTTAAGAGGACTAAGTTGTAAACCTTAGTCAAGAAAGCGAACGATTAAGAGAAATAAGTAGTAAACCTTAGTTAAGAGGACTAAGTAGTAAACCTTAGTTAAGAAAACGAACGATTCGGGAAACTAAGTAGTAAACTTTAGTTAAGAGAACTAAGTAGTAAACCTTAGTCAAGTAAACCAAGTAGAACACGAGGAGGAGCAAGCGTCCATCTGATCATGAAGAAGGCTTCAACGGTCTGGGTTACAAAGCGCGCGGCTTCGAGGGGACGTGAGGGGGCTCTTGGTATCCCTCTGTGAGGTTGCAGATGATACTCCTAGGCTCACAGAGGTTAAGGCGTTAGAAGAACCAAGAGTATGCCTTGGTTGAAATATAAGCAACCTAAAGACTAGGATGGACCAGCGTGAGGCGGCGATATCTTGTTTAGCCCTGTGATAGCACGTAGTCGTCTACCTACCATCTTGATTCAATCGAGTACGTGAAGCAAAAAGGTGGAGAACTCCAACAGACCATATACTTGCTATCTAGTTATGGGTGAGGTTTGGCCAATAGGATTGTGGGGCATAGGGGGCCTGCGTATAGTTCTCAGTCTTGATTTCCTTGGGTGCCTTTCATTAGTTGAGGGAGGGGTCAAGTGAGACCATAGCTACACACAGATAAAAACAGACCTTAGCATCTGCGTCGGAAGATAACTTAAAGCTCCCGACCGAGTTCCATGTTTCTTAATTAGCCCTGCCACGGGACTCGGGCTGCACATATAGAGGACATGTGCAACTAGACTTCGATAACGATTCACGACACATACGTGGGAAAAGTCTAGGAATATATATCGCTCTGGGTAGTGTGTCCTAGGATAGGGGCATCGTTCGATAGGTAGCATAATCCCTAGTTGGACCTAGGTCGTGTAAACCCTGAATCCGAGAAGCGTTCAATTGGTAGCATAAATACCAGTGGCTATGGGTAGCGTAATCCTTGGTTGAATCTAGAAAGTGCTCGATTGTAAACCTTAGATTAGATCTAAATGATACACGGAATCTATCAAGATCGAGAGTGGAAGTCAAAACGATTTCGAGAATGGCGCACTACACTAAAGTAGTATAGATTTACATGATAAAGCCCGTACGACATATGGCAAGGGACTGTATATATACATGGAAAGGATTATATGAGTTGGGGGTTTCTACATATACGTTGTATTAGGTTAACCTACTAGTGGGACATGAGTATAGCCTAGAGAGCTAATATCGCGAATAACCTAATAAGCAAGAAAATATAATTGTACGGTATATGTAGGATTACATAGAAGTTTATTCTAAGCCTAGTCACCAGAACTTATGTTCTGACCCCCTCCTCATTACATACTTCCAGGTTAGGTTCATGACAAAGATGGTATAGCTTTGGATACTGGTTAGACAGTATGATACATAAGGTAAAGCTATTTTTGAATATATTATATTTTAATTCCTTCCGTTGTGAGATGCTTTACGAGTTCTGACATGTTTCTTTATCTCTGACTTTTTCTGCAAGATACCAGAGCATCCAACTCGGGTCTCGATGGATAGAATTTGAAAATTTTGGTATGTCGGAATTCGGGTTGTCACATCTGGTATCAGAGCTTTGGTTTAGTGATCTTAGGGCGATAATGAGTGAACGTATTTGTATTTTTTTTAAATATATATGTTATATATATATATATAAACCTAGGTCCACATAGTAGCCCACTAGACATGAAAAGAGTTGGGATATCTAGTCTGTACTCTAAAGGAATGAACATAGGAATTTTGAGACCCCTAAGAGGATTGGTTGGAAAGTGTACAATATGACTTGATGTTAGAGAAAAAAATATCCCATAGGATGGAAACTGAAATGTTAGTATTTCAGAGTAGTGGGTTTAGAAGTGTAACCTTAGAAACTAGAAAAGGTTGAAAAATGAAAAATGGATTAGGAATATATATAGTCGAGAGAATTGAATTCGCGAAAGTGCCTAGGAAAGCCTAGTGAGTTAAAGACCTGCTTTGAGTCTAACCCAATGATAAGCTTTTAAGAACTTGAATCTGTAAAAGAGTTTGTGGTATTTTTACAAGATTTAATCTTAAAAGTATTTTGATAAATGCATGATGGGTTTTAGAGTAAAGTTGAGTATATTGTGTAAAACAATGATTTCTTGTTTTAAAAGAATTCTCTCATGAAAAGGTGCAAATTATAGAGCATGTATAGCTCGCTAGTTTTCATATATGAAAGAATTGAAAAGAATTTTTGAAATCTCTATTCTGTTAACAATAAATTTTGATTATTGTTTTAAAAAAAAATTGTTGGGTAAACAAAATAAGCAGTAGAGTGTAAAAATAGAGTAGATGCTTGCACCTTAGCAGCCAAATTCAACATTGTAAATAGGAACAATGTAACCTCGATAGTTGTCCTTGTCTACTCCAGTTTCGTGATTTGAAGAAAATGTTTTGCATTTTATTTTGTAACATGTTTTTTTTATGGTTTGGCAAAAGCAAGTTTTTTAGAAAATAATAAAAGTTTTACCACTTTTAGTTTTTGGAAGAAGAATGTAATAAAAAGAAAGAAGGCCAAACCATGTTTTAAAAATGGAGTAGTTAAGGATTAAGGCCTAGAAAAAACGAGATAAAGTTAAAGCTATTAGGACCAACTGGGATTGGTTGAGTTGAGTAATTCTCTGAGTGTCAATCTGATGTTGATTCGGTCTTTGGGGTTGATACTTACGGAGTTATTTTCTTGCCAATTTACAGTCAGTGATTAGATAATATCGAACTAGTAAGGCTTGAAAGAGAAGTATAGGCTAGTAATACACAGCATGGACTAGTAGTGACTACTAGGTAGTGAAGGGCAAGCAAGTGTATAGATCCTGTTGTGTGGACTCGCGATTGTTGGAGGTAACAAAGTCCTAAGATTCTTGGCCCATAGTTGTAGTTGTGTAGGATACTGTTGAGAACAAAAGAGCTTGTTTGAAATAATAAACTTAAGAAGAAGACTAGCCTAACTAACAAGAAAACAACAGAATCAATCAGGCAACAAAACGAAATGGGAAAAGAAAATGAAAATCTTAAGAAAAAGATGAGCAAAGATGAAAATTTTCCAAGATAAGTTGAAAAACAATAGAAAAGTTTTCTTATGTGATTGTGCTTGGACAGGAAAATAGGAAATCTTTATAGAATAGTTGTGTAACATCCAAGTACAATTAGGAAAAAAACGAGGATGTGAATTTTTCCGTTTTCGTAACATAAAGAAATTGAATTTGGAAAAGTAGATTTTTCTAAATTCGAATTTAATGATGGTTGGTAGGATTTTGGATGCGACAACTGGATGAACTATGCTCTTACTCTGTAAGAGTATAGGAAAATTTGAATGAAAACATTTTAATTTTTCAAAAATATTGCATTCATATAGAACTGCAAGTATATTTAGGATGAGAGCACCATGTTTTGAAAAAAACAGTTTTTAAAGTTTTCATGCATATAGGTGGATCCAAATTAGGCATATATGATTTTCTATGATGTAATTCACTTTGCACATGTGCACAATGTTGCAACAATTGGATGAACACTAATTGGATGTTGCGAGGGATTATCTATTTTACTCTTATCGAGTTTCGGGGACGAAATTCCCTAATTGTGGGACAATGTAACACCCAACATTTTTAATATAATTAAAAATGTATATATATGCATATATATATATATGCATAGATAGGTAAATATGGTGATGTACAATGGAAATTAATTAATACATGAAAGAAAAAGGAAAGATTAATTCAATACCAGTGTGTGTAATGGAAAAGACAATAAAATAAGGATACTTAATTTAAATATTAGGAATTAAGTAAAACGGACATCACCATTGCATTCGTCTCGGAATTCTACAAGGAATAGAATCCAAGTTTTCGAAAATCATATTCCATGTGAAGGAGTTATGACCTTCCGAAGTTTCAAGTTCAAACAGAAAAAAAAACGTACCCAGGTCGACCATGAGGTCGACCTCCCAGGGTGAGGTCGACCGTGAGGTCGACCTACCCCTTGGGGAGGTCGATCTATCTCGACCTGGAATGAGAATTTCGGTCCAGAAGCGGGCCGAGTTCATTTTTAAGCACCTAGACGCGATTTCTGGCCACATATGGTGATCTAAACCTATATAAACAACCCCTAGGCCTCATATTTTCTCCGCACAACTCTCTGATGCTTCTATGCTGCTCCTTTCTTCTTCTTCTCCCCCAGATCTTAGATCTATTTTCTCTCCACTCTCTCTATAAATCTATTCCTAAATTAAAAATAATTAGATTTAGGAACTCAACTAACACGAATAAAACAAAGGAGAGATTCAGTTCTAAAGTACTACGCAAGAACAAAAAAGAGATTCAGATCTGTAATTCAAGCTATGCAACAAAAAAGGGGAAATCAATCAAAGATTAATCTAATCCATGAATTGAAGAAGAAAATCAAAGATCTACGAATTGGAGCGCAAAAAACACTGTGAGTGGGATTACAATACACTTCATGCATAATAGTATTATTATCGTTCGTCATTCCTCTATTAAAATTTGTGTTGCAATTTAAAATAATATTCGTATGCTTAATCTATTCCTCTTCCCTATTCTTCCTTTTTATTTTTGAAACTTTGGCTACCTTCGAGCCAAGGTCGAAAGCGTGTAAATTATAGTTAATTGGGAAGATCTTGAGATTTAATCAATGAATTAGGAAATTTGGGTAAAATGATTATTTCACGAATGGTTGTATAAGCAAAGTAGAAATGGGTTAAGTAGCACTTGACTTATGAATAAACTTAACCAACATATGAGGAATGATAGTAACCTATTAGGAACACATGTATGGAAAAAATTGGAATAATAGGTATAGCCTATTAATGGGATTATAAGCATGAACATAAATTGGGGTTTTTGGGTAAAGCTTGAATTTGAGACTTGGAAATTGGATATGCCGTTAAGATCCTATAAACATAATTAAAAATGGAATATGTTGGACAACCATGTTTTTATGTAATTATGGAACTCGACATATGACATGAAATTGACACTATTGGCATAACTTGAACACGAACATGATTTGGAATTGATAATTGACATATGACATATAGAATAAACACGAACATGCTTGTGAATTGATAATTGACATATGACATCTAGAATGGACATGAACTAAACATGAAACATGGCTAACTCGAGGTTAGAATGAGCTTGCGGTGTAATCCTACCCGGAGCCGCCCGGCACATCCAGTGACCCCAAACAATAGGTTCTAATGTGATAAGTTAGTCATAACATGCTTGAAACCAGAGGTTAGATTGAGTTGTGGTGTAATCCTGCCCAGAACAGACCTGTGTTATATTGTATAACAAATCAAATCAAATAAACTCTATTATTTTTATTCAAGTCCTGTTCTACAACAATCCGCATAATTTACATTTATTTAATTAAAAGATTTATTTAAATACTGTATCGGATGTTCGGGTTAGAATCGAAATTTGTGATTTCTTGTAAACGGATGAATTTAGACTCGAGACCACTTCCATAAAGTTCAAAATGTTGTTTGTGACATTTAAAACTGTAAACATTGATATGTTTTGAGCTAGTGAAATTCAAGACTTCTGGTGGGGCTTAGGTTAGTAAACATAACCCATTAGCCCACTTCCACATTGCTCACTTAACCACTCCTCATTCATTCATTCCTAACACTTAAGCAAAAAAATATAAATAATAAATGAAAAGGGAAATTAATATTCCTAAGCTCCAAGCTCAGGGAACTTGAGTGATTAGCTTTGCAAATTCAAGGAGAATCTTGGTTAAGTTCATCTATTTTCCAACTTGTTCCCTCTTCAATTTCTAAGATTTTCCAAAATCTAATTCTTAGTAAATTTGTGTGTAGATTAAAGATTAGTGTTTTATATTGGAAGAGGAAGTGATTTTGCTTTGTTTTAGAATCTCTCCTTGCTTATTGTGTTCGAAGGTGAGTTCTTGGGAACTCACATCTATGTAATCAAGCTAATATGTTTGGCATGTGTGCCCTTAGCACTTTTATGTTGTGTGTGCATTTGATGAATTGGTTTGTTTAAGTGTGAACTTTCCAATATTTGGTTTTGAATTCATTCATATGAATTCTAGTGTAAATCTTTGTTGAGATTTGAGTTGTGAGTTCTTCGGAACTCATATCTACATATACAAGCTTTCATACTTGCATGTGCACTCTTAGAACCTTTGTATTGTGTATGCATTGTTTGAATTGGTTTGGTTTCAGGAATTTACTCATTTGGTGTTTTGAAATCAAATTCTCTGCAATCCCTTAAATAGGTGTATATGCATGTTGTTTTTGTGTATTAGAGAGTGTATGTGACCTATCTAAACATTTGGAATCATTACGAAAAATCGAGAGTTTCGGGACTCTCTGGCTGGAGAGTTCGATTCTTCATTTTCTGACTTTCTACAGGTCAGATATCTGAACTATAGGGTTAGATGTTTGATCCAGGGTCAATTTTGACCTTAGCATTAGGTTAGACGTCTGTAGCCTTGATCCAAATGTTTGAATTGGTCAGACGTTTGAAAATGAGGCTCAAATGTCTGATCTGAATCTCTTTTTTTTTTATCAGTAGCAGGTCAGATGTCTGACCCTAGGGTTCAGACATCTGAACCTGATTTCCAACAGTTAACCGGTGGAGACACGATCAATAGTTTCGGTTATTCGAGGCTTTTTCCCAGCCGATTTTGGGCTTGTTTGCTCTTTTCCTGTGTTTTCTCAGTTGTTATAATTCATGAATTTCAGTAGCTCAATTATATCTACTTTGATGATCATTTGATTGATTCGTTGCAAACCAAATCGTAATCGATATTTATGAGATTTAGTTTACGTCATTAAAACGTGAATTTTGGGATCGATTGTTATTATAATTGATATTTTTTGAGGTTTGTCACTTCAAATTATAAAGGGTTTTATATTATTAGTAGATACCAAATCTTTTACCAAAATGGTTTTTAACGCTACTTTCATCATACAAAGTTGTTTTATATATTGTTTTCCAATCTACTAGTACATACATTATAAGCCTTTTCCTTACTTGTATGAGAAATTCAATTAAACGCCTTAGTAAAACGAGTGGTATGAAACACCTACGTATGCTTCGACAGTTAATTCTTGAACTCGTTAGATTGAAAATTGTGACAATGATCGTCTTGTGTTTCTAGTGGAATATACAACTTATTCGTAAATATTCGAGTAGAGCTAGTGGTTATGGGACATGTAACTTAACACCTATATTTACTAGCCTTGAGTAATGTAAATTACTTTGGATCAATTGTGATTTTTTTGCGGATTTGTACATTTGATGGTCTTTTGATCGTTTTGGTCATTGGACTGTATTTGTCTTCGAACCATTCTGGTCAACGGACCGTATTGGTCTTTGGACCGTTTTGATCTAGGATCGTATTGGTATTCGGATCGTTTTGGTTTAGGACCATATGGGTATTTTGATAAGTGATGTGTTTCTTGTGAGTTTCTATATAATTTATAGTGAGATATTCTTTTATGGCTCAGAGACTTCTTGAGATATTATAAGGACATATTTTGGGACTTCACATTGATGCGTGAACATTGTGGTTATTACATATATGTCATTATTTGTTTATACTTCTTATTTTATCTCAGTTTATTGTGATAAGTACAGCTACACTAATCCATTTATTTTTTATTTTCTTATAAATAATACTTGGGTTAGACGTAGGTGTTGCGGGTGCTTTTACATGACTTGTAACGAGGACCATCTCCTGACTTTTGGCTAAATACGTTAGCATTGTAGTTTTTGGTTATATGTATTTGAGACAGAGAATCCTTTGTATACATATTATTTTGTGTTGCCTTAGTGCCTATTCTTTTGTGGTACAGTGGATCGAGTATGACCTCTATCTTTATGTACACTCTCACGTGATATATTCATATCTATTTTGCCTTCGTGATGTGAATATTTGTGTCTGACTCTGATTATATTGTTATGTTATTTTATATTGATTCCAAATTATATATACCCATTGTGTAGTTGTTTTGAGTTTGAATCAGATGCGTCACATTTCCTCTTGAAAGAAAAAAGTAAGACCAAATTATCCGACACATTTATCACTCGTTCAAAGCTATTATACAGAGGATCGCTCCTCAATAGCCTTATTCTTTGGGTTAGTTGACAACGTTACTTTGTAATGTCCTTGGACAATGTGAGTATAGAGATGGGGAGTCACAGCTTGGTATCAGAGCCAAGTTCGGACCAATATAAGATGTTATGATGAGGATCATTATCCTAAGTCTCTCTTAGGAAATCGTGTATTAGGATTTAGATTGAGTCTTGAGTGTCATTCTATCCTATCTTGAGTGTGATTCCTTGTTTACAGAATCAAATTTATTTGAATTCTTTTAAGAATAATGTTTTCTTTCTTTCTAAAGGCAGGGTAATGTCTAGACATACCCCCAAAAATGCTAGTCAATTAGTGCCTCTCCTATGGGTGGAGTACTCATGATAGCTCGAAAACTTCTTGATTTAGTGACAAATTCCCAGGCAGTAGGAAGCCTAACTGTGCTTACACATCCCAAATCTGGGTTTGCTAATTTTTCGATTTTGCTAAACTAGGTGAGAAGTCCTTCATGGGTTCTGAAGGCGTTATTAAGGTCTAAGCTTGGATCAGATCATGCGACCGCATTTTTCCCGCATGAATCTTATGGACTTACATCGAATCCTGTTGGCTTCTAGTATGCTCCAAGATCTGGCACTTGATTGGTATGAGCTTAAAACCTCTTAAATTTGTTCATTTTCCTTTTTTTCTCTTTATTCATTTTCTCATTTTCTTTTGTATGTTCTTGCTCAAAATAATAAATTTGAGATTATGAGGTTCTTGCTAACCTATTCCTAATTTTAAATATACTAAAAAATGAAAAAATGTTTTGTCTATTCGATCTAGAGGCGAACCTAATTTGGAAGCAATTCCGAGAGAGGTTTAAAGCGAAGTTTGTGCCTGAGGGCAAGAGAGTAGCGTTAGCCCGACGCTTTGTAGACCTTGTTCGAGGTAAATCTTCTATGGCAAAGTATGCCACATCTTTCGACCCTCTCTCTTAATATGGGCTTGAATATATTAATACCACAAAAAAAGAAGAATCAAAGATTTGTTTTTGAACCCAATAAAGATCTCAAGAAGCCCTTATTTCTTATGTTAGCTGATCCTTTTGATGAACTTGTGGAATATCGCACTTCATCTTGACGAAGCCGATAAGGAGATCGATGTTGAGGTTGAGGATTCTGAGAAGAACTTCATAAGAAAAGGAATTCAGGTGGCAAGTAAATCTCATTCTAATAAGAAAGGGAAGCAAGAGGCTTCCTAAGCTGAAACTTCAAACTTTGGTAAAGGGGAATCTTTCAGATGCGGATCAAAAGACCATTACATTAACAGGTGTCCTAAACCCAGCACTTGTCACTATTGCAAGGCTTCGGGTCATATAATGTCTTCGAGCCCCAAACTTCAAAACATGGAGGAAAAGCTAAATGTTGTGCAAGCCAGTAGCAATACTTTTTCCGATTAAGGGTAATTTTCATTGTATCCGTGATGGAATTATTGAATTTCCTAGACATCTAATATAAGTTCTTTTTGACTCGGGCATGTCCCATTCATTTATATCACAAGAACTAATTAATGCTTATTCTATGGATATTTTGTGGTCAATGACTTCACTAAGGATTACGTATCCGGTCAGTGGATCCATAACACTTAGTTTATTGTGCGATTATTCTTTCCAAGTTGAATTTGAATATTTAACTAGTTTATGTAGAAAACATATGAGAGTAGGTCTATAATTTATAAACTTATTGAACGTTAAACGAATTAATTAAATTTAATTAAAAAAGGCTCCACTACACCATAGATTGCCTACTGCAACACCAGAGAAGTGATGCAAGAAGTGCCAAAAATGTTGCTATAGGCAAAAACTGATCTGTGGCAACACTTTCTCAGTGTTGCATTTTACATCGTAGAGTCAAAGGCAACGACTTTGTGACCCTATGACAACACCAGTATAGCTGTTGCCACATGTACTAAAAAGTAGCCCCACAATCTGATCCCCAACATGTAGGGCCCACATTGTGTGAACCACTAAAATCTTTAGCCCATCTTTACGTAATCCTATCGTAGGGCCCATATTCATTGATTTATGGTAACACTTTTACCATCCAATGACAACACTTTGCTAGTTTATCACAACATTTACCATCACATAATGCAACATTTACTATCACAAACTGTAACATTTTGTTGAATATAACTATATTTATTGAATAATGTACTACTGGCGAAATTGGATATTCAAACACAGTATTTTATTCAAATAAATATTTTATTTCAACATTTCAAATAGTACAAATTTACTGACTCCACTATTGCACATTCACTGGTATATTACATAGTCATTCAAATTTACATACATTCCTCACTATGTTGTCACTCGATTCACTCATATACAGACTCATTGGCACTCTCTGATACACACAATCGTCAACTGCTTCCATATTTGTCTGTCCGGCCATCTGCACACCTATCGATTATAGAAACACACACAAGTTAAGTGGATGAGCATACATATACATATATATATGTGTGTGTGTGTATACATATATACATGTGTGTATACATATATACATATATGTCTTTAAAAATCAAGAACTTCTTAGCATGACTCCTAATTTGGACTGCTGTTTTTGTACCTACAAACTCTGTATTACCAAAATAAACAAATGAAAGCCAAGTCATGATTTTAGCAAACACAGAAATATGGTATCAAGTATGAGAAATTAAACCTTCTATCTGGCGCCATGCGCGACCATAGCGTCGAAGAGCTTTAGTGAATTTCTTATGTTCGTGTAACTACCCGGATTTTTGCCCGACCTTAATCGATCGCTAAATCGACCAAAATCGTTCAAACCCCACATATCTTAACTTTGGGAATACAACACATTAAAACAAATAACAGCAGACTTTTATAAACATCATAGTAATGTTACATCAGAGTACAGAATATCAGAGTACATCGATAAATAAAATACATCGGAAGACTTATTACAATAAATATAATACACTGCAGCGGAAACATAAATATACAGCGGAAGGCTATCATGCTCTGGACACAGCTTTAAGCTTTGATCCAGGATCATGCTAAAAGAATAGATATCTGTAAAAAGCTACTCGACTGCCGGTGTGGAAAAGAGGACACCCGAGTTTGCAAGTGAAACAAACTACAGGTCATTCATGGGACTGGTATGAGAAATCTTAACTTAACTAATCTAAATAAAAAGCTAATCACAGGACCACGCCGCTAACGCGGAACGGGTTTACTCCATCGGATTGCCAATGCATGAAATAAAGCAAATCGTTAAACAACGTAATGCTTTTTAGAAAAAATGAAACCATTATAAGACTCAAGTCCCATCACACAATGCAACGCAAACCGGAGGATAGAATTTTACCTTTTAATGGTCAAAAATGCTTGATACGATAAAACGGATTTAATATTAGTGAGTATATGTTTTTGTTAAAACAATTTCAATCATAATATATCAATCGTAAACGGCATGGGTACCATATATCATGTCGCCATACTAGTCGTATTGGAAGTTGGTTTTCCATCATGAAATCGAGGCTAGGGATCGTCCTCTCCGATTCAAGACACTCTAGCAAATTCCTCAGGATTCGGACGCTGGCAAACCCTTGGATTTTCAGGGTCGGTCCCCGCCTATCGGCAGTGGATTGGTTATGCCAGAACACACGCTTCCCGGTCCCTTTGGACCTTCATATGACCACTAACAGCCTATAAATCTGAGGCGCCTCAAAATCCATCATCTACATAAGTAAAATGTCAGCCAGTTTAAGCACTGACACTACTCCTAGCTAGAAAGAAACGTGTGCACTCCCTGCAGTCCTAATCCCGTTTTTGACTCATACTGGGGTGTGAGGCTCGCGAAGTCACGTTATACACAAAGCTACGCCTAAACAGGCTATGCTTTGATCATCCCACAAGGGCTGCTTTTCAACAAAGCCTTGATCATTTCCATCTTGGCATGCCATATTGACAATTCATGCCATGCGATCAATCCCTATTAATATATACCAAGGTGTTAAGCAGAGAATAAATTCTCCACCACCAAACAGGTATACATTAAGAAAAATTAACTAAATCCATATGGGATGAAATCCAATGTCAGACACGCATCCATTTACAAGTCCGTTCTGGGTCTAAACGAAACCGGAGGCACCTTATACCTCGCATATCCGAACAATCAACAATACGTCCGGACGGCTACCACTAACTCCCCTTCAAGGTAGCTACTCCAATCATGGGCCTCAGTAGCAACACATCCATTCGATGTGAAGATCGTCGGTCTTCAATCACCGTCTTCAACTCTTCGACTTAGAACGTCGTATAATCATTTGAAATGAGATTGAACTCGGACCTTTCAAATGATTTTCGCATATATATATATATATATATAGAGAGAGAGAGAGAGAGAGAGTTTAAAACCATTTCATATCATTAATAGTATTTAATAACGATTTATCGCTATTCTTGTTTATATAAAAATAGCTTAATAAAGTAAACGATACTTCAGGTCAAAGGGCGGCCCTGGCGTTGTTTTTACCACAATTTGAGTTATACTTATCTTGAAATCTAACCGTTGGATTTTGACAAAATTTATATCGTTGGAAATATTTTCCCAGAGCGGTTCTAACGTTTCCAGTTTTGGGAAAATCCGACGGTTGGATCTTCCGGTATAATCGTTTCAAGTAACGATTGCCAAAACGCGAACTGTCGCACGCTTTGTTTAATATTAATTTATATATATATATATATATATATATATATATATAAATTATCCGGCGATTCCAGTATTGTATGTATCACGCCAAACAAAAGAGTGAATTATTTGCATAACACATATATGTTTATAATGGCTACTAAAAATATGTTTTTATCTAATATTCAAATTCCATAGTGTATTGATTATAAAATTGTCCCTTTTTGTTCATACACAATTTTAATGTGTATACTCACTAAATGGTCTAACACCTTTTCTTTAACAAAAATGTTTATTTTTTTTTAAACTTCTTTATTTAGAAAGAAATGTAAATTTTGTCACAATTCTTCGTAATGACAAAAATATATGTTTTTGTCTCATTCTTACTATTTAGACAAAAGTGTTAGTTTTTTTCTAATGAACAAAAATGAATATTTTTGTCCAACCTATTTTAGTGAACAAAATTATTTATTCTTTTCTAATGAACAAAAATGAAAATTATGAAAATTTTTGTTCAATCTATTTTAATGAACAAAATTATTTATTCTTTTCTAATGAAGGACAATGAATATTTTTGTTCAATCTATTTTAATGAACAAAATTGTTTATTCTTTTCTAATGAACAAAAATGAATATTTTTGTTCAATCTATTTCTATGTACCAATTTTGCTAATTTCTTCTAATGAACAAAATGAATATTTTTGTTCAATCTATTTCTAATAAACAAAATGGTGAATCTCTTTCTATGTTTCTACTATTACATTAAAAATGTATTTTTAATGTAAAACACATTTCTTAATAAAATATAGTTCTTTTTCTAAGTCTCTAATACTAACATTAAAATGTGTTTTAAATGTAAATCATATTTCATAGTAAAATGTGATTCTTTTTCTATGTATTCTAATATTAACATTAAAAATGTATTTTCAATGTAAATCATATTTCATAATGAAATATGATTCTTTTCTACTCTTTTTACTACACTTAGAATGTAAACAAAAATATACCGTTTTGTTCTGTTCTTTATTTACACCTAAATTTTATACAAAGAATATAACCTCTTAATCTACTTTTTATTTACACCTACAATGTTAATAAAAATATAACTTCTTAATTTACTTTTAATTTTATGTTTTATTTGCATTAAGAAATGCAAATAAAAATATACCTTTTTTATTTTCATGTTTTATTTGCGTTGAGGAGCGCAAATAAAAATGTACTCTTTTATTTTTAGGTTTTATTTTCGTGGAGGAGCGCAAATAAAAATGTACTATTTTATTTCATGTTTTATTTTTATTTTTGTTTGCATTTAAAATTGCAAACAAAAAATGTAAATTTTCATTTTAAATGTTTTGTTTGCATCTAAAGTTGCAAACAAAAAAAAATGTAACTTTTATTTTAATGTTTTGTTTTTGTAACTAATTTGAAAATTAAAAAGTGTAATTCTTTCTTGTGCTCTATTTGCATCTAAAAATGCAAATAAAAAGTATAATTCATTTTCTACGTCCTATTTCCATTTACACTAAATAGTAAATAAAAATGTCCCTTTTTCCTGATATTATGTTTTATTTACACTAAATGTAAATAAAATATTCTTTTCCTTTATCTCGTGTTTTATCTACTTAAAAGTGAATAAATGTAATATTTTTCTATATCATGTTTATTTACACTACATGTAAATAAAGTTTTCTTTTTCTATATCATGTTTATTTACAAAGTGAACAAAAATGTGATTCTTATTCTATGTTTTGTTTGCATCTAGAAATGCAAACAAAAATATGTAATTCTTTCCTATGTTTTGTTTACATCTAAAAATGTAAACAAATATATAATTATCTTTCTTCTACACAACCTATTTACATAAAAATGTAAATGAATGTGTCATTTTCCTTTTGATGTCCTATTTACATAAAAAAAAATGTATCTTCATAATTTTGTTCTTTTCATTTACATAGAACATGTAAATAAAAGGTGTCATCTAATTTTATTCTTTTTATTTACAAAAGGAAAAATGTAAATAAAGGTGTTCACAATGTTGTTCTTTTATTTACATAAGAAAATGTAAATAAAATATCATCGCAAAATTTGTTCTTTTTATATGATCAAAATTTGTTATTTTTGTTCGCCAAATTTCTATAATAAATATTTTATTTACAACTAGATGTAAATAAAGAAATGTTCTTTTTCATCTAAAAAGGGATGTCAATAAAAATGTCATCAAATTTGTTCTTTTTTATTTACAAAGGAATGTAAATAAAAAGGTATCATCAAGTTTTGTTCTTTTTATTTTTATTTACAAGGAATGTAAATAAAAAAGGTGTCATTTTTATCTAACATATTTAATCCACATAAAAATGTAAATAAAGTTTTCCTTTCTCCTAACATGTTAAATTCACATAAAAATGTGAATAAAGTGTCTTTTTCCTAACATGTTAAATTCACATAAAAATGTGAATCTCAACAAATCACATAAACAAAATGAGATGATTTTGTTTTTAACTATTTCTAATTAACTCAAATATACATTTTGAATCCACAAACCTAATGAACCAAACGAATATATAAATCTCAATAAAATGAGATTTTTAACGCATGAACATTCACAGCAACAGATAAATACATAAACTAATTTACCACATCGCAGATATATATATATATATATATATATATATATATATATATATATATTATTTACATACATTCAATGATTCAATCAATCGAGGGAAATAATTAAATTATTTAATTATTAAAAATTAGAAATCTCACCATCTGTTCGTTCGGCTTCGCAAATTTGTCAACGTTTCAAACTGCTCGCAAATGTCCCCTTTTAGTCTAGGATTGTAGATCCTTGTCGCACGATCTCATTGAATCTGAAATTGTTAATTTTCGTTGTCGTACGCATTAGTTATGGCCTAAATTTAGATTGATAATAATTTTTAAAATTAAATTAATAAAATAATTAAAGGATAACCTTCTTCTTCCTCTATCAAGAACTCGGTCGTTAGTTTTGCCTTACTTTCAGAACTAGGTCTCGACTTCTCTTTCGATCCGCAGCACCAGAGGATGATCAGAAGGTGGTGCATCGAAGAGCTACCATGAATAGAAAATCTCTATAGGGTCTGATATGTGGAGGAGGAGGAGAATTTAGTGGAAGAAGGTAGATGTGTTCTCTACCATGGATAGAAGGTCGAGGCGGCGGCTACTGTTTGATTGTATTAGGGTTTTCAGAAAAACATATATCTTTATATACTTTTAATGTAAATTTTGCAAATAAGTCTATCTGTTGTATGTTACAATGGAAATAAATTATTGACTAAAGCTGAGGTGGCATCTTATTTCTCATTTGAATTTCAAAAGCAAATGGCGTAGAAAAATAAATGCGTCATAAATTGTTTAACGCTAATGGTTAGAATGCTTATGTGTGTTTTTTCTAAATTTCAAAACATAAAATATCCAATGTCATAGTTAAGGGAATATATTAAATTGGACTGCCAAGAATAAAAGAGAGAAAATGGTTAAAATAAGAGATTATTTATAGGTTGGAAATTTGGTTAAAATAGATTTGTATAAGGTGTATTTCTAATCGAAGAATTTCAACGGTCCAATAAACAAAGTATTCAAATCTTCATTTGTACATCTTTAATTAAATTTTAAAGATTAAATTATATTTGATTAAAGTTCATTAAATCAATTTATATAAATCAAATGAATAAATTAACTTTCCTTAGTGAGTAACAAATTTTCTCCTTTTGATTATTCAAATGTTTACCATAAATTATGACAAATTCACATGTGCAATTCAAAGTTAATTATTACACTAATTTGCAATGTTTGGTTTCAACTGTAATTAAATCTCATTAAGTATATATTTAATTCCACTAAATCGATTTAATTTAATTGTTTTCTTTTTATTCAACCAATCTTGAAGTTAAAGGTATAGTTAACATTTTTGTTCATATCCTACTACATTAGCAATTTTTGTTTATCATTTAATGTATAGTGATGAAATATTTAATTGCAATCAATATGTGTCATAACTTAAATTCGATTAAGTTGCATCTCATTCGATATTTACTTATTACTCCTTTAATTACTATTCTTAATTTCCATTAACTACACCATTCAATTATCTTTATTGCAATTTGTTTCAACTTTATTTCAATACATTAACCATGGGTTTTGCAATTTATGACTAGTTACAACTTCTAATTAAATATTATATGCTTATTGTTGTAAGCAAATAAATAAATGGATACACATGCAAGTTAATTATTCTAACTTAATAATTTTCAATTGGCACGTAAAATCTTACCATTTATTTACAATATTTGACTGAATTCCTATTATTTCAAATAAACAACCAAATCATGACTATCTTTGCAATAAATGCATATAATTATGCTTATAACTAATTGAAATTTCATTGCAAAATCAATTGGATCTATATTATTTCCATATTCCATAAATTAAGGTTACCAATATAAAATAAATCTCAAAATTATTTTATATTGTTAATTCAACATAAATTTCAAATTCCATTATAAATAGATTATCAAACATTGTCATTATCATATATATAGCCATTTAGAATCAATTCGCAATGTTTTATTTACGTTAAAAATGTAAATTCCAATGCCAACGCATTTTATTTCAAAAATGTTTATTTCTAATGTTGCATTAAGAAAATAACGATGAGGGGAAGGTATTGAAAACGAATGCAACTATTCATAAAGAATTTATCAATTGATGAACGTTACACTTTGAATAGGCAAGGAAAGTATTAAAGTGGACCTATCAACATATTATTTATAAATCTCATTAGCGACGTCTTAATTTTATTTAAAAACTTTTTATTATTATCATTATTATTTTTATATTATTATTATTATTTAATAATGGAATTTTTTTTTAATTCTGATGTATTTTATAATAAAATTTTCTGAAATAAATTTTTTAAATTGGTTCCAAAATTTCGGGTTATTACAGTTTGTCTTCTATCCACCTTTACTTTTGCTTAGTAATTGTGTATGGTTTTCTCACCTGATAAATTCAAAAAATATAATGCATATGTATAAAGTTTCGAAGATGTTCAGAACTTGGTAGAAAAAATGACAGACTTATGCATGACAAAACAACATAGAAGTAAGAGGTGATATTGTACTTGGGATGACTACAAGTCTCAATCCCAATGGGTGCAATCCTTACCAATTAACCAACTTTAGAATGTTGTGGACTGCAGAATTAACTCAGTTGTTTCAAGATATAATAATAAAATGAATAACAAAGAAAAAATGAGCGACAACCAAATGGTTTTGATATTTCTTATGTTTCCCAAAAATAATAGTCTTTAACTGATGACATGATAGAGAATTTGGGATGGCAAGAATGAATAGTAACGAATAGAAATCAAGTTACCTGCATGAATGCACCACCTTGAATACAAAATTACACGTCTGGGTTTGTTATGCCTAGGTATAGCCGGACGAATGACTCCCTGAAATTTTATAGTATATGTCAGACTAAAAATAAGAGATGAGAATGAACATTATACTAGTATTACCTCACAACGGTGGGAAAACCGACCGTTAAAGTAATCAATATGAAATACAAATTATTTACTAAAATATATTTTAAGTTAGACTTTAATGAAAAAAATATACTGTAATTTAAATAAAAATGAAAATAATTGAAAAGGTGAAAATCCAATTAAACTGAATTTTACATATAAACCCATTTAAAACTAAAAATATATTACCAATGTATTGATTTAAATTAGTCACAACTACATACATACATCTTTATTATATATCAAGTAGGATTAGTACTTAATATATCTGACATACACCTATGAAGAATATCATTTTTGGCCATCATAATTAGCAAAACTATTCACACAATATAGCAATGCACTGACAAAACAGGTTCAATTATAAACCATGAAACCTCTGTGGATAAAGCTAGCGTCCATCGCACCAAAAGTAAAAATTATAGGCTCCACTGCCTTGAGAGTGTCAGTAATGGTCCATACAGGGAAAGCAAAAAAATATTGTTCTTAACAGTCACTCCTCACTTGTCCTTGAATAACGCATTCTATCCACAAGCCAATGATTAACAGAAACATATCTTGAAAACAAAGAATAGGTTTGCAGAAGGCATTGTCCTTCCACAGAAAAAGTATTGTGTAAGTTAATCATCTTCGTTTATGCCTCAAAATGGTAAGCAAATGTTTTGTGACAAAAGTTATGAACAAATAAGAGACTATCTGGTTTCGTTCACGGCGAGATCATCTTGAGTAGGGATTTATAGATTATTATTTTTTGAAACTGGATTCTTATACTACACAAGTAAAAATACACACAAGTCCATATTTACACCATATATCCACAAATACAGCACGTCTTGCTCTCACATACCCTCAAAGCCTCAACGATACAACCCATTAGCAACCCATACAACCGACATTAAATAAAACCTAATTAGCAACTACCTGAAGAGGCGACACACTGAATAAGTGTAGTAGTCTTTTACCCAAGAATCCATGCGGCAGTTGAAACTGGCATGCAACTTCCAAACATGCTGAATCCAAAGTCTTTGCCAGTATTATCATGCAAATTACTCCACATCCAAACATTAGTTCACAAGTAATGATAATCTCAGGAATGAAACCATGATGTCTAACAGCTCTCCTTCCCATGTTAAATGTAATGCACATCCAAACAATTCATCAAAGCAAATATAAAACTGAGCTCGGCGGGAAAGAACAAGTGCATTAACCAACATTGAAACCCAGATTTTCAAACATTTAAACTCAAACTACCAGTATTCTCCCGTCTGTTGATCTGCACAGTGATCAACTTATTCAAAAGCAGGTTGTATCAACCTAACCAAATATATGTAGCGAGAAAAGTTGAACATTTATCTGCAAGGGACCAAACAATTTAGCATCATACCGATAAATCAAAGAATTGCGAGTACATTAGGAATGAGCCTATGGTCAGTTCAGCTCTTGGTTACAATGGCCTTATACTTCTCCGTATGCTCAAACAATTCAATAGATAAAATTCGATCATTACATTAATTATGATGATTAGTTGCAACTAACTTATTTTTTTGGATGAAAATGGATAATAAAACATATGAGTTCTTCTGTGCATGTTGAAACTGGAGGGTCATTCGGGAACTCAGCTACACATGCCATAATGTTTGCCAATGTACGCTCATTCCTTGATCCTTCAAATGGAGTATAACGGAGTATAATGTTCACAGGTTAGCAATTGAAATTGTAAATTAAAATGATCAATAGTGTTACCTATATACAACTAGCTTCTAGACATAACAAAAATAAAACTACAAACATATGTGAAGGCAAATAGACGACGTTCCAACCTATTTCCCAAGGAGTTTTAGGAAACAATAAATAATAAATAACCAAGGTATTAGACTGTTAGTAAGATGCCAGGGAGAAGAGAATCTTTTATTTTAATCTTTTCAAATATATACACGCAGTCATATTCATATATGAACAAACAGGCCAATAATATGATAGAAAGTTAGAAACCATGGACCATAGATGGAACTTGTAAATATAACAAAAACTAAGGATAAAGGCGTCACTCATCTTAAAACATGATTTTAATTCATGCTAACCAAACATAATTCCCATTTTATACGCAGTTTGGTTCACCTATATTAAAATTAGAAGTCCCTATGCTAGTGTAAATTTAAACCATTGAATTTCAATAAACAAAAATAACTAATACTATTTAGAAGAATATTTGATGACTGAGGTACTAACATCTTAACGCAACAAAAGAAATGCTCACAACTTATATTTCGGGAAGATCCAACATGCTATACATTTAGAATGTAAGTAGACATTATCAAACATAATTTTATAACAAGAAGTTCATGTGAAGTTCATCACAATCCAACAGACGAACATATATACTCCAAAAAAATCACCTGAAGGTTTCCACATTTTTTGTAATAGCTTGTAACTAGCAAGTATTTGCACATTTTTTGCCATGAAGATTTCCATTTTTATCATATTGTACGAAAATATAGTGATTATAAAGTTCATATTGTAAACTAAATAAACTCTCAACAGCGGTCCATTCATGATCAATCATTTCTAGTTGCAAACCTACACAACTTGACTTTCACTTTCCGAGTATTATTTCTAGTTAAACAGTTCAAAATTTCAATTGAAAGCTAATATGGTAATAACAATGTGAGACTGTGTTGTTTGAAAATGATGGACAGAGGATAAAACAAAGGACAAGCTAAAAAGAGAGGCCCGAAAATTATAAAGCAACATCTCGTTTTCACAGTCCATGATGGGATATAACATATAAGCAATTGCATATTCAAATAATTACAAGTGGAAAATTATGTTTCTCCCTATAGTGATCAAACAAGAATTATTATTATTTACTATTAAAAATATTTGTTAATTTACTGTCCTTACTTTTTTTAATAACAATTGCTGCACATTGGTTAAAAATAGGCTGCTATTTATAAACACGCAGAACAGAAACACATTGAAATCTTTGGTTACCTACTACATACATAGCTAAAGTCCTTGCTAAACAAGAAGGGCTAGAAGATGGCTATAGAGTTGTCGTCAACGATGGACGAACTGGATGTCAGTATTGTTTCCTATTTCTCTTGACTGCTCACATCATTTTTCAACTATTAAAATATTCATTATCTTCTTAGTTATAACTGCAAATGATTCATTTTCTATTCAGTTTTGTTAATTTCAGTTGTCTATATTTGTCTAATTTTTCATTGCCTGTGGTAGTAGATATGTTTGCTAATCTCAATGATTTTGCTCAGACTTTGCTTTTTGTATGAGCATGCATAAAACATTAAATAAATCATCAATGTGATTCCTGTTTGTTAGTAGATAAGTTGTGCTTTCGTAAGACATAGCGAAGCCTCCAGCGACAACACCAAAAAAATATTAGTTTTGAATTTTTAACAAAAATTCACCTGAATAACAAAAGACTATCGAAGCTCAACATCGTGCATTCCACTAATATTCGCAGGCAAAATCCCAACACCACAATAGTTCAGATCATTAGACAAAACCTATTCAAAATAAAATAGTACAGATAAAGAGTGATTTGGGTTAAAATCCATTTCATGTATTTTCTATAAAAGGAGATTTTGTCTAGAACTGAGATTTGAAATGATTTGCTAGTTAGAGAAGTACTAATAACTGTGACTTTCATTCCAAATGCCTTCCCAAAATTAATTACAACACTCTCAAAATTTTGAAAATAAACTGTGCATATGGCTATGTACAAACCTAAGAGCAAAGATTCTCTGTTTTGTCCATACGAAGCCCTATTTTCTCCCCATGGTTAAGCATTTGGAAAGTGAGATCAATAATAACGGTGGAAAAGTGAGTAAAATTTAATTAAGAAATTCACATAGTTAAAAACAATAAAAAGGCAAGTTTGCAAATTGTAATTCATAATCCTTACTCATATTTCACATGTACAAAATCACACTGTTAACTGCGTTGCACTTCTCAATCAAATTTGCATTCAATAACAAACCCAAATTGGTATTCAATATTGAAAACACACCTAACAACAGAAGTAGAATCGAACTTTTTAGTCATTGACAAAATGTGTTTCGAATTCTATAAATTGCCATCCAAATCTTTTTGGAAACCTCAAAGGCTAACATTAGTAGCTAACACATATTAGACGATATAAATCAAATTTTTACAGTCATAAGGATTAAGAACTCTTAACTGTCAGAGTTGATCAATTTATACTTTTTTATTGCATAAATTGGATCTAATCATGTAAGATTCTCAGCACGTGAAGAAATAATAGGTAAAAGAGAAGAATCGAATTGATAAGGAGCCAAAATACGCTTACATTAGTGAATCCCAAGCGGTTCTTTAGCAGTCAAGCCCTAAATTTCCGGCAGTGGTAGCAGCGACAACGATCAGCGAAATTGTGGTTGATGCGATTGAACCTGGAGTGTCGAATGTTGCTCCTTCATCGATAAAGGAGATCGATTTGGAGGCTGAGCGGCCTAGGTTGAAAGGATTTGAGATTGACAATGCAGATTTAGGGATCTAGGGCATAAGTTAGGCAGAAACGAGGAAAGATTGTGAAATTTTATGAAAGAGCTGGAAGATTTCAACGGGAAGACGGAGAGCAAGAGAAATGCGGTAAAACACGGAAGCCTGTTTTTTGGCTTCAGAGAAATCCATTTTGGGCAACTGACAGTAAGCAAACCTCTCTAACGATCGGTTTGATAAGATACGAAAACATTGAAGTAATTGAAAAATTTTAATATTGTTTTTGTACCGAAAAGTGACATAAGTTATATCAAAGCTTATTTCATACATAATAGATCTTGAACTTTTCATTATAATGCACTACAGACATTTTCAAAGCACCCATCTCTAGAAATAGCTCCTAAGAACACAACAGAAAAGAAAACATAAACAACCAATAATCCAATAAAAACATCATAAAAGAAACTAAATACCAAAGTACATATTCCTTCTTCAAATAGTTTAAGAGGTTAGCCCTCGCCAACATGTCTAGATATACCGTTATCTCATCGAGGAGAAGAACCTGAAATAACATGACTAGACTGTATACCTATTTTTAAGGTGAATATTGTACATTAAATGCAGAATGCACAAGCCTAGAATGGTTTAAGTAGACCCATGCATATTTGCACGCGCCTTCTCTGACCATTTGATACCCTATGCATTCTCCATGATAGATCTATCTCCATGGCCTGTAATTAGTTTATGTTTAGAATGTTCAACACAAACGATATTCTGCGGAAGATACCTTATATATTCAACATAAGTCGTTTATAAGGTCAACATATAATTAAACTTCATCGTTGTCAGAGATAATGGTTGATGTGAATGGTAATAAATTTGTTCAAAAACATGACATAAAAATCAAAGAACACTCATTTTTTCTCAAACAACTTTCTTACTTGTGCTGATGATCAGATCTTTTTTTAATACGTTGAAGAACCAATCCTTCTTCTTGTATTTGAATAGCAAGTTCTCTAATAGGTGCGAACATAAGTACGATAGGACCCTCATCATAAGTTGTATGCATCAAAAATTAAATTTGCAAGTTTACTCAACCCAAGTTTTTATTTAATCACACATGCACACACTTATGATAATTACAAATTACCATACAAACAAGTGTGCTAAGTGATTAAGCATTTACTTCTATAACTGTTTTCTAACTGTTAAACATTAAGCATTTCTTATGCTTACTGGAGTTCTAAGTGCTTATGTTATATAATGAAAACACCCATTAAACTTAAATTTCATATTGTAAACATACACTTAAAGCTAGCCACTAAGAGGATTTCACTCTGATTTCTTATTCAAGACAAATACAGCCTAAATCTATCTTTGGTTAAGTAAATAAAGAGCGTAAATCAAGAATTACTACAGACTAACCTAACCGTGGTTGAGCATTAACATGCACCAAAGCAGAAAGGAGATATGCTAAAGTTTTCCCAGAACCAGTCTCAGTAATACCAATCAAATCCCTGCCCTTAAGCGCCATGGGCTAATCTGTAAAACATTGCATAGTTTAGTGGTTGTCTGTAAAACAAATTGCATAGTTCAGAAATACGTATCTTCTTACTTCAATGCTCTGATAACTTATGAGCCACGAGTCGTGGAACCATCCGCTTGAATTCTAACAGAACCATCAATTTTGATTCATCCAAATGGGCAAACACGAAGCTTACCATTTATTTATTATGAGCTACAAGCCTTATATAATATATATATATACATACAATGCCATGTCTACAGAAATCTTAACGGAATTATGGTCTTCGAAACCCAATTCTTCACGAAGGTTATAAAAAAATCTGAATCGTCTCTTCTGTCGGCACATTGTACTTCAATTAATCGTCGCTTCGAGCGCGAGACAAATCCAACCAAGAATTAGAATGGAACAGTACAGTTTTATTGCAAATTATATGACTAGCATAATATAAGAAAAATAAATGAGAAGAGAACGGTTAACAAAGCATCCTAGATGAAATGCATCATATAATTGAGCATGTAATTACTGTTTAATAGTGTTATCCAAAAGTTTCGAACTCCATTAGATCATTTGAATACCACGATATCATTTTCTGGAAATTATATACATTTGACTACCTCAATACATAAAAATATTCCCCTCGGTTAACTCAGAATCAAAACAAGGTGTTTTTTTTATATATAAAAAATGATTTCGTAGTTCAAAAAAGTGAACGAACTATTTTAAATTTGAAGTAGAAAAGAGCGAATAACAACAATATAAACAAACTTGCAAAATTGAAATACTTATGATGTATTTTATTATTCAAAATTCTACGAAGTACAAACAGATTATTGTGAAACATACTATCATAAAATAATCATGATATCCAATATAAATCAAATCTAATTAGATTGGAATCGATGACAAGACTTGAGCTGATTTCTGAGTTCGAACAGGGACAGACAGTGAGGAAATCAAGCAAACCCAATTTCTGGGTTCGAGTGAGTTCGAACGAAGAGAGGAAACTGTCGATTTTTGGGTTCGAACCGCACAGCAGAGACGCAACAGATCTCTACATTGGTTTGGGAAATTTGGATTGATGGTGTAATTTAGATTTTGAATTGAAATCGCAGTTAGGGATCGGATTTGGAAATTTGGAGGTGAAAACAAAATGAAAATGGTAGCAGGTGAATGAAAATAAATGTGGAAAATAAAAATAACTGTGGTGTAGACTGATGGCTATGATTTTGCTTTAAATGACGGTGTGGATCGTTGAGGTGTCATTTATTTTAATTTAAATATATTTATAGCTACTGCAACGTTGTGTTGATATATATTCTAACACCATGAAGCATGTGTTGTAATAGACAAAAAAAAGCATAACTATCGTTACATTATAGCTAGCAACACCTTGTATTTTCGTTACAGTAGGCCATCTATGGTGTACTGCTCGTCACATAGCGACAGTTTGTAGTTTTGCGAATTAAAATTCAAGTGCACATATAGGATCCAATTTAAGATGGAATTCTTTGAAACAAGAATCATCCAGATCTATTGGATTACAGGTTTCTAATGGAAGAAAAAGATTTAAATTTCATCTTATGAGTTTTGAGATATGACTAAACCAAATTTTCAAAAAAAACGTAGTATGGTAATTCATAATTTAAAATTAAAATAAATAATGTAATGAAATTTTAGAATAAATTGGTTGCTTGTATATGTTCATGAGTTTTATTGGAATATTATACGTGTATAGACTTAAATTATATGATAATTAATAACTTAGAAGTTAAAATTTAAGGAAGGATTCATAAGTGATATTAGTATAAGAATGATACTCCAAATATGAAACAAAGGTGAATTTCCCGATTTAATCTATTTTATATAGATTTTTGTTGATGCTTGGTTGTTACTTTTAGCTAGGTTATTCCTTAAATAATTATGGGAAGCAATTTCTTTAAGGAGGGGAGTTTGTAACAACCCTCATAATTTACGATTATTTAAATAAGAGATTTATTTAAATATCATATCCGGTGTTCGGTTTAGTACCCATAATTTGTGATTTTTTGTAAAACGGATGAATTTGGACCCGAGACCATGAATTTGGACTCGAGATCACTTCCATAGAGTTCAAAATGCCATTTACGATATTTAAAACTGTAAACATCGATATGTTTCGAGTTAGTGAAATTTGGGACTTTGGGTGGGGCTTTGGTTATTAAATGTAACCCATTAGTCCACTTCCTCATATCTCACTTAACCATTCCTTATTCATTTGTTCCTAACACTTAAACAAAAAACTGAAATGGGGAAGGGAAATTAATATTCCTAAGTGCCAATCTTAGGGAATTTGAGTGGTTGGCTTTGCAAATTCAAGGAGAAGCTTGGGTAAGTTCATCTCCATCTCCTTCAACTTTTCCCTCTTCATTTCTGAGATTTTCCTAAACCTAATTCTTAGGAAAATTGTATATTTGTGTGTATATCAAAGAGTAGTGTATTATATTGGAAAAGGAACCGATCTTGCTTGGTTTTATAGCCTCTTCTTGCTTGTTGTGTTCAAAGGTGAGTTCTTGAGAACTCACATCTATGTAATCAAGCTAAAATGCTTTGCATGTGTGCGCTTGGCACTTTTATGTTGTACGTGCATTTGGTGAATTGGTTTGTTTGTGTGTGAACTTTCTAATTTTTGGGTTTTGAATTCATTTATAAGAATTCAAGTGTAAATCTTTGTTGAGATTTGAGTTGTGAGTTCTTAGGAACTCATATCTATGTATACAAGCTATCATACTTGTATTTACGTTCTTAGAACCTTTATATTGTGTATGCATTGAGTGAATTGGTTTGGTTTCGGGAATTTGTTCATTTGATGTTTTGAAAGTAAATTCTTTGCAATCCCTTGAATGGATGTATATGCATGTTGTTTTTGCAAATTAGAGAGTGTATGTGTCCTCTCTAAACATTTGGAGTCATTATGCCAGAACTCCCAATCGAAGAGTTTGATTCTTTATTTTCTGACTTGCAATAGGTCAGATGTCTGAATTGTAGGGTCAAACGTCTGATCTAGGGTCAATTTTCGACCCGAGCATCAGTTCAGACATTTAGAGCCTTGATCCAGATGTCTGAATTGGTCGGACGTATGAAAAATGAGGCTTTAACGTCTGATCTGAATTTCTGTTTTGTGTTCAGTGGAAGGTCGGACGTTTGACCCTAGAGTTCATACGCTTGGACCTGATTTCTTGTTGTTGGCCGGTGAGACCACAGTCAATAGTTTAGATTGTTCCAGGTTTCTTCCTTACCGATTTTTGGCTTATATGCTCTTTTACTATGTTTTCTTAGTTGCTCTAATTCGTGAGTTTCAACAGCTCGATTATATCGACTTTTGATGATCATTTGATTTATTCGTGATGAACGAATTCGTTATCGATATTTATGAGATTTAATTTATATTATTAAAATGTGATTTTTGGGATTGATCATTATTACAATCAATATTTTATGAGAATTTCCACTTCAAACTATAAAGGGTTTTATATTATTAGTAGATACCAAATATTTTACCAAAATGGTTTATAACGCTACTTTCATCATACAAAGTTGTCTTACAAATTGTTTTCCAATCTACTAGTACGTATATTATAAACCTTTTCCTCTCTAGTATGAGAAATCCAATTAAACGCCTTAGTAAAATGAGTGGCATGAAACGCTTGTGTTTGCTTTAACATTTAATTCTTGAACTCGTTCGATTGAAAGCTATGGCGATGATCATCTTGTGTTTCTAGTGGAGTATACAACTTGTTTGTAAATATTTGAGTAGAGCGAGTGGTTATGGGACATGTAGCTTAACTCCTATATTTATTAGCTTGGAGTAATTAACAATACTTTGGATCAATTGTGATCTTTTTGTGGATTTTCACATTCGATGGTCTTCAGACCGTTTTAGCATTGGACTGCATTGGCCTTCAAACCGTTTTGGTCATTGAACCGTGTTAGTCTTCGAACCATTTTGATCTAGGATTGTACTGGTATTCAGACCATTTTTGTCTAGGACCGTATGGGTGTTTTGATAAGTGATATCATTTCTTGTGAGCAGCTATTAATTTAGAACGGGGTATTCCTTTATGGCTTTAAGATTTCTTGAGATATTATGTAGACGTATTTTGGGACTTCTCATTGATACGTGGACATTGTAGTTATTACATATATGTCATTATCTGCTTATATCTCTTATTCTATCTCGGTTTATTGTGATAAGTACAGCTAGGCTGATCAGTTTATTGTTTATTTTCTTATAAATGATACTCGAGTCAGACCGAGGTGTTGCTAGTGCTTTCACATAACTTCTAATGGGGACCATCTCTTGACTTTTGGCAAAATACATTAACATTATAGTTTTTGGTTATATGTATTTGAGATAGAGACTCCTTTGTATACATATTATTTTGTGTAGCCTTGGTATATATTCTTTTGTGGTATAGTGGATTGAGTATGACCACTATCTTTGTGTGCACTCTTATGTGATATGTTCATAATTATTTCCGCCTTCCTGATTATCTATGTCTGACTCTGGTTATATATTTATGTTATTTTATGTTGATTTTGAATCATATATAGCCACTGTGTAGTTGGTTTGAGTTTGAATTAGATGCGTCAGATTTCCTCTTGGAAGAAAAAAGTAAGACCACATTATCCGATATGTATAAATTCTTTCAAAGCTATTATACAAAGGGTTGATCATCAACAGCCTTATTCTTCGGGTTAGTTGACAACATTACTTCATAATGTCCTTGGCTAGCACGAGTATAGAGGTAGGGCTACACATGATCGGTTTCTCAAGCAGGAAAATTTTTGTTCGGTTACTCATGAGTTTGAAGTCTTTTCGGTTGCTCAAGCGGAAAATCCTATACGGTTGCTCAGATGGTTGAAGTCCAATTCGTTTGTTCAGGCGGTGTAAAACCTATTCCTCTGGATTAAGAGAGGGTTGCTGTTAGTAAAATTCCAGAAGAGTTCTGGGACTGAACGTAGAACGGGAGTTCAAACCGGTATAAAAATCCCTGGTGCCATTTTTACTTTAGTGTTATTTATATTCCACATATTTATTAGTCTATTATTTATATATTCCATATTACATGAACCTACACTCACCTTTAGCTCCAAATCAATATGTTAAGCAAGGATATATTTGTAAGGAAATCTAGAGTACCTTCTTCACTATCCCAAAAAATAGCTACAGAGGCACATACGAATTCAAATCTAGTTTTTTTTATTTGTTGGGATTTAGTCATACCAATTTCCTAAAAGCAATCCATGATTTTTTGAGGAGTAACAAGCGTCTGAATGGTATAAACTACACAATCATGTGTTTGATTCACAATCACAGACCTATCCTCTGTTGATCAATTTAGGCAGATCAGCTAAACAAATGCAAGCTACAAATGTGTATCAAAAATTTTGACCATCCAACTCAAGCGGATTCTTTCAAACTTGATCTTGTAACACCCCACCTCTGCTAGGGTCACTCACAAAGGGAATGCACTAATTTTGGAGGAGCGTTATCGAGGTAAACAAACACAGAAATATTACAAGACAGAACATAGATAAAACTGCGGAAGCATCAAAAGATAAATTTCATTACTTTCAAAAAGAGTCAAAACCTTTTACATCAAATAGCCAAGGCCATTATTTTCCATTAAAACAAATTCTGTCTTACATAAATAAAGAAGCATAATCTTAAAACAATAAAAGTAGCTTAATTCCCCAAAGGTAGCAGAAATGCAGCCATAGCATAGCTCAAGATCAAACCGTACATGAGTTGAACCGAAAGTAAGCAAAATACAAGCTAAGTGCTAGAGTTTCCTCCCTGAGAACCTGGGGGGAACGAAAGGAAAAGAGGTGAAAGAAAACGGGTCAGTCATGAAGACTGGTAAGTCCTAGTGACTTTCAGCATAGAAACAGGTAAAGATAACATGACATATACAAACTGAAAGTAAACATAAGGATGATGACAAGATGGGCAAGATAGACTAAGATAACATGATAAATCAAGTGTAAATCAAGTATAGCATCACATATTCAAGGTTCTCTGCATCAATTGTACTGGAATCCCAAACCCATGTCTCATATTAACCATGAAATGATCCCTTGGCCAAACATCATGAAATGACCCATTACTAGGTCCAACGGAATGATCCACTAATCGATCGGCTCCCTACAAGTTCTAGCTCGTTGTGTATCTGTGTCATACGGCCTTATCACGAATGTAGTCACCTGTGCTAGGTCCACTATAGGGTGCATCAAGCCCTAGGGTGTCAACCACCGACACGAATCAAGCATGCACAGATAAACCTACTGATGCCCAATGCCTGCTTTTTCAACTCCGGACCACGTGCACGACCACAGCCCGCCTGAACTAACATTGGCGCACCAACACAGTCGTCGTTCTGGTCACTTACAATCAGCCCAGTAATCGTGCCCCACCCTGCCTAGTTCCAGGGTACCATGATACATCTAGTGGGTTACTGTTCAAATGGACCGCGTAACTAGGGTTTCCGTCCAATAGGTTAAGTGTTGTCATTTAAATTCCTAACTTAACCCTTATTAGTCTAGCATGTCAAGTTGGTTAAGTGTTGTCATTCAAGTTCGTGACTTAACCCGCCTACATGTCATGTCAAATTGGATAAGTTTTGTCGTTCAAGTTCATGACTTAGCCCTACGAATCATGTGTCAAGTTGGTTAAGTGTTGTCTTTCATGTTCATGACTTAACCCTATCATGTGGCTTTAATTCATTAATGCACCCCAACCTCTCACATCAGACCTGTTGTTGTGGTCACTGGATATGCCGGGCGGTTCCGGGCAGAATTACACCACAACTCAGTCTGACCTCGGGTTTTCAAGTGCGATATGACCAATTACCCATATTGGATCCTATTGTTTGCAGTAACTGGATTTGTCGGGCGGTTCCGGGCAGAATTACACTGCAAACTCAACCTAACCTCGAGTTTTCCATTTTCAAGTTCATTCTAGTGTCATGTTCATGTTCAAGATTCATGTCAAGTTTCATGGCGAGTTTCATGCCAAGTTTCCTATAATTACCGATTTTTCCCCAACGTTACCCCGTCCAAATATTAGGCTAACAATCTTAGCCTAATTTTATGTCCGCATGATTTTTGATATATAATATTAGGCTAAAAACTTAGCCTAATTTAATGTACACAAAATTTGCATAAAGAAATTCATTAACATAAACATGACATAGGCGTAAACTTGGCATTCTCGGCATAGTCAATATGAACACCATAGGTGTGTACTTGCAAAATAATCAACATGAATATCATAGGTGTGATCTTGCAACGTAGACTAAATCAACATACATATATGTGAATTTGCAACATAGTCTAAATCAACTTATGTATATGTGAACTTGCAAATCAATCACGAGCATATGAATAAGTGTGATCTTGAAATATGACATAGGTTTAACATATACACATAAACATGTAGATCTAACATGTGGTCACGTATGTGATATGATTTTACAACCTAAAACTTGCATAACATGATAAACTACACAACTTATCATAACAGGTTATACTCCAATATACATATGAATAGACTTATTCATTAATTCCCAATTCAACATGATAATAACATAGAATATCATTCAATCTCACATATAACATAATAAACATTGTTCTATTATCAATTTATTTCCAAGACATAACATAACTGAATAAATTGAGTAAAACATCGCAGGCATATAGATCTGATAACATTATGAACATGAAAAGGTTTGAATAATAATCTAGGTTCAAGAACCTGGATAGATCTAACTTAAATAGAAAAATCCCCAAAATCAAGATCCAAGGACAAATAAAGAAAATAGGTCTGAATAGAAAATCAAGCTTAGATCCAATTTCATAGTCATAATCCTAGATAGTAACTTCATGGTCATGAATCATAGGTGATTAGCCACAATTGTCCTTGTCTTAGTCGTAGGCAATAGTCTTATGTTCACAGTCATAGGCATAGGCATAGGCATAGTCTTATGTTCACAGTCATAGGCATAGTCTTATGTTCACCGTCATAGTCTTAGGCCATTAACAATAGTTTCAACGTCATAGGCATAATAATGTTATGGACACGAAAGAGTCTGATTTACAACATGAATGGGCTCAAACTGATTTCATTGCAATATTCCCAAAAGTCAAGATCCATGATGAACAAAAATAGATATGAATCATACATAGATCCAATTCCAATTTATAACATGTCCATATTAAGTTTATAGTTTTTATCTAAAAGTAACTTGAACTTACATATCATGGTCAAAGAAATTTAGATGCAGAAGTCAAGTCTAGAAATTTGTCGTTGAATTGTTGAATCTTGCTTTGATTGTAGAAGCAAATCCCCAATATGAAATTCCTAGCCATAGTCTTTAAAAAATAGTCTTCGCGATTTATTTTAATTTAATTTATCTTAATTTAGAGGAAGAAGAAGAAGCCATGTCCATCAAGAGTTTATGCAGCATAAGGTTAGAGAAGAATGGTGTAAAGAGAATGAGGCTAGGAGGTTGTTTATATAGGATTAGGCAGACGAATCTGGACAGAAAATGAGATTAGATACATCAGAATGCATCAGGTTCAAAAACTGGGTTCGGGAGGCAGGTCGACCCCCATGTCGACACTATGGTCGACCTGGTCCCTGGGAGGTCGACACTATGGTCGACCCCCAGGTCGACCTGGTCCTGGGCGGGAAATTTCCCGCCCAGCCTATTCTGGGTTTTGAATTCGAATTTGAATTTGAGTTTTCGAGCTATTTTCGATTCTGAAAATTTCTGAAACTTCGGATGGTCATATCTCCCTCATACGGACTCCGATTTTCGAAAACTCGAACTCGTTTCCAAGCAGAATTTCGAGATGAACGCAATGGCACAACCCATTTCCATTGATTCTTATTTTAAAAATTAATTCTTCCTTGATTTATGGTTTTAACATGTTATTAAAATACGGGTTGTTACATATCTCCTACAATTATAGTGCCTTTATTGGTGTTTAGAGTATTGTATAATTTCTTAATGTCTCACGAGTTTTTAAAGGGGTACAAACACAACTATTTAAGTCTGACGTATTGTTTTAAAGTCTCCCTGACAATTAACAGTAGGTTGATAATAGTAAAATCTACAATCTAACCTATGCAAATTTATTACGTAAGAATCCTAATTCTCCTAATAGAAACTCATGGAAATGATTGAGAGAGCGTGTTTCCACTTCCTTTGGATGAGGAACCCATTCTCAAAAAAAGCCGACCCATATAGTCACTTTAAAATTCAATAGCCCATGAAACAGGAGGGATCAAGAGTTATCGACTGGGTTAAATTAAATAAGGTCGCATTTCCCACACATTTCGACAACTTAGTCAATGGAAGAAATTCATTATGAACGAATTGGTGCAAAAAAAACATTACATTGGAACTAAAAACTTCTGAAGTATTTTCAAAAAGCAAAACACTAGTTAGGTTTAGAGGGAGATTCTAGCTTCGCATGATAAGCAAAAGGCAAAAATGCACCTTGTTGTTTCTTCTTTCTCACATGTGTCCTTTTGATTTGCACCATAGACAAGCAAAAGCCTAACACTATGTGATAAGCTCAACTACAATGAGGTTATTCAGGCTGATCTCCCATTTCATGCCAAAGCCTATGAGTGTTTTTCGAATGGAATCATCTCCTTCCAACAATCAAGTAATTAAAGAATTAGGGACCTATGCGATAAGTGGAATGAACAAAACCTATATTGGCTGATTCTGATATACTTCTTTGGGGTGACCCGATGCATTCACACTCTGTAAGCCGTGTATACAAGCTATTCAGAGTGTCTTTCATGACCATGACCCTTGGACTAATCGAATATACGGTAAATCTGGTAATTAATGGCAAATTTTCTTTTTATTGATAGTACTAAAAAATGACTTGTTAACAAAGAGCAAATAATATTTTTTTGTCAAGACCAACTGATTTTTAAAGTGATCCATAACACTTTTCTCATTACAACAAATAACAGTACAAAATTATATAGGAGGTAAGCAGCTTGCCTACCTGCTACAGACATTATATTAAGACCTAGCTACACTACCAACACACCACACATGCTGATTAATCAGCAAAATACATGAAAGTTAGACAAGCAAGAAATTACACACTCACATGTAAGCAAGTAAATTACATACACGAACTCACTAGACAACTATGACATTAAAGCAAGCTATAACACAGTCTAGAATACAACAAACTTGCTTGATAGCTCATATCCACAATATCTATGAGTTGTCCAGCATTAACAAGTAACAAAAACATTCAAGAAAAATCGAGCAACACAATTGCATAGCCAGAAATAACCTAAAATTCTGAAACTGTGGCACAATGTGCAAATTATTGAGCGAGAGTATAAACCCCTCTCACACCTTATGCTTGGAGGAAATAGAAATTAACATGCATCTTTATTTTCGACGTAGATACATCTACATAGTATGCGTGCAACTCTTGAGGATGATATCATGCTCCCAACAAAAATGATAGTGATGAGTGGTATTATATTTTCTTGGGATGCGATGGCATAATGGACGATTAACGGTGTTGCTATTAACCTTGAAAGTGGTCTTTTATGGGGTATGAAAGGAAAAGTACTCTAAGTTGTAACAACCCGTATTTTTAATAACATGTTAAAACAAGAAATCAAGGCAGAATTAAATTTCAAATTCAGAATCAGGGGAAACGGGTTATGCCATTGCGTTCGTCTCGAAATTTTACATGAAATAGAGTCCGAGTTTTCGAAAATCGGAGTTCGGATGAAGAAGTTATAGTCTATACAAGTTTCAATAGTTTTCAGGCAGACTAGACCAGGGGGTCGACCATAGGGTCGACCTATCCCCCCAGGTCGACCATAGGGTCGACCACAGGGTCGACCTACCCCCTAGGTCGACCATAGTGTCGACCCCCCCCCCCACCTTACAGGTCGACCTGGTCAGCCTGGTTTGACCCAGAACTCATTTTTGAAGCCTGAGACGTGTTTTGACTGTCCGGATTGATTCTAGGGTTAATCTAAGGGCCTAAACTAGTTGATACACCTATAAAAACACCCTTAGACCTAACCTAATTCATATCAAATCATTCTTACACTATTATGCTGCTGAACTCCCTCTTGAACCATGGCCGCCGCCCCCAAATTAAAGAACAATAAACAATCCAATTCGAAGATTAAAGCTTGTACAATGATTCAAGACAATAAATCAACAACGCCGCAACATTTTTACAACAAATTCAGATCCTAATTCACTAGCCATGCTCTGTAAGTTCTAGTTGTTTTTAGATTTAAACATTTAATTATAATATGGACATGAAATAAAGTGGAATTGGATCAAAGTATGTTTATCAATTCTGATCTATTTCTGTTGCTCCTTGAATCTTCTGTTTTGGGACTTGTCTATCTTTATGTTCATGACAAGTTTATGATCTATTCAGCAGTTATCTTGATTTGTGATGACGTTATCATCAAGTTGTAATATTTATGCCTATGATGATGTTTTCCTCTGATCTCATTTTTTTATTCAATTTCTATCTCCCCCAATTTATTTTCTTTTCAGGAACCTTGGTCAATTTCAGACCTTAGCCTAAAATCGCGATTTGCGTACGATATGTATACGGGGGAATCATGGGATTATTGCCTTTATGAACATGATGTAATAATTGGCAACATGAAATTGGATATTATTATTGTATTTGCAAGTTTGGGCTTGATCTGTAAATTTTGGTATAATCTTGTTATGAACAAATTTGCATAAATATTATATACACGGAATTAGGCACAAATAGGATTTATGTAATGTAACATGAGATTTGGTATATATAACATGTATGCAATTTGGCATGTAAATTAAACCACGAGTTCGGGCCTATGTAAATTAAATCAAAAGATTAGGCTTACGATTGGGCATATGTAAAATTGGGGATTTGAATATAAAAGCGATTGTAAATTTGACAATTGGCATAAATATGTATTATGAACTTGGGTAGTTCGCGTGTGTTGTAATAAAAAGATTACAATTTGGCAAGAATCGTACATATGTAATCTGACTAGAACTGGGTATATATATCCATATATATATATAAATTGGCATGTAATTTTCGAACTTGGGCATATGTTTATTAATATGTAAAGTTGGGAGTTTGAAACATGAAAATGACTGTGTATTGGATAATTGACTCGAACACGAACATGAACATTTCTATATGTTAAACACATGAACTGATATTGGGGTTTTGGGTGGAATACGACCACTAATGAACCTTTGACACGAGGTTAGACTCGGTTTGTGGTGTAAATCTGCCCGGAACCGCCCGACAAATCCAGTAGCCACAAAGTGTCAGTCTAATGTGAGAGGTCGAAGGCCAAATTGTAGGCGTAACGATTTATGACACGAGGTTAGACCCAGTTTGTGGTGTAAATCTGCCCGGAACCGCCCGGCAAATCCAGTGGCCACAAAGTGCATGGTCTAATGTGAGAGGTCATGATTCGTTCGTCATAATGAATGAATTAAGGAATACTAACCATAATAAGACGTGGTATGGTTAGAGGGTTAGGTGGGATGACATGGAAATTTGACATGTAAATGTGGACCTAACCTTTATGAGTTAAGAACATGTGAAACTTATAAATGTGGGCTTAACCAACATAATAGTTAATCAGACCAATGGGCGGGTTAAGTAATATGGCTAGATTAATGACACTTAACCGTTATAACATGACTAGTTGATGGGTTGGGCTAACTTGAATAGGTTGATAACACCCAATCGATATAACCTAACATGTGGTAGGGTTAAGTCAACTTGAACATACAGATAATACTTAACCAACTTAGCATGATATGTGGGCGGGTTAAGCCATGAATTATTTG
This sequence comes from Allium sativum, assembly GCA_030737875.1. NCBI lineage: Eukaryota > Viridiplantae > Streptophyta > Magnoliopsida > Asparagales > Amaryllidaceae > Allium > Allium sativum. The sequence goes on along the minus strand of CM060920.1, from coordinate 323,063,136 downwards.
CACATACTTAACCAATTTGACATGATTACTTGATAGGGTTAAGTCATGAACCGCTTGAATATACTTAACCTATTTGACACGATGACTTAATAGGGTTAAGTCCTGAACCGCTTGAATATACTTAACCAGTTTAACACGATGATTTGATAGGGTTAAGTCATGAACCGGTTGAATATACTTAACCAATTGAACATAATGATTTGATAGGGTTAAGTCCTGAACCGCTTGAATATACTTAACCAGTTTAACACGATAATTTGATAGGGTTAAGTCATGAACCGCTTGAATATACTTAACCAGTTGAACACGATGATTTGATAGGGTTAAGTCATGAACCGCTTGAATATACTTAACTAATTGAACACAATGATTTGGTAGGTTTAAGCCATGAACCACTTGAGTATACTTAACCAACTTGACACATGATTCGTAGGGCTAAGTCATGAACTTAAACGACAACACTTAGCCAATTTGACATGACATGTAGACGGGTTAAGTCACGAACTTGAATGACAACACTTAACCAACTTGACATGCTAGACCGATGGGGTTAAGTCTCGAATTTAAATGACAACACTTAACCTACTAGATGGAAACCCTAGTTACGCGGTCCGTTTCAGCAGTAACCCGCTAGATGTATCATGGTACCCTGGAACTAGGCAGGGTGGGGCACGATTACTGGGCTGATTGTAAGCGACCAGAACGATGGCTGTGTGGGTGCGCCAGTGTAGGTTCTAACGGAGTGCAGGCGTGCACACACTCAGGAGTAGAATAATCAGGCATTGACCATCAGTAGGTTTGTCTGTGCGTGCTTGATTCGTGTCGATGGTTGGCACCATAGGGCTTGATACACTCTATGGTGGACCTAGCACAGGTAACTACATTCGTGATTGGGCTGTATGACACAGACACATGAACGAGCTAGGACTTGTAGGGAGTCGATCGATTAATAAATCGTTATGTGGAAGTCGTTAGGTAGCATAATCCCTAGTGGTCCTAGGTGGCATAAACCCTAAACGAATCTAGAAAACGTTCAATAGGTAGCATAATCCCTAGTGGTCCTAGGTGGCATAAATCCTAGTTGAACACGCGATAGTTCATGATAAGGAAACATAGACAGAACAAGGGTGGCAGTCCTAACGATTTCAAGAATGGTGGCACTACGTTGAAGTAGTATAGAAATACGTGATGAAACCCGTACGGTATACGGCAAGGGACTGTACATGTACATGTACATGGAAAGGATGATACGGGTTGGGATACTAGTACAGTTGGTGCAGAGAATATAGGAAATCAAAGAAAATAGTGGAATGGTGAAGCTTAGAAATCTTGCGATGTTATACTTAATAGAAAGCTTGCAATGTTATACTTAATTCATCGTGCCTGTAGCTTATCTTGTCATCATGCTTATGTTTACTTTCAGTGTATTCAGGCCATATTATATTCACCTGTTTTTATACTGAAAGCCACTAGGACTTACTCAGTCTTTATGACTGACCCAGTTTGTTTCGCCTCTTTTTCTTTCGTTCCCGCCCTCCCCTCCGGTTCGCAGGGTAGGAATACAGCTTAGTTCGGATCTTACCAAGCTCCAAGGCTCTTTCATGTACTACTTGGATTTCTCTTGGCTATGGCTTGCTTTGCTGCTTTATTGGGGAATGATTTATGACTATAGTTTTATGCTTCTTTACTATTGCAAGACAGGTTTTGATGTAATGGATTTAATAGCATTTTGATGTAAAAGGCTTTAGACCTTTCTAGATTTTAAAGTAATGAATTTTGGTTCTTCTTCCGCTGTTTAATATGTTCTGTCTAGTAATATTTCTGTGTATGTTTACCTAGATAATGCTCCACCAAAGCTAGTGCATTCCCTTTGTGAGTGACCCTAGCGGAGGTGGGTGTTACATTTGGTATCAGAGCAGAAGGTTACCAGATTGGGCAAAAGTTTTTAAAACCTTTTGAAATTATTTTCAAAACCATTTACAAAGAAGCATTTTTCAAGAAAAGTTTTATTTTTAAAGGCTATTCCCCAAAGGCCATTAGCATTATCCTTTGTTTCCTTGTTTGAATCCCTTTTCCTTTCTTTCCTCCATCTGTAGTCACATTAGTTCCATCTGCGACTAACCTTATTTCAAGCTTTGAAGGGTTGCTATGCAATGGAGGTAGTTCTCGAGAGACCTGTTAACACGTTAAATAAGAGGGGATAAGGGTGGTTAAGTCGAATGAGGCTCATAACAAGAAGGTAGAAATGTTTCTGTAGGAAAGCCTAGTTTATCTTTCTATCTTGTCCATACCCTTTTTGACTATAGTACATCGCATCCTTTTTATTTCTGCTTCGATAGTTGAGTCTCTGCACCTTAGTACTAGCGTAGTAGAGGATCCCGTTTTTGTCTCAAATCCTGTGGGGAATCGGCTCATTTATTCATGACTTGTTTGGATTTGAGAATGTCTATGCCAAGCAATGCTTATGTTTTTGGGCTACGGGTCAATTCTAGGGATGGAATGGTTATCCAGTACTGGTGCCATTCTTGAGTATGAAAAGAGGGTAGTTAGACGCTTGACTTGCCTTGGTAATGCCCTCAAAGTCTAGGGTAACCCTTAGGGTTTTACCATGTTTAGTTACCTAGAATCTCTTGATGCATTTATCGATCCGTTCTTGATACATTTATTGATTCGCTCGAGTAGTGTTCGCCACTAAGGCGGATGGTTCATCTCGCTTATGCATGAGTTATAGAAAATCAACTTAGTAAGTACACTTGGCAACATGGTTGGAATTTGTTTATTTTCAAGAGATAATTCATTTATGTGGAATACCTTCTAGTAAGTAAACGAGATCCGAGATTCACTAGTGAATTTTGGAGAGCTTGCATGAAACCATGAGTACGCAGTTATGTTTAAGCCGAGTATACTAGAAGAAGAATAAGTAAAAGTGGAACGAGAGGCAACAGTGGAATGAGTTCCAACTCATATTTTGGAAACAAGAATTAAGAAGCTACGAAATTATGAAGTTAAAGACGGACAAAGCACAATGGAGTTAAGCTCAAGGAAATACGACTTAGAAGATTGAAGACTAGACACACGCATCATATCTCTTTTTAAGAGTATATCCTTGATCCCTCTTTTCCAGTAGAGCTTACTTGTATGCTATCTTTTAAGTATAATCTCTCGGTCCTATTCTCAATCCTATTTCTGTTGCAAACCCCATAGGGAGTATGACTTATCTGTTAGTAATACATGTTGGGGCTTGAGGGTGTCCGTTGGGTTGACAAACTTTTTGGGTTTTATAGGATATGGGCTGGTGCTTAGGGAGTTCTTCTCCTATTCAGTATATATGTGACGTAGATTTCCAGCTTTGACATTGCCTAAGGGGCACAAAGTTTTTACTTGCTTCTATCATTCGGCTATATCTTTAGGTAGGAACAATTGGGTGAAACATGTGTTTGAGACATGTTATGATTGATGGTTGCAAGTGGTTGCAAGCGGTCGCAAGTGGTTGCTCATGATTGCATAACACACATTAGGCACTAGATCGGCTTAGACACATTTTCATATTGCATACGCATGAGTGTTTATACTTGTTTATGGATGAGATTGAATGTGTTATCATGTGGATGTTGCATATGGATGGATGTTTGTGCACACATATAGTGTTTATGTGACTAGGACTATTTGCATACATTTTGGACTCATGGCACTAAACATATTTTGCATTAAGAAGATCAACTCAGGCCTAATCATTTGCATTAGATAAGGAACATATACACACACTTTCTGCATATGTTCATACAGCATTAGAAATCTCTTAAGGACAATGGATGCCTGTGATTGATGATTGAGTAGATGGATGATTGGATGATAGGACACATTCTTCTTAACTTGAAGATTTCGGGGACGAAATCCTTTAAGGAGGGGAGAATGTAACAACCCGTATTTTTAATAACATGTTAAAACAAGAAATCAAGGCAGAATTAAATTTTAAATTCAGAATCAGGGGAAACGGGTTACGCCATTGCATTCTTCTCGAAATTTTACATGAAATAGAGTCTGAGTTTTCGAAAATCGGAGTCCGGATGAAGAAGTTATGGCATGTACAAGTTTCAGCAGTTTTCAGGTAGACTGGACCAGGGGGTCGACCATAGGGTCGACCTACCCCCCTCCCCCCCCCCCCTCCCCCAGGTCGACCATAGGGTCGACCTACCCCCAGGTCGACCATAGTGTCGACCCCCCACCTTACAGGTCGACCTGGTCGGCCTGGTTTGACCCAGAACTCATTTTTGAAGCCTGAGACGTGTTTTGATGGTCCAGATTGATTCTAGGGTTAATCTAAGGGCCTAAACTAGTTGCTACACCAATAAAAACACCCTTAGACCTAACCTAATTCATATCAAATCATTCTTACACTATTATGCTGCTGAACTCCCTCTTGAACCATGGCCGCCGCCCCCAAATTAAAGAACAAGCATTCAAACTCAATCCAGTTCGAAGATTAAAGCTTGTACAATGATTCAAGACAATAAATCAACAACTCAGCAACATTTTTACAACAAATTCAGTTCCTAATTCACTAGCCATGCTCTGTAAGTTCTGGTTGTTTTTAGATTTAAACATTTAATTATAATATGGACATGAAATAAAGTGGAATTGGATCTAAGTATGTTTATCAATTCTGATCTATTTCTGTTGCTTCTTGAATCTTCTGTTTTGGGACTTGTCTATCTTTATGTTCATGACAAGTTTATGATCTATTCAGCAGTTTTCTTGATTTGTGATGACGTTATCATTAAGTTGTAATATTTATGCCTATGATGATGTTTTCCTCTGATCTCATTTTTTTATTCAATTTCTATCTCCCCCAATTTATTTTCTTTTCATGAACCTTGGTCAATTTCGGACCTTGGCCTAAAATCGCGATTTGCGTACGATATGTATACGGGGGAATTATGGGATTATTGCCTTTATGAACATGATGTAATAATTGGCAATATGAAATTAGATATTATTATTGTATTTGCATGTTTGGGCTTGATCTGTAAATTTTGGTATAATCTTGTTATGAACAAATTTGCATAAATATTATATACATGGAATTTGGCACAAATAGGATCTATGTAATGTAACATGAGATTTGGTATATATAACATGTATGCAATTTGGCATGTAAATTAAACCACGAGTTCGGGCCTATGTAAATTAAATAAAAAGATTAGGCTTACGATTGGGCATATGTAAAATTGGGGATTTGAATATAAAAGCGATTGTAAATTTGACAATTGGCATAAATATGTATTATGAACTTGGGTAGTTCGTGTGTGTTGTAATAAAAAGATTACAGTTTGGGATAACTACATCATGAATCATGATTTGGGTTTATTTGGGCATGATACATGCAATTTTGGCTATAACTCGATATGGGTGAAATAGCATAAACTTGGCATACATGTAAATAAGCAAGAATTGGACATATGTAATCTGACTAGAATTGGGTATATATATCCATATATATATATATATATATATATATATATATATATATATATATATAAATTGGCATGTAATTTTCGAACTTGGGCATATGTTTATTAATATGTAAAGTTGGGAGTTTGAAACATGAAAATGACTGTGTATTGGATAATTGACTCGAACACGAACATGAACATTTCTATATGTTAAACACATGAACTGATATTGGGGTTTTGGGTGGAATACGACCACTAATGAACCTTTGACACGAGGTTAGACTCAGTTTGTGGTGTAAATCTTCCCGGAACCGCTCGGCAAATCCAGTAGCCACAAAGTGCCTGTCTAATGTGAGAGGTCGAAGGCCAAATTGTAGGCGTAACGATTTATGACACGAGGTTAGACCCAGTTTGTGGTGTAAATCTGCCCGGAACCGCCCGGCAAGTCCAGTGGCCACAAAATGCATGGTCTAATGTGAGAGGTCATGATTCATTTGTCATAATGAATGAATTAAGGAATACTAACCATAATAAGACGTGGGTATGGTTAGAGGGTTAGGTGGGATGACATGGAAATTTGACATGTAAATGTGGACCTAACCGGTATGAGTTAAGAACATGTAAAACCTATAAATGTGGGCTTAACCAACATAATAGTTAATCAGACCAATGGGTGGGTTAAGTAATATGGCTAGATTAATGACACTTAACCGTTATAACATGACTAGCGGATGGGTTGGGCTTACTTGAATAGGTTTATAACACCCAATCGATATAACCTGACATGTGGCAGGGTTAAGTCAACTTGAACATATAGATAATACTTAACCAACTTAGCATGATACGTGGGCGGGTTAAGCCATGAATTATTTGAACATTCTTAACCAATTTGACACGATTACTTGATAGGGTTAAGTCATGAACCGCTTGAATATACTTAACCTATTTGACACGATGACATAATAGGGTTAAGTCCTGAACCGCTTGAATATACTTAACCAGTTTAACACGATGATTTGATAGGGTTAAGTCATGAACTGCTTGAATATACTTAACCAATTGAACACAATTATTTGATAGGGTTAAGTCCTGAACCGCTTGAATATACTTAACCAGTTTAACACGATGATTTGATAGGGTTAAGTCATGAACCGCTTGAATATACTTAACCAATTGAACACGATGATTTGATAGGGTTAAGTCATGAACCGCTTGAATATACTTAACTAATTGAACACAATGATTTGGTAGGGTTAAGCCATGAACCGCTTGAATATACTTAACCAACTTGACATATGATTCGTAGGGCTAAGTCATGAACTTAAACGACAACACTTAGCTAATTTGTCATGACACATAGACGGGTTAAGTCACGAACTTGAATGACAACACTTAACCAACTTGACATGCTAGACCTATGGGGTTAAGTCTCGAATTTAAATGACAACATTTAACCTACTAGACGGAAACCCTAGTTACGCGGTCCGTTTCAGCAGTAACCCACTAGATGTATCATGATACCCTGGAACAAGGCAGGGTGGGGCACGATTACTGGGCTGATTGTAAGCGACCAGAACGACGGCTGTGTGGGTGCGCTAGTGTAGGTTCTAACGGAGTGCGGGCGTGACACACTCCGGAGCAGAAAAAGCAGGCATTGGGCATCAGTAGGTTTATCTGTGCGTGCTAGATTCGTGTCGATGGTTGGCACCATAGGGCTTGATACACCCTATGGTGGACCTAGCACAGGTAACTACATTCGTGATTGGGCCGTATGACACAGACACATGAACGAGCTAGGACTTGTAGGGAGCCGATCGATTAATAAATCGTTACGTAGAATTCGTTAGGTAGCATAATCCCTAGTGGTCCTAGGTGGCATAAACCCTAAACGAATCTAGAAAACGTTCAATAGGTAGCATAATCCCTAGTGGTCGTAGGTGGCATAAATCCTAGTTGAACACGCGATAGTTCATGATAAGGAAACCTAGACAGAACAAGGGTGGCAGTCCTAACGATTTCAAGAATGGTGGCACTACGTTGAAGTAGTATAGAAATACGTGATGAAACCCGTACGATATACGGCAAGGGACTGTACATATACATGGAAAGGATGATACGGGTTGGGATACTTGTACAGTTGGTGCAGAGAATATAGGAAATCAAAGAAAATAGTGGAATGGTGAAGCTTAGAAATCTTGCGATGTTATACTTAATAGAAAGCTTGCAATGTTATACTTGATTTATCGTGCCTGTAGCTTACCTTGTCATCTTGCTTATGTTTACTTTCAGTTTATTCATGCCATATTATCTTCACCTGTTTTTATGCTGAAAGCCACTAGGACTTACTCAGTCTTTATGACTGACCCAGTTTGTTTCGCCTCTTTTTCTTTCGTCCCCCCCCCCCAAGGTTCGCAGGGTAGGAATACAGCTTAGTTCGGATCTTACCAAGCTCCAAGGCTCTTTCATGTACTTCTTGGATTTCTCTTGGCTATGGCTTGCTTTGCTGCTTTATTGGGGAATGATTTATGACTATAGTTTTATGCTTCTTTACTATTGCAAGACAGGTTTTGATGTAATGGATTTAATAGCGTTTTGATGTAAAAGGCTTTAGACCTTTCTAGATTTTAAAGAAATGAAATTTGGTTCTTCTTCCGCTGTTTAATATGTTCTGTCTTGTAATATTTCTGTGTATGTTTACCAAGATAATGCTCCACCAAAGCTAGTGCATTCCCTTTGTGAGTGACCCTAGCGGGGGTGTTACATAAGTTGTTTGAAAACACTATCAAATCTGAAAAAGATTCAACTTTTTAAGTGTGGAAACAACCAATGGGAAAATATTAAAATGACAACATGTGGAGTTAGTAAGTTGTATTACTTGGTTGTTGTAATACGTTTTGTATGTTGTTTCTTTTGTACATAAGTTTATTTGGATTTTCGTTTATTTGATGGGCGAGACTGTCTGAGGCCCATTTACTTGTATAAATATTTGATACTTTGTATTTTGCCTTTCAAGCTTTTGAATAATGAAATTCTAGGGTTTGCTAAAGCTTCCCTTTTCATGGTATCGGAGCTGCTGTTTCAGATCTAAACTTTTTTCTCTTCTCTTCTTCGATCTTTTATTCTTATTTGATCTTCTTTCTAAAATAGTGAATAATAGTTCTGATTCAACTCAATCAGACATGTCTATTCAAGGCACTCAACCGATTAACTTCAGTGTTCCATTTTACCTCTCAAATTCAGATCACCCTGGAATGCAACTTGGAAATCACATTTTAATTGGTTCTGTAACACCCCACATTTTTAATATAATTAAAAATATACAAATACGTATATATGCATAGATAGGTAAATAATGGTGATGTATAATGAAAAATTAATTCATACATTGAAGAGTAAGGAAATTAATGTGATAACAATGTGTGTAATCGAAGAGATGAGAAAATAAAATTACTTAATTTAAATATCAGGAATTAAGTAAAACAGACATTACCATTGTGTCCTCTCGGAATTCTGGTCAAGACAGACACTTGGTTTGTGTAAAACGGACATCATATGAAGAAGTTATTAAGCCTAGAAGTTTGTATACGCACATGATATATATATATATATATGTATATACAAACAAATTAAAATATAAAATAAAGAATAAATTAAGGATTGCATGTAATAAATACATGCACTGGAAAAAAATGTAATGCATGCATTAAAAGAAAGAAAGGATTGGTTGCATGCAATGTAAATATGTTGCATGCACTGCTTTGCAAACATAATGCATTAACATTAAAAGAAAAAGATTCATGCAATGGTCTAATTTAGGTATTGTAACTAACATGAAAAAGAGAAGTAAGGGGAGAACAATAATTATCATTGTTCTAAGACTTATTAACAAAAGACTTCATAGCTCAATTGGTTAAGACATTGGATTTGTAATATGGAGGTCGGGGGTTCGAACCCCGGCGGCAGCATAATTTTTATCTTTGTTTTAGAGAGGGCCAACTGAACATGCAAATATATGTACGTATACAAATTCAAAATCTGGAAGGATAAGAACGTACATATAAGGAAATAAAGAAAATATATGTATATATATGAGAATATATATATATGCATAAATATATGTATACAAAAGTTAAAATTCAAGATAAGGCTACAGTCAATGAAATATGGCAAGAATCAAATAACGGTGCAACATCGTTTGAATTTTGAAAATAAAACAAAAATTGTGCGTATATATATATATATATACGCGTAAAATGGTCGGTAGAGTAATTGTATACATATAAGAATATTTCATGTGAATAAAACAGTTAAATAAATTCCAGAATTTCAAAAGTTCAAAAATCTAATTTCAACGCTAAAACAATTCAAACATTCAAAATTCGAATTTCTGTGCCCAAACAGCTTGCGGGACCCAATGCTGACTCAGCGCTGCATGTACGATAAGATTTTGCTAGATTCATCTGCGAACCTGAACTATTTTCTTAACTGGGTTCAATGTTGACTCAGCGCTGCGTGTACGATAAGGTCTTGAGCACCTATATAAACACCCCTAAGGCTACAGTTTTCTCTACGCATCTTCATTATGCCTATACTCTTTCCCTAATTCATATCAAAATAAATCAAAAACGGGGTTATGCTGCTCAAGTTCTTCGAAAGAATTCAAGTAGATAATCAAAGGCTAATTCAACAACTTCAACAACTATTTTCTAATAATAAAATCTAAATTAGAGGATCGATAATTTACGTCAAGGGATAGCTTTTCAGTTTCAGAAATCAGATTCCAGAATTCAAGATCCGTTCTTAAATCAGTGAGTGGGATTACAATACACTTCATGCATAATAGTATTATTATCGTTCGTCATTCCTCGGTTAAAATTCATGTTGCAATTTAAAATAATCTTTGTATGCTCAATCTATTCCTCTTCCCTATTCTTCCTTTTTATTTTTAGAACTTTGGCTACCTTCGAGCCAAGGTCAACAACGCGTAAATTATAGTTATTTGGGAAGAGTTTGAGATTTAATCAATGAATTAGGCAATTTGGGTAAAATGACTATTACGCGAATGGTTGTATTAGCAAAGTAGAAATGGGTTAAGTAGCACTTGACATATGAATAAGCTTAACCAACATATGAGGAATGACATCAACCTGCTAGGAACACATGTATGGGAAACTGGAATAATAGGTATAACCTATTAACGGGATTATAAGCATGAACATAAGTTGGGGCTTTTGGGTAAAGCTTGAATATGAGACTTGAAAATTGGATATGCCGTTAAAATCCTAGAAACATAATTAAAAATGGAATATGTTGGACAAACCATGTTTTTATGTAATTATGGAACTCGACACATAACATGAAATTGATAATAGTGATATAACTTGAGCATGAACATGCTTGTGAATTGGTAATTGACATTTGAGATCTAGAATGAACATGAACATGCTTGTAAATTTATAATTGGCCTATGACACCTAGAATAGACATGAATCGTTAATTTTCTAAACATGAAACATGGCTAGCTCGAGGTTAGAATGAGTTTTCGGTGTAATCCTGCCCGGAACAGCCCGGCACATCCAGTGACTTCAAACAATAGGTTCTAATGTGAGAAGTTAGTCATAACGTGCTTGAAACCCGAGGTTAGATTGAGTTATGGTGTAACACTGATCAGAACCAACCGGCACATCGAGTGATCACAAAAATAGGTCTAATGTGAGAGGTTGGGCATTAATAATTAATTAATGCTAATGACACATGCTAGTATGGTAAGGTTAAGTCAACATGAAACACTAGACAACACTTAACCAATTTGACATGATATATGAGTGGGTTAAGTCAACGTGAACCGCTAGATAACACTTATCCAATTTGACATGATATATGGGCGGGTTAAGTCAACATGAACTGATAGAGAACACTTAACCAATTTAGCATGGTACGTGGGTGGAATTAAATACGTGATTGGGGGTTAAGTCAACTTGGACACATGGGCAAACTTAACCCATATAACAGTATCAAAGCGAGGAAAAGTAGGGAATGATAAGATTAAATAATAGATAAACTTATCCTAGGGATAAGAAATGAATATGACTTAAGATGTAATACAAGACTCGAAGGGTGGGCCGACTTATACCATGAAATAAGTTAATCTAAGCTGAAAATGTGGGAAAACACCCATATGCCATCATTTGATAAAAAGAACTTAAGTCATGCTAGAATTCATTGGTAAACCTTAGTTAAAAGGAACTAAGTAACAAACCTTCGTTAAAGAGAACTAAGTAATAGAAACTAAGTATCAAACCTTGGTTAAGAGAACCAAGTAATAAACCTTAGTTAAGAGGACTAAGTTGTAAACCTTAGTTAAGAAAATGAACAATTAAGAGAACTAAGTAGTAAACCTTAGTTAAGAGGACTGAGTAGTAAAACATAGTTAAGAAAGCTAATGATTCAGGAAACTAAGTAGTGAACCTTAGTTAAGAAAGCTAACGATTCAGGAAACTAAGTAGTAAACCTTAGTTAAGAGAACTAAGTAGTAAATCTTAGTCAAGAAAGCTAAGTAGAACACGAGGAGGAGCGAACATCCATCTGATCATGAAGAAAGCTCCAACGAACTGGGTTACGAAGCACGCGACTTCGAGGGGACGTGAGGGTACTCTTGGTATCCCTCTGTGAGATTTCATATGATCCTCCTGGGCTCAGAGGTTAACGTCTGCGTTAAAAGAGCCAAGGGTATGCCTTGGTTGCAATATAAGCAACCTAAAGACTATGATGGGTCAGCGTGAGGCGGCGACATCTTGTTTAGCCCTGTGATAGCACGTCGTCGTCTATCTACAATCTTGAGTCGATCGTGATACGCAAGCGGAAAGGCGGAGAACTCCAAAAGACCATATACTTTGCTATCTAGTTATGGGTGAGGGTGGCCAATAGGTTTGTGGGGGCATAGAGGGCCTGCGTACAGTTCTCATTCTTGATTTTCTTAGGTGTCTTTCATTAGTTGAGGGAGGGGTCAAGTGGGACCATAGCCACATACAGGTAAAGCAGACCTTAGCATCTGCATCGGCAGATAACTTAAAGCTCCCGACCGAGTTCGCTGTTTCTTGATTAGCCCTGCCACGGGACTCGAGCCGCACATATAGAGGACATGTGCAACTAGATATTCAGCACGTTTAACGACACGATTGGGACGTAAAGTATAGGAACATATATCGCTCTAGGTAGTGTGTCCTAGACTAGGGGCATTGTTCGATAGGTAGCATAAACTCTGGTCGGATCTAGAAAGCATTCAATATGTAGCATAAACCCCAGTGACCCTAGGTACCGTAAACCCTGGTTGAATCTAGGAAGCGTTGGGCAGAAAACCCTAGATTAGATCTAGGTAATAAACGGAATCTAGCAAAATCAAGAGTGGTAGTCCAAACGATTTCGAGAATGGTGGCACTACACTAAAGTAGTATAGATTTACATGATGAAGCCCGTACCACATACGGCAAGGGACTGTATATATACATGGAAAGGATTATACAAGTTGGGGATATCTACATATACGTTGTATTAGGTTAATCTACTAGTGGGACATGAGTATAGCCTACAGAGCTAATATCGCGAATAACCTAATAAGCAAGAAAATATTACTGAACGGTATATGTAGGATTATACAGAAGTTTATTCTAAGTCCACTCACACAGAACTTATGTTCTGACCCCCTACTCATTACATACTTCTAGGTTAGGTTCATGGCAGAGATGGTATAAGCTTTGGATACTGGTTAGGTAGTATGTTTTATAAGGTAAAGCTACATTTAAAGTATATTATACTTTGAATTCCTTCCGCTGTAAGATGCTTACGAATTCTGACATGTTTTCTTTATCTCTTTCTTTTTCTGCAGGATACCAGAGTGCCCAACTTGGTTTTTGATAGATTGGGTTTTTGAAAGAAAAAAATCAGTTTGTCGGAATCCGGGTTGTTACATCTGGTATCGAAGCTTCGGTTTAGTGATTTTAGGGAGATAATGAGTGAACGTATTTATATTTTCTAAAATATAAATATATTATATATATAAATCTAAATCCATAAAGTAGCCCACTAGGAATGGAAAGAGTTGGGATAACTATTTTGTACACTAAAGGAATGAACCTAGAAACTTTAAGACCCTTAGGTGGTTTGGTTGGAAAGTGTACAATATGATTTACTATTGCAGAAAAGTATCCCATAAGAATTAAAACTGACATGTTGTTATTTCAGAGTAGTGGGTTTAGAAGTGAAACGTTACAAGTTAGAAAAAGGTTAAAATGTGGAAAATGGATTAGGAATATATATAGTTGAGAGAATTGGTTTGGAAAGTGCCTAGGAAAGCCTAGTTGAGTTGAAAGACCCACTTTGAGTCTAACCCAATAATAAACTGTTAAGAACTTTGTAAAAGAGTTTGTGGTGTTTTTCAAGTTTTAATCTTAAAAGTATTTTTGATGTTTAAGAAAAATACGTAAAGGACATATTCAGTGCATGTTGGGTTTTTAAAGAAAAGTGGTGTATACTTTGGTAAAACAGTGATTTCTTGTTTTAAAAGAACTCTCTCATTAAAAGTGCATAATATAAAGCATATATAGCTCGCTAGTTTTCATATCATAATATATGAAAGGATTGAAAGGAAAGTGTTGCATTTTCTAAAAGAAAATTCTATTCTATTAACAATAAATTTTGATTATTGATTTACGAAGAAATTTTGTTGGGTGGACAAAATAAGTTGTAGGAATAGAATAGATGTTTGCACCTTATAGCGAGTAGTTAAATTAACATTGTAATTAGAAACAATGTAAACCCGATAGTAGTCCTTGTCTACTCCAGTTTTGTGATTTGAAAAAAAAAATGTTTTGCATTTTATTCTGTAATATGTTTTATGGTTTGGCGAAAACAAGTTTTGGAGAAGAAAACAAAGTTTTAACACTTTAATTTTTTTAAAGAAAAATGTAATGAAAAGAAAGGATGCCAAACCATGTTTTAAAAAGAATGGAGTAGGTAAGGATTAGTGCCTAGAAAAGGACGAAGGAAAGTTAAAGCTATAAATTAAACAATTGGAACCAACTAGAGATTGGTTGAGTTGAGTGATTCTCTGGGTGTCAATCTGGTGTTGATTAAAGTCTTCGGAGTTGATATTTAGGGAGTTATTCTTTTGTCAATTTACGGTCAGGGATTAGCTAATATTAAACTAATGGAAAATTCCCATAGAATGCATAAGCATTGAGAAACCTAGATTTGTTGCTTGAGAAAGAGAGAAAAAGTATAGGCTAGTAATGCACAGCAAGGACTAGTAGTGACTACTAAATAGTAAAGGGCAAGTAAGTGGGTAGATCATGTTGTGTGGACTCGCAATTGTCTGAGATGACAAAGTCCTAAGATTCTTGGCCAATAGTAGTAGCTGTGTAGGATGTTGTTTGAGTTGAAAACAGAAAAAACTTATTCTCTCTTTCGGAATTGTCTGAGATAACAAAGTCCTAAGATTCTTGGCCCATAGTAGCACCCCACATTCTGTTTTTTCTGTTTTCAACTCAAACAACATCCTACACAGCTACTACTATGAGCCAAGAATCTTAGGACTTTGTCATCTCAGACAATTGCGAGTTCACACAACAGGATCTACCCACTTACTTGCCCTTTACTACTTAGTAGTCACTACTAGTCCTTGCTGTGCATTACTAGCCTATACTTTTTCTCTCTTTCTCAAGCAACAAACCTAGGTTTCTCAATGCTTATGCATTCTATGGGAATTTTCCATTAGTTTAATATTAGCTAATCCCTGACCGTAAATTGACAAAAGAATAACTCCCTAAATATCAACTCCGAAGACTTTAATCAACACCAGATTGACACCCGGAGAATCACTCAACTCAACCAATCTCTAGTTGGTTCCAATTGTTTAATTCATAGCTTTAACTTTCTCTTGTCGTTTTCTAGGCACTAATCCTTACCTACTCCATTCTTTTTAAAACATGGTTTGGCCTCCTTTCTTTTCATTACATTTTTCTTTCAAAAATTAAAAGTGTTAAAACTTTGTTTTCTTCTACAAAACTTTTTTTCGCATTAGACCTATTGTTAATGCCCAACCTCTCACATTAGACCTATTGTTGTGGTCACTGGATGTGCTATTTGGTTTCGGGCAGGATTACACCACAACTCAATCTAACCTCAGGTTTCAAGCACGTTATGACTAACTTCTCACATTAGAACCTATTGTTTGCGGTCACTGGATGTGCCGGGCGGTTCCGGGCAGGATTACACCGCAAACTCATTCTAACCTCGAGTTAGCCATGTTTCATGTTCAGTCAATTAACAATTCATGTCTATTCTAGGTGTCATAGGCCAATTATAAATTTACAAGCATGTTCATGTTCATTCTAGATATCAAATGTCAATTACCAATTCACAAGCATGTTCATGTTCAAGTTATGTCACTATTGTCAATTTCATGTTATGTGTCGAGTTCCATAATTACAAAAAAACATGGTTTGTCCAACATATTCCATTTTTAATTATGTTTCTAGGATCTTAACAGCATATCCAATTTTCAAGTCTCAAATTCAAGCTTTACCTAAAAAACCCAATTTTCGTTCATGCTTATAATCCCGTTAATAGGCTATACCTATTATTCTAGTTGCCCTTACATGTGTTCCTAACAAGTTGCTACTATTCCTCATATGTTGGTTAAGCTTATTCATATGTCAAGTGCTACTTAACCCATTTCTACTTTGCTTACACAACCATTCATGTAATAATCTTTTTACCCAAATTGCCCAATTCATCGATTAAATCTCAAGCTCTTCGCAAATAACTATAATTTACGCGCTGTTGACCTTGGCTCGAAGGTAGACAAAGTTTTAAAAATAAAAAGGAAGAATAGGGAAGAGGAATAGACTAAGCATATAAAGATTATTTTAAATTGCAACATGAATTTTAACTGAGGAATGACGAACGATAATAATACTATTATGCATGAAGTGTATTGTAATCCCACTCACTGATTTAAGAACGGATCTTGAATTCTAGGATCTGATTTCTGAAACTGAAAAGCTATCCCTTGACGTAGATTATCGATCCTCTAATTTAGATTTGATTCTTAGAAAATAGTTGTTGAAGTCGTTGAATTAGCCTTTGATTCTTTACTTGAATTCTAACGAAGAACTTGAGCAGCATAACCCCGTCTTTGATTTATTATGATATGAAATAGGGAAGAGTATAGGCATAATGAAGATGTGTAGAGAAAACTGTAGTTTAGGGGTGTTTATATAGGTGCTCAAGACCTTATCGTACACACAGCGCTGAGTTAGGATTGAACCCAGTTAAGAAAATAGTGCAGGTTCGCAGATGAATCTAGCCAAATCTAATCGTACACGCAGCGCTAAGTCAGCATTGGGTCCCGCAAACTGTTTTGGTGTAGAAATTCGAATGTTTGTGTAACAACCCGGAAAATACGAGCCAATTTAAAATTTTTAAATTGGTCATTTCAAAGGAATTTGAACAATTGAAATAGAATATTTCAATAAAATAGTGAATTAGAAATAGTGAGTCAGTTTGAAAATTTGAATTCAAACTTTGACTGACTATGCAAGGTGGAAAATATAACAGATTTTAGCGAAACCAAAAATATTTAAATCTGTTTATCAGTACCTTTCTAACGAATCTGAAAAATCGAAGTTTCATAACGGGAATCAAAAGTTATGGCCGAATGAATTTTCGGAGAGGTCGCTATATAGAATATATAGCCCCGGAAAATTGATATTTTGCAAACGACCTCGAAATTCGACGAAACCACTTTTGTTGGGACCGTAGCGTCAAAGCATAGCTAGATTTATTTTTCTGGAATTTTTCGAATCAGTTTGTGACCCTGGCAAATTGAAATGTACATTAAAAGTTAAAATTAAATGTTTTATACTTTAATTTGAAGAATAACTGACTGTAACAGTCGAACTGGCCAACGAAACATATCCCATGGTGTCCGGGATGGGGGTAATTAGCTAGGGACGACAGTCGTTAGGTTTGAATTGGTGTCCGTATGGAGAAACACTATTTAAAAATTTATTAAAACTATGGGCCAATCAGAATTTTCATTCATTATTTTTAAAAATAAAAAAAAAACATCAGAACCCTCGTTTTTTCTCTCTCCACTGACGATTATATCGTTCGCCGCTTCCCCTCCAAATCGCCGCCGCCACAAGCGATTCCAGCCACCGCCACCTACCCCAGTCGACGCGCCTCCCTCTCCTCTTCCAATCCGACCCTACCCCGGCCCCTATCGCCTCCTCCATCGCCAGAATCGACGACCCAAACCCCGACGCTTCCCATCGCCGCCACGTGTGCCACCGACCACCGAACCACCTCAAACCACCCTGCGCCGACTCCCCTCTCCTCCCTCTTCCACGTCATCACCTCTGATCATCCCATCGTGCCTCGGTTTTCGCGAAAACTGCAACCCTAGTTTTGAACCATCGATAAAGGTGAGTTCTTTTTTATGTTTGAACTTTGAAAAATCATATCTTTATGGTGTTTTGACGAAATTCGATGAAACAGGAAACATCGGGACCGCAAGGAAGCTCTCTACCACATAGAAGAGACCGCGGATTTTTCTGAGTCACCTACGATTTTTAGCACTCCGAAAACCAAAGTGAGAAATCTAAATTAAATGAATTTGAATGGAAAATGTCGTGTATAAATTATATAAGCGAAATATAAATTACATGCGTGTTGTATACCTCATGTACATGCGATGTGTAAGCTATATAAGAGAAGCATGAATTATACATGCATAGTATAATTGATATATGTGTTGAAATGCAAGTGAAATATATATATATATATATACTCTTCTCGTCCACAAACCATGGACGATATTTATTGTTGTGAATTGGTGTGAAATATTGGATGAAAATGCGAATGGTTGAATAATTGTTTGTGGTTGATATTGTTTGGTTGTGGTTGAAAAATACCCATTGGTGATTGAATTGAATTGGAAATAATTGTGGAAATAAAAATAAAACATGCCGCCTGCGTGCGAATTAGATGCATGAATTCCCATTGTCAAAAACCGCGAGGTTTTAAGGTAGAGCGAGGAGCCGTACTAGGGACGGTGCCGGTTTTAACTACCCTGCCGTTATGCTGCCGAAATTTTGAATAATATTCATGTGTTAGAATTATTTTCATATGTTGAAATTATCTTCTTGCGTTGAAATTAAAGTCATGTGTTGAAACTATATCCATGTGTGGAAATGCTCATGTGTTGAGAAGTGATGTGTGAAAATTAAATTCATGTGTGAATGAATGACGTGTTTAAACAATAAAAATCACATTTTTATAATATATATGAAGTATGTAAAATATTCGCCTTATATATAAATAGTTTTCAACAATAAAAATTTCATCTTTCTTATATGAACAACATATATAAATATCCATGTGTGGAGGTGCTCATGTGTTGAGAAGTGAGTGTATTGGAAAAGTTCATGTGTTGAATAAAAAGATTGAACAATAAAAATTACATTTGTATTGAAACTATGAAGTGTTAAAAACATTCATATGTTGAATAAATATTTTGAATGATAAAAATATCATTTTTATCATATATGTGATATGCTAAAGATATGCGAGCGTTGAAATAAATATTTGTGAAAGAAATATTATTTTTAACATGCATAGGAACTAAATAAAATAGTCATGTGTTGAAATATATTTTAGTTCGCCAAAATTATCAATTTTGAAATGTGAAGTGTTAAAAATAGCCACTTGTTCAAATAAATATGCATGAGTTGAAATATTCATTAATTAGCTAATGATATGATTTTTGCCTATGCATGCAACATTAGAATGAATGGTGTTTTTAAACCAAATTGAATCAAATATGAAGTTGAATGGAAAATGATAAGTGATAAGAATTGCATATATGTACATGCATATTTATTGAACAGGTTATAGCAAAGAGGCTAGAGAAGAGGAATAAAATTTTGTGCCCGACAAACAGGTACACGTTTACTGTTTTGTTTGGGTGATGATTTTATGAGCCTATTGGCTAGCCGCTTGGCTTTTTCTTTTTCTTTTTGACATGAGACGCCCATGTGGCTATTTGGGAATTTTCCCAGCCCCTCCCGTACAAAGGAGGTTATGGCGAAATTTTCCAAAATTTAAAGGCGTTAGTGAAATATTTGAGGTGAAAACGATATAGGAATTTTTGAATGAACTATATTTATATAAATATATAAATATAAATAAAATTAAAACGAAACGTGGTCATGCAGTTCGTGTTTTGAAACCGTGATTTCAAACGACTAGTGCGGGAAATCCGACCATTGGATTTTCCCGAAACCGCAACCGTTGGGTTCGCCTTGGAAATATCTTTCCAACGGCACCAACTTTGTAAAGATCCGACGGTTGGAATGTCTGGAATGTTTAATTCAAATATGAAGAAAAAAAGCGCCAAAAACGATTATATATATATATATAATTAAATTAAATCGAATAACGACGCTGTAGTTCATAATTTGAAATCGTAACTTCAAACGACGAGTGTGGAAGATCCGACCGTTGGATTTTCCCAAGACTGAAACCGTTGGATTCATTTTGAAATGATCTTTCTAATGATATAAAATTTGTAAAGATCCAGCGGTTAGATTTTCAGATAGTGAAAAACAGCGCCAGTGCATCGGCACGACATGAAACGTTGTTTAATTAAATATGGCCGTTTTAAATAAATAAAAATGGCGATATATCGTTATAAAATACTATAGACGATATAGAGTGGAAATAAACCAATTTTGTTGTGTTTGCTTGATATGTGATGGTTGAATGTATTTAACATGAAAATCATAACTAAAGAACTGAAAGGTGAATGTTGAATAGTCCAACCATGGGATAAATTGATTTGAAAATCTAAATATACGTGGGTTATTTGAAAAGGCCGAGTTCATCTCATTTCAAATAATCGATCGACGTTGAGAAGTCGAAGAGTCGAAGACGATTGAAGACCGACGATCTTCACATTGGATGGATGGGTGCTACTGATGCTCGTGATTGGAGTAGCTACCGTGAAGGAGTTGAAGTAGTAGCCGTCCAAACATACTGTTGATTGTACGGATATGCGAGGAATTTGGTGCCTCCGGTTTCGTTCAAACCCAGAACGGACTTGTAAATGGACTGTGTGTCTGATATTGGATTTTGTTCTGTGCTGATTGATCTCTGTTAAATATATATCTGTTTGGCGGTGGAGAATTTATTCTCTTGCTTAACGCCCTTCTCTGAGACGTACGAGCTCAGAGGTTATGTGTTGATAGAAATCAGTCGCATGGAGTGGATTGCCTGTGTGGCACGCCTAAGTGGCATATGATCAAGGCTTCTGTTGCAAAGCAAAGTCTTGTGGTTGATGATCCAAGCATGGTCTGTGTGACGTAGCTTTGTGTATAACGTGGATTCGCGAGCCTCACACCTCGGTATGAGTCAAAAACGGGATAGTGACTACAGGGAGAGCACGACGTTTCTTTCTAGCTAAGGTGGTGTCAGTGACCTACCAGCCCTGACATTATATATACTTTTCACCTGTGTGGTTGTTGGAATACGAGGCGCCTCGGTTATAGGTCTGTAAGGACCGGGAAACGTGTGTTCAGGAATTGCCAATCCTCAAAAGTAAGAGAGGACCGGCCCTGAAGATCCAAGGATCATAGTGGGGTCCTGGGACATTTGCTAGAGTGTCTCGAATCGGAGAGGAGCTTGCCCCTTGCCTCGACTCATGAAGGAATCCAATTTCCAATACGAAATATGTGGACGTGATTGTATTACTAGTATGGTGACATAGTAGATGGTAGCTATGCCGCCTAGGATTGATATTTATGATTGAATGTGCTTTTGAAACATATATGCGCTAGTAATAATATCAAACACTTTTGTTTTATACGTATGAAGCATTTTTGGCCATTATAAGGTAAAACTCTATCCTCCGGCTTGCGTTGCATTGTGTGATGGGACCTGAGTCTTATAATGGCTTCATTTTATAAAAAGCATTGCGATGATTTAATCATTTACTTTATTTCATGCACTAGCACTCATGGGAGTAAACCCGTTCCGCGAAAGTGGCGTGGTCCTTTGATTTGCCTTATCATTGTTGTTAATAAGTTAAGTAGATTTCTCATACCAGTCCCATGACTGACTCGTAGTTTGTTTCACCTTGCAAACTCGGGTGCCCTTATTTTCACACGGGCAGCCTCGTTACAGGTATCTGGTGCACTTTTGGCTCATGGCGAGGCTTGACTACACCGTGCTGACTTTGACTCTTTCCGCCATTACAGTATATGCATTATGATTCCGCCATTGGCGTTGTAGACTGACATTTATTTTGTGTACTCTTTATGTATGATTCCGCCTCTGGCGATGGTGACTGATTATGTATTATTATGCACTAAGTTGTATCCTGCACTGTGCTCTCTGATGTGATGATATCTATATGATTCTGCTGTCATATGTGTGTAAATTATCCTATTTTATGTTTATGCTATTATCTGTGATCTGCTAATGATGATTAATGTGTTATATTCCAATGATTATCCTTAACACCGTGTCACGGGGTTTTGGGAACGTCACAGCTGGTATCAGAGCTTTGGTTAACCTTAGTTCTGGAGTCTAACACATTAAACACTTCGTCCAAATAGAATCAGTAGTATTCTAAGGCGAGTAGCTCATTAGAGATAGGACTAGTAAAGTCCTAGAATGAGCCAAGCATAATAGCAAAAACAATTTGATCAATCCATCGTTATCTTTCCTTAAATTTTCTGCTTAACTATGCAATAAATTATCGTTTCTGTAAGATGACTCTTTTCTTTCTTATACAGAATTTGGAAAATGGCTACCCGAGCATCCGCCGCTAGAGGAGGCCGTGCCGGCCGTGGCAGAGGACGGGGAGAAGCCCCAGTTGAAGAAGGACCCTTGATACAACCCCCGGCCGCTCAATACTTCGAGCTGGACCGCGTAGCTAAGAGATACAAAAACCTAGGAGGCAAGACCTTCTCGGGAACTGGCACAGTAATAGAGGCCCTTGCATGGCTCAAAACATGCGAGAAGGTACTAGAAGGCCTAAGGCTTCGAGATCAAGATAAAGCTATTATGGGTGCCTGGCTTATGGAGGAACAAGCTGAACTATGGTGGGAATCTCTCACCGCCGGGAATAGAGAAGCTGGAAGAACCTGGGATGGATTCAAAGAACTCTTCAAAGAGAAATATGTCCCAGAACAAGCCTTAGAGCGCATGCACGATGACTTCGCCAACCTCCAGCAGGGGGATCTTTCAGTGCAGGATTATCTGAATAAATTTACACAGTTGACCCCCTATGCTCCAGAGCTCGTCGCCACTGCAAAGTCCAAGAATAAGAGGTTTATCCTCGGGCTGAAGCGACAGTATCATGATAGAGCCATGGCCCATGTCAAGCTGGGATTTAATGAATTGGTGGAAATGACATGCAACTACGAAGACCTTGACCAAAGGCACCTGGAGCAGGATTGCGCTAAAAGTCAAGCCGAAAACAAACGCAAGCCTGCTACGAATCAAGCTGAGTCAAGCCAAGCAGCCTCCTCGAAACCACAGACTGGCAAGCCGCCAAGAGGAAGCTGCTATAACTGTGGCAAAATGGGGCACTTCTCTAATGTGTGCACAGCCCCGAAGAGGCAAAAGACAAATTCACAAGGTTCAAGCCAGGGCTCTCAGAACCCTCGCTCCTGCTTTAATTGCTGCAAGACGGATCATCTTGTCAAAGACTGTCCTTTGCTGAAAAAGGCCGCAGCAGCTCACGTGTATGACGGGTCGAGCCCGCCAGCTGCTTCTGAAGGAGCAGGTAAACCCGATGTTTTGGGAGGTACCCTTACAATTAAAAATATTCCTGTCTCTGTATTGTTTGACACGGGTGCATCACGTAGTTTTATTGCTAGTAACACAGTGCACAAATTAAAGTTAAAACAGAGAAAGCGTAAAGAATCGGTTGAAGTACATAACCCGATAGGAGGATCTATTATTCTCCGTTCATATTGTAGAGTGCCAGTCTCTTATTCTTCCTACAAGTTTTCCTTTGATTTAATCATCATGGATTTTCCCGAATTCGATATCATTCTCGGGATTGATTGGTTAACGAAATACGAAGCCGAAGTAAATTGTGCGGAAAGAATCGTTAAAATTCGAGCGAAGCTTGGATATATTACTGTACCATGCCATGGTTCGAATCCAAATAGAGAAGAATTTTGGTCATCATTAGAAGTTATCCCCACTTCCATAGAAAAGATTTTGATTGTTAGAAACTATGCAGATGTGTTTGAAGAAGTTGAAAACTTACCTCCGCAAAGAGAAATAGAATTCAGAATCAATCTAATTCCCAATGCCAGACCAGTGGTACATCCAATTCGCAGAATGACTCCAAAGGAAAAAGAAGAATTAGGCGATCAAACTCGTCAACTGTTGTGGAAGGGTCTAATCAGACCTAGCTTTTCTAATTGGGGTGCAGCTGTTGTGTTTGTCCCAAAGTCAGACGGTACTCTTCGATTATGCGTTGATTACCGAGACCTCAACAAACAGACGCTCAAAAATAAATACCCATTACCCCGCATCGATGATCTGCTAGACCAATTAAATGGGGCGAGAGTATTTTCCCGAATGAACCTAGCTACAGGTTTTCATCAATTGAGAATAGCAGAGGAGTGTGTTCCTTTGACATCTTTCAGAGGTCCAGACATATTTTATGAATGGTTAGTAATGTCGTTCGGCCTGTGCAACGCTCCAGCATACTTTGTCGATCTAATGAATAGAGTGTTCAGGGGAGTTCTGAATAAATTTGTCCTCGTATTCATCGATGATATTTTAATCTACTCCAAATCAAAACCCCAGCATGAAAAACACTTAGAACAAGTATTGGGGATTCTAAGAAAGAACGTCTTCAAAGCCAAATTCTCTAAATGTGTCTTCTGGCAAGAAGAAGTAAAGTTTCTTGGCCATGTTGTGTCAAAGAAAGGGATTTCTGTAGATCCGAGAAAAATAATAGCGATTCAAGACTGGAAACTACCCACTACACCCACAGAGGTTAGAAGTTTTATGGGGTTGGCTAGTTATTATCGAAAGTTCGTTAAGGATTTTTCGAAGATATCCGGTCCGTTAACGAAGCTCACGAAGAAGCATGAGAAATTTAAGTGGACTTCCGACTGTGAAGAAGCTTTCCAGGAATTGAAATCGAAACTGACGACTGCTCCAGTGTTAACCATTATTGATGGCAATAAGGATTTAACGATTTGGACAGATGCTTCTATTAGAGGTCTTGGTGCAGTGTTAATGCAAAGAGGCCAAGTAGTCGCTTATGCAAGCCGCCAACTGAAACCGCATGAGAAGAATTATGTAACTCATGATCTTGAGTTGCTAGCTATCATTTTTGCATTGAAAATCTGGAGGCATTATTTATTGGGCGAGAAATTTGTACTGTATACAGATCATCAATCATTGAAGTATTTATACACCCAGAAAGATCTGAATTTGAGACAGCAGCGTTGGCTAGAATTTCTTGCAGCGTATGATCTTGATATCCTGTATACACTGGGAAAGGCTAACATTGTAGCGGATGCACTTAGTAGAAAAACCGCAATCATTGCCAATCTTATAATTACGCCTGCATTGATTGATAAGATTTCAGCACTTCAAAAAGACGATGAATTCATTCGGAGAATCAGTCAAAGGGTCAAGGAAGGTGAAACCACAAGTTTCTGTATTGACGATAAGGGGTTTCTCAGGTTAAATGATAGGATTTGCATTCCAAATATTCCAGGCCTTCGAAGAGAGGTGCTAGATGAATGCCATAAATCCAAACTTTGCATCCATCCTGGTGTGAGTAAAATGTACAACGATATCAAACGCACTTTCTGGTGGAAGGCAATGAAAAGGGATATTTCTTTGTATGTTAGCAGATGCCCTACTTGTCAATTGGTCAAGAGCGACCAACAGAAGCTAGCTGGATTGTTGCAACCGTTGGAAGTCCCAAGTTGGAAATGGGAACAGATTTCCATGGATTTCATAGATGGTTTGCCGCGAACCAGGAAAGGTAATGATAGCATTTAGGTAATCGTAGATCGCTTCACGAAGACTGCCCATTTCATACCTGTCAGATCCAATAGAACCGCTCAAAGTCTAGCACCGATATATTTCAAAGAAATCGTTAAGCTGCATGGAATTCCCATCAGCATAGTCAGTGATAGAGACCCAATATTTGCTAGCAAATTCTGGGAGGCGTTCCAGACAGAATTGGGAACGAAACTGAATATGAGCACCGCTTATCACCCTCAAACAGATGGCCAAACTGAGCGGGTGAATAGAATTCTAGAAGATTTATTGCGGGCTTGTATAATTGATTTTGGTGGGTCATGGGAAGATCACTTGCATTTGGCAGAATTCTCATATAACAATAGCTATCAAGCAAGTTTGGGAATGTCGCCATTTGAAGCATTATATGGCAGACCGTGCAGATCTCCAGCATGTTGGGTAGAACCTAGCAATAGACTTGTGTTAGGACCCGATATGATTAGAGAAGCATCTGATAAAGTCGACTTCATCAAAAAGCGATTGAGAACCGCGCAAAGCCGACAGAAAAGTTATGCAGATTCTAGAAGAAGAGATTTGACATTTGATGTTGGTGACCATGTTTATTTGAAAGTTTCTCCGATGAGAGGAGTAATCAGATTTGGCAAAACTGGGAAGTTGGCACCGAGATTTATTGGTCCCTTTCCTATACTTGAACGAATTGGAACTCTTGCTTATAAGGTTCAATTACCAGATTGGTTGCCTAGAGTGCATGATGTATTTCACGTATCACAACTTAGAAGACATGTGCATGATCCGGATCTTGTTGTAGAAGAAGCAGCGCAACAGGATATAGACATAACTCCAGAATTAGCAGTCAGAAGAGGGCCACTAAAGATTGTTGGCAAAGAAACTAGAGAACTAAAAAGCTAAAAGGTTCATTTAGTTAAAGTGCAATGGAGTAGTGATCCTAGAGACTATACTTGTGAGACTGAGGAAAGCACTAAGCAAGCTTACCCCAAATGCAGAGTGGACATCTCTGACTAACTCCGGTGCAAGGTACCTTTGCAATGCTTTGCATTTACATTTTGTTTCCTACTTTACTGTTGTTTCCTTTTCGAGGACGAAAAGTTTTAAGTGGGGGAGATTGTAACAACCCGGAAAATACGAGCCAATTTAAAAATTTTAAATTGGTCATTTCAAAGGAATTTGAACAATTGAAATAGAATATTTCAATAAAATAGTGAATTAGAAATAGTGAGTCAGTTTGAAAATTTGAATTCAAACTTTGACTGACTCTGCAGGGTGGAAAATATAACGGATTTTAGCGAAACCAAAAATAATTAAATCTGTTTATCAATACCTTTCTAACGAATCTGAAAAATCGAAGTTTCATAATGGGAATCAAAAGTTATGGCCGAATGAATTTTCAGAGAGGTCGCTATATAGAATATATAGCCCCGGAAAATTGATATTTTGCAAACGACCTCAGAATTCGACGAAACCACTTTTGTTGGGTCCGGGATGTCAAACTATTGCTAGGTTTCAAATTTCATAATTTTTGAAGCTAGTATGTGAGCGTGGCAAAAGAAAATGTGTTTGGTCAATTTCTGTTAAATTGGATCGACCATAAAATGACCATTTTTCATATGATCTCAAAATTCGACGAAACTAGTTTTGTTGGGACCATAGCGTTAAAACATAGCTAGATTTATTTTTCTGGAATTTTTCGAATCAGTTTGTGACCCTAGCAAATTGAAATGTACGTTCAAAGTTAAAATTAAATGTTTTATACTTTAATTTGAAGAATAACTAACTGTAACAGTCGAATTGGCCAACAAAACATATCCCATTGTGTCCGGGATGGGGGTAATTAGCTAGGGACGATAGTTGTTGGGTTTGAATTGGTGTCCGTGTGGAGAAACACTATTTAAAAATTTATTAAAACTATAGGCCAATCAGAATTTTCATTCACTATTTTAAAAAAAACATCAGAACCCTCATTTTTCTCTCTCCACCGACGATCGATATCGTCCGCCGCTTCCCCTCCAAATCGCTGCCGCCACAGGCGATTCCAGCCGCCGCCACCTACCCCAGTCGTCGCTCCTCCCTCTCCTCTTCCAATCCGACCCTACCCCGACCCCTATCGCCTCCTCCATCGCCAGAATCGACGAGCCAAACCCGACGCTTCCCATCGCCGCCACGTGCACCACCGACCACCGAACCACCTCAAACCACCCTGCGCCGACTCCCCTCTCCTCCCTCTTCCACGTCATCACCTCTGATCATCCCATCGTGCCTCGGCTTTCGCGAAAACTGCAACCCTAGTTTTGAACCATCGATAAAGGTGAGTTCTTTTTGATGTTTGAACTTTGAAAAATCATATCTTTAAGGTGTGTTGACGAAATTCGATGAAACAGGAAACATCGGGACCGCAAGAAAGCTCTCTACCACATAGAAGAGACCGCGGATTTTTCTGAGTCATCTACGATTTTTCGCACTCCGAAAAGCAAAGTGAGAAATCTAAATTAAATGAATTTGAATGGAAAATGTCGTGTATAAATTATATAAGTGAAATATAAATTACATGCGTGTTGTATACCTCATGTACATGCGATGTGTAAGTTATATAAGAGAAGTATGAATTATACATGCATAGTATAATTGATATATGTGTTGAAATGCAAGTGAAATATATATATATATATATATATATATACTCTTCTCGTCCACAAACCATGGACGATATTTATTGTTGTGAATTGGTGTGAAATATTGGATGAAAATGTGAATGGTTGAATAATTGTTTGTGGTTGATATTGTTTGGTTGTGGTTGAAAAATACCCATTGGTGATTGAAATGAATTGGAAATAATTGTGGAAATGAAAATAAAACATGCCGCCTGCGTGCGAATTAGATGCATGAATCCCCATTGTCAAAAACCGCGAGGTTTTAAGGTAGAGCGAGGAGCCGTACTAGGGACGGTGCCGATTTTAT
The DNA here is from genome assembly GCA_030737875.1 of Allium sativum. NCBI lineage: Eukaryota > Viridiplantae > Streptophyta > Magnoliopsida > Asparagales > Amaryllidaceae > Allium > Allium sativum. Next base: position 323,034,622 of record CM060920.1, on the reverse strand, counting down.
CTACCATGCCGTTATGCTGCCGAAATTTTGAATAATATTCATGTGTTAGAATTATTTTCATATGTTGAAATTATCTTCTTGCTTTGAAATTAAAGTCATGTGTTGAAACTATATCCATGTGTGGAAATTCTCATCTGTTGAGAAGTGATGTGTGAAAATTAAATTCGTGTGTGAATGAATGACGTGTTTAAACAATAAAAATCACATTTTTATAATATATATGAAGTATGTAAAATATTCGCCTTATATATGAATAGTTTTCAACAATAAAAATTTCATCTTTCTTATATGAACAACATATATAAAATATCCATGTGTGGAGGTGCTCATGTGTTGAGAAGTGAGTGTATTGGAAAAGTTCATGTGTTGAATAAAAAGATTGAACAATAAAAATTACATTTTTATTGAAACTATGAAGTGTTAAAAACATTCATATGTTGAATAAATATTTTGAATGATAAAAATATCATTTTTATCATATATGTGATATACTAAAGATATGCGAGCGTTGAAATAAATATTTGTGAAAGAAATATTATTTTTAACATGCATAGGAACTAAATAAAATAGTCATGTGTTGAAATATATTTTAGTTCGCCAAAATTATCAATTTTGAAATGTGAAGTGTTAAAAATAGCCACTTATTCAAATAAATATGCATGAGTTGAAATATTCATTAATTAGTTAATGATATGATTTTTGCCTATGCATGCAACATTAGAATGAATGGTGTTTTTAAACCAAATTGAATCAAATATGAAGTTGAATGGAAAATGATAAGTGATAAGAATTGCATATATGTACATGCATATTTATTGAACAGGTTATAGCAAAGAGGCTAGAGAAGAGGAATAAAATTTTGTGCCAAACAAATAGGTACACGTTTACTGTTTTGTTTGGGTGATGATTTTATGAGCCTATTGGCTAGCCGCTTGGCTTTTTCTTTTTCTTTTTGACATGAGACGCCCGTGTAGCTATTTGAGAATTTTCCCAGCCCCTCCCGTACAAAGGAGGTTATGGCGAAATTTTCCAAAATTTAAAGGCGTTAGTGAAATATTTGAGGTGAAAACGATATAGGAATTTTTGAATGAACTATATTTATATAAATACATAAATATAAATAAAATTAAAATGAAACGTGGCCGTGTAGTTCGTGTTTTGAAACCGTGATTTCAAACGACTAGTGCGGGAAATCCGACCATTGGATTTTCCCGAAACCGCAACCGTTGGGTTCGCCTTGGAAATATCTTTCCAACGGCACCAACTTTGTAAAGATCCGAAGGTTGGATTGTCTGGAATGTTTAATTCAAATCTGAAGAAAAACAGCGCCAGAAACGATTATATATATATATATAATTAAATTAAATAGAATAATGACGCTGCAGTTCGTAATTTGAAATCGTAACTTCAAACGACGAGTGTGGAAGATCCGACCGTCGGATTTTCCCAAAACTGAAACCGTTGGATTCGTTTTGAAATGATCTTTCTAATGATATAAAATTTGTAAAGATCCAGCGGTTAGATTTTTAGATATGTGTAAAACAAATTTAGTGAAAAACAGCGCCAGTGCATCGGCACGACCTGAAACATCGTTTAATTAAATATGGCTGTTTTAAATAAATAAAAATGGCGATATATCGTTATAAAATACTATAGACGATATACAGTGGAAATAAACCAATTTTGTTGTGTTTGCTTGATATGTGATGGTTGAATGTATTTAACATGAAAATCATAACTAAAGAACTGAAAGGTGAATGTTGAATAGTCCAACCATGAGATAAATTGATTTGAAAATCTAAATATACGTGGGTTATTTGAAAAGGCCGAGTTCATCTCATTTCAAATAATCGATCGACGTTGAGAAGTCGAAGAGTCGAAGACGATTGAAGACCGACGATCTTCACATTGGATGGATGGGCGCTACTAATGCTCGTGATTGGAGTAGCTACCGTGAAGGAGCTGAAGTAGTAGCCGTCCAAACATACTGTTGATTGTACGGATATGCGAGGAATTTGGTGCCTCCGGTTTCGTTCAAACCCAGAACGGACTTGTAAATGGACTGTGTGTCTGACATTGGATTTTGTTCTGTGCTAATTGATCTCTGTTAAATATATATCTGTTTGGAGGCGGAGAATTTATTCTCTTGCTTAACGCCCTTCTCTGAGACGTACGAGCTCAGAGGTTATGTATTGATAGAAATCAGTCGCATGGAGTGGATTGCCTGTGTGGCACGCCTAAGTGGCATATGATCAAGGCTTCTGTTGCAAAGCAAAGTCTTGTGGTTGATGATCAAAGCATGGTCTGTGTGACGTAGCTTTGTGTATAACGTGGATTCGCGAGCCTCACACCTCGGTATGAGTCAAAAACGGGATAGTGACTACAGGGAGAGCACGACGTTTCTTTCTAGCTAAGTTGGTGTCAGTGACCTACCAGCCCTGACATTATATATACTTTTCACCTGTGTGGTTGTTGGAATACGAGGCGCCTCGGTTATAGGTATGTAAGGACCGAGAAACGTGTGTTCAGGAATTGCCAATCCTCAAAAGTAAGAGAGGACCGGCCCTGAAGATCCAAGGATCATAGTGGGGTCCTGGGACATTTGCTAGAGTGTCTCGAATCGGAGAGGAGCTTGCCCCTTTCCTCGACCTATGAAGGAATCCAATTTCCAATACGAAATATGCGGACGTGATTGTATTACTAGTATGGTAGATGGTAGCTATGCCGCCTAGGATTGGTATTTATGATTGAATGTACTTTTGAAACATATATGCGCTAGTAATAATATCAAACACATTTGTTTTATACATATGAAGCATTTTTGGCTATTATAAGGTAAAACTCTATCCTCCGGCTTGCGTTGCATTGTGTGATGGGACCTGAGTCTTATAATGGCTTCATTTTATAAAAAGCATTGCGATGATTTAATCATTTACTTTATTTCATGCACTAGCACTCATGGGAGTAAACCCGTTCCGCGAAAGTGGCATGGTCCTTTGATTTGCCTTATCATTGTTGTTAATAAGTTAAGTAGATTTCTCGTACCAGTCCCATGACTGACTCGTAGTTTGTTTCACCTTGCAAACTCGGGTGCCCTCATTTTCACACGGGCAACCTCGTTACAGGTATCTGGTGCACTTTTGGCTCATGGCGAGGCTTGACTACACCGTGCTGACTTTGACTCTTTCCACCATTACAGTATATGCATTATGATTCCGCCATTGGCAATGTAGACTGACATTTATTTTGTGTACTCTTTATGTATGATTCCGCCTCTGGCGATGGTGACTGATTATGTATTATTATGCACTAAGTTATATCCTGCACTGTGCTCTCTGATGTGATGATATCTATATGATTACACTGTCATATGTATGTAAATTATCCTATTTTATGTTTATGCTATTATCTGTGATCTGCTAATGATGATTAATGTGCTATATTCCAATGATTATCCTTAACACCGTGTCACGGGTTTTTGGGATCGTCACAGTTTGAATTGTTTTGGCGTAGAAATTTGATTTTTGAACTTTTGAATTTCTGGAATTTATTTAACTATTTTATTCACATGAAATATTCTTATATGTATACAATTACTCTACCGACCATTTTACGCATATATATATATATATATATATATATATATATATATATGCACAATTTTCGTTTTATTTTCAAAATTCAAACGATGTTGCACCGTTATTTGATTCTTGCCACATTTCATTGATTATAGCCTTATCTTGAATTTTATCTTTTGTATACATATATTTATGCATATATATATTCTCATACATATACATATATTTTCTTTATTTTCTTATATGTACGTTCTTATCCTTCCAAATTTTGAATTTGTATGCGTACATATATTTGCATGTTCAGTTGGCCCTCTCTAAAACAAAGATAAAAATTATGCCCCCGCCGAGGTTCGAACCCCCGACCTCCATGTTACAAATCCAATGTCTTAACCAACTAAGCCATGAAGTCTTTTGTTAATAAATCTTAGAACAATGATAATTATTGTTCTCTTCTTACTTCTCTTTTTCATGTTAGTTACAATACTTAAATTAAACCATTGCATGAATCTTTTTCTTTTAATGTTAATGCATTATGTTTGCAAATCAGTGCATGCAACATATTTACATTGCATGCAACCAATCCTTCCTTTCTTTTAATGCATGCATTACTTTTTTTTCCAATGCATGTATTTATTACATGCAATCCTTATTTTATTCTTTATTTTATATTTTAATTTGTTTGTATATATATATATATATATATATATATATATATATATATATTTCTCTTGTGCGTATACAAACTTCTAGGCTTAATAACTTCTTCATATGATGTCCATTTTATACAAATCAGGTATCTATCTTGACCAGAATTCCGAGACAGACGCAATGGTGATATCCGTTTTACTTAATTTCTGATATTTAAATTAAGTATTTTTATTTTCTCATCTCTTTGTTTACACACATTGTTATCACATTAATTTCCTTACTCTTCAATGTATGAATTAATTTTTCATTATACATCACCATTATTTACGTATCTATGCATATATACATATTTGTACATTTTTTATTATATTAAAAATGTGGGGTGTTACAGGTTCGAATTATTTGAATTAGTGCCGAACGGTTAGAATGGCTTTAATTGCTAGAAACAAGTTACAGTTCGTTGACGGCATTCTTTCAATTCCTTCGACTGAGTCTCTTGATTATCAAAAGTGGATCAGAATTGACTATATGGTCATGTCATGGATTCTCAATTCCATGGACAAAGCTTTATCAGAGAGTTTTATATCCGTGGATTCTTCATTTCGGTTGTGGAAGGAGTTATCAGTGAGATTTGGTCAGACTACAGCTTCAAGGTTATTTGAATTGCATCAAAGTCTAACGTCTACATATCAAAACGAGCTTAGTATTGCTGAATACTATGAAAAATTGAAAGGAATATGAGATCAATTACAACTCCTTAAAGGGTTTCCAGAATGCACATGTGGTGTTCTGCGAAATTGCTCTTGTGGAATTCTTAAGAAAATACTGGAAAATGATCAACGTAACAAGCTTATGCAATTTTTGTCTAGTCTTACAAAGGAATATGATCAAGTTACAACAAATATATTTAGCACTGATCCTCTTCCTACTGTACATAAAGCCCACTACATTTTATAACAGGTCGATCATCAGAATGAAATTGCAGAGAAAAATTCAAGTCCACTTGAAACAATTTCTTTCGATGTTATGAAGAAATCTTCTAAACTAAATTTCCAGACTATTAAAAGAGATGCAAGAGGCAGAAAAGTGGACTATTCTGTGAACACTACAAGAAAAAGGGACACTCAATGGAGCAATGTTTCAAATTAATAGTGTATCTTGAATGGTGGAATAAGGAGATAGCTGTTAAGGGAAAACAAAGTCCAAAGAATTTTAATAATGCTGATAAAGGGATTCTTGGAAGCAAACCAGAGCTAAATGAAGCTGCAAATGTGAATGTGGTTACTGTTGAAAATGAAGAGTTTGATCCAGTGATGTTTTCTGCTTTGTACAATCATGTTATAAAGATGGTGCATGGATCTAGCTCTAGTTCGATAATCCATTTGCTTCTTCTATTAATCATGTAGGTAAAAATTCTTCAAAACTTGAAGAAAATTTTAGTAAGTATCCAAATCAGAGATGTTGGATAATTGATACTAGAGCCACTGACCATATGACATCCAATATAACACTTTTTGCTTCATTAAAGAAAATTAAAATTCCTATTAAAGTAACTCTGCCTGATGGATCTATGATTCTTGTTCATCATATTGGAACAGTAAAACTGAATCAAAATTTGCAGTTACAAAATGTTTTGTATATTCGTACTTTCAAAAAAAATCTTTTATTAGTAGGAAAATTTCTTGATCAAAACAAAATCGCTGCAAAATTTACAAATTCTTCTTGCTATTTTCAGGACCTTGAATCGAATGAAATTCAAGATGTTGGATCAAGAATTTCTGGTCTATACAAATTATCTCTTTCCTCTTTTTCTTATACAGTTGTTTCAAATTGTTATTATGTAATAGATAATAATTGTTTGTTTCTTCTGTTAACAATACTATAACATCTTGTAATAGACCTAGTGTTGATACTCTTCATGCTAGGTTAGGTCATCCTTCTATTAATAAAATGAAATGTATGCAAAATCTTTTGTCAGGCAGACTACTTAAGGAATTTTCTTGTGGAGCATGTGTGTTAGGAAAACATCATAAATTTCCCTTTCATCATTCTAATTCCTATGCCATTTCTGCATTTGATTTAATCCACATTGATTTATGGGGAAAATATCATAGACCAGCTCTTTGTGTTGAAACTTATTTTCTAACCATTCTTAATGATTATACTAGAAATACTTGGATATATTTGCTTCATTTTAAAGTTCAAGTATTTTCTGTTATATCTTCTTTTATTTAATATGTGTTAACACAATTTGAGAAAAGGATTAAAGTGGTTAGATCTGATAATGGTACTGAGATTATTCAAGATGCTTGTAGAAGGTTATTTGCTTTTAGAGGAATAGTACATCAAAGATCTATTCCATGCAACCCACAACAAAATGGCAGAGTGGAAACGAAGCACATGCACTTGATAGAGACAGCAAGAACAAGAATTCACGCTGGTATGCCTTACAAATTTTGGGTGAATGTCTTTTAGTTGCTACTCGTCTTATTAATTTAATGCCTAATTCAGTATTAAAATGGAAAACACCATATGAACTATTGATGAATAAGGCTCCGGATTATACACATCTTAGGTTATTGGTTGTTTATCCTTTTCTTTCCAAGAACCACATGACAAATTTGCTGAAAGAGCTAAGAAATGTGTTCTGATTAGATATTCATATGGTCAAAAAGTATATAAACTGTATGATTTAGAAACACACAAAGTTCTTTTCAGTAGAGATGTTCATTTTGTTGAGAATATTTTTCCTTTTATAAAGAAGCCAGATTCTACTCTTACTGCTGTTTATTCACCTGGAAACTTAGAATTTGTCAATCTAGCTTTAGATCAACATGATTATAGTCCTCCATCTTCACAAATTTCTTCCACACAACATGAATCTTTTCCATCACCTTTCTATCATTTTAAATTCTCCTGTTACTGAAGACCATCATGATAACCATACTCAATCAGATACTCCTGCTCCTGAAGATCAACTATTATCTATTTCCTTAGATAATGTTTCTTGTGTTCAGTCATTGCCTCCTAGAACTGCTACTTGAATTTGCAAAGTACCAAAGAAATATGATGACTATGTTGTTGGAAAATTCCCTACAAGACGAGTGCATACTTCTAATTCCTTTCATGTATTTACTCAACCAGTTTTTGCACATTTGAATAATACTGGGTTACATAGTCTAGCAAATGTGTTTACTTCATATGAAACCATCTTCTTACAAGCAAGCTAAGGATTTTCCAGAATGGGTCTAAGCCATGGAACAAGAGTTGGTTGCTTTAGAAAAGAATGATACATGGGATTTTGTAACACCCACCCTCCGCCAGGGTCACTCACGAAGGAATGCACTAGCTTTGGAGGGGCGTAGTCTAGGTAAACATGCATAGAAATATTACAAGACAGAACATATAAAACAGCGGAAGTAGAAAAAAAACAAATTTCATTACCTCATAAAATTATAAGGTCTAAAACCTTTTACATCAAAATGCCTTTAAAAGCCATTACATTGGAAACCTGTCTTGCAATAGTTAAAGAAGCATAAAACCACAGTCATAAAATATTCCCCAAGTAAAACGGTAAAGCAGCCATAGCAAAGAAAAATCCAAGCCATACATGATGACCTTGAAGCAGAAGAAGTCCGAGCTAAACAACAGTATTTCCTCCCTGAAAACCTGGGGGGGGGGGGGACGGAAGATAAAGAGGCAAAAGAAACGGGGTTAGTCATAAAGATTGGTAAGTCCTATCTACTTCCAGCATAAAAACAGGTAAAGGTAACATGACATGCATAAACTGAAAGTAAACATAAGGATGATGACAAGATAGACAAGCTAAACTAAGGTAATAGGATGAACTATTGTATCGAGATAAACTATGGTCACTATGAATCAAGTATAAGATCCCAAGGTTCTATCGAGTATAACATCCCAAGGTTCTATCGAGTATAACACTCCAAGGTTCTATCAAGTATATTTGCCTTGCACCTTCCGTACTAGTATCCCAACCCATGTCATGTGTTAGCTACAAATTGTCACTTGCCCAAATTCATGAAATGGTCCATGTCAACCTAATGTAGGTTTTCCCAACTCGTATGTTTCTTCCCATGTATATGTTTAGTCCTTTGCCGTAAGTCCTACGGGCTTCCTCACGCAGTCCTATACTACTTCAACGTAGTTCCATTATCCTTGAAATCGTTGGACTGTCACCCTTGATCTAGCTGTATTTTCTTACCATGAATTCTCGAATGTTCGGCTAGGATTTATGCCACCTAGGACCACTAGGGATTACGTTACCTACTAAACGCTTTCGTAACTCGGTTTGGGTTTAAGCCACCTAGGACCGCTAGGGATTACGCTACCCGTCAACCACGCCATTTTTCCCACGTATGTATCATGAATCGTTTTTCCATGTCTAGATGCACATGTATCTCAATGTGCCATCCGAGTCCCGTGACAGGGCTAATCAAGAAATACAGGACTCGGTCGGGAGCTTTAGGTTATCTGCCGATGCAGATATCAAGGTCTGTTTTTCTACCGGTGGTTACGGTCCCACGTGACTCCTCCCTCAACTACTGAAAGGCAATCTAAGAAAATCATGCACGGGAACTATACTCCGGCCATCCATGCCCCACTTTTCTATTAGCCAACCTCACCCATAACTAGATAGCAAGTATATGGTCTGTTGGGAGTTCTCTGCCTTTCCGCATACGTACACGATTGACTAAAGATGGTAGGTAGTCGACGACGTGCTATCACAGGGCTAAACTAAGTATCGCCGACTCCACGCTAATCCACCCCAGTCTTTAGGTTGCTCGCACAGCAACCAAGGCATACCCTTGGTTCTTCTACCGCAGACCTTAACCTCTGTGAGCCCAGGTGGATCATCTGCAACCTCACAGAGGGATACCAAGAGTACCCTCACGTCCCCCGAAGCTACCTCTTCGTCACCCAGTTCGCTGGAGCCTTTATCTAAGTCAGATAAACATTCGCTCCTCCTCGTGTGTTTGTTTAAACGATGACCTACCGTATCAGGTTACTCATCTATTTGTAAACTGGTCCAATTCTCTTGACTAAGAATTATTACTTAGTTATCCTTAACTAAGGTTTATCACTTAGTTTCACTTCCCGTTATCCTTATTAACTACGATTTTCCACTTAGTCCCCTGAACTAGGGTCTTGTCTAATGGGTTAAGTGTTGTCATTCGAGTTCATGACTTACCCCGCCTACGAATCATGTCAAATTTGGCTAAGTATTCAAGTTCAAGACTTAGCCCTACAAACCATGTATCAAGTTGGTTAAGTATATCAAGAAGTTCATGACTTAACCCTAGATTATCGTGTCAGATTGGTTAAGTATAGGTTAACTTAACCTTATCAAATTACCGTGTCAAATTGGTTAAGTATAAGTTATCTTAACCTCATCAAGCTACCGCGTCAGATTGGTTAAGTATAGGTTGTCTTAACCTCATAAAATCATCGAGTAAAATTGGTTAAGTGTAGGTTAATTTAACCCCATTAAATTATCGAGTCAGATTGGTTAAGTATAGGTTAACTTAACCCTATTAAATTATCGAGTCGGATTGGTTAAGCATATTTAAGAGGTTTGTGACTTAACCCTATCAAATCATCAAGTCAGATTGGTTAAGTGTAAGTTAACTTAACCCCATCAAATTACCGAGTTGGATTGGTTAAGTGTAGGTTAACTTAACCCCATCCACTAGTCATATTTATAATGGTTAAGTATCATTCTTGTGGGTTTCCTTAACCCTACCACGCATCGCATTATCCCAGTCGGGTGTTATCAACCCATTTAGGTTAAACTAACCCATCCGCTAATCGTGTTATATGGTTAAGTGTCTTTAAGTAATCAAGTCCGGTCTTACTTAACCTACCCATTCATGTCATGTCGGTTAAGTGCCATTAGTCAAACTAGCTTAACCTTATCATGTGGCATTAAGTAAATTAATGCACCCCAGCCTCTCACATTAGACTTTGTTGTGGTTACTGGTTACGTCGGGCGGGTCCGGGCAGCTTTACACCACAACCTAGTCTAACCTCGGGTTTTGAGCGCGATATGACCAACTACTCACATTGGGTCTTATTGTCTGTAGCTACTGGATTTGCCGGGCGGTTCCGGGAAGATTTATGCTACAAACTCAACCCAACCTTGAGTTGGCCACTTTCATGTTTTTCTACTTGTCATGTTCATGTCAAATTTAGGCTACGACAAAGTCCACGTTGTCCACTTATGCCCATTGTCCCATTACTTAATTCATGTTAAGTTTCATAGCCCATTTCAAGTTTGCCTAAACTACCCAAGGCGTATTCCCAACGCAAGTGAAAGCGAGTCAACATAGTAGGAATAATATGACAACATATTGGCCACAAACATGTATGATAGGATAAAGGCATTGGCCTCAAACATGTATAATAGCATAAAGGGATTGGCCTCAAACATGTATAATAGCATAAAGGGATTGGCCTCAAACATGTATAATAGCATAACACTAGGTTCATCATCATAGGCATGTAAATGGTCATGAGGGGTTTAGGTTCTTTTACATGCATAAGCCCCAAGTCAAGTTCATATGAATGTTCCACAAGTCAAATTGTTCTAAGGGTTCATGCCAACATTCCACAAGTCAAGTGTAACAACCCGGAAAATCTGGGCCAGTTTAAAATTTTTATTTTGGCCATTTTAGCGAATTTTGATTATTTAAAATGAATTATTTTAAATAATATCGACCGGAAAATTTATTTTGAATATAATTCGAACGTATATATTTATACACGTCGTCGTTAGAATATAAATAATTATATATAATTATAAATAGAATTGAAAATGGCGCGGTAGTTCGATAATTCGATTTCAAACTTCAATTGAATGTACCGGGTGCAAAACAATCCGGATTTTAGTGAAACCAAAAATAATGGAATCTAATAGTGAATATCTTTCCAACGAATCCGAAAAATCAAGATTTCATATCGGGAATCAAAAGATATGTCCAGTTGAAAATTCTGAATAGTCGCTATGGAATTCAGGCCCTTAAAAATAGCAATTTTGCAAATGACCTCGGATTTCGACGAAACCAGTTTTGTTGGGTCCGTGATGTTAAGTTATTGCTAGATTCCAAATTTCATAATTTTTCAAATCAATATGTGAGCGTGGCGAAGGAAAACGCGTTTGGCCAGTTTCAGTTGATTTTAATCGACTGGAAATTGGCCATTTTTCAAACGATCTCAGAATTCGACGAAACTAGTTTTGTTAGGACCGTATCGTCAATACGAAGCTAGAAATATTTTTATAGAATTTTTCGAGTTAGTATGTGACCTCGGTAAATTGAAATGTACGTTTAAAATTCAATATAGAATTTAAATGTAAATTCAACAGAAACTAATCGAAACGATCAAATCAGCTTGCGTTACATATCCCATTGTGTTCGGAATGGGGGTAAAACGCCAGGGACGGCAGTCGTTGGGTTCAATTTCGAGTTCGAATTTTAAAGTTGTTTTTTTTGAAATAAATTAAATAAAATATATTATTATTTAAGGGCCCCTCCCTCCTTAACCCTCTTCCTCCCACGTTGACTTCACGGAAAAGAAAAAAAAAACACCGATCGTTCAAATCGCGCCCTCCCTCCTGACCTCCGCCGTGACCGACGCGCCTCCCCCATCCGATCTGCTCCTTCTTCCTCTCCCCTCCTTCTTCCCTCCAGCCTCGCCCCTCTCCTCGAATCCGCACCCAAATCGAACCCTCGCCCTAACCCTAGAACCGCCCGACGCACAGCTCCTCCGACCAGGCCCCTCGCGTCAGCCCCCTCTGCGATCGATGAACCCCAAAACTGCATCGACCCTCCTCCTCTGCCATCGCCACTCACTCCTCTCTCCTCTTCTGTACGACGCAAACCCCATGACCACCCGACGCCGCCATTTCCCCCTTCAGCCCGCTGTAAGTTTAGTTCCTTTGTGTTTTTATTTTTTTTTGTTTGTTGTTTTTATTATTTTTTTATTTTGCTTTATTAATTTAAAGTAATTAAAAATAGGATTTTTATATATTGAACTTCGATAGAAAAATAGGATTTTTATATATTGAACTTCGATAGAAAAATAGGATTTTTATATATTGAACTTCGATAGAAAAATAGGATTTTTATATATTGAACTTCGATAGAAAAATAGGATTTTTATATATTGAACTTCGATAGAAAAATAGGATTTTTATATATTGAACTTCGATAGAAAAATAGGATTTTTATATATTGAACTTCGATAGAAAAATAGGATTTTTATATATTGAACTTCGATAGAAAAATAGGATTTTTATATATTGAACTTCGAATTAAAAATAGGATTTTTATATATTGAACTTCGATAGAAAAATAGGATTTTTATATATTGAACTTCGATAGAAAAATAGGATTTTTATATATTGAACTTCGATAGAAAAATAGGATTTTTATATATTGAACTTCGATAGAAAAATAGGATTTTTATATATTGAACTTCGAATTAAAAATATGATTTTTATATATTGAACAACGAAGTAAAAATTCGATTTTTATATATTGAATAGCGAAGTAAAAATTCGATTTTTACATATGTAGTGGCTACGGACAACGAAGGTGACAAAAAGGCGAAACGACGAAGACTTCTGCAAATGAAGTGCCGTGGAGCTAGGATAGCTATTTGTGAGAATTTCTCACCTTTCAATTTCTTTTCTAATTATATATATATACTAGGATGCAGACGGTGCTTAGTAGCACCCGACACAATCGTCCACAGACCATGGACTTGTTTGTTTGGTTGCATAGATTAGTTATATGATTTGATTTGAATTTGGTTGTTTGGTGATGTTGATTGATGTGTGAATGGCGTGGGCCTTCACTAGACCGGGGATAAGGCTAGGCCTCGTCCCGTTTCTAGTATCGTGCCGTTATGCCGCCGAAATTTTCTAAAATATGTTAGAAAAATAAAAATATCATTTTATTGAATAAATGAACTGAATAGAAATTCATATGTTGGAATAAAATGTTTTATCGTTAAAAATATAATTTTTAACGCGAATGTGAATAAATAAAATATTCATTTACAAACCAGACGGTTTGTTTATGTACACCTATTTGAAGGACATTTATTGGGTCGATAAATTTTACACATCGCCCAACTGCACAAATAAAATCTGTGTTTGATTGTTTGAAACCCCACACGGGTGTTGGGATGAATTTTGAAGTTCACTCATCCTGATTGATTGAATATGTCGATCGATTGATTGACAGGCTGTTATAAGCGTTAGATATCTATAGTTGATGCTTATACGGTGTAGTGCACTTTGGTTGATGGTTGATTATTTTTCAATGCTATTATATACGTGTGTAGTATGAAAATCCATATAATTAACATTATATGGTGATTGATTGGGCCTCATTCTAATTTGAAAAATAAAGAATATTATAAAATAAAAGTTCATGTGTTGACAGTACTCATCCATTGAGATTGGTCATGTGTTGAACGAAATATTTTAGTAATAAAATTTACATCTTTATCAATATAAAATAAAAGTTCATGTGTTGACAGTACTCATCCTTTGAGATTGGTCATGTGTTGAACGAAATATTTTGATAATAACAACTATTTTGAAAAAGAAATATTTGAAATAGAATATTTGAAAATAGAAATATATGAAGCCGTGTTGATTAGATTGACGCCATTTTGACGCGAACGATATTTATATCGATTTTATTTATTTCGAAATGAATTGAATTGAAAACGATTTCGAAATGAATTGAATTGAAAACGATTTCGAAATGAATTGAATTAAAAACGATTTCGAAATGAATTGAATTGAAAACGATTTCGAAATGAATTGAATTGAAAACGATTTCGAAATGAATTGAATTGAAAACGATTTCGAAATGAATTGAATTGAAAACGATTTCGAAATGAATTGAATTGAAAACGAATTCAAATTGAAATGAAAGCGAATTGAAATGAATTCGAATTGAAATTGAAATTTGAATTGAATAGAAATGAATTTTAAAACGAATTTATAAAGAAGAATTCAATTTTGATTTGAATTGAAAAAGGAAGTTGAAATTGCTTTTGAAACGAATTTAAAACTATTTATATAATTCGTTTTAAATAGAAATCGACGAAATATATATTATATATATTATATATAATATAATGGCCTGAATAGAACGCGCCGCGCCGCGGCAGTTCGCGAATTTCGACCATTTATTTCAAACGGACATTACGGGAGATCCGACCGTCGGATTCTCCTAAAACCGGAACCGTTGGGTTCGTATCGAAAAGAGCTTTCTAATGAATGTTAGAAATTTGAAATCTAACGGTTGGATTTGGAGATACGTCCAAATCAAATTCGAAAAAGGTCGCTGTAAGTGCAGTTCGATGACCGTTGATGGAAATCGACTGTACAGGCCTTGATAAAATTATTAAAAATAGTAATAATTTGTGTAAAATCATAAGAAATGATTTAGAAAGAATGGGGATGAAAAACTCCATATTTGAAAGGATAAAAATAGATTTTTATCGAAATGAACTAGTTTTGAACTAGAATTAGAATTCTATTTATTTTTAAATAAATAAATTGAATTTGAAAAGGGTTTTAAAAATAACCAAAATTTCCAATGATTGCATTGGAGTGGATTTGAATCGAAATTGTCTTCGGAATATTTCGATGTTGGAATTCGTGATTATGCAGATGTTGTTATGGAAATTTGAAAGATATATATTTATATCGTTATTTCCAATACGACATTTGTTAGTCGTAGAATTTGATATTGAAGATAAGCCGATATATTTTCTATTCAGAGCCTTGTATTGAATATCGAATGTGATTTGGGTTTGTCGTGAATGGTGTCTTCACTAACACTGTTCTTGAACCCAGTAGTGAAAAGATTAAATCTTTTTATTTAGATTTAATGAAGTGTACCAATTAAATAATATTTAATTGGAATTGAATTGATATTGATATTGATTTTTGGGTTTATCGTGGACAGTGTTTTAAATAACACTCGTTCTTTAACCCGATAATTAATGAAGTTGATTTTGGGTTTATTGTGAACTGTGTTTTTAAATGACACGGATTCTTTAACCCAGTTAATGATTAAAACTAAGTTGAGTTTTAATGAATCTTTAATTAGATTGAAATGGTCGAGAATGGAGTATCACCAGTTTTGCTCCAGGCGATAGTCAAATCTTTAATTAGATTTGAACGTGAAATGGTAATTGGATTTACCGATAACACCGTGGTGTTAGATATGAAGTATTACCAGTTTTACTTCATGGGATGAATAGGTTGGGATTGGGAAATTAAAACCAATGATTACTTCGGTAAGTTTCGTTAATCCCGACTAGTTGAATCGAAATTCAAAAGTAGATTAAAGAATAAATTCCAGGAATTTATCTTTGATAAAATTAATGGGAACCTTTCTCTATGAACGTGAAATTTAGAAACTAACTGTCGGTTAGCCAAGCAGAATGGTTTTCTGGATATTGATCTGATGTTGGTTTCGGCCTTCGGGGTTAATATTTGGGGAATTATTCTCTTGATTAATTTACGGTTAGTGACTAATGAATTGGAATGAGGCGTATGTTGTGTTTGTATAACACTTATTTAAAATATACGCGAGTTATTCGGAAAGACCGGGTTTATCCCATTCTGAATAACTGATACGACGATAAGTCGAAGATGAAGATGATGGTCGAAGACCGGAAGTCTTCACGTCGTTTGGGTAATTACTGATGATCTTGATTGGGCTGTACACCCAAGAAGATGGAAACAGTTAGTGATCGTCCAGACGTACTTGGAGATCGATGGATATGCGGGGTACTAGGTGCCTCCGGTTTCGTTCAGACCCAGAACGGACTTGTAAATGGACTGTGTGTCTGACATTGGATTTTAGTCCGTGTGATTGATCTCCATTAAATATATATCTGTTTGGCGGCGGAGAATTTATTCTCTTGCTTAACGCCCTTCTCTGAGACGTACGAGCTCAGGGGTTATATATTGATGGATATCAAACGCATGGAGTGAATTGCCTGTGTGGCATGCCTAAGTGGCAATTGATCGAGGCTTCTGTTAAAAAGCAAAGTCTTGTGGTGATGATCAAAGCACGGCCTTTGTGGCGTAGCTTTGTGTAACGTTTACCTCGCGTGTTTCACACCCGGTATGAACGAAAAACGGGAGACGGACCTCAGGGAGGACTTGCGTTTCTTTCTAGCTAAAAGTGGCGTCAGTGGTTTTACACGCCCTGACGAGTTTGACTTATGTGGTTGTTGTTGTTGCGAGGCGCCTCGGATTGATCGGTCGTTCTCGAACCGATGGAGTCATTTAGTTGGCTCATTTACGCCCCAAAGGGCGGGGAAACGTAGTGTTCAGGCATTTTAATCCACATCGGTGGACCGGCCCTGACGATCCAAAGGCTTGACAGAGTACTTGCCTGAGGCTCGGGCTAGACAGTCTCGAATCGGTTGAGGACTATCTTTTGCCTCGGTTCATAGACGGAAATCCAATTTCCAAATACGTGACTTTGCGGTTTTATATGTAAACCTATATATGGTGACATAGTGGGATGGGGCACTTATGCCGCCTATGATTGATACTTATGATTTGAAGTTGTTTTATATACTATGCACTTATAATAGTATCAAATGATTTGTTTTCAACGTATCAAGCATTCTTGGCTATTATAAGGTAAAAACCCTATCCTCCGGCTTGCGATTGCATTGTGTGATGGGAACTGGGTCTTATAACAGCTTCATTTTTCTTTATTTAGCATGGCGCTGTTTGTTTTATGCACTGGTATTCTTGGGAGGAAACCCGTTCCGTGTTATACGGCGTGGTCCCTTGATTTACCTAATTTTAAAATAAAGATTAATAACTGTTTTAGTTCTCACACCAGTCCCATGACTGACCTGGAGTTTATTGTTTTAACCTAAACTCTGGGTGCCCCTATTTTGACACGGGCAGCTAGTAGTTTTGGTTTTGCAGATTTATATTCACAGGAACCTGGTTTACAGCTGGAACGATATCCGGAAAGCTTTGTATCCGTATATCTCTTCTAGTTGTGTATTGTATTATTTTCCGCTGCTATGTATTTAAATGTAATTTAAATCTCTGATATTTCTGTGTAATATTCTTTTTACTCTGTATATTCTTGTATTCTGATGCGTTGTTGTAATATACAATGAAGTGTTCTTTGATATGTGTTCTGTTGTGGTTTGTTCTCGAACTATCCGACGCTTTCCTTTACGGGGAAGTTGCGGGTTTTCACAGTTGGTATCAGAGCTTTGGTTTACAAAGCTCAGAGAATAAGGCACATTAGAACCCTACGAAAGAATTCATCAGATATTGGATTAGTAATATCCAATTAGAATGACTCGTTAGAGATGGGATCAGTAGTATCCTAGAACGAGTGTGAAGAGTATATTTTTCAAATGAAAACAATTTTTGTTTTGAAATCAACTATTCGTATTTGATTATCTATTTATATTGAGTTGGACAGTCCAGTATATAAAGATTTTGCGTATATGTAATAACCCGGAAAATCTGGGCCAGTTTAAAATTTTTATTTTGGCAAGTTTAGCGGATTCTGAATATTTAAAATAGATTATTTTAATTAATATCGACGTAAAATTTATTTTGAATATAGAATCGAAGTATATATTATACGCGTCGTCGTTAGAATATAAATAATTATATATAATTATAAATAGAATTGAAAATGGCGCGGTAGTTCGATAATTCGATTTCAAACTTCAATTGAATGTATCGGGTGCGAAACAATCCGGATTTTAGTGAAACCAAAAACCTTAGGATCTAATTGATAATATCTTTCCAACGAATCTGAAGAATCAAAATTTCGTAGCGGGAAGTAAAAGATATGTCCAGTTGAAAATTCGGAATAGTCGCTATGGAATTCAGGCCCTTAAAAATGGACATTTTGCAAACGACCTCGGATTTCGACGAAACCAGTTTTGTTGGGTCCGCAGTGTCAAATTATTGCTAGATTCCAAATTTCATAATTTTTCGAATCAATATGTGAGCGTGGCAAAGGAAAACGTGTTTTGACCATTTCAGTTGATTTTAATCGACTGGAAATTGGCCATTTTTCTAACGGTCTCAGAATTCGACGAAACTAGTTTTGTTAGGACCGTATCGTCAATACGAAGCTAGAAAATATTTTTCTGCAATTTATAGAGTTAGTATGTGACCCCGGTAATTTGAAATGTACGTTTAAAATTCAATATAGTGATTTAAATGTAAATTTAACGGAAACTGATTCAAACGATCAAAACAGCTTGCGATACATATCCCATTGTGTTCGGAATGGGGGTAAAACGCTAGGGACGACAGGCGGTGGGCCTCGTTTAGAGGTCGTATGTGAAAGTCAACTTTTTAATAATTAAAAAGAAAAAATAATAATAATAAATAAATATAATTCTCCTCTCCTTTATCTTCTGGCCCCCCCCCCCACCATTCTCGATTCAGAATCAAAACGAAAAAAAAAAAAAAAGAAACTAAACCTAATCGATCTGGCGATCGTCCTCCGCCGTCCACCCCAGCCTGCTATCACCGCCGCCTCTAAGGCGATCAGCCCCTCCTCCCCGTCGCGCGACCCTCCCCTTCCTCCCTCCGCAGATCCGAGCTTGAGCCCCCCCTCGTGAATGTGAGCCACCTCAAACCCTAACCTCACCGCGTCCACCCCCTCTGACACCCCGTCGGCCTGCTGAGATGCCCCGCCTGCTCCGACCAACCGCTGCCTACACCAAGCTCCAGCGCCACCTCAAACCTTCCTCCCTCCATGATTTAAAAAAAGTGAGTTTTCTTGTTTTGTTTGTTTTATTTTTATTATATAAAATCTGATTTTCCTTAATATATAAAGTTATGAATTTTATTATCTAAAGTTATGATTTTTTTTTTATGTGAAAATAATATGTTTTATTTTCAGTTTTTAATAAAAGAAAAAAAGAGAGAAGAAAAAAAAAACTAATTTTATATAGTAATTAAAACTGAAGCTGGAATAAAGATTTGATTTTTGAAATAAATAAATTATAATTTTTAAGTAAGTAAATATTAAAAATATGATTTTTATATTTTTAAAGTATTAAAAATATAATCTTTATAGGATAGAGAATATAAAAATATCATCTTTGTATATGTAACGAAATAAAAATCTGATTTTTATTTTATATACGTTGAAGTAAAGTGATGATTTTTATAAGGATGAAAACTATATTTTTATAAGGCGAAATCTATATTTTTATAAAGGCGAAATCTATATTTTTATAAAGGCGAAATCTATATTTTTATAAAGGCGAAATCTATATTTTTATAAAGGCGAAATCTATATTTTTATAAAGGCGAAAACTTTATTTTTGAAAAGACTAAATCTTTATTTTAGAAAAGGCGAAATCTTTATATGGAAAATAGCGTGATAAAAATATAATTTTTATCTATATAACATAGTAGTAAAAAAATTCGATTTTTATATATTGAATAACATAGTAAAGATTCAATTTTTATATAAAGTATAACGAAGTGAAAATTCTATTTTCACAATATGAAGTTAGCGATAAAAATATGATTTTTATATAATAGAAAATATAAAAATGTGATTTTTATATATATAGTGACTACGGGCAATGAAGATGACGAAGATGCGATGACGATGAAGATTTCCTGCAAAAGAAGTGCCGTGGAGCTAGGATAGCTATAGGTGAGAACTTCTCACCCTTCAAATTTCTTTATTCTAGTTATTTATATATATATATATAAACTAGGATGCAGACGGTGCTTAGTAGCACCCGACACCCGTCATCCACAGACCATGGATGGCTTGTTTGTTAAATTGATTGGTTGAGTAGTTGGTTAGTTTAATTGGTTTGAATTGAATTATTTGGTGAATTGAATGGATTTGATTGATGTGTGAATGGCGTGGGCCTTCACTAGACCGGGGATAAGGCTAGGCCTTGTCCCGTTTCTAGTATAGTGCCGTTATGCCGCCGAAATTTTCTAAAAATATGTTAGAAAAATAAAAATAACATTTTATTTAAAGAATGAATTGAATAGATATTCATATGTCGAAATAAAATATTTTATCATTAAAAATATAATTTTTAACGTGAATATGAATATAGTGAAAATGAATAATATAAAATAAATATTCATTTACAAGCCAGATGGTTTGTTTATGTACACCTATTTGAATGACATTGATTGGGTCGATAAATTTTACACATCGCCCAGCTACACGAATAAAATCTGTGTTTGATTGTTTGAAACCCCACACGGGTGTTGGGATGAAATATGAAGTTCACTCATCCTGATTGATTAAATATGTCGATCGATTGATTGACGGGCTGTTATAAGCGTTAGATATCTATATTTGACGCTTATACAGTGTAGTGCACTTTGGTTGATGGTTGATTATTTTTTTAATGCTATCGTATACATGTGTTGTATGAAAATCCATATAATTAACGTTATATGGTAATTGATTGAGCCTCATTCCAATTTGAAAAATAAAGTATATTATAAAATAAAAGTTCATGTGTTGACTGTACTCATCCGTTGAGATTAGTCATGTGTTGAACGAATTATTTTTATAATAAAATTTTACATCTTTATCAATATAAAATAAAGGTTCATGTGTTGACTGTACTCATCCGTTGAGATTAGTCATGTGTTGAACGAATTATTTTTATAATAAAATTTTACATCTTTATCAATATAAAATAAAGGTTCATGTGTTGACTGTACTCATCCGTTGAGATTAGTCATGTGTTGAACGAATTATTTTTATAATAAAATTTTACATCTTTATCAATATAAAATAAAGGTTCATGTGTTGACTGTACTCATCCGTTGAGATTAGTCATGTGTTGAACGAAATAATTTAACAAAAATAGTCACACATGGACGGTACTCATTCGTTGAGATTAGTCGTGTGTTGACAAAAAGAAATATTTGAAATAGAATATATAAAGCCGTGTTGAATAGTGATGCGCCGTTTTGACGCGAACGATATATATAACGATTTCGAAATGAATTGAATATATAACGATTTCGAAATGAATTGAATATATAACGATTTCGAAATGAATTGAATATATAACGATTTCGAAATGAATTGAATGTATAACGATTTCGAAATGAATTGAATATATAACGATTTCGAAATGAATTGAATATATAACGATTTCGAAATGAATTGAATATATAACGATTTCGATTTGAATTGAATATGAAACGATTTCGAATTGAATGGAATAGAAAACGAAACGAATTGAATGGAATAGAAAACGAAACGAATTGAATGGAATAGAAAACAAAACGAATTTGATTTGAATAGAAAATGAATATGAATCGAATAGAAAACCAATTCGAATTGAATTGAAAGCGAATTGAATTGAATTCAAATTGAATTGAAATTTGAATTGAATAGAAATGAATTTTAAAACGAATTTTTAAAAAAAGAAGAATTCAATTTTTCTTTGGATTGAAATAGAAGTTGAAATGGTTCTTGAAACGAATTTAAAACTATTTATATAATTCGTTTTAAATAGTAATCGACGAAATATATATTATATATATTATATATATAATATAATGGCCTGAATAGAACGCGCCGCGCCGCGGCAGTTCGTGAATTTCGACCATTTATTTCAAACGGACATTACGGGAGATCCGACCGTCGGATTCTCCTAAAACCGGAACCGTTGGGTTCGTATCGAAAAGAGCTTTCTAACGAATATTAGAAATTTGAAATCTAGCGGTTGGATTTGGAGATACGTCCAAATCAAATTCGAAAAAGGTCGCTATAAGTGCAGTTTGATGGCCATTGTTGGAAATCGACTGTACGGGCCTTGATAAAATTAATAAAAATATCAATAATTTGTGTAAAATCATAAGAAATGATTTGAGAAAAATTGGGGTGAAAAACTCCATATTTGAAAAGATAAAAATAGATTTTTATCGAAATGAACTAGTTTTCAACTAAATTTAAAACCCAATCATTTTTAGATAAATGAATTAGATTTAAAAAGGGGTTTTAAATAATCGAATTTCTAATATATTTGATTAAATTTGAAGTGGGTTTATCGTGAACAGTGTTTTAAATAACACTAGTTCTTTAACCCGATAACAAATAGAATATGATTTGGGTTTGTTGTGAACTGTGTTTTAAATAACACCTAGTTCTTTAACCCAGAAAAAGGAGCTTTATTGAATCTGCAATTAGATTGAAATTCGAATTGATAATCTAAATTACCAAATTTAGAAGATGAGCGAGAATGGAGTATCACCAGTTTTGCTCCAAAGCGGTAGTTAAATCTTTAATTAGATTTGAACGTGAAATGGTAATTAATTTTACCGATAACACCACGGTGTTAGATATGGAGTATTACCAGTTTTGCTTCATGGGATGAATAGGTTGGGATTGGGAAAAAAAAAATTACTTCGTTACGGTTCGCTAATCTCGACTAGTTGAAAAAAAACCATAATTTGGTTTTAAATGACATCCAAAAGAAGATTACAGGATAAATTTTAAAGAATTTATCTTGGATAAAATTAATGGGAACCTTTCCCTAAGAATGTGGAATTTAGTAACTAGCTGTAGGTTGGCTAAGAAGAATGGTTTCCTGGGTATTGATCTGATGTTGGTTTCGGCCTTCGGGGTTAATGTTTAGGAAATTGTTCTCTTGCTAATTTGCGGTTAGTGACTAATGAATTGGAATGAGGCGTATGTTGTGTTTGCGTAACATTTGTTTTTAATATACACGGGTTGTTCGGGAAGTCCGGGTTTACACCCATTCTGAATAACCGATTCGACGATATGTCGAAGATGAAGACGGTGGTTAAAGACCGGAAGTCTTCACATCGTAAGGATAATTACTGACGATCCTGATTGGGCTGTACACCCAAGAGGATGGAAATAGTTGGTGGTTGTCCAGACGTACTTGGAGATGGATGGATATGCGAGGAAAGTGCCTCCGGTTTCGTTCAGACCCAGAACGGACTTGTAAATGGATTGTGTGTCTGACATTGGATTTTATTCTGTGTTGATTGATTTCTATTAAATATATATCTGTTTGGCGGCGGAGAATTTATTCTTTTGCTTAACGCCCTTCTCTGAGACGTACAAGCTTAGAGGTTATATATCGATGGATATCAATCGCATGGCATGAATTGCCTGTGTGGCATGCTGAGTTGCATGGATCAAGGCTTCTGTTGAAAAGCAAAGTCTTGTAGTTGATGATCAAAGCACGGCCCTTGTGGCGTAGCTTTGTGTATAGCGTGTATTCGCGAGCCTCACACCTCGGTATGAGTTAAAAACGGGATACGGACTGCAGGGAGAGCGCACGTTTCTTTCTAGCTTTGGTGGTGTCAGTGACTTACCAGCCCTGACATATATATACTTTTCACCTTTGTGGTTGTTGGATGAGGCGCCTCGATTATAGGTCTGTAAGGACCGGGAAACGTGTGTTCAGGAATACTAATCCTCTAACGTAAGTGAGGACCGGCCCTGAAGCATCCAGGGGTTACCCAGTGTGCGTAATCCTGAGGCATTTGCTAGAGTGTCTCGAACGCGGTGAGGAGCTTGCCCCTTGCCTCGACTCATGACGGAAATCCAATTTCCAATACGTGTATCGCGGTTTTAATTGTAGAACTAGTATGGCGACATGATATATGGTACCCATGCCGTCTATGATTTATACTTATGATTGAAATTGTTTTGACACTATACACTTGTTATAGTATCAAATGATTTGTTTAAAACGTACCAAGCATGTTTGGCTATTATAAGGGAAAACCCTATCCCCCGGCTTGCGTTGCATTGTATGATAGGACCTGGGTCTTATAATAGCTTCATTTTTCGAAAAAGCATTGCGTTGTCTATTGATATGCACTGGTATTCTTGGGAGGAAACCCGTTCCGTGCTATGCGGCGTGGTCCCTTGAATTACTTTCTTTTAAAATAAAGTTTTAAATAACTGTTTTAGTTCTCACACCAGTCACATGACTGACCTGGAGTTTATTGTTTTAACCTAAACTCTGGGTGCCCCTATTTTCCGCACGGGCAGCTAGTAGTTTTGGTTTTGCAGATTTATATTCACAGGGTCCTGGTTTACAGCTGGAATGATATCCGGAAAGCTCTGTATCCGTATATCACCTTCAGTTGTGCTTTGTATTATCTTCCGCCGTTATGTAATTTATTGTAATCTCTGATATTTATCGAATGTAATTTATTCATTTATACTCTGTATATTCTTGTATCTGATGGATATTGTTGTAATAACAATGAAATGTTCTTCTGTTTGTGTTCTGATTGGTCATGTTCTCAAACGTTCAGGGGTTTCGAACGGTTTAGATTGGTTTAACGACTGATTCAGATCGAGCGAAATTTCAGGCCGTTACATTTGGTATCAGAGCTTTGGTTTACAGAGCTCGAGAACAAGGCACATTAGAACCATACGAAAGAATTCATCAGATATTGGATTAGTAATATCCAATTAGAATGACTCGTTAGAGATAGGATCAGTAGTATCCTAGAACGAGTGTGAAGAGGAGTGTGAAGAGTATATTTTTCAAATGCAAACAATTTTGTTTTGAAAATTTAAATCGTTTTAAACGTATTTGAATATTTATTTATTTTGAATATGGACAATCGAGTATATAAAGATTTTGCATATACGCGTCATGAACGTATATTCGAAGTTTTAATATACTGGATAGATATAGAATCATACTCTAGTGGCCCGAAGATGATTCTGATGATTGACTAGTTGTCATTAGTATTCATGTTCGAGTAACGAAGGTGTGATATCGATATATTTCCATTAGACTGGTGTGAGAACCAAAACTAATATAGTTAGAACACATAGTTGTGAATTGGCATCAAAAACATGTTTTTTTGTATATATGTATCAAAATTATGAATTTGAAACTCTAATTCACTAATTGATTGATGTTTGTGTTGTTTGTTTAATTGTTTGCTAATTTTTAACCATTTATGCCTAATTGAATCAAATATTGAATTGTATTAAAAATTGGTCGCATATGCATGCATACATATATTATCATTGAACAGGTCATAGCAAGGAGGCTAGAGCCGAAGAATAAAATTTGTTTGCCTGACAAATAGGTACATGTTTATTACATAATTTACTGTTTTGTTTGGGTGATGATGATTTTATGAGCCTATTGGCTAGCCGCTTGGCTTTTTCTTTTTCTTTTTGAGATCTGAAGGACCGGGGAAGCTATTTGAAATTCCCCGATGCTCCCATTGCAGGGGAGGTTATGGCGAAATTTTTCGAAAATTTAGGGTGTTAGCCAAATTTTTGAAATTTTGAAAATTCTCAGAAACTAAAGAGTTGGAGAATGAAAGCCAGAATGAATGTAGAGCTTAATAATCAAACCACTTTCGACTTTGTTCCTTTTCGGGGACGAAAAGTTTTAAGTGGGGGAGATTTTAATAACCCGGAAAATCTGGGCCAGTTTAAAATTTTTATTATGGCAAGTTTAGCGGATTCTGAATATTTAAAATATATTATTTTAAATAATATCGACGTAAAATTTATTTTGAATATAGAATCGAAGTATATATTATACGCGTCGTCGTTAGAATATAAATAATTATATATAATTATAAATAGAATTGAAAATGGCGCGGTAGTTCGATAATTCGATTTCAAACTTCAATTGAATGTACCGGGTGCAAAACAATCCGGATTTTAGTGAAACCAAAAACCTTAGGATCTAATTGATAATATCTTTCCAACAAATCAGAAGAATCAAAATTTCGTAGCGGGAAGTAAAAGATATGTTCAGTTGAAAATTCTGAATAGTCGCTATGGAATTCAGGCCCTTAAAAATGGACATTTTGCAAACGACCTCGGATTTCGACGAAACCAGTTTTGTTGGGTCCGCAGTGTCAAATTATTGCTAGATTCCAAATTTCATAATTTTTCGAATCAATATGTGAGCGTGGCAAAGGAAAACGTGTTTTGACCATTTTAGTTGATTTTAATCGACTGGAAATTGGCCATTTTTCTAACGGTCTCAGAATTCGACGAAACTAGTTTTGTTAGGACCGTATCGTCAATACGAAGCTAGAAAATATTTTTCTGCAATTTATAGAGTTAGTATGTGACCCCGGTAATTTGAAATGTACGTTTAAAATTCCATATAGTGATTTAAATGTAAATTTAACGGAAACTGATTCAAACGATCAAAACAGCTTGCGATACATATCCCATTGTGTTCGGAATGGGGGTAAAACGCTAGGGACGACAGGCGGTGGGCCTCGTTTAGAGGTCGTATGTGAAAGTCAACTTTTTAATAATTAAAAAGAAAAAATAATAATAATAAATAAATATAATTCTCCTCTCCTTTATCTTCTGGCCCCCCCACCATTCTCGATTCAGAATCAAAACGAAAAAAAAAAAAAAAAAACTAAACCTAATCGATCTGGCGATCGTCCTCCGCCGTCCACCCCAGCCTGCTATCACCGCCGCCTCTAAGGCGATCAGCCCCTCCTCCCCGTCGCGCGACCCTCCCCTTCCTCCCTCCGCAGATCCGAGCTTGAGCCCCCCCTCGTGAATGTGAGCCACCTCAAACCCTAACCTCACCGCGTCCACCCCCTTTGACACCCCGTCGGCCTGCTGAGATGCCCCGCCTGCTCCGACCAACCGCTGCCTACACCAAGCTCCAGCGCCACCTCAAACCTTCCTCCCTCCATGATTTAAAAAAAGTGAGTTTTCTTGTTTTGTTTGTTTTATTTTTATTATATAAAATCTGATTTTCCTTAATATATAAAGTTATGAATTTTATTATCTAAAGTTATGATTTTTTTTTTATGTGAAAATAATATGTTTTATTTTCAGTTTTTAATAAAAGAAAAAAAGAGAGAAGAAAAAAAAACTAATTTTATATAGTAATTAAAACTGAAGCTGGAATAAAGATTTGATTTTTGAAATAAATAAATTATAATTTTTAAGTAAGTAAATATTAAAAATATGATTTTTATATTTTTAAAGTATTAAAAATATAATCTTTATAGGATAGAGAATATAAAAATATCATCTTTGTATATGTAACGAAATAAAAATCTGATTTTTATTTTATATACGTTGAAGTAAAGTGATGATTTTTATAAGGATGAAAACTATATTTTTATAAGGCGAAATCTATATTTTTATAAAGGCGAAATCTATATTTTTATAAAGGCGAAATCTATATTTTTATAAAGGCGAAATCTATATTTTTATAAAGGCGAAAACTTTATTTTTATAAAGGCGAAAACTTTATTTTTGAAAAGACTAAATCTTTATTTTAGAAAAGGCGAAATCTTTATATGGAAAATAGCGTGATAAAAATATAATTTTTATCTATATAACATAGTAGTAAAAAAATTCGATTTTTATATATTGAATAACATAGTAAAGATTCAATTTTTATATAAAGTATAACGAAGTGAAAATTCTATTTTCACAATATGAAGTTAGCGATAAAAATATGATTTTTATATAATAGAAAATATAAAAATGTGATTTTTATATATATAGTGACTACGGGCAATGAAGATGACGAAGATGCGATGACGATGAAGATTTCCTGCAAAAGAAGTGCCGTGGAGCTAGGATAGCTATAAGTGAGAACTTCTCACCCTTCAAATTTCTTTATTCTAGTTATTTATATATATATATATAAACTAGGATGCAGACGGTGCTTAGTAGCACCCGACACCCGTCATCCACAGACCATGGATGGCTTGTTTGTTAAATTGATTGGTTGAGTAGTTGGTTAGTTTAATTGGTTTGAATTGAATTATTTGGTGAATTGAATGGATTTGATTGATGTGTGAATGGCGTGGGCCTTCACTAGACCGGGGATAAGGCTAGGCCTTATCCCGTTTCTAGTATAGTGCCGTTATGCCGCCGAAATTTTCTAAAAATATGTTAGAAAAATAAAAATAACATTTTATTTAAAGAATGAATTGAATAGATATTCATATGTCGAAATAAAATATTTTATCGTTAAAAATATAATTTTTAACGTGAATATGAATATAGTGAAAGTGAATAATATAAAATAAATATTCATTTACAAGCCAGATGGTTTGTTTATGTACACCTATTTGAATGACATTGATTGGGTCGATAAATTTTACACATCGCCCAGCTACACGAATAAAATCTGTGTTTGATTGTTTGAAACCCCACACGGGTGTTGGGATGAAATATGAAGTTCACTCATCCTGATTGATTAAATATGTCGATCGATTGATTGACAGGCTGTTATAAGCGTTAGATATCTATATTTGACGCTTATACAGTGTAGTGCACTTTGGTTGATGGTTGATTATTTTTTTAATGTTATCGTATACATGTGTTGTATGAAAATCCATATAATTAACGTTATATGGTAATTGATTGGGCCTCATTCCAATTTGAAAAATAAAGTATATTATAAAATAAAAGTTCATGTGTTGACTGTACTCATCCGTTGAGATTAGTCATGTGTTGAACGAATTATTTTTATAATAAAATTTTACATCTTTATCAATATAAAATAAAGGTTCATGTGTTGACTGTACTCATCCGTTGAGATTAGTCATGTGTTGAACGAATTATTTTTATAATAAAATTTTACATCTTTATCAATATAAAATAAAGGTTCATGTGTTGACTGTACTCATCCGTTGAGATTAGTCATGTGTTGAACGAAATAATTTAACAAAAATAGTCACACATGGACGGTACTCATTCGTTGAGATTAGTCGTGTGTTGACAAAAAGAAATATTTGAAATAGAATATATAAAGCCGTGTTGAATAGTGATGCGCCATTTTGACGCGAACGATATATATAACGATTTCGAAATGAATTGAATATATAATGATTTCGAAATGAATTGAATATATAACGATTTCGAAATGAATTGAATATATAACGATTTCGAAATGAATTGAATATATAACGATTTCGAAATGAATTGAATATATAACGATTTCGAAATGAATTGAATATATAACGATTTCGAAATGAATTGAATATATAACGATTTCGAAATGAATTGAATATATAACGATTTCGATTTGAATTGAATATGAAACGATTTCGAATTGAATGGAATAGAAAACGAAACGAATTGAA
This sequence comes from Allium sativum, assembly GCA_030737875.1. Lineage (NCBI taxonomy): Eukaryota > Viridiplantae > Streptophyta > Magnoliopsida > Asparagales > Amaryllidaceae > Allium > Allium sativum. Next base: position 323,005,225 of record CM060920.1, on the reverse strand, counting down.
TGGAATAGAAAACGAAACGAATTGAATGGAATAGAAAACAAAACGAATTTGATTTGAATAGAAAATGAATATGAATCGAATAGAAAACCAATTCGAATTGAATTGAAAGCGAATTGAATTGAATTCAAATTGAATTGAAATTTGAATTCAATAGAAATGAATTTTAAAACGAATTTTAAAAAAAAGAAGAATTCAATTTTGCTTTGGATTGAAATAGAAGTTGAAATGGTTCTTGAAACGAATTTAAAACTATTTATATAATTCGTTTTAAATAGTAATCGACGAAATATATATTATATATATTATATATATAATATAATGGCCTGAATAGAACGCGCCGCGCCGCGGCAGTTCGTGAATTTCGACCATTTATTTCAAACGGACATTACGGGAGATCCGACCGTCGGATTCTCCTAAAACCGGAACCGTTGGGTTCGTATCGAAAAGAGCTTTCTAACGAATATTAGAAATTTGAAATCTAGCGGTTGGATTTGGAGATACGTCCAAATCAAATTCGAAAAAGGTCGCTATAAGTGCAGTTCGATGGCCATTGTTGGAAATCGACTGTACGAGCCTTGATAAAATTATTAAAAATATCAATAATTTGTGTAAAATCATAAGAAATGATTTGAGAAAAATTGGGGTGAAAAACTCCATATTTGAAAAGATAAAAATAGATTTTTATCGAAATGAACTAGTTTTCAACTAAATTTAAAACCCAATCATTTTTAGATAAATGAATTAGATTTAAAAAGGGGTTTTAAATAATCGAATTTCTAATATATTTGATTAAATTTGAAGTGGGTTTATCGTGAACAGTGTTTTAAATAACACTAGTTCTTTAACCCGATAACAAATAGAATATGATTTGGGTTTGTTGTGAACTGTGTTTTAAATAACACCTAGTTCTTTAACCCAGAAAAAGGAGCTTTATTGAATCTGCAATTAGATTGAAATTCGAATTGATAATCTAAATTACCAAATTTAGAAGATGAGCGAGAATGGAGTATCACCAGTTTTGCTCCAAAGCGATAGTTAAATCTTTAATTAGATTTGAACGTGAAATGGTAATTAATTTTACCGATAACACCACGGTGTTAGATATGGAGTATTACCAGTTTTGCTTCATGGGATGAATAGGTTGGGATTGGGAAAAAATAAATAAATAATTACTTCGTTACGGTTCGCTAATCTCGACTAGTTGAAAAAAAACCATAATTTAGTTTTAAATGACATCCAAAAGAAGATTACAGGATAAATTTTAAAGAATTTATCTTGGATAAAATTAATGGGAACCTTTCCCTAAGAATGTGGAATTTAGTAACTAGCTGTAGGTTGGCTAAGAAGAATGGTTTCCTGGGTATTGATCTGATGTTGGTTTCGACCTTCGGGGTTAATGTTTAGGAAATTGTTCTCTTGCTAATTTGCGGTTAGTGACTAATGAATTGGAATGAGGCGTATGTTGTGTTTGCGTAACATTTGTTTTTAATATACGCGGGTTGTTCGGGAAGTCCGGGTTTACACCCATTCTGAATAACCGATTCGACGATATGTCGAAGATGAAGACGGTGGTTAAAGACCGGAAGTCTTCACATCGTAGGGATAATTACTGACGATCCTGATTGGGCTGTACACCCAAGAGGATGGAAATAGTTGGTGGTTGTCCAGACGTACTTGGAGATGGATGGATATGCGAGGAAAGTGCCTCCGGTTTCGTTCAGACCCAGAACGGACTTGTAAATGGATTGTGTGTCTGACATTGGATTTTATTCTGTGTTGATTGATTTCTATTAAATATATATCTGTTTGGCGGCGGAGAATTTATTCTTTTGCTTAACGCCCTTCTCTGAGACGTACAAGCTTAGAGGTTATATATCGATGGATATCAATCGCATGGCATGAATTGCCTGTGTGGCATGCTGAGTTGCATGGATCAAGGCTTCTGTTGAAAAGCAAAGTCTTGTAGTTGATGATCAAAGCACGGCCCTTGTGGCGTAGCTTTGTGTATAGCGTGTATTCGCGAGCCTCACACCTCGGTATGAGTTAAAAACGGGATACGGACTGCAGGGAGAGCGCACGTTTCTTTCTAGCTTTGGTGGTGTCAGTGACTTACCAGCCCTGACATATATATACTTTTCACCTTTGTGGTTGTTGGATGAGGCGCCTCGATTATAGGTCTGTAAGGACCGGGAAACGTGTGTTCAGGAATACTAATCCTCTAACGTAAGTGAGGACCGGCCCTGAAGCATCCAGGGGTTACCCAGTGTGCGTAATCCTGAGGCATTTGCTAGAGTGTCTCGAACGCGGTGAGGAGCTTGCCCCTTGCCTCGACTCATGACGGAAATCCAATTTCCAATACGTGTATCGCGGTTTTAATTGTAGAACTAGTATGGCGACATGATATATGGTACCCATGCCGTCTATGATTTATACTTATGATTGAAATTGTTTTGACACTATACACTTATTATAGTATCAAATGATTTGTTTAAAACGTACCAAGCATGTTTGGCTATTATAAGGGAAAACCCTATCCCCCGGCTTGCGTTGCATTGTATGATAGGACCTGGGTCTTATAATAGCTTCATTTTTCGAAAAAGCATTGCGTTGTCTATTGATATGCACTGGTATTCTTGGGAGGAAACCCGTTCCGTGTTATGCGGCGTGGTCCCTTGAATTACTTTCTTTTAAAATAAAGTTTTAAATAACTGTTTTAGTTCTCACACCAGTCACATGACTGACCTGGAGTTTATTGTTTTAACCTAAACTCTGGGTGCCCCTATTTTCCGCACGGGCAGCTAGTAGTTTTGGTTTTGCAGATTTATATTCACAGGGTCCTGGTTTACAGCTGGAATGATATCCGGAAAGCTCTGTATCCGTATATCACCTTCAGTTGTGCTTTGTATTATCTTCCGCCGTTATGTAATTTATTGTAATCTCTGATATTTATCGAATGTAATTTATTCATTTATACTCTGTATATTCTTGTATCTGATGGATATTGTTGTAATAACAATGAAATGTTCTTCTGTTTGTGTTCTGATTGGTCATGTTCTCAAACGTTCAGGGGTTTCGAACGGTTTAGATTGGTTTAACGACTGATTCAGATCGAGCGAAATTTCAGGCCGTTACAGTATACGTCTGATCCACGTGTATTTGAAATTTCAATATACTGGAGAGATATAGAATCACACTCTAGTCGCCCGAAGATGATTCTGATGATAGTTCGAACATCATCAGAATTGGTATTCGTGTTTCGAAGGTGTGATATCTATATATTTCCTATTGACTGGTGTGAGAACCAAAATTAGATAGGGCCTATTGTTGTGATTTGGCATCAAGAACATGATTTTTGTATATGTATTAAAATTATGAATTTGAAACTCTAATTCAATAATTGATTGATGTTTGTGTTGTTTGTTTATTTGTTTGCTAATTTTGAACTATTATGCCTAATTGAATCAAATATTGAATTGTATTGAAAATTGGTCGCATCTGCTTGCATATACATGTATATCATTGAACAGGTCATAGCAAGGAGGCTAGAGCAGAGAATAAAATTTGTTTGCCCGACAAATAGGTACATGTTTACTACATAATTTACTGTTTTGTTTGGGTGATGATGATTTTGTGAGCCTATTGGCTAGCCGTTTGGCTTTTTCTTTTTCTTTTTGAGATCTGAAGGACCGGGGAAGCTATTTGAAATTCCCCGATGCTCCCATTGCAGGGGAGGTTATGGCGAAATTTTTCAAAAATTTAGGGTGTTAGCCAAATTTTTGAGATTTTGAAAATTCTCAGAAACTAAAAAGTTAGAGAATGGAAGCCAGATCGAACATAGAGTTGAATGATCAAACCACTTTCGACTTTGTTCCTTTTCGGGGACGAAAAGTTTTAAGTGGGGGAGATTGTAACAACCCGGAAAATCTGGGCCAGTTTAAAATTTTTATTTTGGCCATTTTAGCGAATTTTGATTATTTAAAATGAATTATTTTAAATAATATCGACCGGAAAATTTATTTTGAATATAATTCGAACGTATATATTTATACACGTCGTCGTTAGAATATAAATAATTATATATAATTATAAATAGAATTGAAAATGGCGCGGTAGTTCGATAATTCGATTTCAAACTTCAATTGAATGTACCGGGTGCAAAACAATCCGGATTTTAGTGAAACCAAAAATAATGGAATCTAATAGTGAATATCTTTCCAACGAATCCGAAAAATCAAGATTTCATATCGGGAATCAAAAGATATGTCCAGTTGAAAATTCTGAATAGTCGCTATGGAATTCAGGCCCTTAAAAATAGCAATTTTGCAAATGACCTCGGATTTCGACGAAACCAGTTTTGTTGGGTCCGTGATGTTAAGTTATTGCTAGATTCCAAATTTCATAATTTTTCAAATCAATATGTGAGCGTGGCGAAGGAAAACGCGTTTGGCCAGTTTCAGTTGATTTTAATCGACTGGAAATTGGCCATTTTTCAAACGATCTCAGAATTCGACGAAACTAGTTTTGTTAGGACCGTATCGTCAATACGAAGCTAGAAATATTTTTATAGAATTTTTCGAGTTAGTATGTGACCTCGGTAAATTGAAATGTACGTTTAAAATTCAATATAGAATTTAAATGTAAATTCAACAGAAACTAATCGAAACGATCAAATCAGCTTGCGTTACATATCCCATTGTGTTCGGAATGAGGGTAAAACGCCAGGGACGGCAGTCGTTGGGTTCAATTTCGAGTTCGAATTTTAAAGTTGTTTTTTTTGAAATAAATTAAATAAAATATATTATTATTTAAGGGCCCCTCCCTCCTTAACCCTCTTCCTCCCACGTTGACTTCACGGAAAAGAAAAAAAAAACCCGATCGTTCAAATCGCGCCCTCCCTCCTGACCTCCGCCGTGACCGACGCGCCTCCCCCATCCGATCTGCTCCTTCTTCCTCTCCCCTCCTTCTTCCCTCCAGCCTCGCCCCTCTCCTCGAATCCGCACCCAAATCGAACCCTCGCCCTAACCCTAGAACCGCCCGACGCACAGCTCCTCCGACCAGGCCCCTCGCGTCAGCCCCCTCTGCGATCGATGAACCCCAAAACTGCATCGACCCTCCTCCTCTGCCATCGCCACTCACTCCTCTCTCCTCTTCTGTACGACGCAAACCCCATGACCACCCGACGCCGCCATTTCCCCCTTCAGCCCGCTGTAAGTTTAGTTCCTTTGTGTTTTTATTTTTTTTTTGTTTGTTGTTTTTATTATTTTTTTATTTTGCTTTATTAATTTAAAGTAATTAAAAATAGGATTTTTATATATTGAACTTCGATAGAAAAATAGGATTTTTATATATTGAACTTCGATAGAAAAATAGGATTTTTATATATTGAACTTCGATAGAAAAATAGGATTTTTATATATTGAACTTCGATAGAAAAATAGGATTTTTATATATTGAACTTCGATAGAAAAATAGGATTTTTATATATTGAACTTCGATAGAAAAATAGGATTTTTATATATTGAACTTCGATAGAAAAATAGGATTTTTATATATTGAACTTCGATAGCAAAATAGGATTTTTATATATTGAACTTCGAATTAAAAATAGGAATTTTATATATTGAACTTCGATAGAAAAATAGGATTTTTATATATTGAACTTCGATAGAAAAATAGGATTTTTATATATTGAACTTCGATAGAAAAATAGGATTTTTATATATTGAACTTCGATAGAAAATTAGGATTTTTATATATTGAACTTCGAATTAAAAATATGATTTTTATATATTGAACAACGAAGTAAAAATTCGATTTTTATATATTGAATAGCGAAGTAAAAATTCGATTTTTACATATGTAGTGGCTACGGACAACGAAGGTGACAAAAAGGCGAAACGACGAAGACTTCTGCAAATGAAGTGCCGTGGAGCTAGGATAGCTATTTGTGAGAATTTCTCACCTTTCAATTTCTTTTCTAATTATATATATATACTAGGATGCAGACGGTGCTTAGTAGCACCCGACACAATCGTCCACAGACCATGGACTTGTTTGTTTGGTTGCATAGATTAGTTATATGATTTGATTTGAATTTGGTTGTTTGGTGATGTTGATTGATGTGTGAATGGCGTGGGCCTTCACTAGACCGGGGATAAGGCTAGGCCTCGTCCCGTTTCTAGTATCGTGCCGTTATGCCGCCGAAATTTTCTAAAATATGTTAGAAAAATAAAAATATCATTTTATTGAATAAATGAACTGAATAGAAATTCATATGTTGGAATAAAATGTTTTATCGTTAAAAATATAATTTTTAACGCGAATGTGAATAAATAAAATATTCATTTACAAACCAGACGGTTTGTTTATGTACACCTATTTGAAGGACATTTATTGGGTCGATAAATTTTACACATCGCCCAACTGCACAAATAAAATCTGTGTTTGATTGTTTGAAACCCCACACGGGTGTTGGGATGAAATTTGAAGTTCACTCATCCTGATTGATTGAATATGTCGATCGATTGATTGACAGGCTGTTATAAGCGTTAGATATCTATAGTTGATGCTTATACGGTGTAGTGCACTTTGGTTGATGGTTGATTATTTTTCAATGCTATTATATACGTGTGTAGTATGAAAATCCATATAATTAACATTATATGGTGATTGATTGGGCCTCATTCTAATTTGAAAAATAAAGAATATTATAAAATAAAAGTTCATGTGTTGACAGTACTCATCCATTGAGAATGGTCATGTGTTGAACGAAATATTTTAGTAATAAAATTTACATCTTTATCAATATAAAATAAAAGTTCATGTGTTGACAGTACTCATCCTTTGAGATTGGTCATGTGTTGAACGAAATATTTTGATAATAACAACTATTTTGAAAAAGAAATATTTGAAATAAAATATTTGAAAATAGAAATATATGAAGCCGTGTTGATTAGATTGACGCCATTTTGACGCGAACGATATTTATATCGATTTTATTTATTTCGAAATGAATTGAATTGAAAACGATTTCGAAATGAATTGAATTGAAAACGATTTCGAAATGAATTGAATTGAAAACGATTTCGAAATGAATTGAATTGAAAACGATTTCGAAATGAATTGAATTGAAAACGATTTCGAAATGAATTGAATTGAAAACGATTTCGAAATGAATTGAATTGAAAACGAATTCAAATTGAAATGAAAGCGAATTGAAATGAATTCGAATTGAAATTGAAATTTGAATTGAATAGAAATGAATTTTAAAACGAATTTATAAAGAAGAATTCAATTTTGATTTGAATTGAAAAAGGAAGTTGAAATTGCTTTTGAAACGAATTTAAAACTATTTATATAATTCGTTTTAAATAGAAATCGACGAAATATATATTATATATATTATATATAATATAATGGCCTGAATAGAACGCGCCGCGCCGCGGCAGTTCGCGAATTTCGACCATTTATTTCAAACGGACATTACGGGAGATCCGACCGTCGGATTCTCCTAAAACCGGAACCGTTGTGTTCGTATCGAAAAGAGCTTTCTAATGAATGTTAGAAATTTGAAATCTAACGGTTGGATTTGGAGATACGTCCAAATCAAATTCGGAAAAGGTCGCTGTAAGTGCAGTTCGATGACCGTTGATGGAAATCGACTGTACAGGCCTTGATAAAATTATTAAAAATAGTAATAATTTGTGTAAAATCATAAGAAATGATTTAGAAAGAATGGGGATGAAAAACTCCATATTTGAAAGGATAAAAATAGATTTTTATCGAAATGAACTAGTTTTGAACTAGAATTAGAATTCTATTTATTTTTAAATAAATAAATTGAATTTGAAAAGGGTTTTAAAAATAACCAAAATTTCCAATGATTGCATTGGAGTGGATTTGAATCGAAATTGTCTTCGGAATATTTCGATGTTGGAATTCGTGATTATGCAGATGTTGTTATGGAAATTTGAAAGATATATATTTATATCGTTATTTCCAATACGACATTTGTTAGTCGTAGAATTTGATATTGAAGATAAGCCGATATATTTTCTATTCAGAGCCTTGTATTGAATATCGAATGTGATTTGGGTTTGTCGTGAATGGTGTCTTCACTAACACTGTTCTTGAACCCAGTAGTGAAAAGATTAAATCTTTTTATTTAGATTTAATGAAGTGTACCAATTAAATAATATTTAATTGGAATTGAATTGATATTGATATTGATTTTTGGGTTTATCGTGGACAGTGTTTTAAATAACACTCGTTCTTTAACCCGATAATTAATGAAGTTGATTTTGGGTTTATTGTGAACTGTGTTTTTAAATGACACGGATTCTTTAACCCAGTTAATGATTAAAACTAAGTTGAGTTTTAATGAATCTTTAATTAGATTGAAATGGTCGAGAATGGAGTATCACCAGTTTTGCTCCAGGCGATAGTCAAATCTTTAATTAGATTTGAACGTGAAATGGTAATTGGATTTACCGATAACACCGTGGTGTTAGATATGAAGTATTACCAGTTTTACTTCATGGGATGAATAGGTTGGGATTGGGAAATTAAAACCAATGATTACTTCGGTAAGTTTCGTTAATCCCGACTAGTTGAATCGAAATTCAAAAGTAGATTAAAGAATAAATTCCAGGAATTTATCTTTGATAAAATTAATGGGAACCTTTCCCTATGAACGTGAAATTTAGAAACTAACTGTCGGTTAGCCAAGCAGAATGGTTTTCTGGATATTGATCTGATGTTGGTTTCGGCCTTCGGGGTTAATATTTGGGGAATTATTCTCTTGATTAATTTACGGTTAGTGACTAATGAATTGGAATGAGGCGTATGTTGTGTTTGTGTAACACTTATTTAAAATATACGCGAGTTATTCGGAAAGACCGGGTTTATCCCATTCTGAATAACTGATACGACGATAAGTCGAAGATGAAGATGATGGTCGAAGACCGGAAGTCTTCACGTCGTTTGGGTAATTACTGATGATCTTGATTGGGCTGTACACCCAAGAAGATGGAAACAGTTAGTGATCGTCCAGACGTACTTGGAGATCGATGGATATGCGGGGTACTAGGTGCCTCCGGTTTCGTTCAGACCCAGAACGGACTTGTAAATGGACTGTGTGTCTGACATTGGATTTTAGTCCGTGTGATTGATCTCCATTAAATATATATCTGTTTGGCGGCGGAGAATTTATTCTCTTGCTTAACGCCCTTCTCTGAGACGTACGAGCTCAGGGGTTATATATTGATGGATATCAAACGCATGGAGTGAATTGCCTGTGTGGCATGCCTAAGTGGCAATTGATCGAGGCTTCTGTTAAAAAGCAAAGTCTTGTGGTGATGATCAAAGCACGGCCTTTGTGGCGTAGCTTTGTGTAACGTTTACCTCGCGTGTTTCACACCCGGTATGAACGAAAAACGGGAGACGGACCTCAGGGAGGACTTGCGTTTCTTTCTAGCTAAAAGTGGCGTCAGTGGTTTTACACGCCCTGACGAGTTTGACTTATGTGGTTGTTGTTGTTGCGAGGCGCCTCGGATTGATCGGTCGTTCTCGAACCGATGGAGTCATTTAGTTGGCTCATTTACGCCCCAAAGGGCGGGGAAACGTAGTGTTCAGGCATTTTAATCCACATCGGTGGACCGGCCCTGACGATCCAAAGGCTTGACAGAGTACTTGCCTGAGGCTCGGGCTAGACAGTCTCGAATCGGTTGAGGACTATCTTTTGCCTCGGTTCATAGACGGAAATCCAATTTCCAAATACGTGACTTTGCGGTTTTATATGTAAACCTATATATGGTGACATAGTGGGATGGGGCACTTATGCCGCCTATGATTGATACTTATGATTTGAAGTTGTTTTATATACTATGCACTTATAATAGTATCAAATGATTTGTTTTCAACGTATCAAGCATTCTTGGCTATTATAAGGTAAAAACCCTATCCTCCGGCTTGCGATTGCATTGTGTGATGGGAACTGGGTCTTATAACAGCTTCATTTTTCTTTATTTAGCATGGCGCTGTTTGTTTTATGCACTGGTATTCTTGGGAGGAAACCCGTTCCGTGTTATACGGCGTGGTCCCTTGATTTACCTAATTTTAAAATAAAGATTAATAACTGTTTTAGTTCTCACACCAGTCCCATGACTGACCTGGAGTTTATTGTTTTAACCTAAACTCTGGGTGCCCCTATTTTGACACGGGCAGCTAGTAGTTTTGGTTTTGCAGATTTATATTCACAGGAACCTGGTTTACAGCTGGAACGATATCCGGAAAGCTTTGTATCCGTATATCTCTTCTAGTTGTGTATTGTATTATTTTCCGCTGCTATGTATTTAAATGTAATTTAAATCTCTGATATTTCTGTGTAATATTCTTTTTACTCTGTATATTCTTGTATTCTGATGCGTTGTTGTAATATACAATGAAGTGTTCTTTGATATGTGTTCTGTTGTGGTTTGTTCTCGAACTATCCGACGCTTTCCTTTACGGGGAAGTTGCGGGTTTTCACATCAAGATTCAATTTTACATGATAAACTAGGTCAAACACAACATGAGTTGCATGATTTAATTAATAAGAAATAGCCCAAAGTCATAGGTTCAAGAGAGGGGCAAGACTAGATTCACATAGACTAACATACTTAGGTTCCATCTCATTTTATTCCATGTCAACATTAGAACTACCGTTTAGATCTAAAAGTAGTTAGAACTTACAAAGCGTGGCTAGAGATTTATGAGCAAGCATTTGTCGTAGAACGGTGTTGAGATGATGCTCTACTTCCTTGATTTGATGTAGAAAGCTTGCTCCTTTGACATGGATCTAGTTTGAATGCTCAAGCCTTTGAAGTTGGAGATGGAGGCCATGATCAAGAAATATTTGGGCAGCACTTTGTTATTAGAGTGAATTGTAGTGAATTGGGCTAGGTCTTAGGGTGTTTTTATAGGAGTAGGAACAAGTTTAGGCCATAGGATCAACCCTAGAACAGATCTGAGCGATCAAAAATCGTCACAAGCCAACAAACCAGACCACAAGACCCTGCAGGTGCACACAGGCCAACCTGGCTCGACCAGGGAGGTCGACCCCCAGGTCGACACCCAGGTCGACTGGGCAGTCGACTTGGTCCCTGGGGGGTCGACTCCCCAGTCGACCTGGGGTTGGGCGGGAAATTTTCCCGCCCAGTCTGTTTGGGGCTAAATTCGAAATTTGAAAATCTGTTTCGTTTTCTAATTTTTCGTGAAACTTCTAGAGGCCATATCTCGGTCATACGGACTCCGATTTACGAAATTTCAGACTCGTTTCCAACCAGAATTCCGAGATGAATGCAACGGCGCAACCCGTTTCACTTGATTCTTATTTTAAAATTTAATTCTACCACGATTCTTGTCTTAACACATTATTAAAATTCGGGTTGTTACATTCTCCCCCCTTTTAAGGATTTCGTCCCCGAAATCTCCAAGTTAGGGAGGATGTGTCCTACCATCCAATCATCCATCTACTCAAAGCATCATCCATGGGCAACCATTATCCTTAAAAGATTTCTAATGTTGTATGGACATATGCAGAAAGTGTGTGTATATGTGTTCCTTTTCTAATGCAAATGATCAGGCCTGATTGATCTTCTAAATGCAAAATATGTTTAGTGCCATGAATCCACATGTATGCAAATAGTCCTAGTCACATAAACACTATATGTGTGCACAACCATTCATCCATATGCAATATTCACATGATAACACATTCAAATTCATCCATAAACAAGTATAAACACGTATACATATGAAATATGAAATGTGACTGAGCCGATCTAGTGCCTAGTGTGTATTCGCGCATCCACGAGCAACCACTTGCAACCACTTGCAACCATATCAATCATAACATGTTTTCAAATACATGTTTACTTCCACAGGGTTCTACCTAAGGTCCTCAAGATAGGACCGAGAAGATAAGCAAGATAAACTCTTTTTGGATTACAAGAAATCCCTTTCTAAACCCAACCCATATCCTATAAAGCCCAAAAGGTTTAGTCAACCTAACGGACACCTTCAAACCCTGACATGTATTATTAACCGATGAGTCATAGCCCCTATGGAGTTTGCAACAGAATTAAGATCAAGAATAGGACCGAGAGGATATGCATAAAAGATAGCATGCGGGTAAGCTCTACAGGAAAACGGGGATCAAGAATATACTCTTAAAAAGAGATATGATGCACGTATTTTGTCTTCAATCTTCTAAGTCGCATTTCCTTGAGCTTAATTCAATTGTGCTTTGACCATCTTTAACTTCATGATTTCGTGGCCTCTTAACTCCTATTTCCAAATATGAGCTGGAACTCACTTCATTGTCGCCTCTCGTTCCACTTTTACTTATTCTCCCTCTAGTATACTTGGCTCAACCATATCCGTGCACTCATGGTTTCATGTAAGCTCTCCAAAATTCACTAGTGAATCATGGATCTCGTTTACTCGCTCTACGGCATTCCACGCAGAAGAACTTATCTCTTGAAAACAAACAGATGCCAACCATGTTACCAAGTGTACTTACTAGAGTGATTTCCATAACTCATGCACAAGCAAAATGAACCATCCGCCTTAGTGGCGAACTCTACTCGAACGGATTACCAACAAATGCATCAAGAGCTTCTAGGTAACCAATCATGACAGAACCCTAAAGGTTACACGAGACTTCGAGGGTATTACCGACGCAGGTCAAGAGCCTAACTACCCTCCTTTCAGAACCAAGAATGACACCCTTACTGGATAACCACTCCATTCCTAGAATTCAACCCATAGCTTAAAAGCATAAGCATTATTCCCAAAAGTCATAGGCGTCCTCAAATCCAAACAAGTCATGAATAAATGGACCGATTCCTCAACAAGATTTGAGACAAAAATGGGATCCTCTACTATGCTAGTACGAAGGTGCAGAGACTCAACTATCGAAGCAGACTTAAATGATGCGGTGATCAAAGCAAAGTCCCGACGGGATGATAGAGAAGAGAAGCTAAACCTTTCACAGAAACGTTACCATCCTTCTTAGGTACGCTAACAGTGAGAGCATACAATTGCCCTCTCGATGATCTTGTCCTCGTCTCATAACACTTGACTATCTTTCCCTTGATACTCTCTCTTGTCATGGGTTTTATCATTCACCCTTTTCCTCCTTTGTGGATTAAGCCATACCAACAAGTTGCTTGTCCTTAAGCTTGTATCCTTTGTCCTTGTTCTTACTATCCTTTCTTATAACGTGGTAACAGGTCTCTCGAGAACTACCTCCATCGTACCGAAAACACCGACGTAGTTAGAAAAGGATTAGTCGCAGTTCAAACCATTGTGACTACAGGTGGAGGAAAGAAAGGATAAGAGATTCAATCAAGGAAACAAAGGATAATGCTAATGGCCTTTGGGGAATAGCCTTTAAAAATAAAACTTTCCTTGAAAAAATGCTTCTTTGTAAACAGTTTTCAAATAATTTTCAGAAGGTTTTAAAACTTTTGCCCAGTCTGGTAACCTTCTGCTCTGATACCAAATGTAACACCCACCCTCCGCCAGGGTCACTCACAAAGGAATGCACTAGCTTTGGAGGGGTGTTGTCTAGGTAAACATGCATAGAAATATTACAAGATAGAACATATAAAACAGCGGAAGAAGAAAAAAAACCAAATTTCATTACCTCATAAAATTATAAGGTCTAAAACCTTTTACATCAAAATGCCTTTAAAAGCCATTACATTGGAAACCTGTCTTGCAATAGTTAAAGATGCATAAAACCACAGTCATAAAATATTCCCCAAGTAAAACGGTAAAGCAGCCATAGCCAAGAAAAATACAAGCCATACATGATGACCTTGAAGCAGAAGAAGTCCGAGCTAAACAACAGTATTTCCTCCCTGAAAACCTGGGGGGAGGGGGGTAGGGGGGAAATGGAAGACAAAGAGGCGAAAGAAACGGGGTCATTCATAAAGACTGGTAAGTCCTATCTACGTCCAGCATAAAAACAGGTAAAGGTAACATGACATGCATAAACTGAATGTAAACATAAGGACGATGACAAGATAGACAAGCTAAACTAAGGTAACAGGATGAACTATTGTATCGAGATAAACTACGGTCACTATGAATCAAGTATAAGATCCCAAGGTTCTATCGAGTATAACATCCCAAGGTTCTATCGAGTATAACACTCCAAGGTTCTATCAAGTATATTTGCCCTGCACCTTCCGTACTAGTATCCCAACCCGTGTCATGTGTTAGCTACAAATTGTCCCTTGCCCAATGTCATGAAATGGTCCATGTCAACCTAATGTAGGTTTTCCCAACTCGTATGTTTCTTCCCATGTATATGTTTAGTCCTTTGCCGCAAGTCCTACGGCTTCCTCACGTAGTCCTATACTACTTCAACGTAGTTCCATTATCCTTGAAATCGTTGGACTGTCACCCTTGATCTAGCTGTATTTTCTTACCATGAATTCTCGAATGTTCGGCTAGGATTTATGCCACCTAGGACCACTAGGGATTATGTTACCTACTAAACGCTTTCGTAACTCGGTTTGGGTTTAAGCCACCTAGGACCGCTAGGGATTACGCTACCCGTCAACCACGTCCTTTTTCCTATGTATGTATCGTGAATCGTTTTTCCATGTCTAGATGCACATGTATCTCAATGTGCCATCCGAGTCCCGTGACAGGGCTAATCAAGAAATACAGGACTCGGTCGGGAGCTTTAGGTTATCTGCCGATGCAGATATCAAGGTATGTTTTTCTACCGGTGGTTATGGTCCCACGTGACCCCTCCCTCAACTACTGAAAGGCAATCCAAGAAAATCATGCACGAGAACTATACTCCGGCCATCCATGCCCCACTTTCCTATTGGCCAACCTCACCCATAATTAGATAGCAAGTATATGGTCTGTTGGGAGTTCTCTTCCTTTCCGCATACGTACACGATTGACTAAAGATGGTAGGTAGTCGACGACGTGCTATCACAGGGCTAAACTAAGTATCGCCGACTCCACGCTAATCCACCCCAGTCTTTAGGTTGCTCGCACAGCAACCAAGGCATACCCTTGGTTCTTCTACCGCAGACCTTAACCTCTGTGAGCCCAGGTGGATCATCTGCAACCTCACAGAGGGATACCAAGAGTACCCTCATGTCCCCCGAAGCTACCGCTTCGTCACCCAGTTCGCTAGAGCCTTTATCTAAGTCAGATAAACATTCGCTCCTCCTCGTGTGTTAGTTTAAACGATGACCTACCGTATCAGGATACTCATCTATTTGTAAACTGGTCCAATTCTCTTGACTAAGAATTATTACTTAGTTATCCTTAACTAAGGTTTATCACTTAGTTTCCCTTCCCGTTATCCTTATTAACTACGATTTTCCACTTAGTCCCCTGAACTAGGGTCTTGTCTAATGGGTTAAGTGTTGTCATTCGAGTTCATGACTTACCCCGCCTACGAATCATGTCAAAATTGGCTAAGTATTCAAGTTCAAGACTTAGCCCTACAAACCATGTATCAAGTTGGTTAAGTATATCAAGAAGTTCATGACTTAACCCTAGATTATCGTGTCATATTGGTTAAGTATAGGTTAACTTAACCTTATCAAATTACCGTGTCAGATTGGTTAAGTATAGGTTATCTTAACCTCATCAAGCTACCGCGTCAGATTGGTTAAGTATAGGTTGTCTTAACCTCATAAAATCATCGAGTAAAATTGGTTAAGTGTAGGTTAATTTAACCCCATTAAATTATCGAGTCAGATTGGTTAAGTATAGGTTAACTTAACCCTATTAAATTATCGAGTCGGATTGGTTAAGCATATTTAAGAGGTTTGTGACTTAACCCTATCAAATCATCAAGTCAGATTGGTTAAGTGTAAGTTAACTTAACCCCATCAAATTACCGAGTTGGATTGGTTAAGTGTAGGTTAACTTAACCCCATCCACTAGTCATATTTATAATGGTTAAGTATCATTCTTGTGGGTTTCCTTAACCCTATCACGCATCGCATTATCCCAGTCGGGTGTTATCAACCCATTTAGGTTAAACTAACCCATCCGTTAATCGTGTTATATGGTTAAGTGTCTTTAAGTAATCAAGTCCGGTCTTACTTAACCTACCCATTCATGTCATATCGGTTAAGTGCCATTAGTCAAACTAACTTAACCTTATCATGTGGCATTAAGTAAATTAATGCACACCAGCCTCTCACATTAGACTTTGTTGTGGTTACTGGTTACGCCGGGCGGGTCCGGGCAGCTTTACACCACAACCTAGTCTAACCTCGGGTTTTGAGCGCGATATGACCAACTACTCACATTGGGTCTTATTGTCTGTAGCTACTGGATTTGCCGGGCGGTTCCGGGCAGATTTATGCTACAAACTCAACCCAACCTCGAGTTGGCCACTTTCATGTTTTTCTACTTGTCATGTTCATGTCAAATTTAGGCTACGACAAAGTCCACGTTTTCCACTTATGCCCATTGTCCTATTACTTAATTCATGTTAAGTTTCATAGCCCATCTCAAGTTTGCCTAAACTACCCAAGGCGTATTCACAATGCAAGTGAAAGCGAGTCAACATAGTAGGAATAATATGGCAACATATTGGCCACAAACATGTATGATAGGATAAAGGCATTGGCCTCAAACATGTATAATAGCATAAAGGGATTGGTCTCAAACATGTATAATAGCATAAAGGGATTGGCCTCAAACATGTATAATAGCATAACACTAGGTTCATCATCATAGGCATGTAAATGGTCATGAGGGGTTTAGGTTTTTTTACATGCATAAGCCCCAAGTCAAGTTCATATGAATGTTCCACAAGTCAAATTGTTCTAAGGGTTCATGCCAACATTCCACAAGTCAAGATTCAATTTTACATGATAAACTAGGTCAAACACAGCATGAGTGACATGATTTAATTAATAAGAAATAGCCCAAAGTCATAGGTTCAAGAGAGGGGCAAGACTAGATTCACATAGACTAACATACTTAGGTTTCATCTCATTTTATTCCATGTCAACATTAGAACTACCGTTTAGATCTAAAAGTAGCTAGAACTTACAAAGCGTGGCTAGAGATTTATGAGCAAGCATTTGTCGTAGAACGGTGTTGAGATGATGCTCTACTTCCTTGATTTGATGTAGAAAGCTTGCTCCTTTGACATGGATCTAGTTTGAATGCTCAAGCCTTTGAAGTTGGAGATGGAGGCCATGATCAAGAAATATTTGGGCAGCACTTTGTTATTAGAGTGAATTGTAGTGAATTAGGCTAGGTCTTAGGGTGTTTTTATAGGAGTAGGAACAAGTTTAGGCCATAGGATCAACCCTAGAACAGATCTGAGCCATCAAAAATCGTCACAAACCAACAAACCAGACCACAAGACCCTGCACGTGCACACAGGCCAATTTGGCTCGACCAGGGAGGTCGACCCCCAGGTCGACACCCAGGTCGACTGGGCAGTCAACCTGGTCCCTAGGGGGTTGACTCCCCAGTCGACCTGGGGCTGGGCGGGAAATTTTCCCTCCCAGTCTGTTTGGGGCTAAATTCGAAATTTGAAAATCTGTTTTCGTTTTCTGATTTTTCGTGAAACTTCTATAGGCAACGGCGCAACCCGTTTCGTTTTACGAAATTTCGGACTCGTTTCCAAACAGAATTCCGAGACGAACGCAACGGCGCAACCCGTTTCGCTTTATTCTTATTTTAAAATTTAATTCTGCCTCGATTCTTGTCTTAACACGTTATTAAAATTCGGGTTGTTACAGATTTGGTTCATCTTCCTAAAGATAAAAAAGCCTATTGCTTGGAAGTTGGTGTTCAAAACAAAATTCAGACCAAGTGGTGAAGTGGACAGGTATAAGGCTAGATTGATTGCAAGAAGGGATAAACAGATTTCTGGTAAGGACTATAAGTTTACATTTAGTCATGTTGCTAAGTTTACAACAGTTAGAATTGTTTTAGCTGCAGCAGCAACAAGAAACTGGATGATTCAGCAATTAGACATTAATAATGCTTTTTTACATGGGTATCTCCAATAAGAAGTGTATATGTTGCCACCACCTGGATCTGATAAAGCAGATTCAAATCAAGTTTGTAAGCTCAAAAAAATCCATTTATGGTTTAAAGCAAGCCTCTAGATGTTGGAATCAAGAATTAAGTAAATTTTTAATTGGTTGGGGTTTTATTCAGCCAATGCAAGATTATTCTATGTTCATCCTCAAGAGAACTAATGTGTTTGTTGTAGTCGTAGCTTATGTTGATGATTTACTCATCATTGGTGATAATCATGCTATTATTGATGCATTGAAACTTGATCTTCATCAAGCCTTTACAATCAAAGATTTAGGTCATATTAAATATTTTCTCGGCATTGAGGTCTCATGATCACAATCTGGTATTTGCCTTAATCAGAGAAAATACATACTTGATTTTGTAAGAGACTACAATTTGGAGAATTGCAAAACATCACATTTTCCTATGCAGAAAGGACTAAAGTTAAGCAAATTTGAAGGTGATATGTTGGTACATCCTGAGATTTATCTCAGGTTAATTGGTAAGCTTTTGTATCTAAATTTAACAAGACCAGATATCTCATATGCTGTCCAACAGTTAAGTCAGTTTTTGCAAACTCCACGGTTTCCTCATTTTAATGCTGCTATGCACATTTTAAAATACTTGAAAGGTTCTGTAAATTTGGGGCTAACATTATCAATGAACTCTTAGTTTGTTATTCATGCCTATTGTAATGCTGGTTAGGGAATGTGTAGTGATACAGGCAAATCATTATCTGGTTATTGTATTTTCCTTGGAAATGCATTGGTTTCATGGAAAACAAAGAAACAAAAAGTGGTTTCTAAAAGCAGCACTGAAGCAGAGTGTAGAAGCATGAGTTATGCTACTAGTGAATTGGTTTGGATTGAGAGATTACTCGATGATTTAGCGGTATTTGTTTCAATTTCTATTGTTCTCTATTGTGATAATGTTTCTGCAATGCATATTGCCCAAGATCCATGTTTTCATGAGAAACAAAGCATATAAGAACTAAACACAACAAGTTGGATGTTCATTTCGAGAAAATATTCAGTCAGGTTTCTTAATTACAAAATATGTTAGATCTGCAATGCAACTGGCAGACATTATGACGAAGCCTCTTGGTGCTGATCAACATAAGACTCTGGTACAAAAGCTTGGTATGGTGCCTTATATCTCAAGTCAAGATTGCCATTTATATACGCAAGTCAATCTTGAGGAGGGAGTGTAGAGTTAGTAAGTTGTATTAGTTGGTTGTTGTAATACGTTTTGTATTTTGTTTCTTTTGTACACAAGTTTATTTGGATTTTCGTTTATTTGTTGGGCTGGACTGAGGCCCATTTACTTGTATAAGTATTCCATACTTTGTATTTTGCCTTTCAGACTTTTAAATATTGAAATTCTAGGGTTTGCTAAAGCTTCCCTTTTCACAACATATTTTTGTTTTTCACAATATAGCATGACATATTGTAGATGACCTGATTTTAGTATGCTGGCTGAACTTTTTTTTGTGATTAATAAAAAAGGCAAATAAAGCCCTACTTAATATTTTTTTCCTTAAATAATAATAATTGTTATTTTTTTCTTCTTTTTGAATTCGCATGCATAAAAAAAATTGCCTTTTCGCAAAGGCAAATCCTATTTAAACCCATAAATGTGCTGAGTATACCCATGAAACTCTAAAAAAATGGTTAAACCCAGCGCTTTGCTGAGTTTACCCATACACAATTTGAAAAAAGACAATTTTGTCCTTCCACGTAAGAACCCTACGTGGTGCCTTTAGGACACCTCGTTGAACCCCTACGTGGTGCCTTTAGGACACCTCGTTGAACCCCTACGTGGTGCCTTCATGGTACCACGTAATGGTCCTACGTGGTGCCTTAAAGGCACCACGTACCTTTTCTACGAGGTGTGCTGAGAAACTTAAAAAAAATATTGTCGAACATGGATAGTTTTGTCCTTAATTTTTTTATTAAAAAATGGTTATACTCAGTAAATTTTTGGGCCTAAATAGAAGTTGCCATTGGCAAAAAAGGGTTGATTAAACTGGGAGCCCTGCGTACCCAATGCTAAATGATATGTCTTGCGCTTCTCATATTTTTACTTTTTCAAATTTTATAACGATTTCTCAAAAGCTAGGGCTTCTTTCAATTCTTTGACGAATGGGAAAACGAAGTAGGCAACGACGCAAGGCAAAATCAGAAAAAGTAGAATCGTCAGAGGCGGCGAAGAAAGAGCATCCGGCAGCTGCAGCGGCAGTGAAGAAGAAAGGTAGCCCGGCATCTAATCCGACTCCTTCGTCGTCAACCTTAAAACCCTTGAAAAAAATAAAGAAAAAGGATAAACATGAAGCAAGTCATGGCAAGATGGAGAATAAGAGGATTTTTGGATTCGTATTCATGTGCAATTCGAAGACCAAGGCTGAATGTTACCAAAATAGAGTTTTCGGAATGTCAAGAGGAAAGTTTGAAATTGTTAAAATGATTCAGCCGGGCACAATGTTATTTTTATATGATATTGACTTAAAGCTTCTGTATGGAATTTATAAAGCTGAATCCAGAGGTGGAATGAATTTAGTTGATCACGCTTTTGATGGCGACTATCCTGCTCAGGTTGTGATCAAATAATTATTTATTTTTAGTGATTTGGTTGGCTATTGTTTAGTTTGATACTCACTTGCATCATGAATGCATGAGCTAAAAAGTTTAGAATCCCTAATTGGTAACTATTAGGTGATGTTGCATGTTTTAGTAATTAGTACAGATACATTCGTGAGTTGTATGAAGTGATATAGAGGTTAGAGAGGTATGCTATGCATATTATATAGTTTGTAACTAGTGTATTTGCACACATTATTGAATAAATATATATGTATACAAGGATTCTATCCGCATTACTTAAGAACTGTTGTATTAGTTCGTGCTATTTGCATTAAGATTTAATTACAAACTGTGTAGTTAAACAACCTGCCGAGGCTGTTTTAGGTTCCACTTTAGCTCAACTATTCTTTAAAAATGTAGCTATAAACTGTGTTGTCAAACGGTCCATCCAGGTTGTAATAGGCTCCGCTTGAGCTCTGTTTTTAGGCTAGACACACAGATACCTTACAGTGTTATTGTGCTCCATCTTGTTTTTTATAATGTCGCTTATTCGCTTCTTTTATTTATGTATATTTAACAGCAACAAGCTAACACCACTTTCTAATATTAGAAATATTAACTAAAAGATTAGATTTAAAACATAAGAGCGAATGAAAAAAATGTTTACAACATAAGTAAATTTAATTTAAAAATGGCAAAACTGATAAAATGAAGTTGGATCAATGATGTAATAAATTGTGGAAAACAAAGCAAACTAATAAAGTCGAACCATAATATCGAATTAAATGTAGAAAATTTTGTATTTGTACTTGGTCTTGTCAAAAACACACATTGTAATGATTTACCCTTAATCAGTCCCTATCTGGACAATTTATCCCTATATCTAGCCCACTGCTGATCATTTTCCAGTGATTCTAACAACATTCTAATTTATGTTATGATGTATGGTCTCCGTTGGGTTCTAAACTTAGATCCTTCTATTGTTATTTACCAAGATTCAGTATTTTCACTTATATGACATATCCATAATTTGCAGGTGAAATTTTTGGTAGATAAAGATTGCCTGCCTATACATGTGAGCGAATTCAAAAAAGCTATATGGGAAAACTTTGTTTCAGCTGACAAATTTGAGCCTGAACTCAGTAGAATACAGGTAACTAGTTGTCTTAGCTTTTAGCATCTTTTGTGGATGTAAATATGCAATAAAGCAGAGCCTAGTCAACTAAACCATCCCTTGAAAATTATTCTGAGATGACTTGTGTGGAGCTATAAAATTTAATTGCTATGAACACATCGGTTGATGTAAATATGCAATAAAGCAGAGCATAGTCAACTAAACCATCCCTTGAAAATTATTCTGAGATGACTTGTGTGGAGCTATAAAATTTAATTGCTATGAACACATTGGTTTACATTCCCTTGGCATTATGTCCATTCCTCTTTTATTGATGCAGTATCAAAAGAAAATCCTCTATGAATGCATTCATGTAGTTTGAAATTATTATATCGAAGTTTGAATAGCCTATAATTATTAATTTATTCAGATGTAATAATGTAGTGCATGTTCTTGTATTAATGTATCCATGGGTTCTGCTGTGTATGGGAATTCGAACATTTTCCAACCATAGCGTTTCTTACACTTATCTTAATCTCGCTATTCCCTCATAAAATGCATTTTTCATAGAAGATTATTTTAGATTAGTTACATAAGTTAAGCCTATTGTTATATATA
This sequence comes from Allium sativum, assembly GCA_030737875.1. NCBI lineage: Eukaryota > Viridiplantae > Streptophyta > Magnoliopsida > Asparagales > Amaryllidaceae > Allium > Allium sativum. The sequence continues at coordinate 322,982,836 of CM060920.1, read as the reverse complement.
ATGGCCTAACTATGGCTTGAGGATTGACTAGAGCTAACACCAACCTATTATATATTATTTATATAAAGTACACATGAGGATATGACAATTTTTTTCATTTCAAATTCTTTATGCTCTCCTGTTGCTAAATTTTTAACGTATAGCTCCCCTTTAATTTGCAGTTTCCCCTTTCTCTTTCACCTTGTTTCTATACAAAACCTTTTTTTATTTCTTTTGATATTTTGAAATAAAAAACAGTCTTTTAATCAGTTTTTTATGTTCATTTTCTTTTACTCTTTTAATCAATTTTTGATACTGTATTAAATATACATTTATTGTAATAATATTTTGGTATTTCAGTATAAAGTATGATATTCCACACATGAGGACGTGGTATCCTAAACTTTTGTTAATTGAAGTTCTCGTTGCTGTCTATTCTTTCATTTTTAAATAACGTATAGCCTCCCCTTAATTTTCATTATCCCTTCTTTCTTTTATATAGACTTTTGCTTTTTAAAAAAATTTCTTTATATTTTATTTTCATATTTTGAAAACATATTCATTTACTTAAATCGCTTTGCATCCATTTTTTTTAAATAAATGCTCTTTTAATAAAAATATATTAAATTGAATTAAATTATTTTAGTTGCAGTCAAACCATCTATCTCTTAAATTAAATGTAGAATCCGCACATGATGATGGTGTGACGTACTGAGTTTATTATTTTAAATCCTTTTGCTCTACAGAACTCTCATTTCTTTCACATTTTCTCGCCTTACTAGTATTTTTTTTTCTTTTTCTTTTATTATTTTAATCTATAATACAATATTTTTGCATTTTGTATGTTATTTGCTTTCCTCTTATGCTTCTAAAAATATTGTCTTTTATTTAGTATATATCTACTTTTTAACTTCTATTATTTATATTTAAAATAATCATCCCTTTGATGTCAAACTGAAATCTAAAGATAATTCAATAACAATCTTCTGACTGTCATACGGTTGTAGGATAAAATTCAATATGTCCCGATATTTTTTAGCATATGTATATATGGCAAATAAAAAACTGGAGGTTGTTTAAATAACATATTTTATGGAATTTCATTGTTATTATTTCATATGTATTGCTCCATTTCATTTTTCATTTTTAGGTTATTCTTTCTTGCTTTTTTAATACGACATTTTTAAAATGTTATTTTTTTTTAAAATACTGTGATGACATTTTTTTTCTTCTGTTGATCAACTTTATTTGTTTGCTTTCAAATTATATTTAAAAACATGTACTTTCAACCCTATTGTAGGCATAATATAAAATTTGGTATTTTTAGTATCAAATTCCGAAGATTGTTTAAACAACAATTTCAATGTAATCTTGCTGTCATCTATTATTTAACCACATAGAGTGTTGTGACGATTTAAATGTTTAATATTTTATGTTCATTGTACTATCCTTATTTTTTTCCCCATTTCTTTGCATGTTTCTCTTTACTTCTACATTTTTGCTGCCTTATACAAATTTTTTAATACAGTGTCTCACATTTTTAAAGAACTTAGATTTTTTTTTTTTTGGGGGTACTTTTTTTAGATATATTTTGGTTTATGCATTTTAATTTAAAAAATGGCATTCTGATCGTTTTCTTAAAAATTAAGCCTGCTGTTGATTTGTCATTTTCAGTATTGGGTTCTCGATGATATGAAAATGCGCGTGATGCATGTATAAAAATGATCAATTTAGAAAACAAAGTTAACATACAAAGTAGATTTTTTCTTCTTCATGTTTTGGGAAATAACACAAGCAAGAGAAATAAACCTCTTCCATCGTCCCTCCATCCCCTTCATCTTCATTCCATCCCCTCCGCCGTCCCTTAACTCTGTCTCTATTTTTGTAATTAACGTTGAAAACACATAACATAAATTCAACATGAAACCAAACGAATCCTAAATTTCAAATTGAAATATAAAATTATCTGAGTAGCAATCTCGTACCATGCGTCATCATCATTACTATATAATTATGATAATATTCTACATGACCCAATCAGTTTTAACCACAACTTTAATATGTGAAATTAGAATTGAAAACAGTTAATAACAGCTCATGTAAACTTGTTACTATATGAAACTTGAGATGTACCAACTTGCTTCTGTATTTAATTATTTTATTCATTTTGCGCCCTGGCTGTTTAGGGTTTCCCAGGAGGCCGGGAGGTGTGGAGGTTTGTTGTGGGGCTAGTTATATGATGCGATTTTTGATTTTTGATTTTTTTTCCCCTTTCTTAGCATGGACAAATTTGACAAAACACCAATTTATGTCATTTTTGCTTCATTCTATTTAGATTATTAATCAACAACAAATTAAAGTGCGACTGTCAAATTGCAAATATATTTCCAATTTACATATTCGTTTACTGCTTCTTTACGTTCATTGATCTGGCTGCAGACTCCTCAAAATGTCTCTGGTATGCAAAAAGTATTTTGTAAGAATATCCTTTATTTCAGCTGGAAATTTTGGTTTAACGGTAAATTTTGGGTCTTAACAAAAGGCTTATTTGTTTTTATTGGGTATGTTTATCAGATTTATTCGTGTTGATTATATCCACAATTTCAGAACATTTTTTTCTTTCAAAATATGTTTTTTTTAATGATTTGTATTGGATTAATTTTGTTTATTCTTATTTTACTCCTTGTTCTACTCTGCAGTAATTTATTTATTCATAAATAGCTATATGCCCACATTTGAATTTGATGATTTAAATTATTATATATTTCTATAATATGTCTTTATTTACGTGCATTTCTTGTGCCAAAGTAACACCTTACATGGAACTGAGAGGCACTAGTCAATTCAGAATCATAAACACGACTTGGAGAGATATTATGATTTAAGAATGCTCTTGTTTTGAAAAATCCTACAGTTCTGTATGTATCTTTGCTTCTGTTTTTGCAGGTTACCAAGTTGCTGTCATTGTTTAAGCCCATCTCTACTGCCCCAGAGCCTACACCGGTGTATTTGCCTTCACAAGGTCTGCATGTTCCACAACCCATGCAGTTGACTCCACGTGACACACATGTTCCTACACCTATGCAGTTGGCCCCACCCAACATGCATGTTCCTCCACCTTTGCATTTGACTCCTCTTGATAGACATGTGCCTCCTCCAATGCATTTGACTCCTCTTGATAGACATGTTCCTCCTCCAATGCATTTGACTCCACATCCTGATCCATCGAGATCAAGAAGGCTTCCTACACCTGTTTATATGCAGCCACCTAGCTTGCCTCCAGTTGAAGAACCATATAGGACTAGACTGATTCTTGAAGACCGTTATCTTGCACGTGCTGCTAATCATGGTCCTTTGCCTCCAGTTGAAGAACCATATAGACCTACAAGAATGCTTGCTGAAGACCTGTATCATGCGCATTCTGTTAACTATGGCCCCAAACCTTTGAATGATCCATATCCTACATTAGATGCACCTGTGTCAATATCTGTATCCAGACTTTCTGATGCTTCTCTGCATAGGCCTACAAGACTGCCTCTTGAAGACCCTTACCATGCACGTGGTGCAAATCATGTTTCTGAACCTTTGAATGATTCATACCTTACATCAGGGTATATACGGGTGCCAGTACCTGTATCTCGCCCTTCTGATGCTCATTTATCTGCAAATGACCCATATTATAGGGCTGGACATATTGCAATGGACGTTAGGCATTCAGCGGAATATCATACACGTGACCCAGAACTTGTACCTCGGTGTGCAGATTCAACGTATACTTCAGCTAGCTATCCTTATGATCATGTTGAATCTTCTCAAGATTACCATGCTCAGAATCCAATTCGATCAGACAGGTATATGAGATGTTGCTTGGGTATTTTGTTCATGCCATATCATTATTCATTTGCTTTTTGTTCAACCTGATTTTGGATAGTGTCGATTAATTTTGTTGCAAATATATCTTTTAGTAAATAAGGAGTATACTTAGTTACCTACTGCCTTTTCAAAAAATAGTACTTACTGCCTTTTCAGAAAATCGTATTTGAATATTTAGTAAATCAGGTAGAATTGTATAATTACAGATGCTAAATGGCGCTTCATAAAATGAAATAAAATGAAAATTTGTATATGCTTTAAATCCAGTATTTTACATAAATATATGAATTAGGAATGTTTTATCGGCTATCCTTCTCTATAAGAAGTGAAGATTTGAATATTTATTATATGCTAAACTCAAATTATTTTAAGTCATTAAGTGATAATTGAAAGCATCTATTGATAAGTCTAAAGGGTTTGGATGATGTAGAGGAAGAGGAATGTGGAATGAATGGATGACTACCCTGCGCTTATTTAATAAGAAATTTTCTTCATTACTTCTTTGTAATAAATTAATTTTCATAACTCTATTTTGTTGTCCTCCTTTGATGATTGCAAATTTAGGTTGATACTAATCCAGTAAAATTTAACATTGTCTGAGCCAAAATTAAGCATAAAATTTTCAAATCAGATTCATGGGAGACATTTTTTTTAGTTCCTTAAGAAACTCGAACAGACCCAAATCGGATGTTTAGTTTCACATTTTGGAGCCAAAATTAAGTGTAAATTTGTCTAATCAGATTTGGGGGAGACAATTTTTTAGTTCATTAAGAAACTCAGAACAAGCCCAAACCGGACATGTAATTTCAGATGATGTTTCAATGATCACACAACATATCGATAGTAAACAATATTATCAAGAGCTTCAGGCTTACTTGAATTCAGATAATGTTTCTTCTCTTTCCCAACTGTTAGGAAACTAAATAGAAGCGAACGTATACTTTTTGTATCAAACTCGAACAAAACATATGGATCAATTTTTGCGAATATCATACCATCCAAAATCAAGCAGATTAAGAAAAGGTTGTATTTTTGAACCAGTTAGAAAACGCTACATAAATATGTAGGAATTATATATGACCCCATGAAATAATATACATGGAATGCTTTCAACGGTATTGTCCGGCTCAAAAAATGACCAAATTCCTTCATACCGAGTATAAAGTCAAAATCGATATTCCTTTATACTGCAATATGGAAGTTTAGGTGAAGGTATTGTCCGGCTCAAAAAATGACCAAATTCCTTCATACTGAGTATAAAGTCAAAATTGAGATTCCTTTATACTGCAATATGGAAGTTTAGGCGAAGGCGTACACAATGCGTTTTTGGGCTCTCAAGATGAGATCTAAGGCGTTGAGATGCAAGTTTTTTGGGTAAACATTATACATTGGCACATCAAAGAATTAATCATAAAAGTGTAAACAAAAACTTTCTGATTATTCTACTTTTTTTTTTTTTTTTGAAGGTGGTGTCTGGCGCAGCGGTAAGGTTACCCGGTTGGTAATCTGGAACGCGCAGGTTCGAGTCCCGGCCTCTTCACATATGTGAAGGAAAGGCTGTGCGCACTAATCGACCACCCCCAGAGCTCGGAAAGCCGTGAGAATGGTACCAGGACGGGAGACTGGCCTGGAAAGTCCTCTCGCGTTTGAGTACGGGAGCCTTTGGCACTGGGTATCCACCTTTTTTTTTTTTTTTTAAGTGGGGGGTGGGGGGATGAAGATAGTAATTTATAAAAGAAAAATAGAAGCGACTTAAAGCTAATTTTTTATTATCATAAGGGGATGTTTGCTAAAATTTCCTTGTTAAGAATTGGATTTCGAATTTGAACCTATTGTACAAATCAATTTTTAAAAGTATCTATTTTTGGGAACCGATTTCAGAATGGCATCGGGCATCACAAGAATTTTTCGAAACACTGGTTAAAACATGCTCATCATTTTCTTTCTAAAGGCAGTTTATTTAGCTGTTAGCCCTGGTCTGTCTATAATGAATGTTGGTTCAAATCTTGTTTCCGTATGCATGCATCTTACCAGCTACAGCCATCGGGTGCCTTCAGAGAGAATCTTCAACTCGAGAGCCAGCTTTTCAGATATTGCAAGAGCCTATCAGTTCACAACCACCTCCCTCAATCCTCGACCATGAACTAGGGTACCTGAAGACGTATACTGCTTGCTTTTTATGGTTCAATGTCTTTGATTTTTTTTTTTTTTGGTTTACTCGTTTAGATTCAGATTATAGAATCATCTTTTGGATGGGCTGCAGTAAAAGCTCATATTGTGATTGTTATTTCAATGCACTTTTATTTTTGATAGTCATCCAATGATAAATTATGGAGTAAACAATGGTTTATATCAGAATGAGCAGCAGTGTAGTTTTATTGTTGAAAATGTTAAAACTTCTCTGTAGAGTGATATCGGGTTTATGATGCCTTGTTATTTTGTTATTTTTGTTGTAATTCCAGTTAATGTTGTCATGGTTAATTAATGTTGTTATGGTTAACTAGATGTAACACAAAGGCGAAATTAAAAACAAATCTCTTTTGGTCTTTCTTTGTCCCTTGCGTTTGAGTGATGGAGTTGGGTGATGTAAATTGAAATAAAAAAAGCAAGGTTCAATAAAATTTGACACCCATCATACGTCGAAATCACAACCTCAAAGCGAACGAAGAACAAGCCATAGGAGTACTTGCTCAACAGTAGTCGAAGGAAGATGAGACGGCTTGAGCCTTAGCTTCTGGACCTATAGAGGTCGATTAGGGTTTGAGCGGTCGATGTTTTAACACGATCCTTGACTTGATCCGGTTAGTTTGACCTATTATTTTTCAAATTTGACAAGTCCAATGGGTTTGAATTTTGAAGGTTACGTCTTATTATTTTGAGATATTTTGACTTACGCATCATCTAAATTGATTAAAGTAAGTTGCTTTTTGATTTTCTGAAACAAAATACTTGTTCATTTTGACTTTTTAAAAGTCAAAAAGTGACTTGTATAAGTCGATTCAAATGGAGCATTAGAGTGCATTCTAATTTACCTACAAGCAAGAGATTGAAACGAATCTCTTTCCACCTTCACAAGTCATGTCGTCACTTAAAGATTTTTTTGTTTTTCCGTCCCTCCCTTTCTCTGTCATCAATCATCACAAGAATTGTAATTGAAATGTAGTAGAGAATTATAAGAAATAACACAAATGGACAGACATACTGGGTAAAACACCATAAATTTGGTTCCTTATTAGTTTATGATTTGATGATTTTGTTTGCTTTCTGATCAAACTATAACATACGATCATTCACCTACATGAGTATACCTCATTTCTTTTTTTTAAACATACATAGCAGACAAGCATTTTGTCTAAATTAGTTAGAACACATGGACATTATGTAAGAAGTCATAAGCTCGATTCCCGTTTTGCAGGGTCGAACTCGTTTGTCATTTAGCATGTTATGCACTAGTTATATTTGTATATAAAGTACTCAACTTTCATTTTTTAAGAAAAAATATAAATAGTGATAAAAATCTTTGAGAATTCCCTACGTCTAAATGATAATGCTTTGCATTTTATCTTTTTATCAACCAAATGCAATGATGTTTGTAGTGCATGAGAATCCCATAAACCATAGGGACGACATGATTTTTTGTATGTATTTTAGTTGAGGTTAGAAAGAGGTTGTAGGGAAATCTTTATGCATTACCTATGGCATTTTTGATTTTGGCCATTCTTGACCTTTTCGTCCGTGTTAAATTATTTTTCGATCTTCTTTTAAATTTTGAAGTTTTATAATGGATTTTGAATTGATTGTTTGAAACTCAAAAAATAAATTTATTATTTGGTCCTAATTTTTTCCTCATTTTTCTTAGTATTCAAATGGTACTTTATTTAAGTAGATTGCTCATAATGATGCGTGAGGCATCTGAATCAGTGACCTTTAGAAATCTCAATCCAAAATGTCGTACCGTTTGCCACTTAAATTAGTAATCCGTAACAGGTCGTAGTTGAATTTGAATATTTTCTTCGGCAAAAGCAATTATGATTATCTGCTAGACAATTTCAAAATGACTTGACTTCAGTGATTTAAGGAAGTTGCATGTCAGAATATACCGATATAATTAGGTTATTAAAAATTACTATAAAGTAAAGTGTTTGTGAATTTTTTCCATTGTCATTTAATTTCGATATATATTATCTAATTAAGCTGTATTCAAAGAACGGTTTGTTATGATATTTGGTTTGATCGTCGTTTTTAAGTAATTAAAATGCTTGTGAATTCTTTTGCATGTTTATACATAAAACAAGAATTCCCAAGGAGTCAGTGTTTAATTGACTGCAGTTACGAATATGTTCATAATCGTTAATGATGGATCAGTTTATATAAATAAATACTTATCTTTAAACAATGACAAGATGCTTTTTGAAAAACAATGGCGGCTGATTTGTGGGGATTATATTTCCGATCCCCAAATCGATTTGGGCTTATTTTTCAACTTTCTCCTGTTTGTGCTAGGCACAGCCTTCTTATGAGTAAGCGTAAGAGCAAGCGGCGCTTCCGCCAAGCTGAGGAACTCCATAACTTGTTGTTCGATGGTGGCCACTTCATCGAAGCAACCAACTGCTTCTCCCAAGGGTTCGATCTCCGTCTTCGAGCTTGAGGTAGCATCCGCTTTCATCAGGAAGCGGTTAGGTCTAAAGTGACGTCTAATGATGTTTTGTCCTCTGTTGTGACATCTTCCTCTGTGGTGAATTCTGGTGTGAGGCCAAATGGGCTAAGTTGATTAGAGGTGGCCACTCAGCGCAATCCTTCCGTGGTGAGGGCTGGCAAGCCCCTTCCCCTTAAATTGTGTTTCAGGTGAGTCTCGGGCTTTTGTTGGCGAATCGATGTTGCAAAAATCTATCGTGGAATGGAGTAGTACACTCGTGTTGTATGTGGTAGGTGCTAAGCCTTACTATTTCTATTTCTATGCCTACATTTGTCGTATGTGAAATTTAGTATGCAAGTTTGAGTTGGTATCTAAGGAAAATGGTTTTTCCATGAAATTTGAGATGGTTGAGGATTACAACCGGATCCTGAGGGGTGGGCCGTTCTTGTTCGGCTCCCGTTTGATCATCATTCAAAAGTGGAAGATGGGTCCCCGCTTATCTAAGGACTTGTTCTCCTTGTTGCTTATTTGGATTTGCTTAGATCTTGATTCTATAGAAACCCAAGATTATTACTGTGATTTCTAGCGTGCTAGGCACTCCAATCACGATGGATAAGTTTATGAAAGATCTTGTTAGATTGGAATAGGCTAGGGTTTTGGTGGAAATGCATGCTTCATCGGCATTTCCAAACACTGTCATGGTGAAGGTTGCTATCTTTAACGGATAGTCTCACTCTGTTTCGGTTGTTTACGAATTCAGATTCTCTTACTATTCGAAGTGTGTTGTTTTTGGACACTTATAATTATTGTAATGCTTAGTATGGTGTTTGGATGTGTAAAATGGCCTCATCTAATGGACTCGCATCATCTGCTCCATTAGGCCAGTCTACAGTCCCAACGCAAGTTTATGTTTTTGATCCTCTGCCTAACCGTCGTCAACTTCTCTTGGTCCGTGTTCTCAAGCTGTAGCCTCACCAAATGTTGCCACTACTCTTCCAGATGCTGCCGCCTCTTTCTTTCGCCGCTTCATCCTAGCCTTGGCTGTGGAGCCTCCTATCCATACTCCATCTCTTCCAATGTTGTCTCTACCCAAGCCATTGTATTCGATCATGATGTTACTGACCTGAATTATAATCGGGCAGTTTATGTTTTAACCATTCCCAAGCTTCCACTTTTATTCCCCCTCCCCCTCGGTCCGTAGGTGCACCATTACCCGATTATGAATGCTGCTGGTTCGATCGTAGAAGGCCAATCTAAAACTGTTCTTGGAGCACAAACTGTTCATGTAGGCTTGTGTACTTCTAATGTTGTGGACGCTTCTGTCACTGCATTGTCGAACTTTGTTGTGGTTCTGACCCCTGTTCAATTTTTTGAATATCTAATTCCGAATGGATTCTCTTGCCTTACCTTTGGGGATTTTTCTAATGAAGATACTATTTTCAAAATTGATATCGCTTTGAATATCAAGCATGGGCCTGCAACTCAGAACTATGGGCTAGTCCGGTGACGTATTCAGGATCTAAATTTTCACTTGCTTAAAGTTTAGATCTTTTGAGTTGTTGATTGCGATGTACTTCATACGTCATGGATAAGAAAATTACTCTATGCCTGATTGGTTCAAGATCCATTTGTCTTAGGATAACTTGCTCTCTAAATGGCAATCGGTGTTGGTTCCTTTTCTTATGGGTGGATCTACTTGTAGATAGGCCTTAATTGATTTGTATTCTTGGCGACCTTCCCTTTTATTTCCTCCTGTGTTTCTCTCCTTTTTCTTTTATCGTTGTCTTGTTACCTTGAGCCGGAAAGCACTTTTGGTTATATATATATATATATATATATATTTGTAGTTTAAAGAAATACTTACCTTTAAAAGTTCCTTGGTAAGGTTATTCAAGAGTGACATCGAATCATCTATATCATCTATAAGACTAGTGTATGCAATAGTTTTCATATGATGAATGGTGGTTTATTTATGGCAGTTGGATACACTAGGAGGTTACAAATTTATACATGCTGTGGATCTACTACAAAATGAGAAAACTATTAGACTACACGATATTAGTAGATTCCTTTTGTTTTTGTTACATGTCATTGTATAGTATTATTATCTAAAATGTATCTTAAATTACCAATTTGACTTGATGTTAACGATATACATTTGCTAATATAGGTTGAAATGCTTAAGTGCATAATATCATATCATTAACGCTCAATTCGATCGTCCTTTTCAATTAACTAACTAGAAACTTGTTTAAAATCAAATTATGCATATCAACGGTCAAAGATAGATAGCTTCACATTTGCAAATCCATTTTTTTAATGTCAGTGTTGTGTATCTATGGATAGTGTATAACTTCTGATTTTTTTTCCTATTCGCTCAATGTTGATATATTTGAAAGCCTAAGTAAACAATTTTGGTTCAACATAATACTATTTTAGGGCTAATGTTTACAAGATATAATAAATGGTATAATTAGTCGTAAGCAGTGAATATACACACACAACTAGATTATAACATTGATAAAGTAATAAATATCGACACTTATGTGTACTAAAATACATATAATATAAAATATCACCTTAATACAAGTTGAATCGATGATCTTTGAATGTGTACACCTTAGTATCCATAATTGTATATGTTTTATCTTTAAATTTCATTTTCTTTTTCATTTTTCTAATAAAGATGTTGGTAAATTTTGGATTTTTGGGCTTTCATTGATATGCATAAAATCAAACATCTAACTTTAGCAAAATATGTGTTGAACAAGTGGTAATTTAACTTTTTGTGCATGCATTCAATTTTATAATATTACTCAATTTAGGGTGATCTAAGTAGTTAAGTCTTCAACCAATCACTCGACTAGAAACATGTTTAAAATCAAATTATGCGTATCAACGGTCTAAGATGGATAGCTTCACATTTGCAAATCCAAAATTGTTTTTGAATGTCAGTGTTGTGTATCTATGGATAGTGGATAACTTCTGATGTTTTTTCCTATCCACTCAATGTTGATATATTTGGAAGCCTAAGTAGACAATTTTGGTTCAGTATAATACTATTTTAGGGCTAATGCTTACCAAAAAAAAAACGAAAAACAAAACAAAAACAAATGGTATAATTAGTTCAAAGCAGTGAATAAACACACACAACTAGATTATAACATTGATAAATTAATAAATATCAACAATTCTGTGTACTAAAATACATATAATATAAAATATCACCTTAATACTAGTTGAATCGATGATCTTTGAATGTAAATATCTTAGTATCCATAATTGTATATGTTTTTTCTTTAAATCTCATTTTCTTTTTCATTTTTTTAATAAAGATGCAGATAAATTTCATATTTTTGGGTTTTCATTGATATGCATAAATCAAAAAGCTAGCTTTAGTAAAATATATGTTGAACAAGTGGTAATTTAACTTTATGTGACGTGGATTCAATTTTATAATATTACTCAATTTCGGGTGATCTAAGTAGCTAAGTCATTGATCAATCACTTGAAAAAGAGTATGTGATGCCAAATGCTTCTGGTTGTCCTTCAATAAAAGCAAACTAACAGGTTTTCTTTAATATTCTCGCTTTTCTTTTCACTACATCTTATTTTTATGAATGCCAGGTTATAGGGTTGAGAGTATTCACTGGAGGCACTTCAATGATTTTGATCATATAACTTAAACTTTTGTGTACGAATGTTATTCAAAATGTAAGTATTATTTTTGGTTTTATATCTACTATATGTGCATAATTCCATATGTAGATATAAATTGAATGTTACTAGTTAAATTTTGTATCTATAGTAAGATGTCAAAACCAAAACCCATTAGGATACAAAACTTTGGTGTTGATAATGTGATGACCCTAAACTCCCGTGCTACGGAAGCAAGGATAATTTATGGAATATAACACATAAACAATATCAGCAGAACAAAAATATATCATTACACCAAATAATGTACAACAGATTACACTGGAACAAATATAATCATCAGAGTTACACAGTATAACAGGATCATACTTAGTACAAAATACAATTTAAGCTTTAAATAAAATGTCTGCAGCGAAATCAAACATAATATACATAACAAACTACGAGTCAGTCATGGGACTGGTATGAGAAATCTTACTTAACTATTTAACAATATGGCCAATCACAGGACCATGCCGCTAACGCAGAACGGGTTTACTCCATTGGATTGCCAGTGCATAAATAAAGTAAATCATTTAAACAACGCAATGCTTGTTATAGAAAACGAAGCCATTATAAGACTCAGGTCCCATCACACAATGCAACGCAAGCCGGAGGATAGAGTTTTACCTTATAATGGCCAAAATATGTTTGATACATATAAATCAAAATCATTTGATATTATTACTAGTGTATATATGTTTCAAAACAATTTCAATCATAATATATCAATCACAGACGACATGAGCGTCTCATGCCACTATGCCGCCACATATAGGTTCACTACAACAAAATGACCATATTACAACTTTAATTTTACAACGGTGGTAAAAGCACCGTTGTAATAAATGGGTTTTTACAACGGTGGTAAAAGTACCGTTGTAATAAATGGGTTTTTACAACGGTGGTAAAAGCACCGTTGTAATAAATGATTTTTTACAATGGTGGTAAAAACACCGTTGTAATAAATGATTTTTTACAACTGTCAGTTCCCTAAAGTTGTAATAAACATATTTTTAACAACTTTTTACTTTGTTAGTTGTAATAGATGCCCATTACAAACTTCATGTTTATAATATCTATATTTAATAACCAATTATATTAATATTTAATAATAACTAATAATTAAAAATAAACTTAGGAATCAATAATATTTATTAATTATTATTAAATAATTACTATTTAATAACTAGTAATTTATTTTTTATAGTTAATGTATGTTAACTGCTTATTAATCAATAATTAGTAACATACATTATCAACTTTTAATAATTATTAATCGATTATATCTAAGTTGAAATAAGTAAAAGTTAAATAATAATTATTATTTATAAGTAATATTTGATTTGGTTACTCTTTTTCTAATATAACTAATATATACTAATTAATTTCTGATAATTAATAGTTAAATTAGAAAGTCGTTTAAACTTATTTTTAGTAACTCTTTTTTCTATTTCTTGTATTAGAAACCTATTAAATATTAATAACAACTTATATTTAATAATTAGTAATATTAACATTTAAGAATAATTCATATTCAATAATAAATTTACAAATTAATATTAATTACTATTAATTACTATTAGATTAGATAAAAAATGCTTAATTGATGATTAATAAATAATAGTTACTTTTTAAAAATTACTATTAAATATTTAATAGTATATAATCAATAACATTTACATAATAATTCACTTTTAATAGTTGGAATTCAATTATAACTTTGAAGAAATAGGTAATTATTAATAATAACTAATATTAATCAGTAATATTTAATATTTTAGCAAAAATCAATTCTCAAGAAATTCATATTATATTTATATTTAATATAAAATTTTACTTATTAATTCTAAATTATAATTTTTAATTCTCTAAGTTTTGGTGAAATTTTAATTGTAACTGATGGAAAACTGACGGTCATGTTAAATGCAAATTAAACAATGAAATTTAATGGCTGTAATTTAATTAACAGATAATTCACTATTAAATGCTACTAATTAGTACTTAACAATAAAATTTTATAATATGTAAAAGTGGTTACAAGTTAAAATTCAGTATTTACTAATAATTATAGTAATAAATTGAACAAAAAAGTACAAAATAACATGCCACGTTTGATCTGAATGGCATGTAACGCAACATGTAACGCAACATGCCACATTGGCTCCAAGGAACGAAATTTCTTGGCTCCAAAACGAAATTTCTTGGCTCTAAAACGAAATTTTCGGATGTAATCACCTCGTCAATTCGAAGTCCAGCCTCCAGATGTCCTCCAAAACCCTAATCCAAATTCAAGATCACCCGAAACCCACTGAAATTATCCGGACCGAACTATTCGACTACAATTCCAAATTCCATTTTTCCATTTTTCCCCAAAACTTAGAACAATGGCCACCGAAGAGAAAAATCCTTTCCCTAAATCAAAAATCCGAACTTTCCCTAAAATAATGGCCAGAGCCTTCGTTGTCGCTCTCTCTCCACCTCCTCGACGTCGCTTGAAGCACCATAACCGCCTTCGAAGCCTTGTTCGCAGGTGAGCCACCGGCAACCGAGTTTCCCCCTAATCAAATTGAAGAACCCTAGCACCGCTTCTGCAATCAAAGTCACCCCGTTGAGCACACGATCTACACCTCCTTGCTGTTCAGTGTAAGTGAGTACCTCCTCACTCACGATAAATCTTTTGTTCAAGTTTGCAACTTTAATCTGAAACCGAAATAAAATAGTAGTTTGTTTGTACTACTTTAAAATTGAGTCGCCCATTAGTTGGTTAGATTCTGATGCATGAATTTTGGTATACTAGTGTGTTGTGGCTTCCAGAATCTTTGCACAGCAGTTAGATATGATAATGAGTTGCGAACCAGTTTGTTTACTATTGTGGTTTTGACTGATATGAGCTGTGTTCGTCATCATATGGGAGACTGAAGGGCAGGTGATGTATATTTGGATCCTTGGTGACTTAGTTCAGAGTTTGGTGTTATGGAGTTTTAGGGAGTGTGTCTTATTGATTTTTTCTAGCAATTGAAACTGCCATGGGTGCGAATGCGTACAGACAGTTTAATGCATCTTATTTCAGCTGTTGAGTTTTCTACATGGCTTTTAGTGGTCTGGGCTGAGCTTGTAATTATGATGGTTACATCTTTCAGGTTTATGCATAGACTACTGCATATCAACCACTTGTTGCTGGCATTTTTTTTCAAACAAGACATGGCTACTGGAGAATAGTAAAATGAGTTCGAACATTAGCACCGTTGATTTTGCATTATGGTAACTCCATCGTGTTTAGAACAAAGGTATCATTTATTTATGTTTGCTTCCATTACTTTTTCTTTTGTTTTGTGGTGTTGATGCTTGCAATTTGGATGCAAAATTTTTTAGTTATCTTGCTTATATGCTTGAAGGTTTTGCTTGGTGGTGGCAAGCTGTTGCTTATTTCTGCTAATTTCCAGCAAAGCTCATGCTCTTAAAAAGGAGACGGCAATTTCATTTTTTTTTAATTTTTTTTGGCATAGTAAAACAAAATACTGAAAATTATGTTCCATTTTGAAGCTCGCAGATTCTTTCTTACTTGTTCCTTCTTACCTTTTAACTGTTGCTTGCATTTCTTTTTTGGGGTAAGCAAGTTAAAATAACCGACTTTCCATGTTTAAATTTTGCTTTTTTGGGGTATGAACAATGTACAGGTTAAAATAGGAAATCTTGGGGAAGCAGCAGTAGTAGAAAGGAACCATGCAGCACGCACAATGACCGGAACGCCCGAATACATGGCACTTGAACTATACGAAGAGAACTACACAGAGCAAGTATATTTACTCATTCGGGATGTGCCTAATCGAAATGGTCACTCTCGAAATACTCATTTGTGATGTGCCTAGAGCTAGACCGTCTGCCTCGGATTTGTTGAGCGATCAGTTTGTAGGGAGGAATGTATGTATTGTTATGACTGTATTATGTAAAAGTGAGTTATACGATAGTGGATCACAAAGTTGTAATAATTCAAATATTGAAATAAAATATTTAATTGATTATTTTAGTTCAGTGTAGTATCATTTTATTCAATATATTTATTTATTTATATATGAAATGTAATGTATAACGAAACAAAAATCATATTGTTATAATTAATTGTAGTAGGAATTACTACAACAGTGAAAAAAAGTTGTAATATCTATTACTACAACAGTGCAAAAATGTTGTAATATGTATTACTACAACGGTGGAAAACAGTTGTAAAATATACATTTAACAACGGTGTCGCAACGGTGGATAAAAGTTGTAAAAGATTTAAGTCTATTACAACTTCTTCATAGACGACGGTGGCTCCACCGTTGTAAAAAGTCTTTTACAACTGTTTTCCACCGTTGTAATAGGGTCATTTTGTTGTAGTGGTTTACAATCAAAACAGCACAATGTCGTATTGGAAGTTGGATTTCCATCATGAACCAAGGCAAGGGATCGTCCTTACCGCATTCGAGATTCTCTAGCTCGAGCCTCAGGATACAGCCGCAACTACACCTAGGAGCCACAGGGCCGGTCCACACGAAGTGGATTAAAATGCCTTAACAATACGTGTAACGACCCACATTCTACGCATCGGAGGATCGTAGAATATTTATTTCTTTTTCGTATAAAGTCGTATGGTCACGTAACTTTGGGAGACGACTTTTGGGGTCA
This sequence comes from Allium sativum, assembly GCA_030737875.1. Classification (NCBI taxonomy): domain Eukaryota; kingdom Viridiplantae; phylum Streptophyta; class Magnoliopsida; order Asparagales; family Amaryllidaceae; genus Allium; species Allium sativum. Next base: position 322,965,981 of record CM060920.1, on the reverse strand, counting down.
TTTCCCATGTCCATGATTTTTGCCAATTTTTAAATGACCGTTTCACCCCTAGCTGATCTTGTTTCGGCCATAACTTTTGATTAGAAAGGAGTTTTGACCTGAAACCACTTCCATTAGATCCGGATGATGGTTTACTTTCCATAGAGTGGTCACATTAGCCAAACGGACTCATCGTTTGGGAGATATGGCTGAAACAAGTTTTAGGTGGTGAAAAACAGCTTAATTGGGCTTAACCGGGTGATTAACAGCTAGGCCCAAAGGGAAATTTCGGGACTTGGAGTATTTAAGGGCTGTTAGGGTTTAGAGAACACACTTTTTCTTACTTTCACAGCCGCCACTTTCATTCTTGGAACCCTAGTAATGGGCTCCAACATTTAAAACACCCCAAATCATCTTCTAATCGCTAATTAAGCCAAATCTACATCAAATCAAAGTGGATTAGCACAAAAATCGAGGTAGAACTGCTGCATAGCCTTGGGAACAACCCCAAAACATAGGATATTTCAGATCTATAGTTTAATTTGTGGCAAAGGTGAGTGATTTGCATAGTTCCTCACTAATTATGGTTAATTAAGGGTAATTAGTGATAATTAGCGAATTTATACATGTTAAAAATTTAGAAAAATATTGATAAATTTCGAAATATTGTTTTAGGCCTCTGTTAGAAAATTTGGTTAACTTGGTTAAGTTTTACTAATCCTATCTTTAGTTTTGCTTAAACATGCTTAAGGGAAAATATAGAATTTTGGCTATGTTTGATCCGTTTAACCTTGTCATATTGTTGATTTGGTGTTTATGGGTGATTATACATGTTGCTCTGACTGTATGGTATGCTTTGTGATTGATTAGAAAAGTTAGATTGGTCGAAAACGCCGTCGAATGGCCTAAAACAGTCGCTGGAAAGAAGTGCAGGAAATTAGCCGAACCAGATCGGATTGGAGGAGGGGAGCATGACCCGACCCGATCGTGGAGCACTACCCGATCCGAACCGCTCGTGGATGATGGCACCGATCCGACCCGAGTAAAGTACGCCGAGCTGATCCGCTTGAGAGGTGGAGCCACAAACTGGTCCATGTGCCACGACCTGATCTGACAGAGGAAGCACGAACTGATTCGATGTGATGATCACGAGTCGACTTGGAGCTCACGAACGGAAGGAAGGTGACCAAGACCGATCCGAAGCCCCATCATGAACCGATCGCAGTCCGAACCGATTTGGATGGAGAAATCCGACCCGACCTGATGTGAACGATCACAGACAGAACTACTTCGAGGAGCACGATCCGAAGCATAGTGAAGAAGAGCATACTCGAACCGATCCGGAGAACCAGAACCCGAGATGCAAAGGTTGTCCAAATGGGAAGTAGAACTCAGGATCCAGTTGGGAACCAACGAGTTAACTTCATGGTTGGACTTTGCTGCGGGACGTGTGCAAAGGGGTTATCAATATCCATAATTTTGTTCACCACTAAGAGATGGATTAGGGGTTTGTAGAGATAGTTATACGGGGTTGGACTCCGTCATAGCCCGAAGGATTAGGTGAACAGAGTAATGGTATCGTATGGTTTGCGCACTGAGTGACAGATGTGAGGATGGTTGTTATGCTTGATTTCTTTGTTATCACTGTGACATGCACACCCCCTCCCCCGTTATCTTTACACCCTATGCTAGTGTTACCTTAGAGTATTGTACGGTATGTTGTGCTGAATCTTTTGTTGCAGGTCCAGTTCAGGTATGATTGGATTATACCTGTTATTGTTCTGTTTTGTTGCTTATCGCTCATACCAGACTTTTGTCTGACCCAGAGTTTTATGTCTCTTCTTATTACTCTAGGTGCTCCTAAACGAGCAGACTAGAGACAGGTTAGGTGGTATGCACGAGTAGCTGTACCGGAGGCAAGCAGGAGGCTTCCACGTATGATATATAGATATTCCCCCTGTGTTGTTGAAGGTCACTGCTTGGGCATTAGCAGTGTACCTTCTTCTTTTGCTTTCTTTTACTTTAGAGACAGTTTAAAGTTGTAATAATGATGGTTATGGAACATAAGCTGTATTTTGGATTTCCGCTGCTATGATGGTTTAGTTATCAGCTTATGCACCGTCTCGCCTGTTTTATGTCAAGTATGTTATTATTATATTTTGTTCCGTACGCTGTGAGACATTCTACAGGTTCTTTGTTAGTTCAAACTCCCTTTTTCTTTCTTTGGCGACCGTCCCATGCTGGTTAGACATTAGCACAGTGCCCTTTCATGGGGAAATGTCGGCTGGTGCGGGGCGGGCCGTCACAATACGTTTCCCCGCCCTATGGGGCGTAAACTGGTCATATATCGACCAAACCATCCATCGGCACCGTAGTGACTGATATAACCGAGGCGCCTTACTTTCCATCATCCACATAAGTAAAAATGTCTGGGCTTCATACCATGACACCACTTCCAGCTAGAAAGAAACGCATGTTCTCCCTGGATCCTTCTCCCGTTTCTGGTTCATACCGGGGTGTGAGGCTTGCGAATTAATGCTATACACAAAGCTATGCTATATTAAAGCCATGCTTTGATCATCAACCACAAGGCTCTGCTTTTCAACAAAAGCCCTGATCACTGCATCTCAGCATGCCACATTGATATTCCACGCCATGCGACTGATGTCTATCGATATATAACCTCTGAGCTCGTACGTGTCAGAGAAGGGTGTTAAGCAAGAGAATAAATTCTCCGCCACCAAACAGATATATATTTAATAGAAATCAATTAGCATAGAATAAAATCCAATGTCAGACACACATCCATTCACAAGTTCGTTTTGAGTCTGAACGAAACCGGAGGCACCTTATTCTTCGTCCCATATGTCCAACAAAGAGAGAGGCCCTCGCATATCCGGTCGATCTCCAAGTACGTCTGGACGATCACCACTTATTACCTTGTCTTGGGATGCCTCCCAATCAAGACATCAGTAATCATCCAAACGATGTGAATATCTCCGGTCTTCAACCACCGTCTTCATCCTTCGACTTTTCATCGTCGAACAATTATTTGAAATGAGAATTAACTTGGCATTTTCAAATAATTCATGCATATATAAAATTCAAATCAATTCTTTCTATAGTTAAACTATTCGACATCCACATTTCAGTTCATTAGTATAATTTTCATGTCAAATATATCCAACCATCAAAATATCTGATAAACCAAGTAAAATCGGTTTATCTCCATTCCACATCGTTTATAATATTTTAAAACCACTTTTCACAATTTTTATTTATTTAAAAATAGTCCGTTTCCGTCGAACGACGTTTCAGGTCATTCGATGGCCTTGGCGCTGCTCTCGTCCAAATTTGATTTAAAAATTTCGAAAAATCTACCGTTGGATCTTAACGAATTTTATATCATTGGAAAGATCTTTCTAAAGCGAACCCAACGCCGGTTTCGGAAAAATCCGACGGTCGGATCTCCCGTAATAATCGTTTAAAATTACGATTTCAAAACGCGAACTGCAGCATCGTTATTCGTTTTATTTTAATTTATATTTATATACATATATATATATATAAATAAATATAAATTCATTCTGGCGTTGTTTTTCCTCAGATTTGATTTAAATTTTTCAAGCAATCTAACTGTTGGATCTCAACAAATTTTATATCGTTGGAAAGATATTTTCAAAGCGAACCCAACGGTTTCAATTTCGGGAAAATCTGATGGTTGGATTTCTCGTTATAATCATTTAAAATCACGATTCCAAAACACGAACTACAGCTGCGCGATTAGTTTTATTTTAATTTATATTTATATTTACATATAAATATAATTCATTCGACGATTTCCAAACCGTTTTCACTTCAAAAATTTGGCTAACGCCTTTAAATTTCGAAAAATTTCGCCATAACCTCCTTTGTACGGGGAGGCGTTTGGAAATTTATTAGGCCGTTTTAGGTACCCAATAAATCCAGTATAAGCACACACAAGTTTTAGTGTCCTATCTATGTCCGAGGGAGTGTGTAAAATTACTCCAGAGATAAATCTCGTCACCTCGTCCAGTGTTGGAAAATAAATAATCCATGTGCCGTATCTAATAACTAGAGAGATATGATTGTTGTCAACTCTACATCCGTGTGGGTTTTTTATTTAATCTGGCAATTTACCGTTATATTTATTTTGTCCAATCAGTTCTCGGTTCTACCTGTAATCCAATCAATGTCATACATCTCGCTCGTATGGTAATCTCAACCTCGTCATACAAGCTCCAAATGCTTATATGGAATATGATATGCTATGAAAATCAATAGTTCATCTTTGGTTCAACCTGAAATATAGTCATCTCCATACAAGCGTCTCGCTTGTATGGCAATTGCAACCTCGTCACATAAGCTCCAAATGCTTATGTGGTATATGATAGAGTATGCTATCTTCACGAAGTTTGTCATGTAGTGTAGTTCAAAATTAATTGTTACTATTCTATGACGACGTTTATAATTTCACACAGAACAACCAACACACCGCATCCAATGGCATTCTAGGAGTTGATATATAAATAAAATTGTGCAGCCAACTCATTAAGGTTTACCTATTTGTCGGGCACACAAATAAATTCTTTACTAGCTCAACAACAAATCCATTTACCTGTTCATATATATGTGCATATCTAAGCTAAAAAATAATATTTTTAGCTAACCAATATTTATTTCTATATATGATTATTTTTAACACTTCATATACATGTTAAAAATATTATTTTCAATCAACAAATATTTATTTCAGCCTTTGGTTATTTTTAACACTTCATATACATGTTAAAAATATTATTTTCAATCAACAAATATTTATTTCAACCTCTGGTTATTTTTAACAGTTCATATACATTTTAAAAATATTATTTTCAATCAACAAATATTTATTTCAACTTCTGGTTATTTTTAACAGTTCATATACATGTTAAAAATATTATTTTCAATTAGCAAATATTTATTTCAACCTCTGGTTATTTTTAACAGTTCATATACATGTTAAAAATATTATTTTCAATCAACAAATATTTATTTCAACCTATGGTTATTTTTAAAGGTTCATACATATAATAAAAAGGTGATTTTTATCATTCAAACAATTTATTTCAAACATGAATATTTTATATACTTCGTACATACAATAAAAATGTTATTTTTATCGTTCAAACAATTTATTTCAAACATGAATATTTTATATACATGAATATTTGAGAAAATTTCAGCATTACAACGGCATGGTATTTAGCACCGGCACCGTGTCCAACATGGCTCCTCTGCTATCCTAGGCCTTGCAGCATTACAATATTTTCATTTCAATGATTTCCACCATATCATTCATTTTCACAATACAATGAGTATACCACAAACACAACCAAATTTGTTGCAACCACAATCAATCATTCTCAACCACAATCAATCATTCACAACACAATCAATTTATATCGTCCATAGTCTATGGACTAGGGGAGTGTGTGTGTGTGTGTGTGTGTATATATATATATATATATATATATATTCATTTCAATTTCATTCACCGCATATATGATTTATACAATGCATATACAACTTATACATCGCTTATATAATTTATAGAACGCCCACATATGAGATATACAACACATATATAATTTATGCATCACTTATATAAGTTATACAACGCGTATACATTCCAATTTTAATTTAGATTGCTCACATTGAGTTCCACCCCTTCTAAAATTGTAGGAAGATCCAAAAATTATCCGATCTTCTCTAGAATGTAGAAAACGTCGTCACGAGTCCAATGTCTCTTGTTTCACTGAATTTCGACAACATACGAAAAAGATATGATTTTTATTCGATAATCAAACTTTACCGCATTTTAAAGTGTTATAAACTATTAAATGTATACTCAGTCGTTACCTTTCAATATTGTTCGAAACTAGGTTTTTGATTTGCGCTCAAACGGTAGCACTTGAAAATGATCGGCCTCTGCCACGTCCAAGAGCTTGGTAGGGCGCCCCCAGCGCTGGTGGTCTGGTCACGATCGACGGCAGGGTCAGAGCACAGCGGCGGTGTTAAATCAGCGACTTTAAGGGGATGGATCTCGCTCTACACTCAATGAAAAAACACAAATCGGGTATGGATTCAAAGCTCTAGAGATGCTCTACAAAATTCTCAATTAGAGCTCTTAATTTCTTTGTGTGGTTTGGGAGATAAAGAGGAGAGAAGGTGGCAAGCTTTTCAGTCGTTCGTGATGGAGCAGATCGGGGTTTTCTCGATTTTTATAAAATAAAAATAATGAATAGAACATTTTAATTGGCCGGTTTATATATTTATTCGGAAAATAGTGTTTTCTTATCAGAAATCCAAATCAAATCTAACGACTGTCGCCCCTAGCTAAATACCCCCATTCCGGACACAATGGAATATGTTTCGTAGGCCGATTCGACTGTTTCAGCCAGTTATTCTTCGTATTAAATTATAAAACATTCAAATATGGATTTGAACGTACATTTTAATTTGTCGGGCCACATACTGATTCCAAAAATTCCCAAAAAATAAATCTAGCCATGTTTGGACGAAACGGTCCCAACAAAATTAATTTCGCCGAATTTGGAGACCGTTTGAAAAATGGCCATTTTCTGGTCGATCCAGATCAAACTGAAATTACCAAACGCGTTTTCCTTTGTCACACTCACATATTAATTCCAAAAATTATGGAATTTGAAATCTAGCAATAATTTGACATTCCGGATCCAACCAAAGTTGTCTCGTCGAAAACGGAGGTCATTTGAAAAATATCTATCTGTAAGCGCTATATTTATATTAAATTTCATAGCGACTATTCTGAATATTCAACTGGCCATAACTTTTGATTCCCGCTATGAAATTTGATTTTTCAGATTCGTTAGAAAGTTATTTTTGAACAGATTTAAATATTTTTGGTTTTACTAAAATCCGGTTTATTTTGGAACATGTACGTTCAGTCAAAGTTCAAAGTTGAATTTTCAAACTGTCGCGCCATTTCAGGCTCGTTATATAATTAAAATAAATTTATTCGTTCTAACTTCATTTAAAATAAATTTTTAGTCATTATTATTTAAAACAAATTATTTTAAATATTCTAAATTCATTAAAATAGCCAAAATAAAATTTTTTAATTGGTTCTGATTTTCCGGGTTGTTACAGATAACATGTTATGTTCAGGTATATCAGAGTGCAAATTCACAACGGAATAGTATAATATAATAATATATATAAACAAACTAAGGCTTTTATCTTATAATCAATATAATTCTTTGGATAACTAGTTACCCTATCAATTCCACGCATCAATGAGAAGACCTCTCCATCTTTTATTTTCGTCTTGCTATAATAGCATGTCTTTTATCGTGGGTTGTAATATTAGGCGATTAGAATAACATTGTGGTGATGATAAAATTACATGCTTACTTCATATCATTTTTATGCAGATTGATTTCTATTAATATGTTATGTCTAATTTATGCAAATTGATTTCTATTCATATGTTATGTCTATATTAATTTTATTAACTTGTGCATAAGATGTATCTCATCTTCTCCGAGGCATAATTACATATATGCGCACGTATATGTATACATGCATACGTGATGTAATACTCAAAGAAAAATACCGATCGCTTAATACTTATTAAACAGGGAAGAGGCAAACTCTACTATCATTTAATAACTCAACCCCAAAGCGGGCTCTCTATAATGTAGTCGCTAGTCTATCGGTAGTAGCTATGAAAGTCGATGACACCTAGATGCAACTTTATAATTTGATTAGTAGTTTTACTAGCACACGTCAAAGAATTATCTAAGGGTTAATTAGTCCACTTTTAATCAATAAACAGTTAATTAAACCTTGAGATATTTGCATATCCTCTGCTAATTTTATCCTAATTGGAAGAAAAAATTATCATGACATAACTTAAGTCTTTGTTGACGACTACTTAGGATCGTTAGAAGTCTAAGGCTGTATGTCAGACCTAGATCTAAGTATCAATTTATCAACAACACTGACATACCCATCGACCCCATAGTCGAAATATCGTTTGGACTTACCTGATATAAATGGAAAAAGGCCAATTTGGTTACTTAATGCATCTTACTAGAAATGAAACAGACCTCGTTTCCTTATTAGGCACTGTTGTAGGCTATTAAAGACTTCTTATATAGGGAGATAGTAAACCCAACAACCATTTAATACATTATGATCCTAAGTACATTAACATTCCTAAAGCTACCAAACCATTTAATACTTCAAAATTGAAGCAAGCCCTTGGTATATTTTCTCATACATATACACTAATTTATACCCCTTGCCTATAAGTCTTATAGTCAATAGTTCTATACAAAATCGGTGGTAGCCTCAAGGTGAAGGATTGACTTATGTATTATAAATTTAATGATCTCCGATCTAAATCCATGCTAAACCAATTCATTAATCCTAAACATAAATATTGGGCTAGGCCTCTCAAACACTAGATCATGATAAAGGACTCATCATATTTATATTAACGGCCTAACCTTTCTTGCCCCCTTATATAAATATTATCTCATAATTTCCATTCCCGTCGCCTAAGTGCTATTTAGTTAAAAAAATAACCGTATAAATATTACAACAACATCTAATATTACTGTGTGGTGATTAACCATATATTCACTACTCATAAGCCCATATCCATGGTTTTATTTTATATAATGAGTCCAAAGAATTATAGGTTACTGAAAGTCCCGTACACAGGTGATATTATAACTCCATTTATAGATTTGTCCTTACATAGAATATTTCAATATATATACACACACACACATACATACATACATACATACATACATGCATACATATATATATTTGCGTGTGTGTTTGGTCTGTACGACATTGGTTTATATGGAAAATACTAATTTCTTATGTCATTAATTCAGAGTAGATAAGCTTTCTTACATTATAATAACAAAATTAATAACTTGCACATCCACTTGAATATATATATATGCACATTAAATAAATTTGTCTTTGGATGTTTCCAAGGACGTACGTAGTGTAGGCCCAGCGGGGTCAAGCGCCCCCACTCAGATTTTGATATTTCGGCACATCTGACAGTTCTCTGGTCTTCCCCTATCCTCACTCCTTCGTTAATTCCAATCAAAATCATCGAAACCCTAGGTTCTCTAGAATGCTACCACCTCCTAAATCAGTTTCCATCCAACAAATTTGCGCCCTCTAATCCATCGTTGTAGACCTAGTCAGATCCCCTCCACCCACTTGGCACTCTTCAACGGTGACCAATTTGCTCATATTCATTCTTGGATCTCCCATTTTCTTCTTGGGTTTATCAGTTTCTGGTATTGGAGCTGCGCTTTTGCGGGGGATATTGGCTTGGAGGGCATTTGAAGGTTCCGGATTCTTGTTTGTTGCAACTTATTTTTTATTCGGAACGGCAGTCACAAAACCTAAGATAACCCAGAAAGAATCTCAAGGAATAGCTGAGAAAAAGAGAGGGAGTAGAGGGTCTGGAAATGTAATTGGTTTCAATGCAGCTGGATGTGTTTGTTCCTTGCTATCAATATTTGGAGTTGGTGGGATTGGTTATGCAGGGGTAATCTATTCAACTTATTTGGCTACAAATTCAACTTATCTGAAGTTCTGTTGATTTTGATTTCTGAATTAGGAAATGGGTTTAGCTAAAAGAAGAAGAAAGGGGCGCTGTACAGGATGTGGAAATTGCAGTATTTTTACATGTTACCCATGTTTCATTCAATTTTTTGCAACAAACAATTATTTTGACTTCAAATTTTATCCTTATTTTGTATTTAGTCCAATAATTTTCTGTAGGTTACGAAGGAACATTGTGTATTAAGCAACTCCCTTTGTAATTCACCGTGTCAAACATACATATCGTTAGAAAAAAATGCATTGTTTTAATGCTTCGACCGATTCAACCTTCTAAACCTTGAAACCTCATGGTTTGACTTGCGGTTGGGTTCTGATAACATTGGTTAAAACTACCATATTTTTTTTTGGTGAACATGATTTTTTTTGCCCCCACTGACTAGAATTTCTGCGTACGTCACTGGATGTTTCACATAATTATTAATCACACACACACACACACACACACACATATATATATATATATATTTCAATTACTAATGTTTATGAGTTATACCTTGAATTCCTAAAAATACATTAACCATAATTTCATTTATTAAATATAAATAATTATATAAAGTTTATATATAATGTGATAATAAAATTTAGTAGAATAAAATCTGATGATTTCAAACTATCCAACAAAAGCTTAAGGCAAATTCTATTTAGGCCACTAAAACTGCTGAGTTGCCCCCCTTTTTTATTTAAAAATTTCGCTGGACAAAAATACCCTTCGTTGGATACAATTTTTTTATATGTTTTCATCAACCACGCAGTGCGGATGTGGGGATTGTGATTCATCCACGCACTAGGCCTACGAGGTTGATATCATAACCTTGTAGGGGCCCTACGAGTTTAGCAAAATTACCACGTAGGGTACCTACGATGTAGGCAACATAACCTCGTAGTGACTCTACGAGGTAAAGGGTATTTTGGTCATACGAAATTTTTAAAAAAAATAGGGGGCAACTCAGTGGAAAAGGTGGTCTAAATAGAATTTGCCAAAGCTTAAACGGCTGCTTTCTTCCTTAATGGCGACGGGAGAAAACTTCCTTTTCCTTTCTTCCTTTCTTTCGTTGTTCTGACTATTCCTAGCTTCCTTACTTCGCCTCTTCTTCTAATCGCCCTTTTCCTCTATTTCAGATCCATTACTCTTCTCTTTCCTCTTCCAGTTTTCACTATCGTGGGGTTATGTGCTGTTTCCCCCCAACTCAGATCCATTTTCTATGTTTGTCTCGTGTCAACCAACTTCTAAAATATGCTTCGCTCATTTTTCTTCTCCTCATCTTCTCTAATTTGTAACCCCATCCTCATTTTTTTACAATATTCTTCTTATTCCCCAACTACATTCCCATCAACTTGGCCCAGCCTTTTCACTGTTATTTCATCCAATAGTTCGTGACTTACCCATTTGGCACCTTGCTTTTAACACTTGGTCTCTCCTTATCTCATCCCACCAAAAGGTAGGACATTGGATGTGGATCGATTAGTTTCGACGTGCTGGTTGGGTATCAGTTTTGGTGAGAAAATTTGTGATTTTCTGAATTGGGTGTTAGGATTAATTAGATATCTTTAATATAATAATAGCTTATTCCAAACTGTGTTTATAAATCATAACTTGATGATTAGAGTGGATACCGAAAACATATAATGCGTATTAGCAATCAATATAAATGTTTTAAAATATATTTTCAATATAGGTGATAAGTTACTTATGGGAATAATTATTAGACTGCTGATGGTGAATTTAAATGCAAAATGTATTTCTTGACAAAATAAAATGAGATTGAGTTATAAACCGTATTTAGAAATGGTGTGCGTGTGGATATATATATATATATATAGTTGAATTTTTTTCGAAGTGTAAAATAAAATTTTGGTGAGTAGTTGTTATAAGTAAGCTAATGACATTAATAATTATATAGTGATTTAATTGGGTTGCATTCAAAGCAAAAATTCAAATATTGGTTGAGAATCAATATTCGAAAGTTGGAAACATTTTATTTTAGTTAATTGATTTAATTTGTGTAAAATAATGAGGTTGTGTAAAATTTGTTTGTAAAATATAAGTGAGTTTTAAGTGTGAAATAAATATTTTGGCATACATGTTGTATTAATGAATTTGTGTCAAAATTGATATTTAAATGTGTTTAAATTGTTATAAAGTTTATTGTCGTATGAATATTTATGTTTTATAAATTTAACACAACTTAATTCGTGGTGTGGTATGTTAATGAATTAATAATGTTTATAGCATTTATATTTGAGTAATTAGAGTGTAATTAGCCTTAGTTATGTTCACTTGGGATTGATGGGTGGTTGGCCCATTTTCCTCCTCTAATGTTTCTGGTGAAAGTGAGAAATACGACACTTCCATTTTTTATTACCTCCTCTCCTTTTTTTAACAAAGGAAAATCATGGCTTCTCCCCTCTCTTACTTTAAAGTGAAATCCCTCTTGCAAATTTGTGTATTTTTGGTTGATAACAGATCTTTTCTAAATAGAATCCAACTCATGCAAGCCTTCTTTTCAAGTTAATCAGGATTTGGAAGAAGAAGTGTTACTGTTTGTTACAGGAATTTTGCATGTTCCTGCTTTGTTCTTGCATGGGGTTTCTAAGGCTGTAAATCATTGTTTTTTAGGCTATAATGATACAATCTCCTTAAATTAAGTCAATAATCCAATCCTAGGTGAGCTTTGCAACTCACGCTTTCTAGTTTACTATAATTTCTGTTTATCTGGGTTGAATATGTTGGAATAATGTAAGTTTTTGTTCACTATTTATAGTATTTTTTTGAAATAGTAAATCATGGTGTGTGTCTCCATGTTTGTACCCTCATAACTACTTCATTTCTGTATGAAATAGAGTGATTCTTCTTCCTATGTGCGATCATCGAGTTCTTGTTCACGCATATGGATTTTCATCCGGTTCTGAGTTGTTTTGATAGCCCACAAAGAAGCAACATTGCAAAGAATCGGGTCTAGGCACCTTTCCGTGCCCAGGTCGACTCAGAGGTTATTCGTACATTCCTAGGTACTAGTACCCAGGTTCAAGCCTATGTTGGTGCCTTTTTCTGTGGCTTTGTTCCTGGTTTTGGTTCTTTTTCCTGAGCTTATTAATGCATCTAACTAAGTGATAATATCTACACATGTGATCGAGTGCTAGTTCATAAGTTTTGTGACAACCTTGTTGCTTGCTTCAACAGTATTGAAGCTATACATATAGTGTATTTTCAGTGGTTTTGTGAACATGAGTATGTTAATTCTCGTGAAGCTTTCTTGAGCATTTCTACTGACACGTGCATGAGTTTTAAAAGTGGTTTTGAATGTTTCAAAATACAAAATATGATTTTGATATAAACTATTGTTTTAACAAGGTTTTAATAAAATTTATAAAAAGAGTATATTTAACTAAGGATTTCTAAACTTAGCTATTTTCAAGGATTTTTCGAAAAACCATATTTTCAAGCTATTTTTAAAAGTATAGTTTTTATATAAAAATCACACGTATTTGCACCCTTTGAGAAGGTGTGTTGGTGTGTGAATGATATCGTAAACCTCGTGGTATGAGATGCGACGATATACTGTATCAATTAATCCCAGTTCCATTCAATCAAAGTAATGAATCTCAGTGATTCTCCATGACTCTTAGTGATTCTTTATGAATCTTAGTGATTCTCTATGATTCTAAATAATTTCTGTAGTCCTCTATGATTTCTTGTTATTTACTATGTTTTCTAGTGTGGAGCTGACTTATGGTGTGTGAACCGTTAAGTGAGAATGTGTGGTATAGGACACACGATTACCATTTCTGAGTTACTATCTGAGGGTCAGTGACACATTCTTGTGTGACCGCCAATACTAGCCTTCGGGTCATCCTGTGTGAATTTTGTGGACCTTGGGCCATCCTGTGTGAACCCAGTGAACCTTCAGGTCATTCGGGTAGTCTTTCTGTATGATATAAGTATTGGCTATAGCCGTGATCCATCATGTTGTTAGCATTGCAGGCATGGCTTCAGCTTTCCAATAATGTTACTGGATCCAAATCAAGTTGTTTCGGTGTTTTGTGATTTTGTTGATTTCACTATTGTGAGTATTATTATTAGTGATTTCATTGGAGGTTTTAAACTCTTAGTAGAGTTTCAGTGATTCTATGATTTAGTGTTCCAATGATTTTTTGATTCAACGATTTATGTGGTTTTGTGAATCCAAAGACTTATATTTCATGTTGTGTGATTCTAAGTGTTGATTACCCTAGCCATAGAGTCTAGGTAATTCGTGCTAAGGCAGTGTTAAGTCTATGTTCGAAATTCTCGCTCTCATAGCCTGATATTTTTCTTGTGTACATATAAATGATGTGCTTTTTTGACCTTATTGTATGACATTCCTTTATGATCGAAAGAAATTACCATGTTTGAGTTTCTGTGTAAATCCTTGTTTTGTGATTCCTTTTTGTATGGAAATGTATTAGCGTATGGTTGATACTGAAAAGAGTGCTAGAGTAGGATCGACTAATATGGATTGATGCGAATATGCGGAAGCCTAGATAATGTGATATATATTAAAGCATATGCAATAATTATGCAAGTAAAAATTTAATGAACTTAATATATTAATATCACAAACAAGTAATACGTAAATGCAGTAAAGTAAAGTAAATGACAGTAGGAATTTTTATACTGGTTCATAGCACTGTCCTATGTCTAGCCCTTGACTTCTTCTAGCTTTTTGCTAGAAACACCCTCACTTTACCCAAAGAAACAGGTCTACAACATACCTACACACCAACAACGAGATTTCATGCATGAGTAACCTTAACAGGACTTCAACACCACGCCTAAGCTACCGAGCAAGACTTCAACAGTACAATAAGAGTTTGACTTATGATTGTGTTCTAAGACACACTGATTAGCCAACAGTTTGAGCACACCCTTCCTATAATCATATCCTTAAATATTAAATGTGATTGTGAAGATTGGGAGGAAGTGGAATGCTTATTGAATCAAGAGATATGAAATAAACTCAATGATTCAAAAGCAATTTGAATATTTAGAGAGCTTTTAGAATGCAAGAATATTCAGAAATTAAGATCAGAAAATAGAAGAAGAATCGGTGATTTGGAAATCAAGTTTTTGATGTATATATAATAGTTGAAGAGAAGTAACATTTCATGAAAAATTCCGCGAAAAGAAGCAGCCATTTCTATTCAGAAATGGATAGAAACCATTAATGAAAGGAGATATACGTTCATAAAAATAACCATTATTGCCGGATCGGCCGACTGTCAAAAATTCACTAGTCAACTAGTTGAAAATGAATATATATATATGTGTGTGTATGCGCGCGCATAAAAATTTGTGTTTCTATTATAATATATGCGGATAGATTTCGACAGATTCTAACATACCTAAAACAGAAATAATTATACCAACTAAATCTTCGATTGATCTTCATTTCTTCGTTGTCGTGAATCAAAAGTCTCATGAATCAACATTCTCCCCCTTTTTTGATTGATGACAACATCTTGCAACCTCTTGTAAAAAGTTATTTATCCCTCTGAATGTAAGTTGTATATGCATTATCTTATATCCCCCTGAATATATGATTATAGCTTTCCTGCAGCAAATTGTTAGTGTACTTACTGTTTTCTCCCCTTTTGTCATCAATTAAAAATAACAGGTAATAGATAATTAAGAAATCACATAGTAGAGTTCATCACAAAGTAGTACATAATGTTCACAAAGCAAGATAACAGTGTTCCAAGCTAGTAGTAAATAGAGTTCTAAGTACGAGAAAGACTATTTAGTATAGCCTTTTTAGTGTTCATAGAATAAAGTTCAAAGCAAAATAACTTACTATTAAAACATCAGTAATAAGAGTAAATTAGATGTATCGTAATTGCTCACATCGCCTTTGTCCATGATATATCCTTTGGAAATATCTCCAAATGTGAATGTTCTTCCTTTTTAGTAGATAATATTTGGTAGCATTTTCTTATCTCCTATCATATTTTTTGAGCAATCACTGTCGAGTAACCATTTTCCTCTTTTCTTGAATGGGACCTTAAAAAAATATGTAATTTCATTAGTACCCACTTCCTCCGTTATGGTCCTAAGAGTTAGGTCCTAGGAAACCAAACCTAAGAGGGTTCAGTGTCCCTTTTAAAAAATATAATCATTATTGTTATGGTTTCTAAAAATGTTTTGATATATTTATTCCTAATCAAATAGTTGTTCATTTTAGGAACCCATATACTAACATTTTTAGAGAACTTTCTCTTACTAGAAAATGTTTCTGGCTTTTTATAGAAGGTGCTACTGGTTTGCTAGGTTTAGACTTTTTCTTTGATTTCTTAGAAATATTAGTTTTCTGAACATATCCTAGTCCCTTTTTGTTAGATGTAGGTTGAGAGTTTTCTATAATTTTAGATAAATTATCTCTACCTTTGTTAAAATTAGTGACATTTCTAGTGATGTCATCTAATTTTATTTTAACACTAGAGTTATCCAATTCTATTTTTTTAATCCTAGTACTTAGCTCATGATTTTCAGAAGAACCAGATTGTTTTTTTTTAGTTTCAATTTCTTGACTCAATAAAGAAAGTTGAGAATTTGCATTAGATAGAGATTCTTGAAGTTTTCCAATTTCATCTTCTAATATCTTTTTTTCATCTTTTAGTAAATCTCTTTTAAATTCTGCTTTTTTCTTATCCTCATCTGCTTGTTTAATTTTTTTTAAAATTATTTCTAGACTCTAATATTTCTGTGTTAATTTCTACCATATCTTCGAAAGTAAAATCATTAACCTAAGTTTCTTTAGCCATAAAGCACACATTAACTTGTTCATTATCGCTATCACTATCACTTTTAGAAGATGAAGAATCTGAATCATCCCAAGTTACAAAGAAAGCTCGCTTCTTTTTATCCTTCTTATTTTTGTTATGTTGTTCTTTCTTTTTTTCCGGACAATATTTCTGATAATGTCCAGTTTTGTGACAACCAAAGCATTCAACTGAAGATGGAGCAGCTTTATTATTATTATTATTATTATTATTATTATTATTATTATTATTTAGACTTTTCTTTCCATTATTCGAATCCCTTCTTGTATTTCAGAAATTTTTGGTAATGAAAGCTAAACCTTATTTTTCATCTGAATATGATTTATCCTTTTCAGCATGGAAAGCTAAAATTTTCTTGTCTTTTGCATGAACTTTTTTAGTCTGCAATTTTACTTCATACGACATTAGATTACCTATTAACTCTGCAGGTTTCATGGCTGAAAGATCATTAGCTTCTTCGATAGCCAAGACCTTTCTTTCCTAATCTTTTTTCAAAGAGTTTAGGATCTTTGATACTATATCAAAATCAGAATATTTTTCACCTAAGACTAATAATGAATGATAAAAGTTTTGAAACCTAGAATACATGTCATTAATCGACTCATTTTCATTCATTCTAAAGTTCTGAAATGGATTTTTAAGCATGGATATTTTGCTTTGTTTAACCTTTTTATTTCCTTCGTGTGTAACTTTGAGTGTTCTCCAAATTTCATATCAGTGTTGCATATACATATTTGGTTAACTCATTTCTATCTAATGCACAATGCAACATATCCATAGCTTTAGCATTAACAGTAACTTCTGCTTTTTCATTGGTTAACCAATCAAAATAATTTGTAGTAGGAGGTGTGTATTCTTCTTGTGTAATATTCCAAGAGTCGAAATCATTTCTTATATACAAATTCTCATACGTGTAGCCCAATAATTATAGTTCATGCAATTGAAAAACGGAGGTCGTGTAGTCGATTGACCTTCTATGTGACTTGTGTTAGTAATGGTGTTAGTGCTTGTGTTGTTATCCATATTATTGAGTATCAAATAACTTTTGTACGGTTATAAGATGTCCTGCTCTGGTACCAAATGAAAGGAGTGCTAGAGTAAGATCAACTATTATGGATTGATATGAATATGCGGCAGCTTAGATAATGCGATATATATTAAGCTTATGCAATAGTTATGCAGGTAAAAATTTAATGAACTTAATATATCAATATCACAGATAAGTAATATGTAAATGCAGTAAAGTAAAGTAAATGACACCAGGAACTTTTATACTGGTTTGGAGCACCGTCCTACGTCCAGTCCCAGACTTCTTTTGGCTTTTCGCTAGCAATACCTCACTTCACCCGGAGGAACAGGTTTACAACACACCCGCGCACCAACAATAGGATTTCACACTTGAGTAACCTTAATAGGACTTCAACACCACGCCTGAGCAACCGAATAGGACTTCAACAGTACAATAAGAGTTTTGATGTCTGATTGTGTTCTAAGAAACACATATTAGCCAACAGTTTGAGTACACCCTTGTTATAATCTTATCCTCAAATACTGAATGTATTTGTGAAGATTTGAAGGAAGTAGAATTCTTATTGAGTCAAGAGATATGAAATAAATTTAGTGATTCAAAAACAATTTTAATATTTAGAGAGCATTTATAATGCAAGAATATTCAGAAATTAAAATCAGAAAATAGAAGAAGAATCAGTGATTTGGAAATCAAGTTTTTGATGTATACATAATAGTTGAAAAGTAGTAACCTTTCATGAAAAATTATGATGAAAAGAAGCAGCTATTTCTATTCAGAAATGGATAGAAACCATTCATGAAAGGAGATGGCTATTCATAAAAACGACCGTTATTGCCGAATCAGTCGACTAGTCAAAAATTCACCAGTTAAATGGTTAAAAATGAAAACATGTATATATATATGTGTGTGTGAATATGCACGAAGTAGACATTATTGGGTTGTTTTCATCCTACCAGTCGACTGGTAGTTTCCGAACTAGTCGACTGGTTAGAAGTAAACAACTCCAGTAATGGATGCTGTGCTTATTAATATATATATATATATATATATATATATATATATATATGTATATATATATATGTGTGTGTGTGTGTGTGTGTGTATGCATAAAAATTTATGTTTGCGTTGTAATATATGAGGATAGATTTTGGCAAGTTTTAATACACCTGAAACAAAAATAGTTATACTAACTAACTCTTCGATTTGTCTTCATTTCTTCGTTGTCGTGAATCAAGAATCTCATTAATCAATAATTACTTTATTCATCTTCAATCATAGCTGATATCTAACTAGATTGATCCATTTATGTAATACTCAGGTCAGACTAAGTTATTACAAGTTCAGTATGATGTTGATTCATGGTCAGTGGATCTAGCTTAGACTATCTTTTGAAGTTGTTATCTTCGTTCTATATTTTCATATTTGAGTCATTGTATTTCGATTCTTTGGTGCTTGTTGTATTATGTATGTATATCTATACGTGATGTAGCACATGTATATGTTGTATTTAGTGGTTGTATCTTTATGTAACTATTCTGTGATCAACTGAGATCTATGATGTATTGTATATTATTATAAATACGATCTTTAGCCATCGTAGTTTCATAATTAGATGTATTTTTATGTCAATTCACTTGAGATAAGAAAAGAAAAATTCATACACCCAATCGATGTATTCAATACTCGTCTAATAAAAAATCATGGATAGTCGTCGCTAACCAGCCCTATTTCTTCTCTAATATACGACATTACTCGTTAACTGCTCTTTATTAGGGTTGGTCTCTGGATGGGGTGTCACAGATTACCTACTTTTTTTTCAACTATATATATAATCAATCGACCTACATTTGTTTTCTCTTCGATTAAAGTTTCAAGGCAATATCTATACTTAACCTTTGATGACAAGACATGTGTAATGGAGGTCTGATGCTTTCTTTTACCCTTTTTATGGCTCTTTGAAGGTATGTCTTTTGAACTGGGATTAGAAGAATTGGAAGTGTCCATTATGCCTAGTCCATGATGGGGTTTCAAATCCCATTAACCTTTATCAACGATATTGTGATTACATCCAAATAAAATTTCGTTTTGAACTCGGACCCTCACATGATAATTCAATAAAATTTCCCAATTCCGTTTTTACCAATGCTTTTCTATCTTCACATTCAAGTTTGGCTTCGTATCTAGTTAACCAAATCATTCCAAGTATGATTTCAAATTCATCGAAGTCGAGGACAACATGATTGAAAGGAAACTAATGGTGTGAATAAGAGATACAGTTTCCATACAATATAGACACAAAGTGGTAGAACCTCCTACTGAATTTGTCACACATGTGGAATTCTTGATGAATTTTGCCTTTAGGTCAAACTTTTCTACCGTATGTTTAGAAATAAAACTATGTGTAGAACCAGTATCAAATGGAACTTAAACTAATTTATCATAAACAAGAATGTTGCCTTTCAATACTCCTTTTCCTTTTACATCCCTTGAAGTCGAGGGGTCGTCCTTGATAGCATAAACCTTTGCTACTTCTGCTTTCTTCATAATGGGACAATTCTTGTCCA
This sequence comes from Allium sativum, assembly GCA_030737875.1. Lineage (NCBI taxonomy): Eukaryota > Viridiplantae > Streptophyta > Magnoliopsida > Asparagales > Amaryllidaceae > Allium > Allium sativum. Next base: position 322,945,887 of record CM060920.1, on the reverse strand, counting down.
GATGTCCAACTTGGAGCAGTTATAGAATTCTCTAGTCTTTTCTCTATTTGGTTTGCTGAAACTGCTTGAATAATGTCCCTTCTCATGTCAGTTGTTGCATATAACTTTTTGGAGAGAATCTTCATTGCTTCCTTTCTGCTCTTTGTTATGTCCTTGCTTCTTTCCGTTGAATTTCGTTTTCTTCCCGTTGTTGTTACCTCCTTTTTCTCCAGCCGCTTTATCAATTGTAGCATACCTGTACCCCATATCAACTAAGTCCACAAACAACTATTTCACATGGGTTGTCATCCTTTCATGGTACTTCTGCTCCATTCCTTTGATAAACCTTTTATTTTTCTTTAGCGGAGTATTGATGAGCTATGATCCTAAGCGAGACAACTCATTGAATTTGTTCAGATATTCTTCAAAAGACATACTTCCTCGCTTGAGGTCTATGAATTCTCCTTACATCCTGGAGATTTCCGCAGACGACATAAATCTCTCCTTAAAAATTTCCTTTATTTGTTAGAATAGACTTTATCCTCAACTCGTCCTTGAATGACAGTTTCCCACTGTACTACAGCCCTATCCTGAAATTTCCATGTAGCCAATATCATTTTCTTATTATCCTCCAAGTTCAACCCTTTGAAAATTTTCTTGCATGCACTCATCCATGCTTGAGCTGCTATGATATCATCAGCTTCTTTAAATGGCTTTCCTCCCAAATTTGTATAATGCTTATTTGAAATAGGAAGACTGAATTGGGCTGAGCTGGAATCGCCTCCTCTTCAACTGTTGCAGTGCGACCATTTGTGGTGCCATTGCCTCCTAACCTACGTCTTTTGTTACCACTCATTTTCTACTACCTGCGAATACTAAGAAAAATGTTTATTAGGGTATATAGACGGATTATCCTTCGGATTATGGAATAACTAAGAGTCTTTATATTTCATTGGATTTTACTCATCTTGGGTATTACTAACCCTTCTTCTAATGAGCTTTCTAATGCATCATACCCCAAAGTTTCGTATGAACCAAAGCTTTAATACCAACTGTGACAGCCCGAGATTTCGCAGCTCCAAGCTCGACATTCGACACAACTCAAGCATCAAACATCGGACTCCAAATGCCTAATCCCTGGTTATCTTAGGGTTATAACATATCATTAATAATCATGATAAAATAAAACAACATCTCATTAGCATAATTCCAGAAACATCAGAGTTACATCATCGATTACATCAGAGTAATGTACATATCTGGATACATGAACTACTAGATAAAAGTAATGCAGAAATAAAACTAAAGAGAGTGAATTGAAAAATACTTCCATCTTCACCTCTAGATCCAAAAGATAGCTAAGTGCTTCCCAAAAGATAGTGCTCCAGAATACAAGATCCAGAAACTGCTACAACCTGAATCTTAGGCTCCCCATACAAAAAGTATAGGCACACAATGTTTAACGGAAAATGATTAACTCCAGGTCAATCGTGGGTTGGTATGAGAAACAAATCAATTATTCACAATAATTTTAAAGTTAGGTAAATCATAGGACCATGCCGTATAAAATGGAATAGGATCCTCCACATGAATATCGGTTCATAAAACTTGCAATGCTTTTGGAAAATGAAGCTACCATAAGGTCTCTCAGTACACAAAAAATGCAATCGTAGACATGGGAAAAGTTTCTCCATACAATTGCCAAATATGCTTGTTATGGAAAATTCTCTTTTATTATTATTAGTGCGTAGTATGGAAATCATTTTCACAGATAAATGTATCAATCCTAGACGACATGAATGTCCCATACCACTATGTCACCATATAAGTTTACAATTAAAACCGTACAATCTCATAGTGGAGAATGGATTTCCATCAAATGACCGAGCTAAGGAACTTCCCTTCCGAACTCGGACATCTCTAGAGGGATGTCACGAGAATAACATAATGTCCTCTGCAAACACATGACTAGTCCATCCTTTCCTGGATGAATTCAAGTACCCCTAAGTATGTTATCTCTTGGTCGTTACCAACCTGTAACCGGGGATGCCCAACATCAACAACCACAAAAAGTAGAAGTCACCACATAAGTAATACCTCGGCTCCATACCATGGTACAATTTTTATCTGGAAGGGGATGACACACCCATATCCTAGCTGCATCTTTCCTGTTTTGGCCACTTACCGGGGTGTGCGGCTTGCTACACTAAGTGATGCTTTGATCATCATAACACATCACCAGGCATGCCACACTGCCATCCCATAATATACAATCAATACTCGCTACCATATCACCTTTGAGCTTGTACATCTCAAAAAAGAGTGTTAATCAAAGAGAATAAATTCTCCGCTACCCATAGAAAAATGTTTAGTAAAAATCAATCGCACAGTACAAGATACAACGTCAGACACACATCCATACAAGTTTGTTGTGAGTCTGAACGAAATCGAGGGAACCTTATTCCTTGTCCAATAAAGGAGAGAGAGGCCCTTGCAAATCCGGAGTTCCTTAAAATACGTCCGGACCACTGCCACTTAACTGATATAAAATCCGTCTTCAAATTGCAGCTAACCATTTGAGACATTAACTAAGCAGTCCTTTCGATGTGAGGGTTCCTAGTCTTCAACACCATCTTTAAATAACTTCCATCATGTCTTATTCTTATTCGGAATGGTCTTCAAACCTAAGTCCGATCCCGGTCTTTCCAAATAGAATCGTTCTTTAAAAACATATAGGTGTATAAGTCTTCTTTCAAACCACACTTCAACCTTCATTAAAATATTTCGAATTTTATCTTAAATCATTTCTTAAAGTTTGGAATATAATTATGAAGTTTAAATCCTTTTAAAACTTCATTCTTGGTAATAGCATTAAAAGCGTTACCATAGGCCTCCCAAAAATACTGAATTTCACATTTTCATGAAATCAACTTCAAATATTCACAAATTTGATTAAAAACACTTTGAAACTATTTATTTTGATTTATAAGAATTTTTCGCCGCTATTTATATTTATTTAAAAATTAGGCCATTTCAGTTTGATCCCATTTTGGGTCATTTAGTTGCACTAGCATTGTTTTTATTCAAATTTGATTTGACTTACCGTTGGATTTAAAAAAACTCTAATCATTTAAAAGCTCTTTTCATTACGAACCCAATGATTTATTTTTCGGGAAAATCCGACGGTCGTATCTCCCGGTACGTCAGTTTGAAGTTAATGGTTGAAATTCGCAAACTACCGCTGCGCGACTAGTTCTATTCAGGCCATACTTCGATTAATATTAATATTTACATCAAATTGCTTTGAAAAAAATTTATTAATTTTATAAAATATATGTAACAATTTACGGAAACTATATTTCAAATATTTAACTTTAAATTCAAACATTTCCACTAAATGGATATTATAATATTGTTTTACTAATAAAATAATATTATTTTTCAAACTTCGTTATTTTAAACCAAGGTTTTCCCAACATCCATTGTAAAAATTAACAAGATAGTTTTGAAAATGAATTCTTGTTAAAACATTTCCTAGATACCCTAACAAAACTTCAATTTTTTCTGTTACTATTCATTTCGATTTATATTAAATTTAAAACTTTGACAGGCCATAACTTGCTTTTAATCTCTCCAAAACCATTTCTATATTTCACAAAAGTCACTCGAAATGACTTTAACTTTATGTCCAACAAAAACCGAATATCAAATTTGGACTTTTTTCGCTTATTATTTAACCAAATAAAATATTCATTTAAACATTCAAATTTATTCAGTATCCAATAATTCAACTTTTTGGGTATAACTCATCATGGTAATCTATACTGCAACATTCATAATAATTATATTATCCATCAACACAGATCGTGGCATAGTTCATACCATATAAGCTGTAAACCATTAACGCTTATATGGTTTTGTCATTCAGCAGATTAACCGCAATACATAATCATTAATCAACATGAGCATTCAACACAATCACAACATTATCACTTAAAATCACTCTACACTTCATCAAACATTATTAAACCATAATGTGATTCAATGCTAAATACCATAACATACTTTACCATTTAAATTTATAGTTCTACACATAACTATATTTAAGATTCAGGTTTCTCACCGAGGGATCCACTACTTCGTATCTTTCACGTGTAGGACTACTCTAGCTCCAATTAGCAAGAAAATAACACTATTTCAACATAATATTACAAATAACACGATATATATATATATATATATATATATATATATATATATATGAATTCGGGTTTAGAGGTGGAAAGGTGGAGTTTTTAGCGTTTTTAGGTGTAAAGGTGGGATCTTTGGCAAGGGAAAGCTCGGCGAAGGGGGTATGGCATCTACACTGGTTGGACGGACACTGGTGAGGTCCACTAGGGCTGAAAAAGGGCTAGTTTGGGGCAGAGGGGCCAAAGGACGGACCTTTAGTGTGTTTTAAGGTGTTTTAGTGTTGTTTAAGGGGTTTTAGGGGTAGTGGGGTCCAATGGGAGGAGGGGAAGAGGGGGTGCTGGCGTGAGCAGCAAGGGGGAGGGCTGAGGCACTGGTGCAGTAGGTGGGGTCCACAGGGAGGCTTGGTTTGGCTTGGAGGAGGCTAAAGGAGAGGGGTTTTAATGTTTTAAGGATATTTAGGGTGTTTTGAAAGTGGTAGGGTCCTCAAGGAAGAGGGGGAGGGTCGTGTTGATGTCAGACTAGAGAAGGAGGGGGCGGAACCTATTGGTGGTGGAGGTTGGGCTGGCGGGTAAGCATAGAGGAAGAGGAGGAGAGAAAGAAAATGGAGAGAAAAGTGAGAAAGATTGTAAAGTGAAAATCTTCCTAAGGCTTCATGTATATATAAATATGGAAATGGTTTGGATTGGTGAGGTGTTGGTATGAGATGGAAGGGGAGAAAGCACACTTACGGGCCTTGGATGCCTGACAACAAATAGAAGAAATAAGTCCAAATAACTAGTTAAGTGTAAACAATTAACTTATGCTATGCTAAATCTACCTACACGTTTATTACTCGCATGACCACATACTAATTCTGATTGCTACGAAATTTGAAACATTACTATATTTCATGGCTACGGATCCAATGAAACTGGTCTCATTGAATTCAAAGGTCGTTTTCACAAATGACCTTATTTCTAGCTTTTATTGAATATCAATTGATTTTTCAACATGCGTTTATATTTTGTACGCTCACATACGAACTCCGATTGATTTGAAATCTTTCCATATTTTCACGTTCTGGATTCGATGAAAGTTTTTTTCGTCAAATTGCGGGATCATTTGCAAATTATTATTTTAAGGCTATTAAAATAATATTAAATTATCGAATTTTAAATTGACTAAATTTTCAAGTCGTTACATTCCCTCCCTACTTAAAAATATTTCGTCCTCGAAATTGAAAAAGAAGAGAGTAGTGAAAAGTAAATGGAGAAAGGGGATAATTTTACCGGGAAGCTAGATATCCATGCAACATTTAAGATAAAACTTCTGCATATGCTCTGCAATTTCCCAGGTACAATCCATTGGATTACCACTCCATTGTTCCTTGACGAGCTATACTTTCTTATTCCTCAATCTCTTTTTCTCACGATAAATAAATTTTAGTAGCTCTCTTTCGACTGTTAAGTTGGATGTAACCTCTAAGTACTGTTGAGCAACCGCTCATCACTACACCATAATAGCAAACTTGACACACCAGAATTCAGAGATTTGTTACGGCTTTAACCCATATCAAATTTGATACAACTCATAATCATATCAAATTTCATTTGCTACACTTTAACTGATCCGCATCTTCCCAATCTTGGAAATCTGACTGTAGATCGTTAAAGCTTCAGATCGTTTCCTTTTTGTACATCTTTAACCCATATCAAATCAGCCTATGTTTTTTTTACCTGTTGAATTTTCATTTCTCACCAACCTGACCGCTTCTTTTCTAATTAGCTCATTCTCTCCTTTCCCATTTCCCCTTTCTCGTTAAAAACCCTAGTAATGATTGTCCAACTTTCCACTGTTCGCCGCATGTACTCTGCCTAAAATCGAAATGTTTGTCCAACTTTTTTTTTCATTTCTCAATTCATGCTCCCATCTCCCTAATTTACCCGACCCCGGCTCGTCATACGAATCCTACTGTGTTGAATTCAGGTAATGCTTGTCTTTAACCCTTTACTTTATTATCCTTTTCACTGGATTATGTGTTTTTTCGTCCACGGTAGATAATATTACTGATTAATGCTGATCTACTGCTTAATTGTTGTTCATCAATTTTTACCTGTTTCGATTTGATTTCAAAACTCATGTTATTTGGAATCTGAAATATTTATTACGCCTAAAATCGTAATATTTATTGCCAATGTTGTGATGCTGTTAATTTGTTATGTAAGCCATTGAGTTGTTCTTTGACTGCAACTATCAACCAATGTTTAAGTCAATCCTTAGGAGGTACTTTCGCAATCTCCATTCATATGTCATGCATTAGCGACAAGGTTTGTCATATTATACTCTATTATCCGTGTGTTTGTATTTCTAATCACTGCTTTGTTTTCGTATGCCATGTTTTTTGAGACAAAATAATGTATTTTTCTATATGTGGAAGTACCTCTCTACAGTGCATTGTGTTCATGCTTTGATATAATTTAATTCTTAAACTGTGACATCTAGTATATCTTTTATACTACGGTCATGTTACTGATCATTTTCTGCTGGATAGTTAACCATCTTCATGTTTTTTCCATACCAAATTACTAACTTTTTTGGTGAATTATTATAACCTCATTTTCAGTCTCATAAACCGAAAAATGGCAGCAATCATGGTACTCCAAATGGATAGATCCATGCTAATTAAAATATTAGCGTATTTGTTACTGTTTATGATATATGGAAAATTCTTTTTGTACTTATCTACGTGATTGTTGACAACTTATACTATGTTACCGTCGACGCACATGCATTATTCACTATAAATACAAAATATTGCAACTGAATGACAAACACACATGTTACCTTCTTAATATAGCAAAGACGGTTTAATTTCCTTCATTTAACAAAAAATAAATCTGTTAAGATTTATGGTAAACTATAGTACTTGAAGTCGAGTAATGCATTATATTTATCACAGATAATAGAAGTTGCTTCCATGCATTATGGTGAACTCTTCGCTTAAATTTTTTACATAATTTTATGGGGTACAATCTATTATTTTCTTTCTGCCCTCTTCAAAACTTTAACTGCAGCTATTTGTTGATCGGCTAATAATATGTTTTAAGCATGTTACGAATTATTCCTCTGAGAAATTTACAGAAGCATGATCTTATATACTTCTGCATATTACTACAAATGACTCAAGTTTCTACTTTTCAAATATTTCACTATCAAAGACAAGTTTTACAAAGTTCATTTATATTGTCAACATTTATTTATTTCCCAATTTAATGATAACCTTAAAATTCTGGAGATATAAAAATAATAAAAAAGTTAAGTTTGTACAAGCTTTTTATTGTAATTAATCGCTCCTGATACTTATTAACAACAATCATATTTTATATTTTACACGTATATGATCGAATACTGTGACGCATATCAAAAATGTTGCTCAAACTCAAAGTTATGTTCGAAACTGAGTTTGCATTCATGACCATTCATACACTATGAAATACCAATATATGAAAACATAGTCATTTTCTATCATTATATTAGCTGTCGCGGTAGTTTAATTCAAAGCTAAGCGTCACACACTGTCAAAAAAATGCAAAGTGAAACAATGCTTATATGAAAGTTCTCATGTTTTATCAAAATAAAGCTGCAACTTAAGGCAGTCAAATACGAGGGAAACAATTATTTAAGCTAGTGTTTTTCTAGATGATTTACAAGCACAACCTATTATGCCATCAAGGGCTCCACTGAGGCATGCAGAGCAAGGTTTTCAAAGTAGGATTTAAGTTGTAGATCAAAAAATTCGAACTTTAAATTGAAATGCAACTTAAATTATTAACTTAATTCTCACAAACTGGATTACATCAGCATGAAATATTTCTTATGTTAATAATGGGTAGATCCGGCAATAGTGTGCAAGATCCTTGACTTTAATACATATATATAAGCTATAAGGTCTTGAATATTTATTATCTGGTTTTGAGAAGACATCTTTCTTGACTTTAAAGCATATATTTATCAAGTGTTCTAGCTAGTAAAAGAAAAACAATAATTAAATTTCAATACTTCTTATATATTATCTCTTATTTAATTCTTCTCACAAAAAATTTATTATTGTAATCTTAGATAAAAGCAGGCATAGAGAAGAAAGGCGTCTTTATGTATCGGTTGATATATACTATACAGTCCACGACCTTTGCTAGCCTCGATGTAGCACTTTGTTTTCTTGAATGGCTCGATGCTTGACTCACTACTCTGGTATTGTTCTTACTGTTTTGCTATGGACTTTCCACTTATTTAGAAAATTTTCAAAATCATTTTTACATTTGAATGAATTTGGTATTTTTTCAAAAAACTGTAAATTAAAGTCTGGTAAGGTTTCCAAACTGGTTCCTAAATGTTGTAAACCAAACTTTTGCTAGCATCAATGTTGTAAACCGAACTTTTAATATATTTTCTTAGTTGTATTTTTCAATACGATATTACTCATGTATGCACTTCTGAATGTTTTTCAGAAAATCATACATTCATTCTTGGATTCACTGATTCCCTTATGCAAGATGGATCAAAGTTTATAAAACAGAAGAGTGATTTGAAAAAACATAACTTTAAAGGGTTCTGATCAGTATTTTCGTGTCATACAGTCTCATTTATTTTTCATTGTTCGTCAATTAAAGGTTGATCATACATTTTATTTCAATATAACAACTATATGAGTTCAAACTCAGTTTCGAAACTGAGTTCAAACTCAGTTTGGAACTGATTTTGCAAACTTAGTTTTGAAACTGTTGGAACTGAGTTTTCAAACTCAGTTTCGGAACTGAGTTTGAACTCAAGCATGATACCATGACATTACAACTTAGTCTGTAAAGAGTGGGATTCAATGAATGAATTTGAATCAGTAAGCATTATATTTTGACTAATATCAGCATGTGCCTTATGGATATTTAATTAATGAAGAAGTTGATTTACAATTGGACATTCTTTTTGCATTACGGCCATTCGTAATGGGCAGGCAGCAGCAGTTTGGTTGAAGCAGCAACAATTCGGCTGAAAAGCTTTTGATCAATGCTCTGAGCTATATTTCCCTTGTGTACATTGGTACGTTTATATACTTGGTAATGATACATTTAAATATTTAGTAATGATCAATATTGTGAGCAAATTGTATTCTATATGAGCAAAATAATTTTGTTTAGACTGTCTATATGTATTGGTCAAGAATCATGTGTAATATAAATTGTATGAATTTGCAGTCTATCATACTCACTACTTTGATGTAATAAATTTTCTATAATGAAGCGGCTAATTGTATTTTTTTAAAATTTGATACGGCCATGAGCCGTATCAATCTAAGAGTTTGATACCACCCAAAGCCGTATCAATCCATAAATTTGATACGGCTTAGAGCCGTATCAATCCATGAATTTGATACGACTTTGAGCCGTATCAAACCATGAATTTGATATGGCTTTGAGTTGTATAAAACCATGAATTTGATACTGGTTAAGCCCGTATCTAAGTAACAGAGGCACCTTTTTTGATACAGCCCAGAGCACTGCCTAATTGGCATTTATGGTGTAGTGTCTTCAATAATTTGGTTTTGGATTATGGATATACTTCCGTAAACTAAATACATGAAAAACATTATGTATTCCAGATAACCACTCGGGCGGTTGAACTCTATAAGCCAGAGGTCTAATCATTTCCAGGATTGAAGAGGTCCAATATACTAGGATGCTAGTTTCCTTGTCTTCCCAAATCTGATAATTCCACGTGGAGAAACTTTCAAGAATATCAAATCTCCGATTTCAAAGTCCAAGGCTATTCTTCTTTGATCGGCATACTTCTTCTGTCGATCTTGTGCTGTTTTGAACTTCTTTCAAATCAAGTCCACTTTATCTGTGGCCTCTCTAATCATATCCGGTCGAAGAACTAGTCTATCTTCAGATTCTATCCAATAAGCGGGCGATTTGCAGGGACGACCTTACAATGCCTCAAAAGGTGCCATCTTAATGCGACCTTGATAACTGTTGTTATAAGAAAACTCAGTCAAAGGTAGATGACTTTCCCATGATCCTCCAAAGTCAAGAATGCAAGCCCGTAAAAGAACCTCCAATGTACGGCTAACTATTTCCGTTTGTCCGTATAACTGTAGGTGAAACACTGTGCTTAAATTCAGTTTGGTTCCCAAGGCAATTTGGTAAGCTTGCCAAAAATGACTAGTGAAGATCGAATCTCGATTACTCACTATGTTACTCTGTACTTCGTGCAATCTCACAATCTCCTTTACATATATTTCTACTAAACTTGCAGCTGTTCGAGATGATTTCACCAGGATGAAATGGCCAAACATGGTTAGATGATCCATAATAAACCATATACCTTCATTTCATCCACGAGTACGGGGAAAACCATCAACGAAGTCCATTAAAACTGGGCCCCACTTCCATTTTGGTAATTCTAAAGGCTGAAGTAATTCTGTGGTCTTCTGCTGATCACTTTTAATTAGTTTGCTAATAGCACACCGGGTAATATATATAGATATGTCCCTCTTTATCGTCTTTCACCAGAAAGTACATTTAATATCTCAATACATATTGTTTACTCCTAGATGGATACTATATTTAGACTTGTGACACTCGTCCAGTACTTCCTTTAGGATCTCTTTACTGTTTGGGACACAAATTCTCCCTTGAAATCTCAGAACTCCCTTGTCATCAATCTTAAACTTTCACCTTATTGAATGTTTCTAGTAATTCTTTATAGAATTTCATCTTCGCTTTGCTTACTAGCAATTTTCTCTATAAGAATTGAGTGATGACTAAGTAAGCAATGACAACATGCTTCCGACTTAAACCATCGGCAACAACATTGGCTTTTCCAAGAGTATATTGAATATCCAGATCATAAGAAGCTAGAAATTCCAACCAACGTTACTGTCTTAAACTCAAAATCCTTTTGAGAAAATAGATACTTCAAGGACTTGTGATCCGTGAATAACTCAAAGTTCTCTCCTAGCAGATAGTGCCTCTGTATCTTTAAAGCAAATATAACTGCTAATAACTCTAAGTCATGAGTTGGATAATTCTTTTGGGGTGGCTTTAGCTATCTACCTGAATAAGTAATAATTCTGCCAATATGCAACACGGAATTCTTCTCTATAATTATATGTATAAACAGATAATCCTTGGTTTCCATCAATAATGGATAAGACTAGAGCATTAGTCAATCTTTTCTTTAACTCTGCAAAAGCATCTTCGCCCTTGGGAAACCAAATAAACTTTGCCTTCTTCATCGTCAACTTCGTTAAAGGTAAGACTATCTTAGAATAATTCTGGACAAACTTCCTATAATATCCAGCTAGTCCTAAGAAACTTCGAATGCCTCTTGGAGTTGAAGGTTGCTTCCACTCCATAATAGCAGATATCTTTCCTGGGTCTACTTAGATTCCTTTGTCAGAGATGATATGTCTAAGGAATTTGACTTCTTTTTCCCAAAAATAAAATTTGGAAAGCTTTACTTTAAACACATTCCTTCTTAATATCTCCAAAATAATTATCAAATGCACTGCATGATCCTCTTCGATCTTTTAATAAACGAGGATATCATCGATAATAACCAATACAAATTTATTCAATACTTCCTGAAATACTCTAGTCATTTGACCCACAAAATAAGCCGTGGCGTTTGCCAATCCGAACGACATTACTAATCATTCATAAAAAGTATTAGACCCTCTAAAGGTGGTCAAATGGATATGTTCTGCAACAATTCTGAGTTGGTGCAAACCTGTGGCTAAATCCGTCTTAGAGAAAAATCTGGCCCCGTTTAATTAGTCGAATAGGTCATTTGTTTGAGATAGAGGGTACTTTTTCTTAAGGGCTTGTTTACTAAGGTCTCTATAATCGACACACAACCTTAAGGAACCATTAGACATGGATACAAATACCCCGGCTAATCCCCAGCTTGAATGACTTAATCGAATAAACCCTTTTTCCAAAAGTTCTTGAATTTTCTTATCTAGATCTTTCTTCTCTTTTGGTTCCATCCTCCGACTATGATGAACAACTGGTCGAGCGTCAAGCATTAAGTCAATCCTAAACTCAATTTCTCTATGAGGAGGGAGACTTTTGACTTCTTCAAATACATCGGGAAAATTTTGGATGATGCATATAGTTTTCACGTCCGTAATAAGGTAACCCGAAGTAAACATTAATTTATCTTATTTTGAACTTGGATCCTTACATGATAATTCAATAAAATATCCCAATTCCATTTTTACCAATGTTTTCTATTTGCACATTCAAGTTTGGCTTCGTATCTACTTAACCAATCCATTCCAAGTATGATTTCAAATACATCGAAGTCAAGGATAACAATATTGAAAGGAAATTAATGGTGTGAATAAGAGATAGGGACTTCCTTACAATATAGACACAAAGTGGTAGAACCTTCTACTGGATTTGTTATACATAGGGAATCTTGAAAATTTTGTCTTTAGGTCAAACATTTCTGCCGTATGTTTAGAAATAAAACTATATGCAGAAACAATATCAAATAGGACTCGAACTAATTTATCACAAATAAGAATGTTACCTTCTAATACTCATTTCCCTTTTGCATCCCTTGAAGTCGAGGGATCGTCCTTGATAGCATAAACCTTCGCTACTTCTGCTTTCTTCATAATGGGACAATTGCTGGCCAGATGTCCAGACTTGTGGCAATTATTTAATGTTCTCTTAGATCTTAAACGGGATAACATACGGGTTTTCTTAGATCTAATTGAACTGGATTTAATGATTTAAATAAATTAAAAATGTAAGGATTTATGCGATAACAATAAATCAAAATTAAATTGTCGGTTAGGTTTTATACCTGTCACAGTGAATCCATGAATTTCCATATGAACCTCGAAGTGAAGAAGAACCATTGATGCATCGAATTGAAAAGCTCAACATAGCGTTGGGCCTCCATCGGTATCCACGAGAATGCACTCTTCTTCAATCGAATTAGAGAAGAATAAGGGGGCGTTACTGTAAAGACCCGTAACTTCCCCGGTTGGGAAATCGCGGATAGTTCGAGAACAACACACAAAGGGACGCAGACGGAAGAACATTTCATTGTTAATTACAACAATTCATCAGATTACAAGAATAACAGAGTATAAATGAATATTACATTCGATAAATATCAGAGATTACAATACACTACATAGCAGCGGAAAATAATACAATACACAACTAGAAGTAATACGTGGATATAAAGCTTTCAAAGTATCGTTCCAGCTGTAAATCAGGATCATGTGAATATAAATCTGCAAAACCAAAACTACTAGCTGCCCATGTCAAAATCAGGGCACCCAGAGTTTAGGTTAAAACAATAAACTCCAGGTCAGTCATGGGACTGGTGTGAGAACTAAAACAGTTATTTAAAACTTTACTTCAGATCAGATATATCAAGGGACCACGCCGTATAACACGGAACGAGTTTCCTCCCAAGAATACCAGTGCATATAACAAAACAGCGCAATGCTTTTTGGAAAAATCGAATTATCGAACTACCGCGCCATTTTCAATTCCTTTTATAATTTAAAATAAATATTTATATTCCAACGACGATCTATATAAATATATACATTTGAATTCTATTCAAAATAACTTTTTCGTCGTTATTATTTAAAATAATTCATTTTAAATAATCAAAATTCTCTAAAATTGCCAAAATAAAATTTTCAAATTGGCTCGGATTTCCGGGTTATTACAGTTACTAGCCACAATTAATTAGGTTTTTTCCCCTTTTGATCTAATATCTATTTATGGTTGTTGTGTTATTGTTAAAGGTTTCGTATACCCTTATAATATTAAACGTTTACCATAAATTTAGGAAATAACCAGTATACCATTTCAATGCCAAATAAAATATCAACTGATTGACATTTTAATTATCTAATGAAAGGCTTAACCTTTGTTACGTTCTTAATGTGTGACCCTTTAGGTTATTACAACGTTGGCAATGATTTTAAATCGTATTTAAAACCATAAACAGTGGTTGGCATTTAGTAATACGTCGTTGCTACCCAATAAGATCAAAAATTCGATACTACCTTTTCAGTGACTAGTGTGTCAATGTAATATAATCCTTTTAACTAATATATCCAGGATTAAACTCAAGGCATGGAATGTATCACCCTCTTTATAATTTAATCCTTTTGTCTTGATCGATGAGTAGACTATTTAAAATAAATCAATATTTGAGCATGGACATGCATCTCATAGTCTCACTCAATCAAGAGGCCCATGGGTATCACATAATATGTATTGTAGGGTTAAATTACATCTAGATCATTCATAATTTTCATTTGATTCGAGATGTATCCAATAATCACCTTAATCGTCTGCTCGGTTAAAAGCAACTTTTAATGATGTCAAAACACATATATCCTGAAACAAAATTATAATGATTTCAGGTCTGAGGACTATTACATCACTGTCACTATGAGAATAACTTATGATAATGCTAATTACATTCCATGTAGTTTTCTCATGGTGGGTCAGCATAATACGTTATACTCCAATACGTATTTATGTATTGACATTAATATCAAGTATATTGATGATCAATGAGATATGATCCTTAGTCAATCAACATACTAGCCTCAATGTTTTATTATTGTCCAATGTAAACAGTAACACTTGACTAGGGACATTTAAGAATTACAATACTTAATATATTATATAATCTCACGTTCAAGTCACTTACTTGAACTATATAATTCTGTATTATTATTCTAAGGACTTCTATTATGTCAATATTTATATTATACAGTAAATATAACATAACATTTTTATTCCAAATAAAATAATAACATCAACAGTGTTATTAATCAAATCAAATGGATTGCCTCTAGGGCATAAACCCTAACAATCTACCACGTGCACTAGAGTCAATCAATCATGTATTGTATACTCATGAAACTAGTGTGACTATCATACTTTTTCTACGATAGAGTTTAAGTCAGTAGGTCTGCAACATTACAATCTTTTGTAACTTTGCAGATATGTTTATCTTCTATATGAACAATTTCAATGAAAATTATATTTCTTAAATATATGTTTGCATCAATAATGAGATCAAGATTTTAGGCCTCAGAAATAGCCTTATTGTTGTCACAATGTAACATTGGATTAATAACGAATTAAGTTCAGTTATGAACTTCTTAACCCAAACATTTTCTTTTTTAGAATCAGTATATATTTCTTGTTTTAAAACTAACATTATTCACAATAATTAATGTGTTATTAATATATAACATTAGAATTCTTGTGTCACTCCCACTAAATTTCTTGTCTATACAAGGTTCAATTGTATTTTGTGGTTCCCAAGACATTTCAAGTTTTACTTTGTTCCCATCGGTATCCTAGAGATTGACACTCTTTTAAACGGATACCAGTTTGAGCAATAAATAGTTTATTCTCAGTGGATTTATAGAAATAATATCCTTTCGCTTCTTTTGGATATTCCACAAAATAATTATTAGATTTGGGTCTGATCTTATCAGAGGCATGACGTTTAATAAACGCCTCGCATCCCAAATCTTCTTAATAGACAAATTAGGATGTTTCGTAGTCCATATATTATATGGCGTCTTTATAATCGTTTAGTAGGACCACTATTAAATATGAATTTTTTTAAGGGGATAATCCTAAAACTAATTGGAAGATCTGTATGACTCATCATTGATCGTACCATATCTTATAAAGTGCGACTTCTCCTTTCAGGCATACCATTCCAATATGGTGTTCTTGGAACCATATCTTATAATGTATGACTCATCATTGATCGTAACATATCACGAGATCACCGAAGCTCAATTCAACGCTGGTGACGCACTTGCGATTTCAGTGAGAATGGTATCTACGTTTATTTTGAGTGGTGCAGAGAAGATGCCAACCATTATTGAGGTATGCTATCTGAATTCAGTACCACGAATTCTTGAGGATTGATGTTGATTTCTATCGGAGTAGAGTTCGAATACTACAATGGTGCAAAGTGTTTGGGGATTTAACAGTGTGTGATTAAAGAATTCGAATGTAGGGGCGCTCGAACATGGTGAACTGGAGTTCGAATGTTAGATGAAGGGACTGCTAGTCTGCGTATTTGAGGATGTGTAATGTACTAGTGGTGAACTGGAGTTCGGTAAGGAGAATAGAAGAGCCGGGTCTATGTTACCTTAGGTATGTGGTAATGGATGCAGGCAATGGCATGTCAATTGGAAGGGGTGGGTCAGTATATGATGGGCTAATGGTATGGTGTATGCAGTTGAAGAATTATGGTCTGATGGTAGTTAAATGGAGGGCGTGGTGACTGGAATGGGTTATTACAGTGATGTGGGGACAAGTTTTTGTAGTATAATAGTATCTGAAGTTGATGCGGGAGAGGTGGTAAGTATCTGTGATGTGTTCAATGAATTGCTGAAATGGTATGGGTAGCATTTGGGACTGATTTTAGCGGAATTAATCAGAGATGGTAAGTATCTGTGATGTGTTCGATGAATTACTATCCGTGATGTGGGGATGAGTTTTTGTAGTATAACAGTATCTGAAGTTGATGTGGAAGAGATGGCAAGTATCTGTGACATGTTCGCTGAAATGGTATGGTGTATGTAATTTGACATAGGATAATTTATTCAAGATAAATAATCATAGGAATAAATTTATTCAAGATAATATGAAAGACCACACCTCCATTAAGGTCACTCACAAAGGGAATGCCTTAACTTTGGTGGAGCATTTTAGGTAAAAGATGTAGATAAATTACAAGACAGACAAATAAAGCAGTGGAAAATAAAGTCATTTTATAAACAATGTGGTTCAGTCAAGCTTTTACAATAGCTGTCTCAATCATACTTAAAAGTAATACCTAGAACTTCTGTCTTGATTAAAAAAACTTCCAAATATAAAAGAAGCACAAAAATAACAATGATATTCCCCAATAAAGCATGAATCAGCCATAGCAGTGGAAGAGAGAATCCAAAGAAATACACCGACTATCTTCGAGCTTGGAAAGAAAACTGAGCTAAGTGGTAACATTTCCTCCCTGCGAACCTCGGCGGGGGGGGGGGGGTACTGAAGAAAAGAGGCGAAACAAAACTAGGTCAGACATGAGTCTGGTAAGTCCAGTGACTTTCAACATATAAACAGCTAAAAGTATCATGACATTAATAAACTGAATATAAGACAATACCGTGATAACAAGGATAACAAGATAACATAGGATAAGCATAAGGTATGATAAGGCAAGATAAACTAAATGCGCTTCTACTCTTTCTCTGCTTCGCTACTACTTTGTTATTCTAATTTCTATATCTATTTTTACACCACCTAACTAGTGTCCCAACTAGTAATCTGTATAAAATGATAATATTACAACGTGATCCCAATACCCGCAAATGGTGGTAGCCTTCAGGTGTACATCGTAAGGATTCCACCTCAATCAGCCTAATTGCCATGAACATGTTAGATGTACCCTTACTACCCTATCGATCGGCTCCCTTACTTGTATTAATGTTCCATGTGTGTGTGTCAATCGGCCCTCCCTTGCATGTAGATACCCTGTGCTGGTCCTACCATAAGGTGTATCAATCCTTATGATAGCGACCCGACATAATTCAAGATGCACAGTGTATAACTGCTGGTACCCAGTGCCTGCTTTTTCCCACTCCGGAGTATGTGCACGCCCGTAAACCGTCGGAACCTACACTGACGTATCCCCTGTCGCTGTTTTGACCACTTGTAATCAGCCCAGTAATCGTGCCCCACCCTTCCTAGTTCAGGGCACCATGATACATCTATATGGGTTACTGCTGAAATGGGTCCCTGTTACTAGGGTTTCCTACTGGTTAAGTTTTGTGGGCCTATATATACAAATATTACCCACCTACACGAGATGTACTTAACCCTCCCACCGATTCTAGCATGTTTTCTTAACGGTTAAGTTTGTGGGCCTATATGTACTAATGTTACCCGCCTACACGAGATGTACTTAACCCTTCCATCGATTCCAATATCTTTATTTAACGGTTAAGTTTGTGGGCCTATATTTACTAATATTACCCACCAACCCGATATGCACTTAACCCTCCCACACATTATGTCATATTGGTTAAGTGTTGTCTATTCATGTTAACTTAACCCACCCATTCATCGTGCCATGTTGGTTAAGTGTTTCTTATTAACTTAACCCTCCTCACTCATCGTGTTAGATTGGTTAAGTGTTTCTTGTTGACTTAACCCCCACGTGTTTGTCATGTTGTATTGGTTAAGTGTCATCAATCAATTCAAGTTAACTTAACCCACCTACCCATCATGTCATGTTACTTTAGTTAAGTGTTGCCTTCTTGTGTCAACTTAACCCTACAACAAATCAAGTTATATTGGTTAAGTGTTTCTCTCTTGTTTTAACTTAACCTTACCACAAATCAAGTTACATTGGTTAAATGTTTCTTATTACTTAACCCTACATATTCATCTTGTTATATTGGTTAAGTGTTTCTCATTAACTTAACCCTAGTCATTCATGTTATATTGGTTAAGTGTTCCTATGAACTTACCCCTAGTCATTCATCTTGTTCATTAGCATTAATTGATTTATTAGTGCACCAACCTCTCACATTAGATATGTGTTGTTGCGGTTACTGGATGTGCCGGGCGGTTTCGGGCAGTTTCACACCACAACTCAATCTAACCTCGGGATTTTCTTGGGCATGATGCACTAACCTCTCACATTAGATAGGTGTTATTGTGGTTACTGGATGTGCCGGGCGGTTCATGGCAGTTTTACACCACAACTCAATCTAACCTCGGGTTATGCATGTTCATCTTTAATCTACACATTTACCCTATACACCCAAATCTAGATTTTACATGCTAATTACCAAATTCACCAAAACTAGTCATGTTACATTTTACACCCGATCTAGATTTAATGCTCAAGTTACCCCAAATTCGCAACAATAACAATTTTGCCCAAAAACTTGATTTATATGCCAACTACCTACTTTGTCGTTCATGCCAATTCTAGGTTCAATATGTCAAATTACATATTCCATAATTCATGCCAAATTACCCCAAATTGCATCTTAACAGTTATGCCATATTACATGTTCCAAATTATGCCAAATAATGTCAATTTCATGTTATACCCAATTTCCCCTGCATTCATAACGTACATATTTCGAGATTCAACTCAAGATTCATAATATAAGGGGAGAAGCAAGAGGGAACATCGTAAGAATAGTCATAGTAATATGATGATAAGAACTACTAGTCCAATAAACTTGATGTACTAAAAAGATAAGTTTTGCAAGGAATACATCGCAGGCATATAGATATGATAAGAATTATATCATGAACTTAAAAAGGATTACAATTTCGATATACAACAAGGATAGATATGATTGGACCAATTTCATAGTCAAAAATGATTCCCAAAGATATATACACTCAAGCGCAGATTTCAATGAAAGGATAGCTTACATCAGGCATACTCTCATATCCATTTTATTACATGTCACAATTAGATTTAGGTGTTCAAATCTAAAAAGTAACTGACTTAGAAAACAAAGGCAAATCTTGTTTTCATGCCTAAGCCATACATCACTATACACCCTAATCTTCTTCTTCCAAATCATAAACTATCATATATATGTCCCAATTTTAGATCTTAGACCACAACATGTACTATGCCTTATATTTACAGTTTAATTTACGCCCCGAATCCCAAGTCATATGTCCAATACTTTATGCCTCAAATTTCAAGTCATATGTCCAATACTTTATGCCTCAAATCTCAAGTCATATGTCCAGTACTTTATGCCTCAAATCTCAAGTCATATGTCCAATACTTTATGCCTCAAATCCCAAGTCATATGTCCAATACTTCATGCCTCAAATCCCAAGTCATATGTTCGATACACTTTATGTTTTGAATACAACATGTGTTATGTCCTCAAATCAGTTACAACTCAATTATGCCCAATTTTATTTCCAACGTACGCTCATCTCTTATGAGATCTGGCTCAGGCTCGCAGTAGCCTGGCTATAAAACAAAAAGGGAAGAAGGAAAGAAGAGACAAAGAACGGACATAATATTATCAATGAGATAGATCTAAAGGATATAGAAAGACAGGCATAATCTCAGATCCAGATTTATTACAATGTCAGAATCACAATTAACTTTTATTTCTGAAAGTAACGTGAACTTAAAAATTACAAAAAGGTCTTGAATTTTGGGATTTGTATTCTGAAACTGAATAGCTCTCCCTTGAAGTAGACTATTTGTTCTTCTAATTTAGATTTGATTTGATTCTTAGAAAATATTTGTTGAAGTCGTTGAATTAGCCTTTGAATCTCTACTTGAATTTTAACTTGATTCTACGAAGGACTTAAGCAGCATAACCCCATCTTTGATTTATTTTTATATGAATTAGGGTAGAGTATAGGTGTAATGTAGTTGTGTGGAGAGAAAGTGAGGTTTGGGGATGTTTAAATAGCTTAGGAGCAACGAATTTGGTTAGAACGGGCGTCTAAATGCAGAGAAACGAATCTGTCCACGGATCTGGAAAAGGGGGGAGGTCGACCCCGTGGTCGACCTTTTCTACCCAGGTCGACTTGGCTCCTGGGCGGGAAATTTCCCGCCCAGCCCGGGTGTGTGATTTGAATTTCGGAACTTTAAATTTGAATTCGGACTGGTTTTTATTTTAAATTCCAGAAACTTCTAAGTTCCATAACTTCTTCATACGGAGTCCGATTTATGCAAACTCGGACTCTATCTCAAGCAGAATTCCAAGGCGAACACAATGGCGTAACCCATTTCCCTTAATTCTTCTATTAAAAATTAAGTATACTTTAATTTGTTACATTGACGTTCAAAGAAAATACGTGGTGTTACATAATACAAGATAATGCGTGGCTGAGACGATATGGAATTAAATTGGATATTCGACAAAGGAAAACCAAGGGGCATTAATTTCACTCAGTTAAACTATTGGGAACTGTTTTCAAATAGTTAAAAATTAAATTATTGATTGTTGTTCGATATAATGTGGATAATAATATATATAGTATATTATATATATAATATATATACAATATTGATGATTGGATATATATAATATTGGTGATTGGATATATTCCCACAGTACCATTAGTGGATGATTTCCCTATGGTCCCCACAATATATATAGTGGATGACCTTTTATACCTCGATTCCCTATCTAGAAGCAGGATGGGTATTATTATTGTTGACTAACATCTGTGGATGCAGGAAACACGCTGGAGGGATCTAACTGGTTTCCCCAACATTTATTTGTTTGTTTTCACATATATGTTGTTATATGATATGATTAGTAACATGTGATAGTTTATGATATATTTGGATATGTAAGTAACCGTGGCATTGGATTTGGAATATTTTTAAATGCCCAAAATAATAGATGGATTTTTAAAACATAATTTGAAATATAAAAATGTATGAAGGAAAATTATTTCCAAATATTAATATTTATTTAGAAACTGAATCAATAAAAATAGAAATTTAATATAAATATTTATTTTAATAATGGGATGAGAAGTAAATTTTATAAACGACATTTATAAAAAGAAGTTAATAGAGAATTCAGAAAATATAATTTAGGTATGAAGTTGGAAGGAAGTTGGAAATGAGGTTTAAACTCGATATTTTAATAAATATGAATTTTCTAATTTTAAAGAAAATTATAAATGAGATTATATGGAGTAAATGAAATTATAAATAAAATTAAAATTTGCGAGCGTGGACCAGGTTGATTAAATAAGTCAAGTATGAATGTGTATTAAGAAATATGATTCACGAGTGAGGTGAATAAGGGTTTAAAATAAACGGTGTAGGAAAAATGGGAATTTTGTTAAAAGTAAGATTAGAAAGGGTTTTAAATTATAAATATTAATTAAATTTGAGGGGAATTAACTTGAATAATAATATAGATTTTATTAAAGAATTTTATATATGGTTTATAAATAATAAATATTATTAGAATTTGCAAATGATAGTTTTATACAAATAATTTGGAATAGAAATTACAAATAGAATGGAATGCAGTTTTATTAAAATGAAACTAAGATGAGTGAAATAAAAATGTACCGATGTTTTTAAAGATTTTTGTGGAACCAAGACGTAATATGAAACCTGGTTTACGAAGGTTAAAATGGAAGTTAGTTGGTTAATGGAAATATATCGTTATAAATCTTATTTCCAGTAAAAATGAACAATGTTTAATAAATGCTTTGTAAATTATATTTATAATTATTTGAATAGTTATAAATTTGAGATAAATATCTCATATTAAACTGATAACTAATGCTTAGAATTTCTCTTCATTTAGAATTTAAAAAGTGGAGTTAAGGAAATTTGAAACTGAACGTAGATCAGCCAAGTTGATTGCTTCTTGGGTATTGATCTGATGTTGGTTTCGGCCTTCGGGGTTGATACTTAAGAAGTTATTCACTTACTAGTTCACGGTTAGGGACTAATGACCAAGATGAGAAGTATGTTCTTAAAGTATATTTAAAATGAACTGGTCTTGGATATTCATATATTAAAATAAGAATAGAATTGAGTATTTCAATGTGGAGAAACTGAGAAGTGTTAATTAAATAATGACAAATTAAAGAGACTAAATATTGAATCAGTAAATTCAGTTTTCTTTTATGGATGAATTTTTGTTTATTTGGTAGTCAAATAATCGACTATCAAATATGGCCAATTCGGTTGTTGGTATGGAAAATCCGAGATCGAATTTATATTTGAAAACCATTCCGACTCGCAAATACGTATACGTTGGATATATGAGATGTTGATCGAGATGGAGTATTTGAAGACCGTGGATCTTCATACAATGGAAGAACTACTTAAAATCTTTTGTTTAGCGGCCATAGATATATTGTGGTTCGATCGTGGTTGGAAATTTATGGATTTGCAACGATTACTCGCTAATGATTTATAAGGTGATACCTAGAATGTGGTTGGAGAGTGCCTTCGGTTTGTGCAGTCCCAGGACAACTTGTATGGACGCATGTCTGACATTGTATTTCCAAAGGATCACTTTCATTGATTTCTACAAACGTACTTCTGTTGGTGGCAGAGGAATTCGTTCTTACTACTTAGGCACCCAGAGTATTTTTGTAAACATCAATTAGTGATTTGATGGATCCGATGATGCGACATTCAAAGTGAATAATGGCCAAATGTTCAAAAGAGTAATTAAAACCTCATGCCTCATCAACCGAGAAATGACAAAAATCGGGCAGCCAGCATGGCTAAGTAGGTCGCTCCCAATTAGGGTGTATTGTCACCATCAAGAAAAAATTCATTATTTTTTCTTCTTTTCATTTATGTATCTCCGGGAAGGGTTATATTACTAGCAACCGTAAGGTGACAAGACATTCAATACACTCAGGAGAAATGAGTGGTCGGTCTTGCGTGGCCGATTTGCAAGATGTTCTTGTTGAACACAGTGTATTTCCTTCTAGAAATACACTATCGGCAGGTGGTTCCATACCTTGTCACAGTTGGAAATCCAATCTCTAATAAGTGACCACAATTTTCGATTTTATATTATACGTGTGGAGCGTGAGATGCAAGCGTTCCACTATATTGTTACTTATTTGATTTAGGCATTATTATAATATAAGAAAAGTTATGATTTCAAATTGTTTTGGGCTATCGTAAGGTAAAGAGCATCTGTGTTTATGTGAGGACAGGCCTTATGATTATGCTTTTCTTTTGAAAGTATTTTCAACTTTAAAATCAAGTTGGATGATACCAATAATTTAGTGATTTTTTCTCACATTGGTCCACCAGACTGATCCGGGCATTTGTAATGCTTGGGTCGGACCGAGTTTTAATGGCTCAGAATAGGTGGCTACGAATTTCAGGAAATGAGCTGGAGTAGTTTAGATGTACTATCGTATATAGAAATTATTCCGCTATGTGCTATAAATGTGGGCAGGCTACTATAATTGTCCAGATATGTTGAATGTCCATTGTACTTTGATAAATGTAAGTATTGTTTCAAGCTTTCAATAAAGATATATTTCTGTATTATATTTTATTCTGCTGCGATGTGATATTGTGTATTTTTGGTCATCTTCTTTCTTCTATCCTTAACTTTCTTTCTTTCTATTTCTCATCCTCTTATTTCTTTTTATTGGCTTTCTGGGTTTTCGGTAGTTGAATATAGACACGGGATGTATTAGTTTGTGAATTCGAGAGTCGAATTTCTTGGGACGCTACAGTTGGTATCAGAGCAATGGTTTTGGAATAGCCTTGGCTTTGTGGTATAACTCGATAGAGATGGGGCTAGTAATATCCTAGATCAAGATTGAGTGTATATATGAGAGCATATTTGTAGATTTTATAAAAAATGTTTTGCATTGTGTTATTTGATCGGTTCAATTTTGAACTGGTAACTGACACAATATTATTTTGCAAAGAGGGTAAATGAAATAATTTTGCCCAAATTATATTTTTATATATTAAAGAAATAGTTCTTTTTAAATTGGTATTGGATTGTTTGATTTGTATGAATGAAAATTCAAATAGAACTATGGAACTGGAATGGTTTGATATAACCAGAAGATAAAATAATTGAAGTCTGAAATAAAAATCAAAATGTGTAAATATGAATTGGAAGCTAAAGAAAATAAATTTCAATATAATGAATTAAATGATTGAAACTTTATTTAAAAAGCAAGTTAAATGGATTTGAATTGGAATTAAAATTATAAATGAACTTGCTGCATCGTTGTAGTTCGTAAATTGACGATTTGAACTTCAATTGAGTATATAGGATTCAATATGAGTCGGAATTGTCTAAAAGAAGAATCTCCGGATCTATTGAATTATACTTTTCTAATAAAAAAGAAAATTTAAAATTTCATTTTATAGATTTTGATTTATGTCAAAATCAATTTTTCAGAAAGTCGCTATGAAATCGTTTATAAATTTAAACCATTTATTAACTAAATGGAAAGATTTTAAGAGAATAAAATTTGTCCATTAATAAAATTCGCTATTGAGTTCTTAAATGAATATGAATTCAGGTGGATTGAATAAATGATTTTTTGTAATAAAAAACAAGTTTTGAATTATGAAATAAAGATAACTAATATAAGAAATTAATTAGTTATGAATAAATATAACTTGATTAAGAAAGCGGATAAATGAATTAAAACTTGAAAATTAATATGGAATGAAAATTCTTGGATTCAAGTTAAAATATCAATAAATTGAATATTGATAATCTAAATGGAACTCGATATATATAATTTGAATATGTCGAGTGGAATAAGAAATAAATTGAAATAGATCTAATTCGAGTAGAAATAATGGAATATGACTTGAAATATTATCCAAATTAAGTTGATCGAAATTGAACTTTAAACTCAAGGTTAAATCTATATAGGCTTGTAAATTTAACTTGGAACTGGGGGTTATAAAAAAACTTGTCTTGTTTACAAGAAAATATATATACATATTGGAATATGGATATTTTATCATTTTTTAAGCAGGAGATAAATCAATGTGTGAATGGGTAAACTGGAAATAAGAATTTAAATTGTTTGTAATCGGTTGGAAATACAGGTGTATATGGTTGAACAGGTTTATCAGATGGAAGCAAGTGTGAGTAATATTATGGATTGCCCAACAAAAAGGTACATATTTAATTCAATATGGGATTTTATGAGCCCATTTGACAAGCCACTTGGCCTTTTGATTTTCTTTTTGATTGAGGAGGGCAAAGAGAGGCATTTTGTAGTTGTAATGATCAGCCCGTAGAATGGAGACGCCGGCGAATTTTTTTGAAAATTTAGAGTGTTATAATTTTTCAAAAATTTGGGAAAATTTTTGTTAACAAAATGTTATTGTTTAATTGGAAATTGACGTTAAGGATTTTTTGAGTTAAATTGGAAACTAACAAGTTGGTTGTATAGTAAGGCGATTGAGGTGAATGTCGAGTTGCATAGGTGGATTGGGGGAAGTTAATAAGGTGCAGCACTTTCCCAACTTAGTAATTACGTAGACGAAATTCTTTTAAGGGAGAGAGGAATGTAAGATTCCGTATTTATCGACGTTTAACGTTTAATGATTAAAACGTTTAAATATGGGATTTGAGTTTAAATGGATGTTAATAACGAGTTTGTCTATTTAATTTATTAAATAGGAATTTTTATTTGATAAATATAAGTGTTCATAATTGATTGATTATTTAATTGATATGTGAAAATAAAGATGTTTCAAACGATCATAGAATTCGATGAAATAAAGTCCATCAGATCCAAAATAGAATATCATTATCGGATTTTGAATTTCATAAGGTTTAGAATTATCGGTTAAATGTACGATCAGAAAACAATTAAATATAATTTAATTATAAATCGTCAATTTAAACTGATATCTTTTCCATATGATGGAATTAGGCCTCGGAACCTATTCCAGTGTGTTCAGAATAGTGGTATAACCCTAGAAATATCGGTTGTTGCATTTAAATAGGAGTTCAAAATTAACGCATTTTAAATTAAATAAATTTACATCTGTTTGAATTAATTTAGGCTCAACGCATATTAATTCCTTCCTCTGTAGGCTGAAACTAATCTTCCTTCTATCATAAGCTTCCCAACATCGTACGCTGAAATTTCTTCCTCTCCCACATGTCCATGCCTAAAACCTACCATGTCTATGAAAGACATTGTTCTTATCGTGCAAAAAATTTCCTATAAAATTAAGCCAAGCCTTCGTTGTAATGCCGTTCCCAAATCGAACGAAATCAATTTAAATTCTCTTTCCTTCATTGTATTATTTTTTTCCTCAATCAATCCTCTAAAAAAAAAAAGATTTCCTCCGGTCTATATAAAAAAAATTGAAAATCGAAACCGCGAATTAACGATGCTTGGAATCTGAAGCTCGAGCGTGATTGGGAAGCACTCGAGGTTCCATACATCACCATGAGATCACCGAAGGTCGATTTAAAGATGGTTATGAACTTGCGATTTTAGTGAGAATGGTATCAACGTTTGTTTTGAGTGGTGCAGAGAAGATGCCGGCCATTATTGAGGTATGCTATCTTAAATTCAGTACTGCGAATTCTTGAGGATCGATGATGATTACAATCAGAGTAGGGTTCGAATACTGTAATGATGTGAAGTGTTTAGGGGCTTAACAACATGTGATTAAAGAGTTTGAATGTTGGGGTGATTGAACATGGTGAAATGAAGTACGGATGTTAGATTAAGGGAGTGTTGGTCCGCGTATTTGAGGATGTGTAATGTACTAATGGTGAACTGGAGTTCGGTAATGAGAACTAAGGAGCCGGGTCTATGTTATCTTAGGTTTGTGGTAATGGATGCAGGTAATGGCATGTCGATTGGAAGGGGTGGGTCAGTATATGATGGGCTGATGGTATGGTGTTTGCAGTTGAAGAACTATGGTATGATGGTAGTTAAATAAAGGGCGTGGTGACTGGAATGGGTTATTACAGTGATGTGGGGACAAGTTTCTGTGGTATAACAGTATCTGAAGTTGATGCGGGAGAGATGCTAAGTATCCGTGATGTGTTTGATGAATTGCTGAAATGGTATGGGTAGCATTTGGGACCGATTTTAGCGGAATTAATCAGTGATTACTATTCGTGGCTATCAAGGCAGCAAGGTATACGTTTTATTAAATTTAAGAATACATACGATAATTAATTTATTTATTAAGTTAATTAAATCAATAATCATTTAATCTTTGAAAAAAATTTAAATAACCATATGAATAAATTTATTTAAGATAATCTAAGATGATGCGTGGCTGAGACGATATGGAAGTAAATTGGATACTCGACAAAGGAAAACCAAGGTGAGTTAATCTCATTCAGTTAAATTATTGGGAACTATTTTTTTAATAGTTAAAATTTAAATTATTGATTTTTTTTTGATATAATGTGGATAATAATATATATAGTATATTATATATAATATATATAATATTGGTGACTGGATATATGTAATATTGGTGATTGGCTATATTCCCGCAGTACCATTAGTGGATGATTTCCCTATGCGTCCACAATATATATAGTAGATGACCTTCTATACCGCGATATCTTACCTAGAAGCATGATGCATATTATTATTGTTGACTAACATCTGTGGATGCAGGAAACAGGTTGGAGGGATCCAACTGGATTTCTCAACATTTGTTTATTTGTTTTCACATTTAAGCTGTTATATGATATGATTGATAACCTATGATAGTTTATGATATATTTGGATGTGTAAGTAACCGTGGCATTGGATTTTGAATATTTTTGAATGCCCAAAATAATAGATGGATTTTTAAAACAAAATTTGAAATATAAAAATGTATAAAGGAAAATTATTTCCAAATATTAATATTTGTTTTGAAAGCGAATCAATAAAAATAGAAATTTAAAGTAAATATTTATTTTTAATAATGAGACGAGAAGTAGATTTTATAAATGACGTTTATTAAAAGGTGAAATTGTTATTAGAGAATTTGGAAAATATAATTTGAGTGTGAAGTTGGAAGGAAGTTGGAAATGAGGTTTAAACTCGATATTTTAAATAAATATGAATTTTCTAATTTTAAAGAAAATTATAAATGAAATTATATGGATTAATAAAAGTTATAAATAAAATTAAATCTTTCGAGTGTGAATCAAGTTCACTAAATAAGTCAAGTGTGAATGTGTATTAAGAAATATTATTCACGAGTGAGGTGAATAAGGATTTAAAATAAATGATGTGAGAAAAATGGGAATTTTTTTAAAAGGTAGATTAGGAAGGTTTTAAATTATAAATTTTAATTGTATTTGAGACGAATTAACTTGAATAATAATATAGATTTTATTAAAGAATTTTATATATGGTTTATAAATAATAAATATTACTAGAATTTGTAAATGATAGTTATATACGAATATTTTGGAATAGAAATTATAAATAGAATGGAATGCTGTTTTATTAAAATAAAACTGAGATGAGTGAAATAAACATATACAAATGTATATAAATATTTTTTTGGAATCAAGACGTGATATGAAACTTGGTTTATGAAGTTTAAAATGGAAGTGGGTTAGGTAATGGAAATATATCGCTATAAATCTTGTTTTCAGTAAAAATGAATAATGTTTAACAAACGTTTTGTAAATTATATTTGTAAGTAAGTATTTGAATGGTTATAAATTTGAGATAAATATCTCACGTTTAAAGTGATAATTGATGCTTGGAATTTCTATTCATTTAGAAGTTAAAAAGTGGAGTTAAGGAAATTAGAAACTGACTAGAGATTAGCCAAGTCGATAGCTTTCTGGGTATTGATCTGATGTTGGTTTCAGCTTTCGGGTCGATACTTAAGAAGTTTTTCACTTACTAGTTCACGATTAGGGATTAATGACCAAGATTAGAAGTACGTTCTTAAAGTATATTTAAGATGAACTGGTCTTGGATATTCGTATATATTAAAGTAAGAAGAGAATTGAGTATTTAAATGTGGAGAAATTGAGAAGTTTTAATTAACGAATGATTAATTAAAGAGGCTAGATATTGAATCATTAA
This sequence comes from Allium sativum, assembly GCA_030737875.1. Lineage (NCBI taxonomy): Eukaryota > Viridiplantae > Streptophyta > Magnoliopsida > Asparagales > Amaryllidaceae > Allium > Allium sativum. Next base: position 322,916,086 of record CM060920.1, on the reverse strand, counting down.
ATTCAGTTTTCTTTTATGGATTAATGGTTATGGATAAATGGTGGTTTATTTTATAGTTAAGTAACCGACTATCAAATCTGGCCAATCCGATTGTTGGTACTGAAAGTCCGGGATCGAATTTATATTCGAAACCATTCCGACTAGCAAATATGTAAACGTTGGATATATCAGACGATGATCAAGACGGAGTAATCGAAGACCATGGATCTTCATAAAATGGAAGAATTACTTAAAATCTCTGGTTTCACGGCTAGAGATATAATGTGGTTCTGTCGTGGTTGGAAATTTACGGTTTTGCAAGAACTACTCGCTACTGATCTATGGGGTGATACCTACGTTGTGGTAGGAGAGTGCCTTCGGTTTGTCCAGTCCTAGGACAACTTGTATGGACGAATGTCTGACATTGCATTTCCAAAGGATCACTTTCATTTATTTTTACAAATATACTTCTGTTGGTGGTAGAGGAATTCGTTCTTACTACTTAGACACCCAGAGTATTTTTGTAAACATCAACTAGTGATTTGATGGATCTGAAGATGTGACATTCAAAGTGAATGATGGCCAGATGTTTAGAAGAGTAATTAAAAGCTCAAGCCTCATCAACCGAGAAATGAAAAAAATCGAGCAGGTAGCATGGCTAACTGAGTCACTCCCAATTAGGGTGTATTGTCACCATCTAGAGAAAATTCAATATTTGTTCTTCTTTTCATTTCTGTATCTCTCGGGAAGGGTTATGTTGCTAGCAACCGTAAGGTGACAAGACATTTGATACACTCAAGAGAAATGAGTGGTCGATCATGTGTGGCCACGTTGCAAGATGTTCTTGTTGAACTCAGTGTAATCCCCTCTAGAGATATAGTATCGGCAAGTAGATCCATACCTTGTCATAATTGGAAATCTAATATCCAATAAGCACCCACGGTTTTCGATTTTATATTATATATGTGGAGCATGATATGCAAGTGTTCCATTAGATTGTTATTTATTTGATTTAGACATTATTATAATATCAGAAAAATTATGATTTCAAATTGTTTTGGGTTACCGTAAGGTAAAAACCGTTTGTGTTTATGTGTGGACTGGCCTTACGACTATCCTTTTCTTTCGAATGAAATTTTAACTTTAAAATCAAGTTGGATGGTACCAATAATACAGTGAGTTTTTCTCATGCTGGTTCACCAGACTGATCCTGGCGTTTGTAATGCTCGTGTCAGACCGAGTTTTACAGGTTTAGGATAGGAGGCTACGAATCTCAGGAAACGAGCTGGTGGAGTTCAGACGTATGATTCATATATAGAAGTTATTCCGTTGTGCATTGTAAATGTGGACAGGCTGCTATAACTGTCTAGATATGTTGATATGTTAATTGTACTCTGATAAATGTAAGTATTATTTCAAGCTTTCAATAAAGATTTATTTTTGTACCATATTTTATTCCGCTGCGATGTGAGATTGTGTATTTTTGTTCTTCTTCTTTCTGCTATTCTTAACTTTCTTTCTATTTCTCTTCCTCTTATTTCTTTTTATTAACTTTCTGAGTTTTCAATACTTGAAATTGGACATGGGAAGCATTAATGTCTGAATTCGAGAGTCGAATTTCTCGAGACACTACATTATCCTTCTTAAGGATTAATTTTAAATTATCGGAGTAGTTTAATATCTATAGTAGATAATAAATAATAGCTAATTCTGTAATATTTATTTAATATAAACACAAATTTTGACAATCAAAATTTATATTAACATAAATGTATAATTTAAACTAAAATATGCTCCCACTCAAATTAACATCCCTCCCTCTCTCTCTCTCTATATGTGTGTATATATATATGTATGTATGTATCAGTGTATATGTATTGGTGGTTCAAGATCCATATCTAGTCAAGCTTTGACTTAGCTTTGGCGAATCCCCGAAACACGACCTTTTAGGTAGACATCTTATGTCAATTATATCATATATATAATTCTTGGATTGCATGATGAACATTTTGTTCATATAATTATTCATTTGCTCAAAATATAGAATAATGCATGCTCTTTGTCTCTAAGGCCATAATCCTATTATGCAGCCTTGTTAAGTCAAACTCAATAATATAGTCGAGTATCACAATTACTCTACTGCATATAACTAAATTAAAAGGATGCACAATGCTTTGGCATTACCTACAACTAGTGATTCTAGCATTGATGGGTGTATATATTGGAAGACATCACCACGACTTAATATAACAAAATTTGCTTTGAGGAATACAAAACTTGAGAAGGCAAGTCATATTAGTTTTATTTACAAATTTTAGAATACATGTATTATATTAAATATATATTGCATATAAACGCAATAATATATATAATGAATAACATATGTGCACGGGAATTTAATGTTATATAGGAAGTATGCCATTTTATCTTTTGAATTTTTCAAAATTATGGTTAACTCAACTTATGCTTTATAGAAAATTTACCCATATACATACAGTTCAGGTAACCGGATGGCTTTCAGCTTTATACATTATATAAGCAGAAAGGTATTTAAGGCCCCAAAAAATTTGATTCCATATAATTTTCAAAATTATATGTAAATATCTAGGCCAATATTTAAAACAGATCAAGCTTTAATCAAATATATAAAAAATTATTCAAATGCATCATATCATTCCATTTATACATTCTACCATATCTTTAAACAAATTTAAATTGGATATCACATAATCAATAAACATATAGACAATTCGAATGATATGATTACAACCTGTTTTATTAATACAACATCACACACAAAAAATACACAAACAAGATATATATATATATATATATATATATATATATATATATATATATAGTCATACAGGCACTTATATATATATATATATTGTGCTATATACTGTGTCATATACAAATATATTTATATATGTAAGCACAATATACTTGTACAAACATATATACAAGCCATCCGTATCTGCAAAACAATTTGTGCATTGAATTTGTGCATCAATATGCACACTGGCCTACATCAAACAAGACATCATCTTGATAATGACCCAGGCATCAATACTGTACATCAACATGTACACTGGCATGTATCAAATATGACAAAATCTTGAAAAACAGTGAGTATATTCATGAAATATTTGCTTATCCATGTCATACAAGAAATTTTTGCAATCACAGATGAATTAGCATATGTTCATACAGAATTAGCAACTTAACTGAAATCATTTATTTCATATATTTTGCATATCAACAATTGAATAAATATAAAAGCTTATATGCAGATATTGTGTCATATATATCAGAATAACCATAATTAAATAAGGCAGGAAACAAAACCAAAAGTTATAGAGTTATATTATTGAATTCTTTTGACTCAGTATCTTAGAGAAATTCCATGATTCAGTCACATACATAAATATAAGCTTAATATAGGCTGACGTGACCAATGATCATATAATTAACCAAGATTTAACTTTCAAAATTAAGTCAGACTTGTTTTTATCTAAACCATATTTGTCTCAATGGTTTAAATACACACAGATTTTTATATTAGTGTTTTTCTTAGAATCAAATTCAAAGAAAAATTTAATGATTTAATTAATCATAAAATATGGGTTTGATCCCTAAATAAAATCGAGTCATAATCAGGAAAAAGGTGATCTTGCTATGTATATAATATATGGGTGGCTAATATATATGTATTAATAGGTGTTATACCCTATTAATCCTTTCCAGATTCAAACACTCAAATAGGAAATATCAATAATATTTATACCAACTGCATCTTTCATCTATTAATCGCCTAGTATACATACAGATCTAAGTATCATTTGATCATAATTCTAATTAATGCCATCAATATGTATAAGGAAGAAATATATGCTTATAATTGTGCATATCAGTGTCATTATCCAAACATATCTATAACAAATACACATTTACAAGAAGTGTTAACTTAGCAATAGCCAGTAGATGTAAATTATGAAACTCCTTTTTCATATTAGTGTATTTATGCTATATTATCATATATACATATTAGCAGAATACATGTAACATGTGCAACAAGGAATTGTATTATTAGTTTATAGTGTAACACACACACACACACACATGAGGTTATAACTTTTGCAAGTCTATTAGCAAACATCAAAACAATGTAACTGCAAATCAAACTCGCAATACATAGATACATCAATATGTATCACAACAGTATGTAGATTCTGCTACTGAAATTAACACAAAAAGTAAGGCATTTAACATGTAATTAGTATCTTAACATCATCATATCAATACGCATGTTATAATTGATGATGTGTGAAATATGAGAGCAATTGAGGTAATCTATTCATAGCTTTATAGAGCCATCTTACACATATTATAAAATAACCTTTTATTTTATTATAGATTCAAAATCTGTAAAAGAGATTTTCATATGTATATGTATATGTATATCAAATATACATATCTTCAGGCATACTTTAGCTCCTGGATTTATCTACATTCAACAGAATATACGCATATATATATATATATATATATATATGTGTGTGTGTGTGTGTGTGTGTGTGTGTGTGTGTGTGTATTGTTATTACTAGAATTATCAATGAAGTGAGCCGAAGGTGAAGGGGTATCGGATAACCGAAAGTTCGCAGAAGGCTTAATAGAAAGTGGGGTCTGACAATGTGAAGAGCGAGAGCAGGAAAACGCAATTCGAAAGGCCGCATCAACCATAACCCTTTTTACCCCCCCCCCCCTCCAAGGGAAAAGGTCATGAAGAACTAGGGAATTTAACTGACAAGGCCTCTCCACCAAAGTCAGCCCAACAAGACCCTTTCGACAATATTAGCTCAACGAAAGGCTCCATGTAAAGAACCACCCTAATCCAGAACCAAAGAAGTCAGAATTAACAAACCGGACAGACAAAGGCTAAAGGGAAACCTTCAATACTAGCCTGCCCAAATACTGATACACCTGGAGATGAAAACACCGAAGGCATTAACCCGGAAGAACGCGAAGGCCACTCAGAACCAGCTTCTGAAGCATCTACTACATAAATACCGGAAAGGTCACGTCCGCAAATAAATAAGAGTGACACCGGAAGCCACCTGCCAAGAATACAGGCTACTGCAAAGGCTCTACCGAAGGGCTAGCCGGCATCCGGACAGGAATATAGGCTACCTGTACTAGTCTACCTAGTACCGAAACCTGTAGTGGTTTCAACTCGACAGCTATCAACATACACCACGGGGTCGATCCCCTCCACATATTCACAATAAAGCCGAAAGCCTATATCGGGGAGCTCATGTCCGCAAGCCTACATTCAGAAGTTTCCCTCAAGAATTCGAGCATCGTAACCGAATGCACCCCAGGCAGGTTCGATAGCCCTATGACCGAAGGAGCCCAAAACCACTATAAATAGGACCCTAGGGATCACATTAAGGGGGGACTTTTTTCTCTTACTTTTTGTATCTGTAAAAGCAACTTAGAAAATAACATTAATAGAGAATTCCACTCTATGATATCTGTGTATTTCCATTAAAAGCTTAATGAAAGGAGAACTTCTTCAGAAAATTGCTCTGTAAGTGTGTACTTTTATTTCTCTAATTGCAACAGTCACAGTTGATTATCCATTATATAGAGAAGTCTGAGTTTTCATCCATCAACACCCTCGAATGGAGATCAAACCTTGATCATTGAGTCAAGATCCGATCTGGTTATCCTCGGCGAGCCTTCGATTTAGAGCTCTAGCATCCTAATTCCCCATTAAGCTCGATCCGGGAAGAGAACCAATCCACCTGAATTTCCCTTAAGATTTGTCCCCGTTGATCCATTTCCGGTGTTCACGAAAAATATCATTAACATACATACATATATATATATCTGTGTGTGTTAGTGTGTGTGTGTGTCTAGGCAACAATACATAGTGTGACGACCCGAACTTCCCTGGTCTCCGAAGAGAAGAGAAAGAACAGATTGTCTGAGAACACGACAAATCAGAACACAAACAGAAGAACATTTTATTGCTATTACAATAATTTACGTCAGGGTATAACAATATACAGAGAATAAATACATAATATACATTTGATAAATATCAGAGATTTAAAAATTACAATGCAGTGGAAAATAATACAAAAACACAACTGAAAGAGATAAACGAACACAGAGCTTTCCAAATATCGTTCCAACTGTAAACCAGGATCCTATGAATATAAATCTGCAAAACCAAAACCACTAGCTGCCAGTGTGGAAAATAGTGGCATCCAGAGTTTAGGTCAAAACAATAAACTCCAAGTCAATCATGTGACTGGTGTGAGAACTAAAAACAGCTATTAAATCTTTACTTTAAAAATAAAGTAAATCAAGGGACCACACTGTATAACACGGAACGAGTTTCCTCCCAAGAATACCAGTGCATTGAACAGATAACGCAGTGCTTTTTGAAAAAATGAAGCTATTATAAGACTCAAGTCCCATCACACAATGTAACGCAAGCCGGAGGATAGAGTTTTACCTTATAATAGTCAAACATGCTTGGTATGTTTAAAACAAATCATTTGATACTATTATAAGTGCATAGTGTATAAAACAACTTCAAATATAAATGTATCAATCATAGATGGCATAGTATCCCATGCTACTATGCCGCCATCCTAGGCTCTACAATCAAAACTGAAATGTCACGTATTGGAAATTGGATTTCCGTCATGAGTCTAGGCAAGGGATGTACTCCTTTCCGCTTCGAGACACTCTAGCAAATGCCTTGGGACTAGACACTCTGGGCAACCCCTGGTTCCTACAGTGTCGGTCCTCCCTTATGTTTGAAGATTAATTATTCCTGAACACACGTTTCCCGGTCCTACAGGACCTATCCGTCGGCTTTGTAGTAACCGATATATCCGAGGTGCCTAGCTATCCATCATCCACATAGGTGAAAAAATATAAATGTCTGGGCTCACCACCCATAGCTAGAAAGAAACGTCATGTTCTCACTGTGTCCCTTATCCCATTTTTGACTCATACTAAGGTATGAGGCTCGCAAATTAACGCTATACACAAAGCTGTGCTATATTAAAGCCGTGTTTTGATCATCAACCACAAGACTCTGCTTTTCAACAGAAGCCTTGATCACTTGCATCTCAGCATGCCACACAAGCAATTCACGCCATGCGACTGATGTCTATCGATATATAATCTGTGAGCTCGTACGTCTCAGAGAAGGGCATTAAGCAAGAGAACAAATTCTCCGCCGTAAAACGTATATATATTTAATGGAGATCAACCAACACAGAATAAAATCCATTGTCAGACACACATCCATTTACAAGTTCGTTCTGGGTCTGAACGAAACTGGAGACACCTTATTCCTCGTCCCGTATGTCCAATACAGGAGAGAGGTCCTCACATATCCGGTCGATCTCCAAGTACGTCTGGACGACCGCCACTTATTATCATGTCTTCAGTGTACAGCCCAATCAAGACATCAGTAATCATCCAAACGATGTGAAGACTTCCGGTCTTCAACCACCGTCTTCATCTTCGAATTATTGTCGAATCAGTTATTCAAAATAGGTATAAACCCAGCCTTTCTGAATAACTCGCATATATAATAAACAAGTGCTATAAAAACACAACATATGCCTCATTCCAATTCTGAATATTCTTTTATTTAAATATTCATATCCTTTGGGAAAGGTTCCCATTAATTTTGTCAAAGATAAATTCTTTAAATTTATTCTTTAATCTTCCTTTGGATATCATTCAAACCATATTAAGGTTTTCCAAACTAGTCGGGATTAACGCACCTTACCGAAGTAATTATTTATTTAATTTCCTAATCCCAACCTATTCATCCCGTGGAGCAAAACTGGTATTACTCCATAACTAACATCACGGTGTTATCGGTAAAATTATTTACCATTTCACTTTCAATTCTAATTAAAGATTTAACTATCGCTTGGAGCAAAACTGGATACTCCATTCTTGATTATTTCCCAAATTTGATAATTTAAATGATCACATTCTCTTTTCAATCTATTTAAAGATTCATTAAAACTCCACTTAGTTTTAATCTTCCCAAAAATCAATATTAATGATTATTTAACTTTGGAAATACAAACATGTCGCATCGACAATCTACACCGTACTATAGATTTCTGCCGATATATAACCGCTAAGCTTTTCCATCTTAGAGAAGGGTGTTAAGCAAGAGAATAAATTCTCCGCCACCAAATAAATATATATTTAGTAGAGATCAACCATACGGTTTGAAATACAATGTTAGACATGTAATCTTGTCTTTAGCTAGGTTAAAGAACTAATGTCATTTAAAACACAATTCACGATAAACCTAAATCACATTCCATTAATTATGGAATCTTCACGGAAAATAGATCAACATATAATCATTATCAATTTTCATATCCAACTAATAATATAAATGGAATAATGACAAAGCCTTTTAAATTTCATATATATATTAACAGTTCTCCACAAAAGCTCACTTCGATTATTACCAAATTGAATTCCATTCAATTCCAATTTAATATATTAAATTGGAAAACTTTACTTTGGAAATTTTCCATTAAATCTTAATAAAAAGATTTATAAATTCCAAATCATATTTCACTGCAAATCGGGTTAAAGAATAAATGTCGTTAAAAACACATTTCACGATAAACCCAATTCACATTCCATTTTATTCCAATTAAATATTAATTAACTGGAAATTCTCATAATCTTAATTAAAAGATTTATTCTTTTCACATGGGGTTTAAGAACATTGTTATTTAAGATATCATTCACGACAAACCCAAAATTCCATTCTTTTATTCAATTCCAATTAAATATTAATTAATTGGAAAAATTTACTAAATCTTTAATTAAAAGATTTATTCTTTTTCTCAACTGGATTTAAGAACAATGTTAATGAAGGCACCATTCACGACAAATCCAAAATCCAATTTAATGTTAAATACAAGGCCCTGAATAGAAATTATATCGACTTATATTCAATATCAAATTCTGAAATCAATGAATATCGTATTGGAAATAACGATATATATATCTTTCGAATTCCTCCACAATATCGTATAATCACCGAATCCAGTATCCAAATATTCCGAAGATAATTCCGATTCAAATCCATTCCAATTCATATATTGGAAATTCTGGTTATTTTAAAAGCCATTTCAAATCCAATTTATTTATTTAAAAATATTGGATTTATAATTCTAGATCATAACTAGTTCATTTCGATAAAAATATATTTTTATCTTTTCAAATATGGAATTTTTCATCCTAATTCTTTCCAAATAATTTATTATGATTTTACACAAATTATTGATATTTTTAATAGTTGTATCAAGGTCGTACAGTCGATTTCCATAAACGGTCATCGAACTGCACTTACAATGATCGTTTCCAAATTTTATTTAGACATAATTCAAAATCCAACCATTATATTTCAAATATCTTATATTCGTTGGAAAGCTCTTTTCGATACGAACCTAAAGGTTCCGGTTTTAGGAGAATCTGACGGTCGAATCTCCCGTAATGTCCATTCGAAGTCAATGGTCGAAATTCACAAACTGCCGCGGCGTGGTGCATTCTTTTCAGGCCATTAAATATATTTAATATATATATTATATATATTTCGTCGTTTTCCATTTAAAACGTATTTTATAAATCGGTTTAAAATCGTTTTCAAAACGATTTCAAATTCATATTCAATTTCAAATCAAAATTGAATATTCCATATCATTAATTTATAAATGATAATATTTTCAAAACATTAGATTTTGAAATCACTTCCTTTTCGATATTCATTATAAAAATGAATAAAATCGAGATAAATATCATTCACGTCAAAATGGCATCAATTAAATCAACACGGCTTTATATATTTAAATATTTTCTGTCCATCCCAAATCGGACATCAAAATCATATTTTGATCTATTACTGAATATTATTTTATATTATTTGTTATTTTAAAATATTCGTTATTTCTGAATTGGAATCAGACACAGTCAATTACCATATAAATTTATTTATATGGATTTCATACACACATGTACACAACAATAATCAATACAGTTAGCCATCATCCAGAGTGCATTACACAACTGCATAAGCATTAAATATGAATAATTAACGCTTACAACAGTCTGTCAACCCATCGATTGACAAACGACTAAATATTGGGATTATTGTATGTCAAATATCATTCCAATACCCGTGTGGGGTTTTCAAACAACAAACACTGATTATTATTTGTGCAGTTGGGTGATGTGTAAAATATATCAACCCAATCAATATCAGTTAAATGTGTGTGCATAATCAAATCGTCCAATTTGTCAATGAGTATTTATTTTATTCATATACATGTTAAAAATTATATTTTTAACTATAAAATATTTATTTCAACATTTGAATATTTTATTCAGTTCATTTATACAATAAAAATGATATTTTTATTGTTCTAATATTTTTAGAAAATTTAGGCAGCACAACGACGCGATACTAGAACCGGAATAAAATCTAGCCTTATCCCTCGCCTAATAATGGCTTGCGCCATGTACAAACCAAATCCTAATCATTTCATTTCACCCAAAAAAACAAATTCAAACAAATAATCCAATCAATTAAACAACTAAACAAACATGGTTTCAAACAAAGGTGTCGGGTGCTACTAAGCACCGTCTGCATCCTAGTATATATTTTTAACTAGATAATAAATTAAAGTGAAAAGTTCTCACCTTTGGGATCCACTCCTCCCTTCTGTATTTCTGAATAGTTCGGATTTTGATTCCATTCGGTTCCATCCCAATCTGTTTCACACGATTTTTATATTAAAAATCACATTTTTAACATCGCTATCATATTTTAAAAATCACATTTTTATTCTTATACTGTTCGTATAAAATCACATTTTCTTTTATACCGCCAACTTCATAATAAAAATTATATTTTTATTATAAATAAAAATCATATCTTTCTGAGGCTACTACATATATAATAATCGCATTTTAATGACGCTACATGTATAGAAAGGGTTATATTTTTATAATGCTACCTGTATATAAAAGACTATATTTTTATAACGCTACATGCATAGAAAAGATAATATTTTTATAACACTACTTCATATATAGAAATTATATTTTTATATCGCTACCCAAACAATAAAAATCATATTTTTACAATTCAGTTTTCTATATAAAAATCATATGTTTATAACGATGTTTATAGTATAAAAATCATATTTTGATGTCGTTATACATGTAATAAAAATCATATTTTTACTTCGCTAACTTCATAGTAAAAATTATATTTTAATTCCGCTACTTCATATATAAAAATCAAATTTTTATATCTCTATTCAAATAATAAAAATTGAATTTTTATTTCAATATTTAAATAATAAAAATCAAACTTTTATTTCAAATCTATATAGACAAAAATCATATATTTTTATTCTTTGTTTTCATAAATAAAAATCGCATCTTTATTTCTAAATCATTAATATAAAAATCAAATCTTTATTTCAAACTCATTAATAAAAAAATCAATTTTTTTCCAAATTTTATATATAAACAAATCAGAACTTTATATATAAATAAATCCTAGCTTTATATACATAAATAAAATTATTGCTTTATACATAAATAATATTTTTTTAACAATGTTTTAATATAAAAAAATCGGATCTAATAGAGAACAATGCTAATTATATAAAAATTACCTTCGTTTACATTCGCCGGGGGGTTTTCTGATTGAATCGGAGAGGGAGGGGGAAGAAGGCGGCATCGTAAGGAGCGGTGTAGCGGAGGTGGTCGGTGGCGCCATCAGGGGTGGCGGCAGTTGCTAATTTGAGGGTTAGGGTTGCGGTTTGGGATGATTTCCGGAGGAGAGAAGGTAAGGGAGGAGGGAGGAGGATGAGAGAAGGAAGGGGGTGGGCTTGCGCGGCCAGGCGGTGGTCTGATGGGGGGCGACGGGCTCGGCATCGCGGTTTTTTCTACTGAGCGTTGACCGAAGTATGAAGAGAGAAGGGAAAGGAAATATATATATATATAATTAATTTAATTTTCCATAAAGTCACTTTCTAATTCGATCTCCAAACGAGACCCAATGACTGTCGCCCCTAGCTAATTACCCCCATTTCTAACACAATGGGATATGTTTCATAACCCCATTTTGCTGTTACGATTGGTTTCCATTAAATTTAAAATATAAATCATTATATTTTAAATTCAAATGACATTTTATTTTACCGAGGCCACATATGGACTCCAAAAATTCCTGAAAAATAAACCTGGCTATGTTTAGACCATACGGTCCTAATAAAACTAATTTCATCGAATTTGGAGACTGTTTGAAAAACGTTTGTTTTTCATCGATTAAATTCAAATTGAATTGAACAAACATTTTTAAATTCACCACGCTCACATATTGATTCCAAAAATTATGAAAATTGGAATGAAGTAATAATTTAACATTCCGGATCCAACAAAAGTGGTCTCATCAAAAATGGAGGTCATTTGCAAAATCTCCACTTTTAAGGGCTATATTTTCCACGGCGACTATTCTAAATTTTCAACTGGACATAACTTTTTACTCCCGTTATGAAATCTGGAATTTTCATATTCATTGGAAAGATATTTTCAAACAGATTCAAATATTTTTGGTTTCACTAAAATCTGGTTTATTTTGAATCTTGTACATTCATTTGAAATTTAAAATTGAATTTTCAAACTACGCCATTTCAGGCTCGTTATATAATTAAAATAAATATTTATATTCTAACTTCGATTTAAATAAATTTAAACGTTCTAATTCTATTCAAAATAAATTTCTAGTCGTTATTATTTAAAATAAATCATTTTAAATATTCAAAATTCATTAAAATTGCTAAAATAAATTTTTTAAAATTGGTTCTGATTTTTCGGGTTGTAACAATCTCCCCCACTTAAAATCTTTTCGTCCTCGAAAAGGAACGGAGCTGAAAGTTGTTTAACTAATCAACTCAACTTTCAGTTTGGCTTTCATTCTTCAACTTTTCAGTTTTTAATAAGTTTCCAATTCTTCAAAAATTTGTCTAACACCCTAAATTTTTGAATTTTTTTGCCATAACCTCCTTTTGTACGGGGAGACATTTAAAGTTGCAACTAGCCATGTAGGGCCCTTATCATCCCAAAAAGAAAAAGAAAAGGCCAAGCGGCTAGCCAATCAGCTCATAAAATCATCCAAACCCAATAAATTAGTAAACATATGCCTATTTGTCGGGCATAAAATTTTATTCCTCTACTTATCTTCCCTGCTATGACCTGTTCAATGTATATACATGTATGTGCATGCAATTTTTCCAAACAATTTATAATTCAGTCCAAATTTGACTAAATTTACCTTATATTATCATATGGGTTTAAATAGTTTAATTAGTGAACTAATTATTAAACAACACAGCCAGCAATCAATTAGTTGGTTATCGTTTCAAACACATAACTTTATATATATACAAAAATTCGATTTTGTGTGCCAAATCACAAACAATAAATTCTAACTAGTTTTGGTTCTCACACCATTCAATTGGAAATATATAAATATCTCACTTTCGAAGCTCAAAAATAAATACTGATGATGCTGCAGCGATCATCAGAATCATGTCCGGGCGACTAGAGTGTGATTTTATATCTACCTAGCATATTTGAAGCTTTGTATACACGTATGCAAGGGGTATATGCAAAATCTTTATATACTAGATTGTACAAATAAATTTAAAATAAATAATCAAATACGTTGAATACGGTTTAAATTTTCAAAACAAAATTCGTTTTCATTTTTATTTTCAAAACACTACTCTTCACACTCGTTCTAGGATACTATTGTTCCTATCTCTAATGAGTCATTCCCATTGGATATTACTAATCCAATCTTTGAAGAATTCTTTTGTTTGGTTCTAACGTGTCTTGTTCTCAAGCTCTGTAAACCAAAGCTCCAATACCAAACTGTGACGACCCGAACTTCCCTGGTCTCCGAAGAGAAGAGAAAGAACGGATTGTCTGAGAACACACAAATCAGAACACAAACAGGAGAACATTCCATTGCTATTACAACAATTTACATTAGAGTACAAGAATATACAGAGTATAAATAAATAATATACATTTGATAAATATCATAGATTTACACATTACAATGCAGCGGAACATAATACAAAAACACAACTGAAAGAGATAAACGGATAGAGAGCTTTCCGAATATCGTTCCAGCTGTAAACCAGGATCCTGTGAATATAAATCTGCAAAACCAAAACTACAAGATGCCCGTGTGGAAAATAAGGGCACCCATAATTTAGGTTAAAACAATAAACTCCAGGTCAGTCATGTGACTGGTGTGAGAACTAAAAACAGTTATTAAATCTTTACTTTAAAAATAAATAAATCAAGGGACCACGCCGTATAACACAAAACGGGTTTCCTTCCAAGAATACCAGTGCATAGAACAAATAACACAATGCTTTTTGGAAAAATGAAGCTATTATAAGACTCAGGTCCCATCACACAATGTAACGCAAGCCGGAGGATAGAGTTGTACCTTATAATAGCCAAACATGCTTGGTATGTTTAAAACAAATCATTTGATACTATTATAAGTTCCTAGTGTATAAAACAACTTCAAATATAAATGTATCAATCATAGACGGCATAGTACCACATGCTATTATGTCGCCATCCTAGGCTCTACAATCAAAACTGAAATGTCACATATTGGAAATTAGATTTCTGTCATGAGTCTAGGCAAGGGATGTACTCCTTTCCGCTTCGAGACATTCTAGAAAATGCCTCGGGACTACACACTTTGGGCAACCCCTGGATACTGCAGTGCCGGTCCTCCCTTACGTTTGAGGATTAATTATTCCTGAACACACGTTTCTCAGTCCTGTAGGACCTATACATCGGCTCCATAGTGGCCTATATATCCGAGGCTCCTCGCTATCCATCATCCACATAGGTAAAAAATATAAATGTCTGGGCTCCATACCATGACACCACCCATAGCTAGAAAGAAACGTCATGTTCTCATTGTGTCCCTTATCCCGTTTTTGACTCATACCGAGGCGTGAGGCTCGCGAATTAACACTATACACAAGCAAGACATCAATAATCATCCAATCAATGTGAAGACCTCCGGTCTTCAACCACCGTCTTCATCAATGACTTATTTTCGAATCAGTTATTCAAGATGGGTACAAACCCGGCCTTTCCGAATAACTCGCGTATATAATAAACAAGTGCTATAAAAACACAACATATGCCTCATTCCAATTCTGAATATTCTTTTATTTAAATATTCATATCCTTTGGGAAAGGTTCCCATTAATTTTATCAAAGAAAAGTTCTTTAAATTTATTCTTTAATCTTCATTTGGATATCATTCAAACCATATTAAGGTTTTCCAAACTAGTCTGGATTAACGCACCTTACCGAAGTAATCATTTATTTAATTTCCCAATCCCAACCTATTCATCCTATGGAGCAAAACCGGTATTACTCCATAACTAACACCATGGTGTTATCGGTAAAATTATTTACCATTTCACGTTCAAATTTAATTAAAGATTTAACTATCGCTTAGAGCAAAATTGTTGATGCTCCATTCTCGATTATTTCCCAAATTTGATAATTTAAATTATCACATTCTCTTTTCAATCTATTTAAAGATTCATTAAAACTTCAATTAGTTTTAATCTTCCCAAAAATCAATATTAATGATTATTTAACTTTGGAAACACAAATACGTCGCGTCGACAATCTACGCCGTACTATTGATTTGTGCTGATATATAACCTCTAAGCTTATACGTCTTAGAGAAGGGTGTTAAGCAAGAGAATAAATTCTCCGCCACCGAACATATATATATTTAGCAGAGATCAACTATACAGTTCGAAATACAATGTTAGACATGTAATCCTGTCTTTAACTGGATTAAAGAACTAATGTCATTTAAAACATAGTTCACGATAAACCCAAATCACATTCCATTAATTATGGAATCTTCACGGAAAATAGATCAATATATAATTGATATCAATTTCCATATCCGACACATAAAGTGAATGAAAAATCATTCCAGTGATATAAAATTCTCATTTAGATATAAAATAAATAACGTGTAATAAACCATTAATTTATATCTACTATTACGATCAAATCACATTTGAATCAAAGATGTATCACTACATATTTATTTATGTATATTAGTAATACATTAAGACTTGTATAAACAATTCATAGTAAATTTAATTTGATGCACAATAAATATCTGGATCAGTTATACAGTGTTGTACTACATATTACAATATGCATTTTATAAAAATACTATGTGTGTGTGTATACATATCGTCATAAATCCAACTAACATGTGTTTTCTCAAAACGATTTAGTTAAACATTCTTATACATTTTAAGATAAATCATAAGAAACTGCTCTGGATAAACATATACAAATATACACATATCTCAAACTGAAATTCAACATAACAACTTAAACATATATATACAGTTTGTATTTCTAAACTGATCAAGTATACATGATGTCAAATATTTGCAGAGGGGTTTTGATTTGCATACATAGATCAAAATCAAGATTAAAATATATATCATTATATATATATATATATATGTATGTATATATTATGACCTCAAAGGTCATCAAGTATCCATGATCAACATCACGAAGATGCAAAATCAAAGGAACTTAACCGTGAATCTATTATTCAATTAATTCATCAACAATCAAAGTTATTCCTTTTGAATATATATATATATATATATATATATATATATATAACAGAGCCAGGTTTTTAAGATACCTATATCAAACACAATTTTTGATTTTATATCTAGATATATTGATCAAATCAGAATAAAAAAATGCCTTAACATATTTCCATATAACTAATTTCATTAAATCAAAAAAATTATAAAAACCTTATTGATTGTCAATCAGTAATACCAATTTTAATTATGAGAAGAAAATTCTTTATAAATTCAGGTATCGAATACTTATCAATCAAAAATTTTAAGAATAAGTTTGGCACTGTTTACTCATATAAACAGATCAATACACTGTTGGACACCATATATATGGTTTAATCATCTAAGATTGAGCAAACAGAATTAATATTTGATATTAATTCGTATTTAAACAAAAAAATTATTTTAATATTGAACCCATATATGTCATAGTAACGATTTCAACTATTCAGGGAATCAATTATACATAACCTAAATCCATCTACTATTACTCGCAAGCCCTAGGCTCCGATACCACTGAAAGTTCTCCTAGATCTTAAACGGGATAACGGGATAACATATGGATTATCTTAGATCTAATCGAACAGGATTTTAATGATTTAAACAAATTAAAAACGTAAGGATCTACGGGATAACAGTAAATCAAAATTAAATTGGGTTTATACATGTCACAGTGAATCCATGAATATCTAGACGATCCTCGAAGTGAAGAAGAACCATTGATGCATCGAATCGAAAAGCTCAACATAGAGCTGGGCCTCCGTTTGTATCGATGAGAATGCACTCTTCTTCAATTAAATTGAAGAAGAATAAGAGCCAGTTACTAGCCGCCATTAATTAGGTTTTTTATTTTCCCTTTTGATCTAATATCTATTTTATGGTTGTCGTATTATTGTTAAGGGTAGCATGTACCCTAATAATATTAAATGTTTACAATAAATTTAGGAAATAACCCATATACCATTTCAACGCCAAATAAAAAAAATCAACTGATTGACATTTTATTTATCCAGTGAATGGCTTACCCTTTGTTATGTTCTTAATGTGTGACCCTATAGGTTATTACAACGTTGTCAATTAAATCATATTTAAAATCATAAACAGTGATTGACATCTAGTAATACGCCGTTGCTACGCAAGTTATAATAAGATCAATGATTTGATACAACCTTTTCAGTGACCAGTGTCTCAATGTAATATAATCCTTTTAACCGATATATCCAGGATTAAACTTGAGGCATGGAACGTATCACCTTCTTTATAATTTAATCCTTTTATCTTGATCGATGAGTAGACTATTTAGAAACAAATCAACATATGAGCATGTCCATGCATTTCATAGTCACACTCAATCAAGAGGTGCAATGATATCACAACATATATATTGAGGGTTAAATTTCATCTAGATCATTCATAATTTTCATTTGATTCGAGATGTATGCAATAATCACCTTTATCATCTACTCGGTTAAATGCAACTTTTAGTGATATCAAAACACAAATATCCTTGAATAAAATTATAATGATTTCAGGTCTGAGGACCATTACATCACTGTCACTATGAGAATAACTTATGATACTGCTAATTATGTTCCATCTAGTTTTGTCATGGTGGGTCAGCCCAATATGCTATTCTCCAATGCGTATTTATGTATCAACATTAATACCACGTATATTAATGACCAATGAGACATGATCATCAGTCAATAAACATACTGGTCACAATGTTTTATTGTTGTCCTATATAAACAATAAAACTTGACTAGGGACATTTAAGACTTACGATACTAAATATATTATATAATCTCTTGTTCAAGTTGCTTACTTGAACTATATAATTCTGTATTATTATTCTAAGGACATTTATTATGTTAATATTTATATTACACGGTAAACATAACATAACAGAATATTTTTGTTCCAAATAAATAATAACATTAACAGTGTTATTAATCAAACAAATGGATTTCCTCTAGGGCATAAACTCTAATAATGACAACATTCCTAGTCTCCTTTTCTCTCTTTGGTTTGTTGCAACTGCTTGAATAATGCCCCTTCTCATGGAAGTTGTAACATATAACTATTTGGAGAGAATCTTCAGTGCTTCCTTTCTGCTCTTTGTTCTGTCCTTGCTTCTGTCCATTGAATTTTGTTTTCTTCTAGTTGTTGTTGTTGTTACCTCCTTTTTCTCCCATTGCTTTATCAATTGTAGCTTATCGATACCCCGTATCAATTAAGTCCATAAACGACTGCTTCACATGGTCTATCATCCTCTTATGGTACTTCTGCTCCATTCCTTTGATGAGCCTTTCGTTATTCTTTAGCAGAGTATTGATGAGCTCTAATACGAAGTGAGACAACTCATTGAATTTGTTCAGATGTTCTACAAAAGACATACTTCCTTGCTTGAGGTCCATAAATTCTCCGTACACTCAAGAGATTCCCGTAGATGGCATAAATTGCTCCTTAAAAAATCCTTGAATTTTTCCCAGTAGACATCATCTTTAACTCATCCTTAAATGATAGTTTCCCACCATACTGCAGCTCCATCATGAAACTATCAAGTAGCCAATATCATTTTCTTATTATCCTCCAAGTTTAAACCTTTGAAAATCCTCTCGCATGCACTCTTCCAAGCTTGAGCTGCTATGATATCATCAACTAATTTAAATGACTTTCCTCCCGAATTTGTATAATGATTATTTGAAATATGAAGACTGATTGGGGTTAAGCTGGAATCACCTCCTCTTTAACTTTTGCAGTGCGACCATTGGTGGTGGTACTGCCTCCCAACCTATGTCTTTTGTTACCACTCATTTTCTACTATCTGTGAGTAGTAAGAAAAATGTTTGTTAGGGTATACAGACGAATTATCTTTGGGACTATGGAACAGTTGAGACTCTTTATATATCGGTGGATTTTACTCATCTCGGGTATTACTAAACCTTCTTCTAATGAGCTTTCTAATGTGTTATACCCCAAAGCTTTGTATGAACCAAAGCTCTGATATCAACTGTGAAGATATGGGATTTTGGAGCTCAAAGCTCGATATTCAACACACTCAAGTATTAAACATCAGACTCTAAATGCCTAATCCCTAGTTGTCTTGGGGTTATAACATATCAGAAATAATCAGAATAAAATAAAACAACATTTCATCAACATAATTCGAGATACGTTAGAGTTTCATCATTAATTACGTCAGAGTAATGTACATATCTAGATACATGAATATCGGTTTCCTCCATATGAATACCGATTCATAAAACTCGCAATGCTTTTGGAAAGTGAAGCTACCATAAGGTCTCTCGGCACACACATAATGCAATCGCAAACATGGGAAAGGTTTCTCCTTTTGATAGCCAAATATGCTTGATATGAAAATTCTCTTTTATTATTATTAACGCGTAGTGTGGAAATCATTTTCACAAATAAATGTATCAATCCTAGATGACATGAATGTCCCATTCCACTATGTCGCCATATAGATTTACATCTAAAACCGCAGAATCTCATAGTGGAGAATGGATTTCCATTAGAAGACTGGGCTAAGGAACTTTCCTTTCGAATTCAAACGTCTCTAAAGGGATGCCATGATAACAACACAATGTCCTCTTCCTACACAAGGCCGGTCCATCCTTTCATAGATTAATTCGAGTACTCTTAAGTATGTTATCTCCCGTTCGTTACCAACCTATAACCAGGACCCCACGATATCAACAACCTCAAAAAGTAGAAGTCACTAAATAAGTAATACCTGGGCTCCATGCCATGGTACACTTTTTATTTAGAAGGAGATGGCATGCCCATAACCTCCCTGCATCTTTCCTATTTTGGTCACTTACCGGGGTGTAAGGCTTGTATAAGTCTCGTTATACAAAGCTACGCTACACTAAGCCATGCTTTGATCATCATAGAACATCACTTGGCATGCCACACTGTCATCCCATAACTTATAATTGATAATCGCTAACCATATCACCTTTGAGCTCGTACATCTCAAAGAAGGGTGTTAATCAAAGAGAATAAATTCTTCGCCACCCATAGAAATATGCTTAGCAAAAATTAGTCACATACTACAAGATACAATGTCCGACACACATCCTTACAAATTCGTTCTGGGTCTGAATGAAACTGAAGGCACCATATTCCTTGTCCACTAAAGTAGAGAGACCCTTGCAAATCCAGAATTCCTTCGGATACGTCCGGGCCACTAGCACTTAACTGACATAAAATCCATCTTCAAATGGCAACTAAGTATTTGAGACATTCAGCAAGCAGTCCTTTATATGTTAAGGTTCCCAGTCTTTAGCACCATCATTAAATATCTTCCATCACATCTTATTCTTATTTGGAATGGCCTTCGGACCTAAGTCCGATCCTGGTCTTTCCAAATACAATCGTTCTTTTAAAACTTGTAGTTTTATAAGTCTTCATTCAAATCTCATTTCAAACTTCATTAAAATATACTAATTTTTAAATTAAATCATTTCTTAAAGTTTGAAACATAAGTGTGAAGTTTAAATCCTTTTAAAACTCCATTCTTGGCAATAGCATTTGAACTGTTACCAAAGACCTCTCAAAAATAGTCAATTTCACATTTTCATTAAATCAACTTCAAATCTTCAAATATTTGATTGAAATGACTTTTAAACTATTTATAATGATTTATAAGAATTTTTACCTATTTTTATTTATTTAAAAATAGGCCATTTCAGTCTGATTCCATTTTGGGTCATTTAGCTGCATTGACGCTGTTTTTATTCAAATTTGATTTGGACTTATCTCAAAAATTAGCCATTGGATTTAAAGTATTTTCTACTCATTTGAAAGCGTTTTTCATTGTAAACCCAATGGTTCCTGTTTTGGGAAAATCCAACAGTTGGATCTCCCGATATGTCGGTTTGAGGTAAATAGACGAAATTCGCGAACTACCGCTGTGTGACTAGTTCTATTCAGGCCATACTTCAATTACTATAAATATTTACGTTGAATTTCTTTGAAAACAACTTATTAATTTTATAAAATATATGTCACAATTTTTGGAAACTATATTTCAAATGTTTAACTTCAAATTCAAACATTAACACTAAATGGATATTATAATATTATTTTATTATTAAAATAATATTAATTTCAAACTTCGTTATTTTAAACCCAGGTTTCCCTGTCGTTCATTATAAAAATAAACAAGATAGTTTGAAAATGAATTCTTGTTAAAACATTTCGTAGATACCCAAACCAAACTTCATTTTTTCTCAATAATTATTCATTTCGTTTTATTTTAAATTTAAAACTTTGACAGGCCATAACTTGCTTTTAATTTCTCCAAAACCATTTCTATCTTTTACAAAAGTTACTCGAAATGGTTTCAATTTTATGTCTAAGAAGGAAAATCAAATTTGGACTTTTATTTTTTGCTTATTATTTAACTGAACAAAATATTTATTTAAATCATTCAAACTTATTCGATATCCAATAATGCAACTTTTTGGGTATAACTCATCATGGTAATCTATACCACATCACTCACAACAATTATAACATCCATTCACACACATTGTGGCATAGTTCATACCATATAAGCCTTAAACAATTAACGCTTATATGGTTTTGTCAATCAATAGATTAACCGCAATACACAATCATCAATCAATATGAGCATTCATCACAATCACATCATTATCACTTAAAATCATATCTAGACTTCACTAAACATTATTAGACCATAATGTGATTCAATGTTAAATATCATAACATACTTAACCATTTAAATTTATAGTTCTACACATAACTATATTTAAAATTCAGGTTTCTCATTAGGGGATCCACTTCTTCGTATCTTTCATAAGTAGGACTAATCTAGCTCCACTTTGCTGGCAACCAACACTATTCCAACCCATTATTACAAATAACACAAGATATATATGTTAGGGTTCAGAGGTGGAAAGCTGGAGTTTATAAGTGTTTTAAGGAGTAAAGGCAGGATCTTTGGCAAGGGGAAGCTAGGCCAGGGGGTGGGGTCTAGACGGGCTAAAGGGGCGTTGGTGGGGTCCATCAAGGTTAGAAGATAGCTAGTTTGAGGTAGAGAAGGCTAAAGAAGGGGCCTTTAGTGTGTTTAAGTGTTGTTTAAGGGGTTTTAGAGGTAGTGGGAACCACGGGGAGGAGGGGAAAAGGGGGGTGCTGACATGGGCAGCAAGGGGGTGGATTGAGGCACCAGTGCAACATATGAGGTCCACGAGGAGGCTTGGTTTGGCTTAGAGGAGGCTAAAGGAGAGAGTTTTTAGGGTTTGAAAAGGGTTTTATGGGTACTTCGAGTGATTTGGAAGTGGTGGGGTCCGCACGGAGGAGTAGAAAGTTATGCCGATGTCTGGCAAAGAGGTAGGGGTGGAACCTACTGGTGGTGGAGGTGGGGCTGGCGGTTAGGCTTGGAGAAGGAAGAAGAAAGAAAATGAAGAGAAAAATGAGAAAGAAGAGAATAAATGTAAAGTGAAAACCTTCCTAGGAATTATGTATATATATAAACATGTAAATGGTTTGAATTGGTGAGGTGTTGGCATGGAATGGAATAGGAGAAAGCACAGTTAGGGCCAGGGGCCTTAGATGCATGACAATACATAGAAGAAATAACTCCAAATAACTAGTTAAGTGTGAACACTTAACTTATGTTAAATCTACCTATGCATTTTCTACTCGCATGACCACATACTAATTCCGATTGCTACGAAATTTGAAACACTACTATATTTCATGACTACGATGAATCTGGTCTCGTCGAATTGAGAGATTGTTTGCAAAAATGGTCTTATTTTAGCTTTTATTGAATTTCAACAGATTTTTCGACACACGTTTATATTTGTACGCTCACATATGAACTCCGATTGATTTGAAATTTGAAATCTTACCATATTTTAATGTTCTGGATCCGATGAAAGTGGTTTCGTCGAATTCCAAGATCGTTTGCAAATCCCTATTTTAAGGCTATTAAAATAATATTAAATTATCGAATTTTAAATTGACTAAATTTCCAGGTCGTTACATGTTACAAACACTACTGATGCTGTTGGATGTTTTCACAACACCATCTCTTCTAAGAGAGAATTTGCAATGAGAAAAGAAATCCACCACAGAACTCCTTCTCGTGGAAATCTACATATAATATTGTCTAAAGACAAAATTAGATAGGTAAAATTACAGAAAGTAACTCCATGAGACAACACAAAAGAACAGCAAGATGAATCAAATATGATGCACCACCAAATGGTGGTTATGCCATCGATCAAGCAAAAGATTAATTTCCTCATTATACAAAAATTCTAGTCATAGCTTCTCATCTATGGAATATTGTGCTGAATTGGTCACGCACCTACGTGGCAGTTTGAACATAGATTCCCAAACTCAGAAACCGACATTAAGAAAAAGAGATTAGCTGCAAAACCTCCTAGGTCAGTCAGCAAAAGGACCATTCAAGTCCGCATAAAACACGAATGCCTCTAAAATCTCATCGAGATTCTCTTTAGAAAAACCATCCAAGATAGCTTAATCTTTAGTTCCGAAACAATGATCGCCTTCATCAAAATATATTCCAACAAGATACAACAAAGGAAGATGAAGCACAAACAACAATCCTATACAAAGATCTCGAAGCAAAGGACTGGTGCAAATCCAATTGCCATGACAAATTTTCTTAGCCCAAAGGCGATGAGACATTTTTTCTCATTCCGATCCAACCAAATGATCTTTCTCCCTAAGGATGAGACTTAAATAGTGCGAGTAAGATTGGATAGCATAAATAGGTATTATGGACTAAGAAATGATCGGAGAGAATAAATTGAATTTTGTTCTTGGAGTACTAGTGGGGAAAGATCTAATGCGTAAACTAGCGCGGAAAAGGAGGAGATGAGATGACTACAATGAAAGAGAGTAAGGGTAAGAATATGATTCAGCTAGATGAGGAAGGAATGATGAAAGAAAGAAGTTAAGGGGTGATTTTTATGCAAATTTCATGGTTGAGTCCAAGGTTCAAGTTGTGCCAAATATCATCAACAAGTTGACCACTCTAGGTATAATGCTAAACGATCAAATATCAAATGGACTTTTGGCAAAGGTTGAACCTTGACCTTATTAGGATGGATTATAATATTAATCGTCCTGTGTCATCTTTTAAGATTTGACACGAGCCGGAAAACAATTATCCTCATCAGGGCAGTATCAAAGACCGCGGTCAAACTCCGAACCATCCTTGAAGGTTCACAGTAGTCTCAAATACAATTCTGCACCACACAACGAATGTATTACCAAAATAATTCAACTAGAAATCTATAATTAAATCAAAACGGATTTTTCTCTTACCTATCTGGCAACAAATAAACGATTAGCAAATCAAATACCCCAAAATCAGGATGAAAGATTTTTCCTTAGCCCTTTCAAAGGAAATATTAAAACATTTCGAAATGGATTTATTATAAACTAAAGGTTTCGTATTCTAAATCCAATTTATTATTACTAACTGGAAAACCTTTTCAAGTGCCAAAATGTCAGAATCTAAAAATCTCGAAGATTAATTGTGATAATTTCGATAAATCATCCAATATATATAAAAGAGAGATATTAAAATCACAAGAAACAAGTGTTAGTTATTTTTAAGTTTCGAGGCATATTCCTTATTATTCCCAATTCCTTTCTTTTTATCAACTAGACTATTTATTAAAATTACACAAAGCCAGAACAATTCTGAAACACGAACATATTTTAAAATTTTAAAACCATATTTTTTTAAAACTATTTTGCAAAACCATAATTTTAAAACTTTTTAAATCCATTCTATTTTTTCAAACACTTTAAAAATGGAAATTCCTTTGAATATAAGACTAAGGATTCAGATGAATGTTTTCAACAAAAAATATCCAAAATTTTAACAAAGTATCGAATGGATATATCTCGTAATTATATTTCCAAATGGGTATGACATATTGACATGAACCTCCCGTTTCAGACCAAGAAAAGGTCTTTGACCGGAACCAGCAACGGAACCAAAATTTAGAAATCATTACTATCTCATCTATAGCTAGAATTTTCGTCTAGTCTCCAAACTTAAATCCACGGGATCCACCGTATGTCGTCCTTATGCTCTGCACAACGAAATCGCCAAAGTACCGTGGGGTAAGACAAAATTGGCTAGAAACTCGAACTTAACCTATTTCAAACTCTTAGTTGCTTAATACCTATTTTGAATAAATAGGCCCACGACTATTTCATCGTTGAAATAGTTAAAGTCGAGTGAGAAAGGTGAAGAAAAATAAAAATGAAAATCAAATACATTCTCTAACGAGTCCTGATTTAACTAATTCCTCTGATCGTTTAACCTATGCTCTAATACCGAATGTAACACCTCATACTTTTCTGAGCTCAAATTTTGACAAAATTCGAAACTCAAACCCATCCAAGCATGGAGAGTGTAAATATGGTACTTGCAAATAAAGGAGCATGAGCATAATCAGAGTATGATAAAATAACTCATAGCAGAAACAAAGTAGGATACACTAGTATTAACTCATGTAATTACCTTTTTTAAGTCATCATGTCAATACCCATCATGAGACAGAATGAGAACCGAAAACCAAACCTAAGCACTTGTGATAGCCAGACCCTCTCGAGAAAACCTGGGAGATTGTAATGAGGAGGGAGGGTTAGAGCAATAAGTTTTGATGAACAAGAAGAGTATAACACAATTTACAATACATAGATCAATCCCGTTTGGTTCGACCAAAGACATATGCCTATCAAGGCTAGTAATTCTAACCTAACCTTGTAAACATTAATGCACAACACTAACTACCCTATCCAAGGAAGCATTCCTAACAGTAACGGTACTGAGATAGAACATTTACGCATATGTTTATAAAGCCTTTAAACCATCATTTAACCAATTGCCAAAGCTAAGAGGTGGACTCTCAACTACTCGCCAATCATATGGAGGTTAGTTTGTTATGCATATATATAGCCACTTAAGACCTCACTATCAAATGATAGCTAAGTGTGGATCCTCTTGATCACTTAAGACCCCAGGCTGACTTATTGGTCACTTAATGCTCTTTCCGATGGTTTACTCAATACTAATATAAATTAAAGGACACTGGCTATTGGTCCTACTAATTAAGGTTTATGTCATACACGCATATAAATCCATGCCCCGCATACGACGAGAGATAGTAAGCGCCCACTTAAGACCACTCGGTTAGGTGGACGTAGCACGCCATTTAAGACCACCCGGTGGTGGACCACCTCGTTACTATCTAGCTAGCCTTATTGGATAATCTTCTAGTCGCTTAATACTTCCTGTAGGATAGGTAGCCCTATGGCAATACCATACCAGACATTTTAAGACCTATACCCAGGTGGACCCCTCGACCCAAACCACTTAAGACCTAAGGAAGTCGACTTTTCGTGAAGATTATCAAACTCGTACCCAATTAGCCTTTAATGCTTTCATTTATGGGAGGTGGGCCATGTTATCTCTTATACCTTTTTATAGGTGAATCTAACCACTTAAGACTTTAATCCCCAAAGCAAGCAACATTATTGAGTTTTCTCGTTTAATTTCTCCTTACGGAAATACTCCATGTACGCAAATTAACTATCATCACGGGTTCCTATAGTTAATGATGTCTCACATAAGTTGGACATATATTCGATTGTTGAAAAGTGCAGACTTCTGTCGAATAAGGTAACTGACATCGCATCATTAACGTATTAAGTCCAGTTCTAACTTTTAATTATTAATTCTAGATTAGCTAGTATAGAATAAGGAAAATTATATCCTTTCTTCCCTAGGACATTTATTTAATTGTTTCCTTACTGGACTTAGTATTTAAAACGACAACCAATACTCATTAATCCCCTTTTTAATTTAATTTATTTCGATTTAATAGAGTTCTTGTCATTTATGACCGTAACAGCCATATTTTCCAGGCATTAATTAAACCTTTAAATAACATTTATTTCCATTGTTTATAATTAATGCCATTTATGAACCTAACGGTCATAATTCTCCTAAGACATTAATTAACATTGAATTGTCCTTCTGATATCAATCCCTTTTTATTTCTAATCTAATTACTGTAACTCCTTAACCATTTCTAATTTACTTTGATTTGATTTATTTTGTATGTATGTATATATATAATATTATAAGAAGTATTTACTTACTTGATCGGAGTTACAATTTTTATTCCTAGTCATTATTGTGAAACGTAACCGTTAGGCCTAACTACCTAATTAAATTTGTTTTCCCCAATCAACGATGGTTGCAATTGTTATTATTTCTTTATGACCTTATTTATATCGAATCCATTACAATAATTGTTATGACGGTCATAATATATATGTATATATACACACACGCATACATATATATATACCATTGAATATGGATTACATTTCCATGTATAATTCCATAAAATGGAAACCATTCAAATACACAAACATTATTTATAATATATATTTCGTTGTTTACGTAAATTTAG
Source organism: Allium sativum (assembly GCA_030737875.1). Classification (NCBI taxonomy): domain Eukaryota; kingdom Viridiplantae; phylum Streptophyta; class Magnoliopsida; order Asparagales; family Amaryllidaceae; genus Allium; species Allium sativum. The sequence continues at coordinate 322,887,753 of CM060920.1, read as the reverse complement.
ACGGATAATGTGCATATGTATTTATTTATTTTTTCGCGTTCGGTTAACATAGTTATTGTTCTTTTATTATGATTAAGATTATTATTAAATTCAATGTTTTGGTTCAAGCTAATAACCAAACATTACTTTTTGCGTTCAATTTTGTAATAAATCTTACAAAAAGGCTTTCAGCTGTAATTATTGTAAATTATGCATGAATATGTAAAAGAGGAATAAACATATTTCAAATCACAAGAAATATATAATATATATGCTTTTGGAATGGTTGATGTAAACTACGCACAAATATATATATATATATATATCAGTATTTGTACATGAATTTACACAACCTTTTCCTTTTTGTTTTGAACATATTTCTATTTGATTTCAAATAATGTCATTTTGTTGAAAAAGAGCAAAAAGACATATTTACAATGACTAAGTTAAAACCCAAACAAAACTAAACAAATAGGCTTATATCTTTTTAACTAAATTTACATAAATTACAATTCAACATCAAAACAACAGATCTAGAATAAAACTACATATGAACAGTGATTTATGGGATGGATTTCCAAATCTACGGTGTTTGCAATAACCGCAATATTTTAAACACAATTATAGGCAATAATATGAACAGTCAAATAAGCCTACGAAATAACAGTATTATTTAAATGAAAATTTTATTCTTTCACATTTACCAATATTCATAAACAGATCTGATAGACATTATTTCAGATTTAACAAAATATGAACAGATCTGATAGATATTTAGGCATACATTTCAAATCTTATACAAGCGAAGTAATCAAATTATTGTATACTTTATACATAAATTTCCCACTCACCTGAAAGAATCCAAATCTGAATCTTTTAGGCCTACAGTTCCTAAATTCTTACATATCTACTGTTATTTTGAAAAGGGGAAACTTTCAAATTTGTAGATTTGCAAGAAAATAAGGAAAAAAAGGGAGAAATCTATTGAAGAAGAATCTAAGAGCCAATTCATATATTCTTTTCCACTTGAATCTGATTATCTCTTTCAAGTTGTATTGTTTATGTTTGATTTTTATTATATACGAACCTATTTTTATTTTAGAATTTGTTCGAAGAGAAAGGAAAATGGCAGAGCTTCATTGCTGCTCTCAGAAATGTGTGGAAAAGAATGGGGGCCTAACCCTTTATTTGTAGGTGTTAGAAAGACCCCAGACTATCAGATTTAATTTAATTAACATCCGTCCGTCTATATAAAAATTTATATATTAAAAACCTGTATAACCCAAGCCACCACTGGGATGAAATTGCCCGAAGCGGTCGACCGCTTTATCAAGCGTGTTTACTGCCCATGAGCGAAATCGCCCAGTGAAGGCAGGTTATAAATGGTATTAAATATTTATATATTCTACTTTATTATTTCCATTCGTTTTTTTGTATTTCGTTTGTAAATTTTCCGTACGGACTCCATTCGCGAAACTCCAAACAGGAAAGTTGACCAGAAACCCATGCCAAACGCAATGACGTAAGTTTCATCATCAAATTCCATTATTTGTATAAATTTCTATTTTTGAGAAATCTAATTAAATAACTAATTTATTTATTGTCAAAATTCCGGGTTGTTACAGTTGACTTTGACGCTGATCCTTTGGCTTCTAACAAGGCAGAATAGGTCTAAGCCCAAACTGCTTTCAACTCTGAACTGAGTATTCAGAACGCTTTCCTTCGCTAGAAAGAAAGAATCAAGTGGGTGGTAGATGGAGACTCCAACTCCAAATTTTTCGACTTCACTATTTGTAAGAAGAATAATATTCTTTTCATCCGTCAGATTTTCCGTCCCAATATTTCTTTGGCTTCGACTCCGTCTGAGGTTGAATAGACGTTCGTTTCCCATTTTAGGTCCTTTATAAAGACTCCTCCGTTGGTCTTCTCCAATCATGGACTTTTATCTATCATCCCTTTCCTTTTTCTTCAATCGAAGGCTTCAGATCTTTGCAGTTCACCCTCAGTGGAGGAAATTCAGTCTTGTGTTTTTCGCTCAGCAAGGACAATGCTAATGGATCAAGTGACGTCAGTGGGGTTTTCTACCTCTACGCTTGGTCGGTCATTAGCCATAATTTAACCTTAGCGATTTAGTCTTTCTTTTCTGGTGGCTCTTTGTCTTTGGGTTGGATTTCCACCATTCTGGTGCTAATATCCAAGTGCGAGAATCCTCGTTCTTGCTCCGATTTTCAGCCAATTAGTCTCTGTAATTTCTCGAACAAGGTTTTGCCAAATATTTTGGCTACCTGTCTCACGCCCATCCTCGATCGTGTTATTTCTTCGTTGTAGGTTGGGTTTGTTAAGGGCCGGCCGATTATGGGCAGTGTCAATCTTGTTCAAGAACTCATTTTCCAATTGGATTAGAGATATGTGGATTAAATGTGGTGATTAAGCTTGATATGGCTAAAGCTTATGATTGCATATCTTGGTTTTTTATCATTTGTGTTCTCCGTGCATTCGAGTTCCCAGAAGCTCTCATTGATCTTATCTGGCGCCTTATCTCGAACTGCTGGTTCTTTGTTCTTGTGAACAACTAAGCCAAAGATTTATTTCACTTTGGGAGGGGACTCCATCAAGGAGATCCCCTTTTTCCTTCGCTATGTCCTTGCGGCATAGGCCCTCATTCGAGGGGTGCACTCCCTCACCATAGCTAGCCATGTCCACTGCTTTGGTGTCCCTAACGGTGCCTCATGATTTCCTCTCTGTCGTTTGCTGACAATATTATTATTTTCTTTAACGGGAATAGGAATTTTGTTTGTAGCCTTCTCTCTTTTCTTTATCTATACGAATGGTGTTCGGGACAGTTAATCAACAACTCGAAGAGCTACTTTATTCCTTCTAAATCCATAACCCTTCAAAGAAGGACTTGGCTTGAGACCTTCTTAGGCTTTAGGGTTTCCATACTTCCTCTGCCATTTCTCGGTATTGTTCTCTATCGTGGTCGTAAGCTTAATGCGATATTTGACCTGTTACAGACCAAGCATGGAGGAAGATCATTTGTTGAACTCTCCTCTCCCAAGCTGGTAGGATTGTCCTCATCAAGTCGGTGCTCGACTTTATCAGGTCTCATATTTGTACTAGATGACTCCTAATGCTTCTTTTTTCCGTTTTTACCACTCTTTGGCTTCATCCTTCTTTTGGGAGAAAAGGGATAACGTCAAGAGGCTTATGTAGTTAATCCCCCCTTATAACCCCGCTATATCCCGTAGCGGATTACCACTGCTACGCTTTTCCAAAATAACCTCTGATATAGCCTCTCCACTTAAAACCCCGCTATATTCCGTTATTCCCGATATATCCAATTATTTTTGCTATATTAAAGAATTTTCGCTATATCTTTGATGAAAGAAACGAATTGTGAAATGACATCTATGCATTATAAAAATTATAAATTTAGGGTTTTTAATTTAATTTTTTAATGTATACTTTTAGAAAAAAAGTACTCTATGATCTATAAAATTTAATTAAGTTAAATTGCAATATGCATTTATTTACAAATATCTTTACATGTTTTGTTTTAAACTAAGAATGTACTGATCATAGTAAAACAAAGTGTTAGTTTTTCATTTAGTTACCATTTTTACGTTTGTAAAAACATTGCTAGCGAGGTATATGTGCTACTTTAGAGTCATCCGCTATATCTTGCAATATCCTCGCTTTACCCCATTATGACTTTTTGGACCTCCACCGCATTGGATGTGCTAAGCGCTTTAACTACACAAGAGGCATCACTGGGTTTCGTGGGATACCATATGTAGGCCCAGACGCAATGGGGACCTTAGGATGCGGAATCCTTGTGTCGTTTGCATGACGTATGCCTGCAAGCTCTAGGCTAGATTCCATTTGGATGATTCCCTGTGGGCCTCTTTCCTTCTTGCTAAGTATCGTCATCTGTTGCTTTTGTCTATTTCGGATCTTTGTCTTATGGCAACGAGATGTGGAAATGAACGCAACCGGTTAAGGTTTTTTCCGACTCTCATGGATGGGGTTTTAACTGGAATAGGAAGCCTTTTTCTCTTAGAGCTGCTTGGAACTCCACTTGGGTTCCAATCCCTAGAATTTTGACTTTCTTTTTCATTTGGGACATATGCATCTGTACCAATGTCTCCATCCATATGTGTAAGATCCTTCATAAAGGACTTCAACTGGATGTGAACCTTATGATTGTTTCTCATTGTAGGTGCTGCTGATTTGGCTCGGTCGAGTTGATCGCTCACCTTTACATGGAGGGCGATATCATGTTTGTGGTTTGGTCTTTTTTGGGGACAAGGCTTGACTTAAAGGAGTCCGACTATTTCTTTCTTGTCTTATTTCGGCCTGATGGCCAAGGGGGCTTGGAAAGGATCTCAGGTTAATCCTTTTCAGACTTATTCCTTGTCTCATTTGCTGGCACCTTTGATAATCCAGGAATAAGGCTATTTATGGCGAATCACTGATGATGTCATCTGCCATCATTCAAAGAGTTTCGAATAATATCTTTTTTACTTTCCAAGGAAGACCCTTCATAGGAAACCTTGGTGTATCTTCAGTTTCTTTGGCCTTTGTGCTATTTGTTACCTTTAGTTCGCGTCCACGTGCGGGGGTGGGGTGAGATTTTTTCCTTTTATTGCAGGTAACTCTAGAGGGGTTCTTATTGGTGGTAGGTGTGATTAAGGATCCAAAGTGGCGTGGAGGGTATTCATGTATCCAACTCTGGATCAGGATTTATGGATGAGGTGTTGAGCTAGAGTCTGGAGCATTAGTTGGTTCTTCATTTCATTGAGCAACGGTTTCTGGTGGCTAAATCCCTATGCTTTTGTCCTCTGGGTTGAATCGACTTTTTATCATGTATTTGCTAGTTTGTGGTTGAAGCCTTTTGTCTCTATCTGTTGCTTGTATTATGCTGCACTGTTGTTTTTGCTATTTCTTGTAGTTAGCATCCATTCACTAGAGCGCGTTGCTTTGGTGTGCTGTTTTTGTAAGGCATGGGAGAAATACCGTTTTTCTCTTCTTTTGGGTTTATATATGTTTTTTATTCAACAAAAAAAGAATATTCATGTGCTACCTCATATGTCTCATCATTTGCATTATCCAACATTATTACTCTTTAGTACTCTTGGATAATATGAGTGTAGAGGTGATGGTGCTATAGTTAAATTAGTTCACGACTAGTAAATCCAAATAAAAAACAATTTTATTTATTTATTACAAACTCATTTTTTGAGACGACCCCAAACCCCGTACTGACGGTGGCAAGGGTAATCCGTGTAATATAACACATAAAACAGATAATAGCAGAACAGAAATAAATAAATACACCAGATAATGAACAATAGAATATACTGGATAAGAGTAATCATCAGAGTTACACAGAATACAGGATCATACTTAGTACAAATACAGTTCAACTATACATATATGTCTACAGCGGAAAACAAACATAATGTACAATAGGAGCTGAACAGCATAAAAAGAGGTAAATGATAGAATCCATCTTCAGCTCCAGCTATCCAGAAAGAACCAGCTAAACCTGAATACAAGGCTGCCCGTGTAGAAAAAGGGGAACCCGAGTTTGAAAGTGAAACAAACTACGAGTCAGTCATGGGACTGGTATGAGAAATCTACTCAACACATTTATAATATGGCTAATCACAGGACCATGCCACTTCCGTGGAACGGGTTTACTCCATTGGATTGCCAGTGCTTTAAAAACAAATCTTTCTTTTAAACATCGCAATGCTTTTTATAAAAATGAAGCCATTATAAAACTCAGTTCCCATCACACAATGCAACGCAAACCGGAGGATAGAGTTTTTACCTTATAACGGCCAAAATATGCTTGATACGAATAAAACAAAGGCATTTGATATTATTGCTAGTGTTTATATGTTTCAAAAAAAACAATTTCAAATCATAACTATCAATCATAGACGACATGAGCGTCCCATGCCACTATGTCGCCAAATATGGATATACAATCAAAATCGCACAGTCACGTATTTGGAAATTGGATTTCTGTCATGAACCAAGGCAAAAGATAGTCCTTACCGAATTCGAGACTGCCTAGACCGAGTCTCAGGATCAGAGCTCGAGTGACCCTTGGATCGTCATGGCCAGTCCACACAGAGTGGATTAAAATGCCTGAACACTACGTTTCCCCGCCCTTTGGGGCGTAAGCGAGCCAACAAATGACTCCATCGGACCCGGATCGTCCGATCTAACCGAGGCGCCTCGCAACAGCAACAACCACATAAGTCAAACTCGTCAGGGCGTGTAAAACCACTGACGCCACTTCTAGCTAGGAGGAAACGCAGGCCCTCCCTGAGGTCCTTTCTCCCGTTTCTGGTTCATACCGGGGTGTGAGGCTCGCGATTTCACGTTACACACAAAGCTACGCCACACCGGCGGTGCTTTGATCATCACCACAAGACTTTGCTTTTCAATAGAAGCCCTGTTCATTTGCCACTTAGGCATGCCACACTAGCAATTCATGCCATGCGACTGAAGTCCATCGATATACAACCTCTTAGCTCGTGCGTTTCAGAGAAGGGCGTTAAGCAAAAGAATAAATTCTCCGCCGCCAAACAGATGTATATTTAATAGAGATCAATCAACACAGAATAAAATCCAATGTCAGACACACAGTCCATTTAAAAGTCCGTTCTGGGTCTGAACGAAACCGGAGGCACTATATACCTCGCAAACCCATCGATCACCACATACGTCTAGACGATCACCACTCATTATCCATATTTCGGGATGCCTCCCAATCAGGACCTCGGTTACCATCCAAACGAGGTGAAGATCTCCGGTCTTCGACCACCGTTTTTATCTTCGATTTCTTATCGTCGATTCAGTTATTCAGAATGGGATAAACCCGGTCTTTCTGAGCAACTCGCGTATATAATAAACAAGTGCAACACTAACATATACACGCATCATTTCAATTCATTAATCACTAACCGTCAATCAGTAAGAGAACGATTTCCCAAATATTAACCCCAAAGGTCGAAACCAACATCAGATCAACACCCAGGAAACCATTCGACTTAGCCAACCTTCAGTTAATTTCTTAATCACATCCATATCGTTTATAATATTTTCTAATGATTTATTGCCATTTTTATTTATTTTAAAATAGCCATTTTATTCAAAACGATGCTTCGGGCCATAACGCGACTGTGGCACTGTTTTTCTTCAGATTTGATTTACACATATCTAAAAATCTAACCATTGGATCTTCACAAAATTTACATCATTAGAAATATCTTTTCAAAACGAATCCACCGGTTCCAGTTTCGGGAAAATCCGACGGTCGGATCTCCCGGTATAATCGTTTGAAGTTTCGATTTCAAAATACGAACTACAGCATCGTTATTCGATTAAATATAATTATATATATATATATATATATAATCGATTCTGGCGCTGTTTTTCTTCAAATTTGAATTAAACATTCCAGATAATCCAACCATTGGATTTTTACAAAGTTGGTGCCGTTGGAAAGATATTTCCAAAGCGAACCTAACAGTTGCGATTTCAGAAAAATCCGATGGTCGGATCTCCCGCAATAACCGTTTGAAATCACGGTTTCAAAATACGAACTGCAGCGTCGTTATTCGATATATTTTAATTCTATTTATATATATATATCGATTCTTCGATTTCAAAGCTATATTTTTTTTCATACGTTTGATAAAAATGATATTTTTATCTAACTGTCTTCTATTTCATCACTTCACTATATTTAACAATTCGTGTATATAATAAAAAGGTGATTTTTATTGTAAAACAATTCATTTCAAAACACTATTATTTTATATAGTTTATATAGGTAATAAAAATAGGATTTTTATTATAAAACAATTTCTTTCAAAACAAGGTTATTTTATATAGTTCATATAGATGATAAAAATGTGATTTTTATTATAAAACAATTTATTTCAAAATATGAATACCATTCAACACATGAATTTCAATTCAACGAATGAATATCGATTCAACACATGAAGGTTTTCTATAGTTTATATATATAGATAAAAATGTGATTTTTATATTTAAAACACGAATACCATTCAACACATGAATTTCTAATCAACGAATGAATATCGATTCAACACATGAAGGTTTTCTATTCAACGAATAAATATAGTTTCAGCAAATGAAAATAATTCAAACACATGAATATTATTCAAAATTCCGGCAGCATAACGGCAGGGTAGTTAAAACCGGGACCGTCCCTAGTACGGCTCCTCGCTCTACCTTAAAACCTCGCGGTTTTTGACAATGGGGATCATGCATCTAGTTCGCACGCAGGCGGCATGTAAATATTTATTTCATTTTCAAAAACTAATCCTATGTGGTTTCAACCAAATATTTCTCAACCACAAATGTGTATTTTTCAACCACAATCAATCAATATCAACCACAAACAATCCCAATCAACCATTCACTATCAATCAATTTTCACACCAATCACAACCAATAAATATCGTCCATGGTTTGTGGACGAGTGGCGTATATATATATATATATATATATATATATTTATATTTATATATTGCAATTCATTTCTATTTCAACACATATATAATTTTTACAACGCATATATAACTTATACATCGAACGTACAACTTATACAACGCTTATACAAGGGGTGTACAACGCTTATATAACTCATACATTGACTATATAATTTATACATCGTCGTTTTCCATATCGTTTATAAATTAGAAATCTCACATTGGGTTCCACTCCACCAAAAATAGCAGAAGGCTCAGAAAAATATGCAGTCTCTTCTAGAATGTAGAAGACGTCCACACGAGTCCACTGTCTCTTGTTTCACTGAATTTCGTCAAGAAACGAAAAAGATTTGATTTTTACAGTGAAATCAAAAACCGTAGCGCTTAGAACTGCTATAATATAGTTTATATTAAAATAGCCGCATACCTCTCTGATTTGTTCAAAACTAGGGTTGGGAATTTCGCGAAAGCCGTGAAGCTAGAGGACGATCGGCCTTCGCAGCGTCGAAGGGCTAGGAGAGAGCTTCGCGCGCGTGGGGCAGTGGGCCAGCCCGGTGGTCCCTGGCGTTCGTGGTGGCGGCCTGAAACGCTCGACTTTGATTGTCGGGAGAGAGAAAATGGGATTTTTTTTTAAAAAAAAATGTATGATTGGTCGGGGGAGTTTTAAAGGGGTTTTCTGACACGACCACCAATCTAAACCCAACGACTGTCGTCCCTAGCATTTTACCCCCATTCTGAACACAATGGGATATGTTTCGTAGGCTCATTCGACTATTTCAGTCAGTTTTCCTTCAAATTAAAATATATAACATTCAATATTTGATTTGAACGTACGTTTCAATTTTCCAGGGCCACAAACTGATTCGAAAAATTCCAGAAAAATAAATCTGGCTAGGTTTCGACAATACGGTCCCAACAAAACTAGTTTCGTCGAATTCTGAGTCTGTTTGCAAAAAGGACCATTTCTGGTCGATCCAATTTAACTATAATTGACCAAAACACATTTTCCTTTGCCACGCTCACATACTAGCTTCAAAAATTATGAAATTTGAAACCTAGCAATAACTTCACATCCCGGATCCAACAAAAGTGGTTTCGTCGAATTCCGAGGTCGTATGCAAAATGGCCAATTTCACGGGCTATATAAATTCCATAGCGACCTTTCCGAAAATTCATTTGGCCCTAACTTTTGCTTTCCGCTATGAAAATTCGATTTTTCAGATTCGTTAGAAAGGTATTCACTAACAAATTTATATATTTTTGGTTTTGCTCAAATCCGTTTTGTTTTGCACCCGGTACGGTCCGACAAAGTTTGAATTCAATTTTTGAAACGGCAGCGCCTTCTCAGGCCTTGTTTATAATTATAATTAATTATATTCGTTTTCAATTGTCGATTCAAACTCACTTTTCATCGCTATTATTTAAAATATTTATTTTAAATATTTAAAATCCATTATTTTAGCCAATTTGAAATTTTCAAATTGGTTCAGATTTTCCGGGTCGTTACAATCTCCTACAATTAAAACTTTTCGTCCCCGAAAAGGAACAAAGTCGAAAGTGGTTTGATTAATCAACTCTACGTCCAATCTGGCTTCAATTCTCCAACTTTTCAGTTTCTGAGAATTTTCAAATTCTTCAAAAATTTGGCTAACACCCGGAATTTTTGAAAAATTTCGCCATAACCTCCTTTGTACAGAGAGAGGTTTGGAAATTTATTGGGCCGTATTAGGTTCCCAATAAATCCTAATAAGCATACACATATTTATAGTGATATATTCTGGTGTTTACAGGGGAGTGTGTATTGATAATAACTCCAGAGAATAAATTCTCGTCACCCTGTCAAAGCCTGAGGGAGTGTATTTTAAATGCTCCAGAGGATAAATCCTCGTCACCTCGTCCCGTGTGGGAAATAAATAGTCCATGTTCCGTATCTAATAACTAAAGAGACGTGATTATTGTCAACTCCAGACCCGTGTGGGGTTTTTATTAATCTGGCAATTTTATCGTTACAATTTAAATAGTCCATATCAGTCATCAGTTCAACCTGTAAAATATAGTCATCGCCATACAAGCCTCTCGCTCGTATGGTAAATCTTCCACCTCGTCACACAAGCTCCAAATGCTTATGTGGTATATGATGAAGTATGCTTATCTTCAGAAGTATGCCATGTAATGTAGTTCAAAATTAATTGTTACTATCCTATGGCGACATTTATTTTTACACACAGAATAACCAGCACTCCGCATCCAATGGCATTCACAGGAGTTGATATAATAATATTTCGCATCCAACTCATTAAGGTTTACCTATTTGTAGGGCACGCAAATAAAATCTTTACTCAACAGCTAATCCATTTACCTGTACAAACATATATAATGCACAAGTATATATTTCTATCTATTTTCTAATCAGTTCAATGTGTGATATAATCGGATAAATTCTACCATTATTCTATTGTTGATTAAATTAACTATTGTTTCAATAATTCAATTAATCAAATTTACTATCACACAACACAAGCAACAATCAAATTGTTCTTAACTTTTCAAAATCATACAAATCAATTTATATATTCTTTTAGAATCATTCAGACTATAGAATTAAAAGTGCACATCCATGGAAAGAAAATAACAATAGAATAGAGCACTAATTGGTAATGCAAAGTATGGTAAATGTACCTTGCACGGAGTCAATCAGAGATATCCACTCGGCATCTAGGATAGGCTTTCTGAATGCTCTCCTCAGTTTCCCAAGTACAATCTCGCAGATCTCCACTCCATTGCACTTTGACTAAGTGAACCTTCTTGTTCCTAAGTTCCTTGGTTTTTTTGCCTATGATCTTGAGCTGCTCCCTTCTCACAGCTAGTTCTGGAGTAATTTCAATATCCTGTTGAGCTGCTTCTTCCACGATCAAGTCTGGATCATGAACGTGCTTTCGAAGTTGAGATACGTGAAATACATCATGCACTCCAGGCAACCAATCAAGCAATTTGACCCTATAAGCGAGAGTTTCGATCCGTTCCAGAATAGGAAACGGACCAATGAATTTGGGCGCCAACTTTCCAGTCTTACCGAATCGGATAACTCCTCTCATTGGCGATACTTTCAAATATACGTAGTCGCCAACAACAAAGGATATATCTCTTCTTCTCCTATCAGCATAGCTCTTTTGTCGGCTCTGAGCGGCGAGTAATCGCTTCTTAATAAAATCGACTTTGTCGGCAGCTTCTCGGATCATATCAGGCCCCAACACAAGTCTATTACCGGGTTCGACCAAACAAGCAGGAGATCAGCACGGGCTACCATATAATGCTTCGAATGGTGACATTGTCAGGCTCGCCTGGTAGCTGTTATTATATGAGAATTCAGCCAAATGCAGATGTTCTTCCCATGATCCACCGAAATCTAGAACACAAGCCCGCAATAGATCTTCTAGTATACGGTTCACCCTCTCAGTTTGACCATCTGTCTGAGGATGATAAGCGGTGCTCAAATTCAACTTCGTTCCCAGCTCGACTTGAAATGCCTCCCAGAATTTGCTAGTGAATATTGTATCTCTATCACTGACTATACTGAGCGGCATTCCATGTAGTCTAACTATTTCCTTGAAATAAATCTGCGCCAGACTCTGAGCAGTTCTGTTTGATCTGACAGTTATGAAATGGGCGGTCTTCGTGAAGCGATCTACGATCACCCAAATACTGTCATTTCCTTTTCTGGTTCTGGGCAGACCGTCAATGAAGTCCATGGAAATATGTTCCCACTTCCAACCAGGAACGTCTAGCGGTTGTAACAATCTAGCCAGTTTCTGTTGGTCGCTTTTGACTAGCTGGCAAGTAGGGCATCGACTAACATATATCGAGATGTCTCTCTTTAACGACTTCCACCAGAATGTGCGCTTGGTATCGTTATACATTTTACTCACACCCGGATGGATACTGAGCTTAGATTTGTGGCATTCATCAAGCACATCCCTTCTGAGTTCAGCAATTTCTGGGACACAAATTCGTCCTTCTAACCTCAGAATCCCTTCGCTTTCGAGCTGGAAATCCGAAGCATTGCCTTCTTGAATTCGCTGACTCTTTCCTCTGATAAATTGGTCCTCTTTTTGGAGAGCCGATATCTTGTCAATCAAAGAAGTCGCAGTGATAAAAATGGCGATCATTTCATTCTTTCGGCTTAACGCATCGGCCACGACATTGGCTTTCCCTGGAGTGTATAGAATTTCAAAATCGTATGCTGCAAGAAACTCCAGCCAATGTTGCTGCCTCAGATTCAAGTCTTTCTGGGTGAACAGATACTTTAACGACTGGTGATCTGTAAACAGTTCAAATCTCTCACCCAGAAGATAGTGTCTCCAGATTTTCAAAGCGAATACTATAGCCAATAACTCCAGATCATGAGCTACGTAGTTTTTATCGTATGGCTTCAGCTGACGGCTAGCATAAGCAATCACTTGACCCCTTTGCATTAACACTCCTCCAAGGCCTTCTCTAGAAGCATCAGTCCAGACTTTCAAATCCTGATTGCCATCGATGATGGTTAACACTGGAGCAGTCGTTAGTCTTAACTTAAGCTCTTCAAAAGCCTCCTCACTTTCTGGAGTCCATTTGAATTTAGCGTGCTTCTTCGTAAGCTTCGTTAAATGACCAGATATCTTCAAAAAGTTTTTAACGAACTTCCGGCAATAGCTAGCCAATCCGAGAAAACTGCGGACTTCTGTAGGGGTACTGGGTTGTTTCCAATTCTGAATAGCTGTGATTTTACTTGGATCCACAGCAATTCCTTCTTTCGATATAACGTGGCCCAGAAATTTGACTTCTTCTTGCCAGAATATACATTTGGAAAACTTTTCTTTCAACACATTCCTTCTGAGGATTTCCAAAACCTGTTCCAAATGCCTTTCATGTTCGGCCTTTGATTTAGAGAAGATTAGGATATCATCAATGAAAATCAGAACAAATTTATTCAATACTCCTCTGAATACTCTGTTCATTAGATCGACGAAATAGGCTGGAGTGTTACATAAGTCGAACGGCATTACTAACCATTCGTAGAATAGGTCGGGACCTCTGAATGCTGTCAAAGGAAAACACTCCTCGGCGATACGAAGCTGATGGAAACCTGTAGCTAGGTCCATTCGTGAAAATACTTGTGCACCATTTAATCAATCTAACAAATCATCAATTCGCGGCAATGGATATTTATTCTTTATTGTCTGTTTGTTCAGATCACGATAATCCACACATAGACGTAGAGAACCGTCAGATTTTGGGACAAACACCACTGTTGCACCCCAATCAGAGAAACTAGGCCTGATCAGACCCTTCCACACTAGCTGTCGTGTTTGATTGTCAAGTTCTTCTTTCTCTTTCAAGGATATTCTTCGAATAGTGTGAACTACCGGCCTTGCATTGGGAATCAAAGCGATCTTGAAATCAATCTCTCTTTGCGGAGGTAAGCGAACAACTTCTTCAAACACATCCGCCTAATTCTTGACGACAGGAATATCTTTCACTAAGTCGGGAATATTCTCTGTGATTTCAGGGATATGTTCTATTTGGGCGGGAGAAACATCGAGAGCTGCCCAGAAGTCTTTTCTATTAGCATTCTGACCTTCATAGGGAATGGTTATATAATCACCTGATTTAATCTTCGCCTTTACGACTCTGTCGGCGCATTTAACTTCAGCTTCATATTCGGTCAACCAGTCTAACCCCAAGATAAGATCAAACTCTTTAAAATTCATGACGACCGCGATGGTAAGAAACCGATAACGAGAAAAAGAAACCGGCACTCCACAAACCCAACTGAGATCAATGGAACCCCCAACCGGATTCTGGACAGTCATTGGTTCCTTGAGCTTCTTCAAATTCAAATCCAGCTTCTTAGCTGCATTCTTTGCAATGAAGCTTCGTGACGTGCCTATGTCAAACAGTACTTTAACTGGAATGTCTTTGACAGTAAGCGTGCCTTCTAAAACATGAGCCCTTTCTTCATTAGCTGAGGGCTCGAGAGTTTCTGCTACTTCATTCACTTGAACTATTTCAGGTTTTCTGAATAGCGGGCAGGCCTTTGAAAGATGACCGGACTGATGGCACTGACTGCACTTTCTATTCTCTTGAAACTTCTTATCGGGTTTAAGCCCCTTATTTCGTTTCTTCGAGGTTTTACAATTTCTGGTCAAATGCCCTGGTTTCTTGCAGTTGGAGCAGGTGGCCGTCGTGGCTGGTTCCTTTTCAGATCTGGCCCTTTTTCGATTGACTTTGGGCTTCTTACTCACCTCAAATATCGCATTGGCCTTGGGATTATCAGTTTCAGGCTCATCTTCATTACCAGAAATGACCCCTTCTTCGTAAGGTAACATACCTTTCTTGTCGAGATCTTCATACTGATAAGCCATATAAATCATTTCTGAGAAAGGAAGTTTCACATTCCTCATCACACTATTCTGATATTTTCTTTGTAGGCCATGAATAAATCTCAGATTCTTCCTCTTTGGTTCTTGAATCAGATGAGGAGAAAAGTGAGAAAGTTCGTTGAATTTATTATGATATTCTGGGATGGTCATATCACCTTGTATCAGATAAGAAAATTCATCACATAATCGCTCGATTGCTTCGGGAGGAGTAAATCTTTTTAAGAAAATCACTTTGAATCTGTCCCAGGTGATATCACCCTCTAGATTATCTTTAATAACTGAATCCCATCAAAACAAAGCTTCTTCTTTGAGTGCCCAAGACGCCAGTAATCTTTTCTGATCGTCTTTCAGCTTTAAACCCTCAAAGATTTTCTCTGCAGAACGAATCGAAGCTTGTGTCTCCATAATGGACTCTTTGCCTAAGAATGGCGATCCACCCAGATTGTGAAATCTCTTGAATAGAACTTCTATATCTGATTCTGGCTGTGGGAGCACAACTGGCTCATTAGTTGGTCGAGCCATGCGATTATTTCTTCTGTTCCTGTCACTCATTTTCTAGTGCGTCTGCAATTAGCAGACAAAGTGTCAGGTCAACAGAAAAGATATTTCAAAATATAGAGACCAATACTTCAACGTAAATGTGTCTACTGGGGTGTATTTTCATTCTGCTTTACTCATACTAGGATATTACTGATCCTATCTGTATAGAGTTACCCGTCCTAGAACACTACTGGTTCTATTTCTGGCGAGTTCATTCATATGTTATATTCCAGAACTAAGCTTAACCAAAGCTCTGATACCAAATGGGACGACCCCAAACACCTTACTGACGGTGGCAAGGGTAATCCATGTAATATAGCACATAAAACAGATAATATCAGAACAGAAATAAATAAATACACCAGATAATGAACAATAGAATATACTAGATAAGAGTAATCATCAGAGTTACACAGAATACAGGATCATACTTAGTACAAATACAGTTCAACTATACATATATGTCTACATCGGAAAACAAACATAATGTACAATAGGAGTTAAACAGCATAAAAAGAGGTAAATGATAGAATCCATCTTCAGCTCCACCTATCCAGAAAGAACCAGCTAAACCTGAATACAAGGCTGCCCGTGTAGAAAAAGGGGCACCCGAGTTTGAAAGTGAAACAAACTACGAGTCAGTCATGGGACTGGTATGAGAAATCTACTCAACACATTTATAATATGGCAAATCACAGGACCACGCCACTTCCGCGGAACGGATTTACTCTATTGGATTGCCAGTGCTTTAAAAACAAATCTTTCTTTTAAACATCGCAATGCTTTTTTATAAAAATGAAGCCATTATAAGACTCAGTTCCCATCACACAATGCAACGCAAACCGGAGGATAGAGTTTTTACCTTATAACGGCCAAAATATGCTTGATACGAATAAAACAAAGGCATTTGATATTATTGCTAGTGTTTATATGTTTCAAAAAAAAACAATTTCAAATCATAACTAGCAATCATAGATGACATGAGCGTCCCATGCCAATATGTCGCCAAATATGGATATACAATCAAAATCGCACAGTCATGTATTTGGAAATTGGATTTCCGTCATGAACCAAGACAAAAGATAGTCCTTACCGAATTCGAGACTGCCTAGCCCGAGTCTCAGGATCAGAGCTCGAGTGACCCTTGGATCGTCAGGGCCGGTCCACACGGAGTGGATTAAAATGCCTGAACACTACGTTTCCCCGCCCTTTGGGGCGTAAGCGAGCCAACAAATGACTCCATCGGACCCGGATCGTCCGATCTAACCGAGGCGCCTCGCAACAGCAACAACCACATAAGTCAAACTCGTTAGGGCGTGTAAAACCACTGATGCCACTTCTAGCTAGGAGGAAACGCAGGCCCTCCCTGAGGTCCTTTCTCCCGTTTCTGGTTCATACCGGGGTGTGAGGCTCGCGATTTCACCTTATACACAAAGCTACGCCACACCGGCGGTGCTTTGATCATCACCACAAGACTTTGCTTTTTAACAGAAGCCCCGTTCATTTGCCACTTAGGCCTGCCACACTAGCAATTCATGCCATGCGACTGATGTCCATCGATATACAACCTCTGAGCTCGTGCGTTTCAGAGTAGGGCGTTAAGCAAAAGAATAAATTCTCCGCCGCCAAACAGATGTATATTTAATAGAGATCAATCAACACAGAATAAAATCCAATGTCAGACACACAGTCCATTTACAAGTCCGTTCTGGGTCTGAACGAAACCGGAGGCACTATATACCTCGCAAACCCATCGATCACCACATACGTCTGGACGATCACCACTCATTATCCATATTTCGGGATGCCTCCCAATCAGGACCTCGGTTACCATCCAAATGAGGTGAAGATCTCCGGTCTTCGACCACCGTCTTTATCTTCGATTTCTTATCGTCGATTCAGTTATTCAGAATGGGATAAACCAGGTCTTTCTGAGCAACTCGCGTATATAATAAACAAGTGCAACACTAACATATACACGCATCATTTCAATTCATTAGTCACTAACCGTCAATCAGTAAGAGAACGATTTCCCAAATATTAACCCCAAAGGCCGAAACCAACATCAGATCAACACCCAGGAAACCATTCGACTTAGCCAACCTTCAGTTAATTTCTAAATCACATCCATATCGTTTATAATATTTTCTAATGATTTATCGCCATTTTTATTTATTTTAAAATAGCTATTTTATTCAAAACGACGCCTCGGGCCATAACGCGACCATGGCACTGTTTTTCTTTAGATTTGATTTACCCATATCTAAAAATTTAACCATTGGATCTTCACAAAATTTACATCATTAGAAAGATCTTTTCAAAATGAATCCAACGGTTCCAGTTTCGGGAAAATCCGACGGTCGGATCTCCCGGTATAATCGTTTGAAGTTTCGATTTCAAACTACGAACTGCAGCGTCGTTATTCGATTAAATATAATTATATATATATATATTAATATTAATATAATCGATTCTGGCGCTGTTTTTCTTCAGATTTGAATTAAACATTCCAGATAATCCAACCGTTGGATTTTTACAAAGTTGGTGCCGTTGGAAAGATATCTCCAAAGCGAACCCAACGGTTGCGATTTCAGGAAAATCCGATGGTCGGATCTCCCGCAATAATCATTTGAAATCACAGTTTCAAAATACGAACTTCAGCGTCGTTATTCGATATATTTTAATTCTCTCTCTATATATATATGTATATATATATATATGTATATATATATATATATATATCGATTCTTCGATTTCAAAGCTATATTTTTTTTCATGCATTTGATAAAAATGATATTTTTATCTAACTGTTTTCTATTTCATCACTTCACTATATTTAACAATTCATGTATATAATAAAAAGGTGATTTTTATTGTAAAACAATTCATTTCAAAACACTATTATTTTATATAGTTTATATAGGTAATAAAAATAGGATTTTTATTATAAAACAATTTCTTTCAAAACAAGGTTATTTTATATAGTTCATATAGATGATAAAAATGTGATTTTTATTATAAAACAATTTATTTCAAAATATGAATACCATTCAACACATGAATTTCAATTCAACGAATGAATATCGATTCAACACATGAAGGTTTTCTATAGTTTATATATATAGATAAAAATGTGATTTTTTATATTTAAAACACGAATACCATTCAACAAATGAATTTCTAATCAACGAATGAATATCGATTCAACACATGAAGGTTTTCTATTCAACGAATAAATATAGTTTCAGCAAATGAAAATAATTCAAACACATGAATATTATTCAAAATTCCGGTAGCATAACGGCAGGGTAGTTAAAACCGGGACCGTCCCTAGTACGGCTCCTCGCTCTACCTTAAAACCTCGCGATTTTTTACAATGGGGATCATGCATCTAGTTCGCACGCAGGCGGCATGTAAATATTTATTTCATTTCTACAAACTAATCCTATGTGGTTTCAACCAAATATTTCTCAACCACAAATGGGTATTTTTCAACCACAAACAATCAATATCAACCACAAACAATCCCAATCAACCATTCGCTATCAATCAATTTTCACACCAATCACAACCAATAAATATCGTCCATGGTTTGTGGACGAGGGGCGTATATATATATATATATATATATATATATATATATATAGCAATTCACTTCTATTTCAACACATATATAATTTTTACAACGCATATATAACTTATACATCGAACGTACAACTTATACAACGCTTATACTAGGGGTGTACAACGCTTATATAACTCATACATCGACTATATAATTTATACATCGTCGTTTTCCATATCGTTTATAAATTAGAAATCTCACATTGGGTTCCACTCCACCAAAAATAGCAGAAGGCTCAAAAAAATATGTGGTCTCTTCTAGAATGTAGAAGACGTCCACACGAGTCCACTGTCTCTTGTTTCACTGAATTTCGTGAAGAAACGAAAAAGATATGATTTTTACAGTGAAATACAAAACCGTAGCGCTTAGAACTGCTATAATATAGTTTATATTAAAATAGCCGCATACCTCTCTGATTTGTTCAAAACTAGGGTTGGGAATTTCGCGAAATCCGTGAAGCTAGAGGACGATCGGCCTTCGCAGCGTCGAAGGGCTAGGAGAGAGCTTCGCGTGCGTGGGGGAGTGGGCCAGCCCGGTGGTCCCTGGCGTTCGTGGTGGCGGCCTGAAACGCTCGACTTCGAGCTGCTAGTTCTTGCTGACGGCTGAACGAGGAGGGGCGAGACTAGGTCGGATTTGAAGAGGAGGGAGAGCTGGACAAAAACCCTAACAGGCGGAGGGGCTAAAAGTGGAGGAGGTGGTCGGAATCGGAGCTGGAAGCTTTGAAGAGCTTTCCGCCTTCAATCGTGACTGTCGGGAGAGAGAAAATGGGATTTTCTTTTTTTTTTATTTTAGAAAAAATATGATTGGTCGGGGGAGTTTTAAAGGGGTTTTCTGAACGACCACCAATCTAAACCCAACGACTGTCGTCCCTAGCATTTTACCCCCATTCCAAACACAATGGGATATGTTTCGTAGGCCCATTCGACTGTTTCAGTCAGTTTTCCTTCAAATTAAAATATATAACATTCAATATTTGATTTGAACGTACATTTCAATTTGCCAGGGCCACAAACTGATTTGAAAAATTCCAGAAAAATAAATCTGGCTATGTTTCGACGATACGGTTCCAATAAAACTAGTTTCGTCGAATTCTGAGTCCGTTTGCAAAAAGGCCCATTTCTGGTCAATCCAATTTAACTATAATTGACCAAAACACATTTTCCTTTGCCACGCTCACATACTAACTTCAAAAATTATGAAATTTGAAACCTAGCAAAAACTTCACATCCTGGATCCAACAAAAGTGGTTTCGTCGAATTCCGAGGTCGTATGCAAAATGGCCAATTTCACGGGCTATATAAATTCCATAGCGACCTTTCTGAAAATTCATTTGGCCATAACTTTTTCTTTCCGCTATGAAAATTCGATTTTTCAGATTCGTTAGAAACGTATTCACTAACAGATTTAAATATTTTTGGTTTCGCTCAAATCCGTTTTGTTTTGCACCCGGTACAGTCTGACAAAGTTTGAATTCAATTTTTGAAACTGCAGCGCCTTCTCAGGCCTTGTTTATAATTATAATTAATTATATTCGTTTTCAATTATCGATTCAAACTCACTTTTCATCACTATTATTTAAAATATTTATTTTAAATATTTAAAATCCATTATTTTAGCCAATTTAAAATTTTTAAATTAGTTCAGATTTTCCGGGTCGTTACATTTTTGTATGTAAATACCGAAATTAATAAATATACTGAGAAAAGTAACTTTAAATACGAAATATTGGTTTCTATTACATAATAATATCTTTACCTAGGTAAAATAGTAAAAACATTCATTTTTTATACTGAAATACACAAAGTAATAACTATAATTTTAATAAAAATTGGATGGATAATTGCAGGAATGCTTAAAGATCCGAAAAATGGACAAAAAGATGTGTGAAAACAGACCCGACAATTCAGTTTTAATTTAATCTTAAAAATGAGTGCTCCTCTATGAATTTCGCCCAAAGTCGCACTTCCCGGACCATCATTTCATGCTTTCTAGCATCTCTCAAATAATTATCTATTACGGATGTGGTTATACCAACATCTATTTTTTGAATATCGAATAATTTTTCATATTTCTAATATAGATTCAAAAAGGGCTTTATATTTTTTGAACGCTTTTTGATAGTGGTAGTTTTAAGTAGCTCCAAAAAATCCACTTTTGGAAAATTAAGTAGCTTTGACGGCGGGAATATAAATAAAATAAAACAAAACGAAAACCTAAAATAAAAAAGGTATTCTTTTTCAAATTCTTCTGCTTGTTAAAACCTTTTGTGTTTGCAGTTTGGTTTCAAAACTAATTACAAACATAACTTTGTTTTCGTAAACTCAAAGCTGAACTGCTTAGAACACACTACACTATGGCGTCAGTTGCGTGTTTTAGACGAGATTTGGAATCACCCGAAACACGTAAATATATATATATGTGTGTGTGTGTGTGTGTGTGTGTGTATGTGTGTGTGTGTGTATCTATGACACAATAAATCTACATCATTGGGTCACCTCATGAATTCCATCCCTCCACAAAAGAACAAAATAATCTAATGGTCAAGATTTTGTGTCTCTGACTCTTTGTCTAGTTTTGTGTCTAAAAAGTCATCCCCATATATATATATATATATACACATATATACAAATATATACATATACATATATATTTCTATTGATTTTCTATTTTAATGGCAAACAATGCTCGCGTAACAAACTCTAATTTCTCGCTCCTTCGTTCTCAACCTTCTTCTTCATCGATCGATCCACAACCAACTTCATCTTCAACATCCGCCAATCCTCAACCAAATGCATCTTCAAATCCGATTGATAATCGAAATCAGGTTTCGACTGATACGAGCAAAAGAAGATTGGATTTTATAAAACTGGATGAGGAATATGTTGTTATTCCAGAAAAAGTTTATAACCAATCTGAAAATGCTTGGATCAATACCATGGCTCTCATTCCAATCTATTTTCGGCTTTCCATGATAAAACTTAAGGAGCATATTTCTAGAGTTTAGAAACCATTAGGTATATTTAATGTTCACATTTCTCCTAACTATTATTATGTAGTTCAGTTTGAAAAATCAAAGGATTATTCTCATGTTATAGAGAGCTCAACGTATCCATATTTTGGCAAATTTTGCTTATTAAAGCTTGGCATCCTGGTTTTGATTTTACCAAAATAAAAAGTGATGTGGTTCAGGTCTGGATCAGACTTCTAGATCCACCCATGGAACTTTGGAGTAAAGAAGAGATTCAAATGATGGCAAGTTTTGTTTCTAAACCTCTTTTGATAGACGAAAATACTGCTGAAAAACGATTTACAAAATATGCAGGAGTTCTTATCTCAATAAATATTCAAACTAAACTTAAAACAGAAATCCCTGTTTTACTACATAATGGACAGAAGCTTCTTATTTCAGTGGAATACGAGTATGTTCCTATTAAATGCCTCCATTGTTGCTTATTTGGACATGAGGATTGTTATCATGAAGCTTCTAAAGATCCAATGTGGATTCCTCCTGATTCTCAGGATGATATTACTAATCCTAAAGTGCAGGTAAATGATAACATCATTTCTAATCCTATAGTGCAAGAAACAGATAATGTGACGCCCCGAAATTTCGACCTTCGAAAAGCGACATTTAATACCTACTTGTATTCAAATGTCGCAACTTCAAATGTCGGATTCCTAGTTGTCTGGGGATATAACACTTAGAACAATCACAATGAAATAATACAACTTCTCATTTATATAACATGAGACTATATAAGAGTTTACAACAGATACAACATCAAGGTGCAACACTATTTACAATAACAAGATAACACAGAAGCAGCGGAAACAATTAATAAAGGTGAATCCAAAACCAAATTTCATCTTCACCTGGATAGCTCCAAATCACCGATGCCCATAAAAACTAAACGCTCCACAGAAATAGCTAAAGATGCTCCACGGCAATAGCAACTCCACCAAAGCAAAGACACACCAGAAAAAGGCTCCAAGATGTAGGCTCCAAACACAGTTACTAAACCAGACACTAGGCTTCTCGTGTGGAAAATTATGGGCACCCAGAGTTTTGTGGGAAAACAAATAAACTACAGGTCAGTCACGGGACTGGTGTGAGAAATCGACACTAATATTTGTTCACTTTTTATGCTATGTGAATTGTTGTTGATGACATCGTTAACTATTAATTATTGCAATATAAGCATTTAGTGGAAAACTCTTGTACATACACTTTATATATATATACCTATGTATGCTCGTGTGATGGATGAATGGTTGCTTGGTGGCTGTTACTAGTGATAATATGTGCATCATACTTGTTATACACACATATGTGGATTTATATGGATATCAAATAAGTCTCGAACCAAATGAATATTTTATTCAATTTTAAGTTGAAAATGGTTTTCTAAATTATTTTGAAGAAATTTATATTATGGTCAAAATAGGGTTTGTCAAAATAAATATCGGAACGTTCTAGGATGACAGAGAGGATAGTGTCTAGGTTTGAGTTTGGAAAATATAGTTTCCTGCTCTCCTTGGTTATCTTTAACTGATCCGACGGATGGGACGGTTTATTCAAAATTTAGTTTGAAACTATTTGAATTTATAGTAGAATTTAGCATACTTTTGTTAAAAACTTTAAACGCTTATAACTTTTGCAACTTAAATCAGATTTCCACGGAATGAAAAACGTTTGATTTTCATCAACAAGAGCTTTCAAATGAGTGAAAGAAGATTTTAATTTCGACTCATAATTTTCAAGTTATGTTTAAAATAGTTTTGAAAAGGTCGTTATAAATGGAGTTAGTTAACTATAATTATAAAATGGCTACTATAAATTATTTTAAAATATGGAAAAACTTCATTAAATCATAATTAATTATTTAAAAATGATTTATGGTAAAATCATGAAGTTTTAGATAACATAAAAGTCATTTTACTTAAACTAGCCAATATTAGTATTTTGAAACGCTTTTGTAACGTAGTTTGTTAAATATTGAGTTTTAAGTGATCTAGCTTTATAAATCTTTTCCAAACCTTAGTAAATGATTTCTAACAAGTAATAAAGTATTTTGAACTATAATTTGAGTTTGCAAACATGAAGTATGAGTTGAGACTTGGTTTGGTCCTATATATCCACATAGTTTTAAAGTTGCATTTGTTATTTGGAAAGACCGGGATTGGATTTATGTCTGAAAACCATTTCAAGTAATAATACGATGTTGTGGATAGATTGAAGGCATTGAAGACGATATTGAAGACCAGGACCCTTCATATCATAAGGACGACTTGCTGAATGTCTCAAATGGGTAGCTCCCATTTGCAGATGGATTTTATATCAGCTAAGTGGCAAGAAGCCCGAACGTATGTGAAGGAATTCCGGATTGTGGTTTCGTTCAGACCCAGAATGGACTTGTGTGGATTGTGTGTCTGACATTGTAATTGATTGCGTAGCACTGATCTCTGTTAAATATATATATCTGCTTAGTGGCAGAGAATTTATTCTTTTGCTTAACACCCTTCTCTAAGACGTATGAGCTTAGAGGTTATATATTGATAGAAATCATCAGTGCGTTGTGAATGGACAATGTGGCATACTTAAGTTATGTGGTGAGCTACGGATGATCAAAGCATGGCTTGTTTAAGCGTAGCTTTGTGTATATCGTGACATCGACAAGCCTCACAACCCGGTAAATGGCAAAACAGGAAAGATTCAGCGAGGTTAAGCGTAGTCATTTCCTTCTAGATAAACGGTGTACTATGGTATGGAGCCCAGGTATTAACCTATGTGGATAACTTCTATTTTATATGGATGTTGATGTCGCGAGGCCTCGGTTCAAAGGTTGGTAACGACCGGGAAGTGATATACTTAGGCGTTCTCTAAGTTACCCAGTTAAGGGGTAACCCGACCTCGTGTTGGCAGAGAGCCCGATTTGGTTCTCGAGGCGTCCCTCTAGAGGCATACCCATCGGTTCAGTAAGGAAGTTCCTTCGCCTGGTCATTTGTTGGAAATTAATTATCCACTACGAGCTTTTACGATTTCATTTGTATAGCCTACTGGTTACCAGCAGGAATATGTTAGCATAGTGGGATGAGGCATTATGTTGGCTAAGATTGATAAATTTATTTGCGAATTTTTTTTCACGCTATGCACTAATAATAATATGGAAAATGGTTTCCGTGTATCAAGCATGTTTGACTATCATAACCAGAAACCTTGCCCATGTGTGCGTTTACCTTGTGTGTGTGCCACGAGACCTTATGTTAGTTTCATTTTCTAAAAAGCATTGTGAATTTTATTGCACATAACAAATATATATTAATTTCTCACACCAATCCCATAACTGACCTGTAGTTTATTTGTTTTCCCATAAAACTCTGGGTGCCCATAATTTTCCACACGGGCAGCCTAGTATCAGGTTTAGTAGCTGTGTTTGGAGCCTACATCTTGGAGCCTTTTTCTAGTGTGTCTTGCTTTGGTGGAGTTGCTATTGCCGTGAAGCATCTTTAGTTGTTTATGTGGAGCGTTTGGTTTTTGTGGGCATCAGTGAATTGGAGCTATCCAGTTGAAGATAAAGTTTGGTTTTGGATTCACCTTGATTAGTTGTTTCCGCTGCTTCTGTGTTATTTTGTTATTGTAAATAGTGTTACACCTTGATGTTGTATTTGTTGTAAACTCTGATATAATCTCATGTTATATAAATGAGAAGTTGTTTTGTTTCATTGTGATTGTTCTAATGTGTTATATCCCCAAACAACTAGGAATCCGACATTTGAATTTGCAACATTTGAATACAAGTAGGTATTAAATGTCAATTTTCGAAGGTCGAAATTCTGGGTCATCACAGATGATATCTCTTTAGAAGCTCAAGCTCAAGCATCTTCTGATCCAATGGATGACCTTGATTTTTTAAATTTCAAAATACCTGAAAATGTAATGCCAGATACAATAAATCATATTGCTGATGCTATTGAAGAAAGTGATAAGTTGAATGAAATTGCGAAAGGAAAACAGGTTGATGTCTCTACTTTTATTGATAAGAATACTAGCTACATGCAAGGTTTAAAATCAAAGGTTGTTAATACTTCTACCCATGATCCTTCTAAAAGTAATTTGAGGAGCTATACCATTATTAAATGACACTCTTGTCATTGAATTTCAGGGGTATGAACACAACCTCTCGTATGAAGGATGTGATCAAACTCCTGAAACAAACTAAATCAACTCTTGTTGATTTAGTTGAAACTAATCTCTCTTAAGCTAATTTAGTTTTGTTTGCATCTTTTCTTCCCTATTCTTGGAAACATTAAGCTAATAACTCAGCGGTTTCAAGTGGACGTATATTGATTATTTAGAACTCAAATGTAAGGGACTTGTGTGTTGAATCCTTTTCTTTTAAGCATATGACAGTGAGTGCTACAAAAAAGGTGGATTTGTTATGACTTTTTCTTTGATTTATGGTAGTAATACATTTGTTGATAGGCTAAATCTATGGCATCTTTTGGTGAATGAATCATTGAATATTAATAATGCATGGATTTTGATGGGAGATTTTAATAATGCATTATCACCAAATGACAAAAGAGGTGGTTTACCTATTCCCTATCAACATATGAGAGAATTTCATAAATTTATTATTAAAACATCATTGACTGAAATTAAACCATTGGGTTTTCATTTACTTGGCATAGAATGGGTATTGCAACATATAGAGACAAAATTTTGGTAAATAATGGCTATCTGCATCAATTTCTTAACATGAAAGCTCTCTCTTTCTCTCAAAATTCAAGTGATCATAACCCAATAATGTTAGATCTTATTCCTACTCAAGAATCAAAGAGGTTTCCTTTTCGTTATAGAAATGATTGGTTACATCTTCCTAGTTATAATGAAGCTGTTTATAAAGGTTTAAATTCAGCAGTTTGGGGATTTCATAGTTATCAGTTCTTACAGAAGCTTAAAAATTGTAAGAAGGAACTTAAAAATTGGAATAAATTGAGAGATAAAAATTCTTTTAACCGCAAACAAGCTGAACACAAAGCACTATGCCAAAGATTACATACTATAACACCAGAGAAGTGATGCAGGAGGTGCCAAAAAATGTTGGTATAGGCCAAAAATGATCTGTAGAAACACTTTTTCGGGGTTGCCATTTGCCACGTTGCCTTAGAGTTAAAGGCAACGTCTTCGCGGCCCTAAGGCAACATCAGCACAGGTATTTCCATAGGTACTAAATTTACAAAAATGTGGGACCCACTAAAATCTGTAACCGGGTGCACGGGATCCTCTTGTGGCTGTATCCCGGGTTCACGAAATCCTGTTGTGGGGCCCACATGCATTAGTCTGTAGGCAACAATTTTACCATCCAATGGAAAGACCATATCATAGCAATGACAACATTTAACATCACATACTGCAACATTATATAAGAGCTATGGCAACATTAAATCACATACTGCAACATTACGGAATTTAACATCACACTGAATTAAACAACTTCTTATCTCAGATTCACAAGCAACACAAATAGTACTTACAAACATACTTACAAACATAACCAGAAAAATCATGTTTACAGACCATACTTACAAACACAGCTAGTACGTACTAAATATCAATTCATGTTCACTGCAGTTGCACAAAGATCCCCAATACCAATGACTAAGAGCGCGAGCCTCCACTGTGTTCAGTGCTTTCAGTTTCAGTGCCTTCAATGCGAACTGTCGCAAAAAGATCCCCAATATCAATGTGCATGTCAGGGTTTGCTACACCTAATTTCTTAAGCATCCTTGTCAAGTTCTCCTGAACTTTTTCATTCACCTTTGCATCAAATTCATTTTGGACCATCTTGTTCACCTTTGCTTCGACTTCATCGACTATATCTTATCTTCATTGCCAACTCTGGTACGTATGTGCCTATTGTTGAAGCAGCTTTTGAAACTTTTAGAGACATTGTGTGCTGTCCTACAAGCCATGATGGACCATGCGACTTTCCATCAGAAACAAGTTCATGAACAACTCCATCACTGCCTCTTTCACCAATTGCTTTTTCAATCTTCTCCTGCAAAATAAAGCAGTTTCAAAATGTGACATTAAATAAAATAACAATTTTTAAACAAATTTCGTAAACAAGAATTATGGCATATAACACTGAAACCCAAAGTTAAAGATCACACATTGCTATGAACCTGCTATCGATTTCAACAAAACATGATCTAATTCTACAATAATGACGATCATGTGCAAAATATAGTATTTTTTTCACACCTGATTAAAGAGAAAAAAAATTCTTACAATTCTGTAGTTCGTTATTGAACTTGTACACCTTTCCTTCTTTCCGCTTGCAAGTTTAACATAAAGTTCTCCATTTGATTCCTTGGACCGATACAAAAACATTAGATAGTAAAAGGAAATTAAACCAATTGTTCTAGAACATATATCACTAATATTGCTAAACAAGTTAGACAAGGATATGTAGTTTATTCACAAGTTAAACAAGGATAATACATTCGATTTAAACAAGCATACCTCCATATAGCCTATATTGTTAAACTAGCCAACCATAAAAATAAGCAAAATACATACCATCTTATGCCGAATTTGGGGAAAAAGTTTTGGATCAGCAGTGTGTGCGTCAGTATACGATTTCCGATTTGCAGAATTTGTAAGGGCGTTGGACTACAAAACAACATGAAATAAAGATGTTTATCTGAATAATTTGAATGAATAAAAAGGGATTTTTTTTGTGTGCTAAAACATACCTGAATCTTTTCATCTCCCCAAAACTGCAAGACTACTTTGAAATCCTGAAGTGAAATTTCGTTCGGCCTATTTTCAAGCCTCTCTTCATCAGTTTCATAAGCCGTATAATGTGCCTTTTTAATACGACTCTTGTACCCCCTCCAAGCGTCACTCAAAGCCCAATATTCACATTCATTAGGAATAATATACCATTGCTTAAATACAAATCAAACATTAAAAAGAACAATCATGCTACTTTAGTGACAAGTTTCATATATTTAAGTAAAATTCAGCTATGTTTGCCAATTACTTTTACATAGCTCCAAAGCGTGTCTTTCAAACTTGCAGGAACATCAAATAAGACTTGTAAGTAAGTGGAACACTCCTCTTCGTAGTTCCTAAAAAATAACTCAGTTCAGTCATTACTTGGTCATTGTCTGAGGTTGGCCCCGATTATTCATTTGGATTACAACTCTTTTGTCATATGACCTTGAATGAACTTTATCCATCTTTGTTTTTCCCCTGAGCATTCTGGGAGCTCCGACTATGTAATGACCCGCATTGGCAGGGGTATTATAATTAATTTATTTAATAATTGAAATGGTGGTTTAGAGAATTTAATGGTCGTGGAATTAAATAATGGTGAATATTTAATTAAAGTAATAAATTAAATAATATATTTAATTCTGAAATAATCAGAGTTGGCTGAAATGACGATATGGTGTGAACCGAATCATCTGTGATATTTAAATTCAGCTTGGAATTGAATTTGAATAACGAATATATTATATAAATGACAGTTTGAAATGTAGAGTTATAATATAATTAAAATCAAGCTTGAAATGGCGCTGCAGTTCGTAGTTTGGCGATTTGAACTTCAACTGAATGTACAGAATTCGTTTTAAGCCGGATTTCTGTGAAACAAGGAACGTGTGGAGCTGGTGGAGTACATCTTTCTAGTGGAAGAGAAAAATCAGGATTTCATCGTGTAGATTTTGATTTACGTCCAAATCAAATTTTAGAAAAGTCGCTGTGGAATTCCTTTATAATTTATAAAGGAATTATTTATATTTTAAAAAGGAATTTCATTTTAAATCGAATATCGATTTAATCAGATTTGAAATATCAAGTTAGAAATTCATATAGGAATATTCTGAAGCTGTATGGTATTCCACTGTGGATATATACAATAATATAAATTTATTTATATTTAATTTAATTATTTAAAATATATTTATATATTTAAATGGGTCATCCAGAGCTTTAAAAATAGCCGGTTTTGCAAACGAAGTCGGAATTCGACGAAATTAATTTTGTTGGATCCACAATGTCAAATATTGTTAGATTTCCAGTTTCATGATTTTTGAAGTCATTATGTGGTCATACCGATTTTTAGAGTGAAAAACAGTCGATATTTTGTCGGTTAAAAGTACACTGTGTGAGCATACGAAGTCGGAATTCGACGAAACCAATTTCGTTGGGACTGTAATATCGAAATCTAGCTGCATGTACAGTTTGGTGAATTTTGAGTATCATATGTAGTCGCAGGGATTTTTAGAAGGTAGATACAAGGAGAAAATCGATAAAATAAAATAAACAAATAAAATTCAAAATATCCCCTCCATTTTTTTTGTGATCCAGCATAGGCCACTCAGCCTTCGTTCTCAAGCACAAACTTTACCTACCAACACAGCCTATAAATACCGTATAAACCAAACACAGCAAGCAAAATTCCCACAAAGAAAAATCGAAAACAATTCAAATGAAAATCCTTAAATCCTAAACCATATATATCTAGGTTCAGCGTGAGTTCCTCTTCAAGCTGGTACCTCTCGTTTTGGTCGCGATCAATTTTTCTTGGAGCTCGAAAGTCCACCGTGGACCTAGGGTTCAAGGATTCGAGGTATTAAGGCATGGATTGGTAAAACCGAGTTGGTATTTATACTCAGGGTTGGATTTCGATTGTGTGGTGATGGAGTGGGGGTATTCGGTGATGGTTTCGGTCACTGGTACTTTGGTGACGCGGGCTCGCTGGTGAACTCGAGTTGAAGGTTGGGATGAGGAGGTTGAAGAGGAGTTGATAAGGGAATTTTTGGTGATTTTAGTCGATTTTTAAAGTGAAGGAAGAAGGAGATGGAAGCAAGGGGAGATCGGCCGAATTGGTTTGGAGCAAAGTCTGGAGCTCGCGTTGAAGGATTTGGGGAAGACAACGATGCGGGTTCGGTTTTGTTGATGGTATTGGGCCGGGTTTGAAAAGGTTGAGGCCCATTTATTTTATAATCCAAGTTCTTAAATTTATTTAAATTGCGTTCTAACTTCGTAAAACCATAACATCGTCATACGACATTAGATTTTCGAACGGTTTGATCTGTTGGGATCGTATGGAAGGGAGCAACACAATGGAACTGACTGTGAGTGGATTGGAGCTCGTTTGGATTTACGGCGAAATAAACTGTTTGATTCAAATCAAATAACAGTTTATCGTTCTTTAACGATGAACTGCAAATGTGAGTAAATCTCACTAACTCTGAACAGTTTATAATTTCATGTTGTGTTTTTAGAACTGTTAGATATTGGATGATTGACTGTGTGTTGACTGTTTGATTGAACTGCTAGTCAGTTAGTTGAATTCCTATATTGATTCTGTTTAACAGAATATATCATATGGAACTGAAAGTGATGTTTTCTATTTTGTTTAACATCTGTGATGCAGGGAAACAGGTTGGAGAAATCGAACTGGTTTCCTCAACATTTATTTTACTGTTTTCATATATTGTGATATATGATGTGTTATATAATCTGTCATGGATTATCCGTGTTGGAATGATGTTGATCATTGTTATTCGATATTTTAAATATCATAAAAGACCCTGGGATGTAAAAAGAATTATTTCAATGTATATTGAAATAAAGGGATTTTATAAAATCAACAGATTTTATAAAAGGAAATATTTCGAAAGTAAATAAAAGGGAAAAATGTTTTTAAAACGATAGAGTTTAATTAAAGGGAAATCATTTGTAAAGTGAAGAACTGTTACTAAAAGTAAATCTTTATTAATGAATAGTTTAATCGAGTTAAAAGGAGTTAATCGATGTTAGTTTAATCGATTAGAGTTAAAGCAAATGAGTTAATCGATGTTAGTTTAATCGATTAGAGTTAAAGCAAATGAGTTAATCGATGTTAGTTTAATCGATTAGAGTTAAAGCAAATGAGTTAATCGAATATAGTTTATTCGAATAGAAAGTAAAATGAGTTAATCGAATATAGTTTATTCAAATAAAAAGTAAAATGAGTTAATCGAATATAGTTATTCGAATAGAAGCAAAAGAGTTAATCGAATATAGCTTATTCGAAGGAAGTAAAAGGAGTTATCAAATATAGTTTATTTGAAAGGAGTTAAGTGAAATGAGTAAATCAATAGCGTTATTCAAAAAGAGTTAATCCAATAGTGTTAGTCCAATAGAGTAAATTGATAAGGGTTAATCGAATAGAGTTAAATGAAAAGAGTCAATCGAATATAGCTATTCGAAGGAGGGTTAAGTAAGAAAGTTAGTAAAAGGAATATAAAGTGAACTTTGCCTATTTCAAAGTTAGAAATGTTGTTCAGTTAAGGTCTGAGAGGTAGTTCTACCCCAACTGGATTGGCTTCGTTTTTAGCTAAGGAATAGTTAAGGTTCGGCAGTAAAGGAAATGGTTTGAGTTGGCATCGCGATGTTTGGTTTAAACATCGGTCTAAGTCCAATGAAGAAGCTTTGGAAATGTTTTCCAAATAGGAAACCAGAAATGTTTTCTAATAAAGAAAACAAGAAATGGAAATTTTCTCCATTGTTAATAACGTATATTTTCCAAATTTAGAAAATAAGAAATATTGAATATAGGGAAACAGGAGATAAGTAAATTTATGAAATAAAGAGATAAATGTTGAATGATGTTTGATTGATATAAATTTCCATTTGGAAATAATATCGTTGGTTGCACACCTGTTTTTCTTCGATAGTTAAATCACAGACTATCGAAGTTTTGACCATTTTAACGTTGTTAATATGGAGAGATCGGTTGGATTATTATCCAAAGAACCTGAAGCGACCCGAACTTCCCCGGTCTCCGAAGAGAAGAGAAAGAATGAATTGTTTTGAGAACACGACAAAATAGAACGCAGACGGAAGAACATTTCATTTCATATTACAACAATTCCATCAGATACAAGAATATACAGAGTATAATTGAATATTACACAGAAATATCAGAGATTTAATTTACATTTAAATACATCGCAGTGGAAAATAGTACAATACACAACTAGAAGAGATATACAGATACAAAGCTTTCCGGATATCATTCCAGCTGTAAACCAGGATCCTGTGAATATAAATCTGCAAAACCAAAACTACTAGCTGCCCGTGTCAAAATAGGGGCACCCAGAGTTTAGGTTAAAACAATAAACTCCAGGTCAGTCATGGGACTGGTGTGAGAGAACTAAAACAGTTATAATTTAAAGTTAGGTAAATCAAGGGACCACGTCGTATGACACGGAACGGGTTTCCTCCCAAGAATACCAGTGCATAAAACAAACATCGCAATGCTAAATAAAGAAAAATGAAGCTATTATAAGACCCAGGTCCTATCACACAATGCAACGCAAGCCGGGGGATAGGGTTTTTCCTTATAATAGCCAAAGAATGCTTGATACATTTAAAACAGATTATTTTGATAATACTATAGGTGTATAGTGTCAAAATCAAATTTCAAATCATAAGTATCAATCATAGACGGCATAAGCGCCCCATCCCACTATGTCGCCATATATAGGATTACAACTAAAATCGAAACGTCACGTATTTGGAAATTGGATTTCCATCTATGAACCGAGGCCAGGGATCGTCCTCTACCGATTCGAGACAATCTAGCCTACCATGTTTCAGAATCAGAACGCATCGACCCTTGGAGCGACAGGGCCGGTCCACCGATGTGGATTAAAATGCCTGAACACTACGTTTCCCCGCCCTTTGGGGCGCAAATGAGCCATCAAATGACTCCATCGAGCCCAGATCGTCCGATCAAACCGAGGCGCCTCGCAACAACAACAACCACACAGGTGAAAAGTATATAAATGTCAGGGCTGGTAGGTCACTGACACCACCCTAGCTAGAAAGAAACGCATGCCCTCC
The DNA here is from genome assembly GCA_030737875.1 of Allium sativum. Classification (NCBI taxonomy): domain Eukaryota; kingdom Viridiplantae; phylum Streptophyta; class Magnoliopsida; order Asparagales; family Amaryllidaceae; genus Allium; species Allium sativum. The sequence goes on along the minus strand of CM060920.1, from coordinate 322,853,736 downwards.
CTGAGGTCCTCTCCCGTTTTTGGTTCACGACCGGGGTGTGAGGCTCGCGAATTCACGTTACACAAACCTATGCCACACAGGCGGTGCTTTGATTATTAAACACAAGACTTTTCTTTTCAACAGAAGCCTTGATCATTTTCCACTTAGGCATGCCACACAGGCAATTCACTCTATGCGTTTGATATCCATTAGTATATAACCCCTGAGCTCGTACGTCTCAGAGAAGGGCGTTAAGCAAGAGAATAAATTCTCCGCTGCCAAACAGATATATATTTAATAGAAATCAATCACACAGACTAAAATCCAATGTCAGACACACAGTCCATTTACAAGTTCGTTCGGGGTCTGAACGAAACCGGAGGCACCTGGTACCCCGCATATCCATCGATCTCCAAGTACGTTTGGACGATCACCAACTGTTTCCATCTTCTTGGGTGTACATCCTAATCAAGATCATCAGTAATCACTCAAACGACGTGAAGACCTCCGGTCTTCAACCACCGTCTTCATCTTCGACACCACGTCGAATCAGTTATTCAGAATGGGATAAACTCGGTCTTTCTGAACAACTCGCGTATATATATAATAAACACGTGTTACACAAACACAATATACGCCTCATTCCAATCCAGAATATTCTTTTATTCCAATATTCTTATATTTTGGGAAAGGTTCCCATTAATTTTATCAAAGATAAATTCTTTAAATTTATTCTTTAATCTCCTTTTTGAATATCAATTCAAACTAGTCGGGATTAGCGAACCACACCCAAGTAATCATTTATTTTATTCCCCAATCCAAACCTATTCATCCCATGAAGTAAAACTGGTAATACTTCATATCTAACACCACGGTGTTATCGGTAAATTCAATTAACATTTCACGTTCAAATCTAATTAAAGATTTAACTATCGCTTGGAGTAAAACTGGTGATACTCCATTCTCGATCTTTTCAATCTATTTAAAGATTCATTAAAACTCCACTTAGTTTTAATCGTTAACTGGGTTAAAGAATCAGTGTCATTTTAAAACATGGTTCACGATAAACCCAAAATCACATTCCATTAATTATCGGGTTAAAGAACGAGTGTTATTTAAAACACTGTCCATGATAAACCCAAAAATCAATATCAATTCAATTCCAATTAAATATCACTTAATTGGTTCACTTCATTAAATCTAAATAAAAAGATTTAAACTTTTCTCAACTGGATTCAAGAACAGTGTTAGTCAAGACACCATTCACGACAAACCCAAATCACATTTGGTATTAAATACAAGGCTCTGAATAGAAAATATATCGGCTTATATTCAATATCAAATTCTACGACCAACATATATCGTATTGGAAATAACGATATATATATCTATATCTTTCAAATTTCCATAACAACATCTGTATAATCACGAAATCCAACATCGAAATATTCCGAAGACAATTTCGATTCAAATCCATTCCAACGCAATCAGTGGAAATTCTGGTTATTTTTAAAACCCTTTTCAAATTCAATTTATTTATTTAAAAACAAGTAGAATTTTAATTCTAGTTCAAAACTAGTTCATTTCGATAAAAATCTATTTTTATCTTTTCAAATATGGAGTTTTTCATCCCAATTCTTCACAAATCATTTCTTATGATTTTACACAAATTATTATTATTTTTAATAATTTTATCAAGGCCCGTACAGCCGATTTCCATCAATGGCCATCGAACTGCACTTACAACGACCTTTTCCAAATTTGATTTGGACATAATTTCAAATCCAACTGTTGGATTTATAATTTCTAATATCCATTAGAAAGCTCTTTTCGATACGAACCCAACGGTTCCGGGTTTAGGAGAATCCGACGGTCGGATCTCCCGCAATGTCCGTTCGAAGTCAATGGTCGAAATTCGCGAACTGCCGCGGTGCGGCTCGTTCTATTCAGGCCATTATATTATGTATATATATATATAATCTATACAATATATACTTCATCGATTTCCTTTTAAAACGTGCTTTATAAATTGTTTTAAATTCATTTTCAAAGCGGTTTCAACTTCATATTCAATTTCAAATCAAAATTGAATATTCCAATATAAATTCGTTTTAAATTGATTTCAAATTGATTTCAATTCAATTTCAATTTAATTCAAATGCAATTCTTTTCGATTTCAATTAGAATTCACTTCTATACAATTTCAATTCGAATTTCAGTTCTTTTCAAAATATCAGATTTTGAAATCACTTTCGATATTCATTATAAAATGAATAAAATCGATATAAATATCGTTCACGTCAAAATGGCGTCAATCTAATCAACACGGCTTCATATGTTTCTATTTTCAAATATTCTATTTCAAATATTTCTATTTCAAATATTTCTATTCAAATATTCCTTTTTCAAATATTTCTATTCAAATATTTCTTTTTCAAATATGGAATGAGGCCCAATCAATTACCATACAATGTTAATTATATGGATTTTCTACAACACAGGTATATATCAACAACGATGAATAATCAACCATCATCCAAAGTGCATTCCACACTGTATAAGCATCAAATATAAATATTCAACGTTTATAACAGTTTGTCAATCAATCGATCGACATATAACTAATTATTGGGATTCGTGTATGTCATATATCATCCCAATACCCGTGTGGAGTTTCAAACAATCAAACATAGATTTTATTTGTGCAGTTGGGCGATGTGTAAAATTTATCGTCCCAATCAATATTAGTCAAATGTGTGTATATAAACAAATCGTCCGATTTGTTTATTTTTATTTCATTTCATATGCACGTTAAAAATTCTATTTTTAACTATAAAATATTTTTAACTATATAAATATTTTATTTCATTTCACATCACATCACACAATCAACTACACATCAAAATCAAACGAACAAACAAGCCATCCATGGTGTGTGGACGACGGGTGTCGGGTGCTACTAAACACCGTCTGCATCCTAGTATATATTTATAACTAGTAAATAAAATTAAAAGGTGAGAGGTTCTCACAGAATAGCTAATCCAATCCCACGACTCTTCTTATGCAGAAATCTTCGTCGTTCTTGCCTCTTGTCACTTTCTTTGCCCGTATTCTCTACGTATGTAAAAATCACATTTTTACTTCGCTATTCAATATATAAAAATCGAATTTTTACTTCGCTATTCAATATATAAAAATCGAATTTTTACTTCGCTGTTCAATATAGAAAAATCGAATTTTTACTATGCTATTCAATATAGAAAAATCGAATTTTTAACCTTCTACTAATATAAAAATTATATTATTATTTTCTTACTTGCTTCTTTATGTTGTTTTTTTTATAAAAACAATGCTACATATATATTTTTAAAAACCATAACTTTCTTGTATAGATAAAATCACTTCTTTTAGACATTAAAAATCCGATCTTCCTTGTTTTAAAAAAACCTATTCTTTCTATAAAATTAAGATCTACTCTTTCTATAAAATAAAAATACAAATCTTTATTTAAAAATAATCTAAAAGTCCTATATTTTTTATAAACTAATTAGAAAGAAATGGATAAAATAAAAATATAAAACTTACATTTTTTTTCTTTCACTCAGCAAAATGGGGCGGTCTTCGGAGGTGGGTTGCGGCAGGGGCGCACGGGGTTCGTTGGAGGGTTCGGGGGGTGCTGGTGGGGCGTCGGAGCTATGGAGGGTCGAGGGGGTGCTGTGTTCGACTGGAGGGAGGGGGGTTCGGTCAGGGAAGAAGAAGAGGGAGAGGCGCGTGAGGTGGGGGCGGGTTTGGTGGTGGTCGGCGCCACCAGGGCGCGGCGGTGATCGACCGGGGAGGGGGGCGATGCAGCGGCGGCTCCCCCCCCCCCCCCCCCCCGTCGCTCTTTTTTTTTTCTTTTTTTATTTTGCCCTAAATCGAATTGAACTGAAAAGGGGGGCAGAGGGAATTAAGGGGAGGAGAGTGTAACACCCCACCTCCGCCAATGCCACTCTTGCAAGGACAATAGCTTTGGAGTGGCGTTAAACAAGGTAAACATGCATGCAGATATCACAAGACAGAACATATAAGTAAAACAGAGTAGTAAAGCAGCGGATAAAACTTAGCATTTCAAAACCATAGTCATGTTACAACAAAGTACTTGGTCATTATTTTCCAACAACAAAGTCTAGATAAAAGCATAAACTGAAAAACTGAAATACATAAAGTACTATCCCCAAAATGAAGTGATAAACCATAGCTAGCTCAATGTCCAAAACCGTACATGAGCAAATCCAGTAAGCAAGATGTAAAGATCCAAGCTAAGCTCCAATGTTCCCACCCTGAGAACCTGAGGGGGGGGGAAACGGAAGAAAAGAGGCGAAAGAAAACAGGTCAGTCAAAAAGACTGGTAAGCCCTACTACTATCTGTCTATGAACTAGTAAAGTTAACTGGCATGAGAAGCTGAGATGAACATAAGGATAACAACATACTGGCATGATGATTAACTAACAAGATAGATAAAGGTGTCATCGCATAATTAAGGTTAAGTTTTGCACCACGGGTGTACTAGCATCTAACATGTCAAGTAAAAACAAGAATTGATCCCTTGGCCCAAGCTTGGCCCATCATCATGAGGTGACCTAAATTAAGGTCCAACTACACGGTCTAGTCGATCGGCTCCCTATAAGCCTAACTCGTCAAGTGTCGGTGTCATACGGCCCAAACATGAAATGTAGCTAACTGTGATAGGTCCACCCCAGGGTGTATCAAGTCCTAGGGTGTAGACCTCGGACACCAATCAAGTATGCACAGCCTAGATCTACTGGTACCCGTGCCTGATTCTCCAACGCCGGACTATGTGCACGATCATAGTCCGCCTGGACCTACACCAGCGTACCTACACAGTCGTCGTTTTGGTCGCTTACATGTCAGCCCAGTAATCGTGCCCCACCCTAGCCTAGTCCTAGGGTCTTATGATACTATCAAGAGGGTTACTGCTGAAAAGGACCACGCAACTAGGGTTTCCTTAACGGGTTAAATGTGGTTAACCCGATCCAACAGTGGATTAAATTGGTTAAGTGTACCCAAGATCCATGACTTAACCCCGATTAACCCATCAAGCACAAATTGATTAAGCATTAAGTGGACCATGACTTAACCCTAATCAGGAGGCATTAATTAATTAACTTAATGTGCTTTAACCTCTCACATTAGACTTTGTTGTGGTTACTAGTTAAGCCGGGCGGGTTCGGGTAGCTTTACACCACAACTTGGTCTAACCTCGGGTTCGAGCACAACATGACCAACTTCTCACATTGGGTCCTATTGTTTGTAGCCACTAGTTAAGCCGGGCGGGTCCGGGTAGATTTATGCTACAAACTCAACCCAACCTCGAGTTGGCCACACTCATATTTTCTAAGTGTCATGTCCATTATGTTTCCAAAACATAATTACAAGTTAACATATCATGTTATGTTATAAAAACCATGTTTTTGTCATAATGTTGCCCAACCCCAACGTAATCCCATCGTTTACATAATCGCAACAACGCATAAAGGGTAAAATAGGGAACTTGGCATAATCATGACAAAAAGGTGTTGAAGAACACTCATAAGAGTTTGAAAGCACTTGTATGAACTCACAATCTCTCATGGAAATAGGCTTAGGAATTTTAGCATGAGAGTGGAGGCCATGAGAGGAACAAATTTGACATAGTCTAGTTGTAGGATTGAATAATGGTGATTTAGGCTAGGTTTAGGGGTCTTTTTATAGAGGATTAGGATAGTATTAGCCATAGGATTAACCCTAGATTCAATCCAAGCCATCAAAGCATGTCTTGGGGAAGAAGTCAAGTGTAGGAACCATCTAGGGCCTTTAGATTAAAGCTGAACCATGAGAACCGTTCAAATGCAAAATCTGCATTTGAGCGAATCGGCCCACGGGTTGACAGCCAAACACCCTGGATTAACCCCTAGTCGACCCAGCGGGCTTGGGTCGACCTCAAAAATCGGCCGGTTCGGTTATTCCCCTCTCTCAATTCGCTGTTTTGAACATTTTTGCATATTTATTTATTTAATTTTCAATTATATATATATATATATATCAATATATATATATATATATATTTCTCTGCGCAACCCATTTCACTAAATTAAGTATACTTTAATTCGTGAATTTTTATGTTCAAATTCCGGGGTGTTACATTCCCTCCTCCTTAAAGGATTTCGTCCCCGAAATCTCCAAGTTAGGAAGAACGTATCCTACTATCCATCTACTCAAAACATCATCCACGTGCAGTCATTGTCCTTAAAGGATTCTAAATGTTGTATGATCATATGCAAAGGTGTGTGTATATGTACTTATCTAATGCAAAAATCAGGCGGTTACTAATACAGTAAACCTCCTTAATGCAAAGCATGTTAGTGAAATGAGTCCATATGTATGCAAATTCCTAACATAATTTATAATCTCTACATGAGTGCACATAACATTCATCCATATGCAACATCCACGTGATAGCATAACAAGTTTCATCCATGAATAAGTATAAGCACTCATGCATATGCAACATGAAAGTGTGTGAGCCGATCTTAGTGCCTAATGTGTATCATGCTTCCACGAGTATCCACGTGCAAACACTTGCAACCACTTGCAACCATCAAGCATAACATGTTTCAAATACATGTTTCAACCAAGGGTTTCTACCTAAGGTTCTCATGACAAGATCTACGAAACAAGATAAACTAGATAAACGCGGATAAAAAGAAAGATATGCTAATTAGGAAAAGAGATCGAGAATGTACCCTCAAAAAGAAATGGATAAAGCCCATGCATCTTCTCCTCGGTTTCCCAAGTTGCATCTTCGTCGGCTTCACCCCACTGAACTTTCACCAACTTGACCTCTCGATTCCTTAGCTTCTTGATCTCTGTTACAAAGATACGAATCGGAGCTCTTCTCAAGGTTGCTTCTTTCTCTACCTCAATGTCTTCAAGAATGCTTGGTTCAACCACCTCAGCGGACTCATGTAGGCACTTTCGGAGATGCGAGACATGAAAGACATTATGCACTCCGGCTAGCTTCTCGGGCAATCCCACCTTATAGGCCCTCTTTCCAATTCTCTCTATGATAGGGAAGGGTCCTACGAACCTTGGTGCCAGCTTCCCCGCTGCTCCAAAACGTACCACATTTCGCAAAGGAGAAACCTTCACGAAAACCATGTCTCCCACTTCGAATTCCAAATCTGCCCTTCGCTTGTCAGCATAGGATTTCTGTCTATCTTGGGCCGCTTTCATCCTTCTTCTTACTAATTCAACTTTCTCGGATGTGTCTCGTATCATATCGGGCCCAAGTATAAGTCTATCTGTTGTCTCCCACCAACAAGATGGTGACCTACACGGCCTCCCATATAAAGCTTCAAATGATGTCATCCCTATGCTGGCTTGATAGCTATTATTATAAGCAAATTCTACAAGAGGAAGGTGGTCTTCCCAAGTACCATCGAAGTCGAGAACACAAAGCCTCAAGAGATCTTCTAGCACTCTATTCACCCTTTCGGTTTGGCCATCCGTCTGGGGGTGATAGGCTGTACTCAAATTCAATCGCGTACCCATCGCTTCTTGCAAACTGTTCCAGAACTGGCTAGTGAAAATCGGGTCACGATCGCTAACTATGCTAGAAGGAACTCCATGCAACTGCACTATTTCTCGGAGATAAATAGACGCCAGCCCTGATGCGGTCCTCTTGCTCTTTACTGGGATGAAGTGAGCACTCTTCGTAAGTCTGTCAACTATGACCCATATGCTTGTGTTCCCTCTCCTTGACCTAGGCAATCCATCCACAAAATCCATAGAAATACTCTCCCACTTTCATTGTGGGACCTCCAATGGATGTAATAGCCCACCTGGTTTCTTTGACTCGGCCTTCACTTGTTGGCACACCATGCACCTTGAAACATACTCTGCCACATCTTTCTTCATTCCATCCCAAAAGAAACTGCGCTTCATATCTCTATACATCTCATCTCCTCCCGGATGTATAGTCATCTTCAAGTGATGCGCTTCTTCAAGAACTCTATGGACCAAATCTCCCACCCGAGGAACACATAATCTCCCATCACGCCTTAGCCATCCTTTATCATCAATAGTATATCTGGCAAGGTGACCAGACGTCTCACCCCGAATCAACTTGTCCATAACTTCGACTATCTGTGGATCTTCCCTCTGCGAAGCCCCAACTTGATCAAGAAGTGTGGGTCTAAGCTCAAAGGATGCTAATGAACCCGTCATCAACTCAACAGCCGTCGTGAAATCAAAGGTTGCCAAGAATTCCAAGTTCTTCATCACAATGAACAAGGGGCTTAAAGTCAATCTCCTTCTGCTTAGTGCATCTGCCACAACATTACCCTTGCCAGGGGTATAAGCTATCTCGAAGTCATAAGATGCCAAAAATTCCATCCACCTTTGCTGCCTTAGATTCAGATCTTTTTGCGAGAAGAGGTATTTGAGTGACTTGTGATCAGTATACAACTCAAACCTTTCGCCTAGAAGATAGTGGCGCCAGGATTTGAGTGCAAAGACGATCGCCGCTAACTCCAAATCATGAGTGGAATAGTTCTTCTCATGAACTTTAAGTTGCCTACCCCCATAACATATCACTCTTCCCTCTTGCATCAGAACAGCTCCTAACCCCGTGCCACATGCATCTGTGTACACGGTAAACATCTTACCACTATCGGGTAATGCCAAAACTGGAGCTGAGGTAAGGGCTCTTTTGAGCTTTTGAAAAGCAAGCTCACACTCCAAGTCCCATGCAAAGACTAAGTTCTTCTTCGTCAACTTAGTGAGAGGGGCCGAAATCTTAGCGAAGTCTCTGATGAACTTCCTATAGTAGCCCGCCAAACCGAGAAAGCTTCTTACTTCGGTCGCATTCCTAGGAGTCTTCCAATCTTGAACCACAACCACTTTCGCGGGATCCACCGCTATGCCTTGCTTAGAAACTATATGTCCAAGAAACCGAACTTCCCTTCTCCAGAAATGACATTTGGAGAACTTGGCTTTCAACTGATGCGCTCTAAGCATATCCATCACTTCCTTGAGATGTCTGGCATGTTCTTTCTCGTCCTTTGAGAAGATCAGAATATCATCCACGAAGACAACAACAAACTTGTTGAGGAACTCCCTGAACACCCTACTCATCAAGTCTACGAAGTAGGCGGGTGCATTAGTCAATCCGAATGGCATGACAAGCCATTCAAAGAATCCATCCGGAGTCCTAAACGCAGTTTTATCAATGCTATCCTCAGCTACTCTAAGCTGATGGAATCCGGTGGCTAGATCGAGCTGAGAGAAAACAGAACCACCTACAAGCTGGTCAAAGAGATCATCAATCCTCGGTAACGGGTGCTTATTCTTCTTTGTCAGCTTGTTCAACTCTCGATAATCAACACATAGACGAAGCGAACCATCCGCCTTAGTGGCGAATACCACCGGAGCACCCCATTCGGAAATGCTTCGTCCAATAAAACCCTTCTGAAGCAGCTCCTTGATTTGCTTACTGAGCTCCCTTCTCTCACGAGGGGCCATGTGCCTAACGGGCAATGATACTGGCTTGGCATTATCGACTAGATAAATGCGGAAATCTATCTCTCGTTTAGGGGGTAACCCCTTAACTTCTTTAAAGACATCAGGATAGTCTCGGACCACCCTTACAGATTGCAGATCATCGATGGACGAGTCGAGAGATTCAAGATAGCATAACATGACGGGACCTCTAGGGTTTCAAGAAATTTCTAGGGTATTACCGAGGCGGGTCATGAGCCTCACCACCCTATGCTCACAATCAAGAACGGCTCCATAAGTGGACAACCAATCCACACCCGAAATCAACCCGTATCCCATAAACTCGAGAGCCTAAACATTACACATGAATTCTATGCTCAAGATAGAGATTTTCAAATCCACAAAAATCACAGGCAGATGGGCGGAACCCCCAATTGGATTTGAAACACTAACGGGACCTCAACTAGACTAGTACTTAGATGCAAAACTTTCAATAAGATCAGAAATAAAACTATGCGATGTGCCAGAATAAAATAAGGTATGAACAGGGAAATCAGAAATGTAAACATGACTTTTTACAGAAACACTACCTCGACCAAAAGCTGGAAGAGTGAGGAGAGCCTGCAACTGCCCTCCAGAGGGTCCTACTCGCTGAGTTCGTTCTTGCCCTTGTCCTTGCTTCTTGGGGCAATCCTTGCTAAAATGTCCAGATTCTCCACAATGGAAACACTCGCCTAACTTCCTCTTCCTCTTCCTGTAATCTTTGGCTATGTGCCCAACGATCCGACAGAACTTGCACTTCCTTGTTTCCCTGGTCTTGTTGTCATTGCGATTGTTGTTGCCCTTGTTCCCCTTCTTGTTGTTCTTGTCTCTTTTCTCAGTATCTTCCTCTTGAAGTAGGGACATATTCACCAAACTCTCGAAGGTCGCCCCCAGGGGTATATGAGACATGGCCAAACCGCGCAATGGCTCATTCAATCCTAGAGCAAAGTGTAGGGCCTTCTTCCGAGCTGTGTTAACCAATTTTAGACCGAACTGAGCAATTTGATTAAACATATCCACATATTCCCTAACTGTCATGGCCCCTTGCTTTAGAGATAGGAACCTTTCCATCTGAAGGTTCTCTTCTGTCGATGATAGAAACTTTAGTCCAAACCTTCTCCTAAAGTCATCCCAAGTCTCAGTTGGTCTAGTAGTGGTGGTGACTACCCACCAATAAGCAGCTTCCCCTTTCAATAGCCATACCGCCAACAGAACTTTCTTACGATCTTCCACATCAAAGATAGCAAAGAGGTCTTCAGTTTCCTTTAACCAGTTTCTTGCCTCCACAGAAGTCTCCGTTCCGACAAAATTCTTGCAACCCATCGCCTTAAAGTCTTTGCAAAGCTTTGCAAAATCCTCTTGCGGATGCTGAGGGTGAGGAGGAACCTCAGCTACGGGAGGAGGAGAGATGTTAGCGACCGGGGAAGGAGGAGGAATGTTCGCGGGGCCGGCTTCATTCGCCCTTGCCTCCATAAATCTCCGGAACCAGACTGGTACTTGCACGCCTTCCGAGATGTTAAAGCGATCGGTCATACTAAAACGAAGAAAAAGATAGATTCAGAACGAAGAAACGAAGGATAGTGCTATGGCTTTTGGGGAATAGCCTTTTTAAAATAACTAGACTCTTCTTGGAAAATACTTAATTGGTTTTGAAAAAAGTTTTTTAAAAGGTAAGTTTTAAAAACACTTTTGCTCAAATCTTGTAAACCTTATGCTCTGATACCAAATGTAACACCCCACCTCCGCCAATGCCACTCTTGCAAGGACATTAGCTTTGGAGGGGTGTTAAACAAGGTAAACATGCATGCAAATATCACAAGACAGAACATATAAGTAAAACAGAGTAGTAAAGCAGCGGATAAAACTTAGCATTTCAAAACCATAGTCATGTTACAACAAAGTACTTGGTCATTATTTTCCAACAACAAAGTCTAGATAAAAGCATAAACTAAAAAACTGAAATACATAAAGTACTATCCCCAAAATGAAGTGATAAACCATAGCTAGCTCAATGTCCAAAACCGTACATGAGCAAATCCAGTAAGCAAGTTGTAAAGATCCAAGCTAAGCTCCAATGTTCCCACCCTGAGAACCTGAGGGGGGGGGAAACAGAAGAAAAGAGGCGAAAGAAAACAGGTCAGTCAAAAAGACTGGTAAGCCCTACTACTATCTGTCTATGAACTAGTAAAGTTAACTGGCATGAGAAGCTGAGATGAACATAAGGATAACAACATACTGGCATGATGATTAACTAACAAGATAGATAAAGGTGTCATCGCATAATTAAGGTTAAGTTTTGCACCACGGGTGTACTAGCATTCTAACATGTCAAGTAAAAACAAGAATTGATCCCTTGGCCCAAGCTTGGCCCATCATCATGAGGTGACCTAAATTAAGGTCCAACTACATGGTCTAGTCGATCGGCTCTCTATAAGCCTAACTCGTCAAGTGTCGGTGTCATACGGCCCAAACATGAAATGTAGCTAACTGTGCTAGGTCCACCCCAGGGTGTATCAAGTCCTAGGGTGTAGACCTCGGACACCAATCAAGTATGCACAGCCTAGATCTACTGGTACCTATGCCTGATTCTCCAACGTCGGATTATGTGCACGATCATAGTCCGCCTGGACCTACACCGGCGTACCTACACAACCGTCGTTTTGGTCGCTTACATGTCAGCCCAGTAATCGTGCCCCACCCTAGCCTAGTCCTAGGGTCTTATGATACTATCAAGAGGGTTACTGCTAAAAAGGACCACACAACTAGGGTTTCCTTAACGGGTTAAATGTGGTTAACCCGATCCAAACGTGGATTAAATTGGTTAAGTGTACCCAAGATCCATGACTTAACCCCGATTAACCCATCAAGCCCAAATTGATTAAGCATTAAGTGGACCATGACTTAACCCTAATCAGGAGGCATTAATTAATTAACTTAATGTGCTTTAACCTGTCACATTAGACTTTGTTGTGGTTACTAATTAAGCCGGGCGGGTCCGGGTAGCTTTACACCACAACTTGGTCTAACCTCGGGTTCGAGCACAATATGACCAACTTCTCACATTGGGTCCTATTGTTTGTAGCCACTAGTTAAGCCGGGCGGGTCCGGGTAGATTTATGCTACAAACTCAACCCAACCTCGAGTTGGCCACACTCATATTTTCTAAGTGTCATGTCCATTATGTTTCCAAAACATAATTACAAGTTAACATATCACGTTATGTTATAAAAACCATGTTTTTGTCATAATGTTGCCCAACCCCAACGGAATCCCATCGTTTACATAATCGCAACAACGCATAAAGGGTAAAATATGGAACTTGACATAATCATGACAAAAGGTATTGAAGCCACAAGTTTATCATGGTGGCATATGAGATGTACATATGTTCATATACTTGCATATTGCATCATTAGGCTTCAAAAGCATGCATAAAACCAAACTTAGCATATGAGTGATACATGGTGATAAATGACATGTAGAAGTTGCTAGAAGTTCGCATTTAGCGTCACATGCAAGTTACCATAAGGGGTATGATAACTTTCATGTTTCCAAAATGCAACCTTTAATATAAAGCTTAGAGCTTTATGCTCACAACATCAAGTTTAACTTGCATAACATGATAACATGATCAACCCAAACTTGCATAACATAGCAACATGTGTCATACATAATGGTTAAACCAACTTGCATAATGATCATCCAAACTTGCATATAATGATCAACCAAACTTGCATATAATGATCAACCAAACTTGCATATAATGTTCAACCAAACTTGCATATCATAATGATCAACCCCAAACTTGCATCATTCATTTAACTTTAGAGTTCAAAGAAAGAAAGTAGAAAAGGGCTTACTACGCTATGAAGACACAAATGAATATTTATTATAAAGATTGAGACGAAGCCCTTATGCAAGCACCAAAATATGAAAGCCCCAATTGAAAAACCCTTGCGCCAAATCAATAAAAATCCTTGCTTTGAAATAGAAATGTTACAACTTGACTTGAATGCAAACTAAGAACACTCATACAAGTTTGAAAGCACTTGTATGAACTCACAATCTCTCATAGAAGTAGGCTTAGGAATTTTAGCATGAGAGTGGAGGCCATGAGAGGAACAAATTTGACATAGTTTAGTTGTAGGATTGAATAATGGTGATTTAGGCTAGGTTTAGGGGTCTTTTTATAGAGGATTAGGATAGTATTAGCCATAGGATTAACCCTAGATTCAATCCAAGCCATCAAAGCATGTCTTGGGGAAGAAGTCAAGTGTAGGAACCATCTAGGACCTTTAGATTAAAGCTGAACCATGAGAACCATTCAAATGCAAAATCCGCATTTGAGCGAATCGGCCCACGGGTTGACAGCCAAACACCCTGGATTAACCCCTAGTCGACCAAGCGCGCTCGGGTCGACCTCAAAAATCGGCCGGTTCAGTTATTCCCCTCTCCCAATTCGCTGTTTTGAACATTTTTGCATATTTATTTATTTAATTTTCAATTATATATATATATATATTAATATATATATATATTTCTCTGTGCAACCCATTTCACTAAATTAAGTATACTTTAATTCGTGAATTTTTATGTTCAAATTACGGGGTGTTACATAGAGGAAGAGTTTTTGTTTTATTTTATTTTAATTATTTAATTTCAAAAAGGTTGACTTTTACATACGACCTCTAAACGAGGCCCACCGCCTGTCGTCCATAGCTAATTACCCTCATTCCGAACACAATGGGATATGTATCGTAAGCTGATTCGATCGTTTCGATAAGTTTTCGTTGAAATCAACATATAACTCTATATATTGAATTTGAACGCGTATTTCAATTTACCGGGGTCACATACGAACTCTAAAAATTCCAGAAAAAATATTTCTAGCTTCGTATTGACGATACGGTCCTAACAAAACTATTTTCGTCGAATTCTGTGACTGTTGGAAAAATGGCCATTTTCCAGTCGATTAGAATCAACTGAAACTGGCCAAACGCGTTTTTCTTTGCCACGCTCACATATTGATTCGAAAAATTATGAAATTTGAAACCTAGCAATAACTTGACATCAGGGATCCAACAAAAGTGGTTTCGTCGAAATCCGAGGTCGTTTGCAAAATTTTCTTTTTTAAGGGCCTGAATTTCATAGCGACTATTCAGAATTTTCAACTGGACATATCTTTTTATTCCCTTTATGAAATTTCAATTTTTCGGGTTCGTTAGAAAGATATTCACAATTAGATCCTATTATTTTTGGTTTCACTAAAATCCGGTTTATTTTGCACCCGGTATGTTCATTTGAATTTTGAAATTGAATTATCGAACTACCACGCTATTTTCAATTCCTTTTATAAATATAAATAAATATTTATATTTTATCGACGATCTATATAATATATACGTTCGATTTATATTCAAAATAAATTTCTCGTCGATATTATTTAAAATAATTCATTTTAAATAATCAAAATTCGCTAAAATTGCCAAAATAAAAAAATTTAAATTGGCCCAGATTTCCGGGTTATTACAATCTCCCCGACTTAAAACTTTTCGTCCCCGAAAAGGAACGAAGTCGAAAGTGGTTTGATCAATCAACTCTACGTTCGATCTAGTTTTCATTCTCCAACTTTTCAGTTTCTGAGAATTTTCAAATTCTTCAAAAATTTGGCTAACACCCTAAATTTTCGAATTTTTTTGCCATAACCTCCCCTGCACCGGGAGCCACAGGAAAATCCTGAAATTGCCATACAGGCCTTCTGATCTCAAAAAGAAAAAGAAAAAGCCAAGCGGCTAGCCAATAGGCTCATAAAATCATCATCACCCAAACAAAACAGTAAATTATGGTAAACATGTACCTATTTGTCGAGCAAAAAATTTTTATTCTTCTACTCTATCCTCCTTGCTATGACATGTTCAATGTAAGTACAAGTATATGCAAGCAAATGCGATAAATTTTCAATACAACTCACTTTTTGGTACAATTTGACTAAATGGTTTAAATTTTAATTAATCAACCAATAATCAAACAACACAACCATTAATCAATTAGTTGATTAGCTTTTCAAGTTCCTAACTTTGATACATAGTCAAAGAATCAGATTTTTAATGCCAATCACAACAATAAGCCCCATCTAATTTCGGTTCTCACACCAGTCTAATGGAAATATAGAAATCTCACTTTCGTTACTCGAAAATAAGTACTGGCGACGGTGCCCCATCACCAGAGTTATCCCCGGGCAACTAGAGTGCGATTCTATAACTATCCAATTCATTAAAACTTCGAATACACGTTTGCAAGACATATATGCAAAATCTTTATATATTGGATTGTCCAAATCAATATAGAATAAATAATCAAATACGAATAATTGATTTAAATTTCAAAACAAATTTTGTTTTCATTTTAAAAATATACTCTTCAACCTCGTCCTAGGATACTGTTGATCCCATCTCTAACGAGTCATTCCCATTGGATATTACTAATCCAATATCTGATGAATTCTTTCATATGGTTCTAATGTGTCTTGTTCTCTGAGCTTTGTAAACCAAGGCTCTGATACCAACTGAAGCGACCCGAACTTCCCCGGTCTCCGAAGAGAAGAGAAAGAATGAATTGTTTTGAGAACACGACAAAATAGAACGCAGACGGAAGAACATTTCATTGCATATTACAACAATTTCATCAGATACAAGAATATACAGAGTATAATTGAATATTACACAGAAATATCAGAGATTTAAATTACATTTAAATACATCGCAGCGGAAAATAGTACAATACACAACTAGAAGAGATATACGGATACAAAGCTTTCCGGATATCATTCCAGCTATAAACCAGGATCCTGTGAATATAAATCTGCAAAACCAAAACTACTAGCTGCCCGTGTCAAAACAGGGGCACCCAGAGTTTAGGTTAAAACAATAAACTCCAGGTCAGTCATGAGACTGGTGTGAGAACTAAAACAGTTATTAATCTTTATTTTAAAGTTAGGTAAATCAAGGGACCATGCCGTATAACACGGAATGGGTTTCCTCCCAAGAATACCAGTGCATAAAACAAACAGCGCAATGCTAAATAAAGAAAAATGAAGCTGTTATAAGACCCAGGTCCTATCACACAATGCAACGCAAGCCGGGGGATAGGGTTTTTCCTTATAATAGCCAAAGAATGCTTGATACGTTTAAAACAGATTATTTTGATAATACTATAGGTGTATAGTGTCAAAAACAAATTTCAAATCATAAGTATCAATCATAGACGGCATAAGCGCCCCATCTCACTATGTCGCCATATATAGGATTACAACTAAAATCGAAACGTCACGTATTTGGAAATTGGATTTCCATCTATGAACCGAGGCCAGGGATCGTCCTCTACCGATTCGATTCAATCTAGCCTCCCATGTCTCAGGATCAGAACGCATCGACCCTTGGAGCGACAGGGCCGGTCCACCGATGTGGATTAAAATGCCTGAACACTACGTTTCCTCGCCCTTTGGGGTGCAAATGAGCCATCAAATGACTCCATTGGACCCGGATCGTCCAATCAAACCGAGGCGCCTCGCAACAGCAACAACCACACAGGTGAAAAGTATATAAATGTCAGGGCTGGTAGGTCACTGACACCACCCTAGCTAGAAAGAAACGCATGCCCTCCCTGAGGTCCTCTCCCGTTTTTGGTTCACAACCGGGGTGTGAGGCTCGCGAATTCACGTTACACAAAGCTATGCCACACAGGCGTTGCTTTGATCATCAACCACAAGACTTTGCTTTTCAATAGAAGCCTTGATCATTTGCCACTTAGGCATGCCACACGGGCAATTCACTCTATGCGTTTGATATCCATCAGTATATAACCCCTGAGCTCGTACGTCTCAGAGAAGGGCGTTAACCAAGAGAATAAATTCTCCGCCGCCAAACAGATATATATTTAATAGAAATCAGTCACACAGACTAAAATCCAATGTCAGACACACAGTCCATTTACAAGTTCGTTCGGGGTCTGAACGAAACCGGAGGCACCTGGTACCCCGCATATCCATCGATCTCCAAGTACGTCTGGACGATCACCAACTGTTTCCATCTTCTTGGGTGTACATTCCAATCAAGATCATCAGTAATCACCCAAACGACGTGAAGACTTCCGGTCTTCAACCACCATCTTCATCTTCGACACCACGTCGAATCAGTTATTCAGAATGGGATAAACCCAGTCTTTCTGAACAACTCGTGTATATATATAATAACCACGTGTTACACAAACACAACATACGCCTCATTCCAATCCAGAGTATTCTTTTATTCCAATATTCTTATATTTTGGGAAAGGTTCCCATTAATTTTATCAAAGATAAATTCTTTAAATTTATTCTTTAATCTCCTTTTTGAATATCAATTCAAACTAGTCGGGATTAGCGAACCACGCCGAAGTAATCATTTATTTTATTCCCCAATCCCAACCTATTCATCCCATGAAGTAAAACTGGCAATACTTCGTATCTAACACCACGGTGTTATCGGTAAATTCAATTACCATTTCACGTTCAAATCTAATTAAAGATTTAACTATCGCTTGGAGTAAAACTGGTGATACTCCATTCTCGATCTTTTCAATCTATTTAAAGATTCATTAAAACTCCACTTAGTTTTAATCGTTAACTGGGTTAAAGAATCAGTGTCATTTTAAAACACGGTTCACGATAAACCCAAAATCACATTCCATTAATTATCGGGTTAAAGAACGAGTGTTATTTAAAACACAGTCCATGATATACCCAAAAATCAATATCAATTCAATTCCAATTAAATATCACTTAATTGGTTCAGTTCATTAAATCTAAATAAAAAGATTTAAACTTTTCTCAACTGGGTTCAAGAACAGTGTTAGTCAAGACACCATTCACGACAAACCCAAATCACATTTGGTATTAAATACAAGGCTCTGAATAGAAAATATATCGGCTTATATTCAATATCAAATTCTACGACCAACAGATATCATATTGGAAATAACGATATATATATCTATATCTTTCAAATTTCCATAACAACATCTGTATAATCACGAAATCCAACATCGAAATATTCCGA
This sequence comes from Allium sativum, assembly GCA_030737875.1. Lineage (NCBI taxonomy): Eukaryota > Viridiplantae > Streptophyta > Magnoliopsida > Asparagales > Amaryllidaceae > Allium > Allium sativum. The sequence continues at coordinate 322,835,082 of CM060920.1, read as the reverse complement.
AGACAATTTCGATTCAAATCCATTCCAATGCAATCATTGGAAATTCTAGCTATTTTTAAAACCCTTTTCAAATTCAATTTATTTATTTAAAAACAAATAGAATTTTAATTCTGGTTCAAAACTAGTTCATTTCGATAAAAATCTATTTTTATCTTTTCAAATATGGAGTTTTTCATCCCAATTCTTCACAAATCATTTCTTATGATTTTACACAAATTATTAATATTTTTAATAATTTTATCAAGGCCCGTATAGCCGATTTCCATCAATGGCCATCGAACTGCACTTACAGCTACCTTTTCCAAATTTGATTTGGACATAATTCCAAATCCAACTGTTGGATTTCTAATTTCTAATACCCGTTAGAAATCTCTTTTCGATACAAACCCAACGGTTCTGGTTTTAGGAGAATCCGACGGTCGGATCTCCCGCAATGTCCGTTCGAAGTCAATGGTCGAAATTCGCGAACTGACGCGGCGCGGCGCGTTCTATTCAGGCCATTATATTATGTGTATATATATATATACACATAATATATACTTCATCGATTTCCTTTTAAAACGTGCTTTATAAATCGTTTTAAATTCATTTTCAAAACGATTTCAACTTTATATTCAATTTCAAATCAAAATTGAATATTCCAATATAAATTCGTTTTAGATTGATTTCAAATTGATTTCAATTCAATTTCAATTCAATTTCAATTTAATTCGAATGCAATTCTTTTCGATTTCAATTCGAATTCACTTCTATTCAATTTCAATTCGAATTTCTATTCTTTTCAAAATATCAGATTTTGAAATCACTTTCGATATTCATTATAAAATGAATAAAATCGATATAAATATCGTTCACGTCAAAATGGCGTCAATCTAATCAACACGGCTTCATATGTTTCTATTTTCAAATATTCTATTTCAAATATTTCTATTTCAAATATTTCTATTCAAATATTCCTTTTTCAAATATTTCTATTCAAATATTTCTTTTTCAAATATTTCTATTCAAATATTTCTTTTTCAAATATTTCTATTCAAATATTTCTTTTTCAAATATGGAATGAGGCCCAATCAATTACCATACAATGTTAATTATATGGATTTTCTACAACACAGGTATATATCAATAACGATGCATAATCAACCATCATCCAAAGTGCATTCCACACTATATAAGCATCAAATATAAATATTCAACGCTTATAACAGTCTGTCAATCAATCGATCGACATACAACTAATTATTGGGATTAGTGTATGTCATATATCATCCCAATACCCGTGTGGGGTTTCAAACAATCAAACACAAATTTTATTTATGCAGTTGGGCGATGTGTAAAATTTATCGTCCCAATCAATATAAGTCAAATGTGTGTATATAAACAAATCGTCCGATTTGTTTATTTTTATTTCATTTCATATGCACGTTAAAAATTCTATTTTTAACTATATAAATATTTTATTTCATTTCACATCACACATCAAAATCAATCAAACAAACAAGCCATCCATGGTCTGTGGACGACGGGTGTCGGGTGCTACTAAACACCGTCTGCATCCTAGTATATATTTATAACTAGAAAATAAAATTAAAAGGTGAGAAGTTCTCACAGAATAGCTAATCCAATCCCACGACTCTTCTTATGCAGAAATCTTCGCCGTTCTTGCCTCTTGTCACTTTCTTTGCCCATATTCTCTACATATGTAAAAATCGCATTTTTACTTCGCTATTCAATATATAAAAATCGAATTTTTACTTCGCTATTCAATATATAAAAATCGAATTTTTACTTCGCTATTCAATATAGAAAAATCGAATTTTTACTATGCTATTCAATATAGAAAAATCGAATTTTTAACCTTCTACTAATATAAAAATTATATTATTATTTTCTTACTTGCTTCCTTTATGTTTTTTTTATAAAAACAATGCTACATATATATTTTTAAAAACCATAACTTTCTTGTATAGATAAAATCACTTCTTTTAGACATTAAAAATCCGATCTTCTTTGTTTTAGAAAAACCTATTCTTTCTATAAAATAAAGATCTATTCTTTCTATAAAATAAAAATACAAATCTTTATTTAAAAATAATATAAAAGTCCTATATTTTTTATAAACTAATTAGAAAGAAATGGATAAAATAAAAATATAAAACTTACATTTTTTTCTTTCACTCAGCAAAATGGGGCGGTCTTCGGAGGTGGGTTGCGGCAGGGGCGCACGGGGTTCGTTGGAGGGTTCGGGGGGTGCTGATGGGGCGTCGGAGCTATGGAGGGTCGGGGGGGGGGGGGCTGCATTCGACTGGAGGGAGGGGGGTTCGGTCAGGGAAGAAGAAGAAGAGGGAGAGGCGCGCGAGGTGGGGGCGGGTTTGGTGGTGGTCGGCGCCACCAGGGCGCGGCGATGATCGATCGGGGGGGGGGGGGGGGGGAGGCGATGCAGCGGCGGCTCCCCCCCATCGCTCTTTTTTTTTTCTTTTTTCTGCCCTAAATCGAATTGAACTGAAAAGGGGGGCAGAGGGAATTAAGGGGAGGAGCGGAAGAGTTTTTATTTTATTTTATTTTAATTATTTAATTTTAAAAAGGTTGACTTTTACATACGACCTCTAAACGAGGCCCACAGCCTGTCGTTCATAGCTAATTACCCCCATTCCGAACACAATGGGATATGTATTGTAAGCTAATTCGATCGTTTCGATCAGTTTTCGTTGAAATCAACATATAACTCTATATATTGAATTTGAACGCGTATTTCAATTTATCGGGGTCACATACGAACTCTAAAAATTCCAGAAAAATTAGTTCTAGCTTCGTATTGATGATACGGTCCTAAGAAAACTAGTTTCGTCGAATTCTGAGACTGTTGGAAAAATGGTCGTTTTCCAGTCGATTAAAATCAACTGAAACTGGCCAAACGCGTTTTCCTTTGCCACGCTCACATATTGATTCGAAAAATTATGAAATTTGAAACCTAGCAATAACTTGACATCACGGATCCAACAAAAGTGGTTTCGTCGAAATCCGAGGTCGTTTGCAAAATTTCCATTTTTAAGGGCCTGAATTTCATATCGACTATTCAGAATTTTCAACTGGGCATATCTTTTGATTCCCGTTATGAAATTTCAATTTTTCGGGTTCGTTAGAAAGATATTCACAATTAGATCCTATTATTTTTGGTTTCACTAAAATCCGGTTTATTTTGCACCCGGTATGTTCATTTGAATTTTGAAATCGAATTATCGAACTATCGCGCTATTTTCAATTCCTTTTATAAATATAAATAAATATTTATATTCTATCGACGATCTATATAATATATACGTTCGATTTATATTCAAAATAAATTTCTCGTCGATATTATTTAAAATAATTCATTTTAAATAATCAAAATTTGCTAAAATTGCCAAAATAAAAATTTTAAATTGGCCCAGATTACCGGGTTATTACAAGAACCACTCTGTATTGGCATAAGCGTCGCGAATCATATATGCCAAAGGAAATTGAAGACGGAGTTATGCAAGGGCTATCTTGTTTACAGAATAGTGCCTTCGGTTCATCCTATTCCTGGATGACTTGTATGGACGGATGTCTGATAGTATTTCCAGACGATCACGTTTATTGATTTCTCCAACTATACCAAGAGTGGACGCGGAGAAGGAAACTTCTTTTAGCTAACGCGTAATGTATGGTTGAGGACGTCAATCGGTGATTTGATGGATTTAACGATGTGGCATTCAAAGTTAATCTGGTATGATGATAAAGGGTAGCTTCTAGCCTCATCATCCGGTAAATGACAGAAATCGGGCATGCAGCATGGCTAAGTCGGTCGCACCGAAGTAGGGTGTATAATCACCTGATCTAGAGTTTCATTTACTTCTAAAAATCTATTGTTGATGCTGTCCCATTCGGGAAACGGTTGCTGATCCCAGCCGTTGGTGATATACATTCGATACACTCAAGCAAATGAGTGGTCGGCCATGTGTGGCCGGGTTGCAAGATGTTCTTGTTGAACCCAGTGTATTCCTCTCTAGAGGTACACTAGCAAAAGGTGGTTCCGTACCTTGTCATAGTTGGAAATCCATTACCCAATACATGCTTACGGTTTTGATTGTATACTATATAAGTAGAACGTGAGATGAAAACGTTTCTGCTAGATGATTATTATATTGTGTTGATAGACATTATTATAATATCAAAAGGTTTTTGATATAAAGATATTTTGGATTCTCATAAGAGAAAAACCCGTTCCGTTATACGGCGTGGTCTTATGAGATATTGTTTACTTGTTCAACTGTTTTAAACTGTTTTACTCATACCAGTCCCACGACTGACCCGGAGTTTACTTTGTTGTTTTCCCTAAACTCTTGGGTGCCTAAATTTGTACGGGCAGTCAAGTAGTCGGGATTTTACAGATATAGTTGAAGAGCTGGCGCATGAGGCTTCAGGATCATATAGCTATAGTTATGTCCGCTGTGTTGTAAGTGATGTACTTTAATATTGATGTATATTCAAGTACAAATGTATATTTCAAGTTATGTTATATATATTATATGTTATTCGTTCCGCTGTGATATTCGTGTTACTCTGATGTTGTGTTCTTCTTCTTCTATTCTAAGTTTCTATCTTATCTTTCCTCATCCTCTAATTTCTTTCACTAATTACCAGGATTTTTCGGTGTTTTGGTTATCGACATCGAGTTTATGTCGATAACCAAAGTCGCTCAAAATCCAGGTCATTACAGTTGGTATCAGAGCTTAAGTTAAGTGAATTACCTTGGCTCTGTGGCGTGACTCGGTAGAGATAGGGTTAGTAATACCCTAGATTGAGTTTGAGTGTATATATACGAGTGAACGTATTTGTATATGATATAAAAATAATTTTATATTGTGAAGATTTATTGGTTGAGCAGTTTATAAGTTCTGGTCGATCAGTTTGATCCACTGTATCGGTAGGAGTTGATAAACACTCGAATACGATGGGTCTGCACGATATGTTTTGAAAAGAGGGTAAATTAAAATAAATTTATCCGAAGTATATTTTGATATATATTGGATATATTAGTTGTTATTATAGTCGAGTAAGATTATAAATTAAATGGTTATGTAAATAATCAACCAGAATTCATATAAGTGAAATACGTGAAATCAGATGAGTTAAATCTGAAAATTAAACCAGAAATGGAGTTAAAACTCTAGAGAATGGGATAAGTGTTTGTAAATGGATTTGGATTAAGAATAAGGAAAATTTAAGATCTTGGGAGATTTTAAATTGTTTTACAAGCCGTGTGAATTATATTTTGAAATGAATTTCAAAGTGGAAATGTTTAGAAATGGTTTTATAGTATTGAACTCACTTCGATCGCTGGAAAATAGATTCTGATGATGACAGCTGCATCATCAGTATTCATTTTCGAGTTGTAAGTGACAAATTACTTCCAGAGATACTGTTTTGAATTTGTTTTGGGAAAGACAAGTTGTGTTGAATTTCAAAATGGGATTTATAATATAGAATTTGAATTTTGAAATAGATTTGAAATATTAACTTGTTTAAAAGAAATAAAACGAGAAGTTCCATCATAAATGAAGTTTATAAATAGTTCTTTTATAAACGAAGCTTATAAATGAAGTGAAAAGAATTTTCATTGGATAATTCAGAAATAAAAATACAAGTGTGTAATTGAAAGGAAACCTATTTTCCAAAGGTAGAAATATCGATTTCAAAAGGAATTGAAATCGAAACTTATTTAAAGAAATTTGAATAAAGGAAGTTCAAAAATAGAATTTAAATATAGAAAATTCAAAGGAGATTTGAATATAGAAAATTCAAAGGGAATTTGAATATAGAAATTCAAAGGGGATTTGAATATAGAAATTTAAATGAGATTTGAATAAAGAAGATTTAAATAATGGAAAATTGAATATAGAATTCATATGGAGTAATATTAGGATTTGAATATAGAAATTCAAAGGGAGTTTGAATATATGAAATTCAATGGAATTGAAGTAGAATTGAATATATAAATTCAAAGGGAGTTTGAATATAAGAAATTCAATGGGATTGAAATAGAGTTTGAATATAGAAATTCAAAAGGAATTCAAATAAAGGATTTGAATATATAGAATTTGAATATAAAATTCAAATGGAATTTAAACTATAGAATTTGAATATAGAATTCAAATGGAATTTAAACTATAGATTTGAATAATAGAAGTGATATAAAATTTGAATAGAAATTGAATAGGATTAACTAAGTCGAAGAGGAATTAGTTAATCGAGTTTTGAATTTGAAGTTGAACTTTGAAAGGTGAATTGGACTTGTAAATGGATATTCAAAATCGAATATAGGACTTAAATTTGAAATTTGGATTCAAATTAGTTAATAAGCAAGTTAAAATATATTTGAACATGTCATGTTCAAATATAAAAGTGAATTAGACTAAAGAGTTAATTAACAAATTAATCAACGAATTGAGGTAAAACGATCAGGTATAGTTAAAATAGATTGGGCAGGTATAAATATACATGAGATAGGTATGGATAAGGTATGAAGGTATATAAATAGAATGCTCGACGAAAAGGTATGTATTTAATTCATATATGAGATTTTATGCATTGTATCGGCTAGCCGCTTGGCTTTTTCTTTTTCTTTTGGTTTGGTGAGGGCCATGGGAGGCTATTTGAAATATCCCGATGCTCCTGGTACAAAGGAGGTTATGGCGAATTTTTCCGAAAATTTAAGGAGTTAGAATATTTTTAAGATAATTTGATAGTTAGAAATCAACGTATCGATATATATATAGAAGTCAATAAGGAAACGAACTTAGAAATAGAATAGTAAAATCAAAAAGGAAGACTAAGAATAAAATCTAGTAAGAATAGAAAGAGGAAGTGTATACGTGTTTAAAAGTGAATAAGTAGTTATATGGTATTGATTATTTGAGTAAGTAGTCATATCTGTTTTGATTTTATAAATATTATTCAGTCAAGGTCTGAGAGGTAGTTATACCCCAACTTGATTGATTTCATTATTAACAAATAAATAGTAAGATTTTAGGCTCGAAGATCAATGTTGAATAAGAGTTAGTTGAATATAGTATTTGCGTTGTCGTAACAATGTTTTACACAACATCCGTTTTAACCCAAATAAGTGTAAGCTTGGAAATATAATAAAGAATATTTCCTAAGTATAGAAAAAAATGAGATTGGAAAAGAGATAAGTAATTGGAATATTTTCCAATTATAAATAGCATATATTTTCTAAAAGTTTAGAAAATAAAGGAAGGCGATATTTGGAAATGTTTTCCAAATAACATAAAAGGCCAATATGGTTATTGAAAATATTTGGTTAGCAAATATTGATAAAGAAATAGTGAAGTGATTTAACTAATGGAATATTAATTAAGGGCTCGGTGACATGTTCAAAAAGGGAAATTTGATTTTTGGAAAGAGTAAACTGTTTGAAAACTACAAGGGAAAGACTGTTTGAATTAAAAACAAATTTAACAAAAATTTGTGAAAGCAAATTTGAATTAAAAGTAAAGTCAGTAAAGTGGTAACTGAGATTGAATCAGAATAATATCAAGACAAATTGGATTGTGAGATTCAAATTTGAAGTGTAATGTGATAATCAAGTCAAGAGTTGGGAATCAAGAAGAAACTCGAGTTGAAATGATATTTGGCTCGGATATAAGCGAATGGTTGTGGTATGGATAAAAGTAGATTGTAATTTGATAAATAATGACCCTTGTATCCGCTGAATTGATAACAGGTGGAAAGGATATAATGATATGCCGACAAAAGGTACAAGTTTATATTTCTATTGGATATAAGATTTATGAGCCGAATTGGCAAGTCGCTTGGCTGTTTGATTTTCTTTTGGGTTGGAGATGGCCCAGAGAGGCGAGTTGGAGTTTGACCGATTGACCAGTACAAAGGAGGTGCTGGCGAAATTTTTCGAAGAGTTAAGGCATTAGAAAATTTCCAGGATTTTTGAAAATTTTCGTTGATAAGAATTAATTAATATTTAATTGAAATTAAATTATTTCAGTTGAAACTGAAGTTAAGAAGTGAACAAATAAGTTCCAACCAGTCGATAGGGTCGTCCTCTACCTTTTAGCAATTTCGAGGACGAAATTATTTTAAGTGGGGAAGATTGTAAAGACCCGCATTGGCAGGGGTATTATAATTAATTTATTTAATTATTGAAATGGTGGTTTAGAGAATTTAATGGTCGTGGAATTAAATAATGGTGAATATTTAATTAAAGTAATAAATTAAATAATATATTTAATTCTGAAATAATCAGAATTGGCTGAAATGACGATATGGTGTGAACCGAATCATCTGTGATATTTAAATTCAGCTTGGAATTGAATTTGAATAACGAATATATTATATAAACGACAGTTTGAAACGTAGAGTTATAATATAATTAAAATCGAGCTTGAAATGGCGCTGCAGTTCGTAGTTTGGCGATTTGAACTTCAACTGAATGTACAGGATTCGTTTTAAGCCGGATTTCTGTGAAACACGAAATGTGTGGAGCTGGTGGAGTATATCTTTCTAGTGGAAGAGAAAAATCGGGATTTCATCGTGTAGATTTTGATTTACGTCCAAATCAAATTTTAGAAAAGTCGCTGTGGAATTCCTTTATAATTTATAAAGGAATTATTTATATTTTAAAAAGGAATTTCATTTTAAATCGAATATCGATTTAATCAGATTTGAAATATCAAGTTAGAAATTCATATAGGAATATTCTGAAGCTGTATGGTATTCCACTGTGGATATATACGATAATATAAATTTATTTATATTTAATTTAATTATTTAAAATATATTTATATATTTAAATGGGTCATCCAAAGCTTTAAAAATAGCCGGTTTTGCAAACGAAGTCGGAATTCGACGAAACTAATTTTGTTGGATCCACAATGTCAAATAGTTGTTAGATTTCCAGTTTCGTGATTTTTGAAGTCAGTATGTGGCCGTATCGATATTTAGAGTGAAAAACAGTCAATATTTTGACAGTTAAAAATACACTGTGTGAGCATACGAAGTCGGAATTCGACTAAACCAGTTTCGTTGGGACCGTAATATCGAAATCTAGCTGCATGTCCAGTTTGGTGATTTTTGAGTATCATATGTAGTCGCAGGGATTTTTAGAAGGCAGATACAAGGAGAAAATCGATAAAATAATATAAACAAATAAAATTCAAAATATGCCCTCCATTTTTTTTATGATCCAGCACAGGCCACTCAGCCTTCGTTCTCAACCACAAACTCTACCTACCAACACAGCCTATAAATACCGTATAAACCAAACACAGCAAGCAAAATTCCCACAAAGAAAAATCAAAAACAATTCAAATGAAAATCCTTAAATCCTAAACCATATATATCTAGGTTCAGCATGAGTTCCTCTTCAAGCTGGTACCTCTCGTTTTGGTCGCGATCAATTTTTCCTGGAGCTCGAAAGTCCACCGTGGACCTAGTGTTCAAGGATTCGAGGTACTAAGGCATGGATTGGCAAAACCGAGTTGGTATTTATACTCAGGGTTGGATTCCGAATGTGTGGTGATGGAGTGGGGGTATTCGGTGATGGTTTCGATCGTTGGTACTTTGATGACGCGGGCTCGCTGGTGAACTCGAGTTGAAGGTTGGGATGAGGAGGTTGAAGAGGAGTTGATAAGGGAATTTTTGGTGATTTTAGTCGGATTTTAAAGTGAAGGAAGAAGGAGATGGAAGCAAGGGGAGATCGGCTGAATTGGTTTGGAGCAAAGTCTGGAGCTCGCGTTGAAGGATTTGGGGAAGACAACGATGTGGGTTCGGTTTTGTTGATGGTATTGGGCCGGGTTTGAAAAGGTTGAGGCCCATTTATTTTATAATCCAAGTTCTTAAATTTATTTAAATTGCGTTCTAACTTCGTAAAACCATAACATCGTCATACGACATTAGATTTTCGAACGGTTTGATCTGTTGGGATCGTATGGACGGGAGCAACACAATGGAACTGACTGGGAGTGGATTGGAGCTCGTTTGGATTTACGGCGAAATAAACTGTTTGATTCAAATCAAATAACAGTTTATCGTTCTTTAACGATGAACTGCAAATGTGAGTAAATCTCATTAACTCTGAATAGTTTATAATTTCATGTTGTATTTTTAGAACTGTTAGATATTGGATGATTGACTGTATGTTGACTGTTTGATTGAACTGCTTGTCAGTTAGTTGAATTCCTATATTGATTCTGTTTAACATATATCATATGGAACTGAAAGTGATGTTATCTATATTGTTTAACATCTGTGTTGCAGGGAAACAGGTTGGAGGAATCGAACTGGATTCCTCAACATTTATTTTATTGTTTTCATATATTGTGATATATGATGTGTTATATAATCTGTTATGGATTATGCGTGTTGGAATGATGTTGATCATTGTTATTCGATATTTTAAATATCATAAAAGACCCTGGGATGTAAAAAGAATTATTTCAATGTATATTGAAATAAAGGGATTTTATAAAATCAACAGATTTTATAAAAGGAAATATTTCGAAAGTAAATAAAAGGGAAAAATGTTTTTAAAACGATAGAGTTTTATTAAAGGGAAATCATTTGTAAAGTGAAGAATTGTTACTAAAAGTAAATCTTTATCAATGAATAGTTTAATCGAGTTAAAAGGAGTTAATCGATGTTAGTTTAATCGATTAGAGTTAAAGCAAATGAGTTAATCGATATTAGTTTAATCGATTAGAGTTAAAGCAAATGAGTTAATCGATGTTAGTTTAATCGATTAGAGTTAAAGCAAATGAGTTAATCGAATATAGTTTATTCGAATAGAAAGTAAAATGAGTTAATCGAACATAGTTTATTCGAATAAAAAGTAAAATGAGTTAATCGAATATAGTTATTCAAATAGAAGCAAAAGAGTTAATCGAATATAGCTTATTCGAAGGAAGTAAAAGGAGTTATCAAATATAGTTTATTCGAAAGGAGTTAAGTGAAATGAGTAAATCAATAGCGTTAGTCAAAAAGAGTTAATCCAATAGTGTTAGTCCAATAGAGTAAATTGATAAGGGTTAATCGAATAGAGTTAAATGAAAAGAGTCAATCGAATATAGCTATTCGAAGGAGGGTTAAGTATGGAAGTTAGTAAAAGGAATATAAAGTGAACTTTGCCTATTTCAAAGTTAGAAATGTTGTTCAGTTAAGGTTTGAGAGGTAGTTCTACCCCAACTTGATTGGCTTCGTTTTTAGCTAAGGAATAGTTAAGGTTCGGCAGTAAAGGAAATGGTTTGAGTTGGCATCGCGATGGTTTGTTTAAACATCTGTCTAAGTCCAATGAAGAAGCTTTGGAAATGTTTTCCAAATAAGAAACCAGAAATGTTTTCTAATAAAGAAAACAAGAAATGGAAATGTTCTCCATTGTTAATAACGTATATTTTCCAAATATAGAAAATAAGAAATATTGAATATAGGGAAACAAGAGATAAGTAAATTTATGAAACAAAGAGATAAATGTTGAATGATGTTTGATTGATATAAATTTCCATTTGGAAATAATATCGTTGGTTGCACACCTGTTTTTCTTTGATAGTTAAATCACAGACCATCGAAGTTTTGACCATTTTAACGTTGTTAATATGGAGAGACCGGTTGGATTATTATCCAAAGAACCACTCTGTATTGGCATAAGCGTTGCGAATCATATATGCCAAAGGAAATTGAAGACGGAGTTATGCAAGGGCTATCATGTTTACAGAATAGTGCCTTCGGTTCATCCTGTACCTGGATGACTTGTATGGACGGATGTCTGACAGAGTATTTCCAGACGATCACGTATATTGATTTCTCCAACTGTACCAAGAGTGGAAGCGGAGAAGGAAACTTCTTTTAGCTAACGCGTAATGTATGGTTGAGGACGTCAATCGGTGATTTGATGGATTTAACGATGTGGCATTCAAAGTGAATCTGGTATGATGATAAAGCATAGCTTCTAGCCTCATCATCCGGTAAATAGACAGAAATCGGGCAGGCAGCATGGCTAAGTCGGTCGCACCGAAATAGGGTGTATAATCACCTGATCTAGAGTTTCATTTACTTCTAAAAATCTATTGTTGATGTTGTCCCATTCGGGAAACGGTTGCTAATCCCAGCCGTTGGCGATATACATTCGATACACTCAAGCAAATGAGTGGTCGGTCATGTGTGGCCGGGTTGCAAGATGTTCTTGTTGAACCCAGTGTATTCCTCTCTAGAGGTACACTAGCGAAAGGTGGTTCCATACCTTGTCATAGTTGGAAATCCATTACCCAATGCATGCTTACGGTTTTGATTGTATACTATATAAGTAGAACGTGAGATGAAAACGTTTCTGCTAGATGATTATTATATTGTGTTGATAGACATTATTATAATATCAAAAGGTTTTTGATATAAAGATAATTTGGATTCTCATAAGGGAAAAACCCGTTCCGTTATACGGCGTGGTCTTATGAGATATCGTTTACTTGTTCAACTGTTTTAAACTGTTTTACTCATACCAGTCCCATGACCGACCCGGAGTTTACTTTGTTGTTTTCCCTAAACTCTTGGGTGCCTAAATTTGTACGGCAGTCAAGTAGTCGGGATTTTACAGATATAGTTGAAGAGCTGGAGCAGGAGGCTTCAGGATCATATAGCTATAGTTATTTCCGCTGTGTTGTAAGTGATGTACTTTGATATTGATGTATATTCAAGTACAGATGTATATTTCAAGTTATGTTATATATATTATATGTTATTCGTTCCGCTGTGAGATTCGTGTTACTCTGATGTTGTGTTCTTCTTCTTCTTCTATTCTAAGTTTCTATCTTATCTTTCCTCATCCTCGAATTTCTTTCACTAATTACCAGGATTTTTCGGTGTTTTGCTTATCGACATCGAGTTTATGTCGATAACCAAAGTCGCTCAAAATCCGGGTCATTACAGACTACCATTACAAAGTACATACAATATTAATGAGAAGGCTAGGCAAAACATAAATGAGAACTTAAACTATTAAAATCAGAACTTAATCAGATGCTGCCATCATCTTCTTCTACTTCATCTTCCTCGTTTTTAATATTTGTCGAGACATTTCCGACAACAGCCTTATTCCTTGCACTTCAATTACTGTTAATCTTCTAACATTCTCGCATAGCCAAATAAGCCGCCATTGTTCCTATTCCTTCATTGTATGATAACTCAATGCTACATGGTGGACCATCAGATTGCGTATGAACTGGTTCTTCCCTTGCCTTCGGAGTTGTATTCTTATCAGCTGCAGATTCAACATTGGCTCTGAACGAGTTGTTGGTCCAGACTGAGGCTTTGTAACCAAAACTTTTTTGGTTCTCTAAAATATGCACACAAAAACAATATAATAAAAATAATAATGAAGGTAGTCTATAATTATCAACATAATATTAAATCTTCAGCTATAACGCACCTTTGCCTGATTTTTTGAAGTATCATCTTCAAATTCTAGAATATAATCTTCGCTTTCCTCATCAAGCATCTTTAATTTTACTTTTTTTCCAAATTCATTTCTCATTCCAGAAACTAATTTAGGCATCCCAAGTTTTTCAAAAACACTATTCTTCTGTGAGAAATTTTTGTCTCTCTCCCTTTCGTATTCTTTAAGCGGTGGAGGTGGCAGAGGTGATAGATCATTATTCTGAAAGTAATTAAACAAGTCATTATTGTAAATATTAGAAAAATATGTAGATCATATATTAGAAGATCAGATTGTAGTCTTCTTACCAGAAACTCATTTCCGTCTGTATTTTCCTCTTCATGTGGTGAATTATTGAAATCCAATTTACTCCTGGCACCTGCTGAGTTGATATTCAAAGTTGTGTCACTGACTTCAGCTGGATTTTCCTTCTCTGTTAACTTCGTCAAACTACTGACTCTAGTTGACTTCTTGCTGACCACCTTTTTCTTGTTCATACGTGGACTCGCAGCAGTTTTGCTGATCACTTCTGAATTGTTCGTAATCGGATTATTTAGCCGTGCCAACTTTCTAGGAGTAAAGACTTCAATCTGCTTGTTGTCGATAGGTGGATTCACAGCGGCTTCGCTGATCACTTGCAGATTGTTTAGCCATGTCGACTTTCTAGGAGTAAACATTTGATCAGTCTGTTGCTTCTTTTTTGCTACCTATTGCAGATGGTGAGCAGTGACAAACTGTCATTTCTGTGATTTCGCAGCTGCAACATACAAGTTCTTTATTATTCTACTAAGTTCACTAAAAGTCAAACAAGTCCTAAATGAAAAACATATTCGGCAAAAAGACCAAATTCATCAGAATAGTACAAATGAGAAGACATGTTTATACGTGGAAACAGATTCTTCCTTGGGCGTACGATGACATGTGGTTGCATTTGTTTCATTGACTTGGTATTATCATCGACGACAGTGTCGACATAGAAATCAATGTAATCACCATTATTTTTTATTTGCATCATAAACAATAGCTCTATATCGTCGGCCACCAATTTCCACCCACTTGTTGGACCTTTCCATATGTATACTCCTCCAATTTCGATGTACTCTAGCTCTTCCTCGACAAACTCCATCAGTACTGTGTACGAAAACCTATCCAGATCAACTCCCTTGACAATAATAGCCTTTTCTCCACCAACATATCCATTCTTCCCAAATTTTCCCTTATGGTGGAAACTTAGATTTGCCTCCATCCTATACAAAATGGAGTAATTAATATTAGATTGAAATAGTTACAAAATAAAATAAACGAAACGCATTATAAAATAAAACAACCACTTCACTAACATGTAATATAGGCAGAAATAGTAAAAAAGATACAAAAAGAAGCCACAAATATGATACATCGGTTATAACATTTAATCAAGGCAGAAACAACATTTTCTTACTTAAATAGCATGTGGTTATTTTCGTTGAAACACCACAAGTTTTGCAGTTATTTTTCTTTTCATATTTTGACCAATATAGCATGCAGTCATTTGGACACACATGTATTCTTTGGTAATCGAGGCCTAAATTTACACATAAATACATACAGTCTTCTGAACTTAGGAAGTTCTACCCATATTTTTTCCTCGTTCATCACTAATTTACACACAAATAACATACACAAATATTATTTAGCCATGACTATAAGGCAAAAAAACACAATAATATCATATAAGCACCACTCAACATAAGTTTGTTACAAAAATAAACATAATAATAAAATCAGGAATATGATTACACCTGAATACACAAGTAAATCCGTAAATTAGGCAACACAACAATCAAATTATTGATACTTGAAATATACATTGAGTGATACCTTAAGCAACATATTAAGTCGAAGCCCTAACTGAAATTTGAGACCCAAACGAGCCTCAATTGAATACCTAATTGAAACACCGAAGCCCTAATTGAACTTGAACTCGAACTTGCCGTAATCGAACCCCAATTAAGCTTGTAAACTTGAACTTTTAGTCCTAATTGAAATTGCGAGTGAGAATCTTTGACAGGTTGAGCGGCAGCGTATTTTGTTAAGTTTTAGAGTGAAACCCTTGAAAATTTTGCTAAGTCTTTTGCCGCTTTGTTTTTTGTTTTTTCTTCCCGCATTAAAGATTATTTCACGCGGATTGCTAACGTGGACCGTTGAACCGTAATTACCCAGATTAATAAATTTATTCACGTGGCTACTGCAACACCTTGGATTTTATATGGTAACACTTTGAAGCGTGTGTTGCAATAGACAAAAATCAGCATGCCTATCGTTACATTGTAGCTAGCAACACCTGGGACTTTCGTTGCGGTATGTCATCTATGGCGTAGTGAAGTCAATCGTTTGGAGCAAGTTGTTGATCAAAACCCTGAAGACATACAAATATATGAAGATTACCTATAAGCCAGAAAAGAATTTTAGATTATTCAACAACAGTATTTCAATGGATTTAAACAGCAAGCTAAGGTTTCAGGGCTACAACAAGGCGATACAAATTCAAAATTCTTCTACTCTCGAATGTCAAATAGAAGATTCTTTAATCCCACTAGAGCGTTGATAGACCAAAACGGTGATCTCCTGTATAAATCAAATGAAATTGAGTCTGAAACCATTAACTATTTTTCTTTTATGTTCTATGGGGCATCTTCACCTGGTTTTCCCAATTTCCATCCTATTTCTACTGTTAAAAAGCAAGGACATCATTTTATATTAAAAACGGTTGAATCAACAGAAATCAGAGAAGCTCTTTTTTCTATACATGATGATGCTAGTCTTGGACCAGATGGAATGAATGCCAAATTTCTCAAAGTTCACTGGGATTCTATTAAAACTGATTTACTAGAATCCATTTCTGATATTTTTAACTCGGGTAAATTACCTAAATCCTTAAATTATACCTTTATCACTTTGATACCAAAAAATGAGAGGCCATCTAAAATTGCTCATTACAGGCTAATATCATGTTGCAATGTATATTACAAAATCTTTTCAAAAGTTTTGTGTAATAGGTTTAAACCATTTCTTCCTTCCCTAATTTCTGAAAATCAAAATGCTTTTATAAAAGGATAGATATATAGGGGATAATATCCTTTTGGCTCATGAATTATTGCGTGATTTTAAGAAAAAAGGTACGCTAAAGTTGTATGTTAAAGTGGATTTACAAAAAGCCTATGATAGAGTAAATAGGGAATTGATTTGTTTCAATATGGCGAAAATGAACTTCCCTACACATTTTATAAATCTGGTGCATGAATGTATGTCAACAGCTACCTTTTTTATAATCATACAAGGCATACCAAAGGGTTTCATCACATCTTCAAGGGGTATTAGGCAGGGAGACCCTTTGTCTCCATATTTGTTTGCCATTTCCATGCAGCTTTTCACCTTTTTAATGGATGAAGGAACACAATGTAAAGCTTTTCAACCTAGCTCTCAAATTCAGCCAATTATATCTCATCTTTTATATGTAGATGACTTGATGATTTTTGGCAAGTCATTTGTACATGATGCATACTCTTTGAAGATGATCTTTCAGAAGTTTGGTTTATATGCTGGATTAAATGTAAATACATCAAAAACTAAGGTTATTTTTCTTCAGTGCACCAGTTAGTAAATCTGCAGAAATTTTGAACATATTGGGCTTTGATCAAGGAGTGTTAACTATAAAGTATCTTGGAGTGCCTCTATCATCAAATTAATTACATTATTCAGAGTGTAACTTCTAATTAAAAAAGTTCAAAACAAAATCCAAGGATGGGAAACTAAGCTTCTTAGTTTAGCTGAAAGGGCATAATTAATCAATTCTGTTTTAACACCTTTTATACTATATTGACTGTTTATATACAAATCTCAGAATATACTTTTGGTAAATTACAATCTTTATGTGCTGATTTTTGCTGATTTTTTCTAGGGAGGTACATCTCACAAAGTAGCATGGAGATCTCTTTGTAAGCCAAAAGTAGAAGGGGGTATTGCTTTGAAGAATTTCTCTGATTTAAAAAAAGCGGCATGTATTAAATTGTTGTGGAATTTTCTATTAAATGCATCTTTATGGAGCAAGTGGATTCATCAAAGATATTGTAAGAAAAATCACTTTTGGTCAATGGCAATTGACGACAGTGCTTCTAGTACATGGAAATCATTGTTGGGATTAAGAACTAATTCAAATCAACTTTTCTAATCATTTCTAGAGGAGAGGATACTTACTTGCTGTTTGAACCTTGGATAATTTGTCAATGTATGGTTGATTTGTTAGGGTATGATAGGCTATACTTGATTGGCAATGCTGAACAGAAGGTTAGCTCAATTGTAAGAAATGATGCCTTTCAACTTGAAATTCATCCCGTCACAAGAGAACTAATAGATGAAATCAATCCTATATCTACCCATCCTACTCTTACTCATGATGTGTATGAATGGTGTGAAGGGGGAAGTTTTTCTTTTCATAAAGCATGGGAATATTCAAGGTCTCACGAAATGTTGGATCTGATATTTTCTGTTATCTGGCACAAAAAGAATACCAGGAGAATGGCTTTCATCTCTTAATTATCTTGTTATTTTAGGAAGGCTTAATATTAAAGATGGTATCCACTAGTTTGGAAATGTATCAAATATCATGTGTCCTCCATGTGATAGCCATCCAGAATCGATTCAACATTTATTCTTCTAGTGTGATTTTTCAGCTTTTATTTGGTTATCACTTAAGCAGAAATTATATCTTCCCATAAATACTCATTCAGACTTGAAAGCTGAAGCTCGAATACTTCTTTCCAGTTTCAATTCAAATGATCAGATAAGAGATGTAGAATTTGGAGCCTCTACTACTGCTATTTATTTCATCTGGAGAGAACGAAATACGAGGATTTTCCAAATGCACCCATTCAACCGTCACTTTAATGAAGATAGAACGGGAAATTGTGTTTTTAGTTCGTAAAAATGGCAGTAAATCATCTCAAAATTGGAGAAATGAACAACTTTTGGAAATGTGGGGTATCGAATTAAATGATACTGGTTAGTTGTTGAAGCAGAGTTTTTGAATTTGGAAGCGACAGAAGTAATGAAGTAAAGTTTAGGCCTTGTATTTGGGCCGGGCAGCTAGACTTTGAAGACATAATTTATTTCTTTTATGTTTGTTTGTATTTGTCTTCTTTCGGTTTTACATGATGCTTAATATCGTTTATATACCAAATTTATAAGTACTCTTTTTTCCTATGAGGCACCCATCTAGGCTAGGGATATTATAGGGTTTTGATGAGGCTCATAAAAGAGGCTTTTTATTTGGTTTAGCAATAAAGAGAACCAAATTTTAATATATATATATATATATATATATATATATATATATAAGAGCATTCAATGGCACCCCAAATAGTGAGCACCCCGTTTGCTCCCTCTCTCCATCTCTCATTTATTATAAATTAAGCTGGTGGAAGGAGAGAAAAGTAGTGGAGGGAGAGAGAAATAGAATGTGTGATGGAAATTAGGGGGCGTTTAGGTGTGCTGCACTGTTTCGGGTGCCATTGAACGCTCGCCATATATATATATATATATATATATATATATATATATATATATATATATATATATATATATAGCGTTCAATGGCACCCGTAATAGTGCAGCACCCCTAAATGCCCCTTGATCTCCACCATATATCCCGTTTCTCTCCCTCCACTCATTTTCTCACCTCCCACTAACTTAAACTACTATAAATATTTGATTCTTGTTGGGGGGCATTTGGGGTGTCATTGAACGCTCCTCATATATATATATATATATATATATATATATATATATATATATATATATATATATATATATATATATATATAACAGTGAAGCACCCTAAGTCCCCAATGGCACCTCTCTTTTCCAACACATATTCTCGCTCTCTCCTTCCACTCACTCTCTCACCTTCCTACTAACTTAAACTAATGTAAATGAAATGTGGGATGCTGCATTTTCAGGGTGCCACTGAAGCTCGCCATAAATAAATAAATATATATACACACGCACACACTGACGCCATTTGAAATGACGTCAATGTATTGATCAAAACATGATTACGTTTATAATCAAACAAATCGTTATGAAGGTTTGCTTACTGTCACTTGACCAAAATCAATTTTTCCGAAGCCCAAAAAAACATGAAACATGTCTCCTTAAATATCTTCAATCTCCACTTTTTGTCTCCTTAAATCTCTCCAATTTTAAATATTCTCTAACTTTTTTATGTTTAACTAAAACTTAAAAAAAAAAAAAGTGCTGCTAAAAGCACCCAGATTTGTTCTTCCTAATACCATGAGTGGTATTAGGAAGTGTAAAACTGAGTGATTTTAGTTTTACATGGTGGCATAGTGCTAAAAGCACCCAGTTTTATACTTCATAATACCACTCATGATATTCGGAAGAATAAATCTGGGTGCTTTTAGCAATAAAAAAAAGGAAAAAAAAAAAAAAAAAAAGAGCAGTAAACTATACAGTATAACATTCTCCACCGTTATGCGGTAATACTGGTTAGTTTTGAAAATGAGTTACCGTCATAATAAGTTTACTAAATATAAAAGGAAATTTTCAAAAATAAAAAATTTCAGGAAAAGATCAGTACAAATTTCAATCAACCCGCCCTTTCCATTATATTCCCTTTCACATGTCCTTTTCCTTACACTCACCGGCGAGTTTCTTCACTAAGCCAGATAAAAACACAAAAGTTACGTATCTGCTCCACAAACCAACCTTCAAGATGCAAAATATAATTTGTTTGGGGCTTTTCGCTAAGATGTTGCTTGCAATGCAGGAGATAATCTGTTTGGACGATCGAGCACGGCACGGATTTTGATGAGATTTCTTCGACGAATCATTTTGTAAAAAATTCTTTCCCTTTTCTTTAGCCGCAATTTATTCTCCTTAAGAACTTCTCTCTTTATAAATTGATTTCTCTTCTTCATGTTTTTCTGTCCGTGTTTTCTTCCATTGTAAAAGTGTGAATCTTGCTGAAATTTCACTAGTTTTGTTTTTTGCTGTATCACTTTGATCAGACGATCCAGCTTGAGTTTGCAGTAATTTGACGAAATTAGCTCTGAATTATAGTGCTGGTTGGTTAAACTTAATATTTTGATAGGTTTCCTTCTTATTATTTATTATTATGATAGCTTCTTTATGTTTTTTAAAAATGTTTCTTTTTTTAACCTTCGTCTTAAAGGGAATCCTGCAACCTGCACTTTAAATATTCTGTATAAAAAAAGTTGAATTTTTTTTTTCCTGATTTTTTTTCCTTTTAAATTTTATTTTATTGTTTGAGATTGTATAATAATTTGTGCTCCTGCTTTGTCAGGTAAGAGTTTGCTGACTTCAGATTCATATTTGGCAAGGTCAATCTGTGAAGGCTGATATTTTGGATATTGGATTTTTTTTTTTTTTTTTTTTTTTACTTGGCTAATTCTATCTCACTATTTGGAAATGCCACCTGAAATCATGGATCAGAATCAAAGAGTCACTTTCTTCTTAGAAGAACCCAAATATTCGACAGATGTAAGAGCTGTATTTGGAGATACACATTTTCAGCATTGCATTATTGTATGTATTTGGATTGTAATTCAAATACATGTAAGCACTGGTCTTTGTACTTTAGTGACACAAGTGCATGCAAATCCATAATTTCAAATTTTCGTGTCAACTGGAAGTCGTATTATTGCATGGGATACCTGTTTGATTGCGTTACAGTTTCATGGTGTTTGTAATTTTATTTTATGTTTGCTTTTAGGTGCAAGTTGGATTCTGGAAGCTGGAGTCCGCACCTGACAATCAAGGTGAAATTTTTACTTCAGCTCGTCAATGATTGCTAATTAATTGCTATAATAAAAATCATATTTACTTTTTTGTAATTTTGGATATAAGAATAAGTGAATAACGCTAGTCAACAGGTAAACAGTTTTCAAGTACCACTATAATAGTTGTAAGTTAATCTACTTGCATAGAACTGCGAGATCTTGTTATTTTCCACATTGGTTATTAATCTGTTTCGGTAATCTGCAATGCATGAAACTGTAAGTTGATATTAAATCAAGATTTCTAGTTTTTATATAAGCGTACTGCAAACATTGAAGCATTATGGATGTTTTTGTCTTAGTGCCATGGGATTTGTCCTCACTTTCCGGGAATAAGATGAAAACAATTTACACTGCATCCTTTAAACTTGAAAGAAACAAAAGCATTTTCAGTTATGTGATACTGCGCATTTATCAATTTCAGAGCTACTAAATATTACACATTCCACTAAAGGTATAGTTAATTACAAGAGCAATACTAAGCAAGAGTGAGCTTATTCTTGCCACCTTATTGGTGGAAATGAGTTGACATCAATTATTAGCTATTTGAACGTTTTAAAAAAGGGCCTCATTTTCAAAATGACTGCATACATTTTCGGAATTGTACATGTGCATTTTCAATACATACAAACACATTAAAAAAATGTGAAATTATATGTGCACATTTTCAAAATGCTCATATATAGCCCTTAAAGCAAAACCTATTTTTGTGATAAGTTGAAGGTGAGATTTATTCTTGCAATAAGTTTTTGGGAAGCTTATAATATAATGAGTCCTCAAAAGGTATTGCATATGTCGTGACTTAGTCGTGAAAATTTTCATATTTTTTGTTTGCTGTGTGTAGGATCAGAGGAGATGTCGACGATGACGACCAGCAAGTCATTCTCCCCTTCTTCAGTGGGGAAACTCAGACCAATTGGACCAAGTTCCATGGAGCATCCAAAATTCTCACAGCAGTATTTGTTTAATGATCAAAAATTGAAGTTCGGCACTAACAGTAATCTGCTTGGTGCAAATGATCAAGACTTAAAATGCCATTCTAATTTACATGACATTCATTTTGAAACCGGCCTTTTCTCAAGCTCCTTATCCGATCTCTTTGATAGAAAATGTTTGTGATTTCTCTATTCCAATTGTTGATTTTGTCAGAATATTACATTATGTCATATAACTGATTTAGAGCTGGAAGTTCCATTAACCATGATGTGCACTGGAAAAGGCCATATGTATTGGGCATAATGGTTGGGATAAATATTCTTAGAGTTGAAGAGTAGAACATAATATAGTCCGGTTGATATAGTTTTAACAAATTACAGCAACACCTATTATCCGTTACCCATTGTGTAATTATTGTATTGTGTGTTGTTATGTGGTAACCACTAACCTCTAAGCAGTAAATTAAATTTTGAGTAAACTGGTTCCAGCCTTTGTAGTAGTAGAGAACAGTGGGACTGTCTTATAATAAATTTTGCATGCTTGCATGTTCAGTACGACTTGTTAATATCCCTCTGAACATTCATTGCAGTGAATATATCATCAGAAATTCCGTCTCTTGATGCATCCATGAACGGAGTCCATTCAAACTTTGAGGAAGAAGTGCCACTAGAATATTCAAAAGAAATTGAGGCTCAAACTATTGGAGATTTGCTTCCTGACGATGATGATTTACTTTTTGGGGCTGTTGATGACACTGACTTTATTCCTCCAATAAATAACGAGGATTTTCTTGATGATGATATCTTTTGTTCTGGTGGAGGTCTAGAATTAGGAGACAAGACATCTGATAATGCTAATATAAAAAACAATAGCTCGTATGCTGGTGAACATTCATCAAGAACAATTTCATTGAGGAACATCGATGGTAGCGTTGAAGATAAAGAATTGAAAATGCTCTTCCAGGTACACTTATTAGTGATATTATTTTTGTTTCAGCTTGAAATCGTTGAATCACAAAAATATGTATTATTTTGCCATTTTGTTTCTTTGTGTCATCTTTTGGTAAGTACACTGGTCCTGTCAAATCAGTGGGACATATCAAAAATTATTGCGCGTATTATTTCTTTATGGAACACGCTTTGTTATCTGAATTAAAGTTTGTTCACGTCTTTTTGACCGATGTGAACATAACACCACTGACAACCGTTAGTAGTGTGCAGCTATGATTGGTCCATGAATTCCACTCGTTTAATCTCAGCCGTACACCACTAACGGTGTTAGTGGTGTTATGTTCACATCCGTTAAAAAAGTGTGAACAAACTAGCTCTCTTCTTTTCTCATCTTTTCTTTTCGTCAAATTTGGTTATTATTTGTTTTCATAGAAATAGAATAGCGTAGGGTCCATTTGTTTTATATTGTATTTTATGTTTTAGTATTGCAACTTTAATTACATAAGTTAAAATTACATAATATGAAAAAGGTACGGGGACGAAGAGAATGGACGGAAGATGCATGAGACATTGCAGGGAATGAGGGAACCATGGAATGATGCATTTGTTTCTTGTGCTTCCATTATTTTTCAAAACACACTGTTTTTTATGTTGTATGCTAGCATCATTTTCTAATTCATGGTTTTTCACGGTATATATGTGTCATGCGCATCTTTTTATGAAGGCAAATTCTATTTAAGCATAGAAATTTGCCCATCAGTCTCTCTAGATTGAAAAACTGAAGAAACCTCTAATTCTGCTGAATAGCCCTCTATGAATTAAAAACAACAACAAAATCCAAAAATACTTTTTCACGTAGTGTATTTGCATAGCGTCTTCAGTGTGTTTTCAGAGCATCACGTAGTTGTCCTACATGGTGTGGTGCTGTGAAGGAACCACCTAAGACAACTACGTAATGAACAAAAATTGAAAATAATAATAATAGAAAAGGGCTTACTCAGTGTTTTGATGGATCCTAATAGAATTTGTCTTTTATGAATGCAAACTCAAAACTAAACAAGGCAAACCATCCGCCATCTCAGTTTTTAAATTTTTATGGGCCTTTCTGTTAATTTAGTAACTATAACATCTCATAACTTAGCCAATATCTAAGCACACTTTTTGAATTCAGACCGCTGGAATATGGATCCCTGACTCCATCTGTATGCCCACACGTCCGGCTTAGCTTTTTGTCATGAAATAAGTTCACAAATTATGTATTGTTCACAGTAGTACATTCACTCTTCTTACTGTCTGTCATAACTTTATTCAGCAATATGGAGATATTCAGATGCTTTATACAGCTCGCAAGCGTCAAGGACTTGTTGTGGTATCTTACTATGACATACGAGCAGCGCAAAGTGCTATGAAATCATTGCAGAATAAGACATTTAATCATAGGAAGCTTGATATTCATTACTCTTTCTCAAAGGTAGATGTTATTCTTATTTACTTTCACTCTTATATTTGCAAAAATAAGTATATTAAGTGAGTTTTATACCAACATGTTCCTTTATTCTTTACGATATATCGGTCACTTGAATTTGATTGTTTCAAGAGTGTAGAAAGCATAAGTGTTGTATGATCAACCTTCCACATCATTGTCTGTTGGTTTCTTAATAACCTTTTTTTTGAAACAACTAACCATATTGATTACCAAGTACGATGTGTGCCTTAAAGCAACGTGAGTAATAACTGTCATTAACAATACTGCTACATGTTCTTGAATGTGTTCAAATGGAAGGCGTCATACGTACTACGTGTTCTCAGCATATGCTTATTGCATTTCAATATAAGCGAATCCATTGATATTAACTTTGTGATCTAGTGCCTTCGCTTCAAGTGAAATCCTTGTTTGAGATATACTAAATCTATCTGCAACTTACGTGTTATTGTTTCAACCTTAATTAGGATAATCCTTCCTCGACAGATGTTAACAAGGGAACGCTAGTGGTTTCTAACCTTGATTCCTCTGTATCAAATGATTATCTGCATCAAAAACTTAGTGCTTATGGAGAAATTAAAGAGGCAAGACCATTTTTGAGTATATTGATGCTACATGGAATTTAACATCTGCAGTCATTATCAATTATTCTTTTATATAGGTCCGTGAAGCACCACAAAGGCTAAATCACAAGCTCGTGGAGTTCTACGATGTTAGAGCTGCAGAGAATGCTCTTCATGCTTTAAATGGAAGTGGTGTTGTAGTAGAAGAACTTAATCTAGAGCGTAGCCTTCCTAGTAGTGCAAAATGGTAATTTTTATATAGTCTCATATCTAAATCATCAGGGAGCAGACAATCTTGGGCATTGAGCCCCCCCCCCCCCCCCCCCCCAACCCCCACCCCACTTCCCTCCCTCTCCTCTGTCTTGTCTTCCCTCCTTTTAAATTATAATTGTTGCATTATAGCATGGTTCATTGTAATTGATCATCAAGGGAAAATGGTTTCTACAGCTGCACTTGTAACATATTGGTACCTGCACAAACTAGGATCATAAAAATTATATCTGATACAGTACTTCTATACATACATACATATGCATGTGCCTCTGTGTGTCCATACGCAAACTGCCACATATCGGGTGAGATCCGGATCCCCTTTCTTACGACTTTCCATATTAAAAAAGAAGGAAACCTCCCCTGTCGTTATGTGCCCAAAAAAAAAAAAAAAAAAAAATCTGGATCCCAAAAACATAGTCTATAGATATATATATATATATATATATATATATATATATATATATATATATATATATATATATATATATATATATATATATGTTATATTCTTTAGTAAAATTATCCGTGCAAAATTTGAAAATCATTTTGTAACTATTAACTCCGTAAAAGTTGCAAGCTGATATGAGCAATTGAAAGTATTTATTTTAACCTTTGATTTTAAAATGTAATTTTGAAGGAGATGGTAAGTTTTGGAGTGATTACTAATTTTGCATAGATCATCTTTGCTAATAAATTAATGGAACATGTTTACAAAAATTGACTTTGATTGGAATTGTTTTGCACAAAAAGACGAGGCTGATTATATAGTGATCTGTAAGAGGGGATCTAAATCCCTACACACACACACACACACACACACTCACATGAGAGACTATTACTACTAGGACACTAAGACACAGTTGGTTACACAGTGGATTTTGTTCAGTGGATCTCAATCCTTTCAGTGTCCATCTCAAATTTTCTACATTTGGGTACAACATTCTGACATGCTTTCACAGTTTGGCTTATTTTTGTAAAAATGTATCACATTTTAGGACCCTGACGCAACAACTGCCATCAGAGATTGAATCAGAAGGATCAACAAATTCCAGGTGGCTTACGTCTCCCAGCAGTTCACCACCAATCCATTATGGTATGAAATTTATCTTTATATCTCTTGATTTTCATTGTGACATCCCCTCGTAGTGAGATAGTAACCACAATACCTCTTTCTCTGTTAGAGTTAAAGATAATGTAAAATGATGTTATTCTTAAACTTTGATGGTTGGCAAACGGCGGTTAGAATGCAATTATCTAACCCTTAGAAATATGCAGTGGCATTCTGTTATTTTTGCAAAACTGTATTGTGATATAGTTATTTCTTCTTGCCATCTAACAGACATACTGCATTAATTTCATTTTTTGCAGGCTCCGTTCCGGTCAGGTCGGTCGTGGCTTTTGAGAATGAAACTGCTCACGACTTTCATTCTGCATTAAGAGCTCCAATAAACCAATTAATAAATCCCACTTTCCATGGATTCTCTTCCAGTGGGACCCACAATATGTCTTCTCCTGTTAGAATTGCATCAGTAGGCAATCAAAGAGACCCTGGTATGGTGCACGGCGAAAATGGCCACTTATATGGATTTCAGAATGTTCCAATGATGCATCGTCATTCACTTCCGGAGTACCATGATGGAACACAGTACAATTCAAGTCCCATGCATTCTTTGGCTGTTAAAATCAATCCCAGGCACGAAGGAATAGATAACAGGTTTATTCAAAGAGTTGGCTTGGGTAGCCTCACTAATCACCCTTTTCATAGCAGCTGTAAGTTGTGCTATTTTACATATGATTTAGTGTTACTATTAAGGCAAAAATTAGCTCAATGATTCATTTAGCCTGCTCTCAATGTATCCTCCTTGTAATAATAGTTTTTCCCACAAAGTGTTGGTTCTAAAGTTTTGGAAAGCTATAGCTTTAAAATGTTATGTTCAGATTCTTAAATGTTAGTCTTGCTTTTAAAACTGAGGATCCGGGATAACTTCTGGCTTTATGTCTCCATACTAATGTTTGATATCATCACAATATTCTTTACTACAAGTCAACTTTTGCTTTAAGAGTAAGCATTGGTCTTCACTTTAAATAAACCATACTGTAGTTTGACTTTTATTCAGACTGCACGTAAGTTAACTAGTTTTACATGTAAGATATGTCAAGCTAGCATATTGTCAAATAAACAAGTCTGGTAAGACATTTATGAGATTGTTAGTTTTAACATGAAGTTTGCATTTACAATCTTACCCACTATGCATCTACCAAATGGTGAATTCAGTTATATTTTTCTGTATAAAAGAAGGGGAGATCATAATTTATCTTTTTACAGCATATGGAGGCATTGGAAACAGCAGTTATCCTGACAACGGCAACAGCCAGTACAATACGTACCCTCATCCACCTCCGACACCAATATTATGGAATAATTCACCGTCCTTTATGAACAATATCCCACCTCGTCATTCAACACAAATGCATGGGCTTCCAAGAGCTCCAGCTCATATGTTAAACCACCTTCCGCCTTTTCATCCTCATCATGTTGGTTCTGCACCTACAGTAAACCCCTCTATATGGGAAAGAAGGCATGCTGAATACACTCATAACATGTTCGATCAAGGCTGCATGCCTTCTCATCAGCAAAATTGCCACATGTTTCATAGTGTAAATCATATGGTCCCTATGCACACTTCTTTTGATGCACCTAGCGATAGACTGAGGGGTCGTAGGAATGATACAAATTCTAGTCAGGTGGATAATAAGAAACAATATGAACTTGATATTGAACGCATTATTCGTGGTGATGATACTCGAACCACCTTGATGATTAAGAACATCCCGAACAAGTATGTTTTTTTTATTCTGACGGAGTGAATTTTCTCTGTATCACTTTCTTAACCAGTTCCTCATGATGGTTTGATTGTGATAACAGATATACCTCTAAGATTCTCTTGGCTGCTATTGATGAAAACCACAAGGGAACTTATGATTTTATTTATCTTCCCATTGATTTTAAGGTAAGTCTGAAAAAAGGTTTGATTTTTAACTTAATTTAGAAGTAATATTATATGGTAATTCTAATTTTTTCCCCCCTTTTTGTTGTATTCAGAACAAATGTAATGTAGGTTATGCTTTCATCAATATGATTGATCCTAAGCACATTGCCCCTTTCTTTCAGGTTTGTTATTTCAGTTCTATGGTTCTATGGAAGTGCCTTTTTATTCTTTTAAAATCTTTAAAAATATATATATATACAATTTTACAAGGATCAAATTTAATTATAACAGGCATTCAATGGTAAGAAGTGGGAGAAGTTTAACAGTGAAAAAGTAGCATCCCTTGCATATGCTAGAATTCAGGGAAAAGCAGCACTAATTGCGCATTTCCAGAATTCCAGTCTGATGAATGAGGATAAAAGGTGCCGACCTATTATTTTTCACTCAGATGGTCCAAATGCAGGAGATCAGGTACTGTTTTATTCATGCATTTCCATGTCACTATATTGCTACTCTATCAAACTCTCTTTTTATGGTCAACTTTGCACTCGCACACACTGAAGGCAACCACGCTTAGAGGATGACAAAAAAAAAAAAAAAAAAAAAAAAAAAAAAAAAAAATGGAGAAGCTCATTCTATAAATGAACCTCTTGAAAAAATTATTGCAGAAAATAGACACCCTTCCGAATTTAACTTTCTGTAAATATGAATTTCACCTTGAGATGGAACACAAACTGACCTGAATGGAGGTCTATTTTTGTAACATTTTCCATTTTGATTTTTTTCAAAAAAATTACTAATTGAAATCGCCCCTGGCAGTGATATGTTATGTGTCGTATGAAGCAAAAGGGGAATACAACAAATCTAGACACTAACTAAAGTATATATAGATATATATGTAGATATATAGAAAAGAAAATAGGAAACAACAATCAATATTTACGAGAGCACTTATTGTGTGACATAGGAAGAACAATCATAGATCCATAATTTTTAGGGGAGTTCCTGCAAATTGTGTCATTTACTTCAATATTGTATGCTGTATTAATATCGCAAATTCAAGATGACAAACTGTTTCATCAACAGAATCTTCACAAATTCACTGTAATATGTCTGCTGCAGCAAACTTTAAATCTGGAAAACTAATTCCTTCCATTTATCATTTAAAAGGAACCATTCCCAGTGGGAATCAGCATACGGTCGAGACCTGGAAGATATAGAACTTATAACAGTGAAGACAGCATTTATGAGAGTTCTTCGCCTAACAATATATGATGCTTTTGCAGAGCAAAAACTTGGAGTAATTCTAACCCTGTATGTGTTCAAAATAAGATCACTTATGTTATATACTAGTGTAGCATGTATCACTTGTAATCGATCCTCTTTGGCGCTTTTATTTTTTACTTTTCTACCTAGGTACTTAATATTACCGGCAATGTAGAGCTTTTCAGATTTTGTGATGCTATATGAGAGTATTATGTGTCTGTAATCTAACAGTAATTCCGTGTGTAAATTGTTTATTTTCTGATTGTAATTTTGATAAGGGTTTTTGATCTTTGTTAGTTTTTGCTCCCTTTTTTCCTTAATAAAATATTAACATCTAACAATATCATGGATTATATCATTTTGAAAGTAGTTAGGCCATGTTTGTTTTCATTTTTATCATTTAGTTTTGCATTTTCGAAGTTCGTTTTCGGAATGTTTTCAGCATTTTGGAAATTGCATTTGGTTTACCCACTTGGAAAATTTGTTTTCAGACAAAAATATAAAAATGAAATGGCCAAAACAAAGTTGGATATTGTGCATTAAACAACGTTGAATGGAAATTTCTGATCTTTGATTTAATTACAAACAATATTACATCAACAAATAAATATGCAAAAAATCATTAATATGACAGCTGTTATATGGAGAAACGATGACTGAAGTTTATATAGTATCATCTTTCATCAACAAAATATTCTGATCATTGTCACAGTACGTTAAACTTAGCCATTTCTTTGCTTGTAGAATGGAATAAAAAGACCTTTCAGCGTGATGTCATCATAGTTGTATTTGTTGGCAGGATGCAAACCCTCTGATCCGGACAAATCCGGACCCGGTGGACCAAACAAATCCGGACCCTTGATTCCGGTGGAACCCACCGAAAATCAGGGGTTCAGATTTGTTTGGTTCACCGGGTCCAGACAAATCCGGACTAGGTGATAATTTTCCCTGTTAGCAAATTTAGGCATCATTGCTGAATGAAAGCAAATTTGCTTGAAATTTTGGAATGATCATCTGCTCATATAAGTCAAAATGAGAAAGATATCAGCAGTAATGGGACTTCTCCATAAATTAAAAATATTTGAGCTTTTCTATTTGAAATACTGTGAAAAGGTAATTCAAAGGACTATAAATTTATAAAGCATATTTAGCTAACTTAGGGCACTCCCGCTAGCTCTAAAGGGACATCAAACTTCGAATGAACGTAAAGAAAAGAAACTCTGTATTTTCCTTTTAATGTGCTGCTTTGTAACGTAATGATTATGTCCAAGGCTATCTTTTAATTAATTAATTAATTATAATCATATATACATTGTATATGCCTATGTAACATTATTCTATATAGAAGATATCATCCAAATTATATATATTTTAACTACTTTGATAATCCATTTTAACAATGAAAGTAACAATACCTAGTGATAGTATATAATCACCACACTACACATAATAATTTTTTCTTTTTCTTACAGTGTCTAATATTTTGGATTTTTGTAACTATGTTAAATGTGTATAATTGCCAGCGAGTATAATTACTAAAAAATATATCTGTATAAGAAAAATTAACTGAGTATAATTTTGTAACTTTGCACATGTCCCTGTTATTCGGGGTTGAAGCATATAATAAGATGAAGTCGATTACCATGTCAGCTTGGAACCTAGTCATTGCTGCTTCAATTGTGGAGCCACGAATGCACCAGTCTGCTCGTGAAGTCAAAGAAGTAAAATATTAAGTGCATCGATTAAATTTTATGGAAATATTGTTTGAAGATACATTACCGTAAACCATGATAATGAAACCTAAAAACCTGTCACACTAAAAAGGAGCTAGTGCACATGCATTTTGCTCCTACCCTATTGAATTTTCCAGATAAATGTCTCTATCTATATATTTCGTTAGTTAAATTCGTGAAATTAATAGGAAAATTGAATGCAATGATTAAATTCCATAATGTCGAGCGATACAATGCTAAAATGCTGGTACATTCAAGTTAGGATTTGATATACTGTTGAATTGATGATCAGCAGATGGATAGAAGATGATACACAAGACTTGTAATATATATAAACTGATTGAATTGAAAAACGGAACTAAAGTTGCATCATACAGAATGGTGTACATGGGTATTTATATATTACATTTTATATTAAGCCAAGCCCATTTGTATACCCAGTTGAATAATACATTGGTATTGGAATAAACTTCTTACTTTTACTCCTCTCAAACCCGATTAGGGTTAGGGTATGTTTGAGAAAGTAAAAGCAATAGCCATTGATTATGGCGACTCAGAGATGAATCGCAAATCGATGCCCAAATCCAGTGAAAATGAACAATTTGATGATGCTCGAAGACGATTAGATCTAGAATCATCCTCAATCTAGAACAAAAACTGTCCTTTTTTGGTATAAGGCTTGGATCTGCATCATCGACGTTCAACTCTTCTTTTAGCTTGGTAAAACATGGTTTCGACAGAGACTTTGTATGTATATCAACATTTCGATGCGTGGATGATATGCATCCAACTCTAGGTTCTCTTTTATCACTTGCTCTCTGGTGAAGTAAAGATCTAGATGTATAGGTTTTGTCTTTGAATGAAGTACTTGATTTGACGTTAGAGAGATAGTGCTCAGATTATCACACCATATTACTGCTTTTTTTTCTTTTCTGTTTTGATCTTAAGTTCACTTAGAAGTGATTCTATCCACATAACTTCTGCAACAGTATTAGCTACGCTTCTGAATTCGGCCGCAGTGTTGGATCTAGATACTGTATTTTGTTTTTTTTGCACACCATGAAATTGGTGTCTTACCCAAATAAATACAGTAGCCTTATGTTGATTTTCTGTCATCATTGTCAGTACCTCAGTCAGCATCTGCATAGGCATTAATATTGAGTGTATTGCTATAATTTAGAATGAGCCCATGGTTGATTGTTCCTTTAAGATATCTAAGTATCCTCGTAACTGCCTTCCAGTGAATATCAAGAGGACTTTGCATGTATTGACTGACCTTATTCACACTATAAGATATATCTGGCCTTGTAATTGTGGCATACCGTAATGCACCAACAATGCTTCTGTGCTGTTTTTCACTTTGAATAAATTCATCCTTGTGCTTTGATAGTTGATTATTTGTAACCATTGGTGTTGGTAATGAATTTGCTTTATCCATTTTGGCTTTGGAAAAAAATATGCTAAAATGTATTTCTTTTGATTAAAGTGCATTTATGAAATTGATACCCTCTTTACCTCAATTCCCACGAAGTAATTTATATTACCATATCTTTAATCGAAAATTCTAAATTGAGCATATCAGCGATGCCTTTGATATCCGATTTACGGCTACCTGTAATAATAAAATCATCAACATAAATTGGAATGTAGGTAGTTGTAATGTCTGTAATTTTAGTAAATATAGAGTTGTCAGATTTTATAGATTTGTAGCTGTATTTGACAAGTATTGACTTCAACATGTCAAATTGCACTCTTGATGTCTGTTTTAAACCATAGATAGCCTTGTTGAGTTTGCACACTAGATTTTTGTTAGCATGTTGAGTAAATCCTTGTGGTTACTCTATGAACACCTCTTCTTGCAGAATACCATTAAGAAAAGTATTATTCACATATAATGCTTTGATGCTCCAAATTCTATACAAGGAAATGTTTAGAATTATTCTAATTGAGGACAGTTTCACAACTGGTGAGAAGATTTCCGAAAATTCAAAACCATACTATTGTGAATAACCCTTTAAAAATCGCCCTACCTTGTATTTAGAAATTGAACTATTAGCATTTTTCTTGAGTTTATAAGTTCATCTACACCCAATTATATTTTTATTTTCTGGTTTTTCAACTAGAGTCCAAGTTCCCTTTTTTTTAAATTAAAGTTATTCTTCTTTCATGGCTGCTTTCCATTTATCACATTGAGCAGCTTCAGTATGGTTCTTCCTACAATATTGCAGTGTTGATAATTTTTGGTTTGTAAACACCATGCTCCGGTTAGCATAGGATGCCTGTAGATAATATCTCTTATTCAAGTATTCTGATTGTTACTATCTATGGTGCCTATATCAGATCTCTGAACACCACTTACACTACTGGCTTCTTGTCTTTGTTGATCAGGAGTGTCCCCACTGCTTTAAGTACTTTGCTCTTGACCTGGCCAAAATATGGGGATGGTGAGTTAAGAGCTGGTGTTAGTGTCATCCTTCTTTTGTTGAGTTGGCACCAACACTTCTACTTCTTCAGGTATATCAAGAACAAACAATATTGGATTTATTACCTTTCCAATAGTTTATATATCTGCTTTGCTGAAGGGATATGTCTGCTTATTGAATCTTATATGTTTATATATATATATATGTATGTATGTATGTATGTATGTATGTATGTATGTATGTATGTGTGTGTGTGTGTGTATGTGTGTTTTCCCTTCGCTATCCAAACACTTGTAGCCTTTTTGACTATTACAGTACCCCAAGAATGTACATGAAGTTGACCTAAAGTCAAACTTGTGAGTGTTATAAGGTCTTATATAAGGAAAACGTTGACACCCAAATACTTTTAAATGCCTGCAGTATGTCTTAACTTTAGATAACGCTTCCTGCGGACATTTGAATTCAAGTATTTTTGTTGGAAGTAAATTTATCAAATGTACAGCAGTGTAAATGCCTCTGGCCAAAACTTTAGTGGCATTGAGGCCTATGCAAGTAAAGTTAGGTCAGTCTCTACAATATGTTTGTATTTTCTTTCTATAATACCATTTTCTTCTGAAGAGACATGTGGTTTTGTGGTTGATACCCTTTTTCTCAAAAAATGTTTTTAATTGCAGAAAATCTCTCCCACCATTAGTTTGTAGGGTACCCACATGATTATCAGTCATGTTTTCAGCTTTATTGATAAATTGAACAACTATATAACTGGTTTCAGACTTTGATTTTAACAAATATATCCGTATAATTCTTGATTAGGCATTTATAAAAGATATGTAATATTTGTAGTCATAGTCTGAACAAATTGGTGTTGGGCTTCATAAGTCAGTGCCTATGAGTTTAAGTGGTCTTGTGTAGCTAGTCTGGAAATCTGGAAATGCAAGTTTATGACTCTTTACCAATTGACATGAAGTACATATGTATGAATCAAGAACTTTATTAATAGAAATATTATTACTATTCATAACATGCTTGACAATTTTTATACTAGGGTGTCCCAGTTTACAGTGCCATAAATCAAATTCTCTACAACATTCAGAATCGTTCATTACGATCATTGTACAAGTAACACTACAACAAAAAGGGGATTTCATAGCATTTCAAAAAAGCTATCATATTAAGCCATAGCATTTCGGAGAACCCTGTATAACGACATGCTATGTTAGACCTTCAGCTATAAATTGTAGAGGTAAAAACGCTACGAAAAATCAAAATTCTATAGCGTTTTACCTTTGCTATTAAAAAAAACGCAATATGAAATATTAGCCAGCTGCTACACATTATAGCGTTTTTTTTGCTTGTTTATATAACATTTAATCTCCTCCTATTGTAGCATTTCTTGTTATTTCTATAGCGTTTATAACCTGATTTTAATAGCGTTTGTTTGCTTAATTCTATAGCGTTTTTAAAACTCTGCAACATCACATACAATTTCATAGCATTTTCCCTTTGCATACCATATCACATACAATTTCATAGCATTTACCCTTTGCATACCACCATTCTAGTTCTTTCGTTACGTATACATTAATATTATTCAAACAATATTCATATATATCATTAGCTATTTCGCAAATGCATACAAACATAACACATTTTCACAAACAATCAACATGTAAACTACGACAAAATATTCTGTGCATATCATTCAAACATCGTTCAAATATCCAAACTTAATATTTCATACATATTATTCAAACTACTTTGCGCATATCCAAACTTAACAATTCATATATATTGTTTGATCAACTCTTCCATGTCCATAATATGTCATATATACTTGCATTAACAAGTTACTTACAAAGTGGTCAAATGCTTGACTAATCTTGCTTTGCTTTTGACATTTTCTCCTAAACATAAGCAATTTGGTTCTATTACAACAAAAATAAGCAATATTTAGTTCAAAATATTTAAACATGCATGAAATGTGAGATAAGGACAGTTTAAGCATGTTGTAAATATAAATATATGTTTCCTGAGCTGAAGGTTTATGTAATATTAAAAAAAATAGGGACAGTTTTAGCGTGTTGTAAATACAAATATATGTTTCCTGAACTATAGGTCTATATAATATTTAAAAACTTATAAATGTGAATAAGCAGGCATATATGTGTATACATAACACATGTTCTTAGGACATAAGATTATTTGGAATCACTGAATGCCAAGGGAAAAAAATAGATGCTTGTGCAATTCAAAGCATCAACCAAAAGTTAAATTCATTCATTTAAATTTGTTATATATTAATAGATCAAGAAAAAAAATTATACTTACTGGAAATATTTTATGATTTATGCATGCAATTACAATCTTAATGTGAAACAAGCAAAATGATCCTTGGACAAAGGCTAACGATAATGTTTTTCATATATGATACATAAAAGACAGAAACAAGTAAACACAGCGGAATACAACACTGTTGGCACCATCTTTGAATAAAATAATTTTAATTGTTTGATTAATGAAATTTAGAAGCATATATCATTTACCTTTTAGATTCCATGCTTTGAAATTACCTGAAATCCTGGAGTAGTTCTCACTATTGAACTCGTTCTCATAATATCTTTTTTGGTTGATATATGACGTACTCAATAATAGCTAGACATTTTTAATAGTAAGAGAAATAACTATACCAGTTCATGTATAATAGGACAACCAAAGTTATGTAAAAATATCTTAACAATCCATACTGCATGATATTCAAATAATGTTCCTGTGTAACATGTTTAATAGGACATATTATCAAAACCTAGGTAAACAAAGAGTTAAGATAAACAAACATACCTTGATGCCATACCATTCCTTCTATCCTCTCAAAGTAACAGTGGCTTCAGCTACACTAGGTTTAGCCACATACACATATTGAACTGTCGTCTCAAATGTACCATATTTCTCCACATAATTCCTTCACTGTTCCAATCTAATTGCTCTAATACATCTCGTTATCTCAACTGACCTCTCACCAACATTGTTTCAAGCAATTTATCTACATCTATGCTCCCATCAGTCCGTTCTGCTCCAAGCACCAACTATTCCTTGACAAAACGTGGTATCATCGTCTACAATAACATGCAGAACTTTAGTCTTAAGAATGGATGGAAAACAACATCGTCAGAAGTTCATCAATAACTCAACTACTAATTTGTTTCCAATCAAAAATGAAGTATAATAAAAGGAGACTGAAACACATGGTTAAAGATCAATAATTAATCTCATCATGTACAAAATAATAATTTAACACACCAGATACTCTCTGGAAACAATGCCAACTACTTCTCATTTACACCAATATGTTAAAACCTTATAACATAGTAGCTAATCAATCTTTGACAAACACTAGTAGTCATAATATCCCAGGCTCATCAACCTTCATGGATGCATGCAGTCACAAGAAAAAGATTGATATTTAGAGACATGGCGACATCGCACATTCGGATATGAGCAACTTCTATAATTATGACTACGTTTGGACAAGAAAAAACATTCTTGATGTCATTAGTTGAGAAAACGTAAAGCAAGGAGATGTGATAAACTATATGGATCATCTATTAAGCAACAATCCTATCATATATCGACCACCACTTCTATTTACAAGATCAGAATCTCTTTCTTCGTATTTCAAAATTAATACCACTTGAGTGTACTTAAAATGTTGAAGTAAACAACTTGATACATGTTTATACATAATCTTATCTATTTTTCCACTCTATGCCAAATTAAGTAGCTAAATTACTCACAAATAATGCTTTATGTGATATTATTTTCAATAGGATACCACCTTAAGTGTGACTTAAGAATTCCCTGTCTTAGGTTTATATAAAAAGCAACTCCTAAGTTTATAGAATCAAAAGATAATATCTATATGATGCTTCTATAAACGACACATTTTAAGGAAATATACTTAATTGCTTTTTCAATTACATACAGAACTAAAATAAATAAAAATATAAGAGTTGATGAAAAAATAAGTATTTATGGATAAACAAATAAAATGGAGTACACTAGCTTGTT
The DNA here is from genome assembly GCA_030737875.1 of Allium sativum. Taxonomy (NCBI): domain Eukaryota; kingdom Viridiplantae; phylum Streptophyta; class Magnoliopsida; order Asparagales; family Amaryllidaceae; genus Allium; species Allium sativum. The sequence continues at coordinate 322,797,064 of CM060920.1, read as the reverse complement.
TTTAGCAGCAGTGCAAATGAGAGTAAGATCAACAAACAATGGATATACCTGAGAACTTCGGTGCGGCATGTATGTACATATACATACACATATTCGTCCTAATAGTAGAAAGAAACCTTTAGTACCTGAGAACTTAAGGGTGTTGTATATGTGTGTGTGTGTATATATATGCGTGTGTGTGTGTCGCTTCATATATATATATGTATGTATACATATACATATACGTATATATATATATGTATGTATGTATGTATATATATATATGTATATGTATATATGCGCGTGTATGTATGCATGCATGTGTGTGCTAATAGAAAAACAAAATCTTTAGTAGTTTCAGTGGCTCATTTCGAAATTTAAGAATATATCTGGGAACATGATATTGGATCAGGAAAAAAAGCGGCAGTCAGCTGCAAAAAACGTAAGAAAATAAAATTAGTTAAATTTAAGCATATATCATCTATAAGATCTTAATGTCCATTTCATTTCATAGCTTAGTTTGCAGCTAAGCATATCGTTACTCACTCGGTGCAAGCAATGTTCATATATACATTACTGCTTTGTGAATATGGATGGAACTATCCCTTGAGGTTATATTTCCTATTTAAGAAGAATTAAGGAAGAAAGAAAATTTGGAAGTGAATCTAACAAAATCAGTTAGTTGAACATACGACTAGTTCCATTTCTACATGCAGATCATGTACACTGCGGAGGCTATGTAACGCCCCCACTCTGGTACACGTATTCAGAAGCAGTGGTGTTATCTATAAGCCATGGTGCTAAAAGAACAGTATCATAACTTAACAAAAGCTTGTCGGAATATAAAATCATTCATAGTACATGATTTTAAACGGAAGAGCTATTATACAATCATCCCATCATAGAATATGGTTACAAAGATCCAAGAGACTAAACATTAAATAATTATAATTAACGGTACATAAAAGGATAATCTACATAATAAAAGTCTTCACTTCAAGGCTTCCAACTAACCATCTAAACTTGAAATGTTTTAAGTGTAGCATCGTGAGCAACACATACCCAGTGAGATAACTATTTAAGTTAGTTTTCAAGTCATTTCTTAATGGGTTATATTATAGTTTCATCGTTATTCTTCTTTTCAACTGTTTCGTCAATCCAAAGTTTAAAACAAAGATCAAGGAGGACTTCGAGATATTAAACCAAACAAGTTTATAATAACTTCATTCCATCAAACACCATAATTTATCAAATATATATTTATGAATCTAAATCACACCTTCAACTTAGTTTAGATTTTAGGATATGTCATCCTACTGCGGTCGGCATCCCGTCAGTAAGTAAGGACGTATGGTACTCAGCTCAATACCAACATAGAGTAATAGTGTACTAACCAAGATCTATTGTCTTATATTGCACCCAACCAAAGAAATATAGTTAAGAAAATGTTTCTCGAAAGTAATCTTAAATTACATTTTCAAATTCTTATTATTAAGGGTTTAAGACAAACCCAAAACTACATCAAAATTACAATCTATGTTAAGAAGAACTCCAAAACCACTTCATAAAGGTTTTAAACTCCAAAAGAAAAAGAAAAGATAGCATTCAGAAATGCTATAAAACGTTTCAGCGTTAGTAAAAATAAAAACTGCAGCGTTTAAAAAGCGTTATGGAAAGTTCTGGGCTTATTAGAGTACCTAACAAATAATTTAGAGAAAATATAGTGCTTTTCAAAAATGCTAAGAAAAGTTCTAAGTGGTTTGTAATGGTTTTAGGCTTAAAACAGCTATTACAACATTTCAGACATGCTATAAAAAGTTCTTGGTAGTTTACAATGCTCAAAACAAGTATTACAGCATTTCAGATGCGCTATGAAAAGTTCTGTTCTTGTTAGCGTACTTTATAATCATTTCAGAAAAAGGAAGCGCTTCATAAATGCTACAAAAGCTCTGGTTTGAGGCACTTCAGCATTAGCAACATTTAAAAAGTGTTTCAATTCCATAAGTGTTTCAAATTTTTGAAAATCGGTTTTTTGACCAGATTTTCAGCAAAATATTTTATTTTATTTCTCTTTGATAAATATGGTTTTTGACTCCAAATTTTCTACAGTAAGAAGCTTCCTTAGTGTAATTAATTTTCATGAAAAGAAAATATCAAAATCATTTATCAATTTAATATATATAATTCAATAATACAAGGCATTTTTAATATGTCCAATTTAGGCAGATTTTTACCTGTCTTTGTGTAATGTCCCGTATTTTTATAGTTTAATAATTATATTATTCAATTATTTAAAGTAATGGTTGGGTAATTTAATGGTCGTTTATTTAAATAACTTTGAATGTTTAATTAAAATAATAATTAAATAATATATTTAATTATGAAATAATCAGAATTAGCTGAAATGGCAATATGGTGTGAATTGGGCAATTCAAAATATATAATTCAGTTTAAAATTGAATTACAATAACGAATATATTTAAATAACGAAGTTAGAGCGTATAAATTATAATATAATTAAATCGAGCTCGAAACGGCGCTGCGATTCGTAATTTGGCGATTCAAACTTTAAACGAATATACAGAATCTGTTTTAAGCTGGATTTGTATGAAACAAGAAACGTACGGAGCTGGTGAAGTATATATTTCTAATGGAAGAGAAAAATCAGGATTTCATCATGTAGATTTTGATTTATATCCAAATCAAATTTTAGAAAAGTCGCTATGGAATTCCTTTATAATTTATAACAATTTATTTATATTTTAAAAAGGATTTAAATATAAATCGAATATTGATATAACTGGGAACTTTGGAATATCGAGTTATGAATCTCGATATGGAGTTGTATGATTTTCTATTGTGAATATATACGATAATATAAATTTATAAATATTTAATTTAATTATTTTTAAATATATTAACATTTAAATGGGTTTATTTAGAGCGTTAAAAATAGTCAGTTTTGCAAACGAACTCCGTTTTCAATGAAACTAATTTTGTTGGATCCGTAATATTAAATTATTGTTAGATTTCAATTTTCATGATTTTTGGAGTTAGTATGTGGCCGTGCGGAATTTTAATGTGGAAAACAATCGATAATTTGACCTTTAAAAATACACTGTGTGAGCAAACGGAGTTGGAATTCGATGAAACCAGTTTCGTTGGGTCCGTAATGCCGAGCTGTAACTGCATGTCCATTTTTATCGAAATTGGATATTGTGTGTGATTATAGAGATTTTTAAACCACGAATACATATAGCGATCGATTAAAACTGAGTAAAATAATCGATTAAAATAATAATAAACTTTCCTATAAATACAGTAACATCCTTCCTAACCCTATTTTCATTTTCTTCTTAGTCAAACAGATAATGCGCCGCCAACAATTCTTTCTTCAGCAAAAATGTTTAGCAAAAATAAATCCAAAATATATAGAAATAAATCTCTAGAAAATAGGAAACATGTGTATTTAGGTTCTGCGTTAGTTACTCTTCAAGATGGTACCTCTCGTTTGGGTTGTGAATCATATTCACGGAGTTCGAAACATCTGCTGAGCAGCTAGGGTTGAGGGTTTAGCAAATATTGTGCATCGTTTACATTTTTGAAGATTATACTTGGCTTTATGGGATCGAACCACACCTAATTGCGAGGTTTTGGGGATTCTGGTGGCAATAGAGTTCGGTACTCCATTAGAAATGCGTGAGAACGCATTTTGATGATGGCGCCCGAGGTTAGGTTTGAGGGTATGAGTGGATGAGGCTTTGGAAGAGGAGTGTATTGATGAGGTTTGTTTAGATTTCCATTGAGTAATGGAGGAGCGGTGGAAGCTAGAAGTTGCGGCAATATTTGGGTTTATACTGGAGTGTGAGTTTCATGTAAAGGGTACGAAGGTGGAGCGTATCGGAAGAGAAATGAAATGGTGAAGAGTTGGCATGTTTTCGTGGAAGGAGGTGTGAGAACGAGGTGAAGGAAATAAGAGAAATGGTGAGGAGCTTGCGTATGAAGAAGAGGAAGTCACGACATTTTAATTGGGGAGGAAGGGTACTGTTCATTACGGGTATGGGCCGGGTTCTAGTGGGTGAGGCCCAAAAGGGGATTTAAATTCTAAATTTTAGTTTAAAATAAATGTATATTAACTTCTTAACATCGTAACTTTACCATACATTATCAGAATTCTGAACGGTCAGATCCGTTGGGATCGTATGGACGAGGGCTACACCGTGGAACTGGCTGGGAGTGAATCAAAGCTTGTTACAATTTATAGCAAAATAAATTGTCTGTATGAATCAAAGATAGTTAATCGTTTTTAATGATAACCGTCTAATGTGAGTAAAACTCACTAACTCTATCAGTTTATATTTTTATAAATATAATCTAGTAATGATAAATGTTGATTGACTGCTGTGTGATGTTTGTTTGGTTGAATTGCTTATGTATTGGTTGAAATTATAGATAACGATATATATATAAATCGTTAATCAAATATTGATTCTGTTTATCAGAATATATCATATTGAAATGAAATGGATGTTATGTATATTGTATAACATCTGTGATGCAGGGAAATAGGTTGGAGGGATCCAACTGGATTCCTCAATATTTATAATACTGTTTGTTTTCATATATTGTGATATATAATCTGTGATTGATTATGATGACACTGGTCTGGTTAATTGGTATTTTAAATACCGTATGAAATACTGTTATGTTAAAGGAAATTTTCAATGTTATATTGAAAAAGAAATATTTATTTAGAAAATAAATAGAATTTTTATAAAAGGAAATATTTATAAAATAAACAGAATTTTATAAAAGGAATATAATTAAGGAATATTTATTTAGAAAACAAATAGAACTATAAATGGGAAATGTTTGGAAAATGAATAGAGTTTTATAAAAAGAGAATTTTACATTAGGATGGTTTAGACCGGTGCTTCGCACACGGGTGTAACATGATAATGATTTAAAGTAAATATTTTGCAAATAAAATATTTATAAAGGAAATAGGGTTTGAAATAGTAATTAAAATGGAGTTAAAGGAATTAGAAACTGACTGGAGATTAGTTAAGTTGAACGGCTATCTGGGTATTGATCTGATGGTTGTTTTGGTCTTCGGGGTTAATACGTAGGGGTTGTTCTCTTACTAGTTTACAGTTAGAGACTGATAGAGGTGGGAAGATATTGATGCATGAATCAGAAATGGAAACATTTTTCCAAAGTTAATAACGTATATTTCTAAAATTAGAAAATAAGGATTTGATGAATATATGGAAACGAGAAATGGGGAAAATGAATAAATGTTGATTGATGATTGATCGATAGAATTTCCATCTGGAAATAATATCGTTGTTTGCACATATGTTTTTCTTTGATAGTTAAATCACCGAGTATCAAAGTTCTTGACCATTTTTCCGTTGTCAATACGGAGAGACCGGGATCGGATATATTATCTGAAAACCACTCCATATGGCATTAGCGTTGCGAATCAAATATGATGAAGATAATTGAAGACGGAGTTATGCAAGGGCTATTCAGTAAATCCTAGGTAGAAATCGCCTTAGATGGATTTACAGAATAATTCCTTCGGATTGTCCAGTCCTAGGACAACTTGAATGGATGAATGTCTGACAGAGTTATCTGATAGATCGCGTAAGTTAATCGTTTCAAACTTATTTACGTTGGTGGCAGAGGAATTCGTTTCTCTTAGCTTATACCTATGGTATTTTTGGGGAAATCAATTTGTGATTTGACGGGTATGACGATGTGGCATTCAAAGTAAATGAAAGAGTGATCTGTTAAAAGATATGTATGACCTCTAGCCTCATCAACTGGGAAATGACAGAAATCGGGCAGGCAGCATGGCTAAGTGGGCCACACCCAATTAGGGTATATTGTCACCATCTAGAGAATATTCATTTTTGTTACTTCTTTCATTTCTGTATCTCCCAGGAACATGTATGTTGGTATACCAACCATGATAATATATTCGGAACATTTAAGAGAAATGAATGGTCGGTCATGTGTGGTCGAGTTACAAGATGTTCTTGTTGAACTTCAGTGTATCGCTTCTAGAGTACATTGATCGGAAGGTGGTTCCATACCTTGTCATAGTTGGAAATCAATTAGCCAATAAGAGCCCACGGTTTTGATTGTATATCATATATGTAGAACGTGAGATGAAAGCGTTTCTGCTAGATTTTTATTTACTTGATATAGACATTATTATAATATCAGACAAGCATCATTTTAGAAAAATATTTTGGATTATCGTAAGGTAAAAACCATCTGTGTTTATGTGTGGACCGGTCTTACGATTATCCTTTGGTTCAAAAGATTTTTGAAAGTTAAATCAAATGATTTGAGTTTACTCACACCAGTTTCATGACTGACCCAGAGTTTATTTTGTTTTGTTTTCCCTAAACTCTTGGGTGCCCAATTTTGTACGGGCAGTCAAGTAGTCGGGATTTACAGATACTGAGATCTTGGAGCAGGAGGCTTCAGGATTATATAGCTGTTGTTATTTCCGCTGTGTTGTAAGTGTTGTACTCTGATAATGTTACTGTATACATATACTAGTTTTATTTCAAAGTTATGTATCTTTTATATATTGTTCGTTCCGCTGTGACGTGTTACTCTGATAATGTTGTATGTTCTTCTTCTTCTAATCTAAGTTTCTATCTTATCTATTCTCACCCTCTGTTTTCTTTCTATTAGTTTTCTGGTTTTCAGTGCAATTTGGGTTGGACTTATGTTATTTGGTCAGCTCAAATGGTACCGGAAATTCAGGACACTACACTTTGCGTCCAGTTTTCAGGTACACAAACGGTCGAATTAGAAAAAGTGTCTGAAGTGAAAGTGTATGCCTTTGAGTTAACTTTCCAGATTGATAATGTAACATCCCAGATTTTCAGCTATTTAATATTGGATATTTAAATTTATTTTAATTGTTGAATTGGATAAATAAATAGACTTTATATTGAATTTATCATGGAATATATTTAATTATCGTAATATGATATGGTAATAATTGAATTCACAGTTAAAATATGAATTTAAACAGTTTAGTCAATTAATATAAATTTCATTTGAATTGGAACAATAGTTAATTATTTATTTTCGATGAATTTAATTGTTTGAAATCTATTTATATTTTAAGCAATTGAATTTAATTTAAAAAGTTAGTTTAAATTGATATCTTTTCCAGACTTTCAAATTAGGTCATGGAATCTGTTCTAGTGTTTTCAGAATAGTAGTATAACCCTATGGGTGTCAGTTACTACGCTAAAAACAGAGTTCGTAATCAACGGGAATTTTAAATCAAATAAATTCATATTAATTATAATTAAATTAAAATAAAAATATAGGGCAGCTAAGTGTTGGATATCAAGCCAACCAAAATACCACAGCCACCCTAAGCATTTCATTTCGCAGAACTATAGCTTCCTCGAGACAACAACTTTGTCTCCAAGTTTCAGAATCCAGGAAACAAAAATTAATGGCAGCAGTACATTTTTCCCTTGTTCGCAGTTATAAATAAACCCATGGCCTTCGTATACTTCTCATCCTCAAACCAACCCAGTTCGTTCTTTTCCTCTCAAATCCTCAAAATCGCTTTCACGAAAAAAAGAAAAAAAATAGGAATCACGAATCGAGATGGAGACCAAAGGTCTGCTGAAGCCCGGCACCTCGAGTTCTGTCGAGTTAAGTCAAACCGCAGTGAAATCTGAATCTCGATACAGTGGAGGAGCTCGCGATTTGTGGGGGAAGATAAAGGTTCGAACTTACTTGATTTGGGGGTCACTGCGATATGATTAAATTGGTGCGATGGTGGGGATTAGCTAAGTTTAGGAGGGGATGTTGATCTGTGGTGCTAATGGTATGATGTCGGAATGAAATGGTGGTGCGATAGTGGAAATATGAGGGGACTCAGCAGATGGATGGACGGGGTTTGGGTGCGACAGTGGGAAGGACGTGAAGTTGGAATGTGTTGAGTTGAACTGGAGTTCCTTTTTTTTAGCGACAACAGTGAGGAGATTTGAGAGGGCAAAAATGAAAATATGAAGCTCGAGAAGTGGAAAGTGACTGTCGGTTGTAGGACAGTATAGCGGAGGTCGTTTGTTAGGGATGGTGGTGATGTCAATGAAGCTGAGAAGGTGAGGGCAGCGACTATGGTAATTGAAGATAAAATTTGTCAACGAGTTGTTCGATTAGATGTCAAAGTGGTTAGGCAGGTTTCAAGGCTGATGTGCAGAAAAATTTGATTGGTGATATTTAAGTATGCTTCGGGGTGTTCAAGAAATAAGGTATACGTTTTTTTTAGAAATTTAAATAATTAGAATTAGTTTAATTATTTGTGTAAGTAGTTAATCAAATTGAATAATAGCAAAATCGATAATTAAAATCAAATATCATAGGTGAAAAGTAATCTTCATTCAAGTCGATTCGGAGACGCAAAGATGTCATGTAAATGGATTCAAAGCTAAGACGATAAGGAATTCTAAATAGATATTCGCCAAATGAAAATCTCGGTGAGTAAATCTCACTCACCTTTTATTTATAATTATTTTTACTTCGTAAAAATAATTGTTGTTGCTTGTTTGGATTTTTCTGCTTGTTTTATATATATTAGTTATTTAGGCTATTATATATATATTGGGTTGATTGATTGGTTGGATTCCCACGGTCTCATTAGCGGATGCCCGCAGTTTCATAGCGGATGATTACCCTATACGCCCCCACGCTATGATTAGTGGATGACCTTCTATACCACGATATTCTTCCACGAAGCAGAATGGGTATTATTTATGTGCTAACATCTGTGGATGCAGGAAAACAGGTTGGAGGAATCCAACTGGATTCCTCAAAAATATATTATCTGTTTGTTTATTTGTTTGCATATATATTGTTATATATGATGTGTTAGAAAAATTAATAATTGGTTGCTTTGTGTGTTTAAATATCACTGGGCTTAAGTAATGATATTTAAAAATATCATGAAAAAGGATATTTGAGAATTAGAAAGGAAATTCTATTTTTCTAAAATAAAATTGAAATTTGAAATTTGAATATAGAAGATTCAGATAGAATTGAATTTGAAATTTGAATATAGAAAATTCAAATAGATTCAAATAGAATTGAAAATGAAATTGAATAATGAAATTCAAATATAGAATTTGCATAAAGAAAATTCAAAGAGGAATTCAAAAGGGATTTGAATAAAAGAATTTGAAATAGAATTTTGAATATAGAAATTCAAATGGAAACTTAATAAAGGAATTTGAGTATAGAGAATTCAAACAGAATTGAATACAGAAATTTGAATATAGAGAATTCAAACAGAATTGAATATAGAATTTGAATCGAGAATTAAAAAAGAATTGAATATGGAATTTGAATATAGAAATTTTATAAAGGAATGCGAATAAAGGAATGTGAATAGAGGAATAAAGGAATTTGAATAAATGAATTTGAAATATTGAATTTCAAAGAAGAATTGAATTGAATTTGAAATATTGAATTTCAAAGAAGAATTGAATTGAATTTGAAATATAGAATTTCAAAGAAGAATTGAAATAGAAATTGAATAATAGAATTCAAATGGAATTTCAAGTATTGAATTTGAATATGAAATTGAAATAGAAATTCAAGTATTGAATTTGAATATGGAATTGAAATAGAAATTCAAGTATTGAGTTTGAATATAAAATAAAAAAGGAAATTCAACTATAGAATTTGAATATAGGAATTTAAATGGGAGTTGAATAAAGGACATTTAAATATAGAATTTGAATAATAGAATAGGAAATGGAAATTTGAATTTAGAATTCAAATAGAAAAGGAAATAGAATTTGAACATAGAATTCAAATAGAAAAGGAATTGGAATTTGAATATAGAATTCAAATAAAAGCGAGATTGGAATTTGAATCAAGAAATTCAAATAGAGTTAAAATGGAGTTGGATTCATTTTAACGAAGTTTAAAAGTTTTTATATATATAAATATAATTAAAACGAACTCGCCGCAGCGCTGCAGTTCGTAAATTGGCGACTCGAACTTCAATTGAGTATACAGGACTCAATTGAAGTCGGAATTCTTTGAAACAAGAATCGTCAGGACCGGTTGAATAATAGTTTTCTAATGGAAGAGAAAAATCTGGATTTCGTCGAATAGATTTTGAGTTATGTCAAAATCAAATTTTTAAAAATGCAGCGCCAGAAACCATTAAAACCATAATGGATTTTATATAATAAATATAGGGATTTTTAAGCAAATAAAAATACGAATTTCCATTTAAAAACCTGGTCTTGAGTTAGAACATAAAAGGTGAACTCAAGTGAAGTAAGAAAAGTGATTTTTGAAACAATAATCATATTTTTGATTATTGAATAGAATTAACTAAGTCAAAGAAGAATTAGTTAATTGAGTGGTGAATTGAAGTCGAACTTTGAAAATTGAATTTTTGAATTGTAAACATATATTTGAAATCGAATATAGAACTTAAATTAAAATTTGAATTCAATTAGTTGATAAGTAAGTTGAAATATATTTGAAATGTGTTATATTTATATATACAAGCGAAATGGGCAAAGAGTTAGTTAAAGAGTTACTTTAACGAATTGAGTCAAAATGAGTGTATGAAGTTGAAATGAATTGTACAGGTATAGATATACCAGAGACAGTTATGGGATAAAGTGATGAAGGTATATAATTAGCATGCTCGACAATAAGGTACATGTTTAATTCATATATGAGATTTCATGCGCCGTATCGGCAAGCCGCTTGGCTTTTTCTTTTTCTTTTTGAGATGAGAAGTTACCGGGAAGCTATTTGAAATTTCCCGATGCTCCCGATACAGGGGAGGTTATGGCGAATTTTTTCGAAAATTTAAGGAGTTAGAATATTTTTAAGAAAATTTGATAACTAGAAATCCATATATCGATATATATAGAGAATTAGATAATGAAACAAATTTAAATAGGATATTTGAAACAAGAAGGGAAACTATAACTTAGATTTGTTAAAAATAACAAGGGAAATGTATACGTGTTTTAAAAATAGGTAATTGGTTTGTATAGTATTGATTATTCGAGTAAGTTGTCTTGTCTGTTTTGACGTATGAATGTTATTCAGTCAAGGTCTGAGAGGTAATTATATCCCAACTTGATTGGTTTCATTAACAACCGATAAATAGCAAAACTCAGTCTCGAAGATCAACGTTGAAAGAGATTTAGTTGAATGTATATATTTGGGTTGTCGTAACGATGTTTTACACAACATCCAAACAAATGTAAACTTGGAAATAAAATAATAAATGTTTTCTAAGTATAGAACCAAATGAGTTCGTGGAAGAGATAAGTGATTGGAATGTTTTCTAATTAAAATCAAAAATATTTTCTAACTATAGAAAATAAAAGGAGGCGATACTTGTAAATATTTGGTTAATAAATATTGATAAGGAAGTGGAGAAGAGATATAATTAATGAAATATTAATTAAAGAGCCCAGTGATTTGTTTGATGTGTTTGGATGAACACTTGTTTTATTCGATAGTTAAATCACAGACTATCGAAGTTTTTGACCATCGTTGTCAATATGGAGAGACCGGTTGGATTATTATCCGAAGAACCACTCCGTATCGGCATAAGCGTTGCGAACCAAGTATGCTGAATATATTGAAGACGGAGTAAAGTGCAAGGACTCTTTCTATTAAATAGAAATAGTGCCTTCGGTTTCGTTCAATCCCAGAACGAACGTAAATGGATGAATGTCTGACAGAGTATTTCCAATGATCAAATGGGTTGGTCTGTATAAATATATATTTGGTTGCAACGGATTTATTCCCTTAGCATAACATCTATAATAATTGTGCAAACTCAACTAGTGATTAACGGATCTGACAATGTGGCATTCAAAGTGATTGTGCTATCAATGAATGGTAAGTATTCGTAGCCTCAGGCCTCAACAACCGGGAAATGAAAAAAATCGGGCAGGCAGCATGGCTATGTGGGTCGCACCCATTAGGATGTATAATCACCTATCTAGAGAAATTCCAATTGCTTCTTTAATCTATCGATGCTGTCCCTTATCGGGAAACGGTTGCTGATCCCAACCGTTGGTGATATACATTCGATACACTCAAGCGAAATGAGTGGTCGGTCATGTGTGGGCCGGGTTGCAAGACGTTCTTGTTGAACCCAATGTATTCGCCTCTAGAGATACATCATCGGAAGGTGGTCCCATACCTTGTCATAGTTGGAATCCAATCTCCAATAAGCGCCCTGCGGTTTTGATTTAATATTATATATGGAGCGTGAGATGCAAGCGTTCCGCTAGATTCTATTTATTTGATTTAGACACTATTATAATATCACCAGATTTTGATATCAAAGTGTTTTGGGTTATAGTAAGGTAAAAACCGTCCTTGTTTATGTGTGGGTTGGTCTTACTATTATCTTTTCTTTTGAAAGGATTTTAAAGGTTAAACCAATGATTTGAGTTTACTCACACCAGTCCCATGACTGACCCAGAGTTTATTTTGTTTTGTTTTCCCCTAAACTCTTGGGTGCCCAAATTTGTACGGGCAGTCAAGTAGTCGGGATTTTTCAGATTCACTTGGAGGACCCTGGAGTAGGAGGCTTCAGCGTTAGTTATCTAGTGTTATTTCCGCTGTATTGTAAGTATGTGTACTCTGATAAATGATGAATGTATCTATAGTTAAAATTTTGTATTTCAAAATCTGTTATATATTATATTTTGTTCCGCTGCGATGTGAGGTTCTGTGTTGTGTTTATGTTCTTCTTCTTCTATTCTAAGTTTTCTATCTTATCTATTCTCACCCTCTATCTTCTTTCTATTAATGGTTCGTATTTCTGTGTTATTTGGGTTGGACGTATAGTGTATTTAGTCAACTCAGATAGCTCGGATTTGCGGGTCGTTACAGTTGGTATCAGAGCTTAGGTTGAGCGAATACCTAGGCTTGTTGGAATGTACTCATTAGAGATAGGGTCAGTAGTATCCTAGAATGAGTTGAGTGTATATACGAGAGCGCATATTTGTTAGTTGATATAAAAGTTGTTTTATATTGTGTTGGCTAGTCTGTTGAGTGGTTTATGAATTCTGATCGAATAGTGGGACGCCACAAAGTCGATAGGAATTTCTAAACACTTGAATAGGAGATTGAACACGATATTATTTTAAAGTGGGTGAATGAAATTATTTTACCCAAAATTTTATTTGATATAGAAAGAATAATTTTTGAAATTATTATATTATATGGATGTGTTGATTGATATCATTATAATCAGATAAGATTATAAAAATTGAAATGGTTATTTATAACCAAACTGAATTTGTATATTAATGAAATATATACAAATGAGATGAATTGAAATTGAATTCAAACCAGAAATTGGAATTTAAATCCTGGGTGGTTTGAAAATATTTTCGAAGTACATTAAAAGAATATAGCTTTGTTTTGAAAAGACCGTTTGAATAAAAATCATATTTGAATGGATTTTGAAATAGATAAAGCACTGAACTCACTTTAGTGGCTGGAAAATAATTCTGATGATGACTGCAGCTTCATTAGTATTCATTTTCGAGTTTCTAAGTGACGGATTGATGCCTTAGAAAAGTTTTGATTCGAATCTGTTTGAAAGAAAACAAGTTTGGTTCGAAAATTCAAATGTTTTGAATTTGAAATGGAAATAAATATATGTGTATATTTATGAGATTTCTAAAGGATTTGAAATAAAAAACCCGGGAATTTGAATTCTGAAATTAAAAATTTAACTTAAATTAAATGGATTGAAGTGGATAAATTGATTTAGAATCAATTTGAATGCATATGAATAAAAATCAAAAAGTTTGGTTGGGATTGAAATTTGTTGAAATGTAAGGAGTTGAGTTTTAGCATAGATGAATTTTGAAAAGTAAATGGGTTAGTAGCATTTTTTCTACCTTAGTAATTTCGGGGACGAAATTCTCTTAAGGGGGAAGGAATGTAACGTCCCAGATTTTCAGCTATTTAATATTGGATATTTAAATTTATTTTAAATGTTGAATTGGATATATAAATAGACTTTATATTGAATTTATCATAGAATATATTTAATTATCGTAATATGAAATGGTAATAATTGAATTCACAGTTAAAATCTGAATTTAAACAGTTTAGTCAATTAATATAAATTTCATTTGAATTGGAACAATAGTTAATTATTTAATTTCGATGAATTTAATTGTTTGAAATCTATTTATATTTTAAGCAATTGAATTTAATTTAAAAAGTTAGTTTAAATTGATATCTTTTCCAGACGTTCAAATTAGGCCATGGAATCTGTTCTTGTGTTTTCAGAATAGTAGTATAACCCTATGGGTGTCAGTTACTACGCTAAAAACAGAGTTCGTAATCAACGGGAATTTTAAATCAAATAAATTCATATTAATTATAATTAAATTAAAATAAAAATATAGGGCAGCTAAGTGTTGGATATCAAGCCAACCAAAATACCACAGCCACCCTAAGCATTTCATTTCGCAGAACTATAGCTTCCTCGAGACAACAACTTTGTCTCCAAGTTTCAGAATCCAGGAAACAAAAATTAATGGCAGCAGTACATTTTTCCCTTGTTCGCAGTTATAAATAAACCCATGGCCTTCGTATACTTCTCATCCTCAAACCAACCCAGTTCGTTCTTTTCCTCTCAAATCCTCAAAATCGCTTTCACGAAAAAAAGAAAAAAAAATAGGAATCGTGAATCGAGATGGAGACCAAAGGTCTGCTGAAGCCCGGCACCTCGAGTTCTGTCGAGTTAAGTCAAACCGCAGTGAAATCTGAATCTCGATACAGTGGAGGAGCTCGCGATTTGTGGGGGAAGATAAAGGTTCGAACTTACTTGATTTGGGGGTCACTGCGATATGATTAAATTGGTGCGATGGTGGGGATTAGCTAAGTTTAGGAGGGGATGTTGATCTGTGGTGCTAATGGTATGATGTCGGAATGAAATGGTGGTGCGATAGTGGAAATATGAGGGGACTCAGCAGATGGATGGACGGGGTTTGGGTGCGACAGTGGGAAGGGCGTGAAGTTGGAATGTTTTGAGTTGAACTGGAGTTCCTTTTTTTTAGCGACAACAGTGAGGAGATTTGAGAGTGCGAAAATGAAAATATGAAGCTCGAGAAGTGGAAAGTGACTGTCGGTTGTAGGACAGTATAGCGGAGGTCGTTTGTTAGGGATGGTGGTGATGTCAATGAAGCTGAGAAGGTGAGGGCAGCGACTATGGTAATTGAAGATAAAATTTGTCAACGAGTTGTTCGATTAGATGTCAAAGTGGTTAGGCAGGTTTCAAGGCTGATGTGCAGAAAAATTTGATTGGTGATATTTAAGTATGCTTCGGGGTGTTCAAGAAATAAGGTATACGTTTTTTTTTAGAAATTTAAATAATTAGAATTAGTTTAATTATTTGTGTAAGTAGTTAATCAAATTGAATAATAGCAAAATCGATAATTAAAATCAAATATCATAGGTGAAAAGTAATCTTCATTCAAGTCGATTCGGAGACGCAAAGATGTCATGTAAATGGATTCAAAGCTAAGACGATAAGGAATTCTAAATAGATATTCGCCAAATGAAAATCTCGGTGAGTAAATCTCACTCACCTTTTATTTATAATTATTTTTACTTCGTAAAAATAATTGTTGTTGCTTGTTTGGATTTTTCTGCTTGTTTTATATATATTAGTTATTTAGGCTATTATATATATATTGGGTTGATTGATTGGTTGGATTCCCACGGTCTCATTAGCGGATACCCGCAGTTTCATAGCGGATGATTACCCTATACGCCCCCACGCTATGATTAGTGGATGACCTTCTATACCACGATATTCTGCCACGAAGCAGAATGGGTATTATTTATGTGCTAACATCTGTGGATGCAGGAAAACAGGTTGGAGGAATCCAACTGGATTCCTCAAAAATATATTATCTGTTTGTTTATTTGTTTGCATATATATTGTTATATATGATGTGTTAGAAAAATTAATAATTGGTTGCTTTGTGTGTTTAAATATCACTGGGCTTAAGTAATGATATTTAAAAATATCATGAAAAAGGATATTTGAGAATTAGAAAGGAAATTCTATTTTTCTAAAATAAAATTGAAATTTGAAATTTGAATATAGAAGATTCAGATAGAATTGAATTTAAAATTTGAATATAGAAAATTCAAATAGATTCAAATAGAATTGAAAATGAAATTGAATAATGAAATTCAAATATAGAATTTGCATAAAGAAAATTCAAAGAGGAATTCAAAAGGGATTTGAATAAAAGAATTTGAAATAGAATTTTGAATATTGAAATTCAAATGGAAACTTAATAAAGGAATTTGAGTATAGAGAATTCAAACAGAATTGAATATAGAAATTTGAATATAGAGAATTCAAACAGAATTGAATATAGAATTTGAATCGAGAATTCAAAAAGAATTGAATATGGAATTTGAATATAGAAATTTCATACAGGAATGTGAATAAAGGAATGTGAATAGAGGAATAAAGGAATTTGAATAAATGAATTTGAAATATTGAATTTCAAAGAAGAATTGAATTGAATTTGAAATATTGAATTTCAAAGAAGAATTGAATTGAATTTGAAATATAGAATTTCAAAGAAGAATTGAAATAGAAATTGAATAATAGAATTCAAATGGAATTTCAAGTATTGAATTTGAATATGAAATTGAAATAGAAATTCAAGTATTGAATTTGAATATGGAATTGAAATAGAAATTCAAGTATTGAGTTTGAATATAAAATAAAAAAAGGAAATTCAACTATAGAATTTGAATATAGGAATTTAAATGGGAGTTAAATAAAGGACATTTAAATATAGAATTTGAATAATAGAAAAGGAAATGGAAATTTGAGTTTAGAATTCAAATAGAAAAGGAAATAGAATTTGAACATAGAATTCAAATAGAAAAGGAATTGGAATTTGAATATAGAATTCAAATAAAAGCGAGATTGGAATTTGAATCAAGAAATTCAAATAGAGTTAAAATGGAGTTGGATTCATTTTAACGAAGTTTAAAAGTTTATATATAAATATAATTAAAACGAACTCGCCGCAGCGCTGCAGTTCGTAAATTGGCGACTCGAACTTCAATTGAGTATACAGGACTCAATTGAAGTCGGAATTCTTTGAAACAAGAATCGTCAGGACCGGTTGAATAATAGTTTTCTAATGGAAGAGAAAAATCTGGATTTCGTCGAATAGATTTTGAGTTATGTCAAAATCAAAATTTTAAAAATGCAGCGCCAGAAACCATTAAAACCATAATGGATTTTATATAATAAATATAGGGATTTTTAAGCAAATAAAAATCCGAATTTCCATTTAAAAACTGTAAAGACCCGCAACTTCCCCGTAAAGGAAAGCGTCGGATAGTTCGAGAACAAACCACAACAGAACGCATACAGAAGAACATTTCATTGTATATTACAACAATGCATCAGATTACAAGAATATACAGAGTATAAATGAATATTACACAGAAATATCAGATTTTTAAATTACATTTAAATACATAGCAGCGGAAAATAATACAATACACAACTAGAAGAGATATACGGATACAAAGCTTTCCGGATATCGTTCCAGCTGTAAACCAGGATCCTGTGAATAAAAATCTGCAAAAACCAAAACTACTAGCTGCCCGTGTCAAAATAAGGGCACCCAGAGTTTAGGTTAAAACAATAAACTCCAGGTCAGTCATGTGACTGGTGTGAGAACTAAAACAGTTATTAATCTTTATTTTAAATCATTAGGTAAATCAAGGGACCACGCCGTATAACACGGAACGGGTTTCCTCCCAAGAATACCAGTGCATAAAACAAACAGCGCAATGCTAAGTAAAGAAAAATGAAGCTGTTATAAGACCCAGGTCCCATCACACAATGTAACGCAGTCGAGGATAGGGTTTTCCCTTATAACAGCCAAAGAATGCTTGATACGTTTTAAAACAAATTATTTGATACTATTATAAGTGCATAGTGTATAAAACACTTCAAATCATAAGTATCAATCATAGGCGGCATGAACGGCCCATAACACTATGTCGCCATATATAGGTTTACAATCAAAACCGCAAATGTCGTATTGGAAGTTGGGTTATC
Source organism: Allium sativum (assembly GCA_030737875.1). Taxonomy (NCBI): domain Eukaryota; kingdom Viridiplantae; phylum Streptophyta; class Magnoliopsida; order Asparagales; family Amaryllidaceae; genus Allium; species Allium sativum. The sequence continues at coordinate 322,778,907 of CM060920.1, read as the reverse complement.
ATTTATGGTATGAACCGAGGCTAGGGGCAAGATCCTCAATGATTCGAGACGCTCTAGCCCGCCCCTCAGGACCCAGACTCAGGTGGGCCCTTGGATCGTCAGGGTCGGTCCACCGATGTGGATTAAAATGCCTGAACATGCGTTTCCCCGCCCTTTGGGGCGTAAGCCTGGCCCGTCAGCCGACCAGAAGCATCGGCCGAAACCGATATCACGAGGCGCCTCGCTTTTCAGCAAGTAATAATAAGTAACATCCACATGAGTCAAACTCGTCAGCCAGTTCAGGCACTGACGCCACTCCTAACTAGAAAGAAACGCATGTCCTCCCTGATGTCCGTCTCCCGTTTTTGATTCATACCGGGTGTGATACTCGCGAATCAACGTTACACAAAGCTACGCCACAAAGGCCGTGCTTCGATCATCAACCACAAGACTTTGTTTTTCAACAGAAGCCTTGATCATTTGCATCTTAGCATGCCACACAGGCAATTCACTCCATGCGATTGATATCCATCAATATATAACCCCTGAGCTCGTACGTCTCAGAGAAGGGCGTTAAGCAAGAGAATAAATTCTCCGCCGCCAAACAGATATATATTTAATAGAGATCAATCACACGGACTAAAATCCAATGTCAGACACACAGTCCATTTACAAGTCCGTTCTGGGTCTGAACGAAACCGGAGGCACCTAGTACCTCGCATATCCATCGATCTCCAAGTACGTCTGGACGATCACTAACTGTTTCCATCTTCTTGGGTGTACAGCCCAATCAAGATCATCAGTTATCACCCAAACGACGTGAAGACCTCCGGTCTTCGACCATCGTCTTCATCTTCGACTTATCGTCGCATCAGTTATTCAGAATGGGATAAACCCGGTCTTTCCGAATAACTCGCGTATATTTTAAATAAGTGTTACACAAACACAAAATACGCCTCATTCCAATTCATTAGTCACTAACCGTAAATTAATCAAGAGAATAATTCCCCAAATATTAACCCCGAAGGCCGAAACCAACATCAGATCAATATCCAGAAAACCATTCTACTTAGCTAACCGACAGTTAGTTTCTAATTTCACATTCATAGGGAAAGGTTCCCATTAATTTTATCAAAGATAAATTCTTGAATTTATTCTTTAATCAACTTTTGAATATCAATTCAAACTAGTCGGGATTAGCGAACCTTACCGAAGTAATCATTTGTTATAATTTCCCAATCCCAACCTATTCATCCCATGAAGTAAAACTGTGAATACTTCATATCTAACACCACAGTGTTATCGGTAAATTCAATTACCATTTCACGTTCAAATCTAATTAAAGATTTAACTATCGCCTGGAGCAAAACTGGTGATACTCCATTTTCGATCATTTCAATCTAATTAAAGATTCATTAAAACTCCACTTAGTTTTAATCTTCGACTGGGTTAAAGAATCCGTGTCATTTAAAAACACAGTTCACGATAAACCCAAAATCACATTCATTAATTATCAGGTTAAAGAACGAGTGTTGTCTAAAACACTGTTCACGATAAACCCAAAAATCAATATCAATTTAATTCCAATTAAATATCATTTAATTGGTACACTTTATTAAATCTAAATAAAAAGATTTAATCTTTTCTCAACTGGGTTCAAGAACAGTGTTAGTGAAGACACCATTCACGACAAACCCAAATCACATTCGATATTCAATATAAGGCTCTGAATAGAAAATATATCGGCTTATATTCAATATCGAATTCTACGACTAACAAATGTCGTATTGGAAATAACGATATAAATATATATATCTTTCAAATTTCCATAACAACACCTGTATCATCACGAATTCCAACATCGAAATATTCCGAAGACAATTTCGATTCAAATCCACTCCAATGCAATCATTGGAAATTTTGGTTATTTTCAAAACCCTTTCCGAATTCAATTTATTTATTTAAAAATAAATAGAATTATAATTCTAGTTCAAAACTAGTTCATTTCGATAAAAAATCTATTTTTATCTTTTCAAATATGGAGTTTTTCATCCCAATTCTTCCTAAATCATTTCTTATGATTTTACATAAATTATTACTATTTTTAATAATTTTATCAAGGCCCGTACAGTCGATTTCCATCAACGGCCATCGAACTGCACTTACAGCGACCTTTTTCAAATTTGATTTGGACATAATTCCAAATCCAACCGTTAGATTTCAAATTTCTAACATTCGCTAGAAAGCTCTTTTCGATACGAACCCAACGGTTCCGGTTTTAGGAGAATCCGACGGTCGGATCTCCCGTAATATCCGTTTGAAATAAATGGTCGAAATTCGCGAACTGCCGCGGCGCGGCGCGTTCTATTCAGGCCATTATATTATATATATAATATATATATAATATATTTCGTCGATTTCTATTTAAAACGAATTTTATAAATAGTTTTGAATTCGTTTCAAAAACATTTCCAACTTCCTTTTTAATTCAAATCAAAATTGAATTCTTCTTTATAAATTCGTTTTAAAATTCATTTCTATTCAATTCAAATTTCAATTCAATTTGAATTCATTTCAATTCACTTTCAATTCAATTCGAAATCGTTTTCAATTCAATTCATTTCGAAATCGTTTTCAATTCAATTCATTTCGAAATCGTTTTCAATTCAATTCATTTCGAAATCGTTTTCAATTCAATTTATTTCGAAATCGCTTTTCAATATTCATTTCGAAATCGTTTTTCAATATTCATTTCGAAATCGTTTTTCAATATTCATTTTTAAGATGAATAAAATCGATATAAATATCGTTTACGTCAAAATGGCGTCTATCTAATCAACACGGCTTCATAAATTTCTATTTTCAAATATTCTATTTCAAATATTTCTTTTTCAAAATAGTTGTTATTATCAAAATATTTCGTTCAACACATGACCAATCTCAATGAATGAGTACTGTCAACACATGAACTTTTATTTTATATCGATAAAGATGTAAATTTTATTACTAAAATATTTCGTTCAACACATGACCAATCTCATTGAATGAGTACTGTCAACACATGAACTTTTATTTTATAATATTCTTTATTTTTCAAATTGAAATGAGGCCCAATCAATTACCATATAAAGTTAATTATATGGATTTTCATACAACACATGTATATCATAGCATTGAAAAATAATCAACCATCAACCAAAGTGCACCACACTGCATAAGCATCAAATACAGATATTCAACGCTTATAACAGCCTGTCAATCAATCGATCGACATATTTAATCAATCAGGATGAGTGAACTGCATATTTCATCCTAACACCCGTGTGGGGTTTCAAACAATCAAACACCTATTTTATTTGTGCAGTTGTGCGATGTGTAAAATTTATCGTCCCAATCAATGTCATTCAAATAGGTGTACATAAACAAACCGTCTGGTTTGTAAATGAATATTTATTTATTCACATTCACGTTAAAAATTATATTTTTAACGATAAAACATTTTATTCAAACATATGAATTTCTATTAAGTTCATTCTTTAAATAAAATGATATTTTTATTTTTCTAACACATTTTAGAAAATTTCGGCGGCATAACGGCACGATACTAGAAACGGGACAAGGCCTAGCCTTATCCCCGGTCTAGTGAAGGCCCACGCCATTCACACATCAATCATATCAATTTTATTATGCAAACCACAAAATTTGGAGTAAGTGTCTAACCTAGCCTTACTCCTTCGCCTTATAACGGCGCACGTCTAATCCTAACCAATTTATCGATTCGATTTTTCACACCACAAATCACATTCAAACCAATATCGCAATCAATCACCAAACAGTCAAACAAACAAGTCCATGGTCCGTGGACGATTGTGTCGGGTGCTACTAAGCACCGTCTGCATCCTAGTATATATATATAACTAGAAATAAAATTGAAAGGTGAGAAGTTCTCACTTTTAGCTATCCAACCATCTCGACTCTTCTTTTGCAGAAGTCTTCGTCGTTTCGCCTTTTTGTCACCTTCGTTGTCCGCTTTCACTACATATGTAAAAATCGAGTTTTTAGTTCGCTATTCAATATATAAAAATCGAATTTTTACTTTGCTATTCAATATATAAAAATCGAATTTTTAGTTCAAAGTTCAATATATAAAAATCGAATTTTTAGTTCAAAGTTCAATATATAAAAATCGAATTTTTAGTTCAAAGTTCAATATATAAAAATCGAATTTTTAGTTCAAAGTTCAATATATAAAAATCGAATTTTTAGTTCAAAGTTCAATATATAAAAATCGAATTTTTAGTTCAAAGTTCAATATATAAAAATCGAATTTTTAGTTCAAAGTTCAATATATAAAAATCGAATTTTTATATCGAAGTTCAATATATAAAAATCGAATTTTTAGTTCAAAGTTCAATATATAAAAATCGAATTTTTAGTTCAAAGTTCAATATATAAAAATCGAATTTTTAGTTCAAAGTTCAATATATAAAAATCGAATTTTTAGTTCAAAGTTCAATATATAAAAATCGAATTTTTATATCGAAGTTCAATATATAAAAATTATATTTTTCTATCGAAGTTCAATATATAAAAATCGAATTTTTAGTTCGCTATTCAATATATAAAAATCCTATTTCAAAAATATAGACTTCGCCCTTTCTAATAAAAAGTTTTCCTTTTTTTTCTAATAAAGATCCGATCTTTTTCCTTTTAAAGTTAAAACCTTTTCCTATTTTAAAGCTTAAAATAAAATTCAGTTTTATACTAAAATAAAATTCAGTTTTAACTTCCTTAAAATTTCAGTTTTAACTTCCTTTAATTTCAGTTTTAACTTCCTTTAATTTCAGTTTTAACTTCCTTTAATTTCAGTTTTAACTTCCTTTTAATTTCAGTTTTAACTTCCTTTTAATTTCAGTTTTAACTTAAAATAATATTCAGTTTTTAACTTAAAATAAAATTCAGTTTTATCTAAAAATAAAATTCAGTTTTAACTTAAAATAAAATTCAGTTTTATCTTAAAATATAAATCAGTTTTTATACTTAATAAATATCATTTTTAATCCAATGTTATTCAAATAAAATCTGAAAATAAAATCAATTAAAATTTATTTAAAACACTTGCTATTTTTAAACCAATGCTCTTCACGTAAAACTTGATTTTCAAACAAATGATTTTCATATATAAATAAAAAAAACTGATTTTTATTTCAATGCTATTCACTTCAAAAATTAATTACTTCAATCATTAATTAAGCAATGTATAAGTTAAACAGGAAATGAAAAAGAGAAACCTTCCTCTGTAGAACTCGTCCTCGCCGTTCAAAGCACTGTTCAGAGTTAGGGTTTGAAATTGCGGGCCCCACCATGCCCTAGAAGATGATCGGAGTGCTCCACGTCCATGCCTGCCATGCCAGCTCCTCGCGCGTGCCACCCATGATGAACTCGCCGCCTCCGAATAGTCGGAAAATGGCCTCGAACGGCTCGATTGGAGGAGAAAAAAAATTGCGCCCGAGGCTCCACGATAGAAGATCAGTTCGGTAGGGATGGAGAGGAGAGAGAGAGGGATGGCGGAGGGGGAATCTGGCGAGGCGTACGGCGGTGGATAGGGAGGTGGGCGGAGGGACGATCTCGTTTTCTTTTTTTCTTTTTTTTTCTGTTCTGAAATAATAAAAGGGGGGGGGGCCAATGATAAAGGGGGAAAATATATTTTCCTTTTTTTTTTTATTATTTTAATCGGAAAAGGTTGACTTTCATAAACGACCTCGAAACGAGGCCCACCGCCTGTCGCCCATAGCGTTCTACCCCCATTCCGAGCACAATGGGATATGTGTCGTAGGCTGATTCGACTATTTGAATCAGTTTCTGTTAAATTTACATTTAAATCACTATATTGAATTTTAAACGTACATTTCAAATTATCGGGGCCTCATACTAACTCTAAAAATTCCCGAAAAATATTTTCTAGCTTCGTATTGACGATACGGTCCTAATAAAACTAGTTTCGTCGAATTCTGAGACCGTTTGAAAAATGGCCATTTTCCCGTCGATTAAAATCAACTGAAACTGGTCAAACGCGTTTTCCTTCGCCACGCTCACATATTGATTCGAAAAATTATGAAATTTGAAACCTAGCAATAATTTAACATCACGGACCCAACAAAAGTGGTTTCGTCGAAATCCGAGGTCGTTTGCAAAATTGCTATTTTTAAGGGCCTTATATATATAAAAATATATATAAATTCCACAGCGACTATTTCTAATTTTAAACTGGACGTATCTTATCATTCCTAAGATGAAATCTCAGTTTGCTAACTTCGTTACAAAGATATAGTTATACAGATTCAAATATTTCTTGTTTCGTTCAATTCTGACTTATATTGAATTCTGTATACTCATTTGAAATTAGAAATCGAATTTTCGAACTACCGCGCCATTTTCAATTCCTTTTATAATTATATATAAATATTTATATTCTAACGACGACGCGTATAATATATACGTTCGAATTCTATTCAAAATAAATTTCTCGTCGATATTATTTAAAATAATTCATTTTAAATAATCAAAATTCGCTAAAATTGCCAAAATAAAAATTTTAAACTGGCCCAGATTTTCGGGTTGTTACAATCTCCCCCACTTAAAACTTTTCGTCCCCGAAAAGGAACAAAGTCGAAAGTGGTTTGATAATTCAACTCTACGCTCGACCTGGCTTCCATTCTCCAACTCTTTAGTTTCTGAGAATTTTCAAATTTTCAAAAATTTGGCTAACACCCTAAATTTTTGAAAAATTTCGCCATAACCTCCCCTGCACCGGGAGCATCGGGGAATTTCAAATAGCTTCCCCGGTCCTTCAGATCTCAAAAAGAAAAAGAAAAAGCCAAGCGGCTAGCCAATAGGCTCACAAAATCATCATCACCCAAACGAAACAGGAAATTATGTAATAAACATGTACCTATTTGTCGGGCAAACAAATTTTATTCTCTGGCTCTAGCCTCCTTGCTATGACCTGTTCAATGATATACATGTATATGCAAGAAAATGCGACCAAATTTCAATACAATTCAATATTTGATTCAATCAGGCATAATAGTTCAAAATTATCAAACAATTAAACCAACAACACAATCATCAATCAATTAGTGAATTAGAGTTTCAAATTCATAATTTTTTGATACGTATACAAAAATCAAATTTTGATGCCAAATCACAACAATGTATTCTAACTATATTAGTTTTGGTTCTCACACCAGTCTAATGGAAATATATAGAAAATCACACCTTCGAAACTCGAATACCAATTCTGATGATGTCTAGACTATCATCAGAATCGTCTCCGGGCGACTAGAGTGTGACTCTATATCTATCCAGTATATTAAAACTTTGAATATACGTTTGCAAGGCGTATATGCAAATTCTTTATATACTGAACTGTCCAAATCAATATAAATAAATAATCAAATACGAATGATTGATTTAGATTCTCAAAACAAAATTTGTTTTCACTTTAAAAATATACTCTTCACACTCGTTCTAGGATACTACTGATCCTATCTCTAACGAGTCATTCTCATTGGGTATAGCTAATCCAATATCTGATGAATTCTTTCGTATGGTTCTAATGTGCCTTGTTCTCTGCTTTGTAAACCAAAGCTCTGATACCACGTGTAAAGACCCGCAACTTCCCCGTAAAGGAAAGCGTCGGATAGTTCGAGAACAAACCACAACAGAACGCATACAGAAGAACATTTCATTGTATATTACAACAATGCATCAGATTACAAGAATATACAGAGTATAAATGAATATTACACAGAAATATCAGATTTTTAAATTACATTTAAATACATAGCAGCGGAAAATAATACAATACACAACTAGAAGAGATATACGGATACAAAGCTTTCCGGATATCGTTCCAGCTGTAAACCAGGATCCTGTGAATATAAATCTGCAAAAACCAAAACTACTAGCTGCCCGTGTCAAAATAAGGGCACCCAGAGTTTAGGTTAAAACAATAAACTCCAGGTCAGTCATGTGACTGGTGTGAGAACTAAAACAGTTATTAATCTTTATTTTAAATCATTAGGTAAATCAAGGGACCACGCCGTATAACACGGAACGGGTTTCCTCCCAAGAATACCAGTGCATAAAACAAACAGCGCAATGCTAAGTAAAGAAAAATGAAGCTGTTATAAGACCCAGGTCCCATCACACAATGTAACGCAGTCGAGGATAGGGTTTTCCCTTATAACAGCCAAAGAATGCTTGATACGTTTTAAAACAAATTATTTGATACTATTATAAGTGCATAGTGTATAAAACACTTCAAATCATAAGTATCAATCATAGGCGGCATGAACGGCCCATAACACTATGTCGCCATATATAGGTTTACAATCAAAACCGCAAATGTCGTATTGGAAGTTGGGTTATCATTTATGGTATGAACCGAGGCTAGGGGCAAGATCCTCAATGATTCGAGACGCTCTAGCCCGCCCCTCAGGACCCAGACTCAGGTGGGCCCTTGGATCGTCAGGGTCGGTCCACCGATGTGGATTAAAATGCCTGAACATGCGTTTCCCCGCCCTTTGGGGCGTAAGCCTGGCCCGTCAGCCGACCAGAAGCATCGGCCGAAACCGATATCACGAGGCGCCTCGCTTTTCAGCAAGTAATAATAAGTAACATCCACATGAGTCAAACTCGTCAGCCAGTTCAGGCACTGACGCCACTCCTAACTAGAAAGAAACGCATGTCCTCCCTGATGTCCGTCTCCCGTTTTTGATTCATACCGGGTGTGATACTCGCGAATCAACGTTACACAAAGCTACGCCACAAAGGCCGTGCTTCGATCATCAACCACAAGACTTTGCTTTTCAACAGAAGCCTTGATCATTTGCATCTTAGCATGCCACACAGGCAATTCACTCCATGCGATTGATATCCATCAATATATAACCCCTGAGCTCGTACGTCTCAGAGAAGGGCGTTAAGCAAGAGAATAAATTCTCCGCCGCCAAACAGATATATATTTAATAGAGATCAATCACACGGACTAAAATCCAATGTCAGACACACAGTCCATTTACAAGTCCGTTCTGGGTCTGAACGAAACCGGAGGCACCTAGTACCTCGCATATCCATCGATCTCCAAGTACGTCTGGACTATCACTAACTGTTTCCATCTTCTTGGGTGTACAGCCCAATCAAGATCATCAGTTATCACCCAAACGACGTGAAGACCTCCGGTCTTCGACCATCGTCTTCATCTTCGACTTATCGTCGCATCAGTTATTCAGAATGGGATAAACCCGGTCTTTCCGAATAACTCGCGTATATTTTAAATAAGTGTTACACAAACACAAAATACGCCTCATTCCAATTCATTAGTCACTAACCGTAAATTAATCAAGAGAATAATTCCCCAAATATTAACCCCGAAGGCCGAAACCAACATCAGATCAATATCTAGAAAACCATTCTACTTAGCTAACCGACAGTTAGTTTCTAATTTCACATTCATAGGGAAAGGTTCCCATTAATTTTATCAAAGATAAATTCTTGAATTTATTCTTTAATCAACTTTTGAATATCAATTCAAACTAGTCGGGATTAGCGAACCTTACCGAAGTAATCATTTGTTATAATTTCCCAATCCCAACCTATTCATCCCATGAAGTAAAACTGTGAATACTTCATATCTAACACCACAGTGTTATCGGTAAATTCAATTACCATTTCACGTTCAAATCTAATTAAAGATTTAACTATCGCCTGGAGCAAAACTGGTGATACTCCATTTTCGATCATTTCAATCTAATTAAAGATTCATTAAAACTCCACTTAGTTTTAATCTTCGACTGGGTTAAAGAATCCGTGTCATTTAAAAACACAGTTCACGATAAACCCAAAATCACATTCATTAATTATCAGGTTAAAGAACGAGTGTTGTCTAAAACACTGTTCACGATAAACCCAAAAATCAATATCAATTTAATTCCAATTAAATATCATTTAATTGGTACACTTTATTAAATCTAAATAAAAAGATTTAATCTTTTCTCAACTGGGTTCAAGAACAGTGTTAGTGAAGACACCATTCACGACAAACCCAAATCACATTCGATATTCAATATAAGGCTCTGAATAGAAAATATATCGGCTTATATTCAATATCGAATTCTACGACTAACAAATGTCGTATTGGAAATAACGATATAAATATATATATATCTTTCAAATTTCCATAACAACACCTGTATCATCACGAATTCCAACATCGAAATATTCCGAAGACAATTTCGATTCAAATCCACTCCAATGCAATCATTGGAAATTTTGGTTATTTTCAAAACCCTTTCCGAATTCAATTTATTTATTTAAAAATAAATAGAATTATAATTCTAGTTCAAAACTAGTTCATTTCGATAAAAAATCTATTTTTATCTTTTCAAATATGGAGTTTTTCATCCCAATTCTTCCTAAATCATTTCTTATGATTTTACATAAATTATTACTATTTTTAATAATTTTATCAAGGCCCGTACAGTCGATTTCCATCAACGGCCATCGAACTGCACTTACAGCGACCTTTTTCAAATTTGATTTGGACATAATTCCAAATCCAACCGTTAGATTTCAAATTTCTAACATTCGCTAGAAAGCTCTTTTCGATACGAACCCAACGGTTCCGGTTTTAGGAGAATCCGACGGTCGGATCTCCCGTAATATCCGTTTGAAATAAATGGTCGAAATTCGAGAACTGCCGCGGCGCGGCGCGTTCTATTCAGGCCATTATATTATATATATAATATATATATAATATATTTTGTCGATTTCTATTTAAAACGAATTTTATAAATAGTTTTGAATTCGTTTCAAAAACATTTCCAACTTCCTTTTTAATTCAAATCAAAATTGAATTCTTCTTTATAAATTCGTTTTAAAATTCATTTCTATTCAATTCAAATTTCAATTCAATTTGAATTCATTTTAATTCACTTTCAATTCAATTCGAAATCGTTTTCAATTCAATTCATTTCGAAATCGTTTTCAATTCAATTCATTTCGAAATCGTTTTCAATTCAATTCATTTCGAAATCGTTTTCAATTCAATTTATTTCGAAATCGCTTTTCAATATTCATTTCGAAATCGTTTTTCAATATTCATTTCGAAATCGTTTTTCAATATTCATTTTTAAGATGAATAAAATCGATATAAATATCGTTTACGTCAAAATGGCGTCTATCTAATCAACACGGCTTCATAAATTTCTATTTTCAAATATTCTATTTCAAATATTTCTTTTTCAAAATAGTTGTTATTATCAAAATATTTCGTTCAACACATGACCAATCTCAATGAATGAGTACTGTCAACACATGAACTTTTATTTTATATCGATAAAGATGTAAATTTTATTACTAAAATATTTCGTTCAACACATGACCAATCTCATTGAATGAGTACTGTCAACACATGAACTTTTATTTTATAATATTCTTTATTTTTCAAATTGAAATGAGGCCCAATCAATTACCATATAAAGTTAATTATATGGATTTTCATACAACACATGTATATCATAGCATTGAAAAATAATCAACCATCAACCAAAGTGCACCACACTGCATAAGCATCAAATACAGATATTCAACGCTTATAACAGCCTGTCAATCAATCGATCGACATATTTAATCAATCAGGATGAGTGAACTGCATATTTCATCCTAACACCCGTGTGGGGTTTCAAACAATCAAACACCTATTTTATTTGTGCAGTTGTGCGATGTGTAAAATTTATCGTCCCAATCAATGTCATTCAAATAGGTGTACATAAACAAACCGTCTGGTTTGTAAATGAATATTTATTTATTCACATTCACGTTAAAAATTATATTTTTAACGATAAAACATTTTATTCAAACATATGAATTTCTATTAAGTTCATTCTTTAAATAAAATGATATTTTTATTTTTCTAACACATTTTAGAAAATTCGGCGGCATAACGGCACGATACTAGAAACGGGACAAGGCCTAGCCTTATCCCCGGTCTAGTGAAGGCCCACGCCATTCACACATCAATCATATCAATTTTATTATGCAAACCACAAAATTTGGAGTAAGTGTCTAACCTAGCCTTACTCCTTCGCCTTATAACGGCGCACGTCTAATCCTAACCAATTTATCGATTCGATTTTTCACACCACAAATCACATTCAAACCAATATCGCAATCAATCACCAAACAGTCAAACAAACAAGTCCATGGTCTGTGGACGATTGTGTCGGGTGCTACTAAGCACCGTCTGCATCCTAGTATATATATATAACTAGAAATAAAATTGAAAGGTGAGAAGTTCTCACTTTTAGCTATCCAACCATCTCGACTCTTCTTTTGCAGAAGTCTTCGTCGTTTCGCCTTTTTGTCACCTTCGTTGTCCGCTTTCACTACATATGTAAAAATCGAGTTTTTAGTTCGCTATTCAATATATAAAAATCGAATTTTTACTTTGCTATTCAATATATAAAAATCGAATTTTTAGTTCAAAGTTCAATATATAAAAATCGAATTTTTAGTTCAAAGTTCAATATATAAAAATCGAATTTTTAGTTCAAAGTTCAATATATAAAAATCGAATTTTTAGTTCAAAGTTCAATATATAAAAATCGAATTTTTAGTTCAAAGTTCAATATATAAAAATCGAATTTTTAGTTCAAAGTTCAATATATAAAAATCGAATTTTTATATCGAAGTTCAATATATAAAAATCGAATTTTTAGTTCAAAGTTCAATATATAAAAATCGAATTTTTAGTTCAAAGTTCAATATATAAAAATCGAATTTTTAGTTCAAAGTTCAATATATAAAAATCGATTTTTTAGTTCAAAGTTCAATATATAAAAATCGAATTTTTATATCGAAGTTCAATATATAAAAATTATATTTTTCTATCGAAGTTCAATATATAAAAATCGAATTTTTAGTTCGCTATTCAATATATAAAAATCCTATTTCAAAAATATAGACTTCGCCCTTTCTAATAAAAAGTTTTCCTTTTTTTTCTAATAAAGATCCGATCTTTTTCCTTTTAAAGTTAAAACCTTTTCCTATTTTAAAGCTTAAAATAAAATTCAGTTTTATACTAAAATAAAATTCAGTTTTAACTTCCTTAAAATTTCAGTTTTAACTTCCTTTAATTTCAGTTTTAACTTCCTTTAATTTCAGTTTTAACTTCCTTTAATTTCAGTTTTAACTTCCTTTTAATTTCAGTTTTAACTTCCTTTTAATTTCAGTTTTAACTTAAAATAATATTCAGTTTTTAACTTAAAATAAAATTCAGTTTTATCTAAAAATAAAATTCAGTTTTAACTTAAAATAAAATTCAGTTTTATCTTAAAATATAAATCAGTTTTTATACTTAATAAATATCATTTTTAATCCAATGTTATTCAAATAAAATCTGAAAATAAAATCAATTAAAATTTATTTAAAACACTTGCTATTTTTAAACCAATGCTCTTCACGTAAAACTTGATTTTCAAACAAATGATTTTCATATATAAATAAAAAAAACTGATTTTTATTTCAATGCTATTCACTTCAAAAATTAATTACTTCAATCATTAATTAAGCAATGTATAAGTTAAACAGGAAATGAAAAAGAGAAACCTTCCTCTGTAGAACTCGTCCTCGCCGTTCAAAGCACTGTTCAGAGTTAGGGTTTGAAATTGCGGGCCCCACCATGCCCTAGAAGATGATCGGAGTGCTCCACGTCCATGCCTGCCATGCCAGCTCCTCGCGCGTGCCACCCATGATGAACTCGCCGCCTCCGAATAGTCGGAAAATGGCCTCGAACGGCTCGATTGGAGGAGAAAAAAAATTGCGCCCGAGGCTCCACGATAGAAGATCAGTTCGGTAGGGATGGAGAGGAGAGAGAGAGGGATGGCGGAGGGGGAATCTGGCGAGGCGTACGGCGGTGGATAGGGAGGTGGGCGGAGGGACGATCTCGTTTTCTTTTTTTCTTTTTTTTTCTGTTCTGAAATAATAAAAGGGGGGGGGGCCAATGATAAAGGGGGAAAATATATTTTCCTTTTTTTTTTATTATTATTTTAATCGGAAAAGGTTGACTTTCATAAACGACCTCGAAACGAGGCCCACCGCCTGTCGCCCATAGCGTTCTACCCCCATTCCGAGCACAATGGGATATGTGTCGTAGGCTGATTCGACTATTTGAATCAGTTTCCGTTAAATTTACATTTAAATCACTATATTGAATTTTAAACGTACATTTCAAATTATCGGGGCCTCATACTAACTCTAAAAATTCCCGAAAAATATTTTCTAGCTTCGTATTGACGATACGGTCCTAATAAAACTAGTTTCGTCGAATTCTGAGACCGTTTGAAAAATGGCCATTTTCCAGTCGATTAAAATCAACTGAAACTGGTCAAACGCGTTTTCCTTCGCCACGCTCACATATTGATTCGAAAAATTATGAAATTTGAAACCTAGCAATAATTTAACATCACGGACCCAATAAAAGTGGTTTCGTCGAAATCCGAGGTCGTTTGCAAAATTGCTATTTTTAAGGGCCTTATATATATAAAAATATATATAAATTCCACAGCGACTATTTCTAATTTTAAACTGGACGTATCTTATCATTCCTAAGATGAAATCTCAGTTTGCTAACTTCGTTACAAAGATATAGTTATACAGATTCAAATATTTCTTGTTTCGTTCAATTCTGACTTATATTGAATTCTGTATACTCATTTGAAATTAGAAATCGAATTTTCGAACTACCGCGCCATTTTCAATTCCTTTTATAATTATATATAAATATTTATATTCTAACGACGACGCGTATAATATATACGTTCGAATTCTATTCAAAATAAATTTCTCGTCGATATTATTTAAAATAATTCATTTTAAATAATCAAAATTCGCTAAAATTGCCAAAATAAAAATTTTAAACTGGCCCAGATTTTCGGGTTGTTACAAAAACCTGGTCTTGAGTTAGAACATAAAAGGTGAACTCAAGTGAAGTAAGAAAAGTGATTTTTGAAACAATAATCATATTTTTGATTATTGAATAGAATTAACTAAGTCAAAGAAGAATTAGTTAATAGAGTGGTGAATTGAAGTCGAACTTTGAAAATTGAATTTTTGAATTGTAAACATATATTTGAAATCGAATATAGAACTTAAATTAAAATTTGAATTCAATTAGTTGATAAGTAAGTTGAAATATATTTGAAACATGTTATATTCATATATACAAGCGAAATGGGCAAAGAGTTACTTTAACGAATTGAGTCAAAATGAGTGTATGAAGTTGAAATGAATTGTACAGGTATAGATATACCAGAGACAGTTATGGGATAAAGTGATGAAGGTATATAATTAGCATGCTCGACAATAAGGTACATGTTTAATTCATATATGAGATTTTATGCGCCGTATCGGCAAGCCGCTTGGCCTTTTCTTTTTCTTTTTGAGATGAGAAGTTACCGGGAAGCTATTTGAAATTTCCCGATGCTCCCGATACAGGGGAGGTTATGGCGATTTTTTCCGAAAATTTAAGGAGTTAGAATATTTTTAAGAAAATTTGATAATTAGAAATCCATATATCGATATATATATAGAATTAGATAATGAAACAAATTTAAATAGGATATTTGAAACAAGAAGGGAAACTATAACTTAGATTTGTTAAAAATAACAAGGGAAATGTATACGTGTTTTAAAAATAGATAATTGGTTTGTATAGTATTGATTATTCGAGTAAGTAGTCTTGTCTGTTTTGACGTATGAATGTTATTCAGTCAAGGTCTGAGAGGTAATTATACCCCAACTTGATTGGTTTCATTAACAACCGATAAATAGCAAAACTCAGTCTCGAAGATCAACGTTTAAAGAGATTTAGTTGAATGTATATATTTGGGTTGTCGTAACGATGTTTTACACAACATCCAAATAAATGTAAACTTGGAAATAAAATAACAAATGTTTTCTAAGTATAGAACCAAATGAGTTCGTGGAAGAGATAAGTGATTGGAATGTTTTCCAATTAAAATCAAAAATATTTTCTAACTATAGAAAATAAAAGGAGGCGATACTTGTAAATATTTGGTTAACAAATATTGATAAGGAAGTGGAGAAGAGATTTAATTAATGAAATATTAATTAAAGAGCCCAGTGATTTGTTTGATATGTTTGGATGAACACTTTTTTTATTCGATAGTTAAATCACAGACTATCGAAGTTTTTGACCATCGTTGTCAATATGGAGAGATCGGTTGGATTATTATCCGAAGAACCACTCCGTATCGGCATAAGCGTTGCGAACCAAGTATGCTGAATATATTGAAGACGGAGTAAAGTGCAAGGACTCTTTCTATTAAATAGAAATAGTGCCTTCGGTTTCGTTCAATCCCAGAACGAACGTAAATGGACGAATGTCTGACAGAGTATTTCCAATGATCAAATGGGTTGGTCTGTATAAATATATATATGGTTGCAACGGATTTATTCCCTTAGCATAACATCCAGAATAATTGTGCAAACTCAACTAGTGATTAACGGATATGACAATGTGGCATTCAAAGTGATTGTGCTATCAATGAATGGTAAGTATTCGTAGCCTCAGGCCTCAACAACCGGGAAATGACAAAAATCGGGCAGGCAGCATGGCTATGTGGGTCGCACCCATTAGGATGTATAATCACCTATCTAGAGAAATTCCAATTGCTTCTTTAATCTATCGATGCTGTCCCTTATCGGGAAATGGTTGCTGATCCCAACCGTTGGTGATATACATTCGATACACTCAAGCGAAATGAGTGGTCGGTCATGTGTGGGTCGGGTTGCAAGACGTTCTTGTTGAACCCAGTGTATTCGCCTCTAGAGATACATCATCGGAAGGTGGTCCCATACCTTGTCATAGTTGGAATCCAATCTCCAATAAGCGCCCTGCGGTTTTGATTTAATATTATATATGGAGCGTGAGATGCAAGCGTTCCGCTAGATTCTATTTATTTGATTTAGACACTATTATATTATCGCCAGATTTTGATATCAAAGTGTTTTGGGTTATAGTAAGGTAAAAACCGTCCATGTTTATGTGTGGGCTGGTCTTACTATTATCTTTTTTTTGAAAAGATTTTAAAGGTTAAACCAATGATTTGAGTTTACTCACACCAGTCCCATGACTGACCCAGAGTTTATTTTGTTTTGTTTTCCCCTAAACTCTTGGGTGCCCAAATTTGTACGGGCAGTCAAGTAGTCGGGATTTTTCAGATTCACTTGGAGGAGCCTGGAGCCGGAGGCTTCAGCGTTAGTTATCTAGTGTTATTTCCGCTGTATTGTAAGTATGTGTACTCTGATAAATGATGAATGTATCTATAGTTAAAATTTTGTATTTCAAAAGCTGTTATATATTATATTTTGTTCCGCTGCGATGTGAGGTTCTGTGTTGTGTTTATGTTCTTCTTCTTCTATTCTAAGTTTTCTATCTTATCTATTCTCACCCTCTATCTTCTTTCTATTAATGGTTCGTATTTCTGTGTTATTTGGGTTGGACGTATAGTGTATTTAGTCAACTCAGATAGCTCGGATTTGCGGGTCGTTACAGATAAAAAAATCTAAATTTTGTCAAGAATTGCAAAAGTTATGGCCAAAATACCAAACGACATTTTCAAGAGTTCAGGACCAATCATTCATTCTTAAATTTCACAACTTTTCTTCAAAAATATGAAATGAATACATGTACTTAAATAGTTTTTCTCACCTTAGAATTGTGGATTGAACTTGTATTTTTTCTCTTGGCTTCTCCAAAACTTCTCCTCTTTATTTTATCTTGTTTTGTGAATGCATGAAAAAAAGTGAACATTTCCACCCTTTCATAGTATTTTTCAAGGCTAGGTTGGTATTTAGTTTTGGACACTTGTCCACCTTATCTTCATGCCAGCTTTAGGATGTAGAAACATGCCTCCTTAGATGTCTTTAGATGTTTCTACACATGGACACCTAATGGGTTTATGTGTCTTTATCTCCTTTAATTCCAAGACATGTGTACCGTTCATTTGATGACACGTGTCCCTATCATTTTAAGCCATTTTTCATATTCTAGAATATATTTGCATATGCCATTTGTATTTCATTATAAACTATGCATTATGTATGTATTTATACATACATACATACATATATATATACACATATATGTATGTATTAATTACACTTAAATGTTTGAATCAAATTGAATTAATATATTCAAAATTTCTAGAAAATTTTTCATACCCGGATTTTTGAGTTAGGTTGCTACACTCTACCACCCTTAGATAAAGATTTCATCCTTGAAATCTTGGTTTCAAACAAATTTGGAAAATCTCTATGAATTCATGATTCAACCTCTCATAGTGCTTCGTCTTCTTTGTGATGGTTCCATTGTACTTTTACTAAGGGAATTTTTTTCGTTCTTAGTTTCTTAACTTTTCTGTCAAGAATTTGAACAGGTCTTTCAATGTACTCGGTCCCCTTTTTTAACTTTAATGTCGCTTAAATCAATCACATGAGATGGGTCATAAATATACTTCGTAACATTGATATGTGAAACACAATATGAATATCTGATAATTTCTCAGGTAAGTAGAGTTCGTATGCAACTTTTCAAATTTTCTTCATAATGCGAAATGGTCTGATAAATCTTGGTGATAGTTTTGCCTTCTTCTTGCCAAATCGCATTACCCCTCGTACCGGAGAAACCTTAAGAAGGACTTGATCTCCTACTTTGAATTCTTAATCATTTCTTCTATGATTTGCATAACTCTTTTGCCTACATTGGGTTGCTTGCAATCTTTCTCTTATGACAGAAATCTTATCAGTTGTTTCCTCTACTAGGTCCGGACCAAGAAGCTCATGATTTCCAAATTTTGCCCAATATATGGGCGAACGACAAGGCCTTCCATACAAAGCTACATAGGGGACATGCCAGTACTTGCATGATAACTATTGTTATATGCAAATTTGATTAATGGTATGTGAGTTTCCCATGTGATTTAAAATTCCATTATACAAGATGAGACACCCCACGTCCGTTAATGTCACTCACTAAGGGAATGCATTAAGTTTCGTGAAGCGCTATAGGAAAACATGCACAGAATAATTACAAGACAGATATAAATAAGGCATCAGCGGAAAATTTAAACTTTATTTCAAACATAATTCATAATACTGTGGTCCACAATTTCATAAGTCACAAAAACTATTACAATAAAATAACTTTTGTTTTGTACCATCAGAGTACATAAGTAAATAAAAAGCATCACTTCCCTAATAAAAAGAGTTAAGCCATAGTAGAGACAAGAACTTGAGCCATGCTTCAGAAGTAGATCCTTGCAAGATGATATTTGATTCCTGATTAAGTCTAAGTGTTCTCTCCCTGGGAACCTGAGGGGGGAGGACGGAAGAAAGAAGGATAAACAACAGGGTCAGATATAAAGTCTAGTGAGTCTAGTTACTTTTAGCCAATAGATATAAAAGCAACATGATAGGCATATAAGTGGATAAGAGAGATCGCTACATAAATGGCAGGTGTGACAAGGTAAGCAAGTTAAGTTATGTGCCTCACTAATGATTACTCTGCATTATTACTAGTATAACTGAAATGAGATGATCCCTTCCACTACAAGTTGGTAGGCTTTGGTCATACATCCAAGTATACCCTAACCACTACCCTAATCGATCGGCTCCCTACCCTGTAGATATCCTGTGCTGCCCCTACAGTAGGAGGTATCACTTCCTAAAGTGGCAACCCATGGTGCGCACAACCATATCTATTGGTGTCATGGTCGTCTTAGCCCCATCTACCCGGTACATGCACGCACATGTCCCTGGTCGGTTTGCGCCACCCACACCATCCGCCTCGTTTGGATCTCTTACAATCAATCAGTAAGCGTGCCCCTTCTCCGCCTAGTACGGAGGTCTTTACTTGATACTAACTCCGGGTTACTGATTGAAATGAGTCCCACACAATATGATACAAGCTCTCCTCCTTGTCTTGTATCCCCCACTAGGTTTTCCACTGACTATGTATACCCTTAGGTGTCTTTAATTACATAGCCCTATACAAGTTATGCTTACCCTAAAGGGTTTTTTTAATTACATAACTTCATTACATTACGGTTATGTATACCACTAGGTGTCTTTAATTACATAACCCTGTAACATTATCTACTGGTTATGTATACCACTAGGTGTCTTTAATTACATAACCTTATTGGGTTAAGTACGTGGGCCTATATATACATATTACCCATCCCCTCTAATTTACTTAACCCACCACTACCCATCTAATTTTACTTAACCCTAACTTAAGTCCATAGTCATAATAAACTAGGTTAAGTAGTCCATTTCATTACCATGTCCAGTTATGGTTATAATGGGCTAGACCTCCCACATTAGGCCTATAACGTGTGGATGTTAGATATGTCGGTCGCGCCCGGGCAGTCTTTTTCCACAGTTGGGCCTAACCTCGTGTCTTAGCCCGATTTGTATTTTCGTACTTAGACCTCCCACATTAAGTTCAACATCAGTGGCTGCTTGATATGTCGGTCGGTTCCGGGCAGACTTCCACCACTAATGTAACCTAACCTCGTGTCATACGTACAATTTACAATTCCTAATTGTAAATTACTAAACATTCCAAATAAATCCAAATCTACTTGTGTCATTATAGGTAACTATTTCTAAGTTTTCCCTATTTGAATTACATGTCCCATTTAACATAAACATTACATAATTCATGCCAATTATAATCCCTTTTTTCCCCGTTTCCTCTCTAACGTATTCGTACGTATTTTGATGGCATCTAGGCTATAAAGTAGCCTAGCTATAACAATAAAAAGGTAGTATGACAAAGGTGATAGTTTCAACATGTCTTGGCATAAACATGAACATAAACTGGCATAATAACAAAGTGAATGGACATGTAATTAACATCATAATAAAGTGGACATAAAACTGGTAAGTTATGGCAATCACTATGATGTTCAAGAAGGCATAATGAGACCTAGATTAAACATTAGGTGTCCAATTACTTATATCTAGCATATTTAGGATGACATAATAATATGTTTAGATCTAAAGGTGGATTCACATGTCAAGTTTACAACATATCTCAATGTATCACAATATGACGGGTGAAAGATGATTAACATAAAGATCTAGATCCAAGTAATGTCTCAATTGTCCAAATTAATAGATATACATCCACCATAACATGGTAACAAGTCAAGATCCACATAATCATCATAATCGAATCACCACAATTTTATTAGATCTAGGAAAATAGATCTGTCATGACATAGTATAGAATTTCACATTAACACGGAATCATACTTTACAACATATCCAATTCATAGTCTTTCAAAGTATACTTTTATTTATCTAAACCTAAAAAAAAACTAGAACTCACAGCGTTAGGTTTAGAGAATTTAGGAAGAACGGATCTAGAATTTCTGAATTGGATTTGTAGAATATGTTGTTGTAGAAACGGTTCAATTCGCACTCTAGCAAGATATGGCCTCCATGACTCCCAATAAAGAGAATATGAGAAATATGACACGTATATATAGCTGCCAGATCCCCTGAAACCGAGTGCCACCTCATCCCTAGGGGTGTCGACACCCCTGTGGGTGGGTCGACTAGGTCGACACCCCTCTAGGAGGGTCAACCCCCTAGAGCGGGAATTTTGTCGCTTAGAGGAATTTTTCGAATTTGAATCCTTTGGATAGGATTCTGACTCATCTCTGGCTCACCTTTGACTCATGCGTATATATAAAATATTTCTGTGCGTATACAAACTTAAAACTCTCATAACTTCTTCATACGATGTCCGTTTTACGCAAACCAAATGTCTATCTTGACCAGAATTTCGAGATGGACGCAATGGTGCAGTCCGTTTCCTCTAATTATGAACATTAAATTAATTATTATTTAATTTATTCTCCTTAATGTCATTAAAATTCGGGTTGTTACATTCTCCCCTACTCAAAGGATTTCGACCCCGAAATCTCTAAGTTGAGAAGAGTGCATATCCTACCATCCATCATCCATCTACTCATCCACCAATCATTGGCATCCATTGTCCCTAAAGATTTCTAATGCTTATATGAATATATGCAAAGGTGTATGTATATGTCCCGGCACTAATGCGAAGATCAAGCGGTCTACTGATTTAGTTGACCTCCTTAATGCAATGTATGTTTGTGCCATGAATCCAATATGTATGCAAATAAACCTATTGTATCATATAAGTTCTATATGTGTGCACACCCATTTATCCAAATGCGACATTCGTATGACAGTTCATCCATTTTCATCCATAAAATAAATGAAAATAAAATGCACACACATCCATATGCAATATGAAAGTGATTGAGCCGATCTTAGTGCCTAATGTGTGTGTATATGCGTCCACAGGAAACCAGTAGCAAACACTTGCATCTGCTTGCATCCATCAAACATAACATGTTTCGATAAAACATGTTTACATCCATAGGATTCCTGTCTAAAGGTCGAAAATACGATGGATAAGATACATTCTATTGACAGAAACAAGTACTGATAAAACTTAGGAAAGGAGTTAAGAACATACCCTCGAAAAGAAAAGGGTACGAAGCACGAATCTTGTCTTCAGTCTCCCAAGTCAGATCCTCTGGGTTATCTCCCTATTGAACTTTTAGCAACTTGATTTCCTTATTACGCAGCTTCTTAACCTCCGACCCAAGAATATAGTGGGGACTCTTCTGACTGTCGCATCTCGTTCCACTTCAACTTCTTCCAACATGCTCAGCTCAACAACTTTCGTGGTGTCATGCATGCACTTCCGTAGATGAGAGATATGGAAAAGGTCCTGAACACCGGATGAATTTTCTGGTAGCTTTACTCTGTAGGCCATTTGGCCAATCCTCTCGGTTATGGGAAATGGTCCCACAAACCTAGGTGCCAACTTCCCTACTGATCTGAAGCGAACCACATTCCTCAGAGGTGATACTTTGATAAAAACTAAGTCTCCCACTTCGAATTCGACGTCAGTCCTTTTCTTGTCTGCATAGGACTTCTGCCTATCTTGACCTATCTTCATCTACCGCCGAATAAGGTCAATCTTTCTAGATGTTTCCCTAACCATATCTGGTCCAAGCAATAATCTTTCTGTAGATTCCCACCAACAAGTTGGCGATCTACAGGGTCGTCCGTACAATGCTTCGAAGGGTGCCATACCGATGCTAGCCTGATAGCTGTTATTATAGGCAAACTCTACTAAAGGAAGATGCTCTTCCCAAGTCCCTCCGAAGTCGAGGATACACAGCCTTAAAAGATCTTCTAGAATTTTGTTCACCCTCTCCGTCTGCCCACCGGTCCGAGAATGATGGGCGGTGCTCAAACATAACTGTGTACCTAATGCTTCTTGCAAGCTCCTCCAAAATTCGCTGGTAAATATGGGGTCACGATCGCTCACATTGCTGGAAGGAACTCCGTGGAGACTAACAATCTCACGAACATAAATTGCTGCCAACGATGATGTCGTCCTCTTACTTTTAACTGGAATAAAGTGAGCGCTCTTAGTGAGTCTGTCCACTATCACCCAAATACTGATATTACCTTTCTTCGATCTAGGCACACCATCTATGAAATCCATAGAGACACTCTCCCATTTCCGCTGTGGAACCTCCAACGGATGAAGCAATCCACTGGGCTTCTTTTTCTCAGCTTTGACTTGCTGGCAAACCAAACATTGAGAAACAAATTCGGCCACGTCCTTCTTTATCCCAGCCCAAAAGAAACCCCTCTTCATGTCTCTGTACATCTTGTAACTGCCTGGATGAATGGTCATCTTAGAATGGTGGGCTTCTTCTAGGACTGCCTTTATCAAGCTTCCAGTTTGAGGAACACAAAGCCTTCCATCCTGTCGCAACCACCCCTTTTCATCTATGGCATACCTATTGAGATGACTAGAAGTCTCCCCTCTTCTAAGCTTATCCATGATGTCTAGAATCTGTGAGTCACCTTGTTACGAAGCTCCTATCTGATCCACAAGAGTCAGTTGTATCTCTAAGGATGCAAAGAAATCAGGCAAAACTTCGATTGAGGGTCTAAAATCAAAAGATGATATGAACTCCAAGTTCTTTCTTTCAACAAACAGAGGACTCAGGGCCACACTCTGCCTACTTAGTGCGCCCGCCACCACATTACCCTTGCCGGAGGGTATAAGCAATCTCAAAATCATATGAAGCTATGAACTCCATCCACCGTTGTTGCCTTAAGTTTAGATCCTTTTGAGAGAATATATACTTGAGAGATTTATGATCGGTGTATAACTTGAACTTTTCTCCAAGTAAATTATGATTCCACGTCTTTAACGCAAGTACTATCGCAGCTAGCTCTAAATCATGGGTAGGGTAGTTCTTCTCATGAACTCTCAACTGTCTACCCCCATAACATATTACTTTCCCTTCTTGCATCAGAACAGCACCAAGCCCTGTACCGCACGCATCAGTGTAAACAGTAAACACTTTACTCTTATCGGGCAAGATCAAGACTGGGGCTGTTGTCAGAGCCTTCTTCACTCGTTGGAAGCAACGTCACAGTCTATGTCCCATGAAAATGCCAAATTCTTCTTTGTCAGCCTGGTGAGAGGGGATGAAATCTTCGCGAGTACTTAATGAACTTCCTATAATAACCTGCCAACCCAAGAAACCTTCTCACCTTGGTTGCATTTTTAGGAATCTGCCAATCTTGTACTGCAACCACCTTCGCGGGATATATAGCTATTCCTTCTTTGGAGACTACATACCCCAAGAATCTCACCTCCTTTCTATAGAAATGGCATTTGGAGAACTTTGCTTTCAGCTGATGGTCATGGAGAGTTTTCAAAACTTCTCCCAAATGTTGGGCATGCTCTTCTTTACTCTTGGAGAAGATCAAGACTACGACGAATTTGTTTAAGAACTCCCGAAACATCATACTCATCAAATCAACAAAATAGGCGGGTGCATTTGTCAACCCAAAAGGCATAACTAGCCATTCAAAGAAACCGTTTGGAGTTCTGAAAGCAGTCTTATCTATGCTGTCCTCAGCCACCCTCAGCTGATGGAACCCCGTAGCCAAGTGCAACAGAAAAAATACCGAGGCACCAACAAGTTGATCAAATAAATCATCAATCCTCGGAAGCGAGTGCCTATTCTTCTGGGTGAGCTTATTGAACTCTCTATAGTCAACACACAAACGAAGCGAACCATCCGCTTTAGTTGCGATTACTACTGGAGCACCTATTCCAATATACTTCGTCTAATAAACCCTTTTTCAAGTAGCTCCCCTACTTGCTTACTCAGCTCGCTCCTTTCCCTTGGAGCCATGTGGTGTACTGGTAATGCAACTGGCTTTGCATTGTCCACCAGATATTTACAGAAGTCAATTTTGCGCCTTGGAGGTAAACCCCATACCTCATCAAAAACATCTGAATAATCTTGAACCACTGGAACAAATTGCAAATCATCTATGGATGCATCTAGAGACTCTAGGAAGCTAAGAATAACAGACCCTTGAGGGTAACAAGAAACATCTAAGGTCTTCCCATGACAAGTCGGGAGTCTAACAACCCTCCTCTCACAGTCTAGAATGGCCCCATACGTGGTAAGCCAACCCATTCCTAGAATCAACCCATAGTCTATAAACCCGAGCACATACGCATCACATTCAAATTCGATGCCTAACACAGATATTTTCAAACCCCGACAAATCATCAATAAATGAGCCGAACCACCAATGGGGTTTGAAACAACTACAGGATATACTACCATACTAGTAACTAAGTGCAGAGATTCAACCATAGAACTAGATATAAACGAGTGTGAAGCATCAGAATCAAAAAGTGTTCTAACTGGATGATTTGAAAGAGAAACTAAACTTTCTACAAAAAAAAAAATTCTACCTCTTTCAGGCGCACTGATCGCGAGAGCATGCACCTGCCCTCCAGAAGTCCCTGCTTGCCACACTTACGTTAGTGGATTTTCAATTCCTAAACACACGTTTCCCCGTACTATAGTACCTATATCCATCGGCTCCAAAGAGACCGATATATCCGAGGCACCTCGCAATCTAACAACCACATAGGTAAAAATAATATAAATGTCACGGCTTGTAAAACGCTGACACCACCCATAGCTAGAAAGAAACATCATGTTCTCCAACGGTCTGATCCCGTTTTTTACCCATACCGAGGTGTGAGGCTCGCGAATCAACGCTTGACACAAAGTGGCGCTATATTAAAGCTATGCTTTGATCATCAACCACAAGACTCTGCTTTTCAACAGAAGCCTTGATCATCTGCATCTCAGCATACCACATTGGCAATTCATGCCATGCGACTAATATCTATCGAAATATAACATCTGAGCTCGTATGTCTCAGAGAAGGGCGTTAAGCAAGAGAATAAATTCTCTACCGCCAAACAGATATATATTTAATAGAAATCAATCAACACAGAATAAAATCCAATGTCAGACACACAATCCATTTACAAGTTCGCTCTAGGTCTGAACGAAACCGGAGGCACCTTATTTCTCGTCCCATATGTCCAATACAAGAGAGAGGCATTCGCATATCCGTCGATCTCCAAATACGTCTGGACGATCACAACTTATTACCTCGTCTTGGGTGTATAGCTCAATCAAGACATCAGTAATCATCCAAATGAAGTGAAGACCTCCGGTCTTCAACCAAGTCTTCATCGTCGACTTATCGTCGAATCAGTTATTCAGAATGGGTATAAACCCGGTCTTTCTGAATAACTCGCGTATATAATAAACAAGTGTTATAAAAACACAACATATGCCTCATTCCAATTCTGAATATTCTTTTATTTAAATATTCACATCTTTAGGAATTTGTTCCCATTAATTTTATCAAAGATAAATTCTTTTAAATTTATTCTTTAATCTTCCTTTGTATATCATTTCAAACCATGTTACGATTTTTCAAACTAGTCGGGATTAGCGCACCTTACTGAAGTAACCATTTATTTAATTTCCCAATCCCAACCTATTCATCCCATGGAGCAAAACTATTATCACTCCATAACTAACACCACGGTGTTATCGATAAATTTAATTACCATTTCCCGATTAAATCTAATTAAAGATTTAACTATCGCTTGGAGCAAAACTAGTGATACTCCACTCTCGATCATTTCCCAAATTTGATAATTTAAATTATCAATTCACATTTCATTCTAATTAAAGATTCATTTGAACTCCACTTAGTTTTAATCTTCCCAAAAATCAATATTAATGATTATTTAACTTTGGAAACATAAACACGCCGCATCGACAATCTACACCATACTATTGATTTCTGCCTATTTATAACCTCTAAGATCGTACGTCTCAGAGAAGGGTATTAAGCAAGAGAATAAATTCTCCGCCACATAACAGATATATATTTAGCAGAGATCAACCATACAGTTTGAAATACAATGACAGACATGTAATCCTGCCTTTAACTGGGTTAAAGAACTAATGTCATTTAAAACACAGTTCACGATAAACCCAAATCACATTTCATTAATTATGGAATCTTCACGGAAAAACAAATCAATATATAATCGATATCAATTTCCGTATCCGACTAATAATATAAATGGAATAATGGCAAAGCCTTTTAAATTCCGTATGTATTAATCGTCTTCCTCCACAGAAGTTCACTTCGATTATTATCAAATCGAATTCCATTTAATTCCAATTTAATATATTAAATTGGAAAACTTTACTTTGGAAAATTCCTTTTAAATCTTAATAAAAATATTTATAAATTTCAAATCACATTTCACTGTAAATCGGGTTAAAGAACGATTGTCGTTAAAACACAGTTTACAAAAAACCCAATTCACATTTCGTTTTCAATTCCAATTAAATGTTAATTAATTGTTAATTCTTCTGCAAATCTTGATTAAAAGATTTATTCTATTCAAACGGGGTTCAAGAATAGTGTTATTTAAGACGCCATTCACGACAAACCCAAAATCACATTCCATTGTTAATCGGATTAAAAAACAAGTGTTATTTAAAACACTGTTCACGATAAACCCAAAAATCAATTCCAATTCAATTCCAATTAAATATTAATTAATTGGTATACTTCATTAAATCTAAATAAAAAGATTTAATATTTTCTCAACTGGGTTTAAGAAAAGTGTCATTTAAAACACAGTTCACGACAAACCCAAAATCCAATTTGATATTAAATACAAGGCTCTGAATAAAAAAAATCCAAAGCAAAGTTTTCCAATTTAACATATTAAATTGGAATTGAATGGAATTCGATTTGGTAATAATCGAAGTGAGTTTCTATGGAGGAAAACCGTTAATATACATGGAATTTAAAAGGCTTTGCCGTTATTCCATTTATATTATCGGCTGGGTTTGGAAGTTCATATAGATTATATATATTGATCTGTATTCCATGAAGATTCCATTGTTAATGGTATGCGATTTTGGGTTTATTGTGAGCTGTGTTTTAAATGACATTAGTTCTTTAACCCAGTTAAAGATAAGATTAATTTCTTAACTTTGAATAATCATTAAGAAATGATTTTTGGGGATTAAAACTAAGTAGAGTTTTAATGAATCTATAATTAGATTGGAATGTGAATGAGATAATTAAATTTATCGAATTCATGAAATAATCGAAAATGGAGTATCACCATTTTTGCTCCAAGCGATAGTTAAATCTTTAATTAGATTTGAACGTGAAATGGTAATTAATTTTACCGATAACACCGTGGTGTTAGATATGGAGTATTACCAGTTTTGCTTCATGGGATGAATAGGTTGGGATTGGGAAATATAATAAATGATTTCTTCGGTAAGGTTTGCTAATCCCGACTAGTTTGGACAAACCTTAATTTGGTTTAGAATAGAAATCCAAAGGAAGATTAAAAAATAAATCTGAAGAATTTATCATTGATAAAATTAATGGGAACCTTTCCCAAAAGATATGAATACTTAAAAAAAAAAGAATATTCATAACTGGAATGAGGCGTATGTTGTGTTTTTATAGCACTTGTTTATTATATACATGAGTTATTCGGAAAGGTTGGGTTTATACCCATTCTGAATAACTGATTCGACGATGAAGACGATGGTTGAAGACCAGAGGTCTTCACATCGTTTGGATGATTACCGATGTCTTGATTGGGCTATACACCCAAGACAAGGTAATAAGTGGTGATCGTCCAGACATACTTGGAGATCGTACGGATATGTGATGACCTCTCTCCTGTATTGGACATATGGCACGAGGAATAAGGTGCCTTCGGTTTCGTTCAGACCCAGAACGAACTTATAAATGGATGTGTGTCTGACGGATTTTATTCTGTGTTGATTGATCTCTATTAAATATATATCTGTTTGGAGGCGGAGAATTTATTCTCTTGCTTAACACCCTTCTCTGAGACGAACGAGCTCAGTGGTTATATACCAATAGACATCAGTCGCATGGCGTGAATTGCCTGTGTGGCATGCTGAGATGCAAATGATCAAGGCTTCTGTTGAAAAGCAGAGTCTTGTGGTTGATGATCAAAGCACGGCCTTAATATAGCATAGCTTTGTGTATAACGTTAATTCGCTAGCCTCACACCCAGGTGTGAACCTGAAATGGGAGAGGACTTCAGGGAAATGGACATGTGCTAGTTTCTAGCTAGGAGTGGTGTCATGGTATGGAGCCCAGACATTTTACTCATGTGGATGTTGCTTATTATTACTTGATGGATAGAGAGGCACCTCGGATATATCAGTTACTACGGAGTCGATGGATATTGAATCATCTGGCTCATTTATGCCCCATAGGGCAAACTAGCATATAGTTTATGGTATTATTAACTCGCTAAGTATGGGCCGACCCTGATGATGCAAGGGCCTACCTGAGTCTGGGTCCTGAGGCTTGGGCTAGACAGTCTCGAAGCGGTAAGGACGATCCTTTGCCATGGTTCACAGATGGAAATCCAACTTCCAATACATGACTTCGCGGTTTTAATTGTAGAGCCTGGTATTGTCGACATGATATATGGTACTCATGACACCTATGATTGATACATTTATATTTGAAGTTGTTTTATACACAATGCACTTATAATAATATCAAAATGATTTGTTTTAAACGTACCAAGCATGTTTGGCTATTATAAGGGAAAACCCTATCCTCCGGCTTGTGTTGCATTGTTTGATGGGACCTGAGTCTTATAATCGCTTCATTTTTCCAAAAAGCATTGCGCTATTTTGTTATATGCACTAGTTTGGGAGGAAACCCGTTCCGTGTTATAATGCGTGGTCCCTTAATATATCTGATTTTAAAGTAAAATTTTAAATAACTGTTTTAGTTCTCACACCAGTCACATGACTGACCTGGAGTTTATTATTTTAACCTAAACTCTGGGTGCCCCTATTTTCCATACTGGAAGCTAGTAGTTTTAGTTTTGTAGATTTATTCTTATAGGATCCTGGTTTACAGCTGAAGCTATATTCGGAACGCTATGTATCCATTTATCTCTTTCATTTGTGTTTTGTATTATTTTTCGCTGCATAATAATTTGTAAATCTCTGACATTTATCAAATGTATATTATGTGCTCATACTCTGTATATTCTTGTACTCTGATGTAAATTATTGTAATAAACAATGAAATGTTCTTCTGTTTGTGTTCTCATTTGTCGTGTTCTCAGACAATCCGTTCTTTCTCTTCTCTTCAGAATCCGAAGTTCGGGTTGTTACATTTTGGGTTCAAATTCAAATCCATATGCTAGTATTGGATAGGTAGAATATAAAAATATGTACTCATCTCTTCCTTCCTCATTTTCTATTTCTCGATAATTTTCAACTGAAAGAGAAATGTACCCAATCTATTCTTATTACAAATCCAACCTCTTTCAAAATTAAAAACTCAAAGAAAGCTTGCAAACACCGTAATCGAACTGGTAATCATCCTAAAACCAACATCTATTTCATCTGGTTTCTCAAATCTGAAAATGGGTATTAATGTAACTTCTTCTTTTCCTTTGCATGTCTGTTTTCACTATTCTGCAGGTTTATGAAGCTCTTGTGAAGCCTAAAGCCTTTATCGTACTAACTAAATCTTCCTAAGTCGTCTTAAAGTGGTTTTTCAACTCACATGTTAAGTTCAAACGGGTTTTCATGTTAGTAATCACTATTTTTCTGTTTATTGTATTACAAAATTTTAGATCTAAATGTTTACATTAATTGTATATCTTTTGTCTGTATTTGTATGCTTGTTGATCCACTGTTTATACCCAGTCCATGTCAAAAAAATTCTGCAATATTATCGAGTGTTGCCCTATGTGTATGATT
Source organism: Allium sativum (assembly GCA_030737875.1). NCBI lineage: Eukaryota > Viridiplantae > Streptophyta > Magnoliopsida > Asparagales > Amaryllidaceae > Allium > Allium sativum. Next base: position 322,747,498 of record CM060920.1, on the reverse strand, counting down.
GAAATCAAGTCTAAAACTGATCTGTAACTATGTTGAAACCATGCTCAAAAATTGAATCGAAGAAGGCAATACATAAAAAATAATTTGGCCTTCCAGTAATCTTTGATATTGAACCTCTAGGATTGACTTATAGGTCGACCATGGGAATACACAAGTCGATCTTAGTCATGTATGGGTCAACCTCTGGTGTGCAAATGAAATGCATGCACGGTCTATTCTTTTGTGCTTTTTGGTGTGTTGTTTTTCTAGTTTCAGTAGCCATCTTTTATGATTTTGGTGCATCCATTTTGAACTATTTCTATAAGGCTATTCCAAAAAATTAGGGAGTCGACATTTGATGTCAATTCACATTATGAATTTGATGAATTTATGCATGTGTTTTATAAATCAATTCCAAAGAGAACTTTTGATTAAGACAAATTTTAAAATAAACATTTTATGAATTGATTTTATAGGAATAAGAATTACATTCTAAGATATTCTTAAATGTGAACAAATTTCTATATTCAAGGGAGTTTAAATGGAAGTAATTTTCAAATGTGTTTGGAAAGTCGTTTTCTCAAAGTAAATAATTTTCTATAAAATCACATATTTTTGCACTCTTTGAGTGAATGGGGAAGAGACTTAAATGATATGGTAAAACATATGGTACGGGACATATGCATTTATTTTATTGGTTAATTCCAGACTTGTTCATTTGAGGTTATATGAGAGTGGAATTAACTAACTTATAGTAAACGGTTAAGTAAGGACATATGGTATGGGACGCATTGTTGTCATTGATGTTGTTACAATTTGGAAGTTTGTGACACTTTATGTTGGGCCTTCTGGTATGTGTATATTGCTAGTACTAGACTTTTGGGTCATATTTGGGTTGGTCTTTCGGGCCATATATTGGACCTTTGGGTCATGAACTGAGCTTTAAATTTATGGAGAAGTACTTGGCAAGCTTCGGCCATTTGTTGTTAATGCACGTGCGACATAGCTCATTTCCCCCATTTGTTAGGATCCATTTTTGTTATTATTTTCTAGATTCCATTATTTATGATTTTTAGAATTTGAAAAGTTTCTAATGTCTTCACCATTATGGTTGATGTTAATTCTTATACCTTGTGTTAGATCTATTTAGTGATTAAAATATGATGACTACATTTTTGTTGTTTGAACTCCTAAAAGGGTTCTATTTGTTGAGATTTTGGTGGTTTCCATCTTGTTGCTTATACGTGACTTGATATTTTACATGCCTCAACCTTAGACTTTTGGATATTTGTTGTCAATGGAAACATATACGTTTCGTCGTTATACCATATACATGAGAACCTTTCTTTTGCTAGCTTAAGAGAGCGTACTCCATGAATATCATTTCGGCTTGATATTATATGTCCTTCTCTATTGAGAAGAATTATCACTTATGTGTCCTTTGCTTCCTCTATTATGCAAAATCTATCTTATTTAAGCTAGATTGACCGGTGTTTTATGTACTCGGGTTAGATCGAGTTATTTCAGGTTAGTCATTCACAACATGATACCCGTTATGATTTGCTTCTGCTTTGGACTATCTTATTTTGTTTCTAGTGCATGTTTTATGTAGAACTTTATGTTGTACTTCTATGTATATTCTTTTGTGATACTTTATTGTATATATGGTTCCTAAGAACCATTTACCTATGTATTATGTTCTATGATCTATAATATGTGATGTACCCTTTTATTGTTCTGAACAGAACCTTAACCACTGCAACTTTGTGTTAAACCTGAATTAGGTATGTCAATCCTTATAAGAAAAGAAAAAAATGGAGCGTATAATCGATGTATTCGATATTCATTTAAGACATACACCTTATAATTTGTCCACATGTATAAGTATAAAAATAATCCAATGTTGCATTTTATTTAATGATCTATGTATTTGCTATGTCGTATTTGTTTTACATTGCCATGTATACAGTACAATGCTTGGTAGACGTGTAGTATGGAGCTATATAATTAGTAACATTGCTAAGGACTTGCAATGTCATAATGGATAAAGGTACATAAATATAGTGCTTCACTTTTCGAAACATGTTGCAGTTCTCTATTCATGGGTGTGTATGAAATAATATTCTACTTAGATCTTGTAACCCCCCATTCTCTCAGCTCCGAAGCCAAACGCTACAGATGTGCGGTCATCTCTAGTTTCAACTTTTCGAGATAGAAAATCAAATGCTAATCAATCTCAAAATCAGATAACGTGAAATGTGAATTTTTTTTAACAAAACATTCATTGATACAATTAATTCATGGAGTGGATCAAAGGGGAAGATAGGAGATGAGCGTTTCGATCTAAAATGTTGAAAATCATGGTTCGGTGAAGCATCTAATCAAGAGAAAGAAAGAAGGAACAGGGAGAGCAGAAGAAATCTAGAAGGATGATTTAGGTGTTGAAGAAGAGCTGTAGTGGAGAGTTATGAAGAATCAAAGAAAAGAGGGAGAATTCCTTGATGCCATTAACAGATGCCCACTGAACCAAAACCTCATATGCACGTCACATGTGTGCCCATATATTCTTAACATGGTTTGTTATGCTATTTAAGATATGAGAATTCATCTTTTTGTAATTTTAAAGCAAAGTATGTTAATTTAAATATACGCAAATGTAAAATAAAGTATTTAAATAGAAGTTCAAATTTTAATACCTGTTCATATTTTAGAAATCATGTTTAATTGGTTAAAATAATTTTATACAAGTTGTTAAAACATTTTTGTAAAATTAAAAACATGCAAAATTGTAAAATATTTTGTGTATTATGTGTTAAATAATGTAAAACTTGCTTATTTGAACATAATTAACATAATATAATGACATTTAACCTATTAAGTTAGGGTTTTAGGTCCACATCCAAACCCATATACTAGTGTTGGATAGGTAGAAGAGAAAAATATGTACTCATTTCTACTCCTTCCTCGTTTTCTTTTTCCCTGTAATTTTCAATTGAAAGAAAAATATACCCAATCTTCTCTTATTGCAAATCCAGTCTCTTTCAAAATTATAAACTTAAAGAAAACTTGCAAACATCGTCATCGAACAGGTAATCATGCTAGAACCAACATCTATTTAATCTGGTTACTCAAATCTGAAAATGGGTATTAATGTGACTTCTTCTTTTCCTTTACGTGTAATTTTTTCACTATTCTACAGGTTTTTAAACTCTTGTGAAGCCTAAGTCCTTTATCTTGCTAGCTAAATCTCCCTAAGTCATCTTAAAGTGAGTTTTCAACTCACATGTTAAGTTTAGACAGGTTTTCATGTTAGTAACCACTATTTTTCTATTTACTATATTACAAAATTTGAGATCTAAATGTTTACATTAATTATATCTCTTGTGTCTGCCTTTGTATGCTTGTTGTTCCATCGTTTATACCCAATCCATGTCAAAATAATTCTGCATTATTGTCGAGTATTGCCCTATGTGTATGATTGGAGTCAAGTCTAAATCTGATCTGTTACTATGCTGAAACCATGCTCAAAGTCAAAGATTGAATCAAAGAAGGCAGAAAAATATTATCTCATTCCAACGGACTTCGACTATAGGTCAACCATGGGAATACGCAGGTCGACCTTAGTCAACCTCTGGTGTGCAAATGAAATATTTATTCTTTTGTGCCTTTTGGTGTGTTGTTTTTCTAGTTTCAGTTGCCATCTTTTATGATATTGGTGCATCCTTTTTGAACTATTTCTAAAAGGTTGTTCCTACAAATAAGAGAGCCGACATTTGACATCAATTCACATTATGAATAACTTCTATCACATTCTCTCATCTATCACATTATTTTATTTAATCACTCAATTATTATATTGAATAACTTCTTTCGAAAATTAGGGATGCTAAGTACTTGTATTTGATATTCACTTATCTTCACTACAACACGTTTTTTAGTAACTATTAGTTTGCAAGAGGTACAATACAAAGTGACGTGTGAGATAAAATAGTTCTAAACTACATAATTTAATAATTTATTAAATAAACAAATTCGCAATATTTATTTGTGTTATACAGGAACTTGATCCCTTTCGCTGCCTCTGCTTTATTAAACCGTGACATTTCTTGGGGTATTGTGCGTAGCGGAAGTTTGACAAAACGTCCCGAAAAACAGGATTTTTTCATCTAATCACTTGAAGATGAATTTGATTGAAAATAACAACACAATAGATCGAAAATAATGCCACTACACAAGATATTCCACCCAACCACCCTCTTTATTGATTCACTAAAAACAAATTTTGTTTACACTCAATGGATCAAAACAAAAAATAAACAAAATACAATTAAATCAATAACCTTACTGAGATAGACAAAGAATATCTAGATGGCTACAAATATTTTTAGAGCAAAAGAACGAGGAAAAACCCTTGGGCAATCTGGAGGCATCAACTACGTCTTTCAGCAGTAAATAGGAATAGCTACCCTCAGCCCAAATTCTTACATCTTCCTCTCTAGGGCGCAAGCCCCTGGAGGCACACAACCTCACCAGATTTTCTCAGATGGTTTCTTATTTGTTATTCTGATCTAATTAAGAAAGCTGCATATATAGAGAATAGAAGACATTGGCAAATATTCAAATTGCCACTTCAAAATATCTCCAAAATATAATCATTTATTTCTTTACTTCTATGATAGAATCAATTAATCAGTCACACTAATCAATCAATCAGTCAATAAAATCAATTAACTGATCAATTAATCAAATCAATTAATTGATTACATCATCTTTGTAAAATATCTGAATCAAAAAGTTCAACAGCATTAATGTCACCCTAATTCCATATACTTTAACTACCCACTTTAGTATCTTTCACAACCACTTCTCCTTGCAAAATGAATGGAAATACAATACTACTATCATAACTGGTTTACAGTACTAATTGGAGTACTATTATTGGAGTTAGAGTTGCTAGGCCATGTAAGTTGGCTAGCCAAGGAACAAAAGAGATGGATGGTTTGAACATGCAATTTGTGGACTCCGAGGTATTATCTTTGTCTGATATATCTACAAAATTTATGCATGTATGTAGTTTTACCATATACTTTCTAACAATTCAGCCGTGTTGTTACCATTTTTACATCAACGCCATCTATGATAGAGAAATGAAAAGGTCGCCTCGGTTCGAAAGCATATTCAACATCAATTTGAGAATATGTTTGGGGAGCCTTTAGTGTATGATGTAATAAGTTTTAATGTACAAGAGGTTGAAGAAACATGTAGGTTTGTACATGATAACAATAGTCATAAGAACCGATACCCAAGATATGAAGGTTACTGATGTTGAGGACACAATACCTCTATATAAATTTGGGTTTTCTAATGAACCAACTCTTATTACCAGGTTGTACCATATTAAGCACCTTTTAGTTCTTGAATTACGTATTACTTGTGTATTATGGTTGCAACCATTACATTGAATAGTTTTTGGTGGCTTACTAGGTGCGATAAGTAATGTGTTCCATGTCACAACTAAAGGTGGAGCACAATCAATTAAAAAGAGAGCTGCACGTTGAAACTGATAGGCTGAATGTCTATAATCTTTTATATACCAATCTAGTTATCAAATTTTTACATTTCTTCTTTGTTTATGTAGTGGAAACTCAGTTGTTGTTCCATTGTAGGATGGGCAGATAAACATAATAAATGAGTCTGTTGTGGAGAAGTTTGGACACTCACCAACCATTTTTATCGCCTCACTTACTGTATTTTTTTTACGATAGTAATTTTATTACACATTTACAACAATTAAGTTTAGGTAATTTTTATTCTAATCCACGGTTTTAATAAGTTAATCCACCATTTTACTTTAACAAGTTAATCCACAATTATTTTGTAAGTTAATCCACGAGTGGATTAACTTAAAGATTTCACCATATTATATAGCTAACAATTGATTTTCTGCTTCTTCTTTCACAATTCTACGTTATTTCATAATTTATTTGTGTTGAATTGTCCCTTCCGTTTAATAAAGTAGCAATAAATAAATATGCGTTAAAAATAGACTTGATAGCACTTGAATTCAGCAAAGAAGCAATCAATTGGATAGAATTATTAGTTCACTAATTATTTCTGAACATGATCAGACATGATGTGGTAGCAGATGATTATGAAAATAAAAACTAAGATGAAGATTCCAGTAGAGGAGTTCACATCAAAAGTTTTCAAATAGCTTAATATTTTGAAGATACATCACCAATTGCACCGGGCAACAACAGTAAATAAGAACTAAAATCAAATTCAAGATCTACATATTAGACAAATAACAAGTAATTAAACAATACTAACAAATCAATAAAAGAGAAAATTGTATATTATAATTGTTTGAGAGTATAACTACTTAAGGGGTCTAGATAGTGAATGTTATCCAAACAGCCTACACTCCTATTACTATATTTGAATAAAATGATATTCTACTAATATACAATTTTTTCAAGATTTCAGAAAATAGCTAACTACAATTATATGTGATAATGATGATTTTTAAAAAAAATACAATTTTGCATAAAATTAATCAACTTCAAAAAAAAAAAAAAAAAAAAAAACTACTTACTGTTAGTACGTTGAATTACTCTGCTTAAGCTTGGATCTAGATGCAAGGATTCCAAAAACAAGAAGATGACTGAAAACACAGAGAAGAAGACCGAGAAGAAGAGAAAATAAATACGTTTTTTTTGTGGATACACTGATTAAAATCTAAATTTTAGTAAAAATCAACCATCCTATCAAATAAGGTGGATTAACTTACTAATATTGCAGATTAGAATAAAAATTACCTTAAGTTTAATATATTTGTTTTCCCCTCATTCACCACTACCCATCACAAGATCATTTACCTTTAGATCTACCAATGCTACTAGGATTTATCTTGATTTTGATTCACCTAGATTACTTGACATTACGTAAGTATTAATTTATATAATTCTCTTTTAACAATACCACAACCACTGCTGATTCTGGTTCTACTCAATTATGAAGTTATTGCTTCATCTGAGCATTACTTTAACATTCATTTTGTCAAAACTTGTAATAATTTTATTTTATTTTAAATTTTACATTGTTGGGTTTAGTTTTATTTTACATAGGGTGAAATATATGCTATAGCTGTCAATATTGTCAAGCTTAGAACCAAACCTTATTAGAGCTATATTTCAGTTCACTCTATACATCTCCAGTTCGACAGAACAAGACTGGCTTTTTCTTTATCAAGTGCCATAAAATGGCTTTAAACCTATTAAACAGGTTTTGGTTAGTTCTACCTGCTTTAGTTCTTCCATTTCAAGATTTAACTAATTTAAAAATTGCAAAATAGGTACCGGTTGAATCAGAATATGCTAGACTCCACCACGTCAACATCTATAAGGCCTTTGAGTCTTTGACAATGAAACCACATCTTACTCGTAAGGTTGATGGTTAAATTGGTAAAATACTTCTACTTTTTTTCTATATCATTATACACTATTTACACTAACAGTGCACAGCTGAGTACTTGATAACTTAGTTAACAATTATTTAAAATTAGTTATTTACAATATTTTATTTCAACTCGTTAACATTTCTTTTAAGTACATTATTCCATGGGTTTGTAACCATTGTTTATCTTATGTACTAAATGAGAAACCAATGACCAAATCTAATTTTATTTTGTTACCTTCGGTTATTTTTTGGAAATAGTTATGTTTGTTATTTCAACAATATGTATAAGTTTTTTTGGGCATTCCAATAGGGAAAAGAAAATCAAAAGGATTTTTGAACTTTTGTCAGTTGTTAAAGCGATGGTTTCAGACCAACTAACTATGAGATATGGGAGTCTTGAGTTTTTTGACCTCAAATAAGTGAGATCGCCGTAACCTCGGGCTTCTATTGATGGAAATCAAAGGGGTTCGTATGGATCCGCATAATCTCCACCAATGGAAGCCCTGGCGTCACCATGACCTCACTTATGTGAGGTCAACAAACTTCTACATGAGATATACAATACTAATGCTTACATGACTACTAAATTTTTTAAAAAAGGTACGTTTAGCAATTATTATTTTTACCAACTGTTGTACAGTGAGTGAGATGGGAATCTTATTTGAATTTCAGAATGCTGTTTCAACAATGGATTTGACATCAATTTTGTTAATAGTACAGGAATTTTCATTCAGGTTAGAATACATATTCAAGCAATCAATTATTAGTTTATGTATCACATCATGTGTAGTTAGAGCATTCCCAACAGCTCATCAATTTTTGAGTGGGGATTCGTTGTTTGGAGCGTCGATTCCCCTCATCGTTCCAACAGTCGGTGGGGAGGCGCTCCATAATTTTATTTTATTTTAATTTAGCCCTAAACTATTTTTTGAAAACCGTTTAGGTGTTAACCGGTTTTCAGAAAACCGTTTAACGCGTAAAGGGTTTTCAAAAAACCCTTTTTTCCCTCTCTCCCCCATATGTTATTTATAAAATGTCAAGGGGAAAAAAATATTTATCCAGTACAATTATCGAGACGTTTTAATCAAAATTAAATTAAAATTAATTTATTACAGCGTTAATGGATATAAAAATAAGTTATAAATAGATGGTCATAGTCGGATAAAACAATATACGTTATATATATAGAGCCAGTTTGGAATATAAAAATATAATATATAAAAATATAGTCGTTGCCGAATATTAAAATTTAGTTTAAACTTATAGTCGTTGCCGAATAGTAAAATATAGTTCAAATTTGTAGCCGTTGCAGAATATTAAAATTTAGTTTAGATTTATAGCCGTTGACGAATATATTTGTATACAATATACTTATAGCCGTTGCAACTTCAGATTAAAGAAGCTATAAAACCACTTCTGATGTGCACATTTAGATTCACAATAAAAAAGGTCTCATAATGTCTACAACGACGATGTTGTTTACGAATCAGATGTGCAAAGTGACGATTCAAATTACTTGGGCCAAAATAGTCCGGAGGATACTGACTCCGATTCTGACGAAGGCGATGATTTGTTGGGGCGTACAAATTATCTTCAGATATCTTCGGATAGCACGACCGATAGCGATGAGTTATAACTTATGATGCAAGTTGTTACCGTTCAACAATTAAAAATTCACTAATTCCTTACGGAATGATCATCTAGTGGTACTTGAGGAGGCAGTGTGTTCGGTCGTGCAGACAGACGGAAGATGCAGGATCATCAATGAGGTACTGCAAGATTACTTAAAGATTATTTCAACACCCCTTGTACGTATGGTCCTGACGACTTTCGACGCCGTTTTCGTATGAGCAATAATATGTTCATGCGCATTTTCAATGGAGTTATTGAACACGATAATTATTTTGTTCAGAAACGTAATAGAGCTGGTACTTTAGGATGTTCACCATACCAAAAAATTATAGGCGCATTACGTGTAATAGCATATGGGATAGCTCCAGATGCGTTTGATGTGGTTGTCTGAATGGGTGAGAGTACTATTACCTTAAGTCTTGAAAGGTTTTGTGTAGCCATCATTGAATTGTATGGTGAGGAGTATTTACGTGCTCCAACGCAAAGCGATATCAACAAATTGGAAATCTTAGGTGCCAAACGAGGATTTTCCGGCATGTTAGGCAGCATCGACTCTATGCATTGGAAATGGAAAAATTGTCCCATAGAATGGAAATTTATTAGACATTACACCAAAGCGGCAATGATACTTGAAGTTGTTGCTTCACATGATGTAGGGTTTTGGCATGCATTTTTTGGATGTCCTGGTTCAATGAACGATGTTAATGTACTTCACCAATCACATTTGTTTAAGAGACTTATACATGGAAAAGCACATGCATGTGATTTTAGTATTACAGAAATACGTATGACATGGGTTATTATTTAGCAGATGGCATCTATCCTTCTTGGGGTACTCTCGTCAAAACTATTTCAGCTTCTAAAACAAAAAAAGAAAAATACTATGCTAAAAGGCAAGAGGCAGCGAGAAAAGACGTAGAACATGCATTTGGATTCTGCAAACAAGGTTTGCCATTGTTAAAAACCCTGTTATATTGTTTAAGCCATAGATTATGAGCAACATTATGTGTGTTTGTATTATAATGCATAACATGATCACTAAAGAAGAAAGAGGAAAATTTCCATCTTATTTGGATATCATCCAGATAACACAGCAACGGTTGTTGTTGATAGAAATCCAGCGACTCTTGAGGTATTTCTGAGCCATCTGCGTAAAATTAGATCTAGGGAGGTACATACTAATCTACAAAGATGACCTGGTTGAACATTTATGGCATGTGAAAGGGAATGCTTAAATGTAGTCTATGCATTTGTTGAACTATTGTAACGTTGTAGTACTCGATGATTGTATTGTGTTATGTACTTTAAATATATCTCATTTCTACTATCTGTTATAGCCAATATTCACAATTCACTAGAGGGCAACCCGAAATTTTTAACTCCTTACTATCTATTTCAGCAAGATACTGACCACTTTAATTGATTGATATCAATTGAAAGCCAACTTTAATTATTGCCAGCATGATACTGACTAATCTTGTCAGTGCTTAGTCCAATGTACGTGTAAGCACAACTTTTAATGTTCATAGACTAGTCATTTCAATGCTTGGTATAGTATACTCTTCAAATAGCGATGAATTTAAATTAAACTCTACAGATACATTCCAACATTCCCAATACATAAACCAAAAGATACATATTGAATACGACACATAATATAACGATATACTACTCAAACTGTATAATATGATTGTACCATAAACCGTATACTTCGTGACTGACGAAATCTTGAAAATATAGAGTGAGTCGTACGTCGACCATTTCAGTTGAAAAACATCATCCTTTCTTATCTCATCAATTACTTTGCGTTAATTCACACAATTAGTAGTAAATAAACAGAATGCACTTCTAGTGGCTAAGTTGGTCCTCTTTATTCTACAACCAGTATGATTGTTGTATTTTTCATTGAAGGTTTCCCAAAAATCTTGATCTACCTCTTCTTCCATATGTAGTACATCTAACTCAATGTAAGCCTTTATCAAAACAACGTAATCTGAAGCAGTCCAGTTTTCGTTTGCCGTTTTGAAGTGTGAAGTCAAACAAAAATTTCAATGGATTGTATAGGCATAAAGGGTACATCTTAGGCACAACAACCAAGTAAAGCAAAGCATCTTCCAATTCAGGCACAACACCCAAGTGATATAAATAGTACACACACTTATACCGATAAAGCATGTCGCACCCTTCATGGGAATCATTAAAGTAAAGCATCTTACACCCTTCAACGGAATCGTTAAAGTAATATAAACAGTTGCCATTAAGAACACTCCCAATTCAGGCACAACAACCAAGAGATATAAATAGCACGTGCACTTATACCAATAGAGCATGTCTCACCCTTCAAGGGAATCATTAAAGTTGATTTGATTAAACAACTTTATTTGTCAGGGCAATTAAACTTGCCCTCGTTTCCACAGTTGATTGGACAACACGTTGTAGAACATTAAATGGCTTCTTGTAATGATCAAGTCTACTTGCGTCCTTAGTCTGCATAAATCTGAGGTATGGGTTACAGTTTTCTTCATACTCGCAAACAATTCTAAATCTAAACAAACAACAATGGCCGATTCCAGCGACAACAATTTCTCTGGCTATACCGATGATAACGTTGCTAATTTTACTAGTTTGTTATCTCAAGCTGAAGCCCGATCAATGATTCCACCCCCTTTTTGAACTTCTCAACAAAGTCAGTATATCCACCACTTAAACCTCGCTCAGCAGTACGGTAACATGTACGACCAACTTCCTCAAACCAACAACTACTTTGAGTCACAATCCATTAATCTTAATCAAAATGTACACCAAGAGGTGGCTTCTCCGACCCCAGTACCCGACAAAGGACAAACCAAGGTCAAACGGTCTTACACCAAACGAAAGACAAAAGAAACTCACGATCAAAGTAGTGTAGAGAAAACTGTAGCTATTGGTAAAATATGGAGAGCAGCTGACTATAAACTGCTAACCACTGCATGGGTGAACGCGTCTGTCATTCCAGAAGGTCGTTCCGATGGTAAATTTTCTACCTCCGGTTTATTGATCTATACAATGGAGATACTGAATGCATAACAAGAAGATCATTTGAAAGCACAAAGACTGCTTGGTATAATTTGAACAGTATGTTTACCAAGTACAAAGGGATAAAAGCACTAAGGGGGGATTCGCTTAGAAGCGTTCAAACATTTAGAGATTTAAAGGAGGATTACGATACGATCTATCGTGACACTTGTAAAAGTGAATTCATTGCTCATGAAGCATTATAAATTCTTTCATTGTGTCCACGTTGGGCCAATCTATGTGAAACATATGTTATAGACCTTGGAGACACCGAAGGTTCTAACTTAAGAAATGTAGCTTCTAGACTTTCGATAGAGTCATCCCCGGAAATTCAACCGAATGTCCTATGGCTACGGACGGAGATGGAAATAACAACAGTCACGTGACTCCTAATTCGGTGATGCTATATGGTGGGGTCGAAACGAGTCTAGAAGGAATAAAATCAAGTAAGAGAACTTTGTTGAGAAATAAGGAAGCAACGGATTTGACAGCGTCTAGTAATAGACTAACTACGTTGTTGAGTGATATATCACTTGCATCTGCCTCCAACAAAGAAGACCGTGAAAAGCGTAAAGATAAGTAACTGCAGATCCTGGAGATGCAACTACAACAAGATGCCGACAGAACCAAAGCCCTCAACAAAAGAACTAATTATAAAGAAAGACGTGAAAGACGTTAGAAGGAAGAAAAGGAAGAGGATTAGAGATGTATCTCATTTGACTAGAGAGGCCCTTGAGTATGCTCTAGCTAAAAAGTGTAGTATTTTGAGGGCTCAAAAGAAACGATTTCAGGAAGAAGAAGGAAGTTCTTAGATGTCGGCTATTTCTATGTTGTTATTTCTAGCTTGTTGTGTACTATTTTTAGTTTTCTATGGTTGTTGCAATGTTCATATTTCTAAGTTGCTATTTCGAGCTTGTTGTATCCTAATTTCAGTTTTCTATGTCGGATTTAATGTTTTGTGGGTTATTAAAAAAATTAACTAGTGTTAAGCAATTTATATATTTATTTCTGATGCATATATGAGATTCAAACTTAATTTATAATGCTTTCAAATATGTATATGATTTTAAAACTATATCAAAAAGGTAAATAAAAATTTATGGTACATGTTTGATACAAAAACATAACCAAAACAATAAACCACCAAATTTAAAACTTGAAAATACGCCATTTTTAATTCTTTAAAACGTCATTTTGCTTTTCTTTACAAACAAATTTAAATATATTAAAAAAACATCAAAACTTTGCTGTAAAAAATAGTCATACGTGTTTTATATGGTTTTTATAAAACCGTATAAAACATAAAGGGTTTTCTAAAAACCAAAATTTACCTTAAACGGTTTTCACAAAACCGTTTATACTTTAAAGAGTTTTATGAAAACCGTTTAAGGTGTATTCGGTTTTTAGAAAAACAATTAGCTCTCGGCACTTTCAATTCAAAATGGCGACGCTCCCCACTTTCTTTCTCTCCCCATCCTCGTCACGACACTGTTGTAGCGTGAGCAACATCGTTTCTTCACCAATTCATTAATTCCCGCCACTGTTGGGAGTGCTCTTAAAGTGCTTAATACTTGATACTTTTACAAATATATAAATGATAAATAAATGAAAATTTAATATTCAGTTTAATGATAATTAATACATGCTTAATTTAAAATAAAAATATATGCAAATATACGTAAATAAGTGTAAACTTTTATTTAGCTTAGTAATATTTAATAGAATACTATAGTATTTTTTATTTAAAAAAATATATGTCAATTTTTTTAATTAAAAAACTAATTTTATAATATTTATAATGTATAAGTGTCATTTTTAATTCATTTATCTTTTGTGAAGGTACAACAAAAATAGTGGAATATAGATGAAATAATAGGATATATCGGGAATATGGTAAAATACGGGTCTTAAAGTGGAAAGATTATTTCAAATGCTATTTGCAAATAGCGTGGTGGTAGAAATCCGCTGTAGGATATTGTCGAGATATAGAGCGGTAATAGCGGGGCATTAATTACATAGATCACATATGTGCAGTCAATGCCCCGATATTACCCAGCCACATCCCCGATATATCATATTGCGAATTTTTGCCGCTACTCTATTTCATAATAGCCTTTCCTCTTTAAGCTCCGCCATATTCCGATATTCCCGATATATTCCATTATTTCAGCTATATTATGCTATTTCTGCTATATCTTCTATAAAAAATGAATTTAAAAATGACATTTATAAATTATAAAATAAGTTTTTAATATAAATTTTTAACATATATTTCTTAGAATATAAAATACCGTGATATTCTATTAAATTTAACCAAGCTAATTAAAAGTTTACATTTATTTACTTATGCTTTTATTTAAATTAAGAATGTACTAATTATAATTAAGATAAATGTTAATTTTTCATTTATTTATTATTTATAATATTTGTAAAAGCAATAAAAATGAGTTTTATATGCCATTTTAAACCCATCCGCTATATCCTGGTATTTCATCGCTTAATCCCCGCTGCAACTTTTTGCACATTCACCGCGTTGGATCCGCTGAATGTTTTAACTGCACAGGATCACGTCTATCGTCAACTTATGCACCTACAATACCATTTTATTTATTGTACTTGTAACCTGTATGTGCTATTCTATACAATTTCAACATAATCAATGCTTTTCTACCTAAGCTACATACACCGAATTGCAGTTGAAAATTTATGTTCTAGTTCACTTACAGCGTAACTTGCCTAGGATCATTTCTGGACTGCAGTCACATCTGGACTACATTCTCATTCCGTTCAATCCTTGTACAGTGAAAAACACATAATAATTCAATTTTCATAACACAGTTTTAACTGTACCATATGAATGCACATTTTGCTTGCTGGTTGGGCCACTGTCCAAATATGCATAAGTGCATCCCTTAATGCACTGCTGTCTAATTTTTTTATGTCATGTTTACTGATGGACATCATACTATAGTAAAACGTGTTTACAGTACTATCACTTTTGAATTCAACAATATTGGAACATCATTTCTATTTGGTATATTATATGTTTTCCACAGTAACTTGATTTTCAGTTTATTGCACCTGTTGTTATCTAATAATGTGATTTTGGGTTGCAGTTATATAATTTGAACAAGTCGGTTTATTGATATGCGTTTACTGCAAATTTCATTTATTAGAGAATTTACTTTCACCAAACCCATTACGTTTGGTATGAAAGTTTGCTTTAACAAGGTCACTATTGAGTTTAGTCATTATTGCATGGGTGTACAACATTCACACCATCTGTACTTGGAAATGTCCTGACCCACAGTTAGAGCATCTCTAAAGGTGGAGTGCTTGAAAATGCAATTTTGTGCACTATGAAAGTCCAAATTGAGGGCTTTTCTTAACTGTTTCTGCTCCAAGAGCCTGTTTAACTGATGCATGAATCAGACTTTCCACAACTTTTTCTACTCCAAGCGCTTGTTCAACAAACGTTTGGGCTCTAGGCATTTGTTAAACAGGCTCTTGAGGCAAACGCCTATATGAGGTGCAAAGGCTTCAATTTTTTCTTATATTAATATTTCTTTTGTTTATTTTTAATTTACCGTTATGTCGATATGCTGCCCAAACAGGTTAAAACCGGTAGACAGACCGTCCGTTATGCTATATATGCTGATATTGAATCAGCACATATCCCTTGGATGCTAAGGTGATCGTAAACGCTCTACGATCTTTACATGATTTGCTTCCAACTATTTCACAATGAGTTAGTGTAACTATAGAGATGCCATAACTACTTGTTTAAATCTTTATTATTTGATGCATAACAACTCAACAATATATAAATGTTGTTTTTTTGTTTAGTTTAACAGTAAAAAATATATTATATTTGGGTTCATCACACAGTTATGCAAACCAGAGCCTATTTTGGGTAGGTCACGTGCGTTACCTTTCAGTGAATTTCTATCTTTACCTAGATTTGCACATGTAGACTACAAATGGTAGAGGCTCTTACTAAGAGATGGCGGCCTATCACTCATATGTTTCATTTTCCATATTTTGAGTTAGGATTGAAACTCTCGGAATTTTATATGCTCGCCAGCTCAGAAGTTGGTCGACCGAATTGCTTTCCTACTCCATTTGATCTTCATTTGAGAGTTTGATTCGTATTCGATATATTTACCGACTTTGGCCCATGAGGAAGTCATAGAAGGTGTTGTTACTCTTCCTTGTTTACATCAACATATTATATATTATAGGACCATCGTGGAGATGCACACTCCAACTATTTGTGCCTTCCTATTATATCTTTTAGATCTACATTTTTCAGTAGCAATAAAGGTACTATTAGACTTGATTATTTAACTCGATTAGTGGACGTGGATGGACTCCAAACACACACACACACACAAACATATATATATATATATATATATATTACTATGGCACATTCATTCTTGGTTATTTACACATAGAGTTGGATACATATGCGCTACAACGGTCTAGATAGATGTATGGATTATAGCACATTCTTACCTTTTGGTACTATAGTATACAGCCAATATGCACCCTCGACTTATTGTAGAGGAGCACACTTCAATTTATACTTACTTCCCTAGATTATGATGTTGCGGTCTTGATACGCACATGGATTGCGTTGCATAATGGGTACACAATGAGGTGATGGAGAATAGGTAGCAGATGAATTTGAGACGGCGTAGTAACATCATCTTTTGTCCCTGTGACATTATATTCAGTTTCTGGAGCCTGGTGATGATCATCCACTCACTTTTCCATATGTTTTGTCGAGGCGTAGGGTTTGCTTTTAGGTTCATACATGTCCATTTATATGGTATTTGGGGAAGCATTGCTGGCTATAATTACATGGTATATTTTGCATTCCTTTAGATCTTCTTCTCGTGAGACTATATGTACGACGATACTAGGGTTGACCCAACTTATATTGATGCTACAAGGGCTACGGGATGGGTGGATGGTTAGTGTTTTATAGCACCAGGCCATTTTGATTGGTATTGGGATAAGGTAGCCCTGCTTCTTACTCGTTATCTGATTACATATGAGGTTGGAACTCCGATCACATTGGCTCACGTACCTCTTATAGTATAGTTCTTGTACCGCCTGCTTCCTTTGAGCCTACGTCATCTTCATACATGCAGCTTCCTATGTTCCACCCCCCATTCATTTAGAACTTATGATTTACAGTTGTTGCAACCCGTCTGGAGTGGGACTAAATTTTGATCCAAAAAGGTCAATCGAAATTTAGAATCATTCTAAACAGATCGTTGGTTCCTCTAAGGAAATGGTGTAACATATATAACATAGCATACTAAAGCAAAATAAGAATCTCACATGGCTTAAGGGATAAAATATGATAACTTAAAATAGATGTACCTTTAATTAAAACCATCATAAATGTCAGTTACAACGAGTCTCATGCAATAATAGGTACATCATCATTAATTATCCTAATACAATAATATTTCCATAATGCCTAATAGCTATGGATCCTCCATCGTTAGGCTCCATCTCCAAGGTATCACTGATCCAAGCATTCCCATTTACTGTCATGTTTATATGTTGAGAGGCGGGAGGTCAGAACATAAAGTTTTGGTAAATGAAAATAACATGTGTTTAAAGGCTATACTCCATATTTAGCAGGTTAAATACTTTAAAGTATGTCTAAGTAAACGCACAAGCATACACGAACAGAGGTATATTCTAATTAATGAGGTAGACGTCTGAATAAGTCTCTTAAGACCTTCATTAGTGCATTTAGGGTGGATCAACGGTCATTTAAGACCCAAACGAGGTGGGCATTCTCGATCACTTAAGGCCCATTCTATTATATTTATTAATGGTGGATTCTTATGATCACTTAAGACCCTAAGGTGGACCCTATCCACTTAAAATCATGTCCTATCACGACGGCGTTATAAACATGTGTATAATCTCAGTAGTAATATGAGAAGTAGTGTAAGGATTGCAAAATCCCGTGAACCAACGAGTCTTTGAATGCAAGTTACGCACTTGACCATTAGGTCGAATACACATCTGTTTGGGTGTCATGTAAAAAAATAGTAATATGAGAAATAGTATCTTGCCACTTAGTACCGGTTTAGGGTAGACCCACATATAGCCATTTAAGATCCCTCCGGCGGACGCCTCATGTTACTACTTAACTGATATTACGGTAGCAGACCTATGCTACTTAATACTTCCTTAGATGGTGGCTAATAATTGTATGCAACGCCCAAAGTATACCAATCCGTTCCTAGGTTGGCCCTTCCATAACTCTTAGAGGAAATGGACATTCCGGTAAATTACCCTACTCCGCTATCGCCATGACTAAACCACTTTAGAGAAAGAGGACCCATAGGCCACATCGAATCTAATAAGGGACCCTGACTTTGGCCCAAACCAAGGAATATATCTTCGGAACAGACAAGTCCTAACCACTTAGACCCAAACTAGATAAGAAGAAAGTCAGTCATTTAAGACCTCCTCAAGGCGAGTAGTAAGCCCGTCTATACACACATGCAATATATATATATATATATATATATATATATATATATATATATATATATATATATATATATATATATAGACACACACACTAGACCTCTCACGTTAAACCGACTACTTGTAGATGTTGGATTTGCCGGGCGGTTCCGGGAAGACTTCTACTACAAGTGGGCTTAACCTCATGTCATACTGTACTAAATTATATATATATATATATATATATATATATAAGCCATTTATACACACACAAGCAATGGTTACTATCGAGGCATTAAAATTCAACTCATATCCGAACATATTTATTGAACAATTATTACATTTATTTATGCTGATTACGCTATATAAGTTTATGATTTAGTAATTAATCATTAAAAAGGCTAATTATCGTTTGAATTATGAACGTTCTAATAGTGAATTTTTATCAATCCTACTCACATATAAGGTATATGAGACCAATTCCCATAATAATCAACTATATTCTTGGCATATTAAATAACAAGCAACAAATAGGAAAATATCAACAATAATCATTCAAACTTGTTCTTAGGCTTGCTAGAATTGAACAATGAAGGAGAAACTAGGGTTACATATGTACACACATACACACATATTCAAGATATATACAAAAACCTCTGTATGGATTAAACTTGCCCTTTTGTATGTTTGCACATAAAAACATTAAAATTAATTATTATAGATCTAAAACGTTCAAATTCTCTATTTAAAATAGAGATCTAAACTTATTTAAATTTTGCAATCAAAATCAAATCTTAACCTTTTTATATTACAAATATTTTATATTTAATTTACATTGAAATGGACAAATCCGACCAAATAAAGGAATAACCACTACACCAAAACAACATATTTGGCACATGAGGATCCATAGAATTGATAATGCTTTTTCAAATTAAATACTGCTGATAGCCGTATCAACTTTCCTCTTGGTGATCTGCACCTCCCCAAATACATAAGATCTAACCGAACATCAACAAAGCTTCGGATCAGTTCATTTGATACGACTTTGGGTCGTATGAAATCCGTATCATATTTTCCCTCGCTATTTTCTTTCTAGCACCATCTTGCTTTGATATTTCAAAACTTTCGGTCGACTACCCTCTTTTTAATTTCCATGGTGAGAACCCAGTTTAAGGTTTTGGAACTCGACGCACCATCTTACTTTGTCAATAAACCATTAACCACTATCCATCGTCATCTCGTGCTGCCTTCAGCTCACCGGTGAACCTTTAGTCCACCATTGTCCATCTTTCTCATCGCCACTAAAGGCGGGTATTAGCTTGCGGTTTAATTTAAATTTAAATTGGGTTTAAATTGGGTTTAATTCGAATATGAATTGGGTTTAATTTGAATTTACGTGCCTTGTTTAAAAAATGTGAATGATAGATATATTTGCATGTGCTTGTCTACCTCATTTTTACACCGAGTTACACCTTTAATTTATACATATGTCGCATGCAGCCTTAAACTTATGCTGACTCAAATCCCTACACACTGTCATCTGAAGTATATAAGTTTTGAATAATGATCACCTTGTGCCTATTCTTATGTTTGCTTTAGTACGTGTGTGAGAGAGTATAGGTATTTGTATAAGTATGTTTATCTATATATGCATGGGTTGCGTTCATGTGCCATGCGTGTGTCTTGCTTCCCCTTGCCTAGTTTTGAAACTGAATTTTCTTGCTGCTTTATGTTGTATCTTGCTTCCCTTGCCTAGTTTTGAAACTGGATTGTGTATATGTATGCAAGTTAAATCTTTCCCCTTAGTTCGTATTTCACCTAATTTTAGCTTGTCTTTATGTTTGAATGGAAAATGCAATTGTGTATATCCTTCAGTTTCTTGTGCCTTTCCTGTTATAATGGGATATCCTTTGTTGCCTTGTTGTGCATAATTCATTTTTGGGTCGACCTTGTTTACTACTTAAGCATAGGGCTGCTCTATGCCTTACATGTTTGGTTGGTTATTTGTAATGTGTTTTCACCTATATTATAACCCTTTTGTTCAAAGTAGGGTGAATGGCTTGTTAACGATATTTTTCGTCAACACCCGAAGTAAAAGTATGTAATGTATGCGTTCATGAAATTTTCCGTGGTTATGACTCAGAGCTCTCAGGATGTAATCCTGAATCTGGAATTGGTAGACCTCTAAGCCATGACAACGACATCGTGTATTCCATTGAGAAGAAAACAGGCTAACACTTCCCTTAAATTCATGGATGAGGACGTCGTAACATTCGTTAATTAGCTCCGATGATCCTCTCGTGTCAGATCTTCCCAAGAGAGGGGTCTGGATCACGACAGGGATCGGGTTAGGAATTCGTATACGATTTCGTCACATCAATGTTCAGGAAGCGTTAGGCTTAGCATGAGAGTATGGATCAATCATGGAAACCCCTTTTAAGCGAAGAGAAGGGGACTCCATGTTTCCGCAAAGCCCTCTTCTTCCGTTGCCGGAGCGCCCTGGTTGATCACCTCATCAGAAAGGTTAGTGTTGACTGCCTGTTTCATCATTATGATACTACAAAATTAACAAATCGCAAGAAGTATATGACTTGGAATTTTCCATTAATATATTGTTGATATATTACAAGAATTGATGATTTGCTCCCCTCAAGAAGGAAGGAACTAAATTGAGAAATGAAAAGATCGTCCCACTTTACACAGTTTCTAGGGTCCTATTTATAGAGAATTCAGGGTCTTCCTATAAGTAGGGTGTTGGGCCAGAACGATTCTTGTCGGCCACTATTTCTCTTGGTCTCGGGCATCTGTTGTCGGTCCTCCTCATGGTGCCGGTTATAGTCTTTGAAGAGAGAGTTCCAGGTGAACTGGGGACTCCCCCTGATGGAATGGAGTTTGTTGCCGAGATGGATTGTGGAGGCGTTTCGAGTTTCTCAGTGGATGCCTCCAAGTGTCGGTCCTTGGTTGTAGGCTTTCGGCTTTATCACGGGTACTTGTAGGGGCTTGCCCTTATGATGTACGTGTACGTCTGCGGATTTGGAACTGTTGATGGTTCAAGTGCTAGGCGGATTAGTACTGGTAGCCTGTATCCTTGCTTAAGTCTCGGTTTAGCCTTCCAGAAGATAGCTTTTGGTGATACAAAGGTAACCACTTTTGTCACTTGTGGAGCCGTTCTTCACGGGTTGGTTTCAGACCACCTTTATGCTCTGATCTGATACTTTTCCTTTTTTTAATGTGTTAATGTCCATCAGTTGACTCTTGACGTGTAGACCCTTTCGGATGGACCTTTGCTGATGCTCGGTAGGTTTCGGGTCCCTTTTCTCCAGAGGGGGTATCGGCCTGAGTTGCTCTAGAATTCTTCATTCCTTATTCATTTGACGTCCCTTCACTATCGTCTCGTGCTAAGATCATTTTGATAATAACATCCCCCCCCCCAAGTGAAGGGGTGTCTTCGACTTTCCAAGTCAAGCTTCTTTTTTCAGGCTTTCTTCTATTTGTTTGCCAATTTCTTTCCAATGTTAAGTTACGCCATAGGTCCTGCTGAAGAAATTCGCTTTCGACGCCTTATGGAGGAATGAAGTGACCTAGATTCAGGCCTTGGTCGAAGATTGAAAACTCTTTCCAGCAATGATGTTGAGTCGAATACTATCCAGACTCGGACGGATTAAGATTAAGGAGCCGAATTCACCTAGATTTGGGGACTTAAAGGTTGAAGGTCGGGAACCTTCCCTGTACTAGTGAAGAGCCGAATCCATCTAGATTCGGGTATTTTTAGATTAAGGACCAGAGATCCTTCTGGCATTAATGAAGAGTCGAATCCATCCAGATTCGGATTTCTTTAGACTTAGCGTCGGAAACCTTTATGTCATTAATAAAGAGACGAATCCACCCAGATTCGTGTATTTTTAGATTAAGGACCGGGAACCCTTCCGGCATAAATGAAGAGCCGAATCCACCAAGATTCGGGTATTTTTAGATTACGGACCGGGAACCCTTCCGGCATTAATGAAGAGCCGAATCCACCCAGATTCGGGTATTTTTAGATTAAGGAGGGGAACCCTTCCGGCATTAATGAAGAGCCGAATCCACCCAGATTTCGGTATTTTTAGATTAAGGATCGGAAACCCTTCCGGCATTAATGAAGTGCTGAATCCACCCAGATTCGGGTATTTTTTGTGCTAAGGACCAGGAACCCTTGCGGTATTAATGAAGAGCCGAATCCACCCAGATTCGGGTATTTTTAGATTAAGGACCAGGAACCCTTCCGGCATTAATGAAGAGCCGAATCCAACCAGATTCGGGTATTTTTAGATTAGGGACCGGAAACCCTTCCGACATTAGTAAAGCGCCGAATTAACCTAGATTCGGGTATAAATGTAGAGAACTGGAACTTCCTCCGGTATTAGTAAAGTGAGTATCCCCTTTGGATTTGTTTTGGGAAGTAGAGGGTGTACGTGCTTCTTGAGCCTCTCCTTGGGATTTTTGTTGTCAAAGCAAAGGATGTACGTGCTTTGTTGGCCACTCTTTAGGCATGTGTGTCCAGAGCGCTTAGCTAGCTTATCCACAAGCAGGGCCCAAAGACTTACCCGACCTCCCTCCAGGAGGTGCCTTATCCTGACCATCGTAGGCGATGGTAAGGGCTTAGAAACTTAGACAGGGCCATCATAGCCACAGAACTAAGGTTTATTCTTTTGACGCTCTACATGGGCCATCGTAGGCACTGATAGAGGCTTATACGCCACCCCCTCCAAGGGGATGCCCTATCCTGACCATCGTAGGCGATGATAGGGGTTTGAGATCCCTTCTGCGGGTAATGAGGAACATAAGTAAAGGTAGGACATGCTCTTCTGCGAGCAGAGGCAGAACGTGCTTAGTCTGAGCGGAGGCAGGGCGTACTCTTCTACGAGTAGAGGCAAGGCGTGCTAATTTTTAGATGCACCGCCACGACCATCTCTGGTGTGAAACGGCGGCTTACGCTTTTGATGCTTTAACACTGCCCCCTCTGGTTTATGAAAGGAGAAAGACTAACACAATCATTCACCTCCGGGGGATGCCTCGCCTCGGCCGATTCGGCGATGACGAAGGATTCAATCCTTTTTCCAGCTCGACCCCTTTTGGGTTTCTCACGAGCTACTGGTAGGGTTTCCATGCCCCTAGTTGTATGACGATTTCTTAGGGGAAAGATCTTGCCCTCTATTCTTTTATAGTTGAGAAATATGGTCTCAAATGTTCCGAGTTCCATGTCCTTGGAACTAGATCGCCATTGGGTCTGCATAACCAATATGTGTCGGGTATGACTTCTTAATGGACAATTCAGGGTCCTTCCTAATTTGGGCCGAGAGGGCCACCAGCTGGATTCTTGGTGTTAGCCATTAATCTTTGCAGTATTAATTTACCCTTAGTGAAGGTTCTAGTTTTGACCTTTGAATTGTAATATCTGGTGATCCTTCTTTGGTATTCGGCAGTTCTGATTGCAGCCTCGTCTCTTAGTCCTTGTATCAAGTCTAGTGACTCTTTTCTTAACTCTTGATTGGGGTCAAATGCGCCCTTCTATGTGATGGAATTTCGACTTCAACCGTAAGCATAGCTTCATATTCATATGTCAGGGAAAAGGGGGTGTGTCCCGTAGCTGCTTTTGTAGAAGTTCTGTCTGCTCATAGTACTTGAGGTAACTCCTCTACCCAATTTCCTTTAGCCTGATTTAGGCATTTCTTAAGGATTGTCTTAATGGTTTTATTTGCGGCTTCCAAAACTCCGTTAGCTTTCGGTAGGCTACCGAGGAGAAACTGTTGATGATTCCATTTTTCTCACAAAATCGGATGAACTCTTTGCTCTCGAATTGTGTTCCGTTGTCTGATATGATCTTATATGGGATTCCGAAGCGGCTAACGATATTCTTTATTACGAATCTTAATACCTTCTTGGATGTGATAACCGAAAGGGGTTCCACTTCCACCCACTTGGTGAAGTAGTTGATAATTACTACGATATATTTAGCTCCTCCTTTGGCGAGTGGTAAGGGCCCGATTAAATCTATTCCCCATATATCGAAAGGCCAGGGGCTCGATATAGTGGTCAGGTTACTGGGAGGAAGTCGTGGCACCTTAGAGTACTTCTGACATTTATCGCATCTTTTGACGTATTCAACCGCTTGACTAACCATCCGCGACAAATAATAACCTTGTCACATGACCCTTTTGGCCAGCTTAACTCCACTGGAATGGTCCCCGCACCATCCTTCATGAGCTTCCCTTAATAAGATGAGTCCATCTTCGAAACCTACACACCTTAGATAAGGAAGTGGATATCCTTTTTTATAAAGTACGCTGTCTATGATCACGAATGTGGATGCTTGATGTTTTATCTTTCTTGCATCTTGCTTACTAAGGGGAAATGTCTCTTTTAGGAGGTAGTCCTCTATGGGAGTCATCCACGTAGTTTCTTGTTGATGGCATGTTTCTGTTATGGGGGATTCCCTCCCGTGGTTCACTTCTTGGTTTTCTCCGTCTCCCCTTCTTAAGGCTTGAGCTCTGGTCAAAACTAGTAACTCTTTTCCCATTTCTGTTTCTTCCTATTCGATGTTGGGCATCTTCTGATATCCCACCGGCGCTAAACGGGTTTCGGGAGCTCCCCGGGAGCTAGCTAATTTGGCTAGTGAATTTGCCTGGGTATTCTCCCCGTGGGGTATTTGATGAACTGAAAAGTCCTCAAATAGGGAAAGCATCTTTACCACCTTCTTCATGTATAAGATGAGTCGTTTGTCCTTATTTTGATATGTCTGTTTTATTTGGTTTACCATTAACTGCGAGTTGCTAAAGATTTCTATCCTCGGTATCTTCAACTGTAATGCCAGATTCAGACTGGCTATCATGGATTCATATTCAGCCACATTGTTGGTTGCCGGGAATCCTAACTTCATGGCATAGGGCAAGTGGTGTCCATCAGAGGTGATTATAACGTATCCTGTCCTTGCTCCCCGCTTGTTGGAAGCTCCATCTACGAAGAGTTGTCATTTGGTCTTTGAGTCGTTTTCTTTAATCGACTGCTCCGAAATGAAATATGTGCACTCATTCATGAAATCTGCGAGAGCTTTCCCTTTGATTGCTGCTCGAGGATGGAACTCAATTTCGTATTAGCTAAGCTCGATACCCTATTTTACTAGCTTTCCCGAGGTTTCCGGTCTGCTGAACACTTGTTTAAGCGGGATCTAGTTAAAACTTTAATAGGGTGTGCCTGGAAATATCTCTGAGCTTTCGTGCAGTAAGGATTAAACAATATGATAGTTTCTCTATGACGGGATATCGGGTTTCCGCGTCCTTTAGCTTTTGGCTAACATAATAGATAGGGTGTTGAATACCCTTATCCTCTCTTATTAGGACTGAGATCACTGCACATTCGGAGACAACCATGTATAGGTATAGAGTTTCTCCCTTCTCGGGGCTGGA
Organism: Allium sativum; assembly: GCA_030737875.1. Taxonomy (NCBI): domain Eukaryota; kingdom Viridiplantae; phylum Streptophyta; class Magnoliopsida; order Asparagales; family Amaryllidaceae; genus Allium; species Allium sativum. The sequence continues at coordinate 322,721,426 of CM060920.1, read as the reverse complement.
CAAAACCGAAGGCGTTCCCATATAAACTTTCAATTCTTGGAATGTCTTTCTACACTCTTCGTTCCATTCGAAATTCTTCTTTTTCTTTATGACATCGAGGAAATGGACGCATTTATCAGTGGCCTTAGAAACGAACCTGCTAAGTGCCGCTACCTTCCCGTTTAAGCTCGTAACTTCCTTGCTAGTTTTAGGTTCCTCGATGTCCCTAATGGATTGTATTTGGTCGGGGCTAGCTTCAATTCCTTGATCTCTTACCACATATCCCAGAAACTTCCCTAATTGAACTACGAAGGAACACTTTTGAGGATTTACTTTCATCTGGTAACTTCTCAAGATACTAAACATTTCTTCCAGATCCTTTAGGTGATCCTCTGTTTTGGTGGATTTCACTAGCATGTCATCCACATATAACTCCATATTACGCCCTATCTGCTCTTGGAACATCCGGTTTACCAGCCTTTGGTATGTTGCCCCTGCATTACTCAAACCGAAGGGCATTACTTTATAACAAATGTTCCCCCATTGGTGATGAAGCTTGTGTGTTCCTTGTCGGGTCAGCGCATCGGGGTTTGGTTGTATCTCGAATAAGCGTCCATAAGGGATAGTATCTTGTGCCCACTTATGGCATCAACCAACAGATCGATCCGCGGGAGAGGGTAACAATCTTTCGGACAAGCTTTGTTTAAATCCATATAATCAACACACATCCTCCACTTTCCATTGGACTTCTTCACGAGCACGGGATTGGCTAACCATTTCGTAATGGACCTCTCGGATAAACCCGTTAGTTTCCAACCTTTTGACTTCCTCCTTCAAGGCCACTATTTGGTCTTGATTATATTGTCTCTTCTTTTGTCAGACCGGGGTTACCGAAGGGTCAATGTTTAACGCGTGGCTTATAATTGAAGGATCGGTACCAACCATGTCTGAATGGGTCCAGGCGAAAATATCTTTGTTGAGCAAAAGGAGGTGGATTAAGTCGCTTCGGAGAGGTTCCGTTAGCCTCTTCCCTATGTTGATAACCTTCGATTTATCTTTCGGGTTGACGTTTACTTCTTCTACTTCTTTTATTGATTTTATCCTTTTGATATCTCCCCTAGAGTCTAAATCTATGATAATTTCTCCTTCTTTGGTTGAGTTCACCTTAATGGAACTTTTCCTCTTCGTTTTCAAAGAAGCATACTTACCATTAGTGCATATGTCAATCTTATTAATTTTTATCTTGGATTCAAATGAGGGATGTAAGAATCCCTTATCTTAAGGCATAAAATAAGTAGAAGAATCAAAATACTCAGAATACTCCCTTTTGTATTTTTCGACCGTTGCGAAGTACAACTCTCGGGAGCTAAACTGTTCTCCCCAGATGGTACCCCATCCCTATTTGGCCAGAAATTTTAACATGAGATATTTGGAAGAAACGAAGGCATCCATTTCCTCTAAAGTTGGTCGTCCGAAGAAGGCATTGTAATAAGACGGTTGATCAATCACGACGAAGTGAGTTTCAAAAGTCCCGTGAAGAGGGGACAACCCTACTTGAACCAAAAGGTTGATTTGACCCACTGGGTTGACCCTTTATTTTTGAACCCAAAAATCGGTTCGTTGCGAGGCTCCATCTTCTTTTCGGAAATTCCCATCTGATCGAAGGCGTGCTTGAAGATGACATTGACAGTGCTTCTGGTATCCACCAATATTTTAGAAACGACCGAAAGCCCTATCTGCGCTGTTATCATGAGGGGGTCGTTATGGGGGTGACAAACCCCTTTCTTTGTTTCTTCTGGAGAGACAATGAGGTTATGCATTTTGAGGGAGTAACGCGCGCTCTTCATTGATGGTTCCTCTTGGATGGAGAAAACTTCCTCCAAGGCTTCCTTCACGTATTGGTTCATAGCCTTCGAACAGCTTCCGGCAGGGTGTGGTCCCCCATGGATCACATTGATTCGGTTTACGGGAGGCCCCAAATCCTAGTTGTTCTCCCCCGTAGCGACTCCTATCGTGTTTACTGAAACCTTCTGTTGTCCTCCTGCACGTTGAACCGATGCTTCTTTATTTGAAACAAATTCCTTTAGATGTCCCTCTTAGATTAACTTATGGATAATCCCGTCCAATACCTTGCACTCTTCTATCTTGTGCCCGTTGGTTTTATGGAACTCGCAGTACTTACATCCGGCATGAGGCTCAGGGCAATTTTTGGCTTTGAACGAGACGAGGAAGTTATTGACCCTTCTTTTGCGATAGCATACACATACGAGATAAGCTTGTTCAAGGCAACCGAGCTGGTGTTAGAGTCTTCCCACCTCGGCCTCCTCCGATCCCCTTCCGGAAGCTTTCATCCGAAGTTCAGCCTTCCTCCTTCCCCTCGAGGCCCGAACTTCCTCTTCATGAAGTACAGTTCATCCATGCGAATAAACTTGTCATCTTGGAAGTGGAAATCTTGCAAGTCTTTGTAGCCGTGGATATATAACTCCTTCCAGAAGAGGGTGTTCACAATCAACCCTGAGTGTACGGCGATCAGTTTGTCACGGTCTTTCATATCCTTGGCAATTAAGGCTTCGATGTTAAACCTTTTCAGATAGTCCCCTAGAAACTCCCCTTGTCTCTGTTTGATGTTGGCGATGACGATGACCGTATAGTCTACGGTTGGATCTTTGCAAATGGAGAACATCGCGGAGAATTCGTAGGAGAATTATTTCCATGAGTAAATAGTGTTTTCCATATACTGGCGATACCACTTCACCGCAGCCCCTTGGAAGGTCATAGGAAAGAGGCAGCACTTGACTGCTCCGGAAGCATTGTAAAGATCCATCTGGCTGTCGAAATCCATCAGATGATCGTCGGTGTAACACCCCGTAGTTCTATAACACTAAGTTTCACAAATTAAAGTATCGTTAATTCTAAATGTGGGAATTAAGGGAAACTGGTTACGCCTTTGCGTTCGTCTCGGAATTATGCTTGAGATAGAGTCCGAGTTTGCATAAATCGGACTCCGTACGAAGGAGATATGACCTCCAAAAGTTTCGGAATTTATTTGAAATTCAAACAGCTTGAAAATCGGATTCAAAAATAGGACCAGACCCGAGCTGGGCAGGGAAATTCCTGCCCAGGGCCCAGGTCGAACATAGGGTCGACCTGGGGGTCGACCTGGTGGACCAGGTCGACCATAGGGTCGACCCCCCTATCGACCTGGCCAGGTCTGGCTGGCCTGGTCTGTGTTCTAGTCGAATTTTTGAGCCTTAGTGTGTCACTAGGGCTGACGTGTCGGCATTTGATTGGCTCCTCTTGACGTGTATGGCCTAGATTCCTTCTATCTTCATCTGATGGCTCAAATCAACTTGAAACTCTATAAAAACACCCTAGGTCTCCAACTAAAATTCACACAAAAATAAGAACTTGAGCCGCCATGGTGTCGGAAGAAAACTAAGGAGAGCCTCCGCTTGAAAAGAGACGAACAACGAATCAACTCAAGCTAATTCAAATTTGAGATTAAAGCTACTAATAAAATCAAAACAACCACGTCTACCCAAAGGAACGCATCTCAATTTCAGAACCTCGGATCCCAGGAAAACAAGACCGTCTTGCGTTGTAAGTATAGTGGCTCTTTAGATGGGAATGCGATTAAGACATGATTTGTTGTAAATTGTAATATGGAATTATATCAACGATGTTGTTTTATATTTGTTATTTGTGATAATTTGAATGATTGTGGTGATTGAATCTTTTATGTATTGTGAATCAAACAATCAACACCTTATGCGAATTGTATGTATACAGTTAGATCTAAATATATGCTTATGCAAGTTATAGGTTGCAAGTTAGATTTACACAAATATTTATATCATTCATGTAGGCTCTATGTATATATGTTTAAACCAATTGTGCCTACATGACTAGAATAGATCTATATTCACATGTTTTTATGCAAGTGAGAACTTATAATCGGATCCATGTCAAGATCCGTTTAGGATTCATATGAAAGTTTATTGTTAGATCTATGTTTATACATATGTGTTGCAAGTTTACACCCTTAAGTGGTTGTCAAAGTTATACATATAGTTTTGTCTTACGTCAGTTTTATGTTTGAGGTTATGTCTAGACCTATGCATTAACATGTTATACCATGTTTTAGTGGATTCATGTGACACCTATTAGGTTATACTATGTTATACCTTTATGTTAGGCTAAAACTATATGATTCATGTGACACCTATTTAACTAGGCCCAATATTTATATGCCAGTTTGTGGCATGTTATGCAATGTTATGATATTCATGTCGATTATTTTGCAAGTTCACACCTATGATATTCATGTTGATTATCTTGCAAGTTCACACCTATGATGTTCATATTGACTATGTCGAGAATGCCAAGTTTACAACTATGACATATTTATGTTAATGAATTATTTTTATGCCAATTTTGTGTATGCTAAATTAGGCTAAGTTTTTAGCCTAATATTATATGTCAAAATCATGCGGACGGAAAATTAGGCTAAGATTGTTAGCCTAATATTTAGATGGGTAACGTTGGGTAAAATTTGTAATTATAGGAAACTTGACGTAAATTGGTTAAAAATCACATAGGTGATTTATGGCATGAAACGGTATAAATTATATACCTAAATTAATGAACTTGATTAGAAATAAATTTGGGCAATGACATGAAATCTGGATAATTTACATAAATAAAATGTAAATTTAGGAATATGCTTAACCCGAGGTTGGATTGAGTTGTGATGTAAACCTGCACGGACCCGCCCGGCTGTCCAGTAATCACAACAATACCTATCCAATGTGAGAGGTTAAGGCATTGAGCCCAATAAAGACCCGAGGTTAGACTGAGTTGTGGCGTAAGACTGCCCAGAACCGACCGGCATATAGGCAGCCACAACAATACCTGTCTAATGTGAGTGGTTGGTGCTTTAATAAGATAATTAAAGTTAAGTTAGGATTGGTAGGGTTAAGTTAACTAAAACACTTAACCAACTCAACATATTAACTAGACTAGAGGGTGAGGTTAAGTAAATTCAGGACACTTAACCGTTATAACCTGATAATTAGATTAGTGGGTAAGGTTAAGTAAATTTAGAATACTTAACCATTATAACACGTTAGCTAGATAAGTGGGTAAGGTTAAGTAAATACACTTAGCCAATTTAATACGTTAGTTGGACTAGAGGGTAGGGTTAAGTAAACTTAGAACACTTAACCATCCTAGTGTGATAAATTGAATAGGGTTAAGTTGAAACATGAAGGGACAATACTTAACCATTAGAACATGTTAATTAAACAAATGTTAGGGTTAAATTAACTAAGGGAACACTTAACCGTTATAACATGTTAGTTAAAACAGATGGCAAGGTTAGGTTAAAAGGGACACTTAACCAATACAAGATGAGTGGGTAGGGTTAAGTAATAAGAAATACTTAACCAATATTACCTGGTTTGTGATAGGGTTAAGTCAACATGAACTACTGATAACACTTAGCCAGTTTAATATGACAAAGGAATGAGTTAAGCTAAGTTGAATTGACTAATGACACTTAACCAATCCAACTTGACGAGAAAGAGGGATAAGCAGTAAACCTTAGTTAAGAAAAAGACGATTCAGGAAACTAAGTGGTAAACCTTAGTTAGGAAAACTAAGTAGTAATTCTTAGTATAACACGAGGAGGAGCGAACGTCCATCTGATCTTAAAGAAGGCTCCAATGAATTGGGTTACAAAGCCCGAGGCTTCGAGGGGACGTGAGGTTACTCTTGGTATCCCCCTGTGAGGCTGCAGATGATCCTCCTAGGCTCACAGAGGTTAAGGTCTGCGTTAAGAGAACCAAGGTTATGTCTTGGTTGCAATATAAGGCAACCTAAAGACTAGGGTGGACCAGCATGATTCAGCGAGACCAGTAGCCCTGTGATAGCAACTCGTCGTCTACCTACCATCTTGAGTCAATCGAGATACGTGAAGCGGAAAGGCGGAGAACTCCAACAGACCATATACTCGCTATCTAGTTATGGTTGCGGATGTCCATAGGTTAGTAGGGCATAGGGGGGCCTGTGTATAGTTCTTATTTTTCAAGTTGTGCCTTTCATTAGTTGAGGGAGGGGTCAGGTGGGACCATAGCCACTGGAAAAACAGACCTTAGCATCTGCATCGATAGATATCTGAAAGCTCCCGATCGAGTTCTGTGTTTCTTAATTAGCCCTGCCACGGGACTCGGGCCGCACATATAGAGGACATGTGCAACTAGATATATAGCACGTTTATGATATGATTGGGACGTCAAGTCTAGGAACACTTATCACTTTGGGTAGTGTGTCCTAGACTAAGGGGCACCGTTCGACAGGTAGCATAATCCCTAGTTGGACCTAGATGGCATAAACCCTGAATCCGAGAAGCGTTCAATAGGTAACAAAAACCCTAGTTGGATCTAGGTCGTGTAAACCCTGGTTAAGTCTAGAAAGCGCTCGATAAGAAAACCCTAGATTAGATCTAGGTAATAAATAATAGATGTACACCTAAAGCAACCACAATTACAGAGATTGAGTTCACGTTATCATCTTTATATAGATTACTAGTTGGGATACTAGTTAGGTGGTGCAGAGATATAGAATGGGGTGTGATAGTATATTCGGTTTAAACTGTCTTGCTTTGGTTTATATTAGTCTGTTATTCTGGTACTGTCCCATTTTCCAGTTTACACCTGTCATGAACTTTATCCTGTTCGCATGCTAAAAGCCACTAGACTTACTCATGCTTTAGGTCTGACTCTGTTTTTCTTTCATCTTCTTTTCTTCCGTTCCCCCCAGGTAGTCAGGGAGGGAATAACTTTGCTTAGTATGGACTGTTACTCTTTCCAAGCTTGTAGACTCTTGGATATATCGCTTCAGACTCTCTTTTCCGCTGCTATGGCTGGCTTATACTACATTAGGGAATATAAATGTTATTTTATGCTTCTTTATTTTATGTAAGACAGATACTCTAGTATTGGAAAACAATTGTTGTACAAACTATTTTATCAATAAAGTAAAGTTTTATTTTCCACTGTTTTTAATTTGTCTGTCTTGTAATTTATCTGCATCTTTTACCTATAATGCTCCACAGAACTTAGTGCATTCCCTTTGTGAGTGACACTAACAGATGTGGGGTGTTACACGTGGTATCAGAGCTGAAGGTTACCTGATCAGATAAAAGATTTGAAAAATTATTTTCAAAACGGGTTTAAAAGAAGCATTTTCAAAAGAAAAGTTTTGTTTTAAAGGCATATTCCCCAAAGCCATATGCACTATCTTTTGGTTCTCTGTTTGAGTCCTTGTTTCCTTCTTTCTTGAGTCTCCGGGGCTTCTGCCTTTCTGGGAGGTAACCTCATCGAAGGGCGAAGTAGTGCCCGACTTCCATCTATAGATGTAATAGTTTCACCTGCGGCTAGTTTTCTTTCGAGCTTTGTAGTGTTTTCTGTACGATGGAGGCAACTTTCAAGAGATTTGTCAACATGATTACACAAGGAAGAGGATGAGGAGTTTGGCTAAGGGGCACAACCCAAGGATGAGGAATTCATGGATATGGACTTGGCTCACGAAGAAGGAAGGAATTATAAAACCTAAGACAAGAGGAAGTAGCTTTTCTATGGTATAATAGGGCATATAATTAAGGACAAAGGCAAGGACGAGGGAATGGATTTTCAGGAGGATGAGTGCACGCTTTCACCACCAGAATACCTGGGAGAGATAGTAAAAGTCTCCATTTGAAAAGTTTAGCTTTTCATTTGATCAACCTGTTAGTACTCTTTTGATCTTAGCGCTTCGCATTCGTTTATACCTACTTCCATAGTTGAGTCTCTACACCTAGGTACTTGTATAGTAGAGGATCCAAATTAGTCTCAGATGCAAATTGGTGGTTCGGCCCGTTTACCTTTGGTTTGTAGGGATTTGAGAATGGCCACATTAAGTGTTGAGTTTAAGCGTAATGTTTTGGTTCCATGGGCTATGAGTTGATCCTAGGCATGGGTTGGTTGGCTAGTAATTCTGAAAGTTAGACTTTTTGATTTGCCTTGGAAATACCCTCGAGATTACGTGATCCTAAAAGGATCAGTTAGGCTTAGCTATCTAGAATCGCTTAATACATTTATCAACGATTTGCAATCCGTTAGAATAGTCCATGCGTACACAGATGTTTTGATTAGGTTAGGGCTTTACCCCTAAAACGCAGGATAGACTTCCGCATATATCCAGTTGACAATGAAAAGCCAGCTATCCGATCAACGACAATTTTGGAAATGGAGGTCAAGAAACTTCACAATCGTGAAGATTAACTAGATAAGGTACGGTACAGAGAAGCTCAAGAAGATGCGACTTAGAAGACTAGATACGTGCATCATACCCTTTTTCTTAAGGGTATATCCTTTCTCTAGGAGTTTTATGCCTACTTGTTTCTAGCTTTAAGGTATATCCTCTAGGACGTATCATCGATGCTTAAGTAGAAGCCAATGGATGTAAACGTGTATTTGAAACATGTATTTGAAACATGTTATGATTGATGGTTGCAAGTGGTTGCTCGTGGATGCATATACACACCATATGCGCTAGAATGACTTAGTCACTTTCATATTGCATTCACATATATGTATTTGCTTAACGGATTTAACTTGATATGTTATCATATGGATGTTGCATATGAATGAATGGCTATGCACACATGTAGTATTTACATAACTAGGGACGCTTGCATACATGATTGGACGCATGGCACTGACATAATTCACATTAAGGAGGTCAACTGAATCAGTAGACCGCCTGATTTTGCATTAGATAAAGACATATACACACATTATGCATATGAAAGCAATTAGAAATCTTTTTAAGGACAATGAATGCCTGTGATTGAATGGTTGAGTAGATGAGTGATTGGATGGTAAGACACATTCTTCCTAACTTGAAGATTTCGGGGACGAAATCCTTTTAAGAAGGGGAGAATGTAACACCCCGTAATTCTGTAACACTAAGTTTCACAAATTAAAGTATAGTTAATTCTAAATATGGGAATCAAGGGAAACGGGTTACTCCGTTGCGTTCGGCTCGGAATTCTGCCTGAGATAGAGTTCGAGTTTGCGTAAATTGGACTCCATACGAAGGAGATATGACCTCCAGAAGTTTCAGAATTTATTTGAAATTCAAACAGCTCGAAAATCGGATTCAAAATTCAAAAATAGGACCAGACCCGGGCTAGCTAGGGAAATTCCTGCCCAGGGCCCAGGTCGACTATAGGGTCGACCTGGTGGACCCAGGTCGACTATAGGGTCGACCCCCCCATCGACCTGGTCAGGTCTGTGTTCTGGTCGAATTTCTGAGCCTTAGTGTGTCACTAGGGCTGACGTGTCGGCATTTGATTGGCTCCTCTTGACGTGTATGGCCTAGATTCCTTCTGTCTTCATCTGATGGCTCAAATCAACTTGAAACTCTATAAAAACACCCTAGGTCTCCAACTAAAATTCACACAAAAATAAGAACTTGAGCCGCCATGCTGTCGGAAGAAAACTAAGGAGAGCCTTCGCTTGAAAAGAGACGAATAACGAATCAACTCAAGCTAATTCAAATTTGAGATTAAAGCTACTAATAAAATCAAAACAACCACGTCTACCTAAAGGAACGCGTCTCAATTTCAGAACCTCAGATCTCATAAAAACAAGACCGTCTTGCGTTGTAAGTATAGTGGCTCTTTAGATGGGAATGCGATTAAGACATGATTTGTTGTAAATTGTAATATGGAATTATATCAACGATGTTGTTTTAAATTTGTTATTTGTGATAATTTGAATTATTGTGGTGATTGAATCTTTTATGTATTGTGAATCAAACAATCAACACCTTATGCGAATTGTATGTATACAGTTAGATCTAAATATATGCTTATGCAAGTTATAGGTTGCAAGTTAGATTTACACAAATATTTATATCATTCATGTAGGCTCTATGTATATATGTTTAAACCAATTGTGCCTACATGACTAGAATAGATCTATATTCACATGTTTTTATGCAAGTGAGAACTTATAATCGGATCCATGTCAAGATCCGTTTAGGATTCATATGAAAGTTTATTGTTAGATCTATGTTTATACATATATGTTGCAAGTTCACACCCTTAAGTGGTTGTCAAAGTTATACATATAGTTTTGTCTTACACCAGTTTTATGTTTGAGGTTATGTCTAGACCTATGCATTAACATGTTATACCATGTTTTAGTGGATTCATATGACACCTATTAGGTTATACTATGATATACCTTTATGTTTGGCTAAAACTATATGATTCATGTGACACCTATTTAACTAGGCCCAATATTTATATGCAAGTTTGTGGCATGTTATGCAATGTTATGATATTCATGTAGATTATTTTGCAAGTTCACACCTATGATATTCATGTTGATAATTTTGCAAGTTCACACCTATGATGTTCATATTGACTATGTCGAGAATGCCAAGTTTAATCCTATGACATGTTTATGTTAATGAATTATTTTTATGCCAATTTTGTGTATGCTAAATTAGGCTAAGTTTTTAGCTTAATATTATATGTCAAAATCATGCGGACGGAAAATTAAGCTAAGATTGTTAGCCTAATATTGGGTAAAATTGGTAATTATAGGAAACTTGACGTAAATTGGTTAAAAATCACATAGGTGATTTATGGCATGAAACGATATAAATTATATACCTAAATTAATGAACTTGATTAGAAATAAATTTGGGCAATGACATGAATTCTGGATAATTTACATAAATAAAATGTAAATTTAGACAATACGAATATGCTTAACCCGAGGTTGGATTGAGTTGTGATGTAAAGCTGCCCGGACCCGCCCGGCTGTCCAGTAATCACAACAATACCTATCCAATGTGAGAGGTTAAGGCATTGTGCCCAATAAAGACCCGAGGTTAGACTGAGTTGTGGCGTACGACTGCCCGGAACCGACCGGCATACAGGCAGCCACAACAATACCTGTCTAATGTGAGTGGTTGGTGCTTTAATAAGACAATTAAAGCTAAGTTAGGATTGGTAGGGTTAATTTAACTAAAACACTTAACCAACTCAACATATTAACTAGACTAGAGGGTGAGGTTAAGTAAATTCAGGACACTTAACCGTTATAACCTGATAATTAGATAAGTGGGTGAGGTTTAGTAAATTTAGAATACTTAACCATTATAACACGTTAGCTAGATAAGTGGGTAAGGTTAAGTAAATACACTTAGCCAATTTAATATGTTAGCTGGACTAGAGGGTAGGGTTAAGTAAACTTAGAAAACTTAACCATCCTAGTGTGATAAATTGAACAGGGTTAAGTTGAAACATGAAGGGACAATACTTAACCATTAGAACATGTTAATTAAACAGATGTTAGGGTTAAGTTAACTAAGGGAACACTTAACCGTTATAACATGTTAGTTAAAACAGATGGGCAAGGTTAGGTTAAAAGGGACACTTAACCAATACAAGATGAGTGGGTAGGGTTAAGTAATAAGAAATACTTAACCAATATAACTTGGTTTGTGATAGGGTTAAGTCAACATGAACTACTGATAACGCTTAGCCAGTTTAATATGACAAAGGAATGAGTTAAGCTAACTTGAATTGACTAATGACACTTAACCAATCCAACTTGACGAGAAAGAGGGCTAAGTAGTAAACCTTAGTTAAAAAAACGACGATTCAGGAAACTAAGTGGTAAACCTTAATTAGGAAAACTAAGTGGTAATTCTTAGTATAACACGAGGAGGAGCGAACGTCCATCTGATCTTAAAGAAGGCTCCAACGAATTGGGTTACGAAGCCCGAGGCTTCGAGGGGACATGAGGGTACTCTTGGTATCCCTCAATGAGGCTGCAGATGATCCTCCTAGGCTCACAGAGGTTAAGGTTTGTGTTAGGAGAACCAAGGGTATGCCTTGGTTGCAATATAAGGCAACCTAAAGACTAGGGTGGACCAGCGTGATTCGGCGAGACCAGTAGCCCTATGATAGAAACTCGTCGTCTACCTACCATCTTGAGTCAATTGAGATACGTGAAGCGGAAAGGCGGAGAACTCCAACAGACCATATACTCGCTATCTAGTTATGATTGCGGATGGCCATAGGTTAGTAGGGCATTGGGGGGCCTGCGTATAGTTCTCATTTTTCAAGGTGTGCCTTTCATTAGTTGAGGGAGGGGTCGGGTGGGACCATAGCCACTGGAAAAACAGACCTTAGCATCTGCATCGGTAGATATCTGAAAGCTCCCGACCGAGTTCCGTGTTTCTTAATTAGCCCTACCACGGGACTCGGGCCGCACATATAGAGGACATGTGCAACTAGATATATAGCACGTTTACGATACGATTGGGACGTCAAGTCTGGGAACACTTATCACTTTGGGTAGTGTGTCCTAGACTAAGGGGCATCGTTCGACAGGTAGCATAATCCCTAGTTAGACCTAGGTGGCATAAACCCTGAATCCGAGAAGCGCTCAATAGGTAACAAAAAACCTAGTTGGATCTAGGTCGTGTAAACGCTGGTTAAGTCTAGAAAGCGCTCGATAAGAAAACCCTAGATTAGATCTAGGTAATAAATAATAGATGTACACCTAAAGGCAACCACAATTACAGGGATTGGAATCACGTTATCATCTTTATACAGATTACTAGTTGGGATACTAGTTAGGTGGTGCAGAGATATAGAATGGGGGTGTGATAGTATATTCGGTTTAAACTGTCTTGCTTTGGTTTATATTAGTCTGTTATTCTGGTACTGTCCCATTTTCCAGTTTACTCCTGTCATGAACTTTATCCTGTTCGCATGCTAAAAGCCACTAGGCTTACACAGGCTTTATGTCTGACTCAGTTTTTCTTTCATCTTCTTTTCTTCCATTCCCCCCCTCCCCCAGGTAGTCAGGGAGGGAATAGCTCTGCTTAGTATGGACTGTTACTCTTTCCAAGCTTGAAGACTCTTGTATATATCGCTTCAGACTCTCTTTTCCACTGCTATGGCTGGCTTATACTACATTGGGGAATAGCAATGTTATTTTAGCTTCTTTATTTTATGTAAGACAGATACTCTGGTATTGGAAAACAATTGTTGTACAAACTATTTTATCAATAAAGTAAAGTTTTATTTTCCGCTGTTTTAAATTTGTCTGTCTTGTAATTTATCTGCATCTTTTACCTATAATGCTCCACATAACTTAGTGCATTCCCTTTTTGAGTGACACTAACAGATGTGGGGTGTTATAGTCGGGGTCAGTTGTTCCCAGATATTTTGTATTGGAAACTTTGACTCTTGACGGTATTATGGTATTCATAATTTCATCGATGAACGGTGCCACTCTTTCGTTATCACTAACCTTATCATTCTGGGTTCTCTTCTCCTTGCTTCCCGGAAAGTCCTTGATGGTCTTCTGAGTGACATCTCTGATATAAGCTTCCATGTCGCCATAGTTTTCCCTTTTGGGATCATAGCCTTTGGAGGTAGAGCTCCTAGACTGTTCCTGCACGCACTGATTCCCTTTATGATCTACTCCCGTCAGAGGGGACTTCTTTTTCTTGGAAGAAGTTGCCTAAGCTTCCCTTTTGCTGCTACTGTTGAACGAAAGTCTTCCTTTTTTTGGAGATTCATTCGTCTCTCTCTAACCAGATCTAGTGAGCCTTGAGGATTTTTGTGCCTGGACAGCGTTGACTTGAGCCTGCATTTCTTGAAGTTGCCTTTCCAAGACCGAGATTCTTGCGACATAATCTTCCATGGAGTTTGAGCCTGGTGGTTGTTTTGGATTGGGGCGGATCCTTTCTCATTCGCTGGGCCCTCATTTTCATCGAGGGTGATGTTGAGATCTGGCTGTTTGTTTTGTTCTTTCAGTTTCTTCGACTTCATTGTTTCCTGCCATGGAACGATAAATTCACTCGGTTAGCTTAAACAAATTAACCACAGGGTCGGAGGTTCAGGCCCTCCTTCTAGCGCCAAAATGTTAATGATATTTTTTGTCAACACCTGGAGTATAGTTTGTAATGTATGCATTCATGAAATTTTCCGTGGTTATGACTAAGAGCTCTCAGGATGTAATCCTGAATTTGAAATTGGTAGACCTATAAGCCATGACAATGATATCGTGTATTCCATTGAGAAGAAAAAAGGCTAACGCTTCCCTTGAGTTCATGGATGAGGGCGTCCTAACATTCATTAGCTCCGATGATCCTCTCATGTCAGATCTTCCCAAGATAGGGGTCTGGATCATGAAAGGGATCGGGTTAGGAATTCGTATACGATTTCGTCACATCAATGTTCAAGAAGCGTTAGGCTCATCATAAGAGTATGGATCAATCATGGAGACGCCTTTTAGGCAAAGAGAAGGGGACTTCATGTTTCTGCAAAGCCCTCTTCTTCCGCTGCCGGAGTGCCCTGGTTGATCTCCTCATCAGAAAGTTTAGAGTTAACTCCCTGTTTCATCATTATGATACTACAAGATTAACAAATCGCAAGATGTATAGGTCTCAGAATTCTTCATTCATAGATTGTAGATATATTACAAGAATTGATGATTTGCTCCCCTCAAGAAGGAAGGAACTAAATTAAGAAATGAAAAGATCGCCCCCCTTTACGAAGTTTCTGGGGTCCTATTCATATAGAATTCGAGGTCATCGTATCAGTAGGGTGTTGAGCCTACCGGTTGCTATTTCTCTTGGTCTCGGGCATCTTCTATCGGTCCTCCTCATGGTGTCGGTTACAGTCTTTAAAGCGAGAGTTCCAGGTGAATTGGGACCTCCTTTTGATGGAATGGAGTTTGTTGCCAAGACGGATTGCAGAGGCGTTTTGAGTTTCTCAGTGGATGCCTCCAAGTGTCGGTGCTTGGTCATAGGCTTTCGGATGTAGGCTTTCGGCTTTATCACAGGTACTTGGAGGGGCTTTCCCTTATGATGTATGTGTATTTCTGCCAATTTAGAACCGTTGATGGTTCATGTACTAAGCGGATTAGTACCGGTAATCTGTATCCTTGCTTGAGTCTCGGTTTAGCCTTCTGGTCTGGCTTTCCAGAAGATAGGTTTCGGTGATACAAAGGTAACCCCTTTGTCACTTGTGGATCCGTTCTTCAAGGGTTGATTTCATGCTACCTTTATGCTCTGATCTGACACTTTTCCTTTTTTTTAACGTGTTGGTGTCCGTCGGATAACTCTTGACATATAAACTCGGTCAGATGGACCTTTGCAGATGCCCGGTAGGTTTCGAGTCTCTTTACTCCAAAGGGGGTATCGGCCTGAGTTGCTCTCGAATTCTTCATTCCTCATTCATTTGACATGCCTTCACTGTTGTCTCGTGTTAAGATCATTTTGGTAGTAACATGGCTTCTATTTCATTTTCTTTTGTTTGTAATTACATATATTAATGTGCTTTGAATGCATGCCACTTGTGTTTGAACCTTTGACCTTGCTTGGCTTTATGTGATGCATGAATTAGTCGATCATGATTATTCAACTAGTACGAATTCAATATGTATATCTGAATTGGTGTAACATTTGCAGTCTTGTACTTGAATTGGTGCATAACTGAATTCAATTCAATATGTATACTTGAATTGGTCGATCACGATTAGTCAACTAGTACCAATTCAATATGTATACCTGAATTGGTGTAATGTTTGCAGTCTTGTACTTGAATTGGTGTATACCTGATTCAATTCAATATGTATACTTGAATTTGTCGATCATGATTAGTACTTGATTACCTGTATATGTATACCTAATTATGTATAACTATATATCGACATGCCTGCCTCCTTTTAGTACTTGGTTACTATCACTTATAATTGCTTGACCTGGTATTTGTCGCTGCAACATTAAGTTGAGTGATCCACTTTCGTGGTTGTCTGATTGAATTGTGTCTATGTGAGTGTGTGTTTGTTTGTCTCTCTGTGTGTGTGTTTGTGTGTATGTGTGCAGTGTATGTCTGTGTGTGTGTGTGTGTTTATGTGTGTATATGTGTATATCGTTGTGTCTGCCTCTGTGTGTCGATGTGTATGTGTATGTGTCTCTCTCTCTCTCTGTGTGTGCCTGTGTATGTGTGTGTTGTTTACGTTAGCATAAGAGTGCATTTTGGATATGAATATTATGACTCATTGTTCTAATGCAAATTAGGTTGCAAGTATAGACGAAGATGGTGCATGCATATTCTAATTAAGAATTACTGGGGGATCCACCAACAAAGCCTCACCAAGCTGAAGGCTTTAACTTTCTGGTTAAGAATTACTTGGTGATTCACCAGGTGGATGCACTTTAACTCACGTCGCCAAGTTAGGTATTCATGCTTAATAACTGAAGCTTAATTAAGCACGAGTACCTGACCTAGGTACGTGAGCTAAAATGCACCCACCTGGTTGATCACCTAGTAAATTCTTAACCAGAAGGTTAAAACCTTCAGCTTGGTGAATGGATTAGTTTAGCTGAAAAGCAGATCGAAGTGGTCGGTCACCGAAGTTGAAAACCGGAGAGTGGTCGCCGAAGTTGCTAAAATACCGAGTTTAATTACCTTCTTTTTTGTAATTTAATAATTGAATATTATATATGAAAGAATATGTATCTTCTTTATTTGTAATGTAATGAAACAACATGTATCTTCTTTATTGTAATGTAATAAAACGACATGTATCATTCTATATTGTAATGTAATGAAATATTTCATACAATTTTTTCGTTTACTGTTATAATTTATCAAATAGAGTTTGCATGATATTTACTAGTCTATTTTATGTATTCGTATCTATAGATAATTTAGATACAGTTTATATTCATATCTAGTAATAATTTAAATATAGCTTAAAATTGTATGTTATTTGCATTGAGATATAGTTTACAACCATATCTATTTATACTTTAGACACGGCTTAGAGTTGTATCGAATTTTGATTTTGATACGGCTTATGGCTGTATCTAATATTTAAACACGCCATTATTTGATACGGTTTAAAGTCGTGCCTAATTGCAGTAGTACGACCCATAACACAGCCTAATTTGCATATATGGTGTAGTGAACCACCAAATTGTTCTTCAAACATTACTAAACAATTACAAGCCCAAAACATTGATTGACAAAACTTCGCGACAAAATAAAGATAGGAGATTTGGGGGAGGGGGGTTATTGTGATGCTATCGTGAAAACCCAAACCTCCTAGGCATACAGATTCATATAAAATTTACAAAATATAGGGAACAATCTGGACAAATCTTATTTCCACTTAACAATATGGAATCGACATAAATTTGATGATGTTTGCCTTTTAGATCTGAAACATTGTACGAACAAGAGCACGAATCCCAATTCTGTATTAATCTGTATATAAGAATTTAAACAATTAGAATTCTTATATATAAATCTAGAATTCTAGATTCAAATGTACATTAAATCCTAAAAGGGAAAGAGATTATAAAAGAATATAGATTAGAAGGTTTGTAGAAGAAAACCTAATATAATACTTCTGGAATTCAATAGTAGAATGGAGGCTGTAGGATGGAGAAGATTAGATGTAGGGGAGGTGGAGTGGAATGCTATTTATAGGTGTATATGCAAATAATAGCCATAGGATTAAGCCAATTTATTCCCGACTGTAAATTATATAATAAACATTCCAAAATCTAGCCTAAACCAACCTTGCCACGCCCTAGCTGAGCCAAGCGGTCGACCGCTCTAACGGAAGCGGTCGACCCCTAGAGGTCAGAAACGACCAATAAATTCATTTAATTGATTGAAAGATTTACTTGATTAAAAATTTCAAAATATATTTATTTCATTGATTGATTTCTTTCCTTCACTTTCAAATCCTTGTCCCCTCTTACATAAGATTATATTCATACAAATTCAGACTTCACGGAATATTACTTTGAATTAATGTACTCATATTACACATATTTATTTCATTTGAATTTCAATCTTAATGCGCAAACTATTCGCATAGAGCTTTAATTAATGTTTCCTTTTTTTTATTTCTTGTCTGAATTTCAAATTCCATAGGGGAACATTCTTTTATTCCAATTCATTTGTTATTATCCCTTAGATATTTATTTATTTTATTTATTCAAACGTTTGTTTGTATATATTTACCGTGACAATGTCTTCCTGCCATCATCTATTGACTGCGATGCAGGTTATGTTCCTATCGATACCCACATAAGAACGACGACAGGAATACCAATTGTTAAGACCAACACCACGAAGACAGTGACCGTGAATTCCTAAATCTTGACCAACTTGGACTTCAAAAGAATGTTTAACCACTATATGAACATGGGGTTGTCCAACCTCTACATTAATAAGTGAATATTCAACCCCCTCACCAATAAGAGGAGAATCAAGTACGCAATTTTTAACCTCCTGTTGAACAAGTTATAAGTTCGTACCTAGTCTATTGCCACTGCGAATATGCAGTTGAAGTTGTGGCTAAGGAAGACTGAGAAAACGTAGGTGGTACAATCCAATTGTACCCCTTTTGACCATAAGGGGATAATTATGCTGAATGGATAGATGACCATTTGTGTCAAAGGGATATAATATATGCAAATGAGTGAGAAAAGAAATAAGACATCTCAAAAATTCCCTAGAATCCATGAATTTTGACCGTAACCAATAGTTTATTTGCTTTAGTTGTAATTTATTATTGTTTCCTATACTGTTCATGTATTTGGGTAGTGTATCTTTTGGAAGTAAAATTTGTTCTCTGTGTAATATTAACGTGGATTAAATATAGTTACGCAAAGGATTTGCTCATATGTAATTATCTGAATAACCAAATATAGTCCGAGTCTTTAAAATCTATATATTTGCCAAAACACTTCAAAAGGGACATAAGACTATAGACGTAGATGTGACAAAACAGTATAGACATGGAAGTGACAAAACATTGCAGGGGGACATAACACCATGGATGTGGATGTGACCAAACACTGTAAAGGTGACATAAACTAGCTCCTTCGAATTCAAATGAATCTCCTTTTTGGGTAGTGGATTAAGATACTTAATGCTAACTACCAACTTTCATAAATGCATATTGTTTTCTAAAAGCAAGCATGTGATTATAGATATGCAAAGACTCCTAAATAGGAAGATGCATGATTGGTAAGGCATATCTAATCCAGTTCTAAGCTTAAAAAAATTATCTGTCAAAAATATTATATTTCTTTATGATAGCGGTGATGAGTTTGATGAAATAATAGAAGACATTTTCACTACAAAAGAACGCAATAGCTGTGTTTACGCTAGAGGTTGGTCACACTATGCTATAAATGGCCTATTGCAACAAAAAAAAAAATTGTTAACTCAAGCACAAAAATTGTTTCCATATGTCTTTGGCAACATTTTTGCTGTGATGCAATTTTCACCATTGCTGCAGAACTCAAAGGCAACATTTTGACTATTTAAGACAACATAAGAAATATTGTTGCAATAAAACCCTATTTGAGTCTATAGAAACCTTCATAGGTGTCTGTAGCAACATTCCGAAATGTTCGATAGATATTAACTTTTCGAATTTGTTTGAGTCCACATCTTCGCATCGCCCACGGTGTAGGGCCCACAGTGTCCATGCATGCTTCATTAGCTTGCATAATACACCACTTGCAAATATGACATACAACAGTACAATATCGCATACAACAGTACAATATCGCATACAACAGTACAATATCACATACACCACTTACATAATACACCATTCGTAGATTCATTTCGAAACATACTTAGTCAACAACTCCAACAAGACAAATCATGAAAATAAATTATGAAGAAAAACTGCCCATGCATGCTATTTCACTTGGATGGTACTTCGCTGCACTACATTGCCATAACAATACACAAAACAATTCCAAACAGGATCCAGGACATAACTAAAGCTGCTACAAAGAATTTTTCCACATTTAACGCGCATTAAGGCAAACTCTTCCTTCATATCTTCCACAAATTCATCGGCTTTTACCCTCTTTTGCTTTTGCTTCAGCAGCTTGTCTTCAGTTGTCTTCCTTTCCACAAGAAATTGCGATATAGTCTTTTCTTTTTCCATCAATTTAAGAGTAACATCATCCAATTCAACATTGCTACTGATTCATACACTTCATCATGTCACATAAAATACTCATAATCGCCATTCTGCACATATCTTAAATTCTCGACTAAAACATCACTGAAGGATACGATAATTGACAAAGCAACCATAAAAACTTAATTTATACTTACAGGCCACTTGGAGCAACCAAAAAACTTCTTCCCCGCATTCGACCCTATCTCCACAGTCCTCATCTTCCCTGAGATTTTGTGGTGGCAATTATTACTTGTCGCCGCTATTGATGAAGTTGAAATAGAAATTGATTGAGTGGTCATTGAACTCGAATTGAAGTGAAGAATTGAATGCAACTACAACTACTAAAATCCTAGCTACTGGTCTTTGAGCCTATTCCTGAAATAGTTTCACATAAGAAGAACTAATATCATATTTCAGGAACATTAAAGTGAATGATAATAATAAGATTTTTGAGGATAATTATGGGTATAAAAGAAACCATATATATGGCATGAGCATGCACAATGGGAACAATGTCAGGTTCTAGTGCACAACATCAGATGCATGAACATTGCCAGGTTCAAGTGCACTTATGTGTACAAATCAGCATGTAAAGGGTTCATAGAACATACGCACACACATATACACATATACGTGAATATAAATATATGCATGCATATTCGTTTGTATGAATCATTTTTTAAACAACTACACATGTTCAAGAAGATGGACAGATCAAATACAGAAGCAATCGAACAAGAGACAGGGTATTGGACAAATATTAATCAAGGAAATTTACTGTAGTGAATTAAAGTAAACAAGAATGTTCAAAATTATCAAAAATCCGGAATGTAGATAGTGTAACAAAGTTTTTCAGAAATCCAAAAACCAAATATATAGCTAAAAATAACTATTATTTTAAAATCTAGCAAATTAACAACATATGTCCGAATATATTCAAAATATATGGAGATTCGAAGTCGTGGCAACAAAAGAGTTGAAGTTTAACTGAAAATCAGTCGCATTATAAGCGATAAAAAACCTATATATTCACCACAATCATCACTGGCCTAATAACATCAAAGTTCGTGTTAAAATCCTTAAAACGAAAAAATCATACCCGAGAACGAGATTGAACTTTGAATCAAATTGAAGAGATTCAACTCGATTGAATCGTAGGAACTCTACAAACTGGATATCTAAGTGCTTTAGAGAAGGAGCGGAAGCGTGGAATTTCAGGAATCAAAGGAAATCGCAAAACCCTAAGCAAGCCACCACCATTATCACTACGCCATAAACAGCCTAACGCAATAGAAAAAATGTTGGTATAGGCACAAAAAATGTTGGCATAGGTCTTTGGCAACGTTTTTAAGGAGATGCAATTTTCATCGTTGCCACATACTTCAAAGGCAATATTTTGACTATCTATGGCAACACAACAAATATTGTTACAATAGAACCCAATTTAGGTCTATAACAACATCCTTAGGTGTATGTAGCAACATTCCAAAAACATTGCTATAGATATTTATATTAATTGTTTATTAAAAAAATATATAATATAATAAAAAGGAGAATTAAATGCTACTTCACATAATTAAATGTTCAAACAATATTTTTATTCAAATAAATATTTTATTTCAACATTTGAAATAGTACATATTTCTAACTCCACCATTTACAATTCATTGTTACTAACATAGTCAATCACATATATAGATCTTCCTCACTACATTACTCAATTCACGCATTGCATATGCAGTTTCAATTTATATAGACACTAACACTGACAAATATATGCCGAGCCGAAGGCGAGCCATCAGCGGGTCCGGGTGCAGCGTCGATGGCGGTCCGGGTCCCCACAATCCCGGTGACGATCGACCTAGCCAGTTAGGTCGAACAAGTGGACACCGCCCGATTCATCTGATTTCGAGACCAAGCCTTCTTTGAAATGACATTGTTTTGTTTCAAACTTCCACTTCTTTGAAAAAAGACCCGGAGAAACAAGCTCTAAAGCAGGTTCCAAAACAATAAGCAAATTCCCAAATATCCCAGCGATGAAGCACTAAAAGACTTCAGACAAAACAGCAGAACCATGTAAATATCCAAATAAAAAAGCACAGCACTCAAACCACATTTACACCAGAGGAAAACCATAACCCAGCATCATAACACTTACTATAAAGCAAATCAATGAAACCCTGGCTAATAGTTAAACCCAAAGAGCAGCAATAGGCAGACTCAGAAACTGCATATCAAAATCAAGCAGGCTAAATCCCATGCAAAAAATCTGTAGACCAGTAATATCACATTGAAACCAGGGAGCAAAATCAAACCTAGTATGGAGCACTAAACAATTTGTGTAGGTTCATGTCCATTAGGATGTGTATGAAAATGCAAAACACAAAAGGTAAAACAATTTTCTATAAAAGAAAGAATTGAACCATTTAGTAAATGTGTACATATAAGCGTAACTTTCAGCTTGCTAATGTAAAGAAATATAGAACTCAATGAACATTATCTTTTATCCTTAAGGACACCATATTCTCAAGGCTTTCCAAATGCAATTCTGTGAAGTGTTTTTAGTTGCACGAAAAATGTGTAAAACTTGTATCATTAAGAAAAATCTTCATCGGCTGATAAAAATATATACAATTAAATTAATAAAAAAATAAATAAACAAATGACTAAAAAATATATGTTATCCAAGATTTTGATTATTTACCCAGGAGTTAAGATTCTTTCCTTATCACGTTTAGGCTGTTTTGGTGTAGACAGTTCAAGGTCCACTGAGACATTATTGCAAACACTTGGCTAGCATGAAAATGTAAGCAACATTTTAGAAGGTATGGGAAGGATTGGGGAGTCTGGAACCATATTTACATCAGCCAAAAGCTTTTCAATGGTTTCTACATTCAATTCCTCGAGGACACATCCCACATCAACCCCAATCAGGTTTAAAGAATAACCTAAGGCTAACACAACAGTATCGGAAATACACCCAGATCTGGTGACAACAGAAGAACGAGAACCTAAAGCATAGGCAAGACACGTGGCATTGAAAATACACCCAGATTCGGTAACGCCTCTCGCCAGATGAAGAGGGAGTGAAGATTGTTTTGAAATGAGTAGACGATGTGGAGACGGAAGAAAAGGGGCGATGGTAAATCCAAGCTGAGAGTCACCATTAATATCATAAATCGAAGAGAAACCACTGATAAATCGCAAGTTTTTTCTCAATTGAAAAAGAAACAAAGGCAAATACGGTGAATTATGTTTCAGAGGGAAAACGAAAATTTAGGGAAAAGGAGCTGAGATGGTGAAAGAAAATCATATTGACGTGGATTGGTAACGTAGACCATCGGATCGTATTCACGTGGATCGCCACGTAAGACATGGAAAGGTCTACTATAGCAATACTGTATAAAATGTTGCATCGTGTTACAATTGTTTATCTACAGCAACACATTTTTATGGCAAAGGTAACACCAAAAATAAAACATCGCAGTAGGACCAAAATAGCATAGCTATCGTTACATTTTGGCTGACAACACCTTGCAAATTCGTTGCATTAGCCCGTTTATGGCGTAGTGTATATTCTCCAAAGAAGTAGAGAAGGGTTAGCAATTTGGAGGGAGAACGAAATGAAAAGGAAGCGCGTGAATGAAAATGTTAGCAGGAAATAGAGGAAGCATAGTAGATAGTGGATGAACGGTTGAGTTGTTATTTTAACTAATAGTGTGGATCGTCATGTAAGACATGGAAAGGTCTGCTATAGCAATGTTGTATCAAAATGTTGTGTTGTGTTACACTTGTTTAGCTAGAGTAACACATTTTTATGGTTAAGGTAATATAAAAAAAAAGAACGTTGCAGTAGGACTAAAATATCGTAGCAATCGAGACATTTTAGCTGGCAACACCTTGCAAATTTGTTGCAATAGGTCATTTATGGCGTAGTGTCAATCCATTAGAAAACATAATGGATTAGTTGGTAGTCATCAGTAAGAAAATCGTAGACATTCCTTCTATAATATGAGACTTATGAAAGACTATTTTGTTCCAAATTGAATATACGAAGATGGAGATTTCAGAAAAAGGTTTCGATGCACCAATCATTATTCCCTGGAATCCAACATTGTATCAAGCAAACATAATAAATATTTTGTCTTCAAACCCAATGCATATCATACTTAGGAACTGACTGATATTTAAAAAATGACCACAGCGCTAAGAATTCTTGCATATGTCGGACCTGCTGAAGCTCTTGATGAGAACTTGAATTTGGGGAAAAGCACGGTACTGGAGTGTTTGGAGTATTTCTTTCAAGCTATCACAGACATTTACGATGATGTTTTCTTATGCAGATCAAATGAGGCTGACATAGCAAGGTTAATGAATATGCATGATAGTAGAGGATTGCCTCGAATGTTGGAAAACATAGACTATATGCATTGGGAGTGGAAGAATTTTCTGAGGGTGTATGCTTATTAGGGAAAGTCTCACAGGTCTACCATTATTCGTGAAGCTATAACGTCATATGACCAATGGATATGGCTTGTTTTTTTTAAATGTCGGGATCTAACAATAATATTAACGTAGTGGAACGATCAATGTTGTTTATGGTTTAGCAAATGGCAGATCTACACCGAGTACCCTCAGTTTGGGAGGTAACACATACAATCTTAGATATTACCTTAGCGATGGTATATACCCTAAATGCAGTATCATTGTGAAGACAATTTCTAATCCACAAAACAATATACAATCCAAGTTTACAACAATGCAAACAGGGCAAAGAAAGGACGTTGAAAGAGCGGTTGAGGTTCTTCATTCAAGATTTGTCACAATCAATATTTCCATGTAGGCTTTGGTCACCATATAAAATGACAAAACAAAGTACACTTGTGTTATTTCACATAATATGATTTTAGAAGACGAATGAGGCATGGAAGAAGATTACGTGTACGAGGGTTCTCCGACACCATCGGATGTTTGGTGCAACGATATAATTGGAAGCGCACTTGAACTCGGGTTTCATGTAGAAAGCCAAATGCCATACCGTAACGTGTAACTTCACCGAAGACTCAAAGATGATCTAATAAATCATCTTTGTAAATTTTCTGGCACTTAGTCAAACTTTAATGTTGTTGTTGACTTTGGCACTATTGTTCTTAGTGTTGTTACCTATTATTGTTATTATATTTTGTTTATGTTTAAGTGACGTAGTATTTTTATAATTATTTGTCAATATTACCCAATTTTACTAGTTTAGTTATATAATCACTTGCTTAAATTCATAATACAATACAACTATAAGTAATTCAAAGATACAATGGTTCTAGATATACATAAACGATTATTATCCCTCTTCACGTCTACGTCTCAGAAGTTTTCTTCTTCTAAGCTTTGTATACTCTCATTGTTCTTTAAATGTGTATGATGTATCCATAAACATAACTGCATCTTATCTTTCTGTTGATTTCCAACGAGATGTTAGTCCATTCTTGACAATCTTTCTTGGTGTTGAATTGCTCGAGTTTCTGCTACACGGTTGTACCTATTTTTGGATTCAAGTAGAAGTTTTTTTAATTTCTGTCCGATCAGCTCCAGCTGCCAACAACATTTTACTGCTTTGATTCCCTATGACCTAACATGATCATCTTCGGCAAGGTTAGGATTTAGGTCAACTTCCAAATCCAAACCGTAGCTTCCTAACGATTCACCGAGACTAGAACTTATCTCTAACTCTATGAGCTTTACCACGACTATCGTTCGATTAAACGTCTTGAACATTTTTTTAAATTGATGATTTCCATTTAAAATGCTAAACCATCATGTCATAAACATGCATGAACGAATACAAATGTGGTGCTTGTTTATTGCCAGGTTTGTAAATTTTTTAGGCAACTTATTTGTTGTCATTCTCAGGAAAAAAAATAAACACAAAATCATTAGAAAACTAAAAAAATAAGTAAGAACGTCTGGATGTTTAATAAACCTTACCAGATGCGTTTCATTTCCAAATCCATTAGGATTCGTTTAATTCAATTTTTCTATGACGACTTTTGATAGATGATACAGTTCTTTTACAGTCGATGTTCTTGCGATTGTAGCAATTAGTTACTTTGCCTAAAAAAGTGTTTCCATTTTAATCATTACCTCGAATAGGATCAGTTGAGAGTGCACACTAATTGTAACAAACATCGCTTTCTTCCGCAACTGTTCAACTTCCGTTATCAACCGTTCCGCCGGGCAAAATCGAAACGTCTTGTAAATCATATCTTTCAAAATTGCACATTTGGCATCAACTCTGAAGTTGGAATACATTTTAAGGTGAGGTAAGGGGAGCAGAAAAGTTAAAATTAGTATAGAAAGTTGGTTGTGAATGGAGAAGACGAAGACTATGTGTATTTGCAATGGCGAATGTAGGATAATTTTTCAGTGGGATCCTTATGTAAACATAGAGTGAATATACCTGAACAAACTTTTCAGAGAGGTCCTTATTTTCAATACAAATTAAAAAAATTCAGTGGGATTCTGGCTCCCCACTCAAGGCAGTGTGGATCCGCCTCTGTGTATTTGAAAGGGCATAAAGAGCCGTTGAGGTAATAGTCACAGCATTTTTTTTTTTTTTTTTTTTTTTTTTTGAGTGCCTGAATTCTAGGCATGTCCTCCAAAATGGACATCCCCAAATCCACACTATCCATATTTTTACACCCTATGATGTGATATTAGAGCATACATTGGAGATGCTTTTTAACTTTTATACCTCTATTTGAGTATCTTCACTACAAATGCATGTAAGTCATCTGCCAGCTCAAAATATGTTTCTTTCTCCCTTCATATTCATTTATATAATATAAATATTGTTTGTCTTCAAAGCACAGCCATCATCCTACGGTACTACACTGTCATTAATCGGTTGTGCACGTGCGAAGCACGTACCACACAACTGGTTAGAAGTTAAAACAACTTTAGGCGGAAAAGAGAGAATACATGAAGATCCAACAAATTTTAAACTCTTTCCATGAAACAGTTTAAATCCAACAAATTAGCCTCCATAATATTTCCCAGTTTTAGATCGTTCCATGTAGATTCACAACTAATCAAAACTGGATTTAATCCTCTAACCTTCTTCTCTAATCGCCAACTGCAATCCCTTCTTCAGAATGGTGAACTCTCCCGAGCTCGCAAATTGTTTGATGAAATGCCTGACAAAAATATATTTACATTTAACCGCATTATATCTGGTTACGTCAAATGTGGTAATATAGATGATGCAAGGAAGCTTTTTGATCAAACCTTTGATCGAACTGAAGTAACATGGACTATAATGATTGGTGCTTACGCCCAGTTGAATCAATCAAAGCAATCATTTGAGCTTTTTAATGGAATGAGGCAATCAGGCATTAGCCCTGACCATGTATCCATCGCTTCTATTCTTGGTTCTTGTCAAGATTTTAGCGCATCGAACTGGGTTATTCAAGTGCATGCACTACTTGTTAAATTTGGGTTTGAGTCCAATATCATTGTTAACAATACCTTACTTGACTCGTATTGTAAATGCAGGAGACTGAATTCTGCTAAAAAATATTTTGATGGTATGAAGGAAAGAGATGGAGTGACTTATAATGCTATGGTGATGGGTTTCTCGAAAGAAGGGTTCTATGAAGAAGCTATTGAGTTGTTCGGTGATATGAGAAATTTAAGTTTGCAGATCTCACAGTTTACCTTTTCAGGTATATTAACTGCTGCAACTGGATTAGGTGATTTGGAACTTGGGCAACAAGTACATAGTCTTATAATTCGTTCAAATTTTACATGGAACGTGTTTGTCAATAACTCTCTGTTAGATTTCTATTCGAAATGCGATATCATAAACGAGGCTAGGGCTATTTTCGATCAAATGGATGAAAGAGATAATGTATCATATAATGTGATGATATCAGGCTATTGTTGGAATGGAGAAACTGATAAAGTTATGGTGTTAGTTAAAGAAATGGAATTTGCAGGTTATTCCCGAATGATATTTCCTTTCCCTAGTCTTTTGAGTTTTGTTGCTTCAATTCCAAACCTTGAACTTGGTAAGCAAATTCATGGACAGACAATCATTACAGGTGCTGTTTTCGATGACATCGTTTCCAATTCACTAATAGATATGTATGCAAAATGTGGTATTATGGACATGGCAGAACTTATATTTTCCAACCGAAAAGATCAAAATACAATTTCATGGACTTCTATGATATCAGGACACATAGAAAATGGTAGATTCGATGAAGCAGTAAATCAGTTTAGCAGGATGCGAAAAATGGGAATGTATCCAGATCGAGCTACGTATGCCTCGGTGATTAAAGCCTCAGCAAGCTTAGCTTCGCTTAAACTAGGAATGCAGTTGCATTCCAACGTTATAAAGTCAGGTAATACGTCCAGTGTA
Organism: Allium sativum; assembly: GCA_030737875.1. Lineage (NCBI taxonomy): Eukaryota > Viridiplantae > Streptophyta > Magnoliopsida > Asparagales > Amaryllidaceae > Allium > Allium sativum. The sequence goes on along the minus strand of CM060920.1, from coordinate 322,692,938 downwards.
TATACTGGTTGTGCACTCTGTGACATGTATGCAAAATGTGGTTGCTTAGAAGAAACATATAACATTTTCACAGAAATGCCGGAGAAAAATATAGTCTCGTGGAATGCAATGATGACTGCTTTAGCTCATAATGGAGAGGGAAGAAAGGCAATTGAAATGCTTGATGAAATGATAAAATTAGGCTTTAAGCCTGACTGGGTTACGTTTCTAAGTATTCTATCAGCTTGCAATCATAGTGGGCTAGTCGACGAAGGCATTCGTATTTTCGAGTCAATGGAGAAACTATTTATGGTTAAGCCTCAAAAGGTACACTATTCTTGCATTGTGGATTTATTAGGTCGGGTGGGTAGGTTTAATGAGGTTAAGGAACTGCTTAATCGAACTCCATTTGAGTCTGATCATATTATTTGGAATTCAGTCCTGAATTCAAGTAGAATACATGGTAATCAAGAACTTGCTATGTTAGCATCTGAGAAGTTGTTCAGTATGGAACTCGATGAAGCAACTCCTTATGTTATAATGTCTAATGTATATTCTAAAGCTGGAAAATTCGAAGAAGCTGCAAATGTGAAGAAACTAATGAGAGATAGAGGTTTCAGAAAAGTCCCAGGGTGTAGTTGGGTTGAGATAAAGAACAAAGTTTACACATTTTCATCTAACAGCGATATTGGCGAGGAAATTAGAGTGAGTCTGAAAAAACTGACAGTAGAAATATCTAAGGCTGGCTATAAACCTGACACGAGTTGCACACATCAGAATGTGGATGAAGATATAAAGGCCGAGGCATTGATGTATCATAGCGAGAGATTAGCTATTGCTTTTGCTTTGTTACACACACCACCTAATGTTCCAATTCGCATAATGAAAAACTTGCGTGCATGCACTGACTGCCATGCAGCAATTAAGTTGATGTCAAAGGTGACTCAGAGGGAAATTATAGTTAGGGATTCAAGTCGCTTTCATCGTTTTCGCGATGGAGTTTGTTCTTGCAGGGACTACTGGTAAGCAAGTATTTAGGTATGTGCTGTAGTCACTAATTTATGTATGTATGTTTATTGAAAAATTTAGTCTAATTAAAAAGATATAACTTTGCTACAGTGATTAATATATATTCACGGAGATCAATATTAGATGACAATAACAAACTCACCATTAACTTACCGTGAACTTAGTAACATACAATCAATAAATCTCAATCCAAGAAAGCTATCCAACATCAGTTTCTTTCTCAGTAAGCAAATGTGCCACTAATTTCATATAATACCATACTTCTCCCTTATGTCCCTTATGTCCGGCCATCATTTTCATTTTGAATAGTATCTTGCGTGGGACTTCTACCCTCTTCTTCACCTGGCCCGATCTTCATCTCTACCTTCTCCAATTCAGTTCCGATTCTTACATCATCAGGGCATAGGTAATTATAGAACACTCTACAAACAAACCGAGGAAGGAAACTTACAGCCAAAAGGATGACCATTTGCAGCCAAAAGTACACGGTAGAAATCAAATGGATAAACGAACCATAACCAGGCGTCGAGGGCGACACTTCTATCAAAATGACGCATACAAAACCAGCAAGGATACTCAACCATATAATCAAATGTAACTTCACGTTCCATGTATGAACATCCATGGCAATCTGGAAATTTACAAGTAAACCAACTGCAAATATGAAAATGTCTCCCAGACCATCGAAATCCAGAGCGGTGTTATTGTAGGCAAAGTAAGGAACGTACAATATGACAAGGCTTTGCCAAAACGAATCCATCATCATCAAACAGAACAGTTTGAAGCTGTAGCACTCTCCCCTGCGCCCTACAGCGTACATTTCAGGGTACTTGAGTAGGGTAGCCCTATGCAAGTCCTGATCATGTATCCCTACAAATACGTTGGGTAGAGATGTGTATATTGCTGAGAAAAGAAGCCAGTTTATGAAGTTGGCTGGATTTACCAACCCCAAATCGGAATAGTACAAGAACCAGTAGGAAAGGAGGACAGGTACAGAATTTTTGTAGAGGTTGTACAGGACTAAGTAGCCTATTCTGTGGTAGTTCCAGTGTCCATGAACTAATAAAAGAGGCACTAGAAATCTGAACTGACCGATAGCAAAATCAGATGCCATAACCGCTTGTCTTCCTTCTTGTCCGCTAATGCCAATTCCTACATCAGCCTCTTGAATGATGGAAACATCGTTCGCACCATCACCTATAGAAAGTGTTAGTTCAGTCGTTCTCTTTTTTGCAATGGAGACTATACCAGCTTTTTGCAGCGGTGCTACTCTACAACAAATAACTGCATTGCATGCTACTGCTATTTTGAACAAGTCATCTTCCATCTCCGTGTCGTCTACAATATGAGTGAGAGAAATGCCATCGATGATTAAAGCAAGAGGAGCGATAGGTTGTCCAGTTAAAGTAGATTTATCGCACAATGTTTTTGCTTCTTTAAGGTTTTCCTTGGCGCTTTCTTTAGAGTTGCTGTTGATCACGATCAGGTTCATTTCCTCGCTTATGAGTTTGCTTGATTTTCCAATTGAGATAGCTGTTTCTTGCTTATCTCCTGTTAAAACCCAAACTGTTATTCCGGCTTTTCTCAAAGCTTCGATGGATTCAGGGACACCTTCTTGTAACCTATCTTCTACCCCAGTAGCCCCCAATATCTGAATCTTTTGCTCCATTTTGACTGCGATAGTTTTGATTGAATTGACTCGACTGGACAAACTAGTGTTTGCTTGTTCATATTCAAGAGCCCAGTTTTCAAACTCACTGTTGGATAACTCACGCTTGCCTATCACTAAAGTTCTCAGACCTCCAGAAGAGTAATCAAGAAGATGGGACTCGGTTAACCGAATTAAATCCGGATTCGAAGTATTGTCAACCACGCTAAACATTGCGTTATCCGCTCCTTTCACGAATAATTTCACCGAGTTGTCGGGGGATCGAACAACAACTGACATTCTTTTGCGGTCACTATCAAACCCATGAATACCTAATATGTCAAATTTCTGGCTTTCTCCCATAATGTTAATATCGATATGCCCTGAGGTTCTTTTAACGAGAACATAATCATAGGCAGCTGCAGCATATAGTAGTGCCTGTTCATCAGGTGACTCGCCCTGATAATCAATCAACTTCACTGTAGGTTCTGCTGTTTCCACAGCTTGAGGAACTATGGTGTTGCACAAGGTTAGAGCCAAGAAAAAATTGTGAGCAGCGGAATCTTCCCTGGAATGCCATTCGGTTTCTAACAAATGAATGAGTTTGGGATCGGTGTTTACCTTCACTTTTGGCATTAACGTTACACCATTAACTATAGTAGGATGAGGAGCAACCTCCCCTGGAAATGGAATTGGATCCATCCCATCTTTATAATTGATTCCACCGATGGTAACATGCTTGAAAATCATCTTATTTTCTGTCAAAGTTCCCGTTTTATCTGAAAACACATATCCAACCTGACCCAAATCCTCATTGATGTTCAGTGACTTACACTGAAGCCAAGTGTTTGTGGGCTCATAATACATACTTCGATCTTTACTCATAATCACTGTCTGCGTAAGCCTAGCTCCCTCTAGAGCTATATACATCGTTATAGGTATGAAGTTCTGAAACATAAGGATTGCCCTAAAAAAGGTTAAAAGCACTTCCACACCAAAGCTAGTATACATGTAGTCCTTCCCCTTCCCCTTCCCATTCACATACTCCTTGCGCCTATAAAAAGGAAGCACATCCAGCAAATCTTCATTTTGCTGCAGCCACAACCCTGTCAACGTAGCAGTAACCGTCACCATAGCAACCATGAGAACGGCAAGTACGAGGATCTCACGATTCATCCCCCTCTCCACTCTGCTCCTCTTGAATGGCGGGTCTGAGCTGTTGAGCATAACTTTCGTCTCCATGCCTGTATACGCCGCAACCCCAAAAACCCACTAAGTGTTCTTTATTTCACATCCTCTCAAAATCACGTTATCCATCCCAAGTGACACTTCCCTATCTTCGATCAGAATTGACGCCTGAAACCTAATAATATCTCTGTTTGGGGACTCGCACTTCACCACCGCCGCAGGATTCAAATCCAACCATCTCTCGACCTCCCACTCCGCAAACTGATGCAAAGCATATCTCGTCTTCAGATTCGTCTCGCCGTCCAGATTAATAGTCTGAACGTATGCGGATCCAGTTGCGAAATCGCTGGTGGACAGCACAACCATGTCGCAAGGGATAGTTTCGTTCTTCCCGACTTTAACGATCTCGCCGACAAGCACGTCCTTCCATTTTTTCGATAGGAAGGATCTGGAAACGGGATCGAAAACCAAACAAGAACACTCGTTTTGATCCTTATCGGATTTTCCGCGAAGGTAGTCTTCATACCCGTCTTTCAGTGCGGTTAAGAAGAGGACGATGCCGAGAGGGAGGAAGGCAGTGGAGCTACCGCCTGTATTGAGCTGAGGGGTCTGAATGAGGCAGGCTAGGATGAAGAAGTATAGGTAGGCGATGCGGCGGAACTGCTCGTAGAGGTTGCGCGGGATGAAGGTGAAGACGTTGTACTTGGTGGTGCGGATGGAGTTGTTGGATTTGATTTGGCAGCACCGGTCAGGGTAGGCTATGTGGATGGACCTCGCGGGTGAGGGTTCGTCGGATTGGGGAATTTCGTCGGCGGTGAAGAGGGGTTGGGTAAGGGATTGAGAATTGGAGGGATGATCGGGTGGTAATGATGAAGAACGAGGAGGAAGAGGGGTTGACACTGCAGTGGGAGTTCTCATATATTGAATTGGTTTTGTAGTGGGAAATCCCAAGTTGATGAAGAGGGGTTGACGCTCGTGGAATTTTTGATGTGCTATTTATCTGTTGTAGTGGGAAATCCCAAGGGGAATTAGCACGATATTTATTTATTTTTTATTTTTTGTTTTCGTATGTAATATTTCATTTGTTTGAACTTTGAATCAGTACTCCAGCCTTTACTTCTATCTGAAATAACGAGTTCTATTATATTGTTCTACCTATTCTCGAGCTCCTCGTGCATACCTATTAATTAGGTGAAAAATATCTCCCTATCACCAGCCGGTTTAGTTAATATTTATACAGGGTACACTTTGCTGCTCGTATACACAGCAAGTACTCAGTACTCTCATCATTATCTCTCCATACAGAAAAGCTACTGACTCATACAAGCAAAATGTTATGCCCAGGATACTATTGGTAGCACAAAGCAGTTGGTAAATGGATTGAAATAAAAATGCTTGGTTTAAGAGTTGTTGATTTGAACTATGGTTTGTACTCGGGTTAAAGTCTGAATGCAATACTATATATAGGGTGTGTGTGAGTTGTAAAGATGGATATGAATAATGTTTCACAAGACGACGATGAGATAATTCCGTTTTTTTTTTTTTTAACATTTTGGTGATCGGATTTCATCAATTACATCACTGAAATTGAGAGGTTGTTGTTTTAGTATTTAGAAGATCGGATGTCTTCAACTACATTTTATTCCTTTTAATTCCGTTTCACAACGGCTAGAAATAATGACAAGAAGTTCTGCAACATCGAGGGTCGATACTGTTAGAGCCTCATCATCAGCAATTACCTTGACCAAACCAAAAAGCCAGGTAATTAACATCCCACTAGATGACGATAATTACATGCTATGGAAGTACCAAGTCAAAACAGCCTTAAAAGACTATGGTTTGTAAGATTTTATCAAGGGCACTGCTAGCACCCCACCTGTTATGATACAAGATAAAAATGACAAAGTGATTAGCAATGAAGATTACATCATGTATCAAAAACATGATAGTCTTCTTGCATCTTGGCTTATCTCATCAACAAGTGTGAATTTATTATCATAAATCATTAGTGCCAATACATCATATAAGATCTGGTCTGCTCTAGAGCAGATATTTAATTCTCAATCTGCATCAAGAATAATGCATTATAGGAGTCAAATTCAAACTATCAAGAAGGATGATATGAGTATGAATAAATATTTGACCAAGAACAAGATTCTTTGTGATAAACTAGCAACTACTGGGCATAAAATTTCTGAAAGTGAGCATGTACTCTACATTACTGGAGGATTAGATGATGAATACAAATACGTGGTTACCTTTATTGCTTCACAGAGAACCATCCCAGACATTCAGTACATTCATTCCACAGTATTACCACATGAAGGAAGGGTAGAACAGAGAAGAGCAAATCAGCCAGATTATTCAATCAACTATACTACTGTTTTCAAGAACAAAGGCCAGCAAAGAAATAATTCTGCCTAAAATCCAAATCAAGGCAATAATGTATAGAGGGGAAATCAGACCCAAAGACGAAGAGGAAGGGGTGGTAGATGGAATAATAACAGTAGAGTCAAATGCCAAATATGTGAAAAGTTTGATCATGTTGCTAGTCGATGTTATTTTAGATTTAACTCTGAATTTAATGTTGCAGGACAGACTCAAGGTAATCAAAACAGACCCAATGTCAATGTGGTACAATTAAACGACAAGAATGGCAATGCAGACAGTAGAAGAAGTCAATCAAACAATGTAAATGATGCCAAGACTGATGATTGGTACCTAGATTTGGTGTTACAAACCATGTTACCAATAACTTGTAGAATTTAAATATTGGTAACAAAAGCTATTTAGTTAAACATTCTATTCAAGTAGGTAATGGTGAAACCATAAGTATATCACACATTGATAATAGATATATTAATGCTAAGAGACATCTGTATCTTAATAACCTATTGAGGGTTCCCAACATCAAAAAGAATTTAATAAGTGTCTCACAATTTGCTAATGATAATAATGTATACTTTGAGTTTCACCACAAATTTTTCCTAGTTAAGGACCTAATTAATAATAACATACTGTTACAGGGTCATTTGGATAATGGCATATACAAATTTAGCAAAATCAAGTTCAAAGATGGTATTAGGAATGGAAATTATTGCTATAATGTTCAGCTTGATACTGCCAGTAATAATGATGTTTTTAATGTTCAGTTTGATACTGGTAACAATAATGATGTTTTTAATGTTTGACATAGAAAATTAAGTCATCCCAATATCTAAAGTATTTAACATTTCTTGATTGAAAATAAAATCAGTTTTGAAAATGTACCTGATTCTTAAATTTGTAGTCACTACCATATTGGCAAAAGTCATAAATTTCCTTTCTTTGATTCTGAGACTACATATAGTAGTCCTTTTGAGCTTATTGCAACAGATCTATGGGGGCCATCTCCATTTAAAACAGACCAAGGTTACAGGTACTATCTCTCTTTTGTAGATGCCTACAGTAGATATACTTGTATTTTCTTTCTCAAATCTAAGTCTAAAACTCACAACACAACTGTTTACTTCATAAAATCTATTAAAAAACGATTTAATTGTAATGTCAAAACTATTCAGACAGATGGGGGAGGTGAGTTTACGCCTCAAAGAAAATATTTCAATGATAGAGATATCATTCATAGAACCATCTGCCTACATACATCTGAACAAAATGGTCTAGTTGAGAGAAAGCATATACATATCGTGGATACATGCTTAAAACTGATGTCACAAACATCATTGCCACTCAAATTCTGGGTAGAGGCATTTGCAACATCAGTGTATTTAATAACTTAAATGCCAACTAAAGTTTTGAAACAGAAAATCCCTCATGAGGTTCTTTTTGAATCAAAACCAGATTATAATAATTTGAAAACTTCTGGATGTTTGTGCTTTCCTTATCTTACGCCTTATAACAAACATAAACTGAATTTCAGATCAGCTCCATGTACCTTTTTGGGGTATCCTATTAACCAAAAAGGATACAAATGTTTGGATAGTAATGGTAGGTTGTACATGTCAAGGCATGTTACTTTTAAGGAAAATATTTTTCCATTTGCAGAAAAGTGCATAAAGACCACTAACAGAGTTATCAAATCAACAAATATGATACAACCACGAGTGGCACTAACTGATTGGTCAAAAGGTTCATAATGTGACCAACATATCGATGAACATAGTGAAGTCAAAAGCATACCAAGTACAATATCTGGATACAGTACTGACAATAATGACAATATGGAGTAGCATTCACATGATGATCAACAAAACAATGATGAACAAGACAACATAGGTCAATTAGTTCAAAGCAATGAAAGTAGTAAATCATCTTCATTTGACAACAATCAGGACATAAATCAGTCAGCTACTGGAAACAAGCATCACATGATGACAAGGAGTAAATGTGATATATTTAAGCCCAATGCATATACTCTAAGTGTTAATGATAGAGAACCAACTAACTTTGAAGAGGCAGTAAGTAGTAGTAATTGGAAAACTGATATGGATACAGAATACGAGTGTAACAACCGACATTCTACGCATCGGAGGGTCGTAGAATATTTATTTCTTTCCCATATGAAGTCGTATGGTCATGTAACTTTGGGAAACATCTATTAGAGTCATTTCCCATGTTCATTTATTTTTGTCGATTTTTAAATGACCGTTTTGCCCCTAGTTGATCTTGTTTTGGCCATAACTTTTGATTGGAAAGGAATTTTGACCTGAAACCTCTTCCATTAGATTCGTTTGATGGTTTACCTTTTCGTAGAGTGGTCATAATAGCCAAACGGACTTAACGTTTGGGAGATATGGCTGAAATAAGGTTTGGAAGGTGAACAACTGCTTAACCGGGCCAAATTGGGTGATTAGTGAATGAGCCCATAACCCATTTCGGGATTAAGGTTATGGGGAGGCTAAAAAGGGGTAGAGAATCATTCCATTTCAGTTTTCTAGCCTCCACTTACCTCTAAGAAACCCTAAAAATGGCCTCCAACCTCTAAATCACCTCCAAATCATCTTCTAATCAAGGATTAAGCTTAGCAACATCAAATCAAGGGAGATCTACACCAAATCAACATTGGAGCTGCTGTTTAGCATTGGAATTTGCATCAAATCAGAGATTTATTTCAGATCTTAGTTTATTTGTGGCTAAGGTGAGTGATTTGCATAGTTCCTCACTAATTATGGCTAATTAAGGTAATTAGTGTTAATTAGCGAATTTAAACATGATAAAATTCTGGAAAAATGTTCATAAATTCTTAAATGATGTTTTAGACCTCTGATATGAATTTGGGTTAATTTGGTTAAGTTTTGCTAATCCTATCATTAGTTTCACCTAAACATGCTTAAGGGGAAATATGGGATTTTGGGTATGTTCGATCCATTTTAACCTATCATATTGATGTTTGTAGTTGATTATGCATGTTGCTATGATTGTATGATATGCTTTGTGATTGATTTCAATAGTTAGAATGGTCGAAAACGTCGTCGAATGGCGTAAAACACTTGCTGGAAAAGTTTCAGGAAACAGTGCAGGTTTTCGGATCGGATCGGATATGGGGGCTCGGATCGGATTAGTGAACTGGGTAAGGGATTCGATCGGATCGGAACTTGACACTGGAGAAATCTGGCAAAAAGGAAGGCCATGCTAGCAATACCGGGATCGAATCGATAAAGGAGGGGGATCGGATCGGCTAAAGGAGGAGGATCAGATCGGAGTAAATGAAGAACGAGGGAGCTGATCGGAGCGGGAGCACGAACTGAAGGGGAGATGGCAACCCGACCCGACCCGAAGTGGGACACCCGACCCGAACCGACGCAATGTAGTGAACTCGAACCGAACCTTTACCAGAGGAAGACCATGGACCAACGCAACGTAGTGAACCCGACCCGAACCGATGGCTTGAGGGGAATCCGACCCGACCCAGTATCGACCAATAACTCGAGATGCAAAGGTAGTCCGATATGGGAAGTTAGAGCTCAGGATCCAGTTGGGAACCGATGAGTTCACTTCATGGTTGGGCTTTGCTGCGGGACGTGTGCTAAGGAGTTATCGACGTTCATAACTTCGATTCACCACTAAAAATAGATGATGGGCTACTTATCAGTGCAGTAGAGTCATTACGACTCGAGGGGCAAAGTGATGCATAATAAGACTATGAGCCAGCGCAGATGGGGTGAATAACTCCATGGGGCAAGTGGACATAGTAAAGGATTAGTAAGGCTATGAGCCAGCACAGATGGGGTGAATAACTCCATGGGGCAAGTGGACATAGTAAGGGATTGGTAAGGCTACGAGCCAGCGCAGATGGGGTGAATAACTCCATGGGGCAAGTGGACATAGCGAAGGATTAGTGGCTACGTTATCAGTGCAGTGAAGCCATTTATGACTTCATGGGGGCAAAGTGATCGTAGCAAGGTATGTTGGGTGATCGAAGTGGTGAATATCGTATGCTTTACGCACTGAGTGAGAGATGTGAGGATGGTTGCTATGCTTGATTGTTTGTCATCACTATGACATGCACACCCCACCCCGTTATCTTTACACTATTTGAAATGGCACCTTAGAGTGTTGTACAGTATGTAGTGCTAACTCTTTGGTTGCAGGTCCAGGTTCAGGTATGTTTTAGTCTACCTGTTATTGTTCTGTTTAGATGCTTATCGCTCATACCAGGCTTTATGTCTGACCCAGAGTTTTATGTCTCCTCTTATTACTCTGGGTGCTCACACGAGCAGACTAGAGACAGGTTAGCTGGTGATGCGCGAGTAGCTGATTCGGAGGCGGGCAGGAGGCTTCCACGTATGATATATAGATATTCTCCCTGTGTCGTTGGTGGTCGCTACTTGGGCATTAGTAGTGTACCTCCTTTATCTTGCTTTTTCTTTGAGACCGTTTGAAAAGTTGTAATAATGTTTAACTTTGGATCATAAGCTGTACTTGGATTTTCCGCTGCTATGTTAGTTGTTTCAGCTTATACACTGTCTCACCTGTTTTATGTCAAATATGTTATTATTATATTTTATCCTATGCGCTGTGAGACATTCTACAGGTTCCTTGTTAGTTCATTTCCTTCTTCCCTTTCCTTCTGACGACCCATTCCGTGCTAAATGGACATGTGTACAACGCACCTTTGGAGTAAATGTCGGTTGGTGCGGGGCGGGCCGTCACACTTGGTATCCGAGCCAGGTTGCATAGTTAACCTAGGGAAAGACACTAGGGAGAGATAGTACGTATATGAGAGCGCGTATTTGTGGTTACTTTGGTTTTCAAAAGCTATATATATATATACTATTAGTAGTATAAGAATGAAGTCGCACTGCACTAGCACCACTATGGGGTCATTAATCGTTTCCCCTTTTACAGATTGACGATGAGCCGATATGCTAGAGGTGCTGGTAGAGGAGCCAATAATGGGAATGCTGCTGACATGAGGGCGATGTTTACTGACCTCATGAGAGACATGCTTAAAGAAGTGCAAGGGGCAGTTCCCAATCCCGGAATTGGTGTTGGCCCAGTAGTGCAGGTGCCTAGGGTCGATTTCGCCAAGTTGTGCAAATATTACACTAACCTTGGAGGGAAGCCGTTCCACGGGACGGAGTCGGCCACAAATGTTCAAGATTGGATGGATAGCTGTGATCGTATCTTCGATGACTTGGGTCTTGAGGATGCGATGAAGAGAAGGCTAGCGTCTCGTCAGCTACAAGGGCGAGCGATGAATTGGTGGAATGTCATTAGAACAACTACTCCAGAAGATCAGATTACTTGGGATCAGTTCAAGGCTCGCTTTAGCGAGAAGTTCATTCCAGCTGCCCAGAAGTCAGTACTGTTTAAGAGGTTCTTGGAACTCAAGCAGAATGGTAGGGCGCTCTCGGACTATATTGCTGAGTTCGAGACTTTGTCGAAGTATGGACTATCTCTTATCGATACTCCTGAGAAGAAAAATGAGAAGTTCATTACTGGTTTGGATGGATACTTGGGGGAAAGGCTTATCAACCACATCGATGAGACTTTTGAATCGATTGTGGGGAAAGCTTTAAGATCAAAGAGTCTTTACCCTAAGTCAAAGACTGAGGCTGCATCTGCAGAAGGGCCAAAGCCGCAAGCATGCGGTGGAGGCAAGAATAACTCTCAGAGTAAGAGGAAGCAGAACCAAGCTAAGGATGGCCAGAAAAAGAGCAAGAAAGATGTTGAGTGCTTCAGCTGTGGTAAGAAGGGCCATTATGCCAAAGATTGTCGGGCCAAGACATCGGATAAGAAGTGCTTCAACTGTGGTCAAGTGGGACATTTCAAGGATAAGTGTCCGCAACCTCTTAAGGAGAAACAGATTGTGAAAGCATATGCTATTGATGTTGTTCCTTCTTCGTCGAATGCCCCAACTGCGGCGGAGAAAGGAAAGAATGTTGTTATTCAAGGTATGCTTTCTATTTATGATGTACCAGTTCGAGTTTTGTTTGATACTGGGGCTTCCCGTTCCTTCATATCTAGTGACCTGGTAGATAGGTTGGGACTGGAACCTGAGATAGTCGATAGACCATTGGTTGTGACGAACCTGATTGGTGGTTCGACTAGCCTTAGTATGATTTGCAGGAATTTGGTCTTATCGAGTCATGGATGTATGTTTGTTTGTGATTGCTTTGTTTTGGGCTTTACTGGGTATGGCATTGTATTGGGAGTCGATTGGCTCCAAAGATACGGGGTGGTGGTAGACTGTGAGGGCTTTTTGGTGACAGTTAGGGCGGATGATGGGCGGAGGGTAGTGTTTGGTAGTCTACCTAGTGATGGGGTTATGGCTAGTTTTGTAAATTCCCTCGACATCCCGCAGGATGAGCTGTCAGATGTGCCCGTGGTTGGCCAGTATCCGGACGTCTTCGAGGAGGTGACCGGGCTTCCACCACACCGAGAGATTGAGTTCCGTATTGATTTAGTGAAAGATGCCTGACCTATAGTGATGCCACTTCGTCGTATGGCACCAAGGGAGCAGCGAGAGCTCGGGGTGCAAGTCAGCAATCTTTTGAAGAAGGGATTTATTAGAAGAAGTGTCTCCGAGTGGGGAGCACCAGTTGTGTTTGCCACTAAGGCAGATGGTTCCCTTCGTTTGTGTGTGGACTATCGCGAGTTGAATAAGGTAACGAGGAAGAATAAGTATCCTCTACCGCGGATAGATGATTTGTTTGACCAACTGGAAGGGGAAAGAGTGTTCTCCCAGTTGGACCTCGCGACAGGATTTCATCAGCTCCGAGTAGCGGATGAGAGTGTTCCGAAAACGGCATTTAGGACGCCGTCTGGATTTTATGAGTGGTTGGTCATGCCATTTGGGTTGACCAATGCACCAGCCTACTTTGTGGATCTTATGAATCGAGTATTCAGAGATCAGTTGAATAAGTTTGTTCTTGTGTTTGTAGATGATATCCTTGTTTACTCAAGGACAGAGGAGGAACACAAGGGACACTTGAGGATAGTGATGGAGGTGTTGAGGAAACATCAATTGAAAGCGAAATTCTCTAAGTGTCACTTTTGGAGAAGGGAAGTGAGATTCTTGGGTCATGTTGTTTCAGAGAGTGGTATTGCCGTGGACCCTATGAAGGTGGCTAAGGTACAGGATTGGCCTACGCCCAAGAATGTAACAGATGTAAGAAGTTTCTTGGGGTTAGCTGGATATTATCGTAATTTTATCCAGGACTTCTCCAAGATAGCAGCACCGTTGACTCAGTTGACCAAGAAGAATCAGTCCTTCGTCTGGGACGGAGTGTGTGAGAATGCATTCAAGAGTCTAAAAGAAAGGTTGACGCGTGCACCAGTGTTAGTCATTCCTAAAGGGAATGAAGAGATGACGGTATACACGGATGCTTGTGGTACCGGTCTAGGTGCCGTATTGATGCAAGGAGGTAGGGTTGTAGCTTATGCTAGTCGGCAACTAAAGCCGCATGAGAAGAAGTATCCTACCCATGATTTGGAATTAGCAGCGATTGTGTTTGCGCTGAAGATGTGGAGACACTATCTCTTGGGAGAAAGATTTGAGTTGTTTACCGATCATAAATCGTTAAAGCATCTCGTCTCTCAGAAGGATCTGAATCTCCGTCAGCAAAGATGGTTAGAGTTCTTGGCTTCGTTTGATTTTGATATCACATACACACATGGGAAAGGTAATGCGGTAGCCGATGCCTTGAGTAGGAGACATGCCAGCTTAGGGGCTATGTTTCTTGAATGGAAGCAACTGGAGTATACCGCGGGGTTTGATTTCAGACCAAAGTGCGAATTGGATCCAGTCATGCTAGCTAGTTTGGCGATCAGACCCACTTTGATAGAGCGGATTGGTTCCAGCCAAAGGGACGATCCTAATCTATTGGAAATCATCTCCAAGTTAGAGATGGACATCGACGGTGAGGAGAGGAATGTGTATGGGCTTGATCGAGATGGATGGCTTCGAAAGAATGGAAGACTAGTTGTACCCAACGTGAATGGTTTGAGAGATGAAGTGCTTAGGGAATGTCATCACTCAAAACTAACTATACATCCCGGTGGTAATAAGATGTATCGAGACATGAAGCAGACTTACTACTGGGAAGGGATGAAAAGAGACGCTGGGAAGTTTATATCCAAATGTATGAATTGTCAGCTAGTTAAAGCCGAGCAAAAGAAGCCTAGTGGTTTGTTGCAACCATTATAAATTCCCGAATGGAAATGGGAGCAAGTCTCGATGGATTTCATCGATGGTTTACCAAGGACTAGATTGAGATATGATAGCATTTGGGTAATTGTGGATCGATTGACTAAGAGTGCAAGATTTATACCAGTCAAATCGACCAGAACGGCAGCTAAGTTAGCAGAATTGTATATGAAGTGGGTAGTGAGATTTCATGGAGTACCTAAAAGCATAGTAAGTGACCGAGACCCGTTGTTTACTAGTGGGTTTTGGAAAAGCTTACAAGAGGCTCTAGGGTCAGAATTACATCTCAGTACTGCATATCATCCTCAGACCGACGGTCGGACGGAGAGGGTGAATCGTATATTGGAAGATCTCTTGAGAGCATGTATATTGGATTTTGGTGGATTATGGGATGACCATTTGCATCTAGTAGAGTTTGCATATAATAATAGCTACCAATTCAGTATCGGTATTGTGACGGCCCGCCCCGCACCAGCCTGCATTTCCTCCGAAAGTGCGTTGTACACATGCCCGACTAGCACAGGACGGACGTCAAGAGAAAGGAAAGAAGAAGATAAACTAATCAGGGAACCTGTAGAATGTCTCATAGCGCATGGGATAAAATATAATAATAACATACTTGACATAAAACAGGCGAGACAGTGTATAAGCTGATAACTAAAATCAACATCTATCATCAAAGCAGCGGAAATCCAAATACAGCTTATTACAATTTTCCAAATTTACTGTCTCTAAACAAAAGAAAGCTGAAGTAGAAGATACACCAACAATGCCCAAGCAGTGATCTTCAACAACACAGGGAGAATACTATATATATTACGTGGGAGCCTCCTGCTCGTCTCCGGATCATCTACCCGTGCATCACCAGCTAACCTGTCTCTAGTCTGCTCGTGTGAGCACCCAGAGTAATAAGAGGAGACATAAAACTCTGGGTCAGACATAAAGCCTGGTATGAGCGATAAGCATCTAAACAGAATAATAACAGGTATACTAAACCATACCTGAACCTGGACCTGCAACCAAAGAGTTAGTACCACATACCGTACAATGCTCTAAGGTGCCATAATAAATAGTGTAAGAATACGGGGGTGGGGTGTGCATGCCACAATGATAGCAAGCAAATCATCCATAGCAACCATCCTCACATCTCTCACTCAGTGCGTAAAGCGTACGACATCTACCACTTTGGAACACTAGACAAACTGAGGTAACGACGAATCCCGACTTGTAGAAACCCTGCTGTGACCAAGCCAAACACTTGGAGTCATGACCAAACATTTCAATGACCCACTTCATTGGTCGTAGCCCTTGGTTCTACCGATGCCATAATGGCCCTGAATCCGCCTTCGTACCTCCTACCATAGTGGTCCAAAGCTATAGACGTCGATAATTCCTTGGCACGCGTCCCGCAGCAAAGCCCAACCATGAAGTGAACTCGTTGATTCCCATCTGAATCTTAAGCTCTAACTTCTCATTTGGACTTCCTTTGCATCTCGGGTTTGGTCGAATTGGAGTGGGTCTTCAGAAGAGTTGTCGCGCAGTAACAGTCCTAGAATTCGGTTCGGTTCGGTAGTCATCATCTTCGTCGGTTCGGTTCGGTTCGGTAGTCATCATCTTCGTCGGTTCGGTTCGGTTCGGTAATCGTCTTTTCCATTCGGTTCGGGTTCTCCACTTTGCTCGGTTCGGAAGTGTAGTGCCTATTCTCTGCTTGGTTCGGTGGTTGCTCCCTTCTAAGTTCCCATACCCGATCCTGTCCTTCTCCAATTGCCGATCCGCTCCGCCCCCTTAGCTTACCCCGATCCGATCTGCTCCGATCCGATCCGCTCCACAGCTCCGATCCGATCCGCTCCCCAGTTCCGATCCGATCTCCCTTGTCCACTCCAACTCTAAGCAAACAGCCTTCCTTCTCGCCGATCCTCCTCCAGTGACAAGCTCCGATCCAGTTCAGATTCCCTTGGTCAGTTCACAAATCCGATCCGACCCTCTACTCCGATCCGATCCGGTTCGGAACCTGCATATTTCTGCAACTTTCCAGCGAGCTTTCTACGCCATTCGACGACGTTTTCGAGCAATTTAACTATTCTAATCAATCATAAAACATACCATAGAGTCATAGCAACATGTAATAGCAACCACAAACAGCAAACAATAATTCAAATGAATCAAAAGGGATCAAAAAGTGACTAAAACTTCATATTTTCCCATAGTCCCTCTTAATCATGTTTAAGCACATACTTAGTAAAACTTAACCAAATCGTCTAAATTTTATAACAGAGGCATGAAATATTATTTAAGAATTTCTAAACATTTTTCCAGAATTTATTGGTGTATAAATTCGCTAATCTTCACTAATTACCCTTAATTAACTGTAATTAGTGTCAAAACGATGCTATCACTCACCTTGGCCACAAAATAAAACACCAAATCTGAAATATCCTCTGTTTGGGTCGAATTCCTATGTATAGCAGCAGCTCCAACCTTGCTTTGTTGCTATTTGGCCTTGTTTTGATGTAGTTTAGGCTTAATCTTCGCTAAAAATGTGTTTTGGGGTGATTTTAGAGGATGGAAGCCATTACCAAGGTCTCAAGAAGGTTTGTGGCGGCTCAAAACTGAAATGAAAGTGATAACCTAACCCTAATCAGTCCTCCTATACCTCTAAACCCGACATTCCCCTTGGGCCTAGCTGCTAATCACCCGGTTAAGCCCAATTAAGCTGTTTTTCACCATCTGAAACTTGTTTCAGCCATATCTCCCAAACAGTAAGTCCGTTTGGCTAATGTGACCACTCTACGGAAAGAGAAACCATCATCCGAAGCCAATGGAAGTGGTTTCAGGTCAAAATTCCTTTCCAGTCAAAAGTTATGGCCAAAACAGTGCCAACTAGGGGTAAAATGGTCATTTAAAAATCGAGAAAAATCATGAACATGGGAAATGACCCCAATAGTCGTCTCCCAAAGTTACATGACCATACGACTTCGTATGTGACAGAAATAAATATTCTACGATTCTACGATGCGTAGAATGCGGGTCGTTACACTCTCCCCCCCTTAAGAAATTTCGCCCCCGAAATTCCTTAACCCAAAACATACAAAGGATCCCGCATGCCTACCAACCACATACAACAATCAAACATGCAAAACAAGCAAGCAAGCCTATCCTAGCATGCGGAAAACTAAATCGAAATCAAAATCTTACCAGGCAAAGAGTTCTGGGTGTGCCTTCCTAATGTTCTCCTTTGTCTCCCAAATACAATCATTCTCGTCCTCGCCCCACTGAACCTTGACTAACTTCACCGCCTTCCTTCGAAGTTGCTTCATGTCGTGCTCGACAATACGGGCCGGCTTGCGGTTCCCAACCGCCTCGGGTTCTACTTCGAAGTCCTCTAACTGATCAGGTGAAATAGTCATATCTGGGTCGTGAACGAACCTCCTTAGTTGGGAAACATGAAATACGTTGTGAACTCCTGCCATCTTCTCTGGTAAGTCAATTCTATATGCCAAATTCCCGACTAGCTCAAGAACAGGGAATGGGCCAACAAATCTTGGTGCCAACTTGCCTCTCCTGCCAAATCGTATCACGCTCTTCAACGGAGAAATCTTGACAAACACCAAGTCGCCAACGGAGAATTTTAAGTCTCTTCTCCTCTTATCAGCATAACTTTTCTGCCTATCCTGGGCTGCCTTTATTCGTTGTTGAATGATCTTGATCTTATCTGAAGTTTCCCTCACCACATCTGGTCCAAGCATAAACTTCTCGCCAGTCTCTATCCAACATGATGGTGAGTTGCACGGTCTTCCGTACAAAGCTTCAAACGGAGCCATACCGATACTGGATTGGTAGCTATTATTATATGCAAACTCTACTAGATGCAAATGGTCATCCCATGATCCACCAAAATCCAATATACATGCTCTCAAGAGATCTTCCAAAATACGGTTCACCCTCTCCGTCTGACCGTCGGTCTGAGGATGATATGCGGTACTGAGATGTAACTCTGACCCTAGAGCCTCTTGTAAGCTCTTCCAAAACCCACTAGTGAACAACGGGTCTCGGTCACTCACAATGCTTTTAGGTATTCCATGAAATCTCACTACCCACTTCATATACAATTCTGCTAACTTAGCTGCCGTTCTGGTCGATTTGACTGGTATAAACCTTGCGCTTTTAGTCAATCGATCTACAATCACCCAAATGCTATCATGTCCCGATCTAGTCCTTGGTAAACCATCGATGAAATCCATCGAGACTTGCTCCCATTTCCATTCGGGAATTTCTAATGGTTGCAACAACCCACTAGGCTTCTTTTGCTCGGCTTTAACTAGCTGGCAATTCATGCACTTGGATATAAACTTCCCAACGTCTCTTTTCATCCCTTCCCAGTAGTAAGTCTGCTTCATATCTCGATACATCTTATTACCACCGGGGTGTATAGTCAGCTTTGAGTGATGACATTCTCTAAGCACTTCATCCCTCAATCCATTGACATTGGGTACAACAAGCTTTCCATTCTTTCTAAGCCATCTATCTCGATCAAGCCCATACTTGTTCATCTCCTCATCGATACCCATCTCTAACTTGGAGATGATTTCCAATAGGTTAGGATCGTCCCTCTGACTAGAGCCGATCCGTTCAATCAAAGTGGGTCTGATCGTCAAACTTGCTAACATTTCTGGATCCAATTCGCACTTTGGTCTGAAATCAAACCCCGCGATAAACTCCAGTTGCTTCCATTCAAGGAACATAGCCCCTAAGCTGGCATGTCTTCTACTCAATGCATCAGCCACCGCATTGTCCTTTCCTGGTGTGTATGCGATGTCGAAATCATAGGAAGCTAAGAACTCTAACCATCTCTGCTGACGGAGATTCAGATCTTTCTGAGAGAAGAGATACTTTAACGACTTATGATCTGTAAACAGCTCAAATCTTTCTCCCAAGAGATAGTGCCTCCACATCTTTAACGCGAACACGATTGCTGCCAATTCTAAATCATGGGTAGGGTATCTTCTCTCGTGCGGTTTCAATTGCCGACTTGCGTAAGCTACAACCCTGCCGCCTTGCATCAATAC
The DNA here is from genome assembly GCA_030737875.1 of Allium sativum. NCBI lineage: Eukaryota > Viridiplantae > Streptophyta > Magnoliopsida > Asparagales > Amaryllidaceae > Allium > Allium sativum. Next base: position 322,673,377 of record CM060920.1, on the reverse strand, counting down.
AGCACCCAGTCCGGTACCACAGGCATCCGTGAATACCGTCATCTCTTCATCCCCCTTAGGAATGACTAACACTGGTGCGCTTGTCAACTTGTCCTTTAGACTTTTGAATGCATTCTCGCACCTTTCATCCCAGACAAAAGCTTGATTCTTCTTGGTCAACTGGGTCAATGGTGCTGCTATCTTGGAGAAACCTTGGATAAACTTACGATAATATCCCGCTAACCCCAAGAAACTTCTTGCATCTGTTGCATTCTTGGGCGTAGGCCAATCTTGTACCGTAGCCACCTTCGCTGGGTCCACGGCAATACCATTCTCTGATACAACATGGCCCAAGAACCTCACTTCCCTCTTCCAGAAGTGACACTTAGAAAACTTTGCTTTCAATTGGTGTTTTCTCAACACCTCCATCACTATTCTTAAATGTCCCTTGTGTTCTTCCTCTGTCCTCGAGTAGACCAAAATATCATCAACAAACACAAGGACAAACTTATTCAACTGATCTCTGAATACCCTATTCATAAGATCCACAAAATATGCTGGGGCATTGGTCAGCCCGAATGGCATGACCAACCACTCATAAAACCCAGACGGCGTCCGAAATGCCGTTTTAGCTATACTCTCAGCTTCCACTCTAAGCTGATGAAAACCTGTTGCGAGATCCAACTGAGAAAATACTCTCGCGGCACTCAACTGATCGAACAAATCATCTATCCGCGGTAGAGGATACTTGTTCTTCCTCGTCACTTTATTCAACTCGCGGTAGTCTACACACAAACGAAGGGAACCATCCACCTTGGTAGCAAACACAACTGGTGCTCCCCATTCAGAAACACTCCTTCTGATAAATCCCTTCTTCAGAAGATCGCTGACTTGCACCTCGAGCTCTCGCTGCTCCCTTGGTGCCATACGACGAAGTGGCATCACTATAGGCCTGGCATCTTTTACCAAATCAATACGGAACTCAATCTCTCGGTGTGGTGGAAGTCCGGTCACTTCTTCGAAAACATCCGGATACTGGCCAACCACGGGCAAACCTGACAACTCACTATGCGGAATGTCGAGGGAGTTTAGAAAACTAGCCAATACCCCCTTACTGGGTAGACCACCAAACACTATCCTCCGCCCATCATCCGCTCTAGCTGTCACCAACAAGCCCTCACAGTCTACCACCACCCCGTATCTTTGGAGCCAATCTACTCCCAAAATAATGCCAAACCCAGTAAAGCCCAAAACAAAGCAATCACAAACAAACATGCATCCATGACTCGATAAGACCACATTACGACAAATCATGCTAAGGCTAGTCGAACCACCAATCGGGTTCGTCACTATTAAAGGTCTATCGACAATTTCGGACTCCAATCCCAACCTATCTACCAGGTCACTAGATATGAAAGAACTGGAAGCTCCGGTATCAAACAAAACTCTAACAGGAACATCATAAACAGAAAGCATACCTTGAATGACGACATTCTTTCCCTTCTCCGCCGCAGTTGGGGCATTCGACGAAGAAGGAATAGCATTAAGGGCATATGCTTTCACCATTTGCTTTTCTTTAGGGGGCTGTGGACACTTGTCCTTGTGATGTCCCATTTGGCCACAGTTGAAGCACTTCCTATCCGCTGGCTTGGCCCGACAATTACTAGCATAATGGCCCTTCTTACCACAGCTGAAGCACTCCACATCTTGTTTATTCTTTTTCTTCTGGCCGTCCTTAGCCTGATTCTGTTTTCTCTTATTCTGAGAACCACCTTTGCCTCCACCACTAGCTTGTGGCTTTGGCTCCTCTGCGGATGCAACATCAGTCTTCGACTTAGGGTAGAGACTTTCCGATCTTAACGCTTTCCCCACAATCGATTCAAACGTCTCATCGATGTGGTTAATAAGTTTTTCCCCCAAGTACTGATCCAAACCAGTTATGAATTTCTCATTCTTTTTCTCGGCAGTATCAATAAGAGATAACCCATATTTTGACAAAGTGTCAAATTCAGCAATATACTCCGAGACAGCTCTGCCATTCTGCTTGAGCTCCAAGAACTTCTTAAACAACATTGACTTCTGAGCAGCTGGAATGAACTTCTCACTAAAGCGAGCCTTAAACTGCTCCCAAGTAATCTGATCTTCGGGAGTAGCTGCCTTTATAGCATTCCACCAATTCATTGCCCGCCCTTGCAGCTGACGGGACGCTAGCTTTCTCTTCATCGCATCATCGATACCCAAATCCTCGAAGATACGTTCGCAACTATCCAACCAATCTTGAACATCTGTAGCCGACTCCGTTCCGTGGAACGGCTTCCCACCAAGGCTAGTATAATCCTTATTCAACTTGGCGAAGTCGACCCTCGGCGCCTGCACTATTGGACCACCACCATTTCCACCATTGGGAGCTGCCCTCTGCACATCTCTAAGCATCTCTCTCATGAGATCAGTAAACATTGTCCTCATGTCAGCAGCATTCCCATTATTGGCTCCCCTACCAGCACCTCTAGTATCTCGGCTCATCGTCAATCTGAAAAAGGAAACGATTAACGATTCCACAGTGGTGCTAGTGCAGTACGACTTCATTCTTATACTACTAATAGTATATATATATATATAGCTTTTAAAAACCAAAATAATCACAAATACGCTCTCTCGTATACGTATATTATCTCTCCCTGATAACTTCCCTAGGTTAACTACGCAACCTAGAGCTCTGATACCAAGTGTGACGGCCCGCCCCGCACCAGCCTGCATTTCCTCCGAAAGTGCGCTGTACACATGCCCGACTAGCACAGGACGGACGTCAAGAGAAAGGAAAGAAGAAGATAAACTAATCAGGGAACCTGTAGAATGTCTCACAGCGCATGGGATAAAATATAATAATAACATACTTGACATAAAACAGGCGAGACAGTGTATAAGCTGATAACTAAAATCAACATCAATCATCAAAGCAACGGAAATCCAAATACAGCTTATTACAATTTTCCAAATTTACTGTCTCTAAACAAAAGAAAGCTGAAGTAGAAGATACACCAACAATGCCCAAGCAGTGATCTTCAACAACACAGGGAGAATACTATATATATTACGTGGGAGCCTCCTGCTCGTCTCCGGATCATCTACCCGTGCATCACCAGCTAACCTGTCTCTAGTCTTCTCGTGTGAGCACCCAGAGTAATAAGAGGAGACATAAAACTCTGGGTCAGACATAAAGCCTGGTATGAGCGATAAGCATCTAAACAGAATAATAACAGGTATACTAAACCATACCTGAACCTGGACCTGCAACCAAAGAGTTAGTACCACATACCGTACAATGCTCTAAGGTGCCATAATAAATAGTGTAAGAATACGGGGGTGGGGTGTGCATGCCACAATGATAGCAAGCAAATCATCCATAGCAACCATCCTCACATCTCTCACTCAGTGCGTAAAGCGTATGACATCTACCACTTTGGAACACTAGACAAACTGAGGTAACGACGAATCCCGACTTGTAGAAACCCTGTTGTGACCAAGCCAAACACTTGGAGTCATGACCAAACATTTCAATGACCCACTTCATTGGTCGTAGCCCTTGGTTCTACCGATGCCATAATGGCCCTGAATCCGCCTTCGTACCTCCTACCATAGTGGTCCAAAGCTATAGACGTCGATAATTCCTTGGCACACGTCCCGCAGCAAAGCCCAACCATGAAATGAACTCGTTGATTCCCATCTGAATCTTAAGCTCTAACTTCTCATTTGGACTTCCTTTGCATCTCGGGTTTGGTCGAATTGGAGTGGGTCTTCAGAAGAGTTGTCGCGCAGTAACAGTCCTAGAATTCGGTTCGGTTCGGTAGTCATCATCTTCGTCGGTTCGGTAGTCATCATCTTCTTCGGTTCGGTTCGGTAATCGTCTTTTCCATTCGGTTCGGGTTCTCCACTTTGCTCGGTTCGGAAGTGTAGTGCCTATTCTCTGCTTGGTTTGGTGGTTGCTCCCTTCTAAGTTCCCATACCCGATCATGTCCTTCTCCAATTGTCGATCCGCTCCGCCCCCTTAGCTTACCCCGATCCGATCTGCTCCGATCCGATCCGCTCCACAGCTCCGATCCGATCCGCTCCCCAGTTCCGATCCGACCTCCCTTGTCCACTCCAACTCTAAGCAAACAGCCTTCCTTCTCGCCGATCCTCCTCCAGTGACAAGCTCCGATCCAGTTCAGATTCCCTTGGTCAGTTCACAAATCCGATCCGACCCTCTACTCCGATCCGATCCGGTTCGGAACCTGCACATTTCTGCAACTTTCCAGCGAGCTTTCTACGCCATTCGACGACGTTTTCGAGCAATTTAACTATTCTAATCAATCATAAAACATACCATAGAGTCATAGCAACATGTAATAGCAACCACAAACAGCAAACAACAATTCAAATAAATCAAAAGGGATCAAAAAGTGACTAAAACTTCATATTTTCCCATAGTCCCTCTTAATCATGTTTAAGCACATACTTAGTAAAACTTAACCAAATCGTCTAAATTTTATAACAGAGGCATGAAATATTATTTAAGAATTTCTAAACATTTTTCCAGAATTTATTGGTGTATAAATTCGCTAATCTTCACTAATTACCCTTAATTAACTGTAATTAGTGTCAAAACGATGCTATCACTCACCTTGGCCACAAAATAAAACACCAAATCTGAAATATCCTCTGTTTGGGTCGAATTCCTATGTATAGCAGCAGCTCCAACCTTGCTTTGTTGCTATTTGGCCTTGTTTTGATGTAGTTTAGGCTTAATCTTCGCTAAAAATGTGTTTTGGGGTGATTTTAGAGGATGGAAGCCATTACCAAGGTCTCAAGAAGGTTTGTGGCGGCTCAAAACTGAAATGAAAGTGATAACCTAACCCTAATCAGTCCTCCTATACCTCTAAACCCGAAATTCCCCTTGGGCCTAGCTGCTAATCACCCGGTTAAGCCCAATTAAGCTGTTTTTCACCATCTGAAACTTGTTTCAGCCATATCTCCCAAACGGTAAGTCCGTTTGGCTAATGTGACCACTCTACGGAAAGAGAAACCATCATCCGAAGCCAATGGAAGTGGTTTCAGGTCAAAATTCCTTTCCAGTCAAAAGTTATGGCCAAAACAGTGCCAACTAGGGGTAAAATGGTCATTTAAAAATCGAGAAAAATCATGAACATGGGAAATGACCCCAATAGTCGTCTCCCAAAGTTACATGACCATACGACTTCGTATGTGACAGAAATAAATATTCTACGATTCTACGATGCGTAGAATGCGGGACGTTACAGGTATGGCTCCATATGAAGCTTTGTACGGAAGGCCGTGCAACTCACCATCATGTTGGATAGAGACTGGCGAGAAGTTTATGCGTGAACCAGATGTGATGAGGGAAACTTCAGAGAAGATTAAGATCATTCAACAACGAATGAAGGCTGCCCAAGATAGGCAGAAAAGTTATGCTGATAAAAGGAGAAGACACTTAAAATTCTCCGTTGGTGACTTGGTGTTTGTCAAGATTTCTCCGTTGAAGAGCGTGATACGATTTGGCAGGAGAGGCAAATTGGCACCAAGGTTTGTTGGCCCATTCCCTGTTCTCGAACAAGTTGGGAATTTGGCATATAGAGTTGACTTACCAGAGAAGATGGCGGGAGTTCACAACGTATTTCATGTTTCCCAACTAAGGAAGTTCGTGCACGACCCAAATATGGCTATTTCACCTGATCAGTTAGAGGACTTCGAAGTAGAACCCGAGGCGGTTGGGAACCGCAAGCCGATTCGTATTGTGGGGCATGATACGAAGCAACTTCGAAGGAAGGCGGTGAAGCTAGTCAAGGTTCAGTGGGGCGAGAACGAGAATGATTGTACTTGGGAGACAGAGGAGAGCATTAGAAAGACGTATCCAGAACTCTTTGCCTGGTAAGACTTACTTCGTAATTTAGTTATTCCGCATGCTATGATAGACTTGTTTTGCTTGCTTTGCATGTTTGATTGTTGTTTTATGGTTGATAGGCATGCGGGACCCTTTGTGTGTTTTGGTTAGGGAATTTCGGGGGCGAAATTTCTTAAGGGGGGGGGGGGGGGAGAGAATGTAACAACCCGCATTCTACGCATCGGAGGATCGTTGAATATTTATTTCTTTCCCATATGAAGTCGTATGGTCATGTAACTTTGGGAAACATCTATTAGAGTCATTTCTCATGTTCATGATTTTTGTCGATTTTTAAATGACCGTTTTGCCCCTAGCTGATCTTTTTTTGGCCATAACTTTTGATTGGAAAGGAATTTTGACCTGAAACCACTTCCATTAGATTTGTTTGATGGTTTACCTTTCCGTAGAGTGGTCATAATAGCCAAACGGACTTACCGTTTGGGAGATATGGCTGAAATAAGGTTTGGAAGGTGAAAAACTGCTTAACCGGGCCAAATAGGGTGATTAGTGAATGGGCCCATAACCCATTTCGGGATTAGGCTTATGGGGAGGCTGAAAAAGGGTAGAGAATCATTCCATTTCAGTTTTCTAGCCTCCACTTACCTCTAAGAAACCCTAAAAATGGCATCCAACCTCTAAATCACCTCCAAATCCTCTTCTAATCAAGGATTAAGCTTAGCAACATCAAATCAAGGGAGATCTACACCAAATCAACATTGGAGCTGCTGTTTAGCTTTGGGATTTGCATCAAATCAGAGATTTATTTCAGATCTTAGTTAATTTGTGGCTAAGGTGAGTGATTTGCATAGTTCCTCACTAATTATGGCTAATTAAGGGTAATTAGTGTTAATTAGCGAATTTAAACATGATAAAATTCTGGAAAAATGTTCATAAATTCTTAAATGATGTTTTAGACCTCTGATATGAATTTGGGTTAATTTGGTTAAGTTTTGCTAATCATATCATTAGTTTCACCTAAACATGCTTAAGGGGAAATATGGGGTTTTGGGTAGGTTCGATCCATTTTAACCTATCATATTGATGTTTTGATGTTTGTGGTTGATTATGCATGTTGCTATGATTGTATGATATGCTTTGTGATTGATTTCAATAGTTAGAATGGTCGAAAACGTCATCGAATGGCGTAAAACACTTGCTGGAAAAGTTTCAGGAAACAGTGCAGGTTTTCGGATCGGATCGGATATGGGGGCTCAGATCGGATAAGTGAACTAGGCAAGGGATTCGATCGGATTGGAACTTGACACTGGAGAAATATGGCAAAAAGGAAGGCCATGCTAGCAATACCGGGATCAGATCGATAAAGGAGGGGGATCGGATCGGCTAAAGGAGGAGGATCGGATCGGAGTAAATGAAGAACGAGGGAGCTGATCGGAGCGGGAGCACGAACTGAAGGGGAGATGGCAACCCGACCCGACCCGAAGTGGGACACCCGACCCAAACCGACGCAATGTAGTGAACCCGAACCGAACCGTTACCAGAGGAAGACCATGGACCAACGCAACGTAGTAAACCCGACCCGAACCGGTGGCTTGAGGGGAATCCGACCCGACCCAGTATCGACCAATAACCCGAGATGCAAAGGTAGTCCGATGTGGGAAGTTAGAGCTCAGGATCCAGTTGGGAACCGATGAGTTCACTTCATGGTTGGGCTTTGCTGCGGGACGTGTGCTATGGAGTTGTCGACGTTCATAACTTCGATTCACCACTGAAAATAGATGATGGGCTACTTATCAGTACAGTAGAGTCATTACGACTCGAGGGGCAAAGTGATGCGTAGTAAGACTATGAGACAGCGCAGATGGGGTGAATAACTCCATGGGGCAAGTGGACATAGTAAAGGATTAGTAAGGCTATGAGCCAGCGCAGATGGGGTGAATAACTCCATGGGGCAAGTGGACATAGTAAGGGATTGGTAAGGCTATGAGCCAGCGCAGATGGGGTGAATAACTCCATGGGGCAAGTGGACATAGCGAAGGATTAGTGGCTACGTTATCAGTGCAGTGAAGTCATTTATGACTTCATGGGGGCAAAGTGATCGTAGCAAGGTATGTTGGGTGATCGAAGTGGTGAATATCGTATGCTTTACGCATTGAGTGAGAGATGTGAGGATGGTTGCTATGCTTGATTGTTTGCCATCACTATGACATGCACACCCCCACCACGTTATCTTTACACTATTTGAAATGGCACCTTAGAGTGTTGTACAGTATGTAGTGCTAACTCTTTGGTTGCAGGTCCAGGTTCAGGTATGTTTTAGTCTACCTGTTATTGTTCTGTTTAGATGCTTATCGCTCATACCAGGCTTTATGTCTGACCCAGAGTTTTATGTCTCCTCTTATTACTCTGGGTGCTCACACGAGCAGACTAGAGACAGGTTAGCTGTTGATGCGCGAGTAGCTGATTCGGAGGCGGGCAGGAGGCTTCCACGTATGATATATAGATATTCTCCCTGTGTCGTTGGTGGTCGCTACTTGGGCATTAGTAGTGTACCTCCTTTATCTTGCTTTTGCTTTGAGACAGTTTGAAAAGTTGTAATAATGTTTAAGTTTGGATCATAAGCTGTACTTGGATTTTCCGCTGCTATGTTAGTTGTTTCAGCTTACACACTGTCTCACCGGTTTTATGTCAAGTATGTTATTATTATATTTTATCCTATGCGCTGTGAGACATTCTACAGGTTCCTTGCTAGTTCATTTCCTTCTTCCCTTTCCTTCTGACGACCCTTTCCGTGCTAACTGGACATGTGTACAACGCACCTTTGGAGTAAATGTCAGTTGGTGCGGGGCGGGCCGTCACAACGAGGCACTTGTTAAAAACAAGACATGGACATTGGTGAATGCTCCAATGCATAAAAACATTGTAAGGGTGTAGATGGACCTACAAATTAAAGAAAAATCCAAATGGCAGTGTATCAAAGTATAAGGCAAGGTTGGTGGCTAAGGGTTACTCACAACAATTTGGGTTAACATTTTCTCATGTGGTTAAACCCACAATAATCAGAATCATAATGACCATAGCATTAACCAACCAATGGAATATCAGACAATTGGACGTGAACAATGCATTTTTGAATGGAGAATTAAAGGAAGAGATTATATGCAGCAACAAAGAGGATATATCAATGAAGAGAATAAAGGCCTTGTATGCAAATTACATAAAGCAAATTATGGATTAAAACAGGCACCGAGAGTTTGGTATGAAAAATTGAAAGTTACTTTCATCAAATTGGGGTTCTCTATGACAAAATCAAACTGTTCACTTTATGTGAGAATTAAAGAAGCCACAACAATATACATACTGGTTCATGTGGATGACATTCTAATTACAGGAAATAGCAGAAGTGAGATTGACAGTATTATATGATTTCTATATGGAACTTTTTCTATCAAAGATACGTGAATAATAAATTATTTTATGGAAGTTCAAGTTCAACAAAGAACCAGCATAGAAATGCTACTATCTCAAAGAAAGTATATATTAGAGATACTCACTCATGACAACATGGACAAAGCAAAACCTCTACCTACACATATGACAAGCAATTTACAATTATCAAAGTTTAAAGGTGAATCCATAGAAAATGTCAGATTATATAGAAGTATCGTCGGTGCACTTCAATATGTGACAATCACTCATCCAGACATAAGTTTTAGTATAAATAAGTTATGTCAATATATGCATAACCCATTACCTGAACACAGGAAAGCGGTAAAGCATATCTACAAGGAACATTGGAGTATGGTTTATCACTGAATGCAAGTAAAAATTTAAACATACATGCTTGTAGCAATGCTCACTGGCCCTCCAATCATGATGATTGAAGATACACGATCGGTTATTGCATCTATTTGGGATCCAACCCGATTTCCTAGTACTGCAGAAAGCAAGCTACAGTTTCTCGCTTAATTAAGTACAGAAGATGAATATAGAGTCGTCGCAAGCACAACAGCGGAGCTAGTGTGGATCAGATATTTTCTCAGAGAGATCGGTATCTCCATCATAAGAAACCTATAACATGGTGCGACAACATGAGTACGATATCATTTTCCTCAAACCCTACACAACACTCATGCACGAAGCACATAGACATATAGATTTGTACTTCATGCGTGAAGAGCTAGAGAAATGAAGATTAGACATTCAACATGCTCCAACTCTTTTTCAACCAGCGGATGTACTAACTAAAGCTTTATCTACAAAGAATTTTCATCGATTTAGAGCATATTTGAAGATAGTTAATGGTACCAGGCATTTAGAGGCGGAAGAGAAACCCTAGATCGTTCGAAGGGAAAAAAATAAAGCAGATAGGGTTTCACAAGACATCGATGAGATAATATATATATATATATATATATGTATTCTATATTAATTGGGCCTAGCCCACGCCTTATTAAATCTTTACACTGTTTAAAGCCCAAGCGACATCCACTGTTTGTAACGTGTATAAATACACGTCCATATGTAACATTCAGATCCATCAATTACATTTCCACTTTCTACAATAATATTACAAATTCTCTTTTAGAGTTGACTAGTGAGAAAGATTCATACCCTCACCTAGCGGATCTTTTACAGAGTAATGGCAATGAAGAGGTTTCAAACTCCGCTAATTCCGCGATCAATAATTTAGAGAAATACGGTGGAAAAATGGACAAGATACTCGAAATGTTGGATCAATTTTATTTCGAATTATAAGAAATGAGAAGCCAGAAAGATCAAGAAGCAATATCAAGAATTCTTGAAGTCAAAATTTGCAGTATGGTTTATCCTATCAGCATATATGTGCTTTGTGAAGTGTCCGATCCATATGGGTAAATTGAAGGTATAACTATTTCATTCATACCGGATGGGTTAAGGGAATTAATACAATTTGAATCATACAACTCACTGTCACAACAAGGGATGATTTACAAGGATGAAATATTTATGAAGAATGTTGTCAAGTGGATATAAATTTTACACAAATGGATGCAATGGAGTAGCTGACGTTGTTCACTCAAGGACTGTAGAAACAAGAAAAAGTTATGCTCACATAAAGATTGCAGACGTACATCCAAGAGATATAGAAAAAAACTCAAGAATTACAAACACACCGGCAAGACATTATGACACTATGATTACTACATCAAGAGATCCTTCAAAAATAAATTTCAAGATGGATTTTCCCTTATTCTCAGGAGAAGATAAAGTTGTTGATTGGCTGCGACAAGCGGGGCAATTCTTTATAAATCATAACATTAATATCCAAAGGTGGGTTCATATTTGTTCTTACAATCTTAGAAAAGAGGCGTTGCAATGGTTTTACAAATATTCTCATAATGTTTTAGACTATGATCATTGTTCCACTTTCTATGAAGTTATTCAGTTACACTTTACAACAAGTCAGTTAAGCACATCTGGTGGTGAAGACAAGCTTGTTGTCCTAGAAGTTAGTAAGGAATTAAATGATAAATTGTATGGACATGTTGATGCTGTTGAAGTTACTATTGAGCCAAGTGAGTTTACTGATGATATCAATCTCGGATGCAAGACAGAAGGAGTCCCAAAAGTGGATATAAATAATACTGTCATTAAGGACGCTTTCAAGAAGCCAGACAAGTTATACAATAAAATGAAAATAAAGGCAAGTGAAGATGAGGCCCAAATGATATTAAGAAAAGAGCCAACTATTGTTTCAAAGTGTTCCGACATGAGAAGATGGGTAAAAAAAGAATGGTATTATATAAACAAGAAATGACCTATTGGTTATGCCTGAAAGCATCAATGAGGTAGTTGCTTACTTAGCAATTTAAACTACTTAAAATGCCTATAAATGCGTTATAATAAAAAGAATATTTTCATATTTGACTCAGGTGAGGGCCCGCCAATGACAATTGAGGTGCACGAAGATGCTTCGACTCAACCTTGTGGACAAGGTTGTTTTGAAGGGGAAGGGAATGTTATGCCCAGGATATTATTGGTAGCACAAAGCAGCTAGTAAACGATTGAAATAAAAGTGTTTGGTTTAGGAGTTGTTGAGTTGAACTATGGTTTCTACTAGGGTTAAAGTATGAATGCAATACTAAATATAGGGGGTGTGTGAGCTGTAAAAATGGATATGAATAATGAAATGAATTAATGCTTATGTTCTTTTTCTAATATTATCTATATTCACTTCATTCTTCTTGATATAATCTGATTTCACCACCTTCTTCATGTTGCTTCTAATCACCTCTTTCTTGTTCTTTTTCCCCCTGGTCCTTATACATACCTACTCTGATCCTTTCTTTCCCATTGATCAACATGTGTTGATCATTTTTTCTTTCATCACCTCCTTCTGAAGATCCCCATAATACTTGTTGCCCTCATATTCTTTGTATTAAACCTACTTCCACCATGTCAAAAACCTTTACTCAATCTACAAAAGGAGATGGCTGTACCACAAAGGTAAATAACAATTCATGGAATACTTCTTTATGCTCCCAGTGTTGGCTTCAGATTGTTTCCAGTTCTTTCTTCCTTTGTTTCATTGGAACTATTTATTAAGTGTTGTGGTTAGTGCTTATATATATATCCTTCCCATGATGACTATTTCTAATTATGTAGTATCCATTCTCTCCTTGGGAGAAATTGAGCCAAGCTCTGGTTTTTGTTTATTTATATTTTTATTAATTTGAAAAAAAGGTAGTCAATGATAAGTGATTAAAGCTTGGTTCGCCTGGCATGGCTTGAGAGCCTTGACTACTAATTCCTTCATTGAATATGGTTAGTTGTTTATGCCATTCAGTGGTTGTTTTCTTTTGAAATTGTATAAGTTTCACAATGATATGTGCAAAAAAACTGACTTACGTGTGCAATTTCTTTTCTTTTTGTTATTATTGTTCCATGTTATTATAATTGTTCATTTCAACCTGTTGCAAGCATTTCATATATGTAATTAATATGTGTGTTGGTCTGAATTTTGTTTATATATAGTTCGCAAAATATCGAACATCGCTAAACTTGAATTTAGGGCTTTGGATATATCTAGAGACAACTATTTATCATGGATACTGGATGCCGAGATCGATTTGCAATCTCAGTGTTTAGAAAACACCATTAAAAACGATAATAATATGTCCCAACAGGACAAAAAAAGACTCTTATATTTTTAAGACGCAACATCCACGACGACCTAAAAACAGTGTATTTAATTGGAAAAAAAATCCTCTCTACTTATGGAACTCTCTAAAGGAACGCTCTGACCACCAAAAAATGGTCATACTTTCAAACACAAGGCAAGAATAGTTGAACTTGAGGTTTCAAGACTTTAAAACTGTAAGGTAATACATTTCCTCTATGTTTAGAGTTACTTCTAAGTAGAAATTATGTGGAGAAAAGGTAGTTGATGCACAAATGTTGGAGAAGACCTTTTCAGCATTTCATGTCTCAAATATACTCGTGCAGCAGTAATATCGGGAGCGTATTTTACAAAATAGTCTAGACTCATTGAATGGTTGTTAATTGTTGAGCAAAATAATGAATTGCTTATTAAAAATCACTCCTCAAGACCAATTGGTTCAACAACATTACCAGAAGTTAATGATATTTTTTCCCATTCCGGAAGAGGACGTGGATATAACCCCAGCAGAGGTGGTTATGGTGGTTTTGGAGGCAACAAAACTACTAATTTTGAAAAGCGACAAAAGAAAATTTAGCCTGCAAATAGTAATAATTCAATTGCAGAAAAAAAAAATGAGGAAGTTTGTTATAGATGCGGGCGTTCTGGTCTTTAGTCACGTACTTGCAGATCATCAAATAAAACACTAGAAGTAAACCAAAAGTCAAAGAATATCGAGAGAAATAATACCGAGGGATTGTACAATAATACTAACTTAAAGTTAGACAATTTCTTCGGAGATTATGATAGAAATTTATTTAGTGATGAAAATTTAAATGCAATATTCGAAGGTATGACCGAACTAACCAATTAGTAGCATGAAGCTTATCATGTGGTTTTTATTTTGTTTTATTTCCCTTCAACATGTATTGGTTTGAATTTTTTTATCTATTTTTTAGTTTATTCTTATGGACTTGCAAAATAATATTGTTGGCACACTTTTAGGTAAAAGCTGTCACACATGGAATATCTGGATAACATCACGCTCAGGCATGGAGAACATCGTCAGAAGACATGGAGCGATTTGGTCGAAGTCGCATCACAAACAAAGAACGGCCCGAAACTCCTATCAGACGATCTATTTTGGGCCCAAAAACAGCATTTACAGAGCATTGCTCAATAACTCTTGTAGCTCTCTGAATTAGCTTTAAGTAGAGCTTTCGTTTGGCCCAATCGGACTTACGGTTTGAAAGTTACGTCCGTTTCCCTGAATAGGTGTAATCTGGTATCGACTGGTAATCACTTGGATGAAGCAACAAAGCGTCATTAGCTCGGCTTGTAGGACCCACCTCGGCTTATGGGACCAACTCGTCTCGTCCCCTAGGGCTCGCCCTCATTTCCTGCTCGAGAACTAGCCCAGCTCGTGGTGGCCCCGTGGATCACGACCCTCTCGTGATACCCACCCAGACCACGACCCGATCATGATGGTCAGCTCCAGCCTCTCCACTCCAGCTCATCACCTCGGTTCGTGGTGTACATCATGGCCACGAACCGCCTGGGCCTGCGCTCGCTGCACTCGATTTTTACATGTTTTAAAGGTTATTTTCACTCCAACTTGCATGGATCTTATTACATATGTCATATGACGACTTGGAGAGGATTTCTGGACGTTTTCCACCACATTTCGAGATTCTTGGGAGGTGTTCCACGTGTCTCACAAACCACTATCACGAAACGCCTATGAATACACCATTTGAAGCATTTTCAAGGATTCTCTTGGCTTTTTTGGCACTGACACCTCCCGGCCTCCATTGCCAATTACACAAGGACTTTGTGTACTCCTCAAATCATTCTAACATGAGGATTTCGTATATAAAATCACCACTCTTTTCTCTTCTTCTTCATGATAACACAAGGCTATTGTGTATAAACAGATCTCACGGATAGAGAGACAACATTGCGATTGTAATTGATTCAAGAAAATATAAAGTGGATGTAGGCTTGGTTTGAGCCGAACCACTATAAAAACCTCGTGTGTATCCTGTTTTTACTGCTTTATCTACATTCAGTGATATGAGATTTGTGATTGTGAGGTCTTCACACCACATTTGGGTGTTAGGCCCAGATTTTGGTCTAACAAATATGTAATGTTGGACTTTGTTAAGTAGTTTATTATTATGGACATTTATTCATACTTATAAGTTACTTCAATTATTGACTAATTGTATTGTCTTTAATTCTTATGGTATAGATCACCAGTGTTTAGGTGATGTTATATGTCTGTTTAATAGTGCAACTACCCATATGATATTGAAAAATCCAAAGTTTTTCTCTGAATTATCTGAAAATATTTCAGGTAAAGTTTTTACTATAGTTGGTTCAACCAATATAATTAAAGGGTACGGAAGAGCTCATATAGTGTTACCATATGGTACACATATATCCACTAAAAATGCAATATATTCAAAGCAATTCTAAAACAATCTGCTTGAGTTTAAAGATATGCAAATGAATGGTTATCATACTGAAATTATAAACAAAAACAACAAAGAATATCTTTATGTTATTTCTAAAATTGAAAGGAAGAAGCTTATTTTAGAAAAAATTGGTACAATTTTAACTATATTATACTTTACAAAAATTGGCATAGTTGAACTCATTTTATAAACATGAGCTAGAAGCTCACAAATACAAAGAAATTAATTCTTTGGTAATGTAACGCCCCGTAGTTTTAAAGGACATTATAAACAACAAACTAAAGAATACTTAATTAAATATTGGGAATTAAGGGAAACAGAATGTACTATTGCGTTTGTCTCGGAATTCTTCTTAAGATAGACTTCGAGTTTGCGTAATACGGACATTGTATGAAGAAGATATTAAGGTTTGTAGTTTGTATACATACAAGTAAAATATATATAAACAAAACCAGTCTAGAAATCAAAATCGAAGAGCGGGAAGACATGCGGGAAATCGACCCATTGGGAGTTGACCCATGGCCCATAGGGGTCGACCCTAGGGTCGACCCACACAAGAGGGTGTTGACCCTAGGGTTGACCATGGGGTCGACTCACCCAGGGATCTAGCCAGGTTCACTTTTTGAACCTGGACTTGTTTCTTGACCTGATTCGTTAGCTTGAGGCTATACATAGGACCTCATTCATACTGTTTTATTCACCTAAAACAATAGAGACAATGAGATGCTGCCCCAGCACAGATTGAATTAGCCTATTCTTCTGCAACAACGACTTATACGTATACAAGAATCTCTACTACAACATTAACACTCTTTTCTCAGTTCTTTGGATCCAGTCTCTGTGAGTTTATGTTGCTTGTATATATAAATATTTAAAAAGTAATATTGACATGTTTATAAATGAGATCTAAAACTTATGCCTGTTAAGATGTTGATTAATGTTTAAATAGATCTGCTAAAATGACATGAAACTTGCTATACACATATTTTGTTCAGTTATTTCTATATGCCTATTTCTGTCCTTCTTCCTCCCACATTCCATTTTTATTTTTATAGCCAAACTAAATTCGAGCCTAGGCCGATATTGCTGAAATACACGTACGAAAGAAAATGAGTTTAGTTGGGAATGATTGGGAATGGTAATTTGGGGGCATAACTTGTACTATGAATCTGACTAAAGTTTGGGGCATAACTTATAATATGCAATATAACTAAAATCTGAGGTGTATGTATATGGAAACATGTAGGCTTAATACATAGATTAAGCGAACATGTAAATGGAACTGTATGTCACATATGTATTCTGTTTGATTTGTTGGGAGGGTTAAGTAAACTTGTTAATATGTTGGGGTTGTAGGGACACTATTAACCCCGTGTAAAATTTAACCTGTGTAAAGCCTAGCTGATTGGGGACGCAAGTCTAGGTGTGCTTGTGTCATTTGTTGTGTGGGACCCATATTAGCCAGTAACCCGTTATGGTATTAAAGGACGACCCCGCACTAGGTAGGGGTCAGGGCACGCTTACTGGGACTAATTATAAAAGGTTCATTTGGAATTGGATGTTCTGATGGTGCGATCCAACGGGGTAATGTGCGTTCATGGATCTGGTCTGTCTGGAAAATAAGACGCCATAACACCTGTAAATATGTTTGTGTCCTTCTGGTGGTTTCCACTTTAGGAAGTAATACACCATACCGTGGGGCCGACACAGGGTATTTACGTGGTAGGGAGCCGATCGTGGGGGTAGTAATTAGGGTATATCTAGTTCTGTTTAGGTACTTGTTATTTCTGTTTGGGGTAACACCCGTTATATTCTGTTTAGGTACCTGTTATTCTATTTGGGATAAAACCTGTTGCTAGAAATACACCTAAGTCTACCATTTGTGCTATTATGTTGGGATCATTTTGTTTATGTTAAGTAGTTGAAAACACTTAATGCGGTAAACTAGTGTCGGTGTAGAGAAAGTATTTGAGAAGCAAAATTCATGTTGTTTATACCTGTTATATACTGCTTTTGTCTCTCATCCAGTTTATTTACTGTCTCGTTATTTTTATCTCTTTATATGCTAAAAGTCACTGGACTCGTCAGACTTTATGTCTGACCCGTTTTGTTTCCTTTTCTCTCTCTTCTTTTCCCTAAGGTTCTCAAGGTGGGAATACTCAGGCTTGATTAAGACTCTCTCTCCTGTTCTCCTTGGAGTTAGATTTGCTTTGCTTCGCTTCGATGTATCGCTTTGACTATCTATCTACCTTATTATGGCTTTTTTGGGGACTATGGATTTATATTTATGTACTTTGATGATTTTAGTACAAGGCATATAATTTATATTTATGTAAATTGATGATTTTAGTACAAGGCATATACTTTAATTTGATATAATTGGTTTTCAATATTTCAGACTTATGTTGTTACTGGATTTTTGGACCACGGTATTTTCTTTTGGAAAATAAAGTATTATATTGCTGCTGCTATTTTATATCTGCCTTGTGTAATTCCGTATCTATTTACCTATAACGCTTCACGTAACTTAATGCATTCTGATAAAGAGTGACATTAATGGACGTGGGGTGTCACATTTGATATCAGAGCTGAAGGTTACAAGATCGGATAAAAGATATTTAAAATCGTTTCCAAAAAGGTTTCAAAAAGAGAATGTTTTTACAAGAAAAGTCTGTTTTTGAAAAACATATTCCTCAAAGCCATATAAAATTTCTTTCAAACTCCTATTTGAATTCCTTTTCTTTTCAGCATATATGAGGAACCAAATCTTCCCGAGGGCGTTCAGATATCGGCCTGGTTCCGTAGATGCCTTGAGGCTACGGCGCCTGCTGGAGGCCAAGCAGACACACCTCCCCTAGCTGTAGCCATTGTTCCTCCTCCTCTGTGAGCAGATAATTTCTCCAAGATATGCAAGGACTTCTGTGCTTTGGGCGGAAAACCATTCCGTAGAAATGAAAGCTTTGTGGAAGTACGAAACTGGATTAAAGAGAAAGAGGATTTGATTGGGATTTTTGTGGTTGACGACTGTAGGAAGATTCAGTTGGCCACATGGCAGCTGAAAGATGAGGCTTCATTCTGAGGGGAAGTGACACAAGCAGGGCGTCCAATAAATACTAGGGCTGATTTTTGTCAAAGGTTTGATATGAAGTTTCTCTCTGAAGCAGAAGAGAGTATGCAGATGGAGAGGTTTATGACACTTAAGCAATGAAGTATGTCGGTCAAAGAGTATGTCAATAAGTTCAACCAGTTGGTAAGGTTTGGATTGGAGCTGGTAAATACTCAACACAAGAAAGCTTTGAGGTTCCCAAGAGGATTGAATGAACCCCTCCATGGATTGTCTATGTCTCATATTTCAATGGGAGTAACTTTCGAGAAGCTCATTGATATGGCTCCGATGAACAAAGAAGATACAGACGAAAAGAAAGAGACAAAAACCGATGAGACTCAAAATAAGAAAGTGTGGCCTAAGAAATAACAACAAAAGAAAGATGGAAGAACAACAAAGCTCAGAATAAGAAGAAATGTCATGGTTGTGGAGGCTTGGGTCATGTGATCAAGAATTGCAGAAAGAGGAAGATTTCTTGTTACAATTGTGGTGAAGTTGGACACTACAGTAGGGAATGCCCAAAGAAGCAAGGACAGGGGCAGAGGGCAGGACGTTCTGAAGGGCAAGTGCATGCTGTCGAAGCTAGCAGACCGGATAGAGGTAGGAAAGTTTCCGTTGAAGTTTTGATTTCTCTTTCCGATCATCCAGTTAGGACTCTTTTTGATTCTGGCGCGTCTCACTCTTTCATATCTGATTCTATGGTAGAGTCTCTGCACCTTAGTACTAGTATTATTTATGATCTTGTTGTTGTCTCAAACCCCATTGGTGGCATGACTCATTTATCTATTGGTGTCGTCCAGGTTCCAGTAAGATATATAGGAGACTTTTCTCTCATATTCATACCGTTCTGTTGGACCCGAGCGACTATGACCAGGCGACAACTGCTTCTCTATATTCTATAGTATGGCTTTAGTATCAACCATAAAAAATTAGAAAAAAGAAAGGTAACTAGTATAAATTTGTGTGATAATTATTTACTCACAATTTCTCTTTTCTTGTTCTATATTATGTTTTATATTTTCCATATTTATTGTTGTGCCAATCCTGGCGTCGAGTCTGAGTGGGACGCATACGTACTTGGTATCATGGGTTATGGTTTGATTTTTGGGATGGATTGTGAAACACCCCCACGTTCATTATTTTCACTCACTAAGGGAATGCATTAAGTTCCGTGAAGCGCTATAGGTAAAAAGACACAGAATAATTACAAGATAGATATAAATAAGGCAGTAGCGGAAAATTTAAGCTTTTATTTCAAACATAAGTCATAATTCCGTGGTCCACACTTTCATGAGTCATAAAAACCATTACAATAAAAATACTTCTGTCTTGCACCATCAGAGTACATAAGTAAATAAAAAGCATCATTCCCCCACTAAATAGAGTTAAGCCATAGTAGAGACAAGAACTTGAGCCATACTTCAGAAGTAGCTCCTAGCAAGATGATATATGATTCCTGATTAAGTCTGAGTGTTTCCTCCCAGAGAACCGGGGAGGGGGGAGGAGCGGAAGAAAGAAGGAGAAACAACAGGGTCAAACATAAAGTCTGGCGAGTCTAGTTACTTTTAGCCAGTAGATAATTAAAAGCAACATGATAGGAATATAAAGTGGACACGAGAGAGATCACTACATAAATGGCAGGTGTGACAAGGTAAGCAAGTTAAGGTGTATGTGCCTCACTAATGATTACTCTACATTATTACTAGTATCACTAAATTGAGATGATCCCTTCCACTATATGCTGGTAGGCTTAGGTCATACGTCCAAGTAATCCCTAACCACTACCCTAATCGATCGGCTCCCTACCTTGTAGATATCCTGTGCTGGCCCCATAGTTGGAGGTATCACTTCCTAAAGTGGCAACCCATGGTGTGCACAACCAAATCTACTGGTGTCACGGTTGTCTTAGCCCACTCTGCCCGGCCCATGCACGCACATGTCCCTGGCCGATTTGCGCCTCTTACACCATCCGCCTCGTTTGGATCTCTTACAATCAATCAGTAAGCGTGTCCCTTTCTCCGCCTAGTACGAAAGGTCCTTACTTGATACCAACTTTGGGTTACTGACTGAAATGGCCCCACACAATATGATACAAGCTCTCCCCCTTGTCTTGTATCCCCCACTAGGTTTTCCACTGACTATGTATACCCTTAGGTGTCTTTAATTACATAGCCCTATACTAGTTATGCCTACACTAAAGGGTGTCTTTAATTACATAACTTTATTCCATTATCTACCGGTTATGTATACCACTAGGTGTCTTTAATTACATATCCCTGTTACATTATTTACTGATTATGTATACCACTAGGTGTCTTTAATTACATAACCTTATTGGGTTAAGTATGTGGGCCTATATATACATATTACCCATCCCCTCTAATTTACTTAACCCACCACTACCCATCCAATTTTACTTAACCATAACTTAAGTCCATAGTCGTATTAAATTAGATTAAGTAGTCCATTTCATTACCATGTCCAATTATTGTTATAATGGGCTAGACCTCCCACATTAGAATTACAACCTGTGGATGCTGGATATGCCGGTCGGTTTCAGGCAGTCTTATTCCACAGTTGGGCCTAACATTGTGTCTTAGCCCGATTCGTATTTGCGTCTTAGACCTCCCACATTAGGTTCAACATTAGTGGCAGCTGGATATGTCGATCGGTTCCGGGCAGACTTCCACCACTAATGTAACTAACCACGTGTCATAAGTACAAATTACAATTCCTAATTGTAAATTACTAAACATTCCAAGTTAATCCAAATCTACCTATGTCATTATAGGTAACTTGTTCTATGTTTTCCCCATTTGAATTACATGTCCCATTTCCTATTAAATAATACATAAATCATGCCAATTATAATCCCGTCTTCCCTGTTTTCTCTCTAATGTATTCGTACATATTTTGGCGGCATCCAGGCTATAAAGTAGCCTAGCTATAATAATAAAAGGGAATATGACAAGGGTGATAGTTTCAACATGTCTTGGCATAAACATGAACGTAAACTGGCATAACAAAGTGAATGGACATGTGATTAACATCATAATAAAGTGGACATCAAACTAGTAACATTTGGCAATCACTATGATGTTTAAGCAAGCATAACATTAGGTGTCCAATTACCTCGATCTAGCATAGTTAAGGTGACATAGCAACATGTTTAGATCAAAAGGTAGATTCACATGTCAAGTTTGCAACATATATCAATGTATCACAATATGACAGGTGAAAGGTGATTAACATAAAGGTATAAATCCAAGTAATGTCACAATTATCCAAATTAATAGATGTACTTCCATCATAACATCGTTACAAGTCAAGAGCCATATAAACATCATAATCGAATCACCACAATTATATTAGATCTAGGAAATTAGATCTATCATGACATAGGATATAATTTTATATTAGCACAGAATAATACTTTACAACATATCCAATTCATTGTCTATCAAAGCATACTTTTATTTATCTAAACCTAAAAGTAATCTAGAAACTCACATCGTTAGGTTTAGAGAATTTAGGAAGACCAGATCTAGAATTTCTGAATTGGATTTGTAGAGTATGTTGTTGTAGAAACGGTTCAGTTCGCACTCTAGCAGCATATGGACTCCATGGTTCCCAATGAAGAGAATATGAGAAATATGACACATATATATAGCTGCCAGACCCCCTGAAACCGAGTGCCACCTCATCCCTAGAGGTATCGACACCCCTACGGGTGGGTTGACACCCCTTTATGGGGGTCGACCCCCTAGAGCGGGATTTTGCCACTCAGGGTAATTTTTCAAATTTGAATATTCTAGATAAGATTCTGACTCACCTCTGACTCATGCATATGTATAAAATATTTCTGTGCGTATACAAACTTAAAACTCTCGTGACTTCTTCATATGGTGTCCGTTTTACGCAAACCAAATGTCTATCTTGACCAGAATTTCGAGACAGACGCAATGGTGCAGTCCTTTTCCTCTAATTCTGAACATTAAATTAATTATTATTTAATTTATTCTCCTTAATGTCGTTAAAAATTCGGGGTGTTACATTCTCCCCAACTCAAAGGATTTCCTCCCCAAAATCTCTAATTTGAGAAGAGGGCATATCCTACCATCCATCTATTCATCCACCAATCACCGGCATTCATTGTCCTTAAAGATTTCTAATGCTTAAATGAATATATGAAAAGGTGTGTGTATATGTCCCAACACTATGCGAAGATCAGGCGGTCTACTGATTCAGTTGACCTCCTTAATGCAATGTATGTTAGTGCCATGAATCCAATATGTATGCAAATAAACCTATTGTATCATATAAGTTCTATATGTGTGCACACCCCTTCGTCCAAATGCGACATCTGTATGCCAGTTCATCCATTTTCATCCATAAACGAAAAGAAAATGCATACACATCCATATGCAATATGAAAGTGATTGAGCCGATCTTAGCGCCTAATATGTGTATATGCATCCACAGGCAACCACTAGCAAACACTTGCGTCCACTTGTATCCATCAAACATAACATGTTTCAAATACATGTTTACGTCCATAGGATTCCTATCTAAAGGTCGAAAATACTATGGATGAGATATATTCTATTGACAGAAACAAGTACTGATAAAACTTAGGAAAGGAGTTAAGAACATACCCTCGAAAATAAAAGGGTACGAAGCACGAATCTTGTCTTTGGTCTCCCAAGTCGCATCTTTTGGGTTATCTCCCCATCGAACCTTTAGCAACTTGATTTCCTTATTGCGTAGCTTCTTAACCTCTGACCCAAGAATACGGGTGAGGACTCGTCTGACTGTCGCCTCTCGTTCCACTTCAACTTCTTCCATCATGCTCGACTCAACAACTTCCGTGGTGTCATGCAGGCACTTCCGTAGATGAGAGACATGGAAAATGTAATGAACACCGGATAAATTTTCTGGGAGCTTTACTCTGTAGGCCATCTGGCCAATTCTCTCAGTTATGGGAAATGGTCCCACAAACTTGGGTGCCAACTTCCCTACTGATCCGAAGTTAACCACATTCCTCAGAGGTGATACTTTGATAAACACTAAGTCTCCCACTTTGAATTCGATGTCAGTCCTTCTCTTGTCCGTATAGGACTTCTGCCTATCTTGAGTCATCTTCATTCGCCATCAAATAAGGTCATTATTTTTGGACGTTTCCCTAACCATATCTGGTCCAAGCAACAATCTTTCTGTAGATTCCCACCAACAGGTTGGCGATCTACAGGGTCGTCCGTACAATGCTTCGAAGGGTGCCAAACCGATGCTAGCCTGATAGCTGTTATTATAGGAAAACTCTACTAGAGGAAGTTGCTCTTCCCAAGTCCCTCCGAAGTCAAGGATACACAGCCTTAAAAGATATTCTAGAATTCTGTTCACCCTCTCCGTCTGCCCATCGGTCCGAGGATGATAAGCGGTGCTCAAACACAACTGTGTACCTAATGCTTCTTGCAAGCTCCTCCGAAATTCGCTGGTAAAGATGGGGTCACGATCGCTTACGATGCTGGAAGGAACTCCGTGGAGACGAACTATCTCACGAACATAAGTTGTTGCCAACCATGATGTCGTCCTCTTACTTTTAACTGGAATAAGGTGGCGCTCTTAGCGAGTCTGTCCACTATCACCCAAATACCGGTATTACCTTTCTTCGATCTAGGCAAACCATCTATGAAATCCATAGAGATGCACTCCCATTTCCATTGCGGAACTTCCAATGGATGAAGTAATCCACCGAGCTTCTTTTGCTCAGCTTTGACTTGCTGGCAAACTAAACACTAAGAAACAAATTCGTCCTTCTTCATCCCAGTCCAAAAGAAAACCCTCTTCATGTCTCTGTACATTTTGTCACCGTCTGGATGGATGGTCATGTGGTGGGCTTCTTCTAGGACAGCCTTTATCAAGCTTCCAGTTTGAGAAACACACAGCCTTCCATCTCATCGCAACCACCCCTTTTCATCTATGGCATATCTGCTGAGGTGACTAGAAGTCTCCCCACTTCTGAACTTATCCATGATGTCTAGAATCTGTGGGTCATCTTGTTGCGAAACTCCTATCTGATCCACAAGAATCGGTTGTATCTCCAAGGATGCAGATAAATCAGGCAAAACCTCGATGGACGGTCTAAAATCAAAAGCTGATATGAACTCCAAGTTATTTCTTTCCACAAACATAGGACTCAAAGCCACCCTCTGCCTACTTAGTGTGTCTGCCACCACATTACACTTGTCGGGGGTATAAGCAATCTCAAAATCATATGAAGCTAAGAACTCCATCCACCGTTGTTGCCTTAAGTTGAGATCCTTCTGTAAGAATATATACTTGAGAGATTTATGATCAGTGTATAACTCGAACTTTTCTCCAAGTAAATAATGATGCTACGTCTTTAATGCGAATACTATGGCAGCTAGATCCAAATCATGGGTGGGGTAGTTCTTCTCATGAACTCTCAACTGTCTACCCCCATAATATATTACTTTCCCTTCTTGCATCAGAACCGCACCAAGCCCTGTACCACACACATTAGTGTAAACAGTAAACACTTTACTTCCGTCGGGAAAGGTCAAGACTGGGGCTATTGTCAGAGCCCTTTTTAGTCATTGGAAAGCAATGTCACAGTCTGTATCCCATGAAAATTTCAAATTCTTCTTCGTCAGCCAGGTGAGAGGGGCTGATATCTTTGCGAAGTCATTAATGAACTTCCTATACTAACCTGCCAACCCAAGAAAGCTTCTCACCTCGGTTGCATTTTTAGGAATCTGCCAATCTTGCACTACAACCACCTTCGAGGGATCTACAACTATCCCTTCTTTGGAGACCACAAGCCCTAAGAATCTCACGTCTTTTCTCCAAAAATGGCATTTGGAGAACTTTGCTTTAAGCTGATGGTCACGGAGAGTTTTCAAAACTTCTTCCAAATGTTGGGCGTGCTCTTCTTTACTCTTGGAGAAGATCAAAATATCATCAATGAAGACTACGACAAATTGGTTTAGGAACTCCCGAAACACCCTACTAATCAAATCAACAAAATAGGCGGGTGCATTTGTCAACCCAAAAGGCATAACTAGCCATTCAAAGAAACCGTCCGGAATTCTGAAAGCAGTCTTATCTATGCTGTCCTCAGCCACCCTCAGCTGATGGAACCCTGTAGCCAAGTACAACTGAGAAAATACCGAGGAACAATCAAGTTGATCAAATAAATCATCAATCCTCGGAAGAGGGTGCCTATTCTTCTTGGTGAGCTTATTTAACTCTCTATAGTCAACACACAAACGAAGCGAACCATCCGCTTTAGTTGTGAATATTACTGGAGCACCCCATTCAGATATTCTTCATCTGATAAACCCTTTTTCAAGTAGCTCCCATACTTGCTTACTCAGCTCCCTCGTTTCTCTTGGAGCCATGTGGCGTACTGGTAATGCAACTGGCTTTGCATTGTCCACCAGATATATGCGGAAGTCAATTTCGCGCCTTGGAGGTAAACCCTGTACCTCATTAAAAACATCTGAATAATCTCGAACCACCGGAACATATTGCAAATCATTTATGGATGCATCTAGAGACTCTAGGAAGCTAAGCATAACAGATCCTTGGGGGTCACAAGAAACTTCGAGGGTCTTCCCATGACAAGTCGGGAGTCTATCAACCCTCCTTTCACAATCCAGATTGGCCCCATACGTGGTAAGCCAATCCATTCATAGAATCAACCCATAGCCCATAAACCTGAGCACATACGCATCACATTCAAACTCGACGCCTAACACAAATATTTTCAAACCCCGACAAATCATCGATAAATGAGCCGAGCCACCAATAGGGTTTGAAGCAACTATGGGTCTACTACCATACTAGTAATTAAATGCAGAGATTCAACCATAGAACTAGATATAAACGAGTGTGAAACACCAGAATCAAAAAGTGTTCTAACTAGATAGTTTGAAAGAGAAACTAAAATTTCTATGGAATTTTTTTTATCTCATTCAGGAGCACTGATCGCGAGAGCATGCACCTGTCCTCCAGAAGTCCCTGCTCTTTGTCCTTGTCCCTGCGATCCCTGTTTCTTCGGGCACTCTTTAGAGAAGTGTCCGACCTCTTTGCAATTAAAGAAACTGGCCTTCCTTCTCCTACAATCTTTGATCAGGTGGCCCTCCTTTCCATAATTGTGACATTTTCTCTTATCCTTGCCTTTATCATCTTTCCCTCCTTTCTTCTACTATTGCTGCCCTTTCTTAAGCCATACCTTCTTATTCTGCGATGTCCCTTCTGCTTTTGTTTCCTTCTTTTCTCCCTTGTCCTCCTCATGCATTAGGGCCATATCAACAAGCTTTTTAAAGGTGGCCCCCATTGGAAGATGAGACATAGCTAAACGATGCAGAGGCTCATTCATCCCCTTAGCAAACCGTAAAGCCCTTTTGTGTGGTATGTCTACCAACTCTAGCCCGAACCTTGCCAGCTGGTTGAACTTGTTCACATACTCCTTCACCGTCAAATTTCCTTGTTTGAGTGTCAAGAACCCCTCCATCTGTATGCTTCTCCCCGCTTGGGAAAGAAATTTCATTCCGAACCACTGTCTAAAGTCTTCCCAAGTTTCTACCGGATGCCCAGCTTGGGTGACTTCCCACCAAAATGAGGCTTTGTCCTTTAACAGCCAAGCGAATAATTGAATTTTTCTTCAGTCCTCCACTTCAAAGATTATGAATAAGTCCTCGGTCTCCTTAAGCCAATTCCGAGCTTCTATGAATGTCTCGTTCCCATGGAATGGCCTTCCTTCCATAGCCCAGAAGTCTTTACAGATCTTGGCAAAGTTATCTCTTAGAGGGGGAGGAGGAGGAATGACTGGTGCAACTGGGGGAGGAATGTTTTCTTGGCCTTCCGCAGGCGCCATGGCCTCCAAATACCTACGGAACCATCCGTGTACGGTGATGCCCTCCAAAATATTAGGGATGTTTTGTTCCTCAGACATGTTGAAAAAAGGAAAAGGAAGAAATTTAGATAAAGGACCAAAGGATACCACATATGGCTTTTTGGGGAATGTTTGTCAAAATAGACTTTTCTTTTTTAAAACCTTTTTGAAAATAATTTTCAAAAATTTTTATCTAATCTGGTAACCTGGCTCTGATACCAAGTGAAACAACCCACGTCCATAACTTTCACTCACTAAGGGAATGCATTAAGTTCCATGAAGCGCTATAGGTAAAGAGACACAGAATAATTACAAGATAGATATAAATAAGGCAACGGAAAATTTAAACTTTTATTTCAAACATAAGTCATAATACCGTGGTCCACAATTTCATAAGTCATAAAAACCATTACAATAAAAATACTTCTGTCTTGCACCATCAGAGTGCATAAGTAAATAAAAAGCAACATTCCCCCAACAAAAGAGTTAAGCCATAGTACAGACAAGAACTTGAGCCATACTTCGGAAGTAGCTCCTAGCAAGATGATATCTGATTCCTGATTAAGTCTGAGTGTTTCCTCCCTGAGAACCTTGGGGGCGGGGGCGGGGGAGGGGGGAACGGAAGAAAGAAGGAGAAACAACAAGGTCATACACAAAGTCTAGTGAGTCTAGTTACTTTTAGCCAGTAGATAATTAAAAGCAACATGATAGGCATATAAAGTGGATAAAAGAGAGATCACTACATAAATGGCAGGTGTGACAAGGTAAGCAAGTTAAGGTGATGTGCCTCACTAATGATTATTCAACATTATTACGAGTATAACTGAAATGAGATGATTCCTTCCCCTATAAGATGGTAGGCTTAGGTCATACGTCCAAGTATACCCAAACCGCTACCCTAATCAATCGGCTTCCTACCTTGTAGATATCCTGTGCTTGCCCCACAGTAGGAGGTATCACTTCCTAAAGTGGCAACAACCAATGGTGTGCACAACCATATCTACTGGTGTCACGGTCGTCTTAGCCCCCTCTGCCTGGACCATGCACACACATGTCCACGGTCGGTTTGCGCCGCCCACACCATCCTCCTCGTTTGGATCTCTTACAATCAATCAGTAAGCGTGCCCCTTTCTCCGCCTAGTACAGAGGTCCTTACTTGGTACCAAATCCGGGTTACTGTCTGAAATGGGTCCCACACAATATGATACAAGATCTCCCCTTTGTCTTGTATCCCCTACTAGGTTTTCCACCGACTATGTATACCCTTAGGTGTCTTTAATTACATAGTCCTATACTAGTTATGCCTACCCTAAAGGGTGTCTTTAATTACATAACATTATTCTATTATCTATCATTTAGGTATACCACTAGGTGTCTTTAATTACGTAACCCTATTAAATTATTTACTGGTTATGTATACCACTAGGTGTCTTTAATTACATAACCTTATATTACCCATCCCCTTTAATTTACTTAACCCACCACTACCCATCTAGTTTTACTTAACCCTAAGTTAAGTCCATAGTCATATTAAATTAGGTTAAGTAGTCCATTTCATTACCAAGTCCAATTATGGTTATAACGGGCTAGACCTCGCACATTAGGCCTACAACGTGTGGATATTGGATATGCCGGTCGGTTCCGAGCAATCTTATTCCACAGTTTTGCCTAACCTCGTGTATTAGCCCAATTCATATTTGCGTACTTAGACCTCCCACATTAGGTTCAACATTAGTGGTTGTTGGATATGCCGGTCGGTTCCGGGCAGACTTCCACCACTAATGTAACTAACCTCGTATCATAAGTATAATTTACAATTCCTAATTGTAAATTACTAAACATTCCAAATTAATCCAAATCTACCTATGTCATTATAGGTAACTATTTCTATGTTTTCACCATTTGAATTACATGTCCCATTTCCTATTAAACATTACACAAATCATGCCAATTATAATCCCTTTTTCCCCGTTTTCTCTCTAACGTATTCGTACGTATTTTGGCAGCATCTAGGCTATAAAGTAGCCTAGCTATAACAATAAAATTGAATATGACAACGGTGATAGTTTCAACATGTCTTGGCATAAACATGAACATAAACTTGCAGAACAAAGTGAATCGACATGTGATTAACATCATAATAAAGTGGACATCAAACTAGTAACTTGTGGCAATCACTATGTTGTTTAAGCAAGCATAATGAGATCTAGATTTAACATTAGGTGTCCAATTACCTAGATCTAGCATAGTTAGGGTGACATAGCTGCATGTTTAGATCAAAAGGTAGATTCACATGTCAAGTTTACAACATAATCAATGTATCACAATATAAAAGGTGAAAGGTGATCAACATAAAGGTCTAGATCCAAGTAATGCCACAATTATCCAAACTAATAGATGTACTTCCATCATAACATGGTTATAAGTCAAGATCCCTATAAACATCATAATTGAATCACCATAATAATATTAGATCTAGGAAATTAGATCTGTCATGCATATGATAGAATTTTATATTAACATAGAATCATACTTTACAACATATCCAATTCATTGTCTATCAAAGCATACTTTTATTTATCTAAACGTAAAAGTAATCTAGAAACTCACAGTGTTAGGTTTAGAGAATTTGGGAAGAACGGATCTAAAATTTCTGAATTGGATTTGTAGAGTATGTTGTTGTAGAGACGGTTCAGTTCGCACTCCAGTAGCATATGGACTCCATGGTTCCCAATGAAGAGAATATGAGAAATATGAAACATATATATAGCTGCCAGACCCCCTGAAACTGAGTGCCTCCTCATCCCTAGGGGTGTTGAGACCCCTGTGGGTGGGTCAACCCCTAGGTCGACACCCCTTCAGGGGGTCGACCCCTAGGTCGACACCCCTTCAGGGGGTCGACCCCTAGGTCGACACCCCTTCAGGGGGTCGACCCCCTAGAGCGGGAACTTTTCCTCTTAGAGGAATTTTTCGAATTTGAATCTTCTGGATAGGATTCTGTCTCTTCTCTAACACACCTCTTACTTATGCGCATATATAAAATATTTCTGTGCGTATACAAAGTTAAAACTCTCATAACTTCTTCATACGATGTCCGTTTTACGCAAACCAAATGTCTATCTTGACTAGAATTTTGAGACGGATGCAATGATGCAGTCTGTTTCCTCTAATTCTGAACATTAAATTAATTATTATTTAATTTATTCTCTCTAATGCTGTTACAAATTTGGGGTGTTACAGATTGGCTAGCCATGTATGGTGCCATTCTAGACTGTGAGAGGAGGGTCGTTAGACTTTTGACTTTCCATGAGAGGACTCTCGAGATTTCTTGTAACCTTAAGAGGTCTACCATGCTTAGTTTCCTAGATACACTTAATGCTTCTATAGATGATTTGTAATCCATACCAGTAGTCTATGAGCCTCCTGATGTTTTTGAGGAGGTTCGGGGCTTACCTCCGAGGCACAAGATTGATTTCCGTATATACTTGGTGGATAATGCAAATCTAGTTGCATTGCCTGTGTGCCACATGGCTCCTAGAGAAAGGAGGGAGCTCAGCAAGCAAGTAGGGGAGGTACTTGAGAAGGGGTTTATTAGGCGAAGCATATCGGAATGGGGTGCTCAAGTCGTTTTCGCAACTAAGGAGGATAGCTCGCTTCGCTTATGTGTAGATTACTGGGAGTTGAACAAGCTCACTAAGAAGAATAGTTGAGTCGAGCATGCTTCTCTTATGTGTGGATTAGAGGGAGTTAAAAAAGCTCACTAAGGATTGGTCAAATGGCCTATAGAGTAAAGCTACCAGAGAGACTGGCGGGTGTGCATGATGTTTTCCATGTTTCTCATTTACAGAAGTGTCTACATGATACAACAGAAGTAGTTGAGCAAAGCATGCTTGAGGAGGAAGAGGTATAAAAGGAGACAACAATTAGAAGAGTTCTAACCCGAATACTTGGATCATAGGTTAAGAAGCTCCGCAATCGAGAGGCTAAGCTAATGAAAATTCAATAGGGAGAAGATAGCGAGGATGCGACTTAGGAGACTGAAGACAAGATTCACGCTCTGTACCCTTTCTTACAAGGGTATGTTTTTAGCTTCTTTTTCCAAGCTTTTATCTATGCTTGTTTCTATCATTCGTCTGTATCCTATTGATCGAATCTTCGACCTTTAGGTAGAAAACTAATAAGTGTAAACATTTGTTTGAAACGTGTTATGTCTGATTAATGCAAGTGGATGCAAGTGTGTGCTAGTGGTTGCCCTTGACGCATACACACATATTAGGCACTAGATCGACTTAGTCACCACATATTGCATATGGATGTGTGTGCATTTTAAAATTTTATGGATGAAAATGGGTGTATCATCATATGGATGTTGCATTTGGATGAGTTATTATGCACATATAGTACTTACATGTTATATTAGGATTAATTGCATACATTTTGTTTACATGGCATGAACATAAATTGCATTAAGGAGGTCAACTGAATCAGTCGACCGCCTGATTTTTTCCATTGGTGTAAGGACATATACACACTATTGCACACATTCATATAAGCATTAGAAATCGTTGAAGGACAATGAATGCCTGTGATTGATCAATGAGTAGATGGATATGGTTGTTAGGATATACATTCTTCGTAACTTGGAGATTTCAGGGATGGAATTATTTAAGAAAAGGAGAATGTAACACCCTGTAATTTTAAAGGACATTACAAACAATAAATTAAGGAATAATTAATTAAATATGGGAATTAAGGGAAACAGATTGTATCATTTCATTCATCTCGGAATTCTGTTTAAGATAGACTCTGAGTTTGCGTAAAACGGACATCGTATGAAGAAGATATTAAAGTTTGAAGTTTGTAACATATAATTAAAATATATATAAACAAAACCAGTCCAGGAATCCAAAAAGAGCGGGAAGACACGCGGGAAATTGACCACTTCGGGGTTGACCCATACAAGGGGTGTCGACCCTAGGGTGACCCACATAAGGGGGCGTCGATCCACCCGGGGATCTGGCTATGTTTACTTTATGAACCTGGACTTGTTTCTTAACCTGATTCATTGGCTTGAGGCTATATATAGGACCTCATTTCTATTGTTTTATTCACCCAAACAATGGAGACAACGAGATGCTCCCCCAACTCAGATTGAATTAACCTATTCTTCTGCAACAACGACTAATACGTATACAAGAATTTCTGCTACAATGTCAACACTCTTTTCTCAACTCTTTAGATCCTGTCTCTATGAGCTCATGTTGCTTTTAGACATAAATATTTAACAAGTAATCTTAACATGTTAATAAACAGAATCTAAAACTTATGTCTGTTAAGACGTTGATTAATGTTTAAACAGTTCTGCTAAAATGACATAAAACTTGTTATACACCTATTTTGTTAAGTTATTTCTATATGCCTATTTATGTTATTTATGCCTGTTTTTGTCGTTCTTCCTCCCTCATTCCATTTTTATTTTTATAGCCAGGCTACCTTCGAGCCCAGGCTGATAACGCTGAAATATGCGTATGAACGAAATTGGGTTTAGTTGGGAATGATTGGGAATGATATTTTGGAGGAATAACCTATACTATGGATATGACTAAAGTTTGGGTTATAATTTATAATATGCAATATAAATGAAATATGGGATGTATGAATATGAAAACATGTAGGCTTAATACATAGATTAAGGGAACATGTAAATGGAACTATATGTCACCTATGTATTCTGTTTGATCTCTTGGGAGGGTTAAGTAAACTTGTTAATCTGTTGGGTTTGTAGGGACACTATTAACCCGTGTAGAACTTAAAATGTGTAAAGCCTAGTTGATTGGAGACACAAGTCTAGGGGTGCTTGTGTCATTTGTCATGTGGGACCCATATTAACCAGTAACCCGTCATGGGATTGAAGGAGGACCCTGCACTAGGTAGGGTTCAGGGCACGTTTACTAGGACTAATTATAAGAGGTTCATTTTGGATGGGGTATTCTGATGGCACATTCCAACGGGGTCATGTGCGTGCATGGGTTCGGTCTGTCTGGGAAAATAAGACGGCATAACACTTATAAATAGGTCTGTGTCCTTCCGGTGGTTGCCACTTTAGGAAGTAATATACCCTACTGTGGTGCCGACACAGGGTATTTACGTGGTAGGGAGCCGATCGCGGGGGTAGTGATTAGGGTACGTCGAATTCTATTTAGGTACCTGTTATTTCTGTTTGGGGTAACACCTGTTATATTCTATTTAGGTACCTGTTATTATGTTTGGGGTAAAACCCGTTGCTAGGAGTACACCTAAGTCTACCATTTGTGCTATGTTTGGATCATTCTATTTATGTTAAGTAGTTGAAAACACTAAATGCGATATACTAGTATTGGTGCAGAGAAAGTATTTGAGAAGCACAATTCATCCTGTTTATAGCTGTTTTATACTGTTGTTATCTCTCATCCAGTTTATTTACTGTCTCGTTACTTTTATCTCTTTATATAATATACATCATTGGACTCGCTAGACTTTATGTCTGACCCATTTTGTTTTCTTTTCTCTCTCTTCCTCCCCCCATAGATTCTCAGGGTGGGAATACTCAGGCTTCATTAGGACTCTCTCTCTCTTGTTCTCCTTGGAGTTGGGTTTGCTTTGCTTTGCTTTGCTTGGATGTATCGCTTTGACTATCTGTCTACCTTATTATGGCTGTTTTTGGGGACTATTGATTTATATTTATGTACTCTGATGATTTTAGTACAAGGCAGATACTTTAATTTGATGTAATTGGTTTTAAATACTTCAGTCTTATGTTGTAACTGGATTTTTGAACCATATTATTTTCATTTGTAATATAAAGTATTATATTTCCGGTGGTATTTTATATCTATCTTGTGTAATTCTGTATTTGTTTACCTATAATGCTTCATGAAACTTAATGCATTCTGTTAAAGAGTGACATTAACGGACATGGGTTGTCATAGGTATAATAGTTTAGGTCATTCTAGATCAATTATGGTGCGTAAATTTCTAAAAACTAAAATTAGCATGATTTATCAAATTGGTTGAATTTACCAAATGAGTACATGTGTACCTCATGTGCACAAGGAAAATTAACAACTCGACTTTCGTACGGTAAAATCACTTCTCAATCTCCAGCATTTTTGCAAAGAATTCAAGGTGATACATGTGGTCTGATTCATCCCGCTTGCGGACTATTTAGGTACTTTATGGTATTAATTGATGCATCAACTCATTAGTCATATGTATGATTGATCTCTACTAGAAACATGACAATTTCCAAGTTACTTGCTCAA
Source organism: Allium sativum (assembly GCA_030737875.1). Lineage (NCBI taxonomy): Eukaryota > Viridiplantae > Streptophyta > Magnoliopsida > Asparagales > Amaryllidaceae > Allium > Allium sativum. The sequence continues at coordinate 322,638,557 of CM060920.1, read as the reverse complement.
ATAATTAAATTGCGAGCACACTTCCCAAATCATCGAATTAAATTAAGCTGATTAGATATGCAGGATTTCACATGTATTTGATGGTTATTGTTTATTACTGGGGATTGAAGTTGGACATCCAATAGCTTATGTTCACACTCAAAATGGTCTAGCGGAATCATTAATTAAGCATTTGCAACTTATTGCAAGACCATTGCTTATGCAGTCAAAGTTGCATGTTTCAACTTGAGGACATGCAATTTGCATCCATCGAAATTAATTAAAATTATACCAACGACTTATCATCAATTTTCACCATCACACCTTATAACTGGATCCCAACTAAATATTTCACATCTACGAAAATTTGGTCGCGTTGTGCATGTACCCATTAGATCTTACTTCATACTGGAATGGGGCCTCAACGAAGGTTGGAATTTTATATGGGATTTGACTCACCTTCGATAATTCGTTATCTTAAACCCCTTACAGGTGATGTCTTTAATGCAAGATTCGCAGATTATAGAATTGATGAGTTAAATTTCCCGCCGTTAGGGGAGAAAAGACCATTCCATTAGAAAAACGTGAAATTTCATGGAATAACCCATCTATTTTTCATTTGGATCCACATACCAAACAATTTCATTACGAGGTACAAAGAATTTGCATATTCAGAATATTGCGAATCAAATGTCAGATGCATTTAATGATGCTGCAAAAATAACTAAATCCCGCATTCCACTAGCAAATGCACCAGCCATAATTGAAATACCTGAAGGAAATAGCAGCAAATGAACCTAAAGCTAGACAAAAACATGCAAGACCAATATGTTCAAAAGACTTGGCACCTAGGAAAAGAAATTCTAAACGAAAAATCATCAATTATCAAACCTCCCGAAGAGGTTATAAATGATCCAAAGGATGACTCAAAAGAAAATTTCAATTCTCCTAACGTCTTTTGAAGGAGTTGTTATCCCAAAAGAAATAATAGAAGCTTCCGAAAATAAAATAGTACCTGATAATAACGAGATCTCAATATTTTATATAAATTAAGGAGAAATGTGGGATCGAAGTAAAATAATAATTGATGATGTATTTTCATTTGCAGTAGCTACTGGGATAACTAAAAGTCACGATATGATGAGGATAATGATAATGAACAAACTTGCATAAATGAATGTCGAAAAAGAAATGATTAGCCAAATTAGAAAGGTGTTATTCAGATTGAGTTAGATTCGCTTCAAAAACATGGCGTATTTGGACCAACAGAGAAAACACTAGAAGATGTTAAATCAGTAGGCTATAAATGGGTATTCATTAGAAAAAGAAACGATAAAAATGGAGTTGTGAGATACAAGGCATGACTTGTTGCACAAGGTTTCCTGTAGAGACCGGGATTTGTCTTTAAAGAAACATACTCTCCTGTTATGGATGTCATTACATTTTGATATTTAATAAGCCTTGTAGTCCCTAAGAAGCTTGATATAAGATTGACTGATGTTGTGACAACTTATCTATACAGTGAATTGGATACCGGTATATACATGAAAATTCCAAATGGATATAAGTTGCCTGAAGAAAAATCAAAGTCAATGTACTCATTAAAACTGAGATGATCACTATCCCATTTGAAACAATCCAGAAGAATATGGTACAACCGTCTTAGTGGATATTTAGTAAAAGCTGGATGAAAAAACAACCTCATTTGTCCATGTGTTATATAAAGAAATTGGTAGTGGGATTTGCTATTTTAGCGAATTATCTTAATGATACAAATTTGATTAGAACTCCAGTAGAGATTGATAAAACAATAGATTTTCTGAAATAGGAATTTGAAATGAAAGATCTTGGCAAAACTAAATATTATCTTGGTATACAAATCAAGCATAGTACAAATGGCACACTAATTTATCACTCAAATTACATTGAGAAAATCCTGAAACATTTTCAAATGGATAAAGCATATGCACTTAGTATGCATATGGTTGTCAGATCACTAAATATTAAAAAGGCCCCTTATCGACCAAAAGAAGATGATGAAGATATATTTGGTTTAGAAGTACCATATCTCAATGCCATTGGTGCGTTGTTATATTTAGCCTAACGCACGAGACCATATATTGCATTTTCAGTCAATTTTCTAGCAAGATAAAGTTTTGCACCAACTAAAAGATACTGGAATGGCATAAAACATGTCATGAGATATTTGCGTGCAACAACAAATATAGGCTTGTTTTGTTCTAATATAGGCAATAATCCGATCTAGTTGGTTATGCGGATGCAGGTTACCTTTCTGATCCACATAAAGCAAGATCACAAACTGGATATGTGTTTACTAATAGCAATGCTGCTATTTCATGGCGATCTACAAAGCAAATGTTAGTGGCAAAATCATCCAATCATTCTAAAATGGCAGTACTACATGAAGCGAGTCGAGAAAGTATTTTGTTAAGATTATTAATTGAACATATCCGAAGCACATGTCAACTTGCCTCAACTACATAAGGATCAACTATTATTTATGAAGACAATGCAGCGTGCGTAACTCATATTCAAGCGGGTTATATGAGGGCGATAGGACGAAGCACATTTCTCCTAAATTCTTCTTCATACATGAATTACAAAAAGACAACAAGACAGATATGATGTAAAACCCCACGTCCATTAATATCACTCACAAAGGGAATGCATTAACTTCTATGGAGCGTTTTAAGTGTGTATAGAACAGAAACTTAGCAACAAGGCAGATACAAACAGTACTTAAAAATTTCAAATTTTATTCATTGCAGCGGTAAACACATAGGTTTGGTTACATCATCAAAAACCAGAGTCAAAGTACATAATATCCATCTTGACTAAATCAGAGTACATAAATTGAAAGACATAACCCCAACAAAAAATAGCCATAAATAAGATAGGCTGAACTTTTACTTCAACGATCCAAGCAACTTCTAAAAGAAGAGATACAACTATCCAAAATCAAGCTCCACTGGTGCTAGTTCCACTCTGAGCACCTGGGAGGAAAAGGAAGAAAAGAGTTGGAAACAAAGGGGGTCAGATATAAAGTCTGGCGAGTGCGATAACTTTAACAATATAATTACCAAAATAACTAGGCTAAGGCATAAGTTGGAAAATAAGGAAATGACTGTGAACAATTGGGTATGGCAGAGCACACTAAAGGAAATAAGATGAAAAATGATAACGTTAAAGGCGCACCTAGTCGCTATGAGGTAATTACTACACTACACCACACCAAACACCCTAAAAGTTGATCCCGCCTACAAGACTTTAATAATGATAATGGTAGTTTCGTGTACCCCTAGTTGCCTTCATAGGTGCCGCCTGCCCCTATCTCCACTAGGTATACCCACTACCCCCATGCGATCGGCTCCCTAACTCGTAAATACCCGTGCTGGCCCCACAGTGGGGTGTACCACTTCCCAAAGTGGCAACCCGATACCGCCAACAATGCACGGCTTATACCTACATGATGCAACAACGTCTTACCTACCAGCCCGGGCCGACACACGCACATGAACCCGTTGGACTTGCGTTGCCACAGCTAACCCGTTTTGGCCTCTTACAGTCAAGCCCAGTATGCATGTCCCGTCCTCGACTTGGGTCGAGCCCACAAAGATACTTATGCGTTACTGGTTGAAACGGGCCCCCACTACTTGACACAAGCTATCCACCTAAGTTTGGTCCCCTCTAGAACATCCCACTTTACCCACTTCTTATTCATGTTCACTTACATGTTTCAATTTTTGTTAAGTGTTTCTAATCGTATTTCACAAGCCACCCAAGGCACCCACTTAACCCCCATGTCCCACCACATGTTTATCTAGTTAAGTGTTTCTTAATTCATTAACACCGTAACCCTGTAAAGACCTCCCACATTAGACTGGCATTTGTGGCAGCTGGATTTGCCGGGCGGGTCCGGGCAGTCTTACACCACAAAAGAGCCAAACCTCGTGTCTTAGGCGATTAATTACACTTAATTAATTATCCCCCAATTTGAATTAATTTCCCTATTCAAATTATCAATCAATTCCAAATTTAACTATGTCCATAATTGACTCAATTATGTCCATCTATTTATGGTATGTAAAATTATACCAATTATCATCGTAAATTTATTTTGTGCCATTTAAGGCATTTATGCCAATTCTCAATATTAAATCTTTTAATATTATCCCATCGCCCCACGTTGTACGTTCGTTCGTTTATCGTAAAATATACGTTAGACTCGAATAGTCTAACTTATGGAATAAAGAGAAGGCATCACAACATACATAGAAATAAAGCTAGATCTAATCATAAGGGATGAACTTGCATGTGTGAATGAGGTTAGTCATCTAAAACTTGCATAGGCCAAAGTCACAAACTTGCATAAAACTACATATGTCAAAGATCTAAATCTAAAGGTGTAAACTTGTTTAGGTAATAGTCACAAACTTGCATAAACCATGTACGTCATAGATCTAATCATAAGATGTAAACTTGCATAGGCAATAATCACAAACTTACATTACATGATTCATACTCCAAACATATATATATATACACACACACACATACTTGCATATGTGATTTATGCAACATAAACGATGGTGTAAACTTACATCTAAACATGTAAACTAGCATATAGAATTTTGTATACTAGCATATAACTCACACATGTCATAGCCTAACTTTAGATCCAATTTACACATAAAATAGATCTCATGAAACATGTAAGGTTGTACATAATTTTCATTAACTTGCATATGGTTCAGATCTAAATTAACATCTAGACTTGCATACATACATGCATATGATTTGACATATGAATTAGTTCCAACAACATAACCAAACTAGCATATGAAACATCATTATGAATCATAGGTTTACAACATAGATGATAGCATCACAGCTTTACAACATAGATAATAACATCATAGAATTTGCAACATAGATGATAACATCATAGAATTTACAACATAGATAATAACATACGGTCAATGATTCACAACATAACCATATAATTCAAATTATAGCTCAATCCAATTAAATTGTTAATTATCTTATTAAAGAAATCAAACTCACAACTCAAAGAAGGTCTTGAGTTCTGAAACCTGAGTTTTGAAATTGATTTAGCTTTCCTTTGAAGAAGACAATTTGTTGCGGTTTAGATTAGAATTGAATTGATTAGCTTTTCTTCCTCTCTAATTGGTGGCGGCTATTCTAGGTTGCATGGTGACGGCATGGAGGCCATGATTCTAATTTTTATTTTATTTTAGGGTTTGAGTCTACATGTGTTTTTATAGAGTTTAGGATTAATTTAGGCCGTCCGATCAACCCAAAATTAACCCCAGCCATTCAGACTAGATCAGAAAACCTAATGACTCAGCATACTGTCATTAAAAGGTCATCAAACAAATCTGCCCAGGGGGGCAGGTCGACCCCCTGGTCGACCTGGGTGGGTAGGTCGACCCCCTAATCGACCCCCAGGTCGACCCCCTGGTCGACCTGGCCCTGGCGGGAAATTTCCCGCCTAGCCCAATCTGACTCTGAAATTTGAATTTTTGAAATCTGTTTAAAATTTAATGTGACTTCCGATGGCCATAACTTCTTCATATGAAGTCCAATTCACGCAAACTCGGACTCTATCTCGACCAGAATTCCGAGACGAACACAATGGCGAAACCCGTTTCCCTTAATTCTTACATTTGAGTTTAGTTATTATTTAATTTGTTAACATTAATATTGAAAATTACGGGGTGTTACATTCTCCCCTCCTTAAAGGATTTCGCCCCCAAAATCTCCACGTTAAGGAGAATGCATATCCTAACATCCAAACAACCATCTACTCAACCATCAAACACAGGCATCCATTGTCCTTATAAAATTCCTAATGCTGTATGAACATATGTAAGGAGTGTGTGTATATGTTCTTTATCTAATGCAAAATCAGGCGGTCTACTGATTCAGTTGACCTCCTTAATGCAAACCATGATAGTGCCATGCGTCCATTATGTATGCGAAAGAATCCTATCGATACATATTATTTCTACATGTGTGCACAACCATTCACCAAAATGCAGCATCCATATGATAACACAACCATTATACATCCATTAACTTAAATATGTACACACATTTATATGCAATATGCAATATGAAGTGACTGAGCCGATCTAGTGCCTAAAGTGTGTGTATATGCATCCACGAGCAACCACCAGAAAACACTTGCATCCATCATACATAACATGTCTCAAACACATATTTCAACCATAGGACTACCCTATCTAAAGGTCAAAGATTCTAGCGAGAGGATATATTAAAGGTAAAACAAGTACAAGCTAAGCGATAAAGGAGAAATTAAAAGACATACCCTCGAAAAGAAAAGGGTACAATGAATGCATCTTCTCTTCCGTCTCCCAAGTAGCGTTGCTCTCATCATCTCCCCATTGCACTTTGACTAGCTTGACCTCTCGATTCCTCAACTTCTTAATCTCCGACCTAAGAATGCACATAGGAGCTCGTCGAATCGTCGCATCACGCTCTATCTCAACCCCTTTAAGCAAGCTCGGTTCTATCACTTCCACGGTCTCATGCAAGCACTTCCTCAAATGTGATACATGGAACACATCGTGTACACCACTAAGTCTCTCGGGAAACTCCACTCTATACGCCATCTGTCCAATCCTCTCCTTAATAGGAAATGACCCTATGAACCTTGGTGCTAACTTCCCAACGGACCCAAAGCGAACAACATTCCGTAATGGAGACACCTTGACAAAGACCATGTCCCCAATATCAAACTCAAGATTTTTCCTCCTCTTGTCCGCATAAGATTTCTGCCTATCTTGCGCCGTCTTCATCCTCCTTCGAATCAAATCGATCTTTTCCGAAGTCTCTCTAGTCATATCGGGCCCATGCAGGATCTTATATGTAGATTCCCACCAACATGTAGGCGAACGACACGGCCGTCCATAAAGAGCCTCGAACGGTGCCATGCCAATGCTAGACTGAAAGCTATTATTATACGCGAACTCCACCAAAGGACGATGTTCCTCCCATGTACCTCCGAAGCCTAAGACACACAACCTCAATAGGTCCTCTAGAATACGATTCACCCTCTCGGTCTGGCCGTCTGTCCAATGATGATATGCGTTGCTCAAACATAACTGAGTCCCTACCACATCTTGCAAGCTCTTCCAAAACTCGCTAGTAAAGATAGGATCGCGGCCGCTCACTATGCTAGAAGGAACACCGTGCAAACGAACTATCTCTCGAATGTATACGGAGGCTAACCATGGAGCAGTCCTCTTACTCTTCACGGGAATGAAATGGGCGCTCTTAGTAAGTCTGTCTACCATGACCCAAATCCCCATATTACCCTTCCTCGATCTCGATAACCCATCAATAAAGTCCATCGAGACACTTTCCCACTTCCATCGTGGGACCTCCAATGGGTAAAGCAACCCACCGGGCTTCTTTTGCTTTGCTTTTACTTGTTGGCATACCAAGCATCTAGCGACAAACTCAGCCACATCCCTTTTCATACCGGCCCAAAAGTAAACTCGTCTCATGTCCATGTACATCTTGTCCCCGCCGAGATGGATGGTCATCTTCGAACAATGTGCATCATCAAGAATGGCCTTCCTCAAATTCTCGTCCTGTGGTACACAAAGTCTACTGTCCCTACGTAACCAACCCTTATCATCTAGGGTATACCTACTGAGATGGCTCGATGACTCCCCCCTTTTGAGCTTCTCTACTAACTCAACCATCTGTGGGTCATCTCGCTGTACCTCACCAATCCGTCCCAAAAGCGTAGGTCTGACCTCTAAGGATGCTAGCAAACCGGGTACAAAGTCAATGGAAGGTCTAAAGTCAAACGTAGAGATGAACTCTAAGCTTTGCCGCTCAACAAACAACAGACTCAAGGACAACCTTTTCTTACTTAAGGCGTCTGCCACCACGTTACCCTTGCCAGGGGTATATGCTATCTCGAAATCGTAGGACGCTAAGAATTCCATCCACCTTTGCTGCCTTAAGTTCAAGTCCTTCTGAGAGAACAAGTATTTTAGCGATTTGTGGTCAGTGAACAATTCAAATTTCTCGCCAAGAAGATAATGACGCCAAGACTTTAGGGCGAAAACAATAGCGGCCAACTCTAGGTCATGTGTAGGGTAATTTCTCTCCTGCACTCTCAATTGCTTTCCTCTATAGGCTATTACCCTTCCCTCTTGCATTAAGACTGCGCCTAGTCCTGTCCCACAAGCATCGGTATAAACGGTAAATGGCTTACTCCCATCTGGCAACACTAAGACTGGGGCTGTGGTCAAAGCTCTCTTTAAACGTTGGAACGCATCATCACAATCTACGTCCCACGTAAAAACTAGGTTTTTCTTTGTCAAGCGTGTTAATGGGGCTGATATTTTTGCAAAGTCCTTGATAAACTTCCTATAGTAGCCTGCCAACCCTAAGAAACTCCTCACCTTGGTAGCATTTTTAGGGACCTTCCAATCTTGGATGGCCACTACCTTCGAGGGATCCACAGCTATCCCTTCTTTGGAAACCACGTGCCCTAAGAATCGCACTTCCTTCCTCCAAAAGTGACATTTAGAAAATTTAGCTTTAAGGCTATGGGCTCGAAGGGTCTTCAGTACTTCCCTAAGATGTAGGGCATGTTCTTCCTCGCTTTTAGAAAAGATCAAGATGTCGTCCACAAAGACTACCACGAATTTATTAAGGTACTCCCTAAACACCCTACTCATCAAGTCAACAAAATATGCGGGGGCGTTTGTCAAACCGAAGGGCATCACAAGCCACTCGAAGAAGCCGTCCGGAGTCCTAAAGGCAGTCTTGTCTATTCTATTCTCAGCAACTTTCAACTGATGGAAACCCGTGGCTAAGTCCAACTGTGAAAACACTGAGGAACCAACTAACTGATCGAAGAAATCGTCAATCCTCGGCAGTGGGTGCCTATTCTTCTTAGTAAGCTTATTAAGTTCTCTATAGTCCACACAAAGTCTAAGGGACCCATCTGCCTTCGTGGCAAACACTACTGGAGCACCCCACTCCGATATACTACGTCTTATGAACCCCTTCTCAAGCAATTCTTTCACTTGCTTACTGAGTTCTCTTCTCTCTCTTGGAGCCATGTGGCGCACTGGCAATGCAACTGGCTTTGCATTATCTACTAGATATATTCGAAAGTCTATCTCACGTTTTGGAGGTAGACCCCTCACCTCATCGAAGACATCAACATATTCACGGACTATATGAACAGAATGTAAATCATCATTGGAAGCGTCAAGGGATTCTAGGTAGCTAAGCATTACTGGACCTCTAGGGTCATAAGAAATATCAAGGGTCTTTCCACAACGAGTCAACAATCTAACTACCCTTCTTTCACAATCTAGGATGGCCCCGTATCTAGTTAGCCAATCCATACCTAGAATCAAGCCGTAGCCCATGAAGCCAAGAACAAAGGCGTTGCATTCAAACCCAACGCCCAAGATAGACACTCTCAAATCCCGACAAATCATAGAAAGATGAGCCGAACCACCAATAGGATTTGAGACTACTAAGGGATCTGTAACTAAACTAGTATTTAGGTGCAGTGTTTCAACTAATGATGTAGAGATAAACGAATGTGATGCTCCATAATCGAATAAAGTATGGACAGGATGATCAAATAGAAAAACTAAACTTTCAACGGAAATCGTTCTACCTTGTTCTCGCAGTGGTGGGACCAGGAGAGCCTGAACTTTCCCCCTTGCCTGCCCTGGTGCCATGAGAGCCTGCACCTCTCCTCCCGAGGTAGACCCTGCCCTCTGCCCTTTTCTTGGGCAATCCTTAATCAGATGTCTCGCTTCGCCATAGTGGAAACAACCGGTCTTCTTTTTCTTCCTACAATCTTTGCTTAGATGGCCTGGTGTCCCACAGTTAAAGCATCTTTTCTTTCCCTTACCATTGTTTCCTTTACTACCTTTCTTGTTCTGTTGTTGTTGTTGTTGCGGTTTCTTTTGATCCCCTTTCTTCTCGGGTGCCTTATTAGCATTGGCACCCTTCTCTTCTTCATGCATAAGCGCCATGTCAACTATTCTCTCAAAGGTAGCCCCCATAGGGATGTGGGTCATAGCTTACCCATGAAGCGGCTCGTTCAAGCCCTTAACAAATCTCAGGGCCTTCTTTTCTGGTGTATTCACCAAGTCCAAGCCAAATCTCGCCAACTGATTGAACTTGTTGTCGTATTCTTTCATTGATAGATTCCCTTGCTTCAACGCTAAAAATCTTTCCATATATAAATTCCCTTCAGCCCGTGAGAGAAATTTTTCCTCAAACCTTCACCTGAAATATGGCCATGTATCAACTGGACGCTCTCCATTAGTGACCTCCCACCAAAACAAGGCCTCATCCTTCATTAGCAAGGCAGCTAACTGGACCTTCCTTCCATCTTCCATTTCAAAGATCCCAAACAATTCTTCCACCTCCTTTAGCCAATTTCGAGCTTCAACAAATGTCTCTGTCCCGTGAAAAGGTTTTCCACCCATTGCCCGAAAGTCCTTACATATCTTTGCAAAAGTATCGACATGAGGAGGAGGAGGAGCATTTGCTGGACCCGCGGTGGTGGCCCTAGTCTCCAAATACCTTCTAAACCATCCTGGTATCGGTATCCCCTCGGGTATCTCGGGAATTCCAGACATGCTGAAACGAAAAAGGAAAGATTCAATACAAAAGAACCGAAGGAAAGATGTATGGCTCTTAGGGTTATGCTTTCTAAAATAAGCTTTTCTCTTGATAATACTTTCCTTAAAACATACTTTTGAAGGTACTTCTTTATAAAAGTGTTTTTGAAAAGCAGTTTTTTTCAAAATTCATATCTGTTCTGGTAACCTTCAGCTCTGATACCACGTATAACACCCCACATCCATTAATGTCACTCACAAAGGGAATGCATTAACTTCTATGGAGCGTTTTAAGTGTGTATAGAACAGAAGATTAACAACAAGAAAGATACAAACAGTACTTAAAAATTTAAAATTTTATTCATTGCAGTGGTAAACACATAGGTTTGATTACATCATCAAAAACCAGAGTCAAAGTACATAATATCCATCTTGACTAAATCAGAGTACATAAATTGAAAGACATAACCCAACACAAAATAGCCATAAATAAGATAGGTTGAACTTTTACTTCAGCGATCCAAGCAACTTCTAAAAGCAAGAGATACAACTGTCCAAAATCAAGCTCCACTGGTGCTAGTTCCACTCTGAGCACCTGGGAGGAAAAAGAAGAAAAGAGGTGGAAACAAAGGCGGTCAGACATAAAGTCTGGCGAGTGCGATAACTTTAACAATATAATTACCAAAATAACTAGGCTAAGGCTTAAGTAGGAAAATCAGGAAATGACTGTGAACAATTGGGTATGGCAGAGCAAACTAAAGGAAATAAGATGAACAAAGATAACGTTAAAGGCGCACCTAGTCGCTATGAGGTAATTACTACACTGCACCATACCAAACGCCCTAAAAGTTGATCCCGCCTACAAGACTTTAATAATGATAATGGTAGTTTCGTGTACCCCTAGTTGCCTTCATAGGTGCCTCCTGCCCCTATCTCCACTAGGTATACCCACTACCCCCATGCGATCGGCTCCCTAACTCGTAGATACCCGTGTTGGCCCCACAGTGGGGTGTATCACTTCCCAAAGTGGCAATCCGATACCACCAACAATGCACAGCTTATACCAACATGATGCAACAACGTCTTACCTACAAGCCCGGGCCCACACACGCACATGAACCTGTTGGACTTGCGTTGCCACCGCTAACCCGTTTTGGCCTCTTACAGTCAAGCCCAGTATCTGTGTCCCATCCTCGACTTGGGTCGAGCCCACAAAGATACTTATGGGTTACTGGTTGAAACGAGCCCCCACTACTTGACACAAGCTATCCACCTAAGCTTGGTCCCCTCTAGTACATCCCACTTTACCCTCTTCTTATTCATGTTCACTTACATGCTTCAATTTTGGTTAAGTGTTTCTAATCGTATTTCACAAGCCACCCAAGGCACCCACTTAACCCCCATGTCCCACCACATGTTTATCTGGTTAAGTGTTTTTTAATTCATTAACACCGTAATCCTGTAAAGACCTCCCACATTAGACAAGCATTTGTGGCAGCTGGATTTGCCGGGCGGGTCCGGGCAGTCATACACCACAAAAGAGCCTAACCTCATGTCTTAGGTGATTAATTACACATAATTAATTATCCCCCAATTTGAATTAATTTCCCTATTCAAATTATCAATCAATTCCAAATTTAATTATGTCCGTAATTGACTCAATTATGTCCATCTATTTATGGTATGTAAAATTATACCAATTATCATCGTAAATTTATTTTGTGCCATTTAAGGCATTTATGCCAATTCTCAATATTAAATCTTTTAATATTATCCCATTGCCCCACGTTGTACGTTCGTTCGTTTATCGTTAAATATACATTAGACTCGAATAGTCTAACTTATGTAATAAAGAGAAGGCATCACAACATACATAGAAATAAAACTAGATCTAAACATAAAGGGTGAACTTGCATGTGTGATTGAGGTTCTTCATCTAAAACTTGCATAGGCTAAAGTCACAAATTTTCATAAAACTACATGTGTCAAAGATCTAAATCTAAAGGTGTAAACTTGTTTAGGTAATAGTCACAAACTTGCATAAACCATGTATGTCATAGATCTAATCATAAGGTGTAAACTTGCATAGGCAATAATCACAAACTTAAATTACATGATTCATACTCCAAACACACACACACACACACACACACACACACACACACACACACACACACACACACACACACATATATATATATATATATATATATATATACTTGCATATGTGATTTATGCAACATACACGATGGTGTAAACTTACATCTAAACATGTAAACTAGCATATAGAATTTTGTATACTAGCGTATAACTCACACATGTCATAGCCTAACTTTAGATCCAATTTACACATAAAATAGATGTCATGAAACATGCAAGGTTGTACATAATTTTCATTAACTTGCATATGGTTCAGATTTAAATTAACATCTAGAATTGCATACATACATACATACATACATATGATTTGACATATGAATTAGTTCCAACAACATAACCAAACTAGCATATGAAACATCATTATGAATCATAGGTTACAACATAAATGATAGCATCACAGCTTTGCAACATAGATAATAACATCATAGAATTTGCAACATAGATGATAACATCATAGAATTTACAACATAGATAATAACATATGGTCAATGATTCACAACATAACCATATAATTCAAATTATAGCTCAATCCAATTAAACTGTTAATTATCTTATTAAAGAAATCGAACTAACAACTCAAAGAAGGTCTTGAGTTCTGTAATCTAAGTTCTAAAATTGATTTAGCTTTCCTTTGAAGAAGACAATTTGTTGCGGTTTAGATTAGAATTGAATTGATTAGCTTTTCTTCCTCTCTAATTGGTGGCGGCTATTCTAGGTTGCATGGTGACGGCATGGAGGCCATGATTCTAATTTTTATTTGATTTTAGGGTTTGAGTCTACATGTGTTTTTATAGAGTTTAGGATTAATTTAGGTCGTCCGATCAACCCAGAATTAACCCCAGCCATTCAGACCAGATCAGAAACCCTAATGACTCAGCATACAGTCATTAAAAGGTCATCAAACAAATCTGCCCCGGGGGGGGGGGGGGTAGGTCGACCCCTTGGTCGACCTGGCCCTGGCATGAAATTTCCCGCCTAGCCCAATCTGACTCTGAAATCTGAATTTTTGAAATCTATTTAAATATTAGTGAAACTTCTGATGGCCATAACTTCTTCATACGAAGTCCAATTCACGCAAACTCGGACTCTATCTCAACCAGAGTTCCGAGACGAACACAAAGGCGCAACCCGTTTCCCTTAATTCTCACATCTAAGATTAGTTATTCTTTAATTTGTGAACATTATTATTGAAAATTATGGGGTATTACATGTGAAGAAAATCCAGTCTCAAGAAAATCCGGTATATCTATTCACGAAGGCAATTCCAAAATCAACATTTCAGAAGCTGATTTATAAAATTGGTATGTGTCGCTTGCATCACCAAACTATTTGAATAATGCATTATGAATCAAGGGGAGCACATAAAATTGTGCTATAATGTACTCTTTTCCTTCTTTAATAATTTTCCTGCTAGGTTTTCTGTTACTAAGGTTTTTAATGAGGCATTATCTTTATACAGAAGTATTAACTCTCATAGTAACACTGTAAATATGTTATCTAAAGATGAATTTTTTTTTTCCTTGTTTGTGATTTTTCCCACAGGGTTTTTTCTTAAAAAAGTTTTTAATGAGACAATTATGTTAGAGAATGGAATGTTGATGATGTTTTGATGAAAACAACCTTGTTATAATTATTATCATTATTGATTATAAAATATATACTATCATTTTTATCTAGAATATGAATGTATATATATATATATATATTAATGAATTATATGCAGGTAATAAGATATTAAAGACTGTACAGTTAAGAGTTTTAACAGTTAAGAGATTCACGATTTCAAAGTAGAATCAAGACTCATGAGTATCAAGATATCAAGAGTCCAAGATTATCAGAGTATTAGAGCCTAGGTAGTTTGTATATTATGTTGTTTTATATCACTTGCATACATAGTTTTTAAATCGTATGTTTAAATAATATTTTATTATGTCTTTATACTTAAAAATTTATATTTTAAACAACTAGTTTTGTTTCAGGAACTTCCAGAATATATGTATATATATAAGGTTAAAAACTTTAAAAATGATTTAAAATTCAAAAACATAATATGTATGTCGACATACATGTCGACATATAACTGAAAGATTTTTTAATTTTAATAGTTGTGTCTTTTCATTTTAAAACATTTCAGAAACTATTATGTCTCCTGGAACACTATATAAAGGCCTTAATTTCGAATTTTTTAATGACTTATCTTTTTCTTCTTCCTCCCTTAACATACCACCATTATTCTCCTTATATCTCTAAGACTATACACTTATACTCTAATGATTTCAATACAAATTATATCATTCTTCTTCTATTTTCATTCTCTATCAAATACTCTCTAATTGGAAGTGTTACTTAAGAGTTCTAGGGAAATTGTAATAAAAACTGTGAAGTTGTATTCCTTGTAGCCTTGGAATTAAGGGAAGGCGAGGGTGTTAACCTTATAGCCCGTAAATCAAGGTGGGTGTGTTCCTTGTAGCCTGTAAACCACAGAAAGGAGCGGTGTTAACCTCGTAGCCATGAAATCATGGTTGTTGTAATTGGATGCTAGTATTAATAAAACTCTGCGCAATCCAACGTTGTGCGGGACTGGACGTAGGAACAATCAAACCTGTATAAAAATCTGGTGTGTTCTTTCCTTTTCTACATTTTACTTTTATTTATATTTGCAACTATGACTGTTTCTATTGTGAAATTTATTCTATGATTCATATAGTAGTTTAAGTAATTGGTTATTGGTTAAGATTTCTATAATTCTTTAAAACACTATTCACCTCCAATAGTGTTAGTTTTGCCTTAAGATCCTTGATCCTCATCCTTAATAATTGGTATCGGAGCGTAGGTTTTCAAAATTTCATCATCTGAATTTTGGAAATATTAAATGGAAAATTTTGAAAATATTTATAACACTAGTTTAAGTTCATGTATTGCATCGTTATTAGATGACTCTACATTCTACCCTGTTGAAAAATCAAGTTATCTTCTGAATTGTTGTTCAACACAGGAAAAGATGTGTTACATGGCTGTATAAAATTCGTGTCTTGATGGTCAAATGGTGGAAATCGAAAAGGATAAATGGATATTGGATAGTGGATGTTCAAGGCGTATGATGGGAAATACGGAATTACTAGATAATCTACTATATGAAGACGGAGGAGTGGTCAATTATGGTGCTAATTCTAAAATATATGCGGTTGGCATCGATAATGTCGCTAATTCTGAAACTTCTACCATTTCTAATGTTTTATTAGTTAGGAATTTAAAAACATAACTTACTAAGTATAAGTCAACTATGTGGTAAAGGCTATAAAATCAATTTTGAAAAAGATAAATGCTTTATGGAACATAAAAATTCAAAAATAATATTCAAAGGAGATAGAAAGAAAAATATCTATATGCGAAGTACGAAAATTTCTAATGATAATTTATGTCTTATGGCGAATATAAGTGACCCTTGAATTTGGCATAAGAGATTCGGTCATATTTGTTTTAAACATATTTCTTGGATTTCAAAATTATAATCAGTTAGAGTTTTACCTAAATTGAAATTTAAAGTAAATAATTTATGTGACGCTTGTCAATTTGGGAAATTGAAAAGAAGTTCATTTAAATCAAAAGATGAAATTACAACCTCAAAACTGTTAGAATTAATTCACATGGATCTATTCGGTCCATCTTAAACTCAATCAATAAATTACAATAGATATGTTTATGTAGTTATTGACAATTACTCTAGATTCACTTGGACACTGTTTCTTAAAAATAAAAGTGAAGCTTTTGAACAATTTAAAATTTTTGCTAAAAGAATTCAAAATTTGTTACCTTTAAAAATTAAAAAGATTAGTGATCATAGTGGAGAGTTTAAAAATGATAATTTTGAAAAAATTTGTAATAAAAGGGGATAACTCATAATTTTTCTTTCCCTAGAACTCCTCAATAAAGCAGAGTAGTTGAACATAAAAATAAGTCAATTCAACAGTATGTGAGAACTATGTTATCAGCTAGTAACTTACCAAATTTTTTTTTTTGGCTGAGGCAGTTGTAATAACTTGTTATATATTAAATAGAGTTTTAATATGACCCTTAACTCATAAAACACCATATGAACTTTTATATAATAAGAAACCAAAAGTATCATGTTTTAAAATATTAGGAAGTAAATGTTTTGTTCTTAATGCTAAAGAAAATTTAGACAAATTGACTCTAAATCTGATAAAGGAATATTCATTCGATATTTGGAAAGAAGTAAAGCATATATAGTTTTAAATTTAAGAACTAATAATATAGAAGAGACATAAATGTATTTTTTGATGAAAATTATAAGAATATAACTCGACAATACGAAGATGAATGTGAAAATGCGATTGATGAAATAAATAATGAAATTAATCAACCAAATAAAAGAATTTGACTTCTAAGAGACTACCCTGTAGAAAATATCTTAGGGGATATTGAATCTGTTGTTAGGACTAGAAACCAATTAAACAATATGAGTAATGCAACTTTTATTTCAACTATTGAACCTATGAATCCAAAGGAAGCATCATCCAATGATTCATGGATCCTTGCTATGCAAGAGGAATTGAATCAATTTACCAAGAATGATGTATGCGAACTTGTTCCTAAACCAGAGGATAAGACTGCAACTGGAACTAAATGGGAATATAAAAATAAAATGAATGAACTCAGTGAGGCCATAAGAAATAAAGCTCGATTAGTTGCACAAGGATATATTCAAGAGAAAGGAATAGATTATGATGAAACCTTCGCTCCTGTAGCAAGATTAGAAGCAATTAAAATTTTACTAGCCTTCTCTAATCATGATAATTTAAAATTATTTCAAAATGGATGTTAAAAGTGCTTATTTAAATGGATATGTTAAAGAAGATGTATATGTAGAACAACCTCCTCTTTTTGAAGACGAAAATTTTCCAAACCATGTATATAAATTAAAGAAAGCATTATTTGGATTAAAACAAGCTCCTAGAGTCTGGTATGATAGGTTGAGAACTTGTTTATTACAATCTAACTTCCAAATTGGTAAAGTAGATAATACACTTTTCATTAAAAGAAATATAAATGATATTCAATAAGTACAAATTTACGTTGACCATATAAATTTCGGATCAACAAATAATGAAATGAATAAAGAATTCTCAGATATTATGAAATGAGAATTTGAGATGAGTCATATGGGTTAACTTACATTTTTCTTAGGCTTGCAAATACGATAATTAAAGAATGGAATATTTATTAATAAATAAAAATACGCTAAATATAATTTAACTACAACTAATGGAAGACCTACACCGATGGAAATTAATATAGCCCTAAGTAAAGACGATACGCCAAAAGTTGTTGATCAAAAATTATATAGAGGATATATATAACCGCTAGTAGACCAAATATAATGCATAGCATATGTCTCTGTGCAAGATATCAATCACAACCTAAGGAAACTCACTTAAAAGTCGTAAAAACATATTCTAAGATATGTAAACCATACATTAGATTTTGGATTATTTTACCTAAAAATGATTTGTTTGATTTAATCTCCTACTGTGACGCTGATTATGCGAGATGTAAATCAGATCGTAAAAGCACTAGCGGAATGTGTCACTTATTAGGTCATTCCCTAATCTCCTAGTTTAGTAAAAAGAAAAATACAGTATCCTTGTCAATAAATGAAGCAGAATATATGTCTGCTACTTTGGCTTGTTCACAAGTAATATATACGCAAAAAAACTCTGAAAGATTTTGGATTAAATATAAATAAATCACTAATCCACTGCGATAATTCATGTGCCATAAATATATCAAAAAAATCCAACACATTATTCAAGAACTAAACATATTGATATAAGACATCATTCTCTTAAAGATAACATAAGTAAAGAAAAAATTTCACTAGAATTCATAGAAATAGAAAAAAAATAGCAGATTTATTAACCAATCCTTTAAACGAAGCAACATTTACTAAACTTAGAAGAGAATTAGGCATTTACTCTTTAACCGGAATAGAGTAATTAAACATATTAATATAAATATAGTATAAAATAGAATAAAATTTTGAAAAATTAAAAATACTATATGTCGACATACATGAACTTACATGTCGACATATAAGAGTTTTTTTAAATTTAATTCCCACCAAAAAGTAGTCATAACCTATATTTAAACTCTTAATTACGAAATTTCTTCTTCTCATCTTCGTTTTCTGTAACAACCCATAATTTTTAGTACATTTAAATTTAGATCTAAAACAAATAAGTGGAATAATATTGGATATAAATCAAATTTGTTGATTATATTGAGGATGCTTGACTGAATTGAGTATAAATATATATTATATTGGGTTTATTTAGAAACGTCATGATTTGGGATTTAATATTTAAATGATTAAATGAAATTTAAGTGGTTTCAGATTAAAATCTGAAATTCAAAATTTTAAATTCTAAATAATCAAACGGAGGAACTTAAAAATTTGTGAAATCAATTTATAAAATCTATTTAAGTTAAAATTAGATTAAAATGGAATGTTATAGAAATTTAAATTGAATTAAAGTTGTTAAATGATTTTTTGGATATTTTATTTATTTAACTGTAGAATTAACGATTTTGATGACTGTCTCGGAATTCGACGAAATTGGCGCCATTGGATCCGGAATGATTAATTATTATAGGATTTCGATTTGCATGACAATCGGACGTGTCATTGGAGCGTACAGGATAAAACCTGAATGGAATCAGTGTAATAGAATAAATTGTGTGTTGCTAATATTGGACCTTCTATAACTACATATAAATATAATTCTCTATACCTCTATCAGCCCATTCTCTAATGTTACGTTCATTTTTCTCAATCTATTTTTCTCTCTAATGGCTGAAACCCAATTTCAAACCGTAGATCAAATAAAATTTCAAACTTGAAAATCAATCTTCTCCAAACCCTACCTAATTATATGTCAAAATGAAGCTCTCAACGATATGAAGCTACTGGTACACTCAGTCGCAACATGCAGTGCTTAGTTTGGCTAGAATTCACAATCGAAGTTTGCTAGAAATCGAAACCCTAAGCTTGAAATTGGGGGTTTTCGATTTAAGGGTTAATCGAAGAATCAGACTTCTGGGTATTGTGAAGCGTTTGTGTAGGAGTCTAACAAGATCAACCAGAGCTTCTATCGTTGTGTAAATCACCGGAATTTCGTCGTTGAAGTCTGAAAACACCTCACGTTCAAACCACCGTCGACGGAGCTGGGGCCCACCGGACGTGGTGGAACCACCATAGTAGGGCGTGGATTTCGGAGAGGATTCCAACGCCGGTAGTCTCGAAGCTTCTTATGGCCGGAGCCGACGACAATTGGTGGTCAAAGTTCATGGGTTTTGGGTATTTTAGTGCGTCGTGCACTGTTCACGCAAAGAGAGGAGGAGCATGATTCTTTTTGGAAGAAGGCTGACGTGGCTTAAGGGTATTGGTAGGATTTATTATTTTATTAATTTTTATATTTTAAATTACAAATTTTAAAACACCGATAACTTTTTTCATATTAACTCGAGTTTGGACGCGGTTGGATGCGTTGGGATCGTGGCAGAATTGCGGACGTTCTGGCACTGGTTTGGAAGCGTTTGGAGACTGGGAAATTTTGAGCTTTAGTTGGATGCTCGATCCACTAAAGACCCAAAGGTGAGTGATTTTTCCACTCACGATGAACTGAATTGTTCCCATATTTATTAAATTGAATCATGAAATAAGTTTGGTTGCATGGTTGTGTTTGATTGTTGATGTGTTGTTTAAATTTTACATGCAAGTGTGTTACCATGCAAATTTAGGTTAATGATTAGTTATTTAATTAAATTTATATTCTAGTTGGAAATTCGAACCCTTGTTAAATCCTAAAACAGTTTCATGCTGATCAGTTGAATGGAATGATTGTGATGGATGTTTAGTTGAAATGTATTACTGAATTGGTATTGACACCGCTAATGCTCCATATTTCCGTATATTGTATTGCATGTTGATAGCGACGATAAATACCATTTACCCTCGATGTTGCGGGCATCGAATAAACCCGAGATTTATCAATTTAAAATAAATTAAGAACACAGAGTGAAATGATAAATCTCTGTGACCCTGATTTGGATTGAAATGATAGATCCATCCCAGAAATATCGAGAAATTAAATTTAATATCACTTTGCCATAGGATTGAAAATTATATACGGACATCGGTTGGTTAAATGATTTTTAAAATTTTTGGAAATTTTATTTGATAGAATTTTCATTTAAAAGAATGTGCCGATACTCGATAAATCCATTTTCTTTAAAGATTCAGAACTTGGAATATTTATTAAGGGTTAAAGAAATTATCTCAAAACAAAGTGGAAATTCTTAAATTGGGATTTGAATATGGTCTAGAATTATTCAAATTTATGGTGTAGATTCGAAGGTAATAAATTCTCATGGAATTTAATTTTTGAATAACAGAAATCGTGGGTATTTTGAGTTGTGTTAACTCAGTTTTTGAATACAGATATGGATTCTTGAAATCGAACGATTGTTTTGAACGATGTGGAAAATGAGATATAGAAACTAGATGAACTCCATTGAGACTGGAGTTTAGATTCAAGTATTTAAGTTCGGAAGAAAGGAATGATTATAGTTAATTTTTTTTTTATATATATATATATTTACACTGTTTGATTTCAAATAACTATTCCTTCTTAAAATTTTATTTATTTAAATCTTTTCCTATAAAACTATTTCGTTTTAACTAAAATTTTCCTTATATTTTGTTACTTAAACAAATCTGTAAAAATTTAAATTATATATATATAGTGTTTGAAATTTTCTTATTTTATTCTAGTTATTATTCCACACACATATATATATTTTATATAAAGATTTTTTTCCATAGGCATCTATTTTCGAGTTATTAAATGATCGTAAATTTCTTCCGAATGGAAGTGTTGAATCTAAAACCGTCGTTCAAATAGAGTTGAGATAAATTTCATTCTATTTGAATGTGAATTGATTTCTAAACCGATTTTGATATGGAAATGTGAATTATATGCTACTCGAATATAAATCTATCTCCTGAGGGATTGATATAAGTTATGAAAGTATATATTCTATTTGAATATGAATGGATTTTGAGCATAAATCGATTTGGAATTATTTGAAATCTTTGGGATGAAATATATTCTATTTGAATATAAGTCGGTTTTGAAATATTATATGATTATAATATAAGGATATGGAAATATATTCTAATTTAGAATATAATCGGTTTGGTATGATTATGATATTTTGATATGAAATTATATTCTATTTGAATATAAATTTGGTTCGAAACAGAATATGATATTTTGATATGAAGCGAACCTTTGTGAAATATAAAAGAATCAACTAATGTGAAAGATGTAAGCGTTAGTTGTTAAAGAGGCCGAAGTCGACAAATGGCATACTCTCTGTCAGTGTCGATACCACTTTAACAACTGTGAACGTTATGATGTATCTAGAATGAAATATGATGACTTGGAGGCAATTGTTGGATTGAAGAAGATGAACGATAACGAAATAGCCTTGACCTTCGGGTCAGAATTGAAATGACTAAAATAGGAGCTATACTGTGATTAATTGAGGTAGCACCTTTGATCGGACACACTTCTTCGATACTATTTCTATTATTATGATGATGATGATGATTTGGGCCCTTTATAATTTTGGGAGTGTGTTCCGAGGTGGGCGGTAGTGGCTGCTATGCGTTACCACCGGTCCGGGAGTGCAATTGGTAGAATCTTAACCTCGGCATTGCCTCGAGTGCCTTGTCATACTTATCCGTATCGAGCCCCATACGATTTAGATTTAGCATTGCCTTTTATGGAGTGCCCTACGGTGAATTTACGGTACTGTATAGACTGTTGGTGCCTGTAAACGGCGTAAGGGTAATATGGTAATCCCGCTTACGCTATTTTTATGATATTTACTTTACTGGATAGACACTATCATAATATCGTATTAAACTATGTATGTATTAGTTTAATGGATACTCGAGAGATGGAGAAATCCCGTAACATCTCTTGGGTTACTACACCCATGACACTCAAGTTGTTTCATATTTTAATTTGACTAATTTGAGAATGATTTAGTGCTGATCCGAGTGTTTGTTGTGTTTTCTTTTTATGTATTACGCTCGGGCCAGCAGACGTGCAGTTACCAAAGATGACTATGGCTTGAAGATTGAAGACGAATTTTGGTATATCTATATTCATTTTGAGTATTACTATAGACCGTTGTACTAGTGAAACTCTAATAATCATTGTATGATACAGACAAGTGTATATATATTTTCAACTGTGTTAACTAATAGATATTTGTTTATTATATGTTGTCCTTCCGCTGTGAGAACTCTGTTGTTGTTTCTTTTCATTCTTCTTTTTTCCCAATAACTACCTATTATTTGTGATTCGTTTGGGTCGACATGTGTGGTTTATTGCCGATTTGAACGGTAAAAAAATAAGGGGTCATTACATTTTCTCTCTGAATAAACTCTGAAATAAATAAAATAATGGCCTCCTCTCATAACATAAACCAAAACAACCCCATTTCATTTTCCGAACACTCCGAAGGTCCATTTCAACGTAATACGCTAGCAAGTGTGATGAAATTGGAAGAATCTATAAAGTATGTACTGCAAATGACAAGTGAGATTCAACTTCTTCAAATAAGGATGAATTGAGAACAAGAAAAATAAGGAAGTATTATAAGAAATATATAACGATTTGTGATGGATAATCAAACCAATCCTACTATCATTGAGGATGATAATCAAATGGAAGAAGAAGAAGAAGTAGAGGAAGAAGAGGAAGTAGAGATGGAAGAAGAAGAAGAGGCACGAGACGAAGTGATAGAAAGAAGGCGATCAGGTTATTTGCATGGGAGAAGTTTGTTTTGACAAAGATGGAAATGTGATCGAGCAAAATTGGGAATTTTGTCTTCATAATCCCCATTGCCCAATTCACAAATCTCCAATTATTAAGAAGCATTAAACGTTTAGAATTCTGACTTGTACATTCGTATGTTTGTTGTAAATACGTACATTCATGTAAATACGTTTATTCGTTAAAACGTTGTTTGATTAAGGATGTCTTGTACATATTATTTGGATTGATCGTTTATATACAATGGTTGTATTAATTATAATCTTATATAGTTTACTTAGTAGACTTATAATAGTGTAGCCTTAGACATAAGGGGAGTTATAGGAAAATTATAAATTTAAGAAAAGTTATAGATTTAGGGAGAGTAATATACATATATACAATTAGTCACTAGGATTTTTCAGAGCATAGATAAATATACTTTTTGTTGATGACAAAGGGGGAGAAATTATAAAGTAGGTATAGGTTAAGGATAGGCATAGTTTAAGGGGGAGTAATCGGAGAATCAGATTAGCATGTAATATCAGGTATGAATATTTTATAAACCAGGGTTGTCTTCATCAAAAAGGGGAAGATTGTTGGAGAATGAAATGTTGATGATGTTTTGATGACAACAACCTTGTTTCAATTATAATAATTACTGATTATAAAATATATTTTAACATTTTTATCCATAATTTATATATAAATGTAAGAATTATATGCAGGTAATAAGATATTTAACACTGTACAGTTAAGAGTTTCAACTGTTAAAAGATTCAAGATTTCAAAGGAGAATCAAGACTCATGAGTATCAAGAGTCCAAGATTATCAGAGTAATGGAGTCTAGTTATTATGTAAAAACTCTGAATAGCACTCAAACTTTGTTTTTAAATTATCTCTTTTTTTAAATTGATTTTAAACTATTTTCAAATTGATTTCAAACTCTTTTCAAAAATGATTTTTAATCGTTTAAGGATTTTAAACTTATGATTTCAAATAAATAAATAAATAAATAAATATTATAAATTTTTAATTATATTATATGTGTTTATAATTATATTATATAGTTTTATATCATTTATATATGGTTTTTGAATCATATGTTTAAATGATATTTTATTATGCTTTTATACTTGAAAAATTATATTTTAAACAACTAGTTTTGTTTCAGGAATTTATAGAATATATATTGGGTTAAATATTTTAAAAATGATTTAAAATTTAAAAAAAAATGTATGTCGACATACATGTTTTTACATGTCAACATATAACTGAAAGATTTTTGAATTTTAAATAGTTGTGTCTTTTCATTTTAAAACCTTTCAGAAACGGTTGTGCCTCTTGAAACACTATATAAAGGCCTTAATTTCGAATTTTTTAATAACTTATCTTCTTCTTATTCCTCCGTTAACATACCACCATTATTCTTTTTAAATTTCTAAGATTATACACTTATATTTTGCCGATTTCAATAAAAATTATATTATTCTTCTTATATTTTTATTCTCTATCAAGTACTCTCTATTTGGAAGTTCTACTCAAGAGTTCTAGGGCAATTGTAATAAAAAACTGTAATGGTTTGAACCTTGTGGCCTTGAAATCAAGGAAAGGCACGGGTGTTAACCTTGTAGCCCGTAAATCAAGCTGGGTGTTCCTTGTAGCCCATAAACCAAGGAAATGCGCATTGTTAACCTTGTAGCCGTGAAATCAAGTTGTAATTGGATACTAATATTAACAAAATTATGCGCAATCCAGCGTTATGTGGGACTGATGTAGGAGCAATCCGAACCAGTATAAAAATTCGGTGTGTTCTAATCCTTTTCTGCATTTTACTTTTATTTATATCTACATCTGTCATTGTTTCCATTGTGACATTCGTTATGTTTGAGTAATTGATTATTGATCCAGATTTCTACAAATTCTTTAAATCACTGTCCATCCCCCTCTAGTGTTTGTTTTGCCTTAATAGATCCTTGATCCTCATCCCTAACAAATTAGTCTTATCATCTTTGCATATGCATATTCAAGAGGGAGTTTGTAATATATATATATATATATATATATATATATATATATATACACACATGCTTAATGCAAAGGATGTTGTTGTAATTGCTAAGACATGTGAAGTCTTTGAATAGAGAGCTCATATATGTTGTAAATATATCTGTATGAATAAAAATGTCTTCTCTCCATCATTTCTTTTGTTCTTGTCTTATTTTATAACACAAACTGGATTTTAGAGCTACTCCGAAGGCCTATTTGTAATTTTGCCTTACTGTGCATGTAAGTTCTTTTGTTATGGCGCATACTTTGATACTTGATAGTCATAATAAATTGAATTATAGGTATAACCAGAAAAATACAGCCTGACGATAGTTTAGCAGTCCAATGCCTTTATGTTTACATAGTTTCCTTTTTCTTTTAAAAACTAATTAAAACTTTAGTATATATCTGTATTACAAGTCTTAGATACTATACAACATACTACATATGACTTTACGTAAGTTTTGAATCTGAGGCCTCTTGCATCAAAGTTGAAGCATACAATGACTAATACAGTGGTGTTCGTCGACTTTGCACATGGTGTCGTTTGTTTAAAATTAGGTATGATAGTTAAAATTTTGAATTTGACTGTTGCGTTGGCGTCCGACGCGTCGAACGTCCCATGGTCAAACTCGAAATTTTAATCATTTATCCCAATGCTTCGGGAAACCGCACTGAAATCTAATGCCCCGTTTTACCGAATTAAAACCCCTCGTCAACTCCTCACTCCCACATTCTCCCCTCTTGACCAAATACAAATCTAAAAAACCACCTTCCAATATTTTTTCTCCTTCGTACAATCTTCGAATCATATAACTTTCAATTTTAATATTGTTATATTTTCATTCTCATGCCATGAGTGAGCTTGGTGTAGGATGGAAACTTTGGCTCGAAGCGAGACCATGAGTTTTGGTTGTTCCGAGATTTACCCTTGCCTTTGTTGAGCATAGGTGCCCCTGAGCCTGCCGTGGACTTGGCTCATTGCACATGATTTTCGCCGTGCAAGTCCTCCTCCCTAAGAAATCTTTCGGCATTAAAGTAGAACTCAATGAGATCCCTCGACCGGTCGCATCGCAGTGAGACCTTGTAGTATGTCTTGTCAAGAATACCGTAGACGTCGACCATTAGGACCGTGGACGGATCCGATCCGTCGATAGATGCCACCACTACATTGAATCATTCGAGAAACTTGCGAAGAGTCTCGCCTATTCTCTGCTTGACAGACGCTAAAGTCATTATGTTCCTCGTTTGAGCAATGTGAACTCTGAATTGCTCGAAGAATCTTCCAACCAAGACTTCTAGCTATTGATTGATTCTGATTCCAACTGTCTGAACCATAGAGCATCAATTTTGGTAAGATAAAGAGGGACGCACTTGGCCATGACGCCTTCTGAGGATGAATGTTCTTCCATGTGGCGCATATAACACATGAGATGAACAGTAGGATCCTTCCTACTACTAAAAGGTTCTAGCACCGGTAGCTTGAAGTCGAGTAAGTTCTGAGAGTTTCTGATGTCCGGAGTGAAGGGGCTGCGAGTAACGTAGTCCAAGCTGGCATGGGGTGCCCCGCCACGGGAATAGCATCAGATGACATCAGCGACTTGGCTTTCACTGCCGAAGCAAGGAAATGCTTTTGGATTATGTAAATTGACGTTGATGCCCCCAACATCAAGTACGATGTTAGCGAAAGGTTGAGCGCCAAGCAAAATATCCGGCTCTATCCTAGCCTATGGTGCTTCAATGGGCGCAAATCCAAGATTAAGAACTACAGGAGTTCCTGTGTAAAAAGCTATGCACACCGGCGCTTGAGTTGCATTTCCAATGCATGATCCTGAAGCTTGATTGGCTACAACCTGAGTCGAGCCTTGAGTGGGATTTGGGAAGTTGCCCCTGAGCCTAGCCAATCCGAGAGCTGTCAATGGATTGGTGACAACACAGAGTTGTTTCCCGGGAATTTCCCCAAGTCCCAAGCTAACCCTTGTGGAACAATTGCACTCATTCTGACAAGATTTCATTAGCACAACTGCCTCGGAATCAGGCGAGAAGAGTGGTAATGATGGCCTCTTGGCAACGGAAATGCTCTTCATGTTGCTCTAAATGGGAAGTGAGATACTTTGTTAAATCTCTGACGAATTCGTCGACGTTGTCTCGGGTGACAAAGTTTGATGGGTGTCCAGTCAAGGAGAGTTCTTGCTCCTCCTCTATACGTGATTCTTTTGAGAAAATTATTTATTTTCTTTTAACAATGGCAGAAAGCGAGGAAAGTTCGTTTCCGAGAGAAAGTTGAGATTGAATTCCAGAATCTGAAGACCAAAGTCGAGAGCTGAGATCGAGAACTAAAGCAAAAAACCGAGGTCGAGAACTGAGATTAAAGATGAAGCTATGCGCCCCTTATTTGGCAAGCCAAAGTGTGGACATGGGGAATTTTCGCTTTATTCAGCTCACGCCAACCCTCGATGTATGTTCGATGA
The DNA here is from genome assembly GCA_030737875.1 of Allium sativum. Classification (NCBI taxonomy): domain Eukaryota; kingdom Viridiplantae; phylum Streptophyta; class Magnoliopsida; order Asparagales; family Amaryllidaceae; genus Allium; species Allium sativum. The sequence continues at coordinate 322,610,306 of CM060920.1, read as the reverse complement.
ATACACGATAATCCAAAGTGATGTAAAGTAAATGCAAGGAGAACACACTTTTTATAGTGGTTCGACACGAACGCCTACGTCCACTTTATAGTAATCATTCATCATATATATTCTAATTACAATTGTTTTACAAGTTTGGACAATATTTGAGTACAAAGCATTGCAATAGAACAACAGAATATTATTAATTCTAAATTTTGACCAAAATTCCCTTCTTCTTTTCCGTTGAGTGAAAAATATGTTGACTTGGTCAACAATGTCCAAAAAGTAGCTTCAATGTCCAAGAAATCCAATAAATATTTGAAAGCATCTAAAAGCAGTGTAAATGTCCTTGTAATGTCCAAAAATTGATGGAAAACGTGTATGCAACGTTTTAGTGGTCCAAGCTATGTCCAATAGTCATATAAGAAGATGCAAGCCATTAATGGTGTTTGAGAGCTTCCAAAGGTCCAAAAATTCCAAGAGAATCCAACCCCTTTGAATGCCAAGCTTGGGGGTATTTATAGGTAGTGGATTAGGTAGGAGCAGGTGAGATTTGGGGAACCACACACAAGAATTTCGCATCCCTGGAGAGCAGCACCAGAAATTTCGCATCCCTCTGAAGTGTGCAAGAGGATTTCATATCCCACATGGGGGATATGTAGAACGTATCTCTAGGATCCGAAATTCGTATCCCAAGGGATACGAAAATGAAGTAGCCTTTGGGGATGTGAAGCTTCAGATGCGCAGTGAAGCATCTGGAGGGAAGAGAAATATGAAGCAATTTGAAATTCTAGAGGTGAGGAGAGGGATGCGGAGAATGGAGGGATTCAAAATGTCACAAGTTGAGCACGGAGGGAGTTGAAGTTTGTTGGAATGGAGAGATGCGAGGTAGATGGGGATCGTATTTTTATAGGGCTGCGCTTTCATATACCTAGGGATGTGAAATGCATGATTTCGCATCCCAATGAGGGATATGAAATATGCATTTTCACATCCCAAGGAATGCGAAAACCATGAGATTTGTCCACCGATTCTTGATTCTGCAAAGTTGAGTTGCTCGAGCAGTTTCGAGTGATCAACGCGTGTTCATGAAAACGGGAGTAACTTTCAAACCTTAAGGTCGTTTGGGCTAAACGAAATTTGTACCTAAAGCTAACTCAGAGGGCTACAAGTGATTTGGTGCAAAACACCATAACCCATGTTTCCGACCCTATAAGTGGTCATCTAAAAGGATTTCGGGCCATTTTTATGTTTACGTCGCGACTTCGACAAATTCGCTTTGTGTTTGTTGATCATGTTATTGACGTGTGACAACTTTAACCAACAAGCTTGTTAACAAATGATATAATTGGAAGTGCATTATAACTCGAGTATCATGTGGAGAGACAGTATCGTACCGTAATGCATAACTCCACCGAAGTCTTAAAGATGATCTAAAAGGTCATCGTTGGAACTTTTCTAGCACTTAATGAGACTTTATTGTCTTTTTTTGGCAAAGCCGACCGGTTTTTATAGTGTTCCGTAACACTTTTTATTATAACAAATAATAAAAATACATAAGGTTCAGGTGACTGTTGTTTGCATTTAGCTAAGATCGTTTTTCAGGTGAACCGTACACCACAATAATGCTATCTCACACAGGAGAAGACTTACATATGCGCAAGGCATAACATACATAGCAAAATACATGGCTTCTACAGTTTTTAATCACTTACATGCCAAACAACATGTCAAAATAATAATTTATTAATTCGTCAATTACCCATTATCAGACACTGTGCTCTTCATGGCTCTCATCATGCTTCTAGTAACCGGAGACTTCTCAGTGTTGCACAGAGCCAATGAAGATGAAGCTGCATCCGTCGGATCTTCTCCAGCATCAGGAGGAGGAGCCTTGAAACTAGGCAGTGGTAGGATATTAGCATAGGGTCCACAAGGCTTACTTAGATAATCTTTATAGTTTCTCATCAAGCTAGCTATCACTTGTCTCTTGCCCTCACATTCGTCGTCACTGAGCTCACCACTTTCAATTTCAACTCTCATACTTTCAATAGTCTGTAACATGGTTGTTGTTGTTACTTTGGTGTTGTTTTTTACGGTGTTGTTACCTATTATTGTTATTTTGTTTTGTTTCTGTGTAAGTGACATGGTATTGCTCTAATTTTTTGTTCATGTTATGCAATTTCACTGGTTTTAGTTATACAATTACTTGCTTAAATTCATAATACAATACAGCTACTAGAAACTAAAAAATACAATGTTTCTAAAAATGTAGAAACTATTACCATTCCTCCTCATGTTTACGTCTTAGAATTTCTCTCCTTCTAAATTTCGTATACTCTCATTGTTCTTTAAATACATAAAGTGTATCCATGAACATAACTACATCTTCACCTTTCTGTTGATTTCCAATGAGAAGTTGGTCCATTCTTGAAAATATTTCTTGGTGTTGAATTGCTCGAGATTCTATTGCATGATTATACCTATCTTCAGATTCAATTAGAAGCTTTTTAATTTATATCTGATTAGTTTTAGCTGCCTGCTTCTTTTTTGCTGCTTTGGCTCCCTATGGCCTAAAAAAATGATCTCAGCAAGGTTAGGAGTTAGATCCTCTTCCAAATCCAAACCGCATCTTCTTAACAATTCCCCAAGACCAAAACTTTCTCTAACTCTAGGAGCTTTACCACGACTATCGCTCGATTGAACGTCTTGAAAAACTTTTTCAAGTGATGATTTCCATTTAAAATGCTCAATGAACATGTCACAAACGTGCATGAACGGATACAAATGTGGTGCTTGTTTATTGTCTGGCTTGTAGATTTGTTCAGACAACTTGTTTGTTGTTGTTCTCTAGAGAAGATAAATACTAAAATAATTAGAAAAGTGTGAAAATAAATAAAAATGTTTAGGTATTTAATAAATCTTACCAAATGCGTTTCATTTCCAAATCCACTACGATTCGTTTATTCTAAGTTTAACATTTGAGAACCAAATGTTTGCGTTCGAAGTTGGAATACATCTTGAGGTGAGGTAAGTGGGAAAGTTGGAACTGGAATAAAATGGTTATGTATGGAGAATATGAAGATGTTGTGTATATGAAAGAGTGACAGGAACTGTTGGGGCGTATGTTTTTAGGCGCTTATTGAACAAACGTCTGAATTCCAATCGTTTTCTCAAATCTCTACGTCCTCAAATCCACACAGTCCATATCTTTACACACTATTGGAGATCACTTTGAGACTAAGTACAAATATCATATAATGTGATATTAGAGCATTGCTTTCACACCTCAATTTCGTTATCTTTACTTCAAATACATGTATGTCATCAGCTAGCACAAAAAACGTTCGTTCTCCCTTCATATCCACTCTACGTGCACAACATCATATATATATATATATGTGTGTGTGTGTGTGTGTGTGTGTGTGTGTGTGTGTGTGTGTGTGTGTGTTATATACGCTGTGTTCAAAGCACAAAACTCATCCTATCAATACAACACTTTTATTTACCGATTATCCACTCTATTTGTGTGCGAACCACGTAGACCCGGCCTTGGGCATACGCCACTCAAGCGATGGCTTTGGGCATAGGCCACTAAGGCCCTGAATAAAGAGGAGGAGGAGAAAGAAGAAGGGGCCTCAAACATTCAAATATTTTTAAATTAAAATCGGTGCTCTCTTCATTTACAGGACATTGCATTGGCTCAGTAGTATTGACATGTGTGTTAGCCGTGAGTTTGATTCTCAGTATCTATTTCATGCAAAGTTTCATTTTTTTTATTTTTTTCTTCCATTCAATCAACTTTGGGCCAAAAAGGAATTCGGCCTAGTACCCTGGCTACTCCAAGGCCGGCAACAGAAGCATGGACCAGACGGTGGATAGTGACAAAACTTTAAGTAGAAAAGAAACAATGCATGAAAATCCAGCACGTTTATACCCAAATTAGCCTTGCCTTTTCCATCGATACATCCCCTTCCTTTCGTTAGTTTCCAAAACCCTAAATTTCAACAAAAAAAAACGCAGATGAAAAAAACACGAGCAGCAAAAAAGAAGAAGATGGGAATAGGAAACCAAAAAGTTGAAGAAAAGAGGTCCAAGAAACGCCATGCCATCACATTGTCTAACCAAATAACTTGTAAAATTAAGGTTATGAATTCTGCTTACTCTAAATTCTCTTTTTAAAATTTGCTTACTGTAAAATGTTATGAATGGCTGTGTAATTGCTCTCTATTTGTGTAAATCTCCTGCAGTTTACATGGTTTTACCAAAACCAACACTGAGTAGTGGCTTGGATCTTCCAAAGCAATGTTTGTATTAGGGGGAGTGGATTTTGTTTTATCCACGTTGGCTATAGACGTGGTTATGAAGTTTTCCACGCAATATTTTGGCAACTATAGTATTTTTTATGATTCATACCCCTTGCTTTTGTTAATTTCCGTGCCCTTTAAACAGTGGCTAGTGGCATTTTTATTCCAACTTCAGCGTTCTAAGATAGCATTGTTTATGTTTATTAAATGGTTTAGTTGGCATTAAAATTTTAACAGGGTGTAAAAGTTAATTATTGGATTAATCCTCTTACCTTCTTTTCTATTCGGAAACTGCAATCCCTTCTTCAGAATGGTGAACTCTCCCAAGCTCACAAACTGTTTGATGAAATGCCTGACAAAAATATATTTACTTTTAACCACATTATATCCAGTTATGTCAAATGTGGCAATACCGATGATGCAAGGAAGCTTTTTGATTAAACCTTGGATTGAACTGAAGTGACATGGACTATAATGATTGGTGCATACGCCCTGTTGAATTAAACAGAGCAATCATTTGAGCTTTTTAATGGAATGAGGCAATCAGGCATTAGCCCTGACCATGTATCTATCGCTTCTATTCTTGGTTCTTGTCAAGATTTTAGCACATCGAACTGGGTTATTCAAGTGCATGCACTACTTGTTAAATTTGGTTTTGAGTCCAATATCATTGTTAACAATACCTTACTTGACTCATATTGTAAATGCAGGAGACTGAACTCTGCTAAAAAATATTTTGATGGTATGAAGGAAAGAGATGGAGTGACTAATAATGCTATGGTGATGGGTTTTTTGAAGGAAGGGTTCTATGAAGAAGCTATTGAGTTGTGGTGATATGATAAATCTAAGTTTGCTGATCTCACGTTTTACCTTTTCAGGTATATTAACTGCTGCATCTGGATTAGGTAATTTGGAACATGGGCAACAAGTACACAGTCTTATAATTCGTTCAATTTTACATGGAATGTGTTTGTCAATAACTTTCTGTTAGATTTCTATTCAAAATGCGATATCATAAACGAGGCTAGGGCAATTTTCGATCAAAAGGATGAAAGAGATAATGTGTCATATAATGTGATGATATCAGGTTATTGTTGGAATGGAGAAACTGATAAAGTTATGGCGTTGATTAAAGAAATGGAATATGCAGGTTATGCTCGAATAATGTTTCCTTTCCCTAGTCTTTTGAGTTTTGTTGCTTCAGTTCCAAACTTTGAACTTGGTAAGCAAATTCATGGAAAGACAATCATTACAGGTGCTGTTTTCGATGACATTGTTTCGAATTCACTAATAGTTATTTATGCAAAATGTGGTATTATGGATGTGGCAGAACTAATATTTTCGAACCGAAAAGATCAAAATACAATTTCATGGACTTCTATGATATCAAGACACATAGAAAATGGAAGATTCGATGAAGCAGCAAATCAGTTTAGCAGGATGCGAAAAACGGGAATGAATCCAGATCAAGCTACATTTGCCTCGGTGATTAAAGCCTCGGCAAGCTTAGCTTCGCTTAAACTAGGAATGCAGTTCCATTCCAATGTTATAAAGTCAGGTAATATGTCCAGTGTATATACTGGTTGTGCGCTCTCCGTCATGTATGCAAAATGTGGTTGCTTAGAAGAAACATATAACATTTTCACAGAAGAAATAACTCCTTATGTTATAATGTCTAATGTATATTCTAAAGCTGGAAAATTTGAAGAAGCTGCAAATGTGAAGAAATTAATGAGAGATAGAGGTTTCAGAAAAGTCCCAGGTTGTAGCTGGGTTGAGGTAAAGAACAAAGTTTACACATTTTCATCTAACTGCGATATTGGGAAAGAAATTAGAGTCAGTTTGAAAGAATTGACAGAAGAAATAACTAAGGCTGGCTATAAACCTGACACGAGTTGCACACATCAGAATGTGAAAGAATTAGAGTCAGTTCCGACATTTACATCATCTGGGCATAGGTAATTATAGAACACTCTAAGGGTGCGTTCGCAGCCAAAAAATGCCACGCTGAGTTTTTCATTTGCGTCCGACGCGTCGGACACCAACATAATTTACCCCGTTCAAAAACAACGCTTGCCTATCGCTGGAAAATGAGCTGTTGGCGTCCGACGCGTCGGACGCCAGTTCATTTCCATCCAGTAATTACTTTTGCATTAATTACTTTTGCATTGTTCCCATACGTGTTAATTGTTCCTAGCCAACCAGCGCATTGTTCCAATGCTTCACCAACCAACACAGTAATCACATTTTTTGTTCTCAATGAAATTGTTCCCAACGACAACACAGTAAATTAAAATAATTTTATTAAAATTAACAAATAAATTAAATATTAATTATAACTAATAAATCCAGAGCAGTGTTATCCATCCCAAGGGACACTTCCCTATCTTCGATCAGAATTGACGCCTGGAACCGAATTATATCTCGGTTTGGGGACTCGCACTTCACCGCCGCAGGATTCAAATCCAACCATCTCTCGATCTCCCACTCTGCAAATTGATGCAAAGCATACTTCGTCTTCAGATTCGTCTCGCCGTCCATATTAATAGTCTGAACGTATGAGGATCCAGTTGCGAAATCGCTGGTGGACAGCACAACCATGTCGCAAGGGATAGTTTCGTTCTTCCCAACTTTAACGATCTCACCGACGAGCACGTCCTTCAGTTTTTTCGATAGGAAGGATCTGGAAACGGGATCGAGAACCAAACAAGAACGTTCGTTTTGATCCTTATCAGATTTACCACGAAGGTGTTCTTCGTACCCATCTTTCACTGCGGTTAAGAAGAGAATGATGCCGAGAGGGAGAATGGCAGTGGAGCCACCACCAGTATTATAGAAGATAACAGATGCTGTGAAAGAATATGTTCATTCATTACTGTCGATTACAATTTAATATATAGGCAAACAAAGAAGATATTATGTACAACAGAATAGGCAAACTAACTGCGTATACAAAGTCAGTATACAGTAAAATTTGGAAGATATGTTTGATTAATTCTTCCTGATCTTATTAACTGAGATATTCAATCTTTGGTTGAAGGCTTGGTGAAGACATCCGCCAGCTGATCTACAGAGGAAACATGACTTGTATGAAGATCACCAGCTTCAACTTGCTCTCTGACGAAGTAAAAATCCAATCGGATGTGTTTGGAGCGTGTACCGATGACCGGATTTTTAGACATGAACCAAGCACCCACATTATCACATAACAGAGTAGGCGGGTTTGGAAGGTGAACATGAAGATCTCTAACCAATTGTTGAATCCAAATAAGCTCAGCAGAAGTATATGCAAGTGCCCGATATTCGACTTCCGTGCTTGATCGGGCTGCAACCAGTTGTTTCTGAGATGTCCAACTGATCAGATTAGTACCATGAAAAACAATAAATGCATACTGAGAACGACTGTCATCAAAGTCCGACATCCATCCGGCATCGGAATAGGCCAGAAGTGATGTTGCTTTTGTAGGCCAAAAGTGCAGATGGTGAGTAATAGTCCCCTTGAGATAGTGTAATATTCGTTTCACGGCCTGCCAATGCGATGTAGCCGGAGCATGCATATATTGACATACTCTGTTAACGGAATAAGCGATGTCCGAGCGGGTTACGGTTGCATAATGAAGAGAGCCTACAATCTGTCGGTAAAGCTTAGGATCCGGGAATGCTTCACCTGCTAGTTCAAGCTTGGACGATGGATCTGCTGGTGTTGAAATGGGTTTAGCATCCTGCATTTTGCAATGAGCTAAAATATCATTTATGTAGGCTTCTTGAGAAAGTGTGATACCGGATTTATCTTGCTAAATTTTGATGCAAGAAAGAAGTTCAAAGCACCAAGATCTTTGAGAGCAAAAATCTGATGGAGATTGTGGATGAATTGCTGAACCAAAAGGCATTGCTTCATGTGACGGTTAAGTCGTCAACATACACTAGCACATAGATGGTAGCTGAAGGAGTGACACTCACAAATAAAGAAGTATCAAACCGACAAGATCTAAACCCCCAGGAGACAAGATAAGTTTTTATCTTGGTGAATCATGCTCTAGGCGCTTGCTTAAGCCCACATAGAGCTTTGTGTAGCTTGCATACGCGGTTCGACAGAGAAGGGTTTTCGAAACCACGTGGTTGGACCATGTAAACAACTTCTGGTAGATCACCGTTTAAGAAAGCGTTGTCGATGTCTAGTTGACGAACCAACCAACTACTAGAGGGCGCAATGGACAACACCAAACAGGTTGTAGGCTTAATTACATGACTGAAAGTCTCAAAAAAATCAAGTCCAGCCTCTTGACTAAATCCTTGCGCCACCAAGCGAGCTTTGTAGCGCTCGATCGATCCACCAACCCGTCTTTTTATCCTGAAAATCCACTAAGAACCCGCAACATTAGCATTACAAGGGGAATAACAAATGACCAAGTTCTATTTCTCATAAGTGCATCAAATTCCGCTTTCATTGCGGTATGCCAACATTGGATACAAAGCGCTTGAGATACGGTTCGGGGTTCTGTTTGTTGGTCCGGGGAGATGGAGGATAGAAAAGCTTTCGGCTTAACGGAGTTTGTGGTGGCTCGAGTAACCATTGAATGCTGGTTATTTTCTGCTGGACGGTAATGATGGGGATAGGATTGTTTGGCTTGTGAGCTGTGAGTAGGGCGTTGATTAGTTGGACTGGAAGAAGTGGGGATTGGTGATGGAGTATACTGAGGAGTGGGAGTGTGGGCAGTTTGTGTTGGAGGTTGCACATAATTAAGAGGTGGTGATTGTGTAGTTTTGACTGAGGCGATATGATCAAGTATGCTGGTGTTAATAGGTTTCTGAGTTGGCCTAGATGATGTCGGAACTACGCATTGTGGATCACATGCATATGGGAAGATTGATTCATTAAAAGCAACATATTGAGACACATAAAATCGAGGCGTGGGCTTGTGATAACAGAGATATCCCTTGTGAGATGTACTGTAACAGAGAAAGGTACATGGCAAGGATCTAAAATCCATTTTTGTAGAGTTATACGGGCGAAGGAAAGGATAACATAAATATCCAAATGTTTTGAGAAAGGTGTAATCGGGATTTTTATGATAGAGAATGGTGTATGGGGATTTGTAGGCAAGTAGTTGTGTGATGGTTCTGTTATGTAACAATGTAGCAGTTTTGAAGTTATGTTCCCAAAATTGTTTTGAAAGAGAGGAGTGAGCCAAGTGTGCTAAATCCTTTTCAACGATGATGCAATTTCGGCACTCAACGGCACCGTTTTGTTTGGGTGTATATGGACATGAGATACGATGTTTGATTCCACAAGTTTTTAGAAAAGCGGATACACTGCGATGTTCGTACCCCTAATCTATTTGAAGATGTTTAATGTCACATTGAAATTGTGTTTTGATTATAGAACAAAATTGAATAAATGTTGATAGAACCTGTGATTTGTGAGAATGAAAATATATCCAAATGTATTTAGAACAATCATTAATAAAAAGAACAAAATAATGATTTTCATTAATTGAAAATAAGGGAGATGGACCCCATACATCAGAATACACCAAATCAAAAGGTTTAGCAGACGAAACATGAGAACTTAAAGGAGGCAATCTATGGCTTTTGCTTAACTGACATAGCTCACATATTGTGGGAGGTTTATTTGATGTGATGGGAAATTGGAAATCAGAAACAAGACGTCGCAGGAGATGTTGATGAGGGTGTGCAAGCCTATTGTGCCAACCAGCCAAGGAGGTTCGAACACTAGTCAATGACGTCATCCAGTTATTAGGAGGTACTGAGAACCTATAAAGACCATTATCTATTCGCCCTTGGAGGATGATTCTTCCCTGAAAATCCTTAACACAACAAAAAAGAGGCCAAAATTCCATATAAAGAATGTTATCTTTAGTTAATTTGGATACAGATAGTAAATTTTTGGTTAAGGCAGGGACAACTAAAACGGTTGGCAAATGCAAATTAGGTACAGAATGAGATGCAATATGAGAGATAGATAATTGGTTACCGTTACCAACTTGATGCTTGTCGTCGCCATTGTAGTCATCAGTGATCATCAGTTTGCCTACATCAGGAGAGGCATGATCAGTAGCACCCGAGTCGAAGTACCATGAAGGATCCAAGGCAGATGGACTGTTGAAATTTGCAATGTTGGCCTGTCGATTCCAAGCTCTAGGATTGGGGCGACGAGACGGATAATCTGTTTGTTTATCTCGTTGCCAACAATTAATGGCTTCATGTCCTTGAAGACCACATAGCTGGCATTGAAGACGACGTCTTCGCTGATCACCGCCACGGAAATTAGAGGAGGAAGAGCCCTGATATGTGTTTTGTAGGGTAGAACGATTTGGCTGGCAAGATGCGGTGCTGGTTAATGGAGGCACCATGAGAGTAGGAAGAATGGCAGCAACATGGCTAGTAGTTTCATGATCCAAGCGAGCTTCCTCCTGAAGTAGGAGTCTAACCAAATCATCAACAAAAGAATTGTCGGAAGTAATCATGAAGGCAGTGACAAACGGACCATAAGAAGAGTCCAGGCCTGCAAGGATGTGGCTGATGAGATCTTCATCTGAATTTGGATGAAGATTCTCAGCAAGAGAATCAGCAATTGCACGCTTCTTTTCGATATATTCAATCATAAAAAGGCCCCTTTGGAAAGAGTCTGAATCTGGGTCTTCATGGCCATGCGACGGGCCCTAGTTTGCACTTGGGAAGAACGATCAAGAGCAAGCCAGGCCGTGTAAGAGGAGGATCAACGAGCGACAATGGACAGAGCACACTCAGAGAGGGTTGATTTGATTCAAATAAAGACAAACCCATTTTTTCCAATTGAGAAACGTTGGATTTGGGTTTGTGGACACAGCTCCATCTGGAGTGGGAAGAAATTCACGTGGCGGATTAGGAGATAAGACGAAGGATTTGAGATCGAAGGTCTCAAGGGCTGAAATGATTGTGGTACACCAAAGCGAATAATTTTCTCAGTCTAGTTTGATGCTAATAGAAGGAATTTGGAAGTTGAATTGAGAGGCGGTCATGGTAGCAGCTGTCAAAAGAGTTTGATTTGTGGAATTGTTGAGAGACATGGCAGTAGAAAAAAATTGGAGTGCTTAGAAGAGCTCTAATACCATATAGAAGATATCGGATGCTATGAAAGAATAAGTTCATTCATTACTGTCGATTACAATGCAATAAATCGGCAAACAAAGAAGATATTATGTTCAGTAGAGTAGGCAAACTAACTACATATACTAAGTCAGTATACAGTAAAATCTGGAAGGTATGTTTGATTACTTCTTCCTGATCTTATTAAGTATAGAGCTGAAGGGTCTGAGCGAGGCAGGCTAGGATAAAGAAGTATAGGTAGGCGATGCGGCGGAACTGCTCATACAAGTTACACGGGATAATGGTGAAGACATTGTACTTGGTGGTGCAGATGGAGTTGTTGGATTTGATTTGGCAGTTTCGGTCAGGCCCGTCAGGGTAGGCTATGTGGATGGACCTCGTGGGTGAGGGTTCGTCGGATTGGGGAATTTCGTCGGCAAGGAAGAAGGGTTGGGTAAGGGAGTCATAATTGGAGGGATGATCGAGTGGTAACGAAGAAGAACAAGGAGGAAGAGGGGCTGACACTGTAGTGGGAGTTCTCATATATTGAATTGATTTTGTAGTGGGAAATCCCAAGTCGCTCAATTTTGTGGCAGTACGAGTTTGTTGACACCACTTTATGTGGTGTCAACGTGACACCACTATCTGATTGGTGAGAATCGGAGGAACTTATATGGACCCCTCTGATTTCCACCAATGGGAGGTCGGAATCATGGTGACACCACATAAAGTGGTGTCAACAAACTCACTCTCATATTGTGGAGCTCGTGGAATTTTAGATGTGCTATTTATCTGTTGACTGATGTATCCTAGAAAATTCATGTTTATTTATCTGTAAAGCATTCACAACGGTAAACAGTTGCCGAAACACGTGGACCTCGTGGAACTTGTGGAACTCCAAAGGCCTATTTGTAATTCCTTTACTGAGCATGTAAATTCTTTTGTTATAGCACTTACTAATGCAAGTTGCATACTTTGATACTTGATAGTCATAATAGATTGAATTATTGGTATGACTAGAAAAATATAACCTGACAGCAGTTTAGCAGTCCAGTGCCTTTATGATTTCACAGTTTCCATTTTTCTTTTATCTAAAATAATAATTGGAGCTTTATATATCTGTACTACAAGTCTTGGATACTATACAACATATTACGTATCAGTATATGTTCGAATCTCTCCATGTAAGTTTTGAATCTATGTCCTTTTTCTTCGAAGTTGAAGCATACGATGGATGAGACAGTGATGCTGGTCGACTTTACACATGGTATCGTTTGTTTAGAGTAAGTTATCATTCACAGTCAAATTTTAGAATTTGGCCGGTTAGTTGGCGTTCAGCTCGTTGGACGTCCTAATAGTCAAACTCGAAATTTTGACCATTTATCTCAATGTTTAGAAAACAACATTGACATTTGACACGTCGTTTTACCGAAATAAAATCCCTCGTTAGCTTCTCCCTTCTCACTCCCACATCCTCCCATCTTGGCCGATAACAAATCCCAAATGCCACCATTCAACATTTTTTTCCCGTTGATACGATCTTCGAATCAGGTAAATTTCGATTTTAATATTATTATATTTTCATTCTCTACAACATTTTTTTTGATTTTTTTCTAACAATTTTCATTTTAACCGTTTTTTCAGATATGTCAAATGTTTCTTTCACCTCCTCCTAGTCTATTGCCCTTTGGAATGACGAGAGAACATCTATTTCATAAATCTCTGATGCGTTCACCGAGGCTCGCACAACTCGGATTATTCCTTTTACTAGGTAGTTGCTTTACATTTCAATGCCCGGACAGAGCTAGGCCATACAGACAGCAAGAAGAAGAACAAGTGGGACAACCTCAAGAGGGTTTGGAACGATTTAAATGCCCTTAACAAATGCCTGACGGAGAGTGGAACATAGAGACAGATTACATGGAAGGACTAAATGAATGGTGGAATACTACATCTCGATGCTACAAAAAAAACAAGCATAAGTCTCTAATCATATTCCGACAGCTGAACATGCTTCATGAATGTGTCATCTCAAAGGGCACCTATATTGACCCTATTTATCTGATCGCTCCATTCACCGTCAAGGATACCGCTTTTTATGTATCTTTTCTACAAAATGATGCAACTTCTCTACCAACAGCTAGTTATGCTCCTGTTAGCTCATCTTCTACGTGCTCTTCATGTAAAGAGCATGTCAATGAGAACGTGCAGCGCTGCAGTCGGTTAGTAGCATCTAGGGATGACAATGGGGCGGGGCGGGCGCGGGTAGTACCACCCCATCACCCGCCCCATTAGGTATTTTTTGCGCCGTGCCCGCCCCATACCCGCACGGGTACCCATTAAACGGGTTTTAAACAGGTTGCGGATAATGGCGGGTATTCGTGGGTATCCATTATATTTATTCAATTTATTTTTTAACCGTTTATTGGAATTATCCAAAAGTACATTTGGTAAAAAAAAAAAAATTTAGACCAATGCTCAAATGCTATACCAATACATATTTAAACCAACATCCAGAAAAGAAAAGACAACAACATAAGTATCCATCAAAATATCAACAGTCAGTTACAAATTGTTGAGTAAAAACATGCACACAAATACCGAACAACCAACAACCATGTTTTTTGTATTGACTATTGGTAATAAATCACATTCAATATGGGCACGGGTACCCATGGACATGGATATCTTACTATCCGTACCCGCCCCATTAATTAACGGATATTAAAAGTACCCGTTTATTTTACCCATAGATACCCGTTTAACTATCCGTTTCATATCCATGACGGATTTTACCCACGGATAACCGTGGGTACGGATTTTTTTGCCATCCCTAGTAGCATCATACTTTTGCCTTCCAAGTATGGGAGTCGAGGATGGTACTACGAAGTGACACAGGGTTGTTAGATATCCTCGAGGAAACCTCGGATGACGAGGTTGAGACGTTTTTTTTACGTACTTGATCTCCGATTTTCATAGACGTAGTATGTAGCATGTTTTTTATTTAATTATCGTTGTACTTACTATTATTTTATTTTAGTAGCGTTTTATGAAAAATAAATTGCATCTTCTCTAGTTTTACTATTACAAAATTTCTGTTACAAACACATATATAGAACCACTCAATATATCGTTCAATACTCCAATCAGTTTTATCGTTCAGTCCACAGCTTAAAATTATAAAAACACATCATTCGCTCACTCAACTATGACCGCTTAATTAACTATTCGGTCAACCCACTAATTTTAACCGTGTGTCATCGGCAAGAATAGACCCTAATTGATCACTTGGTTTACCACTTATTGACGAATAAGTTCTTCTATGTTATTATGAGTAAGCGTTTAGACATGAAACACTTATTTAGTGAAAAAGTATTAACACTTTCATATGCTTTTTGTAGTTTTTAATGTTTAATGTTTTTTTTCTTTTTACATATATACCATTAGTTGTGTTATAAAATTAAAATAAAAAAGTATAAAAAAAAAAATCCATTTTACTAAAGATTCCAAACATCCCAAAATATATTTTTATTACAATTTTAGATTCATATTCATTTTAGAAAATTAGAAACAAAGGAAAAAGAGTAAAAGAATATTTAATTTTTGAAAAAAGATAAGAAACTACAAATTTCTAAGTTAAGCAATTTTGATAATTATTACTTTGAAGATTAATATGTTAAAAAAAATATAAATTTATGCTTTAAAGTTTTCTCTTTAAAAATTCTCATATGAATAACCAAATAATACAAAGGGCAAGACAATTGCATCTATTCCAATTAGAAGTTTTAGAAATATAAACAAAAAATCATTTGTAATTCAGGATTCAGCAATAAGAATTTAGTTTTCAACATTTAGCAACTAGCATCTAATAATCGTCATTTTAAACAAATGAAGCAGCTTCATTTTAAATGTAAGATGATTTACCCGATCACCGACTTATCCACACCTAGATAGTCTTATTCACATCTTGATTAAAAGTTACATGGGTTGTAAGCACCTTGGATATAAGTTCAAAGTTGGAACTTGATTTCCAATATAGATAGTCATTTGGAATATGGCACACAATCATGGGCACCAAGCGATGTCAGATGCTGGGAAAGATTGTAGGAGCAAGAGATGCAAGTTAAGTGCTTTAAGCCATATTGTATCTATAAATATTTTGTGTTTTCCCCCCCATTTTTTGTTTTTGTTTTGTAAGACACTATTTATGAGATTTAAGTCAAACGATGCTTAATCTGCCTAAACAACATATGGTATTGATCAACTTTACGTTGATCCTTTTCCTTTGGTCCTTGTTACCAACCTTTTTTACCATAAAAATTCACAAATTCTTGTGTTTTCCTTTATCGGACGAAGAATGATACTGCCCTAGATTTTTGAAGAGTTGCAAGAAAGATATCTGAAGATTTGGCGTGAAGAGCTATCGTGAAACCATCAACATAAACCATCAAAGCGAAGGCAGATACAAGATTCGTCCTTCGGCTTCTATAGTTGGTACATCTAAGACAATTTTTTATCTTGCTCACTTTTAGCGGTGTCAATTGGATGCTTGAAAAATTCGTAATCCATCCATATATGAAAAGCGGATGAATATCCAATATTTAAAAAACAGATGCAGATACGAATATTAAATCATTTTCATCCAAAAATTATCTATACGATTTTTTTATGGCTATAATTTAATTTATGTGTATTTATTACAATGATATGTACTTATTGTTTCATTAAGATAGAAATTTATATTATATGCACTAAACGCATATTAAGTGGTAAAAACTATTATTATCGCCATGTTCGTTTTTTGGTACTCTAATAATAAATTGGACTGAAATGCAATTACGTTAAACCAAAAAAATTCATTTGTTTTACTTGATTTATCGATTATTAGTGAGTAGGATAATTATTTGATATCAGTTCATATCCACGAATATGCATAGCCAATATTCGATATTCGAATATAATTTTAGATGTGGATGATGATGCAGATACGTCATTGCTCACATCGTAAAGTATTCACTGACGGCCCTACTCACTTTTTTATTATATTTTTTTTGTAATGATACAGGCTTTGAACCCATTCGGGTTTGATTGAGCCCTTTACCACTCTTTTGGTGATGATTTTGGCATTGTTTGGTTTGTGTACTTAGTTAGCCATTTTTGTTAGAACCAAAGATTTACCTATCCTCCCTCTAGGAGGCTCTCCAGTCATGTCTTATAGGCGGAAGTGAAGGCTGGTTCAGTGCTTTGGTTAGATCATCCTAGTGTGACCTTAATCTGTCTTCCCTCGAAGATGCTTTGATCAAATCACGTAATTGGGATCAATATCTTGCAATGCTTTGGTCAGGCATCTTAAAGAGCACTAAATATTTACTCCGTCCTCCCTTTAGTGGGTGCCTTGGATATGCCATGAAGCTGGGCCTAAGGCTTGTGCTCCAATCAGACCACGCAGGCGGGAACGAAGGCTTGCAGTGCTCTAGCCAGGTCTAAAAGGTGGGGCTACCGGCTTACTCTAAGATGTGCTATAACCAAGCCATCTCAACATGATCAATTGCGTTTTTCTATATTTTTGGAGGTTTTCTATCTATGATTGACCAGTGCTGACGGGCTTTTTGGTCAAAACAGTCACACGTCAAGTTCACGCTCAAAAGCACTCTCGGAATCGAGTCAAAACATAATTCATTCTTGGAATTGGTGTCATTTCAAGCACGTGTGGGAAACGCATGTCGATCACTCTAAAAAGCTTGCGCGCACCGCACCAATCACCAAAAACTACTCGCGCAACTCAATCTGGTAAGCTCAAAGTTTGGCATTCCAAAAAGCACATCGGCCTCGGCACAGTTCAATTTGGAAAGCGAAGTCAAGGATTTTCGCATCCCCAGTAATGAAAAGATGCGCACTTCATTTCCCTCATGGGATGTGAAATATGCATTTCGCATTCCTAGGGATACAAAATCGTATCTTTATGGGGATGTGATTTCGTATCCCTTAGGGGATATGATCCTCGTCACTCTGCATCACTCCCTCCATCACCTCGCATCCCGTATGCCTCGCACCCTATTTTTCGCATCAAGGCTTTGCATCCTCCGAGACAACCACATCACCCCCAAAAAGTCGCATCCCATCATATCGCCACTTCCCATTTTGTATCCCCCAGGATAAGAAATTTTGTATCCCAGGGGTGCGTACCTTGTATCCCTATGGGGATAACGGATTACGTATCCCCGAGGGATACATTGTCATCATATCCCCAAGGATTACGAATTTCGCATCCCTTCCACTATAAGGTGATAGACTCAGGGCATATGTCAAAAATATACCAGAAACCACTACCCTTGTCGATCAGCTTTCTACTCCGTAGATACTCTGTGCCGGCTCCACGGCAGGATGTATCACACCTACAGTGGAAACCCTTCACTGATATGCACATCCCCATATCTACTGGTGTCATGGTCGTCTTATCCCCTCTGCCCGGCTCATGCACACATATGGCCCGGTCGGGTTACGCCACCCACACCGTCCTCCACGTTTGGATCTCTTACAATCAGTCAGTAAGCGTGTCCCCTCTCCGCTTAGTACTGAGTATTTTATTTGATACTAACTCCAGGTTACTTACTGAAATGGGTCCCACAAAATATGAAACAAGCTCTCCCCTTTGTCTTGTATCCCCCACTAGATTTTTCACTGACTATGTATACCACTAGGTGTCTTTAATCACATAGCCTATACCCTAAAAGGTGACTTTAATTACATAACTTTGTTATTATTTTCTCTGGTTATGTATACCACTAGGTGTCTTTAATTACATAACCTTATCGGGTTAAGTTCGTGGGCCTATATGTAAATATTACCCACCCCCTCCTGGTTTACTTAACCCATCCACTATTCCAATCAATTTACTTAACCCTAACCTTAGTTCAATATCATGCAATCCCTATGGATTAGATTTGGTTAAGTAGTCCAATTCATTACCATGTCCATTTATGGTTTATAATGGGCTAGACCTCTCATATTAGGCCTACAATGTGTGGATGCTAGATATGCTGGTCGGGTCTAGACAGTCTTATTCCACGGTTAGGCCTAACCTCGTGTCTTATCCCGATTCATATTTGCATACTTAGACTTTCCATATTAGGTTCAACATTAGTGGCTGCTGGATATGCTGGTTGAGTCCGGGCAGACTTCCACCACTAATGCAATCTAACCTTGTGTCGTAAGTACAATTACAATTCCTAATTGTAATTACTAGACATTCCATTTTTAATTAATTAACTAATTAATTAATCCTTTTCTTTTATAGGTGTTAATACCCAATTTACCCAATAATTTGAATTATATGTCCAAAAATGTTCATATTCAAATTATACCATTATTAACCCTTTTTCCCCCGTTCCTTAGCTAGCGTCCTCACAAAATTGGTAGCATGCCTAGGCTAGACAATAGCCTAAACATAAATGATAATAGGGAAAATATTGGGAATATAACCAAAGTGATCATCTTGGCATAAACATAAACTAGCATGATAATATGGTGAACATACATGCTGGCATGGACATGAAATTGTTATCATCACAAGATGATAATAAAACCGATGAACGGTTGACAATCAATTGATTCTAACATAACTATGATGTCACAATAAGCATAGTAAGATCTAAATTTGCAATTTAGATGTCCAATCGATTTAGATCTAACATGATAACACAAGATGATGAATTAGATCACATAATTCAGATCTAGAGGTTAAAGTAGATCTAACATGATAACACCAGGTGATAAATTAGATCACATAATTCAGATATGGAGGTTAAAATAGATCTAATATGATAACACGCGGTGATAATCTAGATCTGACTAACAATTTCAATGTCCACATAAATTAGATCTACTAGTTTAGGAATAGATCTACACATATCCACATCAATACATATCATAGAAGTTGTAATTAAGATAAAGATTTAGATCCAATCCTAATTAATTCAAGGTGACATATGTTCATGATTTACATAAATGATTAGATCCGTCCAATGATATAATTGTCCAAATCAACAGATTTATATTAACCACAATATAGTTACAAACCAAGATCCACAATAATAACATAGTAGAATAATCACAATTGAATTTGATCTAGAGAAGTAGATCTATCATGACATAGCATAAGATATGTTAATAGCATAGATTCAAGGTTTACAACGTATCCAAATCATAGTCTTTCATAGTTTACTTCTATTTATTTAAACCTAAAAATAACTAGAAACTCACAGCGTAGGTTTATAGAATAGAGAAAGAATGGATCTTGAATTTCTAGATTTGTTTTGACTTAGTTGATAGAAGAAGATAAGGGATCCGGTTCAATTCACACATCGGTAGGGTTTAGCCGCCATTGATTCTTAGTGAAGAAAACAAGGGAATTGAGGTATATTTATAGTTGTAGAACCCTCTGGAACCGACTGCCACATAAGCCCTAGGGTGAATCAAGTTACGGGTCGCCTCCACTTGGAAAAAGGCCCGAATACCCAAAAACTATTCTGGGCGCACTTTACAGGTGCTCCAGTGTAAAATTGCTTTGGCGCACTTGTGAAGTGCTCCAGTTATACCTGGTTTGATTTCAAACTTTTATCGTCCGTAACTTCTTCATATGTTATCCGTTTTACGTAAACTAGATGTCTATCCCGACTAGAATTTCGAGATGGACGTAATGACGTATTCTGTTTCCCTTAATTCTTAATATTAAATTAATTATTATTTAATTTATCCTGTTTAATGTTAACAAAATTACGGGGTGTTACATTCCCCCTACTTAAAGGGTTTCGTTCCCGAAATCTCCAAGTTGAGAAGAATGCATATCCTATAATCCATCATCCATCTACTCATCCATCAATCAATGGCATTCATTGTCCTTGAGGATTTCTAATGCTTACATGAATATATGCAAAGGTGTGTGTATATGTCTCAATACTAATGCGAAGATCAGGCAGTTTACTGATTCAGTTGACCTCCTTAATGCAATGTATGTTAGTGCCACGAATCCAATATGTATGCAAATAAGCCTATTATAACATGTAAGCTCTATATATGTGCACACTCATTCGTCCAAAAGCAACATCCATATGCTAATTCATCCATTTCCATCCATAAAAGAAAAGAAAATGCACACACATCCATATGCAATATGAGAGTGATTGAGCCGATCTAGTGCCCAATGTATGTGTATATGCATCCATAGGAAACCACTAGCAAATACTTGCATCCATCAATCATAAAATGTCTCAAATATATGTTTACATGCATAGGATTCCTATTTAAAGGTCAAAAAATACTATGGATAAGATGTACTCAAATGATAGAAACAAGTACTGATAAAGCTTTGGAAAAAGGAGTTAAGAGCATGCCCTCGAAAAGAAAAGGGTACAAAGCACGAATCTTGTCTTCGGTCTCCCAAGTCGCATCCTCTGTGTTATCTCCCCATTGAACCTTTAGCAACTTGATCTCTTTATTGCGTAGCTTCTTAACTTCTGATCCCAGAATACGGGTAGGGACTCGCCTGACTGTCGCCTCCCGTTCCACTTTTACTTCTTCCAACACACTCGGCTCAACGATTACTGCGGTATCATGCAGGCACTTCCGCAGATAGGAAACATGGAAAACATCATGAACACTGGATAGATTGTCTGGGAGTTTTACTCTACAGGCCATTTGGCCAATCCTCTCCATTATGGGAAATGGTCCCACAAACCTAGGTGCCAACATCCCTACTGGTCCGAAGCGAACCACATTCCTCAGAGGTGATACTATGATAAAAACCAAGTCTCTTATTTCAAATTCGAGGTTAGTCCTTCTCTTGTCTGCATATGATTTCTGCCCATCTTGAGCTGTCTTCATCCGCCATCGGATAAGGTCAATCTTTTTGGATGTTTCCCTAACCATATCTGGTCCAAGTAATAATCTTTCTGTAGACTCCCATCAGCAAGTTGGTGATCTACATGGCCGTCCATACAATGCTTCGAAGGGTGCCATGCCGATGCTAGCTTGATAACTGTTATTATAGGCAAACTCTACTAAAGGAAGATGCTCTTCCCAAGTCCCTCCGAAGTCTAGGATACACAGCCTTAAAAGATCTTAAAGAATCCTGTTCACCCTCTTTGTCTGTCCATCAGTCTGAGGATGATAAGCGGTGCTCAAACACAACTGTGTACCTAATGCTTCTTGCTAGCTCCTCCAAAATTCGCTTGTAAAGATGGGGTCGCGATCGCTCACGATGCTAGAAGGTACTCCATGAAGATGAACTATCTCACGCACATAAATTGCTGCCAACCACGATGCCGCCCTCTTACTCTTAACTGGAATAAAGTGAGCGCTCTTAATGAGTCTATCCACCACAACCCAGATAACGGTGTTGCCTTTCTTCGATCTAGGCAAACCATCTATAAAATCCATAGAGATGCTCTCCCATTTCCACTGCGGAACCTCCAACGGATGATGTAATCCACCGGGCTTTTTTTGCTCAGCTTTGACTAGCTGGCAAACTAAACATTGAGAAACAAATTCGGCCACTTCTTTCTTCATCCCATCCAAAAAGAAAACCCTCTTCATGTCCTCGTACATCTTATCACTGCCTGGATGAATGGTCATCTTAGAATGGTGAGCTTCTTCTAGGACAGTCTTTATCAAGCTTCCAGTTTGAGGAACACAAAGCCTTCCATCTCGTCGCAACCACCCCTTTTGATCAATGGAATATCTGCTGAGGTGACTAGAAGTTTCCCCTCTTCTGAGCTTATCTATGATGTCTAAAATATGTGGGTCACCTTGTTGCGAAGCTCCGATCTGGTTCATAAGAGTCGGTCATATCTTCAAGGATGCAAACAAATCAGGCAAAATCTCAATTGAGGGTCTAAAATCAAAAGCTGATATGAACTCCAAGATCTTTCTTTCCACAAACAGAGGACTTAGGGCCACCCTCTGCCTACTTAGTGCATCTGCCACCACATTACCCTTTCCAGGAGTATAAGAAATCTCAAAATCGTAAGAAGCTAGAAAAACCATCCACCGCTGTTGCCTTAAATTTAGATCCTTCTACAAGAACATATACTTAAGAGATTTATGATCGGTGTATAACTTGAAATTCTCTCCAAGTAAATAAAGACGCCACGTCTTTAACGCAAACACTATGGCAGCTAGCTCTAGATCATGGGTGGGGTAGTTCTTTTCATGAACTCTCAACTGTCTACCCCTATAACACAATACTTTCCATTTTTGCATTAGAACTGCACCAAGCCCTGTACCACATGCATCAGTGTAAACAGTAAACACCTTATTCCTATCAGGCAAGGTCAAGACTGGGGCTGTTGTCAGAGCCCTTTCAGGCGTTGAAAAGCAACGTCACAGTCAATATCCTATGAGAATGTCAAGTTCTTCTTCATCAGCTTGGTGAGTGGGGCTAATATCTTTGCGAAGTCCTTAATGAACTTCCTATAGTAACTTGCTAACCCAAGAAAGCTTCTCACCTCAGTTGCATTTTTAGGAACCTGCCAATCTTGCACTGCAATCACCTTCGCAGGATCTACAGCTATCCCTTCTTTAGAGACCACATGCCCTAAGAATCTCATCTCTTTTCTCCAAAAATGGCATTTGGAGAATTTTGCTTTAAGCTAATGGTCACAGAGAGTTTTCAAAACTTCTCTCAAATGCTGGGCATGCTCTTCTTCGCTCTTGGAGAAGATCAAAATATCATCAACAAAGACTACAACAAATTTATTTAGGAACTCCCAAAATACCCTACTCATCAAATCAACAAAATAGGCGGGTGCATTCGTCAGCCCAAAAGGAATGACTAGCCATTCAAAGAAACCGTCCGGAGTCCTAAAGGCAGTCTTATCTATGCTGTCCTCAGCCACCCTCAACTGATGGAACCCTGTGACCAAGTCTAACTGAGAAAATATCGAGGCACCAACAAGCTGATCAAATAAATCGTCAATCCTTGGAAGCGGATGCCTATTCTTCTTAGTGAGTTTATTCAGCTCTCTATAGTCGACACACAAACGAAGTAAACCATCCGCCTTGGGCACGAATACTACTGGAGCACCTCATTCAGATATGCTTCGTCTGATAAACCCTTTCTCATGTAGCTCCGCTACTTGCTTACTCAGCTCCCTGCTTTCCCTTGGAGCCATATGACACACTGGCAATGCAACTGGCTTTTGTCCACCAAATATATACGAAAATCGATCTCGCGCCTCGGAGGTAAACCCCGAACCTCATCAAAAACATCGAAAAAATCTTGGACTACTGTAACAGATTGCAGATCATAGATAAATGCATCAAGAGACTAGGAAACTAAGCATAACCGACCCTTGTGGGTCACATGAAATCTCGAGGGTTCTCCCATGACAAGTCAGAAGCCTAATAACCCTCTTCTCACAATCCGGAATGGCACCATACATGGTAAGCCAATCCATTCCTAGAATCAACCCATAGCCTATAAACCCGAGCACATACGCGTCGCATTCAAACTCGATGCCCAACACAGATATTTTCAAACCCCGACAAATCATAGATAAATGAGCCGAACCACCAATGGGGTTTGAAACAACTACGGGATCCACTACCATACTAGTAACTAAGTGCAGAGATTCAACTACAGAACTTGATATAAATGAATGTGAGGCACCAGAATCAAAAAGTGTTCTAATAGGATGGTTTGAAAGAGAAATTAAACCTTCCACAGAAATTTTTCAACCTCTATCAGGAGCACTGGTCGCGAGAGCATGCACCTGCCCTCCAGAATTTCCTGCCCTTTGACCTTATCCCTGTGATCCCCGTTTCTTCGGCACTCTTTAGTAAAGTGTCCGACCTCTCCACAGTGGTAGCAAGAGTTCTTCCTTCGCTTACAGTCTTCAACCGGATGACCTCCCTTCCTACAATGGTGACATTTTCTCTTATCCTTGCCTTTGTCATTTTTCCCTCCTTTCTTCTGCTATTGCTGCTGCCCCTTCTTGGGCCACACCTTCCTATTTTACGATGTCTCCTCAGCCTTCTTTTCTCCCTTGTCTTCCTCATGCATTAGGGCCATATCGACAAGCTTTTCGAAAGTAGACCCCATTGGAATATGTGACATGGCTAAACCATGCAGAGGCTCATTCTGCCCTTTAACAAACCACAAAGCCCTTTTGTGTGGCGTATCCACCAACTCTAAACCGAACCTTGCTAGCTGGTTGAATATATTCACATACTCTTTTACCATCAAGCTTCCTTGTTTGATTGCTAAGAATCTCTCCACCTGCATGCTGCTTCCAGCTTGGGAAAGAAATTTCATTTCGAACCTTTGTCTAAAATCTTCCCAAGTTTCCACCGGACGTCCAGCCTGAGTGACTTCCCACCAAAACGAGGCTTCATCCTTCAGTAGCCAGGAGGCTAATTGAACCTTCCTTCTATCCTCTACTTCAAAAATTACGAATAAATCCTCAGTCCTTTGATCCAATTCCGAGCTTGTATGAATGTCTCGTTCCCATGGAATGGCTTCCCTCCCATAGCACGGAAGTCCTTGCAGATCTTAGCGAAGTTATCTGCTCTTGAAGGGGGAGGAGGAATGACTGGTGTAGCTAGGGGAGGAACATTTCATTAACCTTTTGCAGGTGTCATGGTCTCCAAATATCTACGGAACTATCCGCGTATTGTCACGCCCTCTGGGATATTAGGAATGTGTCGTTCCCCAAACATGCTAGAAAAAGGAAAAGGAAGAAGTTTAGATAAAGGACCGAAGGATACTACATATGGCTTTTTGGGGAATGTTTTTCAAAATAGACTTTTCTTTATGAAAATGCTTTCTTTTAAAACCTTTTTGAAAATAATTTTCAAAAACTTTTATCTAATCTGGTAACCTTCGGCTCTGATACCAAGTGTGACATCGCATGTCCATTAATGTCACGCACTAAGGGAATGCATTAATTTTCGTGAAGTGTTAGGTAAATAGACATAAAATAATTACAAGACAGATATAAATAAGATAACAACAGAAATTTAAATTTTTATTTCAACGTAAATCATAATACCGTTGTTCACAATACCATAAGTCACAAAAACAATTACAATAAAATAACTTATGTCTTGCATCATCAGTGTACATAAGAATATAAAAACATAATTCCCCAATTGAAAGAATTAAGCCATAGTAGAGACAAAAACTTGAGCCATACTTCAGAAGTAGCACCTAGCAAGATGATATCTGAGTCCTGACTGAGCCTGAGTGTTTTCTCCCTGTGAACCTGGAGGGGGGGGGGGGGGACGAAAGAAAGAAGGAGAAACAAAAGAGTCAGACATAAAGTCTGGCTTGTCTAGTTACTTTTAGCCAGTAAATAAATAAAAGTAACATGGTAGGCATATAAAGTGGATAAGAGAGATCACTACATAAATGGAAGTTGTGATAATGTAACAACCAGGTTTTTGACGACTTTGGTTATCGACATAAACTAAATGATGACTAACTAAACATCGAAAAATACTGGTAGTTAATGAAAGAAGTTAGAGGGTGAGAATAGATAAGATAGAAACTTAGAATAAAAGAAGAAGAAGATACAACATCAAAGTAACATGAATCTCACAGCAGAACGAACAACATATAATAGATAACATATCCTTGAAATAAAATCAGTATATGTATACAGTAACATTTTCAGAGTACAACACTTACAACACAGCGGAAATAACTATAGCTATATAATCCTGAAACCTCATGCTCCAAGCTCTCCAAGTATATCTGTAAAATCCAGACTACTTGACTGCCCGTATAAAATTGGGCACCCAACAGTTTAGGGAAAACAAAACAAAATAAACTCCGGGTCAGTCATGGGACTGGTTTGAGTAAAGCAGTTTAAAACAGTTTGAGCCATTAAACGATATCTCATAAGACCACGCCGTATAACGGAATGAGTTTTTCCCTTATGAGAATCCAAAACATCTTTATATCAAAACCTTTTTATATTATAATAATGTCTATTAACCACAATATAATAATCATGTAGCAGAAACGCTTTCATCTCACGTTCTACATATATAGTATACAATCAAAACCGCAAGAACGTATTGGGTAATGGATTTCCAAATATGACAAGGTATGGAACCACCTTTCGCTAGTGTACCTCTAAAGAGGAATACACTGGGTTCAACAAGAGCATCTTGCAACCCGGCCACACATGACCGACCACTCATTTCGCTTGAGTGTATCGAATGTATATCACCAATGGTTGGGATCAGCAACAGTTTCCCGAATGGGACAGCATCGACAATAGATTTTTAGAAATAAATGAAACTCTAGATCAGGTGATTATACACCCTAATAGGTGCGACCTACATAGCCATGCTGCATGCTCGATTTTTGTCATTTCCCGGTTGTGAGGCTAGAGGCCACGCTTATCTCTGACAGATCACACGTTTATTCACTTTGAATGTTACATCGTCATACCCGCCAAATCACAAATTGATTTCCCCAAAAATACCACGGGTATACAGCTAAGAGAAACGAATTCCTCCGCCACCAAACGTGAATACGTTTGAAGAGATCAACTTACGCGATCCTTTAGATATACTCTGTCTGACATTCTACCATGCAGGTCGTCCTGGGACTGGAGAAAACGAAGGCACTATTCAGTACAACCATCTTAGGCAATCTTTACCTAAGATTTATACAACAACCCTTGCACTTTACTCCGTCTTCAATTATCTTTGGCATATATGATTTGCAACGCTTATGCCAATACGGAGTGGTTCTTCGGATATTTATCCAACCGGTCTCTCCATATTAACAACGTTAAAATGGTCAAAATTTTTGATAGTTGGTGAGTTAACTATAAAAGAAAAACAGGTGTGCAAACAACGATATTATTTTCAAGTGGAAATTATATCGATCAATCATCATTTAACATTTATCCTTTAAATTAATTTATCATTAATTTATTTCATTTGTCATTTCCTGTTTCCATATATTCAACATTTCACATTTCCTAAATTTAGAAAATATATGTTATTAACACTGGAAAACATTTCCATTTCTTGTTTTCTATATTAGAAAACATTTCCGATTCTTATTTGGAAAACATTTCCAAAACTCTTACATTGGACTTAGACAGATGTTTAAACAAACCTTCGCTGTGCCAACTCAAACCATTACACTTATTAACTAAATTTACTTAACCATCCTTTACTATCAAACCTTAGCCCTTTCCTTAGTTAAGAAGGAAGTCAATCAAATTGGGGTATAATTACCTCTTAGACCTTAACTGAACAATGTTTTAACTTCGAAATAGTCAAAGTTTATCTTTTAAATCTTTAACAAACTTCTTTACGAAACTCACTTTCGAATAATCTCTATTCGATAACTCCTCCCTTCGAATAACTATATTCGATAATCTCTCTTACGAATAACTAGATTCGAAAACCTTTCTTCGAATAAACTATATTCGATTAACTCTATTCAATTAACTCTTATCAATGAACTCTATTGGATTAACTCTTTTTGATTAACTTTAATCGATTAACTCTATTTGATTAACTCTTTTTGATTAACTCTTTTCACTTAACTCCTTTCAAATAAACTATATTCAATAACTCCTTTAATTCTATTTGAATAAACTATATTCGATTAACTCCTTTAATTCTATTCGAATAAACTATATTCGATTAACTCCTTTAATTCTATTCAAATAAACTATATTCGATTAACTCCTTTAATTCTATTCGAATAAACTATATTCGATTAACTCCTTTAATTCCATTCGAATAAACTATATTCGATTAACTCCTTTAATTCTATTTGAATAAACTATATTCGATTAACTCCTTTAATTCTATTCGAATAAACTATATTTGATTAACTCCTTTCGAATAACTAATATGCGATTAACTCACGTCGAATAACTTATATTCGATACACTTTCTTTCGAATATACGATATTCGATAATCTCTCTTTTCGAATAAACTATATTCGATTAACTCCTTTATTTCTATTCGAATAAACTATATTCGATTAAGTCCTTTCGGATAACCAATATTCGATTAACTCACTTCGACTAACTTATATTCTATACTCTTTCTTTTGAATAAACGATATTCGATAATCTCTCTTTCCGAATAAACTATATTCGATTAATCTCTCTTCGAATAAACTATATTCGATTACTCCTTTCGATTAAACTAACATCGATTAACTCCCTTCGATTAAACCAATCGATAACTCCTTTTCGAATAACTAGATTCGATAACTCCTTTTTCGAATAACTATATTCGATAACTCCTTTTCGAATAACTTGATTCGATAACTCCTCTTCGAATAAATTATATTCGATTACTCTTCTCGAATAAACTCTATTTGATTACTCTTCTCAAATAAACTATATTCGATAACTCTACCTCGAATGAGCGATATTCGATAACTCTACTCGATTTGAATAACTCTAACTGGTTAACTCTAACTCTCCCTAGTTAACTCTAACTCTAACTGGTTAACTCTAACTCTAACTGGTTAATTCTAACTGATTAACTCTAACTGATCAACTCTAACTCGATTTAACTCTGGTCGATTAACTCTAATTAATTAACTCTAATCAATTACTCTATTCGAATAACTGATATTCGATTTAACTCTATTCGATTTACTATTTCGATCAACTCTTTCGATTAACTCCTTTGAATTAACTCCTTAGATTAATTACTTTTCTGTTTGTTTATACAAATATTTCCTTTTCTATTTGTTTACTTAACAAATAACTATTCCCTTTTCAATTCTATTTATTTGACAAATAAATATTTCTTTTATCTTTTCTATTTATTTTCTAAATAAATATTCCTTTATACTTATATTTATTTCTTGAATAAATATTTCATGAATAAATATCTTCATTTAATCTATCTGTAAATGTTTTACAAATATTTTCCTCTTTCGATTTTATTTTCACAAACCTTGTATATTTGTTTTCACAAATATTTCCTTGTATATATTTATTTATTTGCTGAATAAATAATTCATTTAATATCTCCTATTTATTTAACAAATAAATATCTCCTTTATAAAATCTTATGATTTTATAAATATTTCCTTTTATAAATATTTCATTTTGTAAATATTTCCCTTTTATAATATCCTGTTTATTTTCCCAGTAAATATTCCTTTATGATATTCTACTTATTTTCTAAATAAATATTCCCATTATAAAATCCTATGATTTTATAAATACTTTATTTTCAAAATATTTCCTTTTATAAAATCGGTTGATTTTATGAAATTCCTTTATTTCAATATACATTGAAATATTTCTATTTACATCCCAGGTTTTCTTATGATATTAAAAATATCGAATAACAATGATCAACATCATTATAACACACATAATCCATAACAGATTATATATCACATCATATATCAAAATATATGAAAACAGTAAAATAAATGTTGAGGAACCCAGTTGGGTCCCTCCAACCTTTTTCCCTGCATCATAGATGTTAAAAAACATAATTATCCTCAGTTTCAGATCAATATGAAATATTCTGATAGGCAACATCAATATAATTTTCATGATATATATATATATATATATATTTCAATCAACTGACTAGCAGTTCAATCAAACAATCAACACAAAGTTAATCTGCCAATTTTTAACAGTTCTAAAAATACATTATAAAAATATAAACTGTTTAGAGTTAGTGAGATTAACTCACATTGGATGATCATCGTTAATAACGAAAACCATCGCTTGATTCAGACAGACAATTTATTTTGCTATAAATTGTAACGAGGTCGAATTCTCTCCCAGTCACTTCCATTGGGTAGCTCTCGTCCATACGATTTCAACATGACTAACGGTTCGTGATTATGATTTCATATACACAAGTTAATACATAATTTGATTTAAATTTCAAACAAATTATTATTTAACACAAAACAATGGGCCTTAACCTTTGAACATTGCCCAACCGTCCATACTTAAGCCCATCCGCTCCAAAGCATTTCCTTCCCTAAATCGATTTTCACAACCGAACCTCTCCAAGAATCCACTTCAGCGTTGACCTCCCCTTTGACCGTTCCTCCCTTCCACCTCGGCCACCTATCAGGGCCGCCGCCACCACCATTCCACTCAGCATCGAGAACTCTACCCAATCGCCACCCCATCTCCAACTCGAGGTCCATTCAAAAATTCAACCTGCTACCTTCCCTCTGACACTGTAGGTGACGCGTTCCACTTTCGACGATCAGAGGTTACTCCGGTGTCACCGAAACCTGCGCCTCGACCCTCCAATCCATCTTGTTACCTTCCCTTGCCCCAAAACTCCCCACGCCGACGATGAAAGTTAGCCCCAGGCTCACTGTAGCAAAAATCGAGCATCCCAGATCTCGATCGCATAACATATGAAGGGTACCAGGTTGAAGCTCATACTGTCTTGAGTTCAGAAATTCAATTGTTGGGATTTTATGCGGTGTGGGTGATTTTTATTTGATTTTCATTGGACTTGGTTGGTTTCAGAAAAAGAATGGCATATGAGATTTCGTATGTATTTATAAATGAGGAAGCTTAGTTGTTGAGGTATCGAGTGGTAGAAATATAACATGCGTATGTCTTGATTTAAACCATTCATTGATTCTTGGAAGAGGATGCTCCACTTTTGGCATTTTGCTTCGGTGGTGGCTGAGAAAACAATAGTGCGTGGCCTCTTTTGATCCAAGAAAGGGTTGAGATATTTTAGGGTAGGTTTTGGATATTATAAAATTTAACGTACCTCGTTTCATAAAATTCCTTTCACCTACAGACTGAAATAAAGATACCATTGTTCAGTAAGGTGCCACGATCCCAGAAAAATAATAATATCGATAGTTCAACTCATTTTGTGAAACTCCAAAATCGCTGATACAGGGTGCAAAATACTCCAAATAAAAAGTTGCTTATTTAATTAATTAAAAATTACAGTAAAATTCGAAAAATTAAATTATCGTTATGTCCCAAAAGAACCTTGTCCAAATTCAAACTCGATATTCAAATATACTTAAATAACCGTTATGGCCACAAACGAATATACCGCTGTTTTCCTGAATATTTGATTTGGACATAACTAAAAATCTATACAATGAAATCCCGATTTTTCTCTTCCATAAGAAAAATATACTTCACCAGCTCCTAATGTTTCTTGTTTCACAGAAATCCGATTTAAAACAGCTTTTGTATATTCGTTTAAAGTTCGAATCGCCAATTTGCGAACTGCGCGCCTTTTCGAGCTCGATTATAATTATTTTATAATTTATACATTCCATCTTCGTTAATTAAATGTATTCGTTATCGTAATTCAATTTTAAACTGAATTATATATTTTAAATTTCCCAATTCACACCATATCGCCATTTCAGCCAATTCTGATTATTTCAGAATTAAATATATTATTTAATTATTATATTAATTAAATATTCAAAGTTATTTAATTCAATGACCATTATATTCTCTAAATCACTATTTAAATAATTAAATAAATAAATTATTATATCGCTAAAAATGCGTGTCGTTACATTCTTCCCCACTTAAAATAATTTCGTCCTCGAAATTGCAAAGGTAGAAAACAAACCATATTGACTGGTCAGAAATTCTATGTTCACTTCTTAAATTCAATTTCAACTGAACCAATTTAATTTCCATTAAATATTAATTTATTCTTATCAACAAAGATTTTCAAAAATCCTGAAATTTTCTAACACCTTAACTTTTCGTAAAATTTCGCCAGCACCTCCTTTGTACTGGTCAATCGGTCAAACTCCAGCTCGCCTCTCTAGGCCATCTCCAACCCAAAAGAAAATCAAACAGCCAAGCAGCTTGCCAATTCGGATCATAAATCTTATATCCAATAGAAATATAAACTTGTACTTTTTTGTTGGCATATCATTATATCCTTTCCACCTGTTATCAATTCAGCAGATACAAGGGTCATCCCAATCAAATTCCAATCTGTTTTTATCCACAAATCCCACCGTTCGCTTATACCTAAGTCGAATTCAATTTCAAATCAAAGTTCCATTATTGATTTTTAAATTTTTAACTCATCAATCCAATACCATTTTAGATTCTATCTCACAATTCAAAATCTGATTCTACTTGATATATCGTATCCAATTCAATTTCCAGTTAATTGATTTCAATTCAGTTCCAGCTCAGTTTTACAAATTTCTATTTAAATTTGTTTTTAATTCAAACAGTCTCTTCCTAGGAGTTTTAAACAGCTTTGCTTTTTCTAAAATCAAATATTACTTTTTGGATTTTCAACACAACTTGTTTTTCCCAAAAAAATTCAAAACAGTATCCCTGGTAGTAATCCGTCACTTAGAACTCGAAAATCAACACTGAGGATGTGGCCAGCATCATCAGAGTTATTTCCCACCTACCAAAGTGAGTTCAATACTATAACACTTTAAACTATTCCTTTTTGAAATACACTTCAAAATACCATTCACAATGCTGTAAAACAATTTAAAATCTCCTAGGAATTTAAAATTCTCATATATTCAATCCAAATTCATTTACCAACACTTTTCCAATTTCCAGGATTTTTAACTTTCAATTCTGATTTTAATTTCAAACTTAATTCACCTGATTTCACGTATTTCACTTACATGAATTCTGATTGGTTATTTACATAACCATTTCACATTTTATAATCTTATTTGATTATAATCACAACCAATATATCCAGTATATTATAATTCCAATATCCATACTTTGTTTATATCAAAATATATTTTGGGTAAAAATTATTTTCATTTACCCTCTTTTTAAAACATATCGTGTCGACCCATCGTATTCGAGTGTTTTAGAAACCCCTATCGATATTGTGGTACCCCACCATCGACCAGAATCCATAAACAACTCAACCAATAAATCTACTCAATATAAAATCATTTTAATATTGAATAACAAATATGCGCTCATATATATACACACTCAAACTCAATCTTGGGTATTACTAACCCCATCTCTACCGAGTCATGCCACAAAGCCAATGTAATTCACTTAACCATAAACTCTGATACCCACTGTAACGACTCGGTTTTTTACGAATTTGGTTATCGACATAAACTAAATGACGACTAACCAAACATCGAAAAATACTGGTAGTTAATGAAAGAAGTTAGAGGGTGAGAATAGATAAGATAGAAACATAGAATAAAAGAAGAAGAAGAAGATACAACATCAGAGTAACACGAATCTCACAGCGGAATGAACAACATATAATAGATAACATATCCTTGAAATAAAATCAGTATATGTGTACAGTAACATTTTCAGAGTACAACACTTACTACACAACGGAAATAACTATAGCTATATAATCCTGAAGCCTCCTGCTCCAAGCTCTCCAAGTATATCAGTAAAATCCTGACTACTTGACTGCCCGTATAAAATAGGGCACCCAACAGTTTAGGGAAAACAAAACAAAATAAACTCCGGGTCAGTCATGGGACTGGTTTGAGTAAAGCAGTTTAAAACAGTTTGAGCCATTAAACGATATCTCATAAGACCACGCCGTATAATGGAATGAGTTTTTCCCTTATGAGAATCCAAAACATCTTTATATCAAAACCTTTTTATATTATAATAATGTCTATTAACCACAATATAATAATCATGTAGCAGAAACGCTTTCATCTCACGTTCTACATATATAGTATACAATCAAAATCGCAAGAACGTATTGGGTAATGGATTTCCAAATATGACAAGGTATGGAACCACCTTTCGCTAGTGTACCTCTAAAGAGGAATACACTGGGTTCAACAAGAGCATCTTGCAACCCGG
This sequence comes from Allium sativum, assembly GCA_030737875.1. Taxonomy (NCBI): domain Eukaryota; kingdom Viridiplantae; phylum Streptophyta; class Magnoliopsida; order Asparagales; family Amaryllidaceae; genus Allium; species Allium sativum. The sequence continues at coordinate 322,576,107 of CM060920.1, read as the reverse complement.
CCACACATGACCGACCACTCATTTCGCTTGAGTGTATCGAATGTATATCACCAATGGTTGGGATCAGCAACAGTTTCCCGAATGGGACAGCATCGACAATAGATTTTTAGAAATAAATGAAACTCTAGATCAGGTGATTATACACCCTAATAGGTGCGACCTACATAGCCATGCTGCATGCTCGATTTTTGTCATTTCCCGGTTGTGAGGCTAGAGGCCACGCTTATCTCTGACAGATCACACGTTTATTCACTTTGAATGTTACATCGTCATACCCGCCAAATCACAAATTGATTTCCCCAAAAATACCACGGGTATACAGCTAAGAGAAACGAATTCCTCCGCCACCAAACGTGAATACGTTTGAAGAGATCAACTTACGCGATCCTTTAGATATACTCTGTCTGACATTCTACCATGCAGGTCGTCCTGGGACTGGAGAAAACGAAGGCACTATTCAGTACAACCATCTTAGGCAATCTTTACCTAAGATTTATACAACAACCCTTGCACTTTACTCCGTCTTCAATTATCTTTGGCATATATGGTTCGCAACGCTTATGCCAATACGGAGTGGTTCTTCGGATATTTATCCAATCGGTCTCTCCATATTAACAATGTTAAAATGGTCAAAAACTTCGATAGTCGGTGAGTTAACTATCAAAGAAAAACAGGTGTGCAAACAACGATATTATTTCCAAGTGGAAATATTATCGATCAATCATCATTAAACATTTATCCTTTAAATTAATTTATCATTAATTTATTTCATTTGTCATTTCCTGTTTCCATATATTCAACATTTCTCATTTCCAAAATTTGGAAAATATATGTTATTAACACTGGAAAACATTTCCATTTCTAGTTTTCTATGTTAGAAAACATTTCTGATTCTTATTTGGAAAACATTTCCAAATCCTTTACATTGGACTTAGACAGATGTTTAAACAAACCTTTGCTGTGCCAACTCAAACCATTACACTTATTAACTAAATTTACTTAACCATCCTTTACTATCAAACCTTAGCCCTTTCCTTAGTTAAGAAGGAAGTCAATCAAGATGGGGTATAATTACCTCTCAGACCTTAACTGAACAACGTTTTAACTTCGAAATAGTCAAAGTTTATCTTTTAAATCTTTAAGAAACTTCTTTACGAAACCCACTTTTGAATAATCTCTATTCGATAACTCCTCCTTTCGAATAACTATATTCGATAATCTCTCTTACGAATAACTAGATTAGAAAACCTTTCTTCGAATAAACTATATTCGATTAACTCTATTCAATTAGCTCTTATCAATTAACTCTATTGGATTAACTCTTTTTGATTAACTTTAATCGGTTAACTCTTTCTGATTAACTCTTTTTGATTAACTCTTTTTACTTAACTCCTTTCGAATAAACTATATTCGATAACTCCTTTAATTCTATTCGAATAAACTATATTCGATTAACTTCTTTAATTCTATTCGAATAAACTATATTCGATTAACTCCTTTAATTCTATTCGAATAAACTATATTCTATTAACTCCTTTAATTCTATTCGAATAAACTATATTCGATTAACTCCTTTAATTCAATTCGAATAAACTATATTTGATTAACTCCTTTAATTCTATTCGAATAAACTATATTCGTTTAACTCCTTTCGAATAAGCAATGTTCGATTAACTCACTTCGAATAACTTATATTCGATACTCTTTCTTTCGAACAAACGATATTCGATAATCTCTCTTTTCGAATAAACTATATTCGATTAACTCCTTTAATTCTATTCGAATAAACTATATTCGATTAACTCCTTTCGAATAACCAATATTCGATTAACTCACTTTGACTAACTTATATTCTATACTCTTTCTTTCGAATAAACGATATTCGATAATCTCTCTTTTCGAATAAACTATATTCGATTAATCTCTCTTCGAATAAACTATATTCGATTACTCCTTTCGATTAAACTAACATCGATTAACTCCCTTTGATTAAACCAATCGATAACTCCTTTTTGAATAACTAGATTCGATAACTCCTTTTTGAATAACTATATTCGATAACTCCTTTTCGAATAACTAGATTCGATAACTCCTTTTCGAATAACTAGATTCGATAACTCCTCTTCGAATAAATTATATTCGATTACTCTTCTCGAATAAACTATATTCGATTATTCTTCTCGAATAAACTATATTCGATAACTCTACCTCGAATAAGCGATATTAGATAACTCTACTCGATTTCAATAACTCTAACACATTAACTCTAACTGGTTAACTCTAACTCTCCCTGTTAACTCTAGCTCTGACTGGTTAACTCTAACTGGTTAACTCTAATTGATCAACTCTAACTCGATTTAACTCTAGTCGATTAAATCTAACTGATTAACTCTAACTGATCAACTCTAACTCGATTTAACTCTAGTCGATTAACTCTAATTGATTAACTCTAATCAATTACTCTATTCGAATAACTGATATTCGATTTAACTCTATTCGATTTACTCTTTCGATTAACTCCTTTGAATTAACTCCTTTGATTAATTCCTTTCCTGTTTGTTTATGAAAATATTTCCTTTTCTATTTGTTTACTTAACAAATAACTATTCCCTTTTCAATTCTATTTATTTAACAAATAAATATTTCTTTTATCTTTTCTATTTATTTTCTAAATAAATATTCCTTTATCCTTCTATTTATTTCTTGAATAAATATTTCATGAATAAATATCTTCATTTAATCTATCTGTAAATGTTTTATCTTTCGATTTTATTTTCACAAATATGTCCTTGTATATTCATTTTCACAAATATTTCCTTGTATATCTTTATTTATTTACTGAATAAATAATTCGTTTAATATCTCCTATTTATTTAACAAATAAATATCTCCTTTATAAAATCTTATGATTTTATAAATATTTCCTTTTATAAATATTTCATTTGTAAATATTTCCCTTTTATAATATCCTGTTTATTTTCCCAATAAATATTCCTTTATGATATTCTACTTATTTTCTAAATATATATTCCCCTTATAAAATCCTATGATTTTATAAATACTTTATTTTCAAAATATTTCCTTTTATAAAATCGGTTGATTTTATAAAATTCCTTTATTTCAATATATATTGAAATATTTCTTTTTACATCCCAGGGTTTCGTATGATATTAAAAATATCGAATAACAATGATCAACATCATTCTAACACACATAATCCATAACAGATTATATATTACATCATATATCAAAATATATGAAAAATAGTAAAATAAATGTTGAGGAACCCAGCTGGTTCCCTCCAGCCTGTTTCCCTGCATCACGGATGTTAAACGACATAATTATCCTCAGTTTCAGATCAATATGAAATATTCTGATAGGCAGCATCAATATAATTTTAACGATATATATATATATATACATATATATATATATATATTTCAATCAACTGACTAGCAGTTCAATCAAACAATCAACACACAGTCAATCAGCCAATTTTTAACAGTTCTAAAAATACATTATAAAAATATAAACTATTCAGAGTTAGTGAGATTTACTCACATTGGACGATCATTGTTAATAACGATAACCAACGATTGATTCAGGCGGACAATTTATTTTGCTATAAATTGTAACGAGGTCAAATTCTCTCCCAGTCAGTTCCATTGGGTAGCTCTCGTCTATACGATTTCAACGTGACTGACGGTTCGTGATTCTGATTTCATATACACAAGTTAATACATAATTTGATTTAAATTTCAAACCAATTGTTATTTAAAACAAAAGAATGGGCCTTAACCTTTGAACATGGCCCAACTGTCCATACTTAAACCCATCCGCTCCAAAGCATTTCCTTCCCCAAATCGATTTTCACAACCGAACCTCTCCAGGATTCCACTTCTACTTTGACCTCCCCTTTGACCGTTCCTCCCTTCCACCTCGGTCACCTATCAGGACCGTCGCCACCACCATTCCACTCAGCGTCGAGAACTCTACCCAGTCGCCAACCCCATCTCCAACTCGAGGTCCATTCAAAAATTCAACCTGCTACCTTCCGTCTGACACTGTAGGTGATGCGTTCCACTTCCGACGATCATAGGTTACTACGGTGTCACCGGAACCTACGCCTTGACCCTCCGATCCATCGTGTCACCTTCCCTTACCCCCAAAACTCCCCACGCCGACAATGAAAGTCATCCCTAGGCTCACTGTAGCAAAAATCGAGCATCCCAGATCTAGATCGCACAACATATGAAGGGTATCAGGTTGAAGCTCATACTGTCTTGAGTTCAGAAATACAATTGTTGGGATTTTATGTGGTGTGGGTGATTTTTGTTTGATTTTTATTGGACTTGGTTGGTTTCAGAAAAAGAATGGCATATGAGATTTCGTTTGTATTTATAAATGAGGAAGCTTAGTTGTTGAGGTACCGAGTGGTAGAAATATAACATGCGTATGTCTTGATTTAAACCATTCATTGATTCTTGGAAGAGGATGCTCCACGTTTGGCATTTTGCTTCGGTGGTGGCTGAGAAAACAACAGTGCGTGGCCTTTTTTAATCCAAGAAAGGGTTGAGATATTTTAGGGTAGGTTTTGGATATTATAAAATTTAACGTACCTCGTTTCATTAAATTCCTTTCACCTACAGATTGAAATAAAGATACCGTTGTATTCAGTAAGGTGCCACGATCCCAGAAATATAATAATATCGGTAGTTCAACTCATTTTTTGAAACCCCAAAATCGCTGATATAGGGTGCAAAATACTCCAAATAAAAAGTTGCTTATTTAATTAATTAAAAATTACAGTAAAATTCTAAAAATTAAATTATCGTTATGTCCTAAAAGAACCATGTATAAATTCAAACCCGATATTCAAATATACTTAAATAACCGTTATGGCCACGAAAGAATATACCGCTGTTTTTCTGAATATTTGATTTGGACATAACTAAAAATCTACACGATGAAATCTCGATTTTTCTCTTCCACTAGAAAAATATACTTCACCAGCTCCTAACGTTTCTTGTTTCACAGAAATCCGATTTAAAACGGCATCTGTATATTCGTTTAAAGTTCGAATCACCAATTCGCGAACTGCCGCGCCTTTTCGAGCTCGATTATAATTATTTTATAATTTATACGTTCCATCTTCGTTAATTAAATATATTCGTTATCGTAATTCAATTTTAAACTGAATTATATATTTTGAATTTCCCAATTCACACCATATCCCGTTTCAGCCAATTCTGATTATTTCAGAATTAAATATATTATTTAATTATTATATTAATTAAATATTCAAAGTTATTTAATTCAATGACCATTATATTCTCTAAATCACTATTTAAATAATTAAATAAATTAAATATTATATCGCTAAAAATGCGGCTCGTTAAAGATAAGGTAGATAGGGTGAGGTGTATACATTTCTCTAATGATTACCCAGCACTATTACTAGTATAATCAGAATGAGATGATCCCTTCCAGTATAAGGTGGTAGATTCAGGGTATATGTCCAAAATATACCCTAACCACTACCCTTGTCGATCGGCTCCCTACTCCATAGATACTCTGTGCCAGCCCCACGTTAGGATGTATCACGTCCTACAGTGGCAACCCTTCGTTGATATGCACAGCCCCATATCTACTGGTATCATGGTTGTCTTATCCCCGTCTGCCCAGCTCATGCATGCACATGGTCCGTTTGGTTTGCGTCACCTACACCGTCCTCCACGTTTGAATCTCTTACAATCAGTCAGTAAGCGTGTCCCCTCTCCGCCCAGTATGGAGTATTTTATTTGATACTAACTCCGGGTTGCTGACTGAAATGGGTCCCACACAATATGATACAAGCTCTCCCCTTTGTCCTGTATCCCCCACTATGTTTTTCACTAACTATGCTGTATCCAGTTATGCTTACCCTAAAAGGTGTATTTAATTACATAACTTTATTATTTTCTCTGGTTATGTATACCACTAGGTATCTTTAATTACATAACCTTATCGGGTTAAGTTCGTAGGCCTATATGTGATGGCCCGCCCCGCACCAACCGACATTTACTCCAAGAGGGCGCTGTACACATGTCCAGTTAGCATGGGACGGATCGTCAGAAGAAAGAGGGAAGAAGGAAATGAACTAACAAGGAACCTGTAACTTGACATAAAACAGGTGAGACAGTGCATAAGCTGAAAACAAACTAACATAGCAGCGGAAAATCCAAGTACAGCTTATGATCCAAAGCTAAAATTATTACAACTTTTCATAATGTCTCAAAAACAAAAGCAAGATAAAGGAGGTACACTACTAATACCCAAGTAGCGACCACCAACAACACAGGGAGAATATCTATATATCATACGTGGAAGCCTCCTGCTCGCCTCCGAATCAGCTACTCGCGCACCACCAGCTAACCTGCCTCTAGTCTGCTCGTGTGAGAACCCAGAGTAATAAGAGGAGACATAAAACTCTGGGTCAGACATAAAGCCTGGTATAAGCGATAAGCATCTAAACAGAACAATAACAGGTAGACTAAAACATACCTAAACCTGGACCTGCAACCAAAGAGTTAGCACTACATACTGTACAACTCTCTAAGGTGCCATTTCAAATGGTGTAAAGGTAACGGGGGTGGGGGTGTGCATGTCATAGTGATGGAAAACAATCAAACATAGCAACCATTCTCACATCTCTCACTCAGTGCATAAAGCATACGATATTCACCACTTCGATCACCCAACATACCTTGCTATGATCACTTTGCCCCATTAAGTCATAAATGGCTTCACTGCACTGATACATAGCCACTAATCCTTTGCTATGTCCACTTTGCCCCATGGAGTCACAATGACCCCACTGCACTGGCTCATAGCCTCACTAATCCTTTACTATGTCCACTCTGCCCCATGTAGTCACAATGACCCCACTGCACTGGCTGATAGTCTTACTACGCATCACTTTGCCCCTCAAGTCATAATGACTCTACTGCACTGATAACGTAGTCTTGCTACCATCACCTTGCCCCTCGAGTCATAATGACTCTACTGCACTAATAAGTAGCCCATCATCCGTTTTCAGTGGTGAATCGAATTATGAACGCTGACAACTCCTTAGCACACGTCCCGCAGCAAAGCCCAACTATGAAGTGAACTCATTGGTTCCCAACTGGATCCTGGGCTCTAACTTCCATTTGGACTACCTTTACATCTCGGATTATTGGTCATCACCAGATCGGTTCGGATCTACACATAGTCATCAGTTCGGTTCGGATCGGAGTGCTCCTCCTTCGATGGATCGGATCGGGTCATCATCACCTCAGCGGATCGGGTCGGATCTCCACGTCCAGTCGCCATCACTGGTTCGGGTCGGGGTCCTCCAATGTGCCATGGTTCGGATCGGCTTCTTCTAATTAACCCGGATCGGGTCGTAGTCTCCAAGCCTCGCAGAAGTACATCTGTTCGGGTCGGGGTACCATGGTGGATCGGGTCGGATCGGACGATGCATGCTACGAGAAGAGCGAATAGATCGAAGAATGAAGTATGGGGAGCGGATCGGGTCCTCCCTCCGTTCCGATCCGGATCGGTCTGTTTTCTGCACTTCTTCCAGCAAGCAATTTACGCCACTCGACGGCGTTTTCGACTATTCCAACTATTCTAATCAATCACAAAGCATACCATACAGTCATAGCAACATAGGGAATCAACCACAAACATCAAAACAACAAAATGATAGGTTAAAATGGATCAAACATGGCCAAAACCCCATATTTTCCCTTAAGCATGTTTAGGTGAAACAAATGATGTGATTAGCAAAACTTAACCAAATTAACCCAAATTCATATCAGAGGTCTAAAACATCATTTTGGATTTATAAATATTTTTCCAGAATTTTATCATGTTTAAATTCGCTAATTAACACTAATTACCCTTAATTAGCCATAATTAGTGAGGAACTATACAAATCACTCACCTTAGCCACAAATAAAACTTAGATCTGAAGTAAATCTCTGATTTGGTGCGAATCCCAATGCTAAACAGCAGCTCCAATGTTGATTTGGTGTAGATCTCCCTTGATTTGATGTTGCTAAGCTTAATCCTTGATTAGGAGATGATTTGGAGGTGATTCAGAGGTTGGAGGTCATTTTTATGGTTTCTTAGAGGTAAGTGGAGGCTAGAAAACTGAAATGGAATGATTCTCTAACTCCTTTCAGCCTCCCCATAACCCTAATCCCGAAATGGATTATGGGCCCATTCACTAATCACCCTATTTGGCCTGGTTAAGCAGTTTTTCACCTTCCAAACCTTATTTCAGCCATATCTCCCAAACGGTAAGTCCGTTTTTCACATATGACCACTCTACGGAAAGGTAAACCATCAAACAAATCTAATGGAAGTGGTTTTAGGTCAAAATTCCTTTCCAATCAAAAGTTATGGCCAAAACAAGATCAGCTAGGGGCAAAATGGTTATTTAAAAATCGACAAAAATCATGAACATGGAAAATGAGTCAAATGGTTGTTTCCCAAAGTTACATGACCATACGACTTCCTATGGGAAAGAAATAAATATTCTACGATCCTCCAATGCGTAGAATGCGGGTTGTTACACTATATGTAAATATTACCCACCCCCTCCAAATTTACTTAACCCATCTACTATTCCAATCAATTTACTTAAATCTATCCTTAGTTCAATATCATACAATCCCTATTGATTAGATTTGGTTAAGTAGTCCAATTCATTAGCATGTCCACTTATGGTTTATAATGGGCTGGACCTCCCACATTAGGCCTACAACGTGTGGATGTTGGATATGCCGCTCGGGGCTGGGCATTCTTATTCCATAGTTGGGCCTAACCTCGTGTCTTAGCCCGATTCGTATTTGCGTACTTAGACCTCCCACATTAGGTTCAACATTAGTGGCTGCTGGATATGCAGATCGGATCCGGGCAGACTTCCACCACTAAAGCAACATAACCTCGTGCTATAAGTACAAATACAATTCCTAATTGTAATTACTAGGCATTCCATTTTTAATTAATTAATCCTTTCCTTTTATAGGTGTTAAGACCCACTTTACCCTATAATTTGATTTGTATGTACAAAAATGTTCATATTCAAATTATGCCATTATTAACCCTTTTTCCCTCGTTCCTTAACTAGCGCCCTAACAAAATTGGTAGCATGCCTCGGCTAGACAATAGCCTAAACATAAACGATAATAGGGAAAATAATGGGAATATGACCAAAGTGATCATCTTGGCATAAACATAAACTAGCATGATAATAAGGTGAACATACATACTGGCATGGACATGAAATTGTCATCATCACACGGTGATAATAAAACTGACGAACGGTTGACATTTAATTGATTCTAACATAACCTTTATGTAACAATAAGCATAGTAAGATCTAAATTTGCAATTTAGATGTCCAATTAATTTAGATCTTACATGATAAGACAAGGTGATAAATTAGATCACATAATTCAGATTTAGAGGTTAATATAGATCTAACATAATATCACAAGGTGATAAATTAGATCACATAATTCAGATCTAGAGGTTAAAATAGATCTAACATGATAACACAAGGTGATAATCTAGATCTGACTTACAATATCAGTGTCCACATAAATTAGATCTACTAGTTTAGAAATAGATCTACACAAATCCACATCATAGCATGTCATGGAAGTTGCAATTAAGATAAAAAATCCTAATCAATTCAAGGTGACATATGTTCATGATTAACATAAATGATTAGATCTGTCCAATTGTATAACAGTCCAAATTTACAAATTTATATTAACCACAATATAGTTACAAACTAAGATCCACAATAATAATATAGTAGAATAATCACAATTGAATTAGATCTAGAGAAATAAATCTATCATGGCATAGCATAAGATATGATAATAGCATAGATTCAAGGTTTACAAGTCTTTCATAGTTTACTTATATTCATTTAAACCTAAAAATAACTAGAAACTCACAGCGTTAGGTTTAGATAACAGAGAAAGAATGGATCTTGGATTTCTTGATTTGAATTGACTTAGTTGATAGAAGAAGATAAGGGATCCAGTTCAATTCACACACCGGCAGTGTTTAGCCGCCATTGATTCTTTGTGAAGAAAACAAGAGAATTGAGGCATATTTATAGTTGCAGAACCCTCTGGAACTGACTGCCACATAAGCCCTAGGGTGAATCAGGTTACTGGTCGCCTCCACTTGGAAAAAGGCCCAAATACCCAAAAACTATTCTGGGTGCACTTTACAGGTGCGCCGGTGTAAAATTGCCTTGGCGCATGTGTGATGTGCGCCAATTATACCTGGTTTGATTTTCAAACTTATATCGTCTGTAACTTCTTCATATGTTATCCGTTTTACGCAAACTAAATGCCTATCCTGACCAGAATTTCGAGATGGACATAATAACGTAGTCTGTTTCCCTTAATTATTACATTAATTATTATTTAATTTATCCTCTTTAATGTTAACAAAATTACGGTGTGTTACACGATTCAATTCCGCAAGTGAAGTCAAGGATTTTCGCAGCCCCAAGGATGCAAAAATGTTCATTTTGTATACCTCATTAGATGCGAAATATGCATTTTGCATCTGCAATGACCTACTTTTTTGACTGCTTCAAGTCGGTAATTAAAGCAACTTAAACTGCTTGAAATGACAGATTGTTAATACTTACGAGGTTTAACTGAACCAATACACAGAATCACAGAAAATAATAACATGCAGTGGAATATTTTTTACAAAAATATTATTACCTGCTACTTATTCTATCATTGTTTTTCATTCTTCACGTCATTTTTCCCAAACCACTACATCTTTTACCCTTCCTTTCTATGCATTCCTCCATTTCCCTTCTTTTCTTTCTACTCTTTCCTGAAGTTTCTCAGTCTCTCTAAATAAAAAAAAACCTTCCAAACTCCAACATGTCTTCCTCCCTAAAATCAAAGCATGCTCAACTTCTTCCTTCACAACCGATCGATTCCAACCGTGGACCAGCATCCAACGATCACTAGTAACCATCTTGTCTGCGCTTCCTCGCATCCCTAGTTCGCTCTTTGCACGACTGTCCTTTCTTCTTTGCTGATTTTAAGGTGAGTTTCCCCTCATGATTGATCTTTATTCAAGTAACCTAATTTCCGTAAACTAAAAATATATATGGTAATTTATGGCTTAGGTATTGAATAATCTTCCTATTGTCTAGTTTGTTGTCACTTGATTATTGTTCATGATGTTGGTGCTCTGTTGGTTAATAAATTACATGGTTTGGAAGTGTAGATACATGTGTATATGTTTCAGCAGTTTATTTGACTTCCTATTTTCATACATTACTATTAACAATGAAATCCCTAAAATAATGTAGTATAATCACTTGTGTACCTTGTAAATCTTTGTGGGCTTGTGCTTTGTCTTGTTTGCCACTGTTAAATTTATGGTAACTAAATGTGCATACCATATTAGCTTGTCCATATGATTCCAGTTTCAAATACCTAGTAGTCTGGATTGACCTTGTGAAATGGGACATGTGAAAACAACCAATTCTATTGCCTCTCACTATTGCATGCTTTATTTTTTTTTAATTTGAATTGTTGCTGTAGCTTTTGCTTGGGTGTGCTTTCTAGTATTTAGCTGCTAGTACATACCCTTGTATTTATCCTTGTGTAGTGGGTATAACATGTTTATACTATCTTGTTTATTTAAAACTATTTCATCTGTATGTTGTTTAACCCATGATACAAGTCAAGTGCTACTCAGTTAGAACCCTGTTATGACTACCCATACACATGTTTCCTGCGTTGAACCTGACTCACACACACTGTAATATCTTACATGTTTACTTTAGCCAGGTTGTTCCGTTTCTATCATTTGGCATGGCAATATAAATTTGACTTGGGTTTGTCTTGTTATTTTGAATTCATTCCTATGTAACCCAGTTTTGCCTATTGTTAACTCTAGTTGTTGTGGGCATGAGCCCTCACTAAGTGGCATGATTCATATGTTTAGACCAAAAAATTTTCCTAACACCCAAAATGTCATATTTAGAGCATAACATATGAAGAAATAGTCGAAAAATTCGAGAAAAAGCAAGACAATGAGATTTTTATAGTGGTTCGGCGTTAACAAGCCTACTTCCACTTCACATTTTCTCATTTCACTAATAGATTACAATTACAATAAATATTGCCCTTAAATACTCGAATTCAATGAATAATTCTCTTTGAATTCATTGATTTTAATTGAAGGAGATGGTGATCATGCGTGGAGAAGTGTTGGCCATGGTAGCCATGGACAAGAATATGCCAAAAGTCCCCTCAATTTGCCATGCAGTGGGGGTATTTATAGTTGTAGGAGAGCTGATGTGGAGACCGAGTCGTGGTAGGACACGTGGAGCCCGATCTGGAAAAGTAGGAGCTGTCTTTGCCTTGAGAATAGGTCAAGATCTACATGTACAGTAGCGGGTCCTGGTCGCGGTTCATGGTCACGGTTCATGAGCTGGGATGGTGAGCTGAGGTGAGGATCAGGTGGTGATGATCAGGTCGAGTCATGGTCCCGGGGGTCACGAACCGCCCTCGGGAAGGGGTCATGAACCACCCTCAGGAAGAGGTCATGAACCGCCATCATGAAGGGGGTCACGAACCGCCCTCAGGAGGGGGTCACGAACCGCCCTCAAGAGGGGGTCACGAACCTCCCTCAGGAAGGGGTCACGAACCAATAGGGGGCAAGCCGTAGGGGGCGAGCAGGTCTTCAAAAATGCCAAATCCAAGTTGTTCCATATTATGCCACTTCATCCAAGCGATTGATGATCAATATATGTTCATATTTAAGTCCTTTGGTTTGGGTAGCCTGGTCACAAAGCAGGCTAACATTTCCCCCCCGAAGCACATCTTATAGTAGATGAGATGTGCTTTGAATATGTTGAGCTAAATCTCTATAGAACATCATTTATCCTTGAGAAGGCTTAATCCAATTAAGACATTGCTTCTATAGGAGCTAGTCAGGCCAAGTTCTATGGAAGGAGTATTCGAGATGATTAATTAATTGTTTAAACCTTGTCGAATAAAGAGATCTAATTCATTCATCAAAAATCATGCTAGATCGTTGGCTTCTGAGTGTGATCCTACATGCACAGGTCGTTGCCAAACAACATCATCATTCTAAAGCAAGTCAAGCGCATTGTCGAGTCAGACTTTCTTTTACATATGAGTCAATGCATGAAGTAGCCATCCAAATCATTGCGTAGTTCAAGAATCATCAAGCTTTGAGTTGATATTTGGATGGTCGGGACAAAGCATATCAGAATCAACATTTGAATTTGTCATTTGTACCCAAGTTTGGACTATCTTGATATTGATCTAGGATCATAAAATTGCATTGAACCGTGTGACGGCAGGGAATTTCGCTCGGTCCGAACCAGTCGCTAAACCGATTCAGGCCGTTCGAAACGCCCTATCGTTTGAGAACACGACAAATCAGAACGCATACAGAAGAACATTTCACTATATATTACAACAGTGCATCAGATTACAAGAATATACAGAGTATAAAAGAATATTACACAGAAATATCAGAGATTTAAATTACATTTAAATACATAGCAGCGGAAAATAATACAATACACAACTAGAAGGAGATATACGGATACAAAGCTTTCCGGATATCGTTCCAGCTGTAAACCAGGATCCTGTGAATATAAATCTGCAAAACCAAAACTACTAGCTGCCCATGTCAAAATAAGGGCACCCAGAGTTTAGGTTAAAACAATAAACTCCAGGTCAGTCATGTGACTGGTGTGAGAACTAAAACAGTTAATCTTTATTTTAAATCATTAGGTAAATCAAGGGACCACGCCGTATAACACGGAACGGGTTTCCTCCCAAGAATACCAGTGCATAAACAAACAGCGCAATGCTAAATAAAGAAAAATGAAGCTGTTATAAGACCCAGGTCCTATCACACAATGCAATCGCAAGCCGGGGGATAGGGTTTTCCCTTATAACAGCTAAAGAATGCTTGATACGTTTAAAACAAATCATTTGATACTATTATAAGTGCATAGAGTATAAAACAACTTCAAATCATAAGTATCAATCATAGGCGGCATGAATGCCCCATACCACTATGTCGCCATATATAGGTTTACAAATAAAACCGCAAATGGCACGTATTTGGAAATTGGATTTCCGTCTATGAACCGAGGCAAAAGATAGTCCTCAACCGATTCGAGACGCTCTAGCCCGTGTCTCAGGAACAGCCGCAACTGCCCCATGGAGCGACAGGGCCGGTCCACACGGAGTGGATTATTATGCCTGAACAATACGTCTCCCCACCCTATGGGGTGTAAGTCTGGTCCGTCAGCCGACCAGAATGCATTCGGCCGAAACCGATATAACCGAGGCGCCTCGCAACAACCACAACCACATAAGTCAAACTCGTCAGGGCGTGTAAAACCACTGACGCCACTTCTAGCTAGAAAGAAACGCATGCCCTCCCTGAGGTCCGTCTCCCGTTTTTGGTTCATACCGGGTGTGAAACACGTGAGGTAAACGTTACACAAAGCTACGCCACAAAGGCCGTGCTTTGATCATCACCACAAGACTTTGCTTTTCAACAGAAGCCTCGATCATTTGCATCTTAGCATGCCACACAGGCAAGCCATCCTATGCAACCGATATCAGTCACACAGAATGAAATCCGATGTCAGACACACAGTCCATTTACAAGTCCGTTCTGGGTCTGAACGAAACCGGAGGCACCTAGTACCCCGCATATCCATCGATCTCCAAGTACGTCTGGACGATCACTAACTGTTTCCATCTTCTTGGGTGTACAGCCCAATCAAGATCATCAGTTATCACCCAAACGACGTGAAGACCTCCGGTCTTCGACCACCGTCTTCATCTTCGACTTATCGTCGCATCAGTTATTCAGAATGGGATAAACCCGGTCTTTCCGAATAACTCGCGTATATATTATAAAAGTGTTACACAAACACAACATACGCCTCATTCCAATTCATTAGTCACTAACCGTAAATTAATCAAGAGAATAATTCCCCAAATATTAACCCCGAAGGCCGAAACCAACATCAGATCAATATCCAGAAAACCCTTCTGCTTGGCTAACCGACAGTTAGTTTCTAAATTTCACGTTCAAATCTAATTAAAGATTTAACTATCGCCTGGAGCAAAACTGGTGATACTCCATTCTCGATCTTTTCAATCTAATTAAAGATTCATTAAAACTCCACTTAGTTTTAATCATTATCTGGGTTAAAGAATCAGTGTCATTTAAAACACGATTCACGATAAACCCAAAATCACATTCCATTAATTATCGGGTTAAAGAACAAGTGTTATTTAAAACACTGTTCACGATAAACCCAAAAATCAATACCAATTCAATTCCAATTAAATATCCTTTAATTGGTACACTTCATTAAATCTAAATAAAAAGATTTAATCTTTTCTCAACTGGGTTCAAGAACAGTGCTAGTGAAGACACCATTCACGACAAACCCAAATCACATTCCATTAATTATCGGGTTAAAGAACAAGTGTTATTTAAAACACTGTTCACGATAAACCCAAAAATCAATACCAATTCAATTCCAATTAAATATCATTTAATTGGTACACTTCATTAAATCTAAATAAAAAGATTTAATCTTTTCTCAACTGGGTTCAAGAACAGTGTTAGTGAAGACACCATTCACGACAAACCCAAATCACATTCCATTAATTATCGGGTTAAAGAACAAGTGTTATTTAAAACACTGTTCACGATAAACCCAAAAATCAATACCAATTCAATTCCAATTAAATATCATTTAATTGGTACACTTCATTAAATCTAAATAAAAAGATTTAATCTTTTCTCAACTGGGTTCAAGAACAGTGTTAGTGAAGACACCATTCACGACAAACCCAAATCACATTCGATATTCAATACAAGGCTCTGAATAGAAAATATATCGGCTTATATTCAATATCGAATTCTACGACTAACAAATGTCGTATTGGAAATAACGATACAAATATATATCTTTCAAATTTCCATAACAACACCTGTAATATCACGAATTCCAACATCGAAATATTCCGAAGACAATTTCGATTCAAATCCACTCCAATGCAATCATTGGAATTTTGGTTACTTTTAAAACCCTTTTCGAATTCAATTTATTTATTTAAAAATAAATAGAATTATAATTCTAGTTCAAAACTAGTTCATTTCGATAAAAATCTATTTTTATCTTTTCAAATATGGAGTTTTTCATCCCAAACTTTCACAAATCATTTCTTATGATTTTACACAAATTATTACTATTTTTAATAACTTTATCAAGGCCCGTACAGTCGATTTCCAACAATGGCCATCGAACTGCACTTACAGCGACCTTTTTCCAATTTGATTTGGACGTATCTCCAAATCCAACCGTTAGATTTCAAATTTCTAACATTCGTTAGAAAGCTCTTTTCGATACGAACCCAACGGTTCCGGTTTTAGGAGAATCCGACGGTCGGATCTCCCGTAATGTCCGTTTGAAATAAATGGTCGAAATTTACGAACTGCCGCGGCGCGGCGCGTTCTATTCAGGCCATTATATTATATATATAATATATATAATATATATTTCGTCGATTCTATTTAAAACGAATTATATAAATAGTTTTAAATTCGTTTCAAAAGCAATTTCAACTTCCTTTTCAATTCAAATCAAAATTGAATTCTTCTTTATAAATTCGTTTTAAAATCCATTTCTATTCAATTCAAATTTCAATTCAATTTGAATTTATTTCACTTCGCTTTCAATTCGATTCGAATTCGTTTTCAATTCAATTCGTTTCGAAATCGTTTTCAATTCAATTCATTTCGAAATCGTTTTCAATTCAATTCATTTCGAAATCGTTTTCAATTCAATTCATTTCGAAATCGTTTTCAATTCATTTCAAAATATTCGATTTCGAAATCACTTTTCAATATTCATTTTAAAATGAATAAAATCGATATAAATATCGTTCACGTCAAAATGGCGTCAATCTAATCCTCACGGCTTCACATATTTCTATTTTCAAATATTCTATTTCAAATATTTCTATTTCAAATATTTCTATTTCAAATATTTCTTTTTTCGAAACTGGAATGAGGCCCAATCAATTACCATATAATGTTAATTATATGGATTTTCTACAACACATGTATATATCAACAACGATGAATAATCAATCATCAACCAAAGTGCACTACACTGTATAAGCATCAAATATAGACATTTAATGCTTACAGCAGCTTGTCAATCAATCGATCGACATATTTAATCAATCAGGATGAGTGAACTTCAAATTTCATCCTAACACCCGTGTGGGGTTTCAAACAATCAAACACATATTTTATTTGTGCAGTTAGGCGATGTGTAAAATTTATCGACCCAATCAACGTCATTCAAATAGGTGTACATAAACAAACCGTCTGGTTTGTAAATGAATATTTATTTATTCACATTCACGTTAAAAATTATATTTTTAACGATAACACATTTTATTTTAACATATGAATTTCTATTCAGTTCATTCGTTAAATAAAATGCTATTTTTATTTTTCTAACTTATTTTAGAAAATTTCGGCGGCATAACGGCACGATACTAGAAACGGGACAAGGCCTAGCCTTATCCCCGGTCTAGTGAAGGCCCACGCCATTCACACATCAATCAAATGACTCTCGTTATGCAAACCACAAAATTTGGAGTAAGAGTCTAACCTAGTCTTACTCCTTCGCCTTATAACGGCGCACGTCTAATCCTAACCAATTTATCGATTCGATTTTTCACACCACAAACCACATTCAAACCAATATCTCAATCAATCACCAAACATCCAAACAAACAAGTCCATGGTATGTGGACGGGTGTCGGGTGCTTCTAAGCACCGTCTGCATCCTAGTATATATATATATATAACTAGAAAAATAAATTGAAAGGTGAGAAATTCTCACTTATAGCTATCCAAGCTCCACGGCACTTCATTTGCAGAAGTCTTCGTCGTTTCGCCTTTTTGTCACTTTCGTTGCTGCTTTCACTACATACGTAAAAATCACATTTTTACTTCGCTATTCAATATATAAAAATCGAATTTTTATTTCAAAGTTCAATATATAAAAATCGAATTTTTATTTCAAAGTTCAACATATAAAAATCGAATTTTTAATTCGAAGTTCAACATATAAAAATCATATTTTTAATTCGAAGTTCAACATATAAAAATCATATTTTTAATTCGAAGTTCAACATATAAAAATCATATTTTTAATTCGAAGTTCAACATATAAAAATCATATTTTTAATTCAATAAAAATCTCGTCTTTATAGAAATAACAATCTAATCTTTTCTAAATCAAAAATCTAATTTTTTTTCCTAAATCAAAACTACGATCTTTTTCTAAACAAAAATATGAACTTTTTCTTAGATAAAAATCCTATCTTTATTCTCTGATCATTTAAAAAAAAAAAAAAAAAAAAAGTCAAATCTTTTATATCTCAAAAATCACATCTTTTATAACTCAAAATAAAATCAGTTTTTAAATTATGACAAAATCAGTTTTTAAATTATGTTAAAATCAGTTTTTTAAATCTTTTCCCTTATAAAGTTTAAATTTTTTCAAAAATTAGTTTTTAAACTGTTAAAATAAAAACAGTATTTAATCTTTTAAAATTAAAAACAGTTTTTAATCTTTTAAAATAAAAACCAGAAATAAAATATTTAAAATAAAAAAGAAAAGAGAAGGACTTACAGAAGGGGGGGGGTTTTCCGTGCTGTCTGCGTCGACTGGGGGGGGTGCCTGGTCGGAGGAGGAAAGGTGGGTGCTGATGATCTGCAGGCGCGGGGGAGGAAGTCGCGGCTGGCCTGGGGCGGTCGTGGGGCTTGCGGCGGTCTTCAGGTGAGTGGGAGGTGCGGACTAGGGCGGTTTCGCTCGAAGGGGGCGGAGAGAGAAGGGGTTGGACGGGGAAGGAGGGGGAGTTGATCGCCGAAGTGAGGGTGGGTTCGAGGAGAGAGAGCGCGATCGACGAGGCGTCTGGGTTTTCATTTTTTTTTTCTTTTTTTTTTATCTTCCTGAGAATTGAAATCGAACAGGGGGGCCTGAGCGGATATAAGGAGAGGGAGGTATATTTTTTTTTTTATTTAATTAATTTAATTTTCCACCCAAAAAGCAACTTTTATTTTCGACCTCGAAACGGGGCCCACCGCCTGTCGTCCATAGCGTTTTACCCCCATTCCGAACACAATGGGATATGTATCGCAAGCCGATTCGACTGTTTCGATCAGTTTCCGTCTAATTTACATTTAAATCACTATATCGAATTTTAAACGCACATTTCAAATTACCGGGGTCACATACTAACTAGAAAAATTCCAGAAAAATATTTTCTAGCTTCGTATTGACGATACGGTCCTAACAAAACTAGTTTCGACGAATTCCGAGGTCGTTTGCAAAATTGCTATTTTTAAGGGTCTTATATATATAAAAATATATATAAATTCCACAGCGACTATTTCTAATTTTAAACTGGACATATCTTATCATTTCTAAGATGAAATCTCAGTTTGTTAACTTCGTTACAAAGATATAGTTATACAGATTCAAATATTTCTTTTTTCGTTCAATTCTGACTTATATTGAATTCTGTATATTCATTTGAAATTAGAAATCGAATTTTCGAACTACCGCGCCATTTTCAATTCCTTTTATAATTATATATAAATATTTATATTCTAACGACGACGCGTATAATATATACGTTCGAATTATATTCAAAATAAATTTCTCGTCGATATTATTTAAAATAATTCATATTAAATAATCAGAATTCGCTAAAATTGCCAAAATAAAAATTTCAAACTGGCTCGCATTTTACGGGTTGTTACAATCTCCCCCACTTAAAACTTTTCGTCCCCGAAAAGGAACAAAGTCGAAAGTGGTTTGATTATTCAACTCTACGTTCGATCTGGCTTCCATTCTCCAACTCTTTAGTTTCTGAGAATTTTCAAAATTTCAAAAATTTGGCTAACACCCTAAATTTTTGAAAAATTTCGCCATAACCTCCCCTGCACCGGGAGCATCGGGGAATTTCAAATAGCTTCCCCGGTCCTTCAGATCTCAAAAAGAAAAAGAAAAAGCCAAGCGGCTAGCCAATAGGCTCATAAAATCATCATCACCCAAACAAAACAGGAAATTATGTAGTAAACATGTACCTATTTGTCGGGCAAACAAATTTTATTCTCTGCTCTAGCCTCCTTGCTATGACCTGTTCAATGTAAGTATATGTATATGCAAGCAAATGCAACCAATTTTCAATATAATTCAATATGTGATTCAATTAGGCTAAATGGCTAAAAATTAGCAAACAAATAAACAAACAACACAAACATCAATCAATTAGTGAATTAGAGTCTTCAAATTGATAACTTTGATACATATACAAAAATCAGATTTTTGATGCCAAATCATAACAATAGGCCCTATCTAATTTTGGTTCTCACACCAGTCAATAGGAAATATATAGATATCTCACTTTCGTCACTCGAACATAAATTCTAATGATGGAGCTCCATCATCAAAATCATCTCCGGGCGATTAGAGTGTAATTCTATATCTATCCAGTATATTAAAACTTCAAATACACGTTTGCAAGGCGTATATGCAAAATCTTTATATACTGGACTGTCCAAATCAATATAAATAAATAATCAAATACGAATAATTGATTTAAATTTTCAAAACAAAAATTTGTTTTCATTTTCAAAAATATACTCTTCACACTCGTTCTAGGATACTACTGATCCTATCTCTAACGAGTCATTCTAGTTGGACATTACTAATCCAATATCTGATGAATTCTTTCGTAGGGTTCTAATGTGTCTTGTTCTCTGAGCTTTGTAAACCAAAGCTCTGATACCAACTGTGACGGCAGGGAATTTCGCTCGGTCCGAACCAGTCGCTAAACCGATTCAGGCCGTTCGAAACGCCCTATCGTTTGAGAACACGACAAATCAGAACGCATACAGAAGAACATTTCACTATATATTACAACAGTGCATCAGATTACAAGAATATACAGAGTATAAAAGAATATTACACAGAAATATCAGAGATTTAAATTACATTTAAATACATAGCAGCGGAAAATAATACAATACACAACTAGAAGGAGATATACGGATACAAAGCTTTCCGGATATCGTTCCAGCTGTAAACCAGGATCCTGTGAATATAAATCTGCAAAACCAAAACTACTAGCTGCCCATGTCAAAATAAGGGCACCCAGAGTTTAGGTTAAAACAATAAACTCCAGGTCAGTCATGTGACTGGTGTGAGAACTAAAACAGTTAATCTTTATTTTAAATCATTAGGTAAATCAAGGGACCACGCCGTATAACACGGAACGGGTTTCCTCCCAAGAATACCAGTGCATAAACAAACAGCGCAATGCTAAATAAAGAAAAATGAAGCTGTTATAAGACCCAGGTCCTATCACACAATGCAATCGCAAGCCGGGGGATAGGGTTTTCCCTTATAACAGCTAAAGAATGCTTGATACGTTTAAAACAAATCATTTGATACTATTATAAGTGCATAGAGTATAAAACAACTTCAAATCATAAGTATCAATCATAGGCGGCATGAATGCCCCATACCACTATGTCGCCATATATAGGTTTACAAATAAAACCGCAAATGGCACGTATTTGGAAATTGGATTTCCGTCTATGAACCGAGGCAAAAGATAGTCCTCAACCGATTCGAGACGCTCTAGCCCGTGTCTCAGGAACAGCCGCAACTGCCCCATGGAGCGACAGGGCCGGTCCACACGGAGTGGATTATTATGCCTGAACAATACGTCTCCCCACCCTATGGGGTGTAAGTCTGGTCCGTCAGCCGACCAGAATGCATTCGGCCGAAACCGATATAACCGAGGCGCCTCGCAACAACCACAACCACATAAGTCAAACTCGTCAGGGCGTGTAAAACCACTGACGCCACTTCTAGCTAGAAAGAAACGCATGCCCTCCCTGAGGTCCGTCTCCCGTTTTTGGTTCATACCGGGTGTGAAACACGTGAGGTAAACGTTACACAAAGCTACGCCACAAAGGCCGTGCTTTGATCATCACCACAAGACTTTGCTTTTCAACAGAAGCCTCGATCATTTGCATCTTAGCATGCCACACAGGCAAGCCATCCTATGCAACCGATATCAGTCACACAGAATGAAATCCGATGTCAGACACACAGTCCATTTACAAGTCCGTTCTGGGTCTGAACGAAACCGGAGGCACCTAGTACCCCGCATATCCATCGATCTCCAAGTACGTCTGGACGATCACTAACTGTTTCCATCTTCTTGGGTGTACAGCCCAATCAAGATCATCAGTTATCACCCAAACGACGTGAAGACCTCCGGTCTTCGACCACCGTCTTCATCTTCGACTTATCGTCGCATCAGTTATTCAGAATGGGATAAACCCGGTCTTTCCGAATAACTCGCGTATATATTATAAAAGTGTTACACAAACACAACATACGCCTCATTCCAATTCATTAGTCACTAACCGTAAATTAATCAAGAGAATAATTCCCCAAATATTAACCCCGAAGGCCGAAACCAACATCAGATCAATATCCAGAAAACCCTTCTGCTTGGCTAACCGACAGTTAGTTTCTAAATTTCACGTTCAAATCTAATTAAAGATTTAACTATCGCCTGGAGCAAAACTGGTGATACTCCATTCTCGATCTTTTCAATCTAATTAAAGATTCATTAAAACTCCACTTAGTTTTAATCATTATCTGGGTTAAAGAATCAGTGTCATTTAAAACACGATTCACGATAAACCCAAAATCACATTCCATTAATTATCGGGTTAAAGAACAAGTGTTATTTAAAACACTGTTCACGATAAACCCAAAAATCAATACCAATTCAATTCCAATTAAATATCCTTTAATTGGTACACTTCATTAAATCTAAATAAAAAGATTTAATCTTTTCTCAACTGGGTTCAAGAACAGTGCTAGTGAAGACACCATTCACGACAAACCCAAATCACATTCCATTAATTATCGGGTTAAAGAACAAGTGTTATTTAAAACACTGTTCACGATAAACCCAAAAATCAATACCAATTCAATTCCAATTAAATATCATTTAATTGGTACACTTCATTAAATCTAAATAAAAAGATTTAATCTTTTCTCAACTGGGTTCAAGAACAGTGTTAGTGAAGACACCATTCACGACAAACCCAAATCACATTCCATTAATTATCGGGTTAAAGAACAAGTGTTATTTAAAACACTGTTCACGATAAACCCAAAAATCAATACCAATTCAATTCCAATTAAATATCATTTAATTGGTACACTTCATTAAATCTAAATAAAAAGATTTAATCTTTTCTCAACTGGGTTCAAGAACAGTGTTAGTGAAGACACCATTCACGACAAACCCAAATCACATTCGATATTCAATACAAGGCTCTGAATAGAAAATATATCGGCTTATATTCAATATCGAATTCTACGACTAACAAATGTCGTATTGGAAATAACGATACAAATATATATCTTTCAAATTTCCATAACAACACCTGTAATATCACGAATTCCAACATCGAAATATTCCGAAGACAATTTCGATTCAAATCCACTCCAATGCAATCATTGGAATTTTGGTTACTTTTAAAACCCTTTTCGAATTCAATTTATTTATTTAAAAATAAATAGAATTATAATTCTAGTTCAAAACTAGTTCATTTCGATAAAAATCTATTTTTATCTTTTCAAATATGGAGTTTTTCATCCCAAACTTTCACAAATCATTTCTTATGATTTTACACAAATTATTACTATTTTTAATAACTTTATCAAGGCCCGTACAGTCGATTTCCAACAATGGCCATCGAACTGCACTTACAGCGACCTTTTTCCAATTTGATTTGGACGTATCTCCAAATCCAACCGTTAGATTTCAAATTTCTAACATTCGTTAGAAAGCTCTTTTCGATACGAACCCAACGGTTCCGGTTTTAGGAGAATCCGACGGTCGGATCTCCCGTAATGTCCGTTTGAAATAAATGGTCGAAATTTACGAACTGCCGCGGCGCGGCGCGTTCTATTCAGGCCATTATATTATATATATAATATATATAATATATATTTCGTCGATTCTATTTAAAACGAATTATATAAATAGTTTTAAATTCGTTTCAAAAGCAATTTCAACTTCCTTTTCAATTCAAATCAAAATTGAATTCTTCTTTATAAATTCGTTTTAAAATCCATTTCTATTCAATTCAAATTTCAATTCAATTTGAATTTATTTCACTTCGCTTTCAATTCGATTCGAATTCGTTTTCAATTCAATTCGTTTCGAAATCGTTTTCAATTCAATTCATTTCGAAATCGTTTTCAATTCAATTCATTTCGAAATCGTTTTCAATTCAATTCATTTCGAAATCGTTTTCAATTCATTTCAAAATATTCGATTTCGAAATCACTTTTCAATATTCATTTTAAAATGAATAAAATCGATATAAATATCGTTCACGTCAAAATGGCGTCAATCTAATCCTCACGGCTTCACATATTTCTATTTTCAAATATTCTATTTCAAATATTTCTATTTCAAATATTTCTATTTCAAATATTTCTTTTTTCGAAACTGGAATGAGGCCCAATCAATTACCATATAATGTTAATTATATGGATTTTCTACAACACATGTATATATCAACAACGATGAATAATCAATCATCAACCAAAGTGCACTACACTGTATAAGCATCAAATATAGACATTTAATGCTTACAGCAGCTTGTCAATCAATCGATCGACATATTTAATCAATCAGGATGAGTGAACTTCAAATTTCATCCTAACACCCGTGTGGGGTTTCAAACAATCAAACACATATTTTATTTGTGCAGTTAGGCGATGTGTAAAATTTATCGACCCAATCAACGTCATTCAAATAGGTGTACATAAACAAACCGTCTGGTTTGTAAATGAATATTTATTTATTCACATTCACGTTAAAAATTATATTTTTAACGATAACACATTTTATTTTAACATATGAATTTCTATTCAGTTCATTCGTTAAATAAAATGCTATTTTTATTTTTCTAACTTATTTTAGAAAATTTCGGCGGCATAACGGCACGATACTAGAAACGGGACAAGGCCTAGCCTTATCCCCGGTCTAGTGAAGGCCCACGCCATTCACACATCAATCAAATGACTCTCGTTATGCAAACCACAAAATTTGGAGTAAGAGTCTAACCTAGTCTTACTCCTTCGCCTTATAACGGCGCACGTCTAATCCTAACCAATTTATCGATTCGATTTTTCACACCACAAACCACATTCAAACCAATATCTCAATCAATCACCAAACATCCAAACAAACAAGTCCATGGTATGTGGACGGGTGTCGGGTGCTTCTAAGCACCGTCTGCATCCTAGTATATATATATATATAACTAGAAAAATAAATTGAAAGGTGAGAAATTCTCACTTATAGCTATCCAAGCTCCACGGCACTTCATTTGCAGAAGTCTTCGTCGTTTCGCCTTTTTGTCACTTTCGTTGCTGCTTTCACTACATACGTAAAAATCACATTTTTACTTCGCTATTCAATATATAAAAATCGAATTTTTATTTCAAAGTTCAATATATAAAAATCGAATTTTTATTTCAAAGTTCAACATATAAAAATCGAATTTTTAATTCGAAGTTCAACATATAAAAATCATATTTTTAATTCGAAGTTCAACATATAAAAATCATATTTTTAATTCGAAGTTCAACATATAAAAATCATATTTTTAATTCGAAGTTCAACATATAAAAATCATATTTTTAATTCAATAAAAATCTCGTCTTTATAGAAATAACAATCTAATCTTTTCTAAATCAAAAATCTAATTTTTTTTCCTAAATCAAAACTACGATCTTTTTCTAAACAAAAATATGAACTTTTTCTTAGATAAAAATCCTATCTTTATTCTCTGATCATTTAAAAAAAAAAAAAAAAAAAAAAGTCAAATCTTTTATATCTCAAAAATCACATCTTTTATAACTCAAAATAAAATCAGTTTTTAAATTATGACAAAATCAGTTTTTAAATTATGTTAAAATCAGTTTTTTAAATCTTTTCCCTTATAAAGTTTAAATTTTTTCAAAAATTAGTTTTTAAACTGTTAAAATAAAAACAGTATTTAATCTTTTAAAATTAAAAACAGTTTTTAATCTTTTAAAATAAAAACCAGAAATAAAATATTTAAAATAAAAAAGAAAAGAGAAGGACTTACAGAAGGGGGGGGGTTTTCCGTGCTGTCTGCGTCGACTGGGGGGGGTGCCTGGTCGGAGGAGGAAAGGTGGGTGCTGATGATCTGCAGGCGCGGGGGAGGAAGTCGCGGCTGGCCTGGGGCGGTCGTGGGGCTTGCGGCGGTCTTCAGGTGAGTGGGAGGTGCGGACTAGGGCGGTTTCGCTCGAAGGGGGCGGAGAGAGAAGGGGTTGGACGGGGAAGGAGGGGGAGTTGATCGCCGAAGTGAGGGTGGGTTCGAGGAGAGAGAGCGCGATCGACGAGGCGTCTGGGTTTTCATTTTTTTTTTCTTTTTTTTTTTATCTTCCTGAGAATTGAAATCGAACAGGGGGGCCTGAGCGGATATAAGGAGAGGGAGGTATATTTTTTTTTTTATTTAATTAATTTAATTTTCCACCCAAAAAGCAACTTTTATTTTCGACCTCGAAACGGGGCCCACCGCCTGTCGTCCATAGCGTTTTACCCCCATTCCGAACACAATGGGATATGTATCGCAAGCCGATTCGACTGTTTCGATCAGTTTCCGTCTAATTTACATTTAAATCACTATATCGAATTTTAAACGCACATTTCAAATTACCGGGGTCACATACTAACTAGAAAAATTCCAGAAAAATATTTTCTAGCTTCGTATTGACGATACGGTCCTAACAAAACTAGTTTCGACGAATTCCGAGGTCGTTTGCAAAATTGCTATTTTTAAGGGTCTTATATATATAAAAATATATATAAATTCCACAGCGACTATTTCTAATTTTAAACTGGACATATCTTATCATTTCTAAGATGAAATCTCAGTTTGTTAACTTCGTTACAAAGATATAGTTATACAGATTCAAATATTTCTTTTTTCGTTCAATTCTGACTTATATTGAATTCTGTATATTCATTTGAAATTAGAAATCGAATTTTCGAACTACCGCGCCATTTTCAATTCCTTTTATAATTATATATAAATATTTATATTCTAACGACGACGCGTATAATATATACGTTCGAATTATATTCAAAATAAATTTCTCGTCGATATTATTTAAAATAATTCATATTAAATAATCAGAATTCGCTAAAATTGCCAAAATAAAAATTTCAAACTGGCTCGCATTTTACGGGTTGTTACAAACCGTAACAATAAGGAATCTAAAAGCCATGATCACTCTGGTTCGTGGTCAAAGGAATCCATAATCATTCTGGATCATTTCGTAATCCAATAATCATATACAATCAGTAAAGGATGTTATTGAAATCATGTAAACCCGGGCTCGTATGGTCTTCACAATTGTAAGGTAGTAAAGAAACTTATCACACCTTCCCTTCGATGTAACTACGGTTTGAGTCTTTGAAGTCACAGTTGACCCGTAAGCTAGCTTATTTGAATAGGCAGGAAAAATCATGTAAAGTTCCGAAGATATAGTGCATATGCTTTAAATCTTACTCCAAGCCAGGGTCATCTTCAAAGTCAGCCTACGAATTTATGCTTGTGCTCTTGATGCCATTGGAGGACGAGCGAAGTCTATGCTTATAACCCCAGAGTCAGTGGGGGTTGAGTCAAGTCAATCAGACATCCAATCTTTAAGCCTTTATACTTCTCGTAGCTTCATCAGGCAAGAGTTGTAGGTTCAATAACCTTAGCCAACCCAAGTCATTATGTGCTCTCTCTCTCGACTCAGCAAAAGTTGGTGTTGTATATGCAAATGGTCGAATTACACTTGCTTTGATATCGTCTCTTCTCTTTAGTCAGATAGTGAGGATTGCCTCATCGGGCATCAATGGACTCGGTTACTCCCATTGGATCAGTTACGGAGTTAAGTAAGCTTGTTAAATGCGAGTGGAAGAATGTCATTATGAAGTTAGTTGGGCCCCTCCGTGCATGCTTTAGCATTGTCCGAAATGGTCATCACAGTCTTGTCGAGTCTGTTTCCCATGTTCGGTTCCGTCGAGCTTGGTAAACAAGACTGTTGGCTCGATCAGTGAAATAGGTTCTCTCTAGAACTACATACGCTTATCATCCTTTTCCAGCGCTTTTCCTTCTGTAGTTATCATTTCAGGAATTGGATGGTGCTCCATTCTCTATCATAAAAGCATTAAGATCATCTGTTTCGACATTAGCACCTTCTTGTCATAGAAATCTGTCCACCTCAGGATGAGTTCATCAAAGCTCCTAAGAAAATCTCATTGTAGAGAAATATTGAAATTCGGGGACACAACAGGAGATCTTGATGTCCTGTGTGAAAGGGAGGTAATTTACATTATCCTCATCATCTTGAGAAGTGCTGCTAAGAAGCTACTACATATCACCAAGATCAGGACTGATGCCCCCAGTATCAAATCCATGATCATGAGGTGGTCTTTGTTGATTTTTTTTCACCGGGTTGAAATTGCCCCCGGGTCACGGTTCGAGTTATTTGACCCAACTTGGTTCTTGTTCTTCGAATTTTAGCATTCTATCTTGGAGTTGAGTGTGCTCTATTGCTCGAGTATCAGTTCGAGTTGGAGCTAAAGTTAGTCGTGCATGACCAAAGTTTGTTGCAGTTCTTGCTTTCTCAACTAGGATGTTGTTGGAAGCTGTTCTATTGTCCACGTCTCCGTCCACAATGTTATGAATCAAAGCTGCATGTTGCATACCTGCCAATCGGTTCATGCTCAAATCAAATTGGTGGTTGCGATGTGACCGAGCCAAGTTCGTCATTGCTTGAACTTCGATTCCATCATTTCTAGTCAATTGACGATTGTCGTTCAGCCTTTTGATTCAACGCTGATGCCCACAACATGAAGTCTTGAAAAAGGTGAAAGTTGGACCCAAGTTTCTTGGTTCCGCATATGTTGTAGCCATCAATTAGGCTTTCGTCATTTGATTCTGGACAATGATCCGATGTTCAAACGTATGCGGGCTATTCCTGATAAGTCATCCTCTTGGTTGTAGTCTAGGATCTTACGAAACCTCGAAGATAGTAAATGTGCATAGAGCCATCAGGTAGTCAAACCATGCCACTTAAAGCTTGTATCACGTGCCCCAATTCATGAGGGTTTTGGTGAGTATTAGACTTCGAGTTTGTATCTTCTTTGGATTCATACTCAACCCATGCTAATATCTTGTCTCCTATCCAGGCTCTAAGGATTGGCATCAAATGGTGAAGGGTCAGATCGTCATTGTCTCTAGTGATCCTGCTTGCCTCCTTGCATCAAATTCATGGTCGAATACATGGTGGTTGCATCACACCAAATTGCTTCACAGGATATGTCTGGCCTTATCTGAGCTTTCCAATCTGGAAGTAAGTTGGGATTAGCAAATGGACGTTCTCTCTGCATCCTTTTCGTGGTCCTCAAGGGGCCTATTAAGATCTTAGCATAAGTTAAATACAAGCACAAAAACTACGCCATTCGTAAATATTTTCAATAGTTATGCCCCTAATCCGGGGGTAACTGCATAAGACAAGTGATCGGGTCACGTCCCTTTTGAATTTATACGACGGAAGGCGTATTTCGGATAATCCAAGGAATCTTCAATCCATAGAAATCCAAAATGTCACGATCGCACTGGATCGTATTATGATTAAAATGATCAATGATTGCCCTAGATCGTATTAAGTCCAGATAGAAATACAAGAATTCTAGTGTTTTGCCGGGTCCTTTCCGACTTCTAGTATTAATTCACGTGACATGTCATTGAATAATTCACTTTCAAAGATTCCTTTCGGTCGTCGCCTTGAGTTGCGTAGGAAGTTTAGCATTGGTCATCGGTGTCAGCCTCCTGAACACGACCCTTTATTTGTTTTCTACTGGTCTGATGTTGTTGTTGCAAGTCAGGCCTCGTGTTCTTGACTAATTATCCTTTGTAAATCCAGTAAACAAAGTGGTACTCCTGCAATATCATACATTTGCAAGTTTGTTATATATTTCAGTCAAATATATTTGTAGTCGGCTTACTACTATACTAAGTAGTAAGCAATAAATGACATCACAAATCAGATAAGGGTTTCAATTCAGTGTCCCTGCAAGTCAAAATTCCTGCAAATAAATAACACATCATATCGCAGTTATCGTAGGAGTGTGATGTGTGTGTGTTTATGCCCCCAATCAATAGTGAATAAAGTGCCTGGACAAGGCTTGTTTGTTTGGGATTGATTAGGATTGACAGTGTATTGCCCCCCATGTCTGGGGGGTTCGACCTCAGCTTACATTCTAGCCCCCGATCATGCAGCGGGGTAGGAGCCCTTTCTTGTCATATAATTGCAATGCCTTTATACTCTTCTGTCGTATGCCCAAAATAGAGTTCGAACTCAACTCTCAGTCTCATCCCTAATCCTTCAGTAGGGTAGGAGTTCATTTGCGGCTCCCGGTCTGTGGCACCTTTATACTCTCCCATCAGATGCCAAGGGTAGATTGGAATCAAGGCGGTCTTTTAATCATGGTGCACCTTCACGCCTTGTGGACGTTTTATCTTCTCGTCCTTTATACTCTCTCTCAGATCATAAGAGTTAGAGTGGCGTACATTATCTTCATGTCCTTTATACGCTCTCTCGAATCATGAGAGTTAGAGTGGTTCAAGCGAACTATCGTGTCATTCTCCCCGGCGTTCCTTTTACGCTCTAGTTCAAAGAGCAGGATTATGCCAACTCGAGTTTCTTTCTTAAACTCGGTTCTACTCCTTATTCCACGCTTCACTCTAGTTAATGGAGATTTGCGGGCAAGCGGTCAGATTACACTCGCTGAGGCGCTACCTCCTAATATCTGATTCATGGGTAGAGGTGGCCATCTACAAGAATCAACTCTCTCTTGTCCCGTCGACTCACGGGATGGGGCTTGGGCGGATGTCGTAATACCGTTCCATATACTCTCCCTCAAGTCTTGAGAGTTAGGGTCACAGATCGAGTGGTCTTTAATCATGGAGCCCCCATCACACTCGTCCTAGATTTATATCCTATCCAAGCAATGAGGATTATAGTTATTCAGTTAAAACAATCGGTAAATGTTTGCTAGGCTTTGGGTTCCTCCACTCCATCTATGGGAGGATTGGTTGGCACCAAACTTGGGGTACCTGCATCATTCATGTTGCTTGAGTTAGTCATGTCGATAACTTAGGAAGCATGTAAAATAAAATTGCATTATTGAGAAGTAGGCATATCAAGGGGCACTACTGCCTCCTTTATTTGAATTCATGTAATTTGGTGGCGTCGTGCATAGGATCGAGCCATGTAGACAGCCGAACTGCAACCATCTTGAATCGGATTCCGTCTTTGAAATGCTAAAGTCAATGCATAGTTATCTCGAGTTCTGCCATGTGTGAGCCAAGGAGTGGATGGTCATCTCAGATCCACCTTGAGCTATACTCTTTTCTTCAAATGGAGGGAGTGACTTCGTTAATAAGCAGTTCAGTCAAGCTCATTACAGTTTTGCTCCACAACTCTATATGAGAGTGTTAGAGGTATAATCAGTAGCAAATCTTGGATACCTACACCATCCACATATTAATTCATCTGAGTTAATTACATCAATAAATCATAAAGCATGCCAATATAAGAGTCATGGTTGAAGAATAATCATGTTAATGGAATGAGTATCACTCTGAGCAAAAATGGCATTGCATGATATTTGCCTTTTCCTGCCTCTATCAGGGATGGGCTGCCAAAGTCTTCAGCTGATGATGAACATCTATTCAAACTACTACATGGCGGCAGTCCCAAGAATAAATAAACCATGATCGGGGTTTTGGAGTGACAAGGTCACCTCTTCTTTGAATCGTCTTCTTATCCCCATTTCAAGGGCAAGGATTGAATGTCATGTAGTCATGTCCATACCGCTGATGGTAGCACATCGTCGCATTGGTGCTAGGACGGTAATTGGCTGGAGGACAATGGATCCACGCTTATAAAAACTTTTGCACTTTCTATGCTAGGAAATAGGATATAGCTAATAGGGAGGTAGTCATATCTCATAAATTTGTTGATATGCCTTTGATTTCATGTTGAGGACAAGGGTTTGTACACAGACAATGAACCAGCATTCAGGCTTAAGTGTTTTAAACCTTCAATTGCTAACCTTCGGGCAAGACTAAGGCAGCCGATCATGCAAGCGTTTGATGTATCAGCTTTGAATTGGATGATGTATTCGTGAGAAATCCATGCTCGTATCTCTAGTTGCCCCCAATGTCTGGGGCATGAGTTTCTTGACAGATAACTGATGAAAGGAGTGAAATTGTGAATCTTCACTTCTATCTTCAAAACATCGTTCACCAGAATTTTCATTCATGTACATCTCCCATCTAACGAGTGGCAGATTAGTGATTTTGTTGAATCATTTAGGGTGGTGAATTCAGCAATGGGAATCGTTGGTGTCTTTCTTGGGACAACCTTCCATGGGTCATAAGTAATGTTGCCTTGCATGTCATATCTTGAGGCATAACGAACAATGACATGCCTTTCACTTTTCCTCGCTGGAAGCATTCCGTACTGCAGGATGTTCTTTACGGGAGTTGTACATGAATCTCTTCCAGGCTCAGTCTTCAACACTGGATCAATTTCCATCTGATCAATGGTCGGAACCTTATAACTTGGCCAGATTATCTGCCTTCTGGTTTTATATATGCAGAATATGAGACATGTTGTAATGTTCACATCCATCCAACAGCTCTTCTACCCATTCTAGGTAAGCTTTGAGTTGTGGTCTCTTCATTTGGAATTCCCTTCGGATCTAGTGAACAACAATCTGAGAGTCATATAATATGTTCGATGCCACTACTCCTAACTCCTTAACGTGTTTCAACCCGACAATTAGGGATTTGTATTCGGAATCGTTGTTAGTAGTGGAAAATTCCAATCATATGGAATAGTAAATTGACCATCCATAAGGGGTTATCTGCAAAAGTCCGACGTTGGACTGTCGATCATTTCTTGCATCGTTTATATATAGTTTCAATGTGCTTGATTTCATCTTTCATTTTGAGGGGCCATCTCCTTCGTCTAGCACATCATTTTTGGGAATGGTGAATTTAGCGATGAAGTCGACTAATGTTTGCCCCCGTAGGTACTTCTTTGGGAGGAAATTGAGATCAAACTGCTTCAGCTTGATGTTCCATTTGAGCAGTCTTCCAGATTCCCCAGGTCGCTGCAGGACCTGTCATAGTGGCTAATCAGTGTGTATCACAAGTCAAACTCTGACCTCTCCTCAATGAAATACGACATCCCTTTAATCGAACTCCAACTCTGCTGCGTAACATATTCCATTTAGGCAAATAATAGGGTCTTCTAGTAACTTGGTCACCACAGACCATTCCCACTCCAGCCTCAGTTAGGACTTTTAGCAATATACACGAGAGTGCAATGTAAACTTTAAATTAGGTTGGAGTAGGCCTTGATCAGACAATCTTGAATACGATACCATAGCTTGTGGGGCTCCAAGTAATATCCATGCACCTTGTCACAACAGAAGTAAGAAGTAGAGAGCTAATTGTTGACTCATATTTGCTTTGATCTCGAGCTCTCCTCTCTTTAATTTCTAAGGTCGTATGGTGGCTGGTGAGCAGTCAAGTTGCTATCATCCTGTCAAGGATCCATAGTTCCAATCATGGCCTATGGTGTCTCAACTGGTACCTGACTCTGAGCACCAAAGTGTGTTGGTGTGATCTTTATCCGATGGAAATCAATCTTCATCGATGTAGTTGATAGCAGATAGGCATTGCAAAGATTGGCTAAGCTCTTCAGGTCAGCTCAGTCAAGTGGAGTGTAGTTTTGCAATGCTAAGATCCTTGGTCACTTTCTAGTATCTCACCATTGAGAATCATCATCGCTAAGACTATATGAATTATCTTCGAAGCAATGACCGGATGGTTCCATATAACCGTCATTCAGGACTTCGCCGATTTGAAGGTTTAAGTCGTATAAATCAGGAGATCACTACTTGTTCAGGAACAACATCAGTTGCATTAGTGAAATCTGTTAACCATCATAGCTGTTGAATAACATCGGTAAGTAGGTGTTATGGCTCTTGAAGAATTCCAATCATTACCATTTTGTTGTCGATATCATCGGACTATTTGTTGGATCTTGACCGATAAGCCTTAATGCTTATTGTAGGCCAACATGTATTCTGAGTCGAAGGCGAGCCTAGTTCTGAGCCGTCAGCGGGTCCGGGCGCAGCGTTGGTGGAGGTTCGGGGCCCGATAGCCCCAGTGGCGATCGGCCTAGTTAGTTAGGTCGAACAAGTGGGCACCGCACGATTTTTTCGATTTTGGTAGACCTAGCCTTGTTCGAAAGGATCTGAAAAATGCACTTTTCATGAAAATACCCCTATCTCGGGTCGGATCAAGTCTCTTGTTCATCATTCATTTTTGGAGTCATGAGTTGCAGTTCTTCTTCACGAGCAGACCAGGTCGTGGTTTAATTTGAAACATGCACGGTCCATGTATCATGCATGTAGGCGATGCAGAAGGATACTCGAACGGGTCACATCTTCGAACTACGGTTAGGAGGTGTTTTTGCACTATAGGTCGAATGAAGTAAACATTCTTAAACCAAAAGTTAAAACTGGTTCGCTTATACTACAGCCAATCCGAGGTAGGGGCGATCCGACCCATACGTTGCATGCACGGTTCTTTACATAGTTCTATACCACTATCCATGCGTCATGACCTAGATGGATTCAACAATCCATGTGTTTACATCGTAAAATGTCATCAACGCATGATTAAATTGTAGATATGTGTTCAACTGCCCATATATATGCGAAACGACCCACTACTTTTCAACATACAGTCCACGTGATCTATGTTTGGATGCACTAGTCGTGAATGCTACCAATTAATCCTCTACCGTATATAATCTTTAGTGTATTTGGTCCGTCTTCAGGAATGACGTTCATACCTGTACATCTTCGTCCCTAAGTGCCACTGCAAATGATCCAAGATTTGATCTCATGTCCATTATGTACCTTATGGTGTTTGGTTTCATCTTAGGACTATGTAACTCCAATAGTTATCAACCCTCAGCTCCCATGTCTCCATGTCCTTTTCATATGCATCGGCTGAGTAATAGAATGGACAACACTATCGAATGAACAACACTCCATTATGAATAGACTGAAGTCATCCCTTTTCAGTTCGGATCGGGGCATCTTTAGCTTTGGTCTGCTCGGGTCTTCCACTATGGTTCGGGTCGGGGTGCTAGCATGTTTTTCATTATCCGCCATTTTAACACCATTGTCCGATCGGGTTATAGGACATTCTTCGGTTCGAGTCGAATCTGACTCGGTAAACTCGATCTGAGTAAGGCAACATCGAATAATACATCAACGAACCTCAACACATTTTGCTGGTATTAAGTTCAGGTGATAGAAGCCGAAGCATTGGTGAATAGATGCAAAGCTTTCGTAAGCATGAAAGCTGACGACTACCCAACCTATCCAGCCATTGAGAATGATGATAAATTGCATCAACACGTGCAGAAGGTTGGCCATCCAATGCTTGGCGAAAACAGCCCCCTGGTGGGAAAAAAGATAATGGCAGGTGAAGATATTGCATTTTATCAACAGCTAATTTCGGGTGTGAAGTTTGGCATTGGAACGAAGGATGAGAAAGCTGAAGTTGTTCTCCCTCTTCATTCTCCCTATTACTTTATGGATAAAAATGTGCTTCCTATTGGAGCAGCATTGCACGCTGTGATTGCTATTTGATAAAAATATATGCTTCTATTGTAGCTTCAAAGATTGAGATTAACTCCATAATTTCATGTCTATTTTAAATATGAAGGATAACTCTATCCATATAATCCAATCCTTTTAAACTAGCTTTTGATTTTGACATACGAGCTAAGTGGCATCCTTCAATAGTTTCTTCAAATTGCATTGGCAAGTAATCATGAGCCGACTTCCCAATAGGTCATGAGCCGATGAGTCGACTTCGTAATAGGTCACGAGCCGACTTCCCAACAGGTCACGAGCTGACTTATTTCTTGAGTAAACAAATTTGAAATTGCAATACCGCTTGGTAGGTTCTACATGATACGGCTCGCTGCAAAGTGCGGAAAAAGAAGAGCAGATTGATGCAAGGTGGAGTGGGACCTTTTCAATCCTCCTGGACACATTTCCCACATAGTAGCCGACAACAAAATCAGCGTCATGCTTTTTAAGATTTCCTGTAAATCACCAGTACCATGCTCTGCGGCAAACACAAGCATCAACTCACCGCTACAACATTTGCCAAACGACCCGTAGTGGTCGTAGTCGAGCAAATGCTTACGTTGCAATTTTTTTACCTGGTTAAAGGCATGTAAATGGCTTCACATTTGGAAGTTACCATTCTCACAAAATCATTGAAAAATAGGGAGTTTGCAGGATTTCCTCTTTGGACTAGCGAACCAATAGTAGACTAGATAATCCTTATACGCCTTGAGTTCAATTCTCAATGAAAGCACCAAAATGTTAGCCCAGAAAATGGTCTTAACACCCAAAATGTCATATTTAGAGCATAACATATGAAGAAATAACTAAAAAATACTAGAAAAAGTATGACAATGAAATTTTTATAGTGGTTCGGCGTTAATGAGCCTACGTCCACTTCATATTTTCTCATTTCACTCGTAGTTTACAATTACAATAACTATTGCCCTCAAACACTCAAATTCAATGAATAATTCTCCCTGTATTCATTGATTTTAATTGAAGGAGATGGTGATCATGCGTGGAGAAGTGTTGGCCATGGCAGCCATGGACAAGGAGATGCCAAAAGTCCCCTCAATTTGCCATGAAGTGGGGTGTTAATAGCTGTAGGAGAGCTAATGTGGAGACCGGGTCGTGGAAGGACACGTGGAGCCCGATCCGGAAAAGTAGGAGTGGTCATAGCCTCGAGAATAGCTCAAGATCTACATGTGCAGTAGCAGATCCTGGTCGTGGTTCGTGGTCACGGTTCATGAGCTGGGATGGTGAGCTGAGGATCTGGTGGTGATGGTCAGGTCAGGTCATGGTCTCGGGGGCTATGAACCTCCCTCAGGAAGGGGTTGCGAACCACCCTAAGGAGGGGGTTACGAACCGCCCTCATGAAGAGGGACACGAACCGCCCTCAGGAAGGGGCCACGAACCGCCCCTATGGAGGAGGTCACGAACCACCCTCAAGAAGGGGTCACAAACCGATAGCGAGCGAGCCGGTAGGGCGCGAGCCGGTAGGGGGAGAGCAGGTCTTCATAAATGCCAAAATCCAAGTTGTTCCATATTCCGCCACTTCATCCGAGCGATTGTTGATCAATGTATGTTCATATTCAATTCCTTTGCTTAGGGTAGCCTGGTCACAAAGCATGCTAACAATATGGTACTTGCATGTATTTTGATTTGGTCATCTCATTATGGGTTAGTTTGATCGAAATTTAATAATTATTTGGATCTACTAAGTATATTCTAGTGTTTATTAGAAATTGTTTTACTTGAACAACGATATATCCTGACTCGAGTGTTTTATTTTTTGCGTGGAATTCTCGGGTCAGATAGAGTGTCGTAAATCTAAAGATTTTAGCTAGCAAAGCTTGAGGCACGTGAAGACGCACACGCATAGATTTGACAAATCAGCTGTAAAATTTATTTTATGTAAAAGCTATGTATTTTCCGCTGTGTAAAAATATTGTAAAACTCTGATATTTTTGTAAAAATTATTCCACTACATGTTATTATGTTCTGTGATTCTGTGTATCGATTCTGTTAAACCTCATAAGCTATAACAATCTTCATTTCGAGTGGTTTAAGTTGGTTTAATTTCCGATTTGTCGCGCTCAAAAAGGCAGGTCGTTACAGCATCCCCAGTAATACGATCCCCATTACTTTGCATCACTCCCTTCATCATCTCGCGTCCCGTATGCCTTGCACCCCAGTTTTTGCATCACCAGGTCTCGCATCCACCGAGACAACCACAACTCCCCCAAAATGTCGCATCCCATCATATCGCCACATCCCATTTCATATCCCGAAGGATACAAAATTCTGTATCCCAGGGGTGCGCACCTCGTATACCTACGAGGGTACGAGATTACGTATCCCCGAGGGATACGATGTCATCGGGTCCCCAAGGGATACAGATTTCGCATCTCTCGGGATGCGAAATTCGTGTCCTTCAAAGCAATATGAAATTTTCGGCTACACTACAAAGGGATCGAATTTAGGGGTGTTGCTCTTCTAGGATGCGAAATTCTGTTGTTTGGTCCTTAAATCTCACCAACTTGCACCTAATCCACTTCCTATAAGTAACCACTAGCTCATTCTTCAAAAGGGTTGGATTCTTGACACTCTGGAGCTTTGAAAGCACCATTAATGGCTGTCATTTCTTTCTCCATGACTATTGGACATAGCTTGGACCATTAAAACGTTACACACATGTTCTCCTTCACCACTTGGACAATCTCTTGGACATTTGCACACTCTTGGACTACTTTGGACGTCTTTGGATTTTTCTCGAACATTGTTGACCAAGTCAACACAGTTTTCACTCAACTAAGAAGAAGAAGGGCATTTTGGCTAAAGTTTAGAATTAACAAGCATTTTGTTGTTCTATTGTAACACATTGTGCACAAATATTATTCGAACTAGTACAACACTGTAATAAGCTATTATATGATGAATGATTACTATAAAGTGGATGTAGGTGTTAGTGTCTCTATACTAGCCGCGTTCTCTCTGTATTTCATAACTTTACATTTGGATTATCGTTTTTCCACAAAACATACATTCAGAAGTTAGCATGCGCAAATAGCGACAATTCCCCACGTCAACAACCTTGTACTCATCTTAATTTCTTCTACTTCTCTCAAAATATGCAGCTAAAGCCGGAACTTATTTTCTTATCCTTCTATATCATCTATTATAATCCTTTGCTAGTCCTTCAAGTACCTCTTGGCGTCATCCAATTGTTTTTCATATTTACCATTTTTGGTATGAATGCTTCTTATCTTGGTTTTCACCATCATCATTTTCCGCTTCACTTTTTTGGAATATACGTGTCTCATAGTTTCATTAGCAACGTTTTTTTATCTGAATTCCATTCTAACACTCTGTGATTTCATTAATAATCCATATTGTGAATATAGAAATTTGACTTATGATAATACATATTTTTGAACTTATATACGGTATATGCTGATCCAATAATCTACTAGGATGTTCTGGGTTAAAATTGCTTCTAAGTCGATTATTAGGAAATTTGGTTGCTCATGACCATGGCTTTTGATAATAGTTTTTTCGTCCTTCAACATCAAGAATGTTACTTAGTGAATTTAGATAATTCAAACAAGAAATTCCATTTCTGTTGCGTGAAGTTCCTGTCCTAGTCTTAAAATTATGTAAATAATCACTCATTTTTCTTTGTTATCAGTAGTAATATGATTTTTTGTTTAAAATAACCTTTCTAAAGTATTTTTGAGGTCAAAATCAAGGTAGCAAAGATTTTAGAGCATCCCAACGATTGCCAATTCAGCTCCTGGATTCTAAGGGGAGACAAACTGCACGACCTAACAATCTGTTTTCCTATGAAGATTCAGGGAAAATTCGGGGATCAATTCACAATTTTGAAGTCAGAATTGTCCCGGATGCTGATTTGACTAGCCCCCTGAATAAAGGCACTGATTTAATGAGCTCCCTGAATAAAGGCGCTGATTAAATCAACGTCCTAAAGAGGGCACTTATTTAAACAGTGCCCCCATAACTTTTTTACGCTGTCTTTTTTTAAACATATGTAACTAAAATAATTTTTTGTGAAGTGGTAGGGAAACAAATACTTCAGTGGGAAAGGCTACAACAAGTATATTCTTGCAAGTTGTCATATGCAAACGCAAATTATGTATAAGGCGTTGATTTAATCAGCACCATATTCGTGGGCGCTGATTAGCACTGATTTAGTCAGTCTTGCCTATTCGCTTTTTCCCCTGAATATTAAGTTGTAATATAATGAGTCGTAATATTAGGAATCGTAAACTTTTGTTG
Organism: Allium sativum; assembly: GCA_030737875.1. Taxonomy (NCBI): domain Eukaryota; kingdom Viridiplantae; phylum Streptophyta; class Magnoliopsida; order Asparagales; family Amaryllidaceae; genus Allium; species Allium sativum. The sequence goes on along the minus strand of CM060920.1, from coordinate 322,535,749 downwards.
ATGCTATCATTGGGTAAGTTGCTTTGGGTATGATAAAAATTGAAATTTTTTTGGCTGAGTGGACTTTCTAAAGTTACTTTAATAAAATAAGAAATATGCTACGTTATTCCATCAAAATTTATTAGAAAGTGATTTCTCTATAAACTGGAGGATTATTGTGACGACCCCAAACCCCGTACTGACGGAGGCAAGGGTAATCTTTGGAATATAACACATAAACAGATAATAGCAGAACAAAAATAATTAAATACACCAGATAATATACAAATAATACACTGGATAAAGATAATCATCAGAGTTACACAGTATACAGGATCATACTTAGTACAAATACAGTTCAGCTATACATAAATGTCTACAACGGAAAACAAACATAATATGTACAATAGGAGCTGAACAGCATAAAAAGAGATAACTGATAGAATCCATCTTCAGCTCCAGCTATCTAGAAAGAGCCTTCTAAAACCTGAACATAAGGCTGCCTATGTAGAAAAAGGGGCACCCGAGTTTGCAAGTGAAACAAACTACGAGTCAGTCATGGGACTGGTATGAGAAATCTACTTAACACATTTTATAATTGGCTAATCACAGGACCACGCCACTTTCGCGGAATGGGTTTACTCCATTGGATTGTCAGTGCTTTAAAACAAGTAAATCTTTTCAAACATCTCAATGCTTTTCATAAAAATGAAGCCATTATAAGACTCAGTTCCCATCACACAATGCAACGCAAACCGGAGGATAGAGTTTTTACCTTATAATGGCCAAAATATGCTTGATACGAATAAAACAAAAGCATTTGATGTTATTACTAGTATTTATATGTTTCAAAAACAATTTCAAATCATAAGTATCAATCATAGACGACATTAATGCCCCATACCACTATGTCGCCATATATAGGTATACAATCAAAACCGCACAGTCACGTATTTAGAAATTGGATTTCTGTCATGAACCGAGGCAAGGGATCGTCCTCACCGAATTCGGGACGCTCTAGCCCGCCCCTCAGGAATAGCTGCAACTGCCCCTTGGATCGTCAGGGCCAGTCCACCGATGTGGATTATTATGCCTGAACACTGCGTTCCCCCGCCCTTTGGGGCGTAAACAAGCCAACGAATGGCTCCTTCGACTTCACACAGTCACCGGTATATCCGAGGCGCCTCACAACAACAACAACCACATAGGTGAAAATAATATAAATGTCAGCCAGTTCAAGCACCGATACCACCTCTAACTAGAAAGAAACGCATGCCCTCCCTGAGGTCCTCTCCCGTTTCTGGTTCATACCGAGGTGTGAGGTTCGCGAATTCACGTTATACACAAAGCTAGGCCACACAGGCGGTGCTTTGATCATCACCACAAGACTTTGCTTTTCAACAGAAGCCCTGATCAATGCATCTTAGCATGCCACACAGGCAACTCACGCCATGTAACTGATGGCTATCAATCACACATAATGAATTCTAATGTCAGACACACAGTCCATTTACAAGTCCGTTCTAGGTCGGAACGAAACCGAAGGCACTATATACCTCGCATAACCATCGATCTCCATGTACGTCGGGACGATCACCAATCATTATCCATATTTCGGGATGCCTCCCAATCAGGACATCGGTTACCATCCAAATGAGGTGAAGATCTCCTGTCTTCAACCACCATCTTCATCTTCGATTTCTTATCGTCGATTCAGTTATTCAGAATGGGTAAACCCGGTCTTTCTGAGCAACTCGCATATATAAATAACTAGTGCTACACAAACAAAACATACGCCTTATTCCAATTCATTAGTTACTAACCATCAATCAGTAAGAGAACGATTTCCCAAATATTAACCCCGAAGGCCGAAACCAACATCAGGTCAAAACCCAGGAAACCATTCGACTTAGCTAACCTTCAGTTAATTTCTAAATTTCACATTCTATATCGTTTATAATATTTTATAACGATTTATCGCTATTTTTATTTATTTTAAAATAGCCACTTTATTCAAACGATGCTTCGGGCCATAACGCGGCCGTGGCGCTGTTTTTCTTCAGATTTGATTTACATATATCTGAAAATCTAACCGTTGGATCCACACAAAATTTATATTATTAGAAATATCTTTTCAAAACGAATCCAACGGTTCCAGTTTTGGGAAAATCCGATGGTCGGATCTCCCAGTACAATCGTTTGAAGTTACGATTTCAAAATACGAACTGCAGCGTCGTTATTCGATTTAATTTAATTATATATATATATATATAAATATAATCGATTCTGGCGCTGTTTTTTTTCAGATTCGAATTAAACATTCCAGACAATCCAACCGTTGGATCTTCACAAAGTGGGCGTCGCTGGAAAGATATTTCCAAGGCGAACCCAACGGTTTCGGGTAAATCCGATGGCCGGATCTCCCGCACTAATCGTTTGAAATCACGGTTTCAAAATACGAACTGTAGCTTCGTTATTCGATATATTTTAATTATATATATATATAATCGAGTCTTCGATTTCAAAACCATATTCTTTTCATACATTTGATAAAAATGATATTTTTATCCAATAGACATTTATTTCGACACTTAACTATTTTTAACAATTCATGCATATAATAAAAATGTGATTTTTATTGTAAAACAATTTATTTCAAAACACGACTATTTTATATAGTTCGTATAGATGGTAAAGATATGATTTTTATTATAAAACAATTTATTTCAAAACATGAATATTTTATATAGTTTATATAGATGGTAAAAATATGATTTTTATTATAGAACAATTTATTTCAAAACACGAATATTTTATATAGTTTATATAGATGGTAAAAATATGATTTTTATTATAGAACAATTTATTTCAAAACACGAATATTTTATATAGTTTATATAGATGGTAAAAATATGATTTTTATTATAAAACAATTTATTTCGAACACGAATACCATTCAACACATGAATTTCTATTCAACAAGTGAATTTCTATTGAACACATGAATTTATATTCAACACATGAATATAGTTTCAAAATATGAAAATAATTCTAACACATGAATATTATTCAAAATTTCGGCAGCATAACGGCAGGGTAGTTAAAACCGGGGCCGTCCCTAGTACGACTCCTCGCTCTACCTTAAAGCCTCGCAACTTTTGACAATGGGGATTTCATGCATCTAGTTCGCACGCAGGCGGCATGTATAATTTTTTCATTTCCACAAACTAATGCTATGTGGTTTCAACCAAATAATTCTCAACCACAAATGGGTATTTTTCAACCACAATCAATCAATTTCAACCATAAACAATTCTAATCAACCATTCGCTATCAACCAATTTTCACACCAATCACAACCAATAAATATCGTCCATGGTTTGTGAACGAGGGGCGTATACATATATATATATATACACACATATATATATATATAAGTATATTTCACTTCCATTCAACACATATATAATTTTTACAACGCATATATAACTCATACATCGAACGTACAACTTATACATCGCTTATACATGAGGTGTACAATGCTTATATAACTCATACATCGACTATATAATTTATACATCGTCGTTTTCCATATCGTTTATAGTTTAGAAATCTCACATTGGGTTCCACTCCACCAAAAATAGCAGAAGGCTCAGAAAAATATGCGGTCTCTTCTAGAATGTAGAAGACGTCCACACGAGTCCACTGTCTCTTGTTTCACTGAATTTCGTCGAGAAACGAAAAAGATATGATTTTTACAGTGAAATCAAAAACCGTAGCGCTTTAAACTGCTATTAATTAGTTTAAAATAGTTTCAGCCGTTACCTTTCAAAGTTGTTCAAAACTAGGTCTTTGATTTTCGCGCAAACCGTGCAATGATAGAAGGATCGACTTGCACCACTTAGAAGAGCTTGGAGAGGGCTTCAGGCGCGTGGGGGTGCTGGCCAGATCAACGGTCAGAATCGGTTGGGGCGGCGGCGGAAACGTCTGAACTTTGAGGGGCCTGTTTGCACGAAACATGAGACGAGGAGGAGCGAGGCTGGTCTTGATTTGAAGAGGGAGGAGAGGGCTTTAAAGATTGGGTGGTGGCGCGGTCTATCGTGGAGCGAGGCGGTCGGAAAGTGGCCGGGAAGTGGCGAAGCACTGAGCGTCGTCGATCGTGAAAGGAGCGAGGGTTTCTGAGAGATTTTAATATTTTTTTTATTTATGAAGGAAATTTCTAATTGGTCCATGCTTTATTAATTTCAAAAATTAGGGTTTTTACAAACGAACTCCAATCCCAACCCAACGACTATCGTCCCTAGCTAATTACCCCCATCCCGGACACAATGGGATATGTTTCATAACCCATTTCGGCTGTTACGATCAGTTATTCTTCAAATTAAAATATAAAACATTCAATATTTGATTTGAACGTACATTTCAATTTGCCGGGGCCACATATTGATTCTAAAAATTCCCAAAAAATAAATCTAGCTATGTTTTGAAGATACGGTCCCAACAAAACTAGTTTCATCGAAATCTGAGACCGTTTGAAAAATGACCCATTTCTGGTCGATCCAATTTAACTGTAATTGACCAAAACACATTTTACTTTGCCACGCTCACATATTAACTTCATAAATTATGAAATTTGAAACCTAGCAATAATTTGACATCCCGGATCCAACAAAAGTGGTTTCGTCGAATTCTGAGGTCGTTTGCAAAATGGCCCTTTTCACGGGCTATATAATTTCTACAGCGACCTTTCTGAAAATTCATTTGGCCATAACTTTTGCTTCCCGCTACGAAACTTTGATTTTTAAGATTCGTTAGAAAGATATTCACTAACAGATTTGAATATTTTTGTTTTCACTCAAATCCGTTTTGTTTTGCACCCGGTACAGTTAGTCAAAATTTGAATTCAAATTTTGAAACTACCGCGCCATTTCAGGCCTTGTTTATAATTAGAATTAATTATATTTATTTTCAACCGTAGATTCAAACTCACTTTTCATCGCTATTATTTAAAAATATTTAGTTTAAATATTCAAAATCCACTAAAATAGCCAATTTAAAAATTTTAAATTGGTTCAGATTTTCCTGGTCGTTACAATTATGAAAATAACCCTTTTAGTAATTGATCTAGCAAGACAGAAATAATAATATGAAGATTAATAACTAGAATTTGAAATCCAGCTAACTGCAGAATTAAAAGAATGAACAAGAAAGGAAATAATATGAGTTGAACAAGATTTAAACTATGAACTGGTGGGTAAATTACAGGAAGAAAATGAACTACAATTATACTAATAAATGGAATTAAACTTGCTGAAAGAAAGAATGCTATAAGCTAACAAACGAATGAAATAGTTGTTTTAGATTTTTTTTCTTTTTCGATCACACTTTATGCAATGCCTCCTATAGGCTATATATATATATATATATACCATTGCTGACAATATGAAAACCCTCTAACAGGACAAAGGAACATTGAATACAACCCAGCTTCCAGGCCAAACAATTCACTACTGACTGCCCATTCCCATGCAATACAAACAACTCAGATTCAAACAATTACATGTCTAAACAATTATACATCCTATAAAATGATCACTACCCTCATTTTCAGTAACAACGGAACTTAAGATCATTACAACTCCACCCTTCAAAAACGACCTTGTCCTCAAGGTCGAGTGATGGCAATAGAGGTGGCCACAGTAGCTTATACAGGTACATAATATGATAGCCTTTAAAGAAAAGAACGTTCCCTTATTTTCGTTGGTATAAATTGAGTTTGATACCCCTAATAAGCAAGCAAAATGCACTTGAATTTAGGGCTGCACAAAGTATGGGTTGGGTCAGATTAAACCAAATACTTCATCCGACCCGCATAAGTATGTGATAATTATAATATAAGGTTTTCATTTTCGAATAGAACCAAGGTCTATCTTTTTGATCAGAGGTTGAATCGATCATCAGAAGAAGAATTAGGCCAAAAATTAGGATACATTCTGGGAAAATGAAACCTCGACGGCTATGTCATTATGCCCCTTGAAGCATATATGCGATAAATAGACTTCTGTAACCATGTCATATTTACTTGCTTTAACGGAACCTCTCTCTAAAAGAAATGGAATGACGCATTCCACTAAAAAATCTTTTTTTTTCCATTTACTCACTCTAAAACTTTTTATGTGTCTACTACTTCTTATTTATTATGTTTTTATTTATTTAAAATAATGAATGTATGAATCTAAACGTATGAATCTAAACAAAAGATTTCCAATATATCCGGAAAAGAAGAAATATAAATCTAGTTTGGTTCTAAGTATTATGTATTATTTTATTTCTTTTCCTAATGGAAAAAAATTTCTACTTCTACTGGGAAAAGAAATCTACTTCTATCATTTCTTCGGACAGAAGAAGATTCTGTAAACACTTATTCGAAATCTCACTTATCAGAGTCCATTGTGGAAGAATCCTCTGAGGAATTGGCTTAAGCTAGTTCAACCCGTATCCGACCCTATATGAGGTTGGATATGGGTTGGGTTGAAGTATGGGTTGGGTCGGGTTTAGTAGGGTTGGGTTGGGTTACTTGAATATAATATAAAAAGGGAATATGAGGGAATTCTTGTAAAAAATAATATCAAAATATTCAGCATATTATATCAAATTTTAGCTAGCATAATGCATTTAAAGTAACTGATTCATTATAAGACATATTTTATTAAAATTTCGTTGTAAAACAAATCATATGATATTAATTTACTATATAGTAGAACAAGTGTTTCGTTTTAAAAAACATTAAAATGCTCTTTAAAACATGTTTGTCAAATTCTACCTAGTTTGGATTGACATGAAATATGTTTTTTTGTATGTTTAATGCAGAATATATAAACAATATTCTAGGATATTACTACTCCAATTTTAATCAGGTTGTTATTCAATTAATTTTTTAATACAGGGTTGGGTTGGGTTAAAATAAGGTTGGGTTGAACAAAATATCAAACTCGATCCGTATATAGTATGGGTTACAAATTGTAACCCATATCCGACCTGAACTAGGATGGGTTGGGTTGGGTTTATGTGGGTTGGGTCGGGTTGGTGGGTTGGGTCGGATTGGATATGGGTTGTGTGCAACCCTACTTGAATTCTTTATGAGACCACTTGATTTCATCATACCGACCTGATCATGCAACCTGACCATCATCATCATATCTATTTTGAGAACAACTGTAACGTCCCGTGTTTTCGATAGTCATATATTTAATATATTTTATTTATTAAATATTGATTTAGAATTTTAAATTGATTTGAAATATATAATCCGTTTATATAACGAAGTTTAAATGTTTAATTTATATATAATTATAAATTGAGCTCATAACATCGCGGTAGTTTGTAATATTGAGTTTTAAACTTCAATTGAATATACCAGATCCGATATAAGTCAGAATTCCGTGAAGCAAGAAACGTTTGGATCTAGTTGATTATAATTTTCTAATGGATATTTTGTTTCACTGTTTATTAGTTATGTCCAATTCAAATTTCCAAACAGTTTCAATGGAATTATTTATAAATTATAGCGATTAGTTTAAAATTTTAATTTATTTAAAAGGGTTTTTGTACATAACTTGAGATGAATATCGAATTAAGCTACGAAGTCAATTCCGTGGATTCGTATTGATGGTTAGAGTCAGAATATATATATTATTTATTATTTTTGGAGACCTGTTATTTCGGGTGTCCAAAATAGCGTTGTTTTACACATAAATTTGAATAACAGATTATCAAACGAACTCCGTTTTAAGTGAAACTAATTTTATTGAATTCGTAACGATGAGGTGTTGTAGTTTTTCAAGTTTCAAGTTATTTGGATTTATCTTGTGATCGTGGAAAATTTGAATGTGTATTTTTCACTTGTGATTTATAATTGGCTTTCCCCAAACGACCTTGGAATTCGATGAAACCTGTCCCATCGTGACCAGAATATTTTTCAATGCTAAGTTTACGATTTTCATCTCGATTGGATATTCTATGTTGTTGTTTTAGCCTATTAATTCGTGTGTAAGTATCGAATAATAATAAAATATTAAGTTTTCCTCCCTATAATTACAACACTTCAGTAAACCCTAAAATGTATTAAAGCGCAGTCAACTTTTATTTCTGCCTCCACCCTAATTGAATCAATGGTAGAAAAGTGCTGAGCTATCTCCTCAAATTCCCATCAATCCATTTGCCGATACACTAAACCTTGAACTACATTATTTTAGACCTTAATGAGATCTTTCAAATGACCGGAGATGATCGTCTTTGATATGCCGAGTTGATCGAAATAGGAGTTTGAAGTGGCAATGCTTAAAGGAGGGTTGAGGCGAACGGTAGCATCGAGAGTCATGGGATCTAGGGGTTTAGTCAATGAGATGGAGACGAAGGTTCCAGTAGCGTCTGATCGACCGTCAAATTGACATAGAAGGCGCGACAATCGAATGTTGGATGGCAGCAGTAGATGGAAGGCGGGGTATCGAAGCAGATGGTTTTTTGTTTTCTTGAAACAAGCAGTACTCATTATCGAATGGGGTTAAAAGTAGTTAACGTATGTGGTTTTGGGGTTGAATTCATTTTTGGGGAAACGAGGGATGGGTTCAAACTTTTCACGTTGAGCAATAGTTTTCGTGAAGAAGGAAGTAGTGTTTAAGCTAGTTCTTGCATGAAGTTAGAGGGAGCCGTTGGAAATGCTTCACGACCACTAAAGGATGAACAAAGAGCAACAACAATATACTAAGTAAATAATTGGTTAAAAAGAAATGGGTCAAAATTAGCAGCAATATTGGAAGGAGAAGACGCGATTCGCAGCATGGGTTTTCACGTTCGAACGGTAGGGGAGAAAAAGATGTGTTGTGCCATTTAAATATCAGTGGTGACCGTTATTAAGAAAGCAGTACATTGAAGAAAGTATTGAATGTGTTGCTTATTAGAAGAGCACCAGGTATTTGGAACTAGGACAAAATAGGTGTATGGTGGACAGTTGTAAACCATGGTATGAAGAAGTAAATCGGGAATAAGACATTGTTGAAAAGTCAAAATAGTGACATGGCTTTGTGGACGTGCATGAAAAGAATTGAAGTGCCCATATTCTCTAAATTACAATGGTTGCCTGTGTACTGAACGAAGTGAATGTCGGCCTGGTATAAATTTAGAAAATATTTAATTTATTAAGTATAAATTTAGAACATATTAAGTTATTCATTATTATAATTTAAATCGTAAAATATAAGTGCGTATAACTCTTTGACAGGTTATCAGAATTTAACATATCAAGTTACCAGAATCATGGTAACGAGCAGAACCGTATGGAAATAATCTGGACAGTGCAGAATATGACTGTAATTTACAGTTTAAATTAAACACTGTTTAATTTAACTATAACCGAACTATTTCAGAAACGAATCAAACCAAAGTGAGTTGAACTAACTCAGTTTTTATCCCACTTATATGTTATATAAGTCGGGTTTGAATTTATGTGCTATGGTTGATAATTGTTTGCTATGTTCTAAATATTATTCATATATTGGATGAATTAGTTGATATAAACGTTAGTTTATTTTAACCAAAATCTAATCGTTATTCTAATGGTTATTTCCAAATAAGGTAACTACCTTGTTGGTTACAGTTATAATAATATAAACGTATTAATTTAGGGTATGAAATGTTTGGATTATTGTTACTTATTTATTACGAAATATTACATTTGTTAAATAATATGATTTGAGATAACGTATTTTAATGCAGGGAAAATAGGTTCGAGGGATCCAACTAGATTCCTCAAATTTATTGTTATTTTCACAAAAAAATTATATAAACTGTTTCACCAATATGAATTAGACAATTGATTGAGTTTTTGACTATTGAACTGAAATTCAACTGTTGTTTGTTTTTAACCAGTGGACAATATTGGTTGGGTAATTGGCTTCAGGTGGCTTAAAATCAATCGTTTATAGATATGGATTTATCATCAGGTAAATCGACTAAATTGAAGTTATAAAAATTATTTTATAACTAAAAATAGGTTTTTAAATCTATTATTTTGCAATGGAAATTTATTAAAAAGGAAATAAATATTTCTTATTTATTATTTAAGTATAGGTATTTGTTAAATGGTTTTATAACGCAAATTCTTATTTCATAAGATTTTATAAACAGATAAGTAGAAATTAACTAAACGATTAAGGGTCGGATTAATTGTTCCAAGAAACAATTAGATGGGGATATTTAAACTAATTATATTATTAATTAATTTAAATGAAGCATTAACTAGAATTGATTAACAAGATAATCATGGGCTGAGTTTGACTTATCCAAATATATTTGGAATTGGTTATTTGATTAATTTACTTTTAAATAATCAAATGGAATAGTAACGAAGAGTTTTTAAATTTTTACAGAACTTTTAAAGTAAATTTATTATTTATTTTAATTAATAAAGCAGTTAACTAAATTTACAGTAGTTATGGCTGAAGCAAATTTATTCTTTTAATTTAAGAGATTAGTTTTTAAAGTAAAATGATTTAAGTAACCGAGAGTATAATGAAATATAGTTAAAATGTTAAAAGAGTTTATAATCGTGTATATATTTAAAACCCGAGTTTTTGGGAATGAGTTATGAAGAGATTTAAGCGGAAATGATAGCTTATATGAAATGTTTACTTAACATTTGGATTAAGTAAAAAGAAATCAAGATATAAAAAGGATTTATATTAAAACTGTTAAATAAGATTATAAAAGAGGTGTGGAGTTAAAATGTTGATTTTGAATGGGCGATACCTTATAACGAGATTAAGTGGAACGAATATAATTGAAATGAGATTTTCAAAGTAGAAAATGGTCGAATGGATATAAGTGAAATAAAATGGGTTGATTTCGGTCTTTGGGGTTGATACTTAGGAAACTATTCTCTTAACAGTTAAAATATTGACGAGGAGTAAAGATAAGAATTTTATGAATTTGAACCTAGCTGGAGATTAGTTGAGTTGAGTGATTTTCACAGTGTTAATCTGAAGTTGATTTCGGTCTTTGGGGTTGATACTTAGGAAACTATTCTCTTGACAATTTATGGTCAGGAACCAATGACGGTTAAAGTACAAAAATACATGGAATAGAAATAAAAAGATATTTCCAAGGTAAAAAGGGAATATAAGGTTGAAGAATATATAATAGGATTTCCAAAGTAACGGAAATGAAATGATTTGAGAATATAAAAATAATATTTCGAATGTAAAGGAAATAAAAGGAGATTGGTGAAAATATAATGATATTTTCAAAGTAAGAAGATAAGTTTTAGTGTGATGACCCCAAACTTCCACGAAATGAAAGTAAGGAACAATCATTTGGAATACAACATAAATATAACAATAGAGATCACAGATACAACATAGCAAAGGAAACCTATAGAATAACAACATCATAGCAGCGGAATATGAATGTCATCAAACATAGAATCCCACAGTAACAGAGTTCTAGATTATTACATCAGGTTTCAGCAAAAAGGAAATAAGTTTCAGCTTCAAAATAGAACAACTGGAAATAAAATAAGTTTGGATGTCTCAAAGTCTAAAGATAAAATGCCAATGAAAGATAAATTATAGATAATCTTCGTGGTCCAACATAAGCACCTCCAAATAAGCAACTCCAAGATAGATAAACAGCTCCAAGATAGCAACTCCAAAGAAAGCTAGACCTGTTACTTGGCTGCCCGTGGAAAAGAGGGCACCCAAGTTTGCAAAAGGTGAAAACAAACTACGAATTAGTCATGGGACTGGTGTGAGAATTCTTAACTAATTTTAACTACTAGCAATAAGGCAAATCCAAAGACCACGCCGCTAACACGGAACGGATTTATTCTAATGGACTACCGTGCATAATTTAAGGTGTTTGAACAAATAAATAAGTAAAACGCAAAACAATGCAATGCCTTTGAAAAAATGGAATCACCATAAGACTCAAGTCCCATCACACAATGCAACGCAAACCAAAGGATAGAGTTTTACCTTATGGTGATTAAACATGCTTGATACGATAAAAACGATTTTGATATTATTATTAGTGTATATAAAACATTTCAAAATAAATGTATCAATCCTAGGAAGCATAGCTACCATATACTATGCCTCCGTACTAGTAATACAATCAAGTCCGTAGGTCGTATTTGAAGTTTTCTTTCCATCATGAGTCAAGGCTAGGGAGGAGCTCCTTGCCGATTCGAGACACTCTAGCTAATGTCTCAGGATCCCCCGCAGTGAACCCTTGGAAAGCTGCAGGGCCGGTCCATACATACAGCTTCGTGGAGTAGTTATTCCTGAACACACTTTTTCCGAGCCTATAGGACCTATCATCCGAGGCACGCCTCATTCCATCATCCACATAAATAAAATATCAGCCAGTTTAAGCATTGACACTACCCCTAGCTAGAAAGAAACGTGTTGCTCTCCCCGCGTTCCCTTCTCCCGTTTTAGACTCAACCGGGTTGTGAGGCTTGTGAAGCTACGTAATACACAAAGCTATGCTTATTTAAGCTGTGCTTTGATCGTCACCACAAGGTTCTACTTTTCAACAAGAAACCTTGATCATTGCATCTTAGTATGCCACACTGTCATTCCATATCACTATACCAATCTTTTGCCGAAATATACAAAAGGGTGTTAAGCAAGAGAATAAATTCTCCGCCACCAATGATTCATACATTCGACAGAAAATTAATAAATACAATATAAAGGAGTACAATGTCGGACACACATTCCATTTGTAAGCCCGTTCTGCGTCTGAACGGAACTGGAGATACCCTCGTCCCGTATGTCCAGTACCGAAAGGAGATACCCGCATATCCGTGAAATCAACACGTACGTTTGGGCAATTACCCCGACCCTTGAATTGGGAGCAAGTCAATTCAGGATCTTGATCGTTGTCCATTCGAGGGAAGATTTACGGTCTTCATACGCTGTCTTCATCCTTCGATTCTTTACGTCGTTTGATTATTTGGAATGAGAGTAACTCGGACTTTCCAAATAATCCTCGTATATATATAATGAAAATCCTTCTTTATCGTCAATATTATTTTTAATGATTAATTCATATTTTAATTATTTAAAAATAATCAAAACTTTATATAACGACGCCTTGGGTCAATGGGCGACCCTGGCGCTGCTTTCAACCAATTTTGATTTTCACTTTACTCAAAATCTAACCGTTGGATCTTAACGTAGTTTATCTCGTTAGAAAGATCTTCCCAAGACGGTCCTAACAGTTCCAACCCTGGGAAAATCCGATGGTCGGATCTTTTAATATAGTCGTTTAAATGTAAGATTTCCAAACGCGAAATATCGCGCTCGATTCGTTTAATATTAATTATATATATATATAAATATAATCGTCCAACCATAATAACGACGTTCGATTTAACAACGAGCTAAACATCTACCGATCTCCATTCAATTTTAATTCATTTAAACATGAAGATAATATTTCAACATTTTTAAATACATTCAATTTCTCCCTTTATTCCCTAATTATTATATTCACTTAGAAATGTAAATCATGTTGAATTCCATTCCTTACTCCTTTATTTACATTAGAAATGTAAGTTTCATTCTTTAAATCACACTGTAAAATCCCCTTCGTAATTACATTAAAATGTAATTAACATTCCCTGTTAAAAATTTCAATATAATGTAAATACTTCTTCTTAAATTACATTAAAAATGTAATTTTCCTAACAGTATAAATTTCTATCTTTTAATTTGTCTCTTAATTTACAAATAAAAGTGTATGTTCAATTTACAATGTAAATTCTCTTTAATTACAAAATAAAAGTGTAATTTTAATTACAACGCAAATTCTCTTTCTTAAACTACATATAAAAATGTAATTTTTTATTTACATGTAAATCCTATTCTCTATTTATATGTAAAAAAATGTAAATTTAATTACAACGCAAATTCCTACTTTTTTATTTACATGTAAAAATGTAAATTTAATCACAATGCAAATTCCTACTTTTTATTTACATGTAAAAATGTAAATTTAATCACAACGCAAATTCCTACTTTTTTTATTTACATGTAAAAATGTAAATTTCATTACAATGCAAATTCCAACTTTTTATTTACATGTAAAAATGTAAATTTCATTATAATGCGAATTTCTACTTTTTATTTACACGTAAAAATGTAAATTTCATTACAATGCGAATTTCTACTTTTTATTTACATGTAAAAATGTAAATTTCATTACAATGCAAATTTTTACCTTTTATTTACATGTAAAAATGTAAATTTCATAACAATGCGAATTTCTACTTTTTATTTACATGTAAAAATGTAAATTTCATTACAATGCAAATTCCAACTTTTTATTTACATGTAAAAATGTAAATTTCATTACAATGCGAATTTCTACTTTTTATTTACATGTAAAAATGTAAATTTCATTACAATGCAAATTCCAACTTCATAATAATTTGACATTCCGGTTCCAACAAAAGTGGTTTCGTCGAAAACAGAGGTCGTTTGAAAAATGGCCATTTTTAATATTAAAATATATACAGAAATATTACACCGACTATTCTGAAATTTCAACTGGCCATAACTTTTAATTCCCGCTATGAAATTTCGATTTTTTGGTTTCGTTGGAAAGATATTATTAAATAGATTATAATATCTTTGGTTTCACCAAAATCCGATTTATTCTGCATCCTGTACATTCAGTCAAAGTTCAGATTTGACTTTTCAAACTACCGTGCTATTTCTAATTCTTTTTATAATTTAGTTGAATATATTTGTATTAACTTTGCTCAAAATAAATTTCTATTCATGTTTATTTAAAATAATTTATTTCAAATATTTAAACACCTTAAAATCTCTAAAATGAAAATTTTAAATTGGCCCCAAATTACGGATTGTTACAATCTCCCCCACTTAAGAACTTTTCGTCCTCGAAAAGGAAAAAGGAAAATAGAAGAGTAGGGACCAACACAGAGAATGTAAAATATTTTAAGTGTACCTCAAAGCAAAATCTAATCGGAGATATCCACTCTGCATTTGGGATAGGCTTGTTTGATACTCTCCTCAGTTTCCCAAGTGCAGACTCTAGGATCACTGCTCCATTGTACTTTGACTAGGTTGATTTTTTTATTTCTCAACTCTCTAGTCTCTTTGCCAATGATTTTCAGTGGCTCCCTTCTCACTGCAAGGCTTGGGGTAATCTCCAAATCTTGCTGTGCAGCTTCCTCCACAACCAGATCTGGATCATGGACATGCCTTCGAAGTTGAGAAACATGGAATACATCGTGCACTCCAGGCAACCAGTTGGGCATCTGGATTCTGTAAGCTAGGGTACCAATCTTCTCAAGAATATGAAAGGGGCCGAAGAATTTAGGTGCTAATTTTCCTGTCTTTCCAAAACGGATTACTCCTCGCATTGGAGCAACTTTCAAATAGACATAATCACCCACTTCAAAAGCCAATTCTCTTCTTCTTAAATCTACATAGCTCTTTTGTCTACTTTGGGCAGCTAATAATCGCTTCTTAATATAATCGACTTTGTCTGAAGCTTCTCGGACCATGTGTGGACCCAATACTAGACGATTTCCTTTTTCAACCCAACATGCTGGCGATCTACACGGCCTACCATATAAGGCTTCAAATGGAGACATTTTCAAACTTGCTTGATAGCTATTGTTATAAGAGAATTCAACTAAATGCAAGTGATCCTCCCAAGAACCTCCAAAATCGAGTATGCAAGCTCACAATAGATCCTCCAGAATGCGATTGACCCTCTCAGTTTGGCCATCTGTCTGGGGGTGATATGCGGTACTAAGATTTAACTTCGTTCTCAACTCATTTTAGAATGCTTCCCAAAACTTGCTAGCAAAGATAGGATTACAGTCGCTAACGATGCTACTAGGAACTCTGTTTAAAACAAAAGATTTTTCTTTTAATATTCCATTAGAAAATGAGAATTTTCATTCAGATAATGATAAAAAGGAAAGGTTTAGCTTCATTACCCATGTAGCCTGACTATTTCTTTGAAATAGATTTGCGCCAGACTTTGAGCAGTTCGAGTGGACATGACAGGTATGAAATGAGCGGTCTTTGTGAAGCGATCCACGATCACCCATATGCTGTCTTTCCATCTCCTAGTACGGGGCAAACCATCTATAAAATCCATGGAGATTTGGTCTCACTTCCAACTTGGAACCTCCAAATATCTTTTCATAATTCTTAAGTCATGCCTGAGCCTGCGTCACATGCTCCGTACTAGTGAATGGAACTCCCCCCAAATTCTTGAACTTCTTCGCTACCTTATCCAAGTCAAAGGGCTGCGGTGGTGGTGGCGGCGGCTGTTGAACTGTGGCCTCCTCAGTTTCAGCAACATTTTGCCTCCTTACTCTAGCTCTAGCGGCAATGGTACTCATTTTTAGTTAGTTCTGTACGATCCAGGAAAGAGTCAGAACAACCGTAATGGTGATTTTAAGAAATGATATAGATAAAAGGATGGAAGAAGAACGGCGATAAAATGACTGACTATTATGTAACTCTAATGAACTGTTCGCCATAGAATATTAGTGATTCTATGTTAACGAATTGCTATAAATATGTTATACTCCAAAGCTAAGGTTAACCTAGCTCTGATACCAACTGTGATGACCCCAAACTTCCACGGAATGAAAGTAAGGAATAATCATTTGGAATACAACATAAATATAACAATACAGATCACAGATACAACATAGCAAAGGAAACCTATAGAATAACAACATCATAGCAGCGGAATATGAATGTCATCAAACACAGAATCCCACAGTCACAGAGTTCTACATTATTACATCAGGTTTCAACAAAAAGGAAATAAGTTTCAGCTTCAAAATAGAACAACTGGAAATAAAATAAGTTTGGACGTCTCAAAGTCTAAAAATAAAATGCAAATAAAAGATAAATGATAGATAATCTTCGTGGTCCAGCATAAGCACCTCCAAATAAGCAACTCCAAGATAGATAAACAGCTCCAAGATAGCAACTCCAAAGAAAGCTAGACCTGTTACATGGCTGCCCGTGGAAAAGAGGGCACCCGAATTTGCAAAAGGTGAAAACAAACTACGAGTTAGTCATGGGACTGGTGTAAGAATTCTTAACTAATTTTAACTACTAGCAATAAGGCAAATCCAAAGACCACGCCGCTAATGCAGAACGGGTTTATTCCAATGGATTACCGTGCATAATTGAAGGTGTTTGAACAAATAAATAAGTAAAACGCAAAAAAAGCAATGACCTTGGAAAAATGGAATCACCATAAGACTCAAGTCCCATCACACAATGCAACGCAAACCAAAGGATTGAGTTTTACCTTATGGTGATTAAACATGCTTGATACGATAAAAACGATTTTGATATTATTATTAGTGTATATAAAACATTTCAAAATAAATGTATCAATCCTAGGAAGCATAGCTACCATATACCATGCCTCGGTACTAGTAATACAATCAAATCTGTAGGGTCGTATTTGGAATTTGGTTTCCATCATGAGTCAGAGCTAGGGAGGAGCTCCTTACCGATTCGAGACACTCTAGCTAATGTCTCAGGATCCCCCGCAGTGAACCCTTGGAAAGCTGCAGGGTCGGTCCACGCATACAGCTTCGTGGAATAGTTATTCCTGAACACACGCTTCCCGATCCTATAGGACCTATCATCCGCGGCGCGCCTCATTCCATCATCCACATAAGTAAAATATCAGCCAGTTTAAGCACTAACACTACCCCTAGCTAGAAAGTAACGTGCTTCTCTCCCTGCGTTCCCTTCTCCCGTTTTAGACTGAACTGGGTTGTGAGGCTCGTGAAGCTACGTAATACACAAAGCTATGCTTATTTAAGCTGTGCTTTGATTGTCACCACAAGGTTCTGCTTTTCAACAAGAAACCTTGATCATTGCATCTTAGTATGCCACATTGTCATTCCATATCACTCTACCAATCTTTTGCCGAAATATACAAAAGGGTGTTAAGCAAGAGAATAAATTCTCCGCCACCAATCATTCATACATTCGACAGAAAATTAATAAATACAATATAAAGGAGTACGATGTCGGACACATTCCATTTGTAAGCCCGTTCTGGGTCTGAACGAAACTGGAGATACCCTCGTCCCGTATGTCCAGTATGGAAAGGAGATACCCGCATATCCGTGAAATCAACACGTACGTTTGGGCAATTACCCCAACCCTTGAATTGGGAGCAAGTCAATTCAGGATCTTGATCGTTGTCCATTCGAGGGAAGATTTACATTCTTCATACGCCGTCTTCACCCTTCGATTCTTTACGTCGTTTGATTTTTTGGAATGAGAGTAACTCGGACTTTCCAAATAATCCTCGTATATATATATAATGAAAATCCTTCTTTATCGTCAACATTATTTTTAACGATTAATTCCTATTCTAATTATTTAAAAATAATCAAAACTTTATATAACGACGCCTCGGGTTATTGGGCGACCCTGGCGCTGCTTTCAACCAATTTTGATTTTCACATTACTCAAAATCTAACCGTTGGATCTTAACGTAGTTTATCTCATTAGAAAGATCTTCTCAAGACGGTCCTAACGGTTCCAATTCTAGGAAAATCCGACGGTCAGATCTTTTGGTATAGTCGTTTAAATGTAAGATTTCCAAACGCGAACTTCCGCGCTCGATTCGTTTAATATTAATTATATTTATATATGAAAATATAATCGTCCAACCATAATAACGACGTTCGATTTAACAACGAGCTAAACAGCTACCGATCTCCATTCAATTTTAATTCATTTAAACATGAAGATAATATTTTAGCATTTTTAAATACATTCCTGTATTCCTTTTGTTACATTAAAGATGTGAATTATAATTCAAAGTCCAATTTCTCCCTTTATTCCGTAATTCTTATATTCACTTAGAAATGTAAATCATGTTGAATTCCATTCCTTACTCCTTTATTTACATTAGAAATGTAAGTTTCATTCTTTAAATCACACTGTAAAATCCCCTTCGTAATTACATTAAAATGTAATTAACATTCCCTGTTAAAAATTTCAATATAATGTAAATACTTCTTCTTAAATTACATTAAAAATGTAATTTTCCTAACAGTGTAAATTTCTATCTTTTAATTTGTTTCTTAATTTACAAATAAAAGTGTATCTTCAATTTACAATGTAAATTCTCTTTAATTACAAAATAAAAGTGTAATTTTAATTACAACGCAAATTCTCTTTCTTAAACTATATATAAAAATGTAATTTTTTATTTACATGTAAATCTTATTCTCTATTTATATGTAAAAAAATGTAAATTTAATTACAACGCAAATTCCTACTTTTTTATTTACATGTAAAAATGTAAATTTAATCACAATGCAAATTCCTACTTTTTATTTACATGTAAAAATGTAAATTTAATCACAATGCAAATTCCTACTTTTTTTATTTACATGTAAAAATGTAAATTTCATTATAATCCCAATGCAAATTCCTACTTTTTTTATTTACATGTAAAAATGTAAATTTCATTACAATGCAAATTCCAACTTTTTATTTACATGTAAAAATGTAAATTTCATTACAATGCGAATTTCTACTTTTTATTTACATGTAAATATGTAAATTTCATTACAATGCGAATTTCTACTTTTTATTTACATGTAAAGATGTAAATTTCATTACAATGCAAATTTCTACCTTTTATTTACATGTAAAAAATATAAATTTCATTACAATGCGAATTTCTACTTTTTATTTACCTGTAAAAATGTAAATTTCATTACAATGCAAATTCCAACTTTTTATTTACATGTAAAAATGTAAATTTCATTACAATGCAAATTTCTACTTTTTATTTACATGTAAAAATTTAAGTTTCATTACAATGAAAATTCCAACTTCATAATAATTTGACATTCCGGTTCCAACAAAAGTGGTTTCGTCGAAAACAGAGGTCGTTTGAAAAATGGCCATTTTTAATATTAAAATATATACAGAAATACTACAACGACTATTCTGAAATTTCAACTGGCTATAACTTTTAATTCCCGCTATGAAATTTCGATTTGTTGGATTCGTTGGAAAGATATTTTTAAATAGATTCTAATATCTTTGGTTTTACCAAAATCCGATTTATTCTGCATCCTGTACAGTCATTCAAAGTTCAGATTTGAATTTTCAAACTACCATGCTATTTCTAATTCTTTTTATAATTTAATTGAATATATTTGTATTAACTTTGCTCAAAATAAATTTCTATTCATGTTTATTTAAAATAATTTATTTCAAATACTTAAACACCCTTAAAATCTCTAAAATGAAAATTTTAAATTGGCCCCAAATTCCGGGTTGTTACATTTAGAATGAGTTTATTCTTAATAAATAAGCGATGATTATTTTTTTCAAGCAAAGAGAACAAAAGATACTTTCGTAATGATTATTTTATGAATAATAAGTTGTACTAGTTTTCTAGTTTTAGATAATGAATAATGTGGTGAAAATGATAATTAATGAAGAAATTGGATATTGTAAAGTTTTAAGAGAAAATTGTTTCAAGGATATACTTATATTAAAATAAGAAGTGAATAGTTATATTCAAATTATTAAAAGATTTTGAGATTTATTAAACGAATACTTGTAATTAAAGAAGCCAATGATGTTGAGTACTAAACCGGTAAATTATTTTACCATTATATTGAATGTTTGTTTATTTGATAGTTAAATAACCGACTACCAAATCTAGCTAATATGATGGTTGTTATGGAAAGACCGGGATCAAATTTATATTCAAATACCATTCCGACCAGCAAATACGAAATTATGAAAGATACCATATTCCGATCGAGATGAAGCATTTGAAGACCGTAGATCTTCATAAAATGGAAGAACCACTTAAAATCTCTGATTCGACCCGGAGATATACAAGGGTTCTGTCATGATTGAAATCTACGGGTTTGCCAGTACTACACATTTTGATCTATAGGGTGATACTTAGGATGTGATAGGAGAGTACCTTCGGTTCATCCTGTTCTTGGATGACTTGTATGGGCGAATGTCTGACAGAATATTTCTTAAGAATCACATACGTTGTTTTTTACAAACGTATTTTTGTTACTGGCGAAGAACGGTCGTTCTCTTAGCTTAACGACTAGAGTACTTTTGTGGACGTCAATTAGTGGTTTGGCGGATCTGACAATGTGACATTCGGAGTATGGTGATACGATGTTCTAAAGGTAGTGTTAAACCTCAAGCCTCTTCAGCCGAGAAATGACAAAAATCGGGCAGGCAACATGGCTTTGGGTTGCTCCCAAGTAGGGTGTATAATCACCTTTCTGGAGATAATCCATTTCCTTCTTTAATCTATTTTAATGCTATCCCTTTTCGAGAAAAGGTAGAGTAACTCCCAACCGTTGGTGATATACATTCGATACACTTAAGCGGAATGAGTGGTCGGTCATGTGTGGTTAGGTTACAAGATGTTCTTGTAGAACATAGTGTATTCGCCTCTAGAGATACACTATCGGAAGGTGGTTCCATACATTGTCATAGCTGGAAATCCAATCTCCAATAAGAACCTGCGGTTTTTTTTTATTGTATACTATATATGTAGAATGTGAGATGCAAGCATTCCGCTAGATTGATATTTATTTGTGTTTAGACACTATTATAATATCAGAATAAGCTATGATTTCAAAAAGAAATTGTTTGACTTCAAAATCAAGTTAGGTGATCTTTTTAAACTCAGCGAACTTTCTCACTCTGGTTCACCAGACTGACTCAGCGTTAAATGCTCTGGTTAGACCGGGTTATACAGGTTCAGGTTAACGGATGCTGTGAAGTCCAAAGATAAACTGGAGGAGTTCAGACATATGATATCTAGATTTTTTTTTGCTGTGTGCTATATGCGAGGACAGATTATTGTAACTGTCTAGATGTATTGATGTACTCTAATGATTGTAATTTTTTATTTCAAAGGTCTCAATAAAGTTTTAGTTATATATTATATTTTGTTCTGCTGTGGTGTGAGACTCTGATGTTGTTGTGCTCTTCTTCTTCTTCTATTCTAATATTTCTTCCTTTCTTATCTCACCCTCTAATTTTTTTCTAATAACTGGTGTTTTCGACACTTGAGTTCTGGCAAGTAATACAGGTTTATTTATTATTGTTGAAATTCGGGAGTTGAACCTCCAAGGTCGTTACAGTGGTATCAGAGCATAAGGTTTAATAATAACCTTGCCTCCGTGGTGTAACTCAATAGAGATAGGGTTGGTAACACCCTAGATTGAGTTGGAGTGTATATAAATGAGTGTGTATTTATAAATTTTATATATAAATATTTTGTATTGTTTTATTTGATCGGTTCAATTTAGAATTGGCAACTGAAGCGATATTGTTTTATAAAGAGGGTAAATGAAATAATTTTACTCAAAATATATTTTTATACAGAAAAGAAATATTTTTATCAAATTATTTAGAACATATTTTGCTTGATTGATTTGAATGGTTCAAATTGGATTAAAATTTGGAAATGGTCTAATATAGCAAGAGATAATTTCAGTTGAAATTAGAAGGAAAATGGATGATTTTTGAAACAAATTAGGATTTGGATTTTTAAGTGGTAATAAACTAATAACTAGTTAATTGAATATAAATTGGAAGTTAACGTGGTCAAGTGAAGTTAATACAAGAACGGATATGGATACTGAAATCAAAATTAAATTGGTTAAGTAAAGATGAATTAGAAAATGGTTTAGTAATAACGAAATGGAAATCAATCGGATATTAATCGATTGATAATTTTAGTCTGTAAAACCCAAGTAAATGTTAATATTGAATATTATTTAAATTTAATCAAAGTTGAATGATTGGTTATATTGGGTGTGTATTGTTTGTTTGTTAGATTGATGGAACACAGAATTTGTAAATGGTTTAATTAGAAATTGAATGAACTGAAAGCTCAAGAAAAGAATTCCATATTATAAATTGGAATTGAATCGTATATAAATTGAAACTGGATGATTTAATCCTTGTTTAGTTTTGGGATTTGCGAAGTATACTTGTTGACAAATAAATATTATCTAGAATTACATGTATTGGTTACTTATGTGATGAATTGAGTTGAGTACAGGTGCCAGAAGGCTTTGTGGTTGATTTTGGTTGAGTATATCGCAATAGATTGAGAAAGTATGCTCAATAGCGCTCGCATAAGGTATACTTACGCAAAATATAGGTTGTAACATTTTTTCCTATCTTTGTAATATCAGGGATGAAATTCTTTTAACGGGGAAGGAATGTAACGTCCCGTATTTTCGGTCGTCAGATATTTAATATATTTTATTATATTATATATTGATTTGGAATTTTAAATGGGTTTAAAATATATAATTCGTTTATATAACGAAGTTTAAATGTTTAATTCATATATAATTATAAATTGAGCTCATAACGTCGCGGTAGTCGTAATAGAGTTTTAAACTTCAATTGAATAAACTGGATCCGATATAAGTCAGAATTCCATGAAACAAGAAACATTTGAATCTAGTTGAATATAATTTTATAATGAAATAGAGAATTGCAGATTTCGTGTTATATTTTGATAGTCATGTCCAATTCAAATTTCCAAATAGTCGCTATGGATTTATTTATAAATTATAGAGATTAATTTAATAATTTAATTCAATTTAAAAGGCTTTTGGTACATAACTTGAGATGAAGATCGAATTAAGATACGAAACTAATTCCATGGATTTGTATTGATGGTTATAGTCAAAATAGATATATTATTTATTATTTATGGAGACTGGATATTTCGGGTGTCCGAAATAGCGTTGTTAAATGCGTAAATTTGAATAACGGATTATCAAACGAACTCCATTTTCAGTGAAACTAGTTTTATTAAATCCATAATAATGTGGTGTTGTAGTGTTTCATGTTATTTGGATTTATTTTGTTATCATGGGAAATATAAATGTGTGTTTTTCAGCTATTATTTATAACGGGCTATTCACAAACGACCTCGGAATTCGACGAAACCTGTCCCATCGTGACCGAAATATTTTTCTATGCTGAGATTACGATTTTTATCTCGATTGGATATTGTATGTTATTGTTTTAGCATGCTACTTCGTGTGTAAGTATCGAATAATAAAATATTAACTTTTCCTCCCTATAAATACAACACTTCAGCAAACCCTAAAATGTATTAACGCGCACTCAACTTTTGTTTTCGCCTCCACCCTAATTGAATCAATGGCAGAAAACTGCCGAGCTATCTCCTCAAATTCCCATCGATCTATTTACCAATAAGCAAAACCTTCAACTACATTATTTTAGACCTCAACGAGTTCTTTCACATAAGCGGAGATGATCGGATTTGGTTTGCCGAGTTGATCGAAATAGGAGTTTGAAGTGGCAGCGCTTACAGGAGGATTCGAGGCGAATGGTAGCATCGAGAGTCATGGGATCTGGGGCGTGGGTCAGTGAGATAGAGACGAAGGTGCCAATAGCGTCTGATCGACCGTCAGATCGACGTAGGAAGCACGACAACCAAATGTTAGATCACAGCAATTACTGGGAGGCGGGGTATCGAAGCAGCAGGAGTTTTATTTTCTTGAAACAAGCAGTACTCTTGACCGAATAGGTTAAAAGTAGCTAATGTATATGGTTTTGGGGTTGAATTCATTTTTCGGGAAAAGAAGGGTGGTTTCAAAATTTTCATGTTGAGCAGTAGTTTTCATGAAGCAAGAAGTAGTGCTGAAGCTGGTTCTTGCGTGAAGTTAGAGGGAGCAGCTGGAAATGCTTCACGACCACTAAAGGACTAGGAGTAACAACAATATATGAAGCAAGTAATTGGTTAAAAAGAAATGGGTTAAAACTAGCGTCAGTATTGGAAGGAGAAGACGCTAATGGCAGCATGGGATTTCTCATTCAAACAGCAAGGGAGAAATCGGCATGTGTGGCATTGGAACAGGAGTGGTGACCATTATAAAGGAAGTAGTACATTGAAGAAAGTATTGAATGTGTTGCTTATCAGAAGAGGACCAAGTATTTCGAATTAGGATAAAATAGGTGTATGGTGGACAATTGTAAACCATGGCGCGAAGAAGTAAATTGGGAAGAAGACGTTGTTGAAAAGTCAAAATGGCGACATGGCTTTGTGGACGTGCATGAAAAGAATTGAAGTGCCCATATTCTCTAAATCACGATGGTTGCCTGTGTACTAAATGAAGTGAATGTCGGTCTGGTATAAATTTAGATCTTATTTAATTTATTAAGTATAAATTTAGAACGTATCAAGTAATTAATCATTATCATTTATATCGTAAACTATAAATGCGTCTTGACAGGTTATCAGAATTTAACATAATAAGTTACTGGAATCATGGTAACGAGCAGATCTATCGTGAACTAATCTGGACAATGCAGAAGATGACTGTAATTTATAGTTTAAATTAAACACTATTTAATTTAACTGTAACCGAACCATTTCAGAAATGAATCAAACCAAAGTGAATTTAACTCACTTAGTTTTTATCCCACTTATATTTTATATAAGTTGGGTTCAATTTTGTGTGCTATGGTTGATAATTGTTTGTTGTGTGCTGAATATTATCTACATATTGGATGAATTGGTTGATTTAAACATTAGTTTATTTTAACCAAAATCTAATCGTTATTCTAACGATTATTTCCAAATAAGGTAACTTACCTTGTTGGTTACGTTTATAAAATATAAACATATTAAATTAAAATATGAAATGTTTGGATTACTGTTATTTATTTATTATGGAATATTACCTCTGTTGAATAATATTATTTGAGATAATGTATTTGAATGCAGGGAAAACAAGTTGGAGGGATCCAACTGGATTCCTCAAATTTATTGTAATATTCATATTACAATTATATGAACTATTTCACCAATATGGATTGGACAATTAATTGAGTTGTTGACTGTTGAACTGAAATTCAATAGTTGTTTGTTTTTAATTAATGGACAATATTGGTTGGGTAATTGGCATCAGGTGGCTTAAAATCAACCGTTTTATAGATATTGATTTATCGTCAGGTAAACCGACTGGAATGAAGTTATAAAATTTATTTTATAGCTAAAAATAGATTTTTAAATCTATTACTTTGGAATGCAAATTTATTAAAAAGGAAATAAATATTTCTTATTTAAGTATTAGTAAATTTTAAATGGTTTTATAACGCAAATTCTTATGTTAATAAGATTTTATAAGCAGATAAGTAGAAATTAACCGAACGATTAAGGGTTGGATTAATTGTTATAAGAAACAATTATATGGGGATATTTAAATTAATGAGTTTATTCTAAATAAATAAGTGACGATTATTGTTTTCAAGCAAAGAGAATAAAAGATATTTTCGTAACGATTATTTTACGAATAATAAGTTAAACTAGTTTTCCAGTTTTAGATAATGAATAATGTAGTGAAAATGATAATTAATGGAGAAATCAGATATTGTTAAGTTTTAAGAGCAAATTGTTTCGAGGATATACTTATATTAAAATAAGAAGTTAAAAGCTATATTCGAATTATTAAAAGATGTTGAGATTTATTAGAGGAATACTTTGAATTATAGAAGCCAAGTAATGCTGAGTAATGAACTAGTAAATTATTTTATTTTTAAGATTGAATGGTTGTTTATTAGATAATTAAATGTCCGACTATCCAATCAGGCTAATACGATGTTGGTACGGAAATACAGGGATCGAATTTATATTCGAATACCATTCTGACCAGCGAATACGAAATTGTGAAAGATATCGGATGTCCATCGAGATGAAGCATTTGAAGACTGTAGATCATCATAAAATGGAAGAACCACTTAAAGTCTCTAATTTGACCTGGAGATATACTGGGGTTCTGTCGTAATTGAAATCTACGGGTTTGCAAGGACCACTCACTACTGATCGGGAGGGTTATACTTAGGATGTGGTAGGATAGTAACTTCGGTTCATCCTGTTCCTGGGTGACTTTTATGGACGAATGTCTAAGAGAATATTTCTTAAGAATCAAATACATTGGTTTTTACAAATGTATTTCTGTTAGTGGCGGGGAACGACCGTTCACTTATCTTAACGACCAGGGTATTTCTGTGGACGTCAATTAGTGGTTTGGCAGATCTGACAGTGTGACATTCAAAGTGAATGGTGATACGATGTTCTAAAGATAGTGTTAAACCTCATGCCTCATCAACCTGGAAATGACAAAAATCGGGAAGGCAACATGGCTAAGTGGGTCACTCAAAAGTAGGGTGTATAATCACTTATCCAGAGATAATTCATTTCCTTCTTTAATCTATTTTGATGCTGTCCCTTTTCAGGAAACGGTAGGGTAGCTCCAAACCATTGGTGATATATGTAATACTCCGTATTTTCTATGAACATTAAAGTAACGAATTAAAGAATATTAATTTTAAAAGTGGGAATTTAGGGAAATGGGTTACGCTATTTCGTTCGTCTTGGAATTCCGCTTGAGATAGATCCAAGTTTGCATGAATCGGACTCCATATGAAGAAGTTATGGAGTTCAGATGAGTCGACCCAAAACCCCGTACTGACGGCGGCAAGGGTAATGCGTGGAATATAACACAGAAACAGATAATCGCAGAACAGAATTAAATAAATACACCAGATAATGAACAATAGAATATACTGGATAAAAGTAATCATTAGAGTTACACAGTATACGGGATCTTACTTAGTAAAAATACAGTTCAGCTATACATAAATGTCTACAGCGGAAAACAAACATAATGTACAATAGGAGCTGAACAGCATAAAAAGAGATAAATGATAGAATCCATCTTCAGCTCCAGCTATCCAGAAAGAACCAGCTAAACCTGAAAACAAGGCTGCCCATGTAGAAAAAGGGGCACCCGAGTTTGAAAGTGAAACAAACTACGGGTCAGTCATGGTACTGGTATGAGAAATCTACTAAACACATATATAATATGGCTAATCACAGGACCACGCCACTTTCGTGGAACGGGTTTGCTCCATTGGATTGCCTTTGCTTAAAAACAAATATTTCTTTTAAACATCGCTATGCTTTTTATAAAAATGAAGCCGTTATAAGACTCAGTTCCCATCACACAATGCAACGCAAACCGGAGGATAGAGTTTTTACCTTATAACGGCCAAAATATGCTTGATACGAATAAAACAAAGGCATTTGATATTATTGCTAGTGTCTATATGCTTTGAAAACAATTTCAAATCATAACTATCAATCATAGACGACACGAGCGTCCCATGCCACTATGTCGCCGTATATATATATATATATATATATATATATATATATATATATATATATATACAATCAAAATCGCACGATGTCGTATTTGGAAATTGGATTTCCGTCCTGAACCAAGGCAAAAGATAGTCCTTACCGAATTCGAGACTGCCTAACCCGAGTCTCAGGAACAGCCGCAACTGCCCCTTGGATCGTCAGGGCCGGTCCACCGATGTGGATTATTATGCCTGAACAATACGTTTCCCCGCCCTTTGGGGCGTAAACGAGCCAACGAATGACTCCATCGGACCCGGATCGTCCGATCAAACCGAGGCGCCTCGCAACAGCAACAACCACATAGGTGAAAAGTATATAAATGTCAGGGCTGGTAGGTCACTGACACCACCCTAGCTAGGAAGAAACGCATGCCCTCCCTGAGGTCCTTCTCCCGTTTCTGGTTCATACCGGGGTGTGAGGCTCGCGATTTTACGTTATACATAAAGCTATGCCACACCGGCGGTGCTTTGATCATCACTACTAGACTTTGCTTTTCAACAGAAGCCCTGATCACTGCATCTTAGCATGCCACACAGGCAATTCATGCCATGCGACTGATGTCCATCGATATACAACCTCTGAGCTCGTGCGTCTCAGAGAAGGGCGTTAAGCAAAGGATTAAATTCTCCGCCGCCAAACAGATGTATATTTAATAGAGATCAATCAACACAGAATAAAATCCAATGTCAGACACACAGTCCATTTACAAGTCCGTTCCGGGTCTGAACGAAACCGGAGGCACTAAATACCTCGCAAACCCATCGATCACCACGTACGTCTGGACGATCACCACTCATTATCCATATTTCGGGATGCCTCCCAATCAGGACCTCGGTTACCATCCAAACGAGGTGAAGATCTCCGGTCTTCGACCACCGTCTTCATCTTCGACTTTCAATCGTCGGTCAATTATTTGAAATGAGAATTAACTCGGCCTTTTCAAATAATTCACGTTTATTTAGAATTTCAAATCAATTTATTTTAATGGTTAAATCATTCCACAACACCAATTTTGTTCTTTAATGTAAATTTCACACCAAACACATTCAACCATCAAATACAACATAAATCGAGCAAATTCAGTTTATTTCCATTCCATATCGTTTATGATATTTTATAACGATTTATCGCTATTTTTATTTATTTTAAAATAGCCAATTTATTCAAAACGACGCTTCGGACCATAACGCGGCCGTGGCGCTGTTTTTCTTCAGATTTGATTTACACATATCTGAAAATCTAACCGTTGGATCTTCACAAAATTTACATCATTAGAAAGGTCTTTTCAAAACGAATCCAACGGTTCCAGTTTTGGGAAAATCCGACGGTCGGATCTCCCGGTACAATCGTTTGAAGTTTCGATTTCAAAATACGAACTGCAGCGTCGTTATTCGATTAAATATAATTATATATATATATATATATATATAATCGTTTCTGGCGCTGTTTTTCTTCAGATTTGAATTAAACATTCCAGACAATCCAACCGTTGGATTTTTACAAAGTTGGTGCCGTTGGAAAGATTTTTCCAAAGCGAACCCAACGGTTGCGATTTCGGGAAAATCCGATGGTCGGATTTCCCGCACTAGTTGTTTGAAATCACGATTTCAAAACACGAACTGCACGGCCACGTTTCGTTTTAATTTTATTTATATTTATATATTTATATAAATATAGTTCATTCGACAATTTCAATATCGTTTTCACTTCAAATATTTCACTAACGCCTTTAAATTTTGGAAAATTTCGCCATAACCTCCTTTATACGGGAGGGGCTGGGAAAATTCCCAAATAGCCACACGGGCGTCTCATGTCAAAAAGAAAAAGAAAAAGCCAAGCAGCTAGCCAACAGGCTCATAAAATCATCACCCAAACAAAACAGTAAATGTGTACCTATTTGTCGGGAACAAAATTTTATTCCTCTTCTCTAGCCCCTTTTGTTATAACCTGTTCAATAAATATGCATGTACATATATACAGTTCTTATCATTTATCATTTTCCATTCAACTTCATATTTGATTCCATTTGGTTTAAAAACATCATTCATTCTAATGTTGCATGCACAGGTAAAAATCACATCATTAGCTAATTAATGAATATTTCGACTCATGCATATTTATTTGAACGAGTTGCTATTTTTAACACTTCACATTTCAACAATTCATGTACATAATAAAAATTTGATTTTTATTGTAAAACAATTCTTTTCAAAACGCTATTATTTCATATAGTCTATATAGATGATAAAAAGGTGATTTTTATTGTAAAACAATTTATTTTAAAACAAGGTCATTTTACATAGTTTACATAGATGATAAAAAGGTGATTTTTATTATAAAATAATTTATTTCAAAATATGAATACCATTCAACACATGAATTTCAATTCAACGAATGAATATCGATTCAACACATGAAGGTTTTCTATAGTTTCTATATATAGATAAAAATGTGATTTTTATATTTAAAACACGAAGACCATTCAACACATGAATTTCTAATTAACGAATGAATATCGATTCAACACATGAAGGTTTTCTATTTAACGAATAAATATAGTTTCAGCAAATGAAAATAATTCAAACACATGGATATTATTCAAAATTTCGGCAGCATAATGGCAGGGTAGTTAAAACCGGGACCGTCCCTAGTACGGCTCCTCGCTCTACCTTAAAACCTCGCGGTTTTTGACAATGGGGATCATGCATCTAGTTCGCACGCAGGCGGCATGTATATATTTATTTCATTTCCACAAACTAATCCTATGTGGTTTCAACCAAATATTTCTCAACCACAAATGGGTATTTTTCAACCACAATCAATCAATATCAACCACAAACAATCCCAAACAATCATTCACTATCAATCAATTTTCACACCAATCATAATCAATAAATATCGTCCATGGTTTGTGGACGAGGGGCGTGTATATATATATATATATATATATATATTTATATATAGCAATTCACTTTTATTTCAACACATATATAATTTTTACAACGCATATATAACTTATACATCGAACATACAACTTATACAACGCTTATACAAGAGGTGTACAACGCTTATATAACTCATACATCGACTATATAATTTATACATCGTCGTTTTTCATATTGTTTATAAATTAGAAATCTCACATTGGGTTCCACTCCACCAAAAATAGCAGAAGGCTCAGAAAAATATGCGGTCTCTTCTAAAATGTAGAAGGCGTCCACACGGTCACGATGTTTCCTGTTTCATTGAATTTCGTTAACATATGATAAAGATATGATTTTTATTCGAAAGACAAGATTTGCAACACTAAAAAGTGTTATTTTCCATTCTGAAATTTAAACCCGTTTACCTCGTTAAAACTTCGAAACTAGGTTTCCATTTTGCGATCGAATGATGTAGTATGAGGCCGATCCACTAGCGCTACGCTGTTGAGCCTCGAAATCCACATCCAGGGGTGGTGGTGGGGTCCGGTCCGATGCCACGGCGGAGGAGAAAATCGACTTGAGGCGGGCGGACTTTGTGGAGCTCGTGCTCGACGATGGAGCAACGGGGAAGGACGAGGTCGGTCTTGATTTGAAGAGGGGAGGGAGGCGGTTCGATTCTGGGTGGTGGCGCTGGTCAACGATGAACGGAGGCGCCGGATTTGAGGAGAGAAGGTGGGAAGGGGTTCCGCCGTTAATCGGTCCAGCGGGGAGAGAGAAATGATGAGTTGGCCCAATAGTTTTTTTTCTTTTAATTTATTTATTTTAAAATCTCTAAAATACCCCTTATACAGACGAACACCAATTCAAACCCAACGACTGCCGTCCCTAGCGTTTTACCCCCATTCCGAACACAATGGGCTATGTTTCGAAGGCCCATTCGAATGTTTCAGTCAGTTTTCCTTCAAATTAAAATATAAAACATTCAATATTCTGTTTGAACGTACATTTCAATTTGCCAGGGCCACAAATTGATTCAAAAAATTCCAGAAAAATAAATCTAGCTATGTTTTGACGATACGGTCCCAACAAAACTAGTTTTCGTCGAGTTCTGAGACCGTTTGCAAAAAGGCCCATTTCTGGTCGATCCAATTTAACTGTAATTGACCAAAACACATTTTCCTTTGCCACGCTCACATACTAGCTTCAAAAATTATGAAATTTGAAACCTAGCAATAACTTCACATCCCGGATCCAACAAAAGTGGTTTCGTCGAATTCCGAGGTCATATGCAAAATGGCCAATTTCTCGGGCTATATAAAATCCATAGCGACCCTTCTGAAAATTCATTCGGCCATAACTTTTGCTTTCCGCTATGAAAATTCGATTTTTCAGATTCGTTAGAAAGGTATTCACTAACAGATTTAAATATTTTTGGTTTCACTAAAATCCGTTTTGTTTTGCACCCGGTACAGTCCGACAAAGTTTGAATCCAATTTTTGAAACTGCAGCGCCTTTTCAAGCCTTGTTTATAATCATAATTAATTATATTCATTTTCAATTGTCGATTCAAACTCAGTTTTCATCGCCATTATTTAAAATATTTATTTTAAATATTTAAAATCCATTATTTTAGCCAATTTAAAATTTTTAAATTGGTTCAGATTTTTTGGGTCGTTACAATCTCCCCCACTTAAAACTTTTCGTCCCCGAAAAGGAACAAAGTCGAAAGTGGTTTGATAAACCTACAATCACACAACACAACAACCAATCCAATTGTTTTTAACTTTTCAAAATCTATACTAATCAATTTCTATACTCTTTTTTTTAATCATCCAGACTATAGAATTTAAAAGTGCACATCCATGGAAAGAAAATAACAACAGAGTAGAGAATTAAATGTAAATGCAAAGTAGGGTAAATGTACCTTGCACCAGAGTCAATCAGAGATATCCACTCGGCATCTAGGATAAGCTTTCTGAATGCTCTCCTCGGTTTCCCAAGTACAATCTCGCGGATCTCCACTCTATTGCACTTTGACTAAGTGAACCTTCTTGTTCCTCAGCTCTTTGGTTTCTTTGCCGATAATCTTCAGCGGCTCTCTTCTCACAGCCAATTCTGGAGTAATTTCAATATCCTGTTGAGCTGCTTCATCCCCGATCAAGTCTGGATCGTGAACGTGCTTTCGAAGTTGAGATATGTGAAATACATCATGAACTCTAGGCAACCAATCAGGCAGTTTGACCCTATAAGCGAGAGTTCCGATCCGTTCCAGAATAGGAAACGGACCAATGAATTTGGGCGCCAACTTTCCAGTTTTACCGAACCGGATTACTCCTCTCATCGGCGATACTTTCAGATATACATAGTCACCAACAACAAAGGATATATCTCTTCTTCTCCTATCGGCATAGCTTTTTTGTCGGCTTTGAGCGACGAGTAATCGCTTTTTAATAAAATCGACTTTGTCGGCAGCTTCTCGAATCATGTCTGGCCCTAACACAAGTCTATTACCGGGTTCGACCCAACAAGCAGGAGATCGGCACGGTCTACCATACAATGCTTCGAATGGCGACATTGTCAGACTCGCCTGGTAGCTGTTGTTATAAGAGAATTCAGCCAAATGCAGATGTTCTTCCCATGATCCACCGAAATCTATAACACAAGCCCGCAATAGATCTTCTAAAATACGATTCACCCTCTCAGTCTGGCCGTCTGTCTGAGGATGATAGGCGGTGCTCAAGTTCAACTTCGTTCCCAGTTCGACTTGAAATGCTTCCCAGAATTTGCTAGTGAATATTGTATCTCTATCACTGACTATACTGAGCGGCACTCCATGTAGTCTAACTATTTCCCTGAAGTATATCTGCGCCAGACTCTGAGCAGTTCTATTTGATCTGATAGGTATGAAATGGGCGGTTTTCGTGAAGCGATCTACGATCACCCAAATACTGTCATTCCCTTTTCTGGTTCTGGGCAGACCATCAATGAAGTCCGTTGAAATATGTTCCCACTTCCAACCAGGAACTTCTAGTGGTTGTAACAATCCAGCCAATTTTTGTTGGTCGCTTTTGACTAGCTGGAAAGTAGGGCATCGACTTACATATATCGAGATGTCTCTTTTTAACGACTTCCACCAGAATGTGCGCTTGATATCGTTATACATTTTACTCACACCCGGATGGATACTGAGCTTAGATTTGTGGCATTCATCAAGTACATCTCTTCTGAGTTCAGGAATTTCTGGAACACAAATTCGTCCTTCTAACCTCAGAAACCCTTCGCTGTCTAGCTGGAAATCCGAAGCATTGCCTTCACGAATTCGCAGACTCATTCCTTTGATAAATTGGTCGTCTTCTTGGAGAGCCGATATCTTGTCAATCAACGAAGTCTCAATGATGAAACTGGCGATCATTTCATTCTTTCGGCTTAACGCATCGGCCACGACATTGGCTTTCCCTGGAGTGTATAGAATTTCAAAATCGTATGCTGCAAGGAACTCTAGCCAACGTTGTTGTCTCAGATTCAGGTCTTTCTGGGTGAACATATACTTTAACAACTGATGATCTGTAAACAGTTCAAATCTCTCACCCAGAAGATAGTGCCTCCAGATTTTCAAAGCGAATACTATCGCCAATAACTCAAGATCATGAGTGACGTAGTTCTTTTCATGTGGCTTCAATTGACGGCTAGCATAAGCAATCACTTGACCCCTTTGCATTAACACTGCGCCAAGGCCTTCTCTAGAAGCATCAGTCCAGACTTTCAAATCTTGGTTGCCATCGATGATGGTTAACACTGGAGCAGTCGTTAGTCTTAACTTTAGCTCTTCAATAGCCTCTTCACTTTCTGGAGTCCATTTGAATTTAGAGTGCTTCTTTGTAAGCTTCGTTAAATGACCAGATATCTTCGAAAAGTTTTTAACGAACTTCCGGTAATAGCTAGCCAATCCGAGAAAACTGCGGACTTCAGTGGTGGTACTGGGCTGTTTCCAATTCTGAATAGCTGTGATTTTGCTTGGATCTATAGCGATTCCTTCTTTCGATACTACGTGGCCTAGAAATTTTACTTCATCTTGCCAGAAGATACATTTGGAAAATTTGGCTTTTAATACATTCCGTCTCAGAATTTCTAGAACCTGTTCCAGATGTTTTTCATGTTCGACCTTTGATTTGGAGAAGATTAGAATATCGTCAATGAAAACCAGAACAAATTTATTCAATACTCCCCTGAATACTCTATTCATCAGATCGACGAAGTAAGCGGGAGCGTTACATAAGCCGAATGGCATTACTAACCACTCGTAGAATAAGTCGGGACCTCTGAATGTTGTCATTGGAATACACTCTTCGACAATTCGAAGTTGATGGAAGCCTGTAGCTAGGTCCATTCATGAAAATACTTGTGCGCCATTTAATCGATTCAACAAATCATTAATCCGTGGCAATGGATATTTTTTTCTTTATGGTCTGCTTGTTCAAATCACGATAATCCACGCATAGTCGTAGAGTACTATTAGATTTTGGGACAAACACCACTGCTGCACCCCAATCAGAGAAACTAGGTCTGATCAGACCCTTCCATGCTAGCTGTCGTGTTTGATTGTCTAATTCCTCCTTCTCTTTCAAAGACATTCTTCGAATAGCGTGAACTACCAGCCTTGCATTCGGAATCAAAGCAATTTTGAAACTATTTCTCTCTGCGGAGGTAGGCGAACAACTTCTTCGAACACATCTGCATAGTTCTTGACGACAGGGATGTCTTTCACTAGATCGGGAATATTCTCTGTGACTTCAGGGACATTTTCTATTTGGGCTGGAGAAATATTCAAAGCTGCCCAGAAGTCTTTTCTATTAGCATTCTGACCTTCACAGGGAATGGTTATATAATCACCTGATTTAATCTTCGCCTTTACGACTCTGTCGGCGCATTTTACTTCAGCTTCATATTTAGTCAACCAGTCTAACCCCAAGATAAGATCAAACTCTTTAAAATTCATGATGACGTTGATGGTGGGAAACCGATAACGAGAGAAAGAAACCGGGACTCCACAAACCCAACTGAGATCAATGGAACCCCCAACCGGATTCTGGACAGTCATTGGTTCCTTGAGCTTTTTTAAATTCAAATCCAGTTTCTTAGCTGCATCCTTCGAAATGAAGCTTCATGACGCGCCTGTGTCAAATAGCACTTTAACTGGAATATCTTTGACAGTAAGCGTGCCTTCTAAAACATCTGGCCTTCCCTGAATAGCTGTAGGCTCAGAAGTTTCTGCCACTTCATTTACCTGAGCCACATTGGTCTTTTTTGACAGCCAGCTGTCTTGTTTTACGTGACCAGTTTGTTGACAAAGATTACACTTTCTATTTTCTTGAAACTTCTTAC
Source organism: Allium sativum (assembly GCA_030737875.1). NCBI lineage: Eukaryota > Viridiplantae > Streptophyta > Magnoliopsida > Asparagales > Amaryllidaceae > Allium > Allium sativum. The sequence continues at coordinate 322,499,099 of CM060920.1, read as the reverse complement.
CGGATTTAGTTTCATCTTTCCTTAGCTTCTTCGAGGGTTTACAACTCCTAGTCAAATGCCCCTGTTTATGGCAGTTACTGCATACAGCTGTCGTTACTGGTTCTTTTTCGGATCTGGCCCTTTTTCGATCCACTTTGGGCTCCTTACTGACTTTAGACATTGTACTGGCCTCAGGACGATCAAATTCAGACTCAATTTTATTACTAGAACCGACTTCCTCTTCGTACTGTATCATACCTTTCTTGTCTAGATCTTCGTACTGATAAGCCATGTATATCATTTCAGAAAAGGGGAGCTTCACGTTCCTCATTACACTGTTCTGATATCTTCTTTGAAGTCCGTGAATAAATCTAAGATTCTTCCTCTTCGGATTTTCAATTAGATGAGGGGCAAAGTGAGAAAGTTCATTGAATTTCTTATGATATTCGAGAACGGTCATATCTCCTTGTATCAGATAAGAAAATTCATCACATAGTCGCTCGGTCGCTTCGGGAGGAGTAAATCTTTCCAGGAAAATCACTTTGAATCTATCCCAAGTGATATCACCTTCTGGATTATCCTTAATAACTGAATCCCACCAGAACAAAGCTTCGTCTTCGAGTGCCCAGGAGGCCAGTAATCTTTTCTGGTCATCCCTCAGCTTTAATGCTTCGAAGATTTTCTCAGCCGAACGAATCCAAGCTTGTGTTCTCATAATAGATTCTTCGCCCGAGAACGGCTTTCCACCCAGATTTCTATATTTCATATATAGGGCTTCTATATCCGGGTCAGTATCACTTCTTCTGTTTCTGGCACTCATTCTCTAATTCTTCTGCAAATGGCAGATCAAGTGTCAGGTCACAGAAAAGATATTTCAAAATATAGAGACAAATACTTGAATGTAAATGTGTCTATCGAGGTGTTATTTAATTCTGCTACTCATACTAGGATATTACTGATCCTATCTGTAATGAGTTACCCGTCCTAGAACACTACTGGTTCTATTTCTAACGAGTTCGTTCAAATGTTATATTCCAGAACTAAGCTTAACCAAAGCTCTGATACCAAATGAGACGACCCCAAACCCTGTACTGACGGCGGCAAGGGTAATTCGTGGAATATAACACAGAAACAGATAATCGCAGAACATAATTAAATAAATACACCAGATAATGAATAATAGAATATATTGGATATAAGTAATCATCAGAGTTACACAGTATACAGGATCTTACTTAGTAAAAATACAGTTCAGCTATACATAAATGTCTACAGCGGAAAACAAACATAATGTACAATAGGAGCTGAACAGCATAAAAAGAGATAAACGATAGAATCCATCTTCAGCTCCAGCTATCCAGAAAGAACCAGCTAAACCTGAAAACAAGGCTGCCCGTGTAGAAAAAGGGGCACCCGAGTTTGAAAGTGAAACAAACTACGGGTCAGTCATGGGACTGGTATGAGAAATCTACTCAACACATATATAATATGGCTAATCACAGGACCACGCCACTTTCGTGGAATGGGTTTGCTCCATTGGATTGCCTTTGCTTAAAAACAAATATTTCTTTTAAACATCGCTATGCTTTTTATAAAAATGAAGCCGTTATAAGACTCAGTTCCCATCACACAATGCAACGCAAACCGGAGGATAGAGTTTTTACCTTATAACGACCAAAATATGCTTGATACGAATAAAACAATGGCATTTGATATTATTGCTAGTGTCTATATGCTTTGAAAACAATTTCAAATCATAACTATCAATCATAGACGACATGAGCGTCCCATGCCACTATGTCGCCGTATATATATATATATATATATATATATATATATATATACACAATCAAAATCGCATGATGTCGTATTTGGAAATTGGATTTCCGTCCTGAACCAAGGCAAAAGATAGTCCTTACCGAATTCGAGACTGCCTAACCCGAGTCTCAGGAACAGCCGCAACTGCCCCTTGGATCGTCAGGGCCGGTCCACCGATGTGGATTATTATGCCTGAACAATACGTTTCCCCGACCTTTGGGGCGTAAACGAGCCAACGAATGACTCCATCGGACCCGGATCGTCCGATCAAACCGAGGCGCCTCGCAACAGCAACAACCACATAGGTGAAAAGTATATAAATGTCAGGGCTGGTAGGTCACTGACACCACCCTAGCTAGGAAGAAACGCATGCCCTCCCTGAGGTCCTTCTCCCGTTTCTGGTTCATACCGGGGTGTAAGGCTCGCGATTTTACGTTATACACAAAGCTACGCCACACCGGCGGTGCTTTGATCATCACCACAAGACTTTGCTTTTCAACAGAAGCCCTGATCACTGCATCTTAGCATGCCACACAGGCAATTCATGCCATGCGACTGATGTCCATCGATATACAACCTCTGAGCTCGTGCGTCTCAGAGAAGGGCGTTAAGCAAAAGAATAAATTCTCCGCCGCCAAACAGATGTATATTTAATAGAGATCAATCAACACAGAATAAAATCCAGTGTCAGACACACAGTCCATTTACAAGTCCGTTCTGGGTCTGAACGAAACCGAAGGCACTAAATACCTCGCAAACCCATCGATCACCACGTACGTCTGGACGATCAACACTCATTATCCATATTTCGGGATGCCTCCCAATCAGGACCTCGGTTACCATCCAAACGAGGTGAAGATCTCCGGTCTTCGACCACCGTCTTCATCTTCGACTTTCAATCGTCGGACAATTATTTGAAATGAGAATTAACTCGGCCTTTTCAAATAATTCACGTTTATTTAGAATTTCAAATCAATTTATTTTAATGGTTAAATCATTCGACAACACCAATTTTGTTCTTTAATGTAAATTTCACACCAAACACATTCAACCATCAAATACAACATAAATCGAGAAAATTCAGTTTATTTCCATTCCATATCGTTTATGATATTTTATAACGATTTATCGCTATTTTTATTTATTTTAAAATAGCCAATTTATTCAAAATGACGCTTCGGGCCATAACGCGGCCGTGGCGCTGTTTTTCTTCAGATTTGATTTACACATATCTGAAAATCTAACCGTTGGATCTTCACAAAATTTACATCATTAGAAAAGTCTTTTCAAAACGAATCCAACGGTTCCAGTTTCGGGAAAATCCGACGGTCGGATCTCCTGGTACAATCGTTTGAAGTTTCGATTTCAAAATACGAACATCAGCGTCCTTATTCGATTAAATATATTTATATTTATATATATATATATATAAATATAATCGTTTCTGGCGCTGTTTTTCTTCAGATTTGAATTAAACATTCTAGACAATCCAACCATTGGATTTTTACAAAGTTGGTGCCGTTGGAAAGATTTTTCCAAAGCGAACCCAACGGTTGCGATTTCGGGAAAATCTGATGGTCGGATTTCCCGCACTAGTTGTTTGAAATCACGGTTTCAATACACGAACTGCACGGCCACGTTTCGTTTTAATTTTATTTATATTTATATATTTATATAAATATAGTTCATTCGACAATTTCAATATCGTTTTCACTTCAAATATTTCACTAACGCCTTTAAATTTTGGAAAATTTCGCCATAACCTCCTTTGTACGGGAGGGGCTGGGAAAATTCCCAAATAGACACACGGGTGTCTCATGTCAAAAAGAAAAAGAAAAAGCAAAGCGGCTAGCCAACAGGCTCATAAAATCATCACCCAAACAAAACAGTAAATGTGTACCTATTTGTCGGGAACAAAATTTTATTCCTCTTCTCTAGCCCCTTTTGTTATAACCTGTTCAATAAATATGCATGTACATATATACAGTTCTTATCATTTATCATTTTCCATTCAACTTCATATTTGATTCCATTTGGTTTAAAAACATCATTCATTCTAATGTTGCATGCACAGGTAAAAATCACATCATTAGCTAATTAATGAATATTTCGACTCATGCATATTTATTTGAACGAGTTGCTATTTTTAACACTTCACATTTTAACAATTCATGTACATAATAAAAATGTGATTTTTATTGTAAAACAATTCTTTTCAAAACGCTATTATTTCATATAGTCTATATAGATGATAAAAAGGTGATTTTTATTGTAAAACAATTTATTTTAAAACAAGGTCATTTTACATAGTTTACATAGATGATAAAAAGGTGATTTTTATTATAAAATAATTTATTTCAAAATATGAATACCATTCAACACATGAATTTCAATTCAACGAATGAATATCGATTCAACACATGAAGGTTTTCTATAGTTTCTATATATAGATAAAAATGTGATTTTTATATTTAAAACACGAAGACCATTCAACACATGAATTTCTAATTAACGAATGAATATCGATTCAACACATGAAGGTTTTCTATTTAACGAATAAATATAGTTTCAGCAAATGAAAATAATTCAAACACATGGATATTATTCAAAATTTCGGCAGCATAACGGCAGGGTAGTTAAAACCGGGACCGTCCCTAGTACGGCTCCTCGCTCTACCTTAAAACCTCGCGGTTTTTGACAATGGGGATCATGCATCTAGTTCGCACGCAGGCGGCATGTATATATTTATTTCATTTCCACAAACTAATCCTATGTGGTTTCAACCAAATATTTCTCAACCACAAATGGGTATTTTTCAACCACAATCAATCAATATCAACCACAAACAATCCCAAACAATCATTCGTTATCAATCAATTTTCACACCAATCATAATCAATAAATATCGTCCATGGTTTGTGGACGAGGGGCGTGTATATATATATATATATATTTATTTATTTATTTATATATAGCAATTCACTTTTATTTCAACACATATATAATTTTTACAACGCATATATAACTTATACATCGAACATACAACTTATACAACGCTTATACAAGAGGTGTACAACGCTTATATAACTCATACATCGACTATATAATTTATACATCGTCGTTTTTCATATTGTTTATAAATTAGAAATCTCACATTGGGTTCCACTCCACCAAAAATAGCAGAAGGCTCAGAAAAATATGCGGTCTCTTCTAAAATGTAGAAGGCGTCCACACGGTCACGATGTTTCCTGTTTCATCGAATTTCGTTAACATATGATAAAGATATGATTTTTATTCGAAAGACAAGATTTGCAACACTAAAAAGTGTTATTTTCCATTCTGAAATTTAAACCCGTTTACCTCGTTAAAACTTCGAAACTAGGTTTCCATTTTGCGATCGAACGATGTAGTATGAGGCCGATCCACTAGCGCTACGCTGTTGAGCCTCGAAATCCACATCCAGGGGTGGTGGTGGGGTCCGGTCCGATGCCACGGCGGAGGAGAAAATCGACTTGAGGCGGGCGGACTTTGTGGAGCTCGTGCTCGACGATGGAGCAACGGGGAAGGACGAGGTCGGTCTTGATTTGAAGAGGGGAGGGAGGCGGTTCGATTCTGGGTGGTGGCGCTGGTCAACGATGAACGGAGGCGCCGGATTTGAGGAGAGAAGGTGGGAAGGGGTTCCGCCGTTAATCGGTCCAGCGGGGAGAGAGAAATGATGAGTTGGCCCAATAGTTTTTTTTCTTTTAATTTATTTATTTTAAAATCTCTAAAATACCCCTTATACAGACGAACACCAATTCAAACCCAACGACTGTCGTCCCTAGCGTTTTACCCCCATTCCGAACAAATGGGCTATGTTTCGAAGGCCCATTCGAATGTTTCAGTCAGTTTTCCTTCAAATTAAAATATAAAACATTCAATATTCTGTTTGAACGTACATTTCAATTTGCCAGGGCCACAAATTGATTCGAAAAATTCCAGAAAAATAAATCTAGCTATGTTTTGACGATACGGTCCCAACAAAACTAGTTTTCGTCGAGTTCTGAGACCGTTTGCAAAAAGGCCCATTTCTGGTCGATCCAATTTAACTGTAATTGACCAAAACACATTTTCCTTTGCCACACTCACATACTAGCTTCAAAAATTATGAAATTTTAAACCTAGCAATAACTTCACATCTCGGATCTAACAAAAGTGGTTTCGTCGAATTCCGAGGTGGTATGCAAAATGGCCAATTTCTCGGGCTATATAAAATCCATAGCGACCCTTCTGAAAATTCATTCGGCCATAACTTTTGCTTTCCACTATGAAAATTCGATTTTTCAGATTCGTTAGAAAGGTATTCACTAACAGATTTAAATATTTTTGGTTTCACTAAAATCCGTTTTGTTTTGCACCCGGTACAGACCGACAAAGTTTGAATCCAATTTTTGAAACTGCAGCGCTTTTCATGCCTTGTTTATAATCATAATTAATTATATTCATTTTCAATTGTCGATTCAAACTCAGTTTTCATCGCCATTATTTAAATTATTTATTATAAATATTTAAAATCCATTATTTTAGCCAATTTAAAAATTTTAAATTGGTTCAGATTTTCTGGGTCGTTACATCAGAAGATTTCAAGTTTAAGCAGAAAATAAATATAAATAATAATTAAATAATAAAAACAGTTCAAAACTCAAAAATCGACTGAGCGGGAAATTTCTGGCTCAGGTTGTCGACCCCCCGGGGGATCGACATAGGTGTCGACCCTACTTTAGGGGAGTCGACATAGGTGTCGACCCCCCTGTAGGGAGTCGTCCCCCTTGAGATCCAGCTCCTGTGATGAATTTTTACAGCCCTGTGCTGATGTGGCCTTCTCTGATTGGCCAATGACTGATTTCTGAGGTATTAGGGCATATGTATCATGCTATGGCTTGCTGGATGACACATCTCTTTGGTTTGATGGCTCTGGTTTCTCCTAGACTAATCTAAAGGCTAGAATTGAACCAAGACTTCTATATAATCACCCCAAACCTCAACCCTAGAACTCATTCGATGAAGCCGTCATGTTGTTCGTCTACAAAATGGCCTAGCCTCCATTCATCTACCCCAAATTAGAGAATCAAATTCAAAGTAGGAATCAATTAGACGAACTAGAGAATCGAATGTCTAGATCAAAGATAGCTTTTCAAATTCAGTAATCAAATCCTAAACATCAAGATCCGTCATTTTTCTGTAAGTATAGTTATTGTTTAGATGTGAACACCTAATAAGAAATCATAACTGTAATAACTAGATCTAGAACTATGCCTAATTCTATTCGTGCCTATCCTTTTATCAATTCTGAATTACCTATGCCTATGAGACTATTTTGATTGACATAATGAAACCTAACATGCCTATGAGACTGTTGGATTGACAAAATGGAACCTATCATGCTTGTGGGACTGTTGTGATTGATTTATTATGTTGTACATCCTATGTGTATGAGATTATTGGACTGGCACAGTTGAACCTACCATGTTGTATATGCAAATTACATGATAAGTTATGTTTATACCTGCTTACATGTTTAGATCCAAGCTAGTACCCATGTTTAAGATCTATATAAGTTCATGCTTATACAATTAGATCTATGCTAGTTCGGATGTTAATTGGATCTAATTTAAATGTAAGATCACGTTCATGCGCTTAAGTTAAGTTTATGTCGTTCTATCCAAAATTTATACTATGCGTGTTGATCTATATTGTTTATGCCTGTTGGAATGTTACATGTCCCATTCTATTCCCTTTTGTTTATAAGTTAGTCTAATTTGCGAGCTAACGTTCTATGTGAACTATGCGAGCGAATAACGGGGGAGACATTGGGAAAAAAATATTAAACTACATGCTATTGGCATAGATTTGCTCATAATCATGTAAATGATTAGTAGCATGAAATGGTAGAATTTGTATACCTAGAATTATGGAAATAATTTAGAGGGTAAATGGGGCATGACTTGAATTGACAACACTTGTGGACAATTTACATATGAACATAAATTGTAAATATGTAAATTAATTAAAAGATGAATATGCCTAACCCGAGGTTAGATTGAGTTACGGTGTAAGACTGCCCGGAACCGCCCGGCACATCCAGCAACCGTAACAATATTGATCTAATATGAGAGGTTAGCGCATTATGCCCAAAACCCGAGGTTAGATTGAGTTGCGGTGTAAGACTGCTAGGAACCACCCGGCACATCCAGCGACCGCAACAATATAGATCTAATGTAAGAGGTTGGTGCTTTAATGAATGAATTAAAGCTAAGAAACAGTCAGGCTAGGAATGGTAGGGTAAGTTAATTAAGGCAACACTTAACCAATACAACATGTTAATTTAACAGATGGGTGGGGTTAGGTTAATTTGAGAACACTTAATCATTATAACATGTTGATTAGGAAACCCTAGTAACGGGGACCCATTTCAGCAGTAACCCACATAGATGTATTACGGTACCCTGAACTAGGTAGGGTAGGGCATGATTATTGGGCTGATTATAAGCGGTCAAAATAGCGGCAGGTGGTGCGGCAGTGTAGGTCTCGACAGAGTACGGGCGTGCACGTGCTCCGGAGCGGGAAAAGAAGGCACTGGGCATCAGTAGTATACACTGTGCATCTAGAATTTGTGTCGGGTTGCCACCATAGGAATTGATACACCCTATGGTGGGACCATCACAGGTATCTACAATCTATCGGGGCCGAATGACACAAGTACTACATGCATGCGAGTAGAAGCCGACCGGGAAAGGGATCACTTTGTTATGAACACATGATGGTAGTTGAAACCTTCGTAGTAGGTGCAGAGAAATAACAGTTAGTGCGATAGCATATTCAGTTTATCTTATCTTGTGTTATCTTATTTCTATGGTATTGTCCTATGTTCAGTTTATTCATGTCATGATCCTTTTACCTGTTTACATGCTGAATAATCAATGGACTTACCAGCCTTATGTCTGACCCATTTTCCTTCGCCTTCTTTTCTTCCGTTCCCACCCCCCAAGGTCCTCAGGGAGGGAATACTTCAGCTTAGTGCATACCTTTTCAAGCTTGAAGAGAGTAGATGTATTGCTTGGATTCTCTTTTCTTGGGCTATCGCTGTGGTTACACTTTTATTGGGGATGATATCCAAATCCTGACTAAACCTAGGTGTTTCCTCCCTAAGAACCTGGGGAGGGGGAACGGAAGAAAAGAGGCGAAACAAACTAGGTCAGACATATGTCTGGTGAGTCCAGTAACTTTTAGCCAGTAAATAAATAAAGTTAAACATGACAAGCATACAAAGTGGATAAGAGGATTCACGGTACAGATGACAGGTATGATAGGACAAATAAGGTAAGATGTATGCCTCACTACAAACTACTCTGCACTATTATTAGTAAAATCAAGATGGGATGATCCCTTCCGCTAACCATAATAACGATAACGATGGTGGTAGTTTCGTGTATTCCTAGCTGCTGTCATAGGTGCCGCTTGCTCCTATCTCAACTAGTCGTACCCACTACCCTCCTACTATAAATTGGTAGACTTAGGGCATACGTTCGGGTATACCCTAACCACTACCCTAATCGATCGGCTCCCTACTCTGTAGATACCCTGTGCTAGACCCACAACTAGGGGGTATCACTTCCCTAAAGTGGCAACCCAAGGTGTGCACAGTTATACCTACTGGTGTCACGGTCGTCTTGTCCTCCTCTGCCCAGCCCATGCACGCACATGTCCCTGGTCGGTTTGCGCCACCCACACCATCTGTCTCGTTTTGGATCTCTTACAATCAATCAGTAAGCGTGCCCTTTCCCTGCCTAGTACAGAGTTCTTTACTTTGATACCCCTCCGGGTTACTGACTGAAATAGGTCCCACACAACATGATACAAGCTCTCCCCTATGTCTTGTATCCTCACTAGGTTTTCTAATGACTGTGTATACCCTAAGGTGTCTTTAATTACATAGCCCTCAATCAGTTATGCGTACCTATAGGTGTCTTTAATACATAACCCTTAATTTACCTATCGATTATGCTTACCTATAGGTGTCTTTAATACATAACTCTATCTATTCCCATTAGTTATGTGTACCCCTAACGGTGTCTTTAATACATAACTTTACTATTTTGCCCCGATTATGTATACCATTAGGTGTCTTTAATTACATAACCCTTTTTATCCGGTTAAGTTTGCGGGCCTATATATATTAATATTACCCACATACCCTTCAGTTGCACTTAACCCTCCCACTGATTTAATCCTATTTATTTAATGGTTAAGTTTGTGGGCCTATATATATTAATATTACCCACATACCCATTAGTTGTACTTAACCCACCCACAATCCAACTCATTTTACTTAACCCTAACTTATGTCTATCACCATACAGCCCACATGTACTAAGTTAGGTTAAGTAGTCTTTTCTTATTACCATTTCCAATTATGGTTATACTGGGCTGGACCTCCCACATTAGGCCTACAACATGTGGATGCTGGATATGCCGGTCGGGTCCGGGCAGTCTTATTCCACGGTTGGGTCTAACCTCGTGTCTTAGCCCGAGTCGTATTCACACACTTAGACCTCTCACATTAGGTTCAACATTAATGGCTGCTGGATATGCCGGTCGGGTCCAGGCAGACTTCCACCACTAATGTAACCTAACCTCGTGTCATAAGTGTTAATTAAATTTTCAGACTTTAATTGTTTAAACATTCCTCTTTCGATTAATTAAGTTAATTAATTAATCCTTTCCTTTTTATAGGTGTCAATACCTATTTTATTAACAATTTGAATTTCCTATCCATAAACGGTCATATTCAAATTATACCATTTTTACTCAACTTTACCTATGTCATAATAGGTAATTATTTATATGTTTCCCTACTAGAATCATGTGTCCAATTTACATAATCACTATATAAATTATGCCTATTACAAATTCCCTTTTTTTTCTCGTTTCTTAACTAGAGTAATCGCGTGCATTTTGGCATTTATTGAGGCTACAAAGTAGCCTCGCCATAATAATAAAATAAATGGAATGACAAGGTGATTGTTTCAGTAGCATGACAACTAGGGAAAATGACATGATAACTTCACATACAATTATGATTCACCACATAATTAACAACTTGCATAGATTCATGAGTTTGCAACATAACAACTTGCATAGGTTCATGATTTTCAACATAACAACTTGCATAGGTTCATGAATTAACAACATAATTAACAACTCACATAGGTTCATGATTCACAACATAACAACTTGCATAGGTGACTCGCATAGATTCATGATTCACGACATAACAACTTGCATAGGTGACTTGCATAGGTTCATGATTCACAACATAACAACTTGCATAACATAACAACTTGCATAGGTTTATGAATAATAACTTGCATAGGTTCATGAGTTCTCAATCATAATAAATTGCATAAGTGACTTGCATGATCTCATAATAACTTGCACATATTCATGAATTCGCAACATAATAACTTGCATAGGTTTATGAATTTCACTTGCATAATTTCATGATCCACAACAACAATAAACTTGTATAATTTCATGATCCACAACAATAATAAACTTGCATAACTACAAACAACACATACCCAAATCATAGTCTACCACAATTCACTTTTATCTATTTAAACCTAAAAGTGACTAGAACTCACAGAAAAAGAGGGTCTTGAGTTCTGGTATCTGAATTCTGTAATTGATTAGCGTTCCCTTGATGGAGGCAATTTCGTTATTGAGATTAGACTTTGATTTGAATTGAATTGAGTTGCTTTACTTTGCTTCTAGTTGGTGGCGGCTACTCTAGGTTTTGGAGAGACGGTATGACGGCCATTGATATAATTTTTTATTTGGTTTTAGGGTTTGAGTCTACATGTGTTTATATAGAATTTCAATTTAATTTGAGCCATCGGATGCTCTTAGGGTTAATCAAAACCATTCAGTAAGGATAGAGTGACACCTCAGCCCTAATGACTCAGCAAGGAGTCAGAAAGGACTCAGCAATGAGTCACAGTGTGGATCAGATCACACCAGAAAGCTGTGCAGGCTTTTTGCTCGGCCTGGGCGCATTTAGGAAGTGCGCCAGTCTATTTTTGTACTGGTGCACTTCCCAAGCGCGCCAGTGCAATTTTTTCTTCTTCTTCTGGTTTTTCCGCCTAACTTCGTTCGTCCATATCTTCTTCATACAATATCCGTTTTACGCAAACTCGGACTCTATCTCTAGCAGAATTCCGAGATTAATGCAATGGCGCAACCCGTTTCCCTTGATTCCCAAATTTGAAATTAAGTATTCTTAAATTTAGTTAATTTGATTATTCAAAAATTCGGGGTGTTGCATTCTCCCCTACTTAAAGGATTTCGTCCCCGAAATCTTCAAGTTAAGAAGAATGTGTCCAACCATCCAATCACCCATCTACTCAACCATCATCTACAAGAATCCATTGTCCTTAGAAAACTTCTAATGTTGTATGAACATATGCAAAAGTGTGTGTATATGTTCTTTATCTAATGCAAAGATTAGACGGTCCACTGATTCAGTTAACCTCCTTAATGCGAATTATGTCAGTGCCATGAGTCCAACATGTATGCAATTTTCCTATTTGATACATACTATCTCTTCATGTGTGCACAACCATTCATCAAAATTTCGCATCCGTATGATAACACAACCATTATACATCCATTACCCTAAACACGCACACATTTTTATATGTAATATGAAAGTGATTTGAGCCGATCTAGTGCCTAATGTGTGTGTAAATACATCCACGAGAAACCACTAGCAAACACTTGCATCCACTTGCAACCATCAAACATAACATGTCTCAAACACATGTTTACATCCATGGATTTCCTATCTAAAGGTTGAAGATTTGGTCGATGTGATACAAACAAATGATATAACTAAAACAAAAGCTCTGTTCCCATTTGACATCGGTTAAGAAAATAATTCCCTAAGTTTTAGCCCCGAAGGCCGAAATCAACATCAGACTGACACTCAGAGAATCACCCCCATTAAACAATGTCAAAACTAGAAATCTACTTCATGGTTCGAGTAGAGACCCCTATCCTTCAGGAATATTCGGATATTTAAAGACTACTGGTACAGATCAGATTACAGAATGATTCTCAGAAAGCTAAGCATAACAGACCCTTGTGGGTCACAAGAAACTTTGGGGGTCTTCCCATGACAAGTTAGAAGCTTAACGACCCTCCTCTCAAAATCTAGAACGACCCTGTACATAGAAAGATGGTCCATTTAGAACCAACCCATAGCCCATAAACTTGAGCACACAAATGTCACATTCAAATTTTTTGACGCCTAACACAGATAATTTCAACCCCTTACAAATCACCAATAAATGAGCTGAACCACCAAAGGGGTTTGAAACAACTACAGGATCAGAAAAAAGACTAGTATTAAAGTGCAGAGTCTTAATTCCAGAATCCAAAAGAGTCTTAACTTCATAATTAGATAAGGAAATTAAACCTTTTACATAAATTTTTCTTATCTCTATCCATCTGCTACGAGAGCATCCACCTACCCTCTAGAAGATTCTATCCTTTGCCCTTGCCTTCTTGGGCAATCCTAAATCAGAAGTTCTGTCTCATGGCACCGAAAACAGCCAACCTTCTGACATGTTAACAAGTCTTTCTCAAAAGTTGCCCCCATCGCGCGGAAAACCCTACGAAGCCTGAAAGAGGATTAGCCGTAGATAGAATAACTGCGGCTATAGATGGAAGTTAGGCACTTCTTTGCCCTTCGACAGATGCCATAGTCTCATCATGCCTACGGGACCATGTCGCGATGAGGTTACCTCCCAGAAAGCCAGGAGCCCCGGAGACTCAGAAAAGAAGGAAAACAAAGATTAAACAGAAAATTAGAAGATAGACATATGGCTTTGGGGACTATGTTTTTCAAAACAGACTTTCCTTTTTGAAAATACTTTCTTTTAAAAAAATTTGAAAAATATTTTCAAAACTTTTATCTAATCTGGTAACCTTCAGCTCTGATACCAAGTGTAACACCCCACCTCCATTAAGGTCACTCACAAAGGGAATGCCTTAACTTCAGTGGAGCGTTTTTGGTAAACAGCCGCAGAATATCACAAGACAGATATAAAAATTTTACAGCAAAAAATAAACAACTTTATTAAATCACCAAAATACTTTGTTACATAATACCATGAGTCATAAAACCCTTACAACAAAACACTTCTGTCTTACATTATCAGAGTACATAGATATTTAAAAGAAAAACATAATTCCCCAGATTAAAGAGCAAGCCATATAAGAGATAGAGACTCGAGCCATACTTCAGAAGTAGCTCCTAGAAGATGATATCCAAATCCTGACTAAACATGGGTGTTTCCTCCCTAAGAACCTGGAGGGGGAAACGGAAGAAAAGAGGCAAAACAAACTAGGTCAGACATACATCTGGTGAGTCCAGTAACTTTTAGCCAATAAATAAGTAAAGGTAAACATGATAGCCATACAAAGTGGATAAGAGGATTCACGGTACAGATGACAAGTATGACAGGACAAATAAGGTAAGATGTATGCTTCACTACAAACTACTCTGCACTATTACTAGTAAAATCAAGATGGGATGATTCCTTCCGCTAACCATAATAACGATAACGATGGTGGTAGTTTCATGTATTCCTAGCTGTTGTTATAGGTGCCGCTTGCTCCTATCTCAACTAGTCGTACCCACTACCCTCCTACTATAAATTGGTAGACTTAGGGCATACGTCCAGGTATACCCTAACCACTACCCTAATCGATCGGCTCCCTACTCTGTAGATACCCTGTGCTGGTCCCACAACTAGGGGGTATCACTTCCCTAAAGTGGCAACCCAAGGTGTGCACAGTTATACCTACTGGTGTCACGGTCGTCTTGTCCCCTTCTGCCCGGCCCATGCACGCACATGTCCCCGGTCGGTTTGCGCCACCCACACCATCCGTCTCGTTTTGGATCTCTTACAATCAATCAGTAAGCGTGCCCCTTCCCTGCCTAGTACATAGTTCTTTACTTTGATACCCCTCCGGGTTACTGATTGAAATGGGTCCCATACAACATGATACAAGCTCTCCCCTATATCTTGTATCCCCACTAGGTTTTCTACTGACTATGTATACCCTAAGGTGTCTTTAATTATATAGCCCTCAATCAGTTATGCGTAACTATAGGTGTCTTTAATACATAACCCTTAATCTACCTATCGGTTATGCTTACCTATAGGTGTCTTTAGTACATAACTCTATCTATTCCCTTTAGTTATGCGTACCCCTGAGGGTGTCTTTAATACATAACTTTACTATTTTGCCCCGGTTATGTATACCATTAGGTGTCATTAATTACATAATCCTTTTTATCCGATTAAGTTTGTGGGCCTATATATATTAAAATTCCCACCTACCCTTCAGTTGTACTTAACCCTCCCACTGATTTAATCCTATTTATTAATGGTTAAGTTTGTGGGCCTATATATATTAATATTACTCACCTACCCATCAATTGTACTTAACCCCCGACAATCCAACTCATTTTACTTAACCCTAACTTATGTCTATCACCATACAGTCCACATGTATTAAGTTAGGTTAAGTAGTCTTTTCTTATTACCATGTCCAATTATGGTTATATTGGGCTAGACCTCCCACATTAGGCCTACAACATATGGATGTTGGATATGCCGGTCGGGTCCAGGCAGTCTTGTTCCATAGTTGGGTCTAACCACGTGTCTTAGCCCGAGTCGTATTCACACACTTAGACCTCTCACATTAGGTTCAACATTAGTGGCTGCTGGATATGCCGGTCGGGTCCGAGCAGACTTCCACCACTAATGTAACCTAACCTCGTGTCATAAGTGTTAATTAAACTTTCAGACTTTAATTGCTTAAACATTCCTCTTTTGATTAATTAAGTTAATTAATTAATCCTTTCCTTTTTATAGGTGTCAATACCTATTTTATTAACAATTTGAATTTCCTATCCATAAATGGTCATATTCAAATTATACCATTTTTACTCAACTTTACCTATGTCATAATAGGTAATTATTTATATGTTTCCCTACTAGAATCATGTGTCCAATTTACATAATCACTATATAAATTATGCCTATTACAAATTCCCCATTTTCCCCGTTTTTTAACTAGCGTAATCGCGTGCATTTTATCGTTTATCGAGGCTACAAAGTAGCCTCGCCATAATAATAAAATAAAGGAAATGACAAGGTGATTGTTTCAGTACAATTTTTGGCATAAGCATGACAACTAGGGAAAATGACATGATAACTTCACATATAATTATGATTCACCATATAATTAACAACTTGCATAGATTCATGATTTTGCAACATAGCAACTTGCATAGGTTCATGATTTTCAACATAACAACTTGAATGGGTTCATGAATTAACAACATAATTAACAACTCACATAGGTTCATGATTCACAACATAACAACTTGCATAGGTGACTCGCATAGATTCATGATTCACAACATAACAACTTGCATTGGTTCATGATTCACAACATAACAACTTGCATAACATAACAACTTGCACAGGTTTATGAATAATAACTTGCATAGGTTCATGAGTTCTCAATCATAATAACTTGCATATGTGACTTGCATGATCTCATAATAACTTGCATAGATTCATGAATTCGTAACATAATAACTTGCATAGGTAACTTGCATAGGTTTATGAATTTCACTTGCATAATTTCATGATCCACAACAACAATAAACTTGTATAATTTCATGATCCACAACAATAATAAACTTGTATAATTTCATGATCCACAACAACAATAAACTTGTATAATTTCATGATCCACAACAACAATAAACTTGCATAACTATAAACAACACATACCCAAATCATAGTCTACCACAATTCACTTTTATCTATTTAAACCTAAAAGTGACTAGAACTCACAGAAAAAGAGGGTCCTGAGTTCTGGGATCTGAATTCTGTAATTGATTAGCATTCCCTTGATGTAGAAAATTTCGTTATTGAGATTAGACTTTGATTTGAATTGAATTGAGTTGCTTTACTTTGCTTCTAGTTAGTGGCGGCTACTCTAGGTTTTGGAGAGACAGTATGATGGCCATTGATCTAATTTTTTATTTGGTTTTAGGGTTTGAGTCTACATGTGTTTATATAGAATTTCAATTTAATTTGAGTCGTTGGATGCTCTTAGGGTTAATTAAAACCATTCAGTTAGGATAGGGTGACACCTCAGCCCTGATGACTCAGCAAGGAGTCAGAAAGGACTCAGCAATGAGTCACAGTGTGGATCAGATCACACCATAAAGCTGTGCAGGCTTTCTGCTCGGCCTGGGCGCACTTGGGAAGTGCGCTAGTGTATTTTTGTACTGGCACACTTCCCAAGTGCGCCAGTGCAATTTTTTTTCTTCTTCTGGTTTTTTCCGCCTAACTTCGTTCGTCCATATCTTCTTTATATGGTATATGTTTTACGCAAACTCGGACTCTATCTCAAGCAGAATTCCAGGACGAACGCAATGCGCAACCCGTTTCCCTTAATTCCTTCATTTGAAATTAAGTATTCTTAAATTTAGTTAATTTGATTATTCAAAAATTGGGGTGTTACAATGTCTTTTACCTAAAATACTTCACCAAGTTAATGCACTCCCTTTGTGAGTGACCTTAACGGAGGTGGGGTGTTTCACTTGGTATCAAAGCAATGGTTAACCAGATCAGATGAAAGTTTTGAAAACTATTTTTCAAAAAAGAAGTTTAAAGAAGCATTTTCATGAAAAGTGTTGTTTTATTATAAAGGCATAATCCCCAAAGCCATATGCACTATCTTTCTGTCCTTTGTTTTGAACCTTTTATTTTCGTTTCAGCATGTCTGGGAATCTTAATCTTTCTGAGGGCGTACCGGTACCTCGTTGGTTCAGAAGGTACCTAGAGGCTAGGGCTAATGACGTAGGCCCAGCAGACGTTCCTCCTCCCCCAGTTGCAGCCGTTCCTCCTCCTCCTCCTCATGTGAATGCTTTCTCAAAGATATGTAGAGACTTTCGAGACATGGGTGGGAAGAACTTTAATGAGACTGAGTCATTTGTGGAAGCAAGAAACTGGCTCAAGGAAATAGAAGATTTGTTTGTTATCTTCGAAGTGGATGATAGGCAGAAGATACAATTGGCTGTATGGTTACTTAAGGACGAGGCCTCTTGCTAGTGGGAAGTTACTAATGCTGAGAGACCAGTTGAGACTTGGGAGGATTTCATAATGAGATTTGAAATGAATTTCCTCTCGTAAGCTGATGGAAGCCTACAGATGGAGAAGTTCTTAGCACTCAAATAGGGAAGCCTATTGGTTAGGGAATACGTCAACCAGTTCAACCAGCTGGCTAGATTCAGACTGGAGTTAGTAAATACTCCACATAAAAAGGCTCTCTGATTCGTTAAAGGGTTAAATGAGCCACTGCACAGCCTAGCTATGACTTATATACCTATGGATGCGACTTTTGAGAGACCGACGGACATGGCACTGTTACAGGAGGAAGACAAGGATGGCAAGAAAGAGGCAAAGTTGGAAGAACCTCTGCACAAGAAAGGGGAGGGATCGCAGAATAAGAAGACAAATTCCAAGAAAGGAAGGAAGAATAACAATCCTCGTGACAAGAGGAAGTGTTAATTTTGTGGCATACCTGGACATCTAATTAAAGACTGTAGGAAGAAGAAGAGGAAGATGGGTGGTTGCTTTCAATGCGGCGAGATAGGACATATGGCTATGGATTGCTTGAGAAGGCAAGGGCAAGGGCAAATGACTGGATCTACTTCTTGAGTACTAATTCATGCTCTCATTGCACCTTCGCAAGAAAGAGGTAGGAATATTTCTGTTGAGAGTTTAGTTTATCTTTCTGATCATCCAGTTTGTACTCTTTTTTATTTTGGCGCATCGCACTCTTTTATATTTACTGCTTTAGTTGAATCTCTGCACCTAGATACCGGTATAGTAGATGATCTCATGGTTGTTTCAAATCCAATTGGGGGCTCGGCTTATTTGTCCATGATTTGTTTGGATTTGGAAATTTCTATACTAAGTGTCAAGTTTAGATGTAATGCTTATGTTTTGGGCTTCATGGGCTATGTGTTGATTCTAGGAATGGATTGGTTATCCAGTAATGGTGCCATCCTCGATTGTGAAAAGAGAATGGTTAGAATTATGACTCGCCTCGGTAACACTCTCGAAATCTCTTGTAATTCCATGAATTCTGTTATGCTTAGTTATCTAGAATCTTTTGATGCGTCTTTTGAAAACTTGCAATCTGTTAAAGTAGTCCGTGAATACTTGGATGTTTTTGAAGAGGTGAAAGGTTTGCCTCCAAAGCGAGAGAGAGACTTCCGCATATACCTTTTTGATAATGCAAAACCTGTTGCTTTACCTGTTAGACACATGGCTCCTAGGGAAAGGAAAGAGCTCAGCAAGCAAGTTAAAGAGTTGCTTGAGAAGGGGTTCATAAGGCGGAGTATTTCTGAATGGGGTGCTCCAATGGTGTTTGCAACCAAAGTAGATGGTTCACTTCATCTGTGCATGGACTATAGGGAGCTAAACAAGCTGACCAAGAAGAATATGCACCCACTTCCTAGAATAGACGACTTGTTTGACCAACTCGTAGGTGCCTCGTTTTTCTCCCAACTAGATGTGGCCATCGGATTTCATCAGCTAATAGTGGCTGAAGACAGAGTAGATAATGGTTTCTTCGAATGGATTGTCATGCCTTTCGACTTGATAAAAGCACCGGCCTATTTCATAGACCTGATGAGTAGGGTACTCAGAGAGTTCCTTAATAAATTTGTAGTGGTCTTCGTGGATGACATTTTGATTTTCTCAAAAAGTGAGGAAGAACATGCTCTTCATTTAAGGGAAGTTATGGATACTCTTCGTGCACTCTAGCTGAAAGAAAAATTCTCCAAATGCCATTTTTGGAGAGAAGAAGTCAGGTTTCTTGGACATGTGGTGTCCAAAGAGGGGTTAATTGTGGATCCCGCAAAAGTAGTTGTGGTGCAAGATTGGAAGATACCACAGAATGCAATCGAAGTATGAAGTTTTCTCGGGCTAGCAGGCATTTACAGAAAGTTCATTAAGGACTTTGCGAAGATCTCAGCCCCACTTATTAGACTGACCAAGAAGAACCTAACTTTTTCTCGAGATTTGGATTGCAACATTGCTTTCCAACGATTGAAAAGGGCTCTGATAACAACCCCAGTTCTGATATTGCCTGATGGAAGCAAGATGTTTACCGTATACACAGACGCATGCGATACAGGATTAGGAGCTGCATTGATGCAAGAAGGCAAAGTAGTTTGCTATGAAGGAAGGAGGTTGAAAGTACATGAGAAGAACTTCCCAACTCATGATTTAGAGCTAGCTGCCATTGTTTTCGCTCTTAAGTCATGGCGTCATTACCTACTAGGAGAAAGGTTTGAATTGTTTACTGACCATAAATCGTTAAAGCACATTTTCTCACAAAAAGATCTTAACTTAAGACAACAAAGGTGGATGGAATTTCTTGCCTCATACAATTTTGAGATTGCGTATACCCCTGGCGAGGGCAATGTGGTAGCAAACGCCTTGAGTAAGAAAAAGCTGACCTTGAGTCCTCTCTTTGTGGAAAGACAAAACTTGGAGTACATAGCAAACTTTGACTTTAGACCCTCCTTTGAATTTGTACCTGGTTTGTTAGCATCGCTAGAGGTGTGGCCTACGCTTGGACTCAACAGGAACCGCGCAACATGAAGATCCTCAGCTAGTTGATGTGGTGGATAATCTAATTAGAGGTGAGACTTCTAGTCACCTCAATAGATTCTCCATCGATGACAAGGGATGGTTGAGACGGGATGGAAGACTATGCGTCCCACAAGCAAGGGATTTGGTGAAGACGGTTCTCGAAGAAGCACACCATTCTAAGCTGACCATACATCCAGGTGGAGATAAGATGTATAAAGACATAAAAAGGGTTTTCTTTTGAAATGGCATGAAGAAGGATGTAGCTGAGATTGTCTCTAAACGCTTGATATGCCAGCAAGTCAAGGCGGAACAGAAGAAGCCTGGTGGTCTGCTTCATCCTCTAGAGGTCCCACAGTGGAAATGGGATAACATTTCGATGGACTTCATTAATGGGTTGCCTAGGTCAAGAAGGGGCAATAACAACATTTGGGTAATAGTGGACAGGCTCACTAAAAGCGATCACTTTATACCTGTTAAAAGTAGGAGGACTGCCTCATCGTTAGCATCCATTTATCTTAAAGAGGTGGTTCGACTACATGGAATACCATCTAGCATAGTAAGTGATCGAGATCCTATCTTTACAAGCGAGTTTTGGAAGAGTTTGCAAGAGGGTGTAGGCACACAACTATGCTTAAGAACTGCCTATCACCCTCAAACCGATGGTCAGACGCAAAAGGTGAACATAGTATTAGAAGATCTCTTGAGATTGTGCATTCTTGATTTTGGGGGAACATGGGAGGATCACCTTCCTTTGGTGGAGTTCGCCTACAACAATAGCTACCAATCCACCATAGTCATGACACCCTTTGAGGCTTTATATGGAAGACCGTGCTGAACACCAACTTGTTGGTGTGAGTCTACAGACAAGCTCGTACATGGGCAGGACATGATCAGAGAAACTTCAAAGAAGGTGGACTTGATGTGAAAACGAATGAAGACCGCACAAGATAGACAGAAGTCCTACACTGATAAAAGAAGGACCAACCTTGAGTTTGAGGTTGGAGACAGGGTTTTCCTTAAAGTATCTCCTTTGAGGAATGTCGTTCGCTTTGGGTCTACAGGAAAATTGGCACCAAGATTTGTAAGGACATTTCCTATCATTGAAAGGATTAGGAAGATGACTTATAAAGTAGAGCTGCTCGAAAGATTGGCTGGAGTTCATAATGTTTTTCATGTCTCTCATCTACGAAATTGCTTACATGAGTCTGCAGAAGTTGTGGAGCCAAGCATACTAGAGGAAATAGAAGTGGAGCGAGAAGCGACGGTGAGAAGAGTTCCAACTCGTATATTGGGTACAGAAGTTAAAAGGCTACGCAATCGTGAAGTCTAGATAGTTAAAGTACAATGTAGTGATGCAGAGGAAGATGCGAATTGGGATACTGAGGACAAGATACGTGCACCCTACCCTTATCTTTTTGAGGGTACATCTTTGATCTCTTGTTTTCCATAGAGTTTATGCATGCTTATGTCTATCCTTTTAAGTATATATCCTCGGTCCTATTCTTGATCCCTAGGAAGAAACCAATGGATGTAAACATGTATTTGAAACATGTTATGATTTATGGTTGCAAGTGGCTGCAAGTGGTTGATAGTGGTTGCTCGTGGATGCATACACACACACACACACACACACACTAGGTACTAGATCGGCTCAGTCACTTTCATATTGCATATGCATATATGTATTTATATATGGATTGGAACTTGATGTGTTATCATGTGGACATTGCATTTGTATGAATGATTGTGCACTCATGTAGAAAGTATATTTAGGAATAATTGCATATATAATGGACTCACGGCACTGACATGATTCGCATCAAGTAGGTCAACTGAAATAGTAGGACGCTTGATTTTGCATTAGATACGGACATATACACACACTATGCGTATGATCATGAAAGCATTAGAAATCTTTTTAAGGAAAATGGATGCCTGTGATTGATAGTTGAGTAGATGGATGATGGATGTTAGGAAAATTCCTCTCAACTTAGAGATTTTGGGACGAAATCCATTAAGGAGGGGAGAATGTAACACCCCTGTAGGGAGTCGACCCCTTTGAGATCCAGCTCCTATGACGAATTTTTACAGCCCTATGCTGATGTGGACTTCTCTGGTTGGCCAATGACTGATTTCTGAGGTATTAGGGCATATGTGTCATGCTATGGTTGGCTGGATGACACATCTCTTTGGTTTGATGACTCTGATTTCTCCTGGACTAATCTAAAGGCTTGAATTGAACCTAGGCTTCTATATAATCACCCTAAACCTCAACCCTAAAACTCATTCTATGAAGCCGTCATGTTGTTCGTCTATAAACTAGTCCAGCCTCCATTCATCTACCCCAAACTAGAGAATCAAATTCAAACTAGGAATCAATTAGAAGAACTAGAGAATCAAACGTCTACATCAAAGGACAGCTTTTCAAATTCAGAAATTAGATCCCATAAATCAAGATCCGTCTCTTTTATGTAAATACAGGTATTGTTTAGATGTGAACACCTGATAAGAAATCATAACTGTAATAACTTGATATATAAGTATGCCTAATTTTATTCGTGCCTATCCTTTTGTCAATTCTAAATTGCCTATGCCTATGAGACTATTGTGATTGACATAATGAAACCTAACATGCCTATGAGACTGTTGGATTGACAAAATGGAACCTATCATGCATGTGGGACTATTGTTATTGATTTATCATGTTGTACATCCTATGCCTATGAAACTATTAGACTGACACAAGTGAACCTACCATGTTATATATGCAAATTACATGATAAGTTATGTTTATACCTGCTTACATGTTTAGATCCAAGCTAGTACCCATGTTTAAGATTTATATAAGTTCATGCTTATACAATTAGATCTATGCTAGTTTGCATGTTAATTGAATCTAATTTAAATGTAAGATCACATTCATGTGCTTAAATTAATTTTATGTTGTTCTATCCCAAATTTATACTACGCGTGTTGATCTATATTGTTTATGCCTGTTGGAATGTTACATGTCCCTTTCTTTTCCATTTTGTTTATAAGTTAGGCTAATTTGCGAGCCTAACGTTCTATGTGAACTATGAGAATGAATAACGGGGGAGACAGTGGGAAAAAAATGTTAAACTACATGTTATTGGCATAGATTGGCTCATAATCATGTAAATGATTAGTAGGATGAAATGGTAAAATTTGTATACCTAGAATTATGGACATAATTTAGAGGGTAAATGGGGCATGACTTGAATTGACAACACTTGTGGATAATTTACATATGAACATAAATTGTTAATATGTAAATTAATTAAAAGATGAATATGCTTAACCCAAGGTTAGATTGAGTTACGATGCAAGACTGCCTGGAACCGCCCGGCACATCCAGCAACTGTAACAATATAGATCTAATGTGAGAGGTTGGTGCTTTAATGAATGAATTAAAGCTAAGAAATAGATAGGCTAAAAATGGTAGGGTTAAGTTAATTAAGGCAACACTTAACCAATACAACATGTTAATTTAACAGATGGGTGGGGTTAGGTCAATTTGAGAACACTTAACCATTATAACATGTTGATTAGGAAACCCTAGTAACGGGGGCCCATTTTAGCAGTAACCTACATAGATGTATCACAGTTCCGTGAACTAGGCAGGGTGCGGCATGATTACTGTGCTGATTATAAGCGGTCAAAATAGCGGCGGGTAGTGCGGCAGTGTAGGTCTCGACGGAGTACGGGCGTGCACGTGCTCTGAAGCGGGAAAAGCAGGCACTGGGCATCAATAGTATACAATGTGCATCTAGAATTTGTGTCGGATTTCCACAATATGAATTGATACACCCTATGGTGGGACCAGCACAGATATCTACAATATAGCGGGGCCGAATGACACAAGTAATAAATACATGCGAGTAGAAGCCGACCGGGAAAGGGATCACTTTGTTATGAACACATGATGGTAGTTGAAACCTTCGTAGTAGGTGCGGAGAAATAAAAATGAGTGCGATAGCATATTCAGTTTATCTTATCTTGTGTTATCTTATTTCTATTGTATTGTCCTATGTTCAATTTATTCATATCATGATTCTTTTACCTGTTTGCATGTTGAATAATCACTGGACTTACCAGACTTATATCTGACCCGTTTTCCTTCGCCTTCTTTTCTTCCGTCCCCCCCTCCGCCCAGGTCCGTAGGGTGGGAATACTTCAGCTTAGTGCAGTCCTTTTTAAGCTTGAAGAGAGTATATGTATTGCTTGGATTCTATTTTCTTAGGATATGGCTTTGGTTACACTTTTATTGGGGATTTATGCTACTTTACTTTTGTTTTATGCTTCTTTATGTACTTGGAGACTTAAATTAACACAGATGTTTAGTTGTAATAATTTAGATGTTGGGTTTTTAAACAATGCTTGTAATGTTTTGACTGAACCACGCTATTTAATAAATAATTTTAGTTTTCCGCTGTTTATATGTCTGTCTTGTAAATTATTTGTGTCTTTTACTTAAAATACTTCACCAAAGTCAATGCATTCTCTTTGTGAGTGACCTTAACAGAAGTGGGGTGTTTCAATATACATTCGATACACTCAAGCGAAAGGAGTGGTCGGTCATGTGTAGTCAGGTTACAAGATGTTCTTGTTGAACCTAGTGTATTCTTCACATTTAGAGATACACTAACGGAAGGTGGTTCCATACCTTGCCATAGCTGGAAATCCCATCTCCAATAAGAACCCGTGGTTTTTTATTATATATTATATATGTGGATTTTTACCTCACCCTCTAATTTCTTTCTAATAACTATCTGGTGTTTTCGATACTTGAGTTCTGACAAGTAATACAGGTTTATGTATTATTGTTGGAATTCGGGAGTCGAACCTCCCGGGTCATTACATCAACAACCACTCATAGTTGGAAAAACACGTAATGTGACCTATTTGTAAGTGTACCCATATTTACTTCATTCCCTGTGCCATGCCTGAAGTATCCATCATTTTTGGTGGCAGGCAATGCAACTTCTAATTGTTTTTCTGCATACACATTTTTTAATTTATCTTCAAATTCAACATTCTCTAGAATACCCGCATCTTCATTGCTGGCCACGACTTCCAATGTTATACTGTCATCAACTTCTTCTTCATGCAGAGGCGTTACACCCCCTAACGCATAGACTTGTGGATTTTTGCATTGGACAATTTTTTTTACACCCACTTTAACTATTAGTTAATCCACCCTAAGTTTGCGGATTACTTCATACTTTTATTGTATTTTTAGTTTTTTAAAATTGATGAGTTAACCTACAAAACCTATAATTGCAGATTCTCATCACGGTTCTCTTTCCATATTCGTTCTCTGCCTTTCGTTTTCAAATATTTAAATCAAAAATACAATAACAAAAAAAAATGATGAATATAACTAAAAGTATAAAGATTTCATGATGGCCAAAATCAACCCTACATGTTTTTTTCCTGTCAGTTTGACATTTTGAATATATAAATATCCAACTTTGTATTTTACCTACCACTTTAGCAGATACCATCCACATATGCAATCATTTCTCTTCTTCATTCTACACAAAAGTATGGTCATATCCGAATTGAAACAACGGATAAGGAAAAAACCCTTATTACTACATAAATATTAATTTTCTTAAATTGTGTTCCTGTAAATACAATTTGGAAAAGTAGAGAGGGAATTGTGTCAAGTGATAATTATGTATGTGGATGAGAATTTATGTATATGTAAAATATGATAATTTTGTTGTTTTATAAGTAATTGTATGGAAGATCTGCTGTAGAGAGCATAGTAAATAATGTGCCCCACACTTTTTAACAGTTTATGGGGTTGTTTATGCATACTACAGTTGTTATATACTACGGCCCTCAGAGGTAGTGTTTTTATTATCTTACTGGCTGGTTGGACCTTTCCCGCTGGTCCAACCAGCCAGTAAGATAATAAAAACACTACCTCTGAGGGCCGTAGTATATAACAACTGTAGTATGCATAAACAACCCCATAAACTATTAAAAAGTGTGGTGCACATTATTTACTATGCTCTCTAGAGAATCAAATATATTTAACTACTGCTGCTGCTATTAAAAAGTGTGGTCCATGAACGTATTTCATTCGTTCATTTAACTACTGCTGCTAATTTTCTTCCTACATTAACGAAGTCGGCGGCTAATACATGAACGTATGAAATACGCTTGCAAATATATTTGATTTATTAGCAGCAGTAGTTAGTAGTGTTTATGCATCAATCGATGAATTTTCAATGACACCACAAAAAATCAAGCATGTAGAACAACAACATAACCAAATCTGCACCAGTCTGATGAACCGAAGAATGTAATTGGTGAAGTTTATTATAGAGGGAAAATGATTTACAAATCTGATGACATAAACACATCACGGAAAAAGAGCGGTTGAAGACCTGTTGAATATCTCAATTAATTTAAAAGGTAAATTAAAATATCCCCACGTTCGGAGTAATGATGAAGAAGATACCTATTGTTGGAATGAACAATGCTAAACCTGAGTTGGAAACTGGCAGTAGGTTCGAGCAAGAAGTGAATAATCATGTTAAAAGTAATGATAGGAAGAGCTTATGGCTGATGAAAAGCTTGTGTATGAGGCGATAGCAACAACTGTTGTAGGCAAACTGACTTGAGAGGTTGCATGAACGACCTGATATGGTGTTGCAGAGGCATTATACACCCTAACACATACACTTCTGGATTTTTACATTTATGAACACGTGTCTACTTCTTCTTACAACCATAACATAGATCATGCCTTCTCATTTCTATCAACTAATTAATGGTCAATCCCTTGTTTTTAGCATAACTTTCCATGGAAGTGGGTTTTTCTCAGAATTCTTGGGTAATGTTTCCTCCAAGATTAGGTTTGTTTTGTGGAGGAGGTTTTATGTTCTTGGAACTAAGGTGTAATAACCGGTATTCTACGTATTGGAGGATCGCATAATATTTTTTTATTTTTTATGAGGTTATATGGCTATATAACTTAGGAAATGACTACTGAGGTCATTTTCTACCTTCACCATTTTCTCGAATTTTAACATTACCATTTTTCCCTTGGTTAATCTTGCTTTCCAATAACTTTTGATTGGTAAGGAATTTGGACCTGAAACCACTTCCATTAGATCTAAATGATGGTTTTCCAATCTGTAGAGTGGCCACACACTACAACAAAATATGATATTAATAACGCTATTTAGTAACGCGTTATTCTAAAGTGTTATTATTTACATTTTGATTATTTCCTTTCAGATGATTTTGTTTGGACTCTGTCACGTGTAACACTCACTCCCTCACAAAATTTTTCATGCCCTCCAACTTCATGAATTAATTTACCTCTCCCTCCAAAACCATTTCGCCTCACAAAAAAGCAGGTCATTTCGCTCTAATCTCGTCATCCGATCGAAGAAATCAACCTCCTTCCATCTCCAATCTGCTCCATGGATCTTTCAAAACTAGGGCTTGTTCGTGCGTTTTGGATCTAATATTCTATTTGGATTCTGGTAAGCGAACCTGATTCTCATGTAAAGTTGTTAGTGATACGTTGTAGATTTGAATTGGTTTTTGTTTGTTTAGGTTTGCGTTGTTTCTAGGATTTTTGTTACGTTGAGAAATTGGAACTGCCGTGTTGTTTTAGCTACCGAATTAAGGAGTAAAAGTGAGTTAATCACTCACATGATATATCTCTAAATTATTAATTTCCTGTGTTGGAGTTCTGCGCGATCTTTGCAGAATTAGTAAAGAGAACTATATCTTTGTAATTAAGGACATGGTTACCTTTATCTATTGTTTTTAAAGTAATTTGTAAATGAATTTTTTTTGGTTGCATGGTTTTGAATTTAGGTATTTCAGCAACATAAATTGGATGTCAAGATTTTGTTTGCAAGAGTCAAGCATGATTTTTCAAAGTGAGTATGTCATCGGTGGGAAGGGTAATGCCTGAAACACAAAATCCATGCGACCTGGAACGTTAGTTCCAGGCGCTGCATTTCTTTATCGATATGTTGGTTCCCGGTCTGATCCTTTTCATATTTTCTTAGTGTTTCCTATGCCCTTCTCTGAAGCATATAATGTAATAACATATCTCATTTTAAAATTTGATACTTATAGTCATTTCTACCCTTAATCCATATGGCCATGATCATCAACAAGCCAACAACCTTCAACTGAAGTCTATATTGATTGCTTAGAACTTGGATTGAACTTCAAAGTTTATAGTCTACAAAGCATTATGAAGATTACTTCAAGAACATATATTTTTCTCTTATTCCTTTCCTATCTATTCTTTATGGTTTTTTTTGTGGGGACTCAATGTTGATCTTTTCACTAGTTCATAAACCATGGGGAAAGATGCTTGAAGTGAGATATAGGGTCATCATTCTATTCAAGTTTTTTACACCATTTTAATTCTTCCCTTATATACTGGATTCTTGGGTATACTAGTAAATCAAATGATTGCATTGTCAACAAAGGACAGCCGCGAACTGATAAATAATGAAGTCCCCGGAAAGCAAGTGAATAGGTTGACAACTTCTGCAAATTTGGAGTTTCAAAATTATGTAATATTTTGAGAGAAGAAAACGTTAAGTAGCTTGAATTCCAATCATAGTTATCGGTATCACGATTATTGATTGCAGTTCTTATACTATTGCATTCTCGGATTCTCAAAGATTCTAATGAAGGGAAATGAATAACCCATGTAATATGTTGAACACTACATTTTTGTGTAATGAGTCATAATAGTATAACTCATCTCATTTAGAATTGTTGAAAATAGACGGTAGTGCTTTACTCTTTATAATATCAGTATACATAGAATAATTATCATAAATCAGGATTAATATAGTTAAAATCTGAATTGACTTATAAAGTGTGTTCAAGGAACATTAAGAGTTAGCAAAGTGTATAATTTTCATGGTGGGTGCGCCGCGTTTATGTGCATTCACATGTGTTGGGGATAATAAACAGTTATTTCCATTCGTAATTTAGAAAAATTCGGTTAAAATTTACTGGATATTGCTCTATTCAAATCTTAATTCTATTAGTTGTGTTAGGATATTTTTAGGAAGCTCTGTAGTATTAATTAATGTTGGGAATTAGGCATGCCTATACTAGATATATCTTACTAGCTCTTAGGGTTATTTAGTTTCACGATACACAAACAGATATCAAATAGCAGAAATAAATAAATCCATACGCACATTGCACAACATGACATTCGCAAACGAAAGGTCATTGCTCTAGCTTTCATTCTTAGTTACTTAATTGCATGTTATATCTGTATTATGTATCGAAAAAGATTAGTCCTCAAGTCAGTGTTTTCTCAAGTCTGGACGAGCAAATATCTGCATTTGACACATTCACTGATTAATCAAGAGATGAATTATTTGAAATCTCATGTTTTGAATTAAGTCATTTTTAATATATGCCCTTCAAGTTTCTATCTTATTCTGGAGAGCAATCAAAATATGACGTATCCAAAAAATTCACTAAATACATAGGGATCAAGGAAATCAATTTTTTTGTATATAACATTCACCTGTACTGAAACGTACATAAAGTCTTTGATAATGAGTGTTTAGTAATATCAAAGTTTACATTACCGACGTCCATTGTCCGCTTGTGTGCAATAATTTGTGTTTGTTTACTTGATTGAATCAAATAACTATATCCATCATTGAGCGTTGGGTATCAATGTAAACACATGTAATGTTATGATGATACGTATTATACCCATTGTGTCCATTGTCGGCTTGTGTACAATAGTCTTCAAGTCCTGACGGATTTTTTGGAGAAACGCATCTGACAATTTGAACTCTGGAACCTTGTTTGTTTAATCAATCAATGTAGTCATAGTATTATACCCATTATTTACCTAGGCCCAGTTCTTCATTGTAAACTGAAACTTGGATGCAAATTCCAAACTGAATTGAACTACTAGTTATGTTATTTTTTGCATATAATCGATATAGAAAAAACATCAAACTTTTCATCAAAGTATTTGGATTCTCACTTTCTTGGTCCTTATTTTCCCAACAACAGCAGTGGACCATTATAATCATTATCCTGTTTCATAAAGCTTGCGGTTGAGTTATGCTTATAGATAATGGTTACAGTTGTTAAGTATATAGGATAAGTATTCCAGTTATTAGTACTGACCGAGCTTACTAGATTAAAATTTAGGTTGTTATTTCTTCTAACATAAATTTGAAGCCTGCATTCATTGGGTGCCAAAGAAACCTTGACATAAATAAAGAGGTGATGCATCGGTAAGGTAGGGTTGATTACATTAACAGAACTTACTTGAAAAGAGATGATGAAGTATCAACTCTCAAGTCTTTCCATCTCTTCTATTTATCTACTTTCTTTTTAGTCTTGCACCTGATGCTCTAGTGTGTGTTACCAGAATTATCGAAGGTTTAGGGTTCTTGATTTTTTGTTTTGCTTGATAATAACAATTATGGTTCAGAGCTGTAGATGCTGGTTAATCTTAACTGGTTAGTCTGATGATTGTATTTGATGGGAATGAGCCACTGGGAGTTAATTAACAATGCTTGGATTGTGTGATTACTAATTTGATTTTCTCCGCAACACAATATAGTAATATCAATATTAAGAATTTTTAAAAATTCTTGATGTTGTGCCTACTTTGATACGGTGATTTTCTACATTCCTGGATTAGGTTCACCCTGCTAAATAATTTAATATTTACAGGTCTCTCCCTTTAGCTATTCTGTAGATTCTGTACAGATAATATAAGTGGTGGCTTCTTTTGAAAACCTTTGGTCAACTGGTGGTAAACGTAGCAATCGACAGACTATTGCATTTTGCAATTCCACTTGTGATGTATGGACGAAAATAGAGGTGAATCGCATGCTGATCTAAGTGAAATCTGGAAAAGGGATGTATGCAGTATGGGTATGCTGCATGTTTTCATTTACTTAATATTTCATTATGACTATTTGTGTTATCCTGATTCAGACTTATTTCATTATCTTGATAGATGCTCTCATTATCAAAGGAGGTGTTGCATCTGTGTTCCTTGCTGTGGTGATATATTTGATTGTAGACATTGTCATAATGAAGCTAAGGTAAGTTGAGTGATAAAACATATTTAGGAAACCATAATCAAATACCAAAGCATCAGAACAATAACTTAGTTAATTTTTTACTTTATTTTTTCCATTTTACTGTTCAATTCTGATTCCAGTTGTCATTAACATCCACGAATTTGTCCCCTTTAATGTTGGGAGCGTAAGAAGTAATGAAATAGCCATAGGATAGATCAAGTTTTAATTATTTCAGACTGGCTTGGTTACTTCAGTGGGAACCTCTACGTTAGGGAAATTAACAGCAATATTAGCTTGAGATAATTTTTATTTACTTGATGTCATAAATTAACCACAATATCAGTTTCTAATTCCTGAACAATTCTGGGTATACTAGGTCAGTGGGAAGGGGACAAGTGCAATTGAGGCAAATAGAAGACAAGACGAGCAGGCAAGTGAGCTTTTCTAAGAGGAGGAGCGGATTGTTGAAAAAGGCGAACGAGCTTGCTGTGCTTTGTGATGCTAAAGTCAGTCTCATCATTTTTAGTGCTAAAGGAAAGCGATATGAGTATGCGAGCGCATACAGCATGGAAAAGGTTATTCAACGCTATCGACAGTTCTTAGATGCAGAAAGAGAAGTCAACAAGGCAACACTAGTGGGCAGAGTAAGCAACAAAGAAAAGTATCCCAGACTCACATTGAAGATACTGCATGCCCTAGAAGCAAAGCTGAACTAGTGGAAATTGCTCAAAGGTACCTGGATGACACAAATGTTGAACAGCTTAATGTGGTTGAACTTGGCCAAGTAGAGAAAAAAACTAGATGCATCTCTAAGACAAACAATGTCGAGAAATGAAAACCAGATGATGGATATGATTGATAAACTCTGAGAAAAGGCAAAAATGCTCCAAGAAGAGAAGAAGTACCTGAAATCTAATGAGGGAATGGATAATGAACAAACTGCAGAAAATGACAACGAAGGCAGGCTAGAGCACAACTGCATGATAGGTGAAAGTTCAACCCTCGAGAATGTCAATGTCTCTCAAGAAATATGGTGGCATCCATTGCAAAATTTTCAGGTTCCGATGAACATGTAACCATGAATATGCAAGAAATAGTATTTCTTGGTAGCACTATGATGTGCGTCTTCACTGATATGTACCCAGTTTGAAGTCATATATATATATATATATATATATATATATATATATATATATATATATATATGCAGGTATGGCTACCTTAGACACTAAAAGCCCTTTGCATAATGGAAAGTTTATAAGATAATATTCAGTTCTGTTCTTGACACAAATTCATAGAACTAGTTAAGTAACGCTCATCTTTGTACTTTAAGCTGCAAAGTTTCATATTGTCAAGAGCTACTCGTCCGACAAATAAGAATGTTGTTAATGCTCATATGCTTATTGCTGCATCAAGGTTTTACATTTTTGTATGTGTTTGCAGACACCGCTCTTCCTTCTCAAAGTATGGCTTCATTACCAAATCTTAAAAAGGAAAAGTTGGCGAATTGCCATAATCAACCTTGCTGGAAGTAAGTAGCAATCTTTTTAATGCTAGATATATCAGACAGTGTCCATAAACATCATAAGAAATTATGCACTGATCTCACTGCGTAGACTTCAGATTTTCCAGAGGATTTATATCAGTAATGAATACAAAGAAGAACAATATATATGGCATTATTCTTGAATAATCACTGGACTTACCAGACTTATATCTGACCCGTTTTCCTTCGCCTTCTTTTCTTCCGTCCCCCCCTCCGCCCAGGTCCGTAGGGTGGGAATACTTCAGCTTAGTGCAGTCCTTTTTAAGCTTGAAGAGAGTATATGTATTGCTTGGATTCTATTTTCTTAGGATATGGCTTTGGTTACACTTTTATTGGGGATTTATGCTACTTTACTTTTGTTTTATGCTTCTTTATGTACTTGGAGACTTAAATTAACACAGATGTTTAGTTGTAATAATTTAGATGTTGGGTTTTTAAACAATGCTTGTAATGTTTTGACTGAACCACGCTATTTAATAAATAATTTTAGTTTTCCGCTGTTTATATGTCTGTCTTGTAAATTATTTGTGTCTTTTACTTAAAATACTTCACCAAAGTCAATGCATTCTCTTTGTGAGTGACCTTAACAGAAGTGGGGTGTTTCAATATACATTCGATACACTCAAGCGAAAGGAGTGGTCGGTCATGTGTAGTCAGGTTACAAGATGTTCTTGTTGAACCTAGTGTATTCTTCACATTTAGAGATACACTAACGGAAGGTGGTTCCATACCTTGCCATAGCTGGAAATCCCATCTCCAATAAGAACCCGTGGTTTTTTATTATATATTATATATGTGGATTTTTACCTCACCCTCTAATTTCTTTCTAATAACTATCTGGTGTTTTCGATACTTGAGTTCTGACAAGTAATACAGGTTTATGTATTATTGTTGGAATTCGGGAGTCGAACCTCCCGGGTCATTACATCAACAACCACTCATAGTTGGAAAAACACGTAATGTGACCTATTTGTAAGTGTACCCATATTTACTTCATTCCCTGTGCCATGCCTGAAGTATCCATCATTTTTGGTGGCAGGCAATGCAACTTCTAATTGTTTTTCTGCATACACATTTTTTAATTTATCTTCAAATTCAACATTCTCTAGAATACCCGCATCTTCATTGCTGGCCACGACTTCCAATGTTATACTGTCATCAACTTCTTCTTCATGCAGAGGCGTTACACCCCCTAACGCATAGACTTGTGGATTTTTGCATTGGACAATTTTTTTTACACCCACTTTAACTATTAGTTAATCCACCCTAAGTTTGCGGATTACTTCATACTTTTATTGTATTTTTAGTTTTTTAAAATTGATGAGTTAACCTACAAAACCTATAATTGCAGATTCTCATCACGGTTCTCTTTCCATATTCGTTCTCTGCCTTTCGTTTTCAAATATTTAAATCAAAAATACAATAACAAAAAAAAATGATGAATATAACTAAAAGTATAAAGATTTCATGATGGCCAAAATCAACCCTACATGTTTTTTTCCTGTCAGTTTGACATTTTGAATATATAAATATCCAACTTTGTATTTTACCTACCACTTTAGCAGATACCATCCACATATGCAATCATTTCTCTTCTTCATTCTACACAAAAGTATGGTCATATCCGAATTGAAACAACGGATAAGGAAAAAACCCTTATTACTACATAAATATTAATTTTCTTAAATTGTGTTCCTGTAAATACAATTTGGAAAAGTAGAGAGGGAATTGTGTCAAGTGATAATTATGTATGTGGATGAGAATTTATGTATATGTAAAATATGATAATTTTGTTGTTTTATAAGTAATTGTATGGAAGATCTGCTGTAGAGAGCATAGTAAATAATGTGCCCCACACTTTTTAACAGTTTATGGGGTTGTTTATGCATACTACAGTTGTTATATACTACGGCCCTCAGAGGTAGTGTTTTTATTATCTTACTGGCTGGTTGGACCTTTCCCGCTGGTCCAACCAGCCAGTAAGATAATAAAAACACTACCTCTGAGGGCCGTAGTATATAACAACTGTAGTATGCATAAACAACCCCATAAACTATTAAAAAGTGTGGTGCACATTATTTACTATGCTCTCTAGAGAATCAAATATATTTAACTACTGCTGCTGCTATTAAAAAGTGTGGTCCATGAACGTATTTCATTCGTTCATTTAACTACTGCTGCTAATTTTCTTCCTACATTAACGAAGTCGGCGGCTAATACATGAACGTATGAAATACGCTTGCAAATATATTTGATTTATTAGCAGCAGTAGTTAGTAGTGTTTATGCATCAATCGATGAATTTTCAATGACACCACAAAAAATCAAGCATGTAGAACAACAACATAACCAAATCTGCACCAGTCTGATGAACCGAAGAATGTAATTGGTGAAGTTTATTATAGAGGGAAAATGATTTACAAATCTGATGACATAAACACATCACGGAAAAAGAGCGGTTGAAGACCTGTTGAATATCTCAATTAATTTAAAAGGTAAATTAAAATATCCCCACGTTCGGAGTAATGATGAAGAAGATACCTATTGTTGGAATGAACAATGCTAAACCTGAGTTGGAAACTGGCAGTAGGTTCGAGCAAGAAGTGAATAATCATGTTAAAAGTAATGATAGGAAGAGCTTATGGCTGATGAAAAGCTTGTGTATGAGGCGATAGCAACAACTGTTGTAGGCAAACTGACTTGAGAGGTTGCATGAACGACCTGATATGGTGTTGCAGAGGCATTATACACCCTAACACATACACTTCTGGATTTTTACATTTATGAACACGTGTCTACTTCTTCTTACAACCATAACATAGATCATGCCTTCTCATTTCTATCAACTAATTAATGGTCAATCCCTTGTTTTTAGCATAACTTTCCATGGAAGTGGGTTTTTCTCAGAATTCTTGGGTAATGTTTCCTCCAAGATTAGGTTTGTTTTGTGGAGGAGGTTTTATGTTCTTGGAACTAAGGTGTAATAACCGGTATTCTACGTATTGGAGGATCGCATAATATTTTTTTATTTTTTATGAGGTTATATGGCTATATAACTTAGGAAATGACTACTGAGGTCATTTTCTACCTTCACCATTTTCTCGAATTTTAACATTACCATTTTTCCCTTGGTTAATCTTGCTTTCCAATAACTTTTGATTGGTAAGGAATTTGGACCTGAAACCACTTCCATTAGATCTAAATGATGGTTTTCCAATCTGTAGAGTGGCCACACACTACAACAAAATATGATATTAATAACGCTATTTAGTAACGCGTTATTCTAAAGTGTTATTATTTACATTTTGATTATTTCCTTTCAGATGATTTTGTTTGGACTCTGTCACGTGTAACACTCACTCCCTCACAAAATTTTTCATGCCCTCCAACTTCATGAATTAATTTACCTCTCCCTCCAAAACCATTTCGCCTCACAAAAAAGCAGGTCATTTCGCTCTAATCTCGTCATCCGATCGAAGAAATCAACCTCCTTCCATCTCCAATCTGCTCCATGGATCTTTCAAAACTAGGGCTTGTTCGTGCGTTTTGGATCTAATATTCTATTTGGATTCTGGTAAGCGAACCTGATTCTCATGTAAAGTTGTTAGTGATACGTTGTAGATTTGAATTGGTTTTTGTTTGTTTAGGTTTGCGTTGTTTCTAGGATTTTTGTTACGTTGAGAAATTGGAACTGCCGTGTTGTTTTAGCTACCGAATTAAGGAGTAAAAGTGAGTTAATCACTCACATGATATATCTCTAAATTATTAATTTCCTGTGTTGGAGTTCTGCGCGATCTTTGCAGAATTAGTAAAGAGAACTATATCTTTGTAATTAAGGACATGGTTACCTTTATCTATTGTTTTTAAAGTAATTTGTAAATGAATTTTTTTTGGTTGCATGGTTTTGAATTTAGGTATTTCAGCAACATAAATTGGATGTCAAGATTTTGTTTGCAAGAGTCAAGCATGATTTTTCAAAGTGAGTATGTCATCGGTGGGAAGGGTAATGCCTGAAACACAAAATCCATGCGACCTGGAACGTTAGTTCCAGGCGCTGCATTTCTTTATCGATATGTTGGTTCCCGGTCTGATCCTTTTCATATTTTCTTAGTGTTTCCTATGCCCTTCTCTGAAGCATATAATGTAATAACATATCTCATTTTAAAATTTGATACTTATAGTCATTTCTACCCTTAATCCATATGGCCATGATCATCAACAAGCCAACAACCTTCAACTGAAGTCTATATTGATTGCTTAGAACTTGGATTGAACTTCAAAGTTTATAGTCTACAAAGCATTATGAAGATTACTTCAAGAACATATATTTTTCTCTTATTCCTTTCCTATCTATTCTTTATGGTTTTTTTTGTGGGGACTCAATGTTGATCTTTTCACTAGTTCATAAACCATGGGGAAAGATGCTTGAAGTGAGATATAGGGTCATCATTCTATTCAAGTTTTTTACACCATTTTAATTCTTCCCTTATATACTGGATTCTTGGGTATACTAGTAAATCAAATGATTGCATTGTCAACAAAGGACAGCCGCGAACTGATAAATAATGAAGTCCCCGGAAAGCAAGTGAATAGGTTGACAACTTCTGCAAATTTGGAGTTTCAAAATTATGTAATATTTTGAGAGAAGAAAACGTTAAGTAGCTTGAATTCCAATCATAGTTATCGGTATCACGATTATTGATTGCAGTTCTTATACTATTGCATTCTCGGATTCTCAAAGATTCTAATGAAGGGAAATGAATAACCCATGTAATATGTTGAACACTACATTTTTGTGTAATGAGTCATAATAGTATAACTCATCTCATTTAGAATTGTTGAAAATAGACGGTAGTGCTTTACTCTTTATAATATCAGTATACATAGAATAATTATCATAAATCAGGATTAATATAGTTAAAATCTGAATTGACTTATAAAGTGTGTTCAAGGAACATTAAGAGTTAGCAAAGTGTATAATTTTCATGGTGGGTGCGCCGCGTTTATGTGCATTCACATGTGTTGGGGATAATAAACAGTTATTTCCATTCGTAATTTAGAAAAATTCGGTTAAAATTTACTGGATATTGCTCTATTCAAATCTTAATTCTATTAGTTGTGTTAGGATATTTTTAGGAAGCTCTGTAGTATTAATTAATGTTGGGAATTAGGCATGCCTATACTAGATATATCTTACTAGCTCTTAGGGTTATTTAGTTTCACGATACACAAACAGATATCAAATAGCAGAAATAAATAAATCCATACGCACATTGCACAACATGACATTCGCAAACGAAAGGTCATTGCTCTAGCTTTCATTCTTAGTTACTTAATTGCATGTTATATCTGTATTATGTATCGAAAAAGATTAGTCCTCAAGTCAGTGTTTTCTCAAGTCTGGACGAGCAAATATCTGCATTTGACACATTCACTGATTAATCAAGAGATGAATTATTTGAAATCTCATGTTTTGAATTAAGTCATTTTTAATATATGCCCTTCAAGTTTCTATCTTATTCTGGAGAGCAATCAAAATATGACGTATCCAAAAAATTCACTAAATACATAGGGATCAAGGAAATCAATTTTTTTGTATATAACATTCACCTGTACTGAAACGTACATAAAGTCTTTGATAATGAGTGTTTAGTAATATCAAAGTTTACATTACCGACGTCCATTGTCCGCTTGTGTGCAATAATTTGTGTTTGTTTACTTGATTGAATCAAATAACTATATCCATCATTGAGCGTTGGGTATCAATGTAAACACATGTAATGTTATGATGATACGTATTATACCCATTGTGTCCATTGTCGGCTTGTGTACAATAGTCTTCAAGTCCTGACGGATTTTTTGGAGAAACGCATCTGACAATTTGAACTCTGGAACCTTGTTTGTTTAATCAATCAATGTAGTCATAGTATTATACCCATTATTTACCTAGGCCCAGTTCTTCATTGTAAACTGAAACTTGGATGCAAATTCCAAACTGAATTGAACTACTAGTTATGTTATTTTTTGCATATAATCGATATAGAAAAAACATCAAACTTTTCATCAAAGTATTTGGATTCTCACTTTCTTGGTCCTTATTTTCCCAACAACAGCAGTGGACCATTATAATCATTATCCTGTTTCATAAAGCTTGCGGTTGAGTTATGCTTATAGATAATGGTTACAGTTGTTAAGTATATAGGATAAGTATTCCAGTTATTAGTACTGACCGAGCTTACTAGATTAAAATTTAGGTTGTTATTTCTTCTAACATAAATTTGAAGCCTGCATTCATTGGGTGCCAAAGAAACCTTGACATAAATAAAGAGGTGATGCATCGGTAAGGTAGGGTTGATTACATTAACAGAACTTACTTGAAAAGAGATGATGAAGTATCAACTCTCAAGTCTTTCCATCTCTTCTATTTATCTACTTTCTTTTTAGTCTTGCACCTGATGCTCTAGTGTGTGTTACCAGAATTATCGAAGGTTTAGGGTTCTTGATTTTTTGTTTTGCTTGATAATAACAATTATGGTTCAGAGCTGTAGATGCTGGTTAATCTTAACTGGTTAGTCTGATGATTGTATTTGATGGGAATGAGCCACTGGGAGTTAATTAACAATGCTTGGATTGTGTGATTACTAATTTGATTTTCTCCGCAACACAATATAGTAATATCAATATTAAGAATTTTTAAAAATTCTTGATGTTGTGCCTACTTTGATACGGTGATTTTCTACATTCCTGGATTAGGTTCACCCTGCTAAATAATTTAATATTTACAGGTCTCTCCCTTTAGCTATTCTGTAGATTCTGTACAGATAATATAAGTGGTGGCTTCTTTTGAAAACCTTTGGTCAACTGGTGGTAAACGTAGCAATCGACAGACTATTGCATTTTGCAATTCCACTTGTGATGTATGGACGAAAATAGAGGTGAATCGCATGCTGATCTAAGTGAAATCTGGAAAAGGGATGTATGCAGTATGGGTATGCTGCATGTTTTCATTTACTTAATATTTCATTATGACTATTTGTGTTATCCTGATTCAGACTTATTTCATTATCTTGATAGATGCTCTCATTATCAAAGGAGGTGTTGCATCTGTGTTCCTTGCTGTGGTGATATATTTGATTGTAGACATTGTCATAATGAAGCTAAGGTAAGTTGAGTGATAAAACATATTTAGGAAACCATAATCAAATACCAAAGCATCAGAACAATAACTTAGTTAATTTTTTACTTTATTTTTTCCATTTTACTGTTCAATTCTGATTCCAGTTGTCATTAACATCCACGAATTTGTCCCCTTTAATGTTGGGAGCGTAAGAAGTAATGAAATAGCCATAGGATAGATCAAGTTTTAATTATTTCAGACTGGCTTGGTTACTTCAGTGGGAACCTCTACGTTAGGGAAATTAACAGCAATATTAGCTTGAGATAATTTTTATTTACTTGATGTCATAAATTAACCACAATATCAGTTTCTAATTCCTGAACAATTCTGGGTATACTAGGTCAGTGGGAAGGGGACAAGTGCAATTGAGGCAAATAGAAGACAAGACGAGCAGGCAAGTGAGCTTTTCTAAGAGGAGGAGCGGATTGTTGAAAAAGGCGAACGAGCTTGCTGTGCTTTGTGATGCTAAAGTCAGTCTCATCATTTTTAGTGCTAAAGGAAAGCGATATGAGTATGCGAGCGCATACAGCATGGAAAAGGTTATTCAACGCTATCGACAGTTCTTAGATGCAGAAAGAGAAGTCAACAAGGCAACACTAGTGGGCAGAGTAAGCAACAAAGAAAAGTATCCCAGACTCACATTGAAGATACTGCATGCCCTAGAAGCAAAGCTGAACTAGTGGAAATTGCTCAAAGGTACCTGGATGACACAAATGTTGAACAGCTTAATGTGGTTGAACTTGGCCAAGTAGAGAAAAAAACTAGATGCATCTCTAAGACAAACAATGTCGAGAAATGAAAACCAGATGATGGATATGATTGATAAACTCTGAGAAAAGGCAAAAATGCTCCAAGAAGAGAAGAAGTACCTGAAATCTAATGAGGGAATGGATAATGAACAAACTGCAGAAAATGACAACGAAGGCAGGCTAGAGCACAACTGCATGATAGGTGAAAGTTCAACCCTCGAGAATGTCAATGTCTCTCAAGAAATATGGTGGCATCCATTGCAAAATTTTCAGGTTCCGATGAACATGTAACCATGAATATGCAAGAAATAGTATTTCTTGGTAGCACTATGATGTGCGTCTTCACTGATATGTACCCAGTTTGAAGTCATATATATATATATATATATATATATATATATATATATATATATATATATATATATATATATATATATATATATATATATATATATGCAGGTATGGCTACCTTAGACACTAAAAGCCCTTTGCATAATGGAAAGTTTATAAGATAATATTCAGTTCTGTTCTTGACACAAATTCATAGAACTAGTTAAGTAACGCTCATCTTTGTACTTTAAGCTGCAAAGTTTCATATTGTCAAGAGCTACTCGTCCGACAAATAAGAATGTTGTTAATGCTCATATGCTTATTGCTGCATCAAGGTTTTACATTTTTGTATGTGTTTGCAGACACCGCTCTTCCTTCTCAAAGTATGGCTTCATTACCAAATCTTAAAAAGGAAAAGTTGGCGAATTGCCATAATCAACCTTGCTGGAAGTAAGTAGCAATCTTTTTAATGCTAGATATATCAGACAGTGTCCATAAACATCATAAGAAATTATGCACTGATCTCACTGCGTAGACTTCAGATTTTCCAGAGGATTTATATCAGTAATGAATACAAAGAAGAACAATATATATGGCATTATTCTTAAATAATTTGTCCATTCGTCTGAACTTTAGTTTGGAATCCCTCCATATAAGAAACCTGTAGGTTAGATAGGTGACAGAGATCTTTCCAGCTTAGAGATATTTGCTTGGTCAATGTCATTATTATAGTAAATATTTTCTTATTATCATATTTTATTCAGTTATGGTATGAGATATTTATTTGAGCTTTGATTTATTTATCTTTGTCTTTCTACAGGATATCAGACAACCAAATCGGGTTTCAGCAAACCTGCATTTTAGCGTTTTGTGAAAATTTGAGCCCATTGAAATTTAAGTAATTACAAGTAGAGAAAGTTTGTAAAAGCAAAACAAGTTTGGAGTGTATGGTAACTTTTTATTGTTAACTTCTTCATAGAGATACTTAGTAATGATTGGTGTATTGATTTTGGTATTACATCTGAAAATTGCATGCGTTTGGACTAGCATATACAAAATTACATGTTTTTGGTAAATTGTTAAGCTTAAATGCGTACTAATATAAATACGTAAAAAAGAAACTGGTGTGGCTTTTTAGTCTGTCTGTAAACTCAGGTGCATACTTCTGTCAAAATCAGGCAATGAAACTAGTGGAACTTGTTTTTGCACTGGCATATACCAAATTTAGTCTACTTAAGCCATATCTCTCATTCAGACACGTTAAATGTGGATAACCCAAAAGGAGTGGATCCTTCTCTTGTGATGGATGCCAAACGCATAGTAAAGATGCACTCAGGGCTTCTCTTTCATCAGTTGCATGAATAAGATGCGATAAGATTCCCATGTATGGTTCATTTCATTTAGTGTTTAATGTTTACTGTAATAAAATTGACTCAGGATCTAGGAATTAACCTAAATGAAGGGGGATAAATAGTTGTGATAGTGTTTATTTGGGATCTAATATGCTTGTGTATGGATAAGGTTTTGTACTTGTTCGAAGTAGTGTTTATATGGGTGGGTCGGTTTGCAAAATGAAAATAGCAGATGCAAAGATTGGAAAATGCATAAGAAAGAAAAGTATACTGAACAAATAAAACAGCACCGGAACGAACTAATATGAACAAAATGGTAAACAAAAAACCGAAATCCGTAACACTATTTTTTTAAAAAGAAATGAGATTCAAAATATCAACAAATGTCTAGTAGCAGATTAGTGTTTTCACTAAATGAAATTAAAACAAAACTGTCCTGGTGGTTTTCTTGAAATAAAATGCACTCAGGTTCTTTCAATTGTATACTCCTTTTCAGCACCATTTACCCTTTTCAGCACTAGATCATCCATATTTAAAGCTGATATTTGGGTTAAATCTCATAAAAAATGAATACTGATTTCTAGTTCAATGTAAAAGAAGTTTAGGATTCATTCAAATAAAAGAGAAATACAAAAGGAATAACATGCATGACGGTGATAGTTCATTACTGAGTGCATGATTCATATGGATTTACTGAATTTATTTGAGTAGACATATATCATTGGTCCTAACTGATTGGTTGCTCGTTGCTGTCTTCATTTGACTCTCTTCATTTTAACTATAAGTGCATTTTAACAGCATCGAATCTAGTCTTATAATTAATGCATTCGCGGTTACTCACTGGAAAATGAATATAGTAGTTGTATTTGGTCTTCCGATCCCTGCAGTGAATGTACAATATTCTAATTATTTTCCATTTGAAAATATCTTAGATTTTACACCTCATACTCCAAAATTATGGTCTAAGGGTGATGATCTAGTAAATTTATCTTTTAAGTTATTATGATAACTTCAAATATTTCCACAACACATTTGTATCCATATGTCATGTCTCAGCCTTTACATGCAACAGCCATATTTTATGCACACATTAA
The DNA here is from genome assembly GCA_030737875.1 of Allium sativum. NCBI lineage: Eukaryota > Viridiplantae > Streptophyta > Magnoliopsida > Asparagales > Amaryllidaceae > Allium > Allium sativum. The sequence continues at coordinate 322,455,162 of CM060920.1, read as the reverse complement.
GACTAAGGTAGTTAGAAAAGGATTAATAGCATTTATGATTTCATGTGATCGCATTTATTCATGTAGCAATCAGATAATGTGAATTTGGAAAATTCGATAGAATGGTTCTCCAATGTGGCTAACTGAATCTCAATAGACAAGATGACACTCTGTGGGGATCCATGTGTAGCATCAACTTGCATATATCTCCTATGTGTTTAACTACCCTCATATTTAGGATGACAAAAGAGCAAACCATGGTGCTTGAAGAAAGATTCAAGGAGCATAACATGCTTAATAATGTAAGTTACGTTGAAACTTGAAAATAAATTGCTGTAAGTTGCGATGTCGGACCAGTTTTGAGAATGATGGTATGTGCAGAAAGAGGAGGCGACACTAGCAAAGCAACCGAACTTAACTCCCAAGCAAGTCAAAATCTGGTTTCAAAATAGAAGATCAAGGTATAAACCTTTTAACATTTGGAGAAGTTGCATAACACAAGTTTACTTTCATGTTTAGCAATCTTAACAATAATCATCTAATAACAAGACAAAACTGAAGCAAACAGAAGTAGAATGTGTACTTGAAGAGATGGTGCCAGCAGTTATTTTTTGTTAGTTGATAATTTATTTATTTTATCATGAATATGGTAACTAATGGATTGAAAACATATGTATTGAATTTGGTAACTCATGGATTGAAATTATTTTTTGTTAGTTGATACTTTATTTTGTTATCATGAATATATGTTATATTTGTTGATTATTATATTTTCTTTTGTTCTTACATTGCTCTTTAAATTGTTATGAAGATTTATTTTGATTGTTATTATTAAAATATAATATATACGCATAGCTCTACGAATTTTATAGCAGCATATATGAGCTGTAAAAGGTTTAGCAATACTATAACATGATAATTTAATAGCATCATATAGGCGCAATTAAATAAATATGTTATAGCGGCTATAATGTATTATAAAAGATTCCCACTTTCGTTGAGATTCAGATGCTTAATAGCAGTGAACATGAGCTATTGTCTTTAAGTAACATAACGACAAATTTGTGCTATAAAACCATGCTATTTTATAGCAGCAAATAAAGCGTTATAAATATTTAGCAGTTTTTTATAACATATTCATATACATCAGTTATGAAACCGTTATACTTCTTATTCATAGCAGTTGTAGACCGCTATAAAATACCAGTTTTGTTATAGTGCACATTACGAAAGTAGACTTACCCTCAGGGAGAAATGGGCGGAGCTGCTTAAATGGACTAACTGTTCACTAGTTGGTGGGGTTACTACCCATTTCGGGAAGGATTAGTAAGTGGGGATAGAGGTAGAGGAATTCCCCTATCCACTTTTCCAACTCTCAAAAAGCTTCTAATCAACAATTAATGACTTTACCTACCCTAGTCCACCATTTAAACACCCGACCACCAAATTAAGTGCAAATCAATTTAAATTATCACCACTTCAAGACAAAAACTGCTGCAATACATAGGAATCTGAGCCAAGCACTTTCAATTTTTGGATCTAATCTTTTTGGGGTGATTTAGATGAGTAATGGTATGATTATTCACTAATTTGAGTTGACTAGCATATGGGTTATTCATAAAAATATGTAAAATTGTTTATAATTCATTATTAATCATGTTATGACACATATATAAGTTTGAATTAATTTGGACTTGATTTGTGAATCCCAGATTTTATGGGATTAAGGGAAAAAATATGCTTCTTTAAGTATTTTGATTTCGTTTGGTTGATGTATATGTTGTTTCAGTTTTTTGGTATGCTTAGGCAGTGCCTTGGAACATTAGGGTGGATGTAAACCTTGTTGAGTGGTGAAATAGGGTGTTAAAATCACTAAAATGCACTTACAGGTCCTTATTTGACAAGGTAGAGTCGAAAATAAAAATGCTATTAGATTGGTACAAAATTCTATGGGGACGACAAGGAAGGTCCAAGATGGCTATATGCATTGGAGTTCTGGATATCAAGTTATAGCGCTTGCAAGGTTGGTTCTTTAGATGGACCCAGAAATGATGAGCTGGAAATGATGATTCAAAAATGATGAGTTGGAAATGAAGAGCCCAAAATGATGATATGGAAATGTTGACTCCAGAAATGATAACTCGAAAATACTAGTACGGAGATATTAACCCATTTCCAGATCAACATAGCCAATACAGATATGGTGCTTTAGGGCCGGATTGGCATAGCCAATCCGGTATGCCTATATACGCCTGGCTCGGCCATGCCGAGCCGAGAAAGGCCAATCTAGATGAGGATGGAGGACGTGGCTTCTTTATAGTAGCCAGTATGGTGTCAATTCACGGCAAGGAACGACTCTTTTGAAGACAACTGGAATACGAATAATTATACCCAAGATGTAAAGAAAAGTCTAAATAAGGGAGGAGGTTACCACCAAGGTTCCAGACTGAAACCAACGAGGTAACCTCCATGTTGGACTTTGCTATAGGTACATGTGCAAAGGAAGTCGACAACATTAGACACTTTAGCGCACATTGGGAGAAGTAGCATGAGGAGGAGATCAGAGTCGGTTGATGATTTAGACCTTATCTTCCTGGACCTCAGAGCCCGTTGACGTTGTGGACTGGGTAGCGTAATTCACTAGAGTCAGTTGACTTTTTGACCCAGTGGCTAGTGTGGAAATTAACTGATAGAGTCAGTTGATGTTCAGACCTACCTGTTCTACTTAGAAGGGGCGACCGAGATGTTCAATGCCGTGAATTCAAAAACACTAAGAAAGTGAATGTGAGGATGTTTGTTATGTTTGGATGCTTAGTATCACTATGACACACACTTCCATTTACACTTTGTATCATGATTATCATAAAGTAGAGTACATGATTATGTGTGCTAACTCTTTGGATGCAGGGGCAGAACCGGTATGACTCTTCATACCTATTGTGTTATCTTATTTAGTGATTAAGATTACTATCACTCATCAGACTTCGTCTGACTTGGACTTTTATGCATTGCTTCTTTATTACTCCGGATGCTCTTAAATGAGAAGATTAGAGACAGGTTTGTGTGCTCAACTAGCTGATTGGTGTATTATTTATACTCTTATCGTTGTTATTTCTGTTGATCACTACTTTGGTCGTTAGTAGTGTATTTTGTTTGTGCTTTTATGAGAGAGAGATGCTTAGGAATGCTTGGGGAGCTGCTTTGAATGTTGATAAAGGCGATGGTGCAATTGTGCAGGCGCCCGAGGCCAATTTTGCTAAGTTGAATAAGGAATTTACCAGTCTGGGTGATAAACCATTCCAAGGAACAAAGTTGGATATGGAGGTGCAGGATTGGATAAAGACCTATAACCACATCTTTAAGATCTTAGTCTTGATGATGCCACGAAGAGGAGCTTGGCTTCACGTTAGCTTCAGGGAAGGGCTATAAATTGGTAGAACGTTGTTAAAGCTGCTACTCCTAAGGGCTAGTTTATTTGGGAGCAATTTAAAGCTCAATTTTGCGAGAAATTTATTCTTGCTACTTAGAAGTCCGAGTTGTTTTGAAAGTTTGTGAAGCTTAAGAAAAATGGTAGGACTGTTTCTGAGTATATTGCTGAGTTTGATACTTTACCGAAATATGGAATGTCTTTTATCGATATCACTGAGAATAAGAATGAAAAATTCATTACAGGCTTGGATGATAACCTAGGAGAGAGGCTTATAAACGACATCGATGAGACTTTTGAGTGCATCATCGGGAAAATTTTAAGGTCAGAAGACCTCTACCCTAATTCAGAGACTGAAGTTGCTATTATTGTCCCTAAGGAGGAGCCAAATCCGCAAGAGGGCGGTGGAGGCAAGAAGAGAAGTTCGCTAATTAGAGAAAACCATTTTGGCCTAAGAAAGGGCAGAAGAAGAAACCAAAGTCCGCGTTGACTTGCTATAATTGTGGAAGGAAAGGTCACTTCAGCAGAGAATGTAGGATGGGAATAAAGGAATGTTTTGATCGTGACAAGCCAGGACACATCCAGAAGGATTGTCCTAAAGCTCCTAGGGAGAGGTGGTTGGTGAAAACATACACTATTTGTGATGTTTCTTCTTTGTCTAATTCCCCAACAATGGTGGGAAAGGGAAAAAGTATCGTCACTTGAGGTATGCTTTTAGTTTATGATATTCTTGTTCAAGTTTTGTTTGGTACTAGGGCTTCCCATTCCTTTATATCTAGTAATCTGGTAGTTAAATTAGAATTGAAACCTGAAATTGTAGACTGACCTTTAGTTGTGACGAACACGATTGATGGTTCTACTAGCCTTTGTATGATTTGTCGTGGATTTGTCTTATCGAGTCATGGATGCATGTTTGCTTATGATTACTTTGTTTTGGGCTTTACTGGGTTTGTTATTATCCTCGAAGTCGATTGTCTCCAGAGATACGGGGTGGTGGTGGACTGTGAGAGGTCTTTGGTAACCATTGGGGTGGATGAGTGGCGGAGGGTAGTGTTGGGCGGTTTACCTGGCGATGAGCTGATGGCTAGTTATATATTCTTTCAACATCTCGCACGACGAGTTATTGGGTGTTCCTATTGCTGGCAAGTATCCGGATATCTTCGAGGAAGTGTCTGGACTTCCACTATACCGAGAGACTGAGTTTCGTGTTGACCTAGTGAAAGATGCCAGACCTATAGTGATGCCTCTTAATCGAATGGCACCAAGAGATCAGCGAGAGCTCGAGGTGTTAGTGAGTGACCTCTTGAGGAAGGGTTTATTTGAAGAAGTATTTACGAGTGGGATCACCATTTGTATTCTCCGCAATGGCAGATGGTTCCCTTTGATTGTGTATAGACTACTATGAGCTGAATAAGGTAACGAAAAGGAATAAGTATCATCTTGAACGAATAGACGATTTGTTTGATCAGTTGAATGTAGCGCGAATATTCTCCTATTTAGACCTTGCAATGAGATTTCATTAGCTACGGGTAACAAAAGAAAGTGTGCATAAGACAACGTTTTAGACACCTTCTATTTTTTATAAGTTGTTGGTTATTCCCGACTAACCAATGCACAATATATTTTGTGGATCTCATGGATCGCATTTTTAGAGACCAATTAAATAAGTTCGTGCTTATGTTTGTTAATGATATTCTGGTCTCCTCATTGATAGAAGAAGAACACAAGAATCATTTGAGAATTGTGATGGAGGTGTTAAGGAAACACCGATTAAAGGCTCAGTTTTCCAAATGTCACTGCTGGGGGAGAGAAGTGAGGTTCTTGGGTCATGTTGTTTCGGAAAATTGTATTGTCATGGACCTCATGAAAGTGGCGGCTGTACAAGATTTGTCTATGCCCAAGAATGCCATGGATGCGAGAATTTTCTTGGGGTTAGCTGGATATTATCGCAAGTTTATTTAGGACTTCTCCAAGATAGAAGCTTCATTAACTCAATTGACTAAGAAAAATCAGGCCTTTGTATGGGATGCAAGATACGAGTGTGCATTTAAGAGCCTAAAGGAATAGTTGATGTGTGCTCTGGTGTTAGTTGTTACGTAAGGGAATAAGGAGATGATGGTATACACAGATGTTTGTGGTACAGGATTGGGAGCGGTGTTGATGCGAGGGGTTAAATTGTCACTTATTCTAGTCAGTAGCTAAAACTACATGAAAAGAGGTACCCCAAGCAAGATTTTGAATTAGCTGCGATTGTGTTTGCATTGAAGATGTGGAGACATTATCTGCTGGGAGAAAGGTTCGAATTATTTACTGACCACAAGTCATTGAAGTATATTTTTACTAAAAAAGATTTATATCTCCATTAACATCGACAGTTGGAATTCTTGGCTTCCTATAACTTAAATATTATTTCACCTTAGGAAAGGGTAATGCGATTGTAGATGCGTTAAGTAGGAAACATGCCAATTTGGAGGCTATGTTTCTAGAATGGAAGCAACTGGAGTTTATTTGTGGTTTTGACTTCAGACCTAGATGTGAATTGGAGCCGTAGATGTTGGCTAGCCTAACAATTAGACCAACTTTTGTCAAACGGTTCTAGCCAGGTAAGCAATCCTAGATTCTTGGAGACCATCACCAAAGTGGAATTTGGTGTGAATGATGAGGTTAAGAACATGTATGAACTTGGCATGAGGGTTGGCTTCAGAAAGGTGAAGATTGGTTGTACCCGACATCGAAGGGATGAAGTACTTAAAGAGTGTCATCACATATAATTAACCATACATCCCTGTGGAACAAGATGTATGGAAACATGAGACGAGTATACTACTAGGAAGGAACGAAGAAGGACGTTGGGAAATTCATCTCCAAGTTAATGAATTATCAATAGGTTAGGGCTTAGCATTAGAAGCCCAGTGGTTGGTTGCAACCGTTGGAGGTTCCTAAGTGGAAATGGGAGCAAGTTCTAATGGATTTCATTAACGGTTTGCCAAGGACTATGGCATGGTATGATAGTACTTGGGTCATTGTGGATTGGTTGACCAAGAGTGCCAGGTTTATACTCGTTAAGTGAAATAGGATGGTAGCTAAGCTAGCAGAGTTGTATGTGAAAGCGGTTGTGCTATTCCATGGAGTGCCAAAAGGCATTATGAGTGATCGAGATCCATTGTTTACCAAAAGCGTTGGTAAATGAGTTACATCTCAGTACCACTTATCATCCTCAAACTGATAGTCAATAGAAAGGGTGAATCACATATTGGACGATCTCTTAAGAGCGCGTGTCCTGGGCTTTGGAGGTTCATAGGATGATAATTTGCATTTGGTTGAGTACGCATACAAAAATAGTTATCAATCAAGCATTGATACAACTCCATACGAAGAGTTACATGGAAAGTTATGCAATGCTCCTTCATGTTGGTGGGTGGCAGTGAGAAATTGATGCTCGGACCAGATATGGTTAGGGAAACTTCAGAAAAGATTAAACTCATTCAACAATGAATGAAAGCCGCTCAAAGTAGGCAGAAGAGCTACACTAATAAGCGATGGAAAGATTTGGAGTTCTTCGTTGGTGATTGGGTGTTTGTCAAGATTTCTCCTTTGATGAATGTAATGCAGTTTGGTAGTAAGGAAAGTTAGAACTGAGGTTTCATGGCCAATTTTCGGTCCTTGATCAGGTTGGAAGTTTGGTAAATAAGGAAGCTACCTCAGAAGATCGTTGAGGTACACAATGTGTTCCATATTCTCATTTGAGAAAGTTTGTACACAATCCCGATACAACTATCACATCGGATCAGTTGCATGATATCGTGGTAGAACCAGGAGTCACTGTATCCCGTAGACCCATTCGTATCGTTGGACACGTTATGAAACTACTTAGAAGGACGACAATGAGGCTGGTCAAGGGTCAATGGAGCAAAAGCGAACAATTGTACTTGGGAGACCGAAGAGAGTACGAGGACATATTATCCAGAGCTCTTTACTTGGTAAGTTTTTAATACATCACTCTTGAAATTTTCATTTTCATGATATCATCAGTTTTCTCGTTTAGTATCCCGTATGCTAGGATAGACTTATATTGTTTTGTTTTCATGCTTGATATATGTGTGCTTGATTACATATGGATGATTGATAAGCGTGCAGGACAATTTTATTTGTTGCTTAAGGAAATTCGGGGGTGAAATTTATTAAGGAGGGGAGAATTTAATGACCCATATTATATATATCGGAGGATCGTAGAATATTTATTTTCTTTTCTTATGAGTTCGTATGACTATATGACTTTAGGAAATGACTACTCGGCCATTTCCTACATTCAATATTTTTCTCGAATTTTAATGTGACCATTTTTCCCTTGATGTATATTTTTTTGCTCATAACTTTTGATTGGTAAATAATTTAGATCTGGAACCGCTTTCATTAAATCTGGATAATGGTTTCCCATTTTGTAGAGTGGTCACATTAAGAAAACAAACATACCATTAGGGAGAAACGGCTGAAATATGGTTGGGAGTGCTTAAATATGCTAATTGGGTCATTAATGGTAAGGTTATTGCAACAACTCGAAATTTTGGCAATAAATAAATTAGTTATTTAATTAATTTTCCAGAAATAGGAATTTATGCAAACGATGGAATTTTACCATGAAATTTCACCGTTGCGTTCGTCATGGAATTCTGGTCAACTTTCGTGTTTGGAGTTTCGCGAACGGAATTCGTATAAAAAAGTAACGGATGAAATACGAAAAACAGACTCAAATAATAAAATAGAATATTTATAATATTTGATACCATTTATAACTTGCTGTGACACCCCCGTCCGTTAATGTCACTCTAATGAGAACACATTAAGTTTCATAAAGTGTAACAAGTAAACAGTAACTAAATGTACAAGACATATATAAATAATGTAGCGGAAGAACTCAATTTTTTTTATTAATTAGGAAAACAATGTTTCAAACCCAAAGTTACAACATCATGTTTTCTCAAATATCAAAAGCAATCTGTCTCATAATCAGAGTACAAGAAACATAATAATATCCCTTAAGGGTCTTTACAATAAGCATGAACAAACTGAAGAAAATACTTGAAAAAGGAGAGCTATCCAAGTTCAAGCAGAATCACGATCTCAATTATTGACCACTCTCACTCTAAGAACCTGAGTTGTGGGGGAGGAAGGAGAGAAGAAAAATAAAAAGGGTCAGACATAAAGTCTGGCAAGTTCCAGTAATTTTTAGCATTTGTATATGAAAAGGTGTCAAGATAGATCAATAATATTAGAAGAGAAAGTACAGTAAAACATGTATATATATAAGAGGTAAATGAGATGTCAAAACAAGATAAAGGTAGATTAAACTTCTCATTCATATCCCAAGAATCAAACTAACTGCACCAATTTTACTAGTATTAACAAGATTATGTGTTACCTTATTTAGTACCCATGTGATCACCTCCCTATTACCCGAATATTTTGTGTTAGCCCCGACAGTAGGGTGTATCAGTCCCTAACCCAGCAACTTATAAAACGCAGCCATATCTGTAGGTGTTACTTTGGCTTAATTTCCTGTAGTCCAACCCATGCGCGCTCATGACTCCGTCGGAATGCGCCCTGTACACCCCCTAAACCTTGAACCTCTTATAATCAAGTTCTGTAAAGCATGCCCTGACCCCTAACTAGTGCGGGGTCCCTACCGAGATACCAACAGGGATACTGATGGATATGGGTTCTACACAACTTGACATAAGCCTCTCCCTAGGCTTATGTCCCAATGTACCTAGGATTTAAGAGTCCCGACAACCTGATACAACAACTAGACTTGGGACATTTTAGCTTATTATTTAACAGGCGTAACTTAGCAGGTTTAAGTTCAATAATAAGCCCGGTTGTAACATTACATTTATCTAAATGTTATTAGTGTACAACCCTTTTCACCAATAAGCACCTGGCCAGATGTGTAATTAGACTTACAGTAATTTACTTAGTTTTCGCATATAGTATTATTCTATTTTTACATGTCATATTTAATATCATATTGAGTCCATTTTAACCGATTATCATGTCGCATGTTCTTCCTAACATGTAACTAACCCAATTTTAAAAGAATAACGTGTAATTATCCTAATTCTAGTAGTTAACTTGTAATTATTCTAATTCTTACATTCAAGGGTTTCAATACATAATATGCACAAATTTCCCCATTTGTATGTCATTATCTAATCATTCCAATAATTTTCCTTTATATGTAACTAACGTAATAGCCTAGGTTTGAGTAGCCTAGGTTCCAAGTAGAATAGAAAGGAAAAAGGGAGAAAACAGATCTCAGCCTGAGTAAAAGACATATAGAAAGACTGTAAATAAATGAAAGGCATAATAGGGAAAAAAAGATCAAAGTACAAAAATATAACTTGTAGATCTGAATAGGAAAACATGTATAAACATATATAGTGATTACTTTAGGCACTGTTTATACCAGATCCAATATTATCCACTATCCAAAACCTTTTTAAATAATCAAATCTAAAAATCACATAGAACTCACAGTGGGACTTGGTGAAGAGTATGTATATGCTACTGAAGAAAATGTCCACTTTAATCCTGTATTGGTGTAGAGCAGTCCGAATTGTCCTTGCAAATATATGTTTGGGCAACACTTTTATAGTTTTATGCGCATATTTATCTTAGAAAAAATTGGAGGAAGAAGGAGAAAGAAATTGTTTTGTGTAGTGTAGAACAAATAAGGTTACATGACTTTATATAGACTACCTAGGACAATCCGCCACCATCGGATATTAGGGTTTTAATCTAGTCCGTACAGTCAACATTGAGTCAGTAATGAATACAGTCTGCAAAATATTCCAGGTTCGTCATTCAGAACCCGCCCGGATCTAGGGTGGGTCGATCCACCTAACACTTGGGTCGACCTATGGGTCGACCCGGGCTGAGCGTGGGTCGCCCTATAATGGGGCTAGTTCCCGCTTATTTTCCCTCTTGTTTTGTTCGAAAATTCTGGAATTTATTTTAATATTATATTTATATATAAGCTCCTTATATGTATACAAACTTCTAATGCTCATAACATGTTCATACGTTGTCTGTTTTACATAAACTTGGGGTCCATCTGAATCAAAATTCCGAGACTGACATAATAGTAATGTCGGTTTCACTTAATTATAATATTTAATTAAGTTATTCCTGATTTATTATCTTATTGTATAGTTTATAGTATTAAATTTTTAGGGTGTTACACCTGCCTTCACTGGTGTTTTAGCCTAAGGGTGGTCGACCCTTAGATGGGGCGACCGACCGCTTCTGGCGATTACAGCCAAGTGACGGCTAAAGTTATATAGGTTTTTATTATATAATATATGAAATAGATGGACTAATGTTTTTAAATTAAATCTAACGGTTCAAGGCCATTTCATTCCCTATAAATAAAGGGTTAGTCCCCTATTCTTTTCCATATATTTTTTGAGAGCAGTAGCGAAGCTTTGCCATTTCCCTTTTTGCTCAAACAAATTCTAAATCAAAAATATGTTCATATACAATCAAAAGCAAACATAAATAATATAGATTTGAAAGGGTTAATCAGATTTAAGTGGAAAAGAATATGCGTTAGCGTCTAGGTTCTTCTTCATCAGATTTCTCCTCTCTTTCCTTATCTTCTTGCAAATTTATAAATATAAAATTATCCTCTTTTTAGAATAGCTGTAGATCTATAATGATTTAGGAAATGTAGACCTAAAAGATTATTCAGATTCAGATCTGGATGCTTTCAAGTGAGCGGGAAATTTATATCCAAAGTGTACAATGATCTAATTGCTTCATTCGTATTAAATCTGAAATATATGCCTATGTGTTCAACAGATCTATTGTAGTTTTTGTCAGATCTAAAGAATAATTGTGGTTTTGAATAATATTAAAATTTTGTAAGCTTAATAGATTGTTTATTTCATTGCCTACAATTGTGTTTCAAATATTGTGGTTATTGTAAATACCATAGATCTAGAAATCAGTCCCATAAATCATTGTTAAATTTGAATTTTATTCCAGATTTGTAGTTTTGATGTTGATTTGTAATTTATGCAAATTTTGTTGAAAAGATATAAGCCAGTTTGTGTTCAGTTTTATTTGGGTTTTGGCTTAGTTATTACAAATATGCCTTTTTGTTCGTTTTAAATAAAAGATATTATTTGGAATCAATAAGAAATATGCTCAAAAACGAAAATGTTGTGTAAAATTATGTACAAATATAGGTTTATATACACACACACACACACGCGCGCATAAGGAGCGATCAGGGGCACCCATACTTTGCAGCACCTCTGTTGTACCCCATATCGTTCGTGAGATTTGACGATCCAAATCCGACGAGAATTTGTAGGTGTTCAATACACACATATTTAATGATCTATCCAAAATTAGAGCTCATTTTGACATTTGTAACATTTTCAAAATTATAGCTCAATTATTCACCGTTTTTACATATATTCAATCCGTTAAATTAAATATCAAATATATTATTATATGAATGTCGAAATGAGCTCAAATTTTGGATAGATGCTAATACATAAATGGATTTAACATCTACAAATTCTCGTTGGATTTGGATCGCCGAAGCTTACGTAAGGTGGGGGGTGCAATAAGGGTGCTATAAACAAGGGTGCCCACGACTGCTTCTATATATATATATATATATATATATATATACACACACACACACACACATATACATATAATGTTTGAGCATAGTTTACATCAACCATTACAAAAACATACATGTTATATATTTCTTACGATTTGAAATACGTTTATTCATCTTTTAAATATCTAGGCATAATTTACAATTTTTACAGTTAATGGCCTTTTTGTAAGATTTATAATCTTATTACAACATTGAATGCAAAAGGTAATGTTAGGTTGTTGCCTTGAACCAAAATATTGAATTTAGTAATAAAATAAATAAAAGAACAATAACTATGTCCACTGAACAAATATATATACACACACATAAAAATATATACGCACACAGAAACATACACACACATTATCTGTCCAAATCTACGTAATAACGATATACATATTATAATTAATGTTTTCGTGTTCAAGTGGTTTCCATTTTATGGAATTACATATGGAAGTGTAATCCATATTAAATAGAATTATATATTATGACTGTTGTAGCAATAAAAGATATTGATTTCTTACAAATAAGGCCATAAAGAAACAATAACTATTGTAACCATCATGGAATGGGAGAAAATAAATTGAATTAAGTAGTTAGGCCTAATGGTTACAATTTGAAACGATGACCAGGAATAAGAATTGTACCTCCAATTAAGTAAGTAAATATTTCTTATAACATATAACATACGTATGTACAAGAATAAATCAAATTAAAGAAAATTGGAAATGTTTAATGAGGTACAATAATTAGATTAGAAATAAAAAAGGATTGATATAATAAGAACATTTAATTGTAAACTAACGTCTTAGGAAATTATGACCGTTAGGTTCATAAATGACATTAATTATAATCAACTGTAGTAAATGGCATTTAAGGGGTCAATTAGCTCCTTAGGAAAATATGACCGTTATGGTCATAACTACCAATAACTTGAATAAATAGCAATAAAAGGAATAAAATGGGGATTTTTGGGTATCGTCTGTCGTTTAAAACACTAAGTCCAATAAGGAAACAATTAAATAAATATCCTAGGGCTGGAAGATATAATTTTCCTTATTTTATACTAGTTAATCTAGAATTAGTAATTAAAAGTTAGAATTGGACTTAGTAGGTTAATGATGCCCGCCGCCACCACCGATGGAGCTCCTCCCACCGCCGCCTAGGTGCAGTCGCCCCCCTCCTCCTTCTTCCCAATGCCTCTCCTCCTTTCTTAAACCGAAACCTAAGACCCCAATCCACCAGAAACCACCGTCGTCGTTAACCCTGGCCCTACCACAACCAGCGCAAGCACCCAGCCACCTCCAGACCGCTATGCGCCGCCACCCGCCACCTGACCCTGGCCGTAAACCCCTCCATTCGCCAAAAAAAACCAATTTCAAGTGTTTGCAACTTTGCAAAAAAGCCCCCGACTCGTTTCAGCCCTCCCCGAGCCTTCTCCGCCACTCCAAACACGATGTAAACTTTTTATTTATAAAAAATAGATTTTCATAATTAGTAAAAATTAGATTTTTACGCGTATAAAATTTAGATGGTTATGATAGAAAGGTTTGAAATTTTAATATGACAAAGAAGTGATCTTTAAAACAATAAAGATGTGATTTTTTTTAGTAGGGGAAAGCATATGATTTTTATCATAGAAAGTTGAGATTTTTAATGTTACAAAGATTTGATTTTTATTTGAATCACACTTTAGAAAGAAGTGACTTTTATTTTTATAAAGATTGGATTTTTCTTTATGTAAATAACGTGTAAAGGTCAGATTTTTAATAATATAAAGTTGTGATTTTTAACATAATGAAGGTTGGATTTTTACTTTAGAAAAGAATTGATTTTTATAAAGAAATAGTTTTGATTTTTATTCATGTGAAAGCGAAGAGAAATAAAATTAAAATACGATTCTTGTTTAAAGAAAATTTTATCTTTGTTTATAGAAAGTTATGATTTTTATCGTTCAAGTAATAAGATAAAGATATAATTTTTATTCAATTAGTAGGATAAAAATATAATTTTTATTCAAGTAATAAGATAAAGATATAATTTTTATTCAATTAGTAGGATAAAAATATAATTTTTATTCAAGTAATAAGGTAAAAATATAATTTTTATTTATATAGAGTAATAAAAATATAATTTTTATTTAAGTAGAGAAGTAAAAATATGATTTTTTAACTTCGATAAAAATGGGATTTTTATATGTGAAGTGAGTTAAAAATGTGATTTTTATTCATATAGCGTTAGAATAAAAATGTGATTTTTATTTTTGAGAAGCGTGGAAAGAGAGAGTTGGAATTTCGAACAAATCTGAACCGTTCAGAAATAAGGAATGGCGGAGTGGAAACCCAAGGTGAGAACTCCTCACTTTTAATTTGTTTTCTAGTTGAAATATATAATAGGATGCAGACGGTGTTTAGTAGCTCCCGATACCCGTCGTCCACAGACCATGCATGACTTGTTTGTTTGGTTGCTGTGTTGTGAAATTTGATTGTGTGATGTGGAATGAAATAGAATATTTTATAGTTGAAAATATTCTATAGTTAAAAATATAATTTTTAACGTGTATATAAAATAAATAGTAATAAACAAATCAGACGATTTGTTTATATACACTGATTTGACTGATATTGATTGGGACAATAAATTTTACACATCGCCTAACTACACAAATAAAATCTGTGCTTGTTGATTTGAAACCCCACACGGGTATTGGGATGATATTTGACGTACACTAATCCCGATTGTTTAGTTATATGTCAATTGATGGGTTGACAGACTGTGTAAGCGTTAATTATTGATATTTAATGCTTATGCAGTTGTGTAGTGCACTCTGGATGATGGTTGATGATTTATCGTTGCTGTTATATACATATGTTGTATGAAATCCATATAATTAACACTATATGGTAGTTGATTGGGCCTCATTCCAATTTGGAAAATATATATTCATGTGTTGAATAGAATAAAATTCATGTTTTGAATAAAAAATAAATTCATGTGTTGAATAAAACATATATTCATGTGTTGAATAGAAGAAAATTCATGTGTTGAATAAAATATATATTCATGTGTTGAATAAAAGAAATTTCATGTGTTGAAGAAAATATTCATTTATTGAATAGAATAACGAAGTTATTGAAATATATAAAGCCGTGTTGATTAGATTGACGCTATTTCGACGTGAACGATATTTGTATTGGTTTTATTCATTTTTATAATGAATATAAAAAAGAAAGTGATTTCAAAATATAACGTTTTGAAAATATTATCATTTGTATATCGATGATGCGGAATATTCAATTTTGATTAGAAATTGAATATGAAGTTGAAATTGTTTTGAAAATGAATTTAAAACGATTTATAAAATACATTTTGAAAAGAAATCGATGAAATATAT
This sequence comes from Allium sativum, assembly GCA_030737875.1. NCBI lineage: Eukaryota > Viridiplantae > Streptophyta > Magnoliopsida > Asparagales > Amaryllidaceae > Allium > Allium sativum. Next base: position 322,439,688 of record CM060920.1, on the reverse strand, counting down.
ATATATATAATGGCCTGAATAGAACGCGCCGCGCCGCGGCAGTTCGCGAATTTCCACCATTGACTTCGAATGGATATCACGGGAGATCCGACCGTCGGATTCTCCTAAAACTGGAACCTTGGGTTCATATCGAAAAGAGCTTTCTAACGGATATTAGAGATTTGAAATCTAACGGTTGGATTTGGAATTATGTCCAAATCAAATTTGGAAAAGATCACTGTAAGTGCAGTTCGATGGCCGTTAAAGGAAATCGACTGTACGGGTCTTGATAAAATTATTAAAAATGGTAATAATTTGTGTAAAATCATAAGAAATGATTTGTGAAGAATTGGGATGAAAAACTCCATATTTGAAAAGATAAAAATAGATTTTTATCGAAATGAACTAGTTTTGAACTAGAATTATAATTCTATTTATTTAAAATAAATAAAGTGGATTTGAAATGGTTTCAAAAGTAACCAGAATTTCCAATAATTGAATTGGAATGGGTTTGAATCGAAATTGTCTTTGGAATATTTCGATGTTGGATTTCGTGATGAAATAGATATTGTTATGGGAATTTGAAAGATATATTAATATCGTTATTTCCAATATGATATTTGTTGGTCGTAGAATTTGATATTGAATATAAGCCGATATATTTTCTATTCAGAGCCTTGTATTTAATATCAAATGGGATTTGGGTCTGTCGTGGATGGTGTCTTCATTAACACTATTCTTAAACCCAGTTGAGAAAAAGATTAAATCTTTTTATTTAGATTTAATGAAGTATACCAATTAAATAATATTTAATTGGAATTGAATTGGAATTGATTTTTGGGTTTATCGTAAACGGTGTTTTAAATAACACTTGTTCTTTAACCCGATAATTAATGGGATGTGATGTTGGGTTTATCGTGAACCGTGTTTTAGATGACATTGGTTCTTTAACCCAGTTAAAGACAGGATATTGATTTTTGGGAAGATTAAAACTAAGTGGAGTTTTAATGAATCTTTAATTATATTGAAATGATCGAGAATGGAGTATCACCAGTTTTGCTCCAGGCGATAGTTAAATCTTCAATTAGATTTGAACGTGAAATGGTAATTGAATTTACCAATAACACTATGGTGTTAGATATGAAGTATGACCAATTTTACTTCATGGGATGAATAGGTTGAGATTGGGAAATAAAATAAATAATTATTTTGGTGTGGTTCGCTAATCCCGACTAGTTTGAGTTGATATTCAAAGAAGATTAAAGAATAAATTTAAAGAATTTATCTTTGTTAAAATTAATGGGAACCTTTCCCAAAGTATAAGAATATTTGAATAAAGGAATATTCTGAATTGGAATGAGGCGTATGTTGTGTTTGTGTAACACTTGTTTATTATATACGCGAGTTATTCAGAAAGACCGGGTTTATCCCATTCTGAATAACTGATTCGAGGTGGTGTCGAGGATGAAGACGGTGGTTGAAGACCGGAGGTCTTCACATCATTTGGGTGATTATTGATGATCTTGATTGGGCTGTACACCCAAGAGGAGGGAATCAGTTGTTGATCGTCCAGACGTACTTGGAGATCGATGGATATGCGAGGTACAAGGTGCCTCCGGTTTCGTTCAGACCCAGAACGAACTTGTAAATGGACTGTGTGTCTAACATTAGATTTTATTCTGTGTGATTGATTACTATTACACATATATCTGTTTGGCAGCGGAGAATTTATTCTCTTGCTAAACGTCCTTCTCTGAGACGTACGAGCTCAGTGGTTATTTATTGATGGATATCAAACGCATGGAGTGAATTGCCTGTGTGGCATGCCTAAGTGGCAATATGATCAAGGCTTCTGTTGAAAAGCAGAGTCTTGTGGTTGATGATCAAAGCATGGCCTATGTGGCATAGCTTTGTGTAGCATTGATTCGCGAGCCTCACACCTCGGTTGTGAACCAGAAATGGGGGAGGACATCAGGGAGGGCATGCGTTTCCTTCTAGCTAGAAGTGGCGTCAGTGATTTTACACGCCCTGACGAGTTTGACTTATGTGGTTGTTGCTGTTGCGAGGTGCCTCGGATATATCGGTGACTGTGTGGAGCCGATGGAGTCATTGGACTCATTGACACCCCATAGGGTGGGGAAACACAGTGTTCAGGCATTTTAATCCATATCGGTGGACCGGCCCTGGCGATCCAAAGGCTTGTCTGCGCGCTAGCCTGAGACATGGGCTAGAGCGTCTCGAATTCGGTAAGGATGATCTCTTGCCTTGGTTCACAGATGGAAACCCAACTTCCAATACGTGACTTTGCTATTTTGATTGTAGAGCCTAGTATGGCGACATAGTGGGATGGGGCACTTATGCCGTCTATGATTGATACTTATGATTTGAAGTTGTTTTATACACTATGCACTTATAATAGTATGAAATGATTTGTTTTAAACGTATCAAGCATTCTCGGCTATTATAAGGTAAAACCCTATCCTACGGCTTATGTTGCATTGTGTGATGGGACCTGGGTCTTATAATAGCTTCATTGTTCTTTATTTAGTACTGCGCTGTTGTTTTATGCACTGGTATTCTTGGGAGGAAACCTGTTCTGAGTTATACGGCATGGTCCATTGATTTACCTAACTTTAAAATAAAGATTAATAACTGTTTTAGTTCTCACACCAGTCACATGACTAACCTGGAGTTTATTGTTTTAACCTAAACTCTGGGTGCCCTTATTTTGACACGGGAAGCTAGTAGTTTTGGTTTTGTAGATTTATATTCACAGGATCCTGATTTACAGCTGGAACAACACTCGGAAAGCTCTGTATCCGTGTATTACTTCTAGTTGTGTTTTGTATTATTTTCCGCTGCGATGTATTTAAATATAATTTAAATCTCTGGTATTTTCTGTGTAATATTTATTCATACCCTGCAGTATTCTTGTATTCTGATGGAATTGTTGTAATGAACAATAAAATGTTCTTCTGTTTACGTTCGAATTTGTCGTGTTCTCAAAACAATCAGGGGTTTCGAACGGTCTTGGTCGGTTTAGCGATCGTTTTCGGATCGAGCGAAATTCCTTTTTGTTACATATGGTATCAGAGCTTTGGTTTACAAAGCTCGAGGACAAGACACCTTAGAACCAAACGAAAGAATTTATCAGAAATTGGATTAGCAATATCCAATAAGAATGACTCATTAGAGATAGGATCAGTAGCATCCTAGAACGAGTGTAAAGAGTGTTGTTTTGAAAAATAAAATTGAAAACAAGTTTTGTTTTGAAAATTTAATTCAGTTATTCATATTTGAATATTTATTTATATTGATTTGGACTATCAGGTATATAGAGATTTTAATATACGTCTGAGCCACGTGTATTGAAAGCCTCCAATATACTGGATGGATATAGAATCAAATTCTAGTCGCCCGGAGATGACATTGATGATAGCAGCTGCATCATCAGTGGATATATGTTCAAGTGACGAAAGTGGGATTTCTATATGTTTCCATTAGACTGGTGTGAGAACCAAAACTAGATAGGGCTTATTGTTGTGATTTGGCATCAAAAATATGATTTTTGGACTATATATCAAAGCTATGAATTTGAAATGATAATCAACTAATTGATTGCTGGTTGTGTTGTTTGATTAATTAAATGTTGAACCTTTAGCCAAATTGAACCAAATATTGGGTTTTATTGAAAACTAGTCGCATTTGCATGCATATCCATGTACTTACATTGAACAGGTCATAGCAAGGAGGCTAGAGCAGAAGAATAAAATTGTTTGCCCGACAAATAGGTATATGTTTGTTGTATTTCTTGGGTTTTTGATGATTTTATAAGCCGATTGGCTAGCCGCTTGGCTGTTTCTTTTTCTTTTTGGATTGATGAGGGCCATGGGAGGCTATTTGAAATATCCCGAAGTCCCCGGTGCAGGGGAGGTTATGGCGAAAATTTTCGAAAATTTAGGGTATTAGCCAAATTTTTGAAAAATTTGAAAAGTTCTTAGAAACTGAAAAGTTGAAGAACTTAGGCCATAATTAAAATGACGAAAGTTGAGTTGATTAGAAAACAACTTTCAGCTTCGTTCCTTTTCGAGGACGAAAAGATTTTTAGTTGGGGAGATTGTAACAACCCGGAAAATTTGAGCCAATTTAAAATTTTTATTTTAGCTATTTTAATGAATTTTGATAATTTAAAATGAATTATTTTAAATAATAACGATGGAAAATTTATTTTTGATGAAGTTAAAACGAATAAATTTATTTTAATTATAATTCGAGCCTGAAATGGAGCGGCAATTCGAAAATTCGATTTCGAATTTCACATGAATATACATAATTCAATTTAAGTCGGAATTGAACGAAACAAGAAATATCTAAATCTGTTTGACGATATCTTTCTAACGAAGTTGAGAAACTGAGATTTTAGTTTAGAAGTTGAAAGATATGTCCAGTTTAAAATTCAGAAAAGTCGCTGTGGAATTTATATATATTTTAATATATATATATAAAGGCCCTTGAAAATGGAAATTTTGCAAACGACCTTCGTTTTCGATGAAATCACTTTTGTTGGATCCCGGGTGTTAAATTATTGCTAGGTTTCTAAATTCATAATTTTCTAAATCAATATGTGTGTGTGGCGAAGTTAAACGTGTTTTGACTGTTTCAGTCAATTTCGAACGACCAGAAAATGGCCATTTTTCGAACGGTCTCAGAATTTGACGAAATTACTTTTGTTAGGACCGTATCATCAATACGAAGCTAGAAATAATTTTTCTGTAATTTTTAGAGCCCGTATGTGGCCCTGGTAAATTGAAATGTGCGTTCAAATCCAATATACATTGATTTATATTTGAATTTGAATGGAAACTGATCGTAACAACCGAATTGGCCTACTATACATTTCCCGTTGTGTTCGGAATGAGGGTAATTAGCTAGGGACGACAGTCGGAGGATTCGATTTCAAGTTCGAAATAAAAAGTTACTTTATGGAATAAATAAAATAATATATAATCCACCCCCACCCACCTTTCTCTCTCTCCCTCATCATTCTCTTTTCCACCGTTCGTTTTCAGAAAAGAAAATAAAAAAAATAAAAAAAACGCGTCGCCCTTTCTGATGCCCACCGCCACCACCGATGGAGCTCCTCCCACCGCCGGCCAGGTGCAGTCGCCCCCTCCTCCTCCTTCTTCCCACCTCCTCTCCTCCTTTCTTAAACCGAAACCCAAGACCCCAATCCACCAGAAACCGCCGTCGTCATTAACCCTGGCCCCACCACAACCACCGCACGCACCCAGCCACCTCCTGACCGCTATGTGCCGCCACCCGCCACCTGACCCCGGCCGTAGACCCCTCCATTCGCCAAAAAAACCCAATTTCAAGTGTTTGGCAACTTTGCAAAAAAGACCCCGACTCGTTTCAGCCCTCCCCGAGCCTTCTCCGTCACTCCAAACACGATGTAAGCTTTTTATGTATAAAAATTAGATTTTTATAGTTAGTAAAAATTAGATTTTTACGCATATAAAATTTAGATGGTTATGATAGAAAGGTTTGAATTTTTAATATGACAAAGAAGGGATCTTTAAAACATTAAAGGTGTGATTTTTTTTAGTAGGGGAAAGCATATGATTTTTATCATAGAAAGTTGATATTTTTAATGTTACAAAGATTTGATTTTTATTTGAATCACGCTTTAGAAAGAAGTGACTTTTATTTTTATAACGATCGGATTTTTCTTTATGTAAATAACGTGTAAAGGTCAAATTTTTAATAATACAAAGTTGTGATTTTTGACATGATGAAGGTTGGATTTTTACTTTAGAAAAGAATTGATATTTATAAAGAAATAGTTTTGATTTTTATTCATGTGAAAGCGAAGAGAAAGAAAATTAAAATACGATCCTTGTTTAAAGAAAATATTATCTTTGTTTATAGAAAGTTATGATTTTAATCGTTCAAGTAATAAGATAAAGATATAATTTTTATTCAATTAGTAGGATAAAAATATAATTTTTATTCAAGTAATAAGAGAAAGACATAATTTTTGTTCAATTACTAGGATAAAAATATAATTTTTATTCAAGTAATAAGGTAAAAATATAATTTTTATTTATATAGAGTGATAAAAACATAATTTTTGTTTAAGTGGAGAAGTAAAAATATGATTTTTACTTTGATAAAAATGGGATTTTTTATGCGTGAAGTGAGTTAAAAATGTGATTTTTATTCATATAGCGTTAGAATAAAAATGTGATTTTTATTTATGAGCAGCGTGGAAAGAGAGAGTTGGAATTTCGAACAAATTTGAACCGTTCAGAAATAAGGAATGGCGGAGTGGAAACCCAAGGTGAGAACTCCTCACTTTTAATTTTATTTCTTGTTGAAATATATATTAGGATGAAGATGGTGTTTAGTAGCACCCGACACCCGTCGTCCACAGACCATGCATGACTTGTTTGTTTGGTTGCTGTGTTGTGAAATTTGATTGTGTGATGTGGAATGTAATAAAATATTTTATAGTGGAAAATATTCTATAGTTAAAAATATGATTTTTAACGTGTATATAAAATAAATAGTAATAAACAAATCGGACGATTTGTTTATATGCACTGATTTGACTGATATTGATTGGGACGATAAATTTTACACATCACCCAACTACACAAATAAAACCAGTGTTTGTTGATTTGAAACCCCACACGGGTATTGGGATGATATTTGACGTGCACTAATCCCGATTGTTTAGTTGTATGTCAACCGATCGGTTGACAGACTGTGTAAGCATTAATTATTGATATTTAATGCTTATGCAGTTGTGTGGTGCACTCTGGATGATGGTTGATGACTTATCGTTGCTGTTATATACATGTGTTGTTTGAAATCCATATAATTAACACTATATGGTAGTTGATTGGGCCTCATTCCAATTTGAAAAATATATATTCACGTGTTGAATAGAAGAAAATTCATGTGTTGAATAAAATATAAATTCATGTGTTGAATAAAATATATATTCATGTGTTGAATAGAAGAAAATTCATGTATTGAATAAAATATATATTCATGTGTTGAATAAAAGCAAATTTCATGTGTTGAAGAAAATATTCATTTGTTGAATAGAATAACGAAGTTATTGAAATATATAAAGCCGTGTTGATTAGATTGACGCTATTTTGATGTGAACGATATTTGTATCGGTTTTATTCATTTTTATAATGAATATAGAAAAGAAAGTGATTTCAAAATATAATGTTTTGAAAATATTATCATTTGTATATTGATGATGTGGAATATTCAATTTTGATTAGAAATTGAATATGAAGTTGAAATCGTTCTGAAAACGAATTTAAAACGATTTATAAAATACGTTTTGAATGGAAATCGATGAAATATATATAATATATATATATATATATATATATATATATTATGGCCTGAATATAACGCGCCGCGTTGCGGCAGTTCGCGAATTTCGACCATTGACTTCAAATGGATATTACGAGAGATCCGACCGTCGGATTCTCCTAAAAACTGAACCGTTGGGTTCGTATCAAAAAGAGCATTGTAATGACCCGAAAATCCGGTCCAATTTGAGCTGACTAAATAACACAAGTCCAACCCCAAATTGCACTGAAAATTCAAGAAATTAATAGAAAGAAGATAGAGGGTGAGGATAGATAAGATAGAACTAGTAGAATAGAAGAAGAAGAACATCATCATCAGAGTAACACGAATCTCACAGCGGAACAAATAAAATATAAATAATCTTTTGAAATACAAACAGTATATGTATACAATAACATTGCAGAGTACAACACTTACAACACAGCGGAACAAAACTCTATATAACTAACGCTGAAGCCTCCTGCTCCAAGCTCCTTTAGATAGATCTGAAAAATCCTGAACTACTTGACTGCCCGTACAAATTTAGGCACCCAAGAGTTTAGGTAGAACAAAACAAAGTAAACTCTGGGTCAGTCATGGGACTGGTGTGAGTAAAACAGCTTAAACAATTTGAACAAGTGAACGATATCTCATAAGACCACGCCGTATAACGGAATGGGTTTTTCCCTTATGAGAATCCAAAATATCTTTATATCAAAAACCTTTTGATATTATAATAATGTCTATCAACCACAGTATAATAATCATCTAGCAGAAACGCTTTCATGTCACGTTCTACATATATAGTATAAATCAAAACCGCAAGCACGTATTGGGTAATGGATTTCCAACTATGACAAGGTATGGAACCACCTTCTAATCAGTGTACTCTAGGAACGATACACTGGAGTTCAACAAGAACATCTTGCAACTCAGCCACACATGACCGACCACTCATTTCGCTTGAGTGTATCGAATGTATATCACCAACGGTTGGGATCAGCAACCGTTTCCCGTATATATATATGGGACAGCATTGATAGATTAAAGAAGCAAATGAATATTCTCTAGATAGGTGATTATACACCTTACTTCGGTGCGACCGACTTAGTCATGCTGCCTGGCCGATTTTTGTCATTTACCGGATGTTGAGGCCAGAGGCTACGACTACTTTCTATTCATTGATAACACGATCACTTTGAATGCCACATTGTCAGCTCCGTTAATCACTAGTTGATTTGCACAAATATTCCGGATGTTATGCTAAGGGAATAAATCCGTTGCCACCATATATATTTGACAGACCAATCATAATCGATCATTGGAAATACTCTGTCAGACACTCGTCCATATACGTTCGTTCTGGGACTGAACGAAACCGAAGGCACTATTCAGTACATCCATCTTAGTCACTGTTATCTAAGACTTATACAACAGCCCTTGCACTTTACTCCATCTTCAATTTTCTTTGGCATATTTGCAACGCTTATGTCAATACAGAGTGGTTCTTTGGATAAGAATCCAACCGGTCTCCCCATATTAACAACGTTAAATTGGTAAAAACTTGATAGTTTGTGATTTAACTATCAAATGAAAACATGTCGGTGTACAAACAACGATCTAAATTCCAAATGGAATTATCGATCCAATCATCCAACATATATATATATATATATATATATATATATATATTCTTATTTCCTCTGATTAGAAAATATACGTTTATTTACATTGGAAAACATTTCCAATCCTCATTCACGTTCCACTAACTTCCACAACTATCAGTCCCTAACTATAAACTAGTAAGAGAACAATTCTCTAAGTATAAACCCCGAAGGCCGAAACCAACATCAGATCAACACCCATAAAACTATTCAACTTAACTAATCTCTAGTTAGTTTCTAATCTTGTTTTAACTCTATTTGATTATCCCTTTTTATAATGTTTATCCATTTAAAAAGATTTCCTTTTAACAGCGTTTATTCATTTATAATGTTTCCTTATAACAACGTTTTAATCACTTATAACGATTCCTTAATAAATATCCCTTATATAAAACCCCTTTTATTTCCTAAATAAATTTCCTTTTATAATGTCATATTTATTTCCTAAATATTTCCCTTTTTACATTTATTCTATTTTCTGAATAAATATTCCTTTATAAATTCTATTCACTTCCTAAGTGAATATCTTCCTTTATACTCTTATTTACTTGCTAAGTAAATAATCGTTTGACACTTATATTCCAATACACAGTTTGAAATTTCCCTTTTTACTTTTCAGTATTCATTTTGGTATTTAAAATACTGTATAACCATGATTACTATTAACCAAGCACACATAATCATCACATATTATATAACACATCACATATCATAATATATGAACAAAACAGTATTTTATATATTGAGGAACCCAGTTGGGTCCCTCCAACCTGTTCCCCTGCATCACAGATGTTAAACTATAAAATTAACATAACTTCATTTCAGTATGAAATGTTCTGATAAGCAACGTAAATATTTAATGGTATACATATATATATATATATATATATATATATATATATATATATAATTTCAACTAACTGACTAGCAGTTCAATCAACCAATCTACACACAACAGTCAATCAATATCTAACAGTTCTAAAAGTACGTTATAAAAATATAACTGTTCAGAGTTGGTGAGTTTTACTCACAATTGCGCGTTAGCCGTTAAATAACGGTTTGCGTTATTTGATTCAGTCGGACAATTCGTTTCGCCATAAATTGTAACGAGCTCGGATTCACTCTCAGTCAGCTCCATGGTGTAGTGTCCGTCCATACGATCCCAATGCAACTTACGGTTCGTCAATATTCTTGAACCCGGCCCAACTTCAATTTAATACCCGACCCGCTATTTGCATTATAGGTACCCCAAATCCTTTCTCCTCTTTGTTTCTTACTACAAACCGTAAACCTGCTTTGGTTTTCAAAATCTGTCCGACACCAACCCTCCTTTTCACTTGCAAACCGACTCCATTATTTCTTCATCTACTGATCTCAGAACTTCCCATACCTTTTCTTCTATCTTCCCAACAAATTTAGAAACTCCAGTAAACTGTTCACGCCAACACCCTGCTCACGCATACAGAACTTCCCCTCCCAATGCCACGCAAGGCCAGTCCCCCATCCATTTACTCCCAACGCCTTTTCCTTTACCCGGCACCCATGCTGACAATCATGTCCCCCATACATTGTAAAAGCACCAACATTTTCCACACTTCAACACCACTTACACCACTAATGAATCAACCACCACTGTCGAACTCAACAGCCCTTCCTCTCCTCAGTCCCTTGCATGAATACTCTTCACCGTCCCCTCCTCATTCCATGCAACAACAACTTCAAGCTCATTCCTTCCGTCATGGACCTGCACTGACCCTCGCCTCCACTTCGCAGTCAACCTCGTCCATACAAACAACTCACCTCACCAGTTTCATTGCGTCGAGGCAATATATGCCATGTACAGTAAAAATAACAATTTGAAATAACCAAGAACTTCATCGAAATGTACACCGTCGTGAGTAGCCTCCAGTGGTCACCACCTCAGCCTACTCGAACTCACCTTCTCTTCGCTAATCTCCTCTCTTCGATCCCACACTCGTCGTATTACAGACTTGCGTTATTATATATTTTGTTTTTTTTATGAATTGTTTGCCATTAGAGGTTCGACAAATCTCTCAAGCCGGAAGAAACGAATGCAGTTACGTTTTACGTATATATATAGAGTTGGGTTTTCTTCTATTACCAAGGCCGGTTTCAGGTTTTGGTTTAGGGTGGATACTGTATGATGGATTGATGGATGGATGACAATTCAGTGGAAGTAAATATCATAGACACAGAGGAGCAACATGTATAGGGACCATTTATATATATTATTTGTTTAATTATATTAAAATTGCTCGAGATATTGTTTGTGTCCACTCCCTTATACTTGTCTTGTGTGCATTCTTGAAGATAGGACGTGTTGTCCTTGCTGTCAACTTCGGAGCTAAGCAACTTGAAGGCTAAGAAACTTACACGTGTTGCATTTAATTTCATGTTTGTATATTAATGAAAAATGTTTTGCATTACTGAGAAGGTGAGTGGCATGAGAGGGTACGGAGAGGAGAAGAAAATGGCCGAGAACGAGAATCATAACATGCGCGTGGTATATGTATTGAATGGAAATGTGTGCGGACCTATTGTCCTCATGCGTTTATACTTCCACTTGGAATGCATGTCCACTTAAGCAATCAACTAGTTCCTAACAATATATATTTATTTCTTAACAGAAAGATGGCACAAGGATTTCATGTTAACGTGTATATCTAGTACTAGTATAGCTTCATGAAGATATACAAATAAAATTAGAACTCACCATCCTGATAGTATAATTAAACTTTGAAAATATACGTACCCAATTACGTAAAATCCGATTCACGTACGAACCGTTAACAATAGAAATAAGAATACCGTTGAGATGAGCAAGGTGTTACGATCCCAAAAATAAAATAATACCGGTAGTTTAACTCATATTGTGAAACCTCAAACTGTTGATTTCAGGGTGCAAAATACTCCAAATAAAAAGTGGCATATTTAATTAATTAAAAATTACAGTAAAATTCTAAAAATTAAATTATCGTTATGTCCCTAAAGAACCTTGTCTAAATTCAAACCCGATCTCTAATTATATCGAATAAACCGTTACGGTCGATAAACGATTCTATAGCGACTATTTTAAAATTTGATTTGGACATATCTCAAAATCTACACAACGAAATCCTGATTTTTCTCTTCCACTAGAAAGATATACTCCACCAGTTCCACACGTTTCTTGTTTCACAGAAATCCGATTTAAAACGAATCCTGTACATTCAGTTGAAGTTCGAATCGCCAATTTACGAACTGCAGTGCCATTTCGAGCTCGATTATAATTATATTATTATTCCACGTTCTAACGTCGACGATTAAATAATATATTCGTTATTTAAATTATTAAATAAGTTAATTATTACACCATCAAATATCCGGGTCATTACAAGCATTCTAACGGATATTAGAGATTTGAAATCTAATGGTTGGATTTGGAATTATGTCCAAATCAAATTTGAAAAAGGTCATTGTAAGTGCAGTTCGATGGCCATTGATGGAAATCGACTGTACGGGCCTTGACAAAATTATTAAAAATAGTAATAATTTGTGTAAAATCATAAGAAATGATTTTTGAAGAATCGGGATGAAAAACTCCATATTTGAAAAGATAAAAACAGATTTTTATCGAAATGAATTTGTTTTGAACTAGAATTATAATTCTATTTATTTTTAAAATAAATAAAGTGGATTTGAAATGGATTCAAAAGTAATCAGAATTTCCAATAATTGAATTGGAATGGATTTGAATCGAAATTGTCTTTGGAATATTTCGATATTAGATTTCGTGATGAAACAGATATTGTTATGGGAATTTGAAAGATATATTAATATCGTTATTTCCAATACGATATTTGTTGGTCGTAGAATTTAATATTGAATATAAGCCGACATATTTTCTATTTAGAGCCTTGTATTTAATATCAAATGGGATTTGGGTTTGTCGTGGATGGTGTCTTCATTAACACTGTTCTTAAACCCAGTTGAGAAAAAGATTAAATCTTTTTATTTAGATTTAATGAAGTATACCAATTAAATAATATTTAATTGGAATTGAATTGGAATTGATTTTTGGGTTTATCGTGAACGGTGTTTTAAATAACACTTGTTCTTTAACCCGATAATTAATGGGATATGATGTTGGGTTTATCGTGAACCGTGTTTTAGATGACATTGGTTCTTTAACCCAGCTAAAGACAGGATTTTGATTTTTTGGGAAGATTAAAACTAAGTGGAGTTTTAATGAATCTTTAATTAGATTGAAATGATCGAGAATGGAATATCACCAGTTTTGCTCCAGGCGATAGTTAAATCTTTAAATAGATTTGAACGTGAAACGGTAATTGAATTTACTGATAACACGGTGGTGTTTGATATGAAGTATGACCAGTTTTACTTCATGGGATGAATAGGTTGGGATTGGGAAATAAAATAAATAATTACTTCGGTGTGGTTCGCTAATCCCGACTAGTTTGAATTGATATTCAAAGAAGATTAAAGAATACATTTAAAGAATTTATCTTTGACAAAATTAATGGGAACCATTCCCAAAGTATAAGAATATTTGAATAAAGGAATATTCTGAATTGGAATGAGACGTATGTTGTGTTTGTGTAACACTTGTTTATTATATACACGAGTTATTCAGAAAGACCGGGTTTATCCCATTCTGATTAACTGATTCGATGTGGTGTCGAGGATGAAGACGGTGGTTGAAGACCGGAGGTCTTCACATCGTTTGGGTGATTACTGATGATCTTGATTGGGTTGTACACCCAAGAGGAGGGAATCAGTTGGTGATCGTCCAGACGTACTTGGAAATTGATGGATATGCAAGGTACAAGGTGCCTCCGGTTTCGTTCAGACCCAGAACGAACTTGTAAATGGACTGTGTGTCTGACATTCGATTTTATTCTGTGTGATTGATTTCTATTAAATATATATCTGTTTGGCAGTGGAGAATTTATTCTCTTGCTTAACGCCTTTCTCTGAGACGTACGAGCTCAGGGGTTATATATTGATGGATATCAAACGCATGGAATGAATTACCTGTGTGGCATGCCTAAGTGGCAATATGATCAAGGCTTTTGTTGAAAAGCAGAGTCTTGTGTTTGATGATCAAAGCACGGCCTGTGTGGCATAACTTTGTGTAGCATTGATTCGCGAGCCTCACACCTCGGTTGTGAACCAGAAACGGGGGAGGACATCAGGGAGGGCATGCGTTTCCTTCTAGCTAGAAGTGGCGTTAGTGGTTTTACATGCCCTGACGAGTTTGATTTATGTGGTTGCTGCTGTTGCGAGGCGCCTCGGATATATCGGTGACTGTGAGGAGCCGATGGAGTCATTGGACTCATTGACACCCCATAGGATGGGGAAACGCAGTGTTCAGGCATTTTAATCCACATCGGTGGACCGGCCCTGACGATCCAAAGGCTTGTCTGTGCGCTTGCCTGAGACACGGGCTAGAGCGTCTCGAATTCGGTAAGGACGATCCCTTGCCTTGATTCACAGATGGAAACCCAACTTCCAATACGTAACTTTGCAGTTTTGATTGTAGAGCCTAGTATGGCGACATAGTGGGATGGGGCACTTATGTCGTCTATGATTGATACTTATGATTTGAAGTTGTTTTATACACTATGCACTTATAATAGTATCAAATGATTTGTTTTAAACGTATCAAGCATTCTTGGCTATTATAAGGTAAAACTCTGTCCTCCGGCTTGTGTTGCATTGTGTGATGGGACCTAGGTCTTATAATAGCTTCATTGTTCTTTATTTAGCACTGCGCTATTGTTTTATGCACTGGTATTCTTGGGAGGAAACCCGTTCCGTGTTATACGGCGTGGTCCCTTGATTTACCTAACTTTAAAATAAAGATTAATAACTGTTTTAGTTCTCACACCAGTCACATGACTGACCTGGAGTTTATTGTTTTAACCTAAACTCTGGGTGCCTGTAACACCCCGCCTCCGCTAGGGTCACTCGCAAAGGAATGCACTAGCTTTAGAGGGGCATTATTGGTAAACATGCACAGAAATATCACAAGACAGAACATGTAAAATAGCGGAAGTAAAATCAAACTTTCATAAACATCAATAATTAAGGTCTAAAGCCTTTTACATCAGAGTACATCAAAACCTGTCTTGCAATAGTAAAGAAGCATAAAGACTTTTTCATAAATTATTCCCCAAATAAAAACAGTAAAGTAGCCATAGCCAGGAAAAGTCCAAGCCATCCATGATGACCTTCAAGCAGAAGAAGTCCGAACTAAACAACAGTATTTCCTCCCTGTAACCTGGGGGGGGGGGGGGAACGGAAGAAAAGAGGCGAAACAAAACGGGTCAGTCAAAAAGACTGAGTAAGCCCTATCTACTATTAGTATAAAAACTAGTAAAGTTAACTGACATGAGAAACTGAGATGAACATAAGCATGATAACAAGATAGATAGGCTAAATCAAAATAACAGGATGAACTACTGAACTCTGGTAAACTAAGGTGTCATGATAAATTACGATGTCAAGACAAAACAAGGTATCACATCGTCAGGTTCCTATCAAGTATAATATTCCAAGATATCTATCACGTATAACGTCCCATGGTATCTATCCTGTATATCTGCTCTGCACCTACCGTACTAGTGACCCAACTGTATTACGTGTTATCCGTGAATGACCCTTACTCAAAAGTCGTGTAATGGTCCATGTCAACCTAATATGCCGCATATATAGGTTACTCAACTTATATGTTTCTTTCCATGTATAAGTTCAGTCCTTTTCCGTAGGCTGTACGGGCTTTCCCATGTAAACGGTTTATCCTTGAAGTTGTTTTGGACTGCAACCCTTGATCTAGTTGTGTTTTCTTACCATGAACTATCGCGCGTCCACTTAGGATTTATGCCACCTAGGACCACTAGGGATTATGCTACCTAATGAACGTTTCCGTGTCTCGGTTTGGGTTTTGGCCACCTAGGACCACTAGGGATTACGCCACCCGTCAACCGCGCCCTTGATCCCACGTATGTATCGTGAATCGTTTTCCATGTCTAGATGCACATGTTCCCCAATGTGCCATCCGAGTTCCGTGCCAGGGCAAATCAAGAAATACGGAACTCGGTCGGGAGCTTTAAATCGTCTGCCGATGCTGATATCAAGGTCTGTTTTTGTACCCGTGGCTATGGTCCCACGTGACCCCTCCCTCAACTACTGAAAGGCAATCCAAGAAAAATCATGTATAAGAACCACTCCACGGCCCCACTATAGCCCACTTTCCTACGGGCCAACCTCACCCATGACTCGATAGCAAGCACATGGTCTGTTGGGGGTTCCCTGCCTTTCCGCACGTACATGATTGACTAAAGATGGTAGGTAGTCGGCGATGCGCTATCCATGGCAAAAACAAGAATCGTCGACTCCACGCTAATCCATCCTAGTCTTTAGGTTGCTCGCATAGCAACCAAGGCATACTCTTGGTCCTTCTAACGCAGACCTTAACCTCTCATGGGCCTAGTATAATTACCTGACAGCCCACAGAGGGATCCCAAGAATATCCTCACGTCCCCTGAAGCTTCCACTTCGGCACCCAGTGCGCTGGAGCTTTTATCCAAGTCAGATAACTTGCTCCCCCTCGTATACTAAGCGATGACCTACCGTATCAGGTTACTCATCGTTTTGAGAATTAGTCCTATGTCCTTAGCTAAGAATTATTACTTAGTTACCCTTAACTAAGGTTTACCACTTAGCTTCCTTTCCTGTTATCCTTGATTAACCACGGTTTTCTACCTAGTTCTTCTAGCTAGGGTTTGTCTATTGGGTTAAGTGTTATCATTCAAGTCCATGACTTAACCCGCCCACGAATCACGTCAAAGATTGGCTAAGTATTTAAGTTCAAGACTTAGTCCCACAAGTTGGTTAAGTGTACCCAGAGGCTCATGACTTAACCCTATCAAGTCAAATTGGTCAAGTACTAGCTTACCTTAATCCTATCGGATTATCTTGCTAGATCGATTAAGCATAGATTATCTTAATCCCATCAAATTATCGAGTCGGATTGGTTAAGTATAGGTTGGCTTAACCCCATCCTCTAATCGTACTACAATGGTTAAGTATATTCTAAAAAGGTCTTGTGACTTAACCTTATCAGGTCCGCGTATTAGATTGGTTAAGTGTAAGTTACTTAACCCCATCAAATCATCATGTATAATTGGTTAAGTATAAGTTGCTTAACCCCATTAAATTATCACGTTAAGTTGGTTAAGTATTGGTTACTTAACCTCATTGAATTACCGAGTTTAAATTGGTTAAGTGTTTAACTTAACCCCATCGAATTACCGTGTTTAGATTAGTTAAGTGTGGATTACTTAACCCCATCTAATTACCGTGTCGGATTAGTTAGGTGCAAATTACTTAACCCCATCCCCTAATCATCTTGTATGGTTAAGTGTCATTAAGAAAACTTACTTAACCTTGCCAAATTATCATGTTGGATTGATTAAGTGTTGGTTAACTTAATCCCCGTCCACTAGTCGTATAAAAATGGTTAAGCGTCATTAGGCAAATCAAATCACTTAACCTACCCAACCTTGTCATGTTTTGTTAAGTATCATTAGCCTAACCAATTTACTTAACCCATTTACCCATGTCATATTTGGTTAAGAGTCATTAATCAAATTAACTTAACCCTATCATGTGGCATTAATTACTTAATGCACCCCAACCTCTCACATTAGACTTTGTTGTGGTTACTAGTTAAGCCGGTCGGTTCCGGGTAGCTTTACACCACAACTTGGTCTAACCTCGGGTTCAAGCACAACATGACCAACTTCTCACATTGGGTCCTATTATTTGCAACTACTAGTTAGGTCGGTCGGTTCCGGGTAGTTTTACGTTGCAAACTCAACCCAACCTCAAGTTGGCCACTTTCATGTTTAGTCTAGTGTCATGTTCATAGTCAAGTTTTCAAGCAATTGGGTAGACCTAACTTAATAGGTAAATTCCCAATGGGTAGACCTAACTTAATAGGTAAATTCCCAAGCTTATGTTTTTATGCATACTTACATGTCAACTTCCATGTTATATTTCAAGTCATGTTTTCAAGTATAAACACATGTCATATTTAACGTTACATGTTGTCATGTTTATACCCATTTATCCTGATTCAGATTTTATAATTTAATTCTGCCTTGATTCTTGTCTTAACATGTTGCTAAAAATTCGGGTTGTTACAGTGCCCTTATTTTGGCATGGGCAGCTAGTAGTTTTGGTTTTGCAGATTTATATTCACAGGATCCTGATTTACAGCTGGAACAATACTCGGAAAGCTCTGTATCCGCGTATTACTTCTATTTGTGTTTTGTATTATTTTCCACTGTGATGTATTTAAATGTAATTTAAATCTCTGGTATTTTCTGTGTGATATTTATTCATACCCTGTAGTATTCTTGTACTCTGATGGAATTGTTGTAATATACAATGAAATGTATTTCTGTTTGCGTTCGAATTTGTCGTGTTCTCAAAATAATCAGGGGTTTCAAACTGTCTTGGTTGGTTTAGCGATCATTTCGGATCGAGCGAAATTCCTTTTTGTTACATTATCCTAAAATGGTCAGCTATATAGTAACGAGGGGGTCCACCATAGGGAGGTCTTAAATGGTGTGTTACATCTACCTATCCGATTGGTCATAAGTGACTGCTTAAAGCACGCCTTATGCGGGGCATGGGTCTATATGCGTGAATGACGGAAGCCTTAATTAATAAGACCTGTAGCTAGTGTCCTCTAACTTATTTTAGCGTAAAATAAACCATTAAAAGGGCATTAAGTGGCCAATAGGTTCGCCTAGGGTCTTAAGTGATCAAGTGTATCCACCCTTACTTATTATTTTATAGTGAGGTCTTATGTAGCTACTTATATGTAAATAATTAACCTTCATATTATTAGTGAGTACTTGAGTGCCCACCTCTTAGTTTTTGTAACCGATTGAAGGATGGTTTAAAGGCTTCATAATTATGTATAAAACTTCTATCTCAGTATTTCAATATTGTTTATCGTTGTGGAATTCTACCTTGGGTATGGTTGCTAGAGTCGTGTGTAAGAGTTTACAAGCTTATGCTAGAATTACCAACCTTGATAGACTTATGTCTTTGGTTGAACCAAATGGGATATATCCATGTATTATAGACTGTGTTATGCTCTTTCTACTCACCAGAACTTATTGTTCTGACCCCTCCTCATTACAATCTTCTATATTATCTCGAGAAGGTTGGTTCTCATAGGTGTTTAAGTTTAGTTTTCGGCTCTCGTTCTCTCTCATGCTCGGTATTGACGTGTTGATTTACTTTTATAAGGTAGCTACCTGAGTTGATACTAGTTTATTCTATTTCATTCCCACAGTGAGTTATTTTATCATACTCTGATATGATCATGATCATTCATTTGCAAGTACCATATTTATATGCTCCATACTCTGTTGGGTTTGAGTTTCGATTTTTATCGAAATTTGGACTTAGAAAAGTGTGGGGTGTTACATTTGGTATCAGAGCATAGGTTGGACGATCATGGGAATTAGTTAAACTCGTGAGAGAACATTTTCGATTTTCTTTTCTATTTTTCTTCGTCTTTCTTAATCATATTTAAATTATTTCGACGATGAAATAGTCATTGGCCTATTCAAAATGGGCCTTAAGCGACTAAGAGTTGAAATATGTTGAGTTCGAGTTTCTAGCCAAATCTGTCTTACCCCACAGTATGTTAGCTATTTCATTGTGAAGAGCATGAGGTCGGCATATAGTGATTATAGTGGATTTGAGTTTGGAGACTGGACGAAAATCTAGCTACAGCTGAGATAGTCGGGATTTTTTATTTTTTGGTTTCGTTGGTAGTTCCGCTCAAGGATGTTTTCTTGATCTAAAACGGGAAATTCATGTCAATATGTTGTATCCATCCAAAAATATTATTACGAGGTGTATCCATTCGATACTTTGTTAAAATTATGGATATTCTTTGGTAGAAAACATTCATTTGAGTTCTTAGTCTTGTATTCGAGGGGATTTTAATTTTTTAAATGTTTTTGGAAATAAAATTGATTCAAAGGTTTTTTAAACTATGGTTTCGAAAAAGAGTTTTATAAAAATATGATTTTAAAATTTTAAATCTATTCGTCTTTCTGAATTGGTTGGTCTTTGTATGATTTTAGTAAATAATCCAGTTGGTAAAAAGAAGGGTAATGGAAATGACAAGGAATATGCCTCGAAACTTAAAAATAATTAACACCCATTTCTTGTGATTTTTAATGTTCCTCTTTATATATATTGGAAGATTTATCTAAATTATCATAATTAATCTTTGAGATTTTTAAAATCCCAACACTTCGGAATGTGAAAAGGTTTTCTAGTTAGTAATATAAATTAGAATATAAATAATAATAACAATAATAATAAAGTGGATTTATAATACGAAACCTTTATTTTATAATAAATCCATTTCGAAAAAGTTTTAAATTCTCCTTCAAAAAGGCTACGGCAAAATCATTCGTCCAGATTTTGGGGTATTTGATTTGCGAATCGTCTATTTATTTGTTTGTCATCTAGGAAAGGGGAAACCCCGTTTTAATTTTTGTTTCAAATTTCTAACTGATTTTCTACTCAAAAATTCATTCGTTCATTTGGTGGTCACAACTATTCGGAGGCAGGGAAAAAGGCATTGGAAATTTAAGTTCTCGGCTCAGCAAGTGGTGGAAATCGACACGAGATTTCGATTGGGGTTCGAAATCTGTTTCGGTGTCATAGTAAATTTATTATAATTTTATATTAATTTAACTTGCCATTGGGCCGATGTTTAGATCGCGCCCATTATGGGGCAACCATTACCCCCCTTTGGGCATGGTTTGGAGCCCGACCTGAAAATGCTGGAATGATATACATATCATTCCAGCCGACCCTTTCCTCTCCCATCTCCATTTTCATCAAAAATCCAAATATTTCCCTTCCCAAGCTCCAATCCAAGCATCCACCACTCTATTTTGCCTCTAATTTCCAATAAAATCATCCCAGCATAAATCTCTGCCATATTATACTCCAGATCTGCAATTCCTTCTATCTGATTTGCCATTTCCTCCATTGTCCCTTGAAACGTCATCGCTCAATACCCCAGTCTTACATATCTGGAGACTGCTTGGCCAGACTGTAGCGAGGAGAAGATTCTGCGTTACTTGGCTACAACAAGTTATGATTTTCGTTATGGCCGACCGATGAAGTTCGCTTATTTCACCGCTTTTAATTTGGAGGAGCTATTCGTCACCGCAGGCCGAGCACCGATCCTGTGCTTCGATACCTTTGAACGCGAATATTATCCATGCTGCATCCGCCTCTTTAATGCCTAGATAGATATTAACATCGTTTATGGTGCTTGTCATCCAATATGAGGTCATGGCTACCCATATCGAGTTCTTTGATGATGATTTGGTGGAGATTTTCAGTGTCTGAGTTGTGACACCCCATATTTTCTATTAACGTTATAGTAACGAATCAAAGAATAATTAATTTTAAATGTGAGAATTAAGGGATATGGGTTACGCCATTGCGTTCGTCTCGGAATTCTGCTTGAGATAGAGTCCGAGTTTGCGTAAAACAGACAATGTATGAAGGAGATATGGACGAACGAAGTTAAACAGAAAACTAGAAGAAAGAAAGAAGAAATAAAATGCACTGGCGCACTTGGGAAGTGCGCCAGTACAAAAGTTGCACTAGCGCACCTGCCAAGTGCGCCCAGGCCGAGCTGAGAGCCTGCACAGCTTTGTCGTGTGATCTGATCCATACTGTGAATCATTGCTGAGTCCTTTCTGACTCCTTGTTGAGTCATTAAGGCTAAGGTGTCACCCTATCCTGACTGAACGGTTGTGCTTAACTCTAGTATCATTCGACGGCTCTAATTAAATTGAAATTCTATATAAACAACCCAATGCTCAACCTAAAATCACACAAAAATAATCCTGGAACTATCATGCCGTCAATAGAGAACTTGGAGTAGCCGTCACTGCTTTCAATTCAAAGACAAGATAAAAACCTGAATCAAAATCAAATTAAAAGTAATCAAATTCAACGATCTACATCAATAGCAAGCTTACCAACTATAGAATTCATATTTTAGAAATCAAGAATTCCTTTTTGTTTGTAAGTTGGTTATTACATAGATTTAAACGTTCTTTTAAATGAATCATGACATTTTGTAATTCGAATATAGAATGATGCTTATGTATAAGATAAATAAAGTTTGATTCTCATTTATCTTAAACTACCATTGCGATTGATCATGCCTATATGTTTGTGATGATGAACATACCATATTTTATATATTGGGATTTGTTATGATTGGGAAATGAACGTATTATGCTAAATGAATGGTGAAACATGTCATGTTAAAATTTGGTGGTTACTTGCAAGTTTATGATCTAAAGCACATGCTTACATGTTAGATCAACATTCATGTATATTTAGAACCATGTTAAGTTGAATATGTTTATGTTGCATGATTGGATTTGTAGCTCTCTTATGTTTTAACACATAAGTTATCATGCTAAGTTGTGATTTAAATATGTTTATAGTAGCTCTCTTATGTTTAACACACATAAGTATCATGCTAAGTTGTGATTTAAATATGTTTATAATAGCTCTCTTATGTTTAACACACATAAGTTATCATGCTAAGTTGTGATTTAAATGTGTTTATAGTAGCTTTCTTATGTTTTGACATACATAAGTTAATATGCTAAGTTGTAGTTTAAAATTGTGTTTATATGTTAAACCTCCATGCTAGACCTATATCAAGTTTACATGATAATTAGATCCAACTTAGTCACAAGTTCCCCTTTACATGACAAGTTTAATTTGTGTAAGTTCTATGTAAATTCATATGCTATGATTCATGTTAATCGGATCTAAATTTTGCAAGTTCATTATCCTTTGCCAAATCTATATGTCACATATTTTTATGCTGTTAGAATATTTCATGTTCTTCGCTTTTCCCTTTTGTGGTTATAAGTTAGGCTAAAATACCGAGCCTAACAATCCTTGTAATTTTGCGAATGTTCTAACGGGGGATATCGTTGGGGTAAACATGAAATTATATGTAACTGGCATGTTTGGAACATGCCAATGATGAGTGGCATTAAATGGCATAATTTTTATATATCAAAGATTATGAACATGATTTAGGGGGAAAGTGGGCCATGACAATAATTGATTTATAATTTACATATAAATATGAAGGATAAACATGAAAACTACATGGTATAGATTGGTTCATGAAATGGTATATTTAGTATACCATTAATTGTGAGCAAAATTAAAAGGATAATTATGGCATAATTAAATTGGGAATAATTTACATATGGAATTTGTTATAAATAAGAAATATGTAAATTGTAGAAAAGATGATTATGCCCAAGGTTAGATTGAGTTGTGGTGTAAAACTACCCGGAACCGCCCGGCTGTCCAGTGACCACAACAATACCTATCTAATGTGAGATGTTAGGGCATTGAGCCCAATAAAAACTCGAGGTTAGACTAAGTTGCGGTGTAAAACTGCCCGGAACCGACCGGCACATCCAGTGACCGCAACAATACCTGTCTAATGTGAGTGGTTTGTGCTTTAATGAATAAATTAATGCTAAGACAAGAGTTGAATGGTAGGGTTAAGTAAATTTAGAACGCTTAACCGTAATAACATGATAACTAGGCTAGTGGGCGAGGTTAAGTAAATTTAGAGCACTTAACCGTAATAACATGTTATCTAGGCAAGTGGGTGAGGTTAAGTAAATTTAGAATACTTAATCGTAATAACATGTTAACTAGGCAAGTGGGTGAGTTTAAGTAAAATTAGAACACTTAACCGTTACAACATGTTAATTAGACAAGTGGGTGAGGTTAAGTAAATTTAGAACACTTAACCATTGTAACATGTTAATTAAGCAGATGATAGGGTTCAGTTAACTAAGGTAACACTTAACCAAAATATATAATGACATGTGGTGGGGTTAAGTAATACGAGAGGAAAACACTTAATCAATAATATAACATGATGTATGGGAAGGGTTAAGTTAACACGAGAGGGCAACACTTAACCAATATAACATGATTTGAGGTTGGGTCAAGTCAACACCAGAAGGAAACATTTAACCAACATGACGTGACGGGTGGATGGGTTAAGTTAACTTGAATTGATTAATGACGCTTGACCAATATAACTTGATGAGCGAATGGGTTTAAGTTAAATGGGAAATACTTAACCAATATAACCTGATGAATGAACAGGGTTAAGTTAATAAGTCACACTTAACCAATTCAACATGATAAGTGAGAAAGGTTAAGTAAATAAGAACCACTTCACCAACAAGACATGACGAGTAGGAGGGTTAAGTACATATCGGGTTTGTGGGTAATATTAGTAAATATAGGCCTACAAAACTTAACCATTATATAAATATGCTAGAATCCGTGGGAAGATTAAGTACATGTCGGGTTGGTGGGTAATATTAGTAAATATAGGCCCACAAAACTTAACCATTATATATACATGCTTGAATCCGTGGGAAGGTTAAGTACATGTTGGGTTGGTGGGTAATATTAGTAAATATAGGCCCACAAAACTTAACCATTATATAAACACGCTTGAATCCGTGGGAAGGTTAAGTACATGTCGGGTTGGTGGGTAACATTAGTAAATATAGGCCCACAAAACTTAACCATTATATAAACGTGCTTGAATCGGTGGGAAGGTTAAGTACATATCGGGTTGGTGGGTAATATTATTAAATATAGGCCCATAAACTTAACTAGTAGGAAACCCTAGCAACAGGGACCCATTTCAGCAGTAACCCACATAGATGTATCATGGTACCCTGAGCTAGGCAGGGTGGGGCACGATTACTGGGCTGATTATAAGCGGTCGATATAGCGGCTGGAGGTATGTCAGTGTAGGTTCCGGCGGATTATGGGCGTGCACGTACTCCGGAGTGGAAAAAGCAGGCACTGGGTACCAGTAGTTTTACACTGTGCATTCTTGAATCATGTCGGGGTCGCTATCATAAGGATTGATACACCTTATGGTGGGACCAGCACTGGGTAGCTACACGCAAGAGAGTGCCGATTGACACAAAGCACATGGCAAGTTAACACAGGTAGGGAGCCGATCGATAAGGTAGTAAGGGTACATCTAAAGTATTCATGGCAATTGGGCTGATTGAGGTGGAATCCTCAAATATAGATGTACACCTAAAGGCTACCACAACTGCAGGGATTGGGATCGTATTATCATTTTATACAGATTACTAGTTAAGACACTAGTTAGGTGGTGCAGAGATTACAATATTGGGTGCGATCACATGTTCAACCTATCTTGCCTTATATTAGGGATTGTCCTATAATCTGTTACCCCTGTCATGATCCCTTTTCCTTGTTTTAATGCTAGTAATCACTGAACTTACCAGACTTATTGTCTGACCCATTTTCTCTCATCTTCTTTTCTTCTGTTTCCCCCTTAGGTAGTCAGGGAGGGAATAGATCAGGTTTGTTTGGACCATTACTCTTTCCAAGCTTGAAGACTCTTTGACGTGTTGCCTTGGACTCTCTCTTCTACTGCTATGGCTGGCTCTTGCTTTATTTGGGGAAATCATTTTATGCTACTTTATTTTTGTTAAACAAGACAGGATACTTTGGTATTGTAAAACAATCTTTGTACAAGTTTTTTATCAATGAAATAAAGTTTTATTTATTTGCTGCGGCTTTATTTGTCTGTCTTGTAATTTATCTGCATCTTTTACCTATAACTCTCCACCGAAGTTAAGGCATTCCCTCAGTGAGTGACCTTAACGGAGGCGGTGTGTTTCACTTGGTATCAGAGCTGAAGGTTACCGGATCAGATAAAATATTTGAAAAATTATTATCAACCGTTTTAAAAGAAGCATTTTCAAAATAAAGGTTTTTGTTTTAAAGGCATATTCCCCAAAGCTATATGCACTATCTTTTGATCCTCTGTTTGAATCCTTGTCTCCTTCTTTCCTTAGTCTCCGGGGCTCCTGGCTTTCTAGGAGGTAACCTCATCGCGGCATGGTTCCGTAGGCTTGATGAGACTACGACACCTGACAAAGGGCAAATAAGCGCCCAACTTCCATCTATAGCCGCAGTAGTTTCACCTATGGCTAATTTTCTTACGATCTTTGTAGGATTCTCCGTGCGATGGAGGCAGCTTTCGAGAGACATGTCAATAATTTACACAAGGATGGCAAAGTTGAGAATGAGGGGGTTTGGCTAAGGAGCACAACACAAGGATTAAGAACCCATGGATATGGACTTGGTTCACAAAACAGGGGAGGTAAGAATAGTAAAACCTAAAACAAGAGGAAGTATCTTTATTTTGGTATAACAAGTCGTATAATTAAGGCCAAGGGCAAGAACAAGGGACAGGATTTTCTGGAAGGCAAGTGCATGCTCTCACCGCCAGCATACCTGAGAGAGAGGCAGTAAGATTTCTATTGAAAGAGTTTTTCCTTTTTGATTATCTTGTTAGTACTCCTTCTGATTTTAGCGCTTCACATTCATATATATTTGCTTCCATAGTTGAGTCACTGCACCCTAGATATTGTATAGTAGAGGATCCCATTATAGTCTCAAATCCAATTGCTGGTTCGACCCATTTATCTTTGACTTGTGAGGATTTGAGAATAGCTATATTTATGCTTATGTTTTTGGGCTATGGGTTGATTCTATGCATTGATTGGTTAGCTAGTAATTGTGAAACAAGGGTAGTTGGACTTTCAACTTGCCTCGGGAATACCCTTAAGATTTCGTACGATCCTAAGGGATCAGTTTGTCTTATCTACCTAGAATCACTTTATTTATCTATCGATGATTTTCGATCCGTTGGAGTAGTCCATGAGTACGCAAGATGTTTTGATTAGGGTAGGGGTTTTCCCCTAGAACTCAAGACAGACTTCCGCATGTATCTAGATGACACTGCAAAGCCAGTTATGCGATCAATGATAATTTTGGAGCAAGATTGGCGAGGATAGCCAGAGTCGGTAGAGTGCTCAATTGTTTGGTTGTATCATCTCACATAGATCTTCCAAATTCGGAGGAGGTATCCTTTGGGTGCTTGTCTGATATTGGTTTAGGCCTTTGGGGTTTGTACTTGAGGGATTTCGAGTTCGACTAGGATGGTTTGCGTGAGAAATAAATGGTTGGGGCTGGCACCCTAAGTTAGACTGACCTTAAGAGAGGTAATAAGCACATAGTAACCATTAGCTTTAGACCCTCAGATTTGCAACATGATGGATAAGCTAAGTAGAGGAAAGACCTCTAATCATCTTAGGATATACACTTGATATCATTGTTAATATCTGTTTATCTTGGAAAGATAGTTCGACTACATTGGATACCCTCTAGCATAGTAAGTAATCGAGGTCCTATCTTAACTAGTGGGTTTGGGAAATGGAGGTCAAGAAGCTATGCAAATCGTGAAGTTAAGACAGTCAGAGCAATATGGAGTGAAGATCAAGAAGATGCGACTTAGAAGACTGAAGATTAGATACGCACATCATACCCTTTCTGGGGTATATCCTTGATCTCTCTTTTTCTGTAAAGTTTATTTGCTAGTCTTTATCTTTTAAGTATATCCTCTTGGTCCTATCCTCAATCCTTAGGTAGAAGCCAATGGATGTAAACATGTGTTTGAGACATGTTATGTTTGGTGGATGCAAGTGGTTGCAAGTGTTTGCTAGTGGTTGCTCGTGGATGCATATACACACATTAGGCACTAGATCGGCTCAGTCACTTTCATATTGCATATGCATGAGTGAATTTTTATACATATGAATTGAAACTTGATGTGTTATCATATGGATGTTGCATTTGTATGAATGATTGTCCAATCATGTAGAAGTTATAAAGTACGATTAGGAATAATTGCATACATGATGAACTCATGGCACTGGCGTGATTCGCATTAAGGAGGTCAACTGAATCAGTAGACCACCTGATTTTGCATTTGGGTAAGGACATATACACACGCTATGCATATATTCATGAAAAACATTAGAAACTTTTTTTAAGGAAAATGGATGCCTATGATTGAATGGTTGGTAGATGGGTGATTGGATGGTAGGATATAAGTTCTTCTCTACTTGAAGATTTCAGGGACGAAATCCTAAAAGGAGGGGAGAATGTAACACCTCGTATTTTCTGTTAACGTTATAGTAATGAATCAAAGAATAATTAATTTCAAATGTGAGAATTAAGGAATACGGGTTACGCCATTATGTTCGTCTCAGAATTCTGCTTGAGATAGAATCTGAGTTTGCATAAAATGGACACCGTATGAAGAAGATATGGATGAACGAAGTTAAACAGAAAACCAGAAGAAAGAAAGAAGAAAAAAAATGCACTGGCGCACTTGGGAAGTGCGCCAGTACAAAAGTTGAACTAGCGCACCTGCCAAGTGCGCCCAGGCTGAGAGCCTGCAAAGCTTTCTCGTGTGATCTGATCCATACTGTAAATCATCGCTGAGTCCTTTCGGACTCCTTGCTGAGTCATTAGGGCTGAGGTGTCACCATATCCTGACTGAATGGTTGTGCTTATCTCTAGGATCATCCGATGGCTCTAATTAAATTGAAATTCTATATAAACAACCCAATGCTTAACCTAAAATCACACAAAAATAATCCTGGAACTATCATGCCGTCAATAGAGAACTTGGAGTAGCCGTCGCCGCTTTCAATTCAAAGACAAGATAAAAACCTGAATCAAAATCAAACTAAAAGTAATCAAATTCAACGATCTACATCAAAGGCGAGCTTACAAACTTCAGAATTCAGATTTCAGAAATCAAGAATTACTTTTTGTTTGTAAGTTGGTTATTACGTAGAATTAAACATTCTTTTTAATGAATCATGACATGTTGTAATTCGAATATAGAATGATGCTTATGTATAAGATAAATAAAGTTTGATTCTCATTCATCTTAAACTACCATTGCGATTGATCATTCCTATATGTTTGTGACGATAAACATACCATATTTTATATATTGGGATCTGTTATGATTGGGAAATGAACGTATTATGCCAACTGAATGGTGAAACATGTCATGTTATAATTTGGTGGTTACTTGCAAGTTTATGATCTAAAGCACATGCTTACATGTTAGATCAACATTCATGTATATTTAGAACAATGTTAAGTTCAATCTATTTATGTTGCAAGATTGGATTTGTAGCTCTCTTATGTTTTAAAACATAAGTTATCATGCTAAGTTGTGATTTAAATATGTTTATAGTAGCTCTCTTATGTTTAGCACACATAAGTATCATGCTAAGTTGTGATTTAAATATGTTTATAATAGCTCTCTTATGTTTAACACACATAAGTTATCATGCTAAGTTGTGATTTAAATATGTTTATAGTAGCTTTCTTATGTTTTGACATACATAAGTTAATATGCTAAGTTGTGGTTTAAAATTGTGTTTATATGTTAAACCTTCATGCTAGACCTATATCAAGTTTACATGATAATTAGATACAACTTAGTCACAAGTTCCCCTTTACATGACAAGTATAATTTGTGTAAGTTCTATGTAAATTCATATGTTATGATTCATGTTAATCGGATCTAAATTTTGCAAGTTCATTATCCTATGCCAAATCTATATATCACATATTTTTATGCTGTTAGAATATTTCATGTTCTTCGCTTTTCCCTTTTGTGGTTATAAGTTAGGCTAAAATATCGAGCCTAACTTTCCTTGTAATTTTGCGAACGTACAAACGGGGGATATCGTTGGGGTAAACATGGTATTATATGTAATTGGCATGTTTGGCACATGCCAATGATTAGTGGCATTTAAATGGCATAATTTTTATATACCAAAGATTATGAACATGATTTAGGGGGAAAGTGGGCCATGACAATAATTGATTTATAATTTACATATAAATATGAAGTATAAACATGAAAATTACATGGTATAGATTGGTTCATGAAATGGTATATTTAGTATACCATTAATTGTGAGCATAGTTAAAAGGATAATTCTGGCATAATTAAATTGGGAATAATTTACATATGGAATTTGTGATAAATAAGAAATATGTAAATTGTAGAAAAGATGATTATGCCTAACCCGAGATTAGATTGAGTTGTGGTGTAAAACTGCCTGGAACCGCCCGGCTGTCCAGTGACCACAACAATACCTATCTAATGTGAGAGGTTAGGACATTGAGCCCAACAAAAACTCGAGGTTAGACTGAGTTGCGGTGTAAAACTTCCGGAACCGACCGGCTCATCCAGTGATCGCAACAATACCTGTTTAATGTGAGTGGTTGGTGCTTTAATGAATGAATTAATGCTAAGACAAGAGTTGAATGGTAAGGTTAAGTAAATTTAGAATGCTTAACAGTAATAACATGTTAACTAAGCAAGTGGGTGAGGTTAAGTAAATTTAGAAAACTTAACCGTAATAACATGTTAACTAGGCAAGTGGGTGAGGTTAAGTAAATTTAGGACACTTAATCGTAATAACATGTTAACTAGGCAAGTGGGTGAGGTTAAGTAAAATTAGAACACTTAACCGTTACAACATGTTAATTAGACAAGTGGGTGAGGTTAAGTAAATT
The DNA here is from genome assembly GCA_030737875.1 of Allium sativum. Lineage (NCBI taxonomy): Eukaryota > Viridiplantae > Streptophyta > Magnoliopsida > Asparagales > Amaryllidaceae > Allium > Allium sativum. Next base: position 322,409,002 of record CM060920.1, on the reverse strand, counting down.
TAGAACACTTAACCGTTGTAACATGTTAATTAAGCAGATGATAGGGTTAAGTTAACTAAGGTAACACTTAACCAAAATATATAATGACATATGGTGGGGTTAAGTAATACAAGGGGAAAACACTTAACCAATTATATAACATGATGTATGGGAAGGGTTAAGTTAACACGAGAGGACAACACTTAACCAATATAACATGATTTGAGGTAGGGTCAAGTCAACACCAGAAGGAAACACTTAACCAACATGACGTGACGGGTGGATGGGTTAAGGTAACTTGAATTGATTAATGACTCTTGACTAATATAACTTGATGAGCGAATGGGGTTAAGTTAAATGGGAAATACTTAACCAATATAACCTGATGAATGAACAGGGTTAAGTTAATAAGTCACACTTAACCAACCCAACATGATAAGTGAGAAAGATTAAGTTAATAAGAACCACTTCACCAACATGACATGACGAGTAGGAGGGTTAAGTACATATTGGGTTGGTGGGTAATATTAGTAAATAGAGGCCCACAAAACTTAACCATTATATAAACATGCTATAATTCGTGGGAAGGTTAAGTACATGTCGGGTTGGTGGGTAATATTAGTAAATATAGGCCCACAAAACTTAACCATTATATAAATATGCTTGAATCCGTGGGAAGGTTAAGTACATGTCGGGTTGGTGGGTAATATTAGTAAATATAGGCCCACAAAACTTAACCATTATATAAACGTGCTTGAATCGGTGGGAAGGTTAATTACATATCGGGTTGGTGGGTAATATTAGTAAATATAGGCCCATAAACTTAACTAGTAGGAAACCCTAGCAACGGGGACCCATTTCAGCAGTAACCCACATAGATATATCACGGTACCCTGAGCTAGGCAGGGTGGGGCACGATTACTGGGTTGATTATAAGCGGTCGATATAGCGGTTGGGGGTACGTCAGTGTAGGTTCCGGCGGATTACGGGCGTGCACGTACTCCGGAGTGGAAAAAGCAGGCACTGGGTACTAGTAGTTTTACACTGTGCATTCTTGAACCGTGTCGGGGTCGCTATCATAAGGATTGATACACCTTATTGTGGGACCAACACAGGGTAGCTACACGCAAGAGAGGGCCGATTGACATAGACACATGGCAAGTTAACACAGGTAGTGAGCCGATCGATAGGGTAGTAAGGGTACATCTAACATATTCATGGCAATTGGGCTAACTGAGGTGGAATCCTCAAATATAGATGTACACCTGAAGGCTACCACAACTGCGGGGATTGGGATTGTATTATCATTTTATACAGATTACTAGTTGAGACACTAGTTAGGTGGTGTAGAGATTATAGTAATGGGTGCGATCATATGTTCAACCTATCTTCTCTTATATCAGGGTATTGTCCTATGTTCTGTTACTCCTGTCATGATCCCTTTTCCTTGTTTAAATGCTAGTAATCACTGAACTTACCAGACTTATTGTCTGACCCATTTTCTCTCGTCTTCTTTTCTTCTGTTTCCCCCTAGGTAGTCAGGGAGGGAATAGCTCAGGTTTGTTTGGACCGTTACTCTTTCCAAGCTTGAAGACTCTTTGACGTGTTGCCTTGGACTCTCTCTTCTACTGCTATCATTGGCTCATGCTTTATTTGGGAAATCATTTTATGCTTCTTTATTTTTGTTAAACAAGACAGGATACTTTGGTATTGTAAAACAATCTTTGTACAAGCTGTTTATCAATGAAATAATGTTTTATTTATTTGCCGCTGCTTTAATTGTCTGTCTTGTAATTTATCTGCATCTTTTACCTATAACTCTCCACCGAAGTTAAGGCATTCCCTCAGTGAGTGACCTTAACGGAGGCGGGGTGTTTCATCAGTGGTCGGAGCGAAGCTGGATACCATTGAGAATGATGACCCACATATTCTTGATCACATCTTCCTTTGATCCCCTATAGCCTGGACCATTGCCAATCTACGACCCATTGTTTGTTTAATTGTGCGCATCATTCAGCACAATGTCATCTCTAAGATGGGTAGCTTGAAGCAGATTTTTCCTTTGCTGCGTCGCGCCACATATGCCATTCTGGGTGCTATATCCTCAACTCGGCATGCGTACTTATCATCCATCTTTATGGACCTTTCATCGACACCCCGAGGAGCCACTTTTCTTATAGTCATCTTCTCAACCGTGTCTTCCGACACTTTCAAGTGAGGCTTAATGGAGAAACTGCGGTGAAGAAGCTTTTCTTATAGTCATCTTGTCACCCGTGTCTTCCGACACTTTCAAGTGAGGCTCAATGGAGAGACTACGGTGAAGAAGGCGCCTACCACCATTTGTCGCGCTACTCTCCGTAAGATGGGCAATCAGCTGCCTTATGCTCATGTTCCTACTCCTCCCACTCCTGTTCAGCAGCCACAGCCTCCGCAACAGCCTCATCAGCATGGCTAGGAGAGTCCAGATCTCGTTGTTCTCCGTAATATCAAGGATTAGCTTCGTGAGGTCCGTAGTGACCAGCGTTGGTAAGAGCACTAGACTGGTTTCATTTCTATCATACTACGTTCCTGGGGTGGGTGTGGTAATGGATCGAGTTCTAGCTGTGGAGCTCGATCATCTCGCAGTGCTTAGTCGATGTTAGCCTGTGTCTGATGTATCTTGTATCGTGTGTTTCCTTTTCCAACATTTTTATCTTTGTCGTTGTAGTTGGTTGCAACTGTTAGTGTTATTTGTAATCGAACGAATTTTACTAAGATTTCTATATTTAGAAATATTTGTGTCATTTGCGCATATCTATTTGAATGAAATCTCATTTTTCTTATCTAACTGATAGTTGTCTTAGAGATGGAAAGAATAAAATTATGTGTTAAATAAATTTTAGCAAAGGAAAGGCTTTTACGTTACCTTCGCCACTGGTATATTAATCACATGTTCCTTGTTAAGCTAAAATTTATTATGTTCTTTTGTGTTTGATTTTAGTTTTCGCATTTTCGCGTGATTAACTTCTTTTTTTTCGCCAACATGTGACTTGAATCATTTAATTTCGCAAAATACATTTTTATAAAAATTCTTTGCAAATGTTGTATGATTTTTTTTGTTTTTGTACAAATCTCATATGGAAAGTAAAATGGTATTGAAAAGAAATTTTCAAAATAAGTGAAAGAAGATTTAAAGTAGAAATTTATTTTTGTGAAAAATTTCGATTTTTGGTCACATGAAAGGTTTAAGGAAGATTTTCAGATGGTTTGTGCGCACATTTTAGCGGTGCTATAGGGCCAATGATGCGATAAAAATATTAACAACAAGAAAAAGGCTGTTTTAGACTTGAAAACATTGTTTCCGTACGTTGTCAACGATGCGCGCGAGTTGTCAACTAACTGGTTTTATATTTTAGAGCTTGTTTTAAGCCTCCTTTGCAGCCTATAGATGAATTTTTTTGGAGTATTTTGGGGAGCTGAGGTATAAATTTCTAATGTAGGATGCGAAATAGAATGTTTATAAGCGAAGAGAGTGTTAAAATTCTTCTCTTTGATTTCCTTTTTCTGGTTTAGGAGAAATTTAATAGTGTAGCGATTAGATATGCTGACATTTTGGATAGTGGCGAATAGATGCGATGGCGTCTTGGATGGACGGATTTGGATGCAAAATTGATTGCTTTACACTTCTATTCGTAGTCATGTGAGAATTATGGATGAAAAAGTGTTTTCAAACTTTGCATTCATATGGAACTGCCAGTATATTTATGATCGATGTTTTGCGTTATGTTTTCCAAAGTGTTTTAAAAATTTAATGCATACAAATAGGAGGATCCGATTAAGAATCATTGTGCACACATCTTTTGTGGTTTAAATGCATTATGTATATTGTGCACGTGTGCACTTGGTTGTAAAGTGGATGTGCACTAATTGGTTGTGTAGGATAGGATAAGTAGGTGTCAAAATTTCGGGGCGAAATTCCCTTTAAGGGGGGAATAATCCAACAACCCATAGTTTAGCAATAAATAAATTAGTTATCTAACTAGATTTTTTAAATATTGGAATTTCTGTCAACGATGGAATTTGACCATGAAACTTTCACTATTTCGTTCGTCATGGAATTATAGTCAACTTTCGTGTCTGGAGTTTCACGAATAAAGTCTGTATGAAAAAGTTACTAACGAAATATGAAAAACAGATGGAAATAATAAAATAGTGTATCTATAATAGTTAATACCACTTATAACCTGCCTTCACTGGGTGTTTTACTTAAGGGCAGTCGACACCCTTAGATGGGGCGGTCGACTGCTTCTGGCGATTACAGTCCAATGACGGCTAGGTTTCTATAGATTTTTATTATATAATATATGAATCGAATGGACGGATGTTTATTAAATTAAATCTAACGGTTCAGGGTCATTTCAATCCCTATAAGCAAAGGATTAGGCCTTCATTCTTTTCCACATATTTCCAAGAGCACCAGTGAAGCTCTGCCATTTCTATTTCTCATCAAACAAATTATAAAACAAAAATATGTTCATATACAATCAAAATAAAATATAAACAATATAGATTTGAAAGTGTTAATCAAATTCAAGTTGAAAAGAATAAGGATTGGCGTTTAGGTTCTTTATCATTAGATTTCTCCCTTCTTTACTTATCTTCTTGCAAATCTACAAATTTGAAAGTATCTCCTTTTCGGAATAACCGTTGATCTGTATGGATTTAGGAATTGTAGGCCTAAAAGATTATTCGGATTTAGATTTGGATGCTTTCAGGTGAGTGGAAAATTTATATACAATGTGCACAATAATATGATTGCTTCGTTTATATTAAATCTGAAATATATGCCTATGTGTTCAACATATCTGTTGTAGTTCTTGTCAGATCTTAAAAATAATTGTAATTTTGAATAATATTATTATTTTGTAGGCTTAACAGATTGTTAATATCATTGTCCACAATTGTGTTTAAAATATTGTGGTTATTGTAAACACCATAGATCTGAAAATCAGTCCCATAAATCATTGTTAAATTGTAGTTTTATTCCATATCCGTAGTTTTGATGTTGATTTGTAATTTATGTAAATTTTGTTGAAAAGATATAATTCTGTTTGTATTCAATTTTGCTTGGGTTTTAGTTTAGTTATTGTAAATATGTCTTTTTGTTTCTTTTCAATAAAAGACATTATTTGAAATAAATAAGAAATATGCTCAAAACAAAAAGAAAAAGGTTTTCTAAATTCATGTACAAATATTGGTTTATACATACTAGTACGCAGGCACACCCGATCAGCGTGTGCATAGATGGATTTGACCAAAGCAAGCGACCATGATACAACTGCGCGAAAACATAAAATAATACAGAAGCAATAATCTAGTAAGCTATACGGTATGTAGTGATGACAGCTGAACTGTCAATTATAATGAAAACCTGGATACGCTATAGCAATTTTTTTATAGTTCGTTGTTGCTACATATGTGCGGTAATACATATGAATCATGTGGTCTTATCCATCGTTTTGGATTTTTGAACTACTGAAAGTACCAAGGACTTGAAGAAAGGAAAAGATTTGTTGACTGATTCATTTACACTAATGAAATAGTTTAACAAATTAGTGACTAAAAGTTGAGATAATTATATTGACCTAAACTCATTCAATTTGCTCTGACTGAGAACTTGCTGCCGGAACAAAGTAGAAATGGATAATAACAAAACAGAAGTAACAACAAATGCACGGTTCAACAATTGGTCACCTCTATAATGAGTTTGTACATTAAAAGTTTCCCTTATTATAAAATAAAAAACGTGTAGTTACAAATAAATCAATCAGCACTGTATATCAATTTGATCCTTATCACGCCTTTAATTCAGAGCCTTAAAGCTGTTGAACCACAATTCAAATTCATGCTACGTGATCAATTCTACCGCACTTTAGCACCCATTCTCATTCCTTCATGATATGATAGGTAGTGCAAAAAAGATAATTGTTGATTGATATATCTACAGAGTTTTGCATTCATGTTCATACAGAAAATGAGTAGCAAAAATAGTATTCACCAATATTATAGTTGAATGCATATAAAAAAGGAAAAATACACTTACAAAAATTGTATAGTTGAAACACACATGGAAAAATTGTATAGTTGAAACACATATGCAAAAATAGTACCCTTTGAGTACCTGTAAACATAAAGGATTTAAAACAAATGGCATATTATTCAGTATACTTATGAGCATATGCTAACATATAAATTGAGATGTATGGTTGGACTAAGAAGCTTTTAGGGCTAATTCATAGAAATATACACAAACATAATGGTAAATAATTTCTCCACCTGTTTGGCCAGCATGTCAGTTTCATAAGCAACGAGACAATCCAGCTTTAGAGTGCTCAATATATGCGTACTCCAGTTTCAACATGTCCCTACTTGCTTCAACCTGTTAACCTGTAAAGATGCGCGACTCTTGGGTTATTGTTGTGCATGTAATTTCATTAACATTACATGCAACTCTAAGCTTGAGCATATCAATTTCACTCAAATCACGCCCACTTTCTGAACTGAACACCATGTTTTATATGAAAACTTTGTAAAATAAATAAATTAAAATCGAAAAAATCAAATCGGTAATACCCGAAATACAATTCCAAAAAGAAGGGGTAGGGCAGATTTTTGAAAATCAAATTCAATATCTATCGCGGCCAATAGGAATAGGTTTCAGTCTTCTTCAAGAATTAAAAAAAACGTCTGTGAATGTAAATTCTTTCATATAACATAAGTTTTGTACAATGAAAGATGCTTCAACCAATAAAAATAAAAGTACCTCACATTGCAATGATTTGACGAAAGAATGTACAATGTAGGTCTTCAGGCATGGGAATGGTTGTACGCAGAGTTGTTGCAGGTCCACTCAAAGGGGCAAGGACAACGCCCTGCGTGTGGCCATTTTACTGTAATGCAAAGCAGTTCAAAAGTCAGTAAGAATATCTTAATAGCTTTCTGTTCATAACACAGCAGACTAAAATAACAACATGCAATATCACTACGTTGCTCAATTTGTTTTTCTCTTCACATATATTTCAAATGAATGCAAAAAATGCAATAAAATATCAAAGCCATTAGAGAAAATGAACAATTTTGCATAGGAAAGACCACAAATAACTGAAATCTTAGCTTCAAATTTTTGCAAAACTGAAAATGATAAATACTTGAACTATTTATAAACTGAAAAAGAAAATCATAGGAGAATGTTTTTTTTCTTGAACTCATAAATAATTGCAAATAACTACATAGTTTTTCAGCGGAAAATTTGTCACCAAAATGCAGACGCTAATACATCAAACTCATAAAGATAGAACAAAAATAAATTGAGTTAGACAAATAAAAAATTCCAAATAAACTAGATTCTGTTAATTAATTAACCTTTCCAAAATGGTAACATAAGCATATTTGCTACAATGTATCCTTAAATCTTCATAGATAAAAGATATAGTAATAAAATCGTAGTTTTTGTAATAAAACAAAATGCATTTGCTCATAGTAATATACTTTCCGAATGTAGTTCAATAAATGTATGTGTTAAGATGCGAACTTCGTTGCTGTATACACAAAATGAACTTACCCGTGTGGGCTTCACACATGTACATGGGCCATATTTGTTTTTCATCAGCCCATTGTTGTGTTGTATCATTATATATGCTTCCGCACCATTTGTAATACAGACAACAAAACATTATTACAAAAATACATTCAAATCAGTTTTCTTTCATGGTATCAGAGCGCATCAAGCCTAACGGCAATTTGAATTGATTAAAAATTGATAGAGGGGAGTGTTTTTGACTCCTCAGATTAGTATCATCATTGGAGATCATACCTCTCTGATCTTGGTCGCATCTATTCCCACCTCGCTGTGCGTGTCTGGCCGGAAATCTCTTTCGCGACGGCTACAACAGCATTTTTCTTAATCATCTGAGAATAAAATCTCATCATTTGATCTTCTTTGTACGGAATCATTGGTTCTTGCAACTTAAAAGAAACAAGAACCTCTTCCAGAACCTTATTTTACCCACTGTACTGCGTTGGCTGCCACCCTCTCGAGCAGGTGACCTCGCCACACGTCTTACCAACATCTGAGTGAAACCTGATTGTCATATCAACCATGGCAGGACCCACAGATGGAAGTTCTTCTGCAAGTTCAAGCGTGGGCATTGTTGAACCACCCAGCACCACTCAAACTCTTGTGAAGCCAAAGACTCAAGTGATAACCACCCCTCTCGATGAAGAGAACTACCTCTTATGGAAGTTCCAGATTGAAACAGCCTTGAAAGGTTACGATCTTCAAGATTATGTCAAGGGAACAAGGCCTGTGCCGCCTGCAATGACCAACGATAAAGATGGAAATGTGATTAGTAATCCAGCATACATACATCATCAAAAACAAGATAGTCTACTGTCCTCATGGCTTCTATCATCCATAAACACCAGTTTATTATCTCAAGTCATTGGATGTAACACATCTTATGAAATTTGGTCCACGATTCAACAGATCTTTAATTCTCAATCGTCAGCGAGAATTATGCATTACAGAAGGGAGTTTCAAAATGGAAGAAAAGGGGATTCATCGATAAGGGAATATATTTCTAAAGTCAAGACTCTATGCGACAAACTTAAGGCAGTGGGACATTATGTATCTGATAATGAACAAATTCTTACTCTTACAAATGGATTAGATCAAGAGTATGAGTCGCTGGTTACCTTTATTGCCACTCAACCAGTATTGTCTGATATTCAAACGGTAAACTCTGCATTATTAGCACATGAGGGCAGAGTGGAACAGAGAAAGGCAACACAAACTGATAATAGTATTAATCTTGCATCAAATTCAAAAACTGCAACCACAAGTCAATCAAGAAACGCACCTGGTTATGGAAGAGGCAGCAATCAAGGACCAAGAGGCAATCCAAATCAAAGAGGAAGAGGCAGGGGCAGATTCAACAATGCTCCAAGAATCAAGTGCCAAATATGTGACAAACCTGGACATTCAGCAAATCGATATTATTTCAGGTTCAACACAGATGTGAACAATGCACAACAAGGGCAGTTTAATCAAAGAACAACAAACATAAACATGGCACAAGCAAATCAAGGTAGATCAAATACAGAGAGCTCAGCAATCACAGGAAACGGTGATGAACTTGGCAAACATGATGACTTCAACAGCGAGGACTGGTCTCCAGACTCTGGAGCAACCAATCACATCACCAACAGTTTGCAAAATCTAAATCTTGGGAACAAGAACTATTCAGGTAATCAAGTTATTCATGCTTGTGACGGTGAAACAATGAATATATCACACACTGGAACTGGCTTAATAAGAGGAAGAAGAAATTTCTTTCTTAATAACTTACTAAGGGTTCCAAATGTTAAGAAAAACTTAATCAGTGTTTCACAATTTACTAGTGATAATAAGGTATATTTTGAGTTTCACCCACAATATTGTCTTGTTAGAGACTCTCTAAGTAAAGAAGCATTATTACAGGGTAAATTGGATAATGGCTTATACCGATTCAAGAACTTGCAATCAAGTCTGGGAAATGATAAAAATACATGGTGCTGCAATGCCAACATTCAATTTGACAATAATGTGAACAAAATTAATTCTGATAATGATGTTTGTGATAGTGTTAAATATGACTGCAGTAATATGAAGAATGACATTGATATTTGGCATTGTAAACTGGGACACCCTAGTTATGATATTGTGTTGAGAGTATTGAATGACAATAATATTTCATACAAGAATTTACCTGTTTCTACTCCATGTACATATTGTCAAATTGGCAAAAGCCATAAGTTACCTTTTAGCAGATCTAAGACTATATATTCCAAGCCCCTTGAACTACAGACAGCAGACCTATGAGGTCCTGCATCATTGAACTCAGGACAAGGACACAGGTATTACTTATCTATAGTTGATGCATACACAAGATATACCTAGATTTTCTTTCTAAAAGCCAAATCAGATACATGTGATGCTATGCTACAGTTTATCAATTTCATAGAAAGACAGTTAAACTGCAGCGTAAAGATCATGCAAACAAATGGAGGAAGTGAGTTTCAACCCCTAAAAGGATTTTTTAATAATAAGGGGATAATTCACAGAACCACTTGTCCTTACACATCTGAACAAAATGGCACTGTGGAAAGAAAACACAGGCATATTATGGATACTGGATTAACTTTACTGTCAAAGGCATCAATGCCACTGAAATATTGGAATGAGGCATTTGACATAGCTGTGTATTTAATAAACATCATGCCAACAAAAAATTTGCAATACAAATGTCCTTATGAAATGCTACATAACAAGAAACCAGACTACAACATTCTAAGGACATTTGGATGCTTGTGTTATCCATGCCTCAGACCATATAATAACCACAAACTTTCCCTAAGATCCAGTAAGTGTACCTTTTTAGGATATGGAAACAATCAAAAAGGGTACAAATGCATGGATACTAAAGGAAAAATTATAGTTTCAAGACATGTTGTGTTTAATGAATGTGTTTTTCCTTTTGCAGAGACAGGGAACACTAATGAGAAAAGACAGGTTCACACAAAATTGGAAATTGGGACAGTTCCTGTATTATCAGAACATAGAATGCATACTAATGAGGATGACACATTACACGAAGTACACACTACTCCAACTGTATCAAGCACAAGGTCAGGATACAGCTTAAGTGAGTACATGACTGATGATGAGCAACATGCAGACAATAACAGAGGCATTAACAGCAATCAAGATAATGAAAACAGTAATCAAGGCAATGAAATCATTAGCACTACATCAGATAATAGCAATCAAGGCATTGGAAATGATAACACTGCAACTGATGACAGCAGTAGTGACAATGAAAGACAACAAACGCAGACTCGACATCATATGGTCACTAGATCCAAGAGTGGGATATTTAAGCCCAAAGTGTACAATGCAGCTATAAGAGATTCAAGCCCTACTGAGGAACCTTTTACATTCAATCAGGCAGTAAAGCACAGACAATGGTGTGATGTTATGAATGAAGAGTATGAAGCATTAATTAGAAATAAGACTTGGAGTTTAGTCATACCCCCCAAGAATAAGAACATTGTGGAATGTAAGTGGACTTACAAATTAAAAAAGGATGCCAATGGGAATATTTCTAAATATAAGGCCAGACTAGTGGCAAGGGGTTTTTTACAACAGTATGGCTTTGACTTTAATGAAACTTTTTCACCAGTGGTCAAGCCTACAACCATTAGAGTTATTTTAACTATTGCCCTACATTTTGGAAGAATATAAGACAACTGGATGTATGCAATGCCTTCCTAAATGGTGAGCTAAGTGAAGAAGTCTATTTGCAGCAACCAATGGGTTATATTTGCAAAGGGAAAGAAAATTATGTATGCAGACTTCATAAGGCCATATATGGTTTGAAACAAGCCTCAAGAGCTTGGTACATGAAGTTAAAAGCCACACTTGAAAGATTGGGATACAAGAGAACCATTCCAGATAACTCTTTATATACAAGAATCACTGATAAGAGTACAACATATGTTCTGGTGTATGTGGATGATATTTTAGTTACAGGAAGTGATAGAAATGAAATTGATTCTGTTATAAATCATCTTGACCAGACTTTTGCAATAAAAGACATGGGCGAAGTTAATTATTTTTTGGGCATTCAGGTTCAAAGAAATCAAATTCAGAAATTTTCCTTTCTCAACAGAAATACACTGCTAAAATTTTAGCAAGAGCAAATATGGATGGTGCCAAATCTATCACTACTCCTATGACTAGCAACTTAAGGCTGTCTAAAACAGATGGGGAATCTATTGAAAACTGCACTCAGTATCGTAGTATAGTTGGGGCTTTACAGTATTTGACCATAACAAGACCTGAAATTAGTTCTAGTGTCAACAAGGTTTGCCAGTTCATGGCAAATCCTTTGAGCAAGCACTGGGCTGCAGTTAAACGAATCTTGCACTACTTAAAAGGAACTCTAGACTATGGTTTAACAATTAAAGCTAGTCAAGATATAAATATAAGCGCTTACAGTGATGCAGACTGGGCTAATGATCCTGACGATAGGAGATCTACTTCAGGTTATTGTTTGTTTATGGGACCTAACCCCATATCGTGGTGCACGAAGAAACAACCCACCATATCTCGATCAAGTACTGAAGCTGAGTATCGAGCGCTAGCATCTGCAACAGCCGAGGTCATATGGGTGGAAACCCTAATTAAGGAATTAGGGTTAAGTATGACAAAGAAGCCAACGCTCTGGTGTGACAATAGGAGCACAGTGGGACTGTCAATGAACCCGATTCAACACTCCAGGACGAAGCACATCGAAATAGATCTTCATTTCATCAGAGAAAGGACTGAAGCTGGAAAGATGAAGATCGGTCATATACCAGTCTTTTATCAAAGGCGGACATCTTAACCAAGGGGCTATCGCGAAGCAATTTTGAAAGATTGAGGAAGGAGCTTAATGTTTTTTGTGGAGGCGCTGAGAAGGAAAAGATGAAACCCTAGTTCATTTTGAGGCGGGGTGTTAAGATGTGGACTTCGTTGCTGTATATACAAAATGAACTTACTCGTGTGGGCTTCACACATGTACATGGGCCATATTTGTTTTTCGTCAGCCCATTGTTGTGTTGTATCATTATATATGCTTCCGCACCATTTGTAATACAGACAACAAAACATTATTACAAAAATACATTCAAATCAGTTTTCTTTCAGTATGCCTTTATAATTTCACATTGCATTATAGTGAAGAAGTATAAATTGCAAAATAGTTTTATTACTGCAAAACTTAAACTTTGAAAACCAAAAAAAATATGGATGAATAGGTTTATTACAAAATGGATAGCGGTTGAGTCATTTTCCTCTTATAATAAGCCCTCTTTATGGTAGTACTAAGTAATCGAGTATTTATATTTCAGTTCACAAATTCTCGTTCCATTGATGTAAATTATTTCTATCCATTCAACGTAATTAAATCATACATATTTAACGGCAAAAAATTACTGATTAATTTGATATATTATTGAGCAAAAATATTCAACAATATGAACTTCGTTTCCACAGTTTGCAATCAGAAATCCACTTTGTTAAAACTATAAACTAAATAAGCAACCGAAAGCTTGGTGGAGGGGAAGATTGTGATCCGTGACTCCGTCTAACATTTAAAAACTAAAGCTGAGAAGAAAAAAAACTTATGCAACAGAATTACGTGGTAAGGAACTTGACCGAAACTCAAATCAAGAATCCTATAAACATCTGAAGTTTGCAACTATCAAAAGATCATTCGTTCATGTCCAAAATAATTTCTAAGAATGAATAGGTGAATAAGTTAATGGAGTATTTGATGGATAGATGCTAGAATTCCCTATTGCAAGTTTAAGAAGAACATCAAAACATGTGGAAACCTAAAGAGAGCCTTACGATTCACAGCACCAAGAACTATTGCTATGCAGTATGGTTTTTATATCAAAATGATTTTAAGAAAATTTTCTGTAAGAAAACCTTTTATTATTTTGATAAACCGATCATTTTTTAGAAACAATACCCACTGTTCGAATTTAGTGAAACGAAGTTGGAAACAATTCAAGTTTCATTTCAAATTTATGATTCAGACATGGAATTGTGGACTTCTAATGTAATATCAATAAGTGCCAATTCATTGGTAATCTTATCGGTCTGAGACAATTATAGAATAGAAAAAGTTCACCAATTTGCTAAATCTATCTTTAATTTTTTTTAATCCATCCATCACATATATAGAAGAATGTTAAATACAATTGTTACCAATGAAACACAACCCAAATAAACTTTCAAGAAAATTTTGAAATAAAGATCTACAACACAGAAGAAAGTAATGAAACATTAAGTAAAATGCTACCTATGCCTTCATTGAATTCTGTACTTATCCAAGCGAAGTCCTCATTCTTCAAATTAATCGCTGCCAGTCATTGCTTTTATTCATCAGCCGATTGATGGAGCTTTGATGGAGCTTCACTGAACATAATCGAAGTCCTAGAATTTGATTTCGAAATTATAAAAGGATAAAATTATGATTTCCAGTAGAAATTGATCAGGCTTTGAAAAAATTAATCAGAGATAAATGAAGAAAATAAAACATTGGTTATTATTAAATGTGCTACAAATTTCTAGAGAACTCCAAATGAATTAATAAATTGTAATATGTTATATTTCTTGATAAATCTAGAATGTAAAATCTAGAGTATTCTAAATAATAAAAAACTATTGTAAGATGCCTATAAATAGAAGAAGAGGCACATTGTAATGGTGTACTACAAACTCAAATGAATAAAGTTGTATTACAAAAAACCATTGAGTAATTTCTCCATCAAACTTTCTTTCTACTACTCAACTATTTCATTCATCTATCCACAACAACTATTCAACTATTTTCCACTACTACAACTACTAACAATTGGTATCAGAGCTTCGTTCGTTCGCATATTGGGCGAAAAAAATCTCAATCATTATAAGCTATGGCAAACATTGTTCAATCTCCATCAATTCCCGTCCCTAGTTTTACCGGTGAAAATTATGATTTTTGGAGCATAAAAATGAAGACATTTTTTAGCTCTCAAGATCTATGGGATATTGTAGATGAAGGATACACTATTCCTGAAGATACTTCAACTCTTAACCAAGCTCAGAAAAGGGAGCTAAAGGAAAATAAGCAAAAAGATTCAAAAGCATTATGTATTCTACAACAAGCGGTGGCCGACGCTATCTTTCCTAGAATAATGGGAGCTACAAATGCCAAAGAAGCATGGACCACATTACAGGAGTTTCAAGGAAGTGCAAAGGTACGCGCCATTAAACTTCAAACATTAAGGCGTGAGTTTGAATTAATAAAAATGAAGGAGTCGGAGACTGTAAAGGATTATTACTCCAAAATAAAAGAAATAGTTAGCCAAATAAGAGCTTATGGGGATAATATTCTTGACAAGAGGATTGTTGAGAAAATTTTAATTTCAATTCCCCGTAAGTATGACCCCATCGTGACTACGATCGAGCAAACTAAAGATCTGTCAACCTTATCGGTGACTAAATTAATGGGCTCCCTTGAAGCATTTGAACAAAGAATGAGCAGACATGACGAAGACTCGATTGAAAATGTTTTTCAGTCGAAACTCAAGTTATCATCCCAAAATAAAGGATATGGAGAAAATAAAAATGATGGAGAAAATTCTAGAAACAAAGGAAGTTCTAGAAATTTCTCAATGAATAAACAAGATAAATATCCTCCATGTGGAATCTGTAAGATGACAAATAATTTGGAGAAATTCTGTCGGAATCGTGGAAAGCCACAATGTCGGCACTATAAGAAATATGGACATTTGGAGAAGAATTGCTTCAGCCTAAATAAGCATCAAGAAAATTTCGTCGAAGAGCATGATAGAGCATAACATCAATATGATCGAGATCAACATCTTTTTTATGCTACCCAAGATTCCAGTGATGAAAATGGAGGAAACTGGTACTTGGATAGTGGTTGTAGCAATCACATGGCTAAAGATAGGAGCATCTTCAAGGATATTGATGATTCTATCAAAGTAAAAGCACGATTGGGGAATGGCACTGTCGTAGAATCAAAAGGCAGGGATACTGTTATGGTGGAAACAAAGAAAGGTACAAAATTTATCAAAGATGTTTTACTTGTTCCAAATCTAAAAGAAAATTTGTTGAGCATTGGCCAGATGATGGAGAAAGGCTACGCTCTTCACTTCGAAGGAGACATTTGCAAAATATATGACAATAACAATATAAGATTAGAGATAGCCCAAGTAAAAATAGAGAAGAGAAATAGAAGTTTTCCAATAAGTTTTAAATATGCTACTAACATAGCCATGAAAGCACAAGTTGATGATTCATGGTTATGGCATCGAAGATTTGGCCAGTTCAATATTCAAGCCTTGAAATTGTTATATCAAAAGAATATAATGAGAGATTTTCCATGTATAAAAGAAAATAATGAAGCCTGTGAAGGATGTCTTCTCGGAAAGCAACACAAATCATCATTTCCATCACGAAGCACTTGGAGAGCAAAAGACTTGTTGGAGTTAATTCACACTGACGTTTGTGGACCGATGAGAACACCCTCACTCCATAACAATAGGTATTTCATCCTCTTTATTGATGATTTCTCTAGAATGACATGGGTCTACTTCATTAAAGAAAAATTAGAAGTCTTTGGAGTATTCAAGAAGTTTAAGGCTCTTATCGAAAATCAAAGTGGAAAACACATAAAAAGGTTTCGTAGTGACCGTGGTAAGGAGTACAACTCCCATGAGTTTGATAAATTTTGTGATGATGAAGGCATTGAGTGGCAACTTACAGTTGCATAGACTCCACAACAAAATGGAGTATCTGAAAGAAAAAATCGCACAGTCGTGGAGATGGTAAGATCAATGTTAAAGGAAAAGGGCTTACCCAACACGTTTTGGGCAGAAGCAGTTTATACTGCTGTCTATATACTCAACCGATGTCCAACTAGAGCAGTTGAAGACAAGACTCCTATAGAAGTATGGAGTGGAAGAAAGCCAACAGCCAATCATCTAAGAGTTTTTGGATATATATGCTATATACATGTTCCAGATCAGAAGAGACACAAACTAGAAGAGAAGACCATACAAGGAATCTTTCTGGGGTATAGCACACAATCGAAAGGATATAGAGTTTATAAATTGCAAACAAAGAAGTTGACGATTAGTCGAGATGTCGAGGTTGATGAGAATGCTTCTTGGAATTGGTATGAACAAAAAGTTGAGAAAAGAAACATTTTTGTTCCAGTACATCAAGCTCACGAAGATGTGGAAGATATGGAAGAACCAACAGAAGAACCAGGTATGCCCCTTTCACCTCCTCAACAACAAACTTCTTCACCAGAGTCTACTCCAAGAAGAGTTAGATCTTTGGTAGATATATATATGAAACTTGCAACATGGCTGTATTTGAACCTGAAAGCTATGAAGTAGCATCTAAGCAATAAGTATGGGTCAAAGCAATGGAAGAAGAGATCAAAATGATTGAGAAGAATAATACTTGGGAGCTTGTAGATTATCCTAAAGATAAAGAAATCGTTGGAGTGAAATGAGTTAATAAGACAAAACTAAATCCAGATGGCTCAATACAAAAACACAAGGCTAGGCTCATAGCAAAGGGCTACTCACAACAATATGGAATCGATTATAATGAGACATTTGCTCCAGTTGCACGTCTTGATACAATTAGAGCTTTAGTTGCTCTTGCAGCTCAAAAAGGATGGAATATTTATCAACTAGATGTCAAATCAGCCTTCCTAAATGGAGTATTAGAAGAAGAGATTTATTTGGAGCAACCGCAAGGCTTTGTAAGTAAGGGCAATGAAGACAAAGTGCTAAGACTAAGAAAAGCTTTATATGGCCTGAAGCAAGCACCTCGAGCATGGTACAACAGAATTGACCAGTACTTCATTAATCAAGGATTTAGGAGGAGCAAGAGTGAGCCAACATTATACATCAAGACACAAGACATGATGAAAACATTCGAGATGACCGATCTTGGCTTGATGAATTACTTCCTTGGCATCGAGGTGAAACAACATAAGGAAGGTATATTTATCTCTCAAAAGAAATATACCGAAGAACTACTAAAGAAATTTGGAATGAATGATTACAAACCAGTTGCTACTCCACTCGTAACAAATGAGAAGTTGCAAAAGGATGAAGGAGCCCCAGAAGCTGATGCATCTCGCTACAGATGCTTGATTGGAAGCCTACTATATCTTACTGCTACGCGATCGGATATTATGTACGCTACAAGTCTTTTATCAAGATTCATGCAGAGTCCAAGTCAGATTCATCTTGGAGTTGCTAAAAGAGTTTTGAGATATTTACAAGGAACAAAGTAGTATGGAATATGGTACAAAACCATGACCAACTCAAAGTTGATTGGGTACACCGATAGTGATTGGGCTGGTTCAGTAGATGACATGAAAAGCACATCGGGCTATGCTTTTTCACTTGGATCAGGAATATTCTCGTGGGCATCGAAGAAGCAAGCAACAGTTGCACAATCAACAGCAAAAGAAGAATATGTGGCAGCAGCTGAAGCAACAAGCCAAGCTATATGGTTACGGAGAATACTTGAAGATATAGGTGAACATCAAGGACAACCCATTACAATCTACTGTGACAACAAATCAGCAATAGCAATGACGAAGAATCCAGTTCATCATAGTCGAACTAAGCATATAGCTATCAAATATCACTTCATCAGAGATGCACAAGCAGCAAAAGAAATTCAGCTCAAGTACTGCAGGACAGAAGATCAAGTTGCAGACATCTTCACAAAGGCACTGCCAAGAGCAAGATTTGAGCAACTTCGAACTATGCTTGGAGTGTTCGAAATTTGCATCAAGGAGGAGTATTAAATGTGCTATAAATTTCTAGAGAACTCCAAATGAATTAATAAATTGTAATATGTTATATTTCTTGATAAGTCTAGAATGTAAAATCTAGAGTATTCTAAATAATAAAAAACTATTGTAAGATGCCTATAAATAGAAGAAGAGGCACATTGTAATGGTGTACTACAATCTCAAATGAATAAAGTTGTATTACAAAAAACCATTGAGTAATTTCTCCATCAAACTTTCTTTCTACTACTCAACTATTTCATTCATCTATCCACAACAACTATTCAAGTATTTTCCACTACTACAACTACTAACTGTTGGTATCAGAGCTTCGTTCATTCGCATATTGAGCGGAAAAAAATCTCAATCATTATAAGCTATGGCAAACATTGTTCAATCTCCATCAATTCCCGTCCTTAGTTTTACCGGTGAAAATTATGATTTTTGGAGCATAAAAATGAACACATACCTATTTTACCTTTAAAGCACAGTGAAATTAAAAAACCTGTTTTGTAAGTTCTTTATGTAACATATCTAATTATTTAGTTTGGAATCAAGCTGCCCTAAAATATACAAATTGACCAAATAAATTACAACTGAAAAAGCTAACAAGGATACTGATAAGCTAACATAATCAATCACAAAATAATCTGTCAGCAAATATATATCCATAAAAAAACCAACATTTTGTTACTGTTCAAGAAAAATTAGACTTGAATACCTATCACGGCACACCTTCCGAAAATAGAATAGACTGCCTCTTTATTTCACAACAAAAGCAGTTGGAGGTCGTCAACTCTCTTATAATCATTTAAACGAATCAACTATAAAAAACATAAAAATTCAAAATCTAAGGAAGAAATGATAGATATAATTAGTATATGACTCAATAAGATATTGAAATCCATCCGTTTGTTGTTTTGCAGCAGTAGTAAAACCCATCAAGAGGCAGCAAAAAACTTCACTGTATATTAAAAAATCTGCTACTGTCAGCAATATATTAACAAAAGAGTTGTACAACGGAAAAATCGCCACAAATTAGAGTGTATAATTGAAAATGGTAACAACTGGTAGTCGAAGAAGCAGAGCTTTCTTTCGTGTAGGATATGACGTTCGTTGGAAGCTTGAAGAAGGAACATTTGTTTTTAGAAATATGCTAGGGCTCTATCACAAGTTTTCCAAAATTTAAAACAAAAGCACGGCTATTTGCTGTAAGGTTAAAATGCAAAAGAAAGATAAATTACTGAAATAAGTCAACTTCAAAGAGAAATATCCAAATAGAATCATTAAAAGATTATAGTAGGTTAAATATCTTACTTTTGAGAAATATGCTAGGCCTCAGACACAAATTTTCCAAAATTTTCCACCATCAATCTCAAGATTAGCTTTTTTAGGCTGGGGAACCATGAACTCCAGTGTAACGATGCTTTTCCATTAGTTTTCCTTGCTACAGGGGTACATACGTTATTTGCAGTGACGGAGGAGAGAGGGGTCGAAGGATGAAGAGGAGAAAAGTAAAGTAAAAAAATTACGAAAGTGTAGAATGATGAGATTTGAGAAAGGGGTCAGAAAATGGAGAGGGAAGAAAGGAAATCATGTGGGAGTTACTGGAACGTGGACTGATGAGGGTAGTCGTCCTTGCAATCAGAAACACAGAAGTGCCCTTACAACAATTTGCATGACAAAGTTCTAATAGGAACATTTTTTGGAAATACCAAAAAGGCTTTACTTTGACCGATTGACTAAAGGTTTTGTGTATTATATATATATATATATATATATTTATATATATATATATATGGAAAGCGTTCAAGAGAACCTCAAAAATGGAGCACCCCAATAGCACCTCTATTTTCCACCTCTCATTTATGGTAAAGAAAGTTAGTGGAAAGTGAGAGAGTTAGTGGAAGGAGAGAGAAGGGGAGTTAGTGGGAAATGAGTGGTAGAAAAGTGGGATGCTAAAGGGGTGCTCACTATTTGGGGTGCCATTGAACCTGCCTATATATATATAGTTTACATCAACCATTCCAAAAACATACATATTATAAATTTCTTATGATTTGAAATATGTTTGTTCCTCTTGTAAGATTTAGAATCTTATTACAAAATTGAACGCAAAATGAATTTTTGGTTTTTATCCTAAACCAATACATTGAATTTAATAACAATAATACAAATATACGAATAATAACTATGTTAACTACACGATATATATATATATATATATATATATATATACACACACACACACACACACATTATCCATCCAAATCTACGTAAACAAACAAATATATATTATACTTAATGTTTGTGTGTTCGAATGGATTCCATTTTATGGAATGACATATAAAAGTGTAATCCATATTAAATAAAATTATATATTATGACTGCTGTAGCAATAAAAACGATTGATTTGCTACAAATAAGGCCATAAAGATACAATAACTATAATTACCATCATTGATTGGGAGAAAATAAATTGAATTAGGTAGTTAGGCCTAATGGTTACAATTTGAAACGATGACTACGAACCCATTAATTAAGTAAATACTCTTATAACATATAACATACATATGCACAAGAATAAATCAATTTAAAGTAAAATGAAAGTGTTTAAGGAGTTACAATAATTAGATTACAAATAAAAAGGGGCTGATATAATAACACATTTAATTGTAAACTAATGTCTTAGGAAATTATGACCGTTAGGTTCATACATGACATTAATTATAATCAATGGCAGTAAATGGCATTTAAAGGGTTAATTAGCACCTTAGGATAATATGACAGTTATGGTCATAAGTGGTAATAACCCGAATAAATAGCAATAAATGGATAAAAAGGGGATTTATGGGTATTGGTTAGCATTTAAAACACTAAGTCCAATAAGAAAACATCTAAATAAATATCCTAGGACAGGAAGGATACAATTTTCCTTATTTTATAATAATTAATTTTGAATTAATAATTAAATGTTAGAATTGTACTTTGTAGGTTAATGATGCGGGGTCAATTGCCTTATTCGATAGAAGTATGCACTTTCCAGCAGTCGAGTATATGTCCAACTGATGTGAGACATCATTGACCATGAGAATACATGATGATAGTTAGTATGCGTACGCAGATTATTTTCGTGAGGAAAAACCAAACGAGAATAACTCAATATCGTGGCCTGCTTTGGGGATTAAGGTCTTAAGTGGTTAGATCCACCTATAAAAAGGTATTAAGTGATCACATAGCCCACCTCCTCTCAGCCAGCATTTTGGTCCGGTTACTAGAAGTAGACTAGGCCCACACAACTCGACCCATCGCATGGTTTAACAGCCCAGAAGTGTTGCCATAATATTAAGAAATCATGCTAAGATAGGATCACACAAGAATAGTCATTACGGCTCACCAAACTGCTCTCAAACAATATAAGTCACAGATCAAGTGAACGCACTCAGAACTTTGTGATCGTATCAAGCAAACCATGGTTCTGGTACCAGAAGACCCGAGTCGGGCCACTGTCAGAATGTCGCATACCTCGAATCACTGTTTCAAATCTCGCAAATATCGCCCGAGATCTCCTCCGAGATTTCGTTTTGGGCTCCTTCCGAAACGAAATAGCAAATATCACTCTAAATCTCCTTTCAAATATATCGCCCGAAATATTGCAATATCGAACGACATATTGACCGAGACGAAATACTGGAATATCGTCCGAGATCTTAGTTTTTTTGGTTAAAATTTAAATTTGTGTCTTAACTAGAACAATAATTAAGAAACTCAAATCTAGCCATAACAATCTTTTGTTATTTTACATTTTGCATGTAAAATGACTATATTGTGTGTTCGTATATGTTTTACAATGCTTATGATTTTCATATTCATCTTTTTACATACATGTTACTTATGAAATTATGTATTTTGTGGTCTATTTTATGCTGAATTTTTTAATGTTTTGGATCCTTTTAATGTTTCTGTCTAACAATATTTCTGTTTTAAGTATATTATGATTTAGATTATGAATAATCTTTCGCAAAATAAAGAATAATAAAGTTATTTTTCATTTTAAGTTTAAGTTACTATGTTTTTAATAGCATTCATGAAAATCATTTTGTTGAAATATCATTTTTAGCATATCGTGTACCTCAAGATTGTTCCGATATAAACTTTCAGACCCGAGATGAAAATCCGAGACGAACTCCCGAGTTAGACTCATCTCGACCGAGATCTCCCCGGATACGAGACCGAGTCTATAAAATCGCCAAGACGAAACGCGACCGATATCCGAGATTTAAATCCTTAATGCGAGATTCAATCGACATTGAAGATAGCTTGCCTGGCACGTGCTGATCACCTCCAAAAGCTTGCACAACGCTCACCGATCAGTTCCAGAATCCATCCTTGGCTCCACCCATGCTTCACATCCGTGCCTCGCATCAATGTGTTTCGCACTCATTCCTCGTATCATCCAAACTTTGCATCCGTGCCTTGCATCACCGTGCTACGCATCCACGCCTCGCATCACCGTGCCTCAACCACCGTTCCTTGCTTCACCATGCTCCGCATCCCTTGTGCTGACACGCTTTTGGTCAAAGCTACCATAAGTAAGCAACATTTTCAGAAAACACCAAGCGATTCAGTCAAATTCGCGACGTAAACATAAAAGCGGCCTGATACCCCTTTAGATGAAATCTTTTGGGGCCGAAAACATCAATTACGGTGCTTTGCAAAACAGCTCTTGTATCTCTCTGAGTTAGATTCAGGTAAACCTTTCGTTCGACTAAAACGATCTTACGGTTTGAAAGTTACATCCATTTCCATGAACGTGTGTTAATCACTCAAAATCATCAGTTCAACTCAGCACAACGATTCTAGAATTCGGCAAGCATGCCTCGCCCCCCTTTATTTTCGTATCCCGTATCCCCTTGGAGGGATACAAATTTCATAACCCCTAAGAAGGATACAAATTTTTGTACCCCTCAGAGGGATGCAAAATTCGTATTCCAAGGGATACGAATTTTGTATCCCCCAGAGGGATATGAAATTTGTATCTCGTATCCCACCTAGAGGGATACGAATTTCACATACCCCAAAGGGATATCAAAGTCGTATTCCTTAGGAAGGATACGAAGGGACGCTGATTTCGTATCCACCAGAGGGATAGAAATTCGTGTCCCTCAGGAAGGATACAAATATCTTCTTCCATGCACTAGAGCGATAGGAAATTGGTATGTGGGCCCCATTTCTTACCTACTTCACTACCAACCAACTCCTGTAAATACCCCCTCACTTCCAACATAAAAAGGGTTGGTTCAAGCTCTCCTCCAAGCTATTATGTCTGCCTAGGAAGAAAATACTCTTTCCAAAGCCTCGTAAACACCCTCCTTCATCATACAGAGAAGAAGATACATATGCTTGGACTCATGAGCATGCTCTTGGACCTTTAACCATACTTTTGGACACCTTTGGATTTCTCGAAGCTCTCAAGCACCATTAATGGCTTCCACCTTCTTCCCTATGACATGCCATGGACCACTAACACGTTACACACCCGCTTTCCATCCACTTTCAGACATTTACAAGGACCTTTACACTACCTATTGACATTTCCGGACCTCTCGGACATTGTTGACCAAGTCAACACCTTTTCCAATCAACGAAGAAGAAGGCCTTAGAGCCTCCCGACTCTGCCACGACATCAGAATCTCCCGACACTCTCTAAACCTCGGACCTCTAGAATTCCCAGTATACCCTAGACTCCAAAATTCTCGGTACACCCCGGACTCTAGAATTTCCGGTACGCCCTGGGCACCAGAATTCCCGGTACACCCAGGATCTCCAGAATTCACGGTACACCCCGCACCTCTAGATTTCTCAGTACACCCTGGACTCCAGAATTACCGGTACACCTCGGACCTCCAGATTTCCCATTACACCCCAAACTTTAGATATTCGGGTACATCTCCCAGACCTCGCTGACTCCTGGTACATTCCGGACCTTGGCGACTCCCAGCAACTCCAGACCTCGGCAACTCCCGACGCTTTCCATGCCTCCGAACTTCCTAACTCATCCTGGACCTCAGAACCTCCCGACACCTCCGGGCCTCAAAACTTCCCGGCTCATCCTGTACCACGAAAACTCCTGACACCATCTGGACCTCAGAACCTGCCGACACATCCCGGATCTCGGAAACTCCTAACACCTTCCGCACCTCGGAAGTCCCCGACTCATCCCGGACCATGAAACTCCTGACACCTCCCGGACCTCGGGACTTACCAACATGCTTCGGACTTCGGAAACACCTCGACTGCTCTCGATCAGTAAGGGAGCTCGACAACAAGGATCAATAAAACTTCATTATCTTTGTATTCATTTGTAACGATGTCTACCATTGCACTTTGTTGAAAGTGAATAAAAGCAGCAAAGCCTTCAAAGTGGACGTAGATTCAATCCAAATTGAATCAATATAAATTACCGTGTCCTTTACTTTCTTGCACATTATTACTGTATCACCCATGCTTTTCCACTCTGGATATTCAGTTTCAAATTTTTGGAACTCTCAGATGTTGATGACAATTTTAACCTTCAACACCTCCCATAAATAAAAGTACTAAAGGCTGATTGGGTACAAGTTTGATAATCTCCATGATTAGTCCACTTTTTCCTAGGGTTTTAAGTGGCTAGGGTTTGAGGGTCCACCTAGGGAATAGGGTTTAACGACCACCACAGATGTACGATAGGTCAACCTATCCTAAGGAGAAAGTATTTAGTGATTAGGGGATTATCCTAGTAAGATCGGCTAGATAGTAATGATGGGGTCCACCATAGGGAGGTCTTAAATGACATGCTACGTCTACCTATCTGTTTGGCCTTAATGACTGCTTACTATCTCTCACCTTGTGCAAGGCATAAGTTTATATCCGTGAATAACTTAGGACTTAAAATAATAGTGAAACACCCCACCTCCGTTAAGGTCACTCACAAAGGGAATGCCTTAACTTTGGTGGAGTATTATAGGTAAAAGATGTAGATGAATCACAAGACAGACACATAAAGCAGCGGAAAATAAAAATCATTTTATAAACAATGTGGTTCAGTCAAGCTTTTACAACAGTTGTCTCAATCATACTTAAATGTAATACATAGAACTTCTGTCTTGATTTAAAAACTTCCAAGAATAAAAGAAGCATAAAAACAATGATATTCCTCGATAAAGCATGAACCAGCCATAGCAGTGGAAGAGAAAGAGAGTCCAAAGCGATACACCAACTAATCTTCAAGCTTGGAAAGAGAAGAGGTCCAAGTTAGGCTGAGCTATTCCCTCCCTGACTACCTGGGGGGAGAGAACGGAAGAAAAGAGGCGAAAAACAAACTAGGTCAGACATAAATCTGGTAGGTTAAGTATCTTTCAGCATGCAAACAGGATAAAGGATCAAGACAAGAATAAACCGAAAATAGGACAATACCATAAAAACAAGGTAACTAAAGACAAGACAAATGCAAGGTGAACTGAATGCGCTTCTATTTTTTCTCTGATTCGCTACTACTCTGTTAATCTGATTTCTATATTTATCTCTGCAACAACTAACTAGTGTCCCAACTAGTAATCTGTATAAAATGATAATCGTGATCCCAACCCCCGTGATTGTGGTAGCCTTCAGGTGTACATCTATCGTGACGATTCCACCTCAATCAGCCTAATTGCCATGAAAATGTTAGATGTACTCTTACTACCCTATCGATCGGCTCCCTACTTGTATTCATGTTCCATGTGTCTGTGTCAATCGGTCCTCTCTTGCGTGTAGATACCCTGTGTTGGTCCCACCATAAGGTGTATCAATCCTTATGATAGCGACCCGACACGATTCAAGATGCACAGTGTATAACTACTGGTACCCAGTGCCTGCTTTTTCCTACTCCGGAGTACGTGCATGCCCGTAAACCGTCGGAACCTACACTGACGTACCCCCTGCCGCTGCTTTGACCGCTTATAATCAGCCCAGTAATCGTGTCCCACCCTGCCTAGTTCAGGGTACCGTGATACATCCATGTGGGTTACTGCTGAAATGGGTCCCCGTTACTAGGATTTCCTATTGGTTAAGTTTGTGGGCCTATATTTACTAATATTACCCACCAACCCGATATGTACTTAACCCTCCCATCGATTCAAGCATTTCTAATAAACGATTAAGTTTTGTGGGCCTATATGTACTAATATTACCCACCTACACGAGATGTACTTAACCCTCCCATCGATTCAAGCATGTTTATTTAATAGTTAAGTTTTGTGGGCCTATATTTACTAATATTACCCACCAACCCGATATGTACTTAGCCCTTTCACTGACTCAAGCATGTTTATTTGATGGTTAAGTTTTATGGGCCTATATTTACTAATATTACCCACCAACCCGATATGTACTTAACCCTTCCACTGATTCAAGCATGTTTATTTAATGGTTAAGTTTTGTGGGCCTATATTTACTAATATTACCCACCAACCCGATATGTACTTAACCCTCCCGTACATTACGCCATATTAGTTAAGTGTTGTCTGCTCATGTTAACTTAACCCAATCATTCATCATGTCATGTTGGTTAAGCATTTCTTATTAACTTGACCCTCCTTACTTATCATGTTGGATCGGTTAAGTGTTTCCTATTAACTTAACCCCGTTCGTTCATCAAGTTATATTGGTCAAGTGTTTCTTATTAACTTAACCCAACGTATTCATCTTGTTGTATTGGTTAAGTGTCATCAATCAATTCAAGTTAACTTAACTCACCTATGTGTCATGTTACTTTGGTTAAGTGTTGCCTTCTTGTGTTAACTTAACCCTACTACAAATCAAGTTATATTGGTTAAGTGTTGCCCTCTTATTTTAACTTAACTTTTCCATAAATCAAGTTATATTGGTTAAGTGTTTCTAAATTTACTTAACCTCGCCCACTTGTCTAATTAACATGTTATAAAGGTTAAGTGTTCCAAATTTACTTAACCACACCCACTTGTCTAATTAACATGTTATAACGGTTAAGTGTTCTAAATTTACTTAACCTCACCCACTTGTCTAATTAACATATTATAATGGTTAAGTGTTCTAAATTTACTTAACCTCACCCACTTGTCTAATTAACATGTTATAATGGTTAAGTGTTCTAAATTTACTTAACCTCACCCATCAGTTTAGTTAACATGTTGAATTGGTTAAGTGTTTCCTTAATTGACTTAACCTTACCAATCTTGAAGTAGCTTTATTAAAGCACCAACCACTCACATTAGACAGATATCGTTGTGGTCACTGGATGTGCCGGTCAGTTCCGGGCAGTTTTACACCACAACTCAGTCTAACTTTGGGTCCTTTTTGGGCTCAATGCACTAACCACCTACATTAGACAGGTATTGTTGTGGTCACTGGATGTGTCGGTCGGTTCCGGGCAGTTTTACACCACAACTCAGTCTAACCTCGGGTTAGGCATATTCGCCTTTTCTAAATTTACATATTTCTTATTTATGACAAAATCCATATGTAAATTATTCCCAATTTAATTATGCCATAATTATCCTTTTAATTATGCTCACAATTAATGGTATACTAAATATACCATTTCATGAACCAATCTATGCCATGTAATTTTTCATGTTTATCCTACATATTTACATGTAAATTATAAATCAATTGTTGTCATGGCCCACTTTCCTTCTAAATCACGTTCAAAATTTTAGGTTTATAGATTATACCATTTTCATGCCACTTATCATGCTTATGTGTCAAACATGCCAATTACATGTAATTTCGTGTTTTCCCCAACGTTACCCCCGTTGTACGTTCGCAAAATTACATAGAATGTTAGGCTCGATATTTTAGCCTAACTTATAAAACAAAAAGGGGAAAAGAGGAACTTTGCAACATTCCAACATCATACAAAAGTATGGATCTAACTACACATTTGTCACATGAATCACAAACATATGAATTTACATAAAACTATACAAGTTAAACTTGGCATGTAGTGGTGAACTTGCAAATTAGATCTATCATAAAGGCATATGGATCTAACATATAAAGTTGTAGATCTAAACATATAAGGTCGTAGATCTAAACATGTATGCATAATGGCTTTAAACAATTAGCCATAAACGACATGACATAGCCTAAAACTTGTATGTATCATAATATCACCAAACTTACATATGATAATTTCATTCCCAAATTCCTATACAACATCATAGGTTTACTCACCAATTTCCACATAACATGATAGGTTCGATAGACCACAATAGTTCATAGGCATATATGATAGAATAGACATGAATAAACATGAATCAGCATCACATACAACTTGATACAATTCTATTTTACAATTCATTACAAATCATGTCTTTAATTTATTCACATCTGGAAGATAACTACACTTACAATCAAAAGGAAAAACTTGATTTCAGGGATCTGTATTCTGAAATTGAATTGCTCGTCTTTGATGTAGATCGTTGAATTCTCTTAGTTGAATTAGATTAGATTTAGTTTGATTTTGGTTTTAGTGGCGGCCAGGTTTAGATGAGAGTGAATAATAGAATTAGTTTTTAGGTTTAGGGTTTTTATATAGTTGTAGAGAGTGTTTTAGGACCATTAGATTAACCCTGAACCATGAGAACCAATCAGATGCCACATCTTCCTTAGAGTGAATCGGCCTACGGGTTGACAGCCAAACACCCTGAATCAACCCATAGTCGACCCAGCGAAGCTCGGGTCGACCTCAAAAATGGGCCGGTTCGGTTATTCTCCCTCCCGATTCGCTGTTTTGAACTTTTATGCATATCTATTTATTTAATTTTTATATATATCTATATTTTTTTCTCATATGCATACAAACTTCAAGGCTTAATACCATCTTCATAAGGTATCCGTTTTATGCAAACCAAATGTTTATCTTGACCAAAATTTTGAGACGAACGTAATAGCGCAACCCATTTCACTTAATTCTTCTTCTAAAAATTAAGTGTTCTTGAATTTGTTAATTTTAATATTCTCAGAAAATTCGGGGTGTTACATTCTCCCCTCCTTAAAGGATTTCGTCCTCGAAATCTTCAATTTAAGAAGAATGCATCTTAACATACAATCATCCATCTACTCATCCATCATCCACAAGCATCCATTGTCCTTAAAAGACTTCTAATGCCATATGAACATATGCAGAGTGTGTGTATATGTCTCTTATCTAGTGCAAAATCAGGCGGTCTACTGATCCAGTTGTCCTCCTTAATACGAATCATGAGAGTGTCATGCATCCAATATGTATGCAAATATCTCTAATCATGTAAATACTATATGTGTGCATATTCACTCATCCATATGCAACATCCATATGATAACACATCAAGTTTCAATCCATATACAAATACATTCATATGCATATGCAATATGAAAGTGACTGAGCCGATCTAGTGCCTAATGTGTGTATATGCATCCACGAGCAACCACTAGCAAACACTTGCAACCACTTGCAACCATCAATCAAAACATGTCTCAAACACATGTTTTCATCCATTGGCTTCTACCTAAGGATCGAGGATAGGACCGAGAGGATATACTTAAAAGATAAAGACTAACATGCAAATAAATATTACAGAAAAAGGAGGAATCAAGGATATACCCTCAAAAAGGGTATGATGCGCGTATCTAGTCTTCAGTCTTCTAAGTCGCATCTTCTTTGAGCTTCACTCCACTGTACCTTAACTAATTTAACTTCACGACTGTGAAGCTTCTTGACCCCCATTTCTAAAACCCACTAGTAAAGATAGGACCTCGATCATTTACTATGCCAGAGGGTATCCAATGTTGTCGAACTATCTTTCCAAGATAAACAGAAGTTAACCATGATAACAAGTGTAAATACTAAGATGATTAAAGGTCTCTCTTCTACTTAGCTTATCCCTCATGTCACAAATCTGAGGGTTGATATCTCTCACGCAAACCATCCTAGTCGAACTTGGCATCCCTCAAGTATAAGCCCCAAAGGCCTAAATGAATATCAGACAAGCACCCAAGGAATACCTCCTCTGAATTTGGACGATTTATGTGAGATGATACTAGTAAAACAACCAAACAATTGAGCACTTAACCGACTCTAGCTATCCTCGCTAATCCTACTCCAAAACTATCGTTAATCGCATAACTGGCTTTGCATTGTCAACTAGATATATGCGGAAGTCTATCTCGAGTTTTTAGGGGGAAAACTCCTAACCTTAATCAAAAAAACATCTGCGTACTCATGGACTACTCTAACGGATCAAAAATCGTCGATAAATACATAAAGTGATTCTAGGTAGCTAAGACAAAATGATCCCTTAGGATCGCACGAAATTTCGAGGGTATTCCCGAGGCAAGTCGAAAGTCTAACTATCTTCCTTTCACAATTACTAGCAAACTAATCCATGCCTAGAATCAACCTGTAGCCCATGAAACAAAAAGATAAGTACCTCAAATCCTTACAAACCAAAGATAAATGAGCCGAACCACAAATTGGACTTGAGACAATAATGGGATCCTCTACTATACAAGCTCTAGGGTGTAGAGACTCAACTGTGGAAGCAGATACAAACGAATGCGAAGCACAAAAATCAAAAAGAGTACTAGCAGGATGATCAAGAAGAAAAACTAAACTTTTCAACAGAAACCTTACTACCTCTCTCTCAGGTATGCTGGTGGTGAGAGCATGCACTTGCCTTCCGGAAAATCCTGTCTTTTGTTTTTGCCCTTGCCCTTAATTATACAACCCGTTATACCAAAATAAAGATACTTCCTCTTGTTTTAGGTTTTACTATTCTTTCCTCCCCTCCTTTGTGAACCAAGTCCATATCCATGAGTTCTTCATCCTTGTGTTGTGCTCCGTAGCCAAACTCCCTCATTCTCATCTTTGCCATCCTTGTGTAACTTGTTGACAGGTCACTCGAAAGCTGCCTCCATCGCACGGAGAATCCTACAAAGCTCGAAAGAAAATTAGCCGCAGGTGCACTACTACGGCTATAGATGGAAGTTGGGCACTTATTTGCCCTTTGACAAGTGTCATAGTCTCGTCGAGCCTACGGAACCATGCCGCGATGAGGTTACCTCCCAGAAAGCCAGGAGCCCGGGAGACTCAGGAAACAAGGAAACAAGGATTCAAACATAGGATCAAAAGATAATGCATATGGCTTTGGGGAATACGCCTTTAAAACAAAACTTTTCTTTTGAAAATGCTTCTTTTAAAACCGTTTTGAAAATATTTTTTTCAAATCTTTTACCTGATCCGGTAACCTTCAGCTCTGATACCAAGTGAAACAACCCACCTCCGTTAATGTCACTCATAAAGGGAATGCCTTAACTTTGGTGGAGTATTATAGGTAAAAGATGCAGATGAATCACAAGATAGACACATAAAGCAGCGGAAAATAAAAATCATTTTATAAACAATGTGGTTCAGTCAAGCTTCTACAACAGTTGTCTCAATCATACTAAAATATAATACATAGAACTTCTGTCTTGATTTAAAAACTTCCAAGAATAAAAGATGCATAAAAACAATGATATTCCCCGATAAAGCATGAACCAGCCATAGTAGTGGAAGAGAGAGAGTCCAAAGCGATACACCAACTAATCTTCAAGCTTGGAAAGAGAAGAGGTCCAAGTTAGGCTGAGCTATTCCCTCCTTGACTACCTGGGGGGGGGGGGAGGAGAGAACGGAAGAAAAGAGGCGAAAAACAAACTAGGTCAGACATAAGTCTAGTAAGTCCAGTGATCTTTCAGCATGCAAACAAGATAAAGGATCATGACATTAATAAACCGAAAATAGGACAATACCATAAAAACAAGGTAACTAAAGACAAGATAAGTGCAAGGTGAACTGAATGCGCTTCTACTTTTTCTCTGATTCTCTACTACTCCGTTAATCTGATTTCTGTATTTATCTCTGCACCACCTAACTAGTGTCCCAACTAGTAATCTGTATAAAAAGATAATCGTGATCCCAACACCCGTAATTGTGGTAGCCTTCAGGGGTACATCTATCGTGACGATTCCACCTCAATCATCCTAATTGCCATGAACATGTTAGATATATCCTTACTACCCTATCGATCGGCTCCCCACTTGTACTCATGTTCCATGTGTCTGTGTCAATCGGCCCTCTCTTGCGTGTAGATACCCTGTGCTGGTCCCACCATAAGGTGTACCAATCCTTACGATAACGACCCGACATGATTCAAGATGCATAGATTATAACTACTAATACCCAGTGCCTGCTTTTTCCCACTCCGGAGTACGTGCACACCCGTAAACCGTCGGAACCTACACTGACGTACCCCCTGCCGCTGCTTTGACCGCTTATAATCAGCCCAGTAATCGTGCCCAACCCTGCCTAGTTCAGGGTACCATGATACATCCATGTGGGTTACTGCTGAAAAGGGTCCCCGTTACTAGGGTTTCCTATTGGTTAAGTTTGCAGGTCTATATTTACTAATATTACCCACCAACCCGATATGTACTTAACCCTCCCATCGATTCAAGCATTTTTAATAAACGGTTAAGTTTTGTGGGCCTATATGTACTAATATTCCCACCTACACGAGATGTACTTAACCCTCCCATTGATTCAAGCATGTTTGTTTAATAGTTAAGTTTTGTGGGCCTACATTTACTAATACTACCCACCAACCCGTTAAGTACTTAACCCTTCCACTGATTCAAGCATGTTTATTTAATGGTTTAGTTTTGTGGGCCGATATTTACTAATATTACCCACCAACCCGATATGTACTTAACCCTTCCACTGATTCAAGCATGTTTATTTAATAGTTAAGTTTTGTGGGCCTATATTTACTAATATTACCCACCAACCCGATATGTACTTAACCCTCCCGCACATTACACCATATTAGTTAAGTGTTGTCCGCCCATGTTAACTTAACCCACTCATTCATCTTGTCATATTGGTTAAGCATTTCTTATTAACATGACCCTCCTTACTTATCATATTGGATCGATTAAGTGTTTCCTATTAACTTAACCCATTTCGTTCATCAAGTTATATTGGTCAAGTGTTTCTTGTTAACTTAACCCCATGTATTCATCTTGTTGTATTGGTTAGTGTCATCAATCAATTCAAGTTAACTTAACCCACCTACGTGTCATGTTACTTTGGTTAAGTGTTGTCTTCTTGTGTTAACTTAACCCTACTACAAATCAAGCTATATTGGTTAAGTGCTGCCCTCTTATTTTAACTTAACCTTTCCATAAATCATGTTATATTGGTTAAGTGTTTCTAAATTTACTTAACCTCACCCACTTGTCTAATTAACATGTTATAAAGGTTTAGTGTTCTAAATTTACTTAACCTCACCCACTTGTCTAATTAACATGTTATAACGGTTAAGTGTTCTAGATTTACTTAACCTCGCCCACTTATCTAATTGACATATTATAACGGTTAAGTGTTCTAAATTTACTTAACCTCACCCACTTGTCTAATTAACATGTTATAACGGTTAAGTGTTCTAAATTTACTTAACCTCACCCATTAGTTTAGTTAACATGTTGAATTGGTTAAGTGTTTCCTTAACTGACTTAACCCTACCAATCTTGACTTAGCTTTATTAAAGCACCAACCACTCACATTAGACAGGTATTGTTGTGGTCACTGGATGTGTTGGTCGGTTCCGGGAAGTACTACACCACAACTCAGTCTAACCTCGGGTCCTTTTTGGGCTCAATGCACTATCCACCCACATTAGACAGATTGTTGTGGTCAATGGATGTGTCGGTCGGTTCCAGGCAGTTTTACACCACAACTCAGTCTAACCTCAGGTTAGGCATATTCGTCTTTTCTAAATTTACATATTTCTTATTTATGACAAATTCCATATGTAAATTATTCAAAATTTAATTATGCCAAAATTATCCTCTTAATTATGCCACAATTATCCTTTTAATTATGCTCACAATTAATGGTATACTAAATATACCGTTTAATGAACCAATCTATGCCATGTAATTTTTCATGTTTATCCTACATATTTACATGTAAATTATAAATCAATTATTGTCATGGCCCACTTTCCTTCTAAATCACGTTCAAAATTTTAGGTATATAGATTATACCATTTTCATGCCACTTATCATGCTTATGTGTCAAACATGCCAATTACATGTAATTTCATGTTTTCCCCAACGTTACCCCCGTTGTATGTTCACAAAATTACATAGAATGTTAGGCTCGATATTTTAGCCTAACTTATAAAAGAAAAAGGGGAAAAGAGGAACTTTGCAACATTCCAACATCATACAAAAGTATAGATCTAACAACACATATGTCACATGGATTTGGCATAGAACAATATACTTTTAACTATGAACTTGCAAATTTGATCTATGCAACATGAACCACAAGCATACGAATTTACATAAAACTATACAAGTTAAACTTGGCATGTAGTGGTGAACTTGCAACTTAAATCTATCATAAAGGCATATGGATCTAACATATAAAGTTGTAGATCTAAACATATAAGGTCGTAGATCTAAACATGTATGCATAGTGGCTCTAAACAATTAGGCATAAACGACACGACTTAGCCTAAAACTTGTATGTATCGTAATATCACCAAACTTACATATGATAATTTCATTCCCAAATTCCTATAAAACATCATAGGTTTACTCACCAATTTCCTCATAACATGATAGGTTCGATAGACCACAATAGTTCACAGGCATATATGATAGAATGGACATGAATAATCATGAATCAACATCACATACAACTTGATACAATTCTATTTTACAATTCATTACAAATCATGTCTTTAATTTATCCACATCTGAAAGATAACTACACTTACAATCAAAAGGAAAAACTTTATTTTAGGGATCTGTATTCTGAAACTGAATTGCTCGCCTTTGATGTAGATCGTTGAATTCTCTTAGTTGAATTAGATTAGATTTAATTTGATTTTGGTTTTAGTGGCGGCTAGGTTTAGATGAGAGTGAATAATAGAATTAGGTTTTAGGTTTAGGGTCTTTATATAGTTGTAGAGAGTGTTTTAGGACCATTAGATTAACCCTGAACCATGAGAACCAATAAGATGCCACATCTGCCTTAGAGCGAATCGGCCCACGGGTTGACAGCCAAACACCCTGAATCAACCCCTTGTCGACCCAGCAGAGCTCGGGTCGACCTCAAAAATGGGCTGGTTCGGTTATTCCCCCTCTCGGTTCGCTGTTTTGTACTTTTTTGCATATTTATTTATTTAATTTATATATATATATGTATATATATATTTTTCTCATATGCATACAAACTTCAAGGCTTAATAACTTCTTCATAAGGTATCCGTTTTATGCAAACCAAATGTCTATCTTGACCAAAATTTTGAGACGAACGTAATAGCGCAACCCATTTCACTTAATTCTTCTTCTAAAAATTAAGTGTTCTTGAATTTGTTAATTTTAATATTCTCAGAAAATTCGGGGTGTAATAAATAGGGCCTTTAGCTTGTGTCCTCTAATTTATTTTAGCGTAAAATAAACCATCGAAAGGGCATTAAGTGACCAATAGGTATTACTAGGTATAAAGTGAACAAGATGATCCAACCTTATCTATCATTTGATAGTAAGGTCTTAAGTGGCTATATATATATATATTTAACCTTTGTATGATTAGTGAGTAGTTGAGAGCCCACCTCTTAGTTTTTGTAATTGGATAAAGGATGGTTTAAAGGCTTCATAATTATTTGTAAAGTTCTATCTCAGTATTTCGATATCATTTATCGTTTGGGAATGCTACATTGGGTATGGTAGCTAGAGTTATGTGTAAGACTGTACACGGTTAGGTTATAATTACCAACCTTGATAGATTTATGTCTCTGGTTGAACCAAATGGGATACATTCGTGTATTGTAGACTATGTTATAATCTTTCTACTCATTAGAACTTTTTGTTCAAACCCCTTCTCATTACAATCTCCTAGGTTATGTCGAGAAGGAATGGTTCTCACAGGTGTTTAAGTTGGGTTTTCAGCTCTCGTTCTCTCTCATGATGGGTATCGACGTGGTGATTTACTCTTATAAGGAAATTAACTGAGTTGATACTAGTTTATCCTATTTCGTTTCTGCTGTGAGCTATTTATTGTACACTGATTATGCTCATGCTTATTTATTTACAAGTACCAGATTTACATGCTCCATACTTGGATGGGTTTGAGTTTCGATTTTTGTTGAACTAGGCTCAAAAAAGTGTGGGTTGTTACAGTTATTACCTATTTTGGGTAGTATTAGTAGGTTGGGATTGAAGGGTATAGGGGAATCTCCCTATTCACTTTTCCATCTTCTAAAAAGCTTCTAGTCAACCATTAATGGCTTCTACTTACCACTAAACCACTATTTAAGCAAGTCAAACTAAAAAAACCACCATTTAAACACGCAACCACCTAATTAAATGCTAATCAAGTCAAACTAACACCGCATCAAGAAAAAAGCTAGTGCAACAGAAAGGAATTTGAGCTAATCACTTTCTATTTTTGGATCTAACCGTTTTGGGGGTGATTAAGGCAAGTAATAATATGATTGTTCACTAATTAAAGTAGATTAACATATGGGTTGTTCATAAAATAGGTAAAATGCTTATAATTTATAATTAATCATGTTTGACACATATATAAGTTTGGGTTCATTTGGACTTGATTTGTGAATCCCGGATCTTGAGGGATTAAGGGGAAATCTTTCTCCTTTGGGTATTTTGGTCTTGTTTAGTTGATGTATATGTTGTTTTAGTTCCTAGGAATAATGGGGTGGATGAAAAGGCCGTCGGGTGGCGAAATAAGGTGTTAAAATCACTAAAATGCACTTAGTAGTCCTAATAGGCTATAGGCCAAAATTCAAGTCGTTTGGAGATCTAGAGATAAAGTTATGGTACTTACAAGTTAGACTCTATAGATGGACCCAGAAATGATGACCCGGAAACAACTAGCTATAAATTACGACCCAAAAACGATGACCTTGGGAATGATGACCTGGAAATACCGATTCGAAGATATGGCACTGTGTGCCAAACTCAGTCATATCGAGTCGGGAAAGGTCGATCCGAACAAGGACAGAGGACGTGGCTTCTTTACGGTGGCATATGGTATGGTGTCACGTCATGGCGAGGAACGAGCTCCTTTGAAGACCAACTCTAATACGACTAATTATACCCAAAAGGCAAAGAAAATTCAAAATGGTGGGGGAAGGGGTGTACCGCCGAGGTTCCAAACGGGAAACAATAGGGTGACTTCCAAGTTTGACTTCACTACGGGTACGTATGCAAAGGAAGTCGACAACATTAGACACTTTGCCGCACATTGGAAAAATAGCATGAGGAGGAGATCAAAGTCGGTTGACGATTTAGACCTGATCTGCCCGGACCTCAGAGCCCATTGACATGTGGAATGGGTCGGGTAATTCACTAGAGTCTATTGATGTTTTGACCCAGTGGCTAGTGTGAAAATTAACTGGGAGAGTCAGTTGACGTTTATACCTACCAATGCTACTTAGAAGGGGTAGCCGAGACGTTTTGCTCAGTGAATTCAAAAGTACCGAGCGAGTGAATGTAAGGATGTCTATTATGTTTTAATGATTGCTATCACTATGGCATGCATGCTTCTATTTAAACTTGGTATTGTGATTACCATAGAGTAAAGTACATGATTATGTGTGCTAACTCTTTGGATGTAGGGTCAGGTCAGGTATGTCTCTTTATACCTATTGTGTTTACTTATTTAGTGATTAAGATTACTATCGCTCACACCAAACTTTGTTTGAATGGGAGTTTTATGCATTTCTTCTTATCACTCGGGTTCCCTTAAATAAGCAGACTAGAGACAGGTTGGAGGCTCCTACGTATTATATATAATTTTATCCCTGTTACTTTGTTGATCACTACCTTGGGCATTCGTGGTGCATATTATTAGAGACAATATTTTGGAGATGTATCAATATATGACTCATTAGTTTTTGTGCTATAATGTGAATCTACCACTCTGATGTTTAAGATTCAGTTTTCAGCCTATGCACTGTCTCGCCTGTTTTATATCATATCTCATATTATTATTATATTTTATTCCATGCACTATGAGATATATGATAGGTTACATGGTTTTTCTTATTTCAACCTTGGCAATCGCCTCATATTGGTCGAGCACCTCCACATCGCAATATGTTGGGTGTTGGCTGGTATGGGGCTATTTCACATAACGTTTGGATCAATTTAGTTCTTGGTATTTTTTTTGGATAGTAAATACTTGGTTTCAACCATTTTTTACAAGAGGAATAACTTGTCTAAAATCAACCGGAATTGAATTCAAAACATTAATTTTAGTTTCATCCATTAACACTTGCCAAGATGTGGGATTCAGTGTTGCTGCCTTTATTAGGGCTAGAGTATAAGATTACCTAGCTGGATCATTTAATTTTTCTGATATGTGGTCGAAGTTTTACACATTCTTTCAAACGTCCGTTCTATCCTTTTGTTGATTTCTTCATGTCCTTGCCAATGTTCTTGATGGTTGTGGGGGAACTTGTTGATATTCTTGAGAGTATATAGGAGAAGTCACGAAATCATGAGTATTTCTTTGTTGTTCCATATCATCTCTTAGTGGGTATACAACATTTTCTAAAGGGTTAATCAGTGGTGCTGGCTGAGGATATGGACACAAGCCCTTCTTGGGTAAGATCCATGATAAAAAAGCTTGGTCTTCATCATACATAGGGGTTGGACACTATGGCATGAGCAAGGAAGTGTAAGGTTCCTGATATGGATGGAAATAGGTAGTGGAAGGGTTGGATAGGTGCCATAAGGGTAGGTAGAGTACAGATCTGGTTCTTGAACTGGATACGATGATTGAAAGGTGTAGTCGAAGTAGGGATCCAACTTGTTGTCATAGGTTACCCCATCCCTTTGTTCAAATACCAATTTATAGGCCCTTGATGACTTTGTTATGTATGCAGGTAGATAGGCTTCTATGGCCATGGTGTTTGTGAAAATTCAAGGAGGATGAAGAAGATGATGATGTGGCAATTAGGAACTGTACACAGTTTTGTGTGTGTATTCAGAAGTAATAATTACAAAAATTTGGAGAGTTGTAACAATAATTTGAGAAAGATGGATTCAACTAGAAATTGAAGAAATGTTAGGATGACATGCAAAATTTTTATCATGGATATGCAATAGTAGAATTGTGTAAGAATTTTATATCAGCAAGAATTTGCTTAATGTTGGATTTGTGATGAAATGTTAGTACAAACTGGATAACATGTTAGATCTAACATACTACATTAAATTTTGTCATGGAATCAAAGGTTATACATTATAGAATTGTAGTTGAACCAATCACAAGTACACAAGATAAAATTGATGTAAAAGAAGACATTTTAATGTGCTGAAATCAAACTACTGAAAGATAGGTAAGATTCAACAAGGAAATACAAGAATTTTAATGATTTTAACATCAAGAACTTAGAAGAAACAAAATTAACTAAGAACTGAGATTAATTGAAGAAATTAGTTAACAAAATTACAATTGGTATTTATAAAAGAAAATGCTAAGAATCATAAACTGAATTGCTCTTGGAATTTAGTAGGGAATAGAACTGGAATTGAATTGTGCAAAATGAACTAAAATGGGTATAACAAGATAGCAAGACAAAACGATAAGAACTGAATTGTAATCAAAGAATAGGAAATACAAGAATTAACAATTAACAACTAGAATTCGAAATCTAGCTAATTGTAGAATTAAAAGAATAAACAAGAAAGGAAATCACAGGAATTGAACAAGATTTAAACTATGAACTGGTAGGTAAATTGCAGGAAAATAACTAGAATTAAACTTGTTGAAAGAATGAATGCTACAAGCTAATATACGAATGAAATAGTTGCTTTGGATTTCTTTGATCACACTTTTTACAATGCCTCCTACAGTCTATATATATACAAGTTGCTTCCAATATGCAAACCCTCCACTAGGCCCGAAAAACACAGAATATAACCTAGTTTCCAGGCCCGACAACTCACTACTGATAGCCCATTCCATGCAACATAAACAAACCAGATTCAAAGAATTACATGCCCAAATAATTATACATCCTATACAATGTTCACTACCTTCATTTTCAATAACAAAAGAAATTAAGATTGCTACAAAATCAAAGTTCCTCTAGATAGATAACTAAACCAGAATATCCTCAGATATATAGGAAAACCAGTGTATCCTCTAATATATAATACATCTGATATATTAGAAAACCTGTAACAACCCGGATTTTAAGAACCAATTAAAAAAAATATTTTGGTTATTTTAATGGATTTTGAGAATTTAAAATAGTTTATATTAAATAATAATGACTAAAAATTTATTTTAATCGAAGTTAGAACATATAAATTTATTTTAATTATAAAACGAGCCTGAAATGGTACGACAGTTTGAAAATTTGATTTTAAATTTCAATTGAATGTACACGATTAAAAATAAACCAGATTTCAGATAAACCAGAAACATTTGAATCTGTTTACTTTCTAATGAAGTTAAGAAACTAAGATTTCATAATATAAATTGAAATTTATATCCAGTTTAAAATTTGAAATAGTTGCTGTGGAATTTATATATATTTAAATATATATATAAAGCCCTTAAAAACAACCATTTTGCAAACTACCTCCGTTTTTGATGAAACCACTTTTGTTGGATCCGAAATATATAGTTATTACTAGGTTCCAATTTTCATAATTTTTTAAACTAATATGTGAGCGTGGTGAATTTAAATGTCTTTGGTACTTTCAGTTTGAATTTAATCAACTGGAAAATGGCCATTTTTCAAATGGCCTCCAAATTCAACGAAATTAGTTTTGTTAGGACCGCATCATCAAAACATAGCTAGATTTATTTTTCTGGAATTTTTGGAGTCAGTCTGTGGCCCCGGTAAATCAAAATGTACGTTAAAATCAATATTGAACGCTGTATTAATTTATATTTTAATTTTAATGAAAACTGATCGAAACAGTCGAATTGGCTTACAGGACATATCCCAATGTGTTCGGAATGGTGGTAATTAGCAAGAGACGACAGTCATTGGGTTCGATTTGGAGTTTGAATTAATAAGCAACCGTATGGAATTAATTAATTAAACAATATATATATATATATATATATTAGGGTTTAAACCCTAATCCTCTCACATAAGAAAATCGAGCCCATATATATAAAAAAAGAAAAAAAGGGCCTCCGTCGCTCCACCCCCCACCACGCTGTGCAGCCCTCCCCCTGAATGCCTCCGCCTCCGACCCCCCTCCGCAGCTACCCCACCTCCTCCCTCTCTCCTCTGTCTCCAATTAGAAAAGCACACCCAAATTGAATCGCCGCACCCCCTGGGCCCACTCCCCGACCACCGTGCCTCCCCCTGACCATCAGACCCCGGCGCCCCCTCTGGCAACCACCTCTGGCAGTGGGTCCCCCCATTATCCAAAAATCCATTTTTTTTATTAATTTCTGTATTTCCAATTAAGACCCTGAGCTTCCACAGCCCATAACTTCCAATCCGAGCACCTATGGCCAAAGCTCCACAGTCCAAAAATCGAAGAGCATGATTTTCTCTTCGATTTGAGTATATGGAAGTCAGATTTTGGATTGTGGAGTTGTTCAGAAAACGCGTCCAAAGTCTGCTGTCCAAATACTGTCTTTTCGCGATTTCTGGCGAAATGGACCAATTTTGGAAGAAAGGCCACTAGGCAAAAGTTATCCGGAATGGCGTGTTTAAAATAGTAAAAAAGATCGTGTGAAGATTGGAGCTCGTTTGCAAATTCTAGAAGCAGAACATCAAATTATAACGTAAGAAAATAACGGAGGAGTAGATCCCAAAGTGAGAACTCCTTCTCACTCTAACTATTTTACAGTTAAATATATACTAGGATGTAGACGGGGCTTAGAAGCCCCCGACACTATTTATTATACAAACCATGATTGTTTATTTGGGTTGTAATGTGGAAATTTGGTTGTGTTGAAAATTGATTATATTGTGGTGTATTGAACGTGATTGACTATTGTGTATGGCGCGAGCCATTATCAGGGAAGGGGTAATGCTAAACATTACTCTGGTTTTAATATCGTGCCGTTAAAATGCCAAAATTTTCTAAAATAAATATTTATTCATTAAAAATATAATTTTTAATGTGTATATGAACTGTATAAAATATTCATGTATTGAATAAAATGTTGAACAATGAAAAATATCATTTTTATTGAATGTATGAACTATAGAAATTAGAAAAGTGTTGCAATAAATATTTTATCGTTAAAAATATGATTTTTAACGTATATATGAATGGCATGAAATTCTCTTGAAATGAAAATAAATATTCATTTATAAATCAGACGATTTGTTTTTGTACACCCATTTAACTGATATTGATTAGGACGATAAATTTTACATATCGCCCAACTACACAAATAATATTCAGTATTTAATGGTTGAAACCCCACAAGGGTATTGGGATGATATTTGATGTACACTAATCCCAATTTCTTAGTTGTATGTCAATCGATTGGTTGACAGACTGTCATAAGCGTTAATTATTTATATTTAATGCTTATACAATTGTGTAATGCACTCTGGATGATGGATGATTGTTAATCGTTGTAGTGTTGTACATGTGTTGTATGAAATCCATATAACTAACATTATATGGTAATTGATTATATCTGATTGAAACGATAAGGAATTTCGCTTGATCCAAATCGATCGCTAAACCGACCAAGACCGTTCGAAACCCCTGCTTGCTTTGAGAACAAGCCACATCGGAATGCAAACAGAAGAACATTTCATTGTTTATTACAACAATTCCATCAGAATACAAGAATATACAGAGTATGAATAAATATTACACATTCGATAAATATTGGAGATTACAATACATTACATAGCAGCGCAAAATAATACAATACACAACTAGAAGTAATACACAAATACAGAGCTTTCCGAATATCACTTCAGCTGTAAATCAGGATCCTGTGAATATAAATATGCAAAACCAAAACTACTAGCTGCCCGTGTCAAAATAAAGGCACCCAGAGTTTAGGTTAAAACAATAAACTCCAGGTCAGTCATGTGACTGGTGTGAGAACTAAAACAGTTTTTAGTCTTTATTTTAAAGTTAGGTAAATCAAGGGACCACGCCGTATAACACGGAACGGGTTTCCTCTCAAGAACACCAGTGCATAAAACAACAGCGTAATGCTAAATAAAGAACAATGAAGCTATTATAAGACCCAGGTCCCATCACACAATGCAACACAAGCTGGAGGATAGGGTTTTACCTTATAATAGCCAAAGCATTCTTGATACGTTTTAAAACAGTTTATTTTGATAATATTATAAGTGTATAGTGTCAAAACAATTTCAATCATAAGTATCAATCATAGACGACATGAATGCTGCATACCACTATGCCACCAAATATAGGTTCTACAATCAAAACCGCAAAGTCACGTATTGGAAGTTGGATTTCCATCTGTGAACCAAGGCAAGGGATCGTCCTTACCGAATTCGAGACGCTCTAGCCCGTTTCTCAGGAACAGAACGCATCGTCCCTTGGAGCGACATGGCCAGTCCACCGATGTGGATTAATATGCCTAAACACTGTGTTTCCCCACCCTATGGGGTGTCAATGAGTCCAATGACTCCATCGGCTCCACATAGTCACCGATATATCGGAGGCGCCTCGCAACCCAACAAC
Source organism: Allium sativum (assembly GCA_030737875.1). NCBI lineage: Eukaryota > Viridiplantae > Streptophyta > Magnoliopsida > Asparagales > Amaryllidaceae > Allium > Allium sativum. The sequence continues at coordinate 322,364,777 of CM060920.1, read as the reverse complement.
CACATAAGTCAAACTCGTCAGGGCGTGTCAAACCACTGACGCCACTTCTAGCTAGAAGGAAACGCATGCCCTCCCTGAGGTCCTCTCCCGTTTCTGGTTCACAACCGGGGTTTGAGGCTCGCGAATTAACGCTACACAAAGCTATGCCACACAGGCGGTGCTTTGATCATCAACCACAAGACTCTGCTTTTCAACAAAAGCCTTGATCATTTGCATCTTAGCATGCCACACAGGCAAACCACTCCATGCAACCGATATCCATTAATCACACAGAATGATATCCAATGTCAGACACACAGTCCATTTCCAAGTCCGTTCTGGGTCTGAACGAAACCGGAGGCACTTTGTACCCCGCATATCCATCGATCTCCAAGTACGTCTGGATGATCACCAACTGATTCCCTCCTCTTGGGTGTACAGCCCAATCAAGATCATCAGTAATTATCCAAACGATGTTGAAGACCTCCGGTCTTCGACCACCGTCTTCATCCTCGACACATCGTCGAATCAGTTATTCAGAATGGGATAAACCCGGTCTTTCTGAATAACTCGCGTATATAATAAACAAGTGTTACACAAATACAACATATGCCTCATTCCAATTCAGAATATTCTTTTATTCAAATATTCTTACACTTTAGGAAAAGTTCCCATTAATTTTATCAAAGATAAATTCTTTAAATTTATTCTTTAATCTTCCTTTGAATATCAATTCAAATTAGTCGGGATTAGCGAACCACACCAAAGTAATCATTTATTTTATTTCCCAATCCCAACCTATTCTACCCATGAAGTAAAACTGGTAATACTTCTTATCTAACACCACGGTGTTATCGGTAAATTCAATTACCATTTCACGTTCAAATCTAATTAAAGATTTAACTATCGCCTGGAGCAAAACTGGTGATACTCCATTCTCGGTCATTTCAATCTAATTTAAGATTCATTAAAACTCTACTTGTTTTAATCTTCCCAAAAATCAATATTAATGATTGTTTAACTTGGGAAATCACATCCTGTCTTTAACTGGGTTAAAGAACCAATGTCATTTAAAACACGGTTCACGATAAACCCAAAATCACATTCCATTCGATTCCAATTTATTTTATTAAATTGGAAAACTTTACTTTGGAAAACCTCCTTTAAATCTTAACAAATGATTTATAAATTCCAAATCACATTTCACTGTAAATCGGGTTAAAGAACAAATGTCGTTATAACACAGTTCACGATAAACCCAATTCCCATTTGATATTAAATATAAGGCACTGAATAGAAAATATATCGGCTTATATCCAATGTCAAATCCTACGACCAACAAATATCGTATCGGAAATAACGATATAAATATATCTTTCAAATTTCCATAACAATATCTGTATAATCACGAAATCCAACATCAAAATATTCCAAAGACAATTTCGATTCAAATCCATTCCAATTCAATTATTGGAAATTCTGGTTACTTTTAAAACCCTTTCAAATCCAATTTATTTATTTAAAAATAAATAAATTATAATTCTAGTTCGAAACTAGTTCATTTCGATAAAAATCTATTTTTATCTTTTCAAATTTGGAATTTTTCATCTCGATTCTTCACAAATCATTTATTATGATTTTACACAAATTATTACTATTTATAATAATTTTATCAAGGCCCGTACAGTCGAATTTCATCAGTGGCCATCGAACTGCACTTACAGCGACCTTTTCCAAATTTGATTTGGACATAATTCCAAATCCAACAGTTAGATTTCAAATCTCTAATATTCATTAGAAATATCTTTTCGATACGAACCCAATGATTCCGGTTTTAGGAGTATCCGACGGTCGGATCTCCCGCAACGTCAATTCGAAGTCAATGGTCGAAATTCGCGAACTGCCGCGGCGCGGCGCGTTCTATTCAGGCCATTTAATATATAATATATATATATATATTATATTTATTTCGTCGATTTCAATTCAAAACGTATTTTATAATTCAGTTTAAATTCGTTTTGAAAACAATTTCAACTTCATATTCAATTTCAAATCAAAATTGAATATTTCATATCATTAATATATACATGATAATATTTTCAAAATATTAGATTTGGAAATCACTTCCTTTTCTATATTCATTATAAAAATGAATATAATCGATATAGATATCGATCGCATCAAAATGGCGCATATCTAATCAACACGGCTTTATATATTTCAATAACTTCGTTATTCTATTCAACACATGAATATTTTCTCTATTCAACACATGAATCTATATTTCTTTCAACACATGAGTACCATCAACACATGACTATATTTTTGTTTTTTAATATGTTTTATAAAATTATGATTTCTATTATTTGATTCTTAATCAGACTCCAACCGTAAATTAGTAAGAGAACGACTCCCTAAGTATTAATCCCGAAGGCCGAAACCAACATCAGATCTATAACCAGGAAACCACCATCTTAACTAGTTTCCAGTTAGTTTCCAATTTTATATATGATAAAGATGTAAATTTTATTGTTAAAATATTTTACTCAACACATGAATATGTTCAACACATGAATATCGTCAACACATGACTATTTATTCTATTCAACACATGAATCTTTATTTTATAATATTCTTTATTTTCCAAATTGGAATAAGGCCCAATCCATTACCATATAATGTTAATTATATGGATTCCATACAACACATGTATGTAATAGCAATGATAAATAATCAACCATCATCCAAAGTGCACCACACAACTGCATAAGCATTAAATATAAATAATTAACGCTTACACAGTCTGTCTATCAAACGATCGACATACCACTAAACAATTGGGATTAGTATACGTCAAATATCATCCCAACACCCGTGTGGGATTTCAATCCACAAACACAGATTTTTATTTATGCTGTTGAGCGATGTGTAAAATTTATCGTTCCAATCAATATCCTTCAAATAGGTGTACATAAACAAATCGTCTGATTTGTAAATGAATATTTATTTATTCGCATTCACGTTAAAAATTATATTTTTAACAATAAATAATTTATTTCTACACATGAATATATATTTTCATTCATTCCACATCACAATCAATTTTCACCACACAACAAAATCAAACATGTCGTCCATGGTCTGTGGACGACGGGTGTCGGGTGCTGCTAAGCACCGTCTGCATACTAGTATATATTTTAACTAGACAACAAGAATTAAAGTGAGTAGTTCTCACCTAGAGCTAAACCAAATGCCATGACTCTTCATATGTAGAAATCTTCGCGGTGTTTCCTTTTGTCACTTTCGTTGTCCGTATTCACTACATATATAAAAATCACATATTTTTATTTTACTTTTAAGATGATAAAAATAGCATCTTTAACACGATATTTTCATTAAAAAGATTATATTGTTATAACGCTACTTCATATATAAAAATCTCGTCTTTCATTATATAAAAATATCGTCTTTCATTATATAAAAATATCGTGTTTCATTATATAAAAATCAGATTTTTTACATTGCCACTTCTGTAAAGATCACATCTTTATCTTCACTTCATATACATAAAAATTGAATTTTTATCTTTCATTTCATATATATATATAAATCAAATTTTTATCTTCATTTCATATATATATAAATCAAATTTTTATCTTCATTTAATATATATAAAAATTGAATTTTCCTTTCATTTCATATATATAAAAATCAAATTTTTATAATGTTAAAAATCTTATCTTTCCACCTTTAAATCCTTTCATATTTAAACCTTTTCATATCTATTAATCAAATCTTCCTCATATTGTTATCCTATAAAAAAAAATTGAATTTTTATTTGGCTTTTCATTAAAAAAAAAAAACTGATTTTTAATTTTGCTACAACATATAATAAACTGATTATTCAAAAGAAATTAAAATAAATAAACAAAAAAAACTTACATCGTATAAGGGGGGAGAAGGATAGACGACGGGAAGGAGGAAGGGGGTGCAGCTTTGGGGTCGTGGCGACGTTCTCCATCTCCGGCGGTGGCGTCAGGGCCTAGGATGGCTGTAGGGCTCGCTGTCCTTCAATTGGCTCGAGGAGAGCAAGGGGAAAAGGAGAAGAAGGCGGAGAGCGGAGGAGGGGGAGGCTGACGCGGCGAGGCTGGTGGCGGCGATCGCCTGAGCGATGGCGAGCTCTGGTGCGGCGGCCTGGGGAGCGCGACATCGATTGCGTTTTCCCTTTTTTTTATTTACCTTATCAGCGTTGACTGTTATGAAGGAAAAGGGGAAAGAGAAAGGTTATAATATATATATATATATTATATTTAATTTATTTATTTTTCCCTAAAAAGTACACCTTTTGTTTGAACCCCAAATCGAACCCATCGACTGTCGCCCCTAGCTAATTACCCCCATTCCGAACACAATGGATATGATCGTAAGCCAGTTCGGCTGTTTCAATCAATTTCCATCAAAATCAAAATTTAAATCTAAGTATTGAATTTGAATACACATTTCAATTTACAGGGGCCACATACGGACTCTAAAAATTCCCGAAAAATATTTTCTAGCTTTGTATTGTCGATACGGTTCTAACAAAACTAATTTCGTCAAATTCCGAGACCGTCTGAAAATGGCCATTTTCCAATCGATTAAAATCAACTGAAACTGGTCAAACGCGTTTTCCTTTGCTACGCTCATATATTGATTCGAAAAATTACGAATTTTGGAAACTAGCAATAACTAGATATCATGGATCCAACAAAAGTTGCTTCGTCGAAAACCGAGGTTTGCAAAATTTCCATTTTTAAGGGCCAAAATTTCATAGCGACTATTCTGAATTTTCAATTGGACATAACTTTTTATCCCCGCTATGAAATTTCAAATTTTCGGATTCGTTGGAAAGATATTCTCAAATAGATTCTAATATTTTTGGTTTCGCTAAAATCTGGTTTATTTTGAATCCTGTACATTCATTTGAACTTTGAAATCGAATTTTCAAACTACCGCGCCATTTTCAATTCCTTTTATAAGTAAAAATAAATTTATTCATTTTAACTTCATCGAAAATATATTTTCCGTCGTTATTATTTAAAATAATTCATTTTAAATATTCAAAATTCATTAAAATCGCCAAAATAAAATTTTTAAATTAGCTCAGATTTCCGGGTTATTACACTGATTCTAATTCAGAAGGAACGTATATTTTAAAATATCGAATAATGAATATTTTAAAATATCGAATGATGAATATTTTAAAATAATGAATATTTTAAAATAATATTCAGTAAAGGATTAAAATGTGATTTTGATGTCCGATTTTGGATGGACACGAAAATATTGAAATGTATGAAGTCGTATTGATTAGATTTGCGTCATTTTAACACAAACATATTTATATTTGATTTTATTTATTTTTATAATGAATATCGAAAAGGAAACGATTCCAAAATATAATATTTTGAAAATATTATCATTTAAATATTATAATGATAAGGAGTATTCAATTTTGATTTAAATTGAAATGAAAGTGGGAATCGTTTTAAAATGAATTTATAAACGATTTATAATATACGTTTTAAATGGAAATTGACAAAATATATATAACATATATATTATATATATTTATTGGCTTGAATAGAACGCGTCGCGCCGCGACCATTCACGAATTTCGACCATTAGCTTCGAATTGACATTAAGGTAGATTCGACCGTCGGATTCTCCTAAAACCGAAACCGTTGGGTTCGTATCGGAAAGAGCTTTCCAATGAATATAAGAGATTTAAATTTGAATGATTGGGTTTGGAATTATGTCCAAATCAAATTTGGAAAATGTCTCTGTAAATGCAGTTCGATAACCGTTTATGGAAATCGACTGTACGTGCCTTGATTAAATTATTAAAAATATAAATAATTTGTGTAAAATCATAATAAATGATTTGGAAAGAATTGGGATGAAAAATTCCATATTTGAAAAGATAAAAAAATATTTTTATCAAAATGAACTAGTTATTAACTAGAAAGATAACCCAATGGTTTTAAATAAATAAATTGGATAAGGGAATGGTTTTAATTTAACCAGGATTTTTCCATTGTATGAATTGGAATGGATTTGAATAGAAATCATCTTTGGGATATTTCAATATTAGATTCCATGACTATACAGATATTGTGGAGGAATTTGGAAGATAGATATACATCGTTATTCCCCATACGATATGTGTTGGTTTAAGAATTTGATATTGAATATAAGCCGATATAATTTCAGTTTAGAGCCTTATATTTAATATCAAAGTGGATTTTGGGTTTGTCATGAACAGTGTCTTTAGTAACACTGTTCTTAAACCCCATGTGAAAAGAATAAATCTTTTAATTAAGATTATTAGAGTTTCTAGTTATATTTAGTGATTGGAATAAAATGGAATGCGAATTGGGTTTATTGTGAACTGTGTTTTTTAACGACATTTGTTCCTTAACCCAATTAACAGTGAAATGTGATTTGGAATATATAAATCTTTTATTAAGATTTAATGGAAAATTTCCAAAGTAAAGTTTTTCCAATTTAATATACTAAATTGGAATTGAATGGAATTCGATTTGGTAATAATTGAGATGTGCTTCTATAGAGGAAGATTGTTAATATATATGGAATTTAAAAGGCTTTGTCATTATTCCATTTATATTATTAGTCTGATACAGAAATTGATATCGATTATATATATTGATCTGTTTTCCGTGAAGATTCCATGGTTAATGGAATATGATTTTGGGTTTATCGTGAACTGTGTTTTAAATGACATTGGTTCTTTAACCCGGTTAGAGACAGGATTGCATGTCTAACATTGTGTTTCAAACCATATTGTTGATCTCTACTAAATATATATCTGTTTGGTGGCAGAGAAATTATTCTCTTTCTTAACACCATTCTCTGAGATGTACGAGCTTAGAGGTTATATATCGACAGAAATCAATGGTACGGAGTAGATTGTCGATGCGGCATGTTTGATTTCCGAAAGTTAAATAATCATTAATAATGATTGTTGGAAGATTAAAACTAAGTGGAGTTTCAATGAATCTTTAATTAGATTGAAACGAGAATGTGATGATTTGAATTATCAAATTTGGGAAATGATCAAGAACGGAGTATCACTAGCTTTGCTCCAAGCGATAGTTAAATCTTTAATTAGATTTGAACGGGAAATGTAATTAATTTTTACCAATAACACAATGGTGTTAGATATGGAGTATGACCAGTTTTGCTCCATGGGATGAATAGGTTGGGATTGGGATAATGAAACAAATGATTACTTCTGTATGGCTTGTTAATCCTGACTAGTTGGATAAACCTTAATTTGGTTTAGAATTGAAAAGATAATTAAATCTTTTTAAATGATATCCAAAGGAAGATTAAAGAATAAATTTAAAAGAATTTATCTTTGATGAAATTAATGGGAACCTTTCCCTAAAGATAAGAATATTTGAATAAAAGAATATTCTGGATTGGAATGATGCGTATGTTGTGTTTTTATAGCATTTGATTATAAGATATGTGAATTATTCGGAAAGGCCGGGTTTATATCCATTCTGAATAATTGATTCGACGATAAGTCGACGATGAAGACGGTGGTTGAAGACCGGAGGTCTTCACATCTTTTGGATGATTACTAATGTCTTGATTGGGCTGTACACCCAAGACAAGGTAATAAGTGGTGATAGTCCAGACGTACTTGGGGATCGTCCAGAGATGCGAGCTCCTGTATTGGACATATGGGATGAGGAATAAAGCGCCTCCGGTTTCGTTCAGACCCGGAACGAACTAGTAAATGGATGTGTGTATGACATTGGATTTTATTCTATGTTAATTAATTTATATTAAATATATATCTGTTTGGTGGCGGATAATTTATTCTCTTGCTTAACACCCTTCTCTGAGACGTACGAGATTAGAGGTTATATGTCGATAGACATCAGTTTCATGGCGTGAGTTGTCGGTATGACATGCAGAGATGTAGTGATCAAGGCTTTTGCTAAAAAGTTGAGTCTTGTGATTGATCAAAGCACGACTTTAAATAGCATAACTTTGTGTATAGCATTAACTCGCAAGCCTCACACCTCGGTATAAGTCAAAAATGGGATAAGGGAACGTAGTGAGTGCACGATGTTTCTTTCTAGCTATGGGTGGTGTGATGGTATGGAGCCTTGACATTTTATATATTTTTTACCTATGTGGATGATGGATAGCGAGGCGCCTAGGATATATCGGTCACTACGGGGCCAATGGATAGGTCCGATAGGATCCGAAAACCTGTGTTCAGGAATAACTAATCCTCAAACGTAAGGGTGGACCGGCACCGTAGGATCTTAGGGTTCACTGCAGGGGATCATGGGTCATCTTTCTGGAGGTGATCCGAATCGGCGAGGAGTCCATTTCTGGCCTCGACTCGTGATGGAAATCCAATTTCCAATACGTGACATTTTGGTTGTAATTGTAGAGCTAGTATGGCGACATAGTATATGATATCTATGCCCTCTACGATCGATACATTTATATTTGAAGTGATTTTGACACTATATACTTATAGTAATGTCAAAATGATTTGTTTTAAACGTACTAAGCATGTTTGGCTATTATAAAACTCTTTCCTTCGGATTGCATTCCATTGTGTGATGGGACCTGAGTCTTATAATATCTTCATTTTTCGAAAAGCATTGTGCTATTTATAAACTGTTTTTTGCACTGGTATTCTCGGAAGAAAACCCGTTCCGTGTTATACAGCGTGGTCCCTTGATTTACTTTATTTCTAAAGTAAAGTTTTAAATGACTGTTTTAGTTCTCACACCAGTCCCGTGACTGACCTGGAGTTTATTGTTTAACCTAAACTCTGGGTGCCCATATTTTCCTCATGGGCAGCTAGTAGTTTTGGTTTTGCAGATATTATAATCATAGGATCCTAGTCTACAGCCAGAGCTATATTCGGAAAGCTTTTTATCTGTTATCTCTTTCAGTTGTGTTATGTATTATTTTTCCGCTGCTATGTAAATTATTTAATCTATGAGATTTTTCTGATGTATATTATTTATGCATACTCTGTTATATTCTTGTACTCTGATGTAATTGTTGTAACAACACTGAAATATTCTATTGTTTATGTTCTGATCTGTTGTGTTCTCAACTCAATCCGGGCTTTCCCGAAAGGGGGAGTTTGGGTGGTTTCAAAACTAGAATATCATCTGAAATATAAGAAAACAAGAATATTATATGATATATAAGAAAAGAAGAATATATCCTATTATGTATAAGAAAACTAGAGTTTGGACTAATGTATATATGAAAATTAAAATATCTTTTGATATATATGAAAATCAAAATATCCTCTTATAAATTAGAAAAATGTAGTTCCATATGATATACAAGGAAACCAGAATTCTTTTTGATACATACATACATACATATATATATATATATATATATGTATATATGTTAGGGTTTCCTCGCATGTTTTTAAGGAGGAATGACGGGTTGGAATTAATAGTCCCTCATCATGGAATAAATTGAAGGAGTTGAGTACAAATATGAGTTAGTAGGCACGTAACAACAGGGATTCCTTTTGTTATATGGGAGTTCTGTGCCAGCTCATATGCGTGCAAGGTAGGGGCTTTGTTCTGACTGTCGTTACATAACAGTGGTATCAGAGCTGAAGGTTCGGACTGGTCCATGCAGGCAAGGCAGTGCTCTCAAAAAATACTCATAGGATGCGAGTCAAAAGAGAGACTATTAAGATTGTCTCACATGTTGTTAAGGAGGAATGATGGGTTGGAATTAATAGTCCCACATCCTGGAATAAATTGAAGGAGTTTTTACAAATATGAGTTAGTAGGCACGTAACGACAAGGATTCCTTTTGTTATATGGGAGTTGTGTGCCAGCTCATATGCGTGCAAGGGAGGGGACTTTGTTCTGATCGTCGTTACATAACAATATATATACACAACATCCACAATATTTCTTGTCACTCCAATGGAGAGAGGAAGGGCGATCCATTTGTAAATGAAACTGCCTTTATAGTTTCAAGACTATTCTAACAACAATTTCTAAAACTTCAATGAAAGTTGTTCTCTTCGTTGATAAGCCATCTTCATATTCACTTTATTACCCCAAACTGAATGTTAGATCTGCAATTTTTTTAATCGCATAACTTCTAGATCTACAATTCGTTAAACATACAATTCGGTTATTACTCACTACAAAATTGAACCCAAATCGTTCAGATCTACATTGCTTCACCTAGTACCGATAAAATCCCAGTCCTTCTTCGCTGATGTTACCACTATATGCGATTGTCATATGAAATAGGTGTAATTGTTTCGAATATGGAGGATGAAGCCACCAAGGAGTTGGGTTCCAACATGTTTCGACGCAACTGATGATTACAGTTCCATCTTCCTCTAACCGATCTCTCCACTTATTCACAATTAACGGCCTTTTCTATTCGACGACCAGTGGTGGTGACTGGGTAAGATTATAACTTCCAGATTTGGATGTTGGGATAATGGTGAAATTCGTTTGGAACTTCTAGTTTTAATCTGGTCTAATCATAATGTTCGGGTTTTATTGTTGTGTTCTTTAACGCAAAACAAACTGTCGGTCATCTGCGAAACCGGCTTCCATGCTTTTTAACAATTTCACAATTTGAGTTTTTATGCATGTTACTCGTTGAATCTACATACTCGTTCATCTTGGTCTATTTTACAATTAATTACAATTTCAGCGTACCCTTTTATGGATTTGGGATTAGTATGTAGAATTAGTTTAGACGGATGATTGATTCTCTGTACTGAACATTAAAACTGAAAAAGTTGTGCATGGCTATTCATATTGCTTTATGAAGGAAAATTAAAATTAATGGTTTATTAGATGTACAGTGTATTGGAAGAATCTACTGCATATACAGAATTGTGACGTCAATTAGCCTATCTACTTTCAAATGATGTTAACTGGAAGCTTGCTCTTAGATGTGAGATTGGGCTTTGTATTTCACCGGTTTTCCATCGGTAAAGGTACCAATAGTTGAATGGCTTTACATTTTTCTTGTTGGATGTAAATCATGATTTACATGATTAAAAGGTCAACATTGTCGAAATGTGAAGATCTTTGGTCGAGTGTAACAACACTTAGATTCAGTAAGAAGGAGGCGTTCAAATTTACATGTCTGTTGGTGCTGATATGCGCTGGTTAAACCGCACTACAGAGGAGAATCAACATTACGTAGGAAATGGTTCATGTACCAGATTCTATTGGGTTATTAGTTTAAGAAGTTTGGTATGATTACATGATTCATGATTCATAACTTTAAAGTGACAGCGATTGGAAGTGACAGAGTAAAGCAGTTTTCCCATTTGGAATTTCCATTCAGAATTCAGTTAGGTTTTTGTTCGATATTACATAGGTTTTCATCAGATTTCTACATGATATAGCCAGTTACGACCGTGTGGGTTGTGACTGTGAAAAGAACGTAGGGTACAATCATTGAATTGCAGGAAGAGCACTTGTAATGGGGCTCTCTGACCTCATCATGGGTCTTATTATTTCTTTTATAGTTTTTTTGTTGTATTTTGAATTTATGTTTGTTTTATAGATGTAATTCAGGTTAGTTTGCTAACCTTGCTATGTTCTTTTCATTTATAATAAAGTGTACCAATTTTCAATATATGTATATATATATATACATACATACATACATATATATATATATATATATGAAGTTTATAATAATATCTGGTATGAAGAAAATATGCCCACGGATCTACCTATTGATATAAGAAATCCAAAATTCATTTGATAATGGAGATTTCCATCACTTTAATTGGAAAATCAACGTTTGTTGCATGTTTATTCATATTAAACAAGTCTTTATTTTTTCTTGTAAATGAACTTGAATTCTGTGTTAGTTCATTGTGAAATGAAATAGAAATTTTGATAAATAGAGGTGATCCAAGGTGGGAATGATATGTAATTTGTGTGTATAATGGAGAAGTGCAAATGTCCCAAATGGTAGAAGAAGACGGGAATGGAATGTACAAATTGTTTTGTCTAATATGATAAACAAATTGAGTAAAGCCTATAAATAAGAATAGGTCTAACTAATTGGGCTTATATTTAAATGGTCATAGATAGACACTTGGACACTTAGGCCGTGACGTTCATAGGAAGCCGTTTCCGTACTTTCATATTTCGAATTAAGTTTTTTCTTATAAATTCTAATATTAACTATTGGGACACTTGCGTCTTTTTGAACAAATGCAACCTCTCGCCAACAGATAACTTCTTCTCTATAAATTCGGCTCCCTCCACCCACAAAAATAATTAATCAATTTGTTCTATCCTTTCTCGCGGGAATTCTCGAGCCTTGTTGTATCCTGCGAACAAGTTTCCTGTACTGCGGAAATATTGTTTTCAGATAGTGTCGACATGCCTCAAAGCTTTCCAACCATTCTCTGCTCTCTTTCTATCTTTGCATTCACTTATTTTTCTAACACGGAAACCACCATAAAACTTCATAATCGGGCTAGAATTTGAATATGATATTGTGAAGATTACTTCACTTCTTGGAATTTTCTTTTTTTAGAGTCAATGTCACAAGTAAATATCATCTTAGATGGGTAATTTTGCAAATGCATCAACGGTTGTCACAAATGAAAATTTTGTTTTAATATGAAAATGCTTTTTAAACTGTAATATTTATGTACCAGGTGTCTTTGTACCTCTAACCTAAGTGTAGTATAAAATTGAATATTCAACTTTACAAAATTTGCAAAGAGAAATAAGATTACAATTCAAATAAATATTCATGCACCGAAATGTTCTATATTGTTAGGAGAAAGCCTTCCAGCTAGGATCGTGAATGGGTACTTTTAATTGCAAATAGTGTCATATCCGTATCTGCGTTAGAAATTCTTTTTTGAATATCAAATATCCACATTCATTGATACTGACAGATACTGGATATTCACTGACGATCAATAAATCAATAAAATAAATGGAAAATTTTAGTTTAACATAAATATTTTTCAATACCATCTATTATTAAAGTGTTAAAAATAAACATATATATATGTGTATGATTATAATAAAAGTTTTTAACAACTAATATGCATTTAGTGTACATAATATAAACTTCAAACTTAGTAAACAATGAATAAGTACTTTTAATTTAACTAGTATACACATAATTTAAAATGTAATATAGAAAAATATCTAGTGAACAACTTTTGGATATGGATATTTTTGTATTCCTATCTACATCTTTTTTTTGGTATCATATATTTATTCGCTTTTCAAATATGAATACCCATGGATTTCAGACTTTTTAGATGTTCTTTGATCCTTAATATTTTCAAAATATCCATGCATGACAACTGAGTGCTTGATACCATATTTTAATGATTATATTTAATTTTGTGGTTGCCTAATTCAACACCAATAGACATGTGATCAAGTCCTTATAAAGTACAGTTGACATGTGCAAGAAACTTCTGAATGTAGCCTACAAATGCTCATGGCTCTATATTGTATTTCTCTTGTTATTGTACTACTACTATTATATTCTTGTTTTTTAAAAGCGAAAGTTCTATACAAATTCACATCTCCAGTCTTCTAGTCCACCCGCAAAATTAACATCTTTGACCTTTCAAATTATTAAAAAAATAATCAGTTTATCCTCTATTTCTTTCCTTCATTTTTGATATTTAGTCTGTTGTGTTTTCTTCCTTCATAAACTTATGGCAACGACAAATCAATTATGAACCGCTTGAGTAAGTAATCTGACAATTTAACCGGTCCATTGAAATACATGAGTACTTTTGTAATATAAGTTTTACATCCAATCTTTGATTCAAATTATTATAGAAAATGTGTAAAATTATTAATCAATATTGCTAATAATGTAAAAATAGTGTCAAACCAACAATGTATTTTATATGCTGTAGGAAATGATTAAGAAGAACTACCAAGGCAACGTCAAAGAAAATATTAATCGTAGTGTGAGTCAAAATAAAAGATAAATAGGATTCTTTTTTAGAGTAATAAACGATGAAGAATAACAAAAGACTAGATGAAGCATTGATTGGCTATTATGTTGCTGTTGCGGCTTGGTTAATGTTTACTGTTTATTAGAAATGGTTGTAGATTGAATTGTTGATGAGAATATTGTAGAAATGATGTATATGTGATTAAAAACCGAGATGTATTGAATTGAACAGATAATGATTCAATAATGCAGTATACAATGTATAGACTAAAAGAAAATAAATGGGCCAAGACCCATAGCCATTAAACCTAACAACATCAGGTCAAAACAGATTATGATTCAGTAATTCAGTAATTCAGTAATACAGTATACAAAGATATTTCATGTTTTGGGAATATCCATTCTATTTAATAAGGGCCCTCAAAGAGCCTTACTGTGCCAGGTGTTAAGGAAAACACAACCTATGTTGTAGGGTTCCGTTTGAAAGATTCATGGTACCTACTTGAGTACTTATTAGGAAAATTCTCTTTTAAGAAATAATAATTTTGTGCCGCTGCTTGACAATAGTAATCGGAGTGTGAATACCCTTCCTCCCTTAAAAAAAGGGTTGGAAAATCTTCATCTATCTTTAGATGCTTGACATATACTTGATTTGGGAATGGATCCAAGAATCTGCTTGGAAAGATTAGTCTACCATTATAACTTGAGTTAGTGTTACCATGTACGCCTTTACTAGAAGTTCTATTGCACTACTTTTGTAGTAGAATCATGTGATTATCCAGACTACATATTTTATTAGAATTACGAGTAATAACATTGTATATGGGTTAAGAGAATGTGACGGCCTAGAATTTCGCTCGATCTGAATCAGTCGTTAAACCGATCTAGACCATTCGAAACCCCTGATCGTTTGAGAACATGACAAAATAGAACGCAGACGGAAGAACATTTCATTGCTATTACAACAATTCCATCAGATACAAGAATATACAGAGTATAAATGAATAAATTACATTCGATAAATATCAGAAATTACAATAAATTACATAGCAGCGGAAAAAAATACAAAGCACAACTGAAGGTGATATACGAATACAGAGCTTTCCGGATATCATTCCAGCTGTAAACCAGGATCCTGTGAATATAAATCTGCAAAACCAAAACTACTAGCTGCCCGTGCGGAAAATAGGGGCACCCAGAGTTTAGGTTTAAAACAATAAACTCCAGGTCAGTCATGTGACTGGTGTGAGAACTAAAACAGTTATTTAAAACATTTGCTTTGAAAGAGAGTAATTCAAGGGACCACGCCGTATAACACGGAACGGGTTTCCTCCCAAGAATACCAGTGCATATCAATAAACAACGCAATGCTTTTTCGAAAAATGAAGCTATTATAAGACCCAGGTCCCATCACACAATGCAACGCAAGCCGGAGGATAGGGTTTTCCCTTATAATAGCGAAACATGCTTGGTACGTTTAAAACAAATCATTTGATACTATAATAAGTGTATAGTGTCAAAACAATTTTAATCATGAATATAAATCATAGACGACATGGATACCATATATCATGTCGCCATACTAGTTCTGCAATTAAAACCGCAATACACGTATTGAAAACTGGACTCCGTCATGAGTCGAGGCAAGGGGCAAGCTCCTCTCCGCGTTCGAGACACTCTAGCAAATGCCTCCGGGTTACGCACTCTGGGCAACCCCGGATCCTCCAAGGCCGGTCCTCACTTACGTTAGAGGATTAATTATGCCTGAACACACGTTTCCCGGTCCTTACAGACCTATAATCGAGGCGCCTCACATCCAAACCACAAAGGTGAAAAGTATATAAATGTCAGGGCTGGTAAGTCACTGACACCACCATAGCTAGAAAGAAACGTCATGCACTCCTTGGGTCCTTATCCCGTTTTTGACTCATACCGAGGTGTGAGGCTCGCGAATCCACGCTATACACAAAGCTACGCCACCAAGGCCGTGCTTTGATCATCAACTACAAGACTTTGCTTTTCAACAAAAGCCTTGATCATTGCATCTTAGCGTGCCACACAGGCAATTCATGCCATGCGACTGATGTCCATCGATATATAACCTCTAAGCTCGTATGTCTCAGAGAAGGGCGTTAAGCAAGAGAATAAATTCTCCGTCGCCAAATAGATATATATTTAACAGAAATCAATCAAAACAGAATAAAATCCAATGTCAGACACACAATCCATTTACAAGTTCGTTCTTAGTCTGAACGAAACCGGAGGCACTTTCCTCTCATATCCATCCATCTCCAAGTACGTCTGGACGACCACCAACTATTTCCATCCTCTTGGGTGTACAGCCCAATCAGGATCGTCAGTAATTGCCCAAACGATGTGAAGACTTCCGGTCTTCGACCACCGTTTTCATCTTCGACTTGTCGTCGAATCGGTTATTCAGAATGGGTATAAACCCGGCCTTTCCGAACAACCCGCGTATATTAAAAACAAATGTTACACAAACTCAACATACGCCTCATTCCAATTCATTAGTCACTAACCGCAAATTAGCAAGAGAACAATTTCCCAAACATTAACCCCGAAGGCCGAAACCAACATCAGATCAATACCCAGGAAACCATTCTCCTTAGCCAACCTACAGCTAGTTTCTAAATTCACATTCTTAGGGAAAGGTTCCCATTAATTTTATCCAAGATAAATTCTTTAAAATTTATCCTGTAATCTTCCTTTGGATGTCGTTTCAAACCAAATTATGGTTTTTCTAAACTAGTCGAGATTAGCGAACCACACCGAAGTAATTATTTATTTTATTTCCCAATCCAAAACTATTCATCCCATGAAGCAAAACTGGCAATACTCCATATTTAGCACCACAGTGTTATCGGTAAAATTAATTACCATTTCACGTTCAAATCTAATTAAAGATTTAACTATCGCTTTGGAGCAAAACTGATGATACTCCATTCTCGCTCGTTTTCTAAATTTGATAATTATAATTTTAAATTCACATTTTAATCTAATTGCAGATTCATTAAAACTCCTTTTGCTGGGTTAAAGAACTAGGTGTTATTTAAAACACAGTTCACGACAAACCCAAATCACATTCTATTTGTTATCGGTTTAAAGAACTAGTGTTATTTAAAACACTGTTCACGATAAACTCATTTCAAATCCAATCAAATATATTAGAAATTCCGATTATTTAAAACCCCTTTTTAAATCTAATTCATTTATTTAAAAATAATTGGGTTTTAAATTTAGTTCAAAACTAGTTCATTTCGATAAAAATCCATTTTTATCTTTTCAAATATGGAGTTTTTCACCCCAATTTTTTCCAAATCATTTCTTATGATTTTACACAATTTATTACTATTTTTAATAATTTTATCAAGGCCCGTACAGTCGATTTCCATCAACGGCCATCGAACTGCACTTACAACGACCTCTTTCAAATTTGATTTGGACGTATCTCCAAATCCAACCGTTAGATTTCAAATTTCTAATATTCATTAGAAATCTCTTTTCGATACGAACCCAATGGTTCCGGTTTTAGGAGAATCCGACGGTCGGATCTCCCGTAATGTCCGTTTGAAATAAATGGTCGAAATTCACGAACTGCCGCGGCGCGGCGCGTTCTATTCAGGCCATTATATTATATATATAATATATATTTCGTCGATTTCTATTCCAAACGAATTATATAAATAGTTTTAAATTCGTTTCAAAAACAATTCCAACTTCCATTTCAATCCAAACCAAAATTGAATTCTTCTTTATAAATTCGTTTTAAAATTCATTTCTATTCAATTCAAGTTTCAATTCAATTTGAATTCATTTCAATTCGCTTTCAAGACAATTTGAATTCGTTTTCAATTCAATCCAATTTCAAAGTCGTTTTCTATTCGATTCAATTCAAATTGGTTTTCTATTCGATTCAAATCAAATTGGTTTTCTATTCGATTCAATTCAAATTCGTTATATATTTAATTGAAATCAAAATCGTTATATATTCAATTCATTTCGAAATCGTTTTTAATTCAATTCATTTCGAAATCGTTTTCAATTCACTTCATTTCGAAATCATTTTCAATTCAATTCATTTCGAAATCGTTTTTAATTCAATTCATTTCCAAATCGTTTTTTAATTCAATTCATTTCAAAATATTTTCAATTCATTTCGAAATCGTTTTCAATTCAATTCATTTCAAAATATTTTCAATTCATTTCGAAATCGTTTTCAATTCAATTCATTTCGAAATCGTTTTCAATTCAATTCATTTCGAAATCGTTTTTAATTCAATTCATTTCGAAATCGTTTTTTAATTCAATTCATTTCAAAATATTCGATTTCAAAATTACTTTCCAATATTCATTTTAAAATGAATAAAATCGATATAAATATCGTTCACGTCAAAATGGCGCATCTCTAATCAACACGGCTTTATATATTCCTTTGTTCTATTCAACAAATGAATATTTATTTTAGTCAACACACGACTAATCTCAACGAATGAGTACTGTCCACGTGTGACTGTTTTTGTTAAATTATTTCGTTCAACACATGACTAATCTCAACGGATGAGTACAGTCAACACATGAACCTTTATTTTATATTGATAAAGATGTAATTTTTATTATAAAAATATTTCGTTTAACACATGACTAATCTCAACGGATGAGTACAGTCAACACATGAACCTTTATATTATATTGATAAAGATGTAATTTTTATTGTAAAAATATTTCGTTCAACGCATGACTAATCTCAACGGATGAGTACAGTCAACACATGAACCTTTATATTATAATATTCTTTATTTTCTAAATTGGAATGAGGCCCAATCAATCACCATATAAAATTAATTATATGGATTTTCATACAACACATGTATATAATAGCATTGAAAAATAATCAACCATCAACCAAAGTGCACTACACTGCATAAGCATCAAATATAGATATCTAACGCTTATAACAGCCTGTCAATCAATCGATCGACATATTTAATCAATCAGGATGAGTGAACTTCAAATTTCATCCCAACACCCGTGTGGGGTTTCAAACAATCAAACACAGATTTTATTTGCGCAGTTGGGCGATGTGTAAAATTTATCAACCCAATCAATGTCATTCAAATATGTGTACCTAAACAAACCGTCCGGTTTGTAAATGAATATTTTATTTTATTCACTTCACGTTAAAAATTATATTTTTAACGATAAAATATTTTACTTCAACATATGAATTTCTATTCAGTTCATTCTTTAAATAAAATGGTATTTTTATTTTTCTAACTTGTTTTAGAAAATTTCGGCGGCATAACGGCACGATACTAGAAACGGGACGAGGCCTAGCCTTATCCCCGGTCTAGTGAAGGCCCACGCCATTCACACATCAATCAAATTCACCAAACAACCAAATTCAAATCAAATCATCAAATTAATTTATGCAACCAAACAAACAAGTTCATGGTCTGTGGACGATTGTGTCGGGTACTACTAAGCACCGTCTGCATCCTAGTATATATATAAAATTAGAAAAGAAATTGAAAGGTGAGAAATTCTCACAAAGAGCTATCCTAGCTCCACGGCACTTCATTGATAGAAATCTTCATCGCTATCCCATCTTCGTCACTTTCTTTGCCCTTAGCCACTACATATATAAAAATCACACATTTTTATATTTTGATGTCTTTAAAATAAAAATCAAATTTTTATTTATTCACTTTCAGTTTAAAAATCATATTTTTATAATTGCTTCATACCTTTAAAAAATCGAATTTTTAATTTGCTATTCAATATATAAAAATCGAATTTTTTCTATGCTATTCAATATATAAAAATCGAATTTTTACTTCGATGTTCAAATAGTAAAGATTATATTTTTATCACGCTATTCCTCATATAAAGATTTCGCCTTTTCAATTTTAAAGATTTCGCCTTTTCAATTTTAAAGATTTCGCCTTTTCAATTTTAAAGATTTCGCCTTTTCAATTTTAAAGATTTCGCCTTTATAAAAATAAAGATTTCATCTTTTCAAAAATATAGATTTCATCTTTTCAAATATATCATTATAAAAGTCACATTTTTATTTTTCTACACATATAAAGATGCTATTTTTAATATTCCTATCATGAAAAAAAATTATATTTTTACCACTTCTATATAGTAAAGATTATATTTTTAATACTTTAAAAATATAAAGATCATACCTTTTAACAAATAAAAATCAAATTTTGCCTTTAAATATCAAACTCTTCTATACTTTCTAAACAAAAACTGATTTTAATAGATGTAAAAAAAATCAGTTCTTTGATCTCGCTTTCAAGACGGTAAAAATAGTCTTTTTACTTCGCTATTCACATATAGAAAAATCAAATTTTTTTCGCTATCTATATAAAGAAAAATCATATTTTTTTCCTACCTAAATAAAAATCGAGTTTTTATCATAGGAATGTAAATTAAATAGTAAACAATAAGAAAATAAAGCAAATAAAAACTGAAATTAAATTTACAGGTGGGGGGGTGATGGCCAGGCTCGACGGCATGAGGATGCGGTTTGGGGGGGGGGGGGCTGTCGCCATGCGGCGGGGAGCTGTGGGAGGAGGGCGGCTTCGATTTCCGATTGGGGGGGGGGGGGGGGGGTCTGCGACGCAGTCGAGGAAGAGAAGGGGAGGAGGAAGAAGAAGGGAGGACGGCGCAGCGGGGGGGGGGGGGGGGGTCTCGCCGAAGTCCGGCGCCGGAGGCGGTGGGTGGTTGGCGTCGATCTTCGGTGCGGTGCGATGGCCATTTTTTTTTTCTACTGATCGAAGAATTAGAGGGGGGGGGGCAGAACGGGTTAAAGGGGGAGGAGAAGATATTTTTTTTATTTTTTAATTAATTATTTTAATTGCATAAAGTTGACTTTTACATACGACCTCTAAACGAGGCCCACCGCCTGTCGTCCATAGCGTTTCACCCCCATTCCGAACACAATGGGATATGTATCGCAAGCTGATTTGATCGTTTCGATTCATTTCCGTTGAATTTACATTTAAATCACTATATTGAATTTTAAACGTATATTTCAAATTACCGGGGTCACATACTAACTAGAAAATTTTCTGAAAAATATTTTCTAGCTTCGTATTGACGATACGGTCCTAACAAAACTAGTTTCATCGAATTCTGAGACCGTTGGAAAAATGGCCATTTTCCAGTCGATTAAAATCAACTGAAACTGGTCAAACGCGTTTTCCTATGCCACGCTCACATATTGATTCGAAAAATTATGAAATTTGGGATCTAGCAATAATTTGACATCACGGATCCAACAAAAGTGGTTTCGTCGAAATCCGAGGTCATTTGCAAAATTTCCATTTTTAAGGGCCTGAATTCCATAGCGACTATTCAGAATTTTCAACTGGACATATCTTTTGATTCCCACTATGAAATTTTGATTTTTCAGATTTGTTGGAAAGATATTATCAATTAGATCCTAATGTTTTTGGTTTCGCTAAAATCCAGATTATTTTGCACCCGGTACGTTCAATTGAAGTTTGAAATCGAATTATCGAACTACCGCGCCATTTTCAATTCTATTTATAATTATATATAATTATTTATATTCTAACGACGGCGTATATAATATATACGTTCGACTTATATTCAAAATAAATTTCTCATCGATATTATTTAAAATAATCTATTTTAAATATTCAAAATCCGCTAAAATTGCCAAAATAAAATTTTTAAACTGGTTCAGAATTTCCGGGTTATTACAATCTCCCCCACTTAAAACTTTTCGTCCCCGAAAAGGAACAAAGTCGAAAGTGGTTTGATTAATCAACTCTACGTTCGATCTGGCTTCCATTCTCCAACTTTTCAGTTTCTGAGAATTTTCAAATTTTCAAAAATTTGGCTGACACCCTAAATTTTTGAAAAATTTCGCCATAACCTCCCCTGCACTGGGAGCATCGGGGAATTTCAAATAGCTTCCCCGGTCCTTCTAATCTCAAAAAGAAAAAGAAAAAGCCAAGCGGCTAGCCAAATAGGCTCATAAAATCATCATCACCCAAACAAAACAGTAAATTATGTAGTAAACATGTACCTATTTGTCGGGCAAACAAATTTTATTCTCTGCTCTAGCCTCCTTGCTATGACATGTTCAATGTAAGTATATGTATATGCAAGCAAATGCGACCAATTTTCGATACAATTCAATATTTGGTTCAAATAGGCTAAATGTTTCAAAATTATCAAACAAAAAAACAAACAACACAAACATCAATCAATTAGTGAATTAACGTTTCAAATTCATAATTTTGATATATATACAGAAAATCATGTTTTTGATGCCAATTCACAACAATGTGTTCTAGCTATATTAGTTGTGGTTCTCACACCAGTCTAATGGAAATATATAAATATCACACTTTCATTACTCGAAGATAAATTCTGACGATGAGTACTCAACCATCAGAATCATCTTCGGGCCACTAGAGTATGATTCTATATCTATCCAGTATATTAAAACTTCGAATATACGTTCATGACGCGTATATGCAAAATCTTTATATACTTGATTGTCCATATTCAAAATAAATAAATAGTCAAATACGTTTTAAAATGGTTTAAATTCCCAAAACAAAATTGTTTTCATTTGAAAAATATACTCTTCACACTCGTTCTAGGATACTACTGATCCTATCTCTAACGAGTCATTCTAATTGGATATTACTAACCCAATATCTGATGAATTCTTTCATATGGTTCTAATGTGTCTTGTTCTCGAGCTCTGTAAACCAAAGCTCTGATACCAAATGTGACGGCCAGGAATTTCGCTCGATCCGAATCAGTCGTTAAACCGATCTAGACCGTTCGAAACCCCTGATCGTTTGAGAACATGACAAAATAGAACGCAGAAGGAAGAACATTTCATTGCTATTACAACAATTCCATCAGATACAAGAATATACAGAGTATAAATGAATAAATTACATTCGATAAATATCAGAGATTACAATAAATTACATAGCAGCGGAAAATAATACAAAGCACAACTGAAGGTGATATACGGATACAGAGCTTTCCGGATATCATTCCAGCTGTAAACCAGGATCCTGTGAATATAAATCTGCAAAACCAAAACTACTAGCTGCCCGTGCGGAAAATAGGGGCACCCAGAGTTTAGGTTTAAAACAATAAACTCCAGGTCAGTCATGTGACTGGTGTGAGAACTAAAACAGTTATTTAAAACATTTGCTCTGAAAGAGAGTAATTCAAGGGACCACGCCGTATAACACGGAACGGGTTTCCTCCCAAGAATACCAGTGCATATCAATAAACAACGCAATGCTTTTTCGAAAAATGAAGCTATTATAAGACCCAGGTCCCATCAAACAATGCAACGCAAGCCGGAGGATAGGGTTTTCCCTTATAATAGCCAAACATGCTTGGTACATTTAAAACAAATCATTTGATATTATAATAAGTGTATAGTGTCAAAACAATTTTAATCATGAATATAAATCATAGACGGCATGGGTACCATATATCATGTCGCCATACTAGTTCTGCAATTAAAACAGCAATACACGTATTGAAAATTGGATTCCGTCATGAGTCGAGGCAAGGGGCAAGCTCCTCTCCGCGTTCGAGACACTCTAGCAAATGCCTCCGGGTTACGCACTCTGGGCAACCCCGGATCCTCCAAGGCCGGTCCTCACATACGTTAGAGGATTAATTATGCCTGAACACACGTTTCCCGGTCCTTACAGACCTATAATCGAGGCGCTTCGCATCCAAACCACAAAGGTGAAAAGTATATAAATGTCAGGGCTGGTAAGTCACTGACACCACCATAGCTAGAAAGAAACGTCATGCACTCCTTGGGTCCTTATCCCGTTTTTGACTCATACCGAGGTGTGAGGCTCGCGAATCCACGCTATACACAAAGCTACGCCACCAAGGCCGTGCTTTGATCATCAACTACAAGACTTTGCTTTTCAACAAAAGCCTTGATCATTGCATCTTAGCGTGCCACACAGGCAATTCATGCCATGCGACTGATGTCCATCGATATATAACCTCTAAGCTCGTATGTCTCAGAGAAGGGCGTTAAGCAAGAGAATAAATTCTCCGCCGCCAAACAGATATATATTTAACAGAAATCAATCAACACAGAATAAAATCCAATGTCAGACACACAATCCATTTACAAGTTCGTTCTGGGTCTGAACGAAACCGGAGGCACTTTCCTCTCATATCCATCCATCTCCAAGTACGTCTGGACGACCACCAACTATTTCCATCCTCTTGGGTGTACAGGCCAATCAGGATCGTCAGTAATTGCCCAAACGATGTGAAGACTTTCGGTCTTCGACCACCGTCTTCATCTTCGACTTGTCGTCGAATCGGTTATTTAGAATGGGTATAAACCCGGCCTTTCCGAACAACCCGCGTATATTAAAAACAAATGTTACACAAACTCAACATACGCCTCATTCCAATTCATTAGTCACTAACCGCAAATTAGCAAGAGAACAATTTCCCAAACATTAACCCCGAAGGCCGAAACCAACATCAGATCAATACCCAGGAAACCATTCTCCTTAGCCAACCTACAGCTAGTTTCTAAATTCACATTCTTAGGGAAAGGTTCCCATTAATTTTATCCAAGATAAATTCATTAAAATTTATCCTGTAATCTTCCTTTGGATGTCGTTTCAAACCAAATTATGGTTTTTCTAAACTAGTCGAGATTAGCGAACCACACCGAAGTAATTATTTATTTTATTTCCCAATCCCAAACTATTCATCCCATGAAGCAAAACTGGCAATACTCCATATTTAGCACCACAGTGTTATCGGTAAAATTAATTACCATTTCACGTTCAAATCTAATTAAAGATTTAACTATCGCTTTGGAGCAAAACTGGTGATACTCCATTCTCGCTCGTTTTCTAAATTTGATAATTTAAATTATCAATTCACATTTTAATCAAATTACAGATTCATTAAAACTCCTTTTACTGGGTTAAAGAACTAGGTGTTATTTAAAACACAGTTCACGACAAACCCAAATCACATTCTATTTGTTATCGGGTTAAAGAACTAGTGTTATTTAAAACACCGTTCACGATAAACTCATTTCAAATCCAATCAAATATATTAGAAATTCCGATTATTTAAAACCCCTTTTTAAATCTAATTCATTTATTTAAAAATAATTGGGTTTTAA
The DNA here is from genome assembly GCA_030737875.1 of Allium sativum. Classification (NCBI taxonomy): domain Eukaryota; kingdom Viridiplantae; phylum Streptophyta; class Magnoliopsida; order Asparagales; family Amaryllidaceae; genus Allium; species Allium sativum. The sequence continues at coordinate 322,339,567 of CM060920.1, read as the reverse complement.
ATTTAGTTCAAAACTAGTTCATTTCGATAAAAATCCATTTTTATCTTTTCAAATATGGAGTTTTTCACCCCAATTTTTCCCAAATCATTTCTTATGATTTTACACAATTTATTACTATTTTTAATAATTTTATCAAGGCCCGTACAGTCGATTTCCATCAACGGCCATCGAACTGCACTTACAACGACCTCTTTCAAATTTGATTTGGACGTATCTCCAAATCCAACCGTTAGATTTCAAATTTCTAATATTCATTAGAAAGCTCTTCGATACGAACCCAACGGTTCCGGTTTTAGGAGAATCCGACGGTCGGATCTCCCGTAATGTCCGTTTGAAATAAATGGTCGAAATTCACGAACTGCCGCGGCGCGGCGCGTTCTATTCAGGCCATTATATTATATATATAATATATATTTCGTCGATTTCTATTCCAAACGAATTATATAAATAGTTTTAAATTCGTTTCAAAAACAATTCCAACTTCCATTTCAATCCAAACCAAAATTGAATTCTTCTTTATAAATTCGTTTTAAAATTCATTTCTATTCAATTCAAGTTTCAATTCAATTTGAATTCATTTCAATTCGCTTTCAAGACAATTTGAATTCGTTTTCAATTCAATCCAATTTCAAAGTCGTTTTCTATTCGATTCAATTCAAATTGGTTTTCTATTCGATTCAAATCAAATTGGTTTTCTATTCGATTCAATTCAAATTCGTTATATATTCAATTGAAATCAAAATCGTTATATATTCAATTCATTTCGAAATCGTTTTTAATTCAATTCATTTCGAAATCGTTTTCAATTCACTTCATTTCGAAATCATTTTCAATTCAATTCATTTCGAAATCATTTTCAATTCAATTCATTTCGAAATCGTTTTTAATTCAATTCATTTCGAAATCGTTTTTTAATTCAATTCATTTCAAAATATTTTCAATTCATTTCGAAATCGTTTTCAATTCAATTCATTTCAAAATATTTTCAATTCATTTCGAAATCGTTTTCAATTCAATTCATTTCGAAATCGTTTTCAATTCAATTCATTTCGAAATCGTTTTTAATTCAATTCATTTCGAAATCGTTTTTTAATTCAATTCATTTCAAAATATTCGATTTCAAAATTACTTTCCAATATTCATTTTAAAATGAATAAAATCGATATAAATATCGTTCACGTCAAAATGGCGCATCTCTAATCAACACGGCTTTATATATTCCTTTGTTCTATTCAACAAATGAATATTTATTTTAGTCAACACACGACTAATCTCAACGAATGAGTACTGTCCACGTGTGACTGTTTTTGTTAAATTATTTCGTTCAACACATGACTAATCTCAACGGATGAGTACAGTCAACACATGAACCTTTATTTTATATTGATAAAGATGTAATTTTTATTATAAAAATATTTCGTTTAACACATGACTAATCTCAATGGATGAGTACAGTCAACACATGAACCTTTATATTATATTGATAAAGATGTAATTTTTATTGTAAAAATATTTCGTTCAACACATGACTAATCTCAACGGATGAGTACAGTCAACACATGAACCTTTATATTATAATATTCTTTATTTTCTAAATTGGAATGAGGCCCAATCAATCACCATATAAAATTAATTATATGGATTTTCATACAACACATGTATATAATAGCATTGAAAAATAATCAACCATCAACCAAAGTGCACTACACTGCATAAGCATCAAATATAGATATCTAACGCTTATAACAGCCTGTCAATCAATCGATCGACATATTTAATCAATCAGGATGAGTGAACTTCAAATTTCATCCCAACACCCGTGTGGGGTTTCAAACAATCAAACACAGATTTTATTTGTGCAGTTGGGCGATGTGTAAAATTTATCAACCCAATCAATGTCATTCAAATATGTGTACCTAAACAAACCGTCCGGTTTGTAAATGAATATTTTATTTTATTCACTTCACGTTAAAAATTATATTTTTAACGATAAAATATTTTATTTCAACATATGAATTTCTATTCAGTTCATTCTTTAAATAAAATGGTATTTTTATTTTTCTAACTTGTTTTAGAAAATTTCGGCGACATAACGGCACGATACTAGAAACGGGACGAGGCCTAGCCTTATCCCCGGTCTAGTGAAGGCCCACGCCATTCACACATCAATCAAATTCACCAAACAACCAAATTCAAATCAAATCATCAAATTAATTTATGCAACCAAACAAACAAGTCCATGGTCTGTGGACGATTGTGTCGGGTACTACTAAGCACCGTCTGCATCCTAGTATATATATAAAATTAGAAAAGAAATTGAAAGGTGAGAAATTCTCACAAATAGCTATCCTAGCTCCACGGCACTTCATTGATAGAAATCTTCATCGCTATCCCATCTTCGTCACTTTCTTTGCCCTTAGCCACTACATATATAAAAATCACACATTTTTATATTTTGATGTCTTTAAAATAAAAATCAAATTTTTATTTATTCACTTTCAGTTTAAAAATCATATTTTTATAATTGCTTCATACCTTTAAAAAATCGAATTTTTACTTCGCTATTCAATATATAAAAATCGAATTTTTTCTATGCTATTCAATATATAAAAATCGAATTTTTACTTCGATGTTCAAATAGTAAAGATTATATTTTTATCACGCTATTCCTCATATAAAGATTTCGCCTTTTCAATTTTAAAGATTTCGCCTTTTCAATTTTAAAGATTTCGCCTTTTCAATTTTAAAGATTTCGCCTTTTCAATTTTAAAGATTTCGCCTTTTCAATTTTAAAGATTTCGCCTTTATAAAAATAAAGATTTCATCTTTTCAAATATATCATTATAAAAGTCACATTTTTATTTTTCTACACATATAAAGATGCTATTTTTAATATTCCTATCATGAAAAAAAAATTATATTTTTACCACTTCTATATAGTAAAGATTATATTTTTAATACTTTAAAAATATAAAGATCATACCTTTTAACAAATAAAAATCAAATTTTGCCTTTAAAAATCAAACTCTTCTATACTTTCTAAACAAAAACTGATTTTAATAGATGTAAAAAAAATCAGTTCTTTGATCTCGCTTTCAAGACGGTAAAAATAGTCTTTTTACTTCGCTATTCACATATAGAAAAATCAAATTTTTTTCTCTATCTATATAAAGAAAAATCAGATTTTTTTCCTACCTAAATAAAAATCGAGTTTTTATCATAGGAACGTAAATTAAATAGTAAACAATAAGAAAATAAAGCAAATAAAAACTGAAATTAAACTTACAGGGGGGGTGATGGCCAGGTTCGGCGGCAGGAGGATGCGGTTTGGAGGGGGGGCTGTCGCCATGCGGCGGGGAGCTGTGGGAGGAGGGCGGCTTCGATTTCCGATGGGGGGGGGGGTGATTGACATTGAAAAGTGTTTATTTTATGACTCTTATGCTTTATCTTTTGTAAATAAATAAATGATACTTTGGGTATTTTTTATGCGTTTTTACAGATTTTAAGCGTTGCCTCCTTCAATTCAAATCAAAGGCCAACTACAAGAAAGAGCTACTTCCTCACATCAAATTCATTTTAATTGCAAAAGAAGTAGTAGCTCACTGGTAAAGGCATAGGAATTGGTGCTGAGAGACCCGAGTTCGAACCACGTCAAGCTCACTTTTTGCCAAAGAAACGGAGCGTGTTCACACTGGTCCTTTGCTTTGAGAAATATTTGGACTAGTGTTATGTTATATATATACATACACATATTCATGTGTATGTATTTATGATGTGCACCAATTAACATTTCAGCAATAGCCATATTCTTATCATGGAATTAAATTCAAATCATTCAATTTCAATTAGAAGAATTTCTGATTGAATTGCTGCCAAGAAAAGATCCATTGTGAAGATTTTATCCTTTGTGCCTTGGGATTCTAATAAGCATCCTTGTTTGGAAGAATCAATTACATGCACCAATCAATTAGCCACATGAGAGAATTGAGAGATATGGAAAATATTTACCATGATATGCCAGATTTTTCTCTAATCAAGCTGAGTCAAGGAAGGCAAGAGATATTCATGAATGAGGAGGCCCATGTATTCATAGACCTAATTATGGTTTTCCCCTTTCTCATCTATAAATATGTGTTGTAACCATTGTAAAAATCATTCATTCTTCTGTACTCTTTTTTAGTTTTAATAAAGCTTTCTTTTCTTTAGTTTCTGCATTTTATTTTCGTGGCAAATTGTGTTGTCTAGTCAATTAGATTTGCTAGAACACAATTTGCTATTGCTTCTATTTTTCTTACTAGTGATTGACCGTCTGATTAGATTCAGCGGTAATCCTAGTTTTATTTCAGTTGTTGATTTCTTTTCTGCAATTTTATTTCCAGTGTTCTATTTTATTTTAATCATTGAATTTATTACAGATCCGATTAGATTCGAATCTGTAGTGAATTTAATTGCATCTTTTATTCGTAGTTTCAGTTTTTATTTTGCTTTGCGAAAAAAAATCAACCTCTAAGCTTTGTCTAACTCGCCCAAGAGATTAGATAAATAATTGATTTAATTCACCTCCCTGTGTTCGACCTGTATGCTACACACCTGTATGCTTGCAGAATTTAATTTAAATGTCGCGCTTTTCTAATTCATAGACTAGTGTCGATCAGGGGGTCTACGACGCAGTCGAGGAAGAGAAGGGGAGGAGGAAGAAGAAGGGAGGACGGCGCAGCAGGGGGGGTCTCGCCGAAGTCCGGCGCCGGAGGCGGTGGGTGGGTGGCGTCGATCTTCGGTGCGGTGCGATGGCCATTTTTTTTTCTGCTGATCGAAGAAATAGAGGGGGGGCCAGAACGGGTTAAAGGGGGAGGAGAAGATATTTTTTTTATTTTTTAATTAATTATTTTAATTGCATAAAGTTGACTTTTACATACGACCTATAAACGAGGCCCACCGCCTGTCGTCCATAGCGTTTCACCCCCATTCCGAACACAATGGGATATGTATCGCAAGCTGATTTGATCGTTTCGATTCGTTTCCATTGAATTTACATTTAAATCACTATATTGAATTTTAAACGTATATTTCAAATTACCGGGGTCACATACTAACTAGAAAAATTTCTAAAAAATATTTTCTAGCTTCGTATTGACGATACGGTCCTAACAAAACTAGTTTCGTCGAATTCCGAGACCGTTGGAAAAATGGTCATTTTCCAGTCGATTAAAATCAACTAAAACTGGTCAAACGCGTTTTCCTATGCCACGCTCACATATTGATTCGAAAAATTATGAAATTTGGGATCTAGCAATAATTTGACATCACGGATCCAACAAAAGTGGTTTCGTCGAAATCCGAGGTCATTTGCAAAATTTCCAATTTTAAGGGCCTGAATTCCATAGCGACTATTCAGAATTTTCAACTGGACATATCTTTTGATTCCCGCTATGAAATTTTGATTTTTCGGATTCGTTGGAAAGATATTATCAATTAGATCCTAATGTTTTTGGTTTCGCTAAAATCCGGATTGTTTTGCACCCGGTACGTTCAATTGAAGTTTGAAATCGAATTATCGAACTACCGCGCTATTTTCAATTCTATTTATAATTATATATAATTATTTATATTCTAACGACGGCGTATATAATATATACGTTCGACTTATATTCAAAATAAATTTCTCATTGATATTATTTAAAATAATCTATTTTAAATATTCAAAATCCGCTAAAATTGCCAAAATAAAATTTTTAAACTGGTTCAGAATTTCCGGGTTATTACAGAGAATCTCTTTGAGCAAGACGGAAGATCACAACATTCGTCAAAAGGTTTTTGGATAGTAGGTTCGTGACATCAATCAGAGTGTTGATAGTGGTTCCTTTTCCCGAGGAAAAAAATTAGAGTCTTTTGACCCGGATTAGGGAAATTAGTCAAAAGCTCAGAATCTTTTTTCTGGAGGCATAAATAGAATCGCCGTAACCCATATTCGTGAATTTCGTAAGGGAGGGCTGGAAATCCATATCCGACAATAGTAATTGGGAGCTTGAAACCCAGACTTGTGTATTAACGATAGGAGACCAAAATCCCGCATTGGCAACAGCTAGAGGTTCTGAACCATAACCTAGATTCAGGTATTTGATAGAGGACTAGTGTTAGACCGAAATTTGGTCCTAACACCCAAATTCTATGTGAAAACCTCACAATCACAGATTAATGCAGAAAAAGCAGTAAAAACCGGGAACACACGAGATTTTTATAGTGGTTCGGCTCAATCCAAGCCTACGTCCACTTTATAGTTTCTCATATCCTGAGGAATTACAATTACAATGGTGTCTCACAATCCGTGAGATTCGATTATACACAATAGCCTTGTGTTGTAATGAAGAAGAGGAGAAAAGAGATTGAATTTATGCACGATAGCCTCGTGTTTGATTGAGTTGAGGAGTACCCAAAGTCCTTGAATATTTGGTAATGGAGGTCGGGAGGTGTTAGTGCCGGAAAAACCTCTCCTGAAATGACTATCTCGTGGTGTATTTATAGGCGTAGAGGAGCTGCTGGGAGTCCTGAATAGGATCGGATCGGAGGTGCCATGTGGCGGGTACTGAGGTGATCTCGGAAATAGTGGAGAGGTGGTCTTCAGATCGTGCTAGGACAGGTGGAGTCCGATCCGCAATTGTAGGAGTCGGTTATGCCAAGAGAAGAGGTCAAAGCAGCAATGTGCCTAGAAACAGGTCCAGTCGGTTCGGATCGGATCCGAACCGGTCCTTCAAGCTGAGCACATGTGTGCACTTCTGTGCAGATGTCCAAAGCGGGTCGGGTTTGCCCCTTCTGATCCGGTCCGGACTGATGAGAGTGGGAGTTGTACCAAGCTAGCTCTTGTGAGAATTTGGTGTGAAGCGGGTCGGGTCTGCCTTATCCCGATCCGAACCGGAGTCTCCGATCCGAGCCGAAATCTAAGTGTTGAGGGAGGATGATGAGTTGGTGAAGGCAGGATGCCTCATTCCGATCCGAACCGACTTACCCGATCCGATCCGAGGATTTATTCAATGCTAAATTCCAGGTCTCCGGTTCTGCACGCGTTCACGGAAACGGGCGTAACTTTCAAACTGTAAGTCCGATTGAGCTGAACCAAAGCTCAAACTGAAGCTAATTCAGAGAGCTACAAGAGTTACAGAGCTCAGCTCCGTAATCGCTGTTTTCGGGCCCAGAAAAGGTCATCTTGTAGGAGTTTCGGGCCATTCTTTGTTTGTGATGCGATTTCAACCAAATCACTTCATGTCTTCTGACAATATTCCCAACACTTGAGCGTATTACTGAGAAGAGATTCCATGTATGACTGCTTTGACTAAAAGCGGGTCAACAACTAGAAATTCATATCTGGTAATAATAGAAGCCACGAACCAACTCGCATTTGGGTATTTCAATAGTAGACTAAAAATCCATTTTCGATTGTAATAGAAGTCCCGAAACAACCCAGATTCGGTATTTGATAGAAAACTAGAAATCCACTTCTAGCAACTAGTTAGAAATCCCGAACCATAACTCAGATTCAGGTATTTAAGAGAAGACCAGAAATTCACATGTGGTATTAATAGCTTTGTTACCCCCTTTGGGTTTAATTTGCAAAGAATAGGATGTACATGCTTTGTTAGCCACTCTCTAGGCTTGTGATTTCCAAAGCACAGGATATACATGCTTTATTGGCCGCTCTCTGGGCCTATAAGTCCGTGCACTTGGCTACCTTATTCTCAAGCAGGGCCTAAGGACTTACCCGATGTAGCACCCCTAAGTCCCACATCGTGGAAGCCTGTGTGAAGTGAGTACTTATATGGTAGAGCCCATTTCTTACCAATGCTGAGGCCTTTTGGGGAACAAAACCCACACCTATACGATTGCCAAGTTGGGGACAATATCTTGCGTGAACGGAGGTGCGGGTTGTTACAGTTGTATCAGAGCCAATACCCAGCCGGAATCGTGGCTCTTATGTGGGCCACAACGCCTGGGTGAGGTGTTTGTGAGCCAATGGGGACGTTGGGCTCTGTAGGAGGGGAGAATGTAACACCCCTTAGTCCCACATCATGGAAGCCTGTGTGAAGTGGGTACTTATATAGTGGAGCCCATCTCTTGCCAACGCCGAGTCCTTTTGAGGAACAAAACCCCACACCTATACGGTGGCTAAATTGGGGACAATATCTTACGTGAACGGAGGTGCGGGTTGTTACACCTGACCTCCCTCTAAGAGGTGGCTTACCCTGGCCATTGTAGGCAGTGGTAAGGGCTTAGATGCTTTAACCAGGCCATCGTAGGCGCAGATTAAAGGCTTACTCTTTTGATGATATAACCTGGTCATTATAGGTAGTGATAGAGGCTTACACTCAACCCCCTCCAAGGGGTGCCTAGTCTTGGCCATCGTAGGTGCTGATAAGGGTCTTCATCCCTTTCTGCGGGATACGAGGAACATAAGCTGAGGTAGGACATGTTTAGTTCATAGCAGAGGCAGGGCATACTCTTCTACGATCATAGGCAGGTCTTGCAAATTTAGATGCTATGTCCCAACCATTTCTGGCATGTATCGAAGGCTTATGATTTAACTCAGCCCTTTTTGATTTGGGCATGGAAAAAGGCCTACACACCACCCTCCACCGAGGGGTGGATTGCCCTGGCCCTCTTTGCGGTGACAAGATTTTTTATCCATTGTAATTTGATCCATTTCGGGTTATTCTGAATTTTAAGAGGGTTTCCATACCCTTAGCCATGTAGGAAATCCTTCTTGGAGAAGACTTTTGTTGGACTTAGTTCATTTCTTTTACAAAGTCTTGCAATTGTCCCTGATTGAAGAACTAGATAATCATTCCTTCAAGAACCCTGCAGTGGTTGGTTTCATGTCCGTTCGTCATATGATAGTGGCAGTAAGGCCCTCCCGATTTCCTTTTGTATTTGGGCTTCTTCTTTGCAGATGGCCAGAAATTAAGCTCACATTTGGTAAGGTAGTAGATATTTTCCATTGACGTGGCAAAATGGCATTCTTTTGGTAACCTTGACAAAAAGTTTTCTCTTGATCGTTGGAACTTTAGCCCTTTTGTTACTTATCCATGTTGCTTCATTTGTGTCCTCGAAACTTCTTTTCCATGTATCTCGAGATTGAAGTGCTATTTTCTTAGACCATTTAGAAGTAAAATAGTTGAAGTCTCTCGCTATTCCTTGTTCAAATATTGTTCCCATGGTTTGTTCGTGGATGACTTCTTTTATGTGAGAGAATAGGTTATACTCATTTGGTGTAGAACCACTTAGATCAAAGGTTGGAATTTGTCTTATTTGAAAGGTTGGTTGCTCCAACAACCAAGATCATATTGTTCATTTCCCTTTTCCAACTGATGATTCACAAGGCTTCCATTCTTAACCTTTGTTCTTCCATCACTCTTGGGTTAGTAATATCTGACACAGCCATTTGAGATCCGGAAGATTCTAGTTGGGACCATTTTCCCATGGTTTTGCTTCTTTAAAGCTTAATCCAAACTGGGACAAAACATCACAACTGGGGATGTGGTAAGGTTAACTGAAGGATCGAAGGTTCAAGCCCTCCTTCTAGTGCCAAAATGTTAACGATATTTTTCATCAACACTAGAATTAGATCTAAAGATGTGGACCTAGGGGAACTAAAGGGTTTATTTAGTTTCTACAAGCTTGAGTTAGTTCACCGTTTCCTAGATATCAAGGCCTTAAGCCTGAAGATTAGTTACTCTTCCTTTAAAGAGGTGAGTATCACACTTACAAGACTCAAGAACCAACAGTTTCCTTGGGATAAGGGTTCCCTAAGCGCAATGCTAGTTAGAAAGCTAAACGGCATATAGAAGGGTATTTGGGTATACATAGAGCCTTGTCGCGAAAAAGCATTAAGAAATTAGCGTCATATGAGATAATATAATTCATGATATAAATCTCCAATATTGATTCTCTATTTATTGATTGCTTTCGTATAGTAAATAGAAGTTTCCAAGTAAAATCTCCAAATCGATTTAGAAACTAGGGTTTACTCTCTAAGAAAAGATTGATTGGAGAATGAAAAAGTCCCCCAAAATCAGACCTCTGGATTCTTATTTACAGGCATATTAGGCATCCTTTTAGTAGCACTTCAGCAGAAGTCTCTGCAACGACCCGGGGAATTTGCAACCTTGGTAATCGACATAAACTCAATGTCAACTATTCAAGCATCGGAAATACCGGATAGTTGATAAAAGAAAATAGAGGGTGAGAATAGATTAGATAGAAAATTAGAATAAAAGAAGAAGAACACACAACACATCAGAGTAACACAAATCTCACAGCGGAACGAATAAAATATAACATAACTTTGAAATAAAACAGTATATATATACAATAACATTTTCAGAGTACACCACTTACAACACAGCGGAAAATAACAATAATTAGATAACGCTGAAGCCTCCTGCTCCAAGTTCCTCCAATGATATCTGAAAATACTTGAATACTAGACTGCCCGTACAAATTTGGGCACCCAAGAGTTTAGGGAAAACAAAGCGAAATAAACTCTGGGTCAGTTATGGGACTGGTGTGAGTAAAACAATTTAAAAACAGTTTGAGAAAATAAACGATATTTCATAAAACCATGCCATATAACACAGAACGGGTTTTTCCCTTTCTAGAATCCAGAACACTTTATTCCTATTCAAAAATCCTCTTGAGAGAAATAATAATCTTTATATCAAAATTCTTTTGATGTTTAATAGTGTCTATCAACCACAATATAATAATCATCTAGCAGAACGCTTTCATCTCACGTTCCACATACCTAATATATAATCAAGAACCGTGGGCACTTATTGGGTAATGGATTCCAACAGGCAAGGTATGGGACTGCCTTCAATACACTGGGTTCAACAAGAACATCTTGCAACCCAGGCTAAACATGACTGGCCACTCATTTCGCTTGAGTGTACCGAATGTATTATCACCAACGGTTGGGATCATCAACTGTTTCCTGAAAGGGACAACATCGAAAGAGATTATAGAACTAAATGGAATTTCTCTATATCAGGTGACAATACACCCTAATTGGCAGCTAACCACTTAGCCATGCGACCTACCCGATTTTATACCATTTTATGGTTGTGAGGCTAGAGGCCATAATGTATAGATCACACCTTTATTTACTTTGAATGTCACATTGTCATACCCGCCAAATCACAAATTGATTTCTCCAAAAATACCACGAGTATACAACTAAGAGAAACGAATTCCTCCACCACAAAACGAAAACACATTTGAAGAGATCAACTTACGCAATCTATTAAATATAATCTGTCAGACATTCTTCCATACAACTTGTCCTGGGACTGGACAAACCGAAGACACTATTCTTTAAATCCATCTTAGGAAATTTCTACCTAGGATCGCAAGAACAGCCCTTGCATAACTCTGTTTTCAATTATCTTCATCATTTTTGATTCGCAACCCTAATGCCCATATGGGGTGGTTTTCAGATAATAAATCCAATCCCGGTCTCTCCGTATTTGCAATGGAAATGGTCAGAAACATTGATAATCGATTATTTAACTATCAAAGGAAAACATATGTACAAACAACGGTCGTATTTCCAAGTGAAAATCTTACCGAGCAAATCATCAATCACCACCGATCCCCTTTAATTAATTTGACATTCAATTATCCATTTTCTTATTCCTGTTTCCATATATTCGTAAACTTTTATTTTCTAAATCTAGAAAATATATGTTATTAATCATTGGAAAACACATCCATATTTAGTCTCATTTCTATTTTTTATATTAGAAAAAATTTCTGATCCTTATTTGGAAAATATCTCCAAAACTCCTTCATTGGATTTAAACAGATTTTTAATTAAGACATCGCTATGCCAACTCAAACCATTCCACTCATTAACTAAATTTACTTAATCCAACCTCCACTGTCGAACCTTAACCATTCCTTAGTTAAAAATGAAGTCAATCAACTTGGGGTATAACTACCTCTCAGACCTTAACTGAATAACTTTTCTAACCTCGAAATAGACAAAGTTCACCTTTTAAATCTTTAGCAAACTTCCTTACGTAACTCTCAGAATCTATTTACAAATCCACTTCTTTTACAGAAATCATTTGATTATAAAAATAGTGTTATAGTCTCATGCTTCCAAAATATATTAACTTAAAATAACTTTTATTCATTAATTTGGATAAATAAACAAACAACTAATTTATTAATAAATAAATAAATCTTGATTAAAAATGGAAAGTGAATAGTACATTCCCAAATTCGATAAAATCGAATTTCAATGTATAATTCTCTCTCGAATAATCTCTATTCGATAACTCTCTTCGAATAACTTATATTCGATTAACTCTCCTTGAATAACATATATTCGGTTAACCCTCTTCGAATAACTTATATTCGATTAACTCTCTTCGAATAACTTATATTCGATTAACTCTAATTCGATTAACTCTAATCGATCAACTAATATCCTATCTCATTAAAATTCCCACTTGAATTCCTATTTCAAAACCCAATTTTCCTTAATTTAATTTATAAAATATTCATTTTAATCCATTTTTCACATTGAATGTGAAAAAAAATTCTTTTATGTAATCCATTAAGTTTGATTCCATAATTTAAAATAATATCCCATTTCCAATTTCTATTTATACTTCTATTTATAGAATTATTCATACGAAATCTCCTTTTTATTTCTAATACTTAAAAATCATTTATAATTCCCTTTATAAATGCTGAGTTCACATTTTATTTAAAATACCGGTGTCAAAACCGATTTCTACTTCTTTATATAAACTCAGACTTATATATCCAATTTATCCAATGATAAATAATTTACTTAATTTATAAAACACTATTTATAAATTATTCTTCTCAATTTATTTGTTAAAACATATTTCTATTTAATATCCGCTTCAAATACATCTTCTCATAATTCTTTTATATCTCGTCAATTTCTTTTTATAATTCTATTTATTTTCTAAATATTTCTTTTATAATTCTATTTACTTTCTAAATAAATATTCCTTTTATACTTCTATTTATTTTCTAAATAAATAATCCTTTTATACTTCTATTTATTTTCTAAATAAATAATCCTTTTATAAAATTCTTTGATTTTATAAATATTCCTTCTATTAAATTCTTTGATTTTATAAATATCTCCTTTTATAAAATTCTTTGATTTTATAAATATTTCCTTTTATAAAATTCTTTGATTTTATAAATATTTTATTTTATAAAATCCTTTGATTTTATAAATATTTGATTTCGATATTCACTTAGAAAATTCCCATTTTTATATCCCAGTACTACTTATGGTATTTTAGAAATACCAAACCACAGTGCCAGTGTTACTCACACGTACAAAATCAATCACAGAAAATGTACCACATCATATATCACAATATATGAAACTAAACAGTAACAATATTTGAGGAATCTAGTTGGATCCCTCCAATCTGTTTCTCTGCATCCACATATGCTAAACAAAATAAATAACATCGATTTCATTTCAAAATGAAATATTGTAATAACAGAATCATTTATTTGATTAATGATATATATATATATATATATATATATATATATCGTTATCCATAATTTCAACCACTAAATCGGCAATTCAACCAAACAATCATCACACAGCAGTCAATCATCATTTATCGATATTAGATTATATTTAAAAAAACTATAACTGAGGAGAGTTAGTGAGATTTACTCACATTGGACCTTCATCGTTAAATAACGATAATGGTCAGTCGATTCAGGCAGACAATTTATTTCACTATAAATCGTAACGAGCTCCAATTCACTCCCAGTCAGTTCCATTATGTAGACGCCATCCATACGATCCCAACAGATCTTGTTTCACAGAATTCCGATACCATATGACAAAGATATGTATTTTAGAAGTTTGCATGTACATTTATATAATTTAAATTAAATGATTTAAATTATTTGGGCCCATTATTTTCTGACCTGGCCCATTATCATCCCAACCCGCAACCTTCTTCTCCTATAACCATGAGTTCCTCCTCCGGTTCAAACTCGTGCCATTTCCCTCTTGTTCGATGCTTCCTCAAATCCTCCAAACTTCATGGATTCCGAAACTAAAACCACCATCACAGTTCTCATCTCAAACTCTTCAACTTCCACACCATTTAGTTCATCTCGCACTGCCCTTACAGTCACGAACCCGTATTCCTGAAGCGTTACTTCCTTATTACCGTGCTTTTTAAATGCCTATTTCTCCTTCACTCCTCACCCGTTCATCGAGTTAGCATCACCACCGTTTCCACCTTCGCAAACACCACACACCCATCACCATTTTACCAAACTCGAATGCAACTTGGATATCGAGACATAATAAATCTCGAGCTTTGCTTATAAATGAATCGACATTTTTATGCATAAATTTTCCCAAAAAATACCAATAAATGCCATTCAATTCACCTAACTGCAAACCAAACTCTAATTCGCAAATTAATACTTCAACAACCGTAAATTCGTAACCCTAGAACACGCTTGGTTACAACCAGCGAACAATTCTAAGTGCACCCCCAATAAAAATGGTATAGGAGGAGAGATCTCTTCATAAGCTACTCAAGCAACTTGATTTTAGGAATTTATGATTTTTCTTTGAATTGTTTTTTATTTTTGAAATGGTTTCTACATGTTGGGTTTTCTGTCTGAAGAAATGTGCGACAGCGGAATATGTTTTGACCAGAAGAATGGAAATACTAGGGTTAGAAAATATATGGTACACTTACAGATAGATTTAAATATTTTTTTATTCCATTTTATATTGATTTTTAATCAACCGTTGTTTGTATTTGTTGTTTAAAAATCCATGTGATCACACACGATGTCCAATTCCAATGAAAATGGATAGGCAGCTACAGTTCGACATTACGAACCCAACGAAACTTGTTTTGTCGAATTTTGAGTCCGTTTTCTCACACAACATATTTTTAAAGTTAAATTATTGACTATTTTTCACATTAAAATTCCATACGGCCACATACTGACTCCAAAAATTACGAAAATTGAAATCTAACAATAATTTAATATTCTGGATCCAACAAAATTAGTTTCATCGAAAACGGAGGTTGTTTGCAAAATTGGCTATTTTTAAAGCTCTAAATAACCCCATTTAAATATTAACATATTTAAAAATAATTAAATTTAATATTAATAAATTAATATTATCGTATATATTCACATAGAATATTATACATCTCCAAAATAATCATATCTAGATTTATAACTCGATTTTTCAAATCTAGATTAAATCGGTATTCAATATATATTGAAAATCCATTTATAATATAAATAAATCATTATAAATTATAAAGGAATTCCATAGCGACTTTTCAAAAATTTGATTTGGACACAACTCACAATCCACAAGACGGAATCTCGATTTTTCTCTTCCATTAGAAAAATATACTTCACCAGCTCCGTACGTTTCTTATTTCACTGAAATCCGGCTTAAAACGGATTCTATATATTCGTTTAAAGTTCGAATCGCGAAATTACAAAATGCCGCGCCATTTTGTGCTCGATTATAATTATAATATAATTTATACATTCAAATGGCGTTTATAAATAAATTCGTTAATATAATTCAAATCTAAACTGAATTAAATTAGTTAAAACCTCTGATTCACACAACATTGTGAATTCTTCTATTTTCGACAATCTCGAAAATTAAATATATTATTTAATTATTAATATTAATTAAATATTCAATATTTAATTTAATTAAACAACCATTTAAATATCTAAATTGCTATTTAATTAATTAAATTAATTAATTATTATACCGTAAAAATACGGGACGTTACATTCTTTCCCCTTAAAATAATTTCGTCCTCGAAATTGCTAAGGTAGAAAACAAACCCTATTAACTGGGTTAAAAATTATTTGTTTACTTCTTAACTCCAATTTCACTAACCCGATTTATTTTAATTAAATTATTAATTCAGTTCTATAAACGAAAATTTTCAAAAATTATGAAAATTTTCTAACACCCGAAATTTCCGAAAATTTTCGCCAACACCTCCTTTGTAAGGCTCAATCAATAGAACTACAACTCGCCTCTCTAGGCCTTCTCCAACCCAAAAGGAAATCAAACAGCCAAGCGGCTTGCCAAATCGGCTCACAAATCACCAAACTGAATGAAACATGTACCTTTTGTTGAACATACCATTTTATTTCTTGCACTTGCTTCTACTCAATACATGCTGATCATATATCCATCTATACCAATCGATTTCCAATCAATTTCAGTCAATCAAATCTCAACACAATTATTCGCTTATATCCAAGCCAAATTTCATTCTCCACTTAAATGACATTACCAATTTCAACTCTTAACTTACCAGTCCAATATAATTCCAGATTCCCATCTCACGACCCAATTTTACTCGATATCATTCTATTTCATTTAATTTCAATTACCACTTAACTGGCTTTACTTTAATTCCAGTTTTCTTTTACAAATTTAGGTTTGATTTATTTTTAAATCATATAATCTCTACCTGGGAGTTTTAAATCATTTACCCTTTTCAAAAATAAAATATTCTCTTTTTGGAATTTCAAAACACTTGTTTTCCCAAAAAACATTCAAAATAATATCTTTGGTAGTAATCCATCACTTAGAACTCGAAAATGTACACTGAGGATGTGGCCAGCATCATCAGAGTTATTTCCTAGTGATCGAAGTGAGTTCAATACTATATCACTTTCCAAAATCATCTTTAACATCTCCATTTTGAAATTTATTTCAAAATATCTTTCATAATGCTCGTAAAACAATTTAAAATCTCCCAGGATTTTAAAATTATCATATATTCAATTCAATCCATTTATAAACACTTATTCAAATTTCCAGAGTTTTAGTTTCAATCCTGATTTAAATTCGGATTCAATTCATTTCGTAACACTTATACGAATTTTGATTGGTTATTTACGTATGTTGTTCAATTACAATATTATCTGATTATAATCACAACCAACACATCCAATATACGATAATACTTCAAATATTAATCATCATTTATATCAAAATATAATTTGGATAAAATTATTTCATTTACCCTCTTTTCAAAATATAATGTGTCGGTTCATCGTATTCGAGTGTTTTTAAACCCCTACCGATATAATGGATAAAACTGATCGACCATGACTCGTAAACAACTCAACCAATAAATCTCTATAATATAAAACCATTTTTATAACAAATAACAAATACGCGCTCATATATATACACTCAAACACAATCTAGGTTATTACTAACCCCAACTCTACTAAGTCACGCCATAGAGCTAAGGTAATTACTTAACCTTTAGCTCTAATACCACTGTAACGACCTGGGGAAGTTGTGACCTTGGTAATCGACATAAACTTAATGTCGACTATTCAAGCATCAGAAATACCGGATAGTTAATGAAAGAAAATAGAGGGTGAGAATAGATAAGATAGAAAATTAGAATAGAAGAAGAAGAACACACAACACATCAGAGTAACATGAATCTCACAACGGAATGAATAAAATATAACATAACTTTGAAATAAAACAGTATATATATACAATAACATTATCAGAGTATAACACTTACAACACAACGGAAAATAACAATAAATAGGTAACGCGGAAGCCTCTTGCTCCAAGCTCCTCCAATGATATCTGAAAGTACCTGAACTACTTGACTGCCCGTACAAATTTGGGCACCCAAGAGTTTAGGGAAAACAAAACGAAATAAAATCTGGGTCAGTCATGGGACGGGTGTGAGTAAAACAATTTAAAAACAATTTGAGAAAATAAACGATATTTCATAAAACCATGCCATATAACACAGAACGGGTTTTTCCCTTTTTAGAATCTAGAACACTTTATTCGCATTCAAAAATCCTTTTGAAAGAAATAATAATCTTTATATCAAAATTCTTTTGATATTATAATAGTGTCTATCAACCACAATACAATAATCATCTAGCAGAACACTTTCATCTCACGTTCCACATACCTAATATATAATCAAAAATCGTGGGCGCTTATTGGGTAATGGATTCCAACTAGCAAGGTATGGGACCATCTTCTGACAGTGTGTCTCTAAAGAGGAATACACTGGGTTCAACAAGAACCTCTTGCAACCCAGGCTAAACATGACCGCTCACTCATTTCGCTTGAGTGTACCGAATGTATTATCACCAACGGTTGGGATGAGCAACCGTATTCTGAAAGGGACAGTATCGAAATAGATTATAGAAGTAAATGAAATTTCTCTAGATCAGGTGACAATACACCCTAATTGGCAACTAACCACTTAGCCATGCGACCTAACTGATTTTATACCATATCCTGGTTGTGAGGCTAGAGGCCATAACGTATAGATCACACCTTTATTTAATTTGAATGTCACATCGTCATACCCGCCAAATCACAAATTGATTTCTCCAAAAATACCACGAGTATACAACTAAGAGAAATGAATTCCTCCTCCACCAAACGAAATCACATTTGAAGAGATCAACATACGCGACCTATTAAATATACTCTATCAGACATTCTTCCATACAGGTTGTCCTGGGACTCGAACAACCGAAGACACTATTCTTTAAATCCATCTTAGGCAATTTCTAACTAGGATCGCCAGAACAGCCTTTGCATAACTCTGTTTTCAATTATCTTCATCATTTTTGATTCGCAACGCTAATGCCCATAGTGAGTGATTTTCAGATAATAAATCTGATACCGGCCTCTCCGTATTGGCAATGGAAATGGTCAAAAACTTCGATAATCGGTTATTTAACTTTCAAAGGAAAACATGTGTACAAACAACGGTTGTATTTCCTAATGGAAATCCTACCGAGAAAATCATCAATCACCATTGATCCCCTTTAATTTAATTTGTCATTCAATTATCCATTTCCCTATTCCTGTTTCCATATATTCGTAAACTCTTATTTTCTAAATTTATAAAATATACGTTGTTAATCATTGGAAAACATTTCCATATTTGGTCTCATTTCTATTTTTTTATATTAGAAAACATTTCTGATCCTTATTTGGAAAACATTTCCAAAACTCCTTCATTGGATTTAAACAGATGTTTAATTAAAGCATCATTATGCCAACTCAAAGCATTCCACTCTTTAACTAAATTCACTTAATCCAACCTTCACTATCGAACCTTAACCATTCCTTAGTTACAAATGAAGTCAATCAAGTTGGGGTATAACTACCTCTCAGACCTTAACTGAACAACATTTCTAACCTCAAAATAGACAAATTTCACCTTTTAAATCTTTAACAAACTTCCTTACGTAACTCTTGGATTCTATTTACGAATTCACTTCTTTTACAGAAATCATTTGATTTTAACAATAGTGTTATAATCTCATGCTTCCGAAATATAATAACTTAAATATAACTTTTATTTATTAATTTGGATAAATAAACAAACAACTAATTTATTAATAAATAAATAAATCTTGATTAAAAATGGAAAGTGAATAGTACTTTCCCGAATTCGATAAAATTGAATTTCAATGTATAATTCTCTCTCGAATAATCTCTATTTGATAACTCTCTTCGATTATATTCGATTAACTCTCTTTGAATACTTATATTCGATTAACTCTCTTTGAATAACTTATATTCGATTAACTCTCTTCAAATAACTTATATTCGATTATCTCTCTTCGAATAACTTATATCTGGTTAACTCTAATTCGATTAATTCTAATCGATTAACTAATATCCTATCTTATTAAAATTCCCATTTGAATTCATATTTCAAAACCCAATTTTCCTTATAAATGTTTTAATTTATAAAATATTCATTTTAATCCATTTTTCACATTGCATGTGAATAATATTTCTTTTATATAATCCATTAAGTTTGATTTCGTAATTCAAAATAATATCCCATTTCTAATTTCTATTTATACTTCTATTTATAGAATTATTCATATGAAATCTCCTTTTTATTTCCAACATAAATCTCATTTATAATTCCCTTTATAAATGGTTAGTTCACGTTCTATTTAAAATACCATTGTCAAAACTGATTTCTACTTCTCTATATAAGTTCAGACTTATATATCCAATTTATCCAATGATAAATAATTTACTTAATTTATAAAACCTTATTTATAAATTAATCTTCTCAATTTATCTATTAAAACAGATTTCTATTTAACATCCACTTTTAATACATCTTCTCGTAATTCTTTTATATCTCGTCAATTTCTTTTATAATTCTTCTTATTTTCTAAATATTTCTTTTATAATTCTATTTACTTTCTAAATAAATATTCCTTTTATACTTCTATTTATTTTCTAAATAAATAATCCTTTTATACTTCTGTTTATTTTCTAAATAAATAATCCTTTCATACTTCTATTTATTTTCTAAATAAATAATCCTTTTATACTTCTATTTATTTTCTAAATAAATAATCCTTTTATAAATATTCCTTTTATAAAATTCTTTGATTTTATAAATATCTCCTTTTATAACATTCTTTGATTTTATAAATATTTCCTTTTATAAAATCCTTTGATTTTATAAATATATTATTTTCAATATACACTTAGAAAATTCCCATTTTTATATCCCAGTATTACTTATGGTATTTTAGAAATACCAAAGCATAGTGCCTGTGTCACCCACATATACAAAATCAATCATAGAAGATATATCACATCATATATCACAATATATGAGACTAAACAGTAATAATATTTGAGGAATCCAGTTGGATCCCTCCAACCTGTTTCCCTGCATCCACATATGTTAAACAATATAAATAACATCGATTTCATTTCAAAATGAAATATTATGATTACAGAATCAATTATTTGATTAATGATATATATCCATAATTTCAACCACTAATTCAGCAATTCAACCAAATAATCATCACAGCAATCAATCATCATTTATCTATAGTAGATTATATTTAAAAAAATACAACTGGGGAGAGTTAGTGAGATTTACTCACATTGGACGTTCATCGTTAAATAATGATAACGGTCGATCAATTCAGACAAATAATTTATTTCGCTATAAATTGTAATGAGCTCCGATTCACTCCCATTCAGTTCCGTTGTGTAGCCGCCGTCCATACGACCCCAACAGATCTTGTTTCATTGAATTCCGATACAGTATAACAAAGATTTGTATTTTAGAAGTTTGCATATACGTTTATATAATTTAAATTAAATGATTTAAATTATTTCGGCCCATTCTTTTCTAACCTGGCTTATTATCATCCCAACCTGCAACTTTCTTCTCGTACAATCGTGAGTTGCTCCTCAAGTTCAAACTCATGCCATTTCCCTCTTGTTCGATGCTTCCTCAAATCCTCAAAACTTCATGGATTCCAAAACTAAAACCACCATCACGGTTCTCATCTCAAATTCTTCAACTTCCACACCATTTAGATCATCTCGCACTCCCTTTACAGTCATGATTTTGTATTCCTGAAGCATTACTTCCTTATTACCATGCTTTCTAAACGCCTATATCTCCTTCACTCCTCACCCGTTCATCGAATTAGCATCACCACCGCTTCTTTCACAAACACCACACAGCCATCACCATTTACCAAACTCGAACGTAACCTAGATATCGCGACATAGGAAACCTCGAGCTCTGCTTATAAATGGATCGAATTTTTTGTGCACAAATTTTCCTTAAAAAAATACCAACAGATGCCATTCGATTCACCTAACTCCAAACCAAACTCTAATTCGCAAATTAACACTTCAACAACCGTAAATTAGTAACCCTAGAACACGACAGGTTATTTCCAGCGAACAATTCTAAGTTTGCACCCAATAAAAATGGTATAGGAGGAGAGCTCTCTTCATAAGCTACTCAAGCAACTTAATTTTAGGAATTTATTATTTTTCTTTGAATTGTTGTTGATTTTTGGAATGGGTTCTACACGTTGGTTTTTCTGTGTAAAGAAATGAGCGATGGCGGAATATGTTTTGACCAAAAGAATGAAAATACTAGGGTTAGAAAACATATGGTATATTTATAGATAGATTTAAATATTTTTTAATTCCATTTTATATTGATTTTAAATCAACCTTTATTTGTATTTGTTGTTTAAAAATCCATGTGATCACACACGATGTCCAATTCCAATGAAAATGGACAGGTATCTATAGTTCGACATTACGAACCCAACGAAACTTGGTTCGTCGAATTCCGAGTCCTTTTTCTCACACATCATATTTTTAAAGTCAAATTATTGACTATTTTTCACATTAAAATTTCGTACGGCTACATACTGAGTTCAAAAATTACGAAAATTGAAATCTAACAATAATTTAATATTCTAGATCCAACAAAATTAGTTTCATCAAAAATGGAGGTCGATTGCAAAATTGGCTATTTTTAAAGCTCTATATAACCTCATTTAAATATTAATATATTTAAAAATAATTAAACTTAATAAATTAATATTATCGTATACATTCACATAGAATATTGTACATCTCCAAAATAATCATATCTAGATTTATAACTCGATATTTCAAATCCAGATTAAATCAGTATTCAATTTATATTGAAAATCCATTTATAATATAAATAAATCATTATAAATTATAAAGGAATTCCATAGCGACTTTTCCAAAATTTGATTTGGACACAACTCACAATCCACACGACGAAATCTCGATTTTTCTCTTCCATTAGAAAAATATACTTCACCAGCTCCGAACATTTCTTGTTTCATAGAAATCCGGCTTAAAACGGATTCTGTACATTCGTTTAAAGTTCACATCGCCAAATTGCGAACTACCGTGCCATTTCGAGCTCGATTATAATTATAAAATAATTTATACGTTCAAATGGCGTTTGTAAATGTATCCGTTAATATAATTCAAATCTAAACTGAATTAAATTAGTTAAATCCTCTGATTCACACAACATTGCAAATTCTACTATTTCCAACAATTTCGAAAATTAAATATATTATTTAATTATTAATATTAATTAAATATTCAATATTTAATTTAATTAGACAACCATTTAAATCTCTAAATTGCTAGTTAAATAAATTAATTATTGTACCGTAAATATGCGGGACATTACAGTCTCTTTCGGATGCGGCAACAGGGTTTCGACCACTTTTATGCCTTCCGGTTCCGACAACATGGTTTTGGTCGCCTTTCTTTCTTCCTAGCATTGTTATTGGGTCTATCTTGCTTTCAGAGTGTTTGTTTTGGGCTCTAGGAGCTTAACTTTAATGCTGCTTTTACATAATATATCGATACCAAGTCCATTGGTATAGATAGCTTCGAGAGTGGCTTTTGGCTTTGGCGATAAGCTTTCGTCTCGATAGTAAGTCTTCAAAATACTACCTTTATGATTTCGTTCCTTTTGTCATCTTTATATGTTTCGGTATCGAAACTAAGTGAATTTGTGTGGATAACTCCTCTTCTTATGACTTCGTTTTACTTCAGTGGATTATTGAGTTTAGTTCAGGCCTTGAAATAACATGCTTTCGGTATGCCTCTCGATGGTTTTGAAGTTACTTCTTGGTGCCGATATTGGTACCAGATACCGATTGCCCTTTTCTTCCCTCTAACTTCACTTTATGTCTTTCTTTCATGGTTCTGAGTTTCAGATCATATGCTTTTTGTCGACCTTTTTTATCTCCTTCTGGTTTCAAGTGGTATGCTTGCGGAACTGAACCCATGCTTGTTGCTTTCAGTGTCAGCATTGCTTTGCCGCTATCTCCTTTCGTATCTGTATCAAGCCTTTGCCCCTTGTGTTGGTAGCGATAACACACTGACTAGATCTTCTACTTTCTTCTTTCGGTATCAGTTGCTTTTGCATTGTGGTATCGGTTGTTTGCTTTCGAAACTCTGTCTTGGTGCTAGTAGTAGTCCGATACCCCTTCACCGGTCTTTAGTTTCTATGCTGGATTTGGTAGTGACACCTTGTATGCTAGAATGACATAGGTTCCTTTTTTTGGCAAGGCAAACTGATTTTTAAAGTGGTAAGCAATAACTTTTCCCATTAAAACAATTAATGAGTACGAAATAGAACATGAGATAAGTGTATTGCCTATCTATTACAAACATTTCGTAGTCCTAGATAAACTTAGCTGGAAAAAAGAAAATATAAATTAACATCACATGCTGCCTACGTAGTCACACAATATACTAGTGTTACAGTCGCAAATTACAGTAATTCACTAATCATAAGGAGCCAAAACAAGCTCTCGCAAACCACTGGAAACAAACAACAAAGGAGACACCACCACCACCACTGAAGTGCAACTCCACTCGCTAGGCTCAACAACACAATCTCCTCCTACACACCTCCAAGGACTAACAACAACACAAAAAATGTAGGTAACCACAACAAAACAAGCATAAATATGCCAGCACATCAAGTATAGACTGTCAACCACATTTGCCTCTGAAACTCACCACCGTCAACTCGCTTCCCAACAGAAGTCACAACCACACAATTACCTCAAACGAACTTGCCTACTCTGCTTACCTACCCAAAGCATAGACACAACCAACAATCACCAACCCTACTTCAACACAAAGGAAAAACAACCAGAAAAGAACAAAAAAGCTACAAACCAAAAGAAACTCAAATAGCCCTAAAGCCAGAACCTTAAGACGACAACCACCACAAACCTCCAGAACACACAGCTTCAAATACATAGCTAACAAAGAAACTCATCCAAACTCCCAAAACTAAAAAACAAGTTACGATAGAAAATCCTACCAGCATGATGACGAATTGTTTCACATCATAAATTCTTGCCTTTCAGAGGAGCAGAAACTTAACCCAGATCTATGAAATGGTAAAATGACATCGAAGAAGTCACGTCAGAGAATTCAATGAGCAATAGAAAGGTTGAATAAGTGGAATCTCCACAGTGTGTGGCACATTAGGATTGAAGTGAGTCAAAGGAACCAGAGAAACAAGGGTTCAAATATGGAAGGCGTAAAAAAGGACGAGCTGAAGAAGGGTAATTGCAAATGAAACACTCAACAATAGGAAAAGTCAGAAAAAAGAGAGCGAAGGATTACGAATTTGAAGGGAAGCATAAGAAAGGGATAAGAGAGAGGTAGAGGAGAAAAGAGATTAGGGTTCTTGTCCCTATTGTTGCCTGAAAACGCTGAAACTAGTTAACTAATTTACATAGATTCCTATCATATAGTAATCCAAAATAAACCACCATACTTCATTCGAACAAAGTTTACGTAGAATAATCCTACATTATTTGCTTTTAGATAATTTCCGAAAAACATAACGTTGTAGGACCATTTTGATTATTATTGTACATTAAAATCGACGTTTAATTCATATTAAAAATGATTTTTATATATTTAGTAAATCGTTATGCTTTATAAATGATTTCACAGCGATTTTATGGAAATTTGATTTGGACACAACTCAAAATATGTAATATGAAATCTTCATTTTTCTCCCCTCTTATAAAAAATATATTTTAGTAGATTTGTACGTTTCTTGTTTTAAAGAATTCCGGTGTATAAAGAAGCATATATATTCGGTTAAAGTTTGAAACGTAATAAAACGAACTACCACGACGTTACGAGCTCATTTTTAACTATACTATAAATTATACATTCAAATATAGCGAATTTTCATAAACCAAATAACAACAAATATTAACTAAAAAGTTGATTACAAGAGATCGTAACACAGAAATAAGTACTAAAACTTAGGAGGCAACAGATGCTAACATGAGACTAGGTAATATAACTTAGGATACAACAGATGCTAATTAGGAAAATAGTATGCAAATAAACTACATCTCACATTCATGCTCTTGGATGTGAAGTTTGCTAATCATTATGGTTAAACGCAACTATTCAATAATGTTTTGGAGACGTCTAATTTCTTGTCCGAGTTCGTTTTCATATGTTATTGCCCTTGGCCATAACGGTTCGTCTATCCATTCTGTGTAATTACATCCATTCGGATAGGATGGAATGTGATGGCCAATATTGTTGCCATTTGCTCGAACCACAACTTCAACCAGATAACTGCATTAGCAACAAACATGATAAGATTCACCTTCCTGTTAATAAGGAATTGGAACATGTGGTACTTGATAAGAAGCAACTTGTTGTCGTGGTAGAACGACCAACTGTTCATATGCGTGTTGAACATTTGGTACTTGGGCTTGATGTGCAGGTTGGACATTCCCCTGTTCAGACGTTGGTTCATCCCGAGGTCTCAGTTGGTTTAGAAACTGGAGTTCATCTGCAAGCTCCTGAAGTCGCATCTGTTCGTACGCCTGTTCATCAAAGTCTGGAGATAATGGCCAAGACGGCATATGTGACCGCCCGCCCCGCACCAGCCTGCATTCCCTCCGAAAGTGCGCTGTACACATGCCCGACTAGCACGGGACGGTCGTCAGAAGAAAGGAAAGAAGGGAACGGACTAATCAAGAACCTGTAGAATGTCTCACAACGCATGGAGTAAAATATAATAATAATAACATACTTGACATAAAACAGGCGAGACAGTGCATAAGCTGATAACTAAAATTAACATCGACATCAGAGTAGCGGAAATCCAAATACAGCTTATTACAACTTCCCAAATTTACTGTCTCTAAACAAAAGAAAGCTAAAGTAGAAGATACACCACTAATGCCCAAGCAGTGATCTTCAACAACACAGGGAGAATACTATGTATATATTACGTGGAAGCCTCATGCTCGTCTCTGGATCATCTACCCGTGCATCACCAGCTAACCTGTCTCTAGTCTGCTCGTGTGAGCACCCAGAGTAATAAGAGGAGACATAAAACTCTGGGTTAGACATAAAGCCTGGTATGAGCGATAAGCATCTAAATAGAATAATAACAGGTATACTAAACCACACCCAGAACTCTTTGCCTGGTAAGATCTTGACTTCGATTTAGTTTTCCGCACGCTAGGATAGGTTTGTTTGCTTGTTTTGCATGTTTGATTGTTGTATGTGGTTGTTAGGCATGCGGGATCCTTTGTATGTTTTGGGTTAAGGAATTTCGGGGACGAAATTTCTTAAGGGGGGGGGGGGGGGAGAGAGAAGTGTGACGGCCCGCCCTGCACCAGCCTGCATTCCCTCCGAAAGTGACTTCCTAACCCTAATCAGCCCTCCTATGCCTCTAAACCCGAAATTCCCCTCTGGGCCTAGCTGCTAATCACCCGGTTAAGCCCAATTAAGCTGTTTTTCACCATCTGAAACTTGTTTCAGCCATATCTCCCAAACAGTGAGTCCGTTTGGCTAATGTGACCACTCTACGGAATTGTAAACCATCACCGAGAGCCGATGGAAGTGGTAGGGGTAAAATGGTCATTTAAAAATCAGGAAAAATCATGAACATGGGAAATGACCACAATAGTCGTCTCCCAAAGTTACATGACCATACGACTTCTTATGTGAAAGAAATAAATATTCTACGGTCCTATGGTGCGTAGAATACGGGTCGTTACAGCATAGTTGTGGTAAAGCACAGAGGAGTTGGAAACAAAGTTGTTGGAGTGAGGTAAGTTGTGAGTAATTCGACGAAGATATATAGTTGCATAGTGTACAAGTGAATAAATGGTAAAACAAAGAATGATGTGAACGGTCATTGGTACACTTTGCTTTACGTTCTGTACGACACCGTTTCGTCTGACATAATACTGTAGGGAATCTGCTTTACGTACTGCTTCAACCTGCACTGATTAGTCGTATCAGGGGAGATTCTTCACTCCTTGTTTAAGGGATCGTCACATGTACACTACTTAGTTTGCATCAAGGTTTACGTTTTTTATCAGCAATGTCCGTACTTCCAGGAATTTTAATATTTTGCATTACATAACCGAGAAGTTTACAACAATGACGATTACAACATTAAGAAATGCAAACTACAATCATACGAAATACAACAAAGGAACACACGAACATCAAATTCAAAGTACAATAAAACACATTAAAATAGTTTCCACATACACCTACCACGGACGTCGGTTGTATCTAGCTCTAGGTGATTGAACTCCGTGTTCGCACATCGAAGGGTCAATCCACTACTTAAAGTAACAACAATCAATTTCATCAGGAAAAACCTTGTGGTCCTCGTAGGCTTCACAGCTGAAAAATCGACGACCATTATTTTTTTCGGTTTTCAAAACAACCACGACCAATACTTCTCCACAATGGAAAATAGGTTTGGATCCACCCGAACCTAGTGGCTCAACAACGCTCCCTCCAACTATGCTTTCTTTTCCAGGTCATTAATCTACTACCGATTCGTCGCCATTTTCCCATTTGTCCATGGTGGACCCTACACTTTCTTTTCCCTGGAGCAACATGTGAAAGAGGAAGGAGAAGGCGGCTGGAAGAAACGAAATTGTGAATGAGGGTTTAGCCGGATTCGTAGAAGCCGCTATATATAGCTAAAAACAGGGTCGTCCCCCAATACATATAATTTAAACATTTCACTACACAAAGGAGTTGAAAAACAGGGTCGTCCCCATCCACATGAGCATTATTGTTGACAAATGCCTAGGAACTCACAGCACGTCAGGCCAAAATGTATATAGCATGGAGTGTCTAGTGCCAGTGCATAATGTAGATTCTCTATCATTGCTACAGTGGGCATATTTAACTTCAACCCCATAACTATCATACTGAGTAGTCATATCAATTCGGTCCTATATTTAACTTTAGCTAAAGGGGTCATCACTACTTGATTTATGTGTCGTCACATGCTTCAGCACCGTGACTACTCTTATCAGGAGACATTCATCACTCCTTGATTTATGGGTCATCACATGTTTGAAACCAGCCTCTCTTCCTCTCTCCCTTATTAAAGACCAACGAACCTCTCTTCCTCTCTTCATCACTCCCTAGTTTTTTGTAGAGTAGTTCACCGTCAAAATGGCTAACCGGGCATACGATGACGATGCCATGGTTCAAATGTACGATGAGTACGAACGTGGAAAACAACCCGCAGAAGATGTCAACTTTGTGCCCGAAACCCAAATGGGAGTTCAAGTAGATGCCGCATAGGTCGAGTTCGAACTCTTTAGTGCAACGTAGCCAAACGTTACAGTCCGGTGCATTGGACTGGTTCAAAAATCCCTAAATGCTCAGTTGAGGGAAGTTCTTGCTTGACAAAACCCCGATAGGTCAAGCTCTAGCATGACGGGTCGTTCAATCCTTTGCTATGGCGGAGTCGAATGTAATGTGTTTTTTTCTAAAAGTCAAACGAATGCAGGTCGTCGCTTTTATGGTTGCAAAGCATATATTCATGCATAGAATCGCCAAGGGTTGCAGAGTTGTAAATTTTTTTCATGGTATGATCCACCTTTAATAGAGAGGGGTGTCCAGTATGCACTTGAGATGCAAGCTGAGGTTAATCGCTCGGAAAGAATGAATGTGGCAGTTAAGAACGAAATGCTTCATGGGTGCTACAGTTCATTCCGAAGTTATGGGCCGTAGTTACATTGTATTGGTCGTGGTTATGTTGTATCGTTGGGTCTAAGTAATGTTGTATTGTTGGGTCTGAGTTATGTTGTATTGTTGGGTCTAAGTTATGTTGGATCTTATTTATGTTGTTTTGTAAGCTCTTGGTTATGTTGTACTCGGTGGTAGTAATATGTTTTTATTGAATTAGATGAACGCAGGTTGTATGATGTATGCTGTTTTTGTAAAGTTGTTTGGTTTGCTTAAAATAGTTTTTTAGGAGTTCAAAATCGAAGGCGAGTTTTCAAAATTCGCACAAAGGCGTGTTTTCAAAACCCGCCTTCGGACTGCCCCAGACAAAAACAGGTCTACATATGTAATTATATTGGAAACTTCGCTAAATCTGTTATAAGTTTCAAAAACAGGTCTACACATGCGAATTATCCTATGTTTTCGTATCTTTATGCTTTTTTATGTAATAGATTATCTTTGTTGTATGTAACAGTAACAGTGTATGTATTCCAAGAATATTCTATGTGGTATATAATCTGTTAGTGCTAAAACTTTACATTTTTCATATGGACTTTGACCATGGTTTGAATCTACAGAAGTAGCATTAATTCTATATATATTGCTAATATTAGTTTGACTAACCTACTCATTACTATTTTGTTAACCCACTGTGGATTTACTTGCAAACAAGTTGGTCGACTTAGTAAAGTCAATATGGAATTTGTAGATATGAATAAAATATTCCTTTTTAAAACATCTAGTCTTGCTCACTATATCCTCATCCATATGTATACTTTGAAACCTTCTAATATAATACCAAACTAAATGAAATCTTATAGATTCCATTATTATTATTATTATTATTTGCAAAACCAACTACTTACTAAAAATCACACACACACACACACACACACAGATATATATATATATATAGATATAGACACACACATATATGAAACCTTGTATGATGATACATATGTTTTCGGAACCTGATGGTATATATTCTTTTTGGAACCCGATGTATGTTTAGAAAAATATATACAAAACTGGATTTATACAAAACTTTATATTTTGACATCCATATATGGAGCCATTATATAATTTTTTTATATTCGACTACTAATATATATAAAATTATAAACAATCAAAATATTTTATATTTTCGAAACTTTTCATACACTAACGACAACACATTAAAATTTTGAATAAAAAATTAGACGCAAAATAATAATACACATAAAGTCTCGATCGTTAGATCTTTTTTCGTTATATGAAGGGATGTAATTCAAAGAACAAGCCAGTGGTAGAGGTCAACTGTGTCATCAATTGTGTTAAAATTTTATATTTAAATAGACTTTCCTATATATATCACTACAAGAAAGCTCAAAAACAACGACCTTCCTTGGGGACGACAGTAAACGGTTAAAATAAGCGGCCATCACCATCCATCGCTAGCTGACACATACTTAATATAACCCGCGAGCCAAAACGATTGAACCCATTATCTCCCACCCCCAACAATAAACTACAAACAAAAAAAATTTAAACTATACTATACTGTAACGACCTAGCATTTTGACTGCTCCAAGTCGGTAATTAAACCAACTTAAAACGTTCAAAACAACAGACTGTTATTTTGGTTTGAACAGAAAATATACACAGAATCACGAAACAGATAAGACAATAATATCTCACGAACAGAATTTTATTAACAAAAATATTAGAGTTAGTACAACATTTTATTATATGCAGTGGAATATTTATATGCATACATATACATAGATTTTTAAATAACAAAAAAAAGAGGAAGAATGAACCAAAGCGAGCGCATCTTCACGTGTTTCTAGCTTCGATAAATGGAATCCCTAAATCTGCAACACTCGTATCTGACCCGAGCGTTCCATTAAAAAACATAAAACATGAAATACAACAGTTAGTCCAAACTTATATGTAATTACTAAATTTTCGTATGTTTGTCCAAACTGCCAAGTAATCACGGTCAACATAGATTTAATATAGAAATCTAACCAACATGTGGTTTTCATGTTTACAAGATAAGGTGACGGTGAATGCATAAATATTTGTATCTCAGTTTAACAAAACAATGAACCAAAATGTGTCTTTAAGTTTTACAAATCAACGTAGAGGTGTGTGCATCAACATGTATACTTGATTTTCACAAAACAGGGCATGCAAATATATCAAGTCAGCATGTGAATCAGGTGAAAGAAACCAATAACATAGAATAAAGCGGTGAAGCACATATTGTGCTTACTGCATATATACAATGGAGCATGCAAGGGATCCCATGACACTACCAAGAAACTATATATGATGATTGAAATGTAATATGTGTTAACTCCCTTACAATGTTAGATGTATTAATAATTCATTTATAGCAATATTCCCATGCACACGGGTGCAAAATAAAATACCAAGATTATATATGTTAATGGTGTTAAGCCAAATATGTGGCATATAACCCAGTTTTGCTAAGCTACAAGGCTTGACTTGCTTATAGCTAGAGGGGCATGCATGAGTTATATTGTCCCGAGGCTGAATAAGGTGCTAGTAACAGGCAATAACACGAGTACTAACTAATCAAGCCAAGGACGCACACAAGGTGATGTAAAAGGAAAGATCTTGACACTTTTAAATGAAGAACATATAAGACAAAATAGAATAAAAGTGGCAGTTACTTAAACCATGAAGGAAACAAAATAGATCTATGCGTGACCACAATTTATTATGCAGCTAAACCATTATCTAATTTTGGACATATAAAGTCAAAGCAGCATATGGCAAGGTGATAATAACAAACAAACAATACAAAATGAACAGCAATATTATGGTTGTGGCAAAGCATAGTATAATTGTGCCAATGCATAAAAGTACCCTCCAAAATACCAAATTTCAAAGTCATGGCATGCTACAAACTATTTGAAATGTATAGGCCACTAAAGCATAGGGAAGAACTAGCATGGCCAAGCATATAAACTAATCCAATAACACAAAGTCACCAATATATAAAACAAAGAAAATTTGCAAACTAAATATATGTATAACCATCTCAAGAAATGAGTCAAGTTGGAACTAAATCATTCCAGAAACTGACCAAAAAGATACAAAAAAAAGACAAACCAGTCAAGAATGAGGCAAAAGAAAAAAATGCAATAGGGAATTATCGAGGCACTGCAAATGTAACATAGAATTGGACATGCAAATCAAACAACCAAGGCGTCGAGTATTATATTTCTGGTTTATACTGATGTCGATAAACTTGAACAAAAGTAAATTATGAGTGAAAATCTTACCTTGATATGACAGTGGTGAAGGCATAGGCAGTGGGCTCAAGCGTGGTCTTTGGCGTTGCGGTGGTGAACTGGAAAAACCGGGTGGCAAATTGATTTTGTTGATGGCAGCTATCAGTGAAATGGACTCGAATTTGAATTGAATTGAAGGAGAAGTGAATGAATCTCGCGGCGGAGGCATCCCGGTGGCGATCTGATTTCCAGAGGAAAGAGGAAACTTGAACCTGTGGAATAGAAAGGGAAAAGGTAGGTTTTCGGTCATGGCAAGGAGACTCTAAAGCTGGTGAAGGTGATGATGTTGGAGGTAGTGGAGCCATTTTCCGATGGTGAATCAATTTGGGGAAAAATTGATTTTTGGAGGAGGGTTTCGCCTGCCATTAAATTGAAAAAAGGAAAGAAACATTTCGGTTGGTAATGAAAAATAAAGAAGGCAAAAAATGGGTAAAGAAAGAAATAGGGGACGGTGAAAGTAAAACAAACATGGCACAAAAATAAGAACAACTAAGGCAAGTGTCCAATTATTTCATTTAAAAATGGACAAGTGTAAAAACAATTTAACAAACATAATTTTTTCAAGGATAAATACCAATTATTTACTAAGTGTATACAATCAAAATGGGTATTTAAACATTTCAAATAATTTTTTTAAGACCAATTCAACCAAACAAATTTATTTAAATTAAATATTCAAGTTAAATTACAAATCAAATTTATAATTTATCAAATAATATATTTCAATTAGTTAAACAATGTTACTATTTCAAAAACTTTACAAACAAATTTAGATTTAAAGATTAGAATTTAAATTAACATTTATAAAAATCAATTCAGAACCAAGTTAAATAAACTAGGTTTCAAAATTCTAAATGAATCTCAAATATAAACATAAATTTTGAACACTGAATTAAATTAAATTTATAATTTTAAATGCCGAAAATTCTGGTTCGTTACAATTTTCTCCTTTAAGGCTTTTCATCCTCGAAAAGGAGAAGTTGAAATCATACATATATATAAAACAAAATACTTACCAATGCCAAATTTAGTTTTAAATAAATAAACATTAGAATCTAAAACTTGAAAATGTTTTATAAATTAAACTCATTAGAGCTATTTCTATCGAACTTTCACTAAATCTTGAAATTAAAACGATTCCTTTGACTTATCCCGATTTTATTTTCTAACTGTTCGAAATCCTATAATTTTCTCATATCGAATCATACTTGCTTCGAGATTTCAAAACCAAAAGCATTTCGAATATTTCAAATATTTTACGATAAAATGACATAACAACATTCATGTCCCAAGTCGAGAAGTTTCTCCCAATGTTAAGGCTATTAGGCATGGCATACATAGGTATCGATATAAATAAATGATGTCTCTCCGGACCTGTGCAGTTTATGCCCCGCTATTACCCCGCTATATCTTCGCTATATCGTGTAGCGGATTTCTACCGCTATGCTTTTTCCAATAGACTCTGAAATAGCCTTTCCGCTTTTATCCCTGCTATATTCCGATATTCCCAATATATCCCATTATTTCAGCTATATTTCGCTATTCTCGCTATATCTTTTATAAATGAAATGAGTTGAAAAATGACTTTTATACTTTATAAAATTTATAAAATTAGTTTTCTAATAGAATTTTTAAAAATATATTTTTTTAGAATGGAAAATATTATACTATACTATCAAATTTACTCAAGCTAAATACAAGTTTCCATTTTTTACATATATTTGCACATGTTTTTATTTAAAATAATGAGTATAAAATTATAATTAAGTTAAATGCTAACTTTCCATTAATTGATCAATTATATATTCGTAAATGCATTAAGTTCAAGTTTTATATGATACGTTAGACTTATCCGTTATATCTTGCTAATTCCTCGCTTTATCCCCGCTACAACTTCACCTCTACCGCATTACATCCGCTAAGTGCTTTAACTACACAACTCCGGACCCTAGAGCAGACCATCATCAAGGGCTTACACCCACATCATACCTTTCTTTGGTCTCGTGTTACTCGAACCTGTAACACCCCACTCCCGCTATGATCACTCACTAAGGGAATGCCATAGCATCGGTGGAGTATTTTAGTGAATATAGAACAGAAAAATTACAACAAGACAGATATAAACAGTACTTGAAATTTTAAAACATCTTCTCATAACAGCGGAAGTAAAACATGTCTGGTTACATCATAAAACCAAAATAAAAGTCAAGTACAATATCCATCAAAATAAAGAAGTACATAATCCCACTCTCACACAATAGCCAAAACAAAAGAAAAGATAACTGGATAACTGGAGCTTTACATCTATCCAAGCTCCTAAAGACTGGGACAGCAATCCGATCAAGCTCCACTACTGCTAGGATCCACCGTAGGACCTGAGGGTTGGGAAAAAGGTAAAACAACGGGGTCAGACATAAGTCTGAGTGAGTCCTATAACTTTAACAATACAATCGTTAAAGTAACCAGAGAAGACATAACTTGATATACGGTAACATATAGGGATGAACGGCTATACTAAGCAGTTAACTAAACCAAGATAAAAGATAAAGACGCATCTACCCTTCCTAAGGTAAATTACTAAACTGCACCACACCAGTCGTTCCTAACTTAAAGGTTGATCCCACCCAAGGACTTTTAAAATTAACCTAATAGTACTTGCGTACCCCTAGGTGACCAAGTAGGCGCCACGGGGCCCTACAATCCACCAGATGTACACACTACTCCCCATTCGATCGGCTCCCTAACGTAGATACCCGTGCTGGCCCCACCGTGGGGTGTACCATTCCCCAACGTGGCAACCTGATAAAACTAACAGTGCACGGCTTATATCTACACGATGCAACAACGGCTTACCTACCAGCCCGGGCCCACTCACGCATATGAAGCCCGTTGGACTTGCGTTGCCACCGCTAACCCGTTTTGGCCTCTTATAATCAAGCCCAATATGCGTGTCCCGTTACTCGACATGGGTCGAGCCCACAAAGATACGTTTTGGGATATTGGTTGAAATGGGCCCCCACAAGCTACCCACCTAAGCTTGTCCCTTTTTCTAGTATATCCCACTTAACCCTTTAATCATGTTTTAATTACATGTTCTATTTTGGTTAAGTATTCTAATCGTATTTTCTATTGCCACCCAAGGCAACCACTAGATTTTCTCATGCCACCCGAGGCACCCACTTAACCCCTCATGTCCCTCTACATGCTAATGTGGTTAAGTGTTTCTTAATTAATTAATTAAGAACGTAACCTTTGTAAAGACCTCTCACATTAGACTGTCTTTTATGACCGCTGGTTAAGCCGGTTGGGTCCGGGCAGCCTTATGTCATAACAGAGTCTAACCTCGTGTCTTTACATTAATTACGTATTTAGTTTGTGCCTAAGACCTCTCACATTGGGCTAACATTTGTAGCAACTGGTTAAGCCGGTTGGGTCCGGGCAGTTTTACGCTACAACTGAGTCCAACCTCGTGTCTTAGTCAATTAATTACACCTAATTAATCACCCTCATAATTTTATATTAATTATCCCTAATTAATCAAGTTTTCTTAACATGGGTAGACCTAACTTAATAGGTAAATTCCCATGGGGTAGACCTAACTCAATAGGTAAATTCCCAACACATAGTATGGGTACACCTAACCAAATAGGCAAATTCCCATACTATGTTTATTTATTTTGTGTTATGCATAATTATATTAATTTCACACAATCTTATTAACTTATGCATTTAATTACCCCATCGTTCCCACGTAATTTCGTTCATGATATAACACATATAAAAGGTGTCAACTTGCATATGAATGAACATGTTTCAAAGGTGCCATCTTGCATATTAACAAACACATAACTTGCATATGAACTTGCATAACATGTCACATAACTTGCATATAATATGTCACATAACTTACATATTCATTTTGCATAACAAACTTGCATATTAGCTTATAGACTTGCATAATGTGTCATCATGAACTTGCATATTAATAAACATGTAACTTGCATATTTACATACATGTAACTCGCATATTAACAAACATGTAACTTGCATATAAAGAAACATGTAACTTGCATATTTACATACATGTAACTTTCATATTAACAAACATGTAACTTGCATATTAACAAACATGTAACTTGCATATTTACATACATGTAACTTGCATATTAACAAACATGTAACTTGCATATTAACAAACATGTAACTTGCATAGCATATTACCATGAACTTGCATAACATGCATATGATTACATAGCCCACAACTTGCATATTTAGCATCATGCAAACATAACATACATCATATTAAACTTGCATAAGCTTACATACTCAACATGCATAAACATAAGATTAATGCTAACATCATATCATATGATTCAAAGCTCATTAACCCACATACAAAACCATAAATCCCATCACATCTCATCTAATTAGTTTACCAAAAGATCATCAAAGTGATAGAAACTCACAACTAGCAACTTTGAACACCAAATGAAGAAGATTAAGATGCTAAGAAGGGATTAGAAGTTGATTAGAGAGTGATTAGTATGCAACCCTCTTCATAAAATTAGTGGAGGCCATGAGAGCTAGCATTTTGCCATAGTTTAGTCACTAGGTTTAATTATGAATGAATTAGGGTAGGTTAGGGTCTTATTTATAGATTAGGCAAGTGTTTTAGGCCATAGGATTAACCCTAGATTCAATCCAAGCCATCAAAGCATGTCTTGGAGAAGAAGTCAAGTGTAGGAACCATCTAGGGCCTTTAGATTAAAGATGGACCGTGAGAACCATTCAAATGCAAAATCTGCACTTGAGCGAATCGGCCCACGGGTTGACAGCCAAACACCCTGGATTAACCCCTAGTCGACCCAGCGGGCTCGGGTCGACTTCAAAAATCGGCCGGTTCGGTTATTCCCCTCTCCCAATTCGCTGTTTTGAGCATTTTTGCATATTTATTTATTAAATTTTCAATTATATATATATATATATATATCAATATATATATATATATATCTACACAACCCATTTCACTTAATTAAGTATACTTTAATTTGGGAATTTTCGTGAAACTTCGCGAGGCCATATCTTGGTCATACGGACTCCGATTTTCGAAAACTCGGACTCTATTTCGCGTATTTTTTCCGAGACGAACACAATGGCATAGCCCGTTTCCCTTGATTCCCATTTTAGAATTAAATTCTGCCTCGATTTATGTTATTACAGGTTATTGAAAATACGGGTTGTTACATTCTCCCCTCCTTAAAGGATTTCGTCCCCGAAATCTTCAAGTTAGGAAGAACGTATCCTACCATCCAATCATCCATCTACTCAAAGCATCATCCACGAGCAATCATTGTCCTTACAAGATTCTAAATGCTGGATGGATATATGCAAAAGTGTGTGTATATGTACTTACCTAATGCGAAAATCAGGCGGTTACTGATACAGTAAACCTCCTTAATGCAAACCATGATAGTGCCATGCATCCAATATGTATGCGAAACCCTATTGACACATACAAATTTCTACATGCGTGCACAACCATACACAAAAATGCATCATCCATATGATAACACAACCATGATACATCCATCAATCTAACTACCACATCCATTTATGCAATATGCAACATGAAGTGACTGAGCCGATCTAGTGCCTAATGTGTGTGTATATGCATCCACGAGCAACCACTAGCAAACAATTGCATCCATATGCATCCATCAACCATAACATGTTTCAAACACATGTCTCAACCATAGGTTTTACCCTATCTAAAGGTCATAGGTATTAGCGAGAGGATATACTAAAGATAAGATAAGTACTAGACAAGCAATAAAGGAGAAGTTAAAAGACATACTCTCAAAAAGAAATGGATACAAAGAACGCATCTTTGCTTCCGTCTCCCAAGTAGCATTGCTTTCGTCATCTCCCCATTGCACTTTAACTAGCTGAACTTCTCTATTCCTCAACTTCCTAGCTTCTGACCCAAGGATGCGAGTAGGAGCTCGTCGAATCGTCGCATCACGCTCTACCTCTACATCTCTAAGCAAGCTCGGCTCTACCACCTCTGCGGTCTCATGTAAGCACTTCCTCAAATGTGATACATGGAATACATCGTGAACACCACTAAGTCTGTCGGGAAACTCCACCCTATATGCCATCCGTCCAATCCTTTCCTTAATAGGAAATGGTCCAACAAACCTCGGTGCTAACTTCCCAACGGACCCAAATCGAACAACATTTCTCAATGGAGATACTTTGACAAAAACCATATCCCCAACCTCAAACTCAAGATCCGTCCTTCTCCGATCCGCATAAGATTTCTGTCTATCTTGCGCTGCTTTCATCCTTTTTCGAATTAAATCAATCTTCTCTGAAGTCTCTCTAACCATATCCGGCCCAAGCAAGATCCTATCCGTAGATTCCCACCAACATGTAGGAGATCGACAAGGCCTTCCATAAAGAGCTTCGAAAGGAGCCATACCAATACTGGACTGAAAGCTGTTATTATATGCGAACTCCACCAAAGGAAGATGTTCTTCCCATGTACCTCCAAAATCCAAGATACAAAGCCTCAAAAGATCTTCTAAGATACGGTTCACCCTCTCGGTCTGACCGTCCGTCTGAGGATGATATGCGGTGCTCAAACACAACTGAGTCCCTACCGCCTCTTGCAAACTTCTCCAAAACTCACTAGTGAAAATAGGATCTCGATCACTCACAATGCTGGATGGTACGCCATGCAATCTAACAATCTCTCTAACATAGACTGAAGCAAGCCATGGAGCGGTCCTCTTACTCTTTACGGGTATAAAATGGGCACTCTTTGTAAGTCTGTCTACCACAACCCAAATTCCCGTATTGCCCTTCCTCGATCTCGGTAACCCGTCGATGAAATCCATCGAGACACTATCCCACTTCCACTGTGGAACTTCCAATGGGTGTAGCAACCCACCGGGTTTCCTTTGCTCCACTTTAACTTGTTGGCACACTAAGCATCTAGCCACATACTCGGCCACATCTTTCTTCATACCGGCCCAAAAGAAAACTCTCTTCATGTCTTGGTACATTTTGTCTCCACCGGGATGAATAGTCATTCTTGAACGATGTGCATCATCCAAAATAGCCTTCTTCAAACCCTCATCTTGCGGTACACAAAGTCTACCGTCTCTATGCAACCATCCCTTATCATCTATGGTGTATCTACCCAAATGGCTGGACGACTCCCCTCTTATAAGCTTCTCTACCAACACAACCAACTGTGGGTCGTCTCGCTGAGCCTCGCCAATCCGTCTCAAAAGAGTAGGTCTAACCTCCAAGGATGCCAACAAACCAGGTACAAAATCAACAGAAGGTCTGAAGTCAAACAAAGAAAGAAACTCCAAGCTTCGTCGTTCCACGAACAATGGACTCAAAGATAGCCTTTTTCTACTTAAGGCGTCTGCCACCACGTTACCCTTACCAGGGGTATACGCTATCTCGAAATCATAGGATGCTAAGAACTCCATCCACCTTTGCTGTCTTAAGTTTAAATCCTTCTGAGAGAATAAGTACTTCAATGATTTATGGTCGGTGAACAACTCGAATCTCTCACCAAGAAGATAATGGCGCCAAGACTTAAGTGCGAAAACAATCGCGGCCAACTCTAGATCATGGGTAGGGTAATTCTTCTCATGCACTCTCAATTGTCTCCCTCCATAGGCTATTACCCTTCCCTCCTGCATCAAGACTGCGCCTAATCCTGTTCCACAAGCATCGGTATAAACAACAAACGGCTTACTCCCATCTGGAAGCACTAAAACTGGAGCGGTGGTCAAAGCTCTCTTTAACCGTCGGAAAGCATCATCACAATCTACATCCCATGAGAAAACCAGATTCTTCTTCGTCAAGCGGGTTAATGGGGCTGATATCTTCGCGAAGTCTTTGATGAACTTCCTATAATATCCTGCCAACCCCAAGAAACTTCTTACCTCGGTAGCATTTCTAGGAACTTTCCAATCCTGGATAGATACTATCTTTGCGGGATCCACAGCTATCCCTTCCTTAGAGACCACATGCCCTAAGAATCGCACTTCTCTTCTCCAAAAATGGCATTTAGAGAATTTAGCTTTAAGACTATGCGCTCGAAGAGTCTCCAACACTTCCTTGAGATGTAAGGCATGCTCTTCTTCATTCTTGGAAAAGACCAAGATGTCATCCACAAAAACTACTACAAACTTATTCAGATACTCTCTGAACACTCTACTCATGAGATCAACAAAGTATGCGGGGGCGTTTGTCAACCCAAATGGCATCACTAGCCACTCATAAAAACCATCCGGAGTCCGGAAAGCAGTCTTCTCTATACTGTCCTCCGCCACTCTTAACTGATGAAACCCTGTA
This sequence comes from Allium sativum, assembly GCA_030737875.1. Lineage (NCBI taxonomy): Eukaryota > Viridiplantae > Streptophyta > Magnoliopsida > Asparagales > Amaryllidaceae > Allium > Allium sativum. The sequence goes on along the minus strand of CM060920.1, from coordinate 322,298,377 downwards.
GCTAAGTCCATCTGCGAAAATACTGACGCGCCAACCAACTGATCAAAGAGATCATCTATCCTCGGTAATGGGTGTCTATTCTTCTTCGTGAGCTTATTAAGTTCCCTATAATCCACACAAAGTCTGAGGGACCCATCCGCCTTCGTGGCAAACACTACTGGAGCTCCCCACTCCGATATACTTCGCCTTATGAACCCCTTCTCAAGCAACTCCCCTACTTGCTTATGAAGTTCTCTTCTCTCACGAGGAGCCATGTGGCGTACTGGAAAAGACACTGGTTTGGCATTATCCACCAAATAAATTCGGAAATCTATCTCCCGCTTCGGAGGCAAACCCTTTACTTCTTCAAACACATCCGGATATTCCCGGACTACTCTGACAGAACACAAACTTTCGACCGAAGCATCGAGCGATTCAAGATAACTTAGCAAAACAGATTCCATGGGATTGCAAGAGATCTCGAGAGTGTTACCCAAGCGGGTCATGAGCCTGACAACTCTCCTTTCGCAATCAAGAACGGCACCATTACTGGATAACCAGTCCATGCCCAAGATCAACCCATAGCCCGTGAAGCCCAATACAAAAGCATCACATCTAAACTCAACGCTAAGTATAGAAATCTTCAAACCCAAACATATCATAGACAGATATATGGAGCCCCCAATTGGGTTTGAGACAACCAAGGGATCATCAACTAGACTGGTGTCTAAGTGCAGTGACTCAACTAACGATGATGAGATAAAAGAATGCGATGCGCCAGAGTCAAACAAAGTACGAACTGGATGATCAAACAGAAAAACCAGACTTTCAACGGAAATAGTTCTACCTCTCTGCTGAATCGGTGGAACTGAGAGAACCTGAACTTGCCCCCCTGACTGAGGTGGTGCTATAAGAGCTTGCACCTGGCCTCCTGAGGTAGACCCCGTTTTCTGTCCCTTCTTTGGGCAGTTTTTCACAAGATGCCCTGTTTCACCACAATGAAAGCAACCGGTCTTCTTCTTTTTGCGACAATCCTTACTGAGGTGTCCTGGTGTTCCACAATTGAAGCACTTCTTCTTCGTCTTCTTTTTGTCACCATTGCCTTTTCCGCCCTTGCCTTGTTGTTGCTGTTGCGGTTTCTTCTGATCCCCCTTTTTCTCTGGTGCCTTAGAATTCTTATCATCCTCATGCATAAGTGCCATGTAGACAAGCTTCTCAAAAGTGGCCCCCATAGGAATGTGTGTCATAGCTATTCCTTGCAATGGTTCGTTCAAGCCTCTAACGAACCTCAAAGCCTTCTTCTCCGGTGTATTCACCAACTCTATGCCAAACCTTGCTAATTGATTGAATTTGTTGACATATTCTTTCACCGTGAGATTCCCTTGCTTCAAATTCAAGAACTTCTCCATAAACAGATTCTCTTCCGCCCTTGAGAGAAACTTAGCCCCAAACCTTTGCTTAAAATCTGCCCAAGAGTCAACAGGGCGTTCTCCATTAGTGACCTCCCACCAGAATGAGGCCTCTCCCTTCATTAACCAAGCCGCCAACTTGACTTTCTTTCCCTCTTCCACTTCAAAGATATCTAGCAACTCTTCCACTTCCTTAAGCCAATCTCTAGCCTCTACGAAAGTCTCTGAACCAAGAAAAGGTTTTCCTCCTATAGCCTTGAACTCCTTGCAAACCTTAGCAAAATTATCCACTCTAGGCTGAGGAGGAGGAGCGGTTGTCTCTGGTGTAGTAGCATTGGCCGGACCCGCAGCCGCGGCCCTAGCCTCTTGCAACCTCCTATACCATAGTGGTATAACTAAACCCTCCGGGATGTTAAGATCTTCAGCCATGCTGAAACGAAAGAGGAAAGATTCAAAAAGGAGATTCCGAAAGATAAAGATATGGCTATTGGGGATTATGCTTTTCTTTTTCAAAAACTTTTTCTCTTAGAAGACATGCTTTTGAAAATACTTTCTTCGAAAATACTCTTAGAAAATAGTTTTTCTAAAAAAAAAAAAATTATCTGTTCTGGTAACCTTAAGCTCTGATACCACGTGTAACACCCCACTCCCGCTATGATCACTCACTAAGGGAATGCCATAGCATCGGTGGAGTATTTTAGTGAATATAGAACAGAAAAATTACAACAAGACAGATATAAACAGTACTTGAAATTTTAAAACATCTTCTCATAACAGCGGAAGTAAAACATGTCTGGTTACATCATAAAACCAAAATAAAAGTCAAGTACAATATCCATCAAAATAAAGAAGTACATAATCCCACTCTCACACAATAGCCAAAACAAAAGAAAAGATAACTGGATAACTGGAGCTTTACATCTATCCAAGCTCCTAAAGACTGGGACAGCAATCCGATCAAGCTCCACTACTGCTAGGATCCACCGTAGGACCTGAGGGTTGGGAAAAAGGTAAAACAACGGGGTCAGACATAAGTCTGAGTGAGTCCTATAACTTTAACAATACAATCGTTAAAGTAACCAGAGAAGACATAACTTGATATACGGTAACATATAGGGATGAACGGCTATACTAAGCAGTTAACTAAACCAAGATAAAAGATAAAGATGCATCTACCCTTCCTAAGGTAAATTACTAAACTGCACCACACCAGTCGTTCCTAACTTAAAGGTTGATCCCACCCAAGGACTTTTAAAATTAACCTAATAGTACTTGCGTACCCCTAGGTGACCAAGTAGGCGCCACGGGGCCCTACAATCCACCAGATGTACACACTACTCCCCATTCGATCGGCTCCCTAACGTAGATACCCGTGCTGGCCCCACCGTGGGGTGTACCATTCCCCAACGTGGCAACCTGATAAAACTAACAGTGCACGGCTTATATCTACACGATGCAACAACGGCTTACCTACCAGCCCGGGCCCACTCACGCATATGAAGCCCGTTGGACTTGCGTTGCCACCGCTAACCCGTTTTGGCCTCTTATAATCAAGCCCAATATGCGTGTCCCGTTACTCGACATGGGTCGAGCCCACAAAGATACGTTTTGGGATATTGGTTGAAATGGGCCCCCACAAGCTACCCACCTAAGCTTGTCCCTTTTTCTAGTATATCCCACTTAACCCTTTAATCATGTTTTAATTACATGTTCTATTTTGGTTAAGTATTCTAATCGTATTTTCTATTGCCACCCAAGGCAACCACTAGATTTTCTCATGCCACCCGAGGCACCCACTTAACCCCTCATGTCCCTCTACATGCTAATGTGGTTAAGTGTTTCTTAATTAATTAATTAAGAACGTAACCTTTGTAAAGACCTCTCACATTAGACTGTCTTTTATGACCGCTGGTTAAGCCGGTTGGGTCCGGGCAGCCTTATGTCATAACAGAGTCTAACCTCGTGTCTTTACATTAATTACGTATTTAGTTTGTGCCTAAGACCTCTCACATTGGGCTAACATTTGTAGCAACTGGTTAAGCCGGTTGGGTCCGGGCAGTTTTACGCTACAACTGAGTCCAACCTCGTGTCTTAGTCAATTAATTACACCTAATTAATCACCCTCATAATTTTATATTAATTATCCCTAATTAATCAAGTTTTCTTAACATGGGTAGACCTAACTTAATAGGTAAATTCCCATGGGGTAGACCTAACTCAATAGGTAAATTCCCAACACATAGTATGGGTACACCTAACCAAATAGGCAAATTCCCATACTATGTTTATTTATTTTGTGTTATGCATAATTATATTAATTTCACACAATCTTATTAACTTATGCATTTAATTACCCCATCGTTCCCACGTAATTTCGTTCATGATATAACACATATAAAAGGTGTCAACTTGCATATGAATGAACATGTTTCAAAGGTGCCATCTTGCATATTAACAAACACATAACTTGCATATGAACTTGCATAACATGTCACATAACTTGCATATAATATGTCACATAACTTACATATTCATTTTGCATAACAAACTTGCATATTAGCTTATAGACTTGCATAATGTGTCATCATGAACTTGCATATTAATAAACATGTAACTTGCATATTTACATACATGTAACTCGCATATTAACAAACATGTAACTTGCATATAAAGAAACATGTAACTTGCATATTTACATACATGTAACTTTCATATTAACAAACATGTAACTTGCATATTAACAAACATGTAACTTGCATATTTACATACATGTAACTTGCATATTAACAAACATGTAACTTGCATATTAACAAACATGTAACTTGCATAGCATATTACCATGAACTTGCATAACATGCATATGATTACATAGCCCACAACTTGCATATTTAGCATCATGCAAACATAACATACATCATATTAAACTTGCATAAGCTTACATACTCAACATGCATAAACATAAGATTAATGCTAACATCATATCATATGATTCAAAGCTCATTAACCCACATACAAAACCATAAATCCCATCACATCTCATCTAATTAGTTTACCAAAAGATCATCAAAGTGATAGAAACTCACAACTAGCAACTTTGAACACCAAATGAAGAAGATTAAGATGCTAAGAAGGGATTAGAAGTTGATTAGAGAGTGATTAGTATGCAACCCTCTTCATAAAATTAGTGGAGGCCATGAGAGCTAGCATTTTGCCATAGTTTAGTCACTAGGTTTAATTATGAATGAATTAGGGTAGGTTAGGGTCTTATTTATAGATTAGGCAAGTGTTTTAGGCCATAGGATTAACCCTAGATTCAATCCAAGCCATCAAAGCATGTCTTGGAGAAGAAGTCAAGTGTAGGAACCATCTAGGGCCTTTAGATTAAAGATGGACCATGAGAACCATTCAAATGCAAAATCTGCACTTGAGCGAATCGGCCCACGGGTTGACAGCCAAACACCCTGGATTAACCCCTAGTCGACCCAGCGGGCTCGGGTCGACTTCAAAAATCGGCCGGTTCGGTTATTCCCCTCTCCCAATTCGCTGTTTTGAGCATTTTTGCATATTTATTTATTAAATTTTCAATTATATATATATATATATATATATCAATATATATAAATATATATATATATATCTACACAACCCATTTCACTTAATTAAGTATACTTTAATTTGGGAATTTTCGTGAAACTTCGCGAGGCCATATCTTGGTCATACGGACTCCGATTTTCGAAAACTCGGACTCTATTTCGCGTATTTTTTCCGAGACGAACACAATGGCATAGCCCGTTTCCCTTGATTCCCATTTTAGAATTAAATTCTGCCTCGATTTATGTTATTACAGGTTATTGAAAATACGGGTTGTTACAGAACCTTAGCAACAAATCATTTCATTTCATATGTCGAAGTTATAAATCATTTCGCAACAATAATTTACACATACATTCAAATCATATTACTTTTTTTTCAAATCCTTCAAAATCACGGGATTTAGGTCATCGAAATTTCTTTGTTTATAAAATATTTTATAAACTATTTATCACAGTCCAAATAATAGGAAAATCAATTTCATTCAATAATTGAAAATCAGAATTTAACCAATTTACAATATAACTTAATTTAAATTGTGTATTGTACAAATTTAGACTTTCCAAATATCCAAATCATAGGCATTATAAATCAAATCAAGCTTCATGAAAATAAATTTTTAAATCATTTCGAAATATTCTGGAAATAAGATTTCGTACAATTTCACATAAGATAATATATTCCAAGAGATTCATAAAGTCATATAATTTTTCTTTTCCAAAATCATTTTTACAAAATAACGCATTTTATTCATTTAGGTTTCAAGTAGTTTAATCTCATTTGAAAATGTTACATTATCCAAATAGCTGGAAAACCTCTTGAATTTTTTTTATTTGAAAACATCTTCTCGCTTTCACTGCCTTACTCTGATCTAGTATATATGTATTTCAAACTAGTTTTATTTCCAAAATATTAATTCTAAAACATTAGAAATCGATTTCAAAAATATTAGGACCAAATTCTCAAATAAAGCATTTCTTTTTAAAATCCAACTTGTCCATAGATTTATCAAGGCTAGGCAAAGGAAGGGTTCAAGAGTAGGACTTGACAATAAAAAAATTCAGACACGAATGGTTCGAATCGGCAATGATAAGCAAAAGATAACGGTAGGTCAAGGAAAATCAAAACACAACAACCGGCGAAGAGGTAGGATTATATTTTCAAATTCATTACTAATCAAATTATTCCCAAATTCATTTTAATTCATTTACAAATTCATTTTTTTTACTTTATAACAATAAATACATCATTTTTTAAAAAATTTCTTATCTTTTCCTATTCATATTAATTTATTAAAACATTTTATTAAAAATTTATCCAAACAATTTCAAACATTTAACTAACGATTTTAAGTACTTCTCGACATTTCAATTGAAATCATATAGTTCACCCACTTGCGAAACTCGAAAATAATTACTGATGATGTCTGGGTCATCTACATAATTATCCTTCAGCGACTAGAATGTGATTCTATATCTATCTAGTATATATTGGACTTCGTATATACGTTGATTAGATATATATATACAAAATCTTCACGTTCTCGATAGTTCGATCTCGACATCCAATAAATTACTCATAACTCTTATCATAAATTAAATTTCAAATAAATTACACTTTCAAAACGATTTACTAAATTTCAAAATAATTTATATTTTCGAAATACGCTCTCTCGGCCGTAATTACTGTGTCAATTCAACTCATTCTAGGGTAAGCTTAGCTTTATCAAACCTGGCTCCGATACGAACTGTAACGACCTGCTATTGCTGAAGCGTGACCACAATTTATGGTGCAGCTAAACCATTATCTAAATTTGGACATATAAAGTCAAAGCAACATAAGGCAAGGTGATAACAGTAAACAAACAGCTAAAATGAACGACAATATTATGGTTGTGGCAAAGCATAGTATAATTGTGCCAATGCACAAACGTACCATCCAGAATGCTAAATTTCAAAGCCATGGCATGCTACAAACCAAGTTCAAATTCACGTGCCACGAAAGCATAGGGAAGTGCTAACATGGCCAGGCATATAAACCAAACTAGTAACACAAAGACACTAGTATATAAAACCAAGCAAATTTGCAAAACTGAATATGTGTATAACCATCTCAAGAAACGAGTCAGGTTGGAACTAAAGCATGCCAACAACTGACCAACAAGACACACAAACAGGACATACTAGTCAAGAATGTAGCAAAAGAAAAAAATGAAGTAGGGAATTATCGAGGCAACACAACTGTAACATAAAACTGGACATGCAGAACAAACACTAATGTGTCTACTATTATACTTCAGGTTTATACTGATGTCGATAAACTTGAACAAAAGTAAATCATGAGTGAAAATCTCACCTTGATATCGAATTGGCGAAGGTGCCGAGGGCTCGAGCATGGTCTTAGGCGCTGCGGTAGTGAATAGGAAGAAGCAGGCAGCGAGTTGATTTTGACAATGGCGATTATCGGTGAACTGGACTCGAATTTGAATTGAATAAAGGAGAAGTGAATGAATCTCGTAGTGGAGGAAACCCAGTGGAAATCTGATTTTCAGAGGAAAAGGGAAACTCGAACTTCGTGAAATAGAAGGGAAAAAGGGGGTTTTCAGTCAAGGCGAGGAGATGTTGAATCCGCTGATGGTGAGGACGTTGGAGGCAATGGAGCCATTTTTCGATGGCAAATCAATTTGGGGAAAAATCGATTTTTGGAGGAGAGTTTCGGCTGCCATTAAATTGAAAAAAGGGAAAGGGAACATTTTTCATGGTAATGAAAAATAAAGAAGACATAAGAATGGGTAAAGAAAGAAGTAGGGGACGATGAAACTAAAACAAAAGTGGTGCAAAAATGAGAAAAACTAAGACAAGTGTCCAATTATTTCAGTTAAAAATGGACAAGTGTAAAAACAATTAAACAAACATAATTTTTTTCAAGTATAGATATCATTTATTTACTAAGTATATACAAACAAAATGGGTATTTATATATTTCAAATAAAATCTCAAATATATTTTTAAAACCAACAATAAAGTCCCAGGAGATTTTCGACCCTGAAAATCAACACAAAAACAACATGTCGACTATTCAAGCATCGAAAACACTGGAACGCTATTAGAAAGAAATTAAAGGGTGAGATAAGAAAGAAATATTAGAATAGAAGAAGAACCAACACAACACAATCTTACATCGCAGCGGAACAAAATATAATATAGAAATAAATATTTACTGAGAGCTTTGAAATAATGCTTACAATCAACAAAGCACCAATACATCTGGACAATTATAACAACCTGTCCTCATATAAAATCGCACAACCAAATAATATCTATAAAATATCATACGTCTGAACTCTTCAAGCTCGTCTCTTCACAGTATCCGATAATTTAAACCTGTAAAACCCGGCATAACCAGAGCATTACAAATGCCGGATCAGTCTGGTGAACTAGAGTGAGAAAAACACACTAAATTTAAAAGCATCATCCAACTTGATTTTAAAGTCAAAATCTTTTCGAAAGAAACGGATAATCATAAGACCAAATCCGGACATAAATGTGGACAGTTTTTACCTTACCATAACCCAAAACATTTTTGAAATTATATCTTTTCTGATATTCTAATAATGTCTAAATACAAATAACTGACAATATAGCAGAACGCTTGCATCTCACACTCTACATATATATAGTATACAATCAAAACCCCGAGCTCTTATTGGAGAATGGATTTCCATGGCAAGGTATGGGCAACCATCTTTCTGACAATGTACCTCCGAAGATGAATACATTGGGGTTCAACAAGAACATCTTCTAACCCAGGCTAAACATGACCGGCCCCTCACTTTACTTGAGAGTACCGAATATATCACCACCACGATCGGGGGACAGTCAACCGCTGAAAGAATACAAATAAAATAAAAGGGACAACTGAAGCCATTTGATTTCTCCTAATCAGGTAATGATATACCCTAATGGGTGCGACCCACATAGCCATGCGACCTACCCGATTTTTACCATTTCCCGGTTGATGAGGCTTGAGGTTATACTTACTTTATAGAATATCTGGCCACCAATCACTTTGAATGAAACATGTCAGATCCTCCAGAAATCACTAATTAACGTCCACAAAAACACTCTAGGTATTAGGATAAGAGAAAGGCCTCTTCCCCACCCTCAACTATGGTACGTTTGAAGAAATCAATCTATGCGGTTCTTTTGGAAATACTCTATCAGACATCTACCCGTACTAGTCATCTAGGAACATGATGAACTCAAGGCACCCTCCTACCACATCCTAGGTATCACCCTATAGATTAATAACGAGTAGTCCTTGCAATCCGTAGATTCCAATCACGACAAAATCACTATCGAAATACCTTTGGCCGCTAAAATAGAGAAATTCAACAAGTAGTACTTCCGCTCAGGAAGATCAACGATCTTCAATTGCTCCATCTTCATTAATCTTCTTCTACGTATTCATTGGTTCAGAATGGTTTTTGAATACAAATTCGACCCCGATCTTCCCATACCAACAATAGTATTAGCCAGATTTGATAGTTGGTTATTTAACTATCAAATAAATAATCAGGAGAATAAAATGAGTTCACTGATTCGGTACTCAGCATTACTTGGCCTTTTAATTAAAAATAATTAATAAATGGTTAATAAAACTTCTAAATATCTCAATATTTTTAACATAGTATTTACTTCTTATTTAACATAAGATATATTTTCAAAACTATTTCAAATACATTAGAATTAAATCATATATATACATACATACATATATATATATATATATATATATATATATGTTTCCAACTTGGGTTTTAACACATCTCACATAAAACATTGTTATTTAAAAACACTATTTGACTATTATTCTTTTAGAATAACTCATTCCAAAAACTCAACTTTTTATTTCCTTTTACTTTTGGAAATACCATTATATAAATTAATTTACTTATATACATATATTATCAAATCTTCCTATTTCTGTTACTTTGGAAATCTCATTATAAATATTCTCAAAACCTTTTTATTTCCGTTACTCTAGAAATCTCAATATATATTCTTAAATCTTGCTATTTCTGTTGCTTTGGAAATCTCATTATAATATTCTCAAACCCTTTTCATTTCCGTTACTTTGGAAATCTCAATATATATTCTCAAATCTTGCGATTAGCATTGCGTTATTATTTCACATATGGAAATAATAAATTACTCTCTCAATATATATTCTCAAATCTTGCAATTAACATTGCGTTATTATTTCACATATGGAAATAATAAATTACTTTTAACCTCTTTCCCATTACAAACTAATATCATCCTCAGATAATCTCGAACTCGTTCAAGTTGGGGTATTTCTTTACCTCTCAGACCTTGAGCAACAACGTTCTTATCTTATTATAGATATGTGTTATAATAAAAAAAATGATATTTCATTTTAATAACAAAATCAAATCTCACTTAACTATTTTATTTAAAATACTATTTTGTAAAACCTTCTTACTTTTTGAAATCTCCTTCTTGAATATAACCATTATTTCTTAATTCATTGATTAAGAAATGACTTACTAAAATATCACTTTCTTTAACAATATATTTAATTACTTGGATTTTTTTTCCAAAATCCCATTAATTACTCCTTTAATAAATTCACTTTTAACAATCTCTTATTTTAATCCATTCAACCATTTCCCGCTTTGAAAATCTTATTTCAAATTTCCCGATTTTACTTAATTCCATTATTAAATAACGTTAATTTTAGATTAACGATTTAACACCTATTCTCTTTGTATAAACTTCGTTTATATAATTCTGGTTTAATATAAAACCCTTTTATTCTCAGTTTCCTTTTACTTAATTCAAATATTAAGTAAACATAAATTTTAGTTATCGTATTCGATTAAACTCCATTTTATAACTTTATTATAAAAAAATCGGGTTTCAATATAAAGCCCATTCATAAACTCCTTTCACAATTCAGTTAGATTTAATTTCAATTTCGATCACATTAAAATTATTTCACTTAAAAGTAATCTCTTAAATTATTATTAACATAATAATTTACTTCAATCAATAATTACTTTAACAGTAGTTAATTTCTTTTATTAACTAAATTAAATAGTAAATTTCTTTTTAAAATCTGGTCAAAATTAAAACAAGTATTTGTTAAACTATTTCATTAGATTAATTAAAAGTAAATTAATCAAAAAGCCAATTCCAATTAATTTAGTTGACTTGGTCAACTCAAACCATGGTTAATTCGTTAACCAATGCCAATTATAGTCCTTCCTTAAATTAATTAATAATATAATTAATTTAAATAATTTCATTCATTATTTCTCAAAATAATTATTCCTATACCGTTAGGTAAATTTCTTCTTATTCGCTTATAAATATGATTTATATAAGAATTTTATTCTTTATAAACTCATTTAATAATCATATAAATTTAAATAAATAAATAATAAATATTTATTTCTTTTAATAACTTTTATTCAAAATAATAGATTAAACCCATCTTCAGTTATAAAATAAATTTTATAACTTCATTACTGTCCATTCATTTAACAGTTATTGATATTTATAAAACGATTGATTTATAGGCAATATATTGTCAATTACTCAACTAATAATGCCCATTGGTTAAAACAAAAGAAATGTTGAATTTCAGGACAAATGTAACACCCCGTATTTTTAATGAAATTAAAAATTTTGAAATATGTATATACATTATATATATATTATATACATAGATATATTTAAGAGAAAAATTAAATAATGATAATAAAATTGCATGTAATAAGTTCATGTAGTGAAATGGAGGAAAAAGATTAATAAAAGAAATTAAAGGCAATACATGAAATGCAAAGAAATGCATGCGAACAATTAAATAGAAATAAAAAGGAAAATTTGAAGAGCTTCAAGAATTTGGTCATGAAATTTGCGTCATTGTGTTCATGGCAATTTTCTAGTCAATTTAGACCTATGGTTTGCAGAAAGCCGATTTAGGATGAAAAACACATCTGTAAATTAAATATTGCAGCAAAACATGAAAAACAGGAATGAGAAAAGAATAATGTTTAGCATTGTTCTATGGATTGTAAACAAAAGACTTAGTAGCTCATTTGGTTAGAACATGTGACTTGCATATAAGAGGTACAGAGTTTGATCCCTGCTAGCACCATATTTTTATTTTAGGGGAATGGCTAAAAAGTGGCTTAGTGTAAACGCAGTTCAATTAAAAAGCGGTTTAGTGTGAAAAGGGTTAATTGGAGGATTAATTGGGAAAATGATTAAAAAGAAATATATACATACATACATACATACATATATATATATATATTTGAAAATGGGTAAATTTGTTATTAAGCCCAAAGCCGGCTCGGCCCACAGTTACAAGCCCAGTATCGTTGGGTCAACCATAATACGAACAACGTCCGCTTTTCACTTTACAAAAACATTCTCCGGTAAAAGCGAAAACGAAGCTGAAGTCAGAATTAGGGTTCTACAACTATGGCGGACGTAAATTCTCTTTGTACCTTCCTTCGCTTGCTACCTTCCAGTTCCACCTCTCCAATTGCAATCGTTCTCGTTCCGTTGACTTGGTGAGTATCTTCTTTTTGATTCTTCCTATGCAAATCGCCACTTCTCTATTAATTGCACTCGAGGTTGATAACACATCTCTTGATTTCTTCTTGAAAGTACGGGTATTTCGTTCTCGCCATGCCTGCCACACTGTGGTTGCTTGTGGGTGTCAACACCCTGCTGTTGCGCATCATGTTGCACACATGGCGCATTTTTTTTTGTTAATGATCGTTTTTTACGCAACGTGGCGATTTTCTATTAGTCGGATGACGTGGACGATTCTGATGGCTCCAAATCTAATCTAATGGCCCTAATTAACTCACCACACCTATATAAACACATCTAGACCTAAACCTAATTTTAGTGCACTTATTTAAGGCGCCTCCATGCTGCCTCAACCTAAAGTAGTCCTTCTTCTTCAACAAATCAAAGTAAAGAAATTCTGTAAAGGGGATCGAATCTACAACAGCTATAACGCCTAATTCTCCTCATTAATCCAATCTTTGTGAGTTCATTGATTATTTTTAGATTAAAATAATGGTAAAGCAATACTGACATGTTGTAAATTGGATTGGGGAATTATACATGATAATAAAATTGAATCTCATCAATTCTATCTTAGCCTATAATATCAGATTCATGATTCTTATATGCCCATGTTGATATTATCATCTGTTTTATCATATCTTTATGATCAGTTCATACTTATGCATATCGTTATTATTATGATTATTCTTTATCTTATCCCTTCCTCCTTCCCTTTTAGGTTTTTATTGTCGGGCTACTTCGAGCCTAGGCCAAATCTCATAGAGATGAACGTACGAACGGTATTTTAGGAAACGATGGGAAATTTGGCATAATATACATTGGGTTGGTTTGGGCATGAAAAATGTTAAATTTGGCATAATATATGTTAATTGTTGGGCATGATATGAAATTGGGAATTTTGGGTAATTAACACAATTAGCCTGAAATTGGCATAAACTGCAAATAAATAAATTGGCTAAGATAAGCAGGCTGAGACAGGAGGTTAGACTTCGTTTGCGGTAGAAGCCTGCCCGAAACCAATCGGCCTAACCAGCAACCGCAAACGGTCAGTCTAATATGAGAGGTCGTAGGCATAACTAAAAATGCTTAGGCACGAGGTTAAGTCTGGCTTGTGGTAGAAGTCTGCCCGGAACCGCCCGTCACATCCAGCGGCTACAAGCCATCGACTTAATGTGAGAGGTCTGTGCATTAAAAACTAATTAATGCTGATCAAAGATAAATATGGTACCTAAAACATGTTAGGTGGGTGGGGTTAAGTTAACCTGTGTAAGATAACAACTTAACAGTTAATACATGAACAAAGTGGATAGGGTTAAGGCAAGCTTAACCAATAATGCATATTGATTTGATAGTGGATTGGGTTAAGTCAACTGGGTTGATTATAAGCAGTCAAATAAGAGTGAGGGTGTAGCAGTGCAGGTTCCGATGGGTTCGTTAAGCGTGCACAAGGTGTTCCTGGCATTGGAAGATTTAGCCACTGTACATTAGTAGGTATAAAGTTGTGCACCCATGGGTTGCCACTTAGGGAGTGATACACCCTAAGCTGGGACCCGCACAGATATCTAAAAGTTAGGGAGCCGATTGATTAGTAGTAGTGTGGGGACACCTAGTATCTATTATGTGCAAGTGGACTTTCAAGGATTGTATGGGGCGGATACCTCTTACTAGATGTTACGCCTGAGTGCTACCAATTGCGGGGTTTGGATCATTTCGTTAAGAATTACTAGTAGGTGGTGCAGAGTATTAAATTGAGTAAGAAATATGGGAAGCGCACTAGACATTCCTTTGTATTCATCCTGTTATCCAGCTTTACCTTATGTCATGGTTATACTTTCCATCCTGTTTATTCCTGCCATATTGCTTTACTTATTTTCATGCTAAAAGTGGCTGGACTCGCCAGGCTTTATGTCTGACCTTTTTATTTTCGCCTCTTTTTCTTCCGTTCCCCCCTAAGGTTCTCAGGGTGGAAACACTGAAGCTTGACTTGGATTTCTTTCTTCTAGAAGCGCTTGGAAGTGTTGAGAGTAATGCTCAGCTTTATCTCTTTTCATTATATCAATTTGGAGTAGGATTATGATTTTACTTTTATGTACTATGATAATAATTTTGTTCAAGATGGATATTTATGTACTTGATTCTAGTATGTGGTTTTGATGTTGTAACCAAACATGTTTTTCTTTTCTGCTGCAATGAATAACATTTGATTTTTCTTAAGTACCATATATATATATATATATATATATATATATATATATATATGTCTTGTGATATTCTGTTCTATACTCTTATAATAATCCATGGAAGTTAATGCATTCCCTTAGTGAGTGGCATTAATGGACGTGGGGTGTTACACGTGGTATAAGAGCTGAAGGTTACCAGAATAGGTAAAAGATTTTGAAAACCGTTTTCAGAAGGCATTTTTAGAAAGAAGTATTTTCAAAAACATGTTTTAAAGAGGGTATTTTCAAGAGAAAGGTTTATTATGAAAAACATAATCCCCAAAAGTCATATATCTTTCTTTCGATTCTCTTCTTGAATATCTTTTTCCTTTCTTTTCGCCATAGATCTGTAGGCATGTTAAAACCATGGCACATGTCGGAGGGAAAAGAAATGCCCAACCTCCATCTGTAGTCGTAGTAGTTTCACCTGCGGCTAATCTTCTTTCAAGCTTCGTAGGGTTTTCCATGCGATGGGGTAGCTTTTGAGAGACTTTGTTAATATGTTACACAAGGATGGTAAAAATGAGAATGAAGGAGTTTAGGCTAAGGAGCACAACCCAAGGATGAGAAACTTGTTGATATGGCTTTAATCCATGAAGAGGGTAAAGTTGAAAAGAAAGAGGTGAAAGTGGAAGAATCACAGAACAAGAAAGTAGAACCTAAGAAAGGTGGTAAGAATAACAAGGGCCAAGGGAAGAAAAGGTGTTTTAATTGTGGAACACCAGGCCACTTAAGCAAGGAATGTAGGAAGAAGAAGAAGACGGGTTGCTTCTAATGTGGTGAGGCAGGACATATAATTAAGGACTTCCCAAGGAGGCAAGGTAAAAGGCAAGGACAGAGGACAAGATCTACTTCTAGAGGGCAGGTTCATGCTCTCATGGCACCTACGCAAGAGAGAGGTAGAAACATTTCTGTTGAAAGTTTGATTTTCCTCTTTGACCATCCTGTTCAAACTTTGTTTGATTCTGGCGCTTCACATTCGTTTATATCTGCTTCTGTTGTTGAATCTCTACACCTAGATACTATTTAGTTATGGATCCCGTTGTAGTCTCAAATCCTATTGGGTGTACGACCCATCTTTCTATGTTATGTCGGGATCTGAGAATATTTGTGTATGGCGTTGATTTCGAATGCAACGCTTATGTACTTGGTTTCACGGGCTATGGGTTGATTCCAGGAATGGATTGGCTAGCCAGGTATGGTGCCATTCTCGACTGTGAAAAGAGGGTAGTTAGACTATTGACTAGGTACAGGATTTCATCAATTGAGGGTAGCTGAGGATAGTATAAATAAGACTGCTTTTAGGACTCCCGACGGTTTATTTGAATGGCTCGTCACGCCTTTTGTTTTGACGAATGCACCCGCATATTTCGTATAATTGATGAGTTGGGTGTTTAGGGAGTTTCTAAACAAGTTCGTGGTAGTCTTTGTGGATGATATCTTGATATTCTCTAGAAGCGAGGAAGAGCATGACCTACATCTTAAAAAAGTTTTAGAGACCCTTCGATCACATCAACTCAAAGGTAAGTTCTCCAAATGTCATTTTTGGAGGAAGGAGGTGAGGTTCTTTGGGCACGTGGTCTCTAGTGAAGTGATACCAGTGGATCCCACGAAGGTGGTGGCAATCCAAGTTTGGAAGGGTCCTAAGAATGCAACAGAAGTAAGAAGTTTTCTTGGTTTGGCGGGCTATTATAGAAAGTTCATCAAGGACTTTGCTAAGATATTAACCCCACTTACACGGTTGACGAAAAAGAATTTGACCTTTGCTTGGGATGTTGACTGTCACGATGCTTTCCGACGTTTGAAGAGGGCATTGACGACAGCTCCAGTTTTAGTATTGCCTGATGGGAGTAAACCATTCACAGTGTATACCGATGCTTGCGGGATAGGGTTTGGCGCAGTTTTGATGCAAGAGGGAAGGGTGATATGTTATGGTGAAAGGCAGTTGAAAGTCCATGAGAAGAATTACCCTACCCACGATTTAGAGTTAGCTTCCATAGTTTTTGCGCTTAAGTCTTAGCACGATTACTTGCTTGGTGATATGTTTGAGTTGTAAATAGACCATTAGTCACTAAAATACTTGTTCTCCCAAAAAGATTTGTACTTAAGGCAACCGAGGTGGATGGAGTTCTTAACATCCTACGATTTTGAAATTGCATATACCCCTGGCAAGGGTAACGTTGTAGCGGACGCCTTGAGTAGAAAGAAGTTAACTTTGAGTCCTTTTTTTGTCGAGCGGTGGAGTTTAGAGCATATCTCTAACTTTGACTTTAGACCCTCTATTGATTATGTACCCGGTTTGTTGGCATCGTTAGAGGTACGACCTATGCTTTTGGGACAGATAGGTGCGGCACAGCGAGATCACCCACAGTCGATAGAGATAGTAGACTATCTCATCTGAGGGGAGACTTCGAGCCATCTTAGTAGGTATACCATCGATGAAAAAGGTTGGTTTTGTAGGGATGAGAGACTTTGCGTATCTCGAGATGAGGGTTTGAGGAGGATAATCCTTGAAGAAGCACATCATTCTAAGTTGACCATACATCCTGGTGGAGACAAGATGTATAGGGACATGAAGCGAGTTTTCTTTTGGGCCGGAATAAAGAAGGATGTAGCTGAGTTCGTTTCTAGATGCTAAGTGTGCCAGCAAGTCAAGGCTGAGCAAAAGAAGCTTGGTGGTTTGCTTCACCCTTTAGAGGTTCCATAGTGGAAATGGGAAAGTGTTTCCATGGATTTTGTCAATGGGTTGCCGAGGTCAAGGAAGGGTAATAAGGGGATTTGGGTGGTAGTATATAGACTTACTAAGAGCGCCCATTTTATTCCCGTTAAAAGTGAAAGAACCGCGACATCGTTAGCATCTATTTACCTTCGAGAGATAGTTGGTTTACATGGCATACCTTCTAGCATAGTAAGCAATCAAGATCCCATTTTCACTAGTGAGTTTTGGAAGAGCTTGCAAGAAGAGGTAGGAACGCAATTGTGTTTGAGCATCGCTTATCACCCTCAGACGGACAACCAAACAAAAAGACTGAATCAGATTCTAGAAGATCTTTTGAGATTATGTATCTTAGACTTTGGAGGGACATGGGAGGAACATCTTCCATTAGTAGAGTTCTCCTACAGCAACAATTATCAGACTAGCATTGGCATGACACCTTTTGAGGCTCTATATGGACGATCTTGCCGATCACCGACTTGTTGGTGGGAATCTACGAATAAGATTTTGCTTGGGCCCTATATGATCTGGGAAACTTTAGAGAAGATAAATTTGATTCGAAGACGTATGAAGATGACACAAGACTGACAAAAGTCATATGCTGATAAGAGAAGGACCGATCTTGAGTTCAGTGTTGGAGACATGGTCTTTATTAAAGTGTCACCATTGAGGAATGTAGTTCGCTTTGGATCTGTTGGGAAATTGGCACCAAGGTTCGTAGGGCCATTCCCCATTACAGAAAGAATTGGACAGATGGCCTACAGAGTGAAGCTGTCCGAGAAGCTAAGCGGTGTTCATGACGTATTTCATGTGTCACATTTGCGGAAGTGCTTACATGATGCCGCAGAAGTAGTAGAGCCGAGCATGCTTAGAGTAGCGGAAGTGGAGCGAGATGCCCCGATTAGACGAGCTCCTACATCCATCCTTGGATCGGAGGTCAAGAAGTTACGCAACTGAGAGGTCAAGTTGGCTAAAGTCCAATAGGGAGATGAGCAAGGAGACGCGACTTAGGAGACGGAAGACAAGATGCGTACGTCGTACCCTTTCCTTTTTGAGTGTATGTTCTTAACTTCTCCTTTTTCTGTCGCTTTGTTTATACTTGTTCTATCGTTTAGTGTATCCTCTCGATTATATCTTCAATCTTTAGGTAGAAAACCCTATGGTTGTAAACATGTGTTTGAGACATGTTATGATTGATGGTTGCAAATGGATGCAAGTGATTGCTAGTGATTGCTCGTGGATGAATTTACATATACATTAGGCACCAGATCGATTCAATCACTTTCATATTGCATATGAATGAGTGTGCATAATTAAATTAATGGATGTATATTGAATGTGTTATCATATGGATGGTACATTTGAATGAATGATTATGCACTCATATAGAAATGATATGTTTCATTAGGATTATTTTCCATACATAATGGACGCATGACACTATCATGTTTTGCGTTAAGGGGGTCAACTGAATTGGTAGACCCCCTGATCTTTGCATTAGATAAGGAACAAATACACATACTTTTGCATATGTTCATATAGCATTAGAAATCTTTTAAGGACAATGGATGTTTGTGGATGATAGATGAGTAGATGGATGATGGATGGTGGGATATGTTCTTCTTAACTTAGAGATTTCGGGGACGAAATCCTTTAAGTAGAGGAGAATGTAACACCCCCATTTTTCGTGAAATTAAAAATGTGGAAATATGTATATATATTTTATGCATAAATGTATTTAAGAGAAAAATTAAAGAATGACAATAAAATTGCATGTAATAAGTTCATGCAGTGAAATGAAGGAAAAAGATTAATAAAAGAAATTAAATGCAATACATGAAATGCGAAGAAATGTATGCAAACAATTAAATAGAAATAAAAAAGGAAAATTTGAAGAGCTTCAGGAATTTGGTCACGAAATTAGCATCATTGCATTCGTGGTGATTTTCTAGTCAATTTAGACTTATGGTTTGCAAAAAAATCAAGTTAGGATGAAAAAGATATCTTTAAATTAAATATTGCAAGAAAACATGAAAAAGAGGAACGAGAAAAGAATAATGTTTAGCATTGTTCTAAGGATTGTAAATAAAAGACTTAGTAGCTCATTTGGTTAGAACATGTGACTTGCATACAAGAGGTACAGAGTTCGATCCCTGCTAGCCCCATATTTTTGTTTTAGGGGAATGGCTAAAAAGTGGCTTAGTGTGAACGCAGTTCAACTAAAATGTGGTTTAGTGTGAAAAGGTTTAATCGGAGGATTAATTGGAAAAATGGTTAAAAAGAAAAAAAGTGTGTGTGTGTGTGTGTGTATATATATATATATATATATATATATATATATATAACGTATGGGTCTCAACACCCTGCTTCTGCGCATCATGTTGCACACATGGGGCATTTTTATTGGTTAATGATCCTTTTTTTTTGTAACATGGCTATTTTCTATTGGTCGGATGACGTGGACGATTCCTATGGCTCCTGATCTAATCTAATAGCCCTAATTAACTCATTACACCTATATTAACACATCTAGGCCTAAACCTAATTTCAGTGCACTAATTCATGGCACCTCCATGCTGCCTCAACCTAAGCTAGTCCTTCTTCTTCAACAAATCAAAGTAAAGAAATTCTGTAAAGGGGATCGAATCTACAACAACTACAACACCTAATTCTCTTCCTTAATCCAATCTTTGTGAGTTCATTGATTATTTTTACATTAAAATAATGTTAAAGCAATTCTGGCATGTCGTAAATTGGATTTGGGAATTATACATGACAATAAGATTGAATCTCATCAATTCTATCATAGCCTATAACATCAGATTCAGGATTCTTATATTCCCATGTTGACATTATCATCAGTTTTATCATATCTTTATGATCAGTTCATACTTATGCCTACTATTATTATTCCTATTCTTTATCTTATCCCTTCCTCCTTCCCTGTTTGGTTTTTATAGCCGGGCTACTTCGAGCCTAGGCGAAATCTCATAGAGATGAACGTACGAACGGTATTTTAGGGAACGATGGGAAATTGGGCATAATATACATTGGGTTGGTTTGGGCATGACAAATGTTAAATTTGAAATAATATATGTTAATTGTTGGGCATGATATGAAATTGGGAATTTTGGGTAATTAACATAATTAGCCTGAAATTACCGTAAACTGCAAATGAATAAATTGGCTAAGATAAGCATGTTGAGACACGAGGTTAGACTTTGTTTGCGGTAGAAGCCTGCCCGAAACCAACCGGCCTAACCAGCAACCGCAAACGGTCAGTCTAATGTGAGAGGTCGTAGGCATAACTAAAAGTTGCTTAGACACAAGGTTAAGTCTGGCTTGTGGCAGAAGCCTGCCCGAAACTGCCCGGCACATCCAACGGCCACAAGCCATCGACTTAATGTGAGAGGTCTGTGCATTAATAACTAATTAATGCAGATCAAAGATAAATATGATACCTAAAACATGTTAAGTGGGTGGGGTTAAGTTAACCCGTATAAGTTGACAACTTAACCAATAATACATGAACAAAGTGGATAGGGTTGAGGCAAGCTTAACCAATAATGCACATTGATTTGATAATTGGATGGGGTTAAGTCAACTGGGCTGATTATAAGTGGTCAAATAAGAGAGAGGGTGTAGCAGTGCAAGTTCCGACGGGTTCATTAAGTGTGCACAAGGTGTTCTCGGCATTGGAAGATTTAGCCACTGTACATTAGTAGGTATAAAGCTGTGCACCCAGGGGTTGCCACTTAGGAAGTGATACACCCTAAGTTGGGACCCGCACAGATAAGGGAACCGATCGATTAGGGGTAGTGTGGGGACATCTAGTATCTATTACGGGCAAGTGGACTTTCAAGGATTGTATGGGGCGGATACCTCTTACTAGATGTTACGACTGAGTGCTACCAATTGCGGGGTTGGGATCATTTCATTAAGAATTACTAGTAGGTGGTGCAGAGAATTAAATTAAGTAAGAAATCAGGGAAGCGCACTAGACATTCCTTTTTATTCATCCTGTTATCCAGCTTTACCTTATGTCATGGTTATACTTTCCATCCTGTTTATTCCTGTCACATTGCTTTACTTATTTTCATGCTAAAAGTGGCTGGACTCGCGAGGCTTTATGTCTGACCTTTTTGTTTTCGCCTCTTTTTCTTCCGTTCTCCCCCAAGGTTCTCAGGGAGGAAACACTGAAGCTCGACTTGGAATTCTTTCTTCTTGAAGCGCTTGGAAGTGTTGAGAGTAATTCTCAGTTTTATCTTTTTTCATTATGGCTATTTGGAGTGGAATTATGGTTTTACTTTTATGTAGTTTGATAATAATTTTGTTAAAGATGGATATTTATGTACTTGATTCTAGTTTGTGGTTTTGATGTTGTAACCAAACATGTTTTGCTTTTCCGCTGCAATGAATAAAATTTGAATTTTCTTAAGTACCATGTATATATCTGTCTTGTGATATTCTATTATATACTCTTATACTACTCCATGAAAGTTAATGCATTCCCTTAGTGAGTGACATTAATGGACATAGGGTGTCACATCAATGGTCAACAATCAAATCAATAATCCAATTAGAACAATTCATATAATAGTAATTTGAAAATAAACAGCATCTAATATATTTGAGGAGTCCAACTGGATTCCTCCAACCTGTTCTTCCCTGCATCAAAATAGATTATTTCACATAAATTCATTCAATTTAACTGATTATTTCTGTAACAGTAAATAATGGTAATTTAACATTAATCAATTAACAAAATAATTCAAACAATTTAACATGATTATTTTATAAATGTGACTAACAAGGTAAGTTACCTCTATTGGGTCCAATCGTTGAAATAACTATTTGGTGTTTCACTGAAATTAAACAACATTTAATTTTGTTGGTTTAATCAATATACGAGTATAATAACAAACAATCAACCATTAGCAGCCATAGCACACAACTATAAAAACCCGACTTATATAAAATATAAGTGGGAAGAACTGAGTGAGTTTAACTCACGATGATCTCATTTTTTTGTTAAAGAAGCTTGTTTCGGTTAAATTAAATAACGTTTAATTTTACTGAAAAATCTAGTTGTTTCCAGTTTCTACTCAGTTATGGTCCATAGCATAGCGCTCGTCAGATGATTCCAACGGCATTTGATTTGTCTGATCTGATAATATCTGAATGAGTTATACATTTTTAAAGTTAAAACAATTCTTTTATTAATAAAATTATTAACTTGCTAATCAAATTAAGATTAACAAATTTCATTTTTAAATCAGCCTAATTATCTTAAATAGAAACTTAATTACAATATAAAGGAAATGGGATGACCTCTTCTGTCTTGTGTTTTCTTTGTTCAGAAATCCCAGTAATCACCTGCATGAAATGAATGGTTTAAACTAACCTACTCTTTAACTAATAGTAATTAATTCCATCTAAAAATATAGGCCCGGTTACTTTGATTTAAAAACACCGTTGACTGTTTTTTGTCGTCCCTTCATAGCATCGTTCAAACCATCATCATGCCTGTACAAAATTGTAACAACCCGGATTCTGACGGACCGATTTTTTTTCAAAAATCCCAATCCATCGAAACCCGAGTCGGTTTGATCTGGTA
Source organism: Allium sativum (assembly GCA_030737875.1). Taxonomy (NCBI): domain Eukaryota; kingdom Viridiplantae; phylum Streptophyta; class Magnoliopsida; order Asparagales; family Amaryllidaceae; genus Allium; species Allium sativum. Next base: position 322,275,212 of record CM060920.1, on the reverse strand, counting down.
TCCTGCATAGAAGACAGAGACATGAAACATGTTAGTGTTCGGGAAACATATCACAGCGGAAGGAATAAAATATAATGTAATTAAAACATAGTTTTACCTTAACAATAATATTGCTAAACTAGTATCCAAAGCTATACAGTCTCTGTCATGAACCTAACCTGCGAATGTTGTGAGAAGGGGGGGGGGTCAGAACATAAGTCCTGTGTGACTGAATTTAAATTATACTTCTGGATAATCCTACATATATCGTTCAATTACATTTTCTAGTTTATTGGGTTATCCGTGTTAATAGCATTCAAGGCTTACACACGTCGCACCCATCTACTCCCTAGTAGATTAACCTAATACAATGTATATGTAGCTACCCCCAACTAAGGTACACCCATGGTACCCTACTCGCACGATCTCCTCCGTATCATCGCAGGTATAGAAGTCCATAATCCTACGCCCGAATGTCCTACGGATTTCTATATATATGCCAACGCAACGTCTGCAAAGAACCACTACTTCTGTATTACGTAAGCGTTCGGACTGCCATCTTTGAACCATTCGATCGAATTAGGTTCCATCCTCGAATAATGCCCTCTAGTCTTATGATACACCAACCGGAGCGACATGAGTGCACCTGGACTTTCCCACGTACGTATCGTCAATCGTTCTCGATGTCTCTTTCACATGTTCTCTATATATGCGCCCGAGTCCCATTGCAGGGCTAATCAGGAAACACATAACTCGATTGGGAGCTTTCAGATATCTACCGATTGCATATGCTAAGGTCTGCTTTTACAGTGGCTATGGTCCCACTAGACCCCTCCTTCAACTAATGAAAGGCACCCAAGAATATCAAGAATGAGAACTTAACCCCGGCCCCCTATGCCCTTCAAACCTATTGGCCAACCTCACCCATAACCAGATAGCAAAGTATATGGTCTTTTGGAGTTCTCCGCCTTTCCGCTTTATGTACTGACTGAAGATGGCAGGCAGACGACGAGTTGCTATCACAGGGCACTAATTGGTCTCGCTAAATCACGCTAGTCTATCTTAGTCTTTTGATTGCCCCTTATTATTGCAATCAAGACATACTCATTGGTTCACCTACGCAGACCTAACCTCTGTGGGTATAGGCGGATCATCTTCCACTTACAGAGGAATACCAAGAGCACCCTACGTCCCCGGAAGCCGCAAGCTTCTTAACCCAGTCCATTGGAGCCTACAAGAATATCTAGATGGACATGCGCTCCTTTTTGTGTCTTTTGACACCCCGATGATCTACCCCCTATGGTTATTCATCCTCTAATATATGGACTGGTCCAAGCGCCTCAGTTTTATATGTCATTAGACCCTACGTCTATCCATTAATCACGCGCTTACGCCACCTCGTGAGTTTTCTCATTTAACTTGGTTATTCTCCTTCACGTTGACTTCCTTTTCAAGTTTACCAAGTTACCCTTGCTTATTAATTCAATTTATAACTTAACCCATTTAAGTTCATTAATTAGCCTACAACATGTTGTTCTCATAATCTATTCATTATTCCATCCCATGGTTACCATAACATGTTCTACTTAATTTATAATTAAGCACATCTTAATTCAAAGATACATTGGTAAGAGAATAATTTCATTTTTCCCTATCATTCCTTAAACTTATCTTATTTCATAAGTTATAATTCCCACTTGTCCCTAGGACAAGCCTACCTATTATCTTTCTTATTCAAGTTCATTCATTATAGATTATTATCATCATTCCCCATTTTGGCATTAATTAAGATTAACTTAACCTTTCTCATTTCTTTAGCAAATTTATTTAACCCCTACTCAATTCAACTGGTTCGTAACATTATTACAGATTTAATTAGGTGAAGTATTCCAATTTAACAAATTACCATGCTGCCCGTGTTACCCACTTAACCCCTTTTATTATATCCATGTCAATCCTACATGTGTCGTCTTGGTTAAGTGTTCATTATTATTTATTATGTCCATAAACACACAAGACCTCTCACATTAGATTGCAGTTTGTGGTTGCTAGATATGCTGGGTGGTTCCGGGCAGAATTCTACAACATCCGAATCTAACCTCGTGTCTTGACACCATTACAGGTCCAATTTCCACCTAAGACCACTCACATTAGATTACCGTTTGCTGTTGCTAGACGGGCGGTTCCGGGCAGACTTCTACCGCAGACCAAATCTAACCTCGTGTCTTAGGCATATAAGTACTTATTATAACTTATACTCATAATTCAAATCTTGGATTATAATATATGTCAATTACCCATAAACCCTCAATTCACATTTATGCTTATAATCCTATCAACAGATTATGCCTATAATCCTATCAATAGATTATGCCTATAATCCTCATTCAACTTATAATGCCAATTTCATGTTCATAATTCCAATTTGATTTATATACATAAATCCCACCCTAATTATATTCATAATTCCAAGCATAGTTATGCCCAGTTCCCCATATATGTCGCGTTTCTTCTTACATTTAATTAACTTCAATAAGGTGAAATTATTCCAAATCTGCCAATAGTTAATATTCATTGAAGTTATGCTCCAAAATTCCAACCTATCGGTTTTTCCCCAAATTACCAACCTTAAGTTGCGCTCAAATTACAGTCTTGCTTATTCATGTCCGTTATTAATCCATGCACTTCCCAATTATCCCAACATACTTAATTGTTCCAACTTAATTTACACATATTTTCACTAATGTCCCAGATTAATATTTATAGTTATGCGCCAAATTATTACCATTCCCAATTTACAGTATTTTATGAGTTATAGAATAATTCCCAAATCACACGATTTGCCTAAAATCCATCATGCAAATTATTTCAATTTCCCAAAATCCTTCCACTATTACAATATTGTTCGTACGTATGCCTTTCAACGAGATCTGGACTAGGCTCGAAGTTATCCTAGTCTATTAAAATAAAAAGGAACAGGAAGAAGAACATAATAGGCATTAAGTAAAATCTATAAGTTTTTAATTGAATTAAACATTTTAATTTGGGGAGTTGCTAAACGATATGCATACAATTATTCATAAGGGTAATTTAAACCCACTCACCTTGCGAGGATTAGAAAAGAGATAAATCGTTGTTGTAACACTTTGATGTTGATTAACCTTATAAATTGATTATTGGTGAAGAACTTGTTCCTAAAAATATCTACTTTAATTTATGCTGATGGTGGAGGCTAGGTTAGTTGAGAATTTAGCAGCATGGAGGCTAAGGTTAAAGAGAAAGATGAGATTAGGGGTAGGTTTGATGTTTATTTATAGCTATAGTAGGTTAATTAGGGCCTTATGATTAAAATATAATCCATCTAAACCTTCCACCTCGCTAAAAAAAGAAGGTTCTAGAGTAGGCTAAACCAACCCAGTTGCATTGCACCCATATGCATGCATGGACACTGATGGTGTTGACAACTTCCTATATGCGGTTTCTTTTCTTTTTGTAGAAGAAAATTCTTAAATGCTCCTTAATATATGCAAAGCACGTTTCTTTTCCATTAATGCATCCTTCCATGTGTCATTATTTTATATACAATATGAATTGTATTAATTCTTTTGACATTAGCTTGCTTTAATTGAATCAATTTATGTTTATTTTCCAACTTATTTCCATGCATCAAACTTTCCCATGTGACATTATTTCTTTGTTGCATATATTTCTAATATTCTTATTTAAATGTGTTAATGCTTTCGTGTTTCATGCACTTGATATGTTGCTTCTTTTTAACGCATTAAATTGCTTGGTCCCTCCATTTTTTTTCTATGCATGATTTAATTGCATATTTGACATGTTTGCATTCTATATTCTTTTTCTTTTATTTGCATGACATTAATTCGTTTTTATTTAGGTTCATGCATCTACACATTTCTATTATTTTTATTTAGGTTCATTCATCTACACATTCCTATTATTTTTAGTGCATGTATTATCTTTCTACAAAATTTTGAATTTCAAATAACATGTATACACATATGCGCCTTCTCATTTATTATTGCATGCAATTTTATTAATTCACCCTTTTACCATTTACATTAATTACATTAACGTTTCTCTTTATTAATTGTTTTCTCTATCATAATTACATGCATGTACTTCCTTTTCCTTTTTAACATTATTACATGCGCAATTGTATTGCATACTTTTTTTTCCTTGCATTAACTTCTTTTTAATTTATTTATATATATAAATTGCATGCAATTCATTTTCCTTCATTTCAGTGCACTTATATATTATTATTTTTAATTTTCTTTTAAATATATCTATGCATATAATACATACATATATGCATATTTTTAATTGTCAGTAAAAATGCAGGGTGTTACATTCTCCCACCTTTAAGAAATTTCGTCCTTCAAATTTGGTAAGGGTAAAATCAAATGATCCCTCGCATATTATACATCCATTATGTGTGCATCAAATTTTTGCAAACATTGTGCACATGTGCAAAGTGAAATGCATCATAGTAGTGCATGTATGCCTAATTTGGTACCACCTATATGTAAGCAAACTTTCAAAAACACTTTCAAAACATGATGCTCACATCCTAAATATAATTACAATTCTATATAAATGCAATATTTTTGAAAATCAAGACACTTTTCATCCAAATTTTCTCATACTCTTACAGAATAAGAGCATAGTTCATCCAATTGTTGCATCCAAAATCCTACCAACCATCTTTAAATTTCGAATTATAGGAAAAAAAATCTAATTTTCTAAATTCGATTTATTATGTAACAAAAAGGTATAAAATGGAAAATTTTACATCTTCTATTTTTCTTTTATGTTCCTTTTCTAATTGCACTTGGATTTCACGTAACTACTCTATACAAAGTTTCCTATTTCCTATCCAAGCACAACTACATATGAAAACTTTTTTTTTCTTTTTTCCTTTTCCGTCATGTTTTGTTGCTTCTCTAAATTTATTGTTTTCTTTTTAGTTAGGCTATTTTCCTTTCTTAGCTTATTTTACTTAATCCAAGGATTTAAGTTTATTCTTTTCAAATAAGCCTTTCCATCCTACACAGCTACTACTAAGGGCCAAGAATCAATGACTTTTTCACTAGTGAAAAGTCCAACCACAAACTCTCAACGTTCACTTGCCCTTCACTATCTAGTAGTCACTACTAGTCCTTGTTGTGCTTCACAAGCCTATACTTTTTCTTTTTCGAGCAACAGTTCTAGTCTTTACAATGCCTATGCATTCTACGGGAATTTTCTACTATTCCAAGATAACCTTCGCTATTAACTTTATAGCCTCAAATTTCTCCGTTCTTTCTAGGCACTAACCCTTACCTACTCCCATAATTTTAAAACATGGTTTGGCCTCTTTTTTTTCAAACATCAAAAATATTTTTAAGATTAAAACTTGAAAACCTCATAAACTCTTTTGCCAAAACTTTTACAATTTCAAGTTCTTAAAAGTTAACAAGGGTTAGACTCATAGTGGGCTTCCGACTTACCAACGCTTTCTTAGACACCCCCACAAGGTCAATTCTCTCAACTATATATATTCCTAATCCATTTTCCTTTTTCTATTTAGTGGGCACCTCTATGGATCTAGGTTTATATATATAATATATTTATATTTAAAAATACAAATACGCCCACTCATTATCTAGATAAGGAATCCTAAAACAAAGCTCTGATACTAGATGTAACAACCCAGATTCTAACGGATTGATTTTTTTTCAAAAAATCCCAATCTATCGAAACCTGAGTTGGTTTGCTCTGGTATCCTACAGAATAGACAGAGACATGAAACATGTCAGTGTTCTGGAAACATCTCAAAGTGGAATGAATAAAATATAATGTAATTAAAACATAGTTTTACCTTAATAATAACACTGCTAAACCACTATCCAAAGCTATACAGTCTCTATCATGAACCTAACCTGCGAATGTTGTGAGGAGGGGGGGTTAGAACATAAGTCCTGTGAGACTGGATTTAAATTATACTTCTGCATAATCCTACATATACCGTTCAATTACATTTTCTTATTTATTGGGTTATCTGTATTATTAGCATTCAAGGCTAACACACGTCGCACCCATCTACTCCCTAGTAGATTAACCTAATACAGCGTGTATGTAGCTACCCCCAACTAAGGTACACCCCATGGTACCCTACTTGCACGGTCTCCACCGTATCATTGCAGGAATATAGCAGTCCCTAATCCTACGCCCAAATGTCATACAAATTTCTGTATATATGCCAGTGCTACTTTTGCAAAGAACCACTCCTTCTATATTACGTAAGCGTTCGGACTGCCATCTTTGAACCATTCGATCGAATTAGGTTCCATCCTCGAATAATGCCCTCTAGTCTTTTGATACACCACCCAAAGCGACTTGATTATACCTAGACTTTCCCACGTACGTATCGTTAATCGTTCTCGATGTCAATTTCATATGTTCTCTATATGTGCGCCTGAGTCCCGTTGTAGGGCTAATCAAGAAACACGGAACTCGGTCGGGAGCATTCAGATATCTGTCGATTTCAGATGCTAAGGTCTTCTTTTGTAGTGGCTATGGTCCCACTAGACCCCTCCCTCAACTAATGAAAGGCATCTAAGAATATAAGGATGAGAACTTAACCTTGGCACCCTATGCCCTTCAAACCTATTAGCCAACCTCACCCATAACTAGATAGCAAAGTATATGGTCTGTTGGAGTTATCCGCTTTTCCGCTTTATGTACTGACTGAAGATGGTAAGTAGACGACGAGTTGCTATCACAGGGCACTAACTGGTCTCGCCGAATCACGCTGGTCCATCTTAGTCTTTTGATTTCCCCTTATTATTGCAATTAAGGCATACTCATTGGTTCACCTATGCAGACCTAACCTCTGTGAGTACAGGAGGATCATCTACCACTCACAGAGGAATACCAAGAGTACCCTACGTCCTTGGAATCCGCGTGCTTCTTAACCCAGTCCGTTGGAGCCTATAAGAATATCTAGATGGACATGCACTCCTCTTCATGTCTTTTGACACCCCGATGTTCTACCCCTTATGGTTATTCATCCTCTAACGTATGGACTGGTCCAAGCGCCTCAGTTTTATATGTCATTAGACCCTACGTCTAACCATTAATCACGCGCTTGTGCCACCTCGTGAGTTTTCACATTTAACTTGGTTATTCTCCTTCATGTTGACTTCCTTTTCAAGTTTACCAAGTTACCCTCGCTTACTAATTCAATTTATAACTTAACCCATTTAAGTTCATTAATAATCCTACAACATGTTATGATCATAATATATTCATTGTTCCATCCCATGGTTACCATAACATGTTCTACTTAATTTATAATTAAGAACATCCTAATTCACAGATACAGTGGTAAGAGAATAATTTCATTTTTCCCTATCATTCCTTACAACTTATCTTATTTCATAAGTTATAATTCCCACTTGTCCCTAGGACAAGCCTACCTATTATCTTTCTTATTCAAGTTCATTCATAATAGGTTATTATCATCATTCCCCATTTTGGCATTAATTAAGATTAACTTAACCTTTCTCATTTCTTTAGCAAATTTACTTAACCCCTACTCAATTCAACTGGTTCGTAACACCACTACATATTTAATTAGGTTAAGTATTCCAATTTAACAAATTACCATCCTACCCATGTTACCCACTTAACCCCTTTTATTATATCCATGTCAACCCTACATGTCTCGTCTTGGTTAAGTGTTCATTATTGTTTATTATGTCCGTAAACACGCAAGACCTCTCACATTAGATTGCCATTTACGGTTGCTGGATATGCCGAGCGGTTCCGGACAGACTTCTACAACATCCGAATCTAACCTCGTGTCTTGACACCATTACGGGTCTAATTTCCACCAAATACCCCTCACATTAGATTACCGATTGCGGTTGCAGGATATGCCGGGTGGTTCCGGGCCGACTTCTACCGCAGACCAAATCTAGCCTCTTGTCTTGGGCATATAAGTTCTTATTATAACTTATACTCATAATTCAAATCTTATATTATAATATATGTCAATTACCCATAAACCCTCAATTCACATTTATGCTTATAATCCTATCAACAGATTATGCCTATAATCCCAGTTCAACTTATAATCCCAATTTCATGTTCATAATTCCAATTTGATTTATATACATATATCCCACCCTAATTTTATTCATAATTCCAAGCATAGTTATGACCAATTCCCCATATATATCGCATTTCTTCTTACATTTAATTAACTTCATTAAAATGAAATTATTCCAATTCTACCAATTGTTCATATTCATTGAAGTTATGCCCCAAAATTATAACCTATCAGTTGTGCCCCAAATTAACCAACCGTAAGTTGCACTCAAATTACAATCGTGATTATTCATGTCCATTATTAATCCATGCACTTCCCAATTATCCCAACATACTTAATTGTTCCAACTTAATTTGCACATATTTTCACTAATGTCCCAGATTAATATTTATGGTTATGCGCCAAATTATCACCAATCCCAATTTCTATTATTTAATGAGTTATACAATAACTCCCCAATCACAGGTTTTGGCCAAAATCCATCACACAAGTTATTTCAATTTCCCAAAAATTCTTCCATGATTACAATATTGTTCATACGTATGCCTTTCAACGATATCTGGACTAGGCTCGAAGTTAGCCTAGTCTATAAAAATAAAAAGGAACAGGAAGGAGAACAGAATAGGCATTAAGTAAAAGCTATAAGATTTTAATTGAATTAAAAATTTTAATTTGGGGAATTGCTAAACGATATGCGTACAATTATTCATAAGGGTAATTTAAACACACTCACCTTGCTAGGATTAGAAAAGAGATAAATCGTTGTTGCAACACTTTGATGTTGATTAACCTTCTAAATTGATTGTTGATGAAGAACTTGTTTCTAAAAATCTCGACTTCAATTTATGTTGAAGATAGAGGCTAGGTTAGTTGATAATTTAGCAGCATGGAGGCTAGGGTTAAAGAGATAGATGAGATTAGGGTTAGGTTTGATGTTTATTTATAGCTGTAGTAGGTGAATTTGAGCCTTAGGATTAAAATAGAATCCATCTAAACCTTCCACCTCGCTAAAAAAAGGTTCTAGAGTAGGCTAAACCAACCCAGGTGCGTTGCACCCATACGCATGCATAGACACTGATGGCGTTGACACCTTCCTATATACGGTTTCTTTTCTTTTTGTACAAGAAAAATTTTAAACGCTCCTTAATATATGCAAAGCATGTTTCTTTTCCATTAATGCATACTTCCATGTGTCATTATTTTATATACAATATGAATTGTATTAATTCTTTGGACCTTATCTTGCTTTAATTGAATCAATTTATGTTTATTTTCCAACTTCTTTCCATGCATCAAACTTTCCCATGTGACATTATTTCTTTGTTGCATATATTTCTAATATTCTTATTTAAATGTGTTAATGCTTTCCTGTTTCATGCACTTGATATGTTGCTTCTTTTTAACGCATTAAATTGCTTGGTCCCTCTTTTTTTTTCTATGCATGTTTAATTGCATATTTAAAATGTTTGCATTCTATATTCTTTTTCTTTTATTTGCATGACATTAATTCGTTTTTATTTAGGTTCATGCATCTACACATTTCTATTATTTTTATTTAGGTTCATGCATCTACACATTCGTACTATTTTAGTGCATGTATTATCTTTCTACAAAGTTTTGTATTTCAAATAACATGTATACACATATGCCCCTTCTCATTTATTGTTGCATGCAATTTTATTAATTCACCTTTTTACCATTTACATTAATTACATTAACGTTTCTCTTTATTAATTGTTTTCTCTATCATAAGTACATGAATGTACTTCCTTTTCCTTTTTAACATTATTGCATGCGCAATTGTATTGCATACTTTTTTCCTTGCATTAACTTTTTTAACATATATATATATATATATTACATGCAATTCATTTTCCTTCATTTTAATGCACTTATATATTATTATTTTTTAAATTTTCCTTTAAATATATCTATGCATATAATATATACATATATGCATATTTTTAATTATCACTAAAAATGCGGGGTGTTACAAAAGTCACGTTTGTATTAATATATGGAAAATTAAACAAATTTATACTAAACATTCATTTAGTCAAAACAAATTACCATAAGAACCCTAATTACGTTTCAGATAACTACCGGCCGACCCATTTTCTTTTATTACTTCTGCATCTCAACTGAATCAACCAAACTAATTTATCCTCCCCATATTGTTCCCATATCGCATCATTCCAGACATTACTCCCCATGCACGAAAACAAAAATAGACTCGCTGCCACGGATTATCACCACTGGAGTTTGATCTAAGGGTATAGGCAAGTGGTCCTCATCACTATCCTCTACCGCCCTGCGTATTGGCCTTCCACGTGATGTCGTTCAACCACTAAACTCCTCGAAACACTGGCAGTTTAGAGCTCCACCCCAGCCGTTATAGTACACTAAAACAAATCTCCATTGACCAAATTCATGAGCTCATCGACCTATATATATTTTTGTTGAAATAATTTTCTAGATTTGCATGGATGTCGAGTTAAATTAGGAAGAAAAAAAACTTAAGTCTCGTTTGCTGAATTTGGGTTGATGGCGGCTCCATTCAGTTAACCACGAGAGGGATAAACTTAGGATAGTTGACTCTGTTTATGTGTATTTATTGATGGGTTGGAACTATAATATTTATATTTATTTTAACGAAACTTCACGTTGAAGTAACTGGTAAAACAAATACATATGATCTCCAATTGAGATGAGACTCCTAATCTTAACACAGAAAAATATTCTAAACAGACGGCTTTCGTCGAATTCCGAGATTGTCTGCAAAAATCCCTTTATAATCCATAGGTGCAAAACCACGCGTTAAATTTCCTACAATCACGAAATAAATCCAGCCAACTTGAATCTTTGAAATTCTACTTGTCCTTTTCCTTACGGATCTAATGGAATTTTATTGTAAAAATCGGAGTTTATTTGGCCAGTCGTTTATTCCTCTAAAGTTACTCTATCTAAATTGGCCTAAATAATATAAAGATTAAATTTAAAACAAAGACGTTTATCGTTACCACGATCAAACGGTGGGTCCAATTGATACGAAAATTGAAATAATACAATAATTAACTAATACGAATCCAACAGCACAAGTTTCATCCCATTCGGATATTGTTTTCGGGTATGCTATTTTTATACACCAAACAATGCTATATTGGACACCAAAATACCCGATAATAACAAACTACCTACCTATCCTGACTTTAAATATTGATATGAAGTCAACAGAATTGGTTTCGTGGATTAACTCGATTGTCTGCCCAAGTTATACAAAATACCCCTATATTAATTTAATTTAATTTAATTTAATTACTTGCTATAGAAAATGATTGGGCATTTACGACTACCATGGCCACATACGGCATCGGCTTGCCACGAAATTTGGTATCGTACAATAATTTAACGTTACAGTTCTAATGAAACTAATTTCATCGAAACCGAGACTGTTTGCAAAATGGCCATTTTAATGTCCTATATAATATATATATATATATATATTTAAATCCCAAAAAATAATCGAGTTAAATAATAATAAATTATTATTATCGTAAATATCCAGATAAATTATCATATAGCTTCAGTCATAAACCAATATGGATTATACAGCTCGATATCAACATTTCGAATCAAATGATAAACAAATATACATAGAAATACTTATTAAAATAATTAGTAAACGTTAAATTTTAATAATGATATCCATATCGACTATTTTAAAAATTGAATTGGACATAACTAACAATATATAACACAAAATTTAGTTTTTTCTCTTCCATATGAAAATTATAATCAACAAGATTCAAACATTTCTTGTTTCATAGAATTCCGACTTAAAACGGATTCTGTATATTCAATTAAAGTTCAAAACACAAATTTACGAACTACCGAGCCATTTCGGACTCAATTTATAATTACATATAAATTAACGTTCAAACTTCGTTTTAAATAAACAAATTCAATATTAGAATCCATTAATATTCAAAATATAATATTTAAAAGAATAAAATATATTAAATATCTGACTACTAAAATACGGGACATTAAACCAATTCAACTAAACAAATTTATTTAAATTAAATATCCAAGTTAAATTAAAAATCAAATTTATAGTTCCTCAAATAATATATTTTAGTTAGTTTAAAAAATATTACTATCGCTAAAATTGTAACACCCCGTGTTTTCTGTAAACATTAAAGTAACGAATTAAAGAATAATTAATTATAAATGTGAGATTTAACGGAAACGGGTTACGCCATTGTGTTCGTCTTGGAATTTTGCTTGAGATGAATCCGAGATTACGTAAATCGGACCCCGTAAGAAGGAGTTATGACCTTCAGAAGATTCAAGAGTTTAAATAAACGGCTTAGAATAAAGTTCAGAAAATTCAAAATTCAAAATCAGAAGCAGAAGCGGGCTGGGCGGGAATTCTCCCGCCCAAGGCCAGGTCGACCAGGAGATCGACCAGGGCATCGACCTCCCCCAATACAGGTCGACCGTGGGGCCCATCTGGGGGTCGACCTCCCCCTCGGGTCAGATCTGAAATCTGACGATTTTCTTTGTGTGACGATCTGTTGTGTCATTAGGGCTTGTGTGGCAAGTTCTGGTTGGTTCTCTTAGGTTTGAATGGCTTTGATTTGCTCTAGGTTAATATGACGGTTCCTATTAAATCAAACATCTATATAAGTAAACTAAATCTAAACCCTAAGCCACACAAAAATATTCCTAAGACCGTCATGCTGTCAACACTCAACCTAAAGCAGCCGCCATTCTCATTCAACTAGAAAGGAAGTAGGAATTACAAATCAAATCTAATTCAACTAAGAGAATTCAAAGTCTACAATAAAGGAGAGCTATTCAAATTCAGAATACAGATCCCAGAACACAAGACTAGTCTCCTTTTTGCAAGTCCAGTTATCATTTAGACCTAAATGATATTAGAATCGTGACTAAATAAATGGATGTAAAACACCGCCTAATGTAAATCTATGCCTATCCTTTTTGTTAAAACTGAATTGATTAAGACTATGATTCTTATCATGCTAAGTTGTGATCATGTTGTATGTAGTTTGATGATAAATGTTAAATGCTTGGCAATGAATCCATATGTGGTATAATTTGGCAATGACATATATGTTGTGTAATTTAGTGATGACTCGTTATGTTGTATATTTTGGCGATGACATAAATTGGTAATGTCATATTATAATTTGGCGATGGAATATCATATTGTGTAATTTGGCAATGACATACCATATTGTATAATTTGGCGATGGCATATCATATTGTGTAATTTGGCGATGACATACCATATTATATAATTTGGTGATGACATTTCAAGTTGTATGATTTGGTAATGACACCTATATGTTGTATGACAATTTGGGAATTTTGCTATGTTTATGCAAGTTCAACCATGTTCACATATATGACCAAAACTACATGCTAATATGATTAGGTTCATGTTAAATTTGATCCAACTAATTTGCAAGTTGCAACTACATGCCTAATTTTAAGTTTATGTAGTTCTATGAAAAACCCCTATTTCATGATTCATGTTAAGTAGATCTAAATTTGCAAGTTCATAATTAAATGTATATTGTTCTATGCCATATTCATATGACACATTTGTAATTAGATCCATATTTTCATGATGTTGGAATTATTACATGTTCCTCTTTTTCCCCTTTTGTGTATGAATTAGGCTATGTAACGAGCCTAACATTTTATGTGATTTATGCGAACGTTTAATGGGGGTGACGTTGGGGAAAAACATGAAATACATATAATTGGCATATTTGGCTCATAAACATGTAAATGTTTTATGGCATAAAATGGTTTAAATTTTTATACCTAAAATTATGAACTTGATTTAAAAGGAAAAGTGGAGCTTGACTTGAATGACAATAATTTACATATAAATATAAATATGTAAATTTAGAAAAGACGAATATGCCTAATCCGAGGTTAGATTGAGTTACGGTGTAAGACTGGCCGGAACCGCCCGACACATCCAGCAACCAGTACAATATATATCTAATGTAGGAGGTTAGTGCATCGAGCCCAAAAGAACCCGAGGTTAGACTGAGTAGCGGTGTAAAACTGGCCGGACTCGACCGACACATCCAGTGACTGCAACAATACCTGTCTAATGTAAGTGGTTGTGAGACGACCCAAACTTCCCCGTGAAGGAAAGCCCGGATTGCTTCGAGAACACGACAAATCAGAACACAAACAGAAGAACATTTCATTGCTTATTACAACAATTCCATCAGAATATAAGAATATAACAGAGTATGAATAAATATTACACAGAATAATATCAGAGATTTAAATTACATTTAATTACATCGCAGCGGAAATAATACAAAACACAACTAGAAGAGATATACGGATACAGAGCTTTCCGGATATCGTTCCAGCTGTAAATCAGGATCCAATGAATATAAATCTGCAAAACCAAAACTACTAGCTGCCCGTGCGGAAAATAGGGGCACCCAGAGTTTAGGTTAAAACAATAAACTTCAGGTCAGTCATGTGACTGGTGTGAGAACTAAAACAGTTATTAATCTTTGCTTTTAAAGTTAGGTAAATCAAGGGACCACGCCATATAACACGGAACGGGTTTCCTCCCAAGAATACCAGTGCATAAAACAAAAAGCGCAATGTTAAATAAAGAACAATGAAGCTATTATAAAACCCAGGTCCCATCACACAATGCAACGCAAGCCGGAGGATAGGGTTTTCCCTTATAATAGCCAAATATGCTTGATACGTGAAATTTCATCTTATATTATTACTATAAGTGAAGAAAACAACTTCAAATATAAATGTATCAATCATAGACGGCATGGGTACCATATATCATGCCGCCAATACTAGGCTCTACAATCAAAACCGCAAAATGTCATATTTGGAAATTGGATTTCCATCATGGTGGCTCCTGATTCGGAAGATCGATCGCGTAGTGCCATCCACAACGGCTTACGTCTCAGCGAGAGAAAACACCGTAATGCACCTCCGCACTTTTGGGAAATCGAGTATCACTACGGCTTACGTCTCGGCGAGAGAAAACACCGCTTACTCTATCCCTCTGAGCACAAAGATCCATCTCGGTCGATCGAATCCACGACACCACTAAGGTGCCCATCCTCTAAAAGCATACTGATCAAACCATTAGTTTTCCACCATACCGGGGTGTGAGGCTCGTGAATCAACGCTATACACAAAGCGGCGCTGTATAAAAGTTGTGCTTTGATCATCAACCACAAGACTTTGCTTTTCAACAGAAGCCTTGATCATTTTCCACTTAGGCATACCACACAGGCAATTCATGCCATGCGATTGATATCCATCAATATATAACCTCTGAGCTCGTATGTCTCAGAGAAGGGCGTTAAGCAAGAGAATAAATTCTCCGCTACCAAACAGATATATATTTAATAGAAATCAATCACACAGAATAAATTCCAATGTCAGACACATGGTCCATTTACAAGTTCGTTCTGGGTCTAAACGAAACCGGAGGCACTTTCCTCGCATATCCGTCGACCTCCAAGTACGTCCGGACGGCTACCACTTTAGCCCCCTTCAAGGTAGCAACTCCCATCGTGAGCATCAGTAGAACCCATCCATTCGATGTGAAGATCATCGGTCTTGCGCCTTCTTCAATCTCTTTGACTCGTTGTCGAATCAGTTATTTAGAATGGGTTATACCCAGACTTTCTGAATAACTCGCGTATCGTAATCAACAAGTGCTATAAAACACAATATACGCCTCATTCCAATTCAGAATATTCTCTTATTCAGATATTCACACTCCTAGGGAAAGGTTCCTATTAATTTATCAAAGATAAATTCTTCTAAATATATTCTTTAATCTTCCTTTGGATATCATTTCAAACCATATTATGGTTATCCAAACTAGTCGGGATTAGCGAACCACACCGAAGTAATTATTTATTTTATTTCTCAATCCCAACCTATTCATCCCATGGAGCAAAACTGTTATTACCCCATAAGTAACACCACGGTGTTATCGGTAAATTTAATTACCATTTCACGTTCAAATCTAATTAAAGATTTAACTATCACTAGGAGTAAAACTGGTGATACTCCCCTTTCGATCATTTCCAAATTTTGATAATTTAAATTATCAATTCATATTTCAATCTAATTAGAGATTCATTAAAACTCATTTTACTGGGTTAAATAACTAATGTCATTTAAAATACAGTCCACGATAAACCCAAATCACATTCTATTTCAATTCCAATTAAATATATTAGAAATTCCGGTTATTTAAAACCCATTTCAAATTCAATTTATTTATTTCAAAAATAAATTGATTTTAATTCTAGTTCAAAACTAGTTCATTTCAATAAAAATCTATTTTTATCTTTCAAAATATTGAGTTTTTCATCCCAGTTCTTTTCAAATCATTTATTTTGATTTTAAACAAATTATAGATATTTTTAATAATTTTATCAAGGCCCGTACAGTCGATTTCCATCTACGGCCATCGAACTGCACTTACAGCGACCTTTTCTGAAATTTCTTTGGACATATCTCCAAATCCAACCGTTAGATTTCAAATTTCTAATATTCATTGGAAAGCTCTTTTCGATACGAACCCAACGGTTCCGATTTTAGGAGAATCCGACGGTCGGATCTCCTGCAACGTCAATTCGAAGTCAATGGTTGAAATTCACGAACTGCCGCAACGTGACGCGTTCTATTCAGGCCATCATATTATATATATAATATATACTTCATCGTTTCCTTTTAAAACGAATTTTATAAATCGTTTTAAATTCATTTCAAAAACAATTTCAACTTCCATTTCAATTTCAAATCAATTTCAATTCGATTTCAATTCAAATTCAATTTTCTATTCAATTCAATTCAAATTCATTTTCTATTCAATTCAATTCAAATTCATTTTCAATTCTATTCAATTCGAATTCATTTTCAATTCTATTCAATTCGAATTTCAATTCATTTTCTATTCAATTTGAATTCCAATTAATTTTCTATTCAATTCAATTCAAATTCATTTTTCTATTCCATTCGAATTCCAATTCATTTTCTATTCATTTTAAAAATGAATATAATCGATATCAATATCGTTCGCGTCAAAATAGTGCATCTCTAATCAACACGACTTAATATTTTTCAATAACTTCGTTATTCTATTCAACAAATGAATATTCATTCAATTCAACACATGAATCTATATTTCTTTCACCACATGACTAATCCCAACAAATGAGTACCGTCAACACGTGAATCTTTATTTCATAATATTCTTTATTTTCCCAATTGGAATGAGGCCCAATCAATTACCATATAATGTTAATTATATGGATTCCATACAACACATGTATATAATAACAACGATAAATAATCAACCATCATCCAAAGTGCCCCACACAACTTCATAAGCATTAAATATATATAATTAACGCTTACACAGTCTGTCGACCAATCGATCGACATACAATTAAATAATTGGGATTAGTGTACGCCAAATATCATCCCAACACCCGCGTGGGGTTTCAAATAATCAAACACATATTTTATTTGTGCAGTTGGGCGATGTGTAAAATTTATCGTCCCAATCAATATCAGTCAAATCAGTGTATATAAACAAATCGTCCGATTCGTTTATAAATATTTATTTATATACACGTTAAAAATTATATTTTTAACAATAGAATATTTTCCACTATAAAATATTTTATTTCTTTCCACATCACACAATCAAATTTCACAACATAGCAACCAAACAAACTAGTCATCCATGGTCTGTGGACGACGGGTGTCGGGTGCTGCTAAGCACCGTCTGCATCCTAGTATATATTTTAAACTAGAAATTTAAAATAAAAGTGAGGAGTTCTCACCTTTGGGATCCACTCCTCCATTCTATATTTTTGAACGGTTTGGATTTGTATTCCTTTCCAGTCAGTTCCATCGCAGTGCTGCCAAGGCCTTGTCTTCCTCATCGTTGAATCATTCCTAGGTAACCCAAACCCATCGTCGACCACAATTTCATCCTGTCGCACCCCCATTCGAAGCCCTAGCCGCTGATCAGACTGCCTCACATCGAAGAGCACCGCGCCCTCCCCCATCGCCACCTAATAAACGCTAGCTCGAGATCCTCCCTGCTTCCTAAAACAGCTTCGAAGTCAACTCCGACAAGGCTGAGTTTCCATCGCCATGTCGAATAAGAGAGGATCATCTCCGTTGGTTTCAAAGAGCTCAAGGAGCTGGACAATTTTGATTTTATATTTTCTAAAATTGTTTGCTAAATCGAACGATTTTGTGGACTGAAGATTTTTCCGCCCTACATTGAAGATGACGGCGGCTATATTCTGATTGGAGGGTTTTAGGGTTTTGGAAATTTCTTAGGGTATTTATAATTAATTTATATTATATTTAATTCCAACTATACAAGTTTACCCGTCCGAACTCAAAATCAAACCTAACGAGTGTCGCCCGTAGCCAAATACCGCCATTCCGAACACAATGGGATATGTACCGTAAGCTGATTCAATCGTTTCGATCAGTTTTCGTTAAATTTAAAGTATAATTCAATGTATATTGAATTTAAACGCACATTTCAATTTACCGGGGCCACATACTAACTAGGAAAATTATCGAAAAATATTTTCTAACTTCGTATTGACGATACGGTCCTAACAAAACTAGTTTCATCGAATTTTGAGACCATTTGAAAAATGGCCCCTTTCTAGTCGATTAAAATCAACTTAAACTGGTCAAATGCGTTTTCCTTCGCCACACTCACATATTGATTCAGAAAATTATGCAAATTGGCATCTAGCAATAATTTGACATCCCGGATCCAACAAAAGTGGTTTCGTCGAAAACCGAGGTAGTTTGCAAAATTTCCATTTTCAAGGCCTTTATATATATATATATATATATATATATATATATTAAAATATATATAAATTCCACAGCGACTTTTCTGAATTTTCAACTGGACGTAACTTTTGATTGCCGCTATGAAATTTTGATTTCCCAGATTCGTTAGAAAGATATTCATAAACAGATTTAGATATTTTTGGTTTCGCCAAAATCCGGTTTATTTTGCACCCTGTACATTCATTTGAAATTCGAAATCGAATTATCGAACTACCGCGCCATTTTCAATTCCTTTTATAATTATAAATAATTATTTATATTCTAACAACGACGTATATAAATATATATGTTCTAATTCTATTCAAAATAAATTTTTCGTCGTTATTATTTAAAATAATCCATTTTAAATATTAAAAATTCTGCTAAAATTGCCAAAATAAAAATTTTAAATTGGCTCGGATTTCCGGGTTGTTACAGGTTGGTGCTTTAATGAATTAATTAAAGCTAAGTTAGGAATTATAGGGTTAAGTTAACTAAGGCAACACTTAACCAATACAACATGTTAACCAAACTGATGGGTGGGGTTAGGTTAACTTGGACACTTAACCAATTTAATATGTTTCTTAGGAAACCCTAGTAACAGGGACCCATTTCAGCAGTAACCTACATAGATGTATCATCGTACCCTGAACTAGGAAGGGTGGGGCACGATTACTGGGTTGATTATAAGCAGTCAAAACAACGGCGATTGGTGTGTCAATGTAGGTTCCGACGGAGTACGGACGTGCACATACTCCGGAGTGGAAAAAGCAGGCACTGGGCCTCAGTAATTATACACTGTGCATCTTGAATCGTGTCGGGTTGCCACCATAGGATTTGATACACCCCATGGTGGGACCGACACAGGTATCTACAATCGAGCGGGGCCGTATAACACAAGTGGTAAATGCGTGCGAGTAGGAGCCGATCGATAAAGAGGGATCATTGGGTTTGAACTCATAATGATGGTTGAAACATCTAGTAGGTGTAGAGAATATGGACATGAGTGCGACAGTATGATTAGTTTATCTTGCCTTGTTTATCTTGCCCTGTTTATCTTACCTTATCATATATTACCTTATTTCCTTGTTATTGTCCTGTGTCCAGCTTATTCAAGTCATGGTTCTCTTATCAGTTTACATGCTGAATAATCATTGGACTTACCAGACTTATGTCTGACCCATTTTCTTTCGCTCTCTTTTCTTCCGTCCCCCCCCCCCCCTCAGGTACCCAGGGAGAGGATAGCTCAGCTTAATTTGGACCATTTCCAAGCTTGAAGACTCTGTGATGTGTAGCTTGGAACTTCTTCTCTTTGGCTGTGGCTTTGGACACACTACTACTTAGAGATTTATGCAGTTTTATTTTGTTTTATGCTTCTTTATGTTATAATCAAGACAGAGATTCTGATGTAATGATTTGGAAGTTATTTTGAGACAGTTTGCTGTAATGTTTTTGTTATGAACCACGAATGAAATAAATTTAGTTTTTTCGCTCCTTATATATTCTGTCTTGTAAATTATCTATGTCTTTTACCTATAATGCTCCCCCAAAATTAAGGCATTCCCTTTGTGAGTGACCTTAACGGAGGTGGGGTGTTTCAAAAGTTTTACAAATGAATTTAGTTTTAAAGATTAAAATTTAAATTCACACTTATAAAAATCAATTCAAAACCAAGTTAAATAAACTAGATTTCAATATTCTGAATTAATCTTGAGTATAAACATAATTTTTCAACACCGAATTAAATTAACTTTATAATTTTAAATGCTAAGAATTCTTGTTCGTTACATATACCTTCCAGCTCGCTGCCAACTCTAGCACTCTTTGCCGCCTCCCGTCGCCTCCAATCGAACCCACCGATTGCCTTCCCTCCTCCAGTCCATAACCCACCTTCTTCTCCTTTCAATTTCTCTTTCATTTTACTTATTAAGATATAATAAAATCCTAAATTTATATATGTTCATGATAGTGTGTTTGCATATGTTGATTAGTCATTTTTTGTATAATGGTTGATTATTAGTTAATTTAGGAATGTAGAAAAAAATTGTTTTAGAAATTTAGGTGATTTTCAATTAGAAATCATTTAATATCTTATATTGGTCGATGATAATATAATGTACAGGTTGATTTGATGACATAACCAGTGATTTGAATTTTTATTTTGAATTTAAAAATTACGGTTAGACTTAAAGTTCAAAAATTAAAGTATAAGTATTAATTTTTATATGTCTTGATAAGTTTTTGTTAATATTAATGTTTCTTACAGTTTACATGAAAATATTAATAGTTATATCAATTTTAAAATATGTTCTAATGTATTAAGTCTAGTTAAAAAAAGTAAAGAATTATCATACCTAAATCGATTTTCTTTAAAAATATTAATGGATTTAACAACAATAAATATGTATTGAAATCCATTATTTTTAATATTTGAAAATAGATTTAATAATAGCACATATTCTACTAAATTCGTTTTTCTTTAAAAAAGTGGAAAAATATTTTAATAATAGAAAATACCGTACTGATTAGACAGAAGGTGGTGGGCAAAAGAGAAGCGAAGTGAAGTAGGACACATGAGAGTGTGGTGTGTAAAACCTTTAGTCACAAAAGGATAATATAAACCCTTTGGATGCAACTAATGCGTAGAAAAGAAGTGTAGCAAAGCACTATCGAAATTTGATAGAATTGTGGTACGTGAAACCTTTAGTCCAAAAGACTTTACATTGACATATGCATGTGTTATCGAAATCACTAACATATATTTTTTAATTAGGAAAAATGTTCAATTATTATGTTGGTCGTAGTTGGATGTATGAAGTTAGAAAGGGAAAGAAAGGTTTGATGAAAGCACATTTCAACAACGGTATAAACAAATATATTAGATTTGCAGTATCTAATAATCGAAATAACAAGGATCTTCATTGTCCGTGCAGCAAGTGCAACCTGGTGAGGTTTTGGAAATTAGACACTGTTAAAGTACATTTGTATAAATACAGTTTTGTACAAAATTATTATTTATGGATCGTTATGGAGAACTTGTTGCACCTATAGTGTAACGACCCGTATTCAACGTATCGGATGGTCGTAGAATATTTATTTCTTTTTCATATAAGGTCGTATAGTCGTGTAACTTTGGGGAATGACTATTGGGTTCATTTCCAATGTTCATGGTTTTTGCCGATTTTTATATAACCATTTTGTCCCTAGCGAATCTTGTTGTGCCCATAACTTTTGATTGGTAAGGCGTTTTGACCTGAAACCACTTCCATTGGATTCAGATGATGGTTTACCTTTTCGTGAGTGGTCACATTGATCAAACGGACATAAATTTTGGGAGATATGGCTGAAATAAGGTTTAGAAGTTGAAACACAGCTTAACCGGGCATAATTGGGCAATTAGCAGCTAGGCCCATTGGGGATTTCGGGATTAGGGCCATATAAGAGCTGATTAGGGTTAGAGAAACTTTTTCTTTGTCATTTTCCAGCCGCACTTATCTCTCTTCAACCCTAACAATGGCCTCCGACACCCAAGTCACCTCTTAATCACTGTTTAATCAAGTATTAGCCTAATCTACATCAAACCAAGGAAAATTAGCATAGAATTTGGGACAGAGCTGCTGGAAGACATAGAGATTCAACCCAAATCAGAGATACTTTCAGATCTATAAATTATTTATGACTAAGGTGAGTGATTTGCATTATTTTTCACTAATTATGGCTAATTAGGGGTGATAAGTGTTAATTAGCGAAATTATGACTTAGAAAAATCTAGAAAAATTT
Organism: Allium sativum; assembly: GCA_030737875.1. Lineage (NCBI taxonomy): Eukaryota > Viridiplantae > Streptophyta > Magnoliopsida > Asparagales > Amaryllidaceae > Allium > Allium sativum. Next base: position 322,252,405 of record CM060920.1, on the reverse strand, counting down.
GTAAACTCTAAAATATTATTTTAGGCCCCTGATAAAAATTTGGGTTAATTTGAAGTAAGTTTTCTAATACTATCATTAGTTATAGTTAAACGTGATAAAGGGGAAAACCATGGGTTTTGGGTATGTTTGATTCATATTGACATGATAATTCATCGTTTTGGTGTTTATGGTTGATTGTACATGTTGTTATGACTTAATGGTATGCTTTGTGATTGATTCGAAAAGTTAGAATGGTAGAAACGCCATCATATGGCACAAAATAGTCGCTGGAAAAGTTGTAGAAAACTGTGCAGGAACCGGATCGGATCGGAGGGAGGAAGTATGACTCGACACGCTCGTGAAGAACCCCCTTCCCACGAACCACTAGTGGAGCCACGAAGCTTGAAGTTCTCCGACCCGAACCACTTGCCCCGAACCATGGAGCACCATGCAACTCTGACCCGACCTAGTGGAAGAAGTACGGACCGATCTGAACAACTCTAGGGAAAACGACCCGAACCGCTTGGTGGACCATGAACCGTGCTTGCACAAACGAACCGATCCAATGCTTTGGAGCAGGCGCCACGAACTGACCCGACCCGGAAGGAACTCGTGACCCGACCCGAATGAGGAGAAGAGGACTGTGATGACCCCAAACTCCCGTAGTATGAAAGCAAGGATAATCATTGGAATAAAACACATAAACAATAACAGCAGAACATAAATATAGAATTGCAGCAGATAATGTACACCAAATTACACTGGAAATAATATATCATCAGAGTTACACAGTATAATAGGATCATACTTAGTACATAATACAGTTTCAACTTAATATAAAATGTCTGTAGCAGAATCAAACATAATATACTAAATGAAGTCTGAACAACATAGAAATGATAGGATCCATCTTCAACTTCATAGCTATCCCGAATGAATCTGCTAAAACCTGTATACAAGGCTGCCCGTGTGGAAAAGAGGGCAACTGAGTTTGCAAAGTGAAACAAACTACGAGTTAGTCATGGGACTAGTACGAGAAATCTATTTTACCTATTTAATAATAAGGCTAATCACAGGACCACACCGCTAATGCGGAACAGGTTTACTCCACTGAACTGCCAGTGCATATATAAAGTAAATCGTTAAACAACACAATGCTTTTTAGAAAAAATGAAACTATTATAAGACTCAAGTCCCATCACACAATGCAACGCAAACCGGAGGATAGAGTTTTACCTTATAATGGTCAAAAATTCTTGATACGATAAAAACAGATTTGGTATTATTATTAGTGTATATAAGTTTCGGAAACATTTCAATCATAATATATCAATCATAGACGACATAGCTACCATATACAATGTCGCCATACTAGTCATACAATCAATACCGCATGTGTCATATTGGAAGTTGGATTTCCATCATGAACCAAGGCAAGGGATCGTCCTTACCGAATTCGAGACAATCTAGCCCATGTCTCAGGACTCAGACTCAGGTGAGGCCTTAGGAGCGCCAGGGCCGGTCCACAAATATGTTAGTGGATTAGTAATGCCAAAGCAATACATCTCCCCGCCCTATAGGGCTTAAATAAAGAGCCACTAGGGACTCAAATCCAAGGTATCTCTCTTTCCATCATCCACATAAGTAAAAAATATCTGTGCTTGTAAAACGCAGACACCACTTCTAGCTAGAAAGAAACGCATGTTCTCCTTGGGGTCCTTCTCCCGTTTTTGGTTCATACCGGGGTGTGAGGCTCGCAAAGTAATGTTATACACAAAGCTATGCTAAAATAAAGTTGTGCTTTGATCATCATCCACAAGGCTCTACTTTTCAACAATAAGCCTTGATAATTGCATCTTGGCATGCCACACTGACAACTCACGCCATGCGATTGATAACTATCAATATATAACCTTTGAGCTCGTGCGTCTCAGAGAAGGGTGTTAAGCAAGAGAATAAATTCTCCACCACCAAACATATATATATAATAAATAGAAATCAGTCAGCACAGAAAAAAAATCCAATGTCAAACATACATCCATTAACAAGTCCGTTCTGGATCTGAACGAAACCGGAGACACCTTGCTCCTCGTCCCATATGTCTAATACGAAAGGGAGGCTCTTGCATATCTAGACGATCAATAAGTATGTTCGGATAACTACTACTGTAACCCTCTAAAGGCAGCAACTCCAATCAAAGGCATCAGTAGTCATCCATTCGATGTGAAGATCGTCGGTCTTCAACCACCGTATTCAAACCTTCGACTTCCAATCGTCGTATAATTATTTGAAATGAGATTTAACTCGGACTTTTCAAATAATTCTCTAATATATATTTTTTAAATCATTTTTTTCATTCCATATCGTTTATAATATTTTATAATGATTTATCGCTGTTTTTATTTATTTAAAATAACCATTTTCAATTTAACGACGCTTCGGGTCATTATAACGCCCTGGCGTTGTTTTCACCAAAATTTTATTTACACATTTCTAAAAATCTAACGTTGGATCTTAGCAAACTTAATACCATTGGAAAGATCTTTCCAAAACGAACCCAACGGTTCCAGTTTTGGGAAAATCCGATGGTCGGATCTTTCGGTATAATCGTTTTAAGTTACGATTTCAAAACGCGATCTACAGCAGTGCGATTCATTTTATTTTAATTTATATTTGTATATAAATTTATAAATATAAACCGTTCAACGATTTCAAAACATTTCCAATTTAACATTGATTTCTTTTATATATGAAATCATATATTACATTAAAAATGAAATTTTTAATGTTAATCCAAATTCTTCCAGCATTGATTCCTTTATGTGACTCACATACATTACATAAAAATGTAACTTGTTTTTGTCATTCATCCATAGAATTAAAATTGTAAACTTTTATTTCAATATATTATTACAATGGAAAATGTAATCTTTTATTTCAATATATTATTACATTGGAAATTGTAGTCTCTCACTTCATTCTTTATTTACATATAAAAATGTAAATTCTCTCTTCATTCTTTATTTACATTGAAAAATGTAAATTTCTATTTCATATTTTGTTTACATTGAAAAATGTAAATTTCTATTTCATATTTTTTTGCATTGAAAAATGTAAATTTCTAATGAAATATTTATTTCATTAAAAATGTAAACTTCAAGGAAAACATATTTTAAATAGCAATGGACATTTTTAATGTTTCATTTACATTAAAAATGTAAATCCCAATGTCAATATATTTTATTTTCAAAATGTTTATTTTTAATATTGCATTTACATTAAAATTGTATATGTCAATGCCAATACATTTTATTTATCAATGCTTATTTTTAATGTTGTACATACATTAAAAATGTGAATTCCATATCAACACATTTCTATTTCAATGTGTTTATTTTTAATGTTGCATTACATCAAAAATGTAAAATTTCATATCAGTGCATTTCCTTTTCAAATGTGCTTATTTTTAATGTTGCATTACATCAAAAATGTAAATCTCCAATGTAAGTACATTTTTATACCAAAATGTTTTATTTTAATATTTCATATATATTAAAAGTAAAATCCAATGTAAATAAATTTTTTATTTAAATATGTTTATTTTTTAAATGTTTTATTTACATTAAAATGTAAGTTTTCAAGGCAAACACATTTTCATTTATCATTGCTTATTTTTAATGTTTCATTTTCATTAAAAATGTAAATTCCAATGTCACAACATTTTTATTTCTCAATGTTTTACTTTTAATGTTGTATATACGTTAAAAATGTAAAATCAAATACAAATTCATTTTTATATCTAAATGTTTATTTTTAATGTCTCATTTTCATTAAAAATGTAAAATCAAATATAAATTCATTTTATAAGACAAATGACCATTTTTGATTTACAACAAAAATGTAAATTTTTTGTTGAGATATAATGATCATTTTCATATATATACATATATATACATTAAAATCTAATTTTCATATTATTCAAACAATTAATATATATAATAACATGGATATTTATAACACAAAAATATTTCAGAAAATTTCAGCAGCATAACTGCAGGGTAGTTAAAACTGGCATCGTCCCGATGTACGGCTCCTCGCACTATCTTAGGCCTCACGACGTTTACAAGGGTTTTAATTTTCTAATACATTTTTCTAGGCACTCTAATGCCACAATAACAACCAATTTCATTTCAACCACAATCAATCAGCAAAAATTAACCAATTACACACCACAAAACAATCAAGTTGTCGCGACCCAAATTTCCGGTACCATTTGAGCTGACACAACACCAGTCCAGCCTAAATTGCACTGGAAACTTAGATACCAATAGAAAGAATTCAGAGGGTGAGATAAGAAAGAAAGAAATATTAGAATAGAAGAAGAAGAAGAAGAGCCAACATAACACAACTGAATTAGAGTCTCATATCGCAGCGGAACAAAAAATAATATAGAAATAACTTTACTGAGAGCTTGAAATAACTTACAATCATCAGGGTACATTAATTTATCTGAACAGTTATAATAGTCTGTCCTCATATACAACACACAGCGGAAAGATACTAGATCTGAACACCTTCAGCTCGTCTTTGGACTTCACAGCATTCGATAACCTGAACCTGTACACCCGGGCTAAACCGATCATAAACACCAGGTCAGTCTGGTGAACCAGAGTGAGAAAAACTTGCACAGTTTATATAACATCCGTATTGATTTTAAAGTTCAAAAATCCTTTCCAAAGAAAAGTATAATAGTAAGACCAGTCCACACATAAGCATGGACGGTTTTTACCTTACTATAACTCAAAACGTTTTTGAAATCAATACTTGTCTGATACTATAATAGTGTCTAAATACAAATAAATAGAATCTAGCAGAACGCTTGCATCTCACACTCCACATATATAGTATGCAAACCAAACCGCATGCGCTTATTGGAGATTAGATTCCGACTATGACAAGGTATGGAACCACCTGCCGATAGTGTATCTCTAGAGGCGAATACACTAGGTTCACAAGAACATCTTGCAACCCGACCCACACATGACCGACCACTCATTTCTCTTGAGTGTGTCGAATGCATAGCACCAACGGTTGGGAGCTACCCACCGTTTCCCAAAAAGGAACAGCATTGAAATAGGTAAAAGAAGCAAAAGGGATTTCTCTAGATAGGTGATTATACACCCTAATGGGAGTGACCCCCATAGCCATGCCGCCTGCCCGATTTTTGTCATTTTCCGGTTTTGAGGCTTGAGGTTTGAATTTACCCTTAGAACATCTGGCCATCGTTTACTTTGAATGTCACATCGTCAGATCCGCCAGATATCACTAATTGACGCCCACAAAAACACCCTAGTTGGGAGCTACCCAACTATGACACATTTGGAGAAATCAACGTACGTGACCCCGTTGGAACTACTCTGTCAGACATTCGTCCATACAAGTTATCCAGGAACAAGATAAACCGAAGGCACCCTCCTACTGCATCTAATATAGGAATCACCCCACGGATCAGTAGCGAGCAGTCCTTGCAACCCACAGATTCCAACCACGACAGAACTCCAGTATATCTCTGGGTCGAATCAGAGATTGTAAGTGGTTCTTCCATTTTATGAAGATCTATGGTCTTCAATGCTCCATCTCGATCATCATCTGATGTCTTCTATATTTTCGTATTTGTTGGTCGGAATGGTTTTCAAATATAACTTCGATCTCGGTCTTCCCGTACCAACAATCGCAAAGGTCAGATTTGATAGTCGGTTATTTAACTATCAATTAAAACAGTCATTCAATCATAAAAGAAAAATAGATTTGTTGGTACAGTATTTTAGCATCACTTGGCTTCTTTAATTAAATAATTAAAGAATGATTAACTTCAATATCCCAATATTGGAAAAACATCCACTTGTTATTTTAGTATACTAAAATCGCAAAACAACTTCATTTTAATATTTGGAAAATATTCAATAATAATATCTAATATTCCTTTGACTATCATTTTCAAAATATGTAATATAGCATATTCATTTTCTAAAACCGAGGAATTAATTTAACTTATTATTCGTAAAACGACATTACCAAAATCTCTTTTTAAAATATACTTGATATTGCCTAATTCATCGATTACTTAATTTCTTACCAAACCTCACTCTTATTAACTTCCAATATATTTAAATACTTTATTCCCTAACTGGGTCATTATCACAAACCCTATTACCTAATTCATTTGCCAAACTCGATTACAAATCCATTTTTCCCATCCCCTTTCCTTTCTGGGAATCTCAATGTCCAATTACTTACTTAATTCCACCCTTAAGTATTTCTAATTCAAAATCAACTTCTTTACATCTCATTCGCTTTATAAACCTTGTTTTTACATCTGAGGTTTAATTATAACTCTCTTATACCTTCATTTTCCTTTACTTAATCCAATATTAGGTAACCCCTTCATTTAAGCTATGCGTTTGCTTAAATCCCTTTATAACTTCATTATAAACTCGAGTTCAAAAATATAATACATGTCCATAATCTCTACATTCCAAAATCGATTACTTACCTAATGTATTTCATAAATTAAACAAATAATTCACTTTAACATTAACTGCTGTAAAATCAGTTAACTGCTTTATTTATAAACAAAATATCTCCTTAAAAATCTTACTAAGATTAAATAATTATTCGTTAAGTTTATTATTAACCAACTAATTTTAAGGTCGATTCTTAGTTAAAACATAACTCGGTTAACTCAAAACACGATTATTTCCTTAATCAATTCCAGTTAATTTCATCTTTAAATTAATTAATAATATAGTTAATTTAAATAAATTCATATAATTGTTTCTTAGAAACACTAAATCGAATTCTTAATCGTTAGGTTATTTCCTGCTCATCTACGTACAATTTCTCTTAACACAAAAATTTACTTTATCAAAACAATTTAATAATAACTTATAAACTTTTGAATAATAATAATACTTATTTTCTTTTAAAGTCGCTCTATTCAAAATAATATATTTAAAACCTATTTTTAGTTATAAATTAAATTTATAACTTCACCACAGTCGACCCACTTGATGACAGAACCCATATTTGGGTAATGATTGATTTACAGACAATGTGATGCCAAATTACTCAACCAATATTTCCTACAGGTAAAACAAATCAAATGTTGAATTTCAATTCAATGGTTGTCGATCAAGTCAACCGTCCAATCAGAACTGATCCATTTATCTAATAATAAATGATGACCATCAATCAATTAGCAGATCATTCAAAATAATTCAAACAATTTCAAACACGTTTATTTTATAAACGTGACCAACCAAGGGAAATTATCATTAAAACAATGATTATGTACTTTACTGAAATTAAACGACCGTTTAATTTCATTGGGTAAATCAACAATAAATATATAACTAGCAAACGATTAACCACTAGCGAGCAGAGCACACAAAATAAAAACCCAATTTATATAAAAATATAAATGGGAAGAACTGAGTGAGTTCAACTCACCTTGATTTGGTTTGGTCATTAATGCTGGTTTTCAATTAAATTAAACAACGGTTTAATTTAATTAAAAATTCTACTCGCTTCCAGTCTTGACTGACACTGCTCCATCTCGATCTTCTCGTTTCTACAGTCCCAACGAGACCAACCATGCTTAAATCTGATAACGGATGTGCATGATGTCGTATAAACAACTCGTAAAGAAATTTAATTAATAAAAACATGAACTAATTAATTTAAAATGGGGTTTTTACCGTACCGTTCCGCCCACTTAAACCCAGGCCCGCTTGTCTTTATCAAAACCTCATCCGATCCCAACGTTTTCTTCAAACCCTCAGAAAAATCCACCGCCTCCAGGATAATTCTTCCATGGCCGAAACCTTTGTCTGCTTCCCTTTTTCTTGTCTTCAACAAAACTCAAGATCCGTCGCCTCGCACCTCCTCTACGCCACATTTCTTCGATCTCCCTTTGTCCTCCTCCCTCAATCATTCGGCCAAACCCCCAATCAACCGTTAACGCCACCACGGCTTCGTTGTTCAACCCTGAACCTTCCAGATCCACTACAGGATATCAACGAACCCAATCGAAGCTTCCACTCGAAGATTTCCCGAACCCTAAGCCTCGGTTCAAACAAATACATCCGAAGATTCATCAGCACCATCTCGAGATGAAGAGCATGGATTCTCGGACGCAGATAAGTATTTAATTTGGATTTTGCTTTTCTTTGCTTGCTGTTTACTTTTTTTTGAATTTCATAAGTGGTTGGCACTATTTTTATTTACTGTATTGTGCTGGAATTGATGAAATACCCATGGGCGACACCTCTATTTATAGTATGGTTATTATAGATAGGATCAATGTCTCCTCAAGGCTGATCATAGATAGGTTCGTCTAAAATTCCTAGACCATTGGGTTTTCTTCAGATTTGCGTATTGTGATGGAATTGTGTGATGGGTATTGATCACTGCATACTGATTTTGGTCGAGATTTGATGAGTTAGAGTTAGATTTAGGCTATGACTTGTCTATTACATCCAAAGATTTGAAATCTGTACTATAGATCTATAGGTTCTGTGTTCAGATTTTAAAAGAAAACACAGTGTTGGATGAATGTCATTCGACTGTGTATATATATAAATATATATAGCAGTTCATGTCTATGGATTTTATTGTATAAATATATCCATACATGGTTTAGATTAGCTGTTCATTGTACTATATGATTGATGTATAAATATACATATAGATTAGCTGTTCCTATTCTGTTTCCTTATCTGTTTCCTTACTGTACCTATGGAGAAAAATCTTGATTTTACTATTTCTTGAAAAGGGCAAGTCATATTTGATTTAAAATGAATTGTCTTGTCTTCTTCTAGCTATTCCAACTATACTTTTAGTTGTTTACTTTCCTTTTCTTAGATGTTTTTGTACTGTTTTATAGCCGTGCCCTTTTTTTATATTTTCTTTTAGTTGTTCACTGATCTATTTAGAAGTTGATGTATGTGTTTGTCTAGTTTCTTTTGCTTTTTAGCTGTGTAATGTCTGTTTCCATAGTTGTTCATATGCTGTACAAATTTGATGTTTGAATAACTTCAACTATTCCTTGATTATGCATGTGAATCTTTACTTGAATATAATTAGCTGTTCGGGCTATTTACTTGAATAACTTCAACTAAGTTCCCCTGTTTTTTTTTGTAACAACCCGTATTTTCAATAACCTGTTATAACATAAATCGAGGCGGAATTTAATTTATACATCTGAATCAAGGGAAACGGGCTATGCCATTGCGTTCGTCTCGGAAAAATACGCGAAATAGAGTCCGAGTTTTCGAAAATCGGAGTCCGTATGACCCGGTTAAGGCCCAACGAAGTTTTCAGAAAAATTCAAAGTAAAAACAGATTTCAAATTCAAGTTTGAATTTGGAAATTTTGGTCAGATTGGGCCAGGCGGGAAAATTCCCGCCAGAGCACCCAAGTCGACAGCCCTGTCGACTTGGGAGTCGACTTGGTTGGACCCAAGTCGACAGCCCTGTCGACTTGGCCGTCGACTGGGTTCAGCCGAGCAGTCTTGCCTGGTGCACCATTTTGGAGTTGTGTTGAGTTTGGGGGCTAGATTCGGTTTTAAGGGCTGAGATTGGAACTAGGGTTTAATCCTAAGGCTAGAACTAATCCTAATCTCTATAAATAAGCCCCTAACCTAACCCTAAATCATCATTATTCATTCAAGTAACTAAACTATGGCAAAATCAATCCTCTCATGGCCTCCACTCTCTTCATAAAAATTCCTAAGTTATTTCTATGAGAGATTTTCCATGCATACAAGTATTTTCAAGCTTGTATGAGCATCATTAGCTTGCATTCAAGTCAAGTTTCCATATTTACATCATAAAGCAAGGGTTTTGATCATTTTTGCTCAAGGGTTTTTCTATTAGAGCTTGCATTTTGGGTCTATTTGATTGCATAAGGGCTTTGTCATATTTTTGTGTCTTCATAAGCATTGTAAGCCCTTTTCTACTTTCATATTTAAACTCTAAAGTTAAATGAATGATGCAAGTTTGGTTGATCATTATGATATGCAAGTTTATCATGTTATGTTATGCAAGTATGCCATGTTATGATATGCAAGTTTACCATGTTATGCTATGCAAGTTTGCCATGTTATGATATGCAAGTTAATCATGTTATGTTATGCAAGTTTGCCATGTTATGATATGCAAGTTTATCATGTTATGATATGCAAGTTTACCATGTTATGCTATGCAAGTTTGCCATGTTATGATATGCAAGTTAATCATGTTATGTTAAGCAAGTTTGCCATGTTATGATATGCAAGTTTATCATGTTATGATATGCAAGTTTATATGCAAGTTTGCCATGTTATGTTATGCAAGTTTGCTATGTTATGATATGCAAGTTTGCCATGTATGTTATGCAAGTTTGGGTGAATCATTTTACTCATGTTATCATGTTATGCAAGCTTACCTTGAGTATATGAACATAAAGGTTCAAGCTTTATGCTAAAGGTTGCATTTTGGCAACATGTAAGTTATCATATCTCTTATGATAACTTGCATGTGAGGCTAAATGCGAACTTATGGCCATTTCTGTTGGATCTAGAATAACCCTAGAGGGGGGGTGAATAGGGTTTATCACAGTTTTTAAACTGAATTGAAAAAATTGAAAGGATATTAAAATAAAAAACAGATCACAGAATGCAGCAGAAATAAAAGTGCAGAAAATAAATCACACACAGATATACCCATCTTCGGCAAAACCCTGCCTACTGCTGCATTCCTAAGGTTTCTACTAGATGAGAGAACAGATCCCGCATACAAGACCTTGTACACTCGCGACTCTCGCTCCTATTCTAACTCTACGCTCAAAACCCTAGACTGATTCAAACCCCTGAATCAGAATTTCCCCTAGTTTTACACAGACTAGTCAACTGCCAGTTAAACCCCTAACTGGTTCCCCCTAGATTTTACAGAATCTATAAACTGTTCGGTTTACAAAGAAATTAAAACTAAAACAATACAAAATAAAAGAAAACAAATATAAAAACCCTAGGCTTAATAAAATTAAATCTCTCTTTTCTTCTTAGCCCTTAAAGTAAAAATGGCCGGCCCATTCTTATTTCATTTGCACCCGATCCTCTTTATTCTCTGGAAAATCAAAAATGGCGGCTGCCCTAGGGTTTTCAATATTGAATCCCCAAATCGAATCTCGATGGCTTCAGATTGATGAATTCATGTTCTCTGATGTGTTCTTCTTCGTCGATTGATTTGGTTGTCCCTCTCAGTCTCTGGCGATCGAATCTCTGAAAAACCTGTGAGTGCTTCTGAATACGATTTTCTCTGTTGCTCCAAATCGCTGCTTAAATTTCTTGAGGAGATTGATTCTTCGATGCTCGATTCTTCGATTCTTCGATGGCTAACAATTTGAGCTTCTGGTGATCGAAAAACTGTAAGTTTGAGAAATGATTTTCTTTGATATGCTTTAGGGTTTTGTTGCTTGGTTTTCGATCTGGAATGTTGGGTTTGTTTTTGATGGCTGCCGATGATGAATTTGGTGTAAACTTATAGGGTAATTTGTAACCCTAGTCGATACTCTGATTTCACATATGACTGTCCTGATTTTGTGGGATTTTCAATTTGGTTTCCACTTTTGATTGATGATTCTGGAAAAATAAAAACTTGCTCCTTTTGCTGCTTTGATTTACTTGCGTGCATTTCTGTTGTTAATTTGTGGCAATACCCTGATTGATTTCAGCCGAAAATAACTTGCCAGAAACAAATATTTCTTGACATATAATTCTTTTACTTTTGGTTAAATACTTGTCCAAAACCGTGTTCATGAATCTTGTGTCATTTCTGGAAAGTCATTTATGTCTTGCTCAAAACTTTCTGAACCAAACTGGAATCAAATGACTGATTTCTTGGATTGCCTTGGTTTGATTTTCCATGAATATAAACAGCATTGAATAATAAGGAAAAATGCCATTTGACTTTGCTGATTTTTTCCTTTTAAAAAAAAATGTCGTTGATACCATTTCTAGAAAACAGTAGCATTATTTCTGGAACCATTTGAGCTTGCTATAAAGCATATCTTAAAGCTTGCCATATATTCCTTCATTTACGTTTGAATCCCCTTGCTTGACCATAAGTGTGTTGTTCACCTGATTTGTATGCTCTCACTGTTTTGTCATCCATACATGAACTGCACTTGTAATTTGTGAATCTGCCTTAGTATGTTGCTCGATCACATTGTTTTTGTTTGAACCATGTACTTGTCCATCTCTGTTTTCTTTGACATCAAACCATTGTTGCTTACATATGAAAATAGTTTGGTTTTGTGTGGCTTGACCAAATTTGACATACTCCAGTTGCAAGATTTGCTTGACCCATGTCAAAACTATTTTGAAGTGCCTGCTTCTCTTCATAAATTGGTGCATTGTTGCTTGTTCATGCTTGAGATATGATGAACTTCTTGCTATTTCGATTCTTTGCAACACTGTGTTGCATACATGCTTGTACTTATGCCATCCTAGTCTGGTTTGAACATGATTTTCTGCTGAGCAGTTGCACCATTTTATTTGTGCACACATACCATTGTTTACTTAATCCACTTTACATTTGTGAACATGTATTCGCTGTACCTCTCTGCCTTGGACATTCTTGCATTTGTTGAGATGTAGTATTATGAAACTGACACCATCTTGCTTTTCTGACATCATTAACTTGAACATCTCTTGCTGCCTTACACTGCTGCTTATATATTTGCCCCGACTTGTTTATGAACACACACAAGCACTGTGTTGATTTTGTATCCTTGCATCATTTTTGTGTTGAACACATTTGTAGCTGCACTATGAATGCTTGTGTATATTCTTGCTCCATACTCTTTGCTTGCTGAAAACACTTGACATGTTTGAGCTTTGAAAGTTGTTTTTGCTGTCTCGACCATATTGAATTTGCTGTTGACTTTGAAAGTTATTCCATGTTGATCATTTACATTGAATTGTTGTCATGTGTGTACCGAGTCGAGATGGTCCACATGGCTACTCCTCAGTTGCACATTGATCGGCGAGGCAGTGCACACGTGTATATCTATACGTGTGTGTATATGCAGTCGATCAAAAAAAAAAATCCTGTCCCTGTACATATACAAACTGTCTGCCTAGACACAGATGAATCAGATCAGGTCATGAAAAATGATGAGGAACACACCAGAAAACTGAGGCAAATAAAATTTCAAAAAATAAAATTCAAATCTGCATGTATTCAGTTTTTTTTATTTCTATTGCAGTGTACTGTGTGTGTGTGTGTTTCATGTGACAGGTAAACAGGTGATGACTGGACTGATAGTGAAGTACTGTGAAGACTGAAGACTAAAGACTGAAGACAACAAGAAAGTGTTGAGTATGTAAATGAATTGAAACTGAAAATGAGTGTCTAATTGTTTCTGCAGTGAGGAGCTAATGAAAAAAAATGAGAATTGTACTTTTATTTGTAATAAACAAGGTTGATTGAAATAAAATATCATTTTATTGTTGTCAAACAAGCTTGTTTATTTTATTCTGTTTATATACAAGTACAAATATGTGAAGTGATTAAATAGTGGAGTTAAAAAGTTGTACTGTTTGAATATTGAAATAAAATATTCTATTTAAATAAAATACTGTGTTAATATTTGAACCTCTGTACAATAGTATTTCACTTAAATATTATATTCCTGTCTGTAATGTGATATAACAGTACAATAACAAACACATTTAAAATAGAAATATATTTGGTTGTTGTCATCAAACAAAAATCATATAATTGTGTATACAACAACAATCTCCCCCTTTTGATGATGACAAACAAACATGAAGATTTTGAATATAATAAATGTGTTTGACAGTGACTATTGAACTCCCCCTATTTATCAGCTCCTCTTACAACAGACAACTCCCCCTATAACTGTGCATGAGTGAAATGTATGAATAATAATAAATTTTCAAAATTAAAAATATTTATAAAATATTCACTCATTTATCAAAATCTAATCCATTCTCCCCCTTTTGTTATCATCAAATGGATACAGATTTTAAAATACAGATGAAAAATTGACTAAAAATATAATTTCATCTTAAAAGGAAGAACGGTCATCATAAATTTCAATCAGTCAAACAAAAATCATAATAAATTAAGAACTGGTGGCATATCTCACATTGTAGAGAATGACGAATTTACGATGAATTTTATATAAAATGGGGAGAGTTTTATAAAATTCATCATTTCCAATTATTTTCAAAAGATTTTTAAAAGTAAAGCACAAAAAACAGTGATGGACTTGGACTATAATTAATAATCCAATTTAAGTGACAAAGTAGTATAATCTCAAATCCCAATAGCTATCAATCAACAAATCATAATATTTCATAAGATTTCAACACATTTCACAGATTAGAAAGATGGATTGATAGGCTGGTTTTTATAAACACCAAGGAGAATTTCAAATTAATTTCAATTTATAGCACAATTTTCCTTTTTCTTTTTATTTTATTTAAGAGCACACTGACCACGCATAACCAGAGCTTGGATTTTTAAATGAAGTCAATCGCAGCTTAAATTATAAGTTGTCTCTTAACCATTCACGACCAGAGCTTGGATTTTTAAATGAGGTTAGAGACACACTTATATATTAATTATATTTTCATCATTTTCAGCTTTTAAAAAGGAAAAGCTCCTCGATATATAAAACCAATATGGATGATAGAAATGTGGTAAGTACAGAGATGGACTGTGAAATAAATTTCTAAATTAATTATATTATGAGATATGCATGAACTGTACCGGGATTCTTGAAAATTTTCAATTGTCACTAATTCTGAAAAAATAATGCAGTCACATTTCCATCACAACTATTTTCACTGTTTTAAGATTATTTTAAAAATATAAACTCTCCACATTAATATAAACTCATAATGGATGACAGAATGATGAGAGGCATAGAAGATGTTCGTGAAATAATTCCCAGTTCAAAGATATTATAATAAATATTCAACCGTCATGAAAATCTAAATAAAATCTCCTCTTGTTGTGAAATATATTGTAGTCATAATTCATCACAATTTCAAATTCTGATATATTTTGATGAATTATAAATACAGAACAATATGGATATTGATTTCAATTTGTGAATGAATAAAAAATAAATAGTTTTAAAATTGAAAATCAATTACAAGAGGAATATGAAGAGCTATACAATGCACAAGAGGGAAAAGAAAAATATATACATGATGAGAATAAAAAAATTCAGCACTTCCTAATCTGATACCACTTGTAGTCTCTATTAAAGAGGATTTTTAAAAAGACACTGGTGGCTAAACAAGGGTATCTCAGTCAACAGAAAGACTTAATTACAAACCAAGCAACTCAAGCACACAAGTTTCATTTATCAGAGCACGATAAACCTTTGATACCAAAACAAGCAATCCAAAAAAAAATATACAAATCAATTTCTTATAATCAGAGCAGCATGATTCCAAAAACAAACATTTTTCAAAAACAGTATCAGAGCAGCACAGAGAAGTCAGTATCACAACAGACTTGTCAGACGATGTTTCTGAAGGTCACAAAAACAATATATTCCATGATCCATGATTATAAAAATTTAGTTTATTTTGAATCATTTGAAAAAATGTGAATATATCAGGATTTAATGAATCAATCACACAATATTATACTTCAGATTCAAGATATGTGTGTGATTCAATAAATTTCAAATGATTTTAAACAAACATATATTAAAATCAAATAACCATGAAATAATAGAGAATTTTAAGACCATATTTTCAAAGAAATTTTCACAAGTATTTCTGACAAACCCATAAAAAAAAATCAGATCATTTACATCAGGTCTGATAGATATCCATGATCCAAAATAATTTATTTGGAATCACTTGAATCAATGTCAAGTTTTGAAATATAATGAATCAGTCACACAAGGTTGAGAATTTCAAATTTAGGAGGTGTGTGATTATTCAAAATATTAATAATTTCAGATGATTTCAAACAAACAAATTCTAACCATGATGACCATGAATAACAATGATTTTCAAGATGTATCACTGAGATTCTAGACAATTTAAAATTTCCAAGCCAATCTGAAAGATAATGAAAATATCACAACTGATAAATAATAGAGTGCTGTAATGAGTGTAATATTTCAAGATTTTCTAAAATGAATTAGAAGAACCTCAAAACAGCAAAGATGTGTGAATTTCCATTAAACTTTCAGATCTTCAAAAATTTAGAATTCAAATCAACAGTGTTCAAGATATGACAAGAATACATCAACACTGTTATGAATTCAGAAATTAGAAAAATAAACCTTAAAACAATTGCAGATATTTACAAGATTAAATTCAGGATATGGAAATGATTATCACACGATGATTTTATACAAATAAAGCATACTTCCAAAAAAAACATGAATTCTGCAACTGGAAGTTTAAGAAAAACAGACAAAGAAGATATGGCAGTGTCAAAACAAAAAAACAGAAAGAGTAGAGGAAGGAATAAGCACAGAAGAATAAAACAAAAAGAATATACAAAGGTGAGTTTAGAGATCATACCAGAATCCAATGTAAAGCAGAATCTCTAACTCAACAGATCTTGGCAGAAGGAACTGTAAATGATACAAAAGTACAAGCTAGCTTGATTTCAAATTTCTTTTCAGCACAGTAGTTCCTTAGCCATCCTTCGGTACCTATGAATTTATAGAATCAAGTGGTCTAACAAAATTTGCAAAACCACTCACAATTTTATTCACACATTTTGGTACCCAGACTTGTTTGTATAATAATCCATTTGAATCTATCTTTGTACCCTTTGGAACCCATATCTGTTTGAATTTAAAGAAGTTTATTTTATTTCTTTTTGGGATCCAGAATTGTTCAATTGGATTATTATAAAACAAATTCACATCACGTTTATTCAAAAATCCTTTGCGATTACCAGAGTTTGAATTTTCATATCGATTCTTTCCAAAGCAGTTTAAAGGATTTTTAAAATCATTTGAGTTCTGATTTTCAAAAACGTTATTTTTCTCAAAGCCAAGACCACTTTTATTACCAGATGAAAATTGATTTTTCAACAGCATATTCAGAGATTTTTCACCGTTAGAAAATTTAGTCAAAGTTGACTCAAGCTGTTGAATTTTAGTTTTAAGATCACGGTTCTCTTTTATTAAATCCGAACAATGATTTTTAGTGATCTTACATCTTTCAAAATCAGATTTTAAAACCAAATTTTCATCTTCAAGAATTTTAATTCTGGCTTGAGATTCCATGATTTCAGATTCAAATCGTTTTTGTTTTTCAGACTCAAATTTCTTGGATTTTTCAATCTCATTTTCAAGCTCTTCTAAAATCAAATTTGATTTCAACAAGTTCTCCTTTTCAGCAATTCCAAATTTGGAATTTATATCTGTTTTAAAATTTTCAAATTCCTTTTGCAGAAGGTTGTTCAAATTTGATAACTCAATCTTGTTTTCTTTTAAGATCAGAATTTCCTTTTCAAACTTTTGAATATTTTTATTGATATGAACAAGATTGGTTTTCAATTTTAAACAATTTTTGCAATCTGAAATTGAAGAATTTTTAAAATTTGAAAGCTGTGATTCCAAATCATCAATTTTGCTGGTCAACTCAGAATTCCTAGATTTCAGAGATTTGTTTTTAGATTTGAGTTTATCAACAGATTTAGTTAAATCAACACACATATAAACCAAATCTTCGTATGAGAAATTTTCAACTTCAGCATCTGTTGATTCTCCATCATCTGATCCTTCTGAATTTTCATTTGTAAATCCTGTTAAACAGAATTCTGAATCTGAATTGACAATCTGGGGTTTTGAGCTGGAGTTGTCAATTTGACCATACTTCGTATTGAGAGCTGTCCAAATTTCCTGCGCAGTTAAACAATGGGAAATCAGACTGTATTGATTATCATCAAGATGAGAATAAAGAATATGTGTAGCACGAGAATTAAAAACTTTATCTACCATATCGTACCCATTGATAACAACATCCCAACATTTAATATTAACAGATTTTAAATAAAATTCCATTTTGGATTTCCAGTTTAAAAAATCTGTTCCAGTGAAAATAGTTGGAGATGAACTGGACTGACTCTCGCTAGACAGACAACTAGGGTTACCCATGACTCTAGAGTTAAAAAAATACCTGCTCTGATACCAAATGTTGGATCTAGAATAACCCTAGAGGGGGGGTGAATAGGGTTTATCACAGTTTTTAAACTGAATTGAAAAAATTGACAGGATATTAAAATAAAAATCAGATCACAGAATGCAGCAGAAATAAAAGTGCAGAAAATAAATCACACACAGATATACCCAGCTTCGGCAAAACCCTGCCTACTGCTGCATTCCTAAGGTTTCTACTAGATGAGAGAACAGATCCCGCATACAAGACCTTGTACACTCGCGACTCTCGCTCCTATTCTAACTCTACGCTCAAAACCCTAGACTGATTCAAACCCCTGAATCAGAATTTCCCCTAGTTTTACACAGACTAGTCAACTGCCAGTTAAACCCCTAACTGGTTCCCCCTAGATTTTACAGAATCTATAAACTGTTCGGTTTACAAAGAAATTAAAACTAAAACAATACAAAATAAAAGAAAACAAATATAAAAACCCTAGGCTTAATAAAATTAAATCTCTCTTTTCTTCTTAGCCCTTAAAGTAAAAATGGCCGACCCATTCTTATTTCATTTGCACCCGATCCTCTTTATTCTCTGGAAAATCAAAAATGGCGGCTGCCCTAGGGTTTTCAATATTGAATCCCCAAATCGAATCTCGATGGCTTCAGATTGATGAATTCATGTTCTCTGATGTGTTCTTCTTCGTCGATTGATTTGGTTGTCCCTCTCAGTCTCTGGCGATCGAATCTCTGAAAAACCTGTGAGTGCTTCTGAATACGATTTTCTCTGTTGCTCCAAATCGCTGCTTAAATTTCTTGAGGAGATTGATTCTTCGATGCTCGATTCTTCGATTCTTCGATGGCTAACAATTTGAGCTTCTGGTGATCGAAAAACTGTAAGTTTGAGAAATGATTTTCTTTGATATGCTTTAGGGTTTTGTTGCTTGGTTTTCGATCTGGAATGTTGGGTTTGTTTTTGATGGCTGCCGATGATGAATTTGGTGTAAACTTATAGGGTAATTTGTAACCCTAGTCGATACTCTGATTTCACATATGACTGTCCTGATTTTGTGGGATTTTCAATTTGGTTTCCACTTTTGATTGATGATTCTGGAAAAATAAAAACTTGCTCCTTTTGCTGCTTTGATTTACTTGCGTGCATTTCTGTTGTTAATTTGTGGCAATACCCTGATTGATTTCAGCCGAAAATAACTTGCCAGAAACAAATATTTCTTGACATATAATTCTTTTACTTTTGGTTAAATACTTGTCCAAAACCGTGATCATGAATCTTGTGTCATTTCTGGAAAGTCATTTATGTCTTGCTCAAAACTTTCTGAACCAAACTGGAATCAAATGACTGATTTCTTGGATTGCCTTGGTTTGATTTTCCATGAATATAAACAGCATTGAATAATAAGGAAAAATGCCATTTGACTTTGCTGATTTTTTCCTTTTAAAAAAAATGTCGTTGATACCATTTCTAGAAAACAGTAGCATTATTTCTGGAACCATTTGAGCTTGCTATAAAGCATATCTTAAAGCTTGCCATATATTCCTTCATTTACGTTTGAATCCCCTTGCTTGACCATAAGTGTGTTGTTCACCTGATTTGTATGCTCTCACTGTTTTGTCATCCATACATGAACTGCACTTGTAATTTGTGAATCTGCCTTAGTATGTTGCTCGATCACATTGTTTTTGTTTGAACCATGTACTTGTCCATCTCTGTTTTCTTTGACATCAAACCATTGTTGCTTACATATGAAAATAGTTTGGTTTTGTGTGGCTTGACCAAATTTGACATACTCCAGTTGCAAGATTTGCTTGACCCATGTCAAAACTATTTTGAAGTGCCTGCTTCTCTTCATAAATTGGTGCATTGTTGCTTGTTCATGCTTGAGATATGATGAACTTCTTGCTATTTCGATTCTTTGCAACACTGTGTTGCATACATGCTTGTACTTATGCCATCCTAGTCTGGTTTGAACATGATTTTCTGCTGAGCAGTTGCACCATTTTATTTGTGCACACATACCATTGTTTACTTAATCCACTTTACATTTGTGAACATGTATTCGCTGTACCTCTCTGCCTTGGACATTCTTGCATTTGTTGAGCTGTAGTATTATGAAACTGACACCATCTTGCTTTTCTGACATCATTAACTTGAACATCTCTTGCTGCCTTACACTGCTGCTTATATATTTTCCCCGACTTGTTTATGAACACACACAAGCACTGTGTTGATTTTGTATCCTTGCATCATTTTTGTGTTGAACACATTTGTAGCTGCACTATGAATGCTTGTGTATATTCTTGCTCCATACTCTTTGCTTGCTGAAAACACTTGACATGTTTGAGCTTTGAAAGTTGTTTTTGCTGTCTCGACCATATTGAATTTGCTGTTGACTTTGAAAGTTATTCCATGTTGATCATTTACATTGAATTGTTGTCATGTGTGTACCGAGTCGAGATGGTCCACGTGGCTACTCCTCAGTTGCACATTGATCGGCGAGGCAGTGCACACGTGTATATCTATACGTGTGTGTATATGCAGTCGATCAAAAAAAAAAATTCCTGTCCCTGTACATATACAAACTGTCTGCCTAGACACAGATGAATCAGATCAGGTCATGAAAAATGATGAGGAACACACCAGAAAACTGAGGCAAATAAAATTTCAAAAAATAAAATTCAAATCTGCATGTATTCAGTTTTTTTTTATTTCTATTGCAATGTACTGTGTGTGTGTGTGTTTCATGTGACAGGTAAACAGGTGATGACTGGACTGATAGTGAAGTACTGTGAAGACTGAAGACTAAAGACTGAAGACAACAAGAAAGTGTTGAGTATGTAAATGAATTGAAACTGAAAATGAGTGTCTAATTGTTTTTGCAGTGAGGAGCAAATGAAAAAAAATGAGAATTGTACTTTTATTTGTAATAAACAAGGTTGATTGAAATAAAATATCATTTTATTGTTGTCAAACAAGCTTGTTTATTTATTCTGTTTATATACAAGTACAAATATGTGAAGTGATTAAATAGTGGAGTTAAAAAGTTGTACTGTTTGAATATTGAAATAAAATATTCTATTTAAATAAAATACTGTGTTAATATTTGAACCTCTGTACAGTAGTATTTCACTTAAATATTATATTCTTGTCTGTAATGTGATATAACAGTACAATAACAAACACATTTAAAATAGAAATATATTTGGTTGTTATCATCAAACAAAAATCATATAATTGTGTATACAACAACAATTTCTACATGTCATTTATCACCATGTATCACCAATATGCTAAGTTTGGTTTTATGCATGCTTTTGAGGCCTAAAAATGTAATATGCAAGTATATGAACATATGTACATTTCATATGCCACCATGTTAAACTTGTGGCTTCAACACCTTTATGTCATGATTAGGCCAAGTTCCCTCTTTCTATCCTTTATGCGCTATAGCGATATGTAAGTAATGGGATTGCGTTTGGGGTTGGGTAAACTTAAAAGACATAAAAACATAAGATTGGGAATTTACCTATTAAGTTAGGTCTACCCATTGGGAATTTACCTATTAAGTTAGGTCTACCCAAATGCTTGAAAACTTGTAACATGTTTTGGAAACATGATGGACATGACACTTAGAAAATATAAGTGTGACCAACTCGAGGTTGGGTTGAGTTTGTAGCGTAAACCTACCCGGAACCGACCGGCTTAACTAGTTGCTACAAACAATAGGACCCAATGTGAGAAGTTGGTCATGTTGTACCTTGAACCCGAGGTTAGACCAAGTTGTGGTATAAAGCTACCCGGAACCGACCGGCTTAACTAGTAACCGCAACGAAGTCTAATGTGAGAGGTTAAGGCACGTTAATTAATTAATGCCTCATGATTAGGGTTAAGTCATGGTCCACTTAATACTTAACCAATTTGGGCTTGGTAGATTAATCAGGGTTAAGTCGTGAACTCATCGTTACACTTAACCAAGTTAATCCATGATCAGAAAAAGGGTTAAACCGTACTTAACCCACTAGAAAATCCTAGCAATGGGGGTCCACTCCAGCAGTAATCCCAAGTTTGTATCATTATGACCCTAGGGTCTAGGCTAGGGTGGGGGGCACAATTACTGGACTTGAGGTAAGAGACCAAAAACGACGGCAGAGTGGTACGCCGGTGTAGTTCCGGGCGGACTATGGTCGTGCACATAGTCCGAAGCCGGGGAAAACATGCACGGGTACCAGTAGATCGAGACCGTGCACTTATGTTTATGGTGTCCAGGGGTTGACACCCTAGGGCTTGATACACCCGACGGGAGACCCTGCACAGTCTGACTACAATTATGTTTGGGCCTTATTGACACCAACACGTGACGAGTTAGGCTTATAGGGAGCCGATCGACTAGACCGTTTGGTTGGACTGCGTATTAGGGTCACTTCATGTTATTGGGCCAAAGCTTGGGCCAAGGGATCAATACTTGTTTATTCAAATCATGTTAGCTTGCTAGTACACCTATGGTGCAAAAACCTTAAACCTGATTATGCGATGACACCTTTATCTACTTTGTTAGTTAATCTTCATGCCAGTATGTTGTTATCCTTATGATCATCCCTGCTTCTCATGTCAGTTAGCTTTACCAGTTTACATTGATTGTAGTAGGGCTTACTCAGTCTATTTGACTGACCTGTTTTCCTTTCGCCTCTTTTCTTCCGTTACCCCCCCCCCCCCAGGTTCTCAGGGTGGGAATATTGGAGCTTGGCTTGGATTTCTGATCGCTTGCTTGTGGGATTTTAGCTCATGTACGGTCTTGACATGAAGCTAGATATGGTTATCACTTATTTTGGGGATTGTACTTATGTATTTCAGTTTTTTCAGTAATGTTGTTTTTATCTAGACTTGTGTATTTGGAAAGTTGACATTATGTTGTACCAGACTTGTTTTGAAATGGTTTGAAATTTTCCGCTGTTTTATCTATGTTATTTACTCTGTTTACATATATACATATGTTCTTGTTCTGCCTTGATATATCATTATGCATGTTTACTTGATTCAAACCCCTCCAAAGTCAGAGTGCTTGCAAGAGCCACCCTGGCGGAGGTGGGGTGTTACATTTGGTATCAGAGCATATGGTTTACGAGAAGGAACAAAAAGGTTTTTAGAAAACTTTTGGAAAACTTTTTTCAAAACCAAGTATAAAGTATTTTCCAAAGAAAAGTCTAGTTTATTTTAAAGGCTATTCCCCAAAAAGCCATTAGCAATGTTCCTTCGTTTTTCTCCATTCTGAATCTATCTTTTTCTTCGTTTTTAGTATGGCCGATAACTTTGCCATTCCGGAGGGAGTACACGTACCTGTTTGGTATAGGAGACTTTTGGAGGCTAGGGCGACCGAAGCCGGCCCCGCAGATGCTCCTCCTCCTCCTCCGGTAGTTAATGTTCCTCCTCCTCCTATCGCTGAGGTTCCTCTTCCTCCTCCCCCTCAGCATCCACAAGAGGATTTGGCGGAGATTTGCAAAGACTTTAAGGCGATGGGTTGCAAGAATTTCTTTGGAACCGAGACTTATGTAGAGGCAAGGAATTGGTTGAAAGAAACCGAAGATCTTTTTGCCTTCTTTGATATAGATGACCGTAGGAAGGTTTTATTGGCAGTATGGTTGCTAAAGGATGAAGCTGCACGTTGGTGGGTGGTCACCACCGCTACTAGGCCAATTGAGACTTGGGATGACTTTCGGGGAAAGTTTGGACTAAGGTTCCTATCACCGAAGCAAGGAGACATGACTATTAGGGAATACATAGATAAGTTTAATCAGCTGGCTCGGGTCGGTTTAGACTTGGTTAACACAGCTCAGAAGAAGGCCCTATACTTTGCTCTAGGATTAAACGAGCCATTACATGGTTTAGCCATGACTCATATACCCTTGGGGGCAACTTTCGAGAGTTTGGTGAATATGGCCCTACTCAATGAAGAGAATAGGAGTGACAAGAAGGAGATCAAGATGAATGATATTCAAGCCAAGAAGACTGATTCCCAGTGGAAAGGAAATCAGGGTAATCCAAGTGGTCAGAGCAGTCAAGGCAATTAGAACAAGAACAAGAGTCAAGGCAACAAGGGGAACAACAACAAGGGCAATAACGACAAGAGGAAGTGCCATTATTGCGGTTCAGTTGGGCATCTTATTAAGGATTGTAAGAAGAGAAAAAGGGAGAGTGGTGAATGCTTTCATTGTGGTGAGACTGGACATTTCAGTAAGGATTGCCCGAAGAAGCAAGGGCAAGGCCAGGGTCAGACTCAGCGTGCTGGACCTTCAGGACGGCAAGTTCATGCTCTCAATGCCGCTCCAGTTCCCGATCGAGGTAGTATTTCTGTTGAAAGTCTTGTTTACATTTCTGTTCGTACTTTGTTTGATTCTGGCGCATCGCATAGTTTATTTCATCTGGTTTAGTTGAAAGTTTGCACCTAAGTACTAGTCTAGTTAATGATCCCGTGTGTGTTTCAAATCCAATTGGGGTTTCCGCCCATTTGTCTATTATGTACGTGGATTTGAAAATCTCTATCTTTAGTGTAGAGTTCTCGTGTGATGCTTATATTCTCGGTTTCATGGGGTATGGGTTGATTTTTGGGCATGGATGGGTTGTCCAGTTTTGAAGCCATCCTTGATTTTTGAGCATAGGGTTGAGAGGCTCATGACTCGCCTCGGTAATACCCTAAAAAAAAAAAAATTCTAGTAACCCTATGAGTCCCGTCATGTTGTGTTATCTTGAATCCCTTAACTCGTCTATTGATAGTTTGCAATCGGTGAGGGTGGTCCGAGAATATCCTGATATCTTGGGGGAAGTGAGGGGGGTTACTTCTAAACGAGAGATAGATTTCCGCATTTATCTGGTTGATAATGCCAAGATAGTTTTGTGGCCGGTTAGGCACATGGCCCCGCAAGATGAGTGTTAAGAAAGCAAGTCAAGGAGTTGCTTGAGAAGAACTTCATTAGATGAAGTATATCTGAATGGGGAGCGCCTGTAGTATTTACTACCAAGGCAGATGGTTCTCTTCGACTTTGTGTTGATTATCGTGAGTTAAACAAAGAGAATAGACAACCATTGCCAAGGATCGATGATCTGTTTGATCAGCTTGTAGGAACATCTGTTCTCTCTTGATCTTGCTACTGGATTCCATCAGCTCAGAGTAGCTGAAGATAGTATAGACAAGACTGCGTTCAGAACTCCGGATGGATTCTTAGAATGGCTGGCCATGCCATTTGGTTTGACTAATGCACCCGCCTACTTCGTGGACTTGATGAGTAGGGTTTCTAGGGAGTTCTTGAACAAATTTGTCGTGGTCTTCGTAAATGATATTCTGATCTTCTCTAAGGATGAGGAAGAGCATGCAAGGCATCTCGTGGAGGTGATGGATACGCTTAGAGCGCATCAGTTGAAAGCCAAGCCCTCCAAATGTCATTTTGGAGAAAAAGAAGTTAGATTTCTTGGGCACATAGTTTCTAAGCAAGGCTTAGTGGTGGATCCCGCTAAAGTGGTCGCGGTTCAAAACCGAAAAGCTCCGACGAGGACAATTGAAGTAAGAAGTTCTCTCAGTTTAATTAGTTAGTTAGCATCCCTTGAGCTTAGACCTACCCTTCTGGATCAAGTAGGGACTTCACAGAAAGATGACCCGCAGTTAGTCGAGATCATGGACAAGTTGATTCGAGGCGAGATGGTAAGTCACCTCGCTATAGATGACAAGGGATGGCTAAGACGCGATGAGAGAAAGAAGGCTCTTGAAGATGCACATCACTCGAGGAGGAGGCCAAGTTTGTCCCAAGGTGCATATTGTGCCAACAGGTTAAAGGCTGAGTCATAAAAAGCCCGGTGGGCTATTACATCCATTGGAGGTCCCCGTAATGGAAGTAGTAAAGCGTCACGAAGGATTTCGTGGATGGACTGCCTAGATCAAGGAAAGGGAATACGAGCATGTGGGTCATAGTAGGTAGACTCACGAAGAGTGCTCATTTCACTCCGGTAAAGAGCGAAAGGACTACATCATAGCTAGCGACAGTTTACTTTCAAGAAATAAAGCGGTTGCACGAGGTTCCCTAAAGTATAGTTAGTAACCATGACTCAATCTTCATTAGCCAGTTTTGGAATAGTCTACGAGAAGTCATGGGCAAGCGACTGAATCTAAATACAGCCTATCATTCGCAGGCGGATGGTTCATTTCGTTCAAGCATGAGTTATAGAAAATCACGTTGGTAAGAGCAATTGGCAACGTGGATTGGTATTTCCAAGAAAAGTTCTGCTGCGTGGAATACTTTATAGTAAGTAAACGAGATCTAGGATTCACTAGTGAATTTTGGAGAGCTTGCATGAAACCATGAGGTCATAGTTATGTTTAAGCCAAGAATGATAGAAGAGTAAGTAAAAGAGGAAGACGAGAGGCGACAATGAAATGGGTTCCAACTCATATTTGGAAATAAGAGTTAAGAAGCCAAGGAATCATGAAGTAAAAGACGGTCAAAGCACAGTGGAGTTAAACTCAAAGAAACGTGACTTAGAAGATTGAAGGCTAGATACGCGCATCATATCTCTTTTTAAGAGTATATTCTTGATCCTTGTTTTTCTGTGGAACTTACTCGCATGTTATCTTTTTACGTATATCCCCTAGGTCCCATTCTCGGTCCTATTTTTGTCGGGAGGTATGACTCATCGGTTAGTAATACATATCAAGGTTTGAAGGGGTCCGTTAGGTTGACTAAACCTTTTGGGCTTTTATAGGATTGGGGTTAAGTTAGGAAGGGATTTCTTGTAATCCAAAAGGAGTATATTTTGCTTATCTTTCCGATCTCTTTGTAGAATATCTTTTGCTATCCGTGTTTGTCTTGATTATCTAGTTTATCATGTTAATCTTGTCATGAGAACCTTAGGTAGAAACCCTTTGGATGAAACATGTGTTTGAAACATGTTATGCTTGATGTTTGTAAGTGGTTGCAAGTGTTTGCAAGTGGTTACTCGTGGATGCATTATACACGTTAGGCACTAGATCGGCTCACACACTCCTTATATTGCATATGCATGAGTGTTTACGCTTATTCATGGATGAAAATTTTTGTGTTATCACATGGATGTTGCATATGGATGTATGTTATGTGCACACATATAGATGTTATACATTATGTTAGGAATTGCATACATATGGATTCATTTCACTAACATAATTTGCATTGATGATATTTGCATTAGATAAGTACATATACACACACCTTTGCATATGTTCATACAACATTTAGAATCTTGTAAGGACAATGATTGCTCGTGGATGATGTTTTGAGTAGATGGATGTTGGATGGTAGGATACGTTCTTCCTAACCTAGAGATTTCGGGGACGAAATCCTTTAAAGAGGGGAGAATGTAACAACCCGTATTTTCAATAACCTGTTATAACTTAAATCGAGGCGGAATTTAATTTATAAATCTGAATCAAGGGAAACGGGCTATGCCATTGCGTTCGTCTCGGAAAAATACGTGAAATAGAGTCCGGGTTTTCGAAAATCGGAGTCCGTATGACCCGGTTAAGGCCCAACGAAGTTTTCAGAAAAATTCAAAGTAAAAACAGATTTCAAATTCAAGTTTGAATTTGGAAATTTGGGTCAGATTGGGCCAGGCGGGAAAATTCCCGCCAGAGCACCCAAGTCGACAGCCCTGTCGACTTGGGAGTCGACTTGGTTGGACCCAAGTCGACAGCCCTGTCGACTTGGATGTCGACTGGGTTCAGCCGAGCAGTCTTGCCTGGTGCACCATTTTGGAGTTGTGTTGAGTTTGGGGGCCAGATTCGGTTTTAAGGGCTGAGATTGGAACTAGGGTTTAATCCTAAGGCTAGAACTAATCCTAATCTCTATAAATAAGACCCTAACCTAACCCTAAATCATCATTATTCATTCAAGTAACTAAACTATGGCAAAATCAATCCTCTCATGGCCTCCACTCTCTTCATAAAAATTCCTAAGTTATTTCTATGAGAGATTTTCCATACATACAAGTGTTTTCAAGCTTGTATGAGCATCATTAGCTTGCATTCAAGTCAAGTTTCCATATTTACATCATAAAGCAAGGGTTTTGATCATTTTTGCTCAAGGGGTTTTCTATTAGAGCTTGCATTTTGGGTCTATTTGATTGCATAAGGGCTTTGTCATATTTTTTTGTCTTCATAAGCATTGTAAGCCCTTTTCTACTTTCATATTTAAACTCTAAAGTTAAATGAATGATGCAAGTTTGGTTGATCATTATGATATGCAAGTTTATCATGTTATGTTATGCAAGTATGCCATGTTATGATATGCAAGTTTACCATGTTATGCTATGCAAGTTTGCCATGTTATGATATGCAAGTTAATCATGTTATGTTATGCAAGTTTGCCATGTTATGATATGCAAATTTATCATGTTATGATATGCAAGTTTACCATGTTATGCTATGCAAGTTTGCCATGTTATGATATGCAAGTTAATCATGTTATGTTATGCAAGTTTGCCATGTTATGATATGCAAGTTTATCATGTTATGATATGCAAGTTTGCCATGTTATGTTATGCAAGTTTGCTATATTATGATATGCAAGTTTGCCATGTATGTTATGCAAGTTTGGGTGAATCATTTTACTCATGTTATCATGTTATGCAAGCTTACCTTGAGTATATGAACATAAAGCTTCAAGCTTTATGCTAAAGGTTGCATTTTGGCAACATGTAAGTTATCATATCTCTTATGATAACTTGCATGTGAGGCTAAATGCGAACTTATGGCCATTTCTACATGTCATTTATCACCATGTATCACCAATATGCTAAGTTTGGTTTTATGCATGCTTTTGAGGCCTAAAAATGTAATATGCAAGTATATGAACATATGTACATTTCATATGCCACCATGTTAAACTTGTGGCTTCAACACCTTTATGTCATGATTAGGCCAAGTTCCCTCTTTCTATCCTTTATGCGCTATAGCGATATGTAAGCGATGGGATTGCGTTTGGGGTTGGGTAAACTTAAAAGACATAAAAACGTAAGATTGGGAATTTACCTATTAAGTTAGGTCTACCCATTGGGAATTTACCTATTAAGTTAGGTCTACCCAAATGCTTGAAAACTTGTAACATGTTTTGGAAACATGATGGGCATGACACTTAGAAAATATAAGTGTGACCAACTCGAGGTTGGGTTGAGTTTGTAGCGTAAACCTACCCGGAACCGACCGGCTTAACTAGTTGCTACAAACAATAGGACCCAATGTGAGAAGTTGGTCATGTTGTACCTTGAACCCGAGGTTAGACCAAGTTGTGGTATAAAGCTACCCGGAACCGACCGGCTTAACTAGTAACCGCAACGAAGTCTAATGTGAGAGGTTAAGGCACGTTAATTAATTAATGCCTCATGATTAGGGTTAAGTCATGGTCCACTTAATACTTAACCAATTTGGGCTTGGTAGATTAATCAGGGTTAAGTCGTGAACTCATCGTTACACTTAACCAAGTTAATCCATGATCAGAAAAAGGGTTAAACCGTACTTAACCCACTAGAAAATCCTAGCAATGGGGGTCCACTCCAGCAGTAATCCCAAGTTTGTATCATTATGACCCTAGGGTCTAGGCTAGGGTGGGGGGCACAATTACTGGACTTGAGGTAAGAGACCAAAAACGACGGCAGAGTGGTACGCCGGTGTAGTTCCGGGCGGACTATGGTCGTGCACATAGTCCGAAGCCGGGGAAAACATGCACGGGTACCAGTAGATCGAGACCGTGCACTTATGTTTATGGTGTCCAGGGGTTGACACCCTAGGGCTTGATACACCCGACGGGAGACCCTGCACAGTCTGACTACAATTATGTTTGGGCCGCATTGACACCAACACGTGACGAGTTAGGCTTATAGGGAGCCGATCGACTAGACCGTTTGGTTGGACCGCGTATTAGGGTCACTTCATGTTATTGGGCCAAAGCTTGGGCCAAGGGATCAATACTTGTTTATTCAAATCATGTTAGCTTACTAGTACACCTGTGGTGCAAAAACCTTAAACCTGATTATGCGATGACACCTTTATCTACTTTGTTAGTTAATCATCATGCTAGTATGTTGTTATCCTTATGATCATCCCTGCTTCTCATGTCAGTTAGCTTTACCAGTTTACATTGATTGTAGTAGGGCTTACTCAGTCTTTTTGACTGACCTGTTTTCCTTTCGCCTCTTTTCTTCCGTTCCCCCCCCCCCCCCCAGGTTCTCAGGGTGGGAATATTGGAGCTTAGCTTGGATTTCTGATCGCTTGCTTGTGGGATTTTAGCTCATGTACGGTCTTGACATGAAGCTAGCTATGGTTATCACTTATTTTGGGGATAATACTTATGTATTTCAGTTTTTTCAGTAATGTTGTTTTTATCTAGACTTGTGTATTTGGAAAGTTGACATTATGTTGTACCAGACTTGTTTTGAAATGGTTTGAAATTTTCCGCTGTTTTATCTATGTTATTTACTCTGTTTACATATATACATATGTTCTTGTTCTGCCTTGATATATCATTATGCATGTTTACCTGATTCAAACGCCCCTCCAAAGTCAGAGTGCTTGCAAGAGCCACCCTGGCGGAGGTGGGGTGTTACATTTTTTATTTTTTATTTTGCGTTGGAAATTTCAGCTTCAAGTATATATATATACATATATATATTAGGCTTTTCGAATTTTCATTAGTTGTTATTGATTTCAAGAAAGGAGCGAGATAGGAGCAAGACATGCAGAAGAAAAATTATGCTGAATGGCCATACCCTTTTAGTTTTGTATTGCACATACCATCTTCATATTCATGTTTTCGGAGATGATGCTTAACAGTAAAGTTGGGTTCGATTCTTTGAGAGGTGAGTGCATCGATGATGAGTTAGACATGTTGTAAAGGAGGTATATGGTACGGCTTTACTGGAAGGGCAAGTTTTTAGGAAGGGGGTCCATAGAAACGTTGGGTGCAATTTGATGGGGTGTGCAACAGTGCAAAGAGATTGAAGGAAAGAACACGGAAATGGTCAAGCAGAATGAGCAACGTGTATTGTTATGGAGTATGTGTGGAGATGTTGAATAATGTCATGACTATTGTGCCTGAGTGGAGCGGGTTGCCTATAGCCGCAAATTTCGTGGGAGAAGGTACTTTAGCAAGAAGAACACGCATGGTACCTGATGCGTATGGAAATAAGTAAGTATTAAAAGAAAAGGAGATGGTTTGTCCATTCGATCAGGCAATTATTATGTATGAATTCATTAAGACAATATATGTGTTGTTTCATGTCATGTTTGTTTTCCAGTTTTATGTTCATGAAGCACCTTTTTATTTGTTGGACAACATACGTATTCATGTTTTATTTGTGTTGCCGAATCAAATGAAATGTTGATGGCATATGTATATATACATACATACATACATACATATATATATACACATACATACAGGGATTTGAACAGCTTCACTATTTTTATTTGAGAAAACAACTTCAAATCCAAACAATATAAATTTTAAAACTCAACATTTAAAATTCTGGGTTTATTTGATATCCTATTTGTATAAAAACCCCTTTTATACTTTTAAATAAAACGTTATAATTTTAAAATGGTTCTATAGCGACCAATCAAAATCTTGAGTGAGCCATAATTATCAATCCATAAGCTGATATCTTTAGTTTCCTCTTCCATTAAAAAATTAAAATCAAATCGGCATAAACGTTTCTGTTTTCACAGAATTCTGATTTGAAAATGATTCTGTATATTCAACTGAAGTTCAGAACGAAATTTACGAACTGCCGCGATGTTACAGGCTCGATTTATAATTATATATAAATTATACATCTATATATAGTAAATATTTAAATGAATTATATATTGTAAATTCATTTGAAATTCCAAATCTTTATAAAATATATTAAATATCTGACTACAAAAATGCAGGTCGTTACACAAGTCGTCCATGGTCTGTGGACGATGGGTGTCGGGATTTTCTTAACTCCATTGGCATCCTAATATAATTTTGTTTAATTAATTTGGATTCAGAAATCTCACTCTGCTGAGACGATGCCTAAAATTGTAGCAAGCTCCAAAAATTCTTTGGTCTCTTTTAAAATGTCGTGTATGATGCCACGAGTCTAGTGTTTCATGTTTCATCAAATTTCTTTATCGTATGAGCAAGATATGATTTATAAAGTGTTAATAACATTTTTTTAATAAATTAAGGAATTAATTAAGAAATCAAACCCTCTTCTTCCACAACAGTTAAAGGCAGATGGGTTTCACGGTTTTGTTCGACCCTAGGGTTGGCTTTTGCGGGCAATACAGGGCACGGGATGTCGATCGGCCTTTGTAGCGATATCAGCCTTGAAGAAGTGTGCCTAGCAGTGGTCCCTACGTCGAACTCGGCGCTCTGATGATGGATGAAATGGCAACGAGGCGGGCAGACTTCCAACGGTTAGATCTCGACCAATACAGGACAATGGAGGGTGTAACCTATACGGATTCGAAAAGGGAACCTAGATCTACAAAATCTTACAAAGGACTATGGAATTTCATTGAGCGGATTTGGGGTTATTCAAGGAGGAATGATGAAGCAATAGCTACCATCAATATCAAGGGTTTTCAGATTTCTGGAAAAAGGAACGTGAATTTCTAATGGTCGATTTATATAATCTAGTTATTTTATTATTATATTTTTTTATTTCGAAAATGCCCCTTCATCAATACGAACCCCAAATCAAACTCAATGACTGTTGCACCTAGCTAAATACTGCTATTCCGGAGACAATAGGATATGTCCCGTAAGCCAATTCAATTGTTTTGATAGGTTTTTCTTTAAATTTAAATATAAAACATTTAATTATTTAATTTAATCATACATTTTAATTTATCAGGGCCACATACTGATTCTAAAAATTCCCAAAAAATAAATCTAGCTATGTTTTGACGATATGGTCCTATTAAAATTAGTTTCGTCGAATTTGGAGGCCGTTTGAAAAATGCCCATTTTCTGGTCTATCGAAATTGACATAACACATTTTCTTTTGCCACGCTCACATATTAATTCCAAAAATTATGAAAATTGGAATCTAGCAATAATATGACATTCCGGATCCAAGAAGGGTGGTTTCGTCGAAAATGGAGGTCGTTTGCAAAATGGCTATTTATACGGGCTATTATTATATTAAATTCCATAGCGACTATTCTGAATATACAACTGGCCATAACTTTTGAATCCCGCAACGAAATTTCAATTTTTCGGATTCGTTGGAAAGATATTACTAAACAGATTCCGATATTTTGGGTTTCACTATAATCCAATTTATTTTGCATCATGTACATTCAGCCAAAATTCGAAATAAAATTCTCAAACCGCCGCGCTATTTCTAACTCCTTTTAAAATTAAAATAAATGTATTCATTTAAACTTTGATTTAAATAAATTTTTAATCATCATTATTTAAAATAAATTATTTTAATTATTCAAAATTGAATAAAATAGCCAAAATAAATTTTTAAAATTGGTTCGGATTTTCTGGGTTGTTACAAGGACCGATCAGAATGGAAGCTTGTTTCTGAACCGATCCGGTGGAGACCCGTAAAACCCCGTAATTTTAAAAATTAAAATTTACAATTTTAAGAATACTTAATTGTTAAAGTGAGAATTAGGAGAAGTGGGTTATGCCATTGCGTTCATCTCGAAATTCTGCTTTGAATAGAGTCCAAATTTTCGTAAATCGGGCTTCGTATGAGGAAGTTATGGCCCTCGGAAGTTTCAGGAATTTTATAGAAATTAAAAAAGTTCAGAAGAAAAAAAAATCAAAATTAAAAATTCAAACAGGGAAGCGGGCTGGGCGGGAATTCTCCCGCCCAAGGCCAGGGCGACCAGGGGGTCAACCTCCCCTATACCGGTCGACCAGGGGGTCGACCTACCCCCCGGGGAAGATCTTAAATCAGACAATCCTGACCTATTGCTGAGTCTTAACTGACCTGTTGCTGAGTCACTAGGGCAGAGGTGGAAATTCTAGATAACTCTATCTAGTCTAAAAGGTTGAGATGGCTCCTATGATAATCTAACGGCTTAGGTTGATTTAAACTTCTATAAAAGAATGCCTAGACTCAAACCCTAAACCTAAACTGAATTTGTCTCTTGGCCTCCATGTTGCTGCTAGGATAGTTCTTTTTCCTAAAGCTTACAGATTATCAAGTGTGAATTCTAATTCAAAAGACGAACGAATCATTCTCTTCTCTAACCCGTCTTTGTGAGTACAATTTCTTTCACAAAATAATTAATAAATTAATTATGATGAGTTATAAAATGTGAAATATTAGAACATGACTGTTGAATCATGTGATGTTATCGTGACAGTTTTGCTATCTTATGTTGGTAGATCTATTTCATATGTCCAATTATACATGTTTAACTTGATTTATTTTATGCAAGTTTGGGATGTTAAATCATATGCTAGTTTGTATGTGAATCTTATGCAAGTCTGTGTTTACATATGCAAATTCATATGTGAATCTTATGCAAGTCTGTGTTTACATATGCAAATTCGTATGTGAATCTTATGCAAGTTTGGGATGTTAAATCATATGCTAATTCGTATGTGAATCTTATGCAAGTTTGGGATGTTAAATCATATGTTAATTCGTATGTGAATTTTATGCAAGTTTGGGATGTTAAATCGTATGCTAGTTTGAATGTGAATCTTATGCAAGTCTGTATGTGAATTGTACAGAAGTTTATATGTTAATCAAGTATATACATATGCTAGTTTATATGCAAAAACACGTGATAAATTCATATGCAAGTTGTAGAAATCCATATGCAAGTTTAGGTGAAAACTATATTCACATTTTTAGGTGAAAATTATATTCACATATGCAAGTTGAGGTAAGACCCATAATTCATATATGCAAGTTCACAATTTCATGTTTAGATCTATATTTAGATCCATGGTAGTTTATGCAAATTTATGATTCTATATGTCCATTGTCTATGCAAGTTATTGGCTATGCAAATTTATGTTATAATTATTTGCGAGATAGATCTATTTTATGTGTTATGCAAGTTGTGATGTTTCTTTTCTTTTTTTATAAGTTAGACTATTTGCGAGTCTAGCATATTTCATATTAGAACGTACGAATAGCGTGGGGACTATGGGAAAATATTAATTATGTAAATTGTGAATTAGCATAAAATGGCTTTAAAAGCATATAATTAAATTGTGACATTAATTGGTATAACTTATATACCTAAAAAGTATGGATATAGTTAATTTGGAAATTACTGACAATTTGAATAGGGACAATTAATTCATATTGGGGTGAAATAATTATGTGTAATAAAATCGCCTAAGACACGAGGTTAGATTGTTTGTGGTGTAAGACTGCCCGAACCCGCCGGATAATCTAGCAACCATAAACAGTAGTCTAATGTGAGAGGTTGAAGGCATGAATTAAATGCGTAACAATTGTAAAGACACGAGGTTAGACACGTTTGCGGTATAAGACAGCCCAGACCCGCCCGACAAATCCAACAACCGCAAACGGGAGTCTAATGTGGGAGGTATTACAAGGTTACAGTTATAATGAATTAAGTAACACTTAACCAAGATAAACATGTGGTGGGACATGGGGGTTAAGTGGGTAACATGGGTGACATGTGAAATACAATTAGAAACACTTAACCAAAATGAAACATGTAAGAATACATGAATAAGAAGGGGTAAAGTGGAAAATTCTAGTGGGGACCAAGCATAGGTGGAAAGGTTGTGTCAAGCATGGGGGACCCTTTTCAAACCAGCAACCCATTAAGTATCTTTGTGAGCTCGAGTTAGATCGAGGACGGGACACGCTTACTGGGTTTGATTGTAAGAGGTCAAAACGGGTTAACGGTGGCAACGCAAGTCCAACGGGGTCATATGCGTGCGCCCGGGCTAGTAGGTAAGACGTTGTTGCATCATGTAGATATAATCCGTGCATTTTAGTGGTATCAGGTTGCCACTTTGGGAATGATAAACGCCATTGTAGGAGCAGCACGGGTATGTAAGAGTTAGGGAGCCGATCGCATGGGGGTAGTGGGACAACTAGTGGAGATAGGGGCAAGCGGCACCTATGGAGACAGCTAGGGGTACATGAAACTACCATTATGATTATTATGTTCAGTAGGCGGGATCAACTTCTGGGGTGACTTGTAATGGTGTAGTATAGTAATTATCCTATAGTGATT
Source organism: Allium sativum (assembly GCA_030737875.1). NCBI lineage: Eukaryota > Viridiplantae > Streptophyta > Magnoliopsida > Asparagales > Amaryllidaceae > Allium > Allium sativum. The sequence continues at coordinate 322,215,956 of CM060920.1, read as the reverse complement.
AGGAGCGAAATTAACGCCAGAATATTCCTCTTGTTTGTTTTGTCTTCCCCACTTGTTTCACAGTCATTCGTTGTTTTACCAGTTTATGCCTTATCCTAATTACTTTGATAATTATATTGTTAAAGTTATTGGACTTACCAGACTTTATGTCTGACCCCCTTTGTTTTCGCCTCTTTTCTTCCTTTGCCCCCAGGTTCTCAGGGTGGGACTAGTGCTAGTGAAGCTTGATTTGGATCTTTCTCTCTCTTTGGAAGTGCTTGGATTGTTGAAAGTAAAGTTCAGCTCATCTCTTTTATGGCTACTTATGTTGGGGTTATGCTTTTTTACTTTATGTACTCAGAAAACAATTTGTCAAGATGGATATTAAGTGTACTTGGTTTTACTGTTGGTTTACGATGTTGTTGTAATCAAACTATTTCTCCGATGCAATAAAAGTTGTATTAATTTTTTTTTCAAGTATCAATATATGTATCTGTCTTGATATATTCTGTTCTATACATCAATAATACTCCATGAAAGTTAATGCATTCCCCTTGAGAGTGACATTAATGGACGTGGGATGATACACGTGGTATCAGAGCCGAGGGTTAACAGAACAGATAAAAGATTTTGAAAAACTGTTTTTCAAAAGCATTTTATAAAGAAATACTTTCAAAAGTATGTTTTAAGGAGAGTATTTTCAATAGAAAAGTTTGTTCTAAAAACATAACCCCCAAGAGCCATATATCTTTCTTTTGAATTCTCCATTTTGAATCTCTTCATTTTCTTTTCAGCATGTCTGGGTTACCACAGATACCCGTGGGTCTACCGATACCAACCTGGTTCAGAAGGTATCTGGAGGCTAGGGCCACTGCCACATGCCCAGCAGACATCCCTCCTCCCTCGGCTGCAGCGGCTCCTCCTCCTCCCCCTCCCCGTGTTGATACTTTTTCAAAGATATGCAAAGACTTTCGAGCAATGGGCGGAAAACCTTTTCACGGATCAGAGACATTTGTCGAAGCTCGAAATCGGCTTAAGGAGCTGGAAGATTTGTTTGGTATCTTCGAGATAGAAGATGGAAGGAAAGTCCAATTGGCTTCTTGGTTAATGAAGGACGAAGCCTCATTTTGGTGGGAGGTCACGAATGGAGAGTGTCCAGTGGAGACATGGATGAATTTCAGACATAGGTTCGAGATGAAATTTCTCTCACGAGCAGAAGAGAATTTATACATGGAAAGGTTCTTGGCATTGAAGTAGGGGAGTTTATCAGTAAAGGAGTACGTCAACAAGTTCAATCACTTGGCGAGATTTGGCTTAGACTTGGTGAACACACCTGAAAAGAAGGACCTGAGATTCGTTAAAGGTTTGAATGAGCATCTACATGGGTTAGCTATGACCCACATTCCTATGGGGGGCTACCTTTGAGAAACTGGTTGACGTAGTGCTTATGCATGAAGAGGAGAAAGGCGTTAATGCTAATAAGGCACCAGAAAAGAAAGGGGATCAAAAGAAGTCACAGCAGCAACCTAAGAAAGGTGGTAAGGACAACAATAGCAAAGGAAAGAAAAGATGCTTTAATTGTGGAACACCAGGCCATCTGAGCAAGGACTATAGGAAGAAGAAGAAGGCTGGCTGCTTCAACTGTGGTGAGGCAGGAGATTTGATCAAAGACTGCCCGAGAAGACAAGGACAACGGCAGAGGACAGGGTCTACTTCTGGAGGGCAGGTTCAGGCTCTCATGGCACCAGGGCAGGAAAGAGGGCAAGTTCATGCTCTCATGGCACCAGGACAGGAGAGAGGTAGAAACATTTCTGTTGAAAGTTTGATTTTTCTGTTTGATCATCCTGTTCATACTTTGTTTGATTATGGCACTTCACACTCGTTTGTATCTGCTTCGTTAGTTGAAACACTGCACCTAAATACTAGTCTAGTTACGGATCCCATAGTAGTCTCAAATCCTTTTGGTGGTTCGGCTCATCTTTCAATGATTTGTCGGGATTTGAGAGTGTCTAGCTTGAGCATTGAGTTTGAATGCAACGCCTTCGTTCTTGGCTTCATGGGCTATGGGTTGATTCTAGGCATGGATTGTTTATCCAGTAATGGGGCCATCCCTGATTGTGAAAAGAGAGTGGTTAGACTTATGACTCTCCTTGGAAACACTCTCGAAATCTCTTGTAATCTCTTGTAATCCCATACATTCTGTTATGCTTAGCTACCTAGAATCTCTTGATGCGTTTGTTGAAAACTTGCAGTCGGTTAGGGTAGTCCATGAATACTCAGATGTATTTGAAGAGGTGAAGGGCTTATCTCTGAAGCGGGAGATAGACTTCCGCATATACCTTGTTGATAATGAAAAACCCGTAGCTCTATCTGTTAGACACATGGCTCCAAGGGAGAGAAAAGAGCTCGGTAAGCAAGTCAAAGAGTTTCTCGAAAAAGGGTTTATAAGGCGGAGTATTTCTGAATTGGATGCTCTGGTAGTATTCGCAACCAAAGCAGATGGTTCATTATGCCTATGCGTTGATTATAGGGAGCTAAACAAGATGACCAAGAAAAATAGGTACCCACTTCCAAGAATAGATGACTTATTTGATCAGCTTGTAGGTGCGTCGGTTTTCTCTCAACTAGATCTGGCTACCGAGTTTCATCAGCTAAGGGTGGCTGAAGACAACATTGATAAGACCACGTTCAAAACCTCGGATGGTTTCTTCGAATGGCTTGTCATGCCATTCGGCTTGACAAATGCACCCACTTACTTCATTGACTTAATGAGGAGGGTGTTCATGCAGTTCCTTAATAAGTTTGTGGTGATCTTTGTAGACGACATTTTGATTTTCTCGAAGAATGAAGAAGAGCATGCTTTGCATTTAAGGGAAGTCATGGACACTCTTCGTGCACATCAGCTGAAAGCCAAATTCTCCAAAAGCCATTTCTGGAGAGAAGAAGTGAGGTTTCTTTGACATGTGGTGTCCAAAGAGGGGTTAGCTGTGGACCCCGCAAAAGTAGTTGCGGTGCAAGATTGGAAGGTTCCACGGAATGCAACCGAAGTCCGAAGATTCCTCGGGCTAACGGGCTTTTACCTAAAATTCATTAAAGACTTTGCAAAAATCTCAGCCCCACTCAGAAGATTAACGAAGAAGAACCTAACTTTCGCTTGGGATTTGGATTGCGATATTGCTTTCCAACGTTTGAAAAGGGCTCTAACAACAGCCCCAGTTCTAACACTGCCTGATGGGAGAAAAATGTTCACCGTATGCACAGATGCATGCGGTACAGGTTGGGTGATGTCTTGATGCAAGAAGGAAAGATAGTTTGTTATGGGGGAAGGCAATTGAAGGAACATGAGAAGAACTACCCAACTCATGATTTGGAGCTAGCTGCCATTGTTTTCGCTCTAAAGTCATTGTGTCATTACCTACTAGGAGAAAGGTTTGAATTGTTTACTGGCCATAAATCATTAAAGTACCTTTTATTACAGAAAGACCTTAACTTAAGACAACAAAGGTGGATGGAATTTCTGGCCTCATATGATTTTGAGATTTCCTATACCCCTGGCAAGGGTAATGTGGTTGCAGACGCCTTAAGTAGGAAGAAGCTGACCTTGAGTGAGTCCTCTCTTTGTAGAAAGGCAAAGCTTGGCATATATAGCAAACTTTAACTTTAAACCCTCCTCTGAAATTGTGCCTGGTCTGTTATCATCGCTAGAGGCGCGACCTACTCTTTTGGACTCAATAGGAACCGCGCAACGAGAAGACCCTCAGCTAGTTGAGGTGATGGATAAGCTAGTTAAGGGTGAGATTTCTAGTCACCTCAATAGATACTCCATCGATGATAAGGGTTGGTTGAGACAAGATGGAAGGCTATACGTCCTACAAGGTTTTAGTGAAGACGGTTCTCGAAGAAGTGAACCATTCTAAGCTGACCATACACTCAGGCGGAGACAAGATGTATAAAGATATAAAAAGGGTTTTCTTTTGGAATGGCATGAAGAAGGATGTAGCTGAGTTCGTCGCTAAGTGTTTGATATGCCCGCAAGTCAAAGCGGAGCAGAAGAAGCCTGGTGGTCTGCTTCATCCTCTAGAGGTCCCACAGTGGAAGTGGGATAGCATTTCGATGGACTTTGATGGGTTTCCTAGGTCAAGAAGGGGAAATACCAGTATTTGGGTAATAGTGGACAGGCTCACTAAAAGCGCTCACTTTATAACTATTAAAAGTAGAAGGACTGCCTCGTACCGAACATCCATTTATCTTAAAGAAATAGTTCGGCTCCATGGGATACCCTCCAGCATAGTGAGTGATCGAGATCTAATCTGTAACACCCCACGTCCATTAATGTCACTCACAAAGGGAATGCATTAACTTCTATGGAGGTTTTAGGTGAATATAGAACAGTAAAATTTCAACAAGACAGATATAAAATAGTACTTGGAAATTTAAAAACTTTATTTCAATTGCAGCAGAAGTCAAAACATGTTTGATTACATCATAACACCATAATCAAAGTCAAGTACAATATCTATCTTGATAAAACAAGTACATAATCCCATTACATAAATAGCCATTAAAAAGAAAGATAACAAGCTGGACTTTACTTCAGCAGTCCAAGCTTTCCAAGAGATAAGCAATCCAATCAGACTCCACTGGAACTTGGCCCAACCTGAGGACTGAAGGGAGAAAAAGATGAAAAAGAGGGGGGGTCAGATATAAAGTCTGGCGAGTATGATAATTCTACAATACTATTATCAAAATAACTGGACTAAGGCATAAGCTGGAAAACAAGGAAATGTCTATGAAAGAGCAGATTAAGGACATAGACAATCGCTAAAGGAAACGTTATAGGCGCTCCTAAATACTAAAGGATAAACACTATACTGCACCACACCAGTCACCCTAAAGATTGATTCCACTTAGCTTCACTTAGAAACTTTCTTAATGGCTTTACATACTCCTATCTGACTACATAGGTGCCGCCTGCCCCTATCTCCACTAGGTGTACCCCACTTTCCATTTTTCGATCGGCTCCTTACTCGTAGATACCCGTGATGGCCCCACAGTGGGGTGTATCATTCCCCTAAAGTGGCAACCCGATATAACGGAGATGCACGGCTTATACCTACGCGATGCAACAACGTCTTACCTACCAGCCCGGGTCCACACACGCATATGAAACCCGTTGGACTTGCGTTGCCACCGCTCCCTGCTTTGGCCTCTTATAGTCAAACCCAGTATGCGTGTCCCGTCCTCGACTTGGGTCGAGCCCACAAAGATACGTTTTGGGATACTGGTTGAAATGGGCCCCCATTATTTCCCACAAGCATTCCACCTAAGCTTGTCCCATTAGTCCATCCACTTAACCCACTTAGTCAGGTTCATTTACATGTGTATTTGGTTAAGTCTAATCATATTTCAAATGCCTCTCAAGGCAACCACTAGATTCCTCATGCCACCCAAGGCACCTACTTAACCCCCATGTCCCACCATACATGATTATCTGGCTAAGTATTTCTTAATTCATTAAGGCCATAACCTCATAAAGACCTCTCACATTAGACTGGCATTTATGGCAGCTGGATTTGCCGGGCGGGTCCGGGCAGTCTTACACCATAAAAGAGTCTAACCTCGTGTCTTTACAACTGTTATGATTTAGTTCGGGCCTAGGACCTCTCACATTGGGCCGACATTTGTGACTACTGGATTTGCCGGGCGGGTCCGGGCAGGTTTACGTCACAAACGGGTCCAACCTCGTGTCCTAAGCATTGATTATTATTAATAATCCACTTTCCCCAATTTTAATAATTCCCTACTTGAATTATTAATTAATTCCAAATTTAACAATGTCCATAATTGACTCAATTATGGACATCCATTTAAGGTATGCAAAATCATATCAATTGCACCCCAATTTATTAATTTCCTAATATTACCCTTACCCCACGTTTGAACGTTTATTCGCAAAATGTATGCTAGACCCGATTAGTCTAACTCATAGCATAAAAGAAAATATTCACAACAACATATATATGTGATTAAATAAATCATAACAAGGGGTAAAACTTGCATACATTACAACTTGCATAAGGTTATACATGTCATGGATCTAAGGGTGTCAACTTATTCATAATTCACATAATATGATTTTGATCAAATTTCATAAACTTGTATAGGACATGTGTGAATCAACATCATTAACAATATGGTTTTATATGGGTACACCTAACTCAATAGGCAAATTCCCAAAAATCAAAATTCATTTAATCATAGATTCATGTATATGGGTACACCTAACTTAATAGGAAAATTCCCATATTCAAGATCCAATTAATTTGTAGATTCATGTATATGGGTACACCTATCTCAATAGGCAAATTCCCATAATCAAGATCTATTATAAAAAAAAACATAAACTTTAAACATGATCCAATTCGCATAAATACTAACATCATGATTTTACAACTTGTATGATTCAACACAACTTAACATGGCATCATTATCATATAACATAAGTATTTCAACATATGTGATAATATGAGATCTACAACATATATAAGATTTACAACATAGCATATCATAATTTGCAACATAGCATGATATGATTTACAACATAGCATAGCATGATTTACAACATGGCATAACATGATTTATAACATAGCATAGCATGATTAATCACATATGACATAGCATAGGATTATTTACAACATAATCACTACAACATAACAACATATATATGGTAACATAATAGCATAACAAGAGATCCACAACATAATTTACAAATACATAACAATTCATATCACTTTCTTGTGATCCATTCATAACTTAATCAAATTATTTTATAATAATATTGTGAGATTCATCATACTCACAATTTTAAAGAAGAGAAATAGAAAGAGAGAGCTTTAGATTTGATTTGAGTAGATTTAGTTTGTAGATTAGGCCTTCTTCTTCTTTAGTTTGTGACGGCTATGCTGAACTCCATGGCAACGGCATGTCGGTAGCTCTCCAATTTTTCAAGTGATTTAGGGTTAGAGTCTACCCACTTATTTATAGATGTTAGGATTCATTTAGGCCATTAGATTTAACCTAGAAATAACCGCAGCCATTCAGACCAGATGGGGTTTATCTTATTGACTCAGCAATGAGTCAGAAGTGACTCAGCAAACACTCAGCAAATTAATAAACTTCTATTCATGTTTACATTAACTGCCCATATATATATATATATATATATATATATATATATATATATATAAATATAAATATATACACATGCACCTATTCATGAATTCAAATTAATCCATAATTAACTTATGACCATTTCTACACATTAATTTTCCAATTAATGTCTTAATTCCATTTTTCGCCTTTTAAGGCAATTCACATATCTCAAATTTGTTATATGTCTTTTTAAGGCTATTTCGTGCAAATTCTCAATATTAATTCTTTTAATTTGTAAATATTAGTATTAACAAAAATACGGGGTGTTACATTCTCCCCTCCTTAAGGGATTTCGACCCCGAAATCTTCAAGTTTATATCCTATCATCAACCATCTACTCAATCAACAAACACTGGCATCCATTGTCCTTATAGACTTCTAATGCTTCCATGTTTAAATGCACAGTGTGTGTCTATGTCCGTATCTAATGCAAAATCAGGTGGTCCACTGATTCAGTTGACCTCCTTGATGCAATTCATGATAGTTCCATGCATCCATTATGTATGCAAAAGATCCTAATTGCTTACAAACTACTTCTATATGCGTGCACATCCATTCAACCGAATGCAGCATCTATATGATGGTACAACCATTATACATCCATTATACTAAATACATTCATTTATGCAATATGCAATATGTAGTGACTGAGCCGATCTAGTGCCTAAAGTGTGTGTATATATGCATCCACGAGCAACCACTAGCAACCACTTGCATCCATTTTGCATCCATCATACATAACATGTCTCAAACACATGTTTCAACCATAGGATTATCCTAACTAAAGGTCAAAGATACTAATGAGAGGACATACTAAAGATAAGATAAGATAAGCTAAGCGATAAAGGAGAAATTAAAAGACATACCCTAAAAAAGAAAAGGGTATAGCGAACGCATCTTCCCTTTTGTCTCCCAAGTAGCGTTGCTCTCATCATCTCCCCATTGCACTTTAACTAGTCTTACCTCTCGATTTCTCAACTTTTTGATCTCCGACCCAAGAATGCATGTAGGAGCTCGTCTAATTGTTGCATCACGCTCTATTTCCACCTCTTTAAGCAAGCTCGGCTCTACCACCTCCGCGGTCTTGTGCAAACACTTCCTCAAATGTGATACATGGAATACGTCGTGTACTCCACTAAGTTTCTCAGGCAACTCCACCCTATACGCCATCTTCCCAATCCTGTCTTTTATAGGAAACGGCCCTACAAACCTTGGCGTTAATTTCCCAACGGACCCAAAGCGAACAACATTCCGTAACGGAGACACTTTGATAAAAACCATGTCCCCAATGTCAAACTCAAGATCTGTCCTCCTCTTATCAGCATACGATTTCTGCCTATCTTGTGCTGCTTTCATCCTCCTTCGAATCAAATCAATCTTCTCTGAGGTTTCCCTAACCATATCGGGCCCAAGTAGGATTTTATCGGTAGATTCCCACTAACATGTAGGCGAACGGCAAGGCCTTCCATAAAGAGCTTCGAAAGGTGCCATGCCAATACTAGACTGAAAGCTATTATTATATGCGAATTCTACGAACGGAAGGTGCTCTTCCCATGTACCCCCAAAGTCTAGGATACAAAGCCTTAAAAAATCCTCTAGAATACGATTCACCCTCTCGGTCTGGCCGTCCGTCTGAGGATGATATGCGGTGCTCAAACATAGCTGAGTCCCTACCGCCTCTTGTAAACTCTTCCAAAATTCGCTAGTGAAGATGGGATCACGGTCGCTTACTATACTAGAAGGAATACCGTGCAAACGAACTATCTCTTTAATGTATACAGAAGCCAACCACGGATCAGTCATCTTACTTTTCACGGGAATAAAATGGGTGCTCTTAGTAAGTCTATCTACTATAACCCAAATCCCCGTATTACCCTTCCTTGATCTTGGTAATCCATCCACAAAATCCATTGAGACGCTTTCCCATTTCCATAGTGGAACTTCCAATGGGTGAAGCAACCCACCGGGTTTCTTTTGTTTCGCTTTTACTCGTTGGCACACCAAGCATCTAGCGACGTACAAGGCCACATCCTTTTTCATACCGGCCAAAAGAAAACCCGCTTCATATCTTTGTACATCTTGTCTCCGCCGGGATGAATGGTCATCTTTGAGCGATGAGCATCATCAAGAATGGCCTTCCTTAAGTCTTCGTCTTGTGGTACACAAAGTCTATTATCCTTTCGTAACCAACCCTTATCGTCTAGGGTATACCTACGAAGATGGCTAGACGACTCCCCTCCTTTGAGCTTTTCTACTATCTCAACCAACTGGGGGTTGTCTTGCTGTGCCTCACCAACTCGTCCTAGAAGTGTAGGTCTAACCTCCAAGGATGCAAACAAACCAGGTACTAGGTCAACAGAGGGTCTAAAGTCAAACATGGAGATGAATTCTAAGCTTCGTCGTTCAATAAACAACGGACTCAAGGACAACCTTTTCCTACTTAAGGCGTCTGCTACCACGTTACCCTTGCCCGGGGTATATGCTATTTCAAAATCGTAGGAGGCTAGGAATTCCATCCATCGTTGGTGCCTTAAATTCAAATCCTTCTGAGAGAATAAGTATTTTAATGATTTGTGGTCAGTGAACAGTTCGAATTTCTCACCAAGAAGATAGTGACGCCAAGACTTAAGCGCGAAAACAATTGCGGCTAACTCAAGGTCATGCGTAGGGTAATTCTTTTCATGAACCCTCAACTGCCTTCCACCATAGGCTATTACTCTTCCCTCTTGCATGAGGACCGCGCCAAGTCCCGTCCCACAAGCATCAGTATAGACGGTAAACGGTTTATTCCCATCTGGTAGCACTAAGACTGGGGCTGAAGTTAAGGCTTTCTTTGAACGTTGGAACGCATCATCACAATCTTCGTCCCACGTAAAAACCAGGTTCTTCTTCGTTAACCGTGTTAATGGAGCTGATATTTTTGCGAAGTCCTTGATAAACTTCCTATAATAGCCAGCCAACCCCAAGAAACTTCTTACTTCGGTTACATTTTTAGGGACCTTCCAATCTTGGATGGCCACCACCATTGCGGGATCCACTGCTATCCCTTCCTTGGAAACCACGTGCCCTAAGAACCGTACTTCTTTCCTCCAGAAGTGACACTTAGAAAATTTTGCCTTAAGGTTATGCGCTCGAAGGGTTTCCAACACTCCCTTAAGATGTAGGGCATGCTCTTCTTCATTCTTAGAGAAGACTAAGATGTCTTCCACAAAGACTACCACGAATTTGTTAAGGTACTCCCTAAACACCCTACTCATCAAATCAACAAAATATGCGGGGGCGTTTGTCAAACCAAAGGGCATCACTAGCCATTCATAGAATCCGTCAGGAGTCCTAAAAGCAGTCTTATCTATACTATCCTCAGCCACTCTCAGTTGATGAAAGCCAGTGGCTAAGTCCAACTGCGAAAACACTGAGGCGCCAACTAACTGATCAAAGAAATCGTCAATCCTCGGCAGTGGGTGTCGGTTCTTTTTAGTAAGCTTGTTTAGTTCTCTATAGTCCACACAAAGTCTAAGGGACCCATCCGCCTTTGTAGCAAATACTACTGGAGCACCCCACTCTGATATACTACGTCTTATGAACCCCTTCTCAAGCAACTCCTTTACTTGCTTATTGTGTTCCCTCCTTTCACGAGGAGCCATGTGGCGCACTGGCAAAGATACGGGTTTAGCATTATCCACAAGATAAATTCGAAAGTCTATCTCCCGCTTTGGAGGTAAGCCCTTCACCTCCTCAAACACATCCGGATATTCCCGGACCACCTCTACCGATCGCAGATTCTCTACAGACGCGTCAAGCGATTCAAGATAACTCAGCATAACGGAATCTATGGGATTACAAAAGATGTCGAGAGTGTTACCAAGGCGAGTCACAAGCCTAACTACTCTCCTTTCACAATCAAGAATGGCACCAATTCTAGATAACCAATCCATTCCTAAAATTAGCCCATAGCCCGTGAAGCCCAATACATAAGCATCACATCTAAATTCAACGCTAAGTATAGAGATTTTCAAATCCAAACACATCATGGTCAAATGAGCCGAACCCCCAACTAAATTTGAAACAACCAAGGAATCCTCTACTAAACTAGTGTTCAAGTGTAGTAATTCAACTAATGATGCAGAGATAAACGAATGAGATGCGCCAGAATCGAATAAGGTACGGACAGGATGATCAAACAGAAAAACTAAGCTTTCAACAGAAATTGTTCTACCTCTTTCTTGCAGCGGTGGGGCCGCAATAGCCTGAACTTGCCCCCTTGCCTGCCCTGCTGCCATAAGAGCCTGCACCTGTCCTCCCGAGGTAGACCCTGCCCTCTGCCCCTTCCTTGGGCAGTCCTTCACCAAATGTCCCGCATCTCCACAATGAAAACAACCAGTCTTCTTTTTCTTTCTACAATCTTTGCTGAGATGGCCAGGCGTCCCACAATTGAAGCATATCTTCTTCCCTTTGCCATTATTGTTTTTACCACCCTTCTTATTTTGTTGTTGGGGTTTCTTCTGATCCCCTTTCTTTTCAACTACCTTATCCTCATGCATAAGTGCCATTTCTACTAGCCTTTCAAAGGTGGCTCCCATAGGGATGTGGGTCATAGCCAACCCTTGCAACGGTTCATTCAAGCCTCTAACGAACCTCAAAGCTTTCTTCTCTGGCGTGTTCACCAACTCCAAGCCAAACCTTGCTAACTGATTAAATTTATTGACATACTCCTTCACTGATAAGCTCCCTTGCTTTAATGTCAGGAATTTTTCCATATTTGAATTCTCCTCTGCCCTTGAAAGAAACTTTGCCTCAAACCTTCGTCTGAAATCCGCCCATGAATCAACTGGACGTTCCCCGTTAGTGACCTCCCACCAAAACGAGGCCTCTCCCTTCATTAACCAAGCAGCTAAACGGACTTTCCTCCCATCTTCCACTTCAAAGATATCCAATAATTCCTCAGTCTCCTTAAGCCAGTCTCTGGCCTCCACAAACGTCTCAGTCCCTTGAAAAGTTTTTCCTCCCATAGCCTTAAATTCCTTGCATGTCTTTGCAAAAGTGTCAACACGAGGAGGAGGAGGAGGAATTGGTGCAACTGGGGGTGGAGGAACATCTGCTGGGCCTGCAGTGGTGGCCCTAGCCTCCAAATATCTCCTAAACCACCCTAGAACCGTCACACCTTCTGGGAGATTAAGATCTTCAGCCATGCTGAAACGAAAAAGGAAAGATTCAAAATGGAGAATTCGAAAGATAAAGATAAGGATATGGCTATTTGGGATTATGTTTTTCATAAAAACATTCTCTAAATAACATGTTTTTGAAAGCACTTCTTCCAAAAATACTTTAGAAAAATATTTTTCTAAAAATTTTATCTGTTCTGGTAACTTTATGCTCTGATACCACGTGTAACACCCCACGTCCATTAATGTCACTCACAAAGGGAATGCATTAACTTCTATGGAGGTTTTAGGTGAATATAGAACAGTAAAATTTCAACAAGACAGATATAAAATAGTACTTGGAAATTTAAAAACTTTATTTCAATTGCAGCAGAAGTCAAAACATGTTTGATTACATCATAACACCATAATCAAAGTCAAGTACAATATCTATCTTGATAAAACAAGTACATAATCCCATTACATAAATAGCCATTAAAAAGAAAGATAACAAGCTGGACTTTACTTCAGCAGTCCAAGCTTTCGAAGAGATAAGCAATCCAATCAGACTCCACTGGAACTTGGCCCAACCTGAGGACTGAAGGGAGAAAAAGATGAAAAAGAGGGGGGGTCAGACATAAAGTCTGGCGAGTATGATAATTCTACAATACTATTATCAAAATAACTGGACTAAGGCATAAGCTGGAAAACAAGGAAATGTCTATGAAAGAGCAGATTAAGGACATAGACAATCGCTAAAGGAAACGTTATAGGCGCTCCTAAATACTAAAGGATAAACACTATACTGCACCACACCAGTCACCCTAAAGATTGATTCCACTTAGCTTCACTTAGAAATTTTCTTAATGGCTTTACATACTCCTAGCTGACTACATAGGTGCCGCCTGCCCCTATCTCCACTAGGTGTACCCCACTTTCCATTTTTCGATCGGCTCCCTACTCGTAGATACCCGTGCTGGCCCCACAGTGGGGTGTATCATTCCCCTAAAGTGGCAACCCGATATAACGGAGATGCACGGTTTATACCTACACGATGCAACAACGTCTTACCTACCAGCCCGGGTCCACACACGCATATGAAACCCGTTGGACTTGCGTTGCCACCGCTCCCTGCTTTGGCCTCTTATAGTCAAACCCAGTATGCGTGTCCCGTCCTCGACTTGGGTCGAGCCCACAAAGATACGTTTTGGGATACTGGTTGAAATGGGCCCCCATTATTTCCCACAAGCATTCCACCTAAGCTTGTCCCATTAGTCCATCCACTTAACCCACTTAGTCAGGTTCATTTACATGTGTATTTGGTTAAGTCTAATCATATTTCAAATGCCTCTCAAGGCAACCACTAGATTCCTCATGCCACCCAAGGCACCTACTTAACCCCCATGTCCCACCATACATGATTATCTGGCTAAGTATTTCTTAATTCATTAAGGCCATAACCTCATAAAGACCTCTCACATTAGACTGGCATTTATGGCAGCTGGATTTGTCGGGCGGGTCCGGGCAGTCTTACAACATAAAAGAGTCTAACCTCGTGTCTTTACAACTGTTATGCTTTAGTTCGGGCCTAGGACCTCTCACATTGGGCCGACATTTGTGACTACTGGATTTGCCGGGCGGGTCCGGGCAGGTTTACGTCACAAACGGGTCCAACCTCATGTCCTAAGCATTGATTATTATTAATAATCCACTTTTCCCAATTTTAATAATTCCCTACTTGAATTATTAATTAATTCCAAATTTAACAATGTCCATAATTGACTCAATTATGGACATCCATTTAAGGTATGCAAAATCATATCAATTGCACCCCAATTTATTAATTTCCTAATATTACCCTTACCCCACGTTTGAACGTTTATTCGCAAAATGTATGCTAGACCCGATTAGTCTAACTCATAGCATAAAAGAAAATATTCACAACAACAACATATATATGTGACTAAATAAATCATAACAAGGGGTAAAACTTGCATACATTACAACTTGTATAAGGTTATACATGTCATGGATCTAAAGGTGTCAACTTATTCATAATTCACATAATATGATTTTGATCAAATTTCATAAACTTGTATAGGACATGTGTGAATCAACATCATTAACAATATGGTTTTATATAGGTACACCTAACTCAATAGGAAAATGCCCAAAAATCAAAATTCATTTAATTATAGATTCATGTATATGGGTACACCTAACTTAATAGGCAAATTCCCATATTCAAGATCCAATTAATTTGTAGATTCATGTATATGGGTACACCTAACTCAATAGGCAAATTCCCATAATCAAGATCTATTATAAAAAAAACATAAACTTTAAACATGATCCAATTCGCATAAATACTAACATCATGATTTTACAACTTGTATGATTCAACACAACTTAACATGACATCATTATCATATAACATAAGTATTTCAACATATGTGATAATATGAGATCTACAACATATATAAGATTTACAACATAGCATATCATAATTTGCAACATAGCATGATATGATTTACAACATAGCATAGCATGATTTACAACATGGCATAACATGATTTATAACATAGCATAGCATGATTAATCACATATGACATAGCATAGGATTATTTACAACATAATCACTACAACATAACAACATATATATGGTAACATAATAGCATAACAAGAGATCCACAACATAATTTACAAATACATAACAATTCATATCACTTTCTTGTGATCCATTCATAACTTAATCAAATTATTTTATAATAATATTGTGAGATTCATCATACTCACAATTTTAAAGAAGAGAAATAGAAAGAGAGAGCTTTTGATTTGATTTGAGTAGATTTAGTTTGTAGATTAGGCCTTCTTCTTCTTTAGTTTGTGACGGCTATGCTGAACTCCATGGCAACGGCATGTCGGTAGCTCTCCAATTTTTCAAGTTATTTAGGGTTTGAGTCTACCCACTTATTTATAGATGTTAGGATTCATTTAGGCCATTAGATTTAACCTAGAAATAACCGCAGCCATTCAGACCAGATGGGGTTTATCTTATTGACTCAGCAATGAGTCAGAAGTGACTCAGCAAACACTCAGCAAATTAATAAACTTCTATTCATGTTTACATTAACTGCCCATATATATATATATATAAATATATATATATACACATGCACCTATTCATGAATTCAAATTAATCCATAATTAACTTATGACCATTTCTACACATTAATTTTCCAATTAATGTCTTAATTCCATTTTTCGCCTTTTAAGGCAATTCACATATCTCAAATTTGTTATATGCCTTTTTAAGGCTATCTCGTGCAAATTCTCAATATTAATTCTTTTAATTTGTGAATATTAGTATTAACAAAAATACGGGGTGTTACATTATCTTTACGAGCAAGTTTTGGAAGAGTTTGCAAGAGGCAGTAGGCACACAATTATGCTTAAGCACGGCCTACCACCCCCAAACCGATGGTCAGACGGAAAGGGTGAACAGAGTATTGGAAGACCTCTTGATATTGTGCATTCTTGACTTTGGAGGGATATGGGAGGATCATCTTCCTTTGGTGGAATTTGCTTACAACAATAGCTACCAAACCACCATAGGCATGGCGCCCTTTGAAGCTTTGTGTGGAAGACCATGCCGATCACCAACTTGTTGGTAGGAGTCTACCGACAAGCTCGTACTTGGGCCAGACATGATTAGAGAAACCTCAGAAAAGGTGGACTTGATAAGAAGACGGATTAAGGCTGCACAAGATAGACAGATGTCCTACGCAGACAAAAGATGGACCGACCTTGAGTTTGAAGTTGGAGATAGGGTGTTCCTTAATGTATCACCTTTGAGGAATGTCATTTGCTTTGGGTCTGTAGGAAAGCTAGCACCAAGATTTGTAGGACCATTTCCTATCATTGAAAGGATTGGGACGATGGCTTATAGAGTAGAGCTACCCAAAAGACTTGCTGGAGTTCATAATGTTTTTCATGATTCTCAACTACGAAAGTACTTACATGAGTCTGCGGAAGTGGGGGAGCCAAGTATACTAGAGGAAGTAGAAGTGGAACAAGAAGCGACTGTGAGAAGAGTTCCAACTCATATCTTGGGAGTAGAAGTCAAAAAGCTATGCAACCATGAATTTAAGCTTGTTAAAGTTTGTAACACCCCACCTCCGCCAGGGTCACACTTGCGAGTACACTAGCTTTGGAGGGGCGTTAAACGAGGTAAACATGCATGCAGATATCACAAGACAAAACATATAAGTAAAACAGAGTAAGTAAAGCAGCGGATAAAATTAACATTTCAAAACCATAGTCAAGTTACATCAAAGTACTTGGTCATTATTTTCCCATAAAACAAAGTCTAGAAACATAAACTGAAAACTGGAAAGAAAATCATAAAGTAACTATCCCCAAAGTAGGATAAAGCCATAGCATGCTCAAGTCCAAACCGTACATGAGCTATCCAGAAAAGCAGCTAAAGATCCAAGCTAGGTACCAGTGTTCCCACCCTGTAAACCTGGGGGGGGGAACGGAAGAAAAGAGGCGAAAGAAAACGGGTCAGTCAAAAAGACTGGTAAGTCCTACCTACTATTAGTATAAAAACTAATAAAGTTAACTGGACATGTAAAGCAGAGATGAAACATAGGGTGATAACTGGCATGGTGAAAAGTTAACAAGATAGATCAAGTGTGGCATCGCATATACAAGGTTAAGTTGCACCAAGTGCGTACTAGTATTCCAATCCATGTCAAGTATAAACAAGAAATGATCCCTTGGCCCAAAGCTGGCCCAATATCATGAGGTGACCTAAATCAAGGTCCAACTACTCGGTCTAGTCGATCGGCTCCCTATAAGCCTAGCTCGTCGTGTATCGGTGTCATTCGGCTTAATCATGGAATGTAGTTAACTGTGCAAGGTCCACCCCAGGGTGTATCCATCCCTAAGGTGTAAACCACAGACACAATTCAAGCATGCACAGTCTAAACCTACTGGTGCCTATGTTCAACTCCGGACTTAATGTGCACGACCATGGTCCGCCTGAACAACCGGTGCACCATTCAGCCGTCTCTTTTGGTCTCTTACAATCAGTTCAGTAATCGTGCCCCACCCTAGCCTAGTCCAGGGTATCCAGATACTCCCAAGTGGGTTATGGCTGAAAAGGACCTCGTAACTAGGATTTCAAGCGGGTTAAGTGTGGTTAACCCTATCCTAACCATGTATTGAGTCGCTCAAGTGTATTCAAGCAGTTCATGACTTAACCCTATCAATACATCGTGTTTAATTGGTTAAGTATTCAAGTAGTTCATGACTTAACCCTACCAACCCATCGTGATTAATTGGTTAAGTATTCAAGCGGTCCATGACTTAACCCTATCATGTGGCATTAATTAACTTAATGCACCCCAACCTCTCACATTAGACTTTGTTGTGGTTACTAGTTTAGCCGGGCGGATCCGGGTAGCTTTACACCACAACCTAGTCTAACCTCGGGTTTTAAGTGCAATGTGACCAACTACTCACATTGGGTCCTATTGTTTGTAGCCACTAGTTAAGCCGGTCGGTTCCGGGTAGATTTATGCTACAAACTCAACCCAACCTCGAGTTGGCCACTTCCATGTTTTCTACATGTCATCTCCACGTTCATGTTTTCAAGCATAAACACATGTCAAACTTTCATGTCATATTTTCAAGTCATGTTTTCATGTTATTTAAGTTTGCCCAACTACCCATAACGTATTCCCATCGCACGTAAATTCGCATCAACGCAAATAGATCAAAGAGGGAACATAACAATATGACAAGGTGGGCATAAGATGGCAAAGTCTATCACAAGTTAAACATGGTGATATTTGAGGCCAAAAGGGGTTCAACATACTAGCATATGGCCTCAACATGTATGATAGCATAAAAGGTGACTTGGCCTCAAACATATCAAATAACATAAGGGTGATTTGGCCACTAGCATGCATAATAGCATAAGGGTGATTTGGCCACAAGCATGCACAATAGCATAAGGGTGATTTGGCCACAAGCATGCATAATATCATAAGGGTGATTTGGCCACAAGCAAGCATAATAGCATAAGGGTGATTTGGCCACAAGCATGCGTAATAGCATAATGGTGATTTGGCCACAAGCATGCATAATAGCATAAGGGTGATTTGGCCACAAGCATATTAAGGAACATGAGGGGTTAAGGTTTGGCCACAAGTTAAACATGGTGGCATATGAGGCAAACGTGTTCATAAACTTGCATATACATTATAAGCCTCAAAACATGCATGATATCAACTTTAGCATAATAGGTGAAACATGGCCATAAGTGACATAGAATGATAGCTAGTGATTCGCATATAACATCATATGCAAGATAACATAAGGGTTATGAGAGTTTCTATGTTGCTTTATGCAACATTTCAAATCAAAGCTCATAGCTTTCTATGCACAAAGTCAAGGTGATAGCTTTACAAACATGCATAGAATAAATCTATGCATAACATGATAGAATCAAAGCTCATAGCTTTCTATGCACAAAGTCAAGGTGATAGCTTTACAAACATGCATAGAATAAATCTATGCATAACATGATAGAATCAAAGCACCAATCATACTTAGGCCCAAATTCAAACTTGCAACATGTCATATTTAACTTCATAGTTAGAATCTAAGAGTAGAATAGGGCTTACAATGCTATGAAGACCTATGAAATAAAATAAGATTGAGACGAAGCCACTAGCAACTCTAAAAAACCCCAATCGCATATAAGCTCCAAGTTGTTTTGAGAATCAATAAGCTCCTTTGATTTGTATGAAGAAAGATCCTTGTTTTGATGAAGAAAGGTGGCTCTTTTACTAGCTTAGGACACTCAAATTTTCATGAAGAGGATGGAGGCCATGTTATAAAGATGGAGGCCATGATCAAGAAACATTTTGGCATAGTTTAGTTGTAGGAATGATTAATGAGGGTTTAGGCTAGGTCTTAGGGTCTTTTTATAGAAGATTAGGTTAGTTTAGGCCATAGGATTAACCCTAGTTCAGATCTGAACCATTAAAATCCGTCACCGGCCCTAAAGCATGTCTTGAGGAACAAGTCCGGTGCACCCAGGCCAAACTGGCCGACCACCCAAGTCGACAGGGGTGTCGACACCACCTGGGGTGTGTCGACTCCCAAGTCGACTTAGGGGTGGCGGGAATTTTTCCCGCCTCTTCTGCTTGGCTGAATTTGAATTCTGAATTCAAATTTGAACTGTTTCTGAACTTGAAATTTTCTGAAAACTTTGACGGGCCATAACTTGGTTATACGGACTCCGATTTTCGAAAACTCAGACTCTATTTCGCGTATTTTTCCGAGATGAACGCAATGGCACAGCCCGTTTCCCTTGATTCAGATTTTATCATTTAATTCTGCCTTGGTTTATGTTGTAACATGTTATTTAAAAATACGGGTTGTTACATTCTCCCCTCCTTAAAGGATTTCGTCCCCGAAATCTTCAAGTTAGGAAGAACATATCCTACCATCCATCATCCATCTACTCAAAACATCATCCACTTGCAGTCATTGTCCTTAAAGGATTCTAAATGCTGTATGATCATATGTAAAGGTGTGTGTGTATGTACTTATCTAATGCGAAAATCAGGTGGTTACTGATTCTGTAAACCTCCTTAATGCAAAGTATGTTAGTGAAATGAGTCCATATGTATGCAAATTCTTAGCATAATTCATAATCTCTATATGAGTGCACATATCATTCATCCATATGCAACATCCACGTGATTGCATAACAAGTTTCAACCTTGAATAAGCATAAACACTCATGCATATGCAATATGAAAGTGTGTGAGCCGATCTTAGTGCCTAATGTGTATCATGCATCCACGAGTATCCACTTGCAAACACTTGCAACCACTTGCAAACATCAAGCATAACATGTTTCAAATACATGTTTCATCCAAAGGGTTTCTACCTAAGGTTCTCATGACAAGGTTAACGAGATAACAAGATAAACATGGATAGTGAAAGAAAGATATGCTGGCTAGGAAAACAGATCGAGAATGTACCCTCAAAAAGAAATGGGTGAAGCGCGCGCATCTTCTCCTCGGTTTCCCAAGTTGCATCCTCTTCGGCTTCACTCCACTGAACCTTTACTAACTTGACTTCTCGATTCCTCAGCTTCTTGATCTCCGTTCCCAAGATACGAATCAGAGCTCGCCTCAAGGTCGCCTCTTTCTATACCTCCGTGTCTTCAAGAATACTTGGTTCAACTACCTTGGCTGACTCATGTAGGCACTTTCGAAGATGCGAGACATGAAAAACATTGTGAACTCCGGCCAGCTTCTCGGGCAACTCCACCTTATAAGTCATCTTCCCAACTCTTTCTATAATAGGGAAGGGTCCTACGAACCTTGGTGTCAGCTTCCCAACTGCTCCAAAATGAACCACATTTCGCAAAGGAGAAATCTTCACAAAGACCATATCTCCAACTATAAATTCTAAGTCTGTCGTTCGCTTGTCTGCATAGGATTTCTGTCTGTCTTGGGCCGTTTTCATCCGTCTTCGAATCAATTCAACCCTCTCGGATGTGTCCCTTATCATGTCGGGCCCAATTATAAGCTTATCTGTCGTCTCCCACCAACATGTTGGTGGCTTGCACGGCCTCCCATACAAAGCTTCGAATGGTGCCATTCCTATGCTTGCTTGGTAGCTGTTATTATAAGCAAACTCTACAAGAGGAAGGTGGTCGTACCAAGTACCACCAATGTCAAGAACACAAAGTCTCAAAAGATCTTCTAGCACTCTATTCATCCTCTCGGTTTGGCCATCCGTCTGGGGGTGATAGGCTGTACTTAGATTCAATCGCGTACCCATCGCTTCTTGCAAACTATTCTAGAGCTGGATGGTGAAGATTGGGTCACGACCGCTAACTATGCTGGAAGGAACTCCATGCAATCGCACTATCTCTCGAAGATAAACATATGCTAAACCTGATACAGTCCTCTTGTTCTTTACTGGAATGAAATGGGTGCTCTTCGTAAGTCTATCAACTATGACCCATATCCCATAAAGCCCAAATAGTTTGGTTATCTTAATGGACATCTTCACCCCAACTATAAATCACAAACAGGCGAGTCATACTCCTTATGGGGTTTGCAACAGAACTAAGATTGAGAATAGGACCGAGAGGATATACTTAAAAGATAGCATGCGAGTAAGCTCTACAGAATAATAGGGATCAAGGATATACTCTTAGAAAGAGATATAATGCGCGTATCTAGTCTTCAATCTTCTAAGCCGCATTTTCTTGTGCTTAATCCCATCGTGCCTTGACCGTCTTTTAACTTCACAATTTCGTAGCTCTTAATTCTTATTTCCAAAATATGAGTTAGAACTCATTTCACCGTTGCCTCTCGTTCCA
This sequence comes from Allium sativum, assembly GCA_030737875.1. Lineage (NCBI taxonomy): Eukaryota > Viridiplantae > Streptophyta > Magnoliopsida > Asparagales > Amaryllidaceae > Allium > Allium sativum. The sequence goes on along the minus strand of CM060920.1, from coordinate 322,194,203 downwards.
CTTCCACTTATTCTTTTCCTAAAATACTTGGCTTAAACATAACTGCGTGCTCATGGTTTCATGCAAGCTTTCCAAAATTCGTTAGTGAATCCTGGATCTCGTTTACATACCATACGGTATTCCAAGCAGAAGAACTATCTCTTGAAAACAAATGCCACTCCACGTTGCCAAATGTTCTTACTAGGGTGATTTCTATACCTTATGCTTAAGCGAAATGGACCATCCGCCTTAGTGGCGAACACTACTCGATTGGATTACAAATTTCCAATAAAAGTGCCAAGGGATTCTAGATAACTAATCATGACGGAACCCTAAATGTCACACGAGATTTCGAGGGTATTACCGAGGCGAGTCATGAGCCTCGCAACCCTATGTTCGAAGTCAAGAATGGCTCCATAACCGGACAACCAATCCACGCCCACAATCAACCCGTGTCCTATAAACCTGAGAACATAAGCATTGCACATGAATTCTACGCTCAAGATAGAGATTTTCAAATCCATACAAGTCGCAGATAAATGGGCGGAACCCCCAATCGGATTTGAAATACTAACGAAAATTTCAACTAGACTAGTACTTAGGTGCAAACTTTCAACAAGATCAAAAATAAAACTATGCGATGCGCCAGAATCAAATAAGGTACGAACAGGGAAATCAGAAATGTAATCATGACTTTCTATAGAAACACTACCTCAATCAAAAGCTGGAAGAGCGAGGGGAGCCTGCAACTGCCCTCCAGACGGTCCTGCTTGCTGAATTTGCCTTTTCCCTTGTCCTCGCTTTTTCGGGCAATCCTTACTATAGTGTCCAGACTCTCCACAATGAAAGCATTCTCCCAACTTCCTTTTCTTCTTCCTACAGTCTTTGGCTATGTGCCCAGTAATCCCACAGAAGTTGCACTTCCTCCTTTCTCTTGACTTGTTGTCCTTGCTGTTGTTGTTCTTGCCTCCTTTTCCGGAATCTACCTTCTCGCCTTGAGACTCATTTGCCTTGACCTCCTTCTTGCCACCCTTATCTTCCTCTTGAAGCAGGGCCATATTCACCAAACTCTCGAAAGTCGCCCCCATGGGTATATGAGACATGGCCAAACCGCGCAATGGCTCATTCAATCCTAGAGCAAAGCGTTGGGCCTTTTTCTGAGCTGTGTTAATCAAGTCTAGACCGAACCGAGCAAGTTGATTAAACGTTTCCACGTATTCCCTAACTGTCATGTCCCCTTGCTTTAGAGATAGGAACCTCTCCATCTGAAGGTTCTCTTCTGTCGATGATAGAAACCTCAGTCCAAGCCTTCTCCTAAAGTCATCCCAAGTCTGAATTGGCCTAGTAGTGGTGGTGACTACCCACAAATATGCAGCTTCCTCTTTCAATAACCATATCGCTAACAGAACTTTCCTACGGTCTTCTATATCAAAGATAGCAAAGAGGTCTTCAGTTTCCTTTAACCAGTTTCTTGCCTCAACAAAAGTCTCCGTCCCAATAAAATTCTTGCCACACATCGCCTTAAAGTCCTTGCAATTCTTCGTGAAATCCGCTTGTGGATGCGGAGGAGGAGGAGGAACCTCAGCTATGGGAGGGGGAGGAATGTTAGCCATGGGGAAGGAGGAGGAATGTCCGCGGGGCCGGCTACATTCGCCCTTGCCTCCATGTACCTTCTAAACCAAATAGGTACTGGTACGCCCTCCAGAATGGAAAAATTATTGGCCATACTAAAACGAAGAAAAAGATAGATTGAGAACGAGGAAACAAAGGATAGTGCTAATGGCTTTTGGGGAATAGCCTTTTAAAATAAACTAGACTTTTCTTGGAAAATACTTAATTGGTTTTGAAAATAGTTTCTCAAAAGTGTATGTTTTAAAAACCCTTTTGCTCAAACCTTGTAAACCTTATGCTCTGATACCAAATGTAACACCCCACCTCTGCCAGGGTCACACTAGCAAGTACACTAGCTTTGGAGGGGCGTTAAACGAGGTAAACATGCATGCAGATATCACAAGACAGAACATATAAGTAAAACAGAGTAAGTAAAGCAGCGGATAAAACTAACATTTCAAAACCATAGTCAAGTTACATCAAAGTACTTGGTCATTATTTTCCCACAAAACAAAGTCTAGAAATATAAACTGAAAACTGGAAAGAAAATCATAAAGTAACTATCCCCAAAGTAGGATAAAGCCATATCATGCTCAAGTCCAAACCGTACATGAGCTATCCAGAAAAGCAGCTAAAGATCCAAGCTAGGTACTAGTGTTCCCACCCTGTAAACCTAAGGGGGAACGGAAGAAAAGAGGCGAAAGAAAATGGGTCAGTCAAAAAGACTGGTAAGTCCTACCTACTATTAGTATAAAAACTAATAAAATTAACTGGACATGTAAAGCAGAGATGAAACATAGGGTGATAACTGGCATGGTGAAAAGTTAACAAGATAGATCAAGTGTGGCATCGCATATACAAGGTTAAGTTGCACCAAGTGTGTACTAGTATTCCAATCCATGTCAAGTATAAACAAGAAATGATCCCTTGGCCCAAAGCTGGCCCAATATCATGAGGTGAGCTAAATCAAGGTCCAACAACTCGGTCTAGTCGATCGGCTCCCTATAAGCCTAACTCGTCGTGTATCGGTGTCATTCGGCTTAATCATGGAATGTAGTTAACTGTGCAAGGTCCACCCCAGGGTGTATCCAGCCCTAAGGTATAAACCACAGACACAATTCAAGCACGCACAGTCTAAACCTACTGGTGCCCATGTTCAACTTCGGACTTAATGTGCACGACCATGGTCCGCCTGAACAACCGGTGCACCATTCAGCCGTCTCTTTGGGTCTCTTATAATCAGTCCAGTAATCGTGCCCCACCCTAGCCTAGTCCAGGGTATCCAGATACTCCCAAGTGGGTTACGGCTGAAAAGGACCTCGTAACTAGGATTTCAAGCGGGTTAAGTGTGGTTAACCCTATCCTAACCATGTATTGAGTCGCTCAAGTGTATTCAAGCAGTTCATGACTTAACCCTATCAATACATCGTGTTTAATTGGTTAAGTATTCAAGTAGTTCATGACTTAACCCTACCAACCCATCGTGATTAATTGGTTAAGTATTCAAGCGGTCCATGACTTAACCCTATCATGTGGCATTAATTAACTTAATGCACCCCAACCTCTCACATTAGACTTTGTTGTGGTTACTAGTTTAGCCGGGCGGATCCGGGTAGCTTTACACCACAACCTAGTCTAACCTCGGGTTTTAAGTGCAATGTGACCAACTACTCACATTGGGTCCTATTGTTTGTAGCCACTAGTTAAGCCGGTCGGTTCCGGGTAGATTTATGCTACAAACTCAACCCAACCTCGAGTTGGCCACTTCCATGTTTTCTACATGTCATCTCCACGTTCATGTTTTCAAGCATAAAAACATGTCAAACTTTCATGTCATATTTTCAAGTCATGTTTTCATGTTATTTAAGTTTGCCCAACTACCCATAACGTATTCCCATCGCACGTAAATTCGCATCAACGCAAATAGATCAAAGAGGGAACATAACAATATGACAAGGTGGGCATAAGATGGCAAAGTCTATCACAAGTTAAACATGGTGATATTTGAGGCCAAAAGGGGTTCAACATACTAGCATATGGCCTCAACATGTATGATAGCATAAAAGGTGACTTGGCCTCAAACATATCAAATAACATAAGGGTGATTTGGCCACTAGCATGCATAATAGCATAAGGGTGATTTGGCCACAAGCATGCACAATAGCATAAGGGTGATTTGGCCACAAGCATGCATAATATCATAAGGGTGATTTGGCCACAAGCAAGCATAATAGCATAAGGGTGATTTGGCCACAAGCATGCGTAATAGCATAATGGTGATTTGGCCACAAGCATGCATAATAGCATAAGGGTGATTTGGCCACAAGCATATTAAGGAACATGAGGGGTTAAGGTTTGGCCACAAGTTAAACATGGTGGCATATGAGGCAAACGTGTTCATAAACTTGCATATACATTATAAGCCTCAAAACATGCATGATATCAACTTTAGCATAATAGGTGAAACATGGCCATAAGTGACATAGAATGATAGCTAGTGATTCGCATATAACATCATATGCAAGATAACATAAGGGTTATGAGAGTTTCTATGTTGCTTTATGCAACATTTCAAATCAAAGCTCATAGCTTTCTATGCACAAAGTCAAGGTGATAGCTTTACAAACATGCATAGAATAAATCTATGCATAACATGATAGAATCAAAGCTCATAGCTTTCTATGCACAAAGTCAAGGTGATAGCTTTACAAACATGCATAGAATAAATCTATGCATAACATGATAGAATCAAAGCACAAATCATACTTAGGCCCAAACTCAAACTTGCAACATGTCATATTTAACTTCATAGTTAGAATCTAAGAGTAGAATAGGGCTTACAATGCTATGAAGACCTATGAAATAAAATAAAATTGAGACAAAGTCACTAGCAACTCTAAAAAAACCCAATCGTATATAAGCTCCAAGTTGTTTTGAGAAACAATAAGCTCCTTTGATTTGTATGAAGAAAGATCCTTGTTTTGATGAAGAAAGGTGGCTCTTTTACTAGCTTAGGACACTCAAATTTTCAAGAAGAGGATGGAGGCCATGTTATGAAGATGGAGGCCATGATCAAGAAACATTTTGGCATAGTTTAGTTGTAGGAATGATTAATGAGGGTTTAGGCTAGGTCTTAGGGTCTTTTTATAGAAGATTAGGTTAGTTTAGGCCATAGGATTAACCCTAGTTCAGATCTGAGCCATTAAAATCCATCACCAGCCCTAAAGCATGTCTTGAGGAACAAGTCCGGTGCACCCAGGCCAAACTGGCCGACCACCCAAGTCGACAGGGGTGTCGACTGGGCAGTCGACACCACCTGGGGTGTGTCGACTCCCAAGTCGACTCCCCAGTCGACTTGGGGGTGGCAGGAATTTTTCCTGCCTCTTCTGCTTAGATGAATTTGAACTCTGAATTCAAATTTGAACTGTTTCTGAACTTGAAATTTTTTGAAAACTTTGACGGGCCATAACTTAGTTATACGGACTCCAGTTTTCAAAAACTCGGACTCTATTTCGCGTATTTTTCCAAGACGAACGCAATGGCACAACTCGTTTCCCTTAATTCAGATTTTATCATTTAATTCTACCTTGGTTTATGTTGTAACATGTTATTTAAAAATACGGGTGGTTACAAAGTTCAATGGAGTGACGTTGAGGAAGACGCAACTTGGGAAACTGAGGGAAAATACGCACAGCCTACCCTTTTCTTTTTTAGGATACCTCCTTGATCTCTTTTTCCATAAGTTTATTCATGCTTATATCTATCTTTTAAGTATATCTCCTTGGTCCTATTCTTTATCCTTAGGTAGAAACCAGTGGATGTAAACATGTATTTGAGACATGTTATGATTGATGGTTGCGAGTGGTTGCAAGTGGTTGCTCGTGGATGCATGTACACACACATTAGGCACTAGATCGGCTCAGTCACTTCCATATTGCATATAAATGTGTGTGGATATTTAAAGTAATGGATATATAATGGTTGTGTTAACTTATGGATGCTGCATTTTGATGAATGGTTGTGCATACATGTAGAAGTATTATGTATCGTTAGGATTCTTTTGCATGCATAATGGGCGCATGGCACTGTCATGATTTGCATTAAGGAGGTCAACTAAATCAGTGGATTGCCTGATTTTTTTTGCATTAGATAAGGAACATATACAAACAATTTTTGTATATGTTCATACTGCATTAGAAATCTTGTAAGGACATTGGATGCTTGTGTTTGATGGTTGAGTAGATGGTTGATTGGAAGTTAGGATATACATTCTCCTTAACTTAGAGAATTCGGGGGCGAAATCCTTAAGGAGGGGAGAATGTAACACCCATAATTTTAAAAATTAAAATTTACAATTTTAAGAATACTTAATTGTTAAAGTGAGAATTAAGGGAAATAGGTTACGCCATTGCATTCGTCTCGAAATTCCTCTTCGAATAGATTCCAAATTTTCGTAAATTGGACTTCGTGTGAGGAAGTTATGGCCCGAGGAAGTTTCAGGAATTTTATAGAAATTAAAACAGTTTAGAATAAAAAAAATCGAAATTAAAAATTCAAACAGGGAAGCGGGCTGGGCAGGAATTCTCCCGCCCAAGGCCAGGTCGACCAGGGGGTCGACCTCCCCTATACAGGTCGACCAGGGGGTCGACCTACCCCCCGGGGCAGATCTGAAATCAGACGATCCCGACTTGTTACTGAGTCATACCTGACCTGTTGCTGAGTCACTAGGGCAGAGGTGGTAATTCTAAAAAACTCTACCTAGTCTGAACGGTTGAGATGGCTCCTATGATAATCTAACGGCTTAGGTTGATTCAAACTTCTATAAAAGAATGCTTAGACTCAAACCCTAAACCTAAACTGAATTTGTCTCTTGGCCTCCATGCTGCTGCTAAGATAGTTCTTCTTCCTAAAGCTTAGGGATTAGCAAGTCAAAACTCTAATTCAAAAGGCGAACGAATCATTCTCTTCTCTAACTCGTATTTGTGAGTATAATTTCATTCACAAAATAATTAATAAATTAATTGTGATGAGTTATAAAATGTGGATTATGATAACATGACAGTTGAATCATGTGATGTTATCGTCTGTTGGTGAACATATGACAGTTTTGTTATCTTTTGTTGATAGATATATATTTCATATGTCCAATTATACATGTTTAACTTGATTTATTTTATGCAAGTTTGGGATGCTAAATCATATGCTAGTTTGTATGTGAATCTTAAGCAAGTCTATGTTTACATATGCTAATTCGTATGTGAATCTTATGCAAGTTTGGGATGTTAAATCATATTATAATTCGTATGTGAATCTTATGCAAGTTTGGCATGTTAAATCATATGCTAATTCGTATGTGAATTTTATGCAAGTTTGGGATGTTAAATCATATGCTAGTTTGAATGTGAATCTTATGCAAGTCTGTATGTGAATTGTACACAAGTTTATATGTGAATCAAGTATATACATATGCTAGTTTATATGCAAAAACATGTGATAAATTCATATGCAAGTTGTAGGAATCCATATGCAAGTTTAGGTGAAAACTATGTTCACATTTTTAGGTGAAAATTATATTCACATATGCAAGTTTAGGTGAGACCCATAATTCATATATGCAAGTTCACAATTTCATGTTTAGGTCTATATTTAGATCCATGGTAGTTTATGCAAATTTATGATTCTATATGTCCATTGCAATGCAAGTTATTGGCTATGCAAATTTATGTTATAATTATTTGCAAGATAGGTCTATTTTATGTGTTATGCAAGTTGTGATGTTTCTTTTCTTTTTTTATAAGTTAGACTATTTGCGAGTTTAGCATATTTCATATTAGAACGTACAGATAGCGTGGGGACAATGGGAAAATATTAATTATGTAAATTGTGAATTGGCATACAATGGCTTTAAAAGCATATAATTAAATTGAGACATTAATTGGTATAATTTATATAACTAAAAAGTATGGACATATTTTAGGTGACAATTACGGAAATAGTTAATTTGGAAATTATTGACAATTTGGATAGGAATAATTAATTCATATTAGGGTGAAATAATTATGTGTAATAATAAACGCTACACGAGGTTAGACGCGTTTGTGGTGTAAGACTGCCCGAACCCGCCCGGCAAATCCAGCAACCACAAACGGCAGTCTAATGTGAGAGGTCGAAGGCATAAATTAAATGCGTAACAATTGTAAAGACACGAGGTTAGACACGTTTGCGGTATAAAACTGCCCAGACCCGTCCGACAAATCCAACAATCACAAACGGGAGTCTAATGTGGGAGGTCTTACAAGGTTACAGTTATAATGAATTAAGTAACACTTAACCAAGATAAACATGTGGTGGGACATGGGGGTTATGTGGGTGACATGGGTGACATGTGAAATACGATTAGAAACACTTAACCAAATCGAAACATGTAAGAAGACATGAATAAGAAGGGGTTAAGTGGAAAATTCTAGCGGGGACCAAGCATAGGTGGAAAGCTTGTGTCAAGCAAGGGGGGCCTTTACAAACCAGCAACCCATTAAGTATCTTTGTGGGCTTGAGTTAGATCGAGGACGGGACAAGCTTACTGGGTTTGATTGTAAAGGTCAAAATGGGTTGACGGTGGCAACACAAGTCCAACGGGGTCATGGGCGTGCGTGGGCCCGGGCTGGTAGGTAAGACGTTTTTACATCGTGTAGATATAAGTCGTGCATCTTTAGTGGTATCGGGTTGCCACTTTGGGGAGTGATACACCCCACTGTGGGACCAGCATGGGTATCTACGAGTTATGGAGCCGATCGCATGGGGGTAGTGGGTACAACTAGTGGAGATAGGGGCAGACGACACCTATGAAGACAGCTAGGGGTTGTAACGACCCAGAAAATCTGAACCAATTTAAAAATTTTAAATTGGCTAAAATAATGGATTTTAAATATTTAAAATAAATATTTTAAATAATGGCGATGAAAACTGAGTTTGAATCGACAATTGAAAACAAATATAATTAATTATAATTATAAACAAGGCCTGAAATGGCGTGGCAGTTTCAAAAATTGAATTCAAACTTTGTCGGACTGTACCGGGTGCAAAACAATCCGGATTTTAGTGAAACCAAAAATAATGGAATCTAATTGGTAATATCTTTCCAACGAATCTGACCAATCGAAATTTGATAGCGGGAGTCAAAAGATATGTCCAGTTGAAAATACTGAATAGTCGCTATGGAATTCAGGCCCTTAAAAATGGACATTTTGCAAACGACCTCGGATTTCGACGAAACCACTTTTGTTGGATCCGCAGGGTCACGTTATTGTTAGGTTTCAAATTTCATAATTTTTCAAATCAATATGAGAGCGTGGCAAAAGGAAACGCGTTTGACCAGTTTCTGTTGATTTTAATCGACTGGAAATTGGCCATTTTTCAAACGGTCTCAGAATTCGACGAAACTAGTTTTGTTAGGACCGTATTGTCAATACGAAGCTAGAAAATATTTTTCTGGAATTTTTCTAGTTAGTATGTGACCCCGGTAATTTGAAATGTGCGTTTAAAATTCAATATAGTGATTTAAATGAAAATTCAAAAAGAAACTGATTGTAACGATCAAATCAGCTTACGATACATATCCCATTGTGTTCAGAATGGGGGTAAAACGCTAGGGACGACAGTCGTTGGGCTTGGTTTGGGGTTCGTTTGGAGATCGGGCATCAAAAAGTAACATTTGAATAAAATAATAATTAAATAAATATATATAACATCACTGAACCCTAAGTCAAACAGATTTCTGGTCAAAGCCGTTGTTCTTCATCTCGACGACGGTGGAAATAGCCCGAAATTTTGAGCTAAATTTTCGTCCAATCCGCACAGCAATTTCAAAAATTTTAAAAAGCAAAATCAAGGACCTTCCTGAGGTCTTCAAATCCATCTGAGTTTGAGCATTTTTCGTTGAGTGGCTAGGGAGTTTCTCGAGCTCAAAGGTCCGACATTTGGGTTCGTTTTCCCGCCGCCAGGAAGCTTCGAGTTTGCCAAGAAGGGGGTCGCCGTGAAGCTGTTGCGGCGGCGCACGAAGTGGCAACCTCTGATCATCGACACGGTGGCTGTGGAGGTTGAAAATTTGAACCCTAGGTTGGAACAGAAGGGATGAAACGTCGGCAGTAATTATTTGAGGAAGAAGGTTTAGTTTTTATTTTTTTTCTGGAAAATACTGTGTTTTTTTTAGGATTAAATACTGTTTTTTTAAAAAAAGAAGATAAAACTGATTTTTAAAAGTGTTAAAACTAATTTTTCAAATGATTTTAAAACTGGTTTTTCAAATGATTTGAAAATCGAATTTTTCTAAAAAGCATTTAAAAACTGAATTTTATAAAGAATTTTAAAACTGGATTTTATAAAGAATTTTAAAACTGAATTTTATAAAGGATTAAAAACTGAATTTTATAAAGAATTTTAAAATTGAATTTTATAAAGAATTTTAAAACTGAATTTTATAAAGAATTTTAAAACTGAATTTTATAAAGAATTTTAAAACTGAATTTTATAAAGAATTTTAAAACTGAATTTTATAAAGAATGTTAAAACTGAATTTTATAAAGGAATAAAAACTGATTTTGTTTTAAAAGTAAAAACTGATTTTGTTTTAAAAGTAAAAACTGATTTTGTTTTAAAAATAAAAACTGATTTTGTTTTAAAAGTAAAAACTGATTTTGTTTTAAAAATAAAAACTGATTTTGTTTTAAAAATAAAAACTGATTTTGTTTTAAAAGTAAAAACTGATTTTGTTTTAAAAATAAAAACTGATTTTGTTTTAAAAGTAAAAACTGATTTTGTTTTAAAAATAAAAACTGATTTTGTTTTAAAAGTAAAAACTGATTTTGTTTTAAAAATAAAAACTGATTTTGTTTTAAAAGTAAAAACTGATTTTGTTTAAAAGTAAAAACTTTAAATAGGAAAAAGGTTTAATCTTTAAAGAGAAAAAGGATTTGAACTTTAAGAAGTAAAAATCAGATTTTTAGATATTGAAAGTCGAAAGAAAAATCAGATTTTTATATATTTAATAGCGAAGTCAAAATGCAATCTTTATATATTGAATAGCATCGTAAAAATTCGATTTTTACATATGTAGAGAATACAGGCGACGAAGCGACAAAAGGCGAGAAAGGCGAAGATTTCTCTAAGTGAAGTGTCGTGAAGTTGGATAGCTATTGGTGAGATTTCTGTTTTAAAAATATTATATATGTGTGAAATGAAAGTGAATAGCTATATATAAATATCTATATATATATATATATATACGCCCCTCGTCCACAAACCATGGACGATATCTATTGGTTGAAATTGTTGTGAAAATTGATTGATAGCGAATGATTGTTTGGGATTGTTTATGATTGATATTGGTTGATTGTGGTTGAAAAATACCCATTTGTGGTTGAGAAATATTTGGTTGAAACCACATAGGATTAGTTTGTGGAAATGAAATAAATATATACATGCCGCCTGCGTGCGAACTAGATGCATGATCCCCATTGTCAAAAACCGCGAGGTTTTAAGGTAGAGCGAGGAGCTGTACTAGGGACGGTCCCGGTTTAACTACCCTGCCGTTATGCTGCCGAAATTTTGAATAATATTCGTGTGTTTGAATTATTTTCATATGCTTAAACTATATTTATTCATTGAATAGAAAACATTCATGTGTTGAATTGATATTCATTCGTTGATTAGAAATTCATGTGTTGAATGGTATTCATATTTTGAAATAAATTGTTTGATAATAAAAATCACCTTTTTTATCTATATATAGAAACTATAGAAAACCTTCACGTGTTGAATTGATATTCATTCGTTGATTAGAAATTCATGTGTTGAATGGTATTCATATTTTGAAATAAATTGTTCGATAATAAAAATCACATTTTTATCTATATATAGAAACTGTAGATAACATTCATGTGTTGGATTGATATTCATTCGTTGATTAGAAATTCATGTGTTGAATGGTATTCATATTTTGAAATAAATTGTTTGATAATAAAAATCACCTTTTTTATCTATATATAGAAACTATAGAAAACCTTCATGTGTTGAATTGATATTCATTCGTTGATTAGAAATTCATGTGTTGAATGGCATTCATATTTTGAAATAAATTGTTCGATAATAAAAATCACATTTTTATCTATATATAGAAACTGTAGAAAACATTCATGTGTTGGATTGATATTCATTCGTTGATTAGAAATTCATGTGTTGAATGGTATTCATATTTTGAAATAAATTGTTTGATAATAAAAATCACCTTTTTTATCTATATATAGAAACTATAGAAAACCTTCATGTGTTGAATTGATATTCATTCGTTGATTAGAAATTCATGTGTTGAATGGTATTCATATTTTGAAATAAATTGTTCGATAATAAAAATCACCTTTTTTATCTATATATAGAAACTATAGAAAACCTTCATGTGTTGAATTGATATTCATTCGTTGATTAGAAATTCATGTGTTGAATGGTATTCATATTTTGAAATAAATTGTTCGATAATAAAAAATCACATTTTTATCTATATATAGAAACTATAGAAAACCTTCATGTGTTGAATTGATATTCATTCGTTGATTAGAAATTCATGTGTTGAATGCTATTCATATTTTGAAATAAATTGTTTGATGATAAAAATCCTATTTTATCACCAACTTGAACTATATAGAAAAATAGTGTTTTTTGAAATGAATTGTTTTACAATAAAAATCACATTTTTATTGTATACATAAATCGTTGAAATGTGAAGTGTTAAAAATAGCCACTTGTTCAAAATAAACATATATGAGTTGAAATATTCATTAATTAGCTAATGAAATGATTTGCACCTATTTATGTAACATTAGAATGAATGGTGTTTTTAAACCAAATAGAAATCAAATATGAAGTTGAATAGAAAATGAAAAGTGATAAGAACTGTGTATATATGTGCATACCTATTCATTGAACAGGTTATAGCAAAGGGGCTATAGAAGAGGAATAAAATTTTGTGCCCGACAAATAGGTACACATTTACTGCTTTGTTTGGGTGATGATTTTATGAGCCTGTTGGCTAGCCGCTTGGCTTTTTCTTTTTCTTTTTGAGATTAGAAGGACCGGGAACGCTATTTGCGATTTCCCGATGCTCCCGGTGCAGGGGAGGTTATGGCGAAATTTTTCCAAAATTTAAGGCGTTAGAAAAATATTTGAAGTGAAAACGATATAGAAATCATTGAATGAACTATATTTATATAACTATATAAATATAAATAAAATTAAAACGAAACGAAGCCGTGTAGTTCGTATTTCGAAACCGTGATTTCAAACGACTAGTGCGGGAAATCCGACCATTGGATTTTCCCGAAACCTCAACCGTCGGGTTCGCCTTGGAATAATCTCTCCAACGGCACCAACCTTGTAAAAATCCAACGGTTGGATTGTTTGGAATGTTTAATTCAAATCTGAAGAAAAACAGCGCCAGAAGCGATTATATTTATATATATATATAAATATAATTATATATTTAATCGAATAACGACGCTGCAGTTCGTATTTTGAAATCGAAAATTCAAACGATTGTACCGGGAGATCCGACCGTCGGAATTTCCCGAAACTGGAACCGTTGGATTCGTTTTGAAAAGACCTTTCTAATGATGTAAATTTTGTGAAGATCCAATGGTTAGATTTTCAGATATGTGTAAATCAAATCTGAAGAAAAACAGCGCCACGGCCGCCTTATGGCCCGAAGCGTCGTTTTGAATAAAATGGCTATTTTAAAATAAATAAAAATAGCGATAAATAGTTATAAAATATCATAAGCGATATGGAATGGAAATAAACTGAATTTGCTTGATTTATGTGATGTTTGATGGTTGAATGTGTTTGGTGTGAAAATTACATTAAAGGACAAAATTGGTGTTGTAGAATAATTTAACCATTGAAATAAATTGAATTGAAATTCTAAATATACGTGAATTATTTGAGAAGGCCGAGTTAATTCTCATTTCAAATAATTGACCGACGATTGAAAATCGAAGATAAAGACGATGGTCGAAGACCGGAGATCTTCACCTCGTTTGGATGGTAACCGAGGTCCTGATTGGGAGGCATCCCGAAATATGGATAATGAGTGGTGATCGTCCAGACGTACGTGGTGATCGAAGGGTTTGCGAGGTATTTAGTGCCTCCGGTTTCGTTCAGACCCAGAACGGACTTGTAGATGGACTGTGTGTCCGACATTGGAGTTTATTCTGTGTTGATTGATTTCTGTTAAATATACATCTGTTTGGCGGCGGAGAATTTATTCTTTTGCTTAACGCCCTTCTCTGAGACGTACGAGCTCAGAGGTTGTATATCGATGGACATCAATCGCATGGCGTGAATTGCCTGTGTGGCATGCTAAGATGCAGTGATCAGGGCTTCTGTTGAAAAGCAAAGTCTTGTGGTGATGATCAAAGCACCGCCTGTGTGGCGTAGCTTTGTGTATAACGTGAATTCGCGAGCCTCACACCCCGGTATGAACCAGAAACGGGAGAAAGGACCTCAGGGAGGGCCTGCGTTTCCTCCTAGCTAAAAGTGGCGTCAGTGGTTTTACACGCCCTGACGAGTTTGACTTATGTGGTTGTTGCTGTTGCGAGGCGCCTCGGTTTGATCGGACGATCCGGGTCCGATGGAGTCATTCGTTGGCTCGTTTACGCCCCAAAGGGTGGGGAAACGTATGGTTCAGGCATTTTAATCCACATCGGTGGACCGGCCCTGACGATCCTAAGGCTTGACAGAGTACTTGCCTGAGGCTCGGGCTAGGCAGTCTCGAATTCGGTAAGGACTATCTTTTGCCTTGGTTCATGACGGAAATCCAATTTCCAAATACGACATCGTGCGGTTTTGATTGTATATATATATGGCGACATGATATATGGTACCCATGCCGTCTATGATTGATAGTTATGATTTGAAATTGTTTTCAAAACATAAAAACACTAGCAATAATATCAAATGTCTTTGTTTTATTCGTATCAAGCATATTTTGGCCATTATAAGGTAAAACTCTATCCTCCGGTTTGCGTTGCATTGTGTGATGGGAACTGAGTCTTATAATGGCTTCATTTTTGTAAAAAGCATAGCGAGGTTTAAAAGAAAGATTTGTTTTAAAGCACTGGCAATCCAATGGAGTAAACCCGTTCCACGAAAGTGGCGTGGTCCTGTGATTAGCCAAAATATATGTGTTGAGTAGATTTCTCATACCAGTCCCATGACTGACTCGTAGTTTGTTTCACTCTCAAACTCGGGTGCCCCCTTTTCTACACGGGCAGCCTTGTATTCAGGTTTAGCTGGTTCTTTCTGGATAGCTGGAGCTGAAGATGGATTCTATCATTTATTTCTTTTTATGCTGTTCAGCTCCTATTGTACATATTTTGTTTATTTCCGCTGTAGACATTTATGTATAGCTGAACTGTATTTGTACTAAGTAAGATCCTGTATACTGTGTAACTCTGATGATTACTTTTATGCAGTATATTCTATTGTTCATTACCTGGTGTATTTATTTAATTCTGTTCTGCTATTATATGTTTCTGTGTTATATTCCAAAGATAACCTTGTTTCCGTGAGAACGGGAAATCGGGTCGTCTCAGGGGTACACGAAACTACCATTATGATTATTACGTTCAGTAGGCGGGATCAACTTTTGGGGTGACTAGTAATGATGCAGCGTAGTAATTATCCTATAGTGATTAGGAGCGAAATTAACGCCAGAATATTCCTCTTGTTTGTTTTTTCTTGCCCACTTGTTTCATAGTCATTCCTTGTTTTACCAGTTTATGCCTTATCCTAATTACTTTAATAATTATATTGTTAAAGTTATTAGATCCACCAGACTTTATGTCTGACCCCCTTTTGTTTTCGCCTCTTTTCTTCCTTCCCCCTCCCCCAGGTTCTCAGGGTGGGACTAGTGCTAGTGGAGCTTGATTTGGATCTTTCTCTCTCTTTGGAAGTGCTTGGATTGCTGAAAGTAAAGTTCATCTCATCTCTTTTATGGCTACTTATGTTAGGGTTACGCTTTTTTACTTTACGTACTTAGAAAACAATTTGTCAAGATGGATGTTAAGTTTACTTGGTTTTACTATTGGTTTATGATGTTGTTGTAATCAAACTATTTCTCCACTGTAATAAAAGTTGTTTTAATCTTTTTTCAAGTATCAATATATGTATCTGTCATTGTATATTCTATTCTATACATCAATAATACTCTATGAAAGTTAATGCATTCTCTTTGAGAGTGACATTAATGGACGTGGGGTATTACAAGACCAAAATCCGAGATGCAAAGGTAGTCCAAATGGGAACTAGAACTCAAGATCCAGATGGGAACCAATGAGTTAACTTAATGAATTAGACTTTACTGCGGGACGTGTGCAAAGGGGTTATCGATGTCTATAGCTTTGACTCACCACTGAGAGACGGATTAGTGGCTATGGATCAATGCAGTGGGGTTGTTATGACTCCATAGGGCAAAGTGATCGTAGCAGGGCTATGAGCCAGTGCAATGGAGTAGTTATGACTCCATGGGACAGAGTAGACACAACAATGTATTAGTGGTTACGAATCAGTGCAGTGGAGTCGTCATGACTCAATGAGGTAGAGTGATCGTAACAAAGGGTTGGGTGATCAAAGTGGTGGATACCGTATACTTTACGCACTGAGTGAGAGATGTGAGGATGATTGCTATGCTTGATGTTTGCTATCACCATGAAATGCACACCACCTCCCCATTATTTTCACACCGTGTGTTAGTGCCACCTTAGAGTATTGCACATCCTGTTGTGCTAACTCTTTGATTGCAGGTCCAGGTTCAGGTATGGTTATGTGTATCTGTTATTGTTCTGTTTTGCTGCTTATCGCTCATACCAGACTTTTGTCTGACCTAGAGTATTATGTCTCTTCTTATTACTCTATGTGCTCTTAAACGGGCACACTAGAGACATGCCAGGTGATTATGCACGAGTAGCTGTACCGGAGACGAGCAGGAGGCTTCCACGTATGATAAATATATATAATCTCCCTGTATTGTTGCTGGTCACGATTTTGGGCATTAGTAGTGTACCTCTTTCTTTTTATTTTAGAGACAGTCAAAGTTGTAATAATGTTGGTTTGGATGATAAGCTGTATTTTGGATCTCCGTTGCTATGATGGTTTAGTTTTCAGCTTATGCAATGTCTCGCCTGTTTTATGTCAAAGTTATGTTATTATTATATTTTATCCCATGCACCGTGAGACATTCTACAGGTTCCTTGTTAGTTCAAATTCCTTTCTTTTCCTTTCTTTGGCAACTGTCCCGCGCTAGTCGGGCATTGGCACAACGCACTTTCATTGGAAATGTCAGTTGGTGCGGAGCGGGCCGTCACACATTGTATCAGAGCTCTAGTTTGCATAGTTAACCTAAGGAAAGACACCATGAAGAGATAGTATACGTATATGAGAGCGCGTATTTGTGATATTTTGGTTTTCAAGAGCTATATATATAATATTAGCATATCTAAGGATGGAGTCGCACTGCTCTGGCGCCACTGGAGAGATGGTTAATCGTTTTTCCATATAGATTGAACGATGAGCCGATATATGACGAAAACTAGTTCAGGAGCCAATAATAGGAATGCTCATGATATGAGGATGATGTTCACTAATTTCATGAGAGAGATGCTTAGGGATGTTTAGATGGAAGCTCCTAATGCTGCAAACGGTGGTGGTGTAGGCGCCTAGGGCCAATTTCACCAAGCTCTGTAAGAACTACACTAGGCTTGATGGGAAGTTGTTCCATGGAACGGAATCAGCTATAGAAATTCAGGATTGGCTTGATAATTGTGAGCGTATCTTCGAGGATCTTAGAATCGAAGACGCGATGAAGAGGAAGCTAGCATCCCGTCAGTTGCAACGACGGGGTATGAATTGGTGGAGTGCTTTTAAGGCAGCTACCCATGTGGATAAGGTTACTTGGGATCACTTTAAGGCCCGATTCAGTGATAAGTTTATCCCAGCTGCTCAGAAATCAAAATTGTTTAGGAAGTTCTTGGAGCTTAATCATAATGGTAGGGCAGTCTCAGAGTATATTGCTAAGTTCGATACTTTACATCGAAGTATGGATTATCCCTCATCGACATTCCCGAGAAGAAGAATGAGAAGTTCATAACGGGCTTAGATCAGTACTTGGGGGAAAGGCTTATAAACCATATTGATGAGATTTTTGAATCAATTATTGGGAAAGCACTGAGATCAGAGAGCCTTTATCCTAAGTCCATGGCTGAAGTCGCTATTG
Organism: Allium sativum; assembly: GCA_030737875.1. Classification (NCBI taxonomy): domain Eukaryota; kingdom Viridiplantae; phylum Streptophyta; class Magnoliopsida; order Asparagales; family Amaryllidaceae; genus Allium; species Allium sativum. The sequence goes on along the minus strand of CM060920.1, from coordinate 322,176,295 downwards.
CATCCGAAGAAGGGCCAAAGCCGCAAGTAAGCGGTGGAGGCAAGAATAATTCTCAGAATAAAAGGAAGCAGAGTCGGACCAAGGATGCTCAGAAAAAGAAAGATTGTACGCAACCCAAAGAATGTCGAGCAAAGCCAGCGGACATGAAGTGCTTCAATTGCGGCCAAGTGGGACATCACAAGGATAAATGTCTGCAACCCCCTAAAGAGAAGCAGGTTGTGAAAGCATATGCTATTAAGGTTGTTCCTTCTTCGTCGAATGCCCCAACTACGGCAGAGAAAGGAAAGAATGTCATCATTCAAGGTATGCTTTTTGTTTATGATGTTTCTGTTCGAGTGCTGTTTGATACTGGAGCTTCCTGTTCCTTCATATCTAGTGACCTGGTAGATAGGTTGGGATTGGAACCTGTGATAGTCGATAGACCTTTAATGGTGACGAACCCAATTGGTGGATCGACTAGCCTTAGTATGATTTGTCGAAATTTGGTCTTATCGAGTCATGGATGTATGTTTGCTTATGATTGCTTTGTTTTGGGCTTTACTAGGTTTGGCATTATTTTGGGAGTCGATTGGCTCCAAAGATATGGGGTGGTGGTAGACTATGAGGGATTTTTAGTGACTATTAGGGCAGATTATGGGCGGAGGGTAGTGTTTTGTGGCCTTCCTAGTGATGGCTAGTTTTCTAAATTCCCTCGACATCCAGCAGGGCGGGCTATTAGGGGTTCTCATTGCTGACCAGTATCCAGATATCTTCGAGGAAGCGACTGGACTTCCACCACACCAAGAGACTGAGTTCCATATTGATCTAGTGAAAGATGCCAGACCTATAGTGATGCTACTTCGTCGTATGGCACCAAGGGAGAAGAGAGAGCTCAGGATGCAAGTAAGCGATCTTTTGAAGAAGGGATTTATCAGAAGAAGTGTCTCCGAGTGGGGAGCACCAGTTGTATTTTCTACCAAGGAAGATGGTTCCCTTCGTTTATGTGTGGACCATCGCGAGTTGAATAAAGTGGCTAGGAAGAATAAGTATCCCCTTCCGCGGATAGATGATTTGTTTGATCAACTGGAGGGAGTAAGGGTGTTATCCCAGTTGGACCTCGCGACAGAATTTCATCAGCTCTGAGTAGCAGTTGAGAGTATTCTAAAACGGCATTTCGGACGCCGTTTGGATTCTATAGGTGGTTGGTCATGCCCTTCGGGTTGACCAATGCACCAACATATTTTGTGGATCTTATGAATAGGGTATTCAGGGATCAATTGAATAAGCTTGTTCTTTTGTTCGTAGACGATATCTTGGTTTATTCGAGTAAAGAAGAAGAACACAAGGAACATTTGAGATTAGTGATGGTGGTGCTAACAAAACACCAATTGAAAGCGAAGTTTTCTAAGTGTCACTTCTGGAGGAGAGAAGTGAGATTCTTGGGCCATGTTGTTTCAGAAAATGGTATTGCCGTGGACCCTGCAAAGGAGGCTACGGTACAAGATTGTTCTATACCCAAGAATGCAGTAGACGTAAGAAGTTTCTTGGGATTAGCTGGATGTTATCGGAAGTTTATCCAAGACTTCTCCAAGATAGCGACACCGTTAACTCAGTTGACCAAGAAGAATCAAGCTTTCGTTTGGGACGAAAGGTGTGAAAATGCATTCAAGAGTCCAAAAGAAAAGTTGAAGTGTGCGCCAGTGTTAGTCATTCCTAACGGGAATGAAGAGATAACAGTATACACGGATGCCTGTTGCACTAGATTAGCTGCTGTATTGATGCAAGGAGGTAGGGTTGTAGCTTATGCAAGTCGGCAACTGAAACCGCATAAGAAAAGATACCCTACCCGTGATTTGGAATCGGCAGTGATCGTGTTCGCGTTGAAGATGTGGAGACATTATCTGTAGGGAGAAAGGTTCGAGTTGTTTACCGATCATAAATCGTTAAAGTATCTCTTCTCTCAGAAGGATCTAAATCTCCGACAGCAAAGATGGTTAGAATTCTTGGCTTCCTCTGATTTCAATATCGCATATACACCAGGAAACTGCAATGCAGTAGCTGATGCATTGAGTAGGAGACATGCTAGTTTAGTGGCTATGTTTCTAAAATGGAAGCAACTGCAGTAGATCGCTGGATATGATTTCAGACCAAAGTGTGAATTGGATCCAGAGATGTTAGCAAGTTTGACGATCAGACCCACTCTGATTGAGCGGATTGGTTCCAGTCAAAGGGACGATCCTAACCTACTAGAAATCAGCTCCAAGTTAGAAATGGTTATCGACGGTGAGGAGATGAACAGTTATGGGCACGATCGAGAAGGATGGCTTCAAAAGAATGGTAGACTGTACTCAATGTCAATGGATTGAGAGATGAAGTGCATAGAGAATGTCATCCCTCAAAACTGACTATACATCCCGGTGGTAATAAAATATATCGTGACATGAAGAAGACCTACTACTGGGAAGGGATGAAAAGACACGTTGGGAAGTTTATATCCAAATGCATGAATTGCTAGCTAGTTAAAGCTGAGCAAAAGAAACCTAGTGGTTTGTTGCAACCGTTAGAAATTCCAGAATGGAAGTGGGAACAAGTCTCAATGGATTTCACTAATAGGTTATTAAGGACTAGATCGGGTCATGATAGGATTTGGGTGATTGTGGACCGATTGACCAAGACTGCAAGGTTTATACCTATCAAGTCGAATAGAACGTTAGCTAAGTTAGTGGAACTGTATATGAAGTGGGTAGTGAGATTTCATGGAGTATCCAAAGGTATTGTGAGCGAACGAGATCCATTGTTTACTAGTGGATTTTGGAAGAGCTTATAAGAAGCTGTAGGATCAAAATTACATCCCAGTACCGCGTACCATCCTCAAACCGACGGTCAAACAGAGAGAGTGAATCAAGTATTAGAAGATCTCTTGAGAGCTTGCATATTAGATTTTGTAGGGTCATGGGATGACCATTTGCATCTGGTTGAATTCGCATATAATAATACTTATCAGTCCAGTATTGGTATGGCTCCATTTGAAGTTTTGTACGGAAGACCGTGCAACTCACCATCATGTTGGTTAGAAACCAGTGAGAAATTTCTGCTCGGGTCAAATGTAATAAGAGAAACTTCAGACAAGGTCAAGGTTATCCAACAGCGAATGAAGGCTTCCCAAGATAGGCAGAAGAGTTATGCTGATAAGAGGCGAAGAGATTTAAAATTCTCCGTTGGCGACTTGGTGTTTGTCAAGATTTCTCCGTTAAAGAGCATGATTCGATTTGGTAGGAGAGGCATGTTAACACCAAGATTTGTTGGTCCATTTCCAGTTCTCAAACAAGTTGAGAATTTAGCATATAAGGTTAGATTACCTGACAAGATGGCAGAAGTTCACAATGTATTTCATGTTTCCCAGCTAAGAAAGTTCGTGCACGACCCCGATATGACTATTTCACCGGATCAGTTGGATGACATAGAAGTGGAACCCGAGGCGGTTGGGAACCGCAGGCCGATCCGTATTGTCGAGAGCTATACAAAGCAACTTCGAAGGAAGGCGGTCAAATTGGTCAAGGTTCAGTGGGGCGGGAATGAGAGTGAGTACTTGGGAAACAGAGGAGAGCATAAGGGAATCACATCTAGAGCTCTTTGCCTAGTAAGATTTTAAATTGCGATTTAGTTATTCCGCATGTTAGGATAGACTTGATGTGTTTGTAATGTATGTTTGATTGTTTGTAAATGGATGTTTTGCATGCGGGACCCGTTGTATGATTTAATTAGGGAATTTTGGGGGTGAAATTTCATAAGGAGGGAGAATATAATGACCCATATTCTACATATCAGAGGGTCGTAGAATATTTATTCCTTTTTCATATGAGGTCGTATACTCATGTAACGTTGGGGAACGACTATTGGGGTCATTTCAATGTTCACGATTTTTGTCAATTTTTATATAACCATTTTCCCCCTAACGAATCTTGTTGTGCCCATAACTTTTGATTGGTAAGGAGTTTTGACCTGAAACCACTTCCATTGGATTCAGATGATGGTTTATCTTCTCGTAGAGTGGTCACATTGATCAAACAGACTTACCGTTTGGGAGATATGGCTGAAATAAGATTTAGAAGTTGAAAAATAGCTTAACCGGATTTAACTGGGTAATTAGCAGCTAGGCCCATTGGGGATTTCGGGATTAAGGCCATATAAAGGCTGATTAGGGTTAGAGTTTCTTTGTCAATTTCCAGCCACCACTTACCTCTCTTCAACCCTAACAATGGCCTCCAACACCCAAATCACCTCCTAATCACCGTTTAATCAAGTATTAGCCTAATCTACATCAAACCAAGGCAAATTAGCATAGAATTTGGGATAGAGCTGCTGGAACACATAGAGATTCAACCCAAATCAGAAATACTTTCAGATCTATAAATTATTTGTGGCTAAGGTTTGTGATTTGCATTGTTTTTCACTAATTATGGCTAATTAGGGGTGATTAGTGTTAGTTAGTGAAATTATGACTCAGAAAAATCTGGAAAAATTTGTAAAATCTAAAATATTATTTTAGGGCCCGGATAAAAATTTGGGTTAATTTGGAGTAAGTTTGCTAATACTAACATTAGTTATAGTTAAACATGATTAAGGGAAAACCATGGGTTTTGGGTATGTTTGATTCATATTGGCATGATTATTCATCGTTTTGGTTCTTATGGTTGATTGTAAATGTTGCTATGACTTTAAAGTATGCTTTGTGACTGATTAGAAAAGTTAGAATGGTAGAAAACGCCGTCGTATGGCACAAAACAGTCGTTGGAAAAGTTGCAGAAAACTGTGTAGGAACCGGATCGGAGAAAGGAAGTACGACCCGACCCGCTCGTGAAACACCCCCTTCCCACGAACCGTTGGTGGAGCCACGAAGCTTGAAGTTCTCCGACTCGAACCAGTTGCCCCGAACCATGGAGCACTATGCAGCTCCGACCCAACCTGGTGGAAGAAGGACGGACTGATCCGAACCACTCTAGGGAGCACGACCCGAACCGCTTGATGGACCACGAACCGTGCTTGCACACCCCAACCGATCCGATGCTTTGGAACAGGCGCCGCGAGCTAATCTGACCTGGAAAGAACTCACGACCCGACCCGAACGAGGAGAAGAGGACCGATCAAAATGGAAGCTTGTTTCTGATCCGATCCGGAGGAGACCAAAACCCGAGATGCAAAGGTAGTCCAAATGGGAAGTAGAATTCAGGATCCAGATGGGAACCAACGAGTTAACTTCATGAATTGGACTTTGCTGCGGAACGTGTACAAAGGGGTTATCGATGTCTATAGCTTTGACTCACCACTGAGAGACGTATTAGTGGCTATGGATCAGTGCAGTAGGGTTGTTATGACTCCATGGGGCAAAGTGATCATAGCAAGGCTATGAGGCAGTGCAGTGGAGTTATTATGACTCCATGGGGCAGAGTGGACATAGCAAAGTATTAGTGGTTACGGATCAGTGCAGTGGAGCCGTCATGATTCCATGGGGTAGAGTGATCATAACAAAGGGTTGGGTGATCAAAGTAGTGGATATAGTATACTTTACGCATTGAATGAGAGAAGTGAGGATGATTGCTATGCTTGATGTTTGCTATCACGATGACATGCACACCCCCTCCCCATTATTTTCACACCAAGTGTTAGTGTCACCTTAGAGTATTGTACATCCTGTTGTGCAAACTCTTTGGTTGCAGGTCCAGGTTCCGGTATGGTTATGTATACCTGTTATTGTTCTATTTTGCTGCTTATTGCTCATACCAGACTTATGTCTGACCCAGAGTTTTATGTCTCTTCTTATTACTCTATGTGCTCTTAAACGGGCACACTAGAGACATGTCAGGTGATTATGCACGAGTAGCTGTACCGGAGACGAGCAGGAGGCTTCCACGTATGATACATATATATAATCTCCCTGTATTGTTGTTGGTCACGAGATTGGGCATTAGTAGTGTACCTCTTTCTTTTTATTTTAGAGACAGTCAAAGTTTTAATAATGTTGGTTTGGATGATAAGCTGTATTTTGGATCTCCATTGCTATGATGGTTTAGTTTTCAGCTTATGCACTGTCTCGCCTGTTTTATGTCAAAGTTATGTTATTATTATATTTTATCCCATGCACCGTGAGACATTCTACAGGTTCCTTATTAGTTCAAATTCCTTTCTTTTCCTTTCTTTGGCAACTGTCCCGTGCTAGTCGGGCATTGGCACAGCGCACTTTCATTGGAAATGCCGTCTGGTGCGGGACGGGGCGGGCCATCACGTATAATAAATCCTGGAGTGTCAGAGGTTGAACTAGTTACGAAAAATCTAATAAAAGATATGGTGGAAGATGCAACACGGTCAATGGTCCCTATAGGTCAAGTTGGCAAGGATGGCGTTAATATTGAAGTAGAATCAAACGTGAGAGCGAAAAAAATATACAATTTATTGGCTTCATGTAAGAGGCCTTTGAGAAATAGTTGTAAAAGTGGAATTAAATTATTGGTAGCCGTTGAATACATCACTGTAAAATCAAAATTCGACCATGTAGGAGATAGATTTATAGTGGTTGTACAAGATGAAAAAAGATATATGTCACCCAATAATCTAATGTCGGATAGTCATTATCAAGTGAAAACGCTAATGTTTATTTTCGGTCTGCCTTACCATAAAATAGATAATTGTATAAGAGATTGCATGTTGTATTAGCAAGGTGATATTAATCTTTGAAACTGCAAAATATGTGTTGTGGAAAGGTACAAACCTTGAAAAAACGAAGAAAAGAATCTGCTTACAAGAGAGTGCATCATTTGCCAATCACCCATAGACTATAAAGGGTATATGCATCCTCATCCATTGCATGCCACATGTGATGGCATAGTGTGAGAATATCAGAAGATGGAACTTTAACACTTCCATCGAATGGAGAAGCGCAGAAACATTTTTAAAGGACATGTCCTATATTTGTCATAACGTTAGACTTGGTTTATGTACGGATGTGTTTTCATCATTCTCTCTTTTGATAGTAAATATTCATGGGCCTATTGTCATTGCTCTTTATAATTTCCCTCCTTGAATGTGTATGAAAACTACAGTTTGCTTCTCATTATTGTCGTTCCTGGTCCTGATGATCCAACTCAAGGCATTGATGTTTATCTACAACTATGGTATGAAGGGGTTAAGACATATAACATTTCAAACAAAAAGAATTTTCGTATGTTCTCTTCTTTGTTATGGAATGTTACTGATTTTCTTACATATGGGATGCTTTCAGGTTGGAGTATGGCTGATTGTCTAGATTGTCTTCATTGCATGGAAGAAACACGACCATTTTCCTTATGGTATGGGAGAAATATTACTTGGTTTGATTGTCGTTATTGTTTTCTACATCCTAATCATACTTTTCAAAGAGATAAAAAAACATCAAAGCCAACATAGAACAAAATATGCAAGCACCAATGAGTTGTTCAAGTGAAGGAATATACAAAATTGTAAAGGAGTACCCCAAGATACATGAAACTAGAGTACAGACTGAAATTCTCAGTAAATATGACATTCATAATTGGTGCAAACAAAGTATATTCTAGGAGCTACCTTATTAGAAACATCTCATACTCTGACATATACAATGAAAAAAATGTGTTTGATAATGTGTTTAATATAGTTTTGAATGTTAAGTGAAAAACAACGGATGATTTAAAATCTAGACGTGACATACAACACTTCTGTAAACATACTAAACTTTATATGAAGTCCAATGACAATAAAAAAATCTAAGGCATTGCTATGAACTAGATAACAAGCAAATAAAACTTATACTACAATGGGTTGAGGGACCAAAATATCCTGATGGAATTTCTTCTAATCCCTGTAAATGTGTTGACTTTAAAAACAATAAATTGAGTGGGATGAAAAGTCATGATTGTCATATCATGATGGAATATTTATTCCGAGTCGTGTTCAAAGAACTATTGCGTATAAAAGTGTTGGGGTACTATAACAGAGTTAAGTCTATTTTATAAACAAGTTTGTTCGATAATGTTAAAAATCGATTGTCTATGTAAACATAAAGTAGAAATTCTAATATTCCTTTGCAAATTGGAGAAAATATTTCCTTCAGGTTCTTTAATGTAATGGAGAATTTATCCATTCATCTTCCATCCCAAGAAATTCTTCGAGGTCCAATGCAATATAAATGGGTGTGTCCTTTTGAAAGGTAATAGAAACATCAGTAAAATTTATATTAGTTTAAAATTCGTATTTTCATAAGTACATATATACTAAAATAATTTCATGAAGAAAAAATATGACAAAAAGTACGAGTTAAAGGTTCAATTTGGAATTCTTATCTTGAATAAGAAGCTTCATTCTTTATTTCTCATTACTTCAGTGATCATGTGAACTTATCATTTTTAAGTCATCTTTGTAATGATGAAGTCGAGGAACAAGATGTAATAACCGGGAAATTCAAGCCAGTTTAATTTTTTTATTTTGGCAATTTTAGTGAATTTTGATTATTTAAAATGGAATATTTTAAATAATATCGACGAGAAATTTATTTTGAATTGAATTAGAATGTATATATTTATATACGTCGTCGTTAGAATATAAATATTTTATTTTAATTATAAAAGGAATTGAAAATGGCACGGTAGTTTGAAAATTCGATGTTAAACTTCAAATGAATGTACCGGACGCAAAATAAACCGGATTTTAACAAAACCAAAAATATTAGAATCTAATTGAGAATATCTTTCCAACGAATCCGGAAAATCGAAATTTCATAGTGGGAATCAATAGTTATGTCCAGTTGAAATTTCACAATAGTCGCTATGGAATTCTAGCCCTTAAAAATGGAAATTTTGCAAACGAGCTCGGTTTTCGACGAAACCACTTTTGTTGGATCTGTGATGTTAAGTTATTGCTAGGTTTCAAAATTCGTAATTTATCGAATCAATATGTGAGCGTGGCAAAGGAAAACGCGTTTGACCAGTTTTAGTTGATTTTAATCGACTGGAAAATGACCATTTTTCAAACAGTGTCGGAATTCGACGAAATTAGTTTTGTTAGGACCGTATCGTTAATACAACGCTAGAAAATATTTTTTTGTAATTTTTCTAGTTAGTATGTCGGCCCGGTAAATTGAAATTTGTGTTCAAATTCAATATATAGAGTTATATTTTGATTTCGAAGAAAATTGATCGAAACGACCGAATCAGCCTGCGATACATATCCCATTGTGTTCGGAATGGGAGAAATTAGCTATGGACGACAGGCAGTAAGTTTTTATAGTTTTGATTTTAATTTCAGTTTTATTGCAAATGTTATAACTTAAAAAAAAATCTGAAAATAAAGAGTAAGGAAAATAAAAAGTTAGGATTTTTAGTTATTTTTATAAGGTTAAAGATCGAATTTTTATAAGGTTAAAGATCGAATTTTTACAAAGCAAAAGGAATGATTTTTACAAAGCAAAAGGAATGATTTTTATATAAGTAACGAAATAAAAATATGATTTTTACCATATGTGAAATATAAAAATATAATTTTAATAAAGTAGAAGTATTAAAAATAAGATTTTTATATAATAGAGAATATAAAAATATTAACTTTATATATGTAGCGAAATAAAAATCTGATTTTTATTGTATATATGTTGAAATAAAAATGTGATTTTTATAGCGATAATATAAAATTTCGATCTTTATATTGGAAGTAGAAATATAAAAATATAATCTTTATTGGAAGAAGAGGGATATAAAAATATAATTTTTATATAGAGAATAGCGTGATAAAAATATAATCTTTATTATATAAACACCAGGATAAAAATAGAATTTTTATCTATATAGTAGCGGTATAAAAATGTGATTTTTATATACATAGCAACAATATAAAAATGTGATTTTTATATTTGTAGTGGCTACAGACAACGAAAGTGACAAAAGACGATCACAGCGAAGATTTCTACATATGAAGAGTCGTGACGTTGGTTTAGCTAGTCGGTGAGAACTTCTCACCTTTAATTTTCTTTTTCTAGTTAGAAATATATACTAGGATGTAGACGGTGTTTAGTAGCACCCGACACTCGTCGTCCACAGACCATGGACGACTTGTATGTTTGTTTGATGTGTTGTGAAATTTGTTTATGATGTTGACGTGAAATAGAAAATAAAAATTCATGCGTCGAAATAAATTAATTATCGTTAAAAATATAATTTTTAACACGAATGTGAATAAATAAATATTCATTTACAAATCGGACGGTTTGTTTATGTACACCTATTTGAAGGATATTGTTTGGGACGATAAATTTTACACGTCGCCCAACTGCATAAATAATATTCAGTGTTTATGGATTGAAACCCCACACGGGTGTTGGGATGATATTTGGCGTACACTAATCCCAATTATTTAATTGTATGTCGATCGATTGGTCGACAGACTGTGCAAGCGTTAATTATTTATATTTAATGCTTATGCAGTTGTGTGGTGCACTTTGGATGATGGTTGATTATTTATCATTGCTATTATATACATGTGTTGTATTGATTCCATATAATTAACATTATATGGTAATTTATTGGGCCTCATTCCAATTGGGAAAATAAAGAATATTATAAAATATAGATTCATGTGTTGACAGTACTCATTTGTTGAGATTAATCATGTGTTGAAGGAAATATAAATTCGTGTGTTGAACGAAATATTTTAACAATAAAATTTACATCATCATATATAAAATTAGAAACTAACTGGAAAATAGATAAGATGAGTGGTCTCCTGGATATTGATCTGATGTTGGTTTCGGCTTTCTGGGTTAATATTTAGGGAATTGCTCTGTTGTTAATTTACGGTTAGAGTCTGATTAGAAAGTAAATGATAGAAATCATAATTTTATAAAATATATTAAATAATGGAAATAGGCACGTGTTGACAGTACTCATTTGTTGAGATTAGTCATGTGTTGAAGGAAATATAGATTCATGTGTTGAACAAAATATTTTAACAATAAAATTTACATCTTTATCATATATAAAATTAGAAACTAACTGGAAAATAGATAAGATGAGTGGTCTCCTGGATATTGATCTGATGTTGGTTTCGGCATTTGGGGTTAATATTTAGGGAATTGCTCTGTTGTTAATTAACGGTTAGAGTCTGATTAGAAAGTAAATGATAGAAATCATAATTTTATAAGATATATTAAATAACGAAAATAGGCACGTGTTGACAGTACTCATTTGTTGAGATTAGTCATGTGTTGAAAGAAATATAGATTCATGTGTTGAATAGAATAAATATTCATTTGTTGAATAGGATAACGAAGTCATTGAAAAATATAAAGCCGTGTTGATTAGAGATGTGTTATTTTGACGCGAATGATATTTATATCGATTATATTCATTTTTATAGTGAATATTGAAAATAGATTTAAAAATTGAATATAAAATGAATTCGAATTGAATAGAATATAAAATGAATTCGAATTGAATAGAATAGAAAATGAATTCGAATTAAATTGAATATAAAATGAAATCGAATTGAATTGCATATAAAATGAATTCGAATTGAATTGAAAAGAAAATGAATTCGAATTGAATTAAATATAAAATGAATTCGAATTGAATAGAATAGAAAATGAATTCGAATTAAATTGAATATAAAATGAATTCAAATTGAATAGAATATAAAATGAATTTGAATTGAATAGAATAGAAAATGAATTCGAATTGAATTGAATATAAATTGAATTTGAATTGAATTGCATATAAAATGAATTCGAATTGACTTGAAAAGAAAATGAATTCGAATTGAATTGAATATAAAATGAATTCGAATTGAAATGAATTCAAATCGAATTGAAAACGAATTGAAATTGAATTGAAATCGATTCGAATTGAAATCAAATAGAAATGAATGTAAAAAGAATTTATAATGACATCCAAAGGAAGATTAAAGAATAAATTCAAAATAATTTATCTTTGATAAAATTAATGTCAACCTTTCTCTAAGAATGTGAAATTTAGAAACTAACTGTAGGTTAGCTATGAAGGATGGTTTCCTGGGTACTGATCTTATGTTGATTTCGGCCTTCGGGTTAATATTTGGGGAATTGTTCTCTTGCTAATTTACAGTTAGTGACTGATGAATTGGAATGAAGTGTATGCTGTGTTTGTGTAATATTTGTTTATTATATACGCGGGTTATTCAGAAAGGCCGGGTTTGTACCCATTCTGAATAACCGATTCGACGATAAGTCGAAGATGAAGACGGTGATTGAAGACCGGAAGTATTCACATCGCTTGGGTGATTACTGATGAGCTTGATTGGGCTGTACACCCAAGATGAGGGAATCAGTTGGTGATCGTCCCGACGTACTTGGAGATCGATGGATATGCGAGGAAAGTGCCTTCGGTTTCGTTCAGAACCAGAACGAACTTGTAAATGGACTATGTATCTGACATTGGATTTTATTCTGTGCTGATTGATCTCTATTAAATATACATCTGTTTGGCGGCGGAGAATTTATTCTCTTGCTTAACGCCCGTCTCTGAGACGTACGAGCTCATAGGTTGTATATCGATGGACATCAACCGCGTGGAGTGAATTGCCTGTGTGGCATGCCTAAGTGGCAAATGATCAAGGCTTCTGTTGAAAAGCAAAGTCTTGTGGTTGATGATCAAATCAAGGCCTACGTGGCATAGCTTTGTGTATAGCGTGGATTCGCGAGCCTCACACCTCGGTATGAGTCAAAAATGGGATAGTGACTTCAGGGAGAACACGACGTTTCTTTCTAGAGAATTTATTCTTTTGCTTAACGCCGTTCTCTGAGACGTACGAGCTAATAGGTTGTATATCGATGGACATCAATCGCATGGAGTGAATTGCTTGTGTGGCATGCCTAAGTGGCAAATGATCAAGGCTTCTATTGAAAAGCAAAGTCTTGTGGTTGATCATCAAAGCACAGCCTGCGTGGCATAGCTTTGTGTATAGCGTGGATTCGCGAGCCTCACACCTCGGTATGAGTCAAAAACGGGATAGTGACTTCAGGGAGAACAGACGTTTCTTTCTAGCTAAAGGTAGTGTCAGTTCTTAAACTGGCTGACATTTATATTATTTTTACCTATGTGGTTGTTGGAATGCGAGGCGCCTCGGATATAGGTCTGTTAGGACCGGGAAACGTGTGTTCAGGAATTGCCAATCCTCAAACGTAAGAGAGGATTGGCCCTGAAGATCTAGAGGCCACCCAGAGTGCGTAGTCCTGAAGCATTTGCTAGAGTGTCTCGAAGCGGAGAGGAGCTTGCCCCTTGCCTCGACTCATGACAGAAATCCAATTTCTAATATGTGATATTGCGGTTTTATTTGTAGAGCCTAGTATGGCGACATGATATATGGTACCCATGCCGCCTATGATTGATATTTATGATTTGAATTGTTTTGACACCATACACTTATAATAGTATCGAATGATTTGTTTTGAACGTACCAAGCATGTTTGGCTATTATAAGGGAAAACCCTATCCTCCGGCTTGCGTTGCATTGTGTGATGGGACCTGGGTCTTATAATAGCTTCATTTTTCGAAAAAGCATTGCGTTGTTTATTCTGTGCACTGGTGTTCTTGGGAGGAAAACCCGTTCCATGTTATACGGCGTGGTCCCTTGAATTACTCTCTTTTAAAGTAAAGTTTAAATAAGTGTTTTAGTTCTCACACAATCACATGACTGACCTGGAGTTTATTGTTTTAACCTAAACTCTGGGTGCCCTTATTTTCAACACGGGCAGCTAGTAGTTTTGGTTTTGCAGATTTATATTCACAAGATCCTGATTTACAGCTGGAACGATGATCGGAAAGCTCTGTATCCATGTATTACTTTCAGTTGAGTTTTGTATTGTTTTTCCGCCGCTATGTTATTTATTGTAATCTCTGATATTTATCGAATGTATTTTGTTTATTCATACTCTGTATATTCTTGTATCTGATGGAATTGTTGTAATAAGCAATGAAATGTTCTTTTGTTTGTGTTCCGATGTGCGTTGTCCTCAATTCTATCCGTGCTTTCCTTCACGGGGAAGTTCGGGTCGTCTCAATTTGGTATAAGAGCTTTGGTTTACAAAGCTCGAGAACAAGACACATTAGAACCAATTGAAAGAATCCATCAGATGTTGGATTAGTAATATCCAATTAGAATAACTCGTTAGAGATGGGATCAGTAGTATCCTAGAATGAGTGTGAAGAGTATATTTTTCAAATGAAAACAATTTTGTCTTTAAAATTAAATTCAAGTATACGTATTTGAATATTTTATTTATGTTGATTTTGGACAATTGAGTATATAAAGATTTTGCATATACGCGTCATGAACGTATATTCGAAGTTTTAATATATTGGATAGATCTAGAATCACATTCTAGACACCCGGAGATGGTTCCGATGACTGATCGATCATCATCAGAATTTATGTTCGAGTTTCGAAGGTGTGATATCTATGTATTTCCATTAGAATGGTGTGAGAACGAAAACTAGATAGATCTATTGTGGTGATTTGGCATCAAAAACATGATTTTCTGTATATATATCAAAGTTATGAATTTGAAACGATAATCCACTAATTGATTGATGGTTGTGTTGTTTGATTATTGATTTGAAATTTTGAACCATTATGCCTAATGGAACCGATTATTGAACTATATTGAAAAATGATTACAAATGCTTGCATATACATGCACTTACATTGAATAGGTCATTGCAAGGAGGCTAGAGCAGAGAATAAAATTGTTTGCCCGACAAATAGGTACATATTTACCATAATTTACTGTTTTGTTTGGGTGATGATGATTTTATGAGCCGATTGGCTTTTTCTTTTTCTTTTGGATTGAAGAAGGCCATGGGAGGCAATATGAAATATCCCGAAGTCCCTGGTGTAGGGGAGGTTATGGCGAAAATTTTCGGAAATTTAGGGTGTTAGCCAAATTTTTGAAAAATTTGAAAAGTTCTTAGAAACTGAAAAGTTGAAGAACTTAAGCCGTAAAGAAAAATATGGAAGTTGAGTTGATTAGTTAAACAACTTTCGGCTTCGTTCCTTTTCGGGGACGAAAAGTTTTAAGTGGGGGAGATTGTAATAACCCGGAAATGCGAGCCAGTTTAATTTTTTTTATTTTGGCAATTTTAGTGAATTTTGATTATTTAAAATGGAATATTTTAAATAATATCGACGAGAAATTTATTTTGAATTAAATTAGAACGTATATATTTATATATGTCATCGTTAGATTATAAATATTTTATTTTAATTATAAAAGGAATTGAAAATGGCGCGGTAGTTTGAAAATTCGATTTCAAACTTCAAATGAATGTACCGGGTGCAAAATAAACCGGATTTTAACAAAACCAAAAATATTAGAATCTAATTGAAAATATATTTCCAACGAATCCGAAAAATTGAAATTTCATAGCGGGAATCAATAGTTATGTCCAGTTGAAATTTCAGAATAGTCGCTATAGAATTCTAGCCCTTAAAAATGGAAATTTTGCAAACGACCTCTGTTTTCAACGTAACCACTTTTGTTGAATTCATAATGTCAAGTTATTGCTAGGTTTCAAAATTCGTAATTTTTCGAATCAATATGTGAGCGTAGCAAAGGAAAACGTGTTTGACCAGTTTAAGTTGATTTTAATAGACTGGAAAATGACCATTTTTCAAACGGTCTCGGAATTCGACGAAATTAGTTTTGTTAGGACAGTATCGTTAATACGACACTAGAAAATATTTTTTTGTAATTTTTCTAGTTAGTATGTGGGCCCAATAAATTGAAATTTGCGTTCATATTCAATATATAGAGTTATATTTTGATTTTGACGAAAATTGATCGAAACGATCGAATCAGCCAGCAATACATATCCCATTGTGTTCGGAATGGGGGTAATTAGCTATGGACGACAGGCGGTGGGTTCGATTTCGAGGTCGAAATAAAAAGTTGCTTTTTGAAATTAAATAATTAAATAAAAAAATATCTCTCTCTCCCCTTATTCCCTCTCAGACCACCCCCCCCCCCCGATTTCATTTTTCAACTGCAATAAAAAAAGGGCAAGAGGAGGGCGCGATAGCCGCCACCGCGCCCCCCCCCCCCCCCCCAGCACGCCTCCCCTCCTTTCCCTCCTCCTCCTCTCTCTTTCCTCTCTCCTCCTCTAATTTTGACCGTAGCCTCCCCCAAGCCTCATCGAAGACCCACCTCCACCGCACCAGCCCCCCTCCGCCTCCATCACTCCGACGCAACCCCCTGTACCATTTCCGACCATCGACGATCCAAGAAACCCATCCCCCTCGCCTGAAGAACTCCGGCGCCTTCCCTTATACCAGTGGATACGAAAATGCAGTAAGTTTTTATGGTTTTGATTTTAATTCCAATTTTATTGCAAATGTTATAACTTAAAAAAAAATCTGAAAATAAAAAGTTAGGTTTTATAGTTATTTTTATAAGGTTAAAGATCGAATTTTTACAAAGCAAAAGGAATGATTTTTACAAAGCAAAAGGAATGATTTTTACAAAGCATAAGGAATGATTTTTATATAAGTAACGAAATAAAAATATGATTTTTATCATATGTGAAATATAAAAAATATAATTTTTGTAAAGTAGAAGTATTAAAAATATGATTTTTATATAATAGAGAATATGAAAATATTATCTTTATATATGTAGCGAAATAAAAATCTGATTTTTATTATATATATGTTGAAATAAAAATGTGATCTTTATAGCGATAATATAAAAATTCAATCTTTATATTGGAAGTAGAAATATAAAAATATAATCTTTATTGGAAGAAGAGGGATATAAAAATATAATTTATATATAGAGAATAGCGTGATAAAATTATATTCTTTATTATATAAACACCAGGATGAAAATAGAATTTTTATCTATATAGTAGAGATATAAAAATGTGATTTTTATATACATAACAACAATATAAAAATGTGATTTTTATATATGTAGTGGCTACGGACAACGAAAGTGACAAAAGACGATCACGGCGAAGATTTCTACATATGAAGAGTCGTGGCGTTGGTTTAGCTAGTCGGTGAGAACTTCTCACCTTTAATTTTCTTTTTCTAGTCAGAAATATATACTAGGATGCAGACGGTGTTTACTAGCACCCGACACCCGTCGTCCACAGACCATGGACGACTTGTATGCTTGTTTGATGTGTTGTGAAATTTGTTTGTGATGTTGACGTGAAATAGAAAATAAAAATTCATGTGTCGAAATAAATTAATTATCGTTAAAAATATATTTTTTAACGTGAATGTGAATAAATATATATTCATTTACAAACTGGAAGGTTTGTTTATGTACACCTATTTGAAGGACATTGATTGGGACGATAAATTTTACACGTCGCCCAACTGCACAAATAATATTCAGTGTTTGTGGATTGAAACCCCACACGGGTGTTGGGATAATATTTGGCGTACACTAATCCTGATTATTTAATTGTATGTCGATCGATTGGTCGACACACTGTGCAAGCGTTAATTATTTATATTTAATGCTTATGCAGTTGCATGGTGCACTTTGGATGATGGTTGATTATTTATCATTGCTATTATATACATGTGTTGTATGGAATCCATATAATTAACATTATATGGTAATTGATTGGGCCTCATTCCAATTGGGAAAATAAAGAATATTATAAAATATAGATTCATCTGTTGACAGTACTCATTTGTTGAGATTAGTCATGTGTTGAAGGAAATATAGATTCATGTGTTGAACGAAATATTTTAAGTATAAAATTTACATCTTTATCATATATAAAATTAGAAACTAATTGGAAAATAGATAAGATGAGTGGTCTCCTGGATATTGATCTGATGTTGGTTTCGGCCTTCGGGGTTAATATTTAGGGAATTGCTATGTTGTTAATTTACGGTTAGAGTCCGATTAGAAAGTAAATGATAGAAATCATAATTTTATAAAATATATTAAATAACGAAAATAGGCACGTGTTGATAGTACTCATTTGTTGAGATTAGTCATGTGTTGAAGGAAATATAGATTCATGTGTTGAACGAAATATTTTAAACATAAAATTTACATCTTTATCATATATAAAATTAGAAACTAACTGGAAAATAGATAAGATGAGTGGTCTCCTGGATATTGATCTGATGTTGGTTTCGGCCTTTGGGGTTAATATTTAGGGAATTGCTCTGTTGTTAATTAACGGTTAGAGTCTGATTAGAAAGTAAATGATAGAAATCATAATTTTATAAGATATATTAAATAACGAAAATAGGCACGTGTTGACAGTACTCATTTGTTGAGATTAGTCATGTGTTGAAAGAAATATAGATTCATGTGTTGAATAGAATAAATATTCATTTGTTGAATAGGATAACGAAGTAATTGAAATATATAAAGCCGTGTTGATTAGAGATGCGCTATTTTGATGCGAACGATATTTATATCGATTATATTCGTTTTTATAATGAATATTGAAAAGAGATTTAAAAATTGAGTATAAAACGAATTCGAATTGAATAGAATATAAAATGAATTCGAATGGAATAGAATAGAAAATGAATTCGAATTGAATTGAATATAAAATGAATTCGAATTGAATTGAATTTAAAATGAATTCGAATTGAATTGCATATAAAATGAATTCGAATTGAATTGCATATAAAATGAATTCGAATTGAATTGAAAAGAAAGTGAATTCGATTTGAATATAAAATGAATTCGAATTGAATAGAATAGAAAATGAATTTGAATTAAATTGAATATAAAATGAATTCGAATTGAATAGAATATAAAATGAATTCGAATAGAATAGAATAGAAAATGAATTCGAATTGAATTGAATATAAAATGAATTCGAATTGAATTGCATATAAAATGAATTCGAATTGAATTGAAAAGAAAATTAATTCGAATTGAATTGAATATAAAATGAATTCGAATTGAAATGAATTCAAATCGAATTGAAAATGAACTGAAATTGAATTGAAATCGATTCGAATTGAAATCAAATAGAAATGAATGTAAAAAGAATTTATAATGGAAAATTCAATTTTGATTTGAATTTGAAATGAAGGTTGAAATAGTTTTTGAAACAAATTTGAAATGGTTTATAAAATTCGTTTTAAAAGGAAATCGAAGAAATATATATGATGTATATATTATATATATATATATATAATGGCCTAAATAGAACGCGCTGCGCCGCAGTAGTTCGTGAATTTCGACCGTTGACTTCGAACGGACATTATGGCAGATCCAACCGTCGGATTCTCCTGAAACCCGAACTTTGGGTTTGTATCGAAAAGAGCTTTCTAACGAATACAAGAGATTTGAAATCTAACGGTTGGGTTTGGAGATACGTCCAAATCAATTTCAGAAAAGGTCGTTGTAAGTGCAGTTCGATGGCCGTTATTGGAAATCGACTGTACGGGCCTTGATAAAATTATCAAAAATATTAATAATTAGTGTAAAATCGTAACGAATGATTTGGAAAGAATTGGGCTGAAAATACCATATTTGAAAAGATAAAAATAGATTTTTATCGAAATGAACTAGTTAGTAACTAGAATAATAATTTATTTATTTTTAAATAAATAAATTGGATTTGAAATGGATTTTAAATAACCAGAATTTCCAATATATGAATTGGAATGGATTTGAATCGAAATTGTCTTTGGAATATTTCAATATTAGATTCCGCGATTATACAGATATTTTGGAGGAAATTTGGAAGTCATATTTTGTATCGTTATTTTCAGAGCGATATTTGTGGGTTTCAGAATTTGATATTGAATATAAGCTGATATATTTTCTATTCAGAGACTTGTATTTAATATCAAATGGGATTTGGGTTTATCTTGAACGGTGTTTTAAATAACACTTGTTCTTTAACCCGAAATAGAATGTGATTTGGGTTTATCGTGAACTGTGTTTTAAATGACATTAGTTCTTTAACCCAGTAAAAGGAGTTTTAATGAATCTGTAATTAGACTGAAATGTGAATTGATAATTTAAATTATCAAATTTGGAAAGTGAGCGAGAATGGAGTATCATCAGTTTTGCTCCAAAGCGATAGTTAAATCTTTAACTAGATTTGAACGTGAAATGGTAATTAATTTTACCGATAACACCGTGGTGTTAGGTATGGAGTATTACCAGTTTTGCTTCATGGGATGAATAGGTTGTGATTGGGAAAAAAATAAAATAAATAATTACTTCGGTGTGGTTCGCTAATCCCGACTAGTTTGGGAAACCTTAACATGGTTTGAAATGACATCCAAAGGAAGATTAAAGAATAAATTCAAAAGAATTTATCTTTGATAAAATTAATGGGAACCTTTCCCTAAGAATGTGAAATTTAGAAACTAACTGTAGGTTAGCTAAGAAGGATGGTTTCCTGAGTATTGATCTGATGTTGGTTTCGGCCTTCGAGGTTAATATTTGGGGAATTGTTCTCTTGCTAATTTGCGGTTAGTGACTGATGAATTGGAAAGAGGCGTATGTTGTGTTTGTGTAACATTTGTTTATTGTATACGCGGGTTATTCAGAAAGGCCGGGTTTATACCTATTCTAAATAACCAATTCGACGATAAGTCAAAGATGAAGACGGTGGTTGAATACCGGAAGTCTTCACATCGCTTGGGTGATTACTGATGATCTTGATAGGGCTGTACACCCAAGATGAGGGAATCAGTTGGTGATCGTACAGACGTACTTGGAGATCGATGGATATGCGAGAAAAGTGCCTCCGGTTTCGTTCAGATCCAGAACGAACTTTTAAATGGACTGTGTGTCTGACATTGGATTTTATTCTGTTTTGATTGATCTCTATTAAATATACATCTGTTTGGCGGCGGAGAATTTATTCTCTTGCTTAACGCCCTTCTCTAAGACGTACGAGCTCAGAGGTTGTATATCGATGGACATCAATCGCATGGAGTGAATTGCCTATGTGGCATGCCTAAGTGGCAAATGATCAAGGCTTCTGTTGAAAAGCAAAGTCTTGTGGTTGATGATCAAAGCATGGCCTATGTGGCATAGCTATGTGTATAGCATGGATTCGCGAGACTCACAACTCGGTATGAGTCAAAAACGGGATAGTGACTGCAGGGAGAACACGACGTTTTTTTCTAGCTAAAGGTAGTGTCGGTGCTTAAGCTGGCTGACATTTATATTATTTTTACCTATGTGGTTGTTGGAATGCGAGGCGCCTCGGATATAGGTCTGTTAGGATCGGGAAACGTGTGTTTAGGAATTGCCAATACTCAAACGTAAGAGAGGACCGACCCTGAAGATCCAGAGGCCACCCAGAGTGTGTAGTCCTGAGGCATTTGCTAGAATGTCTCGAAGCGGAGAGGAGCTTGCCTCTTGCCTCGTCTCATGACGGAAATCCAATTTCCAGTACATGATATTGCGGTTTTATTTGGAGAGCCTAGTATGGCGACATGATATATGGTACCCATGCCGCCTATGATTGATATTTATGATTTGAATTGTTTTGACACTATACACTTATAATAGTATCAAATGATTTGTTTTAAACGTACCAAGCATGTTTGGCTATTATAAGGGAAAACCCTATCCTCCGGCTTGCATTGCATTGTGTGATGGGACTTGGGTCTTATAGTAGCTTCATTTTTCGAAAAAGCATTGCATTGTTTATTCTGTGCACTGGTGTTCTTGGGAGGAAAACCCGTTCCATGTTATACGGCGTGGTTCCTTGAATTACTCTCTTTTGAAGTAAAGTTTAAATAACTGTTTTAGTTCTCACACCAGTCACATGACTGACCTGGAGTTTATTATTTTAACCTAAACTCTGGGTGCCCTTATTTTCGACACTGGCAGCTAGTAGTTTTGGTTTTGCAGATTTATATTCACAGGATCCTGATTTACAGCAGGAACGATGCTCGGAAAGCTCTGTATCCGTGTATTACTTTCAGTTGTGTTTTGTATTGTTTTTCCGCCGCTATGTTATTTATTGTAATCTCTGATATTTATCGAATGTATTTTGTTTATTCATACTCTGTATATTCTTGTATCTGATGGAATTGTTGTAATAAGCAATGAAATGTTCTTTTGTTTGTGTTCCGATGTGTGTTGTCCTCAATTCTATCCGTGCTTTCCTTCACGGGGAAGTTTGGGTCGTCTCACAAGACTTTTATCCGATAGTGTTATCCATTTCTAGATAACATGGGTGGTCTTTTGGATAATGTGTGGAAATATGATTAGATGATAGGGATCACCATATAGCACACACATATGTTCTTCTAAATTGCGTTGAAGTTGCACCATTTTCTAGGTATTAAAAATTTAATCTTTATTTCAGTTGTATCAACATCAAGTGTTAGCGAATAATAAAGTCCTGTATGTTTGTAGTATTTGCGAATCACGGAATCCATCTGGCGATCTCAGTGAAGATTTCTTTAAATTATTTTTAGAATACGTTTATGATCCAATAAACTATGCCAATGATGAGGGCTTGCAACATCTTGCACTCGAACCAAAAAGAAATGTAATACTTATCCAATATTCCTCATCAATTGATTTAAACTAACCACCAAGATCATGATACTAAAAGATTAACATATAATAATGGTTTATTTGTCAAAAGTAGCGATGATCTAGAAGAGCATATAAAGGACTTTTATGGCGCCTTGACATGAGTTTTAAAGTTGACATATTATGTATAACATATTGAAAAAGTTGTTTTATTCAAGTGCAACTGGTTCAGCAATGTTCCTGGTACTAGAATTAACATGCATAAATATTTAAGCTTATAAAAATAAATCACACATCACATTACTTAAGTATGATCCTTTCGTATTGGCTAAGAAAGTATTAAAAGTTTATTTTTATCCTTATCCATCTGTAAGAAAAGATAAAATAGATTGGTTTGTTGTATTAAATCAAAGGCTAGGTTTACATTTGAATGAATTTGTATTCCAGATGATGCAGTATATCAAACAGATATAGATCAAAATGATGAATTAATAATAACTGATGATATTGAATTAGGGCCTTTGAATGATAAATCAAATGTTTTAATATAAGAACTTGAGAGTACAGTAGAAAATGATATAGAGAACGAGACCAAAAATGAATAAGAAAATGAAGAAGACTGGTAATATTTGTGTCATTTTTTGTTTACATTTATTCTGAATTTTAACTTTGCTATGAGCTTTGTTGCACGATTATATGTTTTCTATTAATGAATTGATATGACACATTAAGTTTATGAATTGATGAAGTGAACCTATATAATGCATTTCTGAGTTTATAGATTGATATATATGCTATTAGTTTTAATTCGATAATGGATATGCTAAACGATATGTGTTATTATATTTGAAATGATATGTTTATGACATATATGCCTCATAGGCGATGGCGTGGCCACTCTTCATATGTAAGTACGAGCAGTACAGCATCAGATTTATGTCCGACTGTAGATCTCATACCTAAGAGTGCAAGGTAAGTATCTAGTTTAGTGAAGTTTTTTATTTAAATTTTAATAAATTCTTACATCTTATTCTCTGCATGGATTTTTAGATCCAACCTACAATTTTTTTATTTAATCTATTTCTAGATCAGCCTAAATTAATAGGCTGATAGATTGTTGGCTTCATTGGGATGATGTTCAAGCTCAAATCAGGAATGCCATCCTTGTTATTGTTCTGGCAAGTATAAATTTATATTTTATTTTAATTTATATAGAATATGTAATAAAGTTTTTTTTTATATGCACGTTGCTATTCAGGTTCAGCCCGGAGATATGGATGTATTTCTCAATTACTGGAATAAGATGATGAGAAGAACTATAAAGACATCTATGTAACGCAAAAAAGTATGGAAAGAAGCCTCAATGGATGAGCAAGGAGGTATAGTCGGGTTTTCTTCTAACTTGGGACTATCCCGCGGTGAGGGTAAGTAATTTGAACTCATATTTAATTTATGCTTTATTTCATGTTTCGTAAATGGATTAAGTTAATTATATAATTAAATTTATAGGAGGTTTTAGAGAGAAATCAACTCAACAGAAATAAAAATCTTGCATTGCACCAGGGTGGGTCTAATTCATTCTTACATCATCAATGATGATTGGTACATATGATAGATTAAACTTATAAGAAGTTCTAACCTTTTTTTAATCATATCGGTAAAATTTGACTTATACTGTACAATTGCAGATGTCGACTCTCTAGTGGGAGCCTACACTTCCTTTGGTGTCACCCAGACTCCCACGTTTGAGCAGACCGACGAGGAGGGAAACATCTCATATACCTAGATGGATAGTAAGTCTGAGCGCGTGATGATAAACATTCGTAATATTTTGTACTTCACATTATTCATTTGAAATTTAATATTTAATGCTTGAATTAATTATTCGCTGTTTCAAGAAAGATACCAGGAGGATATCGCTCGAGTGGCGTAGTCCTCAGATCGCGACCCAACCCTAGAGGAATGAAATTATATCAGGATGCCATCATTGGCCCACTTATCCAGAATAAACAATACTATTTTGGAAACATAGAGGTAAACTGTTTTATTAATTAAGTTATAACTGCTATTTAAACCTAAATTATAGTAAAATTCATACTTGTTATTAATATATATTTTTACCTAGAAATATGTATTGACAATCCAAGAATGTGCACGTCTATAATACTTAGTGTACTAACTAGTTATACAGATTAAAATCCACCATAGTAACATAGCCCAAAGAACTTATAAATTAAATCACTATTGATTTCAACATTTTAAATTCGCGAAGGTTGAACATATAAATAAATGTAATTAAAATGAACTCATCGCACAACGGGAAATTGCAATTTTATAATTTGAACTTTGAATGAGTGTATATGATACAATGTAAGTTGAAATTCTTTGAAACAAGAATCTTCTGTATCTATTGGATTATAAATTTCTAATAAAAGAGAAAAATTGAGATTTCATCAAGTTGATTTTAGATTATGTCAAAATCAATTTTCTAGAGAAATCGCGGTGTGGTATATATTGAACTATAACGATTTATTTAATAAAATGGATGGACTATAAGAAAATAAACAGGAATTTTCAGAAATAAAGTATACTTAGTGGGTATATTGACTTGTGATGAATTTGGATATGATATGGTCATGTGTTGATTGAATATGATTATTGTATTACATTTGTGTTGTTTGAGATAATTACATCGACCTTGATGATAAATAGAATAATAAAAATTAAAACTCAAAATATAATAAATTACAAGTAGCAATGATCCTGGCCTCTTATAGGGGATCCCAGCAGGAGGAGATCGCCATGCTCCATCGGCAAATGACTAAGATACAAGATTAAAGAAAGAGTGGACTGACTTCCATGCTCGATGAGTGGATCACTGCTTTTTAATTCGAGCATAGGAGGACTCCCGAGAATGTGGATGGGTCGGGTGATGGGAATGATAAGGATGATGATGGAGACGAGTAGGTACTTGTCTTTCTTTTTTTGTAGTTTTTGCAAATATTAGCATGCGATGGTTATGGATAAGGTTTATGGATATGATATCATGGATATGGTTTGTTATGATGGTTGTGGATGTGATGGTCTGTTATGGAATGTTTAATGTTGTTATTTATGGTTCATTAATTAGTTTCTGGTATATAAGTTGGTTTATAGTATATATGTTTGTGTGTTTTATGAATTTGAGTATAAATGACATGTTGGGTTTTGAAATTGATCGTATATGAGTTGTGGAATCAATATATATATATATATACGCGTATGTGTGGCTTGAGGGAAGTATAGTGCTTGAAAACAACAACAAAATTTCAGTATAGCGATGGAAAATGACGTCTACTAAAATATTTCTAGTTCAGGTCAGTTCGGGTGTCGTGTTTACCTCCATATTCGATGTAGGTATCGTGTGTGCATATCGATGAAGTACAATTCAGGTCAGTTAGGTCACATCAGGTGTCAGTTCAAGTCAACAAGGTCAGTTCATGTGTCATGTATGCGTACGTCAAGGAAAATGCCACCAAAAAGAGAGTTCATGAAATTAATACAAATGGACCACATGCTTTGGACAAAAATCAAACAAAATTTATAGAAAACATTAATGAAGGCAACGTCCATTCAATTCTTATGTAAATTAGATATTCATGCTCTAGTGTCTAAAGTTATCCAATTAGGCTCTTCGGATGACACACAAACCCGCCCGCTCTGACTTCATCAAAGGTTTCTACAAATTGATGATTTATTTTGGTGGTTTTCTCATCTGGTAGTTGTATATTGCCCAGAACCATTTTTTCATGTGTAGATTGTACAACTTTCCCATGGCATCTGGATGATGTAGAATCTCGACATACAGTACCTGTTAAATAAATTTGTATAGATCAAAGTTGGGAATTTAAAAGGACAGTATTAATAAAATATGATTTTTTTTAAACAACTAGACTGGATTGAAACCATTAATTAGACTTTCAGCTCTCGCTTATGCTACAGTTTCTTCACTTTAGAATTATTAGCAATAAGCTCAAAGAAAATGCAACCATGAACCATGCTGCATATCCAAGAATACATGCAAACAAGTTCTATGCGACTAGATGCAATCAAACTCTTTTTAATTTATATTTTAACTAGAGTCGGCACTGCAACATTCATCCATAAATGCTTAAGCTAAAAATATACTATGCATTAGATTGAAATTTGAAGGGAAGTTTGATTTCTTACTGCTAATAAATACCTTATGCTACTATGTCTAGATCAGAGTTGAGAATTTCACGTCTTTGATTGTGCGCCACATTAGTCATATCCTGGATTTGAGCAGCAACAATGTCCGCCATCAGAAGTAGTTAACAGTGTGCAAATTCCTTGTTTAGACAAGTTTCCCACCATGCTAATCAGATCTCCATTTTCCCAGACAAATTTCCCACTTTACCCTCCAAATTTCCCATTGTACCCTCCAAATTTTCCACCATACCCTCCAAGCTTCCCACCCTCATTTTCAACTCATCATTGTCTTCATGAACATGTTTGAATTGTTTCTGTGCAGGAGCACAATTCTTAACATTCATATTTGGTATGATGGTCCCAATAGAGCGGCTCCTACCCCTTCTATCCATACCCAACACTTGTGATAAGAAATCTTCATCATTGTCAATTTTTCTTCATCAGTATCAGTGATCTTTTCTTTCATTTTGGCTATTTGGTCCTAAAATATGATAACACTTATATGTAAAAGGCTAGAAATATTACTAATTCAGGTGTTAAAAATATTGTTGTCAAAATAAATTGATTAATTAATCAATCAATTAAACACAGGTAATACAAAGTGTATGTTTGCCATTTATATGTGAATAACCATATGTTGGCTAGTTGTGTTATTTATTGACACTTTATATATTTTATAAAAAAGAGTACCCAATTGTTACAAAACTGATACCAACATTTTCCTTTTTAAAATGCCTATTGAAACCGAGTTACAACCTCAATTCAGGTCTTGTATGAACTAGTTTAGGATGTAGATCATCATTAGCGAGCCAGCTGCTCGATGTCGAAGATTGCGAACAAACGACTAGTGCTAAGGACCATTTTACAAAAGGATGCTAGATCGACTATAAGATGACGAAACATTGCTTAGGATTGACTGAAAGCGATCGTAATAAACTTGGACATAAGAGGGACATACTTGAGCTTGACTTGTCGATATCTAGACTGTCTAAAGTAGCGCTTGCGAGTAGCTGAAATTGATGCGTGTGAGGATGGGCTAACCTACAATCAGGCTAAGCTAAAAGGATAGAGTCGATCGTAATTGAACCGAGAAAGTATGGATTGGTCCCAACTATACTTATCTTGGTCATCATTAGTTACTTAATTAAGCAGCAGCAAGTTACAATCAAAACATGAAAGTAAAAACTTACAAAATACATAGACGCAACATCTTATATGCTACCATTTTTTTCATGTGTGTCTTGACGACGGTTGATATTTGCAGATGGACTTGCGACAATCTGCAAATGTATATAAATGACAATTTCATGTATATTTTCTTCCTTAATTGTTATTTCTTTACTATTTTTGAAAGGAAATGAATATAAATTACCATTTTGTGTTCTATTCTAGCGTGATTTTTACGTCCTGCATGGTGATCATAATTGACACTAGATCTATTTTTTTTTGGCCTACCTCCCTTCTTTCACTCGCTTCAGGCATTGCTTCATTTTTTATGAACTCGTTCCAATCTTCTTGAGCAATTATAGGTGGAAAATTTTCAATCATTCTTTGTCATTGTCGAAAGTGTCATAAAAACTTGTTATCAAGTTTTTCCTGTGACTCCTAAAAGCCTTGGCCATTCTTTTTAAAATGATTTCCTTTGAAAGTGGCCCAAGCTCATACATGTTCTACAAAAATTAAGAATTAGACTGTGCAAATAAACTATAGAATTTAAATATTATTTTTCAAGATACTACAACTGATTCAAAATGTCGTCCTTATATGCTTTGGGTACTTTATCCCTACTTGTATAAGATATCAGCACATGAGTTCGTACTAATTTACCAAGCATAGTAACAATTTTTGGAGCGTTTTCTGACATTGGAATTCCATGTAGGTTATGGTCAACTTTTTATCTTTTGAACATGATGCATGAGATGATGTGGGATTTTGTGCCGTATTTTCCTACAAAATATAATATTACTAACTATTTTGTGATACCAGAATATTGAACACATTTGTTACTCGGCTTCTTTTAAAGCAACACCAAGAATTAGGACAAATGCAATTAGATATTACTGATATGATTTCTGTTACATTAGTACTCAACAATTCATACGTGTTACTCATGTTGAAATAGTCAAAATAAAATTCAAAAAACTGAACGGAGTGCAATTAGACAATGTTAATCATGGCATTCCAAATACATGTGATTCCCTTGTTAAAAAACCATTCAACAATTCATAAGTTAACATATGATTTTGGTAAGCTCTTCTAATTTTTCATTGTCTTCAAAAGCAGATTGATAAACAATAGGAAACTCAGTGTCATCCACATTTGTAGTCAACCATTTTGGTGCATGCAAAACTGCAGACCATCCGTTATTTTTTAAATCCTTTGAGTAGAACACTTGACTCGCTTCTAAAGCAAGAATAAATGGCTCATCATTCACACTGTCTTTGTTCTTTAATTTTCCTAAAATAACCATGATCAAGTTTGAAGCGGGATCTGTTTTGCAATCATTGATCTTGTCCTCGACTTTTACCCAATCACAATAAAATACTATTTATTTGAAGTCAGTGTAATCCAACTCAAGTATCTGCAGAATGACTCCATAATATGTTGTTTCTACTTAATTTTTTTATCTTTACCACTCGCTCTAAATTTTGTAATTGCTCTCATGGATACACCGCTAACCTATGTTACCATACGGTCTTCGTACATTTTCGTGGAATATAAATACCCATTCACTTGGTACTTCGTATAACTATGCGCCATGAACTTTTCCTCGTGTACTAGCCGCCAGGGAGTTAGGTCAACATTGCTGCACTTTAACAACTGCATAAAACAAAATAAATAGCCAAACCATGGTCACGAAGGTGTATTACAAACTTCTAAGCACGTGAAATACTTAAGATGATGTAATACCTCATTACGTAATCATGGTTTAAAATTTAGGATGACTTTGATAGTTGTACCTCTGCTTCGTGGTTGAAATCTAGTATTTTTGTAACACCCCACGTCCGGTAATGTCACTCACTAAGGGAATGCATTGACTTTCATGGAGCGTTATAAGAATATAGAACAGAACATCACAAGACAGATATATAAAATGGTACTTAAAAACTCAAAATTTATTCATTGCAGTGGAAAAGCAAAACATTTATGATTACAACATCAAAACCACATACTATAGCCAAGTACACAAATATCCATCTTGAACAAAATTATTATCATAGTACATAAAATCAAAACCATAACCCACTCCAAATAGCCATAATGAGAAAGAGATAAAGCTGAGCATTACTTTCAACACTTCCAAGCACTTCAAGAAGAAAGAGATCCAAGCTAAGCTTCACTAATCCCATCCTGAGGACCGGGGGTAGGGGGGAGAAACAAAAGAGGCGAAACAAAAAAAAAAGGGTAAGACATAAGTCTGGCAAGTCTAGAGACTTTAACCATATAATCAATAAAGTAACAGGATAAGAACTTAAAGTGGATATAAGAGATGACTTTAACATAAGCAGATGTGATAAGATAAACAAGGTAAGCAAGATAGAACATCGACTGCGCTTTTAACCACTTTATGATATGCTCCGCACTGTACCACATAATAGTTACATATTAAGAAATGATCCCTCCCTACTAATCATAATAATGGTAGCTTCATGTACTCCTAGCTGCTCTTGTAGGTGCCCTACTTGCTCTACCACCACTAGTTGTACCCACTACCCTTCCCATTCGATCGGCTCCCTAACCTCATAGATACTTGTGCTAGTCCCACAATAGGGTATATCACTCCCTAAGGTGGCAAACCTGATACTACTGAAATGTACAGCTTATACCTATACGATGCAAGACGTCTTACCTACCAGCCCGGACCCACGCACACACATGACTCCGTTGGACTTGCACTGCCATCGCTAACTCTTTATTGACCTCTTACAATCAACCCCAGTAAGCATGTCCCTGCCCTCAACCTAGTTCGAGCACATATAGATACTAAAATGGGAAACTGGTTGAAAAGGGTCCACCCACTTGACACAAGCTTTCCTCCTAAGCTTGGTCCCCACTAGGAATTCCCGCTTAACTCCTCTTTATCCCCATGTCTAATCACATGTCTCATCTTGGTTAAGTGCTTTTCTTATGTTTCACATGCTTCCCATGTTACCCACTTAACCCTTTATTATCCCCATGTCTAATCACATGTCTTATCTTGGTTAAGTGTTCATTAATTCATTATAACCGTAATCTTGCAAGACCTCCGATATTAGATTGTCGTTTTGCGGTTGCTGGATTTGCTGGGCGGTTCCTAGCAGGCTTATACCGCAGTCCGAATCTAACCTCCTGTCTTTGCATTATTACGCATCTATTTTTTACCTTTTACCTCTCACATTAAATTACCAAATTCTAGTTGCTGGATTTGCCGGGCGGTTCCGGGCAGGCTTATATCGCAATCCGAATCTAACCTCGTGCCTTAGGCATTTATTATCACTTCTTGATTCAAGCCCCAATTTCAAATCTTGGATTTTAAAATATTCCAATCACCCATAATTTCATATCTAAATTAAGTTTATAATCTCATGTGCCAAGTTATGTCCAAACCCATTTTCATAGTTATTAACAATTTATGCCCAAATCTCATGTATACAAGTCATACTCAATTATGCCCAAACCAAATTTCCATATTCATCAACAATTTATGCCAAATCTCATTTTATTGCATTCCCAAACTCTTCCCAATCGTTCCAATGTTATTCGTACATAAATCTTAACTCACTATATTAGGCTCGAAGTTAGCCTAATCTCATAAAGAAAAAGGAAAAAAAGAAAGGAAGAGAATCAAAGCATCAAAACTGGCATAAACATTGTAACGACCCGCCCCGCACCAGCCGACATTTCCAATGAAAGTGCCTTGTGCCAATGCCCGACTAGCACGGGACGATCGTCAAAGAAAGGAAAGAAAAAAAGGAATTTGAACTAATAAGGAACCTGTAGAATGTCTCACAGCATATGAGATAAAATATATTAATAACATAACTTTGACATAAAACAGGCGAGACAGTGCATAAGTTGAAAACTAAACCATAATAGCAACGGAAATCCAAAATACAGCTTATCATCCAAACCAAAATTATTACAACTTTGAAATACTTTCTCTAAAGCAAAAGAAAGAGGTACACTACTAATGCCCAAAGTAGTGGACAGCAACAACAACGAGAGATTATATATCATACATGGAAGCCTCCCGCTCGTCTCCGGTAAAGCCACTCGTGCATAATCACCCGACCTATCTCTAGTCTGCCCGTTTAAGAGCACCAAGAGTAATAAGAAGAGGCATAATACACGGGGGCAGACAAAATTCTGGTATGAGCGATAAGCAGCAAAATAGAACAATAACAGGTATACATAACCATACCAGAACCTAGACCTGCAACCAAAGAGTAAGCACAACAGGATGTACAATACTCTAAGGTGACACTAACATATTGTGTGAAAATAATGGGGAGGGGGTATGCATGTCATGGTGATAGCAAACATCAAAAATGGCAATCATCCTCACATCTCTCACTCAGTGCGTAAAGCATACAATATCTACCACTTTGATCACTCAATCCTTTGCTACGATCACTCAGCCCCATGGAGTCATGATGACTCCACTGCACTGATCCATAGCCACTAATCCTTTGCTATGTCCACTCTGCCCCATGGAGTTATGACAACTCCACTGAATTGGCTCATAGCCCTGCTACGATCACTTTGCCCCATGAAGTCATGACAACCTCACTGCACTGATCTATAGCTAACATCCATCTCTCAGTGGTGAGTCAAAGCTATAGACATCGATAACCCCTTTGCACACGTCCCGCAGCAAAGCCCAAATCATGAAGTCAACTCATTGGTTCCCTTCTGGATCCTGAGTTCTACCTCCTATTAAACCACCTTTGCATCTCGGGTTCTGGTCTCCATTCGGTTTGGTTCGGTTCTTCTGGAGTGGTCCGGTTCGGTTCGTGATGCACCTATAGGTAGGGTCGTGATTGCATGCTTCAGATCAGTTCGTACATGGCAACACCTCCGGTTCGGATCGTGGGTCTCCAGGTCACGAGTGGCTCGACTCGTAGTGGCTCTTCAAGCTCCAGTTCGTGACAAGCGGTTCGGTTTGGAAGTCTTTGTTCATGAGTTCCTGATCATCTCTGGTTCGTGGAAGGCAGTTTGGTTTGGCGGCTTCAGATGCGAGCGGATCGGTTCGTGGTCACTGTTCACGAGCAGATCGGGGGTCGTGGGATTCTCCAAGAGCGGGTTCGGGTCCGATCCGATCCCATTTCCTGAACACTTTTCCTGCAACTTTTCTGGCAACTATTTTATGCCATACGACGGCGTTTTCGACCTTTCTAACTTTGCTAAACAATCATACAACTTTCCCGAAAGTCATAGCAATATGTATAATCGACCATAATACCAAAAAAACAATTTAACATGTCAATATGGATCAAACATACCCAAAAACCTGTTTTTGCCCTTAATCCTCTTAATCATGATTTAACCATATGATTAGCAAAACATGTTCAAATTAATCCAAATTTTTGTCAAAGCGCTAAAATAATATTTTAATTTTTTTACATATTTTTCCAGAATTTTATCATGCATAAATTCGCTAATTATCACTAATCACCCTAATTAGCCGCAATTAATGAAAAACAATGTAAATCACTCACCTTAGCCACAAATAAAACTTTAGATTTGAAACTCTACTGTTTTGGGGCGTTTTCCTATGCAACACAGCAGCTCTAACTCTGATTTGGTTTTGATTTTCCTTGATTTGATGTAGATCTTCTTAATTAGTGATTAGAAGGCGATTTAGGAGTGATTTAGAAGGTGAAGGCCATTGCTAGGGTTAGAGAAATGTTTTAGGCGGCTGAGAAAATGAAATAAAATCGTTTCCTAACCGATTTCAGCCTCCCCATAACCCTAGTCCCGAAATGGGTTATGGGCCTAATTTCTAATCACCCTATTTAGGCCCGATTAAGCTGTTTTTCACCTTCTAAACCTTGTTTCAGCCATATCTCCCAAATGGTAAGTCCGTTTGGCTAATGTGACCACTCTACGGAAAGGTAAACCATCATCCGAACCCAATGGAACTGGTTTCATGTCAAAAATCCTTACCAATCAGAAGTTATAGGCAAAACAGAATTCGCTAAGGGCATAACGGTCATTTAAAAATTGTTAAAAATCGTGAACATAGGAAATGACCCCAATAGTCGTTCCTCAAAGTTACACGACCATACGACTTCTTATGAAAATGAAATAAATATTCTACGACCTTTCAATACATAGAATACGGGTCGTTACATTCTCCCCCTTAAAAAATTTCGCCCTCGAAATTCCTTAATTAAAGCATACAACGGGTCCCGCATGCCTAACAGCCATTTATCAAACATACATTACAAACACATCAAGTCTACCCTAGCATGCGGAATAACTAAATCGCCATTTAAAATATTACCAGGCAAAGAGTTCTGGATACGACTTCCTTATCCTCTCCTTTGTTTCCCAATTACAGTCATTCTTATTCTCGCCCTACTGAACATTGGTCTGTTTCACCGCCTTCCTTCGAAGTTGCTTCGTATCGCTCTCGACAATATAGATCGGCTTGCGGTTCTCAACCGCCTCGGGTTCTACTTCGATGTCATCCAATTGATCCAGTGAAATAGTCATATCGGGGTCGTGCACGAACTTCCTCAATTGGAAAACATGAAATACGTTGTGAACTCCCGCCATCTTGTCAGGTAATTCAACTTTATTTGCTAAATTCCCAACTTGTACGAGAACTGGGAATGGACCAACAAATCTTGATGTTAACTTGCCTCTCCATCCAAATCGAATCACGCTCTTTAACGAAGAAATCTTGAAAAACACCAAGTCGCCAATGGAGAATTTTAAATCTGTAACACCCCACCTCCGCCAGGGTGGCTCTTGCAAGCACTCTGACTTTGGAGGGGCGTTTGAATCAGGTAAACATGCATAATGATATATCAAGGCAGAACAAGAACATATGTATATATGTAAACAGAGTAAATAAGATAAATAAAATAGCGGAAGATTTCAAACTACTTCAAAACAAGTCTGGTACAACATAATGTCAACTTTCCAAATACATAAGTCTAGATAAAAACAACATTTCTGAAAAACTGAAATACATAAGTACTATCCCCAAAATAAGTGATAACCATAGCTAGCTTCATGTCAAGACCGTACATAAGCTAAAATCCCACAAGCAAGCGATCAGAAATCCAAGCCAAGCTCCAATATTTCCACCCTGAGAACCTGGGGGGGGGGGGGGAACGGAAGAAAAGAGGCGAAAGGAAAACAGGTCAGTCAAAAAGACTGAGTAAGCCCTACTACAATCAATGTAAACTGATAAAGTTAACTGGCATGAGAAGCAGGTATGATCATATGGATAATTACATACTAGTATGGTGAATATCTAACAGATAATTCAAAGGAGTCATCACATAATCAAGGTGAAGTTTTTCACCACAGGTGTACCAGCATCCTAACATGTCATGTATAAACAAGAATTTATCCCTTGGCCTAAACTTGGCCCAATATCAGGTGTTGACCTAAGTCAAGATCCAACTTCTTAGTACCAATACTAGTATAACAGGATTAGGTGTTACCCTAATGTCTACATCGAAACAGGACGGAACAGAATGGTCCATAGATAGAGTTCGGGAAAAATGGGCTTTTACCACCCTAACAGGTACAGAAACGGAATGCTAACAATAATGGGCCTAACAGATAAAGTACAGAAACGGAATGCTAACAATAATGGGCCTTTACCACCCTAACAGAACAGAGTACAGAAACGGAATACTACAATTAGGTGTACACTAGTAGTGGGCCTTTACCACCCTAACAGACGGTACCATGCAGAAATAGACGGGTGTTACCACCCAACAAAACAGACGGTACCAACAGAATCAGACAGAGCTAAGTGTACCCTAAATCCTACCCAAGCGATCGGCTCCCTAATACATAAATACCCTATGTCGGCCCCACGATAGGGTGTATCACTCCCTAAAGTGGCAACCAATTGGCACAGGCGTATTTACAGATGTCACGGCGTCTTACATCCTCAGAGGCAGACCGGGATCCATGCACGCACATGACCCGGTTGGAACGCACCATCAACACCCATCGCCATTATCAGAATGAACCACTTATAATTAGTTCAGTAAGCGTGCCCGGACCCTACCTATAGTTGGGTCAAAGTTTTGATACCAGAAAGGGATACTGACTAATATGGGTCCCAAACAACAGATGACACAAGTATTCCCCCTTGTGTCCCCAGACTATCAGATTCAGATTAACTTATTAACAGAGTTCAGACATACCAGGTTCAGACGATCAGTTTTCAGACTAACGGATCAGATAACAGATTTACAAACTTGCCTAACTTGGTGTGGGTCCTACAGATCCGCAAAACAGGTTCGTTTAATTTATCAATCAAGTTAGTTTATCCAGACCAGGTATCCAATCGGTTCTTAGCCTTATCAAATTACTGAGTTGGATTGGCTAAGTATAGTTCAACTTAACCCCGTTAAATTACCGAGTTCAGATTGGTTAAGTGTAGGTTAACTTAACCCTAACCACTAGTCGTATTTTTCGGTTAAGTGTCATTAAGAAATTAAGCCCGGTTTCACTTAACCTACCCATTCATGTCAAATTGGTTAAGTGTCATAAATTAAATTTACTTAACCTTATCATGTAACATTAATTAATTTAATGCACTTTAACCTCTCACATTAGACCTCGTTGTGGTTACTAGTTAGTCGGGCGGGTCCGGGTAGCTTTACACCACAACTTGGTCTAACCTCGGGTTCAAGGTACAACATGACCAACTTCTCACATTGGGTCCTATTGTTTGTAGCAACTAGTTAAGCCGGTCGGTTCCGGGTAGGTTTACGCTACAAACTCAACCCAACCTCGAGTTGGTCACACTTATCTTTTCTAAGTGTCATGTCCATCATGTTTCCAAAACATGTTACAAGTTTTCAAGCATTTGGGTAGACCTAACTTAATAGGTAAATTCCCAAAGGGTAGACCTAACTTAATAGGTAAATTCCCAAGCTTATGTTTTTATGTCTTTTAAGTTTACTCAACCCCAAATGCAATCCCATCGCTTACATATCGCAATAGCGCATAAAGGATAGAAACAGGGAACTTGGCATAATCATGACATAAAGGTGTTGAGGCCACAAGTTCAACATGGTGGCATATGAAGTGTACATGTGTTCATATACTTGCATATTACATTTTTAGGCCTCAAAAGCATGCATAAAACCAAACTTAGCATATTGGTGATACATGGTGATAAATGACATGTAGAAATGGCCATAAGTTCGCATTTAGCCTCACATGCAAGTTATCATAAGAGATATGATAACTTACATGTTGCCAAAATGCAACCTTTAGCATAAAGCTTGAAGCTTTAAGCTCATAAACCCCAGATAAGCTTGCATAACATGATAACATGAACAAAAGGATCAACCCAAACTTGCATAACATAACTTGCATATCATATGACAAACTTGCATATCAAACTTTCATAACACATCTTGATGAACTTGCATAACACATCATAGTAAACTTGCATAACACATCATAGTAAACTTGCATAACACATCATAGTAAACTTGCATATCATAACATGGCATACTTGCATAACATAACATCATAAACTTGCATATCATAACATATCAAACTTGCATATCATACATTTAACTTTAGAGTTTAAGTATGAAAGTAGAATAGGGCTTACAATGCTTATGAAGACACAAAAATATGACAAAGCCCTTATGCAATCATAAAACCCAAATATGAAGCTCCAAATCAATAAAAACCCTTGCTTGACTTGAATGCAAGCTAATGATGCTCATACAAGCTTGAAAACACTTGTATGCATGGAAAATCTCTCATAGAAATCTATTTAGGAATTTTATGAAGAGAGTGGAGGCCATAAGAGAAATGATTTTGCCATAGTTTAGTTACTTGAATGAATAATGATGATTTAGGGTTAGGTTAGGGGCTTATTTATAGGGTTAGGATGTGTTTTAGACCCTTAGATTAACCCTAGGTTAGTTTAGGTCCGTCAGATTTCATCCCAAGCCCTCCAACCCAACCCAAAACTCAACCAGGTGCACCCAGGCCAGAATCAGCCGACAGGGCAAGTCGACAGCCTTGTCGACTGCCAAGTCGACAGGTATGTCGACAGGCAAGTCGACAGGCCTGTCGACAGCCAAGTCGACTTGGCTGGGCGGGAGTTTTCCCGCCTGGCCCCATTTCTACATGTTTCGAAATTCAAATTTCCCGAAAACTTCTTTGTGCCTTAACCGGGTCATACGGACTCCGATTTACAAAATTTCGGACTCTATTTCGCGTATTTTTCCGAGACGAGCACAATGGCATAGCTCGTTTCCCTTGATTCAGATTTATAAATTAAATTCTGCCTCGATTTACGTTATAACAGGTTATCAGAAATACGGGTTGTTACATTCTCCCCTCCTTAAAGGATTTCATCCTCGAAATCTTCAAGTTAGGAAGAACGCATCCTACCATCCATCATCCATCTACTCAAATCATCATTCACGAGCAATCATTGTCCTTAAAGATTCTAATGCCGTATGAACATATGCAAAAGGTGTGTGTATATGTTCTTATCTAATGCAAAGATCATCAATGCAAAGTATGTTAGTGAAATGAATCCATTATGTATGCAAATAGTCCTAATCATATAATACTATATGTTTGCACAAAAATTCATCCATATGCAACATCCATGTGCCGAATTAACCATCTTGCAACCATAAGAATTGAAAATGTACACACGTCCATATGCAATATGAGAGTGTATTTCAAGCCGATCTAGTGCCTAGTGTGTGTTTATGCATCCACGAGCAACCACTTGCATCCACTTGCAACCATCAAACATAACATGTCTCAAACACATGTTTACATCCATAGGATTCCTATCTCAACAAGATACGGTTGAGTGATGGAAGCGAGTACAGATAAAACAAAAACTTGGTACATATACTTACAGACTACTAGTACAGATCAGATTTTTCCCAAATGATTCTTAGAAACTAAGTATGGTAGAAACCCAGAATGTATTCGTCATAGTCACCCTCATGCCCAACACAGATACTCTCAAACCCCAATTTATCACAAACAGATGAGTTATAACTCTCAGGGAGTTTGAGACTATTACCAGATCAGAAGCAAGACTAGCATTAAAGTACCGAGTTTCCATTACAGAATCAAAATACCAGAAAAAAGAGTTTCAAACTGAAAATCAGACAAGGAAAATTAAACATCCTACAGACAAATTATTCTAGCCCTAATCTATTCACTCGCCACGCGAGCATTCACCGTTCCTTCCGATGTAGTCCCTTTCTTCTTCGGGCAGTCCCTAGTGAAGTGTCCCATCTCTCCACAGTTAAAGCAAGTGCCCTTCCTCTTTCTGCAATCCTTGTTTAGATAAGTTGAGCTTCCACAAGTAAAGCACTTCTTTTCCTTCTTATCTTCAGACTTCTCCTCCTTCTTTTGCATTTCCTTTTTGGGCCCCGTTTTCTTGTTTTGAGACTCATTCCTTGACCTCCTTCTTGCACTCGTGTTCTCTTCACTGAGTAGGGCCATATCTACCAAACTCTCAAACGTGGCCCCCATGGGCACATGAGACATAGCTAACTCCTGTAACGGCTCATTCAATCCTCTAGCAAAACGAAGAGCCTTCTTCTGAGTAGTACTCACCATATCCAAGCCAAAACGAGCTAACTGATTGAACTTGTTTACATATTCTTTGACAGACATGTCTCCTTGCTTCAAAGCAATAAACCTCTCCATTTGCAAATTCTCTTCAGCAGAAGACAGAAACTTAAGCCAGAATCTTGTCCTGAAATCGGCCCAAGTCTCAACGGGCCTAGTCGCGGTGGTGATCTCCCACCAATAAGCGGCTTCATCCTTCATAAGCCAAACCGCCAACAAGATCTTTCTCTGATCATCTAATCCAAAGATAGAGAATAAATCCTCGGTCTCTTTCAACCAATTCTGGGCCTCTACAAAAGTCTCGGTACCTAGAAAGTTCTTGCCACCCATTGCTTTGAAGTCCTTGCAAATCTTCGTGAACTCTACTGGAGGATGCTGAGGGGGAGGAGGAGGAGGAACCTCAGCGACAGGAGGAGGAGGAACATTAACCACCAGAGGAGGAGTAACATTTGCGGGGCCGGCTTCGGTCGCCCTAGCCTCCATAAGTCTCCTATACCAAACAGGAACTTGCACTCCCTCTGGGATAACAAAGTTATCTGTCATACTAAAACGAAGGAAAAGATAGATTCAGAACGAGGGAACTAAGAATAGATAACTAAGGATTGTGCTAATGGCTTTTTGGGGAATAGCCTTTAAAATAAACTAGACTTTTCTTTGGAAAATACTTTATACTTGGTTTTGAAACTAGTTTTCCAAAAGTTTTAAAAACCTTTTTGTTCCTTCTCGTAAACCATATGCTCTGATACCAAATGTAACACCCCACCTCCGCCAGGGTGGCTCTTGCAAGCACTCTGACTTTGGAGGGGCGTTTGAATCAGGTAAACATGCATAATGATATATCAAGGCAGAACAAGAACATATGTATGTATGTAAACAGAGTAAATAAGATAAATAAAACAGCGGAAGATTTCAAACTATTTCAAAACAAGTCTGGTACAACATAATGTCAACTTTCCAAATACATAAGTCTAGATAAAAACAACATTTCTGAAAAACTGAAATACATAAGTACTATCCCAAAAATAAGTGATAACCATAGCTAGCTTCATGTCAAGACCGTACATAAGCTAAAATCCCACAAGCAAGCGATCAGAAATCCAAGCAAAGCTCCAATATTCCCACCTTGAGAACCTGGGGGGGAACGGAAGAAAAGAGGCGAAAGGAAAACAGGTCAGTCAAAAAGAATGAGTAAGCCCTACTACAATCAATGTAAACTGATAAAGTTAACTGGCATGAGAAGCAGGTATGATCATATGGATAATTACATACTAGCATGGTGAATATCTAACAGATAATTCAAAGGAGTCATCACATAATCAAGGTGAAGTTTTTCACCACAGGTGTACCAGCATTCTAACATGTCATGTATAAACAAGAATTTATCCCTTGGCCTAAACTTGGCCCAATATCAGGTGTTGACCTAAGTCAAGATCCAACTTCTTAGTACCAATACTAGTATAACAGGATTAGGTGTTACCCTAATGTCTACATCGAAACAGGACGGAACAGAATGGTCCATAGATAGAGTTCGGGAGAAATGGGCTTTTACCACCCTAACAGGTACAGAAACGGAATGCTAACAATAATGGGCCTAACAGATAAAGTACAGAAACGGAATGCTAACAATAATGGGCCTTTACCACCCTAACAGAACAGAGTACAGAAACGGAATACTACAATTAGGTGTACACTAGTAGTGGGCCTTTACCACCCTAACAGACGGTACCACGCAGAAATAGACGGGTGTTACCACCCAACAAAACAGACGGTACCAACAGAATCAGACAGAGCTAAGTGTACCCTAAATCCTACCCAAGCGATCGGCTCCCTAATACATAAATACCCTATGTCGGCCCCACGATATGGTGTATCACTCCCTAAAGTGGCAACCAATTGGCACAGGCGTATTTACAGATGTCACGGTGTCTTACATCCTCAGATGCAGACCGGGATCCATGCACGCACATGACCCGGTTGGAACGCACCATCAACACCCATCGCCATTATCAGAATGAACCACTTATAATTAGTTCAGTAAGCGTGCCCGGACCCTACCTACAGTTGGGTCCAAGTTTTGATACCAGAAAGGGTTACTGACTAATATGGGTCCCAAACAACAGATGACACAAGTATTCCCCCTTGTGTCCCCAGACTATTAGATTCAGATTAACTTATTAACAGAGTTCAGACATACCAGGTTCAGACGATCAGTTTTCAGACTAACGGATCAGATAACAGATTTACAAACTTGCCTAACTTGGTGTGGGTCCTACAGATCCACAAAAAAGGTTCGTTTAATTTATCAATCAAGTTAGTTTATCCAGACCAGGTATCCAATCGGTTCTCAGCCTTATCAAATTACTGAGTTGGATTGGCTAAGTATAGTTCAACTTAACCCCGTTAAATTACCGAGTTCAGATTGGTTAAGTGTAGGTTAACTTAACCCTAACCACTAGTCGTATTTTTCGGTTAAGTGTCATTAAGAAATTAAGCCCGGTTTCACTTAACCTACCCATTCATGTCAAATTGGTTAAGTGTCATAAATTAAATTTACTTAACCTTATCATGTAACATTAATTAATTTAATGCACCTTAACCTCTCACATTAGACCTCGTTGTGGTTACTAGTTAGCCGGGCGGGTCCGGGTAGCTTTACACCACAACTTGGTCTAACCTCGGGTTCAAGGTACAACATGACCAACTTCTCACATTGGGTCCTATTGTTTGTAGCAACTAGTTAAGCCGGTCGGTTCCGGGTAGGTTTACGCTACAAACTCAACCCAACCTCGAGTTGGTCACACTTATCTTTTCTAAGTGTCATGTCCATCATGTTTCCAAAACATGTTACAAGTTTTCAAGCATTTGGGTAGACCTAACTTAATAGGTAAATTCCCAAAGGGTAGACCTAACTTAATAGGTAAATTCCCAAGCTTATGTTTTTATGTCTTTTAAGTTTACTCAACCCCAAACGCAATCCCATCGCTTACATATCGCAATAGCGCATAAAGGATAGAAAGAGGGAACTTGGCGTAATCATGACATAAAGGTGTTGAAGCCACAAGTTCAACATGGTGGCATATGAAGTGTACATGTGTTCATATACTTGCATATTACATTTTTAGGCCTCAAAAGCATGCATAAAATCAAACTTAGCATATTGGTGATACATGGTGATAAATGACATGTAGAAATGGCCATAAGTTCGCATTTAGCCTCACATGCAAGTTATCATAAGAGATATGATAACTTACATGTTGCCAAAATGCAACCTTTAGCATAAAGCTTGAAGCTTTAAGCTCATAAACCCCAGATAAGCTTGCATAACATGATAACATGAACAAAAGGATCAACCCAAACTTGCATATCATATGACAAACTTGCATATCAAACTTGCATAACATAACTTGATGAACTTGCATAACACATCATAGTAAACTTGCATAACCCATCATAGTAAACTTGCATAACACATCATAGTAAACTTGCATATCATAACATGGCATACTTGCATAACATAACATCATAAACTTGCATATCATAACATATCAAACTTGCATATCATACATTTAACTTTAGAGTTTAAGTATGAAAGTAGAATAAGGCTTACAATGCTTATGAAGACACAAAAATATGACAAAGCCCTTATGCAATCATAAAACAAAAATATGAAGCTCCAAATCAATAAAAACCCTTGCTTGACTTGAATGCAAGCTAATGATGCTCATACAAGCTTGAAAACACTTGTATGCATGGAAAATCTCTAATAGAAATCTATTTAGGAATTTTATGAAGAGAGTGGAGGCCATAAGAGAAATGATTTTGCCATAGTTTAGTTACTTGAATGAATAATGATGATTTAGGGTTAGGTTAGGGGCTTATTTATAGGGTTAGGATGTGTTTTAGACCCTTAGATTAACCCTAGGTTAGTTTAGGTCCGTCAGATTTCATCCCAAGCCCTCCAACCCAGCCCAAAACTCAACCAGGTGCACCCAGGCCAGAATCAGCCGATAGGGCAAGTCGACAGGCCTGTCGACTGCCAAGTCGACAGGCTTGTCGACAGGCAAGTCGACAGCCCTGTCGATAGCCAAGTCGACTTGGTTGGGCGGGAGTTTTCCCGCCTGGCCCCATTTCTGCATGTTTCGAAATTCAAATTTCCCGAAAACTTCTTTGGGCCTTAACCGGGTCATACGGACTCCGATTTACAAAATTTCGGACTCTATTTCGCGTATTTTTCCGAGACGAACGCAATGGCATAGCCCGTTTCCCTTGATTCAGATTTATAAATTAAATTCTGCCT
Organism: Allium sativum; assembly: GCA_030737875.1. Lineage (NCBI taxonomy): Eukaryota > Viridiplantae > Streptophyta > Magnoliopsida > Asparagales > Amaryllidaceae > Allium > Allium sativum. The sequence continues at coordinate 322,132,466 of CM060920.1, read as the reverse complement.
CGATTTATGTTATAACAGGTTATCAGAAATACGGGTTGTTACAAAATCTCTTTGCCTCTTATCAGTGTAACTCTTCTGCCTATCTTGGGCAGCCTTCCTTCGTTGTTGGATAACCTTGATCTTGTCTGAAGTTTCTCTTATTACATCTGGCCCAAGCACGAATTTCTCACGGGTTTCCAACCAACATGATGGTGAGTTGCACGGTCTTCCATACAAAGCTTCAAATGGAGCCATACCAATATTGGACTGATAACTATTATTATATGCGAACTCTACTAGATGCAATTAGTCATCCATTGATCCTCCAAAATCCAATATACAAGCTCTCAAGAGATCCTCTAATATACGATTCATCCTCTCTGTCTGACTGTCGGTTTGAGGATGATACGCGGTAATGAGATGTAATTCTGATCCTAAAAGCCTCTTGTAAGCTCTTCCAAAATCCACTAGTAAACAACGGATCTCGGTCGCTCACAATGCCTTTGGGTATTCCATGAAATCTCATTACCCACTTCATGTACAGTTCTGCTAACTTTGCTACCATTCTATTTGACTTGACGGGTATAAACCTTGCACTCTTGGTCAATCGATCCACAATCACCCAAATACTATCATGGCCCGATCTAGTCCTTGATAACCCATCAATGAAATCCAATGAGACTTGTTCCCATTTCCATTCCGGAATTTCCAATGGTTGCAACAAACCACTACGCTTCTTTTGCTCGGCTTTAACTAGCTGGCAATTCATGCATTTAGATATAAACTCCCCAATGTTTCGTTTCATCCCTTCCCAGTAGTAGGTCTGCTTCATGTCTCGATACATTTTGTTACCACCGGGATGTATAGTTAGTTTTGAGTGATGACATTCTCCAAGCACTTCATCTCTCAATCCATTGACATTGGGTATGACTAGTCTCCCGTTCTTTCTAAGCCATCCTTCTCGATCAAGCCCATACTTGTTCATCTCCTCATCGATTCCCATTTCTAACTTGGAGATGATTTCTAATAGATTTGGATCGTCCCACTGACTGGAACCAATTCGCTCAATCAAAGTGGGTCTGATCATCAAAATTGCTAACATCTCTGGATCCAATTAGCACTTTGGTCTGAAATCATACCCAGCGATCTACTCCAGTTGCTTCCATTCTAGAAACATAGCCAATAAACTGGCATGTCTCCTACTCAATGCATCAGCTATTGCATTGCCCTTTCCTGGTGTATATGTGATATTGAAATCATAGGAAGCCAAGAATTCTAACCATCTTTGTTGTCGGAGATTTAGATCCTTCTGAGAGAAGAGATACTTTAACGATTTATGATCAGTAAACAACACGAATCTTTCTCCCTAGAGATAATGTCTCCACATCTTCAATGCATATACGATTGCTGCCAATTCCAAATCATAAGTAGGACATCTTTTCTCATGCGGTTTTAGCTGCCGACTAGCATAAGCTACAACCCTACCTCCTTGCATCAATACAACACCTAGTCTGGTACCACATGCATCCACGTATACTGTCATCTCTTCATTTCCTTTAGGGATGACTAACACTGGCGTACGCATCAACTTTTCCTTTAGACTCTTAAATGCATTTTCACAATTTCCGTCCCAGACAAAATCTTGATTCTTCTTGGTCAACTGAGTTAACGGTGCTGCTATCTTGGAGAAGTCTTGGATAAATTATGATATTATCTAGCTTATCCCAAGAAACTTCTTAAGTCTGTTGCATTCTTGGGCATAGACCAATCTTGTACTGTAGCCACCTTCGCAGGGTCTACGACAATACCATTCTCTGAAACAACATGGCCCAGAATCTCACTTCCCTCCTCCAGAAGTGACACATAGAAAACTTCGCTTTCAATTGGTGTTTCCTCAACACCACCATCACTATACTCAAATGTCTTCCTCTGTCCTCGAGTAAACTAAGATATCGTCTACGAACACAAGAACAAACTTATTCAATTGATCCCTGAATACCCCATTCATAAGATCCATAAAATATGCTAGTGCATTGGTCAACCTGAATGGCATGACCAATCACTCATAGAATCCAGACGGCGTCCAAAATGCCGTTTTAGGAATACTCTCAGCTGCTACTCGGAACTGATGAAATCCTATCGCGAGTTCCAATTGGGAGAACACCCTTGCTCCCTCCAGTTAATCAGACAAATCATCTATCCAAAGAAGTGGATACTTATTCTTCCTAGTCACTTTATTCAACTCGCGATAGTTCGCACATAAACAAAGGGAACCATCTGCCTTGGTAGCCAATACAACTGGTGCTCCCTACTCGGAGACACTTTTTTTGATAAATCCCTTCATCAAAAGATTGCTTACTTGCACCCCGAGCTCTCTCTGCTCCCTTGGTGCCATACGACAAAGTGGCATCACTATATTTTGGGCATCTTTCACTAAATCAATATGGAACTCAATCTCTCGATGTGGTGGAAGCCCGGTCACTTCCTCGAAGATATCCGGATATTGGCCAGCAATGTGAACTCCTGCTAACTCGTCCTGCGGGATGTCGAGGGAATTTAGAAAACTAGCCATCACCTCATCACTAGGAAGGCTACCAAAAAGTACCCTCCGCCCATCATCTGCTATAATAGTCACTGAAAATCCCTCACAGTCTACCACCACCCTGTACCTTTGGAGCCAATCGATTCCCAAAATAATGCCAAACCCAGTAAAGCCCAAAACAAAGCAATCACAAGCAAACATACATCCATGACTCGATAAGACCAAATTTCGACAAATCATGCTAAGGCTAGTCGAATCACCAATTGGGTTCGTCACCATTAAAGGTCAATTGACTATCTCGGGTTCCAATCCCAACCTATCTACTAGGTCACTAGATATGGAGGAACGGGATGCCCTAGTATCAAACATCATTCGAACAGGAACACCATAAACAGAAAGCATACTTTGAATGACGACATTCTTTCCTTTCTCCGCCGCAGTTGGGGCATTCGACAAAGAAGGAACAACATTAATAGCATATGCTTTCACAATCTGCTTCTCTTTAGGTGGTTGCGGACATTTATCCTTGTGATGTCGCACTTGGCCACAGTTGAAGAACTTCCTGTCCGTTCGCATTGCTCGACATTCCTTGGAATAGTGGCCCTTCTTGCCACAGCTAAAGAACTCTACTTCTTTCTTGTCTTTCTTTTTCTGACCATCCTTGGTCTAACTCTGCTTCCTTTTATTCTGAGAACTATTCTTGCCTTCACCGCTTGCATGCGGCTTTGGCCTCTCTGCAGATGCAACAACAACTTTAGTCTTGGGCTTAGGATAAAGGCTCTCTGACCTCAATGCTTTTCCAACAATCAATCCAAAAGTCTCATCAATATGGTTTATAAGCCTTTCCCCCAAGTACTGATGTAAGCCTGTTATGAACTTCTCATTCTTCTTCTCGGGAGCGTCAATAAGGGATAATCCATACTTCGATAATGTATCGAACTCAACAATATATTCCAAGACTGTCCTATTATTCTGTTTAAGCTCCAAGAACTTCCTAAACAGCTCTAACTTCTGGGCAGCTGGGATAAACTTATCACTGAAGCGAGCTTTAAATTGATTCTATGTAACTTGATCCTCGGGAGTAGCTATCTAAACAACATTCCACCAATTCATAGTCCGTCCTTGCAGCTGATGGGAAGTTGGCTTCCTCTTCATCGCGTCTTCGATTCCCAGATCCTCGAAGATACGCTCATAACTATCCAGCCAATCCTGAACTTCTATAGCCGATTCTGTTTCGTGGAACGACTTTCCCACCAAGACTAGTGTAGTCCTTACAGTGCTTAGCGAAATCGGCCCTAGGCACCTACACCGCTGCACCACCACCATTTGCTACAACATTAGGAGCTGCCCTCTGAACATCCCTAAGCATCTCTCTCATGAATTCAGTGAACATCGTCCTCATATCAGGAGCATTCCTATTATTGGCTCCTGAACCAGTATTTCTCGTATATCAGCTCATCGTTCAATCTGTAAGGACAAAAGGATCAACCATCTCTTCAGTGGTGCCAGTGTCGTGCGACTCCATCCTTAGATATACTAATAATATATATATATATAGCTTTTGAAAACCAAAATATCACAAATACGTGCTCATATACGTACTTTGATACCAAATGTGCCTTTCCCAAGGTTAACTACGCAACCTAGAACTTTGATACCAAATGTGACAGCCCGCCCCGCACTAGCCGACATTTCCAACGAAAGTGTGTTGCTCCAATGTCCGACTAGCACGAGAGGGTTGCCAAAGAAAGGAAAGAAAAAAGAAATTTGAACTAACAAGGAACCTATAGAATGTATCACAGCGCATGGGATAAAATATAATAATAACATAACTTTGACATAAAACAGGCGAGACAATGCATATGCTGAAAACTAAACAATCATAGCAGTGGAAATCAAAAATACAGCTTATCTTCCAAACCAACGTTATTAAAACTTTGAAATACTGTCTCTAAAGCAAAAGAAAGAGGTACACTACTAATGCCCAAAGTAGTGACTAGCAACAACACCGGGAGATTATATATATATCATACGTGGAACCCTACTCGTCTCCGGTACAACTACTCGTGCATAATCCCTTGATATGTCTATATTCTGCCCATTTAAGAGCACCCAGAGTAATAAGAAGAGACATAAAACTCTGGGTTAGACAAAAGTCTGGTATGAGAAATAAGCAGTAAAACTGAACAATAACAGGTATACATAACCATACCTGAACCTGGACCTGCAACCAAAGAGTTAGCACAACAGGATGTACAATACTCTAAGGTGACACTAACACATGGTGTGAAAATAATGGGGAGGGGGTGTACATGTCATGGTGATAGAAAACATCAAACATAACAATCATCCTCACATCTCTCACTCAGTGCGTAAAGCATACAATATCTACCACTTTGATCACCCTATCCTTTGCTACGATCACCCTGCCCCATGGAGTCATGATGTGTAACGACCGGCATTCTACATACGGAAGGATCATAGAATATTTATTTCTTTTTCACATGAGTTCGTATGGTCGTTTAACTTTAGGGAATGACTATTGGGGTCATTTTCCATATTCACGATTTTTGCCGATTTTTAAATGTCCATTTTGCCCTAGCGAATCTTGTTTTGCCTATAATTTATGATTGGTAAGGAGTTTTGACCTGAAACCACTTCCATTGGATTCGGATGATTGTTTACATTTCCTTAAAGTGGTCACGTTGATCAAACAGACTTACCATTTGGGAGATATGGCTAAAATAACGTTTGGAAGGTGAAAAACAACTTAACCCGGTCCTAATTAGGATGATTAACAGCTAGGCTCATAACCCATTTCGGGATGAGGGTTATGGCGAGACTGAAATTATTTTGAAAACAATTTTATTTCATTTTCTCAGCCGCCTAAAACATTTCTCTAACCCTAACATGACCTCCACCTTCTAAAATCATCCTAAATCACCTTCTTATCACTAATTAAGAAGATCTACATAAAATCAAGGCAAATCAACACCAAATCAGAGTTGGAGCTGCTGTGTTGCATAGGAAAATGCCCCAAAACAATAGTGTTTCAGATCTAAATTTTTATTTGTGGCTAAGGTGAGTGATTTGCATTGTTTTTCAATAATTACAGCTAATTAGGGGTGATTAGTGATAATTAACGAAATTATGCATTATAAAAATCTGGAAAAATTTGTAAAATTCTTAAATAATATTTTCGGGCTCTGATAGAAATTTAGGTTATTTTAGACATGTTTTGTTAATCCTATTGTTAAAACATGATTAAGGGGATTAAGGGAAAAAACCATAGATTTGGGCATGTTTGATCCAAAATAACTCATATGGTTGATGTTTGGATGTTTAAGGTTGATTCTATTTGTTGCGATTACTGTTTGGAATGTTAAGTACTATTGTAGGAAAGTTGGAATGGTTGAAAACGCCATCGTATGGCGAAAATGGACGATATATGCTCGTTGGAAAATGTGCAGGGTTTCGGATCAGATCATATTATAGGGCTTGGATCGGATCGGTGGACCGGGCAAGGGGAATACGAACTGGACCAGAACTTGGCACAAGAGAATGTAAGGGCAATAAGGAAGGCCCGTATTGGATCGAATTGGGATGGGGCGTGGGGATCGGATCGGAGGACAAAACCAGGAGCTGGAGAACAAGAGGCGACGAACCGAACCGGACCAAGGTTATGAACACCGAACTGAACCGGTGTGACGTGGAGGACCAAACGAACCAAAGGAAGGGACTTGGATCCCATACACCGAACCGAACCAGAAGATCGAACCAGAGGACTTTTGGGCTGAACCGAACCTAAGGGTTTGAACACTATAAGACCTAATCGAGCTAGCTACTTCTACTACACGACGACTCTTCTAAAGACCAACTCCAATTCGACCAAAACCAGAGATGCAAAGGAAGTCCAAGTGAGAAGTTAGAACTCAGGGTCCAAATGGGAACTGATGAGTTAACGTCATGAATTGGACTTTGCTGTGGGACATGTGCAAAAGGGTTATCAATGTCTATAGCTTTGACTCACCACTAAGAGACGAATATTAGCTATGAATCAGTGCAGTGGGGTTGTTATTACTCCATGGGGCAAAGTCATCGTAGCAGGGCTATGAGCCAGCGCAGTGGAGTTGTTATGACTCCATAGGGCAAAGTGGACATAGCAAAGTATTAGTGGTTACAGATCAGTGCAGTGGAGCCGTCATGACTCCATGGGGCAGAGTGATCGTGACAAAGAATTGGGTGATCAAAGTGGTGGATATCGTATACTTTGCGCACTGAGTGAGAGACGTGCGGATGATTGCTTTGTTTGATTTTTGCTATCACCATGACATGTACACCCCGTCCCCATGATTTTCACACCATGTGTTAGTGTCACCTTAGAGTATTGTGCATCCTGTTGTGCTAACTCTTTGGTTGCAGGTCCAGGTTCAGTTATGGTTATGTATACCTGTTATTGTTCTGTTTTACTGCTTATTGCTCAAACCAGACTTTTGCCTGACCCTGAGTTTTATGTCTCTTCTTATTACTATGGGTGCTCTTAAACAAACAGTTTAGAGACCGATCAGGTGATTATGCACGAGTAGCTGTACCGGAGACGAGTAGGAGGCTTCTACGTACGATATATATATATATATATATGTGTGTGTGTGTGTGTGTGTATATTCTCCCTGTGTTGTTGTTGGTCACTAATTTGGGCATTAGTAGTGTACTTCTTTCTTTTGCTTAGAGACAATATTTCAAAGTTGTAATAATGTTTGTTTGGATGATAAGCTGTATTTTGGATTTTCGCTGCTATGATAGTTTAGTTTTCAGCTTATGCACTGTCTCTTTTTCTTTATGTCAAAGTATTGTTATTATTATATTTATCCCCAACGCTATGGGACATTCTACTGGATCCTTGTTTGTTCAAATTCCTTTCTTTTCCTTTCTTTGGCAACCATACCGTGCTAGTCAGGCATTGGCACAACGCACCTTCATTTGAAATGTCGGCTGGTGCGGGGCGGGTCATCACACTTGGTATCAGAGCTCTAGGTTGTGTAGTTAACCTAGGGAAAGACACCAGGGAGAGATAGTATGTATATGAGAGTGCGTATTTTTGATACTTTGGTTTTCAAAATATATGTATATGTACTATTAGTATATCTAAGGATGGAGTCGCACTGCACTGGCACCACTGAAGATATGGTTAGTCGTTTTCTCGTTACAGGTTGAACGATGAGTCGATATACGAGGAATACCGTTTCAGGAGCTAATAGTAGGAATGCTCCTGATATGAGGACGATGTTCACTGACTTCATGAGAGAGATGCTTAAGGATGTTCATAGGGCAGCCCCTAATGCTGCAAATGGTCGTGGTGTAGCGGTGCAGGCGCCTAGAGCTGATTTCGCCAAGCTCTATAAGGACTACACTAGTCTTGGTGGGAAGTCGTTCCATGGAACGGAATCGGCTACAGAAGTTCAGGATTGGCTTGATAGTTGCGAGCGTATCTTCGAGGATCTGGGAATCGAAGACGCAATGAAGAGAAAGCTAGCATCCCGCCAGCTGCAAGGACGGGCTATGAATTGGTGGAATGCTATTAAGGCAACCACTCCCAAGGATCAAGTTACATGGAAGCAATTTAAAGCTCGCTTCAGTGACAAGTTTATCCCAGCTGCCCAGAAGTCAGAGTTGTTTAGGAAGTTCTTAGAGCTTAAACAGAATGGTAGGGCAGTCTCGGAATATATTGCTGAGTTCGATACTTTATTAAAGTATGGATTATCCCTTATTGACACTCCCGAGAAGAAGAATGAGAAGTTCATAACAGGCTTAGATCAGTACTTGAAGGAAAGGCTTATAAACCATATTGATGAGACTTTTGAATCGATTATTGGGAAAGCATTGAGGTCAGAGAGCCTTTATCCTAAGCCAAGGACTGAAGTCACTGTTGCATCTGTAGAGGGGCCAAAGCCGCAGGCAAGCGGTGGAGGCAAGAATAATTCTCAGAATAAAAGGAAGCAGAGTCAGACCAAGGACGGTCAGAAAAAGAAAGGCAGGAAAGATGTTGAGTGTTTTAGCTGTGGCAAGAAGGGCCGTTATGCTAAGGAATGTCGAGAAAAGCCAGCGGATAGGAAGTGCTTCAACTTCGACCAAGTGGGACATCACAAGGATAAATGTTCGCAACCCCCCAAAGAGAAGCAGACTGTGAAAGCATATACTATTAATTTTGTTCCTTCTTTGTCGAATGCCCCTACTGCGGAGGAGAAAGGAAAGAATGCCATCATTCAAGGTATGATTTTTGTTTATGATGTTCCTGTTCGAGTACTGTTTGATACTAGGGCTTCCCGTTCCTTCATATCTAGTGACCTGGTAGATAGGTTGGGATTGGAACCCAAGATAGTCACTAGACCTTTAGTTGTGATGAACCCGATTGGTGGTTCGACTAGCCTTAGCATGATTTGTCGAAATTTGGTCTTATCGAGACATGGGTATATGATTGCATGTGATTGCTTTGTTTTGGGCTTTACTGGGTTTGGCATTATTTTATGAGTCGGTTGGCTCCAAAGATATGGGTTGGTGGTAGACCGTGAGCGATTTTCGGTGACTATTAGGGCGGATCATGGGCGGATGGTGGTGTTTGGTGCCTACCTAGCGATGAGGTGATGGATAGTTTTCTAAATTCCCTCGACATTCCGCAGGACGAATTAGCAGGAATTCCCATTGCTGGTCAGTATCCGGATATCTTCGAGGAAGTGACCAGACTTCCACCACACCGAGAGATTGAGTTCCGTATTGATTTAGTGAAAGATGCAGTATTATAGTGATGCCACTTCGTCATATGGCACCAAGGGAGCTGAAAGAGCTCGTGGTGCAAGTAAGCGATCTTTTAAAGTAGGGATTTATCAGAAGAAGTGTCTACGAGTGGGGATCACCAGTTGTAGTTGCTACCAAGGCAGATGGTTCCCTTTGTTTATGTGTGGACTATCGCGAGTTGAATAAAATGACTAGGAAGAATAAGTATCCTCTTCCACGGATAGATGATTTGTTTGATCAACCGGCGGGAGCAAGGATGTTCTCCTAATTGGACCTCGCGAAAAGATTTCATCAGCTCCGAGTAGCAGCCGAGAGTATTCATAAAACGGCCTTTCGGACGCCGTCTGGATTCTATGAGTGGTTGGTCATGTCATTCGGGTTGACCAATGCATCAACATATTTTGTGGATCTTATGAATAGGGTATTCAGGGATCAATTGAATAAGTTTGCTCTTGTGTTCGCAGAAGATATCTTAGTTTACTCAAGGACAGAGAAAGAACACAAGGAACATTTGAGAATAGTGATGGAGGTGTTGAGGAAACACCAATTAAAAGCGAAGTTTTCTAAGTGTCACTTCTAGAGGAGGGAAGTGAGATTCTTGGGCCATGTTGTTTCAAAGAATGGTATTGTAGTAGATCCTACGAAGGTGGCTACGGTACAAGTTTAGTTTACTCCCATGAATGCAACAGACCTAAGAAATTTCTTGGGATTAGCTGGATATTATTGTAATTTTATCCAAGACTTCTCTAAGATAGCGACACCGTTAACTCAGTTCGTCTGGGACCGAAATTGTGAAAATGCATTTAAGAGTCTAAAGGAAAAGTTGACGCGTGCGCCAGTGTTAGTCATTCCTAGAGGGAATGAAGAGATGACAATATACATGGATGCCTTTGGTACCGGACTAGGTGTTGTATTGATGCAAAGAAGAAGAGTCATAGCATATGCTAGTCGGCAACTGAAACCGCATGAGAAAAGATACCCTACCCATGATTTGGAATTGGAGTGATTGTATTTGCGTTGAAGATGTGGAGACATTATCTCTTAGGAGAAAGGTTCGAATTGTTTACCGACCATAAATTGTTAAAGTACCATTTCTCTCGAAAGGATCTAAACCTCCCTCAGTAGAGATGGTTAGAATTCTTGGCATTCTATGATTCCAATATCGCATATACACCAGGAAAGGGCAATGCTGTAGCCGATGCACTGAGTAGGTGACATGCTAGTTCAGGGGCTATGTTTCTTGAATGGAAGCTACTAGAGTATATAGCAGGGTATGATTTCAGACCTAAGTGCAAATTAGATCCGGCAATGTTAGCAAGTTTGACAGTCATACCCACTTTGATTGAGCAGATTGGTTCCAGTCAGATGGGTGATCCTATCATACTAGAAATCATCCCCAAGTTAGAAATGGGTATCGACGGTAAGGAGATGAGCAAGTATGGGCTTGATCGAGAAGGATGGCTTCGAAAGAATGGTAGACTCGTTGTACCCAGTGTCAATGGATTGAGAGATGAAGTGCTTAGAGAATTTCATCACTCAAAACTGATTATACATCCCGGTGGTAATAAAATGTATCGAGGCATGAAGCAGACCTAGTACTGGGAAGGGATGAAAAGAGACGTTTTGAAGTTTATATCCAAATGCATGAACTGTCAACTAGTTAAAGCTGAGCCAAAGAAACCTAGTGGTTTGTTGCAATCATTAGAAATCCCAGAATGGAAATGGAAATAAGTCTCAGTGGATTTCGTTGATGGGTTATTATAACACCCCACCTCCGCCAATGCCACTCTTGCAAGGACATTAGCTTTGGAGGGGCATTAAACGAGGTAAACATTCATGCAGATATCACAAGACAGAACATATAAGTAAAACAGAGTAGTAAAGCAGTGGATAAAACTAGCATTCCAAAACCATAGTTAAGTTACAACAAAGTACTTGGTCATTATTTTCCATCAAATAAAGTCTAGATAAAAGCATAACTGAAAAACTGAAATACATAAAGTACTATCCCCAAAGTGAAGTGATAAACCATAGCAAGCTCAATGTCCGGAACCGTACATGAGCAATTCCAGAAAAGCAGCTAAAGGTCCAAGCTAAGTACCAGCGTTCCCACCCTGCAAACCTGGGGGGGAAACAGAAGAAAAGAGGCGAAAGAAAACGGGTCAGTCAAAAAGACTGGTAAGTCCTATCTACTATCAGTATAAAAATTAATAAAGTTAACTGGTCATGTGAAGCTGAGATGAAACATAGGGTGATAACTAGCATGGTGAAAAGTTAACAAGATAGATCAAATGTGGCATCGCATATACAAGGTTAAGTTGCACCACGTGTGTACTAGTACTCTAATCCGTGTCAAGTATAATCAAGAAATGATCCCTTGGCCCAAAGCTGGCCCACATCATGAGGTGACCTAAATCAAGGTCCAACTACTCGGTCTAGTCGATCGGCTCCCTATAAGCCTAACTCGTCGTGTATTGGTGTCATACGGCTTAATCATGTAATGTAGTTGACTGTGCAGGGTCCACCCCTAGGGTGTATCAGGCCCTACGGTGTAACCCTCAGACACAATTCCAGGATGCACCATCTAAACCTACTGGTGCCCGTGTTCAACTCTGGGCTTAATGTGCACGACCATGGTCCGCCTGAACAACCGGTGCATCATTCAGCCGTCTCTTTTGGTCTCTTACAATCAGCCCAGTAATCGTGCCCCACCCTAGCCTAGTCCTAGGGTCTTATGATACTACCAAGAGGGTTACTGCTGAAAAGGACCACGCAACTAGGGTTTCAAGCGGGTTAAATGTGGTTAACCCTATCCTAACCATGTATTGAGTCGGTCAAGTGTGTCCAGGCAGTTCATGACTTAACCCTATCAATACATCGTGTTCAACTGGTTAAGTATATCCAAGTAGTCCATGACTTAACCCTACCAATCCGTCGTTGTTAATTGGTTAAGTATTCAAGTAGTCCATGACTTAACCCTACCAATCCGCCGTGTTTAATTGGTTAAGTATTCAAGTAGTCCATGACTTAACCCTACCATGTGGCATTAATTAACTTAATGCACCCCAACCTCTCACATTAGACTTTGTTGTGGTTACTAGTTAAGCCGGGCGGGTCCGGGTAGCTTTACACCACAACCTAGTCTAACCTCGGGTTTTAAGTGCGACATGACCAACTACTCACATTGGGTCCTATTGCTTGTAGCCACTAGTTAAGCCGGTCGGTTCCGGGTAGATTTATGCTACAAACTCAACCCAACCTCGAGTTGGCCATTCTCATGTTTTCTACATGTCATGTCCATTATTATGTTTACAACATAATCACATATCATATTTCAAAATCATGTTTCATGTCTTTAATATTACCCAAACCCAACGCATTCCCCTCACATGTACGTTTCGCATAACATAGATCAAAAGAGGGAACATAACTATATATGACAAGGTGGGCATAAGATGGGAAGATCTATCACAAATTAAACATGGCGATATTTGGGGCCAAAAGGGGTTCAACATACTAGCATATGGCCTCAACATGTATGATAGCATAGAAGGTGACTTGGCCTCATACATATCAAATAGCATAAGGGTGATTTGGCCACAAGTTAGTATAAGGATGCTTTGGCCACAAGTTAAACATGGTGGCATATGAGGCATAAATAGGTTCATAAGCTTGCATATTACATCATAGGCCGCAAAACATGCATAATATCAACTTAAGCAAATAGGTGAAACATGATCATGAAGGACATAGGATGATGGCTAAAAGTTCGCATATAGAATTATTAGGCTTCAAAAGTATGCATAAAACCAAACTTAGCATATAGGTGATACATGGTGATAAATGACATGTAGAAGTTGCTAGAAGTTCGCATTTAGCCTCACATACAAGTTATCATAAGGGATATGATAACTTCCATGTTGCCAAAATGCAACCTTTAACATAAAGCTTGAAACTTTTAGCCCACAAGGTCAAGCTGATAGGTTTTCAAATATGCATAGAATATATTCATGCATAACATGATAAGATCAAAGCATATATCATACTTAGGCCCAAACTCCACTTGCAACATATCACATTTAACTTTATAGTTAGAATCTAAGAGTAGTATAGGGCTTACAATGCTATAAAGACTAAAATTAATATATAAAGATTGAGACGAAGCCACACTAGCAAATCCGCAACCAAAGACAATAAACTCCACTTCAAGACTTGAGAACAAGAAGGAATAACCCCAAAGACAAAGAAAGATGCTTGTTTTGCTTAAGAAAGGTGGCTCGTTTACTAGCTTAGGTCACTTAAACTTTCATGAAGAGGATGGAGGCCATGAGATGAAGATGGAGGCCATGGTCAAGAAATATTTTGGCATAGTTTAGTTGTAGGAATGAATAATGATGATTTAGGCTAGGGGCTAGGTCCTTTTTATAGAAGATTAGGATAGTATTAGCCATAGGATTAACCCTAGATTCAATCCAAGCCATCAAATCCCGTCACAAGCCTCCAAAACAGGTCAAAACAGCCACAATGGGTGCACCAGGTTGCCTGGGCCGACCAGGCAGGTCGACACCCAGGTCGACCCTGGGGTCGACTCCCCAGTCGACCTGGGGGGAGGTCGACTCCCCAGTCGACCCCCCTGGGTCTGGCGGGAATTTTCCCGCCACTTCTGATTTTATGAAATTTGAAATCTGTTTTGAATTTGAATTTTTCGTGAAACTTCGTGAGGCCATATCTTGGTCATACGGACTTCGATTTTCGAAAACTCGGACTCTATTTCGCGTATTTTTCCGAGACAAACGCAATGGCACAGCCCGTTTCCCTTGATTCAGATTTTACAGTTTAATTCTGCCTTGATTTGTGTTATAACATGTTATTTAAAAATACGGGTTGTTACAGTTATCAAGGACTAGATCGGGCCATGATAGCATTTGGGTGATTGTGGACCGATTGACCAAGAGTGCATGGTTTATACATGTCAAGTCGAACGGGTAGTAAGATTTCATGGAATACCTAAAGGCATTGTGAGTGACCGAGATCTGTTGTTCACTAGTGGATTTTGGAAGAGCTTACAAGAGGATTTAAGATCAGAATTACATCCCAGTCCTGCGTACCATCCTCAAACTGATGGTAGGACAGAGAGGGTGAATTGTATATTGGAGGATCTCTTGAGAACTTGTATATTAGATTTTGGAAGATCATGAGATGACCAATTGCATCTGGTTGAATTCACATATAATAATAGTTATCAGTCTAGTATTGGTATGGCTCCATTTGAAGCTTTTACGGAAGACCGTGCAACTTACCATCATGTTGGTTAGAAACTGGTAAGAAATTTGTGTTTGGACCGGATGTGATAAGAGAAACCTCAGATAAGATCAAGGTTATCTGACAGCGAATGAAGGCTGCCCAAGATAGGCAGAAGAGTTATGCTGATAAGAGGCAAAGAGATTTAAAATTTTCGATTTGCGACTTGGTGTTTGTCAAATTCCTCCGTTAAAGAGCGTGATTCGATTTGGTAGGAGAGGCAAGTTAACACCAAGATTTGTTAGTCCATTCCCAGTTCTCGAACAAGTTGTGAATTTAGCATATAAAGTTGAGTTGCCAGACAAGATGGCGGGAGTTCATAACGTGTTTCATGTTTCCCAGTTAAGGAAGTTCGTGCACGACCTTGATATGGCTATTTCACCGGATCAGTTGGATGACGTCGAAGTAGAACCCGAGGCGGTTGGGAACCACAAGCCAATCCGTATTGTCGAGAGCGATATGAAGCAACTTCGAAGGAAGGAGGTGAAACTGGTCAAGGTTCAGTGGGGCTATAATGAGAGTGACTGTACCTGGGAAGCAGAGGAGAGCATAAGGGAATCGCATCCGGAACTCTTTGCCTGGTAAGATTTTAATAGTGATAGTTTCTTCCCTTGTTAGTAAATCGCATGCTAGGGTATTCTTGTTGTGCTTGTTGTGTATGTTTGATTGTTTTTGAATGACTGATAGGCATGCAGGACACCTTTGTATGATTTTGGTTAAGGAATTTCAAGGGCAAAATTTCTTAAGGGGGTAGGGGAGGGGGAGTGTAATGACCCGCATTCCACGTATCGAAGGATCGTAGAATATTTATTTCTTTTTCACATGAGGTCATATGGTCGTGTACCTTTGGGGAACGACTATTTGGGTCATTTTCCATGTTCACGATTTTTCCTGATTTTTAAAAGACCATTTTACCCCTAATAAATCTTGTTTTTCCTATAACTTTTGATTGATAAGGAGTTTTTACCTGAAACCACTTCCATTGGATTCAAATGATGGTTTACCTTTCCTAGAGTGGTCACATTGATCAAACGGACTTAACGTTTGGGAGATATGGCTGAAATAAGGTTTGGAAGGTAAAAACAGCTTAACCGGGCCTAATTAGGGTGAGTAACAGCTAGGCCCATAACCCATTTCCGGATTAGGGTTATGGAGAGGCTGAAATCAATTAGGAGACAATTTTATTTCATTTTCTCAGCCACCTAAAACATTTCTCTAAACCTAGCATTGGCCTTCACCTTCTAAAATCATTTTAAGTCACCTTCTAATCACTAATGAACAAGATCTACATCAAATCAAGGCAAATCAACACCAAATCAGAGTTGGAGCTGCTGTGTTGCATAAGAAAATGCCCTAAAACAGTAGAGTTTCAAATATAAAGTTTTATTTGTGGCTAGGGTGAGTGATTTGCATTGTTTTTCACTAATTACGGCTAATTAGGAGTGATTAGTGATAATTAATGAGATTATGCATTATAAAAATCTGGAAAAAATTGTAAAATTTTTAAATCATATTTTAGGGCTCTGATTGAAATTTGGGTTAATTTGGACATGTTTTGTTAATCCTATTGTTAAAACATGATTAAGGGGAAAAACCATAGATTTGGGCATGTTTGATCCAAAATAACTCATATATTGATGTTTGGATGTTTATGGTTGATTCTGTTTGTTGCTATTACTGTTTGGAATGTTAAGTAATCTTGTAGGAAAGTTGGAATTGTTGAAAAAGCCATCGTATGGAGAAAATGGACAATATATGCTCGCTGGAAAATTTGCAGGGTTTCGAATCGGATCGATGGACCGGGCAAGGGGAATACGAACTGGACCGGAACATGGCAGAAGAGAATGTAAGGGCAATAAGGAAGGCCCGGATCGGATCGAATTGGGATGGGGCGTGGGGATCAGATCAGAGGACCAAACCAGGAGCTGGAGAACAAGAGGCGACATACCGAACCGGACCAAGGCTATGAACACCAAAATGAACCGGTGTGACGTGGAGGACCGAATCAAAACAAAGGGAGGGACTTGGATCCCATACACCTAACCGAACCTGAAGATCGAACCAGAGGACTTTTGGGCCGAATCGAACCCGAGGGTTTGAACATTATAAGACCGAAACGAACTAGCTACTTCTACTACGCGATGACTCTTCTGAAGACCAACTCCAATTCTACCAAAAACCGAGATGCAAAAGAAGTCCAAGTGAGAAGTTAGAACTCAAGATCTAGATGGCAGCCGATGAGTTAACTTCATGAATTGGACTTTGCTACAGGATGTGAGCAAAGGGGTTATCGATGTCTATAGCTTTGACTCACCACTAACAGACGAATATTGGCTATGGATCAGTGCAGTGGGGTTGTTATGACTCCATGGGGCAAAGCGATCGTAGCAGGGCTATGAGCCAGTGCAGTGGAGTTGTTATGACTCCATAGGACAGAGTGGACATAGCAAAGTATTAGTGGTTACAGAGTAGTGCAGTGGAGCCGTCATGACTCCATGGGGCAGAGTGATCGTAACAAAGAATTGGGTGATCAAAGTGGTGGATATCGTATACTTTACGTACTGAGTGAGAGATATGAGGATGATTGCTTTGTTTGATTTTTTCACAGCCCCTCTCCATTATTTTCGCACCATGTGCTAGTGTCACCTTAGAGTATTGTACATCCTATTGTGATAACTCTTTGGTTGCAGGTCCAAGTTCAAGTTTGGTAATGTATACCTGTTATTGTTCTATTTTGCTGCTTATCGCTCATACCAGACTTTTGTCTGACCCAGAGTTTTATGTCTCTTCTTATTACTCTAGGTGCTCTTAAACGAGCATACTAGAGACAGGCCAGGTGATTATGCACGAGTGGCTGTACCGGAGACGAGCATGGGGCTTCCACGTACGATATATATATATATATATACATATATATATATATATATATATATATTCTCCCTGTGTTGTTGCTGGTCACAACATTGGGCATTAGTTGTGTACTTCTTTCTTTTGCTTAGAGAAAGCATTTCAAAGTTGCAACAATGTTGGTTTTGATGATAAGATGTATTTTGGATGTCCACTGCTATAATTGTTTAGTTTTCAGTTTACACACTGTCTCACTTGTTTTATGTCAAAATTTGTTATTATTATATTTTATCCCCTACGTTGTGAGACATTATACAGTTTCCTTGTTAGTTCAAATTCCTTTCTTTACCTTTCTTTGGCGACCATCCCGTGCTAGTCGGGCATTGGCACATTGCAACTTCATTTGAAATGTCGGTTGGTGCGGGGCGTGTCGTCACATGAATACTCCACTGCACTGATCCATAGCCACTAATCCTCTACTATGTCCACTCTGCCCCCATGGAGTTATGAAAACTCCACTGCACTGGCTCATAGTCCTGCTATGATCACTTTGCCCCCATGAAATCATGACAACTTCACTGCACTGATCTATAGCCAATATCTGTCTCTTGGTGGTGTGTCAAAGCTATAGACATCGATAACCCCTTTTCACACGTCCCGCAGCAAACCCCAACTCATGAAGTCAACTCGTTGGTTCCCATCTGGAGCCTGAGTTCTACCTCCTATTGGACTACCTTTGCATCTTGGGTTATGGTCTTCATTCGGTTCTATTCTCCTAGAGTGGTCCAGTTCGGTTCGTAATGCACCTATGGGTTGGGTCTTGATTGCATGCTTCAGATCGGTTCATACATGGCAACACCTCCAGTTCGGATCGTGGGTCTCCAGGTCACGAGTGGCTCGGCTCGTAGTGGCTCTTCAGGCTCCAGTTCGTGACAAGCGGTTCGGTTCAAAGGTCCTGGTTCATGAGTTTCTGATCATCTCTGGTTCGTGGATGGTAGTTCGGTTCGGAGGCTTCAGATGTGAGTGGATCAGTTCGTGGCCACTGTTCACGAACGGGCCGGGGGTCGTGGGATGCTCCACGAGTGGGTTCGGGTCCGATCCGATCCCATTCCCTGCACAATTTTCTTACCACTTTTCTAGTGACTGTTTTACGCCACACGACGGCGTTTTCGACCATTTTAACTTTGCTAAACAATCATAAAACATTCCAAACAGTCATAGCAACATGTATAATCGACCATAACACCAAAAAAAACAATTTAACATGTCAATATGGATCAAACATACCCAAAAACCATGTTTTTTCCCTTAATCCCCTTAATCATGATTAAACCATACGATTAGCAAAACATGTCCAAATTGACCTAAATTTTTATCAGAGCCCTAAAATAATATTTAAGAATTTTTACATATTTTTCCGGAATTTTATCATGCATAAATTCGCTAAATATCACTAATCACCCAAATTAGTCGTAATTAGTGAAAAACAATGCAAATCACTCACCTTAGGCACAAATAAAACTTTAGATCCGAAACTCTTTTGGGGCGTTTTCCTATGCAACATAGTAGCACCGACTCTGATTTGGTGCTGAGTTGCCTTGATTTGATGTAGATCTTCTTAATTATTGATTAGAAGGCGGTTTGGGGGTGATTTAGAAGGTGGAGGCCATTGCTAGGGTTAGAGAAATGTTTTAGGCATCGGAGAAAATGAAATAGAATCTTTTCCTAACTGATTTCAGCCTCCCCATAACCCTATTTCCGAAATGGGTTATGGGCCTAGCTGCTAATCACCCTATTTAGGTCCGGTTAAGCTATTTTTCACCTTCTAAACCTTGTTTCAGTCATATCTCCCAATCGTTAAGTCTGTTTGGCTACTGTGACCACTATACGGAAAGGTAAACCATCATACGGATCCAATGAAAGTGGATTCAGGTCAAAACTCCTTACCAATCAAAAGTTATAGGCGAAACAAAATTCGCTAGGGACAAAACGGTCATTTAAAAATTGGCAAAAATCGTGAATATGGGAAATGACCCCAGTAGTCATTCCCCAAAGTTACACAACCATGCGACCTCATATGAAAATGAAATAAATATTCTATGACCCTCCGATACGTAGAATACAGGTCATTACATATAAGTGGGCAAATGAATAACGACAAAGCAGATCAGATAGGCATATGATAATAGTAATTGGGTATGAATCTAATGGATAACAAATTATAAAACTTGATATGATTCATCTTATTTACAGGCATATGCATCAGATCCAATTTAAAATCCTATCACAATTACTTTTTAGTTCAATTATATGTGAAAGTAACATAGACTCACAGCGATAGGATTCTTCAAAAAGAGAATTAGATGTTGTAGCAATTCTGATCTTGAATAATCTCAACTTTGATTTGTAGATCTAATCTTCTAATTGGAATACTCCTATTCTGATTTGTTTTGGTGGAGAAGAAAGGCTAGTTTAGATTAGAACAAAATGGAGGCACCATGGATGATAACAATAAGATTAGGGTTAGGTTTAGGTGTTTATTCATAGATGTGTTAGGTGAATTAGGACCATTAGATTAGATTAGGAACCATCTGAACCATCCAGACCAGAAAAACACGTCATCCAGCCAACTCTATCTCAAGCAGAATTTTGAGACGAACGCAATGGCGTAGCCCATTTCACTTAATTATTATTTTTTAAATTAATTATTATTTAATTATCTCTTATGTCATGTTTTAAAATTAGGGGTTGTTACATCCCCCCCCCCCCCACTTAAAGGATTTCGTCCCCGAAATCTCGAAGATGAAAGGAATGTATGTTCTACCATCCATCATCCATCTACTCATCCATCAATCACGGGTGTCCATTGTCCTTAAAAGATTTCTAATGCTTTCATGAACATATGCAAAGTGTGTGTATATGCCCTTATCCAAATGTAAAATCAGGCGGTCCACTGATTCAGTTAAGCTCCTTAATGCGAATCATGATAGTGTCATGCGTCCATTATGTATGCAAAAGAATCCTAATGATACATATCATTTCTAAATGAATGCACAACGATTCATCCAAATGTAACATCCATATGATATCACATTCAATATACATCCATTAATTTAAATATGCACACTTACCCATATGCAATATGAAAGTGATTGAGCCGATCTAGTGCCTAATGTGTGTGTAAATGCATCCACGAGCAACCACTAGCAAACACTTACATCCACTTGCATCTACCAAACATAACATGTCTCAAACACATGTTTACAACCATAGGATTTTCTACCTTAAGATCGAAGATATAATAACGATAGAACAAGTATAGAAAAAGGAGAAGTTAAGAACATACCCTCAAAAATGAAAGGGTACGACGCACGTATCTTGTCTTTTGTTTCCCAAGTCACATCTCCTTGATCATCTCCCTGTTGGACTTTAACCAACTTGACCTCTTGGTTGCGTAATTTCTTGACCTCCGTTCCAAGGATGCATGTAGGAACTCGTCTAACCGTGGCATCTTCTCTACTTCCACTTCTCTAAGCATGCTCGACTCTACTACTTCCGCTGTATCGTGTAAACACTTCCTCAAATACGACACGTGAAATACGTCATGAACACCACTAAGCTTCTCAGGCAACTTCACTCTGTGGGCCATCTGTCCAATTCTTTCTGTAATGGGGAATGGCACTACGAATCTTGGTGCCAATTTCCCTACAGATCAAAAACGAACTACATTCCTCAATGGTGATACTTTAATAAAAACCGTGTCTCCAACATCAAACTCAAGATCGATTCGTCTCTTATCAGGATATGACTTTTTCCGGTCTTGTGTCGTCTTCATGCGTCTTCAAATCAGGCCTATCTTCTCCGAAGTTTCTCTAATCATCTCGGGCCCAAGCAAGCTCCTATTCGTAGATTCCCACCAACAAGTCGGTGATCGGCAAGGTCGTCTGTATAGAGCTTCAAAAGGTGTCATGCTAATACTAGCTTGATAGCTGTTGTTGTAGGCGAACTCTACTAATGGAAGGTGTTCCTCCCATGTCCCGCCAAAGTCCAAGATGCATAATATCAAAAGATCTTTTAGAATCTAATTCACTCTTTCTGTTTGGTCGTTCGTCTGAGGGTGATAAGCGGTGCTCAAACATAATTGCGTCCCTATCGCCTCTTGCAAGCTCTTCCAAAACTCACTAGTGAAAATGGGATATCGATCACTAACGGTAATAGAAGGTATGCCATGTAGACGAACTATCTCTCGGAGATAAACAGATGCTAATCATGCCACTGTCCTTTTACTCTTAACGGGAATGAAATGCACGCCCTTGGTGAGTCTATCTACTACTACCCAAATCCCCGTATTACCCTTCCTTGACCTCAGACGAAATCCATGGAAACACTTTCCAATTTCCATTGTGGAACCTCTAAAGGGTGAAGCAAACCACCAGGCTTCTTTTGCTCAGCCTTAACTTACTGGCACACTAAGCATCTAGAAATGAACTCAGCCACATCCTTCTTCATTCTGGCCCAAAAGAAAACTCGGTCCATGTCCCTATACATCTTGTCACCACCGGGATGTATGGTCATCTTAGAACGGTGTGCTTCTTCAAGGATTGTCCTTCTCAAATTCTCGTCTTGAGTTACGCAAAGTCTTCCATCCGTACGCAACCAACCTTTGTCATCTATAGTATATCTACTAAGTTGGCTCGAAGACCCCCTCTTATGAGCTTATCTTCTATCTCTTTTAGCTTTAGATCATCTCGCTGTGTCGCTCCTATCTGTCCCAAAAGCGTAGGTTGCACCTCTAATGATGCCAACAAACCGGGAACATAATCAATAGAGGGTCTAAATCAAAGGTAGAGATATACTCTAAACTCTGATGCTCGAGAAACAAAGGACTCAAAGTCAACTTCTTTCTACTCAAGGCGTCAGCTACAACGTTACCCTTGCCAGGGGTATATGAAATCTCAAATTTGTAGGATGCTAAGAACTCCATCCACCTATGTTGCCTTAAGTTTAGATCTTTTTGAGAAAATAGATATTTTAGTGACTTATGGTCTTTATACAACTCAAAACTCTCACCAAGCAAGTAACGGCGCCAAGACGTAAGCGCAAAAACTATGGCAGCTAATTCTAAGTCGTAGGTAGGGCAATTCTTCTCATGGACCTTCAACTGTCTTCTACCATAACATATCACTTTTCCCTCTTGCATCAAAACTACACCAATCCCTATCCCGCAAGCATCAGTATACACTGTGAATGGTTTACTCCCATCTGGCAAAACTAAAACTGGAGCTGTCATCAATGCCCTCTTCAATCGTTGAAAAGCATCGTCATAGTCAACATCCCAAGAAAAGATCAAATTCTTTTTCGTTAACCGAATAAGTGGGGCTGATATCTTAGCAAAGTCCTCGATGAACTTCCTATAATAGCCCGCCAAACCAAGGAAACTTCTTACTTCCATTGCATTCTTAGGAATCTTCCAATCTTGAATTGCACTACCTTTGCGGGATCCACTGCAATCCCTTCCTTAGAGACCACGTGCACTAAGAATCTTACCTCCTTCCTCCAAAAGTGATATTTGGAGAACTTAGCTTTGAGTTGATGTGTAACGTCCCTTATTTTTAACAGATAATAATTAATTTTATTTAATTATTTAAATAATGGTTTGGTAAATTTAAATGGTTTAAAATAAATAACTTTGAATACTTAATTAATATAATAATTAAATAATATATTTAATTCTGAAATAATTAGAAATAGTTGAAATGGCAATATTGTGTAAATTAGATCATTTATAATATATAATTCAGGTTAAAGTTAAATTATATTAACGAATATATTATATAAATGACAGTTGAACATATAATTTATATTATATTTAAAACCAAGCTCGAAATGGCGTGGCAGTTCATAATTTGGTGATTTGAACTTCAAACGAATATACAAATCCGTTTTAAATAGGATTTCTGTAAAATAATAAACATTCGGAGCTGGTGAAGTATATTTTTCTAATGGAAGAGAAAAATCAGGATTTCATCGTATAGATTTTGATTCATGCCCAAATCAAATTTTCAGAAACTCGCTATGGAATTCCTTTATAATTTATAATGATTTATTTATATTTTAAATGGATTTTTAATATAAATTCAATATAGATTTAATCTAGGATTTTTAAATGTCGAGTTATAAATCCCGGTATGTTTATTTTGGAGCCGGATAATATTCTATGTGAATATATACAATAATATTAATTTGTTAATATTAAATTAAATTAATTTTAAATATATTTATATTTAAATGGGTTTATTTAGAGCTTTGAAAATAGCCATTTTTGCAAATGACCTCCGTTTTCAACGAAACTAATTTGGTTAGATCCAGAATATCAAATTATTGTTATATTTCAATTTTCATAATATTTGGAATCAGTATGTGGCCGTATGGATTTTTAACGTGAAAAATAGTCGATAATTTGACTTTAAAAATATGCTGTGTGAGCAAACAGACTCGGAATTCGACGAAACAAGTTTCGTTGGGTCTTAATGTTGAATTGTCTCTACATGCCCATTTTCATGATTTTTGGATATCTTATGTGATCATACGCATTTTTAATGATAAATACAACTAGCAGTTGATTAGAAATAAATATAAAATTCAAATAAAAAAATATATACTTACCCTATAAATAGACCACATACCTTTCTAACCCTAAATTCATTTTTCCTAAGGTTAAACGAATGCGCCGCTTAGTTTCTCCTTTCAGCAAAAAGGTTTCGATCCTTAGAAATTCAAAATAAAATCATACAAAATTCCATAAATCATAAAACTTATGTATATGGATTCACTATCGCATTAGCTACAACCTCATACTGTTTTCGTGCAACTCGCAACTATCTGGAATTTCGAGCAAAGATGGAGCGTGAGCTTGGGTTCTAGTTATTGAAAATCGAAGCTTTAATTTACGATTCCGAGCTTGGTTTTAATCTTGTGGTGGAGAATAGAAGACGTTAGCTAAGTTTGATGAGACTCGGTTCTACTTTTGTTCGATGATATTGTAAGCCGGCGTTCAAGGGCCTGGAGGTGAGACGTTGAAACGGAGCATCGAGTTACGTATGAATAGGAAGTGAGTCTAGAGATTTTAAGGAGAAAAGAAATGGGGGTATTTGTGTAAGTTTTTGTGTAGTGTGGGTTGAGTTCGGTGATGATACGGTCGTGTCATTCATGGGGGAGCAGGATTGTTTGAAATAGTGAATGTGAAGATGACCTACGAGGTTGAAGAGGAGGAGATGAGGAGATTTTGGGTAATTTTAGTCTGATTTCAAGGTGAAAGCAGAAGGAGCGGTGTGTTGTTGAAATCGATGAAATGGTGAAAAGACTTGAGTCGCGGTACTTAGTTGGGTGAAGAAGAGGACGAGAAGCGGTTTAAGGGGGTGTGATTTTTTTAAGGGTAATTAGAGTTTTAAATAAACAGTTAATGGTCGATGTAATTTCTGGAATCCACGAATTTGCAAACTGAGTTGAAATGTTTAAAAATGGCGCAATCTTATCTTTGTGGCATGAGGCGTAGGAGGAATAAAAACAAGAATGTTAGTGAAGAGATTTTTGAAATTTCGGGAAGTAATAGGAGAAATATTGGAATGGGGAGACCGGCCATTTGCTTTGAAATGAAGCCGTGAAGTTGCAGAATTAAAAGCAGGAGGAAGATGGCCAACATAGGTCGGGTGCAGTAAGAATGTAGGTTGGTTGAAATGGGTGAGGCCCGTTGTATATATTAATTATATAAGTTAGTTTTATTTAAATTAAATATATATTCAAACTAGTAAAGATCGTATCTTACTTTTATGTTATTAGAATTATGCAAAATCTGATCCGTTGAGATCGTATGGACAAGGGCTTCACAATGGAACTGACTGGGAGTGAATTGGAGCTCGCTACAATTTATGACAAAATAAAATGTTTGTCTGAATCAAAGATTGTTAATCATTATTTGACGATAATCATCCAATATGAGTAAATCTCACTAACTCTGTACAGCTATAATTTTTATAAATATAATCTAGTATTGATAAATGATGATTGATTGCCGTGTGTTGATTGTTTGGTTGAATTGCTGATTTATTGGTTGAAATTATAAATAACAATATATATAAATCATTAATCATATATAGATTCTGTTTATCAGAATATTTCATATTAAAATGAAATTGAAGTTAATTTTATTGTTTAACATCTTTGGATGCAGGGAAACAGGTTGGAGAGATCCAACTGGATTCCTCAATATTATAATACTGTTTATTTTCATATATTGTGATATATGATGTGATATATAATTTGTGATTGATTATGATGACATTGGTCATGTTATTTGGTATTTTAAATACCATATGAAATCCTGGAATGTAAAAAGGAAATTTTCAAAGTGAATATTGAAAATGAAATATTTATATATAAAATAAATAGAATTAAAAAAAGGATTTATATAAAATGAATAGGATTTATATAAAATTAATAGGATTATATAAAAGGATTTATATAGAATAAATAGAATTATATAAAAGGATTATATGGAATAAATAGAAATGATAAAAGGGAAATTGAACGAGATATTAAGTGTTGGAAATAAAAAGGAGATTTGTATGAAAAATTCTACAAATAAAAATATAAATATAACTTGGGTTTGAGATATTTTTTTAAATACGAAATCAAACTATTTTGATTGCAAAGATGAAATATTATTCATATTTAATGTGAATAAAGGATTTAAGTAAATATTTTTTTAAATAAAATATTATAAAGGAATTGGGGTTTGAATTAGGAATTTAAATGGAATTACTGAAATTAGAAACTGACTGGTAATTAGTTGAGTTGAATGGCTTTCTGGGTATCGATCTGATGTTGGTTTCGGCCTTCAGCGTTTATACAGGAAGTTGTTCTCTTACTAGTTTACAGTTAGAGACTGATAGAGGTGGGAAGATATTGATGCGTGAATTAGAAATGGAAATGTTTTCCAAAGTTAATAACTTATATTTTCTAATTTTAGAAAGTAAGGAATTTATGAAAATATGGAAATGATAAATGGGAATTTGGGAAATGAAATGACGATTTATCGGTAAGATTTCTATTTGGAAATACGACTGTGTTTGTACACATGTTTTCCTTTGATAGTTAAATCACCGACTATCAAAGATTTTGACCATTTCCGTTGTCAATACGGAGAGTCCGGGATCAGATATATTATTTGAAAACCACTCCGTATGGCATTAGCGTTGCGAGTCAAATATGATGAAGATAATTGAAGACGGAGTTATGCGAGGCTGTTCAGTAAATCCTAGGTAGAAATTACCTAAGATGGACTTACAGAATAGTACCTTCAGTCTGTCCAGTCCCAGGACGACCTGTATGGAAGAATGTATGATAGAGTATATTTAATGGATCGTGTAAGTTGATCTCTCCAAATGTATTTACGTTTGGTGGCGGAGGAATTCGTTTCTCGTAGTTGTATACCTGTAGTATTTTTGGAGAAATCAAATTTGTGATTTGGCGGGTATGACGATGCGACATTCAAAGTGAATAATTGTGTGATCTGTCAGAGATAAGCATGGCCTCTAGCCTCACAACTAGGAAATGGTATAAAATCGGGTAGGTCGCATGGCTAAGTAGTTAGCTGCCAGTTAGGGGGAATTGTCACCTGATCTAGAGAAATTCCATTTACTTCTATAATCTATTTCGATGCTATTCCTTTCGGGAAACGGCTGCTAATCCCAACCATTGGTGATAATACATTCGGTACACTCAAGCGAAATGAGTGAACGGTCATGTTTAGCCTGGGTTACAAGATGTTCTTGTTGAACCCGGTGTATTACTTCCTAGAGATACACTGTCGGAAGGTGGTCCCATACCTTGCCAGTTGGAATTCATTAACTAATAAGCCCCCGCGGTTTTTGATTATATATAATGCATATGGAACATGAGATGAAAGCATGATTATTATATTGTGGTTGATAGACACTATTATAATATCAAAAGAATTTTGATATAAAGATTATCATTTCTTTCAAGAGGATTTTTGAATGTTGGACCAAATGTTTTGGACTCTCATAAGGGAAAAACCCATTTCGTTATATGGCGTGGTCTTATGGTATATCGTTTAATTGCTCAAATTGTTTTAAATGGTTTTACCCATACCAGTCCCATGACTGACCCGGAGTTTATTTTGTTTTGTTTTCCCTAAACTCTTGGGTGTCCAATTTTGTATGGGCAGTCAAGTAGTCAGAATTTTACAGATATACTAGAGCTTGGAGTAGGAGGCTTCAGGGCTATATAGCTATTGTTATTTCCGCTATGTTGTAAGTGTTGTACTCTGATAATGTTACTGTATACATATACTGGTTTTATTTCAAAGTTATGTATCTGTTATATATTGTTCATTCCGCTGTGAGATTCGTGTTATCTGATGATGTTGTATGTTCTTCTCCTTCTTCTATTCTAATTTTCTATCTTATCTATTCTCTCCCTCTAACTTCTTTCATTAACTATTCGGTATTTCTGATGCTTGGATAGTCGAAATTGAGTTTATGTCGATAACCAGGATCTCGAAAACCCTGGCTATTACAGTGGTATCAGAGTTTAAGATTAAGTAATTACCTTGGCTTTGTGGCGTAACTCAGTAGGGATGGAGTTAGTAATACCCTAGATTGAGTCGAGTGTATATATACGAGTGAAAGTATTTGTTATTTGATATAAAGTGGTTTTATATTGTGGAGATTTGTTGGTTGAGTTGTTTGTGGGTTTTGATCGATCAGTTTGATCCACTGTATCGGTAGGAATTTATAAACACTTAAATACGATGGACCGACACAATATAGTTTGAGAAAAATTGTAAATGAAGTAATTTTGTCCAAATTATATTTTGATATAAAAGGATGATTAATATTTGAAGTATTATCGTTTATTGGATGTGTTTGTTGTGACTATAATCAGATAAGATTATATTTGAAACAATTATGTAAATAACCAACCAAA
This sequence comes from Allium sativum, assembly GCA_030737875.1. NCBI lineage: Eukaryota > Viridiplantae > Streptophyta > Magnoliopsida > Asparagales > Amaryllidaceae > Allium > Allium sativum. The sequence continues at coordinate 322,103,995 of CM060920.1, read as the reverse complement.
AGTTGTATAAGTATAATGATGAGAATTAAATCTGAAATTTAAATCAGGATTGGAATTATAATTCCTAAAGGTTGGAAAAGTGTTTGTAAGGTGATTTAGTTTAAATATACGAGAATTTTAAAATCCTAGGAGATTTTAAATTGTTTACAAGTATTGTTAATAATATTTTGAATGTATTTCAAAATGGAAATGGTTAGAAATGGTTTTGAAAGTGATATAGTATTGAACTCACTTCGGCCGCTGGGAAATAATTCAGATGATGATCCGGACATCATCAGTGTTCATTTTCGAGTTGTAAGTGAAGAATTACTACCAAGGATTTTGTTTTGAATTGTTTTGAGAACAAGTTGTTTGAAGTCCGAAAAGTGACATTTGGTTTTAAAGACTAAGCTGTTTAAAAACTCCCAGGTAAAGACAGTTTGAATTAAAAATAAATTTAATAGGAATCTGAACAGATATTGGATTTGTAAGTTAAGAGGTTGGAATCAAGAATGGATTTGAGTTTAAAATATAATTTAGCTTGGATAAGTGAGTGATTTGGTTTTGAGGATAAATCGATTTCAAAGTGAATGGGAATGAATGGATATATGCTGAATTAATAGAAGATGAAAGTGGCAGAGTTGTATGCTCGACAAAAAGGTACAAGTTTATATTTGGTATAAGCATGAGATCTATGAGCCTATTTGGCAAGCCGCTTGGCTGTTTGATTTTCTTTTTGGTTGGAGGAAGCCTAGAGAAGCGAGTTGTAGTTGTACCAATTGAGCCGTACAAAGAAGGTGCTGGCGAAATATTTCAAAATTTTAAGGTGTTAGAAATTTTTGTTAATAGAAACGAATTAATATTTAATTGAAATTAATTGGTACTATGAAATTGAAGTTAATAAGTAAACAAATAATTTTTAACCCAGTTAATAGGGTTTGTTTTCTACCTTAGCAATTTCGGGGACGAAATTATTTTTTAAGGTGGGAAGAATGTAACATCCCGTATTTTTAACGAATAATAATTAATTTTATTTAATTATTTAAATAATGGTTTGGTAATTTTAAATGGTTAAAAATAAATAATTTAAATATTTAATTAATATAATAATTAAATAATATATTTAATTATGAAATAATCAGAAATAGCTAAAATGGCAATATTGTGTAAATTGGATCATTTATAACATATAATTCAGTTTAGAGTTGAATTATATTAACGAATGTATTATATAAACGACAGTTGAATGTATAATTTAAATTATATTTAAAACCAAGCTCGAAATGGCGTGGCTGTTCGTAATTTGGTGATTCGAACTTTAAACGAATATACATAATCCGTTTTAAATAGGATTTCGGTGAAACAAGAAACGTTCAAAGCTGGTGAAGTATATTTTTCTAATGGAAGAGAAAAATCGGGATTTCGTCGTGTAGATTTTGATTCATGTGCAAATCAAATTTTTCGAAAAGTCGCTATGGAACTCCTTTATAATTTATAATGATTTATTTATATTATAAATGGATTTTCAACATAAATTGAATATCGATTTAATCTGGGATTTTTAAATGTCGAGTTATAAATCCCGATATGTTTATTTTTGAGCCGGATAATATTCTATGTGAATATATATGATAATATTAATTTCATAATATTAAATTTAATTATTTTTAAATATATTTATATTTAAATTGGTTTATTTAGAGCTATAAAAATAGCTATTTTTGCAAACGACCTCCGTTTTCGACGAAACTAATTTTGTTGGATTCAGAATATTAAATTATTGTTAGATTTCAATTTTCGTAAATTTTGGAATCAGTATATGGCCGTATGGATTTTTAATGTGAAAAACAGTCGATAATTTGACTTTAAAAATACGCTGTGTGAGAAATGGACTTGGAATTCGACGAAACAAGTTTCGTTGGGTCCGTAATGTCGAATTGTCTCTGCATGCCCATTTTCATGATTTTTGGATATCTTTTGTGATCATACTCATTTTTAATGATAAATACAGATAGTAATTGATTAAAAATAAATATAAAATTCGAAAAAAAATATACTTACCCTATAAGTAGACCACATACCTTTCTAACCCTATATTCATTTTTCCTAAGGTCAAACGAATGCGCCGCTTTGTTTCTCCTTTCAGCACAAAAATTTCGATCCTTAAAAATTCAAAATAAAATCATACAAAATTCCATAAATCGTAAAACTTATGTATATGGATTCCTATTGCATTAACTACAACCTCATACTGTTTTCGTGCAACTCGCAACTGTCTGGAATTTCGAGCAAAGATGGAGTGTGAGCTAGGGTTCTAGTTATTGAAAATCGAAGCTTTAATTTACGATTCCGAGTTTGGTTTTGATCTTGTGGTGGAGAATAGCATACGTTAGCTAAGTTTGATGAGACTCGGTTCTACTTTTGTTCGAAGATACTGTAAGCCGGCATTCAAGGGCCTGGAGATGAGACATTGAAACGGAGCATCGAGTTACGTATGAATAGGAAGAGAGTGTAGAGATTTTAAGGAGAAAAGAAATGGGGGTATTTACGTAAGTTTTTGTGAAGTGTGGGTTGAGTTCGGTGATTATACGGTCGTGTCATTCATGGGGAAGCATGACTGTTTGAAATAGTGAATGTGAAGATGACCTGCGAGGTTGAAGAGGAGGAGAAGAGGAGATTTTGGGTAATTTTAGTCTGATTTCAAGGTGAAAGCAGAAGGAGAGGTGTGTTGTTGAAATCGATGAAATGGTGAAAAGCCTTGAGTCGCGGTACTTAGCTGGGTGAAGAAGAGGATGAGGAGCAGTTTAAGGGGGTGTGTGATTTGTTCTAAGGGTAATTAGAGTTTTAACTAAACAGTTAATGGTCAATGTAATTTCTGGAATCCACGGATTGGAAAACTGAGTTGGAATGTTTAAAAATGGTGCAATCTTATCTTTGTGGCATGAAGTGAAGGAGGAATAAAAACAAGAATGTTAGTGAAGAGATTTTTGAAATTTCGGGAAGTAATAGGAGAAATATTGGAATGGGGAGACCGGCCATTTGTTTTGAAATGAAGCCGTGAAGTTGCATAATTAAAAGCAGGAGGAAGATGGCTAACATAGGCCGGGTGCAGTAAGAATGTTGGTGGGCTGAAATGGGTGAGGCCCGTTGTATATATTAATTATATAAGTTAGTTATATTTAAATTAAATATATATGCAAATTAGTTAAGATCGTATCTCTCTTATATTTTTATTAGAATTACGCAAAATCTGATCCGTTGAGATCGTATAGACCAGGGCTTCACAACGGAAATGACTGGGAGTGAATCGGCGCTCGCTAAAATTTACGACAAAATAAGACGTCCATCTGAATCAAAGATGGTTAGTCGTAATATAATGATAGTCGTCCAATGTGAGTAAATGTCATTAACTCTATACAGTTACAATTTTTATAAATATAATCCAGTATTGATAAATGATGATTGATTGCTGTGTGTTAATTGTTTGGTTGAATTGCTAATTTATTGGTTGAAATTATAAATAACGATATATATGTAACAACCCGGAAAATCTGGGCCAGTTTAAAATTTTTATTTTGGCAATTTTAACGAATTTTGATTATTTAAAATGAATTATTTTAAATAAAATCAACGAGAAATTTATTTTGAATAGAATTCGATCGTATATATTATATACGCCGTCGTTAGAATATAAATATTTATATATAATTATAAATGGAATTGAAAATGGCGCGGTAGTTCGATAATTCGATTTCAAACTTCAATTGAATGTACCGGGTGCAAAACAATCCGGATTTTAGTGAAACCAAAAACATTAGGATCTAATTGATAATATCTTTCCAACGAATCCGACCAATCGAAATTTCATAGCGGGAATCAAAAGATATGTCCAGTTGAAAATTCTGAATAGTCGCTATGGAATTCGGGCCCTTAAAAATAGACATTTTGCAAACGACCTCGGATTTCGATGAAACCAGTTTCGTTGGGTCCGTGGTGTCAAGTTATTGCTAGATTCCAAATTTCATAATTTTTCGAATCAATATGTGAGCGTGGCAAAAGAAAACGCGTTTGACCAGTTTCAGTTGATTTTAATCGACTGAAAAATGGCCATTTTTCCAACGGTCTCAGAATTCGACGAAACTAGTTTTGTTAGGACCGTATCGTCAATACGAAGCTAGAAAATATTTTTCAGGAATTTTTAGAGTTAGTATGTGACCCCGGTAATTTGAAATGTCCGTTTAAAATTCAATATAGTGATTTAAATGTAAATTCAACGGAAACTAATCGAAACGATCAAATTAGCTTGCGGTACATATCCCATTGTGTTCGGAATGGGGGTAATTAGCTGGGGGCGACAGTCGTTGGGTTCGAATTGGATTCAGAATGAAAAAGTTACTTTTTGTAGATAAAAATAAAATAAAAAAATATGTATATATAAAATAAAAACACCTTTTCCCTTCACAAGTCAGAAACGAGAGCCGGCCCTAGCTTTCTATGGCGATAATCGTTCAGGACTTTTCCTCCACCGATCTTCAGGCCCACGATGATTCAACAAAAAAAATTCTGAGCAAAAACCGTAGAGCTCACTACGATCTTCATATCCAACGGGGAAGATCTGATCTGGACTTGAATCTCGTTTGCAATCGATCCCCAAAGTCGCGTCGTCCGTCGTGGTTTCTGGGGAGGCCGTGGGCGTCGAACTCGCCAAGGCTGCTGGAGGTGGGTGAACTCCCGGAGGCGCAGCACGAGGCACTCCCTGATCAGTCCCTCGCGCCTCGGCTATTGCGCAAATGAGAACCCTGGGCGTGAGTTGAAATTCCAGGAAGAAGAACAGTGAGTCTTTCCTTTGTAATTAGTTTTAAATTGAGTATAAATTAGCATGGTTTTTAAAATAAATTTTCATTGTTTAGAATCCGTTTTTTTTAGAGAAATAAAATCAGTTTGTTTTAAAAATATATATAATCATTGTTTTAAAAATGTAAAATAGGATTGTTTTAGAAAATAGAAATACGAATAGATTTGATTTTTAGGAATAGAAAAATATAAATGGTTTGAAACAGAAAAATATACTTTGTTTAGAAAATAAATATAAAAAGCATTGTGTTTAAAAAATAAAATAGAATAGACTTTAAAAATAAAAGTAGGATGCTTAGAAAAATAGATTTTAGAAAAATAAAAAAAATCTGATTTTATATATATATATATATATATATATATATATAGTGAAATAAAAATATGATTTTTATAAAATGAATAGCATAGAAAAAATATGATTTTTATTAAATGAATAGCATAGAAAAAATATGGTTTTTATATATTGAACTTCGAAAGAAAAATATGGTTTTTATATATTGAACTGCGAAAGAAAAATATAGTTTTTATATATTGAACTTCGAAAGAAAAATATAGTTTTTATATATTGAACTTCGAAAGAAAAATATAGTTTTTATATATTGAACTTCGAAAGAAAAATAAGGTTTTTATATATTGAACTTCGAAATAAAAATATAGTTTTTATATATTGAACTTCGAAAGAAAAATATAGTTTTTATATATTGAACTTCGAAATAAAAATATTATTTTATATATTGAATAGCGAAGTAAAAATTCGATTTTTACATTGGTAGTGAAAGCGGGCGACGAAGGTAACAAAAAAGCGAGAACGAAGAAGATTTATATCAAAGTAGAGTCAAGATGTTTGGATAGCTAAAGGTGAGAATTTCTCACCTTTCAATTTCTTTTTCTATTTATATATATATATACTAGGATGCAGACGGTGCTTAGTAGCACCCGACACAATCGTCCACAGACCATGGACTTGTTTGTTTGGTTGCATAGGTTAGTTATATGATTTGGTTTGAATTTGGTTGTTTGGTGATTTTGATTGATGTGTGAATGGCGTGGGCCTTCACTAGACCGGGGATAAGGCTAGGCCTCGTCCCGTTTCTAGTATCGTGCCGTTATGCCGCCGAAATTTTCTAAAATATGTTAGAAAATAAAAATATCATTTTATTGTGTAAATGAATAATAGAAATTCATATGTTGGAATAAAATGTTTTGTCGTTAAAAATATAATTTTTAACGTGAATGTGAATAAATAAATATTCATTTACAAACCAGACGGTTTGTTTATGTACACCTATTTGAAGGACATTGATTGGGTCGATAAATTTTACACATCGCCCAACTGCACAGATAAAATATGCGTTTGATTGTTTGAAACCCCACACGGGTGTTGGGATGAAATTTGAAGTTCACTCATCCTGATTGATTAAATATGTCGATCGATTGATTGACAGGCTGTTATAAGCGTTAGATATCTATATTTGATGCTTATACAGTGTAGTGCACTTTGGTTGATGGTTGATTATTTTTCAATGCTATTATATGTGTGTAATGTATGAAAATCCATATAATTAACTTTATATGGTAATTGATTGGGCCTCATTCCAATTTGAAAAATAAAGAATATTATAAAATAAACGTTCATGTGTTGACAGTACTCATCCATTGAGATTGGTCATGTGTTGAACGAAATATTTTAGTAATAAAATTTACATCTTTATCGATATAAAATAAAAGTTCATGTGTTGACAGTACTCATCCATTGAGATTGGTCATGTGTTGGACGAAATATTTTGATAATAACAACTATTTTGAAAAAGAAATATTTGAAATAGAATATTTGAAAATAGAAATTTATGAAGCCGTGTTGATTAGTTTGACGCCATTTTGACGTGAGCGATATTTATATCGATTTTATTCATTTCGAAATGATTTGAATATATAACGATTTCAAAATGAATTGAATATAAAACGATTTCGAAATGAATTGAACTAAAAACGATTTCGAAATGAATTGAATTGAAAACGATTTCGAAATGAATTGAACTAAAAACGATTTCGAAATGAATTGAATTAAAAACGATTTCGAAATGAATTGAATTAAAAACGATTTCGAAATGAATTGAATATAAAACGATTTCGAAATGAATTGAATTAAAAACGATTTCGAAATGAATTGAATTAAAAACGATTTCGAAATGAATTGAATTAAAAACGATTTCGAAATGAATTGAATATATAACGATTTCGAAATGAATTGAATTGAAAACGATTTCGAAATGAATTTAATTGAAAATGATTTCGAAATGAATTGAATTGAAAACGAATTCAAATTGAATTGAAGGCGAATTGAAATGAATTCAAATTGAATTGAAATTTGGATTGAATAGAAATGAATTTTAAAACGAATTTATAAAGAAGAATTCAATTTTGATTTGAATTGAAAAGGAAGTTGAAATTGTTTTTGAAACGAATTCAAAACTATTTATAAAATTCGTTTTAAATAGAAATCGACGAAATATATATTATATATATAATATAATGGCCTAAATAGAACGCGCCGCGCCGCGGCAGTTCGCGAATTTCGACCATTTATTTCAAACGGACATTACGGGAGATCCGACCGTCGGATTCTCCTAAAACCGGAACCGTTGGGTTCGTGTCGAAAAGAGCTTTCTAACGAATATTAGAAATTAGAAATCTAACGGTTGGATTTGGAATTATGTCCAAATCAAATTTGAAAAAGGTCGCTATAAGTGCAGTTCGATGGCCGTTGAAGGAAATCGACTGTACGGCCCTTGATAAAATTATTAAAAATAGTAATAATTTGTGTAAAATCATAAGAAATGATTTGGGAAAAGTCGGGATGAAAAACTCCATATTTGAAAAGATAAAAATAGATTTTTATCGAAATAAACTAGTTTGGAACTAGAATTATAATTCTATTTATTTTTAAGTAAATAAATTGAATTTGAAAAGGGTTTTAAAAATAACCAGAATTTCCAATGATTGCATTGGAGTGGATTTGAATCGAAATTGTCTTCGGAATATTTCGATGTTAGAATTCGTGATTATACAGATGTTGTTATGGAAATTTGAAAGATATATATTTATATCGTTATTTCCAATACGACATTTGTTAATCGTAGAATTTGATATTGAATATAAGCCGATATATTTTCTATTCCGTGCCTTGTATTGAATATCAAATGTGATTTGGGTTTGTCGTGAATGGCGTCTTCACTAACACTGTTCTTGAACCCAGTTGAGAAAAGATTAAATCTTTTTATTTAGATTTAATGAAGTGTACCAATTAAATAATATTTAATTGAAATTGAATTGATATTGATTTTTGGGTTTATCGTGAACAGTGTTTTAAATAACACTTGTTCTTTAACCCGATAATTAATGAATGTGACTTTGGGTTTATCGTGAACCGTGTTTTAAATGACACGGATTCTTTAACCCAGTTAACGATTAAAACTAAGTGGAGTTTTAATAAATCTTTAATTATATTGAAATGATCGAAAATGGAGTATCACCAGTTTTGCTCCAGACGATAGTTAAATCTTTAATTAGATTTGAACGTGAAATGGTAATTGAATTTACCGATAACACCGTGGTGTTAGATATGAAGTATAGCCAGTTTTACTTCATGGGATGAATAGGTTGGGATTGGGAAATTAAAACAAATGATTACTTCGGTAAGGTTCGCTAATCCCGACTAGTTTGAATTGATATTCAAAAATAGATTAAAGAATAAATTCAGGAATTTATCTTGGATAAAATTAATGGGAACCTTTCCTTATGAATGTGAAATCAGAAACTAACTGTCGGTTAGCTAAGCAGAATGGTTTTCTGGATATTGATCTGATGTTGGTTTCGGCCTTCGGGGTTAATATTTGGGGAATTATCCTCTTGATTAATTTACGGTTAGTGACTGATGAATTGGAATGAGGCGTATGTTGTGTTTGTGTAACACTTATTTAAAATATACGCGAGTTATTCGGAAAGACCGGGTTTATCCCATTCTGAATAACTGATACGACGATAAGCCGAAGATGAAGACGGTGGTCGAAGACCAGAAGTCTTCACGTTGTTTGGGTGATTACTGATGATCTTGATTGGGCTGTACACCCAAGAAGATGGAAACAGTTGGTGATCGTCCAGACGTACTTGGAGATCGATGGATATGCGGGGTACTAGGTGCCTCCGGTTTCGTTCAGACCCAGAACGGACTTGCAAATGGACTGTGTGTCTGACATTGGATTTTAATCCGTGTGATTGATCTCTATTAAATATATATCTGTTTGGCGGCGGAGAATTTATTCTCTTGCTTAACGCCCTTCTCTGAGACATACGAGCTCAGGGGTTATATATTGATGGATATCAAACGCATGGAGTGAATTGCCTGTGTGGCATGCCTAAGTGGCAATTGATCGAGGCTTCTGTTGAAAAGCAAAGTCTTGTGGTGATGATCAAAGCACGGCCCTTTGTGGCGTAGCTTTGGGTAACGTTTACTTCGCGAGTTTCACACCCGGTATGAACCAAAAACGGGAGACGGACCTCAGGGAGGGCTTGCGTTTCTTTCTAGCTAAAAGTGGCGTCAGTGGTTTTACACGCCCTGACGAGTTTGACTTATGTGGTTGTTGCTGTTGCGAGGCGCCTCGGATATATCGGTCGTTCTCGAACCGATGGAGTCATTCGTTGGCTCATTTGCGCCCCAAAGGGCGGGGAGACGTATTGTTCAGGCATAATAATCCACATCGGTGGACCGGCCCTGACGATCCAGGGGGCAGTTGCGGCTGTTCCTGAGACATGGTAGGCTAGATTGTCTCGAATCGGTTGAGGACTATCTTTTGCCTCAGTTCATAGATGGAAATCCAATTTCCAAATACGTGACTTTGCGGTTTTATTTGTAAACCTATATATGGCGACATGATATATGGTACCCATGCCGCCTATGATTGATACTTATGATTTGAAGTTGTTTTATACACTATGCACTTATTATAGTATCAAATGATTTGTTTTAAACGTATCAAGCATTCTTTGGCTGTTATAAGGGAAAACCCTATCCTCGGTTGCGTTGCATTGTGTGATGGGACCTGGGTCTTATAACAGCTTCATTTTTCTTTATTTAGCATTGCGCTGTTTTTTTGTGCACTGGTATTCTTGGAAGGAAACCCGTTCCGTGTTATACGGCGTGGTCCCTTGATTTACCTAACTTTTAAAATAAAGAATAATAATTGTTTTAGTTCTCACACCAGTCACATGACTGACCTGGAGTTTATTGTTTTAACCTAAACTCTGGGTGCCCTTATTTTGACACGGGCAGCTAGTAGTTTTGGTTTTGCAGATTTATATTCACAGGATCCTGGTTTACAGCTGGAATGATGTCCGGAAAGCTTTGTATCCGTATATCTCTTCTAGTTGTGTATTGTATTATTTTCCGCTGCTATGTATTTAAATGTAATTTAAATCTCTGATATTTCTGTGTAATATTCATTTATACTCTGTATATTCTTGTAATCTGATGCATTGTTGTAATATACAATGAAATGTTCTTCTGTATGCGTTCTGTTGTGGCTTGTTCTCGAATTATCCGACGCTTTCCTTGACGGGGAAGTTACGGGTTTTCACAGTTGGTATCAGAGCTTTGGTTTACAAAGCTAGAGAATAAGACACATTAGAACCGTACGAAAGAATTCATCAGATATTGGATTAGTGATATCCAACGGGAATGAGTCGTTAGAGATAGGATCAGTAGTATCCTAGAACGAGTGTGAAGAGTATATTTTTAAAATGAAAACGAATTTTGTTTTTAAAATTTAAATCAACTATTCGTATTTGATGATTTATTTATATTGATTTTGGACAATTCAGTATATAAAGAATTTGCATATACGCCTTGCAAACGTATATTCAAAGTTTTAATATATTGGATAGATATAGCATCGCACTCTAGTCGCCCGGAGATGATATTGATGATAGCGGTCGCATCATCAACATTTATGTTCGAGTTACGAAGGTGTGATACCTATATATTTCCATTAGACTGGTGTGAGAACCAAAACCTATATATATAGCTAGGACACATTGTTGTGAATTGGCATCAAAACATGATTTTTTGTATATATATCAAATTATGAATTTGAAACTCTAATTCACTAATTGATTGATGTTTGTGTTGTTTGTTTAATTGTTTGCTAATTTTTAGCCATTTAGCCTAATTGAATCACATATTGAGCTATATTGAAAATTGGTCGCATTTGCTTGCATATACCTATACTTACATTGAACAGGTCATAGCAAGGAGGCTAGAGCAGAGAATAAAATTGGTTTGCCAGACAAATAGGTACATGTTTACTACATAATTTACTGTTTTGTTTGGGTGATGATGATTTTATGAGCCTATTGGCTAGCCGCTTGGCTTTTTCTTTTTCTTTTTGAGATCTGAAGGACCGGGGAAGCTATTTGAAATTCCCCGATGCTCCCGGTGCAGGGGAGGTTATGGCGAAATTTTTCGAAAATTTAGGGTGTTAGCCAAATTTTTGAAATTTCGAAAATTCTCAGAAACTAAAGAGTTGGAGAATGGAAGTCAGATCGAGCGTAGAGTGGATTAATCAAACCAATTTCGACTTTGTTCCTTTTCGGGGACGAAAAGTTTTAAGTGGGGGAGATTGTAACAACCCGGAAAATCTGGGCCAGTTTAAAATTTTTATTTTGGCAATTTTAACGAATTTTGATTATTTAAAATGAATTATTTTAAATAAAATCAACGAGAAATTTATTTTGAATAGAATTCGATCGTATATATTATATACGCCGTCGTTAGAATATAAATATTTATATATAATTATAAATGGAATTGAAAATGGCGCGGTAGTTCGATAATTCGATTTCAAACTTCAATGGAATGTACCGGGTGCAAAACAATCCGGATTTTAGTGAAACCAAAAACATTAGGATCTAATTGATAATATCTTTCCAACGAATCCGACCAATCGAAATTTCATAGCGGGAATCAAAAGATATGTCCAGTTGAAAATTCTGAATAGTCGCTATGGAATTCGGGCCCTTAAAAATAGACATTTTGCAAACGACCTCGGATTTCGATGAAACCAGTTTTGTTGGATCCATGGTGTCAAGTTATTGCTAGATTCCAAATTTCATAATTTTTCGAATCAATATGTGAGCGTGGCAAAAGAAAACGCGTTTGACCAGTTTCAGTTGATTTTAATCGACTGAAAAATGGCCATTTTTCCAACGGTCTCAGAATTCGACGAACCTGGTTTTGTTAGGACCGTATCGTCAATACGAAGCTAGAAAATATTTTTCAGGAATTTTTAGAGTTAGTATGTGACCCCGGTAATTTGAAATGTACGTTTAAAATTCAATATAGTGATTTAAATGTAAATTCAACGGAAACTAATCGAAACGATCAAATTAGCTTGCGGTACATATCCCATTGTGTTCGGAATGGGGGTAATTAGCTAGGGGCAACAGTCGTTGGGTTCGAATTGGATTCAGAATGAAAAAGTTACTTTTTGTAGATAAAAATAAAATAAAAAAATACGTATATATAAAATAAAAACACCTTTTCCCTTCACAAGTCAGAAACGAGAGCCGGCCCTAGCTTTCTATGGCGATAATCGTTCAGGACTTTTCCTCCACCGATCTTCAGGCCCACGATGATTCAACAAAAAAAATTCTGAGCAAAAACCGTAGAGCTCACTACGATCTTCATATCCAACGGGGAAGATCTGATCTGGACTTGAATCTCGTTCGCAATCGATCCCCAAAGTCGCGTCGTCCGTCGTGGTTTCTGGGGAGGCCGTGGGCGTCGAACTCGCCAAGGCTGCTGGAGGTGGGTGAACTCCCGGAGGCGCAGCACGAGGCACTCCCTGATCAGTCCCTCGCGCCTCGGCTATTGCGCAAATGAGAACACTGGGCGTGAGTTGAAATTCCAGGAAGAAGAACAGTGAGTCTTTCCTTTGTAATTAGTTTTAAATTGAGTATAAATTAGCATGGTTTTTAAAATAAATTTTCATTGTTTAGAATCCGTTTTTTTTAGAGAAATAAAATCAGTTTGTTTTAAAAATATATATAATCATTGTTTTAAAAATGTAAAATAGGATTGTTTTAGAAAATATAAATACGAATAGATTTGATTTTTAGGAATAGAAAAATATAAATGGTTTGAAACAGAAAAATATACTTTGTTTAGAAAATAAATATAAAAAGCATTGTGTTTAAAAAATAAAATAGAATAGACTTTAAAAATAAAAGTAGGATGCTTAGAAAAATAGATTTTAGAAAAATAAAAAAAATCTGATTTTATATATATATATAGTGAAATAAAAATATGATTTTTATAAAATGAATAGCATAGAAAAAATATGATTTTTATTAAATGAATAGCATAGAAAAAATATGGTTTTTATATATTGAACTTCGAAAGAAAAATATGGTTTTTATATATTGAACTGCGAAAGAAAAATATAGTTTTTATATATTGAACTTCGAAAGAAAAATATAGTTTTTATATATTGAACTTCGAAAGAAAAATATAGTTTTTATATATTGAACTTCGAAAGAAAAATATGGTTTTTATATATTGAACTTCGAAATAAAAATATAGTTTTTATATATTGAACTTCGAAAGAAAAATATAGTTTTTATATATTGAACTTCGAAATAAAAATATGATTTTATATATTGAATACCGAAGTAAAAATTCGATTTTTACATAGGTAGTGAAAGCGGGCGACGAAGGTAACAAAAAGGCGAGAACGAAGAAAATTTATATCAAAGTAGAGTCAAGATGTTTGGATAGCTAAAGGTGAGAATTTCTCACCTTTCAGTTTCTTTTTCTATTTATATATATATATATATATATATATATATACTAGGATGCAGACGGTGCTTAGTAGCACCCCACACAATCGTCCACAGACCATGGACTTGTTTGTTTGGTTGCATAGGTTAGTTATATGATTTGATTTGAATTTGGTTGTTTGGTGATTTTGATTGATGTGTGAATGGCGTGGGCCTTCACTAGACCGGGGATAAGGCTAGGCCTCGTCCCGTTTCTAGTATCGTGCCGTTATGCCGCCGAAATTTTCTAAAATATGTTAGAAAATAAAAATATCATTTTATTGTGTAAATGAATAATAGAAATTCATATGTTGGAATAAAATGTTTTGTCGTTAAAAATATAATTTTTAACGTGAATGTGAATAAATAAATATTCATTTACAAACCAGACGGTTTGTTTATGTACACCTATTTGAAGGACATTGATTGGGTCGATAAATTTTACACATCGCCCAACTGCACAGATAAAATATGCGTTTGATTGTTTGAAACCCCACACGGGTATTGGGATGAAATTTGAAGTTCACTCATCCTGATTGATTAAATATGTCGATCGATTGATTGACAGGCTGTTATAAGCGTTAGATATCTATATTTGATGTTTATACAGTGTAGTGCACTTTGGTTGATGGTTGATTATTTTTCAATGCTATTATATGTGTGTAATGTATGAAAATCCATATAATTAACTTTATATGGTAATTGATTGGGCCTCATTCCAATTTGAAAAATAAAGAATATTATAAAATAAAAGTTCATGTGTTGACAGTACTCATCCATTGAGATTGGTCATGTGTTGAACGAAATATTTTAGTAATAAAATTTACATCTTTATCGATATAAAATAAAAGTTCATGTGTTGACAGTACTCATCCATTGAGATTGGTCATGTGTTGGACGAAATATTTTGATAATAACAACTATTTTGAAAAAGAAATATTTGAAATAGAATATTTTAAAATAGAAATTTATGAAGCCGTGTTGATTAGTTTGACGCCATTTTGACGTGAACGATATTTATATCGATTTTATTCATTTCAAAATGAATTGAATATATAACGATTTCAAAATGAATTGAATATAAAACGATTTCGAAATGAATTGAACTAAAAACGATTTCAAAATGAATTGAATTGAAAACGATTTCGAAATGAATTGAACTAAAAACGATTTCGAAATGAATTGAATTAAAAACGATTTCGAAATGAATTGAATTAAAAACGATTTCGAAATGAATTGAATATAAAACGATTTCGAAATGAATTGAATTAAAAACGATTTCGAAATGAATTGAATTAAAAACGATTTCGAAATGAATTGAATTAAAAACGATTTCGAAATGAATTGAATATATAACGATTTCGAAATGAATTGAATTGAAAACGATTTCGAAATGAATTGAATTGAAAACGATTTCGAAATGAATTGAATTGAAAACGAATTCAAATTGAATTGAAGGCGAATTGAAATGAATTCAAATTGAATTGAAATTTGGATTGAATAGAAATGAATTTTAAAACGAATTTATAAAGAAGAATTCAATTTTGATTTGAATTGAAAAGGAAGTTGAAATTGTTTTTGAAACGAATTCAAAACTATTTATAAAATTCGTTTTAAATAGAAATCGACGAAATATATATTATATATATATAATATAATGGCCTAAATAGAACGCGCCGCGCCGCGGCAGTTCGCGAATTTCGACCATTTATTTCAAACGGACATTACGGCAAATCCGACCGTCGGATTCTCCTAAAACCGGAACCGTTGGGTTCGTGTCGAAAAGAGCTTTCTAACGAATATTAGAAATTAGAAATCTAACGGTTGGATTTGGAATTATGTCCAAATCAAATTTGAAAAAGGTCGCTATAAGTGCAGTTCGATGGCCGTTAAAGGAAATCGACTGTACGGCCCTTGATAAAATTATTAAAAATAGTAATAATTTGTGTAAAATCATAAGAAATGATTTGGGAAAAGTCGGGATGAAAAACTCCATATTTGAAAAGATAAAAATAGTTTTTTATCGAAATAAACTAGTTTGGAACTAGAATTATAATTCTATTTATTTTTAAGTAAATAAATTGAATTTGAAAAGGGTTTTAAAAATAACCAGAATTTCCAATGATTGCATTGGAGTGGATTTGAATCGAAATTGTCTTCGGAATATTTCGATGTTAGAATTCGTGATTATACAGATGTTGTTATGGAAATTTGAAAGATATATATTTATATCGTTATTTCCAATACGACATTTGTTAATCGTAGAATTTGATATTGAATATAAGCCGATATATTTTCTATTCCGTGCCTTGTATTGAATATCAAATGTGATTTGGGTTTGTCGTGAATGGCGTCTTCACTAACACTGTTCTTGAACCCAGTTGAGAAAAGATTAAATCTTTTTATTTAGATTTAATGAAGTGTACCAATTAAATAATATTTAATTGAAATTGAATTGATATTGATTTTTGGGTTTATCGTGAACAGTGTTTTAAATAACACTTGTTCTTTAACCCGATAATTAATGAATGTGACTTTGGGTTTATCGTGAACCGTGTTTTAAATGACACGGATTCTTTAACCCAGTTAACGATTAAAACTAAGTGGAGTTTTAATGAATCTTTAATTAGATTGAAATGATCGAAAATGGAGTATCACCAGTTTTGCTCCAGATGATAGTTAAATCTTTAATTAGATTTGAACGTGAAATGGTAATTGAATTTACCGATAACACCGTGGTGTTAGATATGAAGTATAGCCAGTTTTACTTCATGGGATGAATAGGTTGGGATTGGGAAATTAAAACAAATGATTACTTCGGTAAGGTTCGCTAATCCCGACTAGTTTGAATTGATATTCAAAAATAGATTAAAGAATAAATTCAGGAATTTATCTTGGATAAAATTAATGGGAACCTTTCCCTATGAATGTGAAATCAGAAACTAACTGTCGGTTAGCTAAGCAGAATGGTTTTCTGGATATTGATCTGATGTTGGTTTCGGCCTTCGGGGTTAATATTTGGGGAATTATCCTCTTGATTAATTTACGGTTAGTGACTGATGAAATGGAATGAGGCGTATGTTGTGTTTGTGTAACACTTATTTAAAATATACGCGAGTTATTCGGAAAGACTGGGTTTATCCCATTCTGAATAACTGATACGACGATAAGCCGAAGATGAAGACGGTGGTCGAAGACCAGAAGTCTTCACGTTGTTTGGGTGATTACTGATGATCTTGATTGGGCTGTACACCCAAGAAGATGGAAACAGTTGGTGATCGTCCAAACGTACTTGGAGATCGATGGATATGCGGGGTACTAGGTGCCTCCGGTTTCGTTCAGACCCAGAACGGACTTGCAAATGGACTGTGTGTCTGACATTGGATTTTAATCCGTGTGATTGATCTCTATTAAATATATATCTGTTTGGCGGCGGAGAATTTATTCTCTTGCTTAACGCCCTTCTCTGAGACATACGAGCTCAGGGGTTATATATTGATGGATATCAAACGCATGGAGTGAATTGCCTGTGTGGCATGCCTAAGTGGCAATTGATCGAGGCTTCTGTTGAAAAGCAAAGTCTTGTGGTGATGATCAAAGCACGGCCCTTTGTGGCGTAGCTTTGGGTAACGTTTACTTCGCGAGTTTCACACCCGGTATGAACCAAAAACGGGAGACGGACCTCAGGGAGGACTTGCGTTTCTTTCTAGCTAAAAGTGGCGTCAGTGGTTTTACACGCCCTGACGAGTTTGACTTATGTGGTTGTTGCTGTTGCGAGGCGCCTCGGATATATCGGTCGTTCTCTGACCGATGGAGTCATTCGTTGGCTCATTTGCGCCCCAAAGGGCGGGGAGACGTATTGTTCAGGCATAATAATCCACATCGGTGGACCAGCCCTGACGATCCAGGGGGCAGTTGCGGCTGTTCCTGAGACATGGTAGGCTAGATTGTCTCGAATCGGTTGAGGACTATCTTTTGCCTCGGTTCATAGATGGAAATCCAATTTCCAAATACGTGACTTTGCGGTTTTATTTGTAAACCTATATATGGCGACATGGTATATGGTACCCATGCCGCCTATGATTGATACTTATGATTTAAAGTTGTTTTATACACTATGCACTTATTATAGTATCAAATGATTTGTTTTAAACGTATCAAGCATTCTTTGGCTGTTATAAGGGAAAACCCTATCCTCGGCTGCGTTGCATTGTGTGATGGGACCTGGGTCTTATAACAGCTTCATTTTTCTTTATTTAGCATTGCGCTGTTTGTTTTATGCACTGGTATTCTTGGGAGGAAACCCGTTCCGTGTTATACGGCGTGGTCCCTTGATTTACCTAACTTTTAAAATAAAGAATAATAATTGTTTTAGTTCTCACACCAGTCACATGACTGACCTGGAGTTTATTGTTTTAACCTAAACTCTGGGTGCCCTTATTTTGACACGGGCAGCTAGTAGTTTTGGTTTTGCAGATTTATATTCACAGGATCCTGGTTTACAGCTGGAATGATGTCCGGAAAGCTTTGTATCCGTATATCTCTTCTAGTTGTGTATTGTATTATTTTCCGCTGCTATGTATTTAAATGTAATTTAAATCTCTGATATTTCTGTGTAATATTCATTTATACTCTGTATATTCTTGTAATCTGATGCATTGTTGTAATATACAATGAAATGTTCTTCTGTATGCGTTCTGTTGTGGCTTGTTCTCGAATTATCCGACGCTTTCCTTGATGGGGAAGTTACGGGTTTTCACAATATATATACATATGTGTATATATAAATCATTAATCAAATATTGATTCTGTTTATCAGAATATTTCATATTGAAATGAAATCGACACTACACCAGAAATGCCAATTAGGCAGTGCTTATGGCCGTATCTAAATCGATTTGGCAGTGCTTTGGGCCGTATCAAAAAATGGCGTCTCTGTTACTTTGATACGGTCTTAAGCCGTATCAATTTACAAATTTGATACGGCTTAAAATCGTATCAAATTCATAGTTTAATACGGTTTTAAGCCGTATCAATATATAAATTTGACACGGCTTAAAACCGTATTAAATTCCTATATTGATACGGGTTAAAACCGTATCAAATTCCCATCACTACACCAGAAATGTCAATTAGGCAGTGCTTTGGACTGTATCAAATTCCTATATTGATACGGCCTTAAACACTGCCTGATTCTTAAATAGATACGGCCTTAAGCCATAGCAAATTTTAAAAAAAAATAAAAAAATAATTACAATTAGCTTTATATAGAAAAAACGTATTTTATGTTACAATGCCATCATAATAAAGCAACTGGACAACAGTTACATTTGTTTTCAATGACAAAATAGACTACAATATTAGCTATCGTATAAATAGAATTTGCTTACATGAGAGCTCTACAATATTAGTATAACTTAGTGAAACAAAATCGATGACAAATGAATATTATAATATCATATATCGTCAATACACAAAACAAACTTATCTTATTGTTGAAAAGGAAAAAGAGAAAAAGAGAAAAAGAGTTAACTTTACAAATTATGTCATACATGGATGGATACGGATGATGACGATGATCATGGTGAAGGTTGGGTATTTTGGAAGACATATGATGGAAACAAGTACGTGATGTTGGCCTCTTCTTTCATAGTCTCTTCTGCCATTTAATATTAAAGACTGAATTGAAGTACACAATAAAATACAGATAAAATATCCAAGTCAAATATAATTACTATTATTATTATTATTCAGAAGTAACTCCGACTTATACAGCAACAAGTCTACAAACTGGAGAAGTTGGTGGTTGCAAAAGTGGTGCTTTTTCATCTAGAAAATTCTGTACCTTATGTGTCGCTACAGGACTACAAAGTAACATTTGTTGGATCTTGGCTGTAAATAGCTGCAAATTGCATTGCTCAAAAGCTACTTAAATGTTGGCCTTACTCAAAAGCTGGCAAAAGAAGTTTGAGGTCAATTGAGAAGAAAGCAAGGGTAGAATATTAAATTAAGTTCACCAGAAAACTATTTAACATTCAAACCCTCCAACCGTAAAGACAATAAAATACATACAGTAGGCCAAAAATGTTTTCCTTCCGTAGGGAGAAGGATTTTTGGTATTCAACCGTAAAGCAACGGCAATCCGACTCCCAATCAATGGAAAGAAATTTTTATTTAATAATAAAATAAGGCATCTAAATTTACCAAATTTATTATGAATGATGTTATATAAATAACACATGACGAATAAGAGACTAAACGGTTTATCTTCATACATATTGCTCAACGGTATTTAACCTTGTGCACCCATGTAAAGCAAATATAGCTGGAGGATATATACATCCAGAAAACAGATGCATTACAAGAGTTCTTGCTCTCCATTCTAGTTATGATCCTTTCTTAATTTAGTTTCCATAATTGGTATAAATAAGATAAACGAAAAATGCTGCAGCTCATAGTTATATAAGACCTCTTGAAGATTGAAAATGAAGAATACCTTGAATTGTCTAGAAAGCTCATAGGCATGCAATATGTTTGCAAGCTTGGACTGCCCATAAGCACGGATGCTACTGTACCTAAAATAAGAAACGTTTGACTTGAATTAAAAGCGAACGACAACACATGGAAAATGAGTACTGATATTGAAATAAAGGGGAAAAACAGAACAGAAACAACATACACGGTAAATAAAGGGGAAAAACAATAACATGAACAACGAACGACAGCAAATGGAAAATGAGTACTGATATTGAAATGATGTTTTGAATAGGTTGCTTACATATGTAGTACTCCAGAGAGTGGAACATTAAGGCAACACATTGATTTATTTTCTCCATTGAAGGGGAGTTCCAGAACTACCGCAACTGCAAAATTAAGAAATTCAATTCATTCAATAAAAAATGTAAATAAAATTGATAGTATATGATGGTTCAAATTCATTTAGGCAAAGTAATAATGCCATGGCGACATCGATCAACGGCATCAACAGTTTATATTAGCTTTCGCAACCAAGAATTTAGCTGTAAATGACATAATATAACAATGTAAATAAAATAAAGCAATGGTAAACATGCAGACATGAATGGTATAAAAATTTATGTAGTGCACTGGAATCTCTTTGAAGAACCCAGACAAAGCTAATGAGTTAATCTAAAGGATATTGGAAGAGCAAGTGTTTAGGAGTAGAATTGCACACGCAAAGACCTTTAGCATATGCTAAACATGAAAATCGATCTAGAGAACAAGGGTAGCAAACACAAACATGTCAAGATCATTAAAACAATTACCCGATGTAAATGAGATACTTGAATATAAAACTTTTGGAGGTTTAACAGCAGGGATTGTAGGCTTCAAAATCGTGATTGGCACTCTAAAATAAAGACCCCTCTATGGAGCATTGCAAATTGTACCATAAACTTCCTGATAGTGTAATCCATTGCTGACATGAGTTGGATCCACATTAATGCTGCACCAAGAACAAACCAATAACGAACACCATGCTTCAGCCATCATAATATATTATTACCCATTTATAAATGTTTTCTTTGAGGATGCTTATCCTCATGGTTATGAATGATAAGAAAATACATGCATACGGTAGAAGCCAAGATAAACCTAAAAGGAAACGGTGTTCAGTATTAAAAAGTTTAATCAAGTGAGAGACTGACATATGCAATATGCAAAAAAAAAAAAAAAACAAAAACAAAAAAAAAACATGTTGAGAGAAGGATACAGCAGCATGTAAGAGAAATTCAACATGACAATAACAGTTAAAATCTGATATTGAAACAAGTAAAGTTTCTATAAGCGACACATATGCATATGGTAAATCCTTTTCCTTTTTCTTTTATGATGTCATCATATTTGAATATTCCAGTGAAGAGAATAAAAATAAAGATGTATACTTGTTAGAAAACCTACCTTCCGATAAAAAGAGCAACATAAGATAAAGAAGCAGCAAGTGTAGCAAAGCTCAAATCGTACACGAAAACAAACAGGATGCTCAAGTTGACTTCTCCTACTTATGCATACCCTTCACTGCTAAACTGGAAAGTTCCACTGTCCTGAACAATATCAGCATCATAGGTAGAACCGGATGAGTAGATTGGATACCTTTTCGCTTCATATATATTGCTTCAATATCCAATAGGAACCATAACACACATTACCAAGCAGCTTACTATGAAACAAAGCAATACAAAAATCATTATCATTTCCACATAACCAGCACAACCATTAGGTGGCTATGCATGAGAAAACTGAATCAAAACGTTTTAAAAAAGTTATAGGAAAATTACTGAAAGGCTTTAGCTACTGACACATATTTTTATACTCGTTTAGTATTCACAGCTCATAAGACTTTCTTAATATTGAGAAGACAATATTTATATTTATTAAGCCGCCCACAGTCCTCCACATTAAGTCAGTACAATATTGTGTTCAATCTTGTTTCGATGCATAAGTTTCATGCACACATGAATACACATATACACACATAAACAGTTTGAGTATTTACATATAAGTATGTGTTCATTTTCATTTTAAACAATCATTAGTATAAACATATTGTATGCATACGCATGGGTATAAACAAACATAGAAATACATGTTTGCATAATCTTAACATTGAATCATTATTTAAGTAATCTAAAAGCAAAAGTAGAGGAACACATGTTACAAGGAAAAACAGCGTAAAACCACAGCTAAAAACACTCATTCTGTATTGAAATACTCACCAACAGGACATGTTTAGGTAGTGATAAAATGTTACACAATTACCTGTTAGTTCTTTTCCAGTTACTAGTTTTGAGTGATGCCTAAACTTGCAAAATGTTTTTGAGGTCCTTTCTGAAAATTTATCCAATAATTTATTTTGCTCTGTCCTTGTATTAATGGATTGTTGAAATAGTTTAAAGACGAAGCATTGACAAAATCTTATAATATACATCTTGTCCACTTATTGTAGCTTCCCTATTGTTTCATGTTTGATTTGAGTTACTTTGCAAACTCTGCTTTCTATTTCATGGCATAGTCAAAAAATAAACAACAAAACATAAAGGAAGAATTCTCTGTTGTGAAAAATGAATTAGCTTAATTCATGTACTAATGTCTATACACAAGAACTACTACTACAATGCTTCTTCTCACTGAGCCACCCAATGCTACTTTCTGATTCTATGCATATAGCAATGGAAAAGGTAGAACAAATTCAAGAAAAGAAGCTAAAGGAGCAACTTGCTGCTACTGTGGAAAATTTACAGTCGAGTTATGCAATCTTTTGATCTAGCTCAATCACACAACCAAAGTATTATCATGGTGTGATGGATATTATAATGGAGATATAAAAACAAGGAAAATCACAAATTAAATGCCAACTGGATTTAAGGAAGAAGTACCTGGTTTACAATGAAACGAGCAACTTATCGAGCTTTATGAATATCTATCTGCAGAAAATAATGATAACACTTGGCAAATAAGCCGGCCTTATACCTCATTATCTTCTGAAGACTTAACTTCAACTGAGTGGTACTACTTGATTTACATGGGCTTCACATTTGGTCAAGGAGAAGGATTGCCAGGAAGAGCATTAGAAAGCAGTCGGTATGCCTGGGTGAGTGGTGTCCAATTTGTAGACAAGAAAACCTTCTCACGTTCGATTTTAGCAAAGAGTGCATCGATTTAGACAGTTGTATGTATTCCTGTTCTGGATGGCGTTCTTGAACTTGGAACTAAAAAAATTGTATCGGAGGATTCGAACCTTGTACAACAAATCATGGAAATATTTTGGGGATAGCCACGACCAGTATGCTCCGAGCATTCAGCATCAAATTCCTGGATAGTAGAAAAGGATGAACAGCAAAACATGGACAACATTTTCAATGATGCGCTGCAAAATCCATTAACTATAGACAAAGATGGCTTCAACAACGATAACATGACACCGTTTTCTTTTGATTTACCTTTTAGGCCTAACGAAAATAACGAACAAATTCAGGAGATACGAATTGCTTCTTCGATGTCTAGTTCCTTGAATGATTCTTTTAAGCTCAGCACAATGAATGATTACATCCAACGTGAAAATCTGGAAAATCTCATGGACAATATTTTCTATAAGAAGACACTTTCAGCTATTCTGAAGAGCTCAAAAGGTTTAAACTCTTCTTCGGTCTTTCCAATTGGTTCTCGTGCATCAAGTTTTACGAAATAGGGAAGGAATTTGAGTGTGAATAATAAGGTAGGTGGGGTGTCTCAGAAAATGTTAAAGAGGATTCTGATATATTCTTCTTGGTTTACAGAAGAATGTGGCAATAGAAATAAAGCTTCGAAACAAGAAAAAGACAATGTGGAAACAAGCCATGTATTGTCAGAAAGGCGAAGAAGAGAGAAGTTGAATGAAAATTTTCTTGTTCTTCAGTCGCGTCTTCCTTATGTGAGCAAGATGGACAAAGCATCGATCCTCGGCTATGTGATAGAATATCTAAAAGAGCTTGAAAAACGAGTAACAGAGCTCGAATCCTGCAAAAATACAGTTGAAATACAAGCAAGAGAAAAACAGAATAAAACTGAAAGAAGTAAAGCAAAGAAGCGAAAAGCTTGTGATATGGTTCGATTGGAAGGTGCCCACCTATATGTTATTGTGATTGAAAAAGAAGTAAATATAGAGTTGAAATGCACTTGGAGAGATACTTTACTACTAGAGATTTTCAGTTTGATAGATGAACTTGAGTTGGAAACTCAGTCAGTGCTATCTTCCAATGTGAATGGAATTCTTTCACTTACATTAAGCAAAGTGTAGAAACTCAACAATGGTATCACCAGGAAATGTCAAGATAGCACTTCGCAAAATTACTGGAAAATGTTGAAAATGTAAGTGCAGAATGAATCTTCTCATAAAAACAAGAACATATTGTACAAGCCTCTTATATTTGTTAATAGATATTTATTATATGTTAAGAATTTATTTTTTTAATGTTTAGAAATAAATAAATTTCAGTATTTATGATTTCCCTCATTACAACAATTTATTTTATTGTACAATTACTTGAGCTCTAAGCAACTGTTACTAAAAAAAACATGCATGTCATAGCAAGTAACTTGCTAATAAATTGATGTGCACATACATTTACGTTTATACTTTATATTTATTGTTTGTAGGAAACTGAAGTACAGTACAATGATATTAACCAACTTAAAATTAGGTACTTCTGCTTTTTAAATGACACCGCGAATAATATTTACTGATATATGGTATGTTTTAACCATAAACACTAAGGAACTGAACCTGACTTCTAAAACCTTTAGGGAAGATTGCTTCCTTATTGTACCAATTCTTTCCAAGCTCCAGAGTTCCATAATGAAGAGGTTCAACATGATACTTTTGTGGATTGCTGATGCTTCTACGTTCATTGCTGACCATAAAATCATTAAGGTCAATAGCAAACAATTTTGTACTAGACTGAGAAACAAGCTATCTTTAGAACATAGATCACCACTATACTATCGGATCCTTAACTTCTCGTCCGATGTAGGAGCCATTCTTAGCAATGACTGCGACAGCTCTTGTGGAAGCTCATTACCTAGTTAAAGTAATTAAGCACGATACAAGTCAGTATTGGATCCAAAAAAATGGCTTAATTATACTACAAACTAAGGAACTTCAACAAGTAACATTGCCTACTATCTCTTTTCAGGCCACTAAAATTTAAAGGCGGAAACCATAAACACATACCCTGGAGAATGAAGAATTTTGGGGGTCAGGTTGTACTTCCATTATCACATACCCTGGAGAATGAAGAATTTTTGGAAATTATTAAACTGGAAAACATAACTCACATTCAAGATGTCATTGTACCTCGGGATCTTTTTCTCTTGCAGTCCTGCAGTGGTGTGAATGAGAATGCAGTTGGTAGCTGTGCAGAGCTAATCTTTGCTCCAATCGATGCATCTTTTGCTGATGATGCCCCTTTATTGCCTTCAGGCTTCCGGATAATGCCCTTTGACTCTTTGAATGAAAACTCAAGTCCAAATCGAACCCTTGATCTAGCATCTTCTCTCGAAGTTGGATCGGTAAAAGGTAGAGTTGGTGGCGATTTCAACAAAAATTACGGAAGCACAAAATCTGTGATGACAATAGCATTCCATTAACGCAGCGAAGAATTGAAATTTTAGGGATTGGAAGATTTGGGAATTTATTTTGTTTCGGACGAAATGGAAAAGTGGAGAGGGATAAAAGAGAAAAGAATGACACGGAATGGAAAAATTATCATTCCAATTTGATACGGGCTCAAGCACAATTGTAACACCCGTGAATTCTATGACTGTGAAACTCACAAATTAAAGTATAATTAATTTCAAATCAAAGAACTAAGGGAAACGGGATACGCCATTGCGTTCGTCTCGGAAAAATACGCGAAATAGAGTCCGAGTTTTCGAAAAACGGATATCGTATGAAGAAGTTATGGACGAACGAAGTTGGGCGAAAAACCGAAAAAAAGGGCCAGAATGCACTGGCGCACTTGGGAAGTGCGCCAGAACAAAAATGAACTGGCGCACCTGTGAAGTGCGCCAGTACATTTTTGACCTGGCGCACCTGCCAAGTGCGCCCAGGTCAAAAATGACCTGCTGGCCAGGTCTGGTCTAGCCCTGGCTGGCCAGGTCGGTGTGTGGTCGAATTTCTGTGGTCTGCTTTGTCATTAGGGCTAGGTGGCGGGTTTTTATTGGTCTCTCTTCCTAATGAATGGCTACGATCTAACCTAGCAACATCAATGGTCCTAATCAATTCCTAACCTCTATATAAACAACCCTAGACTAAACCCTAATCTATTCATTCAAAATAAGATTATAGCCGCCATGTTGCTGAGGAACGACAAAGATTAGCCGCCGACTAGAGAGAGAGTTAGGAAGAAAGTTCTAAAGCCTAAAGCAATTCAAGCAACCTAAAGCTAATCAATTCAACAAAGGAATCGTGTCTCTTAATTAGAGAATTCGCCGCAACCATTGTAAGTAGAGTATTACTTTGGTATAATAAACAACTGTGTTGATGTGTATGCTTGAATTGTGGCAATGGAAGTAATTCATGTTTGTGCAAAATTATGTTATTCATTATAAAGAACTACATGCGGTAGTTCTATGCAAATATACGTTTGGAATATTGCGCAAATTATGTAATCTATGTTGAAGCTACATGTATGTAGTTGAGTGAAATTTATGCAAGTTTGGGGCTTTGTTATTATGTCGTCATGATGTATACTTTGTGCATAAATCGTTTTGCAAGCAATTGAGACTAGTTTGGTTGTTATAGTTCATATGAAACTATGTTGGAATTTTGACACCTTAATCCATGTATTAAGTCATGCTTATGAATATGGCTAGGCTATGAATGATATTTGGCATAATTGAAATCTATGATTAAGTCTATCTTGTTTAAAAGAATTATATGATGACATATGTGAGACATGGCTAGGTTAGACTCAAAAATCCCTTTTTGCAAGTTTAAAGCAAACACCATGATTAGGAATATTTATGCATAAGTATATTTATACCATCGTTATGTGATTAGACTTAAACCATGATTAAGTTGAACTATGCTTTTGTGTTAGTAACAAAGTATCCCCTTTGTAAACATGTAGAAACCTTATGAACATGACTTGTTTATGTTTATGCCATGAACAAATTGAACTTTACCTATGCCATGCTTATGTTTGACATTATGCCATGTTTATGCTAGAAGTATTTATGCCATGCTTATGTTTGACATTATGCCATGTTTATGCTAGAAGTATTTATGCCATGCTTATGTTTGACATTATGCCATGTTTATGCTAGAAGTATTTATGCCATGCTTATGTTTGACATTATGCCATGTTTATGCTAGAAGTATTTATGCCATGCTTATGTTTGACATTATGCCATGTTTATGCTAGAAGTATTTATGCCATGCTTATGTTTGACATTATGCCATGCTTATGCTAGGAATATTTATGACATGCTTATGTTTGACATTATGCCTAAATAAGAATATAGGTTCAAGTTGTAGTTAAACCTATGCAAGTTCACATGTTTTGATTCATGTCACCTATGTTACCACTATGCAAGTACACCAATTTCTATTTTGTATTTCCAACGTCGTATTGCAAGTTCATGCGCTCACCTTCCCCTCTTTGTGTATACGCCATAAGCCTCCCCTTTCGCATGGCTAAATTGGGCTTTAAAAGGCTAAGCCCAATATATATGAACGGACGTGTAAAACAGGGGAAAATAACGTTGGGTTAAAAATAAATTAATGAATGAAAATATAAAATAGAAGGGCCCAAATTCAAGTATGGGTTGGGCCCGTGATTGGTGTAATCTTTACACCATTAACTTAATAATGGGCCGCAAATATTTACATATAAATAAAGAAGAATGACAAGATATGTAAATGTAGAACATACGATGTGTTTAACCCGAGGTTGGATTGAGTTGTGATGTAAACCTGCCCGGAACCGCCCGGCTGTCCAGTAGTCACAACAATACCTATCCAATGTGGGAGGTTAAACATGGAGCCCAGCAAGGACCCGAGGTTAGACTGAGTTGTGGCGTAAGACTGCCCGGAACCAACCGGCAACAGGCAGCCACAACAATACCTGTCTAATGTGAGAGGTCAGGGCCTTAATAAGACAATTAAGGCTGAGTCAGGATTGTTAGGATTAAGTGGACTAAAGACTTAATCAAAATGGAACATGCTAAACTAAACGGACTGGTGGGGTTAGGTTAGAAACACTTAACCAACTTAGCATGTTGGCTAGAGATAGAAAACCTAGTAACGGGGGACCCTTTTCAGCAGTAACCCTAAAAGGTGTATCAGGATACCCTGAAACTAGGCAGGGTGGGGCACGATTACTGGGCTGATTGTAAGAGGTCAAATCGACGGCGGTGGTGTAGCAGTGTAGGTTCTAACGGAGTGCGGGCGTGCACACACTCCGGAGCAGAAAAATAAGGCACTGGACACCAGTAGCAT
The DNA here is from genome assembly GCA_030737875.1 of Allium sativum. Taxonomy (NCBI): domain Eukaryota; kingdom Viridiplantae; phylum Streptophyta; class Magnoliopsida; order Asparagales; family Amaryllidaceae; genus Allium; species Allium sativum. The sequence goes on along the minus strand of CM060920.1, from coordinate 322,075,293 downwards.
ACCTGTGCACTCTAAGGTTGTGTCGGGTTGCCACTATGGGACTTGATACACCCCATGGTGGGACCAGCATAGGTAACTACAGACATCGGGGGCCGTAAGACACATGTAACTATGCGAGTAGGAGCCGATCATCGTAGAATGGATCACATCACCCTGATTTTTGGGGTGCAAATTGGAAACTAGTTTATATGGGTTCAGAGATTAACATGGGGTACGATAGTATATTCGACCCTAGGTAACTTAACCAAGTTCATAGTGTTTGCCCACTTCCTGTTTTACTTATCATACCCAGTTCTTTATTCATAGACAAAGTAGTACTAGACTTACTCAGGCTTTATGTCTGACTCTATTTTTCTTTCGTCTTCTTTCTTCCGTTCCCCCCCCCCCCCCAGGTCCTCAGGGAGGGAACACAGCAGCTTGACCAGCCTCAACATCCAGCTTGAAGAAGAGAAATGTATTGCTTGGACTTTCCTGTTTTGAACTATGGCTTTGGACAATCCACCAAGGGGCTTTTGCAGTTTATCTATGTTTTATTTATGCTTCTTTAAATAATGTACTCAAGACAGATTATGAAAGTGTTGTGTTATGTTTTGGAAAGGAGGTTGTTGTAACACGTATTTGACTTAATGAAATAAAGTTTGTTGTTCTTCCGCTGTTTTACAAATATGTGTTCTTATATCTGTCTTGTATATCTGTGACTTGTACTTATAAACCTCCACCAAAATTAGGGCATTCCCTTTGAGAGTGACCCTAACGGAGGTGGGGTGTTTCACTTGGTATCAGAGCATAGGTTTACCAGATAAGATAAAAAGTTTTGAAAAATTATTTTCAAAAAGGAAATTTAAAGAAGCATTTTTAAAAAGAAAAATATTATTTTATTTTAAAAAGGCAAAGTCCACTCCCCAAAGCCATAGGTACTATCTCTTATCCTTCGTTTTGAATCTATCCTTTTTGTTTCAGCATGTCCCAAGATCTTAACTTGCCGGAAGGGGTGCCAATACCTGGTTGGTTTAGACGGTTCTTAGAAGCAAGGGCCACTCAGCCAGGTCCTACTATTCCTCCTCCCCCAACTGAAGGAAATCATCCAGCTGCAGCAGCACCTTTTCCTCCACCTCCTCCACGGGGAAACACATTCGCTAAGATATGTAAAGATTTTAAAGCTATGGGAGGAAGGGATTTCCATGGAACTGAGTCCTTCGTAGCAGCTAGGAATTGGCTAAAAGAAACGGAGGACCTATTCATCATCTTTGAGGTAGAAGATAGACAAAAGGTACAACTAGCAGTGTGGCTATTGAAGGGCGAGGCTTCCTACTGGTGGGAAGTCACCAATGCTGAAAGACCAGTGGATACATGGGAGGACTTTAGGGCAAGGTTTGAGACTAAGTTTCTCTCAGATGCAGAAAGAAGTTTGCAGTTGGAAAAATTCTTATTTCTTAAGCAAGGAGACAAGACTGTCAGAGAGAATGTGAATCAGTTCGATGAGCTGGCTAGGTTTGGGCTTGACCTAGTCAACACCCCGCATAAGAAGGCTCTCCGTTTCGTCAAGGGGTTAAATGAGCCATTACATAGTTTGGCCATGACCCATATACCCATGGGAGCCACGTATGAAAGATTGGTGCAAATGGCATTGCTGAACGAAGAGGACAAGGGCAAGAAGGAGACCAAGGCAGAAAGCTCTCAAGGGAAGAAAGAGGGTTTGCAGCCTAAGAAGACAAACTTTAAGAAGGGCGGAAAAGGCAACAAAGAGAAGAGGAAGTGTAATTTCTGTGGCAAAGTGGGGCACTTAGTAAAGGACTGCCGGAAAAAGAAGGCTAAGGAGAACGGTGGGTGCTTTTCGTGCGGTCAGACAGGCCACAGGGCTAAGGACTGCCCAAGGAAACGAGGACAGGGGCAGGGGGTTGGATCCACCCCAGGGGCACAGGTTCATGTGCTAGAAGCGCCACCATTGCAACAGCGAGGTACAAACACTTCTGTAGAAAGTGTAGTTTATCTTTATGATCACCCCGTTCGCACTTTGTTTGATTCTGGCGCATCATACTCCTTTATCTCGTCTGCTTTAGTAGAATCTCTGCACCTAAAAACTAGTATAGTAGAGGACCCCTTAATTGTTTCAAACCCAATTGGGGGCCCAGCTCATTTGTCTATGATCTGTGTGGGATTGAAAATTTCTATTCTAAGTGTTGAATTTCAATGTAGTGCCTTTGTTTTGGGCTTTTCGGGGTATGGTTTGATTTTGGGTAGGGATTGGCTATCCAGTAATGGGGCCATCCTTGATTGTGAGAAAAGGGTTGTTAGGCTCCTAACCCAGCTCGGTAATACTTTGGAAATTTCTTGTAATCCCTCGTATGCGGTTATGCTTAGTTATCTTGAATCGCTAGATGCCTCTGTTGAAAACTTGCAATCAGTTAGAGTGGTCCGGGAATATCCGGATGTCTTTGAAGAGGTGAAGGGCTTGCCTCCGAAGCGGGAAATAGACTTCCGCATATATCTTGTAGATAATGCAAAGCCCGTTGCGTTGCCGTTAGACATATGGCTCCACGAGAAAGGAAAGAGCTCAGTAAATAGATTAAAGAGCTTCTAGAAAAGGGGTTCATTAGTAGGAGCATTTCAGAATGGGGCGCTCCAGTGGTGTTCGCTACAAAGGCGGATGGTTCACTCCGTCTATGTGTAGACTATAGGGAGCTCAACAAGCTAACGAAAAAGAATAGGCACCCTCTCCCTAGAATTGACGATTTATTTGACCAGCTTGTAGGAGCGTCTGTTTTCTCCCAACTCGATTTAGCAACCGGTTTTCATCAGCTAAGGGTGGCTGAAGATAGCATCGATAAAACGGCGTTCAGAACCCCAGACGGCTTCTTTGAATGGCTTGTCATGCCTTTCGGCTTGACAAATGCACCTGCTTACTTCGTGGACTTGATGAGTAGGGTATTTAGAGATTTCCTCAACAAATTCGTAGTGGTCTTCGTAGATGATATCCTTATCTTCTCAAAGAATGAAGAGGAACATGCTCAACACTTAAGGGCAATCATGGAAACTTTGCGAGTCCATCAACTAAAAGCCAAGTTCTCCAAATGCCACTTTTGGAGAGAAGAGGTGAGGTTCCTTGGGCACATAGTATCCAAACAAGGGTTAGCAGTGGACCCTGCTAAGGTAGTGGCGGTACAGGATTGGAAGACACCAAGGAATGCAACTGAGGTCCGAAGCTTTCTAGGACTAGCAGGTTTCTATCGAAAATTCATAAGGGATTTTGCGAAAATCTCAGCTCCGCTCACGAAGTTGACATTTGTTTATTTTCAAGAGATAATTCATCTATGTGGAATACCTTCTAGTAAGTGAACAAGATCCAAGATTCACTAGTGAATTTTGGAGAGCTTGCATGGAACCATGAGTACGCAGTTAGGCTTGAGCCAAGTATACTAGAAGGAGAATAAGTGAAAGAGGAACGAGAAATAGGTTCCAACTCATATTTTGGAAACAAGAATTAAGAAGCTACGAAATTGTGAAGTTATAGACGGACAAAGCATAATGGAGTTAAGCTCAAGGAAGTGCGACTTAGAAGATTGAAGACTAGATTCGTGCATAATATCTCTTCTTAAGAGTATATCCTCTCGGTCCCATTCTCAATCCAATTTCTGTTGTAAACCACATAGGGAGTATGACTCATCTGTTAGTAACACATGTTGGGGCTCGAGGGTGTTCATTGGTTTGACTAAAGTTTTTGGGTTTTATAGGATACAGATTGGTCTTAGGAAGGGACTCCCTTATGACCTAAAAGGAGTCCATCATGCTTAGTTGCCTAGAATCATATATGGTGGTTGGGTTGAGTAATTCTTTGGGTGTCAGTCTGATGTTGATTTCGGTCTTCGGGGCTGATGCTTAGAGAGTTCTTCTCCTAATCAATATATATGAGGCATAGGTTTTCAGTTTTGACATTGCCTAATAGGCACAAAGTTTTTACTTGCTTCATTCGACTATACCTTTAGATAGGAACAATTGGGAAAATGTCCTATAGATTAGAGCTACCCGAGAAGTTGGCTGGAGTCCACAACGTTTTTCACGTTTCACATCTCCGAAAATGTCTACATGAGTCTGCTGAAGTGGTAGAGCCAAATATCCTCGAAGAGGCCGAAGTGGAACGCGAAGCAACCATAAGAAAAGTTCCAACCCGCATATTAGGAACGGAAGTGAAGAAGCTACGCAACCGCGAAGTCAAGCTCGTCAAAGTTCAGTGGAGTGATGCCGAGGGAGACGCGACTTGGGAGACTGAAGCTAAAATCCGTACAGCCTACCCTTTTCTGTTCGAGGGTACATCCTTGATCTTTCACTTTCCTTAAGTTGCGCTTTTATCTTTTTAGGTATATTTCCTCGACCGTATCTTTTAGATAGAATCTTTTTGGATGGAAACATGTAGTTGAAACATGTTATGGATGATGGTTGCAAGTGGTTGCAAGTGATTGCTAGTGGTTGCTCGTGGTTGCATATACACACACAATCTAGGTTTTAGATCGGCTCAGTCACTTCATATTGCATATGCATATATGTTTGCATTCGTATGTGGTTGAACTTTAATGTGTTGTCATGTGGATGCTGCATTTGTATTGAATGATTGTGCACTCATGTAGAATCATGAATAGAAAAATTTGCATACATAATGGATTCATGGCACTTACATAATTCGCATTAAGGAGGTCAACTGAATCAGTAGACCGCCTGATTTTGCATTAGATAAGTTCATGTACACACACACCTCGCATATGATCATGAAGCATTAGAAGTCTTTTAAGGACAATGGATGCTCGTGTTTGATGGATGAGTAGATGGATGATTGGATGTTAGGATATACATTCCTCCTAACTTGAAGATTTCGGGGACGAAATCCTTTTAAGTGGGGGAGAATGTAACACCCGTGAATTCTATGACTGTGAAACTCACAAATTAAAGTATAATTAATTTCAAATCAAAGAACTAAGGGAAACGGGATACGCCATTGCGTTCGTCTCGGAAAAATACGCGAAATAGAGTCCGAGTTTTCGAAAAACGGATATCGTATGAAGAAGTTATGGACGAACGAAGTTGGGCGAAAAACCGAAAAAAAGGGCCAGAATGCACTGGCGCACTTGGGAAGTGCGCCAGAACAAAAATGAACTGGCGCACCTGTGAAGTGCGCCAGTACATTTTTGACCTGGCGCACCTGCCAAGTGCGCCCAGGTCAAAAATGACCTGCTGGCCAGGTCTGGTCTAGCCCTGGCTGGCCAGGTCGGTGTGTGGTCGAATTTCTGTGGTCTGCTTTGTCATTAGGGCTAGGTGGCGGGTTTTTATTGGTCTCTCTTCCTAATGAATGGCTACGATCTAACCTAGCAACATCAATGGTCCTAATCAATTCCTAACCTCTATATAAACAACCCTAGACTAAACCCTAATCTATTCATTCAAAATAAGATTATAGCCGCCATGTTGCTGAGGAACGACAAAGATTAGCCGCCGACTAGAGAGAGAGTTAGGAAGAAAGTTCTAAAGCCTAAAGCAATTCAAGCAACCTAAAGCTAATCAATTCAACAAAGGAATCGTGTCTCTTAATTAGAGAATTCGCCGCAACCATTGTAAGTAGAGTATTACTTTGGTATAATAAACAACTGTGTTGATGTGTATGCTTGAATTGTGGCAATGGAAGTAATTCATGTTTGTGCAAAATTATGTTATTCATTATAAAGAACTACATGCGGTAGTTCTATGCAAATATACGTTTGGAATATTGCGCAAATTATGTAATCTATGTTGAAGCTACATGTATGTAGTTGAGTGAAATTTATGCAAGTTTGGGGCTTTGTTATTATGTCGTCATGATGTATACTTTGTGCATAAATCGTTTTGCAAGCAATTGAGACTAGTTTGGTTGTTATAGTTCATATGAAACTATGTTGGAATTTTGACACCTTAATCCATGTATTAAGTCATGCTTATGAATATGGCTAGGCTATGAATGATATTTGGCATAATTGAAATCTATGATTAAGTCTATCTTGTTTAAAAGAATTATATGATGACATATGTGAGACATGGCTAGGTTAGACTCAAAAATCCCTTTTTGCAAGTTTAAAGCAAACACCATGATTAGGAATATTTATGCATAAGTATATTTATACCATCGTTATGTGATTAGACTTAAACCATGATTAAGTTGAACTATGCTTTTGTGTTAGTAACAAAGTATCCCCTTTGTAAACATGTAGAAACCTTATGAACATGACTTGTTTATGTTTATGCCATGAACAAATTGAACTTTACCTATGCCATGCTTATGTTTGACATTATGCCATGTTTATGCTAGAAGTATTTATGCCATGCTTATGTTTGACATTATGCCATGTTTATGCTAGAAGTATTTATGCCATGCTTATGTTTGACATTATGCCATGTTTATGCTAGAAGTATTTATGCCATGCTTATGTTTGACATTATGCCATGTTTATGCTAGAAGTATTTATGCCATGCTTATGTTTGACATTATGCCATGTTTATGCTAGAAGTATTTATGCCATGCTTATGTTTGACATTATGCCATGCTTATGCTAGGAATATTTATGACATGCTTATGTTTGACATTATGCCTAAATAAGAATATAGGTTCATGTTGTAGTTAAACCTATGCAAGTTCACATGTTTTGATTCATGTCACCTATGTTACCACTATGCAAGTACACCAATTTCTATTTTGTATTTCCAACGTCGTATTGCAAGTTCATGCGCTCACCTTCCCCTCTTTGTGTATACGCCATAAGCCTCCCCTTTCGCATGGCTAAATTGGGCTTTAAAAGGCTAAGCCCAATATATATGAACGGACGTGTAAAACGGGGGAAAATAACGTTGGGTTAAAAATAAATTAATGAATGAAAATATAAAATAGAAGGGCCCAAATTCAAGTATGGGTTGGGCCCGTGATTGGTGTAATCTTTACACCATTAACTTAATAATGGGCCGCAAATATTTACATATAAATAAAGAAGAATGACAAGATATGTAAATGTAGAACATACGATGTGTTTAACCCGAGGTTGGATTGAGTTGTGATGTAAACCTGCCCGGAACCGCCCGGCTGTCCAGTAGTCACAACAATACCTATCCAATGTGGGAGGTTAAACATGGAGCCCAGCAAGGACCCGAGGTTAGACTGAGTTGTGGCGTAAGACTGCCCGGAACCAACCGGCAACAGGCAGCCACAACAATACCTGTCTAATGTGAGAGGTCAGGGCCTTAATAAGACAATTAAGGCTGAGTCAGGATTGTTAGGATTAAGTGGACTAAAGACTTAATCAAAATGGAACATGCTAAACTAAACGGACTGGTGGGGTTAGGTTAGAAACACTTAACCAACTTAGCATGTTGGCTAGAGATAGAAAACCTAGTAACGGGGGACCCTTTTCAGCAGTAACCCTAAAAGGTGTATCAGGATACCCTGAAACTAGGCAGGGTGGGGCACGATTACTGGGCTGATTGTAAGAGGTCAAATCGACGGCGGTGGTGTAGCAGTGTAGGTTCTAACGGAGTGCGGGCGTGCACACACTCCGGAGCAGAAAAATAAGGCACTGGACACCAGTAGCATACCTGTGCACTCTAAGGTTGTGTCGGGTTGCCACTATGGGACTTGATACACCCCATGGTGGGACCAGCATAGGTAACTACAGACATCGGGGGCCGTAAGACACATGTAACTATGCGAGTAGGAGCCGATCATCGTAGAATGGATCACATCACCCTGATTTTTGGGGTGCAAATTGGAAACTAGTTTATATGGGTTCAGAGATTAACATGGGGTACGATAGTATATTCGACCCTAGGTAACTTAACCAAGTTCATAGTGTTTGCCCACTTCCTGTTTTACTTATCATACCCAGTTCTTTATTCATAGACAAAGTAGTACTAGACTTACTCAGGCTTTATGTCTGACTCTATTTTTCTTTCGTCTTCTTTCTTCCGTTCCCCCCCCCCCCCCCAGGTCCTCAGGGAGGGAACACAGCAGCTTGACCAGCCTCAACATCCAGCTTGAAGAAGAGAAATGTATTGCTTGGACTTTCCTGTTTTGAACTATGGCTTTGGACAATCCACCAAGGGGCTTTTGCAGTTTATCTATGTTTTATTTATGCTTCTTTAAATAATGTACTCAAGACAGATTATGAAAGTGTTGTGTTATGTTTTGGAAAGGAGGTTGTTGTAACACGTATTTGACTTAATGAAATAAAGTTTGTTGTTCTTCCGCTGTTTTACAAATATGTGTTCTTATATCTGTCTTGTATATCTGTGACTTGTACTTATAAACCTCCACCAAAATTAGGGCATTCCCTTTGAGAGTGACCCTAACGGAGGTGGGGTGTTTCAACAATCAAAAGGAACCAATCCGAACCCTTGAAGATCTAGGGTGAGATTTCAAGTGTTGAAGGTGACGCAGATTGCAAAAGAAATTTTGATACGGCTTATCAAATTTGATACGGGTATAAGCCCTATCAAATTTGATACGGCTTAAAGCCGTATCAGATATCCACATCATGGTGTGTCAAATTGGCTGTTTTGGTGTAGTGCGATGTTAATTATATTGTTTAACATATGTGGATGCAGGGAAATAGGTTGGATATCCAACTGGATTCCTCAATATTATAATACTGTTTGTTTTCATATATTGTGATATATGATGTGATATATAATTAGTGATTGATTATGATGACATTAGTCATGTTATTTGGTATTTTAAATACCATGTGAAATACTTTCATGTTAAAAGCAAATTTTCAAAGTGGATATTGAAAATGAAATATTTATATATAAAATAAATAGTATTTGAAAAAAAGGATTTATATAAAATGGATTTACATAATAGTACCTTCGGTTTGTCCAGTCCTAGGACGACCTGTATGGAAGAATGTCAGACAGAGTATATTTAATAGATCGCACAAGTTGATCTCTCCAAATGTATTTATGTTTGGTGGCGGAGGAATTCGTTTCTCTTAGCTATGTGCCCGTAGTATTTTTGGAGAAATCAATTTGTGATTTGGCGGGTATGAAGATGTGACATTCAAAGTGAATAATTGTGTGATCTGTTAGAGTTTAGCGTGGCCTCTAGCCTCACAACCAGGAAATGGTATAAAATCGGGTAGGTCGCATGGCTAACTGGTTAGCTGCCGATTAGGGTGTATTATCACCTGATCTAGAGAAATTCCATTTACTTCTATAATCTATTTCGATGTTGTCCCTTTCGGGAAACGGTTGCTGATCCCAACCGTTGGTGATAATACAATTGGTACACTCAAGCAAAATGAGTGACCGGTCATGTTTAGCCTGGGTTACAAGATGTTCTTGTTGAACCCGGTGTATTCCTCTCTAGAGATACATTGTCGGAAAGTGGTCCCATACCTTGCCAGTTGGAATTCATTAACAAATAAGCGCCCGTGGTTTTTGATTATATATTATGTATGTGGAACGTGAGATGAAAGCGTTCTGCTAGATGATTATTATATTGTGGTTGGTAGGCACTATTATAATATCAAAAGAATTTTGATATAAAGATTATCGTTTCTTTCAAAAGGATTTTTGAATGTTGGACCAAGTGTTTTGGATTCTCATAAGGGAAAAACCCGTTCCGTTATACGGCGTGGTCTTATGAGATATCATTTAATTTCTCAAACTGTTTTAATGGTTTTACTCATACCAGTCACTTGACTAACTCGTAGTTTATTTTGTTTTGTTTTCCCTAAACTCTTGGGTGCCCAATTTTGTACGGGCAGTCAAGTAGTCAGGATTTTACAGATATACTGAGAGCTTGGAGCAGAAGGCTTCAAGATTATATAGCTATTGTTATTTCTGCTGTGTTGTAAGTGTTGTACTCTGATAATGTTACTGCATACATATACTGGTTTTATTTCAATGTTATGTATCTATTATATATTGTTCGTTCCGCTGTACGATTCGTGTTACTCTGATGATATTGCATGTTCTTCTCCTTCTTCTATTCTAATTTTCTATCTTATCTATTCTCACCCACTAACTTCTTTCATTAACTATCCGGTATTTCCGATGCTTGGATAGTCGACAATGAGTTTATGTCGATAACCAGGATTGAGATAACCCAGGTCGTTACATGATGTGCTCGAAGGGTCTCTAAGACTTCCTTAAGATGTAAGGTATGCTCTTCCTCGCTTCTAGAGAAGCTCAGGATATCATCCACAAAGACTACCACGAACTTGTTTAGAAACTCCCTAAACACCCTACTCATCAAGTCCACGAAATATGCAGGTGCATTCGTCAAACCAAAAGGCATGATGAGCCATTCAAAGAAACCATCTGGAGTTCTAAATGCAGTCTTATCTATGCTGTCCTCAGCTACCTTTAGCTGATGAAATCCTGTAGCTAAATCCAACTACAAGAAAACCAAAGCACCAACCAACTGATCAAAAAATTCATCTATCCTAGGTAATGGGTGTCTATTCTTCGTCGTGAGCTTATTTAGCTCCCTATAGTCCACGTACAATCTAAGCGAACCATCAGCCTTCGTGGAAAAAAAAAACTGGAGCACCCCACGCCGAGATACTTCTTCTTATGAACCCTTTCTCAAGCAATTCTTTCACTTGTTTACTAAGCTCCCTCCTTTCCGTTCGAGCCATGTGGCGCACAGGAAATGCAACTGGGTTTGCATTGTCCACCAAGTATATACGTAATTCTATCTCATGTTTTGGAGATAAGCTTCTAAGACATCAGCATACTCACGGACTACTCAAACAGATTGTAAATCATCAATAGATGTGTCAAGAGATTCTAGGTAGCTAAGCATAACAGAACCCTTAGGGTCGCATGAGATATCGAGAGTATTCCCCAAACTAGTCAACAGTCTAACTACCCTCTTTTCACAGTCAAGAATGGCACCATACCTGACTAGCCAATCTATTCCTAGAATCTACCCATAGCCGTGAAACCAAGAACATAAGCATTGCGTTCGAACTCAATGCCATACACAGATATTTTCAAATCCTGACATAACATAGATAGATGAGCCGTACCCCCAATAGGATTTGAGACAATAGCGGGATCCACTACTAAACTAGTATCTAGGTGCAGAGACTCAACAATAGAAGTAGATATAAACGAATGTGAAGCGCCAGAATCAAACAAAGTACGTACAGGATGATCGAAAAGGAAATCAAACTTTCAACAGAAATGTTTCTACCTCTCTCTTTCGTAGCTTCCTGAGAGCATGAACCTTCTCTCTAGAAGTAGATCATGTTCTCTGTCCTTGCCCTTGCCCTTGCCTCCTTGGGAAGTCTTTAATCATATGTCCTGCCTCACCACATTGGAAGCAACTAGTCCTCTTCTTTTTCCTACAGTCCTTCTTCAAATGTCTAGGTATTCCACAATCGTGACACTTTCTTTTCTCTGAGCCCTTGTTATCCTTACTGCCCTTCTTTTATTGTTGTTGTTCCTTCTTTGGATCCCCTTTCTTATCCTGTGCATTAACACCTTTCTCCCCTTCATGTATCAACGCCATATCAGCAAGATTCTCGAAAGTGATCCCCATAGGGATGTGGGACATAGCCAACCCGTGTAATGGTTCATTCAGACCCTTGGCAAATGTCAAAGCCTTTTTATGTGGTGTATTAACTAATTCCATACCAAATCTTGCTAATTGGTTAGATTTGTTAACGTACACCATCACAGACAAACTCTCTTGTTTCAAAACCAAGAACCTCTCCATGTATAAACTCTCCTCTGCTCGTGAAAGAAATTTCAACTTGAACCTTTGTCTAAAATCCATCCACGTCTCCATTGCACGTCCTCCATTGGTTCCCACCAAAAGGAAGCTTCATCCATCATCAACCAAGCAGCTAGCTGAACCTTCCTTCCATCGTCTATCTCAAAGATACCAAACAAATCCTACACTTCCTTGAGCCAATTCCGAGCCTCAACAAATGTCTCAGTTCCATAAAACGGTATTCCGCACATCGCACGGAAGTCTTTGCATATCTTAGAAAAAGCGTCTACACGGGGAGGAGGAGGAGAAGTGGCTGCAGCTGGGGGAGAAGGAACGTGTGCTGGGCCTGCAGTAGTAGCCCTAGCCTCTAGATACCTTTTGAACAAGCCTGGTATCTGTACGCCCTCGGGTATATCGGGTTCCCCAGACATGCTGAAAGGAAAAAGGAAGAGATTCAAAACAGAGAATCGAAAGAAAGATATATGGATTTTGGGGATTATGTTTTTCATAATAAACCTTTCTCTTGAAAAAACCTTCTTTAAAACATGTTTTTGAAAATAGTTTTCAAAATCTATTATATGTTCGGGTAACCTTCAGCTCTGATACCACTGTAACAACCTGCACCTCCGTTTTTGCAAGATATTGTCCCCAACTTGGCCACCATTTAGGTATGGGGTTTTGTTCCTCAAAAGGCCTCGGCTTTAGTAAGAGATGAGCTCTACTATATAAGTATCCACTTGACACAGGCTTCCACGATGTGGGAATTAAACCTGCACCTTCGTTTACACAAGATATTTCCCCTAACTTGGCCACCGTTTAAGTGTAGGGTTTTGTTCCTCAAAAGACCTCGGGGTTAGTAAGAGATGGACTCTACTATATAAGTATCCACTTCACGTAGGCTTCCACGATGTGGGACTTATGGGTGTTACATTCTCCCTTCATGCAGAGCCCAACATCCCCGTTGGCTCACAAACACCTCACCCGGGTGTTGTGGTCCACACATAAGCCACAATTCCGGCTAGGTATTGGCTCTGATATCACTTATAACACCCCACGTCCGTTAATGTCACTCACTAAGGGAATGCATTAACTTTCATGAAGCGTTATAAGAGTATAGAACAAAACATCACCAGACAGATATATAAAATGTTACTTAAAAATACAAAATTTATTCATAGCAGCGGAAAAGCAAAACATGTTTTGTTACAACATCAAAACCACATACTAAAGCCAAGTACAAAAATATCCATCTTGAACAAAATTATTATCAGAGTACATAAAAGAAAAACCATAATCCCAATCCAAATAGCCATAATGAAAAAGAGATAAAGCTGAGCATTACTTTCAACACTTCCAAGCACTTCAAGAAGAAAGAGATCCACGTCAAGCTTCACTAATCCCACCCTGAGGACCTGGGGGGAGGGAGAAAGAAAAGAGGCGAAATAAAAAAAGGGTCAGATATAAGTCTGGCGAGTCCAGTGATTTTAACAATATAATCAATAAAGTAATAGGATAAGAACATAAACTGGATATAAGAGATGACTGTAACATAAGCAAATGTGATAAGGTAAACATGGTAAGCAAGATAGAACATTAACTACGCTTCTAACCACTATAGGATATGCTCTGCACCATACCACATACTAGTTACATATTAAGAAATGATCCCTCCCTACTAATCATAGTAATGGTAGCTTCGTGTACTCCTAGCTGCTCTCGTAGGTGCCCCACTTGCTACTACCACCACTAGTTGTACCAACTACCCTTTCCATTCGATCGTCTCCCTAACCTCGTAGATACCTATGCTGGACCGACAATAGGGTGTATCACTTCCTAAGGTGGCAACCCCGATACTACTGACATGCACAAATTATACCTACACGATGCAACAACGTTTTACCTACCAGTCCGGACCCATGCATGCACATGACTCCATTGGACTTGCACTGCCATCGTTAACTCTTTATTGACCTCTTACAATCAACCCCAGTAAGCGTGTCCCTGTCCTCGACCTAGTTCGAGCTCATATAGATACTTAAATGGGTTACCGGATGAAAAGGATCCACCCACTTGACACAAGCTTCCCTCCTAAGCTTGGTCCCCACTAGGAATTCCCACTTAACCCCCATTTATCCCCATGTCTAATCACATGTCTCATCTTAGTTAAGTGCTTTTCTTATGTTTCACATGCTACCCATGTTACCCACTTAAGCCTTTATTATCCCCACATCTAATCACATATCTTATCTTGGTTAAGTGTTCATTAATTCATTATAACCGTAATCTTCCAAGACCTCCCACATTAGATTGCCATTTTGCGGTTGCTGGATTTGCCGGGCGGTTCCGGGCAGGCTTATACCACAATCCGAATCTAACCTTGTGTCCTTGCATTATTACGCATCTAATTTTTGCCTTTGAACTCTCACATTAGATTACCAAATTGCGGTTGCTGGATATGCCGGGCGATTCCGGGCAGGCTATATTGCAATCCAAATCTAACCTCGTGTCTTAGGCGTTTACTATCATTTGATTCAAGCCCCAATTTCAAATCTTGGATTTTAATATATTCCAATCACCCATAATTTCCAATCTAAATTATGTTTATAATCACATGTGCCTAATTATGTCCAAACCCATTTTCATAGTTATTAACAATTTATGCCCAAATCTCATGTATACAAGTCATAATCAATTATGCCCAAACCAATTTTCCATATTCATCAATAATTTATGCCAAATCTCATTTTATTGCATATTTCCCAAACTTTTCCCAATCATTCCAATGTTGTTCGTACGTAAATCTTAATGCACCATGTTAGGCTCAAAGTTAGACTAATCTCATAAAGAAAAAGGAAAAGAAGAAGGGAAGAGAATCAAAGCATCAAAACTGGCATGAACATATAAATGGGTAAATGAATAATGACAAAGTAGATCAGATAGGCATATGATAATAGCAATTGGGTATGGATCTAAAGGATAAAAAATTATAAAACTTGATATGATTCATCTTATTTACAGGCATATGCATTAGATCCAATTTACAATCCTATCACAATTAATTTTTAATTCAACTATATGTGAAAGTAACATAGACTCACAACGATAGGATTCTTAGAAAAGAGAATTAGATGTAGCAATTCTGATCTTGAATAATCCCTACTTTGATTTGTAGATCTGATCTTCTAATTGGAATACTCCTATTCTGATTTGTTTTGGTGGAGAAGAAAGGCTAGTTTAGATTATAACAGCATGGAGGCACCGTGGATGATAACAGTGAGATTAGGGTTAGGTTTAGGTGTTTATTTATAGACGTGTTAGGTGAATTAGGACCTTTAGATTAGATTAGGAACCAACCGAACCATCCAGACCAGAAAAACACGTCATCCCGCTAATCCCAGAAAGACACGTCATCAAACGGAAATCTCTAGAATTCTGCAAAGCTGGCTCGGCCTGGGCGCACTTCCCCAGTGCGCCAGTGCAATTTTGTTCTGGCGCACTTCACAAGTGCACCAGTTATCCCGACCTATTTTAGGATTTTTCTGCCCAACTTCAATTGTCCGTAACTCCTTCGTACTATCTGTTTTACGCAAACTCGGACTTTATCTCAAGTAGAATTCCAAGATGAACGCAATGGCATAACCCGTTCACTTAATTCTGATTTTAAAAATTAATTATTCTGTAATTATCTCTTATGTCATGTTTTAAAATTACGGTTGTTACAGTTTTTCGCATAGGAGTTATACTTTCTACAAAACACATACCAAAATGAATATATAAAGTGAATTAAAACATGGAAATTCGAAACCTACTTCATGAACTTACTTCTTCCATAGATCCAATCCATCATACTTATTAAGGACCTATGTACGCATTTATTCAAATTGCACTTGGGTTGACATTATATTTTTACCATTATCTAAAGGTATCTCACCAGCAAACACGTCATCCTCGGTAAAAAAATGCTTCGCGGATATGTTTATGATTGTCGTAACCTCCGTTTGGTGTATATTCCATGCAATAAAGGCTAGCTTCTTTTATTGTATATCCTTCTGCAATACACCCTTCAATGTATCTTTGTTGCAGACTTATCCTTTATATATTTTCATCAACCTATGAATGTGATCAATTACATATTGTACACGATAGCTATTTATACCGAATTATAATGTACATAACTTAAATTAGTTATTTACCATTCAAAAAGATACATCCATATATACTTGACAGGGCAAAAAATCAATGCTTAATCGGCTAAATGAACCATAACATGGATACCGATATCAAAAAAATGCAGGTGGAAAATGTTTTTCAAAAACACACATTGCTTCTGCCAACATAGCCTTTTATTTTATAAGGTGTTCCCTATTGATCACTTTTGAGCACAATTTTTTTTAGAATAGACTAATCGATAAACAACATTTCATAGATCCTTATGTTGTGCATAAGTATCTTGAAGCAATACAGGAAGCAGATGTTGCATTATGATGTAGTAATCATGTGACTTCATATTTCTTAGTTTGGTAGGATTGTTGCTCACATTCTTGTGGAAGTTAGAGGAGAATTTGTTAGGTGCTTTCAAAATTTTCAATACGGTGCAAAATCATATCTTTTATTCTTTGCTTAAAGTGAAAGTTTCCTTTGGTATGATTATTTTATTTTTTTCAGGATCATACATCACCCACAGCTTTTGTTTTATAGCCATTGTTTTCAAATCCTTGCGTGCATTGATATCATCTTTTGACTTATCTTTATGGTCCATAATGGTGCAGATGAGATGCTCTGTGACATTCTTCTCCATATGCATAACATCAAGATTATGTCAAATCATATTTTCTTTCCGATATGGTAAATCAAAAAATGTAAATCTCCTATACCATGCAGAAGCATTCTCAACTTCTTCGACGGTTGACTTTTTTGTTTTCGGCCAATTTCTTCTTTGTGTTTACCAACTTTCATTTGGATATTCATTACTTTATTTTCAACTTCAAAACCAATCAACGGCCTTTTAGGACGGCAAAGTTCTTATTCATTGTTGAAATTTTTCTTGTCGTATTGAAACTTGTTTCCGTTAGGAAAATACATTCAATGTCCCATAAAACACATCTTCTTACTTTCAGGAAGATGATAAGAACAAGTGTTTTTCCCACAAGCGGGACATGCAAAGTAACCGTGAGTTGTACATCTCGAAAAAGTCCCAACAGCAGGGTGATCATGGATTGACCACAGTACCCTAGCTCTCATTGTAAACTCGGACTTATTTAATAAATCATATGTAACGACTCCTTCCTATAAGTGCTTTAACTCGTTTGTCAACGGCAGCAAATAAACATCAATATCCTTCCCTGGTTGTTTTGGCACAGAAATCAATAGTGTTAACATTTGAAAACTATTGTTTCATGCACACAGACGGAGGAAGATTATATTGTTGTACAATTTCTAGCCAAAAACTGTAAGGGCTAGATAGTGAAGTATTTGGACAGAAACCATTTGTTGTTCTTCCAAGTGTAACAATTTGTGGCTCGAAGCGAACGTTTTTAAAGAATCCACGACTTTCCATTGAGAAGTGTCATATGGATGACACATTACGTTTGGATCGGACTTGCCATGACCGTGCCAGCTCATTGCATCTGCTATGCATGGTATAATATATAGTCTCTTTAATCTAGAAACTAAAGGAAAATGTCTTAATGTATTTCGAGGTACTTTGGTGCATTTTCTCTCTTCATTGAATGATGTCATATATCTTGATTCATTGCAATTTGTACAAGAAACTATATTCGCATCATCTTTCTAGTACAACATGCAATCATTGACGCATGGATCATAAGTAGGCCTGTCAAAATAAACAGTGACCCTTTAACCCTACCATGTAACCCTATTTTATTTTAGACGGGCCAGGCCCAATTTGATTCTTTTTCCACTAGGGCCAGACTCTCTCATCGCATCCAAAACATCAAACAACCCGTTTCAACCTTAATCCATTCAAACCCCTAAACCAACTTTCTTTTCACGATGGCGATTGGCGGCTGTTCTCTCCAAATCATTTAATCGGATTCCTCCACTAATCAATCGAAAGGTACCTTCCTCTCACCTTATATGCATGTTGGTGTCTAGCTGCTACTGATCGGTTTTCTTTGCCTGTTGATTTCAGACTACTGCTGAGTCTCAATTGCACCTTTCTCCTTAAATCATGTAAGACTTTCAGCTAATCAATTGTGCTTTCGAATTTTGTTGTTGGAATCTTATATTAAATAACTGTAAACCTGTTTATGATTCATAAGAAGCTGCCTAATTTACGTTAATGAAAATAAAGAATCCCTTTACTGCCAAATTTTGATAAAATATCTGATTCATAAGAGTTGTACTTGCAGGTGATTTAATATTTGATTCATGTTAATATTGATTTTATTAATGAAATATTTGATGAAAATGCATCATTTCTACCTTGCTACATTATTTATTTTAAGAAAATTGAGTAGTGAGGTGGTAAGTTTTTACCCCCTAGCTTACCTGGATTAAGCGTTAGCTTTTCAACTTGAAGTATAAATTCAACTTGCATACATTTGTGTATATGGTCATATAACATGACAAACTTTTGGTTTTACATTTTACCTACGGGGAAATACATTAAAAAAAAAAAAAACTGCATCAAAAAATTGATCATAAAGTCTAGAGCTCTGCTTTTCCATTTTGCAGACAAAATTCCATAGATGCAATTCCATATATGATGATACCATGGTTCATAAGGATTTTTAATACATATATATCCAAGCAACAAACTAAGATTTGCTTAATTTTCCAGTGCAAGTGTACATTTTCAGTTTCAAGCTGACCATAGTGAGAACTTCCCATTTTTCGAAGGATACCACCACTAATAGTCAACATTATTATCTTTATGTAACAATTAGAGGTAAATTATAATTCTGAAAACACATTTTGATTCCGAAAACACATTTCGTTGGGAAAATCGCCATTTTGATTTCTTTCGACCTGCCAACTAAGGTTAAAAGCCTATACGACCAGGTAGTCATGTTTTTCTTAATTTTTTCAATCAGTCTATTATAATCTGAAACCTTTAAAACTGAGGTACTCAGTCGAATACTTAGGTAGCAATAGGAAATTCTGAGGTTGGAGCCAAAAAAATGTAGAAAATTTTTGTTTTCTCAAAACACTCTTGCTGATTTTTTATTTCAGCTCATTGATTTCTAAACTTGCATTATCCTTTAATCTGCCAAGAACCATCGAGGTTATGGAGGCACTTTCTTGCATTTTGCCTGTGAAAAAATTAGTAAGCCATCAACATAAATAAGATGACTTAGCACAGGTTTGCAACTGTAAATAGGAGAAATGTTATCATTGACAAACTCCAAATCGAAGGAACACTACAAGGATACATTGATAGCAAAGAAGGAATGCATAAAAACCTGTCTTGCTATAATTAAGTAGTTAACGGTCGTTTAAGTTAATTGACAACTTCATTTCGCGCTATAATTAAGGGAAAGAAAAATCTAGTGGTGGAATACTAAATTTCCCCCCCTTTATTTTCGTAGGCCGCCCAGATTCCTCTTTTCCCTTCACTTCCAAAATCCCTAACTTGCTAACTTATCAGCTGCACCATATTTCCCTCTTCACTCACGAATCTCATCTTCAATCAAGAATCCCTTTCCACTCTGAAATTTTGTTCGTTAACCCGCTCCTTGTCGGTTACTGCGCAGATGAAGAAACGGATGGAAAGGGCGAACGAAAACCGAGGAGTGAAGAAATCCAAGGCCTAAAAATCTAGCAAGGGAGAAAAGAGTAAAAATCTCCCTATCCTTTTGGTTAACATATATAATTTCGTTTTTGATTCTATTTCTGAAATTTGTAGAGTGTTGTTAGTATGAGAAATGCTAGAATGGAGAACACATTAGTTTTGCTTGAGAAATTACAATCAGAAGTGATATCGAAGATGACTTTCGAGGAAGCTCTAGCATTAGCACGTGCTTTTAGTCATTACCTCAATCTTATGGGAATAGCTGAAACCCATCATAGGTGCTTCAAATAGTATATGTACATTTCATTTTTCTTATTCACATCGTATCTTTGGCATAATTTATTCATGTGTTCAGACTTCATATTCTTGATATGTGACCGATTCAGTGATATCAAGATGTGCAAAGTACAAAATAAAATGAATTTTGTTACACTTCATTTGCATTTTAGCAAGTTGTCCTTGTTCATAGTTGAAATAGAACAATTTTTATATCCAAACGCAAGCTTCCCGAAATACATGTGCTATGGAAGTGAGGTTACAGATTCAAACCCCTTTTGTCTTTTATTGGAAAGTTTGATATATGACTGAGGTTACGAGTTCGAATCTCAATCACAACAAAATCATTTTTATTTGTTTCCCCAATTTATTATTATTAAAACTATATACGAAGTCAGACTTTACTGATTTCAGATCTATATGTTATTTTGTATAATGATTATTGCCAAAATGCTTGTACTAAGTGATATTTTATGAGGGCATCCTCCTTTTTTTTGGTTAATAATCATGTTAGTGTTTTAATGCAGGGTTCGGAAAGCACGCAATTATATAAATCTATCAAAATCATGTGATGACTCTTTTAGCAAGTTATTAAATGGTGGAGTATCCGATGACTAGCTGTTTGAATCTGTGTGCAATCAGGTTACCTGCTGTAATCTTATAAACAACAATAGAATAAAAATGGTGATAAATTAATATTAGCCACATATTGTTCTTGATTCTGATTTGTTTGAACAGAGATTGAAATTGTCTTAACTGCTCATCCCATTCAAATAAACCGCCATACTTTGCAATACAAACATATCAGGATATTTGTAAGCTCTTGAAACCTCTTACCGTATAATGTTTTTAATAGGTCATCTTCTAGTCTAAGAGTCTGCCGTCATTGGTGTTAAATTACAATAGTAATTTTCTATAAGATTATATAAAAATTGAAAATTTTGAACTTTTTTACATATTTGTTATTTCCATGAGGTCTTCACCTAATTTTTCACCACATTGTTTTAACAATGTTTTGTCTAATTGACAGCATCTTTTAGTTCAATGGTAGGCCCGATCTCAGTCATAAAGACAGAGATATGCTAATAGAAGATTTGGTACTTGACCATTCATTAATCCTTTTCTTGGTGATTTTTTTGTGTGATGCACTAAACTAGCTGTAAACAAATTGTTGGTTTGTAGATGAGGGAAATTACTTCATTATGGCAGATGGATGAACTCAGGCGCCACAAACCTACACCTGTTGATGAAGCTAGGGAAGGTTATTTAAATCTACCGCTACGCTTTTGTAATTGAGTCCCCTTAATGGGATTATGGATTTGAAAATAATAATAATTTATTGGTTCAGTTTAATATTTAATTCGACATTCATGTCGGTTGAAAATGACATTTATCTGTAACCCGGCACCCCAGTTGAGAAATGAAGTTTTTGATGCCCTTGCTCTTTCTTTCAAGAGTTCTCTTGCATGAAGTACAATGTCTAAATTCAGAGTTCCTTTTAGTAGGTCCCTTGAAAATGATGTTTTTATCAATGTTTCTCAGTCTGTTTATAGGCTTGCGTATCGTGGAGCAATTTTTATGGAAAGTTGTACCTCATTATTTATGCCGTGTCAGTACTGCTTTGAAAAAGGTTCCAACCTTCAATATTTTGTTAATATAAATGGCTATATTTATTTTCCCAAACTAGTAGATTAATTTTGTCAAACTATATGTCATTCTTAGAAAAACAAGAATATGTCAAGAGTAATTGTTGTCTTCTAGTTTTAGTTTTGACTGCATTTGTTGTGATCATCTACTTTATGGAGGTAAAAAGATAGATATTCAAGGGTTTTGTAACACCGATGATGCATCATTGAATCAAATATACTTGGGGAATATTTTTCTCACTGCTGTTTAATGTCCTATCACGAGACATGAGTTTATTTTTTCTTTTTCTTATTGTTATCGATGTTAAATACTCCTACTTTTGTTAGATTCAGGGAAATATACATTGAAGCTCACAAAATATATTCTTGTTACCTAGCAAAGATATCTATCAAGTTGGGTAGATGTTTCACTTGCATCCTTGTGTCTACAGGTGGATGAACTACTTTTAAGGGTAAATTTATTTTCTGTTATTCAAGTTTGCCTTTATAATTTGAGTTGTTCTCCTTTTAGTGAGTGTAGCATTGCCATTATAAATATTAGTATAATATGATTATACGTCTATATATGCTCAAATTTTATTGCACTAGTTTAGAATCTGTGGCGCCTAACCATTGAATCAGTGTGCTGGTAGATGATCAAAA
Organism: Allium sativum; assembly: GCA_030737875.1. NCBI lineage: Eukaryota > Viridiplantae > Streptophyta > Magnoliopsida > Asparagales > Amaryllidaceae > Allium > Allium sativum. Next base: position 322,053,245 of record CM060920.1, on the reverse strand, counting down.
CATATCTTAGGTATTTGTTAAGGACATATAGAACATATTTGTTTATTTATTTAAAAACTGACAAATTTCAAAAAAAATACCTTTACTCAAAATTCTGGAACAAACGTTAATAGGTAAATAAGAGAGGCATTCCAATATCGGAATCATAGTTGCGTACAGTTTCAGCTATAATTTAGGCCTATAAATTACACAAACGCCACTCTTCACAACTAAATTATAAATGAAATGTGGAGGAGGGAATCACAGCAGCAGCTGTTTACAACTCATATCAGGACTCAACCATGCATAGTGAAATCGAAAAGGCAAGTTAGAATTTAATACAAAAGGCTTATGGTAATCCAGCGGTTTCAAATTGTACACCTGTAGGTGTTGAATACTTCTATAAAGGGCTTGATGTATGAACTGAAAGCTTTATTAACAAGAATTGTTTTGAGGCAAGACATTAAAAAAATTATGAAGTCTTCAAGTTGTTTTCAATTAAAATAACATCCAATTAACAATAGCAAGGCATATTCTCCACAACTAATTGGCAGTATCCTTAATTTATATATCAGAACAAAAAATTCACTACTAGGCCTAAGTAAATTAGGCAATGTAACTGCCACCTCCCAAAATGGAAGATTATCAAATGACCCAAAATCAATCAGGAGCTTCTAGTAGCGCCTTTAGCTCTTCTGCATCTGGTCATCTTATGGCACCGAGAATGCTATTTGCTGAATCTCAAGTAGGAAGGAGTAGTTTCCGAAAGCTTCTAGACAGTCTACAACGTCCGGGAATTGCTCCTTACCGAGTTGTTCTTGGACATGTGAAGGGAAAGGTATGCTTTAGCGTTAACTTTGAGTTAATAGAAAATTTTTCAACTTTTTACCTTCTTTTGGAGTTGTAAAGTTGAGAATTGTTCATCTTTTCTAATATAAGGGCTGTAAAATGTAAAGTGTCATTTTAGTCCAAAATTCAAAACTACACACTGTTGTACTTCATGTTAATTAACGTTGAAATACGACATAATAATGTGCATCATGTCAAAATTCAAGTTAGAACATAATATAGTTATTTTTTAATATTGTAATGATGGTGACAATTCATATCAGCTTATAAGAATACGGAGAAGATTAGAGATCCTTCTAGAGGATCTTCCTTGTGAACATGATCCTAAAAATGACTATGAGACATCAGATCAACTTCTTGGGCCACTACGAGTCCGATTTTGTTCACACTTTTTAGCAAGTGTGAACAAAACACTCCTATTGGAGGAATTCAGGGGGTTCATGTGTGACTCACCTGATTCCTCCAATAGGAGGAAAGTGTTTTGTTCACACTTAGAAAAAAAGTGTGAACAAAATTCTATTCGGGCCACTACTTCTATTCTATGAATCACTAGTATACCTCAGAACTTATTAAGGTTGTTATGTGTCCGTGTAATATAAATTGGGAATGACACCGCCTAACAAGGGATGATTAAACTTCCCTAAAGGTTTGTTAGGTTCTGAATTTTTATGTGAACTAATTGATGCTTCAAAGCTGAATATTAAATAGAATTTGCACTGCACTCCATGCTTAAGAATATTGATGGCTCCAATATTAATATAGTTCTGTAAATTGCTACAAGCTTCTTTTCCTTTTCATTAACAACATAGAATTCCCCAAATCTATTAAATAAATCTGACGCAATTCTTCATTAAAAAAATTGTATATCACTATTTTTTCAATTTTTTCAGGTCCTATTTTCCTTTTTTTTTATTTTTTTTATTTTCTTACCTTTTTTACATTTTTCTATGCATTCACACCTGTAAGAGAATATTGCACTTTGTATTGTGAAAATCTGTTTCATTCTAGATAATTATCAATTATTCACTCTATAACATTACACTAAGACGCATAGATATTTGGGTAGTATTCCAGTTTTCATGTCGTTAGCATATGTGTTTTCAATTCTTATGCAGTCATTATGTTAAATTATTATTATATAAGTATAATTCATCTTATATAAGTGGTTATATTTTATTTTCTTTTGATGACAGTGTGGTCCTAACATGAAGCAAAAATCAAAATCCGTATCAAAAGATCATTAGGCATACCTGTTACAACTGCTAGGATCTTCAGTATGATGATAGCCAAAAGGTGATGCGGAGAAGTAAAAAGTAAGGTTACAATAATGTGAATAGCCATTACTGAATTGAATTACTTTAGTGGATTACGAGTTCCTGCTGTTGCATGGAAGGGGATGAGAACTAGCTGTTATGCACCAGGGAACGAGAGTTGAATTGGCTAGATGAACTAGGAGTGATGGAAGGACCTTTAAAATCTCATAAGTTAATTCACAACAATTGAAGCTAAGGGATAAGATATTGAATGCTGCAAGCCTTGACTCCGAGATCCAGTTGTAATGAAGTGTGTTTGCTGTTGGCCATTCAGCAGTGCGTTGAACATGTAAACCATTTATAATGCTGAAATGATGTGACCAGATAAATTACAATAAGCACAACCTGGAAGTGACCATGCTGAACGTAACCAGAGGCAAGGGCCTACTTATATATGAGGGTGGTAAATCAGGATGTGATGGTCAAAGCTCCAATGGAAGTGCTTGCGTTTCTACATTAAAAAGGAAAAAGGGAAAATAGAAAAAAAGGTGTGCATACATATTGACATACATAGTTCACTATACTTAATCTTATTGAGCTAACGACTTTTGACTGCTCATTTTGAGATATTCACAGGAGAGACACATGATGATTCATCTTTTAAATCTACTTTCAGCTTATTTTTTATAGAATAAGTTTACAATTTGGGTTGGACAAAGTGGCGTTGGATGGATGAAGCAGCAACATTTAATGGTCTGGCGAAGATTGCAGTGGAGAACTAAAGGCTTCATGAAAATACATTGATTCCACGTAATGGAGAGCAGGTAAGTAATTACATCACTTCCACTATTTTTAAGCTCTTTATTATTTGGCTTCTTTTCTATTCTTCAATCGAAAACATATAGCTACGTGTATGCCAAGAAATTACAGTCTATTTTACATTTGTTTGAACCATTGCATATACTCTACCTTGCTAGCAATATAATCTACATATTTATGGTGAGCTACTATAGATAATTAAAATGTAATCTTAAAAGATCCCTTCAAATTTCCTTAAAATATTTTGTGCTAGTAATTTTCTTACCGTTTGTTTAGTTTGCTTGTTTATGGCGAGATACAACAAAAAATTTGGATGTTCTAATCTTTGACAATCTTTTTAAACTTGTGGCATGGCTGATGTATTATTGGAATCAATCCTTATTACTAGCTTGAAATGTTCAACAGCCATATCGAGATTCTTCTTCCAGTTACCAATATTTAACTTAAACTCGACTTGGGATCTCTCAAAAAGCATGTTGCCCTATAATAAATGTATCTAAGGCCTCAGCGACAACTAGGCCTGTCAAAATAGAAGAGAACCCTTTAACCCAACCCTTTTAATTCACTTTTAACAGGGTCGGGTTGAACTAATTTTTTTGTATTTCATACCGGGTCAATACCCATTCAGTCCGCTTAAAACATAATATTACCCCGTCTACCCACGTGCCTCCACAATCCAGATCCCTAAATTCTGAAATCTCGTTCCTCCACTCTTTTCTCATGGCCGCTTTCTCCCTCCTCATCTTCCTCGGCATCATCGTCTCCGCCGCATCCGAAATCAGTGAATCTCGCTCGCTCTGGAAGCGGATCCGCACCACACCCTCCCAGTGGCTCCTCTGCTTCCCAATCGGCACACGTCCCTCCGGCCGTGTCTTCTTCCGGTCATGTGGTGGTGTTCGTGAATATATTTTGGGTGCGTGTCGGTGGAAAGAGGAGTTCAAAGGTGGTGTTGGGGTGTCAGGCAACGTTATTAGAGGTGAATTTACTGTGCCATTTTGGGGTTTTGGTCTTTCATTTTGTGAGTGGGGGATGTACTGGAATTGGAGCTTGGGGGTTTAACGCCATTGTGAATGGGATTATGTCTTCATTTTTTGTTAATTGGTATGTTACTGGAGGGGGATTGAAGGAGAAAGGATTGGTTGATGCTCAGCATGAATAAATGATCGGTTTCAAAATTTTTTTTCTTCCTATTTTCGGTTTGTTAGCATATGTATGATTTTGTACAAAATACGCTGTAGATTAACTTGAGATACAACCAAAATTTATGTATAGATGTTATGTACGTGTATACAGTAAATGGCTTTCTTAGTCAAATGTGATTGAATTGAATTTCAATTTTTCAGTCCTGTTTCTCTAGCATCGCACATCGTTTTTTGTGTTTTTTTTTTCATACAAAATGCTCTGTTTCATCATTAGACCAACAGAAATGATCTCTTTTGCTTATTTCTAGTGCTGCTATGAGTGATTGTTGAAATGGGTTAACCCTTGTATGAAACGGGTTGGGTCATATTGACCATTTTAATAAATATGTTAAAAGGGTTGGGTCACAAAATGGGTCGGGTCAATTTTGATCCGACCCATTATGACCCGACCCGACCCGTTTACAACAGCTTCCTCTGCTGACAATTCTCCTTTGCTTTCATCACATGCTGCCTATTTCTTTGAAATTTCATCCTTTGTACTTGGATTCATAGTCTCTTTTACTCTCTTCTCTTCGTTTTTTTTCGCACATCTCAGTAGCAACATTCATCTTTTCTGCAACACTATCAAATAGCTTAATAGTTTCTGAAGAATCTCATGGTGTCAAAGCGGTTTTATTGGCTAAAGCAAATGACCAGTGCAATTTCGCCATCTCAAAATGTTGTTGTCCAAGTGCAAGTAACCCTTCATAGTAACCAGTACTGAGGCACGTCCGATGGACGTGTGCATAGATGAATCTGACCAAAGACGCAAGAAAGAAAGTATGTAATAGTGTAAAATTTAGTAAGCAAGATATTGTCTTCAGTCAGTTAGAATTTGTGTGAAAATGCAGATAGTGAATTTTTTTATCGTATAATTATATGCCAGTACATATTAATATTTATTTTTATATTATTGATTGACTAATTAAACTAAGGAAATAAATAGCATAAGTTCACATTCAAAGTTCATCATGCCGCAAAAAGCATTAGGACCGAACTTGAGTTAAAACCTATATCAACGTTTGGCCACATTTAAAACTACTGTTTGAGCCACAAACAAAAATGTTCACAAACGCAAGAGTCACTTAAGTAAACTTTGTAAACTGACAGTTTTCTGGCATCCAATACACCGTCATAGAAGCCAACCGTGTCTGGTATTCCATTTCTTTAGTTCTAGGATAAACTCTAGCATGCATGTTTCTCTAATACTTAAAAAGAGCGTTACCCCGGTGCAAATCTCGATGTTCATATTCACACGCATTTTCAGCAACCACCAATGCAGCAGTAGCTTGAACTATCAGAGTTCGTGCCTCATCGTAGTTTGAAAGGAAAAAGCTTTCATCCTCATCAGCTTGAACAAACACAATACATCATTGTTTCTCAGAAAATTCTTTTAGGTGATCATTTTCAGAGCCATCTATTGCATCTGGTTCCTCCCAGGGACGTATCAAAGGTGAATCAGAAGTTTGATCCAGTCCCAAATATTACAGCTTGTCCAGTTCAAAAATATCAGCCGCACTGATCCTATCTCCATGTCCCGAGCAGCCATTACACCTAGACCAAGAAGCTTGGTCGTAAATCATGGCCGAGCATGTATAACAGTAAACAGCAATGGGCAATAAAAAATGTCTAGATGCTTGAAATATCATAATATACAATTTGTCTTTGGTGCAGTATATTAAATAAACCTAAATAAGAATTACAAATGACAGAACTGCTTATAGTAAAAATAACTCAAATATATACTGTGAAACTACTTTCATGGAATCTTCTTTTTATGTAACGAACACTTTATCTTAGACCATTAAAAATTGTTCATCTAGTTGCAGAATTTGATAATGAAATGGTGAAAATGTCAAGTAATATTTACAGTGGCTGCATCTAAAGTGGATTTTAGTCACTACAAATCGTTACTAATACATAATGTTGGAGAACACTAATGCTGAAGTTTGGGCTAATATGATAAAATCATGGTCATGTAAACTCAATGAACCTTGTTTATTAATAAATAATTGAAACTGTGAATGGCATATTTCTATCAGCTTTACTGAATTTACAGTTGAAGTTTATACCGAGTACAACCGAGGGCCTCCAAGTCAGATGACAATATCAGTTCTAATAACTCATTAGTGAGAAAAACAATGGACTGTTTTACTCCACAAAGCAAGAGTAATAAACTTATATAGTATAACCACATTTTCAACATTCTTGATCTACATTGGGCAGAACTTGAATCATGAACAAAAGCATTTTCTCATTCTTTTGGTATTCGTACAGATATATATTATTTGACTTATTCGAACTAAGAAGCATAAACCATATTACTTTTGGAAAAGTAATGCTATATATGAGGGGAGTAAATATAGATAGGTAGTTTAGTTCATGAATGTACATAAGTCAAAATAGGAATTTATGGTAATCTTGCAAGAACAAAGTTAAGATTTCAGATTACCCTATAGCGTTGTATAAACGTGTCCTGTTTAAGTTAAAATTGGCTATTTCAGCAATCTACGGTTAAAGTTGCATTGACCTCAATTACCATGTACATGATAATTTGAAACATAAGCAGTAAATAATCATTTGAAGGGGTTGTACGTTCAAGCAACCAACCATCGCAAGTAGAATGGTCAGTACAAAATTAGTTCCACAAAATAAAAGGAGATCAAATTTGGGAAAGAGGTAGAAGATTATGTTGATGCACATGTTTTTCACAGTTTGATTTTCCATGCACCATTAGTTTATATGCTCCTAATATTCGAAGCCTAAGTTTATTTATGGAAATAATCGAAGGATTTGCAAGGGAAGTTGTTTATTCAATCAGAACAGCTCTGAGATTTCAAACTGGATTTCAGAGGGTTTGAGCTTTGTTTTTGAGGTTGATCAACTCTAACTTTTCAAATTTGAGATGGAGGTTATGTAGTTGGTTTTCTTTCTTTTTTTTTTTTTTCTTTCTTTTTTTTTCTTTTTGGTTCTTGTTCATTGTTTCATGATTATACCTGTACTCCTTTTTGTAGAGCAGTACATTCACTATTTGCAAAAGTTTAAGTTGCTAAAATTTAAATGCTATTATTAAGTTATGAAAGCTAGTATGAATGTAGCATTCTTTTTGGGATATGGGCATGAAAAAAATGTATAATTGTAGAATGGTGTAGGTGTAAATACATCTTCCTCACTGATAGTGATCGATGAATAAGAATCCATTTGCTTATAATACAGGCTGAGGAACCTCGAAACTGAAGGCATAAGGAAAGTTCATAGTTTTGATCACAATCAGACTCAAGTGACATAGAAGGAAGAGGGAAATCCCCAAAAAGTAATCTAATTATACACCTTTATCGACCATATTCGCATGTGTTTCACGCATATTAGATACCGTAAAACAGCTATCAAAAAACTGAACACAAAATATACAAATGAACAATAGGTAAATAGAAGCAAGTTAAAATTTGCCAAGTTACCTTTCAGCTGTCGAGTTACATTTCTCCTCAAAAATTTGAACCTGCAATCCAAATTGCTACACTTTTGCTTTTCCATCTTAGATAGCAGAGTTGGAGGTTTGGCTCTCAAAGTCATAGTTTTGTGCTGAAATGATTACAATAAAAAATAAAAACTACTTAACTCAATCAAAAAATTTATAAACACAATATTATTTTGTTAGCAGTATACTGAATATACTTGAAATCAAATCCTCTTACTTGGCTCATTCTTCATAATAGTTGTCCTCTTATACATACATATTTCAATATTAGTTCAGTTTTAAAACACAAAACATAACAAATAGGAAGAAAAGAATGGTACCATTCAATGTACAAAAGAGAAAGAGATCCCAGGATGCATGAGTCGAATGTTCAATCTTTTGGACAGTTGTGTTGGTCTGCACTCAACATAGTATATCTGTAGCCACTTCCTAATAGGAGGAAACACAAAATTCACCATAATAAAAGTAAAACAAATGGATTTATAAGATTCTCTTCTTTTACTTCATCTAAATCAATAACTTGCAAATAATATTCAGTATAATAAGTTAATATATCTCTTATAACTGGGACTCGTAAACTTTCATATTTTGACTCCAAAAGCACAATGAAATGTATAGCTCAACTTAAAATTAAATTAGCTAGTAGATGGTTGACCAACTCTGTCTACATATAAATAAAAGAAGAGCGAGCAAGTTCAGTTATTTAACAACAGAAGAGCCAATTTCATTTATGTTGTTTTCATCTACAAAACATCGAATTTTCATAAATGCCTTAATATAATTAATTAACATATTAATAAGATTCTAATCTATAATCAAAAGAACTTGCCTTTCTTCTTCACTGCTCATCAACTCAAATTTGAATTGTCCAGAAAGATGCTGAGAAATTTGCACCTTGAAATAGACTAATAATACAAACTATCTCTGATGATATAAGTTCACATTCCAAAAATAAGAATACGATAAAGATGACAATTTACATACGTAATAACTCCTTTACTAAGCTTGTTTGCAGATCCGAATATAATTTTTGACCACTGCACTTGATTACATCAAATCAATACTGGCCGCATCGCCATTTATTTCACTGTAAACAACAAACAGATATGGCAAAACAATAATCAAAGTATATGTTTAAAGTCTTACCGCTGATGTCGTTGTGAAGGTGGAACACGGTTCGTCGAATCACAGATCTGAAGAGAAGTAGCAGATCTGAGGAAACGCGACAATTGAACGGGATTTTTAAGCAGAGATCGTAGGGTTATAGGAGTAAGAAGGAAGTGTGTGTAATTGAGAAGAAGAAGGTAGCCAGAGGTGAAGATGGAAGGAATTAAAGATCGAATTTGATGGCAGGAGATTGAATTAGTTGACGGTTGAGAATGGGGAAGAAAAGTGGTGGAAAAAAGGGAAAACGTGAAGAATGAAGAATGGAAGGAAAGAGAAGAAAAGTGGGAGACGGGTTGAAAAACGGCTGAAGGTTTCAGAAAGTGGAATGACGAAAGTCGTTTATGCCCTTTAACCATTTTTCTGCAGTATTACATTCATAAGAGAACGATGGGTTTTTATGGAAACGCATAAAAGCTTCACCATGTTAAAAGATTTCCTTTATTGGTAGAGATATGTCTTGATACGAAGTGCATCTTCCTATGTTTCTCAGGCTAAAGCATACCTCTCCCTAACCCAATCATATGCAATATGTAACTGGGCTGTTCTTTAGGAGATGACTCATCCAAAGTATCTTCTTTCTTGTAGCACTCATATGCGTGTTTCCCCGGTTAAAGAATGCTAGTGCAGCTACTTCTTGGAACTTAGCTACAGCTGCCTCAAACAAATTTTGAGCTTCTTCACTAGTTATACATTATTCTAATGCCTTGGTGCATAACTCCATTTCAAGTTCATGCAGATCCAAAGGAGCATCTGGGTCTACACCAACTTGTTGCCTAAACAGCTGGGCAAATTCATACAGCCAATCATCAGTCTCAACTTTTTTTGCATACAACCAATGTGTTTCGTAATGCTATTAGTTAACTATATACGTTAATGATAACTTAAAACCTAACTCCTGATCCTTGAATTTTTTTTTTTTTTTTTTTTTAATTTCTGATTCATGCATAAAAGTAATTAATCAAAGCAGCTGTTAGTTTAGTTTGCTGATCGTTATTCTTACGTATTGGTTGTGTGATAAGTTTGTATAAGATGTAGTGATGTTTTGAGGTATGAGGTGTAAGGTGTGAAATTAGTTGATGAAGGAGCAGGGAGTTATGATTCTGAAATTGATGGTGTGTTATTGTGGTGCGATGATAGTGGGGGTGACAGGTATGTGTTTTATTATTGTGTGAACTTACAGTAGATGACAGTGGCCAATGCATCTGTTATCTCAAGCTTTATATATGCAGACTCATAGTTACTCAATGCTACTGTTATCTCAAGTCATATTCAACAAAAAAAAAATAAAAAATTGAAAATCACGTCTTTGGCCAATGCATCTTTTGTAATTATACATATTTGTCTATACTCATTAATATATATGTTTATGCCTTTTCTTGACAGGTGTTGTATGATGTTTTTGAGGCTGACATATGACATCACACTATTTCTTCTTCAAACCGGTTATGCTTGTCGACGTTTATGAATATTTTAAGTATGTATCGTTTTGGTTTGCTATAGTCGTATGTATTGTTAATATTTATGTTTGAATTCATCATGTATAAAATATTATGGATATATATATGTATATATGTATATATATATATGTATATATATATATATATATATATATATATATATATATATATATGTATTGTGATGTCTTATGACTCCATTTGTGTATTTGGATTAATGTGACAAATATGGTTTTTTTTTGAATTGTTATAATATATTATTAGAATTAGAAATTGTAAACTTGGATGTTATGAAAGTAAAATGTTGCAATAGAATTTTTTTGTATAGCGTTCTAACTGTGTAATGAAAAGAAAATTTGTAATAGCTTTGTTATATTATAGCATTATGGTAATGCTATAAAAAATATATTTTTTAAGGAATAAGCAATTTTTATAAACGTTGCTGCAGTAGATAGTAGTGAATTTTTCATAGCGCGTTTTGATGCGTCATAAAAACTTTTCATAGCGTATTCAGATGCTATAATAACAAGGAATGTCAACATAATAAACCATTTAAATGACATTTTCATAGCGTTTGGATGCATCATAAAAACTTTCCATAGCATGTCTCACAAGCTATAGAAAAGTAGTTGCATCAATATGGCATATTTAAGATGGCAACAAAAGCAGGTTTTCCATTGCAAGCATGACACGCTATAGTATCTATTAGACTTTTTTACAACATGTTGATCGATGACGATTATACAATCGCTATAGAAATTTTTTATAGTGGTTTTTAAACTCTATAAAAAGTCTTTTTTCTTGTAGTGGAAATTTATAGAAATTCCATGGCTAAAGAAAAAGATAAGGAGATAAAAGATCCGGTTATCGTAAGTCTTTATTGCTATTAATAAAGCCATGCGGAGTCCTTGGAATTAAAATAGAAAGTGGGAGTAGAAATGCAAAAAAAAAAAAAAAAATAGATTAACCAACTTGATAGGGACGCCCAAACACAGTAAAATATGGCAAATGAACTCTTTGTTAATCTCATCGTATGCTTGGTGGCAAATGAACTCTGTCCGAATTAAATAAAATAGTGCTAAAATCTTAGTTCCCATCAATAACCGGGTTGAATTTTCAAATTCTACAACTAGAATAGATCATCTTTCAATTGAGTTTTCCCATCAATAAGTTGTGCATCATACAAAAATATGAATGATATATAACACTTTATCACAGTGCTCTCATAGAATCCAATTATGTGTGTGTCCACTTATGTGTATTTAGTAACCCAATTTATCTACTACCGATTTTCAGTTTAGTTTTGAAATAAATAAATAGTGATTCATGTTTTGAAATTTGCGTTATCAATAAAGAATGCATATGACATCAACATATGTTAAACGAAATTATTTCATAAACAATAATTATTGTACAACCAGGTATGTTTAGATAGACGTATTTATGCTTATATATATATATATATATATATATATATATATATATATATATATACACACACGATCTTTGTGTCATGCTTATTTGAGCTCTTTGCTTTTGTGGGATAAGAAATATGATTAAACGGTCCTGTAATCCCCAGTAGTATGTGATGCCCATGATTACCTGTTATGTTGCGCTTAGCTTAATAAACATGTCCTTTTTTTATCGTCTTTACACTCATGTAGCAGTGGAAACTATTATTGGTCGCTTTTAATGTGTGCATGCATGTTTCCTCATGTAAGTCACACACATTATAATGCCACTATTATGGTTCTTATCCATTATTTTTTCTTACAGTAATCAATAGGTAATAGAGACTAAATGGATATGTTGGTTGCATATGAACTATATGCAGCATCCATAATCAGGTTATTGGTTCGAAGAGTATATTTATGCAGAAGTATGTTTTGTATACACGCCTGGCCAAAAGACATGAAAATGCATTTGAATTATACTTTTTTGTTTCCAGACAAATACTAGAGATTTGCATCATGAATTCGTTATCTATTTTAATCGGCAAGAAAGACTGAAGAACAAGCAAGAAAGAAGAAAAAGGTAACTACTTTATACATTTAATTTTTGGCTTTTGTTTCGATTGATTCCTCTTTATATGCCTGAGTAAATCAAAACGACTCAATTTGGTTTGTACCTAGATTGGTCTAATTTCTAGCTTCTTGTCGTAGAATCTTAGATCTTAATCAATCATTGCTGAAAATTAAATAACCTGGACCAACCTTGATCACAAAAGAAAGTCGCTTCATATGTTTATATTTCTGTCATGTTAATAAGCTGTACGGGTGTTTTTTTCAATTTCAACTTTGGATTTGGTAATTTATTTAAAAGCCCCAAATCTTAGGGTTGTGAGTTGATTTTGCTATGCTATGGTGACCATTGTGTGTAGTATTCTCTTAGTGGTATCAAGATTATGCTACATAACAACATAACCAGATTATTAAAATGCATATGTATGGAATTCCAATTATGTGATTATAGTTATGTGACTATATTTTGTACGTAGTATTGACGTTATTGGCTTATTGAATGGATATACTTCTCATATATTCTGTATCTATCATTGACGTTAGCAGGTTTCACAAGCAGTACCTTTTCGGTATGTATTACTGACGTTATTTTCACTTATGACTTCATGTAGGTTATTAAAATGAACCAAGCTACTGAATTATGAAGAATGAAGACGATGTAGCATATTTTTGAGCTTGTAATATTGGTTTATTTACATACTTTGAGACTATGGGTTGTAATTCAAGAATTATTAGTTGTTGTTTCCACTTTTAAGAAATATTTAATAATCGTTAGCATTTTAGTACTGTAGCATGTATTTGTTGTTTTCAGTTTTCAGTTATGTGATGAAAAGTAACATTTTGATATTATTTGTTTGAAATAACCAACTGTAAGTGATATTTTAGAATTATAGTTTTTTTTATTTACTATCGGGTTATAAGGGTCATAATGATTATAACGGTTTGACCCTTTAATCAAGAAAGTTATAAGGGTTGAGCTATTGTATGCAGTGAAAGGGTCGGGTTAAAATTTTCATGGCCCTTATATGACCCTACCTTACCCTTTTGACACGTCTAATCATAAGTTTTGTAATTCATCCCAACTTGCTTAATGAACTTCTTCACGTCGTGGTATTTTATCGGCAGCGTGTTACCTTCGGGGAATAACTCCTTTATTAGTTCAAGAAGTGCACTTACACCATTATTTGAAAAGCTGTATTGGGTTTTCAAGCTCTTCAGTTTCGCAATGGCATGCAACTTTGTTATCCCTTTCAAAGATAAAGGACACAGTGGCTCTTTTGCGCTATCAAAAAGTAGTTTATAATTCTTACTTCCATTGGCCTTCCAATTGCCATCATCCAGAGTCTTCCCTCCAACATTAGCATGATCAAACAATGAATTTTCCGGTTGAAAATCATGAAATTTATCTACATCATTGACTAGATCTTCCATCCTAATATATTCAGCCTTGTCAGTACTTGTGGCATTACTAATTGGTTGTTGTTGTTCCATCTCCACCCTTTTTCCCCATAAAAATACCACATGCTATATGATTGGTTAAAACCCCATCTAAGCAAATGAAAATGAATTTCTTCTAATTTGATCGTCTTCATATTTTGGCACCGAGTGAAAGGGTATAAATACACTCCTTTCTTACCATCGTTTTCTTTTACAAAACAAATAAACTTCTTCACCTGTCTATACAGTATGTTGATATTTGATCATATTCATTAATCCACTTTTTGTCTATACTGAATGGCATTTTGCCCTCCTATTCAAAAATTGCTATAATTTTATAAATACTGATACAATTTAAAATTTGCTACTATCTATATAATAAAATTAATATCTATATAATCGCATCAAACAAATAGGCCCATCCCCTTCACATATGCCCGTATTTTTCTTTAACTGTAAGTTTTCATTGGCAAGTTGGTTTATGTTTCTCCATCTACCACTGGATCTCAAATAGGCCCACCCCCCTTCACACATGACTGGATCACAAATGGCATGTTGCCCTCCTATTCAAAAATTGCTACAATTTATGAAAGGCTGATACAATTAAAAATTTGCTACTATCTATATAACAAAATTAATATCTATATAATTGCATCAAACAAATAGGCCCATCCTCCCTTCATGCATACCCGTATAATCTTTAACTATTTCTTTCCATTAGTAAGTTATTTTGCGTTCCTCCATCTGCCACTGGATCACAAATGGGCCCACCCACCTTCACACAAGCCGTATCTTTCTCCGTTGAAACATCAAATGAATTTTCAGACCTTAGCGGGTTCATTTCCTCCAGGCATTTATAGTTCATAAACTAACGCTGGTATTATTTCAGTACACGAATTATTTATTGAAATCAATATATAAAATTTGTCTCAGTACATTTGTTTAGGTTCAATACATGAAAAGTAAATAAAACTAGCTAATTCTTATGTATGGTTCATCACATGAATTAACTAGTTAACCTAAAACTAGTTTTATTTACAAGAATCAGTATGACAATTTAACAAACAGAATTCAGGTTTATCTTCTACATATACAATCCAGTATTACTAATATAAGGAAATATATCAAATAACGTGTACACTAACCATGGTGAAATATGACCAACTATGAAAACCTTGCTTTGTTTGACGCTCAACCTTGCTTTGTAACCCCCCTTAGGTAAAAACTAGTAAATAGCTCAAGGCCTAGATCATGTTGAAACAACAACGAAAACAATAACGACTACGAGAAATTGAATCAAATCAAAATTTCACTGGATATTGAGACACACTATTTGCAGATGATGAAAAAGAAGCCAATTTGAGCAGACAACTTTTGGATTTGTATACTATTTTGGGAGCGACTTCAAAAATGGAAATAGGGCATAAGATATAATATTCGCCGAGGGAAATAAAAGAAAGGGAGGGAGAGAAACTGAGGGAATTAAAATTAAGGAGGGAAAGGTGTGTGTTTTTGGGGAAAAGTTTTACGCAAAAAGAGGCATGATATTGAAACGGTATGTACCCGTACCAAATTTTAATTAGGTTTGTGACACTCCACGTCCGTAAATGTCACTCATTAAGACAATGAATCAAGTTTCGTGAAGTGTTATAGGTAAACAGAAAAAAAATATTATAAGACAAATATAAAATAGCAGCGGAATTTAAAACTTTATTTAAAAAAACATTGTGGTTCAAAACCTAGTACATCATAAGTCTGAAATACATAAAGCCCAGTACATCAACTTTGAAACTTCTGTCTTGTTCTTAAATCATCAGAATACAATAATAATGAAAAGGGCATAATTCCCCAAAAACATAGCCATTGTAGAAAGACAAGAAATCGAGCAATACATCTAAGCAGCTCCAAGCAAAGCTAATCAGAATCTTGATCAAGCTTGAGTACTCCCACCCTGAGAACCTGGGGAGGGGGAACGAAAAAGAAAGAAGAGGAGACAAAATATGTCAGACATAAGTTTGGCGCGTCTAGTTACTTTATCATATAAATAAGTAAAAGCATCATGACAGGCGTATAAACTGGATAAGAGGATAACAACATATAAGGCAGGTATGACAAGGTACACAGGATAAACAATATAGAATAAATAGCGCTTCTGTAACAGTTTTCCTTCTCTTTGCACCAATACTAGTATAACCAGAGTGAGATGATCCCAACATTACAAAATGGTGGAATTAGGGGTACTTCTAGTGAGAGGTTTAACCCCATACAATCAATAGGCAGCCCAACTAAACATACCGGAGTTACCCATAAGGTATTAACGGGCTCCTAAACATATTAGAGTCTAGATGTACCCTAATTACTACCCCAATCAATTGGGTCCCCACTCCGTAGATACCCTGTGCTGGCCCCACAATAGGATGTATCACTTCATAAGGTGGCAACACTTTGTTTTCAGGATGTGCACAACCATATCTACAGGTGTCATGGCATCTTAACTTCCTCTGCTGGGCTCATGCACACACATGACTCCGTCGGTATGTGCCGCCCACACCGTCCCTTACGTTTGGATCTCTTACAATCATCCCAGCAAGCATGATCCGACTCCAACCTAGTTCGGAGTACTCGTTTGATACCTATATATGGGTTACTAACTGAAACGGGTCCCACACACAAGATGGTACAAGCTTCCCCCCATGCTTGTATCCCCACTACTAGTTTTTCTACATGTTATGCCATACCAGAGTAAAAGATTGCATAACCCTACATGTTAAGTTTGTGGGCCTATATATATAAATATTACCCACCACCCCCAAGGTATACTTAACCCTCTCACTGATTCATACAAGTTAACTTAACCGCTACTCAAATTAACAAGTTCATACGATCCCTATAGATTCAACTTAATTAAGTATTCTAGTTCATTACCATATTCATTTTTAGTTATTATGCGCTAGACCTCCCATATTAAGCTTACAACTTGTGGATGCTGGATTTGCCAGGTAGTTCCGGGCAGATTTCTTCCACAAGTTGGACTTAACCTCGTGCCTTAGCACGTCACATGTTTTATGCACTTAGACCCCTCACGTTAGATTCACCACTTGTGGCCGCTGGATATGCCGGTCAGTTCCTTGCGGACTTCTACCACAGGTGTAATCTAACCTCGTGTCTAAGCGCGGTTACATTTTTTAATTACTGTAATTCTAGGCATCTCCATTATTAACCAATTATTCCTATGTCATTATAGGTTTTCATTCCCCTTTCCCAAGTCATGTTCATAATGAAACATATGCCCCAAATTAAGGTCTTTAATCACAATTGTGGTTCTTGCCCAAATCCATATTTTAATTCAAGTTATGCCGAAATTTCCCAATACAAGTTATGCCCCAATTTTAACGTTTACCCGTCGTTCCCAATTTTATGTGTTCTCATATTTCAGCGGCATGCCTAGGCTCGAAGGTAGCCTGGCTATAAAAATAAACGGGAAAAGAAGAAGGAAAGAGGATAGAAATGAACATATTCGTAAGATTGACATATAATGGAAAAAATAGGCATAGAAACTAATAAACATATAGTGACAAAGTTGGGCATAATAAAAAGATAGGCAAATAGGAATAGATCTGATGAACATGCGATAATAGAACTGATTCTAACATAACAGGGACATCATAAACAGGCATGATGAAATCTAAACAATAAATTAGATACCCAACAATTAATAGATATGTGGTGACACTTTAACTTATTTAGCTACAAATATAATAGGGACAGACATGATGAAATCTAAACAGTGAATTAGATCTACAAGCAATGACAGATCTAAAATGATAAATAGGTACATGCTTAGATCTAGTTTATAGTCATGTCAGAATAACTTAGATACATAGGTTATAACAGATCAGATACGATTCAAATAGTCACAGGCTTAGATCCAAGTTATAGTCATGTCAAGATTATCTTTTAAGTATTTAGATCTAAAAATAATGTAGACTCACTGCGATTGGATCTAAGAAATAAACAAGGGATTGCAGATGTTGAGTCATAGATCTCTACACTTGAATGACTTGTTTGTTGAAGAAGAAAAGGCTATTCTCAATCTAGGCAGAAGCAACATCTAGTTCTCCATTGTTTTAGAATGAATAAAACACTGAGAATAGGATCTTATTTATAGCCTAGGGGTCACGAATCTGGTCAGAAAAGGCTATTCTCAATCAAGGGTTCACGAATCTGGTCAGAAAACAAGTCCATGTACACAGAAATGATCCTGGTTCGGGCCTGGGTGTGTCGATGTGGGTGTCGACACCCTCTTACGGTGTCGACCCATGGGTTGACACCCTGTAATACCCCGTACAAGCTGTTGTTTTATCAATGAAGTAAAGTTTTTTTTATCAAGATTTGTACAAGCTGTTGTTTTGGTGTTGGAAAACAATCTTTGTACAAGCTGTTTTACCAAGCTGTTGTTTTATCAATGAGGTAAAGTTTTTATTTTCCGCTATTTAAAAATTTTGTCTGTTTTGTAATTTATCTGTTCTATACAGTTATGACGCTCCACTAAAGTTGATGCATTCCCTCTATGAGTGACCTTAATGGAGATGGGGTATTACACACCCCAAGAGTGCGTCGACCCCCAATGGGTCCGGTTCCCTCCCAAATCTTCTGCCTTCGAATTTGAACTAATTTTGAATTCTGAGCTTATTTAAATAACTGACTTATATGTATACAACTTTAAGCCTTAATATCTTCTTCATACGGTGTCCGTTTTACGCAAACTCGGAGTCTATCTTAAGAAAAATTCCTAGACGAACACAATGGCACTGCCTGTTTTACTTAGTTCTGAATATTTAATTAAGTATTCTTTAATTTTATCATCTTTAGTGTTGTTAAAATTACAGGGTGTTACATTCTCCCCTACTCAAAGGATTTTGTCCCCGAAATCTCTAAGTTAAGAAGAATGTATGTCCTACTATCCATCATCCATCTACTCATCCACCAATCACAGGAATTCATTGTCCTTAAGAGATTTCTAATGCTTATATGAACATATGCAAAGGTGTGTGTATATGTCCCAATACTAATGCAATGGTGTCATGAATCCAACATGTATACAAATAATCCTATCATAACATGTAAGTTCTATACGTGTGCACAATTATTCATTCAAATGCAACATCCATGTGATGATACACCCACTTTCATCCATTAAAAAAAGAAAAATATGCACACACAGCCATATGCAGTACAAGAGTGATTGAGCCGATCTAGTGCCTAATGTGTGTGTATATGCATCCACGAGCAACCATAAGAAATCACTTGCATTCACTTGCATCCATCAAACATAACGGTCTCAAACACATGTTTACATCCATGGGTTTCCTACCTTAAGGTCGAAGACCAATCGATAGGATATATTTAAATGGTAGAAACAAGCATGAATAAAAGATTTGGAAAAGGAAGTTAAGAACATACCCTTGAAGTGAAAAGGCTACAAAGCACGAATCTTGTCTTCGGTCTTCTAAGTTGCATCCTTTTGGTTATCTCCCTATTTAACTTTAATTAACTTGACCTCTCGGTTGCATAGCTTCTTAACTTCTGATCCAAGAATACAGGTAGGAACTCTCTAACTATTGCATCCCGTTCCTTCTCTACTTCTTCAACCATACTCGGCTCAACTACTTCTACGGTGTCATGCATACACTTTCTTAAATGAGAAACGTGGAAAACATCATGAACTCTAGACAATCTCTCTTGTAGTTTTATTTATAGGCCATTTGGCCAATCCTTTCTGTTATGGGAATTAGTCCTACAAATCTTGGTACCAATTTCCCTACAGATCCAAAGCAAACCACATTCCTCAAAGGTGATACTTCGATAAAAATCATTTCTCCCACCTCAAACTCAATATCCATCCTTCTCTTATATGCGTAGGAATTCTTCCTATCCTGAACTATCTTCATTCGCCTTCTAATAAATCCAATCTTTTCAGAAGTTTCCCTGACCATATCCGATCCAAACAGAAGTCTTTCTGTAGACTCCCACCAACAAGTCGGTGATATACATGGTCATCCATATAATCCTTTGAAGGGTGCCATGCCAGTGCTAGCTTGAAAACTATTGTTGTAAGTGAACTCTACTAAAGGAAGATGCTCTTCCCAAGTCCCTCCGAAGTTTAGGATACACAGTCTTAAAAGATCCTCAATAACTCTATTCACCCTTTCCATCTACCCATCTGTTTGAGGGTGATAAGCGGTGCTCAAACACAACTGTGTACCTAATGCTTCTTGCAAGCTTTTCCAAAACTCACTGGTGAAAATGGGGTCACAATCACTTACCATACTGGAAGGTGCTCCATGAAGATGGACTATCTCGTGAACGTAAACTGCTGCCAACCATGCTGCCATCCTTTTACTCCTAACTGGAATGAAATGAGCGCTCTTAGTAAGTCAGTCTACTATAACACAAATACTAGTGTTTCCCTTCCTTGATCTTGGCAAACCATCGATGAAATCTATCGAGACACTCTCCCACTTCCACTGTGGGACTCCAAAGGGTGAAGTAAACCACCTGGCTTCTTTTGCTCAGCATTGACTTACTGGCAAATCAAACATTGAGAAACAAACACTGCTACATCTTACTTCATCCTAGTCCAAAAGAAAACCCTTTTCAGATCTCTATTCATCTTATTGCCGCCTGGATTTATAGTCATCTTGGATTGGTGGGCTTCCTCTAGGACTGTCTTTAGCAAACTCCCAACTTGGGGAATACATAGCCTTCCATCTCGTCGCAACCACCCTCTATCATCTATGAAATATCTTCCGAGGTGACTAGAAGTCTCCCCTCTACTTAGTCTGTCCAAGATATCTACTAGCTGTCGGTCCTCTCGCTGTGAAGCTCCTATCTGATCTATAAGAGTAGGTCGCACCTCTAGCGATGCCAATAAACTAGGTATAAAATCAGTGGAGGTTCTAAAATCAAAAATCAATATGTACTCCGAGCATTTCCTCTCCACAAACAGAGGACTCAAAGTCATCTTTTGCCTACTCAATGCGTCGGCCACCACATTACCCCTGCCAGGAGTATAAGCAATCTCAAAGTCATAGGATGCTAGAAACTCCATCTACCTTTTTTGCCTCAAATTGAGATCCTTCTGCGAGAGCAAGTACTTGAGAGATTTATGATCAGTGTGCAACTCGAACTTATCTCCAAGCAAACAATGGCACCACGTCTTAAGTGCAAACACTATGGCAGCTAACTCTAAGTCATGGGTAGGGTAGTTCTTCTCATGAACTCTTAGCTGTCTACCACCATAACATACTACCCTTCCCTCCTGCATCAGAACCACACCAAGCCCTGTACCACATATATCAGTGTATACTGTAAACACCTTGTACCCATCAGGCAAGGTCAAGACTGGGGTTGTTGTCAGAGCCCTCTTCAATCATTGGAAAGCAACATCACAATCTATATCCTACGAAAACATCAGATTCTTCTTTGTCTGCCTGGTGAATGAGGCTGATATCTTTGCGAAGTCCTTAATGAACTTCCTATAATAGCCTGCTAATCCGAGAAAACTTCTCACCTTCGTTGCATTATTTGGGATTTTCCAATCTTGAACTGCAACTACTTTTGTGGGATTTACTATTATCCCCTCTTTAGAAACCACATGCCCTAGAAACCTCACCTCTTTTCTCCAAAAATGGCATTTGGGAACTTCTCCTTAAGCTGATGCGTACAGAGAGTTTTCAAAACCTCCCTCAAATGTTGGGCATGCTCTTCCCCCCTCTTCGAGAAAATCAAGATATCATCGACAAAGGCCACAACGAACTTATTTGGAAACTTCCAAAACACCCAACTCATCAGATCAACAAAATAGGCGGGTGCATTCGTCAATCGAAAAGGCATAACAAGCCACTCGAAGAAACCATATGGATTTCTAAAAGCAGTCTTGTCTATACTGTCCCTTGCCACCCTCAACTGATGAAACCCTGCAGCCAAGTCTAACTGAGAGAAAACAGATGCGCCAACAAGCTGGCTAAACAGATCATCTATCCTCGGAAGTGAGTGCCTATTATTTTTAGTGAGTTTATTCAACTCTCTATAGTCCACACATAAGCGAAGCGAATCATCCGCCTTAGTTGCAAATACTATTGGAGCAACCCATTTAGATATGCTTCGCTTAGTAAACCCTTTCTCAAGTAGCTCCCCTACTTGTTTTCTAAGCTCCCTCCTTTCTTTTGGAGCCATATAGCGCACTGGTAATGCAACTGGCTTTGCATTTTCCATCAAGTATATACAAAAATCAATCTCGCGCCTCGAGGGTAAGCCCAAAACCTCATCAAAAACATCAGGATACTCATGTACTACTGGTATCGATCACAGATCATCAATAGATGCATCAAGTGACTCTAGGAAACAAAGCTTGACGGACCCCATAGGGTCACATAAAATCTCGAGCGTCCTCCCTTGGAAAGTCAAAAGTTTAACGACCCTCCTCTCACAATCCAAAATGGCACCATACATGGCTAGCCAATCCATCCCTAGATTAAAACCATAGCTCGTAAAACCAAGTACATATGCGTCGTACTCAAACTCGATGCCTAACATAGATATTCTCAAGCCCCGACAAATTATGAACAAATGAGCCGTACCACCAATGGTGTTTGAGACAACAGGATCCAAAACCATACTAGTACTAATGTGCAGAGACTCAACCACAGAATTAGATATAAAAGAATGCGAAGCACCAAAATCAAAAAGAGTTCTAATAGGATGGTTGGAAAGAGAAATTAAACCTTCCACGGAAATTTTTCTACTATGTCCGGTGCACTGGCCACGAGAGCATGCACTTGCCCTCCAGAAGATCATGTTCTTTGACCTTGTCCTTGCTTCTTCAGGCACTCCTTAGAAAATTGTCCGACTTCTCCACAACTGAAATGAGCATTCTTCTTTTTTTATAGTCCTTTATCAAATGACCCTCGCGTCCACAATTATGACACTTCCTCTTATCTCTAGCCTTGTTGTCCTTTCCTCCATTCTTTTCTTGTTTTTGTTGTCTTTCTTAAGCCACACCTTCTTCTTTTGTGTTTCCTCAACCTTCGCCCCTTTCTTTACACCTTTATCTTCCTCATACATTAATTCCATATCAACAAGCCTCTCAAAAGTTCCCCCCATCATAATATGGGACATAGCCAACCCACGAAGGGGTTCATTCGATCATTTAACAAACCGCAAAGCTTTCTTATGCGGAGTATCCACAAGCTCCAACCCAAACCTCGCTAGTTGATTGAATTTGTTAACATACTCTTTGACAGTCATGCCTCTTTTCTTGAGTGTCAGAAACCTTTCCATTTGCATACTTTTTTCAACTTTAGAAAGAAACTTCATTTCAAACCTTTGTCGAAAATCATCCAAGTCTCCACTGGACGACCTGCTTGCATCACTTTCCATCAGAACGAAGCTTCATCTTTCAGCAGCCGACGGCTAAACAAGTCTTCCTACGATCGTCCACTTCAAAAGTTCCAAACAAATTCCACCTATCTTTTAGCCAATTCCTTGCCTGTGTGAAAGTTTCGGTTCCACGGAATGGCTTTCCTCCCATAGAACAGAAATCTTTGCATATTTTAGAGAAATTTTCCGTGCACAGCGGCGGAAGTGGAACAACATGTGCAGCTGAGGGAGGAACATCTGCTTAACCTCCAGCAGGAGTCGTGGCCTTAAGTTACCTACAGAACTAGCCTGGTATCGTAATGCCCTCAGGAATATTAGGTTCCCGAGACATGCTGAAAAGAAAAGGAAAGGGATTCAAATAGAGAATCAAAAGATATTACATAAGGCTTTAGGGAATATTTTTTCAAAACAGATTTTCTTTTGAAAATGATTTCTTTTAAAACTTTTTGAAAACAATTTTCAAAATCTTTTATCTAATCTGGTAACCTTCAACTTTGATACCAAGTGTGACACCCCACGTCCGTTAATGTCACTCATTAAGAGAATGCATTAAGTTTCGTGAAGCGTTATAGGTAAACAGAAACAGAAATATTACAAGATAGATATAAAATAGTAGCGGAATTTAAAACTTTATCTAAACAAGAAACATCGTGGTTCAAAACATAGTACATCATAAGTCTGAAATACATAAAGCCCAGTACATCAATCTTAAAACTTCTGTCTTGTACTTAAATAATCAAAGTACAATAATAATGAAAAGCGCATAAATCCCCAAAAGCATAGCCATAGTAGAAAGATAAGAAATCGAGCAATACATCTAAGCATCTCCAAGCAAAGCTAAGAAGAATCCTGATCAAGCTTGAGTATTCCCACCCTGAGAAACTTTGTGGGAGAGGGGAGGGGTGGGAGGGGAAACAGAAGAGAAAGAAGAGGAAACAAATCAGGCCAGACGTAAGTCTGGCAAGTCCAGTTACTTTTAGCATATAAATAAGTAAAACCATCCTGATAGGCATATAAAATGGATAAGAGCATAACAACATATAAGGCAGGTATGGCAAGGTACACAGGATAAACAATATAGAATAAATAGTGCTTCTTTAACATTTTTTCTTCTCTCTGCACCAATACTATTGTAACCAGAATGAGATAATCCCAACACTACAAGATGGTACAATTAGGCGTACTTATAGTGAGAGGTTTAACCCCATACAATCAACAGGTAGCCCAATTGAACATACCGGAGTTACCCCGAAGGGTATTAATAGGATCCTAAACATATCAGAGTCTAGATGTACCCTAATTACTTCCCTAATCGATCGACTCCCTACTCTGTAGATACCCTGTGCTAGCCCCACAGTAGGATGTATCACTTCTTAAAGTGGAAACCCTTCATTTTTAGGATGTGCACAACTATATCTACAAGTGTCACGACATCTTAGCTTCCTCTGCCGGGCCCATGCACGCATATGAATCCATCGGTATGCGCCGCCCACACTGTGCCCCATGTTTTGTAACAACCTGTAATTTTAACAATACTAAAGAAGTTAAATTAAAGAATAATTGATTTAGTACTCAGAATTAAGGGAAACGGACCGCACCATTGCGCCCGTCTCAAAATTCTGGTCAAGATAAACATTTGGTTTGCTTAAAACGAACACCACATGAAGAAGTTATGAGGATTTGATGTTTGTATACACATAAAAATCTTATATATATATCAATCCAAACTTATCTAGAAACAATTCAAAAATTAAAAATTCGGAGAGTGCAAAATTCCTGCTCTAGAGGGTCGACCTCCTAGGGGGTGTCAACACCAGGGTCGACCCCCTGGGGGTGTCAACATCAGGGTCGACCCCCCTGAAGGGGTGTTGACACTGGGGTCGACCCCCCAAAGGGTAGGTAGATACCCCTAGAGCTAAGGTGGCAGTCAAAATTCGGAGGTTGGCGGTTATATATACAGGCTCATTTCTTTTATTTTATTTATCTAAAAAATAATGGTGACGTCGAGGCTCTGCTGCAACTTCAATTAAATAGCCTATTCTTCTCCAAAATCAATTCAAAGAACATTATACAAATTCAATGAAGGCTAGATCAACAAATCCAAGGTGTTCTTCTCAGTTATTTAGATCCATTTCCTTAGATCTATTCATTGTGAGTTCATGTTATTTTTAGATCTAAATATTTAATTGGTAATCATAAAATGTATATAAAAATTGGATATTAGATATATGCCTAAAAATTCTGTTATGACATAATTATCAGATCTACCTTTATATGTTCATATCGTCACCATGTAAAATCTTGTCACAATATGCCTATTTCTATCAGTTTATTATTGATTCGTTATTATGCCTATTCTTGATTCTCTTCTCTCTCGCTTTTCCCTTTTATTTTTATATAGCCAGGCTACCTTCGAGCCTAGGCTTAACGCTGAAATATGCGAACGTGCAAAATTGGGAATGGTTGGGAAAGACATAATTTGGGGCATTGGTGTTGGATAATATGAATTTAGACATACATTGTAAAATATGATTTGGGCGTAAATTGGAATATATGTGAATATGAATTTGGGCATAACTTGTACTAAAATATGTGAATACGGATTTGGGCATAATATATATATATATATATATATATATCTTGATTTATGACTTGGGGAAAAGGGCATATTTTGCATAATGAAATATGAATTAAAAAGGGTCATGAAAATCTATATTTGGAATAGGGAAATTTATTAATATGAATATGCCTAAAATAATGGAACCGTAGTAACGCTTAGACACGAGGTTAGATTGCACTTGTGGTATAAGTCTTCCCGGAGCCACTCGGCATATCCAACGACCACAAGTGGTTAATCTAATGTAAGCGGTATAATGCATAACAACGCCATGACATGAGGTTAAGTCTAAATTTGTGGTTTAAGTCTGCTCAGAGCCACCTAGCATATCCAGCATCCACAAGTGGTTGACTTAATGTGAGAGGTCTGGGCCATTAACATGTATGAACAGTAAAGATAAGATGTTTATGTGTCCTAGGGACAAGTGGAAATTATAAGTTAGGTTATAATAAATGAAAAAGGGAATAGAATAACTTATGTAAGAGGATAAGCTGTATTTAATTGTAAATTAAGTTATATATAAGAACACGAATATGAAATCTACGGATAAGGACCCCATAAGTTATATTTATGGAAAGGAAACCTATTAGTAAACCTCAGTTAAGAGAACTAAGTTAATAAGTAAACAATGATAAGATGGAATTATGATTAAATGGGAAAGAATGAGAAACTTATGAAATGATTTAAGTTATATTAAATCATAAAAGATAAATGATATGCTAAAAAGGAAACACATAAAATGAGGCGTACTTAATTACACATTAAGTAAGAACATGTTATTGTAACTATGGAATCAGACGTTGAAAATGTAAAGGGATTGTGGATTACAGACCTTGGGCCACAATCGAGAGAACAACATGTTGTGGGCTTATTAATAAACTTAAAGGGGTTAAGTAATATAACCAAAATTAATAAGCAAGAGGAAGCTGGTAACTTGATTAAGAATTCAATATGAATGGGAATAACCAAGTTAAATGGAAACCTGATGATTTAAGGCAAGCGGTAGAAGAATGTTTTGACATAGGGTCTAATAACATATTAATGTGAGGTGCTTGGACCAGTCTGCATGTTTGAGGGTGAATAACCCAACAGGGTAGATCATCGTAGTGTCATAAGGCACGAGCAGAGAGCACTTTTATCTGATTATTCGGTTGACTCTGAAGGACTGGGAGGGGAAGCACGCGGCTTCCTGAGATACGCAAGGTGCTCCTAGTAGTCCTCTATGTGGTAGCAGATATTTAGGTTGTGCTCACCGAGGTAGGGTCTTCGCGTAACTACTAGGTGGGTGGGCCTTGACTGCAAAAGTAGCTATGCAGTCAGAATGCTGTGATGAGGTGACACCAAGGTGATTCAGCGATTGCTTCAACGGGAGGCAGGGTCGGGACCAACAAAGATAGTAGATTGTCAGGTACCCATCTTTGGCAGCCAGTGGGATGCGAAAAGACTAGAGCTAAACCCAAGATACCATTCACCTTTCACTATCGAGGTAAAGGGTTGAGGGGAGACGCCAATTGATGTTTAGATTGTTTGTTATTAGGGGCAGTTTCTTAGCTCTTGTAGTCTTTACTAGTTGAGGGAGGGACCGAGGTGGGAACATAGACACTATGAAAAATAGACCCTAGGAATATTTGTATTTTGAGGCTCTTAAAAGGCGAGCCTGTACAAGTATGGAAAACCTCCTGACCGAGTTCCGTGTTTCTTGTATTTCCCTGCAATGGAACACAATGCATATTAGAGTACGTGCGATTGAGGCATCAAGCTACAATTACTATACATACGTGGGATAGTCTAGATACATGCGTGGCTGCTCTGGATTATGTATCGTAGACTTGAGGGCATTACTCTGAAATGAAATCTGATTCGATCGATGGTGGCAGTCCGTACGCTTACGTAGCATAGTAATGACAGATATATGCAAAACATAACATTGTCATATAAAGATCTGTACGTCACTCCGGCGTAGGATGAGAGACTACAAAATTTTCTATGGTATTACGAGGGAGACGGTGCGAGTGGGGTACCATGGGGTGTAACTCAGTATTAAGTGGTAGCTACATATATACCATACTTGGTTAATTCACTGGGAAGTAAATGGGTATGACGTGTGTATAAGCGTTGAGTGTTGTTAACCCAAGTAACTTAAAAATCAATAAAATATAATGGAACGATATTTGTAGGGATCATTCTATTTCTGATATACTAGTATCGGTGTGGTGCAGAGAAACATATTTAAGAAGTGCAATATATTCTGTTCAAACTTATTTTACTCAGTTCACACTTGTCCTTATTATTGTTATCTTGTTCTTCCAGTTTTTATATACCTGCCATGATACTTTTATTTATTTATATTTAAAAGTAACTGGACTCGCCATACTTTATGTCTGACCCTTTTTGTTTCCTCTTCTCTCTCTTGCATCCCCCCTCAGGTTCTCAGGGTAGGAGTGCTTAGAGTTGATCTAGATTCTTTTAGCTTAGCTTGGATTTTTGATATTGATGTACCGCTTTGACTTCTTGTCAACTCTCTTATGGCTTCGCACGGGAAATATGGTTTTATGCTTTTGTACTCTGATATTTTTAGGAAGACAGATTATTAATGTAATTAGTTATTTCAAACTTATGTTGTAAACTCAGTATTTGGAACCATTATGTTTTGATTTAAATAAATTTTTAATTCCGATGTTATTTTACATGTCTGTCTTGTGAAATTATGTTCTTATTTACCTATAACGCTTCACGAAACTTAATGCATTCTATATAGAATGACATTAACGGACGTATGGTGTCACACGTTTGGATCTCTTACAATCAACCTAGTAAGCATGCCCCGACTCCAACCTAGTTCGAAATACTTGTTTGATGCCTATATATGGGTTACTGACTGAAATAGGTCCCACATACAAGATGGCACAAGTTTCCGCTTACGCTTGTATCCCCACAACTATGTTTTCCATAGGTTATGCCATACCAGAGTAAAAGATTGCATAACCCGACAGGTTAAGTTTGTGGGACTATATATATAAATATTACCCACAACCCCAAGATATACTTAACCCTCCCACTGATTCAAACAAGTTTTCTTAACCCCTACTCAAGTTAACAAGTTCATACAATCCCAACGGATTCAACTAGGATAAGTATTCCAGTTCCTTACCATATCCATTTATGATTATTATGCGCTAGACCTCCCACATTAAGCATACAACTAGTGGATGCTGGATATGTCGGGCGGTTCCGAGCAGACTTCTTACACAAGTTGGACTTAACATCATGTCTTAACACATTACATGTTTCATGCACTTAGAACCCTCACATTAGATTTACCACTTGTGGTCGTTGGATATGCCGGTCGGTTCCGGGCATACTTCTACCAGAAGTGTAATCTAACCTCGTGTCTAAGTGCGGTTACAATTTCTAATTACTGAAATTCTAGGCAGCTCCATCATTAACCAATTATTCCTATGCCATTATAGGTTTTCATGCCCCTTTCCCAAGTCTTGTTCATAATGAACCATATACCCCATATTAAGATCTTTAATCACAATTTTGGTTCATGCCTAAATCCATATTTTAATTCAAGTTATGCCCAAATTTCCCAATACAAGTTATGCCCCAGTTTTATCATTTTCCTCTCGTTCCCAATTTTAGGCGTTCGCATATTTCAGTGGTATGCCTAGGCTCGAAGTTAGCTTAGCTATAAAAATAAAAGGGAAAAGAAAAAGGGAAGAGGATAGAAATAAACCTACTCATAAGATTGGCATATAGTGGCAAAAATAGGCATAGCAACTAATAAATATATAGTGACAAAGTTGGGCATAATAACAAAGGCATATAGGAACAGATCTGATGAACATGCGATAATAGAACTGATTCTAACATAATATGGACATCATAAACAAGCATGATGAAATATAAACAATGAATAAGATACCCAACTATAAATAGATCTGTGGTGACACTAGAACTAATTTAGCCATAAACAAAATAGGGACAAGCATGATGTGTAACACCCCACCTCCGCCAGGGTGGCTCTTTCGAGCAACTCTGACTTTGGTGGGGCGTTTTTAAAACTAGGTAAACATGCATAATGATATAGCAAGGCAGGACATGACATATATATATATATGTAAATAAACAGAGTAAGTAGATAAAACAGCGGAAGACTTTTATACTATTTCAAAAACAAGTCTGCTACATCATAATGTCAATTTCCCAAAATTACAAGTCTAGTACATAAAATAACATCATCTGATACTGAAAAAGAAAACATAAAAGTAGCTAAGATCCAAGCTAGGCTCCTGTATTCCCTCCCTGAGAACCTAGGGGGGGGGGAAACGAAAGAAAAGAGGCGAAAGAAAACGGGTCAGTCAAAAAGACTGAGTAAGCCCTGCTACGATCAGTCTATAAACTAATAAAGTTAACATCATGATGGAAACTGAGATGATCATAGATAACATCATACTGGCCTGATAGATTAACTATAAGATAGATAGAGGTGTCATCGCATAAACATGGTTAAGTTTTGCACCACGGTGTACTAGCAACCCAACATAACAGGTATTGATCCCTTGGCCCAAGCTTTGGCCCAATAACATGAGGTGACCTTCATACAAGGTCCAGCCCAACGGTCTAGTCGATCGGCTCCCTATAAACCTAACACGTCAAGTGTTGGTGTCCATACGGCCCACATGGATGTAGTTAGACTGTGCTGGGTCCACCTTTGGGTGTATCAAGCCCTCGGGTGTCAACCCCAGACACTTAAGCAATAATGCACAGTCTAAGCCTACTGGTACCCGTGCCTCGAGTTTGTCCAACATCGGACTACGTGCACGTCCGTAGCCCGCCGGACCCGCACCGCTGTACCACTCAGCCGTCGTTTTGGTCGCTTACATCAGTCCAGTAATCGTGCCCCGCCCTAACCTAGCTGTAGGGTTGTGGTGATACCAAACTGGGATTACTGCTGGAACAGACCACGTCGCTAGGGTTTCTAAGAGGGTTAAGTGTGGTTTTAACCCTTCACTAATCATAGATTAAATTAGTTAAGTGTAACCACTCAACCCCATCTAATCCTCGCATCCCCATTATTGGTTAAGTATTAGTGGACCATGACTTAACCCTAATCATGAGGCATTAATTAATTAAAGCACCTTAACCTCTCACATTAGACCTTGTTGTGGTAACTAGTTAGGCCGGGCGGGTCCGGGTAGCTTTACACCACAACTTGGTCTAACCTCGGGTCTTGGCACCCCATGACCAACTTCTCACATTGGGTCCTATTATTTGTAGCCACTAGTTAAGCCGGTCGGTTCCGGGTAGAATTACGCTACAAACTCAACCCAACCTCGAGTTGGCCACACTTATGTTTTCTAAGTGTCATGTCCACTTTATTTCAAAACATAATTACTAGTCAACAATTACTTGGGTAGACCTAACTTAATAGGTAAATTCCCAAGGGGTAGACCTAACTTAATAGGTAAATTCCCAATCTTATATTTTCATGTATTTTAAGTTTACCCAAACCCCCCAACGTCATTCTATCGCTTACATATTCGTAATAACGCATAAAGGATAGGAAGAGGGAACTTGGCATAATCATACATGATGAACTTGCATATCACAACAAACATGCATAACATGTTAGACTTGCATAACTTGGTATAGTGAACTTGCATATTAACATAACATGCATAACATGTTAGACTTGCATAACTTAGCATAGTGAACTTGCATATTAACATAAACATGCATAACATGTTAGACTTGCATAACTTAGCATAATGAACTTGCATATTATCATAAACATGCATAACATGTTAGACTTGCATAACATGGTATAGGGAACTTGCATAAACATGCATAACTTGTTAAATATGCACAACATGTCATTTTGAACTTGCATAAGCATGCATAACTTGTCAAATATGCACAACATGTCATAGTGAACTTGCCTAACATGCATAACTAAATAAACTTGCAAATCATGGCTTGGTGAACTTGCATAAACATGCATAACTTGTTAAACTTGTAAATCATGGCATAGTGAACTTGCATAAACATGCATAACTTGTTAAACTTGCAAATCATGGCTTAGTATACATGCATAACTCAATTAACTTGCAAATCATGGCTTAGTACACTTGCATAAACATGCATAACTCAATAAACATACAAATCATGGCTTAGCAAACTTGCATAAACATGCATAACTTATCAAACATGCATAAACCCCAACTTTCATCACACATTAACTTTAGAGTTTCTAAAATGAAGGTAAGAGGGCTTACTATGCTTATGCGGACTCAAATGAGTATAGCAAATGTAAGAAACCCCTTATGCAACTAATTTAAAACCCCCAAATGCAAGCAAACTTGATCAAGACTCCTCCTTTATGATGCCAATAGAGAAACAAGCCTTTAATGCAAACTAAGGAGGATCATACAAGCCTAAATACCCTTGTATGCATGGAAATCACTTAGGGATTTGTTTAGGAATTGTATGAAGAGGGTAGAGGCCATGAGAGGATGGATTTTGGCATAGTTTAGTTGCTAGATTGAATAATGAATGATTTAGGGTAGGTTAGGGTCTTATTTATAGATTAGGTTAGTGATTTAGACCATAGGATTAACCCTAGGTTGAATTAGGGCCATCAGATCTCGGAACTCTCTAGAAACAGGCCACAAGACCCAACCCCCAAATCAGAAATGGTGCACCAGGCTAAACAGCCGGGCACCCCCTGTCGACAGGGCTGTCGACAGGGCAGTCGACATGCTAAGACCCCTGTCGACAGGCCTGTCGACATGGGGTCCTGGGCGGGAATTTTTCCCGCCTGCCCAGTTTGCCCTAACCCTTGTTTTTAATTTCAAATTTAAATCTGTTTTTACTTAGGAATTTTCTGCAAACTTCAATGGGCCTTAACTGGGTCATACGGACTCCGATTTTCGAAAACTCGGATTCTATTTCGCGTATTTTTCCGAGACGAACGCAATGGCATAGCCCGTTTCCCTTGATTCACATTTTTAAATTAAATTCTACCTCGATTTTCATTATTACAGATTGTTGAAAATACGGGTTGTTACATTCTCCCCTCCTTAAAGGATTTCGTCCCCGAAATTTTCAAGTTAGGAAGAGCATATCCTACCATCCAATCATCCTTCTACTCAAAGCATCATCCACGAGCAATCATTGTCCTTAAAGAATTCTAAATGTGGTATGACCATATGCAAAAGTGTGTGTATATGTACTTACCTAATGCAAAAATCAGGCGGTTACTGATACATCAAACCTCCTTAATGCATATGTATGTAAATCGGGCGGTTACTGATACAGTAAACCTCCTTAATGCATATGTATGTCAGTGAAATGAATCCATATGTATGCAAATTCCTAAATTCATAGTATCTATATGAGTGCACATACCATTCATCCATATGCAACATCCATGTGGTAGCACAACAAGTTTCAACCATGAATAAGTGTAAGCACTCATGCATATGCAATATGAGGAGTGTGCGAGCCGATCTAGTGCCTAATTGTGTATAATGCATCTACGAGCAACCACTTGCAAACACTTGCAACCACTTGCAACCATCAAGCATAACATGTTTCAAATACATGTTTCATCCAAAGGGTTTCTACCTAAGGTCCTCATGACAAGATAAACACGATAAACTAGATAAACATGGACAGAGAGAGATTTGCATCCCTTCAAACTCTGACATATAATACTAACCGATGAGCCATAACCCCCTTATGGGGTTTACAACAGAGATAAGATCGAGAATGGGACCGAGAGGGTATATATACAAAAGATAATTAAGCAAGCTCCCCAGGAAACAAGGATCAAGGATGCACTCCTACAAGGATATGATGCGTGTATCTAGTCTTCACTCTTCTTAGTCATGTTTCCTTGAGCTTAACTCCACTGTGCTTTGACTATCTTTCACTTCATGATTCCTTGGCTTCCTAACTCCTATTTCCCAAATTCGAGTTGGAACTCATTTCATTATCGCCTCTCGTCTTTCTTTTCCACTTATTCTCCCTTCTGTATCCTTGGCTTAAACACACTATAACCTCATGATTTCATGCAAGCTCTCCAAAATTCACTAGTGAATCCTGGATCTCGTCCACTTACTATAAAGTATTCCACGCAGCAGAACTTTTCTTGAAAATACCAATCCACGTTGCCAATTGCCCTTATAAACGTGATTTTCTATAACTCATGCTTAATCGAAATGAACCATCCGCCTATGAGTGATAGGCCATACCTAGATTCAATTGCCTACCCATGGCTTCCTGTAGGCTATTTCAAAACTGGCCAACTTCTTGAGGATGAACCGTTGCTATCCATGATGCAGTCCTCTCGCTCTTCACCGGACTGAGATGAGCACCCTTCGTGAGTCTACCTGTTATGATCCACCTACCCGTATTCCTTTTCTTTGATCTAGGTAGTCTATCCACATAATCTATCGAGATGTTTTCACACTTCCCTTGCGAAACCTCCAATGGAGGTAATGGCCTGCTGGGCTTCTATGGCTTGACCTTAACCTGGTGGCACAACATGTATCCTGAGACCAACTCGGCCACCTCCTCGAGTGGTACGCATCTTCAAAATCCTTCTTTACCAAGTCTTTCACTCGAGGAACACATAATTTCTCATCGCGCCTTAGTCATCCCTTGTCATCTATAATATACCTAGCGAGGTGACTTAACATCTCGCCTCAAATCGGCTGGTCCATGTTCCTAACCAACGGCGGGTCTTCTTCATGTGAAACCCCCTTCTTAACCCAGAAGAGTAAGTCTAAGCTCCGGGAATGCTAACTAACTAGCCAAACGGAGGAAGCTTCTTACTTCAATTGCCCTCCTCAGAGTTTTCCGGTCTTAACCCGCAACCACTTTAGCGGAACCCACCGCTAAGCCTTACTTAGGAACTATGTGCCCAAGAAATCCAACTTCTTTCCTCCAAAGTGGCATTTGGAGAACTTGACCTTCAACCGGTGGCTCTAAACGTATCCATCACCTCTTTGAGATGTCTAGCATGCTTTCCCTCGTTCTTTTAAGGAGATCAAAATATCGTCTACGACGACCACGACAAACTTGTTCAAGGACTCCCTAAACACCCTACCCATCAAGTTCACGTAATATGTGGGTGCGTTAGTCAAGCCAAATAGCATGACTAGCCATTCTAAAAATCCATCTAGAGTCCTAAACGCAGTCTTGTCAATTCCATCCTCAGCCATCCTAAGCTGATGGAATCCGGTAGCTAGATTAAAAGAAAACAGATGCTCCTACAAGTTGATCAAACAAATCATTGATCCTTGGTAACGGTTATCTATTCCTCTCACGATAATCAACACATAAGCGAAACAAACTGTCCACATCAGTAACGAATACTACTGGAGCACCCTACTCGAAAATGTTTCGTCTCAGGAAGTTCTTCTCAAGCAACTCCTTGACTTGCTTTCTTAACTCTCACCTCGTGAGGTCATGTGCCTAACCGGCCACGAAACTGGCTTGGTATTACCAACCAGATAATGCGGAAATCTATCCCACGTCTAGGGGTAACCCCTTTACTTTCCCCCAAGATATCAGGATATTCTCGGACCACCCTCACAGATTGTAAACTATCGATAGACGAGTTGAGGGACTCAAGATAACATGACGGGACCCATAGGGTTGCTAGAAATTTCTAGGGTATTACCGAGGCGAGTCATGAGCCTCACAACCCTATATACAAAATCCCAGAATGGCTCCAAAACAGGACAACCATTCCTTGCCCAAAACCAACCCATATCCCCGGAAACCGAGAATATAAACATTCCACGAGAATTCTATACTCAAGATAGAAATTTTCAAATCCACTCAGACCACAGACAAACGGGCAGAACCCCCTAATTGGATTTGAAACACATACGGGATCATCAACTAGACTAGTACTTAGGTGCAAACTTTCAACTAGATCAGATGAAATAAAACTATGCGATGTGCCAGAATCAAACAAAGTACGAACAGGGAAAATCAGAAAATGTAAACAAGACTTTCAACAGAAACACTACCTCTATCATAAGCTGGACGAACGGTGTTGAGGGGATGAACTCGCCCTCCAGGTAGTCCCGCACACTGAGTCTGACCTTGCCCTATTTTCCTCGGGCAATCCTTGCTGAGATGTCCAAACTCACCACACATGAAGCATTCGCCCCGCTTTCTCTTTTCCTTCTTCCTACATTCCCTGGCTATATGTCCAACTTTACCACAGAAATTGCATTTCCTATTCCCTCTTGGCTTGTTCTTGCGGTTGTGGTTATTCTTGCCCCGTTTCCCGGAATTTACTCTCTTGTCTTGAGACTCATTCGCCTTGACCTCTTTCTTGTCATTGTTATCTTCTTCTTGAAGTAGGGCCAAATTCACCAAATTCTCGAAAGTCGCCCCCAAGGGTATATGAGACATGGCCAAACCATGTAATGGCTCGTTTAATCCTAGAGCAAAGTGTAGGGCCTTCTTCTGAGCTGTATTAACTAAGTCTAAATCGACCCGAGCCAGTTGATTAAACTTATCTATGTATTCCCTAATAGTCATATCCCCTTGCTTCAGGGATAAGAACCTCAGTCCAAACCTTCCTCTAAAATCATCCCAAGTCTCAATTGGCCTAGTAGCGGTGGTGACTACCCACCAACGTGCAGCTTCTTCCTTTAGCAACCATACTGCTAATAAAACCTTCCTGCGGTCACCTATATCAAAGGTGGCCAAAAGATCCTCGGTCTCTTTCAACCAATTCCTTGCTTCTACAAAAGTCTCTGTTCCATTAAAATTCTTGCCACCCATCATCTTAAAGTTCTTACAAGTTTCCGCAAAATCCGTTTGTGGAGGCTGAGGGGGAAGAGGAACATCAGCTACAGGAGGAGGAGGAACAGCGGCCTCGACTGGAAAAACAACATTAGAGACACCCGGGACTGGTGCCGTGACTTCCAAGTACCGACGAAACCAATCGGGTATCGTTACTCCTTCGGGCAAGATGAGATTATCAGACATGCTGGAAACGAAAAGAAAAGAGTTCAAACGAGGGGTCAAAGGATAGTGCTAATGGCTTTTGGGGAATAGCCTTTTAAAAATAACTAGACTTTTCTTAAAATACTTTATACTTGGTTCTGAAAATAGTTTTTCTTTTCAAAAGTTTTAAAAACCTTTTTATCCCTTCTCGTAAACCATATGCTCTGATACCAAATGTAACACCCCACCTCCGCCAGGGTGGCTCTTTCGAGCAACTCTGACTTTGGTGGGGCGTTTTTAAAACTAGGTAAACATGCATAATGATATAGCAAGGCAGAACATGACATATATATATATGTAAATAAACAGAGTAAGTAGATAAAACAGCGGAAGACTTTTAAACTATTTCAAAAACAAGTCTGCTACATCATAATGTCAATTTCCCAAAATTACAAGTCTAGTACATAAAATAACATCATCTGATACTGAAAAAGAAAACATAAAAGTAGCTAAGATCCAAGCTAGGCTCCTGTATTCCCTCCCTGAGAACCTGGGGGGGGGGGGGAAACGGAAGAAAAGAGGCGAAAGAAAACGGGTCAGTCAAAAAGACTGAGTAAGCCCTGCTACGATCAGTCTATAAACTAATAAAGTTAACATCATGATGGAAACTGAGATGATCATAGATAACATCATACTGGCCTGATAGATTAACTATAAGATAGATAGAGGTGTCATCGCATAAACATGGTTAAGTTTTGCACCACGGTGTACTAGCAACCCAACATAACAGGTATTGATCCCTTGGCCCAAGCTTTGGCCCAATAACATGAGGTGACCTTCATACAAGGTCCAGCCCAACGGTCTAGTCGATCGGCTCCCTATAAACCTAACACGTCAAGTGTTGGTGTCCATACGGCCCACATGGATGTAGTTAGACTGTGCTGGGTCCACCTTTGGGTGTATCAAGCCCTCGGGTGTCAACCCCAGACACTTAAGCAATAATGCACAGTCTAAGCCTACTGGTACCCGTGCCTCGAGTTTGTCCAACATCGGACTACGTGCACGTCCGTAGCCCGCCGGACCCGCACCGCTGTACCACTCAGCCGTCGTTTTGGTCGCTTACATCAGTCCAGTAATCGTGCCCCGCCCTAACCTAGCTGTAGGGTTGTGGTGATACCAAACTGGGATTACTGCTGGAACAGACCACGTCGCTAGGGTTTCTAAGAGGGTTAAGTGTGGTTTTAACCCCTCACTAATCATGGATTAAATTAGTTAAGTGTAACCACTCAACCCCATCTAATCCTCGCATCCCCATTATTGGTTAAGTATTAGTGGACCATGACTTAACCCTAATCATGAGGCATTAATTAATTAACGCACCTTAACCTCTCACATTAGACCTTGTTGTGGTTACTAGTTAGGCCGGGCGGGTCCGGGTAGCTTTACACCACAACTTGGTCTAACCTCGGGTCTTGGCACCCCATGACCAACTTCTCACATTGGGTCCTATTGTTTGTAGCCACTAGTTAAGCCGGTCGGTTCCGGGTAGAATTACGCTACAAACTCAACCCAACCTCGAGTTGGCCACACTTATGTTTTCTAAGTGTCATGTCCACTTTATTTCAAAACATAATTACTAGTCAACAGTTACTTGGGTAGACCTAACTTAATAGGTAAATTCCCAAGGGGTAGACCTAACTTAATAGGTAAATTCCCAATCTTATATTTTCATGTATTTTAAGTTTACCCAAACCCCCCAACGTCATTCTATCGCTTACATATTCGTAATAACGCATAAAGGATAGGAAGAGGGAACTTGGCATAATCATACATGATGAACTTGCATATCACAACAAACATGCATAACATGTTAGACTTGCATAACTTGGTATAGTGAACTTGCATATTAACATAACATGCATAACATGTTAGACTTGCATAACTTAGCATAGTGAACTTGCATATTAACATAAACATGCATAACATGTTAGACTTGCATAACTTAGCATAATGAACTTGCATATTATCATAAACATGCATAACATGTTAGACTTGCATAACATGGTATAGGGAACTTGCATAAACATGCATAACTTGTTAAATATGCACAACATGTCATTTTGAACTTGCATAAGCATGCATAACTTGTCAAATATGCACAACATGTCATAGTGAACTTGCCTAACATGCATAACTAAATAAACTTGCAAATCATGGCTTGGTGAACTTGCATAAACATGCATAACTTGTTAAACTTGTAAATCATGGCATAGTGAACTTGCATAAACATGCATAACTTGTTAAACTTGCAAATCATGGCTTAGTATACATGCATAACTCAATTAACTTGCAAATCATGGCTTAGTACACTTGCATAAACATGCATAACTCAATAAACATACAAATCATGGCTTAGCAAACTTGCATAAACATGCATAACTTATCAAACATGCATAAACCCCAACTTTCATCACACATTAACTTTAGAGTTTCTAAAATGAAGGTAAGAGGGCTTACTATGCTTATGCGGACTCAAATGAGTATAGCAAATGTAAGAAACTCCTTATGCAACTAATTTAAAACCCCCAAATGCAAGCAAACTTGATCAAGACTCCTCCTTTATGATGCCAATAGAGAAACAAGCCTTTAATGCAAACTAAGGAGGATCATACAAGCCTAAATACCCTTGTATGCATGGAAATCACTTAGGGATTTGTTTAGGAATTGTATGAAGAGGGTAGAAGCCATGAGAGGATGGATTTTGGCATAGTTTAGTTGCTAGATTGAATAATGAATGATTTAGGGTAGGTTAGGGTCTTATTTATAGATTAGGTTAGTGATTTAGACCATAGGATTAACCCTAGGTTGAATTAGGGCCATCAGATCTCGGAACTCTCTAGAAACAGGCCACAAGACCCAACCCCCAAATCAGAAATGGTGCACCAGGCTAAACAGCCGGGCACCCCCTGTCGATAGGGCTGTCGACATGCTAAGACCCCTGTCGACAGGCCTGTCGACATGGGGTCCTGGGCGGGAATTTTTCCCGC
This sequence comes from Allium sativum, assembly GCA_030737875.1. NCBI lineage: Eukaryota > Viridiplantae > Streptophyta > Magnoliopsida > Asparagales > Amaryllidaceae > Allium > Allium sativum. Next base: position 322,013,522 of record CM060920.1, on the reverse strand, counting down.
CTGCCCAGTTTGCCCTAACCCTTGTTTTTAATTTCAAATTTAAATCTGTTTTTACTTAGGAATTTTCTGCAAACTTCAATGGGCCTTAACTGGGTCATACGGACTCCGATTTTCGAAAACTCGGATTCTATTTCGCGTATTTTTCCGAGACGAACGCAATGGCATAGCCCGTTTCCCTTGATTCACATTTTTAAATTAAATTCTACCTCAATTTTCATTATTACAGATTGTTGAAAATACGGGTTGTTACATGATGAGATCTAAACAGTGAATTAGATCTACAAGCAATGACAGATATGACATGAAAAAATGGTACAGCCATAGATTTAGTTCATAGTCATGTCAGAATAACTTAGATACACAGGTTATAAAAGATCTGATATGATTCAAATAGTCACAAGCTTAGATCCAAGTTACAGTTATGTCAAGATTATCTTTTACTTATATAGATCTAAAAATAACGTAGACTCACTGTGATTGGATCTAAGAAATAAAGAAGGGATTGCAGATGTTGAGTCACATATCTCTACACTTGAATGACTTGTTTGTTGAAGAAGAAAAGGCTATTCTCAATCTAGGAAGAGGCAACATCTAGTTCTCCATTGTTTTAGAATGAATAAAACACTGAGAATAGGGTCCTATTTATAACCTAGGGGTCACAAATCTGGTCAGAAAACAAGTCCACGTACACAGAAATGATCCTGGTTTGGATCTGGGGGGAGGGGGTGGTGTCGACACCCTCCTTATGGTGTTGACCCATTGGTCGATACCCCTAGAGTGTGACGATCCTCAATGGGTCCAGTTCCCTCCCAAATCTTCGACGTTCGACTTTGAACTGATTTTGAATTCTGAGCGCTTATATACATACATACATACATACATATGTGTGTGTGTGTGTGTATATATATATATAACTGACTACTAAGTATACAAACTTCAAACCTTAATATCTTCTTCATATGCTGTCCGTTTTACGCAAACTCGGAGTCTATTTTAAGCAGAATTTCGAGACGAACGCAATGGCGCAGCCTGTTTTACTAAATTCTAAATATTTAATTAAGTGTTCTTTAATTATATCATCAATAATGTTGTTAAAATTACGGGGTGTTACAAGGTTCATAGCCTTATCTAAATATTTAGATACGGCTAAGAACTAAATCAATTTTGATACGGCTATAACTTGTATTAAATTTAGCGGATATGTGGGTTGTCAAATTTGCTGTTATGGTGTAGTAGGTTGGTACATCATTTACAAAAAGCATGCCTAGGGATCTCACCGATTCTCATACATGGGTAGACAATCTTAGCCAACCATAGCCAGATAACCAAAACGAGTGTAGAAGATTGAATGGTTTCTCGTCCGCAAAGAGAATTGCTAGGGATTAAGTCGTAATCTCGAACGTGAGTAGGCAACTTAGACCTTCAAAATTGTTAGAGAAAGAAAACCAACAAGATTGATTAATTATGAGGAGGATGGTTTATTGTCGGGTATAGACCTCGCCTAGGGATTAAGTCTTATTCTCGTATATTGGTGGGCCGACTTAGAACCATTCAAAACCAAAAAAGGAGTACAACATTCAGAAGGCTGAAGCCTATACAAATAGAGCTCTAAATCCAAAATCCAAAACCCGAAAGCCAAATAACCATAAAGATCGACATCAGTCATTAATGATTTCTTTGACATCCAGGTCCTGGCTTATTCCTATCTTAATCAGCATTGGGGGAAAGTACCTATCTTGGCACTACAACCTGATTCTTAATGTACCATGCCAGCTCTCCATGTTTGATATGGTTCCCGATCATATCCCAAAGGTGCCTACATTCATTTATGTTATGTTATGACCATCTAAGTCATGAAACAAATAATGCTTTTTATGTTCCCTCTCCCTCTGTGTTGACCCCCGCAAGGGAGGTTTTTCTTGAAGGGAGCAGCCAGGTGAATTTTTAGAAAAATCTCCTCCAGAGTATGAGTAAGTTCAGCGCATGAAAGGATTTTTATTCCTTCCATAGTATATTCTGACCATTCTCAGGAGAAGACCTTCCTTTACTAGAGCTGGATGGTCCTTAGCCCTTAACTGAATTAATCTCGAGAACTTTCTTTTCGGTTTTTGCATCCACTTCTCATAGAAATCTATATACTTCAAAGTAAAACTCGCTAAGGTACTTTGGTGGATCTCATTGTAGTGAGATATTGAAATTCGTCTTAACCAAAACATGAGAAATAACAACTACAATAACCACGGACGGATCTGGTCAATTGACCGAAGCCACCGCCACTTTAAACCTTTCCAAGAATTTCCGTAAAGTCTCAACGAACCACTACTTATCTATCGTAAGAGTCATCATGTTCTTGAGTCGAGAAATGTGAACCCTGAGATGTTCTATGAATTTTCTAACTCACACATTCCAACTATAAACTGATTCATTTTCCAACTGCCTGAACCACATAGCAGCTGTATCTGTAAGGTAAAGAGGGAAGCATTTCTCCATAACATTATCTTATGTCATTAGAACTTCCATCTGGTGCATATAATGCATTAGATGGACAGTAGGATCCTTCCTTCTATCAATATCTTCCAACGTTGGCAGTTTGAAATCTAGTGGGTTTTGAGAATTCCTTATATCCTGAGTAAAAGGAATGCGATTAACACAATCTAAGTCTGAAAGAGACGCTCCATCTTAAGTATATCACTAAATTACATCAGTGATCTGACTTCCACTACCATTTCTAAGCAAGAGATTCCATTCGTTCAATCCTACCCTAGTTCTCGCGGTGTCAGGTCATGAACTAGAGATTTGATGAGCCCTGATAAGAATATATGGTTCAGTCACAACCTAAGGTACAGTTGTACGTAGGCACAAACCTAACTCCAGGAACCATGGGAGTTTCTGTATCCAAACGCTCGCCCACCGGCACATGAACCACATTATAACCTCCAAAACCCGAATCCTAACCAAACAAAATCTCTTGTGCCGCACTTCCATTAGGATTGGGGGTGTTGTCCCCGAATCTAATCGAACTGGTGCTAATCCTAGGATTGGTATCAACATGGGTTGAATTTCAAGAATTGTTCCCAAGTCCCGAGCCAAACTATGAGGAACACTAGAACTCATTCCCACAATATTTCCTGTTAGACCAAAAAGTGGTTCTAACACCCAAATTGACTAAAATTAAAATGAAATGCGATCGAAAGTAAAAAAGAGACACATGATTTATAGTGGTTCGACGTTAAAAAGCCTACGTCCACTTTATAATCGCTTTGCTTGATGATGTAGATGAAAATACAATGAGATATTCACTCAATTTCACCCACTTTTCATATACATTCACTCAATTATCTCAAAATTCACTTTGAATGATGATTTTGAATTGTTTGGAGTGCTGGAATTCGATTCTAAAAGATGTTTGAACTCTTAGAGTGCCAAAAAGATCCCTTCAAACGACCCTTGGGGGTCTATTTATAGGTGGAAACTTCTCCAGAATTCGGTTCAGATCGGGTGCACGTGTCCTCCATTCCGTGACTTTCGGGATCAGATGAGTTCTGGTGTTGCCAGCACATTAGGTGACTGGCCATCGTGGGTAGAAAGTGGGTGTAACTGCCCCGAATATTCAGGAGATCATGGTGCGGAGTAGCAGGGTGAACTGGGTTCAGATCGGATAGGGTAACAAAATGGGCTTCGGATCAGATAGGCTAACAACATGGGATTCGGATCGGATCATCCCATCCGATCCGGCTTGAATTTTGCCTTCCTCACTTTGTCTCACTTTGCTTTTCTTTGATTACACCCGATCCGATCCGGCTTGATCTTTCAACTTTGTGATGCTTCTGTTCTTACCTCTGTAACTCCAATCCGAACCGGATGTGTAACAGAGTGTCTTCTGTTTACTTGATCTTCTGACTTCTTGACTTTGTATAGCCTAGTTTACAAAGTAGGCTAACATTTTGCCCCCTCAAAGGATTCGTCTGTTGAAGACGAAGCGTGCTTTGATGTTATCTGTACATCAATCTTTCATTTTGAATCATTGAGAAGTCGCTCCCAATTGTTTGCAAAAGACGTGTTATTTCATTAAGTCGTGTCTTTTATCGCCTATATATACGTCATAGGATACATGACTTATTTCCTTCTTTTTAAACAACCTTAGGAGCTCTTCTCGATGTCCAGTGATTCTTCCGGGTACACATTTTCTTTATTTTTCTTTTGAGTTTAATTTATACATCGAGTTATTGCACTCAACCCATTTGGTTCAGATTCCGACCCGTGCAGCCTTCTCTTTCCTTTCGCTTAACACTGGGTTAGCAGGCCAAAATATATTAGCGGGCTTGGTTTCCAGTCTGAACGGAAATTTTTGGGCAAGGTACACGAAAGGCCATCTCAAACCCATATAAAACCATCATTTTTACTTCTTCCCTTCCTCTTTCTCTTATTGCTCTCGTTTTATATTTTGCATACTGAAACCCTAGCCCTCCAAAACTCTAAAATCCTTCTTCCTTATCATCAAATTGTATTCGTAAGTGAGTTTTAAACTCGATTTTCTTGATAATAATCGATTTCAACTAGGATTTACAGTTGATTTGACCGATTCGGGCATGGCTTTGGTTCGGGCCCGTCATCGCAGCCTCCTCTTTCCTCACCATCGTCGTTGGTGGCTCAATCGCCACCTCGAGGTGTTGGGAGGATGGGATTAGGACCCACTGTAGGTGATTTTAAACAAAAAATAAAAACTTGGTCTTGATTGGGGATATTAGCACGGAATCGGGTTCTAAGCTAGAAAAAGACGAAGAAGAAGGAGTTTGCGGGAGATCGGTTTGGGTGACGGAGTGTGGAAATGGAGGAGAAGAAAAGGAAGAAAAGTAATAGAAAGACAGATCGGGTCGGGGCAAAATTTGAAGAGGGAGTTAGAGCTCACCCAACCGGATCGGGTCGGATAGTACTTTCGCAACCGGATCGGACTGGAAAATGAAATAAAGGAGGAGAGGGGTATGGTCAATTAATCCGATCCGGACCGTTCGAGGAGCCTACTTCCGAACCGATCCAACTTTGATCCCTGGGATTCAACGTTTGTCTGAGTCCAATGCAGGGTTGTGCCCCCGATCCGATCCCAATGAATGCATCCGAACCGAACCGAAGAGCATTACAACTTAATGCATAAGAACTTGATTAACTGGACAAATCAACTCTGGGCATAATCTTCAACTTAATGGACAGTTAGGATAGTGCCTTGCGAACATAAACAAACATCAAGAACTGTTCCGAACATCATTGCATTGTCCAGATTTTGTATTACACTTTTAAGTGTTAACTTGACACCTTCTGCACACACCGTACTCACTTTAGTTCACACACGTGCACAGGGGGACACGGGCTAATTTACTCTAACTTCCGTTATTACTTCTTCGATAGTTTAGTGATCATGGCCAAAAGACATTCTTCTAGACTAGCAGAAAAGAAAGGGGTCCCAGAGACATCCGACAAAGTTACTCTTGACGACATATCTTCTTCCTCAGACCCTGAATGGGGTGACGAGGGATCGGATTACGAAGTGGGGGCACATAGCAGCGGAACGTCTTCTAACAGTAAAGTTTCTATGGGTTATGAAGAGGAAGGAGGGGTTGGAGATACCCGAGCTCCTGACGAATTTGAATCTGCCGTCATATTAGAATCACCTCAAGATTCTGTTGAATCGACAATTGACTATGACAGGCTCCTTCGAATATGTTTGAAGTACGGGATACATAAAAAAGATACTCTGGTGCCGTCTAAAACCGACCATCCTCATAATCCTCCGGAGGGATTTATGGCAATCACTCGACTGATGTGCATGGTCGGAGCTATTCCACCATTTTCTCCCTTTGTCGTCGACTTTTTAAGACAGATGCGGATTGCCCCCATGCAGCTGCATCCGAACTCTTATGCTTACCTTCATACCTTATATGTAGCATACCGCGAGATCCTAGGCATAGAGCTCACTTTTGATGACGTTCGTTTCTTCTATAACTTCAAGCACCGGACTCGAGAAACTCCTTCTTTCTCTTACTTCGAGTCTATCCCAAAAAGAAAGATAATTTCAGCGCCCTTTAGTAGCAAGGCCGGCGACTCCAAGCTGGAATGGTTTTATGTAAGGCAACAGCCGGGGGTGTGCTAGGAGATGGACAAAATCGTGTAAGGCATCGATTTTCTAAACCTCGACTCTGAATGTCCACGCCACCACAATAATCCGTTTTCTTTTTGTTTGCAGTTGACAATCCAAAACAGATATCAGGTCAAGTGTTCTTTGATCGGATGCATCGACTCCTTAATGGTGATCAAAAGTTTTTAACTATCGATGAATGCCTCAAGGACGAATATCTCCATCACCATAGGCTGCTATCCATTACCCGTAGTATAGGTCACGGGCCAGGTCCATATGTGTATATCTCTCCAGTGAATGTAATTCCAGAAATGGGCGAGAGCTCGAAAGGTCCTACCATGCCAATTTGAACTTCACCTTCTCCAAGTTCAACTCAAGACGATGAGTTGGCTAATCTACCTGAGAAGCACCGAGAGGGGTACATCACTCTTGGGGACGTTATTTCTCCTGAAAAGTCACCATCTCCTAAAGAACAGCCAACAGGTGCTTCCCAAAGAGATGTCCCTACTTTCGATGATCCCACATTTCAGGGCTTGGGAGATCTCCCACTTCCTGACACTATTTATACATCTGAGGATTTTGGCACAAATCCTTTAGTTTTTACTTCTTCGGAGGAAGCCACTCCTGTTAAGGCCAAAGAGCCCTCTCGCACTGGCTCAGCTTCAGAATCTGTTTTGTCGGAGGAGGGACACTGCTTAGGATGCACTTAACACAATTGCACCCAACTTCACAGCACTTACGTCTTATGAGAATACTGATTTTGAATTTCACTTGCATTATTGTGCAGGTACAATGTCTCGTGCTTACTATGACATCAAGAAGCTACGTCGCAGCATGACCAGACCCCCTCACGATGTTGAGTATGATCGTCGCGAAGATCGCGGTAGGGAGGATAGAAGGCCCTATGATTCTTATCATTCGCGGTCCTCGCGCTCTCGCTCTCCCGTCCGGTCAGATCCAGAGTGATATAAGGGCTACCAAGGCCGTCGAGAAGATGACAGGCCGCAATCAAAAGACTCAACTTCTTCTCAAGAAAAGCGCAGTAGGGAGAGGATCCCGCCAAAAGATACCGAATCGCGAAGCAAGAGCAAGGTTCCCGCTAAACGTCCTAGAAGGGATGAGGAGGCTATTGAGCCCTCCGCACATACGGATACCGAGCTGACATTCCCTGCACCTCCACCGTTGGATGCTGAAACTGCAGTTAAGCGGGAGTATCTGGAGGAGCAATTTCCTGATCACTACTTTGGAAACTTGACTTTTTTACCTGCTCTTAAGCCTATTTCCTCGAGTTGGGCAGATGAGGCCAAAGCAAAGATAGACGCGGTCGAGAAACAATATTCAGAGATGTTCAAGTATTCACGCAACCTTTCCAGAATCATTCGAACTCTGATTACGAATACTAACTCGATGTAGAAGACCGCAGAAGATGACGCAAGGGCCTTAAAAAATTTGGGAAAAGACCTCGAGGATACACAGGCTCAACTTGTTATCGCTCAATGGGACGCTGCTAACTTCAAGCAACAATTTGAAGATTTACAAAAACGCTATCATGACTTGCTCGAGTCCATACTCAAGAGCGTTCGGAGCTGAAAAAGCAAGCGGAAGATGCCAAGTCAGACGCTGCCAAAATGCAACTTGCTTATGCTGATCTTGAGCGAGAAAAGGCCGAGTTGGCGAAGAAGAACGCCGAATTGGAAAAGAAAAATGCTGACTTGGCTTCCAAGTTGATGGAGGCCGAAAACAGGGCTGCCCTGGTGGAGGGTAATGTTGAAAGCGTCATCAAATCGACCGAAGAATCTCGCAAACAGCTAGCGGAGGCCCAGGAGGAGGTGCAGGGCTTTGGTGAATTACTGATTGAATTTTTTGCGCATATAATCCGCTACCGAAACATCTCTTGGATCGATGATTATCCGACTACCTTGGTTCATGTATGGAGCCAAATTGTTGAATGGGAAAATAAAGAACTCAAGGTAGATTCCATCGACGAGGACAAACTTATGGAAAATTATTTAAGAGATGACGAGCCGGCGAGTTTAGCCGAGGGGCGTCGCCTGATTGCTGTCGCCATGGATGAGGAAAAGCGGAAGGCTAAACAAAAAGACATCTTGGAGGTTGACTCTTCTTCCACTGCTGATAAAACTACTTAAGTAGAGGAATACGACCCCGAAAATCCGGCGATCCCTCAGACATCTCTTTTATCTCCTATTCCTGAATCGGCTTCAGAGGCGGCAGCTACTCTGGCTGAGAAATCATCGGAAGGTATTTCTACCTTTTCACCCCAATTCATCAAAGCTGTTTCCACTTTCCATCGCATAGTCAAACAATCAATGAAGGGCCCTTTATTTTCTCCCAAGTTGATAACTGTTACTTCTCATTCCGCAGGTGTTGAACCGGCCGAGAAGGCAGACGTGCCCCAAGGAACCACTGCCGAAACAAAATCAGCGGAGAAGGATGAAGGAGACAAGGGTAAGGATGACGCTCCTCATGATGGCAAGATGATAGACGCCTTAAAGGATGATGGTGATGATGAGGGACATGAGGAGGACCCTGAGGTGGCTATAGTTGGGGAATCAAAAAGCGCTGATGACATTACTTTAGCTGCACTGAAAGCCGAACAAGACAAACGCATGCAACTTAAAGTTGAAGACCTAGACCCTGAAAGCCTAAAGCCTCTCGCAGTAGTGGATGCTGGATCAAGGTTAGTTGTTAAGCTTTCGACTAGATCTATTACAGAAGAATTTGCTAAAAATTCTTCTCTTGATTCCAGCGTTCCGCCTTCTGGGAAAAAGTCGACCGATTCCAACACTTCAGCCTCAGGGAAGAAAAAACCAAGCCGCATCTTAACTGATGCTGAAAAAGAGGCGAAGGATGCTCAGAAGGCCGCTAAGAAGTCCATGTCCACTTCAAAGTCTAAGTGATGAAGTGCTTTGCTTTATTTTAGCATTTAACTGGCCCACAATTGTTGCAGCGAGTGTGGCCCTCGCATCTTCTTTTAGACTGTTTTCCTGTACAAATTCATGCATTTGTAAATAAATACAAATAATTCATTTCCTGCAATGCCTGTTAGTCGTCAGTTCATTACTTATGTAAAAATGCAAATACATGTCCTACTAAAGTCGTATAATGGAATCATAGTGTGGGGGAATATGTATGCACATATATGCCCCCAGTCGGTCTTGAAAACTATTCAAGATTAAATTAAAAAGTCCGAATGTCCCCGATTCTTTGACAGGGGTCACATTCTTTGTGTCATTGATGCCTGTTCTTTTCTGGCATCTTTTATACTCTCCTGTCTTATATTCAGGTTAGAGTTCTTGCTGAGGCGGTCTCTTGTCTGGGTGCACCTTCACGCCTCAAAGGACATCGTCTTCCCGTCCTTTATACTCTCTCTCAATTCTTGAGAGTTAGAGTTAAGACTGTCGTCTTCCCATTCTTTTATGTCTTATTGCACAAACAGTCGTTGTGTTTGTTCCCGCATATAAGCCATCTTCAACTTTTCAGATTTTAAATTAACATCTCATATTCCACAGTCACAATAGAATAACAGTTGAAGATATAAATAATGCAGGAAAGTAAGTGGCACACGATATTTTCATAGTGGTTCGGCTAAGTCGTAGCCTACATCCACTTTATAGTTCTTTGTTCGTATCAACAGACTTTTCTAAGGCAAGTCGTGCCTTTTTACAGAGTTCATAAGAAAAACGAAAGAAAATACAACATCCCTAATTCAAATATCGCATCAAGTGTTGGGCATTCCAAGCCCTAGGCACTTCTTCGCCATTTACGGTCGTTAACTTGAAGGCTCCTGTTTCAAGTTTCCGTTGGATGACGAATGGTCCTTCCCACTTTGGACCGAGGTGAGGAAGGGATGGAAAAACTCGCTTTAGCACCAGATCTCCTGGTTCAAAGGTTCTAAAACAAACTTTCTTGTCATAATAGCGTGCCATCTGACGTCGATGTCTTGACGCACACAAGTCTGCTTCATCCCTTTTCTCTTCGATTTCATCAAGGGACTCGAGGAGGAGTGCCTGATTCGTCATCGGGTCATAATATGTCACCCTGTGAGAGGGAACTTCAAGCTCTACCAGGATTACTGCTTCTGAGCCAAATGAGAGAGAGAAAGGAGTATGATCGGTTGCTGTCTTAAACGTTGTCCGATATGCCCACAAAGCTAAGGGCAATTCATCCACCCATTTTGCTTTTGCACGTTCCAATCGTTTCTTGAGGATGGACTTTATGACTTTATTTATTGCTTCTACCTACCCATTCGACTGTGGATGGGTGACTGCAGTATACCGCTTGTCGATCTTGTATTTTTGGCAGAAATTTCTGAATTCGGCACCATCGAACTGGGTTCCATTATCAGTTATAATGGTCCTTGGAATCCCAAATCGGCATATAATATTTCTAACCACGAAACTTATCAACTTTCTCGCTGTGATTTTGGTTAAGGGCTCAGCTTCCACCCACTTCGTAAAATAGTCCACGACGACTATTGCATACTTCGCTCCTCCTTTTGCAATCAGTAGAACTCCGATGATGTCAATTCCCCACATGGAAAACGGCCACGGACTCACCATCGACTTAAGCTGGGTCGGTGGTGCTCTAGGGATCTTGGCGAACCTCTGGAATTTGTCGCAGCGTCGTGAATAATCAGCTGCATCTTTATTAATTGTGGGCCAGAAATATCCATATCGCAATACCTTTTTTGCTAAGGTCTGACCTCCCGTATGATCTCCACACTCACCTTTGTGTACTTCTCTTAGTACGCGCTTGATGTCATCGTGTGTTATACATCGTAGCAAGGGCATAGAAAATCATTGCCGATAAAGGGTATCATCTTGAAGGATGTATCTGGTGGCTTTGCGAACTATGGCCCGTCTCTCACTTTTCTTTGACAGGAGTATCCCATTTCTAAGGAAATTCTTGATTTGGGTCATCCACGACTCCCTCTCCGGTCATCCACGACTCCCTCTCTGCTGCTTTATATACTCTATTTTATTTATGTTCTGTCTTGTGTTATCTCTGTGCCTGTTTACTAGATAATACCCCTCCAAAACTAGGGCATTCCCTTTGTGAGTGACCCTAGCGGAGGTGGGGTGTTACATTTGGTATCAGAGCAGAAGGTTACCAGACTGGGCAAAAGTTTTAAAAACCTTCTGAAACTATTTTCAAAACTGTTTATAAAGAAGCATTTTTCAAGAAAAGTTTTATTTTTAAGAAAAGGTTATTCCCCAAAAGCCATTAGCACTTTCCTTTGTTTCCTCGTTTGAATCTTTTTCCTTCTCACTTTTCAGCATGTCTGATCTTAACCTTCTTGAGGGAGTACCCATACCTGGATGGTTCCGAAGATACTTGGAAGCTAGGGCCAACGGCGCGGGCCCGACAGATATCCCTCCTCCTCCTCCCCCGGTGGCCACGGTTCCTCCTCCTCCTCCTCCTCCGGGTACCGCCTTCACCAAAATATGCAAGGACTTTATAGGAATGGGCGGCAAGAACTTCGTTGGAACCGAAACCTTCGTTGAGGCGCGAAACTGGCTAAAAGAGACTGAAGACTTGTTTGTTATTTTCGATATGGAGGATCATAGGAAAGTTCAGTTGGTAGCATGGTTGTTGAAAGAGGAAGCTACATTTTGGTGGGAAGTCACCAACGCTACCAGGCCAATTGAGACTTGGGCATACTTTAGAGAGAGGTTTGGGCTTAAGTTTTTATCATCCGCAGAAGCGAGTCTTCAGATGGAGAGGTTCCTGGCACTCAAGCAATGGGACATGTTAGTTAGGGAAAACGTGAATAAGTTTAATCAGCTTGCTCGGTTTGGTTTGGACTTAGTCAACACGGCTGAGAAGAAGGCTCTACGCTTTGCCCGAGGATTGAGCGAGCCACTCCACACTATGGCCATGACTCATGTACCCATGGGGGTGACCTTTGAAAGCTTGGTGAATATGGCCCTACTTCATGAAGAAGACGAGAATGGCAAGGCGAATGAGTCTCAAGACAAGAAGGTAGACTCCGAGAAAGGAGGAAAGAACAACAACAAGAAGAATGACAAGTCACGTGAGAAAAGAAAATGCAACTTCTGTGGTATTGACGGGCATATAGTCTAGGACTGTAAGAAGAAGATGAAGATAGGAGCATGTTTTCAATGCGGTGAAACTGGACACATCAGCAAGAACTTCCCTAAGAAGCAAGGGCAGGCCCCGCAAGAAGGACCTTCTAGGGGTATATCTTTAACTTCTTTTCCCTAAATACTCTGTTTTATCTTGCATATCCTTTCGATCCTGTATTGAGAACCTTAGGTAGAATCCTATGAATGTAAACATGTATTTGAAACATGTTATGCTTGATGTTTGCGAATGGTTGCAAGTGGTTGCAAGTGATTGCTTGTGGTTGCATAACACACATTAGGCACTAGATCGGCTCAGACACATTTTCATATTGCATATGCATGAGTGTTTATACTTATTTATGAATGAAATTGAATGTGTTATCATATGAATGTTGCATATGAATGAATGTTTGTGCACACATATAGTGCTTACGTGACTAGGATTTATTTGCATACGTGTTGGATTCATGACACTAAACATATTTTGCATTAGAAAGATCAATCAGGCCTGATCATTTGCATTAGATAAGGAACATATACACACACTTTCTGCATATGTTCATACAACATTAGAAATCTATTAAGGACTATGTTTGCTTGTGGATGATGTTTTGAGTAGATGGATGATGGATGGTAGGATACGTTCTTCCTAACTTAGAGATTTCGGGGATGAAATCCTTTAAGGAGGGGAGAATGTAACAACCCGTATTTTGATAACGTGTTATAACCATAAATCTAGGCAGAATGAAATTTTAAAATAAGAACCAAGGGAAACGGGTTGCGCCATTGCGTTCGTCTCGGAATTCTGCATGAAATCGAGTCTGAGTTTTCGAAAATCGGAGTCCGTATGACCAAGTTATGGGTCCCCAAAGTTTCAGAAATTTTCAGAGTTCAAAACAGTTCGAATTCGAGTTCAAATTCGAATTTCAAAACCCAGACAGACTGGGCGGGAAATTTCCCACCCAGCACCCCAGGTCGACTGGGGAGTCGACTGGGCAGTCGACACCCCCAGGACCAGGTCGATTGCGCAGTCGACTTGGGTGTCGACCTGGTCCCCGAACCTGGTTTGGGCCTGGTTGCTCTTGCTTGACCCTGTTGGCTTGTTTGAGGGTCTGTGACAATTTTTGGCGGTTCAGATCGATTCTAGGGTTTATCCTATGGCCTAAACAAGTTGTTGCAACTATAAAAACACCCTAAGACCTAGGCTAATCCACAACAAATCTTTCTAACACCATTATGCTGCTAAGTCTCCTTTTGAATCATGGCCGCCGCCTCCAACTTGAAGCTTAAACATTCAAACTAGATCCAAATCGAAGGCCAACGTTTCTACAACAATTCAAGGGAATAGATCAACATCTCAACAACGATCCTACGACAATTTCTGTTCTTAGTTCTCGAAAATCACGATCTGTAAGCCCCAGTTACTCTTAGATCTAAACTCTAAACTTAATATGGACATGTGTAAATTGAAGTTGAACATAAACATGATAACTACTTGAGACCTACTCTTGTATATCTTTGATCTATGACTATTCCTTTTTGATCTATTATTTTAGATCTACTCTTGTTCACCCTAGATCTATTCACCTTGAACCTAGTACCGTTCATATTGAACCTTGATTTGTGGAATACTGATAAGAACTTGATTTAGGGGCCTGTTCATGTCATAACCTAAACCCTATCATTATTTTAACATGTCTGTGATGTTGAAACTATTGCTAGTCACAAGTTTAGGATTATCATCTTATGTCATTTATTGCTATGTTTATCACCCTATTTCATATGCCAGTGATGTTATGATCATATCTCAAGTTACACCATGTTTGCCTTGAAATCACCTTTGCCACTTTATACCCATCCTTGTTATGTTATTCCCTAGTTACATCTATTTCCTTGATTCGAATTCACGAGCGTTGGGGATGCGATTTGGGTAGTTTAGGAAAACCTGAATTTAGTATGAACTTGAAAACATGAATATCGTTATAACTTGAGCTTGGATAGGAACATGAACTTGACATGAAATTATACTTGAAAATATGAATTTGGGACATGACACTTAGATAACTTGAACTTGGCCAACTCGAGGTTGGGTTGAGTTTGCAGTATAAATATGCCCGGAACCGCCCGGCGAATCCCGTAACTGCAAACAATAGGACCCAATGTGAGTAGTTGGTCATATCGCACTCGAAACCCGAGGTTAGACTAGGTTATGGTGTAAAACTGCCCGGACCCGCCCGATACATCCAGTAACCATAACCAAGTCTAATGTGAGAGGTTAGGGGTGCATTAAGTAAATTAATGCCACTGGATAGGGTTAAGTCATGGACCACTTGAATATACTTAACCAATTTGACACGTTGATTTGATAGGGTTAAGTCATGAACCGCTTGAACACACTTAACCAACCTGACACATTATTCGTAGGACTAAGTCTTGAAATAGAACGACACACTTAGTCAATTTGACATGACACGTAGATGGGGTTAAGTCTCGATTTTAAATGACAACTTAACTTGCTGAACGAAACCCTAGTTACACGGTCCTTTTCAGGAGTAACCCACTAGATGTATCATGGTACCCTGGGACTAGGCAGGGTGGGGCACGATTGCTGGGCTGATTATAAGAGACCAGAACGACGGCTGAGTTGGTGCGCCATTGTAGGTTTAGGCGGACTAGGGTCGTGCACTTAGTCCGGAGTTGAAAAAGCAGGCATTGGGCATCAGTAGGATTATCTGTGCATTCTTTATTCGTGTCGGTGGTTGGCACCCTAGGGCTTCATACACCCTATGGTGGACCTAGCACAGGTGACTACATTCGTGATAGAGCCGTATGACATAGACACACGACGAGCTAGACTTGTAGGGAGCCGATCGATTAGATCATACCGTTGGACCCCGAATTGGGTCACTTCACGATATTGGGCCAAGGGATTATTTCTTGATTTATAGTTTACACGGGATTAGTATACCAGTATAGTTGGTATGGCGAACCTTGAATACGCAATGTTAGACTTGAGTTATCTTGTTAGCTTAGTTATCATGTCAGACTTATCATCATTCCTATGTTTAATTCCAGTTTATTCATGTCTTGTTAACTTTACTAGTTTCTATGCTGATAGTCACTAGGGCTTACCAGTCTTTTTGACTGACCCGTTTTCTTTCGCCTCTTTGTCTTTCGTTCCCCCCCAGGTTCTCAGGGAGGAAACTCTAGCTCTTAGCTTGGAATTTGCTTGCTTTCTGACAGCTCATGTACGGTTTGGTCTTGAGCTATGTTATGGCTGCACTCATGCACTTTTTGGGGAATAATATTTTACTTATGTTGTTTTAAGTACTTTGCTTCTTTAGAACTTGATGTAATGAAATAATGACTTGGCATTTTGATGTAAGAGGTTTTGACTCTATTTTTCAGTAATGAGATTTGGTTTTAAATTTTATATCCGCTGCTTTATATACTCTATTTTATCTATGTTCTGTCTTGTGTTATCTCTGTGCCTGTTTACTAGATAATACCCCTCCAAAACTAGGGCATTCCCTTTGTGAGTGACCCTAGCGCAGGTGGGGTGTTACAAATTATTTATATAAAATCGATGGATTTTATATAGAAAAGGAAAAGGGTTTTTATAAAAGAGAATAATTATAAAATCGAAGGATAAGTTATATTAAAGGAAATATTTATTGGTTAGAATAAATAGAATAGATATAAAAGGAAATATTATTGGTTAGAATAAATAGGAAAGATAAGAGAAATATTTATTTGTTAAATAAATAGAATAAATGAATATTTATTTGGGAAATAAATAGGATTTATAAAAGGAAATTTACGAGATAGAAAAGAGTTAGTCGATTAGAGTTATCAAAAAGGAGTTAATCAAACGTAGTTTATCGAATGGAGTTAAATCAAATATAGTTATTCGAAATAAAGAAACCAGACATAGTTATTCAGAATAGAGTTAATCGTATAGAGTTGAAGAAATAGAGTTAAGAAAAATTAGAAACTGACTAGAGATTAGTAAGTTGAATGGTTTTCTAAGTGTCGATCTGATGTTGGTTTCGGCCTTCGGGGTTTATACTTAGAGAATTGTTCTCCTACTAGTTTACAGTCAGGGACTGATAGCTGTGAAATGATAGTGATATAAAAATAAACAATGGAAATGTTTTCTAGTGTTAATAACGTATATTTTCTAAACATAGAAAATAAGGATATATATAAATATAGATATATATATGATTGATGATTGATTGATAGAATTTCCATTTGGAAATGATATCGTTGTTTGCACACGTATTTTCCTTCGATAGTTAAATAACAGACTATCGAAGTTTTGACCAATTTACATTGTTAATATGGAGAGACTGGTTGGATTATTATCCAAAGAACCACTCTGTATTGGCATAAGCGTTGCGAATCATATATGCCAAAGAAAATTGAAGACGGTGTAAAGTGCAAGGGCTATTGTATAAGTCTTAGATGACAGTGCCTAAGATGGATGTATTGAATAGTGTCTTCGGTTCATCCTGTTCCTGGATGACTTGTATGGATGAATGTCTGACAGAGTATTTCCAAAAAGGTCACGTACATTGATTTCTTCAACCGTACCAAGAGTAAAAGCGGAGAAGGAAACTTCTTTTAGCTAACACATAATGCATTGTTGAGGACGTCAATCGGTGATTTGATGGATTTGATGATGTGGCATTCAAAGTGAATCTGATGTGATGATAAGGCGTAACTTCTAGCCTCATCAACCGGTAAATGACAAAAGTCGCTCCGAAGTAGGGTGTATAATCACCTGATCGAGAGTTTCATTTACTTCTAAAAATCTATTGTTGATGCTGTCCCATTCGGGAAATGGTTGCTGATCCCAACCGTTGGTGATATACATTCGATGCACTCAAGCGAAATGAGTGGTCGGTCATGTGTGGCCGGGTTGCAAGATGTTCTTGTTGAACCTAGTTTATTCCTTTCTAGAGGTACACTAGCGAATGGTGGTTCCATACCTTGTCATAGTTGGAAATCCATTACCCAATACGTGCTTGCGGTTTTGATTGTATACTATATATGTAGAACGTGAGATGAAAGCATTTCTGCTAGTTGAATATTATAGTTGTGGTAGATAGACATTATTATAATATCAAAAGGTTTTTGATATAAAGATAATTTGGATTCTCATAAGGGAAAAACCCATTCCGTTATACGTCGTGGTCTTATGAGATATCGTTTACTTGTTCGAACTGTTTTAAAACTGTTTTACTCATACCAGTCCCATGACTGACCCGGAGTTTATTTTGTTTTGTTTTCCCTAAACTCTTGGGTGCCCAATCTTGTACGGGCAGTCAAGTAGTCGGGATTTACAGATACTTGAAGAGCTGGATTACGAGGCTTCAGGATCATATAGCTATAGTTATTTCCGCTGTGTTATAAGTGTTGTACTTTGATAATGATGTATATTTCAAGTTATGTTATATATATTATATGTTATTCGTTCCGCTGTGAGGTTCGTGTTACTCTGATGTTGTGTTGTTCTTCTTCTTCTATTCTAAGTTTCTATCTTATCTTTCCTCACCCTCTGTTTTCTTTCTATTAATTTCCTGATTTTCAGTTTAATTTGGGTTGGACTTGTGTTTGGTCAGCTCAAATTGGACCGGATTTTCGGGTCATTACAATTGGTATCAGAGCAAAGGTTTAGTTAATACCTTGGCTCTGTGCCGTAACTCAGTAGAGATGGGGTCAATAATACCCTATATTGAGTTGAGTGTACATATACGAGTGAGCGTATTTGTAATTGATATAAAAATTGTTTTATATTGTAGAGATTTATTGGTTGAGTTGTTTATGAGTTCTGGTCGATCAATTTGATCCACTGTATCGGTAGGAGTTTATAAACACTCGAATACGATGGGTCGACACGATATGTTTTGAAAAGAGGGTAAATTAAAATAAGTTTACCCAAGGTGTATCTTGATATAGAGAAGATATATATATCAAAATTATAATATAGTGGATATATTGGTTGTTATTATAATCGAGTAAGATTATAAATTAAATGGTTATGTAAATAACCAATCAGAATTCATATAAGTGAAATACGTAAAATCAGATGAGTTAAATCTGAAATTTAAGCCAGAAATTGAATTAAAACTATGGAGAATTGGATATGTGTTTGTAAATGGATTTGGATTAAAAATAAGGAAAATTTAAGATCTTGGGAGATTCTAAATTTGTTTTACAAGTAGTGTGAATTATATTTTGAAATAAATTTCAAAGTGGAAATGTTTAGAAATGGTTTTATAGTATTGAACTCACTTCGATCGCTGGAAAATAGATTCTGATGATGACAGCTGCATCATCAGTATTCATTTTCGAGTTGTAAGTGACGAATTACTACCAGAGATACTGTTTTGAATTTTTTTGGGAAAGACAAGTTGTGTTGAATTTCAAAATGGGATTTATAATAAAGAATGAATAAAGAAAGTTTGAAATAGAAATTGAATATAGAAAATCAAAGGGAGTTGAATATATGAAATTCAATGGAATTGAAATAGAAATTGAATATAGAAATTCAAAGGGAGTTTGAATATATGAAATTCAATGGAATTGAAATAGAATTTGAATATATAGAATTCAAATGGAATTTAAACTATAGAATTTGAATATATAAAATTCAAATGGAATTTAAACTATAGAATTTGAATATATAGAATTCAAATGGAATTTAAACTACAGAATGTGAATACATAGAATTTGAATAGAATTTGAATAGAATTTGATATAAAGATTTGAATAATAGAAGTGATATAAAATTTGAATAGAAAGTGAATAGAATTAACTAAGTCGAAGAGGAATTAGTTAATCGAGTTTTGAATTTTGAAGTTGAACTTTGAAAGGTGAATTGGATTTGTAAATGGATATTCGAAATCGAATATAGAACTTAAATTTGAAATTTGGATTCAAATTAGTTAATAAGCAAGTTAAAATATGTTTGAACATGTCATGTTCAAATATAAAAGTGAAATAGACTAAAGAGTTAATTAACAAATTAATTAACGAATTGAGTTAAAATGATCAGGTATAGTTAAAATAGATTGGGCAGGTATAAATATACATGAGATAGGTATGGATAAGGTATGAAGGTATATATATAGAATGCTCGACGAAAAGGTATGTATTTAATTCATATATGAGATTTTATGCGCCGTATCGGTTAGCCGCTAGGCTTTTTCTTTTTCTTTTGGATTGGTGAGGGCCATGGGAGGCTATTTGAAATATCCCGATGCTCCTGGTACAAAGGAGGTTATGACGAATTTTTCCGGGAATTTAAGGAGTTAGAATATTTTTAAGATAATTTGATAGTTAGAAATCAACGTTTCGATATATATAGAAGTCGATAAGGAAACGAACTTAGAAATAGAATAGTAAAATCAAAAAGGAAGACTAAGAATAAAATCTAGTAAGAATAGAAAGAGGAAGCGTATACGTGTTTAAAAATGAATATGTAGTTGTATGGTATTGATTATTCGAGTAAGTAGTCATATTTGTTTTGACGTTATAAATGTTATTCAGTCAAGTTCTGAGAGCTAGTTGTACCCTAACTTGATTTATTTCATTATTAACAAATAAACAGTAAGATTTCAGGCTCGAAGATCAATGTTGAATAAGATTTAGTTGAATATAGTATTTGGGTTGTCGTAACGGTGTTTTACACAACATCCGTTTTAACCCAAATAAGTGTAAACTTGGAAATATAATAGAGAATATTTCCTAAGTATAGAAATAAACGAGATCGGAAAAGAGATAAGTAATTAGAATATTTTCCAATTATAAATAGCATATATTTTCTAAAGTTTAGAAAATAAAGGAAGGCGATATTCGGAAATGTTTTCCAAATAACATAAAAAGCCAATATGGTTATTGAAAATATTTGGTTAACAAATATTGATAAAGAAATAGAGAAGTGATTTAACTAATGGAATATTAATTAAGGGCTCAGTGACATGTTCAAAAGGAAAATTTGATTTTTGAAAAGAGTAAACTATTTAAAAACTCCTAGGGAAAGACTGTTTGAATTAAAAACAAACATAACAAAAATTTGTGAAAGCAAAATTGAATTAAAGTAAAGCCAGTAAAGTGGTAACTGAGGTTGAATTAGAATGTTATCAAGACAAATTGGATTGTGAGATTCAAATTTGAAGTGTAATGTGATAGTGAAGTTAAGAGTGGGAATCAAGAAGAAACTCGAGTTGAAATGATATTTGGCTCGGATATAAGCGAACGGTTGTGTTGTGGATAAAAGCATATTTGAATTTGATTTGGGATGACCCTTGTATCCGCTGAATTGATAACAGGTGGAAATGATATAATGATATGCCGACAAAAGGTACAAGTTTATATTTCTATTGGATATAAGATTTTTGAGCCGAATTGGCAAGCCGCTTAGCTGTTTGATTTTCTTTTGGGATGGAGATGGCCCAGAGAGGCGAGTGGGAGTTTGGCCGATTTACCACTACAAAGGAGGTGCTGGCAAAAAATTTCGAAAAGTTAAGGTGTTAGAAAATTTTCAGAAATTCTGAAAATTTTCGATAATAAGAATTAATTAATATTTAATTGAAATTAAATTGGTTCAGTTGAGACTGAAAATTTAGAAGTGAACAAATATGTTCTAACTAGTCGATAGGGCCGTTCTCTACGTTAGCAATTTCGAGGACGAAATTATTTTAAGTGGGGAAGATTGTAATGACCCGCATTGGCAGAGGTATTATAATTAATTTATTTAATTATATAAATAGTGATATAGTGAATTTAATGGTCGTGGAATTAAATAGCTGGGAATATTTAATTAAAATAATATATTAAATAATATATTTA
Source organism: Allium sativum (assembly GCA_030737875.1). NCBI lineage: Eukaryota > Viridiplantae > Streptophyta > Magnoliopsida > Asparagales > Amaryllidaceae > Allium > Allium sativum. Next base: position 321,992,426 of record CM060920.1, on the reverse strand, counting down.
ATTTTGAAATAATTAGAATTAGCTGAAATGACGATATGGTGTGAACCAGATCATCTGTGATATTTAATTCAGCTTGGAATTGAATTTGAATAACGAATATATTATATAAACGACAGTTTGAACGTAGAATTATAATATAATTATAATCGAGCTTGAAATGGTGCTGCAGTTCATAATTTGGCGATTTGAATTTCAACTGAATGTACAATATTCGTTTTAAATCGGATTTCTGTGAAACAAGAAACGTTGGGAGATGGGGGAGTATATCTTTCTAGTGAAAGAGAAAAATCAGGATTTCGTCATGTAGATTTTGAGTTATGTCTAAATTAAATATTCAGAAAAACAGCGGTATATTCGTTAGTGGCCACAATGGTTATTTAAGAATATTTGAATATCGGGTATGAATTTAGATAAGGTTCTTTTGAGACATAACGATAATTTAATTTTTAGAATTTTACTATAATTTTTAATTAATTAAATAAGCAACTTTTTATTTGGAGTGTTTTGCACCCTATGACGATATTTTTGGGGTTTCGCAATATGAGTTAAACTACCGGTATTATTATATTTTTGGAATCTTGGCACATCGCTGATTACAACGGTATATTTATTTCAGTCTACAGCACTCGTACATGGGTATAATTATACCCAGTGGGGTGTATGAACATTCATAACTTAAAAACAATTTAAAAAAATGTGCATTTGTATGTCCAAATCGGCACCACGTCCTCTTCTTGCTTTGGAGCCACGTTCATCCCCTTCTCAGCCATATATTCTCTTCTCCAATGTGTGTCCTAGTTGTGTCCGCAAATGGTTTCCGTGGTCCATACAAATACAGCAGCTTCCATTTTGGTGTATAAAAGGATAAATTAAGACCCTATCTCATTTTTCCATTTCGCTGCTCAAAAGAGCAGCCACCATCAAAATATAAATCCCTAAAAAAAAATACCAAACAAGTATATTCAATTTCAACTAGGCCTTCTCTTCAAATTCGATGCGAATACTGCTGAGTTCAATACCATTTCTGTTGCGTGAACGAAGTCAGTGAAACCTAGGGTTGATGGATTCGGGAGATTGAAGTTTTGATATATGTTTGGAGTTTATATTGATGTTTATGGTGTTGAGGAGGTTTCGGTGATAAAGGGTTCGGTGTCTGTGTACTTGGAGCTGAAACCGTGACTGCAAAAATGAGGATCGAGTGTCCTCTTTTGGGTATGAGGGGATGCAGAACGTGAAGAGAAGGGTGAGGGAGGTCATGGCATTGAAAACCGTGGAGTAGTAGAGGAGGGAGATCGGTTCAAAGATCTGGAAATGGCATGGCTGGAGCTCGCGTTCATTGTTGAGGAAGAAAGTGCGGAGCAAGCTTTTAAAAGGGAGTGGGCCGAGTTTTTTAGAGGTGAAGGCCCACTTTAATTTTTAATCCAAGCTTTAATTTGTTTAAATGTATATCAACTTCAAAATGTCGTAACTTTGTCATATGAAAACAAAATTCAACGAAACTGGTCGCGTTGGGATCGTATTAACGCACACTAGACGATGGAACTGGTTGGAAATGATTCTGAGCTTGTCGGGATTTACGGTGAAATAAAACGTCCGTCAGAATCAAGCGACAATTATCGTTTTTAACGATAACAGTCCAAAGTGAGTAAATCTCACTAACTCTGAACAGTTTATAATTTCATGTTGTATTTTTAGAACTGTTAAATATTGGTTGATTGACTGTGTGTTGACTGTTTGATTGAACTGCTAGTCAGTTAGTTGAATTTCTATATTGATTTTGTTTAAAGAATATATCATATGCAACTGAAAGTGATGTTATTTATATTGTTTAACATCTGTGATGCAGGAAAACAGGTTGGAGGAATCCAAATGGATTCCTCAACATTTATTTTACTGTGATTTATATATTGTGATATGTAATATGATATATAATCTGACGTTGATTATGTGTGTTTGGACGATATTTATCGTTGTTATATGGTGTGTTAAGTACCATAAGAAATACTGGATGTGGGAAAGGGGATTTTCAAAGTGTATTTTGAAAATGAATTATTTATATAAAATCGATGGATTTTATATAGAAAAGGAAAAGGGTTTTTATAAAAGAGAATAATTATAAAATTGAAGGATAAGTTATAATAAAGGAAATATTTATTGGTTAGAATAAATAGAATAAATATAAAAGGAAATATTATTGGTTAGAATAAATTGGAAAGATAAAAGAAATATTTATTTGTTAAATAAATAGAATAAAGGAATATTTATTTGGGAAATAAATAGGATTTATAAAAGGAAATTTACGAGATAGAAAAGAGTTAGTCGATTAGAGTTATCAAAAAGGAGTTAATCAAACGTAGTTTATCGAATGGAGTTAAATCAAATATAGTTATTCAAAATAAAGAAACCAGACATAGTTATTCAGAATAGAGTTAATCGTATAGAGTTGAAGAAATAGAGTTAAGCAAAATTAGAAACTGACTAGAGATTAGTAAGTTGAATGGTTTTCTAAGTGTCGATCTGATGTTGTTTTCGGCCTTCGGGGTTTATACTTAGAGAATTGTTCTCCTACTAGTTTACAGTCAGGGACTGATAGCTGTGAAATGATAGTGATATAAAAATAAACAATGGAAATGTTTTCCAGTGTTAATAACGTATATTTTCTAAACATACAAAATAAGGAAATATATATATATGATTGATGATTGATTGATAGAATTTCCATTTGGAATTGATATCGTTGTTTGCACACGTATTTTCCTTCGATAGTTAAATCACAGATTTTCGAAGTTTTGACCAATTTACATTGTTAATATGGAGAGACCAGTTGGATTATTATCCAAAGAACCACTCTGTATTGGCATAAGCGTTGCGAATCATATATGCCAAAGAAGATTGAAGATGGAGTAAAGTGCAAGGGCTATTGTATAAGTCTTAGATAATAGTGCCTAAGATGGATGTATTGAATAGTGCCTTCGGTTCATCCTGTTCCTAGATGACTTGTATGGATGAATGTCTGACAGAGTATTTCCAAAAAGGTCACGTACATTGATTTCTTCAAACGTACCAAGAGTGGAAGCGGAGAAGGAAACTTCTTTTAGCTAACACATAATGTATTGTTGAGGACGTCAATCGGTGATTTGATGGATTTGATGATGTGGCATTCAAAGTGAATCTGATGTGATGATAAGGCGTAACTTCTAGCCTCATCAACCGGTAAATGACAGAAATCGGGCAGGCAGCATGGCTAAGTCGGTCGCTCCGAAGTAGGGTGTATAATCACCTGATCTTGAGTTTCATTTACTTCTAAAAATCTATTTTTGATGCTGTCCCATTCGGGAAACGGTTGCTGATCCCAACTGTTGGTGATATACATTCGATACACTCAAGCGAAATGAGTGGTCGGTCATGTGTGGCCGGGTTGCAAGATGTTCTTGTTGAACCCAGTGTATTCCTTTCTAGAGGTACATTAGCGAAAGGTGGTTCCATACCTTATCATAGTTGGTAATCCATTACCCAATACGTGCTTGCGGTTTTGATTGTATACTATATATGTAGAACATGAGATGAAAGCGTTTCTGCTAGTTGAATATTATAGTTGTGGTAGATAGACATTATTGTAATATCAAAAGGTTTTTGATATAAAGATAATTTGGATTCTCATAAGGGAAAAACCCATTCCGTTATACGGCGTGGTCTTATGAGATATCGTTTACTTGTTCGAACTGTTTTAAAACTATTTTACTCATACCAGTCCCATGGCTGACCCGGATTTTATTTTGTTTTGTTTTCCCTAAACTCTTGGGTGCCCAATTTTGTACGGGCAGTCAAGTTGGTGGGATTTACAGATACTTGAAGAGCTGGAGAAAGAGGCTTCAGGATCATATAGCTATAGTTATTTACGCTGTGTTGTAAGTGTTGTACTTTGATAATGATGTATATTTCAAGTTATGTATATATTATATGTTATTCGTTCCGCTGTGAGGTTCTTGTTACTTTGATGTTGTGTTGTTCTTCTTCTATTCTAAGTTTCTATCTTATCTTTCCTCACCCTCTGTTTTCTTTCTATTAATTTCCTGATTTTTAGTTTAATTTGGGAGTGGACTTGTGTTTTTGGTCAGCTCAAATTGGACAGGATTTTCGGGTCATTACAATAATCCTCCAGAAACAGCTGCTTTAGGATTCGAAATTAGGTCTGCCGTCACCAATTTTCACCTACTCCTACATAATCCACTACCTATAAATACCCCTTACCTCATACTTCAAGGAGCTTGGCATTTTCTTGATTTGACACCTTGAAAGGACACTTGGACACCATTAATGGCTTCTTGAGCTTTGGGCAAGAAGAAGAACAAACATTTTCTCAAGGCTTACTATATAAAAATAGACACTACCGAGTACTAAACCAAATACTGTAAACCATTCTAATGATGATGTCAATCACTGTAATACTTCAATTGTGAATAAAATCGGCAAACACTTCAAAGTGGACATACATTCAACATGAACGGTACCACAATAATTTTTGTGTTCTTGCTTTCTGCACTTATTTTCTTTACGTGAAACTTTCTTCTTATTTTCTCGAGAATCATTAGGTGTGACGACAATTTTCCACATCAACACCGGCTATTGAGTAATACTTGTAACCTCAAGACTTGCTTCTTTCTGACCAACTTCTGTTTCAACTTGGAAGCACAACTTAGCTCCTCTCGACCAAGCTTTTGAGTTTGTTTATGATAGGAAAAAAAGGAAAGAATCCAATGATCGGAACTACCACTGCGGCTGTTGATCTCAAAATTGGGATCAACACCAAGAGTATTAAGAGTACTTCACAATGCACTTGAGAATAAGAGATGTGGACCACTTCAATAGAAAAATGCAAGTAAAAGACGACACAACATTTTATAGTGGTTCGATCGATTGCGATCTACATCCACTTTGAATAGCGATTCCATTATAGTATTTAGAATTAAAAGATAAGCATGTCTTCTCATTACATCCATCGTTACACACTCTTAGAATTTGGTAGAGATTCAAAAGATAACCAATGTGATCCTTCAAATATAGTAAGTGGTAGATCAGATCTATATTTCCATATGGACTTTGATGAATTCCACATATTCTTAATGAATTTTGTGTTGGATCTTCACTTTGAGATGATTTGAGATGATGAAATCACTAAGTAAATGTTGAGAATTCGATTTAGCAGCCCTTCGGGGTCTCAAAAATCCTCCCCCATTAAAGGGGGGTTGGAGCTCTATTTATAGGAGTGGAGAAATGGAGTGATTTAGCTTCCAGAGCCACTGGTCGGTCGGACTCTATTTATGGATTTGCCACTGTCTAGCCTGAAAACAACTGTTCAAAATCCAACTTGTCAACAACTGTCTGGAGGATCGATCGGTCTGGAACAGGACCGGTCGGTCGGTACGATTGCTCTTCTTCCTTGCGCGGGCGACCTAGTGTGGGCTTTGCATTATGGTCGGTTGGTCATTCGCTCTCTAGACCGACCAATATGGAAATGTCTAAATTTAGCGCGTTGTTCCAGGGGCTACCGTTCAGTGTACTTTTGCTTCTGACCGACTGGTGGGTGTGTTACGTGTTTCTTTTCACCTGGGGCTGTTCTGCCATGGAGTTGCGACCGACCGGCCGGTATGCTTGAAGCTAGACCGATCGATATATCTAGATTCAGGTTGATGATATGCTTATATTCTGACCGATCGGTGCCTCTTTGCTGAGTCAAGCTGTGTTATTCCTTCTTGGTGGAACTGTTTGATACCGGTCGGTACACTTGAACTTAGGCTGACTAGTATGTTTTTTCCCTCAGATCGACCAGTTCTTCTTTCCTGCTAACCGACTGGGTATGTTCTGAACTATCTCTTCATAAATCAACTAAATATATTCATGATATATTTTGTGGATAACATTTGCCCCTCGAGGTTCTCAGTCTTTATCTTCATAAAATTGTGGACCTTGAAATAAACATTCTTATTATGAAACGATGGATTTTGATTGTTATACCAGCAAATGGATAGAGCATGTTGAACCAAAAGAACTTAATGGGCTGACCGGTGTATCCATGTAGATACAAATGAGGCGGGCATCAGTGGGCTCCCTAGCCGATCAGTGCATCTCTATTGGGATTTGCGGATTTGACTTAGCACTTGACCGATGTGACTTTTCTCTCTCATGGCTGTTGAGCTTCCAATGCACTTTCATATAATGCGGCCCTTAGAGAGGCCATTTCCACACGATTTTACTTCTTTCTTTAAGGAAAATTAATGGCAGACAAATACTGATCAAAGAAAACCAAAGACGGAGCTTTCTTTTTCTTTTAGATTCCTTGTTAATCCTTCTCCTTCCTTCGAGCTTCGAGCCGAATTCTCAATCGCAGGTTCTTTTTTATTTTCGTTTTATTCTTCAATGATCTAATTTGAAGTGGTCTCACTGCCTTGATCATAGAATCGCCATTTAGAGTAGGATCGAGTCACGGGGATTGTAACAACCCGGAAAATCTGAGCCAATTTAAAAATTTTATTTTGACAATTTTAGCGAATTTTGAATATTTAAAATGAATTATTTTAAATAATAACGACGAGAAATTTATTTTGAATTGAATTCGAACGTATAGTTTTATATAGATCGACATTAGAATATAAATATTTATTTTTAATTATAAAAGGAATTGAAAATGGCGCGGTAGTTTGAAAATTCGATTTTAAAATTTAAATGACTGTACAGGATTCAAAATAAACCAGATTTTGGAGAAACCAAAAATATTTGAATCTAATTGAGAATATCTTTCCAACGAATCCGAAAAATCAAAATTTCATAGTGGGAGTCAAAAGATATGTCCAGTTGAAAATTCAGAATAGTCGCTATGGAATTCTGGCCCTTAAAAATGAAAATTTTGCAAATGACCTCGGTTTTCGACGATACTAATTTTGTTGGATCCGGGATGTCTAATTATTGCTAGATTCCAAAATTCGTAATTTTTTGAATCAATATGTGAGTGTGGCAAAGGAAAACGCGTTTGACCAGTTTTGGTTGATTTTAATCGACTGGAAAATGGCCATTTTTCAAATGATCTCAGAATTCAACGAAATTAGTTTTGTTAGGACCATATCGTCAATACGAAGCTAGAAAATATTTTTCGGGAATTTTTAGAGTCAGTATGTGGCCCCGGTAAATTGAAATGTGCGTTCAAATTCAATATATGGAGTTATATTTTGATTTTGATGAACTCTGATCGAAACGATCGAATCAGCTTATGATACATATCCCATTGTGTTCGGAATGGGGGTAATTAGCTATGAACGACAGTCGTGGGTTCGATTTCGAGGTCGAAATAAAAAGTTGCTTTTTGAAATTAAATAATTAAATAAATAATTTAAAAAATTCCCCTTTTCATCTCCTATAACCTTCAGGCCCCCCATTCATTTTCGATTTGGATTTATAAAAAAAAGAAGGGCAGAGCCCTAACGCGCCGCGCCGCCAGGGGGTGGGCCACCATCGCCTTCCCCAAGTCCGCTCCCCTCCCTCCTCCTTCTTCCACCTCCTCCATGCCACCTTCTCCTTCCCTCCCTTTTTCCAAAACCGAACGCGCCTCAAAATCCCAAATGGAGCCGCCGTCAGCCCCTGGGCCCCACCACGCTTCCGCTGCGCTGCTGCGCCTCCCCATCCCGACCCTCCAACGAACTGCGATCTCTTCCCCCCTCCTCTTTAATGCTGTAAGTTCTTGTTTTTTTAATTTAAAGTGTTTGATTTTTATGTAAATAAAAATGAGGGTTTTGTGTAATTAAAAATCAGATTTTTCTTATAGAAGGATTTGATTTTTTTTAACTGAAAGTTTATATTTTTATTATAGGGAAGACCGTATTTTTAACAATGAGAAGATTCAATTTTTAGAAATGAAAAAGACGTGATTTTTGGTAAAGTAAAGATGTGATTTTTGGTAAAGTAAAGACGTGATTTTTAATGAAGTAAAGACGAGATTTTTAGCATATGAAAGATGAGATTTTTGAAATAGAAAAGATTAAATTTTTGTAAGTGAAAGATTAGATCTTTGGTTAGGAAAAAGATTCTATTTTTATGTAATCAAAGTTAGATTTTTATAAACAAAAAGATTCGATTTTTATATTTGATAAAGATATGATTTTTATAAAGTAGTGGCGAATATAAAAGTATCATTTTTATGAAGTAATAGTGAAGGAAGATTGGATTTTTTTCTATACGAGTAGCGAAGTAAAAATATAATTTTTATATAGAGAATAGCGTGATAAAAATATAATTTTTATATAGAGAATAGCGTGATAAGAATAGAATTTTTACCTATATAGTACCGGTGTAAAAATAGAATTTTTATCTATATAGTAGCGGTATAAAATTGTGATTTTTATCCATATAGAGTGATTATAAAAATGTGATTTTTATATACATAACAACAATATAAAAATGTGTTTTTTATATATGTAGTGGCTACGGACACTGAAATTGAAAAAAGGAGAGCATGACGAAGATTTCTACATATGAAGAGTCGTGGCGTTTGTTTAGCTAGTCGGTGAGAACTTCTCACTTTAAATCTTGTTTTCTAGTTAAAATTATATAACAGGATGCAGACGGTGCTTAGCAGCACCCGACACTCGTCGTCCACAGACCATGGACGACTTGTATGCTTGTTTGATGTGTTGTGAAGTTTGTTTGTGATGTTGATGTGAAATAGATAATAAAAATATTCATGTGTTGAAATAAATTAATTATCGTTAAAAATATAATTTTTAACATGAATGTGAATAAATAAACATTCATTTACAAACCGGATGGTTTGTTTATGTACATCTATTTGAAGGATATTGATTGGGATGATAAATTTTACACGTCGCCCAACTGCACAAATAATATTCAGTGTTTGTGGATTAAAACCCCACATGGGTGTTGGGATGATATTTGGCGTACACTAATCCCAATTATTTAGTTGTATGTCGATCGATTGGTCGACAGACTGTGTAAGCGTTAATTATTTATATTTAATGCTTACGCAGTTGTGTGATGCACTTTGGATGATGGTTGATTATTTATCGTTGCTATTTATATACATGTATTGTATGGAAACCATATAATTAACATTATATGGTAATTGATTGGGCCTCATTCCAATCGGGAAAATAAAGAATATTGTAAAATATATATTCATGTGTTAAATAGAATAAATATATATTCATGTGTTGAATAGAATAAATAGTCATGTGTTGATGATGCTTATGTGTTGAGAATATTCATGTATTGAAACTTGTCATGTGTTGAGTAAAATATTTTAACAATAAAATTTACATCTTTATCATATTTAAGATTAGAAACTAACTGGTAACTAGATAATTCCTAGGTATTGATCTGATTTTGGTTTCGGCCTTCGCGGTTAATACTTAGGGAATCATTCTCTTACTACTGTACGGTTGGAGTCTGATTAAAAATCAAACGATAGATACCATAATTTTATAAAATATATTAAATAATGGAAATAGTCATGTGTTGACGATACTCATGTGTTGAGAATATTCATGTGTTGAAAGAAATATAGATTCATGTGTTGAATAGAATAAATATTCATTTGTTGAATAGAATAACAAAGTTATTAAAATATATAAAGCCGTGTTGATTAGAGTTGTGCTATTTTGACGTGAACGATATTTATATCGATTATTGTTAGATCGAAATTTGGACCTAACACCCAAATTGTTATGAACTGTGGAGAATTCTAAGTGAAGAACAAGGAAAAAGAAAATAACGCTCAGAATTTATAGTGGTTCGGCGTTAACGAGCCTACGTCCACTTTATATCTTATTGATTATGCTTTAAAAGCTAGTACAACAGTTATTTCTCTCAATATTTCAATGGTTTGACAACAATGGCGGACTCAGTATTCACTATTGCCAAAAAGCTCCCGAAAAATGCCAAGCTCTGGGCTATTTATAGCTGATTTTGTCGGACGGATCGCGGACACGTGGCACGAATCCCGAGATTTTCGGATCGCATCGCCACCATTGAAGAAACAGTCAAACTAGCCGTTGTGAACAGGTGTCGTCAGATCCGTGCGATTCGGATCGCTGAAGACCAGCTCGTGGTTGAACGGGTCAGGGGATTCGGTTCGTTACAAGGGATCGGATCGCCTGGAGGTGACGTTCGTCGACGAGATGGGAGCGATCCGTTCCTGGGCGAATCGATAGAGCGCGATCCGTTCCTGGGCGAATCGATAGAGCGCGATCCATTCCTGGGCGAGACGATGGCGTGCGATCCATTCTTCCACTTTCTTGGGGGACTTGGTTTCCTGACTTCCTTTCATGAACGATCCTGGATGGCTTGGTCAAAAAGCGAGCCAACATTTTGCCCCCTCGAAGTATGTTTTATTGATGATGAAACATGCTTCGAAGATGCTTATTGACTCTCTCCTGAAGGGATGCAAGTTTACAGTCGCATTGGTTCAAATTGACATATGGATGAATCGGATCGCCATAGGACGACACGGTCCGATTTGGTCATCTGCTCGTCGCATGCTGAGTTCCTAGGGTCTTGTGCGATACGGGGCGCATCTTCCTTCGAGTCGCATCGGGCTCTGAGTTTTGTGGGCCATCATTTCAAAGCGGTCCGTGGGCTTCTTTGCGATTCCATTTCTGGATCGTGGCCTGTGGGGCGCTTCGTGGACCGAATAAGACAAAGGAGGGGAGACAAACGGTCACCTTCTTTGCCTATATAAGCCGACGCTCCCCTCTTCATTCTCCTTCTTTTTCTTCTCTGCTGAATCGTCTCGCGCGAGCTACCGAAAAACGAATCCAATCTTTTAAAACTTTCGAAAATCCAAGAACTCTCTCAGCTTTTAGAAAGGTAACTTTATAGAAAGCACTCTCATACTACTCTCCTGAATTTCTACAGCTGATTCCAAAGAGAAACAAAAATAAATCCGCTACTTTCCGAATGAAACACCAAGTCTCCATGGCCATTGAGCGTGGAGCTCAGAACTTGAGGATGGGAAGGAGATGAGGAAGAAGAAAGATGCAGAAGGAGAGGGAAGGCCGACTCGGATCGTGGTCAACGATTGAGGACGGAAGCAAATGGCGAGACGAAAGATTGAGATGGCAACCAAGGGTCGTATCACGGCAGTTGCAACGGTTCGTGAGGGAGCCTTCCCTTCGTCCGGCGATTCGATGAGGGGCGAACTCTCTGCTCTACGATTCGGAAAGGGGCGATCCCTCTGCCACGCGAGTCGAAGGGGGCGATCCCTCTGCTATGCGAGTCGAAGGGGGCGATCCCTCTGCTATGCGATCCGTCTCACGGCTGGTGATACGAAGAAATTTCAGTCTTTAATCAGCGCCTTGTCGCTACAAAACTCTGGACAGTTAGGATAGAGCCTTGACGTTGATCTCTCTGGACTAAATGACTTCATGATTTGACTGCATATGACGACTAACGACCTTTAATAACCCCGACTGCTTTCATGTTTTATTATCGTTTTTAATAATGCGCACACACAAGCACACACAGCAGCACTTGCACACACGGGGGACGGGTAGTGTTGATCTTATCGTTCATATTTTCTCGTCCTAGCAGCAATGTCGAACGACCACTCTTCCTCAAGATCTGTAGCCGAAACGGAATCCGAGACTCCTGAACAGCATAATCCTCAAATTCCTCCAATCAATCCAGAAGGTGAAGATTCTGGGTCTGAATATGAAGCCACAGAATCAGATCCGACAGAAAGCACGTCATCCAGCAACAACTCCGAGTCTGACGAGCGAGCTCCGGACGAAATTCCAGGCGCAGTCGGGATAGATAAATTCTCTGACTCTTTAGCGTCCAAGCTCGACGAGATAAAACTCAAGAGAATCTGCTTAAGACACGGCATTCCTTGGGACGATGTCTTAACACCTGGAAGCGAAGACAGACCCCATCTAGCACCGGAAGGGTATATGTCGATCAGTCGGACAATGTGCCTAGTAGGAGCTATTCCTCCGTTCCCTCCAATTGTCATTGAAACTCTGAGACGATTAGGCATTGCCCCGATGCAGCTTCATCCAAACGCCTACGCGTCTCTATACTCTTTATATGTTGCTTATGCGGAAATCTTGCACGCCGAACTCAAATTCAGAGACCTGGTGTTCTTCTTTCTCTTCAAGCACCGTTCTTCTGCAACTCCCAACTTTTCCTTTTTTGAATCAGTGGCGAACAGGAAAGTTCTGTATGACGGATACAGCAACATCGGGGATCCTAAGTCTGACTGGTTTTACATAAGAAGACAGGCTGGATGCTCACGGAGATGGCTCAAATCGAGTAAATTTTGATCGCCTAGTTGAATATCTTGCTTGGGGAGTCTAAGTAATAACATTCTTCCGCTTTTTCCTTTGTCTTAAACAGATCATGTCTTCCCGAAAACAGAGGGTGCATTATACAACAACCGGTTATCCATTCTTTTGCAAAGCAGATCCGACTTTTTAAGGATTAAAAAATGCATTACGGATGACAACCTTCACAAGCATCGCCTCTTGGATAGGAAATTTGGACTTGGAACCGGCGGCAAACCTTATAAATATGTGCCCCCGACGGAAGGAGAGGGAACTTCACAAGCGGTGGAGACAACCAAATTCCACAAAAGTCCTTGTCCGATAGTCATCCAAGACGACGAAGACTTGAATATATACAGGGGGGATGAGTCCCGTGGTGATGCGTCGAAGGAAATCCCTACCTCTGCTCCAATGGAAACTGTCGGTGACGACGAATTGACAGAAGAACAGTTATTCGACGAGCTGAATAAAATCCCTTTGCCCGACATTGAATACACGGAAAAAGACTTCGGCGAGGAGCCTTTCTTTTCTGCTCCCGAAGAGGCGGCTGATTCAACAAGGGGACGTGAAACGGGCCAGACGAGCCTGTCTCCAGGCCCGGGTCTGTTAGGGGAATTATATGGGATGCACACCTCACACACACTGCCTGACCGTGCACTATTATGTCGTGGATATTCAATGTGATAATATGCTCTTCTTTTCTTTTTCTTTTTTTTGCAGGAGCGATGTCACGCAGGAAATCTTATTCGTACCGTTCTCTTCGCGAAGGCACCCCCAGCCTTCGTTCGGGTACTGAGCGCCCTCGCGGTCCTTCTCACAAGCCGAGCTCTTCGCAACCTCGATCTCCACCCAAATCAACCTCTACCAGGCCTTCGAGTCATCCAATAATTCCGACCGGGGGGAAGACACTTCCAAAAGAGTTGACTCCTCCAAAGAGTGCGCCTTCCCACAGTCGGTCGTCCAAAAGGCGTCACGAATCCAAAGATGGGGACAGGGATTCATCCAAAGACACTGAGCAAGAGAGAAGCAACATTGTCCCCACCAGCCAACCAGAATTAGCTGCCTCCGGTTCACGGAACTACGTTCACGGTCCTGAAATCCAAGGTAGGCTGGAAAAGCTACGGGAACAATTTCCAGGAATGTTCTTCGATAGGATGGTCTTTGTTCCTGCCTTGGAACCAGTTCCTAAAAACTGGGATAAAGAAGTTATCGGGCATATCCGTCACGTGGCCAAGCAGTACGAGGCGATGAAAAAGCACGCACTTAATCTTTCGGAGGTCATTCGGACACTCGAAATAGAAGCCCATAGGTCTAAAGCAAAACTCGAAAATAATGAAAGGGCTAGGACAAAATTAGAAAAGGATCTGGAAGACGCTCAAGCCCAGCTCGCTCTGGCACAGAGAGACGCCGCAAACTATAAAACTGAATTAGAAAATGCCAAGCAGCGCTTTCATTTAGAACTGGATTCCAATAGCCAGGAAAAAATGGCCTTAAAAAAGGAAGTTGAAGACCTCAGAATGGCCAACATTGAACTGGTAACGGCACAAGGCCATTTTTTGACGGAGAAGGCTGCTTGGGAGACGGAAAGAGCAAGCTTAAAAGAAAGGTTGGCTCTGGCAGAGGCGGAGAAAGTGATTTTGAATGATCAGGTGGCCGACGCGGAGAGGCGGGCAGCTCTTGCCGAAAAGAACGTTGATAGCGCCATTGAAATGGCCACTGCCTCCAACAACAAACTCCTTGAAAGAGAGAAAGAAATCGAGGGGTTTGAGGAGATGATCTTTGATTTCCTCGGTCAGGTTCTCAAAACTCGCAATATCTCATGGATCCCGGATTATCACGTTACTTTGGCCAACTTATGGGATGCCATCGTGGAAGGCGAAAAACATAGACTTGGGGTCGAAGAGATCGATGAAGATGAATTGATGAAAAGCATCCTAAGGGACAACGAGCCTGAGGATCTGGCAGAGGGCCGTCGCTTAATCCTGGCGGAAATGGAGAAGGAGAGAACCATGGCTAAAGGCAAAAGCAAAATTGACGAAGGTTCCAGCTCCACCCCGAAGTCTAAAACCTCCGGAGTTGAGGAGTATCACCCTGACGATCCGCTAATTCCCTTAGGCTTAACTCCCGTGGTTGTTGGAGCATCCGGATCTACTCAAGAAGGAGTATCTGCTGAAGGTACCTTTCTCTTTTCCCAACAATTTTGCTAAAGCGATTGCGAATTGTCGTCGTCTAACCGGACAACCCATTGAATTAGTAATGTGTGTCTCTCATAATGCAGGTGGCGAGCCCGCCGACAAGGGTGTTGGAAAGGAGAGAGAAGAGGAGGAGGGGATCGTCCTGCCGGGTGCTGAAATCGATATTTCAGAGCGAGTAGTGGCCGCAACAGCTGAAGGAAGCATCTCGGTGCCTAGCGCCGACCTACCCAAAGATGCTGAGACTATCGAGGCTTTAAAAGACTTGGATGGTCGGCATGTGGATGACGAAGAAGATACCACCGGCACCAAGAAGGCCGACGATGATGATGATGATGAGGAACCCCTGGCCAGCCGAAAAGCCAGACAAGAGAAAGAGTTGGCTTTGAAGAAGGTGGGGGATGAGGCTTTGGATGTGGTCCCTCTTGCAGAGTTCGATCCCAAAACTGGGATGATCATGAAAATTCAGTCCAAGTCCATCAGCCGGCAACTTCACTTTGCAAACCCTGATGACTTCCCGGCTTCCCTCTCCGGCAGAAGCAAGGGAAAAGATGGGGGAGAGGAGACCTCAGAGGAGTCAGATGCTCCCCTCGTGGACAAACGAAAAAGGAAGAAGGGGGATCCATCTGAAACCGACAAGGAGAGGCTGGAGAGGCAGAAGCGAGAGAAGATATCAAAGCATAAATAGGATGTTTATTGATATTTTGTCTTTTAAGTTTCCCACTGGCCAGGAAGTGTAATTGTGAGACTGGTCCTCACTTTTATTTCTAACTTGTTTTCACTTTGCTGGTTCGCAGTACATAAACAAGGATTTGTTTCTTCTTACATCATTGTGTACCTGTATTCATAGAAACTTTCCACGTTTAGTCGTTAGCCAACTATTAATAATTATAAGTCAGTCAATCAACAGGAAGAAGAATGTTCGTGCTATGTTACACTTGCTATATCAAAGTTTAGTGTCCGCATAGGAGTGCACGATGCCCCCTAATCAATTGTTAGAGTTTTATGCTTGGCGATTCGTTCGTTCCCCGATCCTTCAGCGGGGAAGGAGCTATTTCTCAGCGCTCAATCGGAGACGCCTTTATACTCTCTCTCTCTCTCTGGAGAGTTAGAGTTTGAGCTCAGCGATTCATTCGCTCCCCGATCCTTCAGCGGGAAAGGAGCTCTTTCTCAGCGCTCAATCGGAGACGCTTTGATACTCTCTCTCTCTCTCTGGAGAGTTAGAGTTCGAGCTCAACGATTCATTCACTCCCCGATCCTTCAGCGGGAAAGGAGCTCTTTCTCAGCGCTCAATCGGAGACGCTTTTATACTCTCTCTCTCTCTCTGGAGAGTTAGAGTTCGAGCTCGGTCGTCTGCGATCATGCATGCTCCTCAAACTCGTCTCAGGTTTACATTTTAATCCAAGCTCCGAGGATTAAAACCAGTCGGACAAGCAGCTAGAGCATTTGCCAAGGCTTTGGGTTCCTCTGATTAGTTTACGATAGGAACTGTCGGCACCGGACTTCGGGTACCTGCAATTTTCACACTGATTTTCATAGGCAAATAAATAAAGACGCAGTAAAGGTAAATGACACACAGTATTTTTATAGTGGTTCGGTCGAATCATGACCTACGTCCACTTTACAATCTCTTGCTTTAAGAAATCAGACTGTTCTAGGCAAGTCATGCCCTGTACATAGTTTTTTTTTTTTTTTACAAAACAAAAGGATAGATTTGAAACTTCTCATGTTAGATATGGCCGTAGATGTTGGGCATTCCACACTCTGGGGATCTCCTTTCCATCTACGGTTGCCAGCTTGAAGGTTCCGTTATCAAGCTTGCTGAGAACAGAATACGGTCCTTCCCACTTCGCTCCCATATGAGTTGGGGGTGGAAAGACATGTTTCAGAACCAAGTCTCCGGGTTCCAAGGTTCGGGCTCGGACCTTTTTGTTGTAGTATCGGGCGACCTGTTGTTTGCATCTCAGAGCACGCAGGTCGGCTTCATCCCTCTTTTCTTCGATCATATCCAGGGACTCAAGGAGCAATTCGTTATTGGACATTGGATCATAATAGGTCACCCGATGAGAAGGTACCTTTATCTCAATCGGGATGACTGCTTCCGTTCCAAAAGCAAGGGAGAACGGGGTATGTCCTGTTGCTGATTTATATGTCGTCCTGTAGGCCCATAGTGCCAAGGGCAATTCGTCAGCCCACATGGCTCTAGCCCGCTTCATTCTTCTTTTCAGAATGGACTTAATTACTTTATTTACAGCTTCAACTTGCCCGTTCGATTGTGGGTGTGCCACAGATGTGTATCGATTCTCGATGTGGTATTTTTGGCAGAAGTTTCTGAATTCAGCACTATCAAATTGAGTTCCGTTGTCTGTTATCACAATTTTTGGAATCCCGAATCGACAGATGATGTTTCTCACGATGAAGTTGATTACCCGTTTAGTTGTGATTGTAGTTAGTGGTTCTGCCTCGACCCACTTAGTGAAATAATATACAGCCACAATGGCGAACTTGGCTCCACCCCTTGCTATGGGGAGACTTCCAATGATATCAATTCCCCACATAGCAAATGGCCACGGGCTCATCATTGTTTTTAACTGGCTCGGAGGCGCTCTGGGTATCTTTGAAAATCTCTGGCATGCATCACATCGCCGTGCATATCTTACTGCATCCTTGTTTATGGTAGGCCAGAAGTAACCATGCCGTAATATCTTTTTTGCCAAAGTTTGCCCCCCAGTATGGTCGCCACATTCGCCTTCGTGGACTTCTTGCAGCACACGTTTGACGTCATCGTGGGCTATACACCGAAGGAGGGGCATTGAATACCCTTGTCTATAAAGGACTCCGCCTTGCAGTACGTATCGGGCGGCTTTACGAATCACTTTTCGCCTCTCGCTTTTCCTGGTCGGAAGCGCTCCATCCATTAGGAAATTCTTTATAGGGGTCATCCACGACTCCTTTTCTGGTTCCGTCTCTAGTACTAGGTCGGTTTCCATCTGATCAATGCTGGGAGATCGAAGTACTTCAACGGGGGCTAGCCCTATCACTTCAGGATCGTTAGAACTAGCCATCTTTGCCAACTTGTCTACCTGCTGATTTTCTGACCGCGGAATATGAGATATGCTGTAGTGATCAAACTCATTCAGCAGTTCTCTCACTTTCTTTAAGTATAGAATCAATCTTGCACTTTTAGCTTGGAATCTCCCAGTAACTTGGTTACAACTAACTTGGAATCGCAGAAGATGTTCAGTTTTGTGACTTCTAGCACCTTTGCAATCTTTAATCCGGCTATCAGAGCTTCATATTCAGAGTCATTGTTAGTGGCCTGAAACTCCATTCGGATGGCATAAGTTATCAATCGTTTCTCGGGGGTTTCAAGCACTATTCCAGCGCCGGATCTTTCGTTATTTTTAGCACCATCAGTATATAATCTCCAGACATCAGGGTCGAAAAGTAATTTTGAGGGTTCCACTTCTTCGTTTGTTATGTCTTCTTCAGGAACAGTGAATTCTGCTATGAAGTCAGCTATCGCTTGCCCCCGAATTGATCGTCTGGGCTGAAAGTTCAAGTCAAATTGACTTAACTCAATATTCCATTTGAGTAACCTTCCAGACGCCTCTGGTCTCTGTAGAACTTGCTTGAGTGGGTGATCAGTATATATGATAATAGGATGTGCTTGAAAGTAGTGCCGAAGTTTTCTGGAGGCAATCAGTAAACTATACGCCAGTTTTTCCATCCGTGGATAATTACGCTCTGCCGCTGTTAATTTTTTACTCACGTAATACACAGGTCTTTGGACCTTCTCCTCTTCCCTTACCAATGCTGAGCTGACTGCATGAGGTGATACTGCCAAATACACGAATAGATCCTCGTGGTCTATTGGTTTAGATAGAATTGGAGGTTTCTCCAAGTGTCTGAGCAAGTTCTGAAACGCTTCCACGCAGTCAGGTGTCCATGTAAAGTGGCGTTTTCCCCGCTTTATTAATTCGAAGAATGGGATGCACTTATCCGTAGCCCTGGAGATAAATCTGCTTAGTGCGGCCACTTTTCCAGCAAGGCTTTGCACGTCCTTAATTTGCCTAGGTTCCTGAATGTTCCTGATTGCCGTGATCTGGTCCGGATTAATCTCGATACCGCGCGAACTGACAATGAATCCTAAGAATTTTCCAGAAGCAACACCGAATGAACATTTGGTGGGATTGAGTTTCATCCCATACTTTCGAAGAATGCCGAACATCTCTGCCAAGTCAGTAGTGTGTTGAAAGGATTGCTTGGATTTAACCAACATATCGTCGACGTATACTTCCATCGTTTTCCCGATTTGGTTATAAAACATTCTGTTGACCAAACGTTGGTACGTAGCGCCTGCATTCTTCAAGCCAAAGGGCATCACTACGTAACAATATAATCCCAGATCAGTGATAAAGCTAGTATGCTCTTGGTCCGGAACATGCATCGGAATTTGATTGTATCCTGAATAAGCATCCATGAATGAAAGAAGCTCGTGACCTGCCGTTGAATCTACCAACTGGTCAATTCGAGGTAATGGAAAACTATCTTTGGGACAAGCTTTATTTAAATCCGAGAAGTCGATACACGTTCGCCACTTCCCATTGGCCTTCTTTACCAGGACTGGGTTCGAAATCCAATCTGGGTAAGTTGAATCTCTGATAAATCCATTACTCTTTAGCTTCCCAACCTCTTCTTTCAAGGCAGCGGACCTCTCTGGGCCCAGCACTCGCCTTTTTTGCTTCACTGGAGGATGTTTGGGGTTAATGCTCAAAGAATGGCTCATGATTGATGGGGATATCCCGCACATGTCCGCATGGGTCCAAGCGAATACATCCAAGTTGTTCTTCAAGAAAGTCGTCAATTCTTCGGCAAGAGTCGGACTTAACTGGGATCCAATCTTAAGGACCTTCTCCGGATCACTGTCATCGATTGGCACATCCACAGTTGCTTCGTTGGGAGTTGCCGTTCTGCCCCCGGGTTCTTGATCCTCTCTGGGATCTATATCCTCGGGCACCACTCTAGGCAACTCTCCAACAATTATCCTCTTTGATTGCTATAAGGTTTCCGCCCCCAAAGGGGGAGGAGTGCCTTTAGTTTCGATATCCCCGCCGTTGCGAAGCAACTTTAATTCGGCAACATAACATGCTCGAGCAGCAACTTGATCCCCTCTGACGATACCAACGCCGGCTTCTGTGGGGAACTTCAATAGCAAGCACCAGGGGGCTATACAGGCTCTGAATTTTGCGAGGGCCGGCCGGCCTAAGAAGGCATTGTATGGCAATTCGACATCCAAAACCACAAAGGGAAGGATTCTCACTCTCTGGCGTTCTCCTTCCCCAAGTGTAACTGGCAATTCTACGTAACCCATAGGTGCGGTGGATGCTCCGTTGAATCCACGAATCCATCCTTGGCAGGGCTTCAAGTCTTTTATCTCAAGATTCATCTGGTCAAAGGATTTTTTGAAAAGAATATTAACGGAACTCCCGTTGTCCACCAGTACCTTATGAACAGTGGCTGGCCCAATGGGTATTGTGATTACAAGTGGATCTTCAGTTGGAGCATGGACCCCAATGCTTTCTCGCTCTCGGAAAACAACATCATCAGTCATCATCTTTTGCTGCTTCACCGGAACATTGTCCTCGGGGTTGCTACATTCCCCCACTTCGAGGTGTTGTTTGGCTGCGTTGACATATTGATCTAAAGCTTTGGAACTGTGCCCAGCAAGGTAAAGTCCACCGATCACGGTGTTGATTACAATATTCTTTCCCTTTTGCTGAGCAGTTGGCCTAGCAGCAAGTTGATTTTGATTCTGATTCGGGGCCTGCACTGCTTGCCCCCTGTCCCTAGGCGCTACTCTGTATTCGTCTAGCTTCCCTTGTCGAAGCAACCTTTCGACTACGTCCCTCAGGTGACGGCATTCATTCGTCGAATGGCCGTGAATTTGATGAAAGAGGCAAAACTTCCCTGTCTCACGCTCTTTTTCCGTCGACTCTCTAGGAGGCGGCCTCTTATTCTGGAGGACTTCATACGCATCCATGAAGATATTTTCCAGAGTATCATTTATGGGTGTATAACTTTCAAAGGCCCTGGGACGAGTCCTTCTCTGGGAGTCGTTCCCTCGGCCCCTCTTCCGGCTGTTGCCATTAGCATTGTTACTGTTGTTACCCGGTCGGCGACCACCCTGGTTCTGATTTCCGACGTTAACCTCAACTTTCCCCGAGCTGTCTCCAGTCTGTTTGATGGCGATATTGCTCTGAACTTCTTCCTTATCAGTTGTTTTAAGCTTTCGGTTCGCGTACACCTCTTCCCGGCGTAGATGTACATTGGCTTTCTCATAGAATAATTCTCTGGTGTGGGGTGGTTTGCCTGCCAAGTACCTCCCGAATTCAGTATCCTTATCCACTCCATCAATTAGTGCTGCGACAATGGTCGGCTCATGAGGATCTTTGACCTCAGTGGCGGCCAAATTGAAACGATCCAGGTACATCTTTAGACTTTCGCCTGGTCGCTGTTTGACAAGAAATAGATCGATCACGCTTTTCGTCTTCTGTGCGTAGATACGGAATTGCTCTACGAACTTCTCGCTTAGTTCCCTGAAGCTGGAGATCGATCTTGCCGGCAGGCGAGTAAACCATAGCAAAGCCACGTCTTCCAGGAATATGAGAAACGCTTTACACTTAACTGCATCAAAAGCGGCGGCAGCAGTCATCGACCAAGAGTATCTCATCAGGTGTTGAACAGGATCAGATCTTCCTGCATATCGGTTCATCTGCGGCATGTTGAAACGCCTTGGAAAAGTTGCATCCAAAATATCGTCAGTAAAAGGAGTATGACTACGGTCAATCCCCCAATCCTCGTTCCGCTGTCCACGGCTGTCGGCCAAAATCTGGTGAACCATGGCTGCAACGTTTGCACTAGTCAAAGGAGGTTCAGGATCAGTGCCTTTGGCCCGACGATGCTCTCTGATCTCTCTTCGGGGAGCAGCCACAAAATCTGGGGCTTGGACGGGGCCTCGCTGCCCCCTGTTATCATGAGTATGTGTACGGCGACGAGGCTGAGGTGGTCTGTCATGCACAGGACTGTTCATGCCTCGAGTCCTGAGGGTCGTTGCTTGACAATCCATATTACGGTTTGTGGGTCTTGCCCCTAGTTCTTCTTCTTCTTGTGAGGGCAGGGTCCCGAACCGAAGCTGTTCTATGTTTTCAGCTCTTTCATACGGTCGCCGTGGAGGTCTCGGCGATTCTTCAGATGAAGAGGAATATGCTGGAGTGAGTGGACGAACTGGCGATGTTCTTTGCCTTGTTAACTCATCAAGTCTTCTATCCGTAGCTGTTAGGTTTTGCCGTAGGATAGAACTTTCCTGCCTTTGGGCGGCTAACTCATCAAATAACCTATCCCACATTTCGACAAAACGGGAAAGATCCCCCTCAGTAACAGGAGCAGCAGGATCATAATGGTCATCATCACCCTCTCTTATGGGCATAGTGCTCGGACCAGGTCGAGCAGAGGTTCCAGGACGATAGGAGTGGGTCATGGGTTCTTTTCCAGGTCGAGTTGTGTTCCGACCATCAGTTCGGGTAGCTGCGGTTCGTGGAGGGAGGTTCGCTGCGCCCCCATGGGATCGACTCGTGGTCATGGTGCGCGGAGGCTGCGAGGTGTTACCCCGGGATCGAGTAACAACCCCTTCAGTAGCGCGGATCGTCTCGTTCTCATCGACTCGGAACGAGGTGTTTTCATCGGATCAGATCGCCCCCTGCGCTCCGCGATCCAGAGTCTCTTCGTTGCCCAATTCGTGCACACTCTCCTCGATCGTTTCGTTGGTCTGCGAAACTTTAGATCTTTTTCCAGCCATGGAATCCGAATCGCTGGAATCTTCAAGAAAACGAATGACGAAACTTTAAGGCTGAGTCTCTCAGTGAAAGCACCAAAAATGTTAGATCGAAATTTGGACCTAACACCCAAATTGTTATGAACTGTGGAGAATTCTAAGTGAAGAACAAGGAAAAAGAAAATAACGCTCAGAATTTATAGTGGTTCGGCGTTAACGAGCCTACGTCCACTTTATATCTTATTGATTATGCTTTAAAAGCTAGTACAACAGTTATTTCTCTCAATATTTCAATGGTTTGACAACAATGGCGGACTCAGTATTCACTATTGCCAAAAAGCTCCCGAAAAATGCCAAGCTCTGGGCTATTTATAGCTGATTTTGTCGGACGGATCGCGGACACGTGGCACGAATCCCGAGATTTTCGGATCGCATCGCCACCATTGAAGAAACAGTCAAACTAGCCGTTGTGAACAGGTGTCGTAAGATCCGTGCGATTCGGATCGCTGAAGACCAGCTCGTGGTTGAACGGGTCAGGGGATTCGGTTCGTTACAAGGGATCGGATCGCCTGGAGGTGACGTTCGTCGACGAGATGGGAGCGATCCGTTCCTGGGCGAATCGATAGAGCGCGATCCGTTCCTGGGCGAATCGATAGAGCGCGATCCATTCCTGGGCGAGACGATGGCGTGCGATCCATTCCTGGGCGAGACGATGGCGTGCGATCCATTCTTCCACTTTCTTGGGGGACTTGGTTTCCTGACTTCCTTTCATGAACGATCCTGGATGGCTTGGTCAAAAAGCGAGCCAACAATTATATTTGTTTTTATGATGAATATAGAAAAGGAAGTGATTTCAAAATATAACGTTTTGAAAATATTATCATTTATATAGTAATGATATGAAATATTCAATTTTTGATTTGAAATCGAATATGAAGTTGAAATCGTTTTGAAAACGAATTTAAAACGATTTATAAAGTACGTTTTAAATTGAAATCGTCGAAATATATATATTATATATATATATATATATATATATATATATATATATATATATATATAATGGCCTGAATAGAATGCACTGCGCCGCGGCAGTTCGCGAATTTCGACCATTGACTTCGAATGGACATTACGGGAGATTCGACCGTCGGATTCTCCTGAAACCGGAACCGTTGGGTTCGTATCGACAAGAGATTTCCAATAAATATTAGAAATTTGAAATCTAACGGTAGGATTTGGAATCATGTCCAAATCAAATTTGGAAAAGGACGATGTAAGTGCAGTTCGGTGGTAGTTATTGAAAACCGACTGTACGGGCCTTGAAAAAATTATTAAAAATATTAATAATTTATGTAAAATCATAATATATTAATTGGAAAGAACTGGGATGAAAAATTCCACATTTGAAAGGATAAAAATATATTTTTATCTAAATGAACTAGTTTTGAACTAGAATTAAAATCAATTTATTTTTGAAATAAATAAATTGAATTTGAAAGTGGTTTTAAAAGTAACCAGAATTTCCAATAATTGAATTGGAATGGATTTGAATCGAAATTATCTTCGGAATATTTCGATGTTGGATTTCGTGATTATACAGATATGGTTGTGGAAATTTAAAAGATATATTTTATATCTTTATTTCCAATACAATATCTGTTGGTTTCAGAATTTGATATTGAATATAAGCTGGTATATTTTCTATTCAGTGACTTGTATTTAATATCAAATGGGATTTTGGGTTCGTCGTGAATGGTGTCTTAAATAACACTGTTCTTGAACCCAGTTTAGAAAAGAATAAATCTTTTAACTAAGATTTAGTGAAATTGTCCAGTTAATTAGTATTTAATTGGAATTGAATTTGAAAAGTGATTTTGGGGTTTATCGTGAGCGGTGTTTTGAATAACACCTGTTCTTTAACCCGATTAATAATAGAAAGTAATTTTGGGTTTATCGTGAATCGTGTTTTAGGTGACATTGGTTCTTTAACCCAGTTAAAGATAGGATATTGATTTTTGAGAAGATTAAAACTAAGTGGAGTTTTAATGAATCTTTAGTTAGATTAAAGTGATCGAGGATGGAGTATCACCAGTTTTGCTCCAAAGCGATAGTTAAATCTTTAATTAGATTTGAACGTGAAATGGTAATTAATTTTATCGATAACACCATGGTGTTAGATATGGAATATTACCATTTTTGCTTCATGGGATGAATAGGTTGGGATTGGGAAATAAAATAAATAATTACTTTGGTGTGGTTCACTAATCCCGACTAGTTTGGAAAACCATAATATGGTTTGAAATGATATCCAAAGGAAGATTAAAGAATAAATTGAGAAGAATTTATCTTTGATAAAATTAATGGGAACCTTTCCCTAAGAGTGTGAAAATTTGAATAAAAGACTATTCTGAATTGGAATGTGGCGTATGTTGTGTTTGTGTAACATTTATTTATTATATACGCGGGTTATTCGGAAAGGCCGGGTTTATACCCATTCTGAATAACCGATTCGACGATAAGTCGAAGATGAAGATGGTGGTTGTCTTCACATCATTTGGGTGATTATTGATGATCTTGATTGGGCTGTACACCCAAGAGGAGGGAATCAGTTGGTGATCGTCCAGACGTACTTGGAGATCGATGGATATGCGAGGAAAGTGCCTCCGGTTTCGTTCAGACCCAGAACGAACTTGTAAATGGACTGTGTGTCTAATATTGGATTTTATTCTATGTTGATTGATCTCTATTAAATATACATCTGTTTGGCGGCAGAGAATTTATTCTCTTGCTTAACGCCCTTCTCTGAGAAGTACGAGCTCAGAGGTTGTATATCGGTGGACATCAGTCGCACGAAGTGAATTGCCTGTGTGGCACGCCTAAGTGGCAGATGATCAAGGCTTCTGTTGAAAAGCAAAGTCTTGTGGTTGATGATAAAAGCACGGCTTGTGTGGCGCAACTTTGTGTATAGCGTTAATTCGCGAGCCTCACACCTTGGTATGGGTCAAAAACGGGATAGTGACTACCGGGAGAGCACGACGTTTCTTTCTAGCTAGTGGTGGTGTTAGTGCTTAAACTGGCTGACATTTATAAAATTTTCACCTGTGTGGTTGTTGGAATGCGAGGCGCCTCGGATATAGGTCTGTTAGGACCGGGAAACGTGTGTTCAGAAACTGCCAATCCTAAAAAGTAAGAGAGGACCGACCCTGAAGATCCAAGGATCGCTGTGTGTGGCCCTGAGACATTTGCTAGAGTGTCTCGAATGGAGAGGAGCTTGCCCCTTTCCTCGACTCATGACGGAAATCCAATTTCCAATACGTGACATTTCGGTTTTATTTATAGAACCTAGTATGGCGACATGATAGATGGTACCCATGCCGCCTAGGATTGATATTTATGATTGAAATTGTTTTGACACTATACACTTATAATAGTATCAAATGATTTGTTTTTAAACGTACCAAGCATGTTTGGTTATTATAAGGGAAACCCCTATCCTATGGCTTGCGTTGCATTGTGTGATGGGACCTGGGTCTTATAATAGCTTCATTTTTCCAAAAAGCATTGCGTTGTTTTGTTATATGCACTAGTATTCTTGGGAGGAAACCCGTTCCGTGTTATACGGCGTGGTCCCTTGAATTACTCTCTTTTAGAATAAAGATTAATAACCGTTTTAGTTCTCACACCAGTCACATGACTGACCTGGAGGTTATTGTTTTAACCCAAACTCTGGGTGCCCTTACTTTCGACACGGGCAGCTAGTAGTTTTGGTTTTGCAAATTGATATTCACAGGATCCTGATTTATAGCTGGAACGATACTCGGAAAGCTCTGTATCCGTGTATTATTTCTTGTTGTGTTTTGTATTATTTTCAGCTAAGATGTATTTAAATGTAATTTAAATCTCTGATATTTGTCAAAGGTGTAATATTTATTCGTACTTTGTATATTTTCGTATTCTGATGGAATTGTTGTAATAAACAATGAAATATTTTTCTATTTGCGTTCCGATGTGTCTTGTCCTCAATGCAATCCGTGCTTTCCTTACCGGGGAAGTTCGGGTCGTGTCAGGGAAACGATTTGATCATGTTGCTAGCTAAGCCAAAAACTTGTTTTGATTTTCTTTTGTATTTAGCCGATTCTGTATGCTTGATCTCTTGTTTCACCCAAAGTTTTTCCAAAGACCTAACTCTACACGTTTGATTAAATGCAGAACTCGTTAATTGTGGTTAGGAATTTCTGAAAAAACCCTAGCCTTTTGGATAAATTTGACACTTAAGAGGCAACTTAAGCGTTGTTGATTCCTTGGAAAGCAAAGAACTCAAGTTGTTCACTGTTGTCAAATACATACGAAATGAACCACCAATTTGAGATAGCTCAGACAATTGATTCACATATTTTGTGTACCGATTGGTATACTAAACTTTTTGAAGTTTGGTTGACCGGTCGGCATATCTGAATGTGCCGATCGGTTGTCTCTAGAGGCCGTCCAGTTGTTCTTTTATCCTTATACATTTTAATGATTAGGAAGTTGACAAAAAGTATTTGAGTACTTCCTTTTCATGCAGGATGGAACCATCTCCCGAAGAGCTTAGGATGAAGAGGTTTTTTCATCTGGAAAGTCATACAATTGGTCAACCTTCAGTGAACTCTCCTTTATTCGTTAGCCCCACTTATCCAGAACTTCAGACAATTATAAACAGGCCTCGCTATACTCCCGGAGCCTGCAATGCCAAACCCGCTAGATGACTCCTAGGCTGGAACTTGCAGGGGGTTTCCCTCAACCTGGATGCGTCCTCCTCCGATCGTCAAGTGACATCCAGTGACATTGTTGTTGCCAAGTCTAGGTTTCTCAGTCGCATGGAGGATGACCCTGCATCAGTTTGAGAGACATATGGACTTGCTCAAAGACCAGACCGTAAGGAAGTTTCAGGACTGGCATACATTAGCTAGAGATCTGCAGAGACTCCATCGAGAGAACCTTAAGCGCATTGCGGTTCTGGAAGTTGATAAGGCGAAACCGATCCATGCTTTGAGAGACAGGGATGCTGTCGTTGCTTCCTTTCCCAAGGGAGATGTAGAGCTTGTGGGTTCATCTGGTAAGAGGCCAGCTTCTGACGCTTCCCCATCGGGCTCTGTTCCAATGAAAAGGAAGGTGGGAAGGTCTCGAAAGTACCTGGACGCATAGCTATCCCCTTCTGGTATTTGATAGTTCTTAGCTTTATGAACTCTATTTTTAGACCGGTTGTAATTAAGCGAGCTCCGGTCCTCGCCTTTAATCTCTATGCTAGTTTATGCTGATATACTGTGACTATTGTGGCTACAATTACTGTTTTGATTGTGATTGCGCTTGTTGACTCATTTTGATTGTAATGGTATGTTGGTTACAATAATCAATGCTTATTTAGTCAGGTTATTTAGCTCTCAGCTCATTTTCTTTCATGTGTTTTCACGCGACATGCCTTGCACTTTACATCTGAAACCAGTCCATTGATATCGATGCGTGATTGCTCTAGCTTTAACTCGGTCTTTTTCGTCATCACAACATGTTTTGTAACAACAAAAACACTGCATATTTCTAGGATAATCATTTTGTCATTGATTGTCCATATCTATAACAGATCAGTTGTTTAGCAGTGGTGAATTTCTGGCATGAACCAAATGAAGTATCTTTGCAAAATCGTTTTATCCGACAATTTTAAAACTTATCGAACACTGTTTGTCAAAGTATGTCATTTTGGTTTGAATTTGTATTGACATTTGATAATTAGCGAGTTGATATAACCTAACATGTACAATGCCATATATTATTTCAAGATAGAGAAATACATATCTGTGATTTGCTATTCGCTTCCTATTTGAGAAACTTTTATATTCGTGCCCCAACTTGGGGGGTCATCTTTAATCCAAAATACATCTTCTTCATTTGAATTGTTTCGGAGTGCGAACTTCTGCGAGGTTTGGGTGAGATCACATCGATCCGCAGAGTGAACATGTAAAGACCCGCAAATTCCCGCCCTTTGAATCGACCATAAACCACACAGGTCTGACCCAGAAAGTGAAAATCTACGAATACTTTAACTTTGGGAATACAACATATTAAAACAACAACAACAGAAGACTTTTATAACACTATAATAAATGTTACATCCGAGTACAGAATATACATATCAGAGTACATTGGAATAATAAAAAAAACGGAAGAATAAGTTACGCTAATTAAAATATATTGCAGCGGAAGAAACACAGCGGAAGACTCTTTATCTCTGGACACAGCTTTAAGCTTCAACCCAGAATCCTGCTTAATATATCTGCAAAAATAGCTACTCGACTGCCCGTGTGGAAAATATGGGCACCCGAGTTTGCCAGTGGACAAAACTACAGGTCAGTCATGGGACTGGTGTGAGAATTATACTTAACCTATATAATATAATAAGGCTAATCACAGGACCACGCCACTTTCGCGGAACGGGTTTTCTCCTATAGATTGCCAGTGCATGACTAAAGTAAATCGTCAAAATAACGCAATGCTTTTTAGAAAAATGAAACCATTATAAGACCCAAGTCCCATCACACAATGCAACGCAAACCGGAGGATAGGGTTTTACCTTATAATGATCAAAAGATGCTTGATATGATAAACCCGGTATTATATAATAATAGTGTGCAAACAATTTGAAATACATCAAAGTAAATGTATAAATCCTAGACGGCATGAGTGCCCCATCCCACTATGTCGCCATATATAGGTATACAATCAAAACCGCGTGATGTCGTATTGGAAATTTGGGTTTCCATCTGAGTCAAGGCTAGGGAGGAGATCCTTACCGATTCGAGACACTCTAGCAAATGCCCCAGGATTGGTACTCTGTCCAACCCTTGAATCCTGCAGGGCCGGTCCATACGTTAACGCTTAATGGATTGGCAATTCCTGAACACACGCTTCCTGGTCCTTTTGGACCTATAATACGGCCAGTGGCGACCGCATAAACCGAGGCCTCGAAAAATCCAACAACCACAATGAATAAATGCGAGCGCTGGTAGGTCCCTGGCACCACTCTAGCTAGAAAGAAACGTGTGCACTCCATGCGTTCCCTTCTCCCGTTTTAGACTCTACCGGGCTGTGAGGCTCGCGAAGTCACGATATACACAAAGCTATGCCTAAATAGACTATGCTTTGATCATCCCACAAGGCTCTGCTTTGCAACAATAAGCCTTGATCAAGTGCAACTTGGCATACCACATCAACAACTCATATCATGCGATCGGTAATTATTTAACATACAAAAGGGTGTTAAGCAAGAGAATAAATTCTCCGCCACCATGCATTTATATATTAAATAAAAACCAATTTAATTACATGAAATAAATTTCAATGTCAGGCAAGCTATCCATTTACAAGTCCGTTCTGGGTCTGAACGAAACAACGTATCCGTCGATCTCCAGTACGTCTGGAAGATCATCACTTTTTACCTTGCCTTGGGGGATCAGTCCCAATTCAAGATATCAGTCACCATCCACCAAACGATGTGAAGCTCTCCGGTCTTCAGTCACCGTCTTCATCTTCGACTCTTGATCGTCGTGATGATTATTCAGAATGGGTTAGACCCGGTCTTCCTGAATAACTCGCGTATTCTTAATTAAAATCAACCATACGCCACATTCCAACTCTGAACATTCTTTTTTAAATAAAAATATTATTTATATTAAAAGATTCTCATTAATTTTATCAAAAATAAAATAAATTACATTTTAATCTTTCTAAAAAGATTTATTAATATTCCAATTTTGATTTAATTTATAAAATAGATTTATAAATTTCAAATAATAATTCCAATGTAAATTGGATTAAAGGATAAACGTTATTTAAAACATCGTCCACTGCAAATCCAATCTACATATCAATCACCAAACATAATTGTTAAGATCTAATGATCTTAAATAAAAGATTCATCCTAAAAATATTTAAAATAATCAATAAAATATTATTTATGAAAAATATTCTTTATAATACAAAATCTTTTATTTTACAAAAATCCTTTTATTACATATAAAAATTCTTTATTTAAAAAGAAATTCTGCATTGGAATGCGACTCAACCATGCACCATATAATTTGGGTCATATGGGTTTCATACATTTCATGTATAGGGTAATAACAGGAAATAATCCTCAATCCATCCATTAACAACCAGAGTGACAATGTCAACTGTGTGGGCATTAAAATAAAACAATAACGCTCATCGCAGCCTGTCGATCAATCGATAGACATATAATTAAACATTGGGATTTGTGTCAGTCAAGTATCGTCCCAATACCCGTGTGGGGTTTTCATCCAACAAACAAATAATAAATTATTTGTGCACTTGGGCGATGTGTAAAAATAATCGTCCCAATCACATAAACAAGTCAGATGACTTGTAAATGGAAGTGTAATATTCAATTTTGAATATACTAACATCACATTTAACACATCAAAATACAACATCACAGGCAAATATTTCAATTCTCTTTATTATGAACATATGACAATAAAAATCGTGACTTTTATTTATTTACAAAAATGCATATTTTTGGTCTCATTCATTTTAATGACAAAATGAATATTTGACTTCATTCTTTTTAATGTATAAAAATATACATCCTTAATTCATTCTCTTTAATGTATGAAAACATACATTTTAAATCCATTCTTTTTCTCAACATAAACAAATATGATGATTTCGTTTCTTAACTTCTAATGCAACAAAATGAGAATTTTGTCTAATCTTTTTCAATGAATAAAGATGTCTATTTTTACTTCATTCATTTTAATGTGCCAAAAATGTCCATTTTGTCTAATTCACTTTTAATATACAAAAATGAGTATTTTGTTTTAATCTCTTTTCTTATGCATAAAAAAAATGTTTATTTTTAATTTAATCTTTTTAATGACACCAAGTGTTCATTTCTAATTAATCCTTTTTAATGACACAAAATGTTCATGTCTAATTAATTTTTTTTAATGACACAAAATGTTCATGTCTAATTAATCCTTTTTAATGACACAAAATGTTCATTTCTAATTAATCCTTTTTAATGACACAAAATGTTCATTTCTAATTAATCCTTTTTAATACCACAAAATGTTCATTTTTAATTAATCCTTTTAATGTATAGAAAGGTTCATTTTCTAATCCACTGATATGTTAACCCAAAATGACTATTTAAATTCACTAATCAAGTCTTGACAAGAATGTTGTTCTTTTTTCACTAATGTGACATTTATATAAAAATGTTGTTTTTTTCTTCGCTAATATTTCTTTTGACCAAAAATGTTAATTTCATTTTCACTAATCAAGTTTGACAAAATGTTCTCTTTATATATTGCATTAACTAGAGTTTTTAATGTCTCCATGTTTTACATTTTAAAACATGAACAAATTTTGTTAAACCATTCATTATTTTAAAATATACGTTTTAATGTAAACATGTTTCATAAGTTTAAAACATGGACAATTTATATTACGCCATTCATTACATTGAAATATACTATTTAATGTAAACATGTTTTATAAGTTTAAAACATAAACACTTTATATTATTACACTCTTTTTGTTTTGAACAAATGACAAAATGAAACCTAGTCTCTTTATTTCATTTTTTTATTATTGTAAAACAAGTGACAATAAAAAGACATTTTTTTTATTCCACTCTTTTTATAGTAACAAATGGCAAATAAAATACATGCTTTTGTTTCAATTCATTTTATAATGATTCCCTTACATTGGAAATATGAATTCCAATGTGAAAATAATTTAACATGACAATGATTCTTTTTAATGTCTTATTAACATTAAAAATGTAAAGTTAATGTGAATACATTTTTATTTAGAAATGATCGTTTTATTAAAAATAAAGTTTAATGTAAAAACATGTTTCATTTCATAACATGTACAATTTTGTAAATCTATTCATTACATTAAAGATAAAGTTTTTGTAATGATGTTTCCTATGACAAATTTTTGTTTACCCTCATTACATTAAAATGTAAATTTAATGTGAAATGTGTTTTTTCCTAATATGAACGAATTCTTATGTACATTCTTAACACTAAAATACAATTTTAATGTAAAACATGTTTTCTAACATGAACTCATGTTTATGTACATTCTTAACATTAAAATATGAATTTAAGGTAAAAACTTGTTTTCTAAATGCAAACAAATATTTATGTACATTCAATACATTAAAATATACTTTTTAATGTAAAGCTTATTTTCTAAACACGAACAAATTCTTATGTATACATTCTTAACATTAAAATATAATTTAATGTAAAACAAGTTTTCTAACATGAACTCATGTTTATAATCTTGGCCTTTTTAATACTAAATAAAATGTTAACAAAAAGGTGTTTATAACCTTAACCTCTTTTTTAAGTCAAGTCTTTGTCATTAACAAATACCATGTTAAATCAAAATGAATCCTTAATCCTATTCTTTTTATTAACAAAACAAATGTTAACAAAAATGTATTTTCAAATCTTGTACTTTTATTTTGCAAATAAAATACAAAATAAAATGGTATTACAAACCTTGTCTCTTTTAACTAACAAATATAAAGTAAGGAGAATGTAATTAATTTTTTTTGCAAATAGAAGTGCAAAATAAAAAGTAATTTCTAACATGTACTATTTCATTTCTTTTTATTAACAAATAAAGAGGTCAATAAACTTGTGTTTTTCAATCCTGCACTTTTATCAACACATAAAATGTTAATACACATACACTTTCTAAATTGTCCTTTTTATGTTGAACAATTATTCATTTCAACTTGACAAATAAAATGAGAGTTTGTTTGTTTACATTTTCCAAATTAACGTAGTTGATATTTTAATGAATTCAATAACAATAAAATTTCATAATGAATTTGATATTGTAAATTGGATAAAATAAAATTTAAACAAAACGATTTTACAACCAAACCAATATTTTAATTAGATTAAATTTCTAGTTTAATCTAAATTACCAAAAGCGATGTTCTATAACGGATCCATACAGATCTAAGTGATAAACTAACAGATCTGAACAATACAACGCAGTACAATCCATTCAAACACAAACAAAACATACCACATCACAGATATGAACATATATCACACAAATAAAATTTTAAAACAGCGATAAACGACCAATTAAATAATTTAATTGCAAAGATCCGAGATTCTCACCTTGCGCGGATAAGGGTAGAGACAAGAACAAGCAAAATTTTATCTTGGAAATCCTCTTCTCTTTCTTTTGAACTTTCTTTTGAAGAGAAAGAGAAAAGAGAAGAAGGTAAAAGAAGAGGAAGGAAGAAAGGTTTTATTCTAATAAAACTTAGTATACAACACATGAAGGAGGTACCATGCTTATATAGCTGCATTAGCCAAGACCAAGGGGATTATTCTACGATGTGGGACAAAACTCCATTTCAAAAATAACACCTAAACAAAGTAGCTTAGTGTGAACGCGTGCGAAGGAATTTGCAAAAAGAACCCCTTATTTAATAGCTCCAACTCATCTTAAAAAGAAAAAAAAACTTTTGTATGTTTTATCTTATTCAACCTTGTATGTTTTATTATTATTATTATTATTTAAATTAACAAGAACGTGTTTTTCTTCATTTCTTTTATTACATTAAAATGTATTCTCTTCTTTCATTACATGATTCAACGTGACACTAAAAGTGCGTTTATTCTTACTATTTATACATGATACTAAAAATATGCTTTATTTTTAATATTTAAAAACATGATATTAAAAATATGTTTTATTTTTTTTCTTACTCTTAATATTCCAACTAATGACCATTTCTATATGTACAATAAAAATGAAATCTTATCATTTATATATTTCTCCATCATAACATTCTTAACATAATGACATTTTTATTAACATGACATTTTTATATAACTCACATTACTAACTAAAATGACATATTTATTTTAACTAAACATTCCAAATAAGAGTGATGATTCTATATTAATACAACGTTTCTAGATAAATGATGTTTATATTAACATGACGCTAAAAAATATCCTTATTCACATATATTAATATGATGCTAAAAATATAATTATTTCTAGTATAACACAACGACGCTAAGTTCATACTTGTTTTTAGTGAAAATACACAACGCAAATTTTATATGTTTGATGTCAACATATAATTTCAACATAAAGTATTTAAAAATAGAATTTTTATTTTTTGCCTCAATTTCTTTACAAACTTCATAAAAATAAGATTTTAAAATTGGTCCAAAATTCCGGGTTGTTACAATCTCCCCCACTTAAGAACTTTTCGTCCTCGAAAAGGTGCGTAGCTAAAAATTGAAGAATTAACTATCTTAATTTTAAATTTTAATGGTAGATTATCTTTTCAAAATAGACATAACTTTATATATATAAAATCATATTTCAAAGAATAAGTTATAAATATCAAAAATGCGTTGATTATAAATTCGTAACTCTGAACTCGTTCTAAGGCATTACTAACCCCATCTTTAACGAGTTTACTCATTCTAGGATATTGCTAATCCTATCTCTAATGAGCATTCTTATTGGACATTACTAATCCAATCTCTGATGAGTCTTCTGTCCAGTTCTAATGAGTTGTACCCCAAAGATTTGAGCTAACCTGGCTCTGATACCAAATGTAAAGACCCGCAAATTCCCGCCCTTTGAATCAACCATAAACCACACAGGTCTGACCCAAAAAGTGAAAATCTACGAATACTTTAACTTTGGGAATACAACATATTAAAACAACAACAACAGAAGACTTTTATAACACTATAATAAATGTTACATCAGAGTACAGAATATACATATCAGAGTACATTGGAATAATAAAAAAAAACGGAAGAATAAGTTACGATAATTAAAATATATTGCAGCGGAAGAAACACAACGGAAGACTCTCTATCTCTGGACACAGCTTTAAGCTTCAACCCAGAATCCTACTTAATATATCTGCAAAAATAGCTACTCGACTGCCCGTGTGGAAAATATGGGCACCCGAGTTTGCCAGTGGACAAAACTACAGGTCAGTCATGGGACTGGTGTGGGAATTCTACTTAACCTATATAATATAATAAGGCTAATCACAGGACCACGCCACTTTCACGGAACGGGTTTTCTCCTATAGATTGCCAGTGCATGACTAAAGTAAATCGTCAAAATAACGCAATGCTTTTTAGAAAAATGAAACCATTATAAGACCCAAGTCCCATCATACAATGCAACGCAAACCGGAGGATAGGGTTTTACCTTATAATGATCAAAAGATGCTTGATACGATAAACCCGGTATTATATAATAATAGTGTGCAAACAATTTGAAATACATCAAAGTAAATGTATTAATCCTAGACGGCATGAGTGCCCCATCCCACTATGTCGCCATATATAGGTATACAATCAAAACCGCGTGATGTCGTATTGGAAATTTGGGTTTCCATCTGAGTCAAGGCTAGGGAGGAGATCCTTACCGATTCGAGACACTCTAGCAAATGCCCCAGGATTGGTACTCTGTCCAACCCTTGGATCTTGCAGCGCCGGTCCATACGTTAACGCTTAATGGATTGGCAATTCCTGAACACACGCTTCCTGGTCCTTTTGGACCTATAATACGGCCAGTGGCGGCCGCATAAACCGAGGCCTCGAAAAATCCAACAACCACAATGAATAAATGTCAGCGCTGGTAGGTCCCTGGCACCACTCTAGCTAGAAAGAAACGTGTGCACTCCCTGCGTTCCCTTCTCCCGTTTTAGACTCTACCGGGCTGTGAGGCTCGCGAAGTCACGATATACACAAAGCTATGCCTAAATAGACTATGCTTTGATCATCCCACAAGGCTCTGCTTTGCAACAATAAGCCTTGATCAAGTGCAACTTGGCATACCACATCAACAACTCATATCATGCGATCGGTAATTATTTAACATACAAAAGGGTGTTAAGCAAGAGAATAAATTCTCCGCCACCATGCATTTATATATTAAATAAAAACCAATTTAATTACATGAAATAAATTTCAATGTCAGGCAAGCTATCCATTTACAAGTCCGTTCTGGGTCTGAACGAAACAACGTATCCGTCGATCTCCAGTACGTCTGGAAGATCATCACTTTTTACCTTGCCTTGGGGGATCAGTCCCAATTCAAGATATCAGTCACCATCCACCAAACGATGTGAAGCTCTCCGGTCTTCAGTCACCGTCTTCATCTTCGACTCTTGATCGTCGTGATGATTATTCAGAATGGGTTAGACCCGGTCTTCCTGAATAACTCGCGTATTCTTAATTAAAATCAACCATACGCCACATTCCAACTCTGAACATTCTTTTTTAAATAAAAATATTATTTATATTAAAAGATTCTCATTAATTTTATCAAAAATAAAATAAATTACATTTTAATCTTTCTAAAAAGATTTATTAATATTCCAATTTTGATTTAATTTATAAAATAGATTTATAAATTTCAAATAATAATTCCAATGTAAATTGGATTAAAGGATAAACGTTATTTAAAACATCGTCCGCTGCAAATCCAATCTACGTATCAATCACCAAACATAATTGTTAAGATCTAATGATCTTAAATAAAAGATTTATCCTAAAAATATTTAAAATAATCAATAAAATATTATTTATGAAAAATATTCTTTATAATACAAAATCTTTTATTTTACAAAAATCCTTTTATTACATATAAAAATTCTTTATTTAAAAAGAAATTCTGCATTGGAATGCGACTCAACCATGCTCCGTATAATTTGGGTCATATGGGTTTCATACATTTCATGTATAGGGTAATAACATGAAATAATCCTCAATCCATCCATTAACAACCAGAGTGACAATGTCAACTGTGTGGGCATTAAAATAAAACAATAACGCTCATCGCAGCCTGTCGATCAATCGATAGACATATAATTAAACATTGGGATTTGTGTCAGTCAAGTATCGTCCCAATACCCGTGTGGGGTTTTCATCCAACAAACAAATAATAAATTATTTGTGCACTTGGGCGATGTGTAAAAATAATCGTCCCAATCACATAAACAAGTCGGATGACTTGTAAATGGAAGTGTAATATTCAATTTTGAATATACTAACATCACATTTAACACATCAAAATACAACATCACAGGCAAATATTTCAATTCTCTTTATTATGAACATATGACAATAAAAATCGTGACTTTTATTTATTTACAAAAATGCATATTTTTGGTCTCATTCATTTTAATGACAAAATGAATATTTGACTTCATTCTTTTTAATGTATAAAAATATACATCCTTAATTCATTCTCTTTAATGTATGAAAACATACATTTTAAATCCATTCTTTTTCTCAACATAAACAAATATGATGATTTCGTTTCTTAACTTCTAATGCTACAAAATGAGAATTTTTTCTAATCTTTTTCAATGAATAAAGATGTCTATTTTTACTTCATTCATTTTAATGTGCCAAAAATGTCCATTTTGTCTAATTCACTTTTAATATACAAAAATGAGTATTTTGTTTTAATCTCTTTTCTTATGCATAAAAAAAATGTTTATTTTTAATTTAATCTTTTTAATGACACCAAGTGTTCATTTCTAATTAATCCTTTTTAATGACACAAAATGTTCATGTCTAATTAATTTTTTTTAATGACACAAAATGTTCATGTCTAATTAATCCTTTTTAATGACACAAAATGTTCATTTCAAAATGTTCATTTCTAATTAATCCTTTTTAATGACACAAAATGTTCATTTTTTATTAATCCTTTTAATGTATAGAAAGGTTCATTTTCTAATTCACTGACATGTTAACCCAAAATGACTATTTAAATTCACTAATCAAGTCTTGACAAGAATGTTGTTCTTTTTTCACTAATGTGACATTTATATAAAAATGTTGTTTTTTTCTTCGCTTATATTTCTTTTGACCAAAAATGTTAATTCTATTTTCACTAATCAAGTTTGACAAAATGTTCTCTTTATATATTGCATTAACTAGAGTTTTTAATGTCTCCATGTTTTACATTTTAAAACATGAACAAATTTTGTTAAACCATTCATTATTTTAAAATATACGTTTTAATGTAAACATGTTTCATAAGTTTAAAACATGGATAATTTATATTACGCCATTCATTACATTGAAATATACTATTTAATGTAAACATGTTTTATAAGTTTAAAACATGAACACTTTATATTATTACACTCTTTTTGTTGTGAACAAATGACAAAATGATACCTAGTCTCTTTATTTCATTTTTTTATTATTGTAAAACAAGTGACAATAAAAAGACATTTTTTTTATTCCATTCTTTTTATAGTAACAAATGGCAAATAAAATACATGCTTTTGTTTCAATTCATTTTATAATGATTCCCTTACATTGGAAATATGAATTCCAATGTGAAAATAATTTAACATGAGAATGATTCTTTTTAATGTCTTATTAACATTAAAAATGTAAAGTTAATGTGAATACATTTTTATTTAGAAATGATCGTTTTATTAAAAATAAAGTTTAATGTAAAAACATGTTTCATTTCATATCATGTACAATTTTGTAAATCTATTCATTACATTAAAGATAAAGTTTTTGTAATGATGTTTCCAATGACAAATTTTTGTTTACCCTCATTACATTAAAATGTAAATTTAATGTGAAATGTGTTTTTTCTAATATGAACAAATTCTTATGTACATTCTTAACACTAAAATACAATTTTAATGTAAAACATGTTTTCTAACATGAACTCATGTTTATGTACATTCTTAACATTAAAATATGAATTTAACGTAAAAACTTGTTTTCTAAATGCAAACAAATATTTATGTACATTCAATACATTAAAATATACTTTTTAATGTAAAGCTTATTTTCTAAACACGAACAAATTCTTATGTATACATTCTTAACATTAAAATATAATTTAATGTAAAACAAGTTTTCTAACATGAACTCATGTTTATAATCTTGGCCTTTTTAATACTAAATAAAATGTTAACAAAAAGGTGTTTATAACCTTAACCTTTTTTTTTTAAGTCAAGTCTTTGTCATTAACAAATACCATGTTAAATCAAAATGAATCCTTAATCCTATTCTTTTTATTAACAAAACAAATGTTAACAAAAATGTATTTTCAAATCTTGTACTTTTATTTTGCAAATAAAATACAAAATAAAATGGTATTACAAACCTTGTCTCTTTTAACTAACAAATATAAAGTAAGGAGAATGTAATTAATTTTTTTTGCAAATAGAAGTGCAAAATAAAAAGTAATTTCTAACATGTACTATTTCATTTCTTTTTATTAACAAATAAAGAGGTCAATAAACTTGTGTTTTTCAATCCTGCACTTTTATCAACACATAAAATGTTAATACACATACACTTTCTAAATTGTCCTTTTTATGTTGAACAATTATTCATTTCAACTTGACAAATAAAATGAGAGTTTGTTTGTTTACATTTTCCAAATTAACGTAGTTGATATTTTAATGAATTCAATAACAATAAAATTTCATAATGAATTTGATATTGTAAATTGGATAAAATAAAATTTAAACAAAACGATTTTACAACCAAACCAATATTTTAATTAGATTAAATTTCTAGTTTAATCTAAATTACCAAAAGCGATGTTCTATAACGGATCCATACAGATCTAAGTGATAAACTAACAGATCTGAACAATACAACGCAGTACAATCCATTCAAACACAAACAAAACATACCACATCACAGATATGAACATATATCACACAAATAAATTTTTAAAACAGCGATAAACAACCAATTAAATAATTTAATTGCAAAGATCCGAGATTCTCACCTTGCGCGGATAAGGGTAGAGACAAGAACAAGCAAAATTTTATCTTGGAAATCCTCTTCTCTTTCTTTTGAACTTTCTTTTGAAGAGAAAGAGAAAAGAGAAGAAAGTAAAAGAAGAGGAAGGAAGAAAGGTTTTATTCTAATAAAACTTAGTATACAACACATGAAGGAGGTACCATGCTTATATAGCTGAATTAGCCAAGGCCAAGGGGATTATTCTACGATGTGGGACAAAACTCCATTTCAAAAATAACACCTAAACAAAGTAGCTTAGTGTGAACGCGTGCGAAGGAATTTGCAAAAAGAACCCCTTATTTAATAGCTCCAACTCATCTTAAAAAGAAAAAAAAACTTTTGTATGTTTTATCTTATTCAACCTTGTATGTTTTTTTATTATTATTATTATTATTATTATTATTATTATTTAAATTAACAAGAACGTGTTTTTCTTCATTTCTTTTATTACATTAAAATGTAATCTCTTCTTTCATTACATGATTCAACGTGACACTAAAAATGCGTTTATTCTTACTATTTATACATGATACTAAAAATATGCTTTATTTTTAATATTTAAAAACATGATATTAAAAATATGTTTTTTTTTTTTCTTACTCTTAATATTCCAACTAATGACCATTTCTATATGTACAATAAAAATGAAATCTTATCATTTATATATTTCTCCATCATAACATTCTTAACATAATGACATTTTTATTAACATGACATTTTTATATAACTCACATTACTAACTAAAATGACATATTTATTTTAAGTAAACATTCCTAATAAGAGTGATGATTCTATATTAATACAACGTTTCTAGACAAATGATGTTTATATTAACATGACGCTAAAAAATATCCTTATTCACATATATTAATATGATGCTAAAAATATAATTATTTCTAGTATAACACAACGACGTTAAGTTCATACTTGTTTTTAGTGAAAATACACAACGCAAATTTTATATGTTTGATGTCAACATATAATTTCAACATAAATTTTTAAAAATAGAATTTTTATTTTCTGCCTCAATTTCTTAACAAACTTCATAAAAATAAGATTTTAAAATTGGTCCAAAATTCCGGGTTGTTACAGAACATCAATCATCGGTCATAGTCACTTAACTTGGTAAGTGATTACTGCCTGACTGATATGCCCTGGACTAGCACGATCCTTTGGTTAAGACTATATCGATTCACAGAGCGGGTGTCAGTCATCGGTCGAAGTCGCTTAACTTCGGTAAGTGCTCGCTGCTCGATTGAAACATCCTGGACCTCCATGATCCATGAGGTAAAGGTTAAGGTTGATCCATGGAGCGGGTGTCAGCCTTCGGTCGGAGCTCACTTAACTTTTGTAAGTGATCGCTGCCCAGCTGAAGCATCTTAGACCTCCATGAGGTAAAGGTTAAGGTTGATCCATGGAGCGGGTGTCAGCCTTTGGTCGGAGCTCACTTACCTTTAGTAAGTAATCGCTGCCCGGCTGAAGCATCGTGGACCTCAATGAACCATGAGGTAAAGGTTGATCCATGGAGTAGGTGTCAGCCTTCGGTCGGAGCTCACATACCTTTGGTAAGTAATCGCTGCCCGGCTGAAGCATCCTGGACCGCCATGGACCATGAGTTAAAGGTTAAGGTTGATCCATGGAGAGGGTGCCAGCCTTCGGTCAGAGCTCACTTACCTTTGGTAAGTAATCGCTGCCCGGCTGAAGCATTCTGGACCTCCATGAACCATGAGTTAAAGGTAAAGGTTGCATCGATCCGCAGTGCGAACCTCATTTATTGGTCGGAATCACTTAACTTTGATAAGTGATCGTTGCCCGATTGAGGTGCCCTAGACTCCCGCGAACCTTTGGGAGATGAGGTTTCAAATCCAGGACTGCTTGCTTCTCTATTGAGCGTTTGACTTATCAGAACTTTCTTGATCTACCATTGAATCGGGGTTACCGGAGTTGTCTCACTTAGTCGGATTGTGAGAAAGCAAGCGCTCGTCGGATAGCCTGTAATGAAAAATCGTCTTTTAGCAATTTTCATGTAATTCCGGCAAGTCAGAGATTTACACAAGCAAGTAATACTTCATCCGTAGTGCTATTGTTTGGTACAATATATGTAAATCATCACAGACTATTTATAAGAAAGTAAATCGCCGCGAAGAGTAAAGTAAATGTGATAATGTTCGTTTATTCTGAGCCGCAAGTATTAGATCATCCACGGTTCTCAATTGATTATCATCCTCGGTATAGTGTGAGCAGAAGCTACGTTGTTTGGACCGAAATGGTCATTTGATGCTCCTTGCCCCTGGGTCGCCGCACAAGGGTTTTCATCCTTAGAATTTTTCACATATTGTTGAAGACGGTTCTTTTTAATCAACTCTTCGATCAATGATTTCATATGCCTACAGTCGTTGGTGTTGTGGCCTGGTTGATTATGGTACTGACCAAATTTCCCAGATTTGGTCAGACGATCATTCATTTTTATTAGCTGAGGCTCTGGATAATCTTCTACATCCTTTGTGGCAAGGTAAATGTTCTTAGGAGTATCATTCAGAGGTGTTAGATTAGATGAGTCAAAGGGACGAAACTTTCTATTAGCTTTGTTGTCATTTCCGCTGTTGGCTCGCTTCTAGCCTTGAGTATTCTTCTGATCGAGTTGAACAGTTGCACCCTTAGGAGCTTCCAAGAGTTGGTTACCGTCGATGATCTGAAGAGGTATAGGATTCTCGTCCACCCTTATATACTCTTCCGGTTTCTTATATAACTTGTCAAGCATAGTCAGTTCCTTCATCTTTATTTGTCTATAGCATCGAGTAGAGACATGAGGACTATGCGTGGTTCCGGATTCCTTACTTCAGACAAGGCAATATTGAATCGACTGAGGAAGGCTTTGACAGTTTCCCCTGGCTTCTGCTTCATGGCTGAGAGAGTTATAGCGTCCTTAGCTTTGGTAGCGTACAAATAGAACTGCTCTTGAACTTTTTGGTTAGGTAAGAGAAACGGTCAATGGACTTAGGCGGTAGCTTCGTGAACCATAATGATGCAGCACCTTCTAAGTAGAGAGGAAAATATGTGCATCTCGTTTCATCAGTCGCTTTAGTTGCGCTCATATGCCACTCGTATTTGAATAGGAAGTAGTTGGGATCAACGAGGCCGTTGAATGAGGGCGAAGAAGGAGGATTAAATTTCTTTGGACATTCTGCTTCTAGGATTCTTTTGGTGAATGGAGTCCTGTATGGAGAGAAATCCTATTCTCTTTCATCGTCTTTACTAGCTTGATTCCTTTTCATGACTTGTTCTATCATATCCGAGATGTATTCCTCTATGTCATGATGCTTTGTGAAGTTAAGTTCTTTACCAAATGTTTGTCTAGGCATATTATCTCGATTAGAGAGTCTTAGTGCTTTGCCTTCTCTACGAGGGGATGCCCCCGTGATTGGGTTAGCGATCTTTCAAGCATTTACTTCGGATTGATTTTTAGCTTTTGGCCTCAATTCTTCGTTATTAGCTTCATCTCCGTCACCTACCCCATCATAATCATCTTTCATTTCGTTATTGCGATTATGATCGGTAGTGGGCGATTTGTCATTTCCTTCGAGATATACATGCACGTTCGGAACAACTGGATTTGATCGGGCATTAAGAATGGCATCGAGTTTCTCCATCATCATTTTGGTAGAGGCATCCATTAGGTTGTTTACGTTGGCAATAGCGGCTTTTAATTCATTTCTAGTTACACCGGTTCTGCTTTCCGAGTTTTCACTAACATCGAAACGGTTAGTGAGTAGAGTAGTCTCAATAACAACATCGTCGGCATTTCCAACATCCTTGCTTATGGCCTTCTTAGATTTGGCCATAACTTCAGAGAAGAATGCGGTCTAACGCTTTAATGTGAGTACCTCAACCTTGTGAGAGCGTGAGAGGAGGTAAGAGAAATGAACTCGGCCCCACGGT
Source organism: Allium sativum (assembly GCA_030737875.1). Taxonomy (NCBI): domain Eukaryota; kingdom Viridiplantae; phylum Streptophyta; class Magnoliopsida; order Asparagales; family Amaryllidaceae; genus Allium; species Allium sativum. The sequence continues at coordinate 321,948,254 of CM060920.1, read as the reverse complement.
GGGCGCCAAATGTTGATCTCAAAATTGGGATCAACACCAAGAGTATTAAGATTTCTTCACAATGTACTTGAGAATAAGAGATGTGGAGTCACTTCAATAGAAAAAATGTAAGTAAAAGAAGACACAACGTTTTATATTGGTTCGATCAATTGCGATCTACATCCACTTTGAATAGCGATTTCACTATAGCATTTAGAATTACTAGATAAGCATGTCTTCTCATTACATCCATCGTTACACACTCTTAGAATTTAGTAGAGATTTAAAAGAAAACCGTTGTGATCCTTCAAATATAGTAAGTGGTAGATTGGATCTATATTTCAATATGGACTTTAATGAGTTCCCGCATATTCATGATGAATTGTGTGTTGGATCTTAACTTTGAGATGATTTGAGATGATGAAATCACTAAGTAAATGTTGAGAATTCGATTTAGCAGCCCTTCGGGGTCTCAAAAATCCTCCCCCATTAAAGGGGGGTTGGAGCTCTATTTATACGAGTGGAGAAATGGAGTGATTTAGCTTCCAGAGCCACTAGTATGTCGGACTTTATTTATGGAATTGTCATTGGCCAGCCTGGCAACAACTTCTACAAGCCAACCTATCAACAGCTGTCTGAAGGACCGATCGGTCTAGAACAGGACTGACCGGTCGGTACAATTGCTCTTCTTCCTTGCGTGGGCAACTTGGTGTGGGCTTTGCATTATGGTCGGTCGGTCATTCGCTCTCTAGACCGAACGGTATGGAAATGTCTGAATACAGCGCCTTGTTCCAGAGGCGATCGATCGGTGTACTTTTGCTTCTGACCGACTGGTGGGTGTGTTACATGTTTCTTTTCACCTAGGGCTGTTCTGCTATGGAGTTGCGACCGACCGGTTGATATGCTTGAAGATAGACCGATCGGTATATCTGGATCCAGGCTGACCGGTATGCTTATATTATGACTGATCCGTGTCTCTTTGCCGAGTCAAGCTGTGTTATTCCTTCTTGGTGGAACTGTCTGATACGGACCGGTACACTTGAACTTAGGCCGACCAGTATTTTTTCCTTCAGACCGACCGGTTCTTCTTTCCTGCTAACCGACCAGGTATGTTCTGATCTGTCTCTTCATAAATTAGCTAAATATATTCATCATATATTTTGTGAATAACAGCGGCTGACGCTGATACTTCTCCTCAGCCCTAACCTTCGGAAAACCCGGTCAACATGGAAATCACTTCTATAATCCTAACTCTCTAGCAACCCAAGGCTAGCTATTTAAGCTCAATTACAAGTTGGACAAAAGGACGAGAGAATCTAATGACAATTTGAGAACAACCATCAAGCTAATGCGTCAACTTCAAGAAAGTTAATGCGATGTCGCTCGCCTAAAACTCAACAGGAATACTCATCCTTTACCTAATGTTTCGGAAAGCTCTTCTTTTGACACCCACCATGGAAACGAAGCCAAAGGAGGACTAACGCGAATGCCAATAACAACATCATTGGAAATAGCAACTGTAATGTCCCTACATCTTCAGAGCAAACCCAATCTCTGCTAACTCCAAATCATGAGTCAGATAATAATTTTCATGCAGCTTCAGTTGTCGACTCACATAGGCCACAACTCTATCATTCTGCATTAGCATTGCTCCAAGTCCAGTGCCACATGCATCAGTATACACCACCATTTCCTCATTTCCGCTTGGAATAGTCAAAACAGGAGCACTTGTCAGTCTCTCTTTTAGGATTCCAAAATCTTTCTCACGCTTCGCATCCCATGTGAACATTTATTTTTCTTCGTCAATCCTATTAGTGGCGCAACTATCTTGGAGAAACTCTTGATAAATCGACAATAATATCCCGCCAACCCAAGGAAACTCTTAACACCCGTCGCATTATTAGGCATATCCTAATCCTGGATTTCTTCCACCTTAGCGAGATCCACAACTATTCCGTTTCCAGAAACAACATGGCCTAGGAACCTCACTTTATTCTTCCAGAAGTGACACTTCGAAAACATAGTTTCGAAAACATAGCTCTCAGCTGATGCCTTCGCAAGGTTTCCAAAACAACTCGCAAGTTCGTCTTATACTGTTCCTTATTCCGGAAGTAAACTAGAATATCATCCACGAACGTAAGCACGAACTTGGTCAGCAGATTTCTGAATACTATATTTAAAAGAACCATGAAATATGCTGGTGCATTGGTGAATCCAAATGGCATCACCAGCCACTCAAAGAAATCGTACAGTTCCTAAAAGCAGTCTTCGGCACACTATCTTTTTCCACTCTCAACTGGTGAAATCCCGTCGCCAAGTCCATTTGGAAAAACACCATGGCCTTGTGAAGATGATCAAATGAGTCATCTACTCTCAGTAATGGATATTTTTTCTTCTTAGTCACCTTTTCATATCTCCATGAAAATATCCAATACCAAACAACCGTATTACATGAAATCTGTACAATAAGTCTCATTACAATTTCACTTAGAGTAACATATCAACAATATTAGCAGAAACAACAATCATGTATAGTAGTAGATAGTAAAATGTCAGCCTCCTGCTTGTCGTCGCTCAACAGCATCGTCTTCATCAAAATCTATTACCTATCTCCTAGTTTGCCCATCAACAACATTGATGAACATCCCAAGGTAATAAGAAGGAAACATAAAACGAGTCAGACAACAGTCTTAATGAATGATAAAACAACTACCAACATCAACAATAAAACATATAGGCAATATGAAGTTCAATCATCTGATCTACCCAATGAATCAGCAGAATAGGATTCCAAATCCTACTTCTGTTCCATAACCTACGACGATAGCCTTACCAAAGAATAAGAAAGGAAACAAACGGTAACATCCATAGAAATCAATTATCAAGCATGGACCATCCTAATCAAGTTCAGTATCTCCCAAGCACAAACCCCAAAGGCCTAAATCAATGTCAGATAAGCACCTAAGAAATATCTCCTTTAACATCGGACAATCCACACAAGACGATACAAGAAAACAATAACATCCATGACCCTGGCTATTTGGAATGACCCGCATTTTTAGCTGTCGAATAATTAATTAATTTAATTACTAAATATCGAGTTGGCAATATCAATAACTAGAATTAAATAATAATTATATTTAATTAATATAAATAATAGAATAATATATTTTTGGAATAATCAGAAATAACAGAATTCATGAATGGTGTGAATTGGACAATATAAAATATATTTCAGTTTATATTGAATTATATTGACGAATATATTATTTAAATGAAGTCTGAACGTATAATATATATTATAATTAAAATCAAGCACAAAATGGCACGGCAGTTCGCGATTTGGCGATTTGAACTTCAATTGGAAATACAGGATCCGTTTTAAGTCGGATTTCTGTGAAACAAGAAACGTGTGGAGCTGGTGGAGTATATTTTTCTATTGGAAGAGAAAAATATGGATTTCGTCGTGTAGAATTTGATTTACATACAAATCAAATTTTAGAAAAGTAGCTATGAAATTCCTTTATAATTTCTATCGATTTATTTATATTTAAAAAGGGTTTATATATATAAATTGAATATCGATATAACTGGGAATTTTGAAGTATCGAGTTATAAATCTAATCGGAGCTATATGGTATTCCATGGTGAATATATACGATAATATTTATTTTTAAATATTAAATTTAATTGTTTTAAATATATTTAAAAGGATTATTTAGGGCATTAAAAATATCCAGATTTGCAAACGACCTCAAAATTCGATGAAACTAATTTTGTTGGATCCACAGTGTTAAATTATTGTTAGATTTCAATTTCCGTGATTTTTGAAGTCAGTATTTGGCCGTACAGATTTTTAATGTGAAAAATAGTTGATATTTTGACCGTAAAAAATAGCTGTGTGAGCAGACGGAGTCCGAATTCGATGAAACTAGTTTCGTTGGGACCATAATGTCGAACTGTAGCTGCATGTCCAGTTTCGTGATTTTTAGGTACCATATGTGATCTTACCGATTTTTTAGAAGGAAAATACATTAAAGAAATGACAAGAAAATTAATAAAATAATTAACATTAAAATATCCTACTTAAGTGATCCTAAACATGGCTACGTTTATCTCATTTAGCCACACCATGAACATTTAAAACGCAGTAAAAATCTCATTTCCTCCAACACAAAAGAAGGCAGCAAAGAAATCAAAATAAAATCAAAACAAAATTTATAAATTATATTATACATATATGTGAACTCGTGGTAGTGTTGGCAACAATCTTGTATGGTTTTTGAAGGACTCCAAGTCGATTTTTGGTTGTAGGGGGTTTACAGCAGATCTAGGATTTTTGATTTTGGGTTCTTGGATCATTGTTTCAGTTTTAGGGGTGTATATTTGGATTGAGGGATAAAACCGAGGGTGTTGGCAGTATTTTTGGGAAGTGCGGTTCAAATTCTGATCGATGAGGTCCCTATAGCAGCTCGACGTCGGACTTTGCTGATGGAGCTCGAGTGTGATTCGGTGGTACTCATGAGAGGGAGGGGGTGACGGGGATTGGATTTGTGTTTTCAGCTTTGAGAGTCGATGAGTTTGTGAAGAGGGGGAGGTCGGTTTTGGGTGCTAAAGTTATTTCGAGGAGCAGGCTGTGTGTACGGAAGGAGGAAGAAGGGTGTTGTACGGAGCAAGTTTGTTAATGAGGGTAATGGGCCGACATATAAGGTTAAAGCCCAATTAAAATATCTTAAGTTATTTTATATTTAAAATAGTGTATTAAGTTTAAAAATTCTTAACTCTCTCGTACGATATTAGAATCAAGCGAAACAAGATCCGTTGGGATCGTATGGACGAACACTACCCAATGGAACTGACTGGGAGTGGATTGGAGCTCATTTGAATTTATGGCGAAATAAATTGTTTGATTCAAATCAAACAAACAGTTTATCATTCTTTAACGATGGACTGCCAAAGTGAGTAAAACTCACCAACTCTGAACAGTTATATTTTTATAACATATTTTTAGAACTGTTAATCATCTATTGATTGCTGTGCGTTAACTATTTGGTTGAATTGCTTGTGTATTGGTTGAAAGTATAGATAACGATATATATATATATATATATAAATCGTTAACCGAATATTGATTCTGTTTATCAGAATAATTTTATATTCGTGTTATTTAACTTCTGTGGATGCAGGGAAACTGGTTGGAGGAATCCGGCTGGATTCCTCAACATTTATTTTACTGTTTTTCAGATATTTCGATATATGATGTGATATATAATTTGTTATGGATTATGTGTGTTAGAATGATGTTGATCATTGTTATTCGATATTTTTAATATCATAAGAAACCCTGGTATGTAAAAAGAAATATTTCAGTGCATATTGAAATAAAGGAATTTTATAAAATCAACCGATTTTTATAAAAGGAAATATTTTGAAAATAAAGTATTTATAAAATCATAGGATTTTATAAAGGGGAACATTTATTTAGAAAATAAATAGAATATCATAAAGGAATATTTATTGGGAAAATAAACAAGATATTATAAAAGGGAAATATTTATAAAACGAAAAAGGTTTTATATAAAGGATATTTACTTAGAAAGTAAATAGAAGTGAAAAGAAATATTTATTTAGAAAATAAATAGAATTATAAAGGGACATTTATTTGGAAAATAAATAGAATTAGAAAAGGTGTAAATATTTGTAAAAAAAATAGGGTATCATAGAAAGGCATATTTGGGAAAATAAATAGGATTTTATAAAAAGGATATTTGAGAAATAAACTTCAAAAAGAGTGAATCGAATATAGTTATTCGAAACAAAGTCAAAACAGACATAGTTATTTAGAATGAAGTAAAATCGAATATAGATATTCGAACCAGAATTTATCAAGTAAAGTTAATTGAATTTTAGTTATTCAATTAAATTTAATCAAATGTTAGTTATTCAAATAAGAGTTAATCAAATGGAGTTAAACAAAAAATAAGAAACTAACTAGAGATTAATAAGTTGAATGGTTTCCTAAGTATCGATTTGATGTTGGTTTCGGCCCTCGGGGTTTATACTTAGGAAGTTGTTCTCTTGTTAGTTTATAGTTAGAGTCTGATAGATGTGGAAGAATAGTGATACGTAATTAAGCCATGGAAATGTTTTCCAGTGTTAATAACATATATTTTCTAATTATAGAAAATAAGGAAATATGAATATTTTTATATATATATATATATATATATATATATAATTGTTTGATGATTGGATCGATAATTCCATTTGGAAATAAGATCGTTGTGTGTACACAGACATGTTTTCATTTGATAGTTAAATCACCAACCATCAGAGTTTTGACCATTTTAACGTTGTTAATATGGAGAGACCGACTGAATCATTATCCGAAGAACCACTCCGTATTGGCATAAGCGTTGCGAATCAAGTATGCTGAATATATTGAAGACGGAGTAAAGTGCAAGGGCGGTTGTATAAATCTTAGATAACAATTGCCTGAGATGGATATACTGAATAGTGCCTTCGGTTTGTCCAGTCCCGGGATAACTTGTATGGAAGAAGGTCTGACAGAGTATATCTAATAGATCGCGTAAGTTGACCTCTTCAAACGTATTCATGTTTGGTGGCGGAGGAATTCGTTTCTCTTAGCTATATACCAGTGTTATTTTTGGATAAATCAATTTGTGATTTGGCGGGTATGACGATGTGACATTCTAAGTGAATGAAGATGTGGCATGTAAAAGATAAGTGTAGCTTCTAGCCTCACAACCGGGAAATGAAAAAAGTCGGACATGTAGCATGTCTATGTAGGTCGCAACTATTAGGGTGTATAATCAACTGATCAAGAGTTTCGTTTACTTCTAAAAATCTACTGTCGATGCTGTCCCATTCGGGAAACGGTTGCTGATCCCAACCATTGTTGACATACATTTGATACACTCAAGCGAAATGAGTGGTCGGACATGTGTGGCCAGGTTGCAAGATGTTCTTGTTGAACCCAGTGTATTCCTATCTAGAGGTACACTAGCGAAAGGTGGTTCCATACCTTGTCATAGTTGGAAATCCATTACCCAATACGTGCTTGCGGTTTTGATTGTATACTATATATGTAGAACGTGAGATGAAATCGTTTCTGCTAGATGATTATTATATTGTGGTTGGTAGACACTATTATAATATCAATGAGTTTTGATATAAAGATTATTTTGGATTCTCATAAGGGAAAAACCGTTATACGGCGTGGTCTTATGAGATATCGTTTAATGGCTCAAACTGTTTTACTCATACTAGTCTCATGACTGACCCGGAGTTTATTTTGTTTTGTTTTCCCTAAACTCTTGGTTTATACGGGTAGTTAAGTAGTTAGGATTTTACAGATATACTTGGAGAGCTTGGAGCAGGAAGCTTCAGGATTATATAGCTATAGTTATTTCCGCTGTGTTGTAAGTGTTGTACTATGATAATGTTACTGTATATATATACTGATTTTATTTCAAGGATATGTTATCTATTATATGTTGTTCGTTCCGTTGTGAGATTCATGTTACTCTAATGTTGTATCTTCTTCTTCTTCTATTCTAAGTTTCTATCTTATTTTGCCTCACCCTCTAATTTCTTTCTGGTAACTTTCCTGTATTTTTCGATGTTTGGTTAGTCGTCATTGAGTTTATGGCGATAACCAAAGTCGCTAAAAACCGGGTCGTTACACTATCACTGCTTTCCTTGCCTTGAATCCATCGTTAATCGTATGGATGGCTCATCCTGCAATTTGTCAAGGACTAACGGTAAACATGGTTCTAACAAAACTCTATACGCCATCCTGACTCGTATCTAGGCCCATCGTGAAATCTCAGGGTACTCGACTAATCACCTAGTATTTTTGGCGTCCTCATATTATCCCTGTTTTGAGTCCACTAGAACGTCCGACTAATGATGATACCTTAGCATTTCAAAACACTAGCCATCCATCCTGATGACTATATCCATAAGCTCAAGCACCTTCTCGAGCAATCCATTATCTACGAGTTCAAACATCCTTTTAACGATCACATAATCATGCTTTGAACATTCCACCTGAATTCATATCGAAACTATACCCATCGTTAAATCACCAAAATCAACTTCCTTTGGTTAACATATGATGGGTCGTCCCAGACCCATGTATGGGTCGCCCACCGACCCTCAACATGGGTCGCATGTGACCCATCGACCTGCTTCACACCACAGGCCACTTCAAAGCTTCTCACCACTTTTCCAGCGACCCGCGACCCCTTAACCCATGACCCTTCCAACTGATCCATTTCCAGGTCATGTTCCCATCACTTGTCATGCTTAGACCAACCCATATGGTTCCACGGTCTGATCCATCATATGCCGACCAGATCCATTCGAGCCGATCCATCACCACCTCCTTGGTTTACACTATGCATTCAACTGACCCAATCCAAGTCCATGCAACCCAATCCAAGTCCATGCGATGCGTCCTTATTTTAGCTCTCCACCATGATTTTCCACACTCTTTTGACTTGAGATGGGTTGTACACGACCCAGAGTACGTCATTAGCAACCCATCTACACAACCCATCGAAAACATGGAGTTTGGAGCCTGAACTTTATAGGCTTCCTCGACTACTCCTCCAGAGATCCTCCTCCAAATTTTTTTCGATTATGATCGTCCTAACCTCCAATTTTGCTCCGACCAACCAATTTAAGATTTAACGATGAACATCTATGCGTACGACTCACCAAATCAACCATTTCAACCAAATAATCAATATCACAACAAACAGTCATCATAGAATCGTTACAACAGTAGCTAATTATCATACAATCATATAAATTTCACCAAATCATGAAATAACGATAAACAAATCAATAATTTGATCTAAACTTGCATATAGTGTATGATGAACTTATGATTTCAATGTTAACATATGAATTTACCATTAGAATTAACTAAATAGATCCTATGTTGTGATTCGAATTCAAATTATACTTACACTGATTAGATTTGGGTGAATATAACTTGTATGAATGAATCTAAGATCAAACATACGTGTAACAGCCCAAATTCCGATAGACCGATTTTTTTTCAAAATTCTAATCTATTGAAACTCGGATTGGCTTGCTCCGGTATCCAACAGAAAAGTCAGGGACATAAAATATGTCAGAGCTCAGAAAATATCTAACAGCGGAATGGAAAAAATATAATATAATCAAAGTATAGCCTTACCGTATTAATAATACTGCCTAAATAATATCCAAAGCTATAATGTCTCATGTCTCTGTCACAAATCTAACCTGTGAGTATGTTATGAGGAGTGGGTCAGAACAAATGTTCTGGTGACTGGATTTAAATTATACACTTTGGATAATCCTACATATACCATTCAATCATATTTTCTTATTATTAGGTTACTTGGGTTAACAGCACTCAAGGCTTACCCATACGCCATACCCATTTACTCCCCAGTGGATTATCCTAATATATATATATATATATCTATATTGCTACCCCTCAATACTAAGGTACACCCCATGGCACCCCACTTACACGGTCTCTACCATAATGCCACATAAATGAAAGTAGTCCCTCATCCTATGCTGGAGTGACGTAAGGATCTCTACATAACAATGTTACGTTCCGCATATATCTGTCATTACTATGCTACATAAGCGTATGGACTGCCATCGTTGATCAAATCAGATTTCATACCGGAGTAATGCCCTCAAGTCTACGGTACACCACCCAGAGCCGACATGCATGTATCTAGACTGTCCCACATATGCATCGTCAATTGTAGCTCAATGCCTTAAACGCACGTCCTCTAATGTGCACCGAGTTCCGTGGGAGGGTGATACAAGAAACACAGAACTCAGTCGGGAGCTTTTCCATATTTGTACATGCTCGTCTTTAAGAGCCTCTATATACAGATATTCTTAGGGTCTGTTTTCACAGTGGCTACGACCCCACCTCGGCCCCTCCCTCAACTAGTAAAGACTACAAGAGCTAAACGACATCCCCTAAAAAAATAATCTAAACATCCATTTGGCGTCTTCCCTCAACCACCATACCCCGATAGTGAAAGGTGAATGGTCTATTGGTTTTAGCTCTAGTCTTTTTGCATCCCAACTGGCTGCCAATGATGGGTATTCGACGATCTACTGTCCTTGTTGGTCGTGACCCTTCGCCTCCCCCATTGAGGGACCACCGAAACACCCTGGTGTCCTCGCATCACAACATTCTGACTGCATTCCTATTTTTGTAGTCAAGGCCTACCTCGTGCAAACCCAACCTCTGCGAGCACAGCCTAAACATATGCCACCCCAAAGAGGACTACTAGGAGCACCTTACATATCTCAGGAAGCCCGTGCTTCCCCTACCAGTCCTTCGGAGCCGACAGAATAATCAGATAAATGTGCTCTCCCCTTGTGCCTTATAGCACCACGATGACCAACCCCATTGGGTTGTTCACCCTCAAACGTGCGAACCGGTCCAAGCGCCTTACTTTAATTTGTTGTTAGATCATATGTCTAAACATTCTTTAACGCACTTGCCTTAACTCATCCGGTTTCCATTTAACTTGGTTATTCCCATTCACATTGAATTCTTAATCAAGTTACCAAGTTCCTCTTGCTTATTAACTTCAGCTATATAACTTAACCCGTTTAAGTTTATTAGTAAGCCCACAACATGTTATTCTCTAGATTATGGTCCAAGGTTGTAATCCACAATCCCCTTTATATTCTTGTTTGATTTCAAGGTAGCAATAACATGTTCTACTTAATCTGTTATTAAGTATATCTCAATTTACATGTTTTCTAATTAACATGTCACTTACCATTTATGATTAAATATAACTTGTTTCATTTTATAAGTTTTCCTCATCCTTTCTCATTTAATCATAATCTCGTTTTACACCGTTACTACAACTTATCGTTGTTTACTTATTAACTTAGTTCTCTTAACTAAGGTCCATTAATAAGATTCTCTACCTATTTATTATAACCTATGTTATAAATTTCCTCTTGTCCCTAGGACAAGTCCAAACATGTTATTCTTATTAGTGGGCTTTAGACTTCCAAGTTTACAGATTACTTAATTTATAATTAAGTACAACTTCTTATATTTCATATACTTTCCCCCTTTTCTCAACTGGTTTCCAGCTTAACACATTTAATGATTACTTTATTTACAATTAAGTGTCCCTTATCTCATTTCACCTGTTATCCCATTTCCTTACTAGTTTATTATAACCTAAGTTATAATATTCACTTATCCCTAGGACAAGTCTACCTTTTATACAATATTCTTAGTAATGTTGATTATTTATAATAGGTGTTTATCATTCCCTATTTAAATCATTTTCTTTTACTGTTGTATTCCGGTATTCTTCATTCGTTGTAATATATGTTCCTTATTTTAATAAAGGAAAACACTTCATGCACCTTATCAGTTCGATGTATAGAAGGAACCAGTGATTTATTTTCATAATGTATTCCCATCTAAATTCGTTGTGGCAAGTAATTTCTTTTCTTTTTCTTACTTTATTCACCGTGGCTTACTTGCAACCACGTTCTCAAAAATAGGTCATTTAGGGAAATATATCACTTTTCCTTCGCATCACACTAACTCGATCCATTACATCCCTTCCTTTCTTATTTTCTGATTTAGACATTTAATTATCATAATTGCCATTTATTAGTATCTTGTTATATACATATATTTATATATATATATATATGCACTCGACCTCTCACATTAAGCCTACACTTTTGGACGTTGGATTTGCTGGGCGGGTCCGGGCAGACTTCTACCACAAGTTGACTTAACCTCGTGTCTTAGTACCATTACATGTTTTATTTATGCACTTAGACCCCTCACATTAGATTCACCACTTGTGAATACTGGATATGTCAGGCGGTTCCAGATAGACTTCTATCACAAGTGCAATCTAACCTTGTGTCTAAGAGCGTTACACTGTCAAATTACTGTGAATATAGGCATGTTCTTTCTTTAACAATTATTCCTATTTCATGTAGATTTTAGGCATATTCCCCTTTTCATATGTTTACTATAACATAATTTACATGTCGCCAAATTATGCCTATATTTTGTCGCATGTCCTTTTTAACATGTGTTTAATTCTATTTTGACATGTAAACATTCAATCGGGTAATTATTCAAATCCAACAAGTTAAACATGTCATTCACTCAATAATATGCCACAAGTGAATCATATAATTATAACAACTTTAGTCATTACGCATATTTTAACAAGTTTGTTCAACATCTAATCATTCCAACACTTTAACTGATTCAACATATGAATTATTCATATTAACATTTCAACTTGTTATAACAATAATTTATAATAAATCTGGCAATTTCACAATTAATAAAAAGGGGAATGTTAAATGATAAGGTATTATTATCTAAAGACTATAGCTTAAACCCACTCACCACTTAAGCTTTCCAAATTCTGTATCTATTCCGGATCTATCGTTCCATGGTTTTTCCCCTAATTTGATTCAGAACCTAACAACCATGGATTCATAACTTTTTACTAAAAGAAAGAAAGAAAAAGAAGAAAGAGAAGACAATTGAAAATAGACCAGATCTAGGAATTACCTCATTTCGTTAAGAGATCTGAACACTCATTTACGAGCATATGTTCCTCTCCTCCAGATTTAGATTCAGAATTTTACCTAACTTCTAGGGTTAGCTCTAGGGTCTTATTTATAAGTGTATCAGAGAAGCCAGGACCCTCAGATTTGATTTAAAAAAAAAATTCCAAACTGACCACGTCAGGATGATCTTCTAGATCCGCGGTGGGGTAGACCCCTAATGGGTCATTTTCCCTCCAGATTTCCCTCTCGCTAAATTTTTGATTTTTGAACTTATTTTTAAATTTTCTGGATAAAATTTATTTAATATATATACATATAAGCTCCTTATATGTATACAAACTTCTAATGCTCATAACTTCTTCATATGGTGTCCGTTTTATGCAAACCAGGTGTCTATCTTGGCCAAAATTTCGAGACATACGCAATGTCATAGTTCGTTTTACTTAATTCTAAATATTTAATTAAGTTATTCTTATTTTATTATATTTAGTTACAAATGCGGGGTGTTAAATTCTCCTACCCTCAGGAAACTTCATCCCCGAAATTTAATAAGGGTAAAATCAATTAAACCCTCGCATAATATACATCCATCATGTATGCATCCAATTTTTGCAAACATTGTGCACTTGTGCAAAGTGAAGTACAACATAATAATGCATGTATGCCAAAGTGGTACCTCCTATGTGTATGCAAATTTTTCAAAAATCTTTTTAAAAACATGATGCTCACATCCTAAATATACTGGCTATTCTACATAAATGCAATATTTTGAAAATCAAAATATATTTCCATCCAAATTATTCCCACTCTCATACTAAGTAAGAGCGTAGTTCATCCAATTGTTGCATCCATATCCTACCAACCAACTTTATTTTTTCGAATTTCAGAAAAATATAATTATCTTAATTCGACTTCTTATGTTACAAAAAGATGGAAAACGGAAAAATTCATATCTTCCGCTTTTATATGCCTTTTTCCAACTGTACTTGGATTTTATGAAGCTACTTATAAAGATTCTCCTATTTTCCTATCCAAGCATAGCCCAAACAAGATTTTTTTTTTTTTTTTTACTGATTTTCCTTGTCATTTTATCTTGGAATTTTTTACCTTTATTCATATTTTCTCATAACTTATTATGTTTGTTGCTTTACTGAATTTGTTATTTCCTTTTTAGTTGTACCTTTTCTCTTTTCTTAGCTTATTTAATTATCTGATCTTGGTTTAAATTTTAATAAACTTCTAGTCTTTCAACCAAAACAGGAGAATAGACACCCATGCACAACTACTACTAAGGGCCAAGAATCTCGAGAATATATCCCCCTCACACAGAAAAGTCCAAACCATGGGATCCATGACAGGTTTAGGTGTTACCCTAACTGCCCACAAGAATAAATTAATGGAACGATCCCAATAGAAAGGCAGTAGCAGGTTTTACCCCTAACATGAAAATTAGCAACAGGATCTGAACACTTACTTGCTCTTTTTATTATCTCGTAGTTAACACTAGTCCCAACAGTGTACCAACAATTAGTTTAAGCAACACCCTAGGCTTTTCAATGCTTACGCATTCCATGGGAACTTACTATTATTCCAAGATAATTCTCGCTATCTGCTTCATAGTCTCAAAACTTTTCCCGTCTTCCCTAGGCATTAATCCTTCCTCATCTACTGCATACTTTTAAAACTTGGTTTGGCCTTTTTCATTTAAACTTTCTTCCAAAAATTTAAAAATATCAAAACTTTATTTTCCTCATCAAAACTTGTTTTTGCCAAACCATAAAAAAAAACGTGTCATCTTAAAAAAAATGTAAATCATCGTTTTTTTCCTTCAAATCACGGAAGCTGGAGTAGATAAGGACAACTATTCCTCAATCGGGTTTATAACTTATTCTTATCTATAAGGCCAGCTCAGTCTCTTACTACAGGGTACAAACATTTTCTTTATTCTTAATTTCTACAACTCATTTTGTCCACCAAACAAAACTTCCTCTTCTAAAACAATTTATCAAAAAAGATTGTCTAAAGAATAGAGACTTCAAAACTTCCTTGTTTAATGATTCTTGTAAGAAATATAACAAGAAAAATAGCGAGCTATACATGCTCTACAATATGCACCTTTTATTGAGAGGATTTTATTTTAGAAAAAGTTTTCGCAAGAAATTACTATTTACAAAATACACCCCATTTTACTTTAAAAACCCAGTATGTACTTCTTCACATATTTTAAAATTATAACTTTTAAGATCAAAACTTGAAAACACCATAAACTATTTTCCCAAATTTTTTACAATTTCAAGTTCTTAAAAGTTAACAATGGGGTTAGGCTCAAAGCGGGTTTCCAATTTTCTAGGCTTTCCTAGTCACTCCCACAGAGTCAATTCTCTCAAATATATATATTCCTAATCCATCTTTCTGTTTTTAAACTTTTCCAATTTATAAGGTTTTACTGACAAACCCACTAATCCGAAATACTAACATATGGGATCCTCCTTCCCTTCCATACAAAGTACATTGTACACGCTCCACCCAAATTATTTAAGGGTCTCAGATTTCAATATTCATTCCTTTTTTGTACAAAACGAACATCCCATTTCTTATCATGTTATACTCTTTCTATTAGTGGGTTTCTCTATGGATCTAGTATATATATATAATATTTACATTTAAAAAAAATACAAATACGTTCACTCACTATTTATACAGGAATCATAAACCTAAGCTCTGATACCAGATGTAACAACCAGAATTCCGACAGACCGAATTTTCTTCAAAATTCCAATCTATCAAAACTCGGGTTGGTTTGCTCTGGTATCCTGCAGAAAAGACAGAGATATAAAATATGTCAGAGCTTAGAAAATATCTCACAACGGAATGGATAAAATTTAATATAATCAAAGTATAGCCTTACCGTATTAATAATAAGGCCTAATCAGTATCCAAAGCTATAATGTCTCATGTCTCTACCGCAAATCTAATCTGCGAGCATGTTATGAGGAAGGGGTCAAAACACAAGTTTTTGTGACTTGATTTAAATTATATACTTTGGATAATCCTACATATACTGTTCAATCTTATTTTCTTATTTATTAGGTTATTTGGGTTAACATCACTCAAGCTTACACACACATCATACCCATTTACTCCCCAGTTGGTTAACCTAATATAGTATATATGTAGCTACCCCTCAATACTGAGGTAAACCCTATGGTACCCCACTCGCACAGTCTCCACCGTAATACCACAGAAATTAACGCAATCCCTCATTCTACGCCGGAGTGACGTACGGATCTCTACATAATAATGTTATGTTCCTTATATATCAGTCATTACTACGCTATGTAATCGTACGGACTGCCATCGTCGATCGAATCATATTTCATATCGGAGTAATGCCCCCAAGTCTACAATATACCAACTAGAGCCGACATGCATGTATCTAAAATGTCCCATATACGTATCTTCAATTGTAGCTTAATGCCTTAACCGCACATCCTCTAATTTTATCCGAGTTCCGTGGCAGGGCGATACAAGAAACACAGAACTTATTCAGGAGCTTTTCCATGTCTATATAGGCCCGTCTTTAAGAGCCTCTATATACAGATATTCCAAGGGTCTGTTTTCATGGTGGTTATGGCCCCACCTCGGCTGCTCCCTCAACTAGTAAAGACTACAAGAGCTAAACGACTGTCCCTAAAAAAAATAGTCTAAACATCCATTTAGCATCTTTCCTCAAACGCCGTACCCCGATAGTGAAAGGTGAATGGTCATTAGTTTTAGCTCTTGTCTTTTCGCATCCCACTGGCTGCCGATGACGGGTATCCGACGATCTACTATCCTTGTTGGTCGTGACCCTTCGCTTCCCCATTGAGGCAACCGCCGAATCACCATGGTGTCACCGCGTCATAGCATTCTGACTCCATAGCTACTTTTGCAGTTAAGGCCCACCCACCTAGTAGTCACGCGCAGACCCAACCTATGTGAGCACAGCCTCAACATCTACCACCCCACAGAGGACTACTAGGAGCACCTTACATATCTCAGGAAGCCGCGTGCTTCCCTTTCCAGTCCTATGGAGCTGACAAAATAATCAGATAAATGTGTGCTCCCCTCGTGCCTTATAACACCACGATGATCAACCCCGTTGGGTTATTAACCCTCAAACGTGTGGATTGGTCCAAGTGCCTTACTTTAATATGTTGTTAGACCTTATGTCTAAATATTCTTTTACACGCTTGCCTTACCTCATCAGGTTTCCATTTAGCTTGGTTATTCCCATTCACATTGAATTCTTAATCAAGTTACCAAGTTCCTCTTGCTTATTAACTTCAGCTATATAACTTAACCCGTTTATGTTTATTAATAAGCCAACAACATTTTATTCTCTAGATTATGGTCCAAGGTCTGTAATCCACAATCCTCTTTATATTCTTGTTTGATTTCAAGGTTACAATAACATGTTCTACTCAATGTGTTATTAAGTACATCTCAATTCACATGTTTTCTAATTAACATGTCACTTACCATTTATGATTAAATATAACTTATTTCATGTTATAAGTTTTCCTCATCCTTTCACATTTAATCATAATCCCATTTTACACAATTGCTACAACTTATCGTTGTTTACTTATTAACTTAGTTCTCTTAACTAAGGCCCATTAATAAGTTTCTCTACCCATTTATTATAATCTATGTTATAATTTTCCTCTAGTCCCTAGGACTAGTCTAAACATGTTATTCTTATCAGCGGGTTTCAGACTTCCAAGTTTATAGATTACTTAGTGTATAATTAAGTATAACTTTGTATATTTCATATATTTTCCCCCTTTTCTCAACTGGTTTCCAGCTTACCCCATTTACTGATTATTTAATTTACAATTAAGTGTCCCTTATCTCATTTCACATTTTATCCCATTTCCTTACTAGTTTGTTACAACCTAAGTTACAATATTCACTTGTCCCTAGGAAAAGTCTACCTATTATACAACATTCCCATTAATGTTAATTATTTATAATACGTGATTATCATTCCCCATTTAAACCATTTCCTTTTACTGTTGTATTCCGGTATTCTTCATTCACTGTAATATATGTTCCTTATTTTAATTAAGAAAAACACTTCATGCACCTTATCAGTTCGATGTATAGAAGGAATCAGTGATTTATTTTCATAACGTATTCCCATCTAAATCCGTGGTTGCATGTAATATCTTTCCTTTTTCTTATTTTGTTCACCGTGGCTTACTTGCAACCACGTTCTCAGAAATATGTCATTCAGGGAAATACATCACTTTTCCTTCGCATCACAATAACTCAGTCCATTACATCCCTTCCTTTCTTATTTTCCGAATTAGACATTTAATTATCATAATTGCCATTTATTTATATCTTGTTATACACACACACAAGCGCGCGCGCACACACACACACACACATATATGCACCAGATCTCTCGCATTAAGCCTACACTTATGGACGCTGGATTTGCCGGGCGGGTCCGGGCAGACTTTTACCACAAGTTGACTTAACCTCGTGTCTTAGTACTATTACTTGTTTAATTTATGCACTTAGACCCCTCACATTATATTTACCACTTGTGAATGCTGGATATGCCGGGCAGTTTCGGGCAGACTTCTATCACAAGTGCAATCTATCCTTGTGTCTAAGAGCGTTACAGTGTCAAATTACTGTGAAACTAGGCATGTTCGTTCTTTAACAATTATTCCTATTTCATGTAAATTTTAGGCATATTCTCCTTTTCGTATGTTTATTATAATGTAATTTACATGTCGCCAAATTATGCCTATATTTTTTCGAATGACATTTTTAACATGCGTTTAATTCTATTTTGACATGTAAACATTCAATCAGCTAATTATTCAAGTCCAACAAGTTAAACATGTCATTTACCTAATTAATAACCTAAATTTCTTGAACAGATTAGGGAAGGAAGGGGAAACGATAGAGCTTTAGCGTAGCCTTAGAAATATGAGGTTTAGGTTTAGCTCTAAGATTTTATTTATAGGTGTATCAGAGAAGCCAGGACCCTCAGATTTGAATTAAAAAAAATCCAAACCGACCGCGTCAAGAAGAACCTCCAGATCCGCAGTGGGGTCGACCCTATGGTCGATCCCCCTGGGTTGACCCCCCCGGGGTCGACCCCCAACGGTCATTTTCCTTCCAGATTTCCCTCTCGATAAATTTTTGATTTTTGAACTTATTTTTGGATTTTCTGGATAAACTTTATTTAATATATATGCATATAAGCTCCTTATATGTATACAAACTTCTAATGCTCATAACTTCTTCTCACATTGCCCATTTTATGCAAACCAGGTGTTTATCTTGACCAGAATTTCGAGACGGACGCAATGAGCAGTTCATTTTACATAATTCTGAATATTTAATCAATTTATTATTATTATTTTATTATCTTGAGTTGAAAATATGGTGTGTTACAATACCCATATACTCGATTGGATCCATATAAGAGATGATTATCACTCACCAGATGCACAAAATAGCCTCAAATCAACAATCTCTAGTTTCGAACAGCAAAAAATAGCGAAGAAAGGCCTCTGAATCAATCCAGTTGATGCGATCTATCTTTCCTCGTTGTTGATCTTAAATCATAGTTCATAATTCTATGAATTGAAATGAAATTGGAGGTGTATTTGATTGGGTCGGAGAATCACAGGAACCCAACAATATGAGGAAGTGAAGAGAATAAACAAATCGCTTTACCCCTACCCTCCTATTTATAGCCAATAGCCCCTAGCCTTAATGAGCCTCACACATTGAGGACTAATTTGCCTATCCCGAAAAGAAGCAACACAAAACAGTGATTTTTCCTAAATCGCTAAGACAAATCCTTTATGTGACCACTCTATGGAATTGGAAACACCACTCCTGATCCAATGAGATCGATCCCAGCTCCTGATTCAATCCCATTCAAAAGTTATGTCCTAAACAAAAATAATAGGGGAAAATTATCACAAATAGAATTGGTAAAAATCATGGACATGCCTTACATTCCCATGAATTACATATCGAAAGATGAGAATGGTTCTACCCTTGGAGAATTTAATAAAAATATATTTACGATCCTTCGATATGAAAAATGCGAGTCGTTACATTATCTCCCTTTAGGAATTTTGCCCCTGAAATTTCAAGCAAGCACAAGCAACAAGAACTATTCTACATGCCTACCATCCACGAGCAGCCAATATACCATCCATTCTAGCATTCAACAAGCCATGCAACCATAGCCTTAACCTAACATGCAGAATTCTAATAATAGTACAACTTACCTTGATATAAGGGTGACACAATATCTATGGGTCATACCACATGAAATGTTCTGCATGGGTCGCCTTCTTACTCTCTTCTGTTTCCCATGTACAATCTTCATCATCCTCCCCCCATTGTACCTTGACTAACTTAACCACCTTCCTCCTAAGTTGTTTAGTGTCATTATCCACAATGTGAAGCGGCTTACAAGGCCTTGAAACTACGGGTTCGACATCTAAGTCTTTATTCTAATCCGGAGATTCTACCACATTCGAATCTGCACACACTTCCATAGGAAGGACACATAAAAAACATTGTACACATTGGACATCTTCTCAGGTAAGTCTAATTTATACGCAAGCTTTCCAATTCGCTTGACTATTAGAAATGGACCAATGAATCTGGAAGCTAACTTTCCTTTATTTCTGAATCGAACAACATTCTTTACAGTTGAAATCTTAATGAAAACCATATCACTAATGTCGAACTCCAAATCCTTTCGATGCTTATCGGCCTTTTCTGATGATCTTGGGTTGCCTTCATTTGTTGCCGAATGATCTCAATACAATCTGTTGTCTCTCTTATCATCTCAGGCCAAACATTAACCTATATGTAGTCTGTAACCAATATGTTAGAGAATTATACAGTTTACCATACAATGCCTCGTATGGTGCCATCCCAATGCTTGAGCAGTAGCTTTTATTATAGGAAAACTCAGCCAAATGTAGGCGGTCTTCCCATGTTCCCCCAAAATCTAATACACAAGCTCTAAGAAGATTTTCCAATAATCGATTCACTCGTTCGGTTTGACAATCAGTTTGGAGATGATAACCCATACTCAAACATAGCTCGGCTTCCAAAGTCTCTTGCAAACTATTTAAAATCCCACCTAAGAATAATGGGTTACAATCATTACTATGTTGTTCAGGATACCATGGAAGCGTACTATCCATTAAACATATAACTCTGCCATCTTCGATGCTATCCTAGTTGATCTGATAGGAATAAACCTTGCGCTCTTGGTCAATCGATCCACTATGACCTAAATCCCTTCGTTTCCTTCCCTAGTCCTTGGCAGTCCGTCAACAAAATCCATTGGTACTTGCTCCCATCTCCACATAGGAACTTCTAATGGTGGAAGCAATCCACTCGACTTCTTATGTTTAGCTTTCACCAACTGACAGTTCATACATTTGGAAATAAAATTTCCAACATCTTCTTCATAACTTCCAAATAATAAACCCGCTTCATGTCCCGATATATCTTATTACCACCAGGATGAATCATCAACTTAGATTGATGACATTCTATTAGAACTTCCTCTCTCAATCCATCATTATCAGGAAAAATCAGTCGTCCTTTCTTCCTAAGCCAACCATCTTGATCGACCTTGAATTCCTTATCCTCTTTTAGTTCCACTCTCGCTTCCAACTTCAGGATGATCTCGACAAGCTTTTCATCATGCTTTTGGCTTTATCCAATCCATTCATTGAGAGTTGGTCTTATTGCTAAGCTCGTCAACATTTCAGGCTCTAACTTACACCTTATTTCTGAAATGAAATACTTCCCAAAACTCAAGGTGCTTCCATTCCAAAAATATCACTAGCAAACCAGCCCATTTTCGTCTTAACGCATCTTCCACTGCGTTACCTTTACCAAGAGTATAGGTAATGCCAAAATCATAAGATGCCAAAAACTCTAACCACCCCTGCTGCCGAGGATTCAAATCCTTTTGGGAGAGATATTTTAACGACTTGTGATCCGTAAATAGCTCGAATCGAACTCCCAATAGGTAATGCCTCCACATCTTCAGAGCAAACACGATCGCTGCTAACTTCAAATCATGAGTTGGATAATTCTTTTCGTGCAGTTTCAATTTTTGACTCGCATAGGCCACAACTCTATCCTTCAGCATTAGCAATGCTCCAAGTCCAGTGACACAAGCATCGGTATATACCAGCGTTTCCTCATTCCCGCTTGGAATGGTCAAAACAAGAGCACTTGTCAGTCTCTCTTTTAGGATTCCAAAAGCTTGCTCACACTTTGCATCCCATGTGAACACTTGATTCTTCTTCATCAATCCTATTAGAGTTGCAACTATCTTGGAGAAATCCTTGATAAATTGACGATAATATCCTTTTAACCCAAGGAAACTCCTAACATCTATCACATGCTTAGGTTTATCCCAATCCTAGATTGCTTCCACCTTAGCGGGATCCACCGCTATTCCGTTTCCATAAACAACATGGCCTAAAAACCTCAACTCATTCTTCCAGAAGTGACATTTTGAAAACTTTATCTCTCAGCTGATGTCTTCACAAGGTTTAGAAAACAATTCGCAAGTTCGTCTTATGCTCTTTCTCATTTCGGAAGTAAACCATAATATCATCCAGGAACATAAGCACAAACTTGTTCAATTGTTCTTTGAATACCATGTTCATAAGATCCACTAAATATGCTGGTGTGTGTGTCAATCCAAATGGCATCACCAACCACTCAAAGAAACCAGATGGTGTCCTAAAAGCGGTCTTCGACACACTATCCTTTACCACTCTCAACTGGTGAAATCTCATCGCCAAGTCCATTTGGGAAAATACCTTGGCCTCATGAAGCCGATCAAACAAGTAATCTATTCTCAGCAATGGATACTTTTTCTTCTTAGTCACCTTGTTCAGCTCACGATAATCCATAAATAGTCTCAAAGTCCATCAGCCTTGGTTGTAACCACAACTGTTGCACCCCATTCAGGCACACTCTGACGAATGAATCCTTTTCCCAAAAGGTCGCTTACTTACACCTCTAACTATTGCTATTCGCTTGGCTCCATCCGCGTAAGGGGCATAATGATGGGTCTGTGTCCATCAACCAAAGTGATTCTAAACTCAATCTCGCGATGCAGCGGCAAACTTTTGACCTCATTAAAGACATTATCAAACTCACTAGTGATCGACACAGATGATAATCCATCGTATGGAATTCTAAGTGAATACAAAAACCTTACAAAGAACCCATCTTCTAGCTTACATCGAATCACAACCATTCGCCCTTTCACATTCCCAACCGTCACCTCGAGTTTTGCGCTATCCACTTTAGCTACATACCTCCTAAGCCAGTCAATACCCAAAATAGTCCCAAACCCACCGAAGTTTAAAACAAAGAAATCATACATAAAAGAGCAACCATGAATCGATAACACTAGACCACGACAAAGCATACAAAGACTAGACGAACCCCGATAGAAAGAATGCGATTCTTCAGTATCAAACAACACTCGAATTGAAACATCCCCGATAGAATGCGTACCATGAGCAACAACACTCTTCCCTTTCTTCTCCTCCATAGGAGCTCTTGAAGAAGTTGGAACAACCTCCAAAGCATACGTCTTCACTATCTACTTACCCTTCGACAATTCTAGAAAATCCTTCTTGAAATGGCTAGGCTTACCACAATTATTGCACTTCTTCTTGGCTTTCGGATTCTAACAATCCTTCGAATAATGGCCCTTCTGCTGACAGTTGTAGTAAGTCACCTTGCCATTCTTCTTCTTTTGTCCATCCTTCCCTTGCTGATGTTGTTGCTTCCTCTGTCCATTCCACTTTTTCTTATTGTCACCTTGTTGTGATTTTAGATCCTCTTTGGTTGCAACAACAACCTCTTCCTTGGCAAACAACCTTTCGTGCCTTGAAGCTTTTTCAACAATTTCTCATAAGGGTCATCCAAATGGTTAACCAACTGCTTACCAAGATATGCACCCAAGCCCATGATGAATTTCTCATTCTTTTGATAAGGAGTCTCAATATATGAATGATCATGCTTGGACAAAGCTTTAAACTCAGAAGCGTACTCCAACGCTGATCGACCATTCAACTTTAACTCAACAAACTTTTTGAACAGAACTGACTTTTGAGCGGTAGAAATGAACTTTGTCTCAAACTAGATTCAAAATTGATCCCAAGTTGTGACACCCCACGTACATTAATGTCACTCTTTATCAGAATGCATTAAGTTTCGTGAAGCGTTATAGGTAAACAGAAACATCACAAGACAAATATAAAATAACAGTGGAATTTAATACTTTATTAAACAGAAAACATTGTGGTCCAAAACCTGGTTACATCATATGTCTGAAATACAGAAAACTCATTACAATTTCTGTCTTGTTACTAAAATTATCAGAGTACAATAATATTTAAAAAGCATATTCCTCAAAATATAGCCATATCGGAGAAGACAGAAAATCAAAGTTGTACATCCAAGCAGCTCTAAGCAGAATGAAAGAGGGAATCTTAATCAAGCCTGAGTATTCCTACCTTGAGATCCTGGGGGGAACGGAAGAGAGAGAAGAGGAAACACAATGGGTCAGATATAAACCTGGCGAGTCCATATACTTTTAGCATATAAACAAGTAAAAGCATCATGATAGAAAAATAAATTGGATGAGAGAGAAAACTGTATCATAAGACAGGTATAATAGACTGAGCAGGATCAACAGAATAAACTTGACGGAGTTTATTGCGCTTCTCAAGTACTTTTCTCTGCACCAATACTAGCATAATAAGAGCAACATGATCCCAACTAGAACAAAATGGTAGACTTAGGTGTATTTCTAGAACTTGTTTTACCCCAACAAGAATAATAGGTAGACCAACATGAATGACAGGTGTTACACCCAATAAGAATAACAAGCTCCCAACAAGCAAGACTAAATGTACCCTAATTACTACCCCCAATCGATCGGGTCCCTACCCCGTAGATACCCATGTTGTTCCCACAGTAGGATGTATCACTTCCTAAAGTGGCAACCTCGTTGTTTTCAAGATGCACAACTATATCTACTAATGTCACAACATCTTATATTCCCAAGCAAGCGGACCCATGCACGCACATGACTCCAATGGAACGCGCCGTCAACACCCCCACTCAAGTGACCTCTTATAACCAGCTTAGTTCCCCGACCTAGTTTGGAGTACTCGTTTGATACCTATATGGGTTACTGACTGAAACAAATCCCACACAATAGATGATACAATCTTCCCTCCTAGGCTTCCATCCCCACTACTAGGATTTTAACAGGTTATGACTAACAGTTTAATAAGGTTGTATAACCCCCACATGTAAAACAGGTTAAGTTTTCGGGTATATATGTGTATATATAAATCGCCCCTACAGATTTAACGAGATTAACTTAACCCCACTGATTGAAGCAAGTTTACTTAACCCTTGATCAGTTTAATAGGTTCATGTAACCCCCCAGATTAAACAGGTTAAGTATTACAGTTTAACGAGTTATCCACTTATGACTTATTAATGGACTAGACCTCTGACATTAAGTCTACTACTTGTGGATGCTGGATATGTCGGGCTGTTCCGGGCAGACTTCTACCACAAGCAGGACTTAACCTCATGTTTCAGTACCGTTACATGTACGTTTATGAACTCGACCCTTTACATTAGATTTACCACTTGTGGACGCTAGATTTACCAAGCGGTTCTAGATAGACTTCTACCACAAGTGTAATCTAACCTCGTGTCTAAGCGTGGTTACGGTTCCTAATTACTGTAAATCTAGGCATGTTCGTTATTAACACATTTTCATGTTTATCCAAGATTAGACCCCAAATCCCAGTTTGATTCATAATACAAGTTATGCCCCAAACAAAAGTTTTAGATCAAGGTATATATTATGCCCAAATCCTAATTATATCTTACAGTATAAGTTATGCCCCAATTTATCATCCCCAACCATCCCCAATCTCGTACGTTCGCATATTTCAGTGGTAGGCCTAGGCCCGAAGGTAGCCTGGCTATAAAATAAAAAGGGAAGGAGGGAGAGAAGGGAACAAGAATAAGCATAATAAAAAAAGGCATAATATGTCAGAAATAGGCATACTAACCGAATAGTGACAGAAATAGGCATAAGGCAGAATGAGCATATTAGAACAATAGATCAGGTGTACCAGTAATGATAGATCTATTATGATTTAGGTTATTAACAGGCATAGGCTTAGGTCCAAACTTATAAACATGTCATGATTACTTATTAAATGTTTATATCTAAAAATAACATGAACTCATAGAAATTGGATCTAAAGAACATAGAAAAATAGGCAGAAGTTGTAGAAGAATTTCTTGGACGCGTATAAGCTGTTGTCGAAGGAAATAGGCTAACTCAATCTAAGTTGGGGCAGCGTCTTGTTGTCTCCATTGTTTTTGGCATGTAAAAACAATAGAAGTTGGGTCCTATTTATAGCCTAAAACCAACGAACCAAACCCCAAAACAAGTCCACGTTCATAAAACGAATTCTGCCTAGATCTGTATAGTGGTCGACCCCCCTTTACTGTGTCGACCCCAAACACCGTAGGATGACCTCTGGGTCGACCCAACTGGGCCTCGGGTCCTAAAATGGGTCGGTTCCACTCTTGGCCTTCCCGCTTCGCTTTTCTGAATTATATTGAAATTTTTGATTTTTTGTATATATTTAATTCTCCTATGCGTATACAAACTTCTTGGCTTAATAACTTCTTCATACGATGTCCATTTCATGCAAACTCGCAGTCTATCCTATGTAAAATTCCGAGACAAACGCAATGGTACGGTCTGTTTTACCTTATTCCTAATATTTAATTAAGTATTCTTAAGTTTATCATTATAGTGTTCTTTAAAATTACGCGGTGTTACATTATCCCTTGCTTAAAGGATTTCATCCCCGATATCCTCAAGTTATGAAGAATGTATATACTAACGTCCATGTTAGACCAAAAAGTGGTTCTAACACCCAAATTGACAAAAATTAAAATGAAATGAGATCGAAAATAAAAAACAGACACGGGATTTATTGTGGTTCGGCGTTAAAAAGCCTACGTCCACTTTATAATCACTTTGCTTGATGATGTAGATGAAAATACAATGGGATATTCACTCAATTTCACTCACTTTTCATATACATTCAGTCAATTATCTCAAAATACACTTTGAATGATGATTTTGAATTGTTTGGAGTGTTGGAATTCGTTTCTCAAAGGTGTTTGAACTCTTAGAGTTCCAAAAGATCCCTTCAACCGACCCTTGGGGGTATATTTATAGGTGAAAATTCCTTCAGGATCCGGTTCGGATCGGGGACACGTGGTCTCCATCTCATGGCTTTTGGGATCGGGTGAGTTCTAGTGTTGCCGGCGCATCAGGTAAGTGGCCATCGTGGGTAGAAAGTGGGTGTAACTGCCCCGAATATCCAGGAGATCATGGAGTGAAGTAGCAGGGTACACTGGGTTCGGTTCGGATTGGAAAGTAGATAGGGTTCGGATCGGATCATCCCATCCGATCCGATCTAGCTTGAATTTTGCCTGCCTCACTTTGTCTCGCATTGATTTTCCTTGATTACGCCCGATCCGACTTGATCTTTTAGCTTTGTGATGCTTCTGTTCTTACCTCTGTAATTCCGATCTGAACCAGATGTGTAACAGAGTGTCTTCTGTTTACTTGATCTTTTGACTTCTTGACTTTGTATAGCCTAGTTTACAAAGTAGGCTAACATTTTGCCCCCTCAAAGGTTGCTTCTGTTGAAAACAAAGCGTGCTTTGATGTTATCTGTACATCAATCTTTCATTTTGAATCATTGAGAAGTCGTTTCCACTGATACATAAAGATATGTTGCTTCAGAAAGTTATGTCTCTTGATTTCTATATATATGTTGCATAGTGTGTGGATCCCTTTCTTTATTTTCAAACAATTTGGAGAATTCTTGTTAACATCTAGTTACTCTTCCAGGTGATTTTCTTCTTGATTTCTTTTGAGGTCGATTTATATGTCAAGCTATTGTATTCAATCCATTCGGCCCGGATCCCGAACCGTACCGCTTCCTCTTTCTTTTTTCTTAACACAGGGCCAGCAAGCCAAAAAATAGATAGGTGGGCTACGATCCGGTCCAAGTGTGAAAAGGAGGAGAGGGATACGAATGGTCACCACATACATGCTTACATAAACTTAGCCTCCATCATCTTTTCACTTTCTTTTTCTTTCATCGCATTCGTTTGATATTTCTCCTACTCCGAAACCCTTGGTCCCAAAAAGAAAGTTCTTACAATTCTCGCGCTAATCACCAAATTAAACACCTTGGTAGGTTTGAATCCTCGATTAACTTCATAACAATTAGTTTCAACCGAAATTCGCAGTCGATTTGTGTAACACCCCACCTCCGCTAGGGTCACTCACAAAGGGAATGCCCTAGTTTTGGAGGGGTATTATCTAGTAAACAGGCACAGAGATAACACAAGACAGAACATAGATAAAATAGGGTATATAAATCAGTGGATATAAACTTTAAAACCAAATCTCATTACTGAAAAATAGAGTCAAAACCTCTTACATCAAAATGCCAAGTCATTATTTCATTACATCAAATTCTAAAGAAGCAAAGTACTTAAAACAACATGAGTAAGATATTATTCCCCAAAAAGTGCATGAGTGCAGCCATAGCATAGCTCAAGACCAAACCGTACATGAGCTGTCAGAAAGCAAGCAAAGTCCAAGCTAAGAGCTAGAGTTTCCTCCCTGAGAACCTGGGGGGGGGGGGGGGGAAACGAAAGACAAAGAGGCGAAAGAAAACGGGTAAGTCAAAAAGACTGGTAAGCCCTAGTGACTATCAGCATAGAAACTAGTAAAGTTAACAAGACATGAATAAACTGGAATTAAACATAGGAATGATGATAAGTCTGACGTGATAACTAAGCTAACAAGATAACTCAAGTCTAACATTGCGTATTCAAGGTTCGCCATACCAACTATACTGGTATACTAATCCCGTGTCAGCTATAAATCAAGAAATAATCCCTTGGCCCAATATCGTGAAGTGACCCAATTCAGGGTCCAACGTTACGATCTAATCGATCGGCTCCCTACAAGTCTAGCTTGTCGTGTGTCTGTGTCATACGACCCTATCACGAATGTAGTCACCTGTGCTAGGTCCACCATAGGGTGTATCAAGCCCTAGGGTGCCAGCCACCGACACGAATCAAGAATGCACAGATAATCCTACTGATGCCCAATGCCTGCTTTTTAAACTCCGGACTAAGTGCACGACCCTAGTCCGCCTAAACCTACAATGGCGCACCAACTCAGCCGTCGTTCTGGTCGCTTACAATCAGCCCAGCAATCGTGCCCCACCCTGCCTAGTCCCAGGGTACCGTGATACATCTAGTGGGTTACTGCTGAAAAGGACCGCGTAACTAGGGTTTCGTTCAGCAGGTTAAGTTGTCATTTAAAATCGAGACTTAACCCCATCTACGTGTCATGTCAAATTGACTAAGTGTGTCATTCTAGTTCAAGACTTAGTCCTACGAATCATGTATCATGTTGTTTAAGTGAGTTCAAGCGGTTTATGACTTAACCCTATCAAATCAACGTGTCAAATTGGTTAAGTATATTCAAGTGGTCTATGACTTAACCCTATCCAGTGGCATTAATTTACTTAATGCACCCCTAACCTCTCACATTAGACTTAGTTATGGTTACTGGATGTGCCGGGCGGGTCCGGGAAGTTTTACACCATAAACTAGTCTAACCTCGGGTTTCGAGTGCGATATGACCAACTACTCACATTGGGTCCTATTGTTTGCAGTTACTGGACTCGCCGGACGGTTCCGGGCAGATTTATACTGCAAACTCAACTCAACCTCGAGTTGGCCACGTTCAAGTTATCTAAGTGTCATGTCCCAAATTCACATTTTCAAGTATAATTTCATGTCAAGTTCATGTTCCTATCCAAGCTCAAGTTATAACGTTATTCATTTTTTTAAGTTCATACTAAATTCAGGTTTTCCTAAACTACCCAAATCGCATCCCCAACGCTCGTGAATTCGAATCAAGGCAATAGATGTAACTAGGGAATAACATAACAAGGATGGGTATAAAGCGGCAAAGGTGATTTCAAGACAAGATGGTGTAACTTGAGATATGATCATAACATCACTGGCATATGAAATAGGGTGATAAACATAGTTATAAATGACATAAGATGATAATCCTAATCTTGTGACTAGCAATAGTTTCAACATCACAACATCACAGGCATGTTAAAATAATGATAGGGTTTAGGTTATGACATGAACAGGCCTCTAAATCAAGTTCTTATCAGTATTCCACAAATCAAGGTTCAATATGAATGGTACTTGGTTCAAGGTGAATAGATCTAGGGTGAACAAGAGTAGATCTAAAATAATAGATCAAAAAGGATTATTCATAGATCAAAGATATACAAGAGTAGGTCTCAAGTAGTTATCACGTTTATGTTCAACTTCAATTTACACATGTCCATATTAAGTTTAGAGTTTAGATCTAAGAGTAACTGGGGCTTACAGATCGTGGTTTTTGAGAACTAAGAACAGAAATTGTCGTAGGATCGTTGCAGAAGCTTTAATCTCTAGTTTGAATTGAGTTGCTTAGGTCGATGTTGATTAGCTTCTAGTTTTGATTCCAGCAGAGTAGCGACGCCATTTTTATTTTTATTTTAGAACAGAGGCAGAGTAGAAGCAGAATAGAATTGTGTGTAGAGAAGGCTAGGTTTGGGGCTGTTTAAATAGATTTAGGCAGATGAATCTGGACAGAAATCGGACTAGAAACATCAAAACGAACACTGGCCCAAAAATGGGCTCGGGGACCAGGTCGACACCCAGGTCGGCTGCCCAGACGACCTAGTCTGGGGGGGGGGGTCGACTGCCCGGTCGACTCCCCTGTTGACCTGGGTCTGGGCGGGAAATTTCCCGCCCAGTCTGTTCTGCGTTTGAAATTCGAATTTTGAATTCGAATTCGGGTTGTTTTCAATTCTGAAAATTCCTGAAACTTCGGAGGGTCATATCTCCCTCATACGGACTTCGATTCTTGCAAACTCGGACTCGTTTCCAAGAAGAATTCCGAGACGAACGCAATGGCGCAACCCGTTTCCCTTGGTTCATATTTTAAAATTTAATTCTGCCTAGATTTATGGTTATAACACGTTATCAAAATACGGGTTGTTACATTCTCCCCTCCTTAAAGGATTTCGTCCCCAAAATCTCTAAGTTAGGAAGAACGTATCCTACCATCCATCATCCATCTACTCAAAACATCATCCACAAGCAAACATTGTCCTTAAGAGATTTCTAATGCTGTATGAACATATGCAAAAAGTGTGTCCATATGTTCCTTATCTAATGCAAATGATCAGGCCTGATTGATCTTTCTAATGCAAAATATGTTTAGTGTCATGAATCCAACATGTATGCAAATAATCCTAGTCACGTAAGCACTATATGTGTGCACAAACATTCATCCATATGCAACATTCATATGATAACTCATTCAATTTCATCCATAAATAAGTATAAACACTCATGCATATGCAATATGAAAATGTGTCTGAGCCGATCTAGTGCCTAATGTGTGTTATGCAACCACGAGCAATCACTAGCAACCACTTGCAACCACTTGCAACCATCAATCATAACATGTCTCAAACACATGTTTACACCCAACTGTTCCTACCTAATGATATAGTCGAATGATAGAAGCAAGTAAGGTCTACAGGAAAAAGGAATCAAGGATATACTCTTAAAAAGAGATGTGATGCGCGAATCTAGTCTTCAATCTTCTAAGTCGCATTTCCTTGGGCTTAACTCCATTGTGCTTTGACCATCTTTAACTCCACAATTTCATAGCTTCTTAGTTCTTGTTTCCAACATATGAGTTGGGTCTCCTTTCACTATTGCCTCTCGTTCCACTTTCACTTATCCTCCTCCTAGTATACTCGGCTTAAACATAACTGCGTACTCATGGTTTCACACAAGCTCTCCAAAATTCACTAGTGAATCTTGGATCTCGTTCACTTACTAGAAGGTATTCCACATAGATGAATTATCTCTTGAAAATAAACAAATGTCAACCATGTTGCTAAATGTACTTACTAAGGCGATAATCTACATCACATGCATAAGTGAAATGAACCATCCGCCTTAGTGGCGAAAACTACTTGAGCGGATCAATAAAAGTATCTAGAGATTCTAGGTAACTAATCATGATAGAACCCTAAAGGTTACACGCGACTTCGAGGGTATCACCGAGGCAAGTCAAGAGTCTAACTACCCTCCTTTCAAAACCGAGAATGGCACCCTTATTGGATAAACACTCCATCCCTAGAATCCACTCCTAGCCCAAAAATCATAAGCATTCCTTCTAAGCTCAATACCTAGTATAGACATTCTCAAATCCAAACAAATCATGAATAAATGGGCCAATTCCCCAACAGGATTTAAGACAAAAATTGGGATCCTCCAATACGCTAGTACTAAGGTGTAGAGACTCAACTATCGAAGCAGAATTAAAAGGATGCGATGTACAAAAACAAAGTTCTAGCGGGATGATAGAAAAGAAAAGCTAAACCTTTAACAGTAACGTTACCACCTCCCTTAGGTATGCTAGTAGTGAGAGCATACAATTTCCCTCTCGACGATCCTGTTCTTTGCCCTTGTCCTTGTCCTATAATACTTAACTGCACTCCCATTTTACCATACTAAAGATACTCTCTCTTGTCTTGGATTTCACTATTCTTTCACTTTAGCCTCTTTCCTTTCACCTTTTTCCTCCTTCGTGGATTAAGCTATAACAACTAGTCTCTTGTTCTTGCTATCCTTGTATCGTTTGTTGACAAGTCCTTCGAAGCTACCTCCAACGCACGACAACTCTACAAAACTTGAAATAAGATTAGACGCAGATGGAACTACTGCGGCTACAGATGGAGGTTGGGCACTTCTTTGCCCTCCGACATATGTCGGATGCCTACGAAACTATGGTGAAAAGAGAGAGATGAGAGATTTCAAGAGGGATTCAAAAGATAGTGCATATGGCTTTAGGGAATATGCCTTTTAATCAAAACAAAACTTTCTTGAAAATTTGCTTCTTTGTAAATGTTTTGAAAACTAGTTCAGAAGGTTTTTAAAACTTTTGCCCAGTCTAGTAACCTTCTGCTCGGATACCAAATGTAACACCCCACCTCCGCTAGGGTCACTCAAAAAGGGAATGCCCTAGTTTTGGAGGGGTATTATCTAGTAAACAGGCACAGAGATAACACAAGACAGAACATAGATAAAATAGGGCATATAAAGTAGCGGATATAAACTTTAAAACCAAATCTCATTACTGAAAAATAGAGTCAAAACCTCTTACATCAAAATGCCAAGTCATTATTTCATTACATCAAGTTCTAAAGAAGCAAAGTACTTAAAACAACATGAGTAAGATATTATTCCCCAAAAAGTGCATGAGTGCAGCCATAGAATAGCTCAAGACCAAACCATACATGAGCTGTCAGAAAGCAAGCAAAGTCCAAGCTAAGAGCTAGAGTTTCCTCCCTGAGAACCTGGGGGGGGGGGGGGGGGAATGAAAGACAAAGAGGCGAAAGAAAACGGGTCAGTCAAAAAGACTGGTAAGCCCTAGTGACTATCAACATAGAAATTAGTAAAGTTAACAAGACATGAATAAACTGGAATTAAACATAGGAATGATGATAAGTCTGACATGATAACTAAGCTAACAAGATAACTCAAGTCTAACATTGCGTATTCAAGGTTCGCCATACCAACTATACGGGTATACTAATCCCGTGTCAGCTATAAATCAAGAAATAATCCCTTGGCCCAATATTGTGAAGTGACCCAATTCGGGGTCCAACGGTACGATCTAATCGATCGGCTCCCTACAAGTCTAGCTTGTCGTGTGTCTGTGTCATACGGCCCTATCACGAATGTAGTCACCTGTGCTAGGTCCACCATAGGGTGTATCAAGCCCTAGGGTGCGAACCACCGACACGAATCAAGAATGCAAAGATAATCCTACTGATGCCCAATGCCTGCTTTTTCAACTCAGGACTAAGTGCACGACCCTAGTCCGCCTGAACCTACAATGGCGCACCAACTCATCCGTCGTTCTGGTCGCTTACAATCAGCGCAGCAATCGTGCCCCACCCTGCCTAGTCCCAGGGTACCGTGATACATCTAGTGGGTTACTGCTGAAAAGGACCGCGTAACTAGGGTTTCGTTCAGTAGGTTAAGTTGTCATTTAAAATCGAGACTTAACCCCATCTATGTGTCATGTCAAATTGACTAAGTGTGTCATTCTAGTTCAAGACTTAGTCCTACGAATCATGTGTTAGGTTGGTTAAGTGAGTTCAAGCGGTTCATGACTTAACCCTATCAAATCAACGTGTCAAATTGGTTAAGTATATTCAAGTGTTCCATGACTTAACCCTATCCAGTGGCATTAATGTACTTAATGCACCCCTAACCTCTCACATTAGACTTGGTTATGGTTACTGGATGTGCCGGGTGGGTCCGGGCAGTTTTACACTATAACCTAGTCTAACCTCGGGTTTCGAGTGCGATATGACCAACTACTCACATTGGGTCCTATTGTTTGCAGTTACTGGATTCGTCGGGCGGTTCCGGGCAGATTTATACTGCAAACTCAACCCAACCTCGAGTTGGCCACGTTCAAGTTATCTAAGTGTCATGTCCCAAATTCATATTTTCAAGTATAATTTCATGTCAAGTTCATGTTTCTGTCCAAGCTCAAGTTATAACGTTATTCATGTTTTTAAGTTCATACTAAATTCAGGTTTTCCTAAACTACCCAAATCGCATCCCCAACGCTCGTGAATTCTAATCAAGGCAATAGATGTAACTAGGGAATAACATAACAAGGATGGGTATAAAGTGGAAAAGGTTATTTCAAGACAAGCATGGTGTAACTTGAGATATGATCATAACATCACCGGCATATGAAATAGGGTGATAAACATAGCTATAAATGACATAAGATGATAATCCTAAACTTGTGACTAGCAATAGTTTCAACATCACAACATCACAGGCATGTTAAAATAATAATAGGGATTAGGTTATGACATGAAAAGGCCCCTAAATCAAGTTCTTATCAGTATTCCACAAATCAAGGTTCAATATGAACGGTACTAGGTTCAAGGTGAATAGATCTAGGGTGAAAAAGAGTAGATCTAAAATAATAGATCAAAAAGGATTATTCATAGATCAAAGATATATAAGAGTAGGTCTCAAGTAGTTATCACGTTTATGTTCAACTTCAATTTACACATGTCCATATTAAGTTTAGAGTTTAGATCTAAGAGTAACTGGGGCTTACAGATCGTGGTTTTTGAGAACTAAGAACAGAAATTGTCGTAGGATCGTTGTAGAAGCTTTAATCTCTAGTTTGAATTGAGTTGCTTAGGTTGATGTTGATTAGCTTCTAGTTTTGATTCCAGCAGAGTAGCGACGCCATTTTTATTTTTATTTTAGAACAGAGCTAGTGTAGAAGTAGAATAGAATTGTGTGTAGAGAAGGCTAGGTTTGGGGCTGTTTAAATAGATTTAGGCAGATGAATCTTGATAGAAATCGGACTAGAAACATCAGAACGAACACTGGCCCAAAAATGGACTCGGGGACCAGGTCGACACCCAGGTCGATTGCCCAGTCGACCTGGTCTGGGGGGGGGGGGGGTCAACTGCCCAGTCGACTCCCCAGTCGACCTGGGTCTGGGCGGGAAATTTCCCGCCCAGTCTATTCTGCGTTTGAAATTCGAATTTTGAATTCGAATTCGGGATGTTTTCGATTCTGGAAATTCCTAAAACTTCGGAGGGTCATATCTCCCTCATACGGACTCCGATTCTTGCAAACTCGGACTCGTTTCCAAGAAGAATTCCGAGATGAACGTAATGGCGCAACCCGTTTCCCTTGGTTCTTATTTTAAAATTTAATTCTGCCTAGATTTATGGTTATAACACGTTATCAAAATACGGGTTGTTACAATTTGAATTATTTGGGTGTGGTTATTGCTCGGCTTCGACGCCGTAATTCCTTCTTCCTTCGTCGTCGTCGTTGGTGGCTCCGCCATCACCTCAAAGCACTGGGAGGTGGAAGATGGTACTTGTTTGGTTTTAACTAGGGTTTTGGAAACGGGATTGAGTTCGGTTGTGACTGAGGAGGAGGAGGAAGACGAAGGACATAGGGG
This sequence comes from Allium sativum, assembly GCA_030737875.1. Taxonomy (NCBI): domain Eukaryota; kingdom Viridiplantae; phylum Streptophyta; class Magnoliopsida; order Asparagales; family Amaryllidaceae; genus Allium; species Allium sativum. Next base: position 321,912,307 of record CM060920.1, on the reverse strand, counting down.
GTCGGTTCGGGCGAGGAAGTATGGGAGATGGAGGAGAAGAAAGGAGTGAGGAGTTCACAAGATCGGATCGGGTCGGAAAAGAGGGAAGGCGAGGCTTACTCTATTAGGTCGGGTCGGAGCGAAAAGCAAAAAAGAGAAACGAGGCTTATTTGACTAGATTGGGTCTGAGGGCAGAACAAAGGAGAAAGGGGTGTTGACATTTAAGCCTACTCGATCCGCTTTAAAAGCATGCTCCCGAACCGATCCGGTCGGATTTTAACTTCTGACCGAAGCACGACCTTGCCTCCGATCCGATCCCATCATGTGTACCCGGACCGAACCACCGATCCCATCATGTGTACCCGAACCAAACCGAAGCCACCCAACTTAAAGCACAATACTTTGTCCCTTTGGCTAAATTCAATATTTGACATAACTTCCACCTTCATGAACAGTTAGGATAGTGCCCTGCGAACATACATGAACATCAAGAACTGCTCTGAACATTATTACTTTGCCCAGATTTTGTATTACACTTTTAAGTGTTAACTTGACACCTTCTACACACACCGTACACACTTTAGTTCACACACGTGCAAAGGGGGACACAGGCTAATTTACTCTAACTTCCGTTATTACTTCTTCGATAGTTTAGTGATCATGGCCAAAAGACATTCTTCTAGACTGGCAGAATAGAAAGGGGTCCCAGAGACGTCCGACAAAGTTACTCTTGATGACATATCTTCTTCCTCAGACCCAGAATGGGGTGACGAGGGATTGGAGTATGAAGTGGGGGCACATAGCAGCGGAACGTCTTCTGAGAGTGAAGTTTCTCTGGGTTATGAAGAGGAAGGAAGGGTTGGAGATACCCGAGCTCCTGACGAATTTGAATCTGCCGTCATATTAGAATCACCTCAAGATTTTCTTAAATCGACAATTGACTATGACAGGCTCCTTCAAATATGTTTGAAGTACGGGATACATAAAAAAATACTCTGGTGCTGTCTAAAACCGATCGTCCTCATAATCCTCCGGAGGGATTTACGGCAATCACTCGATTGATGTGCATGGTCGGAGCTATTCCACCGTTTTCTCCCGTTTTCGTCGACTTTTTAAGACAGACGCGGATTGCCCCCATGCAGCTGCATCCCAACTCTTATGCTTACCTGCATACCTTATATGTAGCATACCGCGAGATCCTAGGCATAGAGCTCACTTTTGATGACATTCATTTCTTCTATAACTTCAAGCACCGGACTCGAGAAACTCCTTCTTTCTCTTACTTCGAGTCTGTCCCAAAAAGAAAGATAATTTCAGCGCCCTTTAGTAGCAAGGCCGGCGACTCCAAGCTGGAATGGTTTTATGTAAGGCAACAGCCGGAGTGTGCTAGGAGATGGACAAAATCGAGTAAGGCACCGGTTTTCTAAACCTCAACTCTGAATGTCCACGCCACCACACTAATCCGTTTTCTTTTTTTTGCAGTTGACAATCCAAAACAGATATCGGGTCAAGTGTTCTTTGATCGAATGCATTGGCTCCTTAATGGTGATCAAAAGTTTTTAACTATCGATGAAGTCCTCAACGACAAATATCTCCATCACCACAGGCTGCTATCCATTACCCGTAGTATAGGTCACGGGCCAGGTCCATATGTGTATATCCCTCCGGTGAATGTAATTCCAGATATGGGCGAGAGCTCTAAAGGTCCTGCCATGCCAATTCGAACTTCACCTTCTCCAAGTTCAACTCAAGAAGATGAGTTGGCTAATCTACCTGAGAAGCACCGAGAGGGGTACATCACTCCTGGGGACGTTATTTCTCCTAAAAAGTCACCATTTCCTAAAGAACAACCAACATGCGCTTCCCAAAGAGATGTCCCTATTGTCGATGATCCCACATTTCAGGGCTTGGGAGATCTCCCACATCCTAACACTATTTATACTTCTGAGGATTTTGGCACAAATCCTTTAGTTTTTACTTCTTTGGAGGAAGCCACTCCTGTTAAGGCCAACAAGCCCTCTCGCACTAGCTCAGCTTTAGACTCTGGTTGGTCGGAGGGGGGACACCGCTCAGGATGCACTTAACACAATTGCACCCCACTTCACAGCACTTACATCTTATGAGAATACTGATTCTGAATTCCACTTGCATTATTGTGCAGGTACAATGTCTCGTGCTTACTATGACATCAAGAAGCTACGTCGCAGCATGACCAGACCCCCTCACGATGTTGAGTATGATCGTCGCGAAGGTCGCGGTAGGGAGGACAGAAGGCCCTATGATTCTTATCATTCGCGGTCCTCACGCTCTCCCGTTCAGTCAGATCCAGAGCGATATAAGGGCTACCAAGGTCGTCGAGAAGATGATAGGCCGCAATCAAAAGACTCAACTTCTTCTCAAGAAAAGCGCAGTAGGGAGAAGAGCCCGCCGATAGATACCGAATCGCGAAGCAAGCGCAAGGTTCCTGTTAAATGGCCTAGAAGGGATGAAGAGGCCATTGAGCCCTCCACACATAGGGATACCAAGCTGACATTCCCTGCACCTCCACTGTTGGATGTAGAAACTGTAGTTAAGCGGGCGTATCTGGAGGATCAATTTCCTGATCACTACTTTGAAAACTTGACTTTTTTACCTGCTCTTGAGCCTATTTCCTCGAGGTGGGCAGATGAGGCCAAAGAAAAAATAGATGCGGTTGAGAAACAATATTCAGAGATGTTCAAGTATTCACGCAACTTTTCCAGAATCATCCGAACTCTGATTACGAATACTAACTCGATGCAGAAGATGACGCAAGGGCCTTAAATTTTTTGAGAAATGACCTCGAGGATACACAGGCTCAACTTGTTATCGCTCAACGGGACGCTGCTAACTTCAAGCAACAATTTGAAGATTTTCAAAAACTCTATCATGACTTGCTCGAGTCCCATACTCAAGAGCGTTCGGAGCTGAAAAAGCAAGCGGAAGTTGCCAAGTCAGACGCTGCCAAAATGCAACTTGCTTATGCTGATCTTGAGCGAGAAAAGGCCGAGCTGGCGAAGAAGAACGCCGAATTGGAAAAGAAAAATGCTGACTTGGCTTCCAAGTTGATGGAGGCCGAAAATAGGGCTGCTCTGGCGGAGGGTAATGTCGAAAGCGTCATCAAATCGGCCGAAGAATCTCGCAAACAGCTAGCGGAGGCCCAGGAGGAGGTGCAGGGCTTTGGTGAATTACTGATTGAATTTTTTGCACATATAATCCGCTACCGGAACATCTCTTGGATCGATGATTACCCGACTATCTTGGTTCATGTATGGAGCCAAATTGTTGAATGGGAGAAAAAAGAACTCCAGGTAGATTCCACCGACGGGGACAAACTCATGGAAAAGTATTTAAGAGATGACGAGCCGGCGAGTCTAGCCGAGGGGCGTCGCCTAATTGCTGCCGCCATGGATGAAGAAAAGCGGAGGGCTAAACAAAAGGACATCTGGGAGGTTGGCTCTTCTTCCACTGCCGCTAAAACTTCTGAAGTAGAGAGATACAATCCTGAACACCCGGCGATCCCTCAGACATCTCTTTTATCTCCTATTCCTGAATCAGCTTCAGAGGCGGCAGCTACTCCGGCTGAGAAATCATCAGAAGGTATTTCTACCTTTTCACCCTAATTCGTCAAAGTTGTCTCCACTTTCCATCGCATAGTCAGACAATCAATGAAGGACCCTTTATTTTCTCCCGAGTTGATAACTGTTACTTCTCATTCCGCAGGTGCTGAACCGGCCGGGAAGGCAGACGTGCCCCAGGGAACCACTGCCGAAACAAAGTCAGTAGAGAAGGATGAAGTAGACAAGGGTAAGGCTGACGCTCCTCATGACGGCGGGATGATAGACGCCTTAAAGGATGATGGTGGTGATGAGGGACATGAGGAGGACCCTGAGGTGGCTATAGTTGGGGAATCAAAAAGCGCCGATGACATTACTTTAGCTGCACTGAATGCCGAACAAGACAAACGCATGCAGCTTAAAGTTGAAGACCTAGACCCCGAAAGCCTTAAGCCTCATGCAGTAGTGGATGCTGGATCAAGGTTAGTTGTTAAGATTTCGACTAAATCTATTACAGAATAACTTGCTAAAAAGTTTTCTCTTGATTCCAGTGTTCCGCCTTCCGGGAAAAAGTCTACCGATTCTAGCACTTCAGCCTCAGGGAAGAAAAAACCAAGGCGCATCTTAACTGATGCTGAAAAAGAGGCAAAGGGTGCTCAGAAAGCCGCTAAGAAGTCCAAGTCCACTTCAAAGTCTAAGTGATGAAATGCTTTGCTTTATTTTAGCATTCAGTTGGCCCACAATTGTTGCAGCGAGTGTGGCCCGCGCATCTTCTTTTTGCCTGTTTTCCTGTACAAATTCATGCATTTGTAAATAAATACAAATAATTTATTTCCTGCAATGCCTGTTAGTCGTCAGTTCATCACTTATGTAAAAATACAAATGCATGTCCTACTAAAGTCGTATAATGGAGTCATAGTGAGGGGGGAATATGTATGTACATATATGCCCCCAGTCGGTCTTGAAAAACTATTCAAGACTAAATTAAAAAGTCTGAATGTCCCCTATTCTCCGACGGGGGTCACATTCCTTGTGTCATTGATGCCTGTTCTTTTCTGGCATCTTTTATACTCTCCTGTCTTATATTCAGGTTAGAGTTCTTGCTGAGGCGGTCTCTTGTCTGGGTGCACCTTCACACCTCAGAGGAAGTCGTCTTCCCGTCCTTTATACTCTCTCTCAATTCTTGAGAGTTAGAGTTAAGAATGTCGTCTTCCCATTCTTTTATGTCTTATTGCACAAACAGTCATTGTGTTTGTTCCTATAACAACCCGTATTTTCAATAAACTGTTATAACATAAATCGAGGCAGAATTAAATTCAAAAATCAGAATCAGGGGAAACGGGCTATGCCATTGCGATCGTCTCGGAAAAATACGCGAAATAGAGTCCGAGTTTTCGAAAATCGGAGTCCGTATGACCCAGTTAAGGCCCATTGAAGTTTTCAGAAATTTCTATGCTAAAGACAGATTTAAATTTCAAATTAAAATCAAGGATTAGGGCTAATCAGGGTTAGGCGGGAAAATTCCCGCCAGGGGGCCCATGTCGACAGGCATGTCGACAGGGCACCCAGGGTGTCGACTGCCCTGTCGACAGCCCTGTCGACAGGGGGTGCCCAGGCAGTCCAGCCTGGTGCACCATTTCTGATTTGGGTTGGGTCATGTGGCTTGGTTCTGGAGAATTCTGAGATCTGACGGGCCAAACCTAATCTAGGGTTAATCCTAGGGCCTAAAACACTCTAATTCTCTATAAATATACCCCTAATCCTACCCTAAAGCCTCATTAATCAATCTTGCAACTAAACTATGTCAATTTGAATCCTCAAATGGCCTCCACCTAAAACCTAGCCTCCACCTTCCTCAAAGTTTAATCCTATGATGATATGATGATCATACAACCTTTTCTATGTTGTATGAATGCTTAATAACTTGCATACTTCATTAAGATGCAAGTTTGATTTGCTAAAGTTTGTGTTTTTGGGATTTTGCAAAAGGGTTTTCTTATTTGAGGCTTTGTTTTGGTTTTTAAAAGGGCTTCTTCATCTTATTTGGTGGATTTGTGGCTTGTTTATATTAGTAAGCCCTCTTACCTTCACTTTACAAACTTTAAAGTTAATGTTTGGTGAAAGTTGAGATTTATGTGAGTTTAGTTGATTATGCATATTCACCTTACCATGTTATGCAAGTTTAATGGATTATGCATGTTCATCTTACCATGTTATGCAAGTTTAATGGATTATGCATGTTCATCTTACCATGTTATGCAAGTTTAATGGATTATGCATGTTCACCTTACCATGTTATGCAAGTTTAATGGATTTTGCATGTTCATCTTACCATGTTATGCAAGTTTAATGGATTATGCATGCTTATGCAAGCTCATCTTACCATGTTATGCAAGATAAATGGATTATGCATGTCCACCTTACCATGTTATGCATATTTAATAAGCTATGCATGTTTATGCGAATTCATCATGACATGATTTGCAAGTTTAACATGTATGCATGTTTATTATGACATGAGAAGTTCACCATGTATGTTATGCCAAGTTACCTTTTATACCCTTATATGTTATGACGAATATGTAAGCGAGATAATGACGTTGGGAGGGTTTGGGTAAACTTAAAAATACATGAAACTAAAAGATTGGGAATTTACCTATTAAGTTAGGTCTACCCCTTGGGAATTTACCTATTAAGTTAGGTCTACCCAAGTATATGTTAACTTGTAAATATGTTTTGAAGTGGACATGACATTAGGTAACATGATATGGCCAACTCGAGGTTAGACCTAGTTGTGGTGTAAATCTTCCCAGGTAACCACAACGTGGGGTCTAATGTGGGTAGTTGGTCATGTTGCACCATAAGACCCGAGGTTAGACCTAGACGTGGTGTAAATCTTCCCAGGTAACCACGGATGTCTAATGTGAGAGGTTGGGTGCGTTAAGTAATTAATGCCTCATGATTAGGGTTAAGTCATGGCCCACTAATACTTAACCAATAATGGGGATGCGAGGATTAGATGGGGATAAGTGGTTACACTTAGCTAATCTAATCCAGGTTTAGTGAGGGGTTAAAACCACACTTAACCCTCTTAGAAACCCTAGCAACGTGGTCTGTTCCAGCAGTAATCCCAGTTTGGTATCATTCACAACCCTAGAGGCTAGGCTAGGGCGGGGCACGATTACTGGACTGATGTAAGCGACCAAACCGACGGCTGAGTGGTACAGCGGTGCGGGTCCGGCGGGCTACGGACGTGCACGTAGTCCGATGTTGGACAAACTCGAGGCACGGGTACCAGTAGGCTTAGACTGTGCATTATTGCTTAGGTGTCTGGGGTTGACATCTTAGGGCTTGATACACCCGAAGGTGGACCCAGCACAGTCTGACTACATCCATGTGGGCCGTATGGACACAAACACTTGACGTGTTAGGTTTATAGGGAGCCGATCGACTAGACCGTTGGGTTGGGCCTTATACTAAGGTCACTTCATGTTATTGGGCCAAAGTTTGGGCTAAGGGATCAAGATCTGTTTTGTGGGTTTGCTAGTACACTGTGGTGCAAAGTTTAATCTCGTCTATGTGATGTCACCTTTATCTATTGGCAGTATGTTCATCTCAGTTTCCATCATACTGTTAACTTTATTAGTTTATAGATTGATCGTAGTAGGGCTTACCAGTCTTTTTGACTGACCTGTTTTCTTTCGCTTCTTTTCTTCCGTTTCCCCCCCCACAGGTTCTCAGGGAGGGACTACATCTGCTTAGTGGATCTTTGACTTGCTTGTTGGATAGCTCATGTATGGATCTGAGCTAGCTGTGGCTTATCTTTTATTTCTGGGGATTAGTACTGATGTTTACTATGTATTTTGTCATCACGTATCTAGACTGGAGTTGTGTTTTGGATCATGACATTTTGATATTATGTACTTGACTATGTGGGTTTTCTGAGATGGTGATGATGGGTTTTTATCTGCTACCGCTGCTTTACTTATATTTATTTTTATATACTCTGTCTTGCTATATCTCTGTGCATGTTTACCTTCACAATAACGCCCCTCCAAAGCTGGTACATTCTAAGGAGTGATCCTATTGGAGGTGGGGTGTTACATTTGGTATCAGAGCACAAGGTTAACAAGATTGAACAAAAACTTTTGAAAAAAAAAAAAAAAAACCCTTTTCGAAAAACTATTTTCAAAAACCTACTAAGTATTTTCCAAATTGAAGTCTAGATTATTTTAAGGCTAATCCCCAAAAGCCATCAGCGTTATTCTTCGTTCCCTTGACTTAATCTTATCTTATCTTTTGTTTCAGTATGACTGAGAATCTTGACATCCCAGATGGAGTGAACGTACCACTCTGGTATAGGAGACTCCTAGAAGCTAGGGCGGCAGCTGGTCCCGCCAACCCTACTCCCACTCCTCCTCCCGTAGTAGAGAATCCTATCCCTAATATCCCTCCTTCGGTGGTTCCTGCTCCCCCTCCTCCAGCAGCTAATATTCCCCCTCCCGTTGCTAATGTTCCTCCTCCTCCCGTTGCTGAGGCTCCTCTTCCTCCTCCTCCCCCTCAGCATCCTCAGATTGAGTTTACAAAGGTGTGTAAAGACTTCAAGGCAATGGGAGGCAAGAATTTCCTAGGCACAGAATCTTTCGTTGAAGCTAGGAATTGGCTGAAGGACACGGAGGACTTGTTTGCCATCTTTGGAATAGATGATGAGAGGAAGATCTTATTGACCGTATGGCTCTTGAAGGATGAGGCGGCCTATTGGTGGGAGGTCACCAATGGGACGAGGCCCGTTGAGACTTGGGCCGATTTGAGGGCTAGATTTGTGACCAAGTTTCTATCTTCAGCTGAGGCGAATTTACAAATGGAGAAGTTCATTGCATTAAAGCAAGGGGATATGTCGGTCAAGGAGTATGTGAACAAGTTCAATCAGCTGGCTCGCTTTGGTTTGGATATAGTAAACACCCCGGAGAAGAAGGCTCTTCGATTTGCCAGAGGATTGAATGAGCCACTACAGGGCTTGGCGATGTCACATATTCCGCATGGAGCCACTTTCGAGAGTTTGGTCAATATGGCTCTGCTCCAGGGAGAGGGAAAGAAGGAAGTCAAGTCGGGCGATACTCAAGCAAAGAAGGCTGATCCTCAAGGCAAAGGCAACCAAGGTCAAAGCAGTCAAGGAAATCAGAATAAGAACAAGAAGGGCAACAACAAAGGCAAGGGGAAGTGCAATTACTGTGGCATAGCTGGGCATTTTGCTAAAGATTGCAGGAAGAAGAAAAGGAAGCTTAGTGGTGGATGCTTTTCTTGTGGAGAGACTGGGCACTTCAGCAAAGACTGCCCAAAGAAGAAAGGACAGGCTGGATCTTCAGGAGGGCAAGTTCATGCTCTCAATGCCGCTTCAGTTCCCGAGAGAGGTAGTGTTTCTGTTGAGAACCTTGTTTATATCTCTGATCTTCCAGTACGTACCTTGTTTGATTTCGGTGCATCACATAGCTTTATTTCATCTGATCTTGTTGATAGTTTGCACCTCAGTACTAGCTTAGTGGATGATCCCGTTTGTGTTTCGAATCCCATTGGGGGTTCTGCTCATCTATCCATGATATGTGAGGATCTAAGGATCTCTATACTCAGCGTTGAGTTCTTGTGTAGTGCGTATGTTCTAGGTTTCAGGGGATACGGGTTGATCTTGGGCATGGATTGGCTGTCTAGATATGGAGCCATTCTGGATTGTGAGCATAGGGTTGTAAGGCTTGTGACTCGCCTGGGCAACACCTTAGAGATTTCATGCAATCCGAAGAATCCCGTCATGTTATGCTATCTAGAATCTCTCGACTCATCAGAGGAGGCCCTTCAGTCTGTAAGGGTGGTCCGAGATTATCCAGACATTTTTGAAGAAGTTAAGGGGTTGCCCCCTAAACGAGAGATTGACTTTCGCATCTATCTGGTAGATAATGCTAAACCTGTTTCTTTGCCCGTTCGGCATATGGCTCCGCGTGAGAGACGGGAGCTGAGCAAGCAAGTGAAAGAATTGCTTGAGAAGGGCTTCATCAGAAGGAGTATATCCGAATGGGGAGCGCCTGTGGTGTTTGCAACTAAGGCAGATGGCTCTCTTCGACTCTGTGTGGATTATAGAGAATTGAATAAGCTGACTAAGAAGAACCGACACCCGTTACCAAGGATCGACGATCTCTTTGATCAACTTGTTGGTGCTTCTGTTTTCTCTCAGCTTGACCTTGCTACGGGTTTTCATCAGCTCAGAGTGGCTGAAGACAGTATAGACAAGACTGCATTCAGAACTCCAGACGGATTCTTTGAATGGCTTGTTATGCCGTTCGGTTTGACGAATGCACCCGCGTATTTTGTGGATTTGATGAGTAGGGTGTTTCGGGAGTTCTTGAATAAGTTTGTCGTGATCTTTGTTGATGATATTCTGGTCTTCTCCAAGGATGAGGAAGAGCATGCGAGGCACCTAGTAGAGGTGATGGATACACTCAGAGCACACCAGTTAAAAGCCAAGTTCTCCAAGTGCCACTTTTGGAGAAGGGAAGTCAGATTTCTTGGGCATATCGTATCCAAGCAAGGCTTAGCGGTAGATCCCGCTAAGGTGATTGCAGTTCAGGATTGGAAGACGCCAAGGAATGCAACCGAGGTGAGAAGCTTTCTGGGTCTTGCGGGTTTCTATCGGAAGTTCATTAAAGACTTCGCAAAGATATCCGCTCCTCTTACTAAGTTGACGAAGAAGAACTTAGTCTTTGCTTGGGATATGGATTGTGAGCTTGCTTTTCAGAAGCTCAAGAGAGCCCTTACCTCCGCACCAGTTCTAGCCTTACCCGATGGTGGTTAGATATTTACCGTGTACACCGATGCTTGTGGCACGGGATTGGGTGCCGTTCTGATGCAAGAGGGCAGAGTTATATGTTTTGGTAGGAGGCAACTTAAGGTGCACGAGCGGAATTATCCCACTCATGATCTAGAGCTGGCAGCGATTGTATATGCGCTCAAAGCATGGCGTCATTATCTTCTGGGAGAGAGATTTGAGTTATAAACTGATCATAAGTCTTTGAAGTATCTCTTTTCGCAGAAAGACCTGAACTTAAGACAGCAGAGATGGATGGAATTTTTGGCTTCCTATGATTTTGAGATATCCTATACCCCTGGCAAGGGGAATGTTGTAGCGGATGCGTTGAGTAGGAAAAGGTTGACGCTAAGTCCTCTATTTGTTGAGATGAAGAATTTAGAGTTCTTAGCGACCTTTGATTTCTCTTTGGCAATGGAGTCAGTGACCGGTTCCTTGGCATCTTTAGAGCTCAGGCCTACCCTCCTAGATCAAGTTGGGGCTTCGCAAAAGGAAGACTCTTAGATAATTGAGATCATGGACAAACTGGTTCGAGGGGAGACATCTAGTCACCTTGCTCGATATTCTATAGACGATAAGGGTTGGCTGAGGAGAGATGGAAGGCTTTGCATCCCGATGGTGGAAGACTTGGTTAGGAAAGTTCTCGAGGAAGCACATCGCTCCAAGATGACTATACATCCAGGTGGTGATAAGATGTATAAGGACATGAAGCGCGTTTTCTTCTGGCCCGGAATGAAAAAGGATGTGGCCGAATTTGTCTCGAGATGTGTTATTTGTCAGAGAGTAAAAGCTGAGTCAAAGAAGCCCGGTGGGCTGTTACATCCTCTAGAAGTCCCGCTATGGAAGTGGGAGAGCATTTCTATGGACTTTATTGATGGGCTTCCAAGATCCAGGAAGGGGAACACGAGCATATGGGTCATTGTGGATAGGCTCACGAAGAGTACTCACTTTATTCCAGTAAAGAGCAAAAGGACCGCATCTGGACTAGCATCAGTATACCTTCGTGAGATAGTACGACTACATGGAGTCCCTTCCAGCATAGTCAGTGATCGAGACCCCATCTTTACTAGTCAATTCTGGAACAGTTTGCAGGAGGCTATGGGCACAAGGTTGAATCTGAGTACAGCTTATCACCCACAGACGGATGGCCAGACCGAAAGGGTGAATCGAGTGCTTGAGGACTTGTTGAGACTTTGCATCTTGGATTTTGGTGGTACTTGGGAAGACCACCTTCCTCTTGTAGAATTTGCTTATAATAACAGTTATCAGGCGAGCATAGGGATGGCACCGTTTGAGGCTTTATATGGGAGGCCGTGCAAGTCACCCACATGTTGGTGGGAGTCCACGGATAAGCTTATACTTGGACCCGACATGATTAGGGATACATCCGAGAAGGTCGAATTGATTAGAAGACGAATGAAAGCGGCCCAAGACCGGCAGAAATCTTATGCTGACAGGCGAAGGTCCGAATTGGAGTTTGAGGTTGGGGACAAGGTTTTCGTGAAGGTTCCTCCTTTGCGGAATGTGGTCCGATTTGGAGCTGTTGGGAAGCTAGCACCAAGATTTGTTGGACCCTTCCCCATCATTGAGAGGATTGGGAAGATGGCCTACAAAGTGCAATTGCCCGAGAAGTTGTCCGGAGTGCATAATGTCTTTCATGTCTCGCATCTCCGAAAGTGCCTGCATGAGTCCGCTGAGGTGGTTGAGCCTAGCATGCTTGAAGACGTGGAAGTAGAGAAAGAAGCAACTTTAAGGAAAGCTCCGATTCGTATCTTGGGGACAGAGACCAAGAAGCTAAGGAATCGTGAGGTCAGATTGGTGAAAGTTCAATGGGGTGAAGCCGAAGAGGACGCAACTTGGGAAACCGAGGAGAAGATGCGTGGGCTTTATCCATTCCTGTTTGAGGGTACACTCTCAATCTCTTTTGTTAGTATATCTTTCTCTTTGCTATCCATATTTATCTAGTTATCGTGCTAAGCTTGTCATGAGAACCTTAGGTAGAAACCCTTTGGATGAAACATGTGTTTGAAGCATGTTATGGTTGATGGTTGCAAGTGGTTGCAAGTGTTTGCAGGTGGTTACTCGTGGATGCATGATACACATTAGGCACTAGATCGGCTCACACACTCCTCATATTGCATGTGCATGGGTGTTTATGCATATTCTTGGATGAAATTTGTATGCAATCACATGGATGTTGCATATGGATGTATGATTGAGCACGCATGTAGATATTATACATTATGTTAGGGATTTGCATACATATGGATACATTTCACTAACATATTTTGCATTGATCATTGCATTAGATAAGTACATATACACACACTTTTGCATATGTTCATACAGCATTTAGAATCCTTTAAGGACAATGGTTGCTCGTGGATGATGTTTTGAGTAGATGGATGTTGGATGGTAGGATATGTTCTTCCTAACTTGAAGATTTCGGGGACGAAATCCTTTAAGGAGGGGAGAATATAACAACCCGTATTTTCAATAAACTGTTATAACATAAATCGAGGCAGAATTAAATTCAAAAATCAGAATCAGGGGAAATGGGCTATGCCATTGCGATCGTCTCGGAAAAATACGCGAAATAGAGTCCGAGTTTTCGAAAATCGGAGTCCGTATGACCCAGTTAAGGCCCATTGAAGTTTTCAGAAATTTCTATGCTAAAGACAGATTTAAATTTCAAATTAAAATCAAGGATTAGGGCTAATCAGGGTTAGGCGGGAAAATTCCCGCCAGGGGGCCCATGTCGACAGGCATGTCGACAGGGCACCCAGGGTGTCGACTGCCCTGTCGACAGCCCTGTCGACAGGGGGTGCCCAGGCAGTCCATCCTGGTGCACCATTTCTGATTTGGGTTGGGTCATGTGGCTTGGTTCTGGAGAATTCTGAGATCTGACGGGCCAAACCTAATGTAGGGTTAATCCTAGGGCCTAAAACACTCTAATTCTCTATAAATATACCCCTAATCCTACCCTAAAGCCTCATTAATCAATCTTGCAACTAAACTATGTCAATTTGAATCCTCAAATGGCCTCCACCTAAAACCTAGCCTCCACCTTCCTCAAAGTTTAATCCTATGATGATATGATGATCATACAACCTTTTCTATGTTGTATGAATGCTTAATAACTTGCATACTTCATTAAGATGCAAGTTTGATTTGCTAAAGTTTGTGTTTTTGGGATTTTGCAAAAGGGTTTTCTTATTTGAGGCTTTGTTTTGGTTTTTAAAAGGGCTTCTTCATCTTATTTGGTGGATTTGTGGCTTGTTTATATTAGTAAGCCCTCTTACCTTCACTTTACAAACTTTAAAGTTAATGTTTGGTGAAAGTTGAGATTTATGTGAGTTTAGTTGATTATGCATGTTCACCTTACCATGTTATGCAAGTTTAATGGATTATGCATGTTCATCTTACCATGTTATGCAAGTTTAATGGATTATGCATGTTCATCTTACCATGTTATGCAAGTTTAATGGATTATGCATGTTCACCTTACCATGTTATGCAAGTTTAATGGATTTTGCATGTTCATCTTACCATGTTATGCAAGTTTAATGGATTATGCATGCTTATGCAAGCTCATCTTACCATGTTATGCAAGTTAAATGGATTATGCATGTCCACCTTACCATGTTATGCATATTTAATAAGCTATGCATGTTTATGCGAATTCATCATGACATGATTTGCAAGTTTAACATGTATGCATGTTTATTATGACATGAGAAGTTCACCATGTATGTTATGCCAAGTTACCTTTTATACCCTTATACGTTATGACGAATATGTAAGCGAGATAATGACGTTGGGAGGGTTTGGGTAAACTTAAAAATACATGAAACTAAAAGATTGGGAATTTACCTATTAAGTTAGGTCTACCCCTTGGGAATTTACCTATTAAGTTAGGTCTACCCAAGTATATGTTAACTTGTAAATATGTTTTGAAGTGGACATGACATTAGGTAACATGATATGGCCAACTCGAGGTTAGACCTAGTTGTGGTGTAAATCTTCCCAGGTAACCACAACATGGGGTCTAATGTGGGTAGTTGGTCATGTTGCACCATAAGACCCGAGGTTAGACCTAGACGTGGTGTAAATCTTCCCAGGTAACCACGGATGTCTAATGTGAGAGGTTGGGTGCGTTAAGTAATTAATGCCTCATGATTAGGGTTAAGTCATGGCCCACTAATACTTAACCAATAATGGGGATGCGAGGATTAGATGGGGATAAGTGGTTACACTTAGCTAATCTAATCCAGGTTTAGTGAGGGGTTAAAACCACACTTAACCCTCTTAGAAACCCTAGCAACGTGGTCTGTTCCAGCAGTAATCCCAGTTTGGTATCATTCACAACCCTAGAGGCTAGGCTAGGGCGGGGCACGATTACTGGACTGATGTAAGCGACCAAAGCGACGGCTGAGTGGTACAGCGGTGCGGGTCCGGCGGGCTACGGACGTGCACGTAGTCCGATGTTGGACAAACTCGAGGCACGGGTACCAGTAGGCTTAGACTGTGCATTATTGCTTAGGTGTCTGGGGTTGACATCTTAGGGCTTGATACACCCGAAGGTGGACCCAGCACAGTCTGACTACATCCATGTGGGCCGTATGGACACAAACACTTGACGTGTTAGGTTTATAGGGAGCCGATCGACTAGACCGTTGGGCTGGGCCTTATACTAAGGTCACTTCATGTTATTGGGCCAAAGTTTGGGCTAAGGGATCAAGATCTGTTTTGTGGGTTTGCTAGTACACTGTGGTGCAAAGTTTAATCTCGTCTATGTGATGTCACCTTTATCTATTGGCAGTATGTTCATCTCAGTTTCCATCATACTGTTAACTTTATTAGTTTATAGATTGATCGTAGTAGGGCTTACCAGTCTTTTTGACTGACCTGTTTTCTTTCGCTTCTTTTCTTCCGTTTCCCCCCCCCCCCACAGGTTCTCAGGGAGGGACTACATCTGCTTAGTGGATCTTTGACTTGCTTGTTGGATAGCTCATGTATGGATCTGAGCTAGCTGTGGCTTATCTTTTATTTCTGGGGATTAGTACTGATGTTTACTATGTATTTTGTCATCACGTATCTAGACTGGAGTTGTGTTTTGGATCATGACATTTTGATATTATGTACTTGACTATGTGGGTTTTCTGAGATGGCGATGATGGGTTTTTATCTGCTACCGCTGCTTTACTTATATTTATTTTTATATACTCTGTCTTGCTATATCTCTGTGCATGTTTACCTTCACAATAACGCCCCTCCAAAGCTGGTACATTCTAAGGAGTGATCCTAGTGGAGGTGGGGTGTTACAGTTCCTGCATATAAGCCATCTTCAACTTTTCAGATTTTAATTTAACATTTCATATTCCACAGTCACAATAGAATAATAGTTGAAGATATAAATAATGCAGGAAAGTAAATGGAACACGATATTTTTATAGTGGTTCGTCTAAGTCGTAGCCTACATCCACTTAATAGTTCTTTGTTCATATCAACAGACTTTTCTAAGGCAAGTCGTGCCTTTTTACAGAGTTCATAAGAAAAACGAAAGAAAATACAACATCCCTAATTCAAATATCGCATCAAGTGTTGGGCATTCCAAGCCCTAGGCACTTCTTCGCCATCTACGGTTGTTAACTTGAAGGCTCCTATTTCAAGTTTCCGTTGGATGACGAATGGTCCTTCCCACTTTGGACCGAGGTGTGGAAGGGATGGAAAAACTCACTTTAGCACCAAATCTCCTAGTTCAAAGGTTCTAAAACGAACTTTCTTGTCATAATAGCGTGCCATCTGACGTCGATGTCTTGACGTGCGCAAGTCTTTCTCGTCCCTTTTCTCTTTGATTTCATCAAGGGACTCGAGGAGGAGTGCTCGATTCGTCATCGGGTCATAATACGTTACTCTGTGAGAGGGGACTTCAAGCTCTACTGGGATTACGACTTCTGAGCCAAATGAGAGAGAGAAAGGAGTATGACCGGTTGTTGTCTTAAACGTTGTCCGATATGCCCACAAAGCTAAGGGCAATTCATCCACCCATTTTGATTTTGCACGTTCCAATCGTTTCTTTAGGATGGACTTTATGACTTTATTTATTGCTTCCACCTTCCCATTCGACTGTGGATGGGCGACTGTAGTATACAGCTTGTCGATCTTGTATTTCTGGCAGAAATTTCTGAATTCGACACCATCGAGCTGGGTTCCATTATCAGTTATAATGGTCCTTGGAATCCCAAATCGGCATATAATATTTCTAACCACGAAACTTATCACCTTTCTCGCTGTGATTTTTGTTAAGGGCTCAGCTTCCACCCACTTCGTAAAATAGTCCACGACAACTATTGCATACTTCGCTCCTCCTTTTGCAATCGGTAGAACTCCGATGATGTCAATTCCCTACATGGCAAACGACCACGGACTCACCATTGACTTAAGCTGGGTCGGTGGTGCTCTGGGGATCTTGGCGAACCTCTGGCATTTGTCGCAGCGTCGTGAATAATGAGCTGCATCTTTATTAATTGTGGGCCAGAAATATCTATACCGCAATACCTTTTTTGCTAAGGTCTGACCTCCCGTATGATCTCCACACTCACCTTCGTGTACTTCTCTTAGTACACGCTTGATGTCGTCGTGCGCTATACATCGTAACAGGGGCATAGAAAATCCTTGCCGATAAAAGGTATCATCTTGAAGGATATATCTGGTAGCTTTACGAACTATGGCTCGCCTCTCACTCTTCTTTGGTGGGAGTATTCCATTTCTAAGGAAATTCTTGATTGGGGTCATCCACGACTCCTTCTCCGATTCTGCTTCGAAAGCTAATTCAATTTCCATCGACTCAAAGCTTGGCGATCCTAATGTTTCAATTGGAATCATTTCGGTTTCCTCCGGATTGTCAGAATTAGCCAGCATTGCTAGCCGGTCTGCCTTCTGGTTTTTAGCTCTTGGGATATGCGTTATGTTATACCATTCCAAGTTGCTCAACAACTCCTCCACTTTCCCGAGATAGGCAATAAGTCGAGGTCCCCGTGCCACAAACTCCTTTCGCACTTGGAAGACGACTATTTTGGAGTCACAAAATATATCCAATGCCTTTATTCCGAATTCCTTAGCAAGTTTCAGCCCGACAATCAGGGCTTCATATTCAGAGTCATTATTAGTCGCTGAAAATTCTAGTCACAGAGCATAATATAACGATCGTCCTTCAGGAGTAACTAAGACGACTCCAGCTACGGACCTTCGGTCGTTTTTGGCTCCATCTGTGTAAAACTTCCATGGATCTAATTTTAATTCCTCCTCTGACTTGACCACCTTGTCGTTGATCATCTCCTCCTCCGAAATTGTGAACTATGCTATAAAGTCAGCCAGAGCTTGCCCCCTGATTGATCTCCGCGGCTGAAAATTTAAATCAAACTGACTTAATTCAATATTCCACTTGATCAACCGCCCCGATGCTTCGGGTCTTTGCAACTCCTGTCTCAGAGGCTGATCAGTGTATATGGTTATTGGTTAAGCTTGAAAATAGTGGCGAAGTTTTCGGGAGGCGATCAGGAGGCTGTAAGCAAGCTTCTCAATCCTTGGGTAGTTGCGTTCTGCAGCTGCCAATTTCTTACTTACATAATATACCGGCCTTTGCACTTTGTCTTCTTCTCGGACCAAGGCGGTGCTAACAGCGTGAGCCGACACTGCTAGATAAACAAACAGCTCTTCGTGATCCACTGGCTTCGACAAAATCGGTGGTCTCTCTAGTAAGTCCAATAGATTTCGAAAGGCCTCAACACAGTATGGAGTCCATTCGAAATTTTTCTTTCCCCTTTTTATCAAGTCGAAAAACGGGATGCATTTGTCCGTTGCTTTGGAGATAAATCTACTCAACGCAGCCACTTTTGAAACACCCCACCTCCGTTAGGGTCACTCTCAAAGGGAATGCCCTAATTTTGGTGGAGGTTTATAAGTACAAGTCACAGATATACAAGACAGATATAAGAACACATATTTGTAAACAGCGGAAGAACAACAAACTTTATTTCATAAAGTCAAATACGTGTTACAACAACATCCTTTCCCAAAAACATAACATAACACTTTCATAATCTGTCTTGAGTACATTATTTAAAGAAGCATAAATAAAACATAGATAAACTGCAAAAGCCCCATAGTGGATTGTCCAAAGCCATAGTTCAAAACAGGAAAGTCCAAGCAATACATTTCTCTTCTTCAAGCTGGATGTTGAGGTTGGTCAAGCTGCTGTGTTCCCTCCCTGAGGACCTGGGGGGGGGGGGGGGGGGGGGAACGGAAGAAAGAAGACGAAAGAAAAGTAGAGTCAGACATAAAGCCTGAGTAAGTCTAGTACTATTTTGTCTATGAATAAAGAACTGGGTATGATAAGTATAAACAAGAAGTGGGCATGCACTATAAACTTGGTTAAGCTGTCTAGGGTCGAATATACTATCGTACCCTATGTTGATCTCTGAACCCATATAAACTAGTTTCCAACTGGCACCCCAAAATCAGGGTGATGTGATCCATTCTATGATGATCGGCTCCTACTCGCATAGTTACATGTGTCTTACGGCCCCCGATGTTGTAGTTACCTATGCTGGTCCCACCATGGGGTGTATCAAGTCCTATAGTGGCAACCCGACACAACCTTAGAGTGCACAGGTATGCTACTGGTGTCCAGTGCCTTATTTTTCTGCGCCGGAGTGTGTGCACGCCCGCACTCCGTTAGAACCTACACTGCTACACCACCGCCGTCGCTTTGACCTCTTACAATCAGCCCAGTAATCGTGCCCCACCCTGCCTAGTTTCAGGGTATCCTGATACACCTTCTAGGGTTACTGCTGAAAAGGGTCCCCCGTTACTAGGTTTTCTATCTCTAGCCAACATGCTAAGTTGGTTAAGTGTTTCCTAACCTAACCCCCACCAGTCCGTTTTGTTTAGCATGTTCCATTTTGATTAAGTCTTTAGTTCACTTAATCCTATCAATCCTGACTCAGCCTTAATTGTCTTATTAAGGCCCTGACCTCTCACATTAGACAGGTATTGTTGTGGCTGCCTGTTGCCGGTTGGTTCCGGGCAGTCTTACGCCACAACTCAGTCTAACCTCGGGTCCTTGCTGGGCTCCATGTTTAACCTCCCACATTGGATAGGTATTGTTGTGACTACTGGACAGCCGGGCGGTTCCGGGCAGGTTTACATCACAACTCAATCCAACCTCGGGTTAAACACATCGTATGTTCTACATTTACATATTTTGTCATTCCTCTTTATTTCTTATATGTAAATATTTGCGGCCCATTATTAAGTTAATGGTGTAAAGGTTACACCAATCATGGGCCCAACCCATACTTGAACTTGGGCCCTTCTATTTTATATTTTCATTCATTAGTAATTTTAACCCAACGTTATTTTCCCCCGTTTAACACGTCCGTTTATATATATTTTGGGCTTAGCCTTTTAAAGCCCAAATTAGCCATGCGAAAAGGGGAGGCTTAAAGCGTAATTACATACACAAAGAGGGGAATGTGAGCGCATGAACTTGCAATACGACGTTGGAAATACAAAATAGAAACTGGTGTACTTGCATAGTGGTAACATAGGTGACATGAATCAAAGCATGTGAACTTGTAATTGAGATATCATTATTGTCACATGAACCTATATTTTTATTTAGGCATAATGTCAAACATAAGCATGGCATAAATATTTCTAGCATAAGCATGGCATAATGTCAAACATAAGCATGGCATAATATCAAACATAAGCATGGCATAAGTATAGTTAAATTTGTTCACATAACCATGGCATAAATATTTCTAACATGAAATCATGATTCTTACTTTAGCCATGTAAACTTACAAAAAGGGACCTTTTGAACCTAACCTAGCCATGTACCACATATGTCATCATATAATTCTTGTTAACAAGATAGACCTAATCATGGTTGCCAAATATCAATCATAGCCTAGCCATATTCATAAGTTTGCAAATAGATTTTCTAGTACAAAAGCATGGCTTAATACATAATGCCAAATTCTCAACATAATTTCATATGGATAATAACCAAACTTGTTCCAATTAATTACAAAATGATTTATGCACAAAAATATACATCGTGGTGGCATAGAAGAAAACCCCAAACTTGCATGAATTTAAATCAACTACATACATGTAGCTTCAACATGGATTACATAATTTGCGAAATATTCCAAACGTATACTTGCATAGAACTACCGCATGTAGTTCTTTATAATGAATAGCATAATTCATAAATATCCAAACGTATATAATATTTCAAATTGATAAGAACGCACAAATATGAATTACTTTATTGCCACAATTCAAGCATACAAACCAACACAATTGTTTATTCATACCAAAGTAATACTCTACTTACAATGGTGTGATGAATTCTCTAGTTTAGGGATTGAAGACGCAAATTCCTTTGTTGAATTGATTTGTTTAGGTTGCTTTAAGCTTTAGAATCTTCCTCCTAATCCTCTCTCCAATTTGGTGGCTACTCCTAGTCGTTCCTCAGCAACATGGCGGCTATGTTCTTATTTTTGAATGAATAGATTAGGGTTTAGTCTAGGGTTGTTTATATAGAGGTTAGGAACTGATTAGGACCATTGATGTTGCTTGGATTGATAGTAGCCATTCATTCTAAGGAGAGACCAATTAGAGCCTGCCACCTAGCCCTAATGACAAAGCAGACCACAGAAAATCGACCACATAGAGAATAGGCCAGCCGGGTTAGACTGGGCTCGACCTGGGTCTGGACCAGGTCGACACCCCTGTCGACAGCCCTGTCGACAGGCCTGTCGACCTGGTTAGACCAGGTCGACAGCCCAGTCGACTTGGTGGGTCAGGCGGGTGTTTTTCCGCCCTGGCCCATTGGGCCCCATTTTCGAATTTAAACCTGATTTATTCTGTTTGAATTTAAACTTGATTCTCAAACTTCCGAAGGCCATATCTTCTTCATACGGACTCCGTTTTTCGAAAACTCGGACTCTATTTCGCGTATTTTTCCGAGACGAACGCAATAGCGTATCCCGTTTCCCTTAGTTCTTTGATTTCAGATTAATTATACTTTAATTTGTTAATTTCACAGTTATAGAATTTGCGGGGTGTTACATTCTCCCCCACTTAAAAGGATTTCGTCCCCGAAATCTTCAAGTTAGGAGGAATGTATATCCTAACATCCAATCATCCATCTACTCATCCATCAAACACGAGCATCCATTGTCCTTAAAAGACTTCTAATGCTTCATGATCATATGCGAAGTGTGTGTGTACATGTACTTATCTAATGCCAAATCAGGCGGTCTACTGATTCAGTTGACCTCCTTAATGCGAATTATGTAAGTGCCATGAATCCATTATGTATGCAAATTTTCCTATTTTTGATTTTACATGAGTGCACAATCATTCATTACAAATGCAACATCCATATGACAACACATTAAAGTTCAACCATATACGAATGCAAACATATATGCATATGCAATATGAAGTGACTGAGCCGATCTAAAACCTAGATTGTGTGTGTATATGCAACCACGAGCAACCACTAGCAATCACTTGCAACCACTTGCAACCATCATCCATAACATGTTTCAACTACATGTTTCCATCCAAAGGGTTTCTACCTAAAAGATACGGTCGAGGAAATATACCTAAAAAGATAGATAAAAGCGCAACTTAAGGAAAAAGAAAGATCAAGGATGTACCCTCGAACAGAAAAGGGTAGGCAGTACGTATTCTAGCTTCAGTTTCCCAAGTCGCGTCTCCCTCGGCGTCGCTCCACTGAACTTTGACGAGCTTGACTTCGCGGTTGCGTAGCTTCTTCACTTCCGTTCCTAATATGCGGGTTGGAACTTTTCTTATGGTTGCTTCGCGTTCCACTTCGGCCTCTTCGAGGATATTTGGCTCTACCACTTCAGCAGACTCATGTAGACATTTTCGGAGATGTGAAACGTGAAAAACGTTGTGGACTCCAGCCAACTTCTCGGGTAGCTCTAATCTATAGGCCATTTTCCCAATTTTCTCGATGATAGGGAATGGCCCTACGAACCTTGGTGCTAGCTTTCCTGTGGTTCCAAAATGAACAACGTTCCTTAGTGGTGATACCTTGAGAAAAACTCTGTCTCCAACCTCAAATTCAAGGTCGGTCCTCCTCTTGTCGGCGTAGGACTTTTGTCTGTCTTGGGCCGTCTTCATCCTTCTTCGTATTAAGTCTACTTTCTCTGAGGTCTCTCGGATCATATCTGGTCCAAGTATGAGCTTATCCGTGGACTCCCACCAACAAGTGGGCGATCGGCACGGTCTTCCATATAAAGCTTCGAAGGGCGCCATTCCGATGGTTGCTTGATAGCTGTTGTTGTAGGCGAATTCTACCAAAGGAAGGTGGTCTTCCCATGTCCCTCCGAAGTCAAGGACGCATAGTCTTAAGAGGTCTTCCAAAACTCTATTCACTCTCTCGGTTTGGCCGTCGGTTTGGGGATGATAGGCTGTGCTCAAGCATAACTGCGTTCCTACTGCTTCTTGCAGACTCCGCCAAAACTCGCTGGTGAAGATGGGGTCTCGGTCACTAAAAATGCTAGATGGTATTCCATGGAGTCGAACGATTTCCTTGAGGTAAAGTGATGCTAGGGATGAGGCAGTTCTCTTACTTTTGACAGGTAAAAAGTGGGCGCTTTTAGTAAGCCTATCCACTATTACCCAAATGCTAGTGTTGCCTCTCCTAGACCTAGGCAGCCCATCGATGAAGTCCATTGAGATGCTATCCCACTTCCACTGCGGGACCTCCAGAGGATGTAGTAGTCCGCCAGGCTTTTTCTGTTCCGCTTTAACCTGTTGGCACACCATACACTTAGAAACGAATTCTGCCACGTCCTTTTTCATGCCATTCCAGAAGAAAGTCCTTTTTATATCTTTGTACATTTTATCTCCGCCTGGGTGTATCGTCATCTTGGAATGATGCGCTTCCTCGAGAACCTTCCTTACTAAATCTTTTGTCTGTGGGACGCATATTCTTCCGTCTCGCCTTAGTAAACCTTTATCGTCAATGGAGTATCTGTTGAGGTGACTTGAAGTCTCACCCCTAATTAGCCTATCAATCATTTCCACAAGCTGAGGGTCTTCGCGTTGTGTTACCCCTACTGAATCCACTAAAGTCGGGCGCACTTCGAGAGATGCTAGCAAGCCCGGTACGAAATCGGAGGAAGGCCTAAAGTCGAAGCTCGCTATAAACTCTAGGCTTTGTCTTTCAACAAACAACGGGCTTAGGGTCAATTTCTTTCGGCTCAACGCGTCTGCCACTACGTTGCCTTTGCCCGGAGTGTAGGAGATTTCGAAATCGTACGAGGCAAGAAACTCCATCCATCTTTGTTGCCTCAAGTTAAGATCCTTCTGCAAGAAAAGATATTTCAACGATTTATGGTCAGTGTAAAGTTCGAACTTCTCACCTAGGAGATAGTGTCGCCAAGACTTCAGTGCAAAGACGATGGCGGCTAACTCAAGATCGTGGGTTGGGTAGTTCTTTTCGTGCACCTTCAATTGCCTCCCGCCATAAGCTACTACCCTTCCTTCTTGCATTAAGATGGCGCCTAGCCCTGTCCCACATGCATCCGTATAAACAGTGAACATCTTGCTCCCATCTGGCAGCGTCAAAACTGGGGCTGTTGTGAGAGCCCTTTTTAGTCGTTGGAAAGCAAACTCGCAATCCAAGTCCCAATTAAACACTAGATTCTTCTTAGTCAATTTCGTGAGCGGAGCTGAGATTTTCGCAAAATCCCTTATAAACTTTCGATAGAAACCTGCTAGTCCTAGAAAGCTTCGGACCTCAGTTGCATTCCTTGGTGTCTTCCAATCCTGTACCGCCACTACCTTAGCAGGGTCCGCCGCTAACCCTTGTTTGGATACTATGTGCCCAAGGAACCTCACCTCTTCTCTCCAAAAGTGGCATTTGGAGAATTTGGCTTTTAGTTGATGGACTCGCAAAGTTTCCATGATTGCCCTTAAGTGCTGAGCATGTTCCTCTTCACTCTTTGAGAAGATAAGGATATCGTCCACGAAGACCACTACGAACTTGTTGAGGAAATCTCTAAATACCCTACTCATCAAGTCCACGAAGTAAGCAGGCGCATTTGTCAAGCCGAAAGGCATGACAAGCCATTCAAAGAAGCCGTCTGGGGTTCTGAACGCCGTTTTATCAATGCTATCTTCAGCCATCCTTAGCTGATGAAAACCGGTTGCTAAATCGAGTTGGGAGAAAACAGACGCTCCTACAAGCTGGTCAAACAAATCGTCAATCCTAGGGAGAGGGTGCCTATTCTTTTTTGTTAGCTTGTTGAGCTCCCTATAGTCAACACATAGATGGAGTGAACCATCCGCCTTTGTAGCGAACACCACCGGAGCGCCCCATTCTGAAATGCTCCTCCTAATGAACCCCTTCTCTAGAAGCTCCTTAATCTGTTTACTGAGCTCTTTCCTTTCTCGTGGAGCCATGTGTCTAACGGGCAACGCAACGGGCTTTGCATTATCTACAAGATATATGCGGAAGTCTATTTCCCGCTTCGGAGGCAAGCCCTTCACCTCTTCGAAGACATCCGGATATTCCCGGACCACTCTAACTGATTGCAAATTTTCAACGGAGGCATCTAGCGATTCAAGATAACTAAGCATAACCGCATACGAGGGATTACAAGAAATTTCCAAAGTATTACCGAGCTGGGTTAGGAGCCTAACAACCCTTTTCTCACAATCAAGGATGGCCCCATTACTGGATAGCCAATCCATACCCAAAATCAAACCATTACCCGAAAAGCCCAAAACAAAGGCACTACATTGAAATTCTACGCTTAGAATGGAAATTTTCAATCCCAAACAGATCATAGACAAATGAGCTGGGCCCCCAATTGGGTTTGAAACAATTAAGGGGTCCTCTACCATACTAGTTTTTAGGTGCAGAGATTCTACTAAAGCAGACGAGATAAAGGAGTGTGATGCACCAGAATCAAATAAAGTGCGAACGGGGTGATCATAAAGATAAACTACACTTTCTACGGAAGTATTTATACCTCGCTGCTGCAGAGGTGGCGCTTCTAGCAAATGAACCTGTGCCCCTGGGGTGGATCCAGCCCTCTGCCCCTGTCCTCGTTTCTTTGGGCAGTCCTTAGCCCTATGGCCTGTCTCACCGCAAGAAAAGCACCCACCATTCTCCTTGGCCTTCTTTTTCCGGCAGTCCTTTACTAAGTGCCCCACTTTGCCATAGAAATTACACTTCCTCTTCTCTTTGTTGCCTTTCCCGCCTTTCTTAAAGTCCGTCTTCTTAGGCTGCAAACCCTCTTTCTTCCCTTGAGAGCTTTCCGCCTTTGTCTCCTTCTTACCCTTATCCTCTTCATTCAGCAATGCCATTTGCACCAATCTTTCATACGTGGCTCCCATGGGTATATGGGTCTTGGCCAAACTGTGTAATGGATCATTCAACCCTTTGACGAAACGGAGAGCCTTCTTGTGCGGGGTGTTGACTAGGTCAAGCCCAAACCTAGCCAGCTCATCGAACTGATTCACATACTCTCTGACCGTCTTGTCCCCTTGCTTAAGAAATAAGAATTTTTCCAACTGCAAACTTCTTTCCGCATCTGAGAGAAATTTAGTCTCAAACCTTGCCCTAAAGTCCTCCCATGTCTCCACTGGTCTTTCAGCATTAGTGACTTCCCACCAGTAGGAAGCCTCGCCCTTCAATAGCCACACTGCCAATTGTACTTTTTGTCTATCTTCTACCTCAAAGATGATGAATAGGTCCTCCGTTTCTTTCAGCCAATTTCTAGCTGCCACGAAGGACTCAGTTCCATGGAAATCCCTTCCTCCCATAGCTTTAAAATCTTTACATATCTTAGCAAACATGTTTCCCCGAGGAGGAGGTGGAGGAAAAGGTACCGCTGCAGCTGGATGATTTCCTTCCGCTGGGGGAGGAGGAATGGTAGGACCTGGCTGAGTGGCTCTTGCTTCTAAGAACCGTCTAAACCAACCAGGTATTGGCACCCCTTCCGGCAAGTTAAGATCTTCGGACATGCTGAAACAAAAAGGATAGATTCAAAACGAAGGATAAGAGATAGTACCTATGGCTTTGGGGAGTGGACTTTGCATTTTTAAAATAAAATAATATTTTTCTTTTAAAAATGCTTCTTTAAATTTCCTTTTTGAAAATAATTTTTCAAAACTTTTTATCTTATCTGGTAAACCTATGCTCTGATACCAAGTGAAACACCCCACCTCCGTTAGGGTCACTCTCAAAGGGAATGCCCTAATTTTGGTGGAAGTTTATAAGTACAAGTCACAGATATACAAGATAGATATAAGAACACATATTTGTAAACAGCGGAAGAACAACAAACTTTATTTCATAAAGTCAAATACGTGTTACAACAACATCCTTTCCCAAAAACATAACATAACACTTTCATAATCTGTCTTGAGTACATTATTTAAAGAAGCATAAATAAAACATAGATAAACTGCAAAAGCCCCATAGTGGATTGTCCAAAGCCATAGTTCAAAACAGGAAAGTCCAAGCAATACATTTCTCTTCTTCAAGCTGGATGTTGAGGTTGGTCAAGCTGCTGTGTTCCCTCCCTGAGGACCTGGGGGGGGGGGGGGGAACGGAAGAAAGAAGACGAAAGAAAAGTAGAGTCAGACATAAAGCCTGAGTAAGTCTAGTACTATTTTGTCTATGAATAAAGAACTGGGTATGATAAGTATAAACAAGAAGTGGGCATGCACTATAAACTTGGTTAAGTTGTCTAGGGTCGAATATACTATCGTACCCCATGTTGATCTCTGAACCCATATAAACTAGTTTCCAACTGGCACCCCAAAATCAGGGTGATGTGATCCATTCTATGATGATCGGCTCCTACTCGCATAGTTACATGTGTCTTACGGCCCCCGATGTTGTAGTTACCTATGTTGGTCCCACCATGGGGTGTATCAAGTCCCATAGTGGCAACCCGACACAACCTTAGAGTGCACAGGTATGCTACTGGTGTCCAGTGCCTTATTTTTCTGCGCCGGAGTGTGTGCACGCCCGCACTCCGTTAGAACCTACACTGCTACACCACCGCCGTCGCTTTGACCTCTTACAATCAGCCCAGTAATCGTGCCCCACCCTGCCTAGTTTCAGGGTATCCTGATACACCTTCTAGGGTTACTGCTGAAAAGGGTCCCCCGTTACTAGGTTTTCTATCTCTAGCCAACATGCTAAGTTGGTTAAGTGTTTCCTAACCTAACCCCCACCAGTACGTTTTGTTTAGCATGTTCCATTTTGATTAAGTCTTTAGTTCACTTAATCCTATCAATCCTGACTCAGCCTTAATTGTCTTATTAAGGCCCTGACCTCTCACATTAGACAGGTATTGTTGTGGCTGCCTGTTGCCGGTTGGTTCCGGGCAGTCTTACGCCACAACTCAGTCTAACCTCGGGTCCTTGCTGGCCTCCATGTTTAACCTCCCACATTGGATAGGTATTGTTGTGACTACTGGACAGCCGGGCGGTTCCGGGCAGGTTTACATCACAACTCAATCCAACCTCGGGTTAAACACATCGTATGTTCTACATTTACATATTTTGTCATTCCTCTTTATTTCTTATATGTAAATATTTGCGGCCCATTATTAAGTTAATGGTGTAAAGGTTACACCAATCATGGGCCCAACCCATACTTGAACTTGGGTCCTTCTATTTTATATTTTCATTCATTAGTAATTTTAACCCAACGTTATTTTCCCCCGTTTAACACGTCCGTTTATATATATTTTGGGCTTAGCCTTTTAAAGCCCAAATTAGCCATGCGAAAAGGGGAGGCTTAAAGCGTAATTACATACACAAAGAGGGGAATGTGAGCGCATGAACTTGCAATACGACGTTGGAAATACAAAATAGAAACTGGTGTACTTGCATAGTGGTAACATAGGTGACATGAATCAAAGCATGTGAACTTGTAATTGAGATATCATTATTGTCACATGAACCTATATTTTTATTTAGGCATAATGTCAAACATAAGCATGACATAAATATTTCTAGCATAAGCATGGCATAATGTCAAACATAAGCATGGCATAATATCAAACATAAGCATGGCATAAGTATAGTTAAATTTGTTCACATAACCATGGCATAAATATTTCTAACATGAAATCATGATTCTTACTTTAGCCATGTAAACTTACAAAAAGGGACCTTTTGAACCTAACCTAGCCATGTACCACATATGTCATCATATAATTCTTGTAAACAAGATAGACCTAATCATGGTTGCCAAATATCAATCATAGCCTAGCCATATTCATAAGTTTGCAAATAGGTTTTCTAGTACAAAAGCATGGCTTAATACATAATGCCAAATTCTCAACATAATTTCATATGGATAATAACCAAACTTGTTCCAATTACTTACAAAATGATTTATGCACAAAAATATACATCGTGGTGGCATAGAAGCAAACCCCAAACTTGCATGAATTTAAATCAACTACATACATGTAGCTTCAACATGGATTACATAATTTGCGAAATATTCCAAACGTATACTTGCATAAAACTACCGCATGTAGTTCTTTATAATGAATAGCATAATTCATAAATATCCAAACGTATATAATATTTCAAATTGATAAGAACGCACAAATATGAATTACTTTATTGCCACAATTCAAGCATACAAACCAACACAATTGTTTATTCATACCAAAGTAATACTCTACTTACAATGGTGTGATGAATTCTCTAGTTTAGGGATTGAAGACGCAAATTCCTTTGTTGAATTGATTTGTTTAGGTTGATTTAAGCTTTAGAATCTTCCTCCTAATCCTCTCTCCAATTTGGTGGCTACTCCTAGTCGTTCCTCAGCAACATGGCGGCTATGTTCTTATTTTTGAATGAATAGATTAGGGTTTAGTCTAGGGTTGTTTATATAGAGGTTAGGAACTGATTAGGACCATTGATGTTGCTTGGATTGATCGTAGCCATTCATTCTAAGGAGAGACCAATTAGAGCCTGCCACCTAGCCCTAATGACAAAGCAGACCACAGAAAATCGACCACATAGAGAATAGGCCAGCCGGGTTAGACTGGGCTCGACCTGGGTCTGGACCAGGTCGACACCCCTGTCGACAGGCCTGTCGACCTGGTTAGACCAGGTCGACAGCCCAGTCGACTTGGTGGGTCAGACGGGTGTTTTTACGCCCTGGCCCATTGGGCCCCATTTTCGAATTTAAACCTGATTTATTCTGTTTGAATTTAAACTTGATTCTCAAACTTCCGAAGGCCATATCTTCTTCATACGGACTCCGTTTTTCGAAAACTCGGACTCTATTTCGCGTATTTTTCCGAGACGAACGCAATGGCGTATCCCGTTTCCCTTAGTTCTTTGATTTCAGATTAATTATACTTTAATTTGTTAATTTCACAGTTATAGAATTTGCGGGGTGTTACAACTTTCCCCGCAAGACTTTGGACGTCATTGATTCTCCTTGGTTCCTCAATGTTCCTTATCGCTGCTATTTGACTGGGATTGATTTCAATCCCTCGAGAGCTCACGATGAAACCTAGAAACTTTCCAGATGCTACCCCAAATGAGCATTTCAAAGGATTTAACTTCATCCGATACTTTCGCAGAATACCGAACATCTCTGCCAAGTCTTGCGTATGGCTGGAGGATTGTCTTGATTTGACGAGTATATCGTCCACATAAACCTCCATAGTCTTCCCCATTTGGTTATAAAAC
The DNA here is from genome assembly GCA_030737875.1 of Allium sativum. NCBI lineage: Eukaryota > Viridiplantae > Streptophyta > Magnoliopsida > Asparagales > Amaryllidaceae > Allium > Allium sativum. The sequence goes on along the minus strand of CM060920.1, from coordinate 321,882,097 downwards.
ATCCTGTTCACTAAGCGTTGGTAGGTAGCTCCAGCGTTTTTCAATCCAAACGGCATAACCACATAGCAATACAACCCCAAATTTGTAATGAAGCTCGTGTGCTCTTGATCGGGCACATGCATGGGAATCTAGTTGTATCCAGAATATGCGTCCATGAAAGAAAGAAATTCGTGTCCTACCGTCGAATCCACAAGCTGGTCTATTCTAGGGAGTGGGAAGCTATCTTTCGGGCAGGCTTTGTTCAAGTCTGAAAAATCAATGCATGTCTGCCACTTTCCGTTTGACTTCTTTACCAAAACAGGATTCGATATCCAGTCGGGATATGTCGAATCTCTAATAAATCCATTCTCTTTCAGCTTTTCCACTTCTTCTTTCTGAGCTGCCGACCTCTCTGGGCCCAGCACACGTCTCTTTTGCTTTACAGGCGGGTGTTTTGGGTTTGTACTCAATGAATGACTCATAATGGATGGCGATATCCCACACATGTCGGCGTGGGTCCAGGCAAACACATCCAGGTTTGCCTTCAGGAAGTCAGTCAGTTCTTTGGCTTGGTGCGGATCCAACTGGGATCCAATCTTCATAACTTTTGTTGGATCAGCTTCGTCAATGAGTATATCCATTGTCGTTTCGTTAGGAGTTGCCTTTCTACCCTCAGGTTCCTCATCTTCTCTGGGATCCAAGTCTTCAGGCATTCCCTTGGGCAACTCCTTCGGGGTTGACCCCTCTAATTTCTACGCTGAACCCTCCTTTAGAGGAGGTGAGGTACCTTTAGTCTCGATGTTGAGTCCCTTCATCAGCATCTTTAATTCGGCAATATAACAAGCTCGTCCGGAGACTTGATTTCCTCCCATTACTCCAGTTCCGGCTTTAGTTGGGAACTTTAGCAATAAGCACCACGGTGCAATACAATCCCTGAACTCTGAAAGGGCAGGCCTTCCCAAAAATGCGTTGTAGGGCGAATCGATATCTAGCACTACGAACTGAAGCATTCGTACTCTTCGACGATCCCCTTGCCCCAATGTTACGGGCAATTCTATATACCCCATTGGAGCTGTCGATGCCCCATTGAAGCCTCGGATCCAACCTTCACAGGGCTTCAAATCTCCAGACTGAAGTTTCATCTGATCAAACGACTTCTTAAACAAAATGTTGACAGAGCTTCCATTGTCCACTAATACCTTATGAACCAGTGCTGGTCTAATGGTAGTGGTAATGACCAACGGATCTTCGGTAGGTGACTGAATTCTGGTATCGTCTCTGCTACAGAACACCACATCATCGAACATTGTCTTCTGCTGTTTCACAGGGGTGATGTCTTCCAAATCATCGCAGTCGCTCACATCTATGTGCTTAACTGCATTAACGTATTGGTCAATTTCTGTGAAACTGTGGATAGCTGGATGGAGTCCACCTACTATGTTGTTAATGACAATCTCTTTACCTTTCTGTTGCACTGTAAGCTTGGGAGCGGACTGATTCTGGTTTGGGGCCTGTCCTCCTTGCCTCCTGTCCCTTGGGGCAGCTTTATACTCATCCAACTTTCCTTCACGTAACAGCTTCTCAACTACATCTCTCAAGTGTCGGCATTCATTCATTGAATGTCCATGAGTTCCATGAAATAAACAAAATTTTCCGGTTGCAATTTCTTTCTCTGTTGAATCTCGTGGTGGCGGTCTTTTGTATTGCAGAACATTATATGTGTCCAAATAAATGTTCTCCAAAGTGTCATTCAACGGTGAATAATTCTCAAAGGTCTGGAACCGAGGTCTTTTGTCAGAGTTACTTCCTCGGTTCCTGTTTCTCCTGTTACCATTCGCATTACGGTTGTTGTTGCCCCCGTTTCCATTATCATTGTTTCCATTCTTATTTCCTACATTTACTTTGACTTTTCTAGAACTTTCTCCAGACTGCTTTACGCCGACATTACTCTGAACAGCTTCTTTAGAGGCCACTCCAGACTTCCTCTTTATGTTTGCCCTCGCTTTCTCCCGTCTTAACAGGATATTGGCCTTCTCATAAAACAACTCTCTTGTGGGAGGCGGTTTCCCAGGAAGATAATCTCTAAACTCGGAATCAGGATCAACTCCTTCCATTAAGGCCATCAAAATAGTAGGCTCATGTGGGTTACTGACTTCTGTTACAGCTAAATTGAAGCGGTCTGGATACGACTTCAAGAACTCACCCGACGCTTGCTTAATTCTCGATAATTCAATAACGTTCTTAGACTTTCGGGAGTGAAGTCGGAATTGATTCATAAAATGTTCACTTAATTCCTTGAAATTCGATATCGATCGAGGAGGAAGTCGGGTAAACCATAGTAATGCTACGTCTTCTAAGTAAATCAGGAAAGCCTTACACTTCACAGTGTCAGGGGCAGCGACAACATTCATAAGCCATGCATATCGCATCAAATGTTGTCCCGGGTCGGTTCTCCCATTATATTTGTCCATCTGCGGCAGATTAAAACGTCGGGGGAACTGAAAGTCAAGGATGTCATCAGTAAAGGGAGTATGGCTTCGCTCAATGCCATAATCTTCATTGGTGTAGTTTCGACTCTCAGACATGATCTGGCGTACCATAGCCCATAGTCAGCATTGGTCAAGGGGCGTTCAGGCTCCCTGGCTCTGATGTTCGGGTTTCCTCTGGGCTCCTGATCAGGGGAGACCCTCCTTCTTCTAGCGGCTTCTGCTCTGCTTTGCTCCCTACGCTCCTGGTCGATCTCGGGAGGAAGGGGTTGAAGCATTTGTCCCTGAGTGGGATTGGTGAGGTTAGGGTCTCTAGGAAAAACATGGGATCCTCGCATTGGTAATAGCATAGGTTCTCTCAAGCTCGGATCATTGGATCCTAGTACACGAGCGGCATCCTCGCGGGATCCCAAAGACCCGAAAGTCATTTGCTCCTAATTCTGAGGTCGTTCGAGCGGCCTTCTTTCACGGGGCCATTCTTCCTCAGAAGAAGACTGATCTATTGCAGTATGACGGACTGGGGATGGAGTTCTTTGCCTGCGGAGCTCGCCAATTTCCTTACTCATGATTCTCATATTCTCTTGCATCATAAGATTAGTGCGCTCGTGAATTCTCATAGCCTCCCTAGTGCTCTCAAGTATGTCAAGAAGGCGCGAAAAATCTCCTTGGGTGACAGGCGCAAATGGATTGATCTGGTCACTGGTCCCGGTGGTTGGAGTCAGAGCATTTGGAGGGGCTCGAGTAAGGTTCCAGCATCACCTAGAGTCGGATCGGATTGGAGCAAAATACCCTGGCCGGATCGGTTCGGGTTGGGGAGTGCACCTCTCCAACGTCATCCACCCAGTTTAGATCGGAGCTCTCCCTATGTGATCGGTTCAGATTTCTAGAACCTGTCTGATCCGCTCCCGAACTCTGCCCACGAGACCTCGTCACGATTGGATTTTGCTGATCTTCACCAACTTCGTTCCCTCGACTGGTTTGAACTTCCTTGCCTTTTCCTTTGGCCATAATTCTTCAACAATCAACCAAAAAGTATTCAAAAGCGTCGAAAACTGGGGATTAACTTCTTTGAACTCAACGGTCCAAAAAGTAGAATGATAATCCAGAAAAACAGAGAATTCAAATTCTTTCAGTGGATGCACCAAAATGTTAGACCAAAAAGTGGTTCTAACACCCAAATTGACTAAAATTAAAATGAAATGAGATCGAAAATAAAAAAGAGACGCAGGATTTATAGTGGTTCGGCGTTAAAAAGCCTACGTCCACTTTATAATCACTTTGCTTGATGATGTAGATGAAAATACAATGGGATATTCACTCAATTTCACTCACTTTTCATATACATTCACTCAATTATCTCATAATACATTTTGAATGATGATTTTGAATTGTTTGGAGTGCTGGAATTCGGTTCTCAAAGGTGTTTGAACTCTTAGAGTGCCAAAAGATCCCTTCAACCGACCCTTGGGGGTATATTTATAGGTGAGAATTCCTTCAGGATCCGGTTCGGATCAGGGACACGTGGTCTCCATCCCATGGCTTTCGGGATCGGGTGAGTTCTAGTGTTGTCAGCACATCAGGTAAGTGGCCCTCGTGGGTAGAAAGTGGGTGTAACTGCCCCGAATATCTAGGAGATCATGGAGTGAAGTAGCAGGGTACACTGGGTTCGGTTCGGATTGGCAAGTAGATGGGGTTCGGATCGGATCATCCCATCCGATCCGATCCGGCTTGAATTTTTCCTGCCTCACTTTGTCTCACTTTGCTTTTCCTTGATTACGCCCGGTCCGATCCGGCTTGATCTTTTAGCTTTGTGATGCTTCTGTTCTTACCTCTGTAATTCCGATCCGAACTAGATGTGTAACAGAGTGTCTTCTGTTTACTTGATCTTTTGACTTCTTGACTTTGTATAGCCTAGTTTACAAAGTAGGCTAACAGTCCATCGTGCATCTGCTCATCCACAAATCACATGCAACCATTGTCCTTAAAAGATTTTTAATGCTTACATGAATATATTCAAAGGTGTGTGTATATGCCCCTACACTAATGCGAAAGATTAGGCGGTCTGCTAATTCAGTTGACCTCCTTAATGCAATATATGTTAGTGCCATGAATCCAACATGTATGCAAACAATCCTAGAACAACATATAAGTTCTATATGTATGCACAATCATTCATCCAAACGCAACATCCATATGATGTTACATCCATTTCCATCCATAAAAGGGAAGAGAAAAAGATGCACACGCATCCATATGTAGTATGAGCGTAATTGAGTCAATCTAATGCCTAATGTGTGTGTGTATATATGCATCCACGAGCAACCACTAACAAACACTTGCATCCACTTGCATCCACCAAACATAACATGCCTTAAACACATGTTTAAATCCATGGGTTCCCTACCTAAAGATCGAAGATTAGATCGATAGAATATACTTAATGATAGAAACAAGTATGAATAAAGCTTTGGAAAAGATTTTAAGAACATACCCTTGAAAAGAAAAGGGTACGAAGCGCGAATCATGTCTTCAGTCTCCCAAGTTGCATTCTAGGGGTCTTCCCCTCATTGAACTTTCATCAACTTGACCTCTTAGTTGCGTAGCTTCTTAACCTCTAATCCAAGAATACAGGTAGGAACTCGTAAAACTGTCGCCTCCCGTTCCACCTCTACTTCCTCAAGCATAATCGGCTTGACTACTTCTGTTGTATCGTGTAAACATTTTCGCAAACGAATATCCGCTAATTTCTCTATTAGCTTTACCCTATAAGCCATTTGACCTATTCTTTCCGTTATTGGAAATGGTCCTACTAAACTTTGGGCCAGTTTCCCTATAGATCCAAATTGAACCTCATTCCTCAAAGACGATACTTTGATGAAAATCATGTCTCCCTCCTCAAACTCAATATCAGTCCTTCCCTTATCTCCATATGACTTCTTCCTGTCCTGAGCTGCTTTCATGCTCTTGCGAATAAGATCAATCTTTTCTGAAGTTTCTGTAATCATCTTAGGTCCAAGTAGAATCCTATCTCTGGTGTCTCAATTTGAGATCCTTATGTGAGAACAGATACTTGTGCAACTTATGGTCCATGTATAACTCGAACCTTTCTCCAAGCAGATACTGCCGCCACATTTTAAGCACGAAACCATAACAACTAATTCCAAAAATGGTTAAGGTAGTTCTTCTGGTGAACTCTCAAATGTCTATCATCGTAACATACTAACCTTCCCTACTGAACTGCAATTACTTTCGTTGGATCCACTACTATCCTATCCTTAGAAACTACATGCCCTAGAAATCTTACTTCCTTTCTCAAAAAAAATGACATTTCGAGAATTTCACCCTAAGTTGATGCGCTCAGAGAGTTTTCAAATCCTCCCTCAAATGTAGGGCATGTTCTTCCTCGCTCTTCGTGAAAATCAAGATGTCATTAACAAATACCACAATGAGCTTATTTAGAAACTCCAGAAACACCCTACTCATCAGATCCACAAAATAGACTGGTGCATTCGTCAACCCAAAAGGCCTGACAAGCCATTCAAAGAAACCGTCTGGAGTTCTAAAGGCAGTCTTGTCTATACTGTCCTTCACCACCCTCAACTGATGAAACCCCATGGCCAAGTCTAACTAGGAATAAACAGATGCACCATCAAGCTAACATATCATCTATCCTTGGAAGTGGGTGCCTATTTTTCTTAGCGAGCTTATTTAACTCCCTGTAGTCCATGCCAAAGTGAAGAAAACCATCCACCTTAGTGGCGAATACTATCGGAGCACCCAATTCAGATGTGCTTCGCCTAATAAACCCTTTCTTAAGTAGCTCCCCAACTTGGTTGCTAAGCTCACTCCTTTCCCTCAGAGCCATATGGTGCACAGGCAATGCAACTGGCTTTGCATTGTCCACCAAGTATATACAGAAATCAATCTCGCGCCTCAAAGGTAAGCCCCGAGCCTCCTCAAGAATATTTGGATACTCACAGGCGACTGGTACAGATCGTAGATCATCGATAGGTGAATCAAGCGACTGTAGGAAACTAAGCATGACAGACCCTTTAGGGTCAAAAGAAATCTCGAGGGTCCTTCCATGGCAAGTCAAAAGTCTAACGACCCTGGTCTCATAATCTAGAATGGCACCATACATGGCTAGGCAATCCATCCTTAGAATCAAACCATAGCCCATGAAACCAAGCATATATGCGTTGCATTCAAACTCGATGCCCAACAATGATATTTTCAAACCACGATAAATCATAGACAAATGAGTCGTACCCACAATGGGGTTTGAGACAACAACGGGATTCAAAACCATACTAGTACTAAGGTGCGGAGACTCAACCACATAATCATATATAAAATAATGCGAAGCGCCAGAATCAAAAAGAGTTCTAACAGGATGATTGGAAAGAGAAATCAAACCTTCAACAGAAACTTTCCTACCTATATCCGATACACCGGCTATAAGAGCATGCATCTGCCCTCCACATGATCCTGCCCTTTGGCCTTGCCCTTGCTTCTTCGGGCACTTCTTAGAATAGTGTCCGACCTCTCCACAATGGAAACAAGCCTTCTTCTTTTTTTACAACCTTTGACCAAATGACACTCGCGTCCGCAATTATGACATTTCCTCTTATCTTTGTCATTATTTCCGCTCTTCTTTTGTTGTTGTTATTGTTCTTTCTTGGGCCATACTTTCTTGTTTTGTGTTTCATCAATCTTAACCTATTTCTTTCCACCTTTATCTTATTCATGCATTAATGCCATATCAACGCGTTTCTCGAAAGTTACTCCCATTGAAATATGAGACATAGCCAACCCATGAATGGGTTCATTCAATCCTCTAGCAAGCCTCAAAGCTTTCTTGTGCGGGGTATTCACTAGCTCCAAACCAAACCTCGCAAATTGATTGAATCTATTAACATACTCTTTGACAGACATGACCCCTTGCTTAAGTACCAAAAACCTTTCCATTTGCATACTTTGCTTGGCTTGATAAAGAAATGTAATTTTGAATCTCTATCGGAAATCATCCCAAGCCTCAACTGGATGCTCTACTTGCGTCACTTCCCACCAGAATAAAGCCTCAACTTTCAGCTGCCAAACAACCAACTGAATCTACCTACGATCGTTAACCTCAAAAATCCCAAATAAATCCTCTGTCTCCTTTAGCCAATTCCTTGCTTCTACAAAAATCTCAGTTCCTCGGAATGGCTTCCCTTCCATAGAATAGAAGTCCTTGCATATCTTAGAGAAATTATCTGCTCGCGGAGGGCGAGGAGGAGGAAAAGTGGCTGCAGCTGGGGGAAGGGCGTTTGCTTGGCCTTCGGTAGGCGCCGTAGCCTCAAGATACCTATGGAACCAAGCTGGTATCATAACACCCTCCGGAAGAATCGGTTCCCCAGACATGCAGCAAAAGGAAAGTAAACGGGATTCAAACAAAGAACCGAAAGATATTCCGTATGGATTTGGGGAATATGTTTTTTAAAACAAAGTTTTATTTTGAAAATGCTTTCTTTTAAAACCTTTTTGAAAATAATTTTCAAAATATTTTATCCTATTTGGTAACCTTCAGTTTTGATACTAAATGTGACAACCCACGTCCGTTAATGTCACTCTTTATTAGAATGCATTAAGTTTCGTGAAGTGTTATAGGTAAACAAAAACAGAAGCATTACAAGACAGATATAAAATAACAGCGAGTTTAAAACTTTATTAAACAGAAAACATCATGGTCCAAAACCTGGTTACATCATAAGTCTGAAATACAGAAAACCCGTTACAATTTCTATCTTGTTACTAAAATTATCGAAGTACAATAATCTGTAAAAAGCATAGTCCCCTAAATATAGCCAAATCAGAGAAGATGGAAATCAAAGCAGTACATCCAAGTAGCTCCAAGCAGAAAGAAAGTGAGAATCTTAATCAAGCCTAAGTATTCCTGCCCTGGGAACGTAAAGGAGGGGGAAACGGAAGAGAAAAAAGAGAAAATAAAATGGATCAGACATAAACTCTTGCAAGTACATTTAATTTTAGCATATAATTAAGTAAAAGCATCATGGCAGGCATATAAACTGGATGAGAAAGAGATAACAACATCATATGACAGGTATAATAGACTGAGGAGGATAAACAGAATAAACATGACAGAGTATATTGCGCTTCTCAAGTACTTTTCTTTGGACCAATACTCGCATAACAAGAACAAGATGATCCCAACTAGAACAAGATGGTAGACTTAGGTGTATTTCTAGTAACAGGTTTTACCCTAACAAGAATAACAGGTAGCCCAACAGGAATGACATGTGTTACACCCAACAAGAATAAAAGGCTCCCAACAAGCAAGACTAGATGTACCCTAATTACAACCCCCAATCTATTGGCTTCCTACCCCGTAGATACCCGTGTTGGCACCACAGTAGGATGTATCACTTCCTAAAGTAGCAACCCCGTTTTTTTCAAGATGCACAGCTATATCTATTTATGTCACAACGTCTTATCTTCTCTAGCAAGCAGACCCATGCATGCACATGACTTCGGTGGAATGCACCGTCAACACACATACTCAAGCGACCTCTTATAATCATCTTAGTAAGTGTGCGCCGACCCCGACCTAGTTCGAAGTACTCATTTGATACCGATATGGGTTACTGACTGAAATAGATCCCATACAACAGATGATACAAGCTTCCCTCCTAGGATTGCATCCCCACTACTAGGATTTTAATAGGTTTTTCCTAATAGTTTAACAAGGTTGCATAACACCCACATGTAAAATAGGTTAAGTTTGTTGGGTATATATGTAAATATATATACCGCCCCCATAGATTTAACAAGATTAACTTAACCCTCACTGATGCAAGCAAGTTTACTTAAACCCTAATCAATTTAACATGTTCATGTAACCCCCACAAATTTAAACAAGTAAACGAGTTATCCACTTATGGCTTATTAATGGACTTGACCTCTCACATTAAGTCTACTACTTCTGGATGCTGGATATGCCGAGCGGTTCCGGGCAGACTTCTGCCCCAAGTCGGACTTCACCTTGTGTCTTAGTACCGTTACGTGTACATTTATGCACTTGACCCCTCACATTAGATTAATCACTTGTGGACGCTGGATTTGTTGGACGGTTCTGGGTAGACTTCTACCACAAGTGTATTCTTATCTTGTGTCAAAGTGTGGTTACGGTTTCTACTTACTGCGAACCTAGGAATGTTCATTACTAACTCATTTTCATGTTTATCCAAGATTATGCGCCAAATCCCAGTTTGATTAATAAAGCAAGTTATGCCCCCAAATCAAAGTTTTAGATCAAGGTATAAATTTTGCATAAATCCCAATCATAACTTACAATATAAGTTATTCCCCAATTTATCATCCCCAACCGTTCCCAATTTCGTACTTTCGCATATTTTACAGGTAGGCCTAGGCTCCAAGGTAGCCTGGCTATAAAAATAAAAAGGGAAGGAGGGAGAGAAGGGAACAAGAATAAGCCAACAAGAATAAGCATAATAACAAAATAGGCATAATACGTCAGAAATAGACTTACTAACCAAATGGTGACAGAAATAGGCATAATAGAAAAATGGGCATATGAAAACAATAGATCAAGTGTACAAGTAATTGTACATCTGTTATGATTCATGTTATTAACAAGCATAGACTTAGATCCAAACTTATAAACATATCAAGATTACTTATTGAATGTTTATATCTAAAAATAACATGAACTCACTGGGATTGGATCTAAGGAACAAAGAACAATAGGCTGAAGCTGTAGAAGAATTTCTTAGATGTGTATAAGCTGTTGTTGAAGGAAATAGGCTAACTCAATTTTAAGTTGGGACAGCGTTTCGTTGCCTCCATTTTTTTGGTGTATAAAAACAACAGAAATGGGATCGTATTTATAGCCTAAAACCAACGAACCAAGCCAAAAAACAAGTCCACGTTCAGAAAAAGAATTTGGCCCAGATTTGTATATGGGTCGACCCACCTTTACTGTGTCGACCCCCGGGGTTGACCCATGGGCCGACCCCAAACACCCTAGGTCGACCCCCAGAATGGGTCGGTTATGCTCTTGGCCTTCTCGCTTCGCTATTTTGAATTATTTTGAAATTTTCGATTATATATATATATATATAATTATCCTGTGCATATACAAATTTCTAGGCTTAATAACTTCTTCATACGATGTCTGTTTCATGCGAACTCATATTCTATCCTAAGCAAAATTCCAAGATGAACGCAATGGCGCAGTCCGTTTTACCTAACCCAATATTTAATTTAGTATTCTTAAGTTTATCATTATAGTGCTCTTTAAAATTACGGTGTTACACAAGTGATCTCATCCTCAGGAGTCCCTAAAGTGACAGAGTTCCACCAATCCATCGCTCTTCCCTCTAGATGCCTCGATGCAAGTTTCCTCTTAGTTGCATCATCAATACGCAAATCTTCGAATATCCGAACAAAAGTATCAAACCACCCTTGAATCTCGATAGTCTAATCTATCCCCAAAAAACTTCTTCCCATCAAGAGTGGTGAAATCTTTACAAAGCATAGAAAAATTAACCACCCTAGGCACCTGAACACCAATATCCACCTCGGCTTCTTATGGAGCGGGTACCTTCCTCTTGGTTGCTGCCATCACGGCCTTGAACATAGCTGGGTAATCAAGTTGATTTCCTCTCAATCCCCCTCCAGTTACAGGTTCCTCCCTAGATGTATGTCTCGAAGATCGATGACCCATTCTAAATCTGAAACAAAATGACTAGTCCGCACATGTGAAAATCTGCAATGGAGTTCCACCGTTACTATACTATACAATATATTATAGTAATCATCCATTATAAAAGTACAAATATGTCTCTCCCACGAATTTGGATAAAATCAATAAATCAAAACTATGATACTAAATGTGACGACCGCACATAACTCTCACACTTAATAAAGGAAGTATTGCGCTGAAAGATGTGTCAGGCAGCTATGGACAATCATCAAAGTAGAATAACATCAACGAAACCCGTCGTATAACTCACAACGCTTGGATAAACTATAATAGAACATATACAACAGGAAAATAATAGTGAAGAACAAATAGAACATAATTTCAACTTTTCATATCTCCATGATAATATCCAATACCAAACAACTGTATTACATGAAATCTATACAAAGAGCCTCACTACAATTTCACTTAGAGTAACATATCAACAATATCAGTAGAAACAACAATCACGCATAGTAGATATTTATACACCAGCCTCCTTCTTGTCATTGTTTAGCATCATCATCTCCATCAATATCTACTACCTGTCGCCTAGTCTTCCCATCAAAAACATTGACGAACAACCCGAGGTAATAAGAGGGAAACATAAAACCTTGAGTTAGACAATAGCCTTAATGAGCGATTAAACAACTATCAACATCAACAATAAAGAATACGGGTAACAGGTAGTTCAATCATCCAATCTGCCCAATAAGTCAGCAGAATAGGACTCCCAATCCTACTTCTCTTCCACAACCTATAGTGATAGCTGTGACGGCCCGCCCCGCACCAGCCGACATTTCCAATGAAAGTGCATTGCGCCAATGTCCAACCAACACGGGACGGTCATCAAAGAAAGGAAAGAAGGGAATTTGAGCTAATAAGGAACATGTAGAATGTCTCACAGCGCATGGGATAAAATATAAAAATAACATACTTGACATAAAACAGACGAGACAGTGCTTAAGCTGAGAACCAAACCATAATCATCATAGCAGCGGAAATTCAAAATACAGCTTATGTTCCACATCACAATTATTTCAACTTTTAAAACTGCCTCTAAAGCAAAATAAGAAAGGTACACTACTAATGCCCAAAGTAGTGACCAGCAGCGACACAGGGAGAACACACACACACACACACACACACACACACACACACACACACATATATATATATATATATATCATACGTGGGAGCCTTTTGCTCGTCTCCGGATCAGCTACTCATGCATAACCAGCTAACCTATCTCTAGTCTGCTCGTTTAAGAGCACCCAGAGTAATAAGAAGAGAAGTAAAACTCTAGGTCAGACAAAAGTCTGGTATGAGCGATAAGCAACAAAATAGAACAGTAACAGGTATACTAAACCATACCTGAACCTACAACCAAAAAGTTAGCACAAAAAGATGTGCAATACTCTAAGGTGACACTAGCATATGGTGTAATGATACGGGGTAGGGGTGTGCATGTCATAATGATATCGAACAATCAAGCATAGCATCCATCCTCACATCTCTCACTCCGTGCGTAAAGCATACGATATCCACTGCTTTGATTACCTAAACCCTTGCTAGGATCACTCTGCCCCATGGAGTCATGACAACTCCACTGCACTGATCCATAGCCACTGGTCCTTGCTATGTCCACTCTGCCACATGAAGTCATGACAACTTCACTACACTGGCTCATAGCCATGCTATGATCACTCTGCCCCATGAAGTAATAACTACCCCACTGCACTGATCCATAGCCTAATATCCGTCTTGGTGGTGAATCAAAGTTATGGACATCGATAACCCTTGTGCACAGGTCCTGCAGCAAAGCCCAACTTATGAAGTTAACTCGTTGGTTCCCAACTGGATCATGAGTTCTACTTCCTATCTGGACTTCCTTTACATCTCGGATTTTGGTCGAGCTGGAGTTGGTCTTCAGAAGAGTCGTCATGTAGTAGATGTAAAGGTTCAAACTCGTTTCAGTTCGGTCTATCCAATTCGGTTTGGTATGTGGTGCTCAGGCTCCCCATTCGGTTCAGCTTAATTCCCTTCCTTCGGCTCGGTTCGGGTTCACTCCATGCGGTTCTGTCCGGTGCTTTGTTTCTTGATTCCGTTCGTCCCTCCTGCTCCAGCTTGCTTACTCCGATCCGATCCTTTTCGATCCTCAACACAACTCCAACTCTTTGCAAGTAGCCTTCCTTCTTGCCAGGCCTTCCCTGGTGCCAAGTTCCGATCCGTAACAAATCCCTTGCCCGGTCCTCCTATCCGACCCGAGCCCTATATCTGATCCGATCTGAAACCCTGCACATGTCCTGCAACTTTCCCAGCGACTGTTTCATGCCATACGACGGCGTTTTCGGCCATTCTAACTTTTCTAATCAATTACAAGGCATACCATACAGTCATAGCAACATAGAGAATCAACCATAAACACCAAAACAACAATTTAATATGTAAATATGGATCAAACATACCCACAAACCTATGTTTTCCCCTTAATCCCCCTTAATCATGTTTAAGCATACAATTAGCAAAACTTATCCAAATTAACCCAAATTTCTATTAGAGCCCTAAAATAACATTTTAGAATTTTACAATATTTTTCCAGATTTTCCAAAGTTATAATTTCGCTAATTATCACTAATCACCCCTAATTAGCCGTAATTAGTGAAAAACAATGCAAATCACTCACCTTAGCCACAATCAAACTAAGGATCTGAAATATTCTCCGTTTTGGGTCGAATTCTAATCCAACACAACAACTCCAACTTTGATTGGGTGTTGTTTCCCCTTGATTTGACATAGCTTGGCTTAATCTTCGATTAGAAAACGATTAAGAGCGATGTGGAATGAAATTAGGAGGTGGAGGCCATGGCTAGACTTGAAGGAGCAAAAAGTGGTGGCTGGAAAATGATAAAAACCGAATTTCCTAACCCTATCAGCCTTCCCATAATCCTAATCCCGAAATGGGTTATGGTCCCACTCACTAACCACCCTAATTATGCACGGTTAAGCTGTTTTTCGCCTTTTGAACCTTGTTTCAGCAATATCTCCCAAACGGTGAGTCCATTTGACTAATATGACCACTCTATGGAAAGGTAAACCATCATCCAGATCTAATGGAAGTGGTTTCATGTCAAAACCCCTTACCAATCAAAAGTCATGGCCGGAACAAGATTAGCTAGGGTAAAACGGTCATTTAAAAATCGGCAATTATCATGAACATGGGAAATGACCCCAATAGTCATCTCCCAAATTTACATGGCTATACGACTTCGCATGAAAAAGAAATAAATATTCTATGCTCCTTTGAAGCGTAGGATGCGGGTCATTACATGTTACATTCTCCCCCCCATAAGAAATTTCGCCCCCGAAATTCCTTAACCAAGAAACAAGAAAAGGATCCTGCATGCCTACCAACCATTCAGAACAACCAAACATACAAAACAACAAACAAGTCTATCCTAGCATGCGGAAAACTAAACTGCAATTAAAATCTTACCAGGCAAAAAGTTCTAGATACGTCTTCCTAATGCTCTCCTCTGTCTCTCAAGTACAGTCATTCTCATTCTCGTCCCACTGAACTTTGACTAGATTCACTACTTTCTTTCGAAATTGCTTCGTATCGTGCTTGATAATACGAATCGGCTTGCGGTTCCCAACCGCCTCGGGTTCTATTTCGATATCATCCAACTGATCAGGTGAAATAGTCATATCGGGGTCGTTCACGAATTTCCTTAACTGGGAAACATGAAATACGTTATGAACTCCTGCCATCTTCTCTGGTAATTCAACTATATATACCAAATTCCCAATTTTCTCGAGGATTGGGAATGGAGCAATAAATCTTGGTGTCAACTTTCCTCTCCTTCCAAATCGAATAACATTCTTTAATGGAGAGATCTTGACAAATACTAGGTCGCCAATGGAGAATTTCAGTTCGTTTCACCTCTTATCAGCATAACTCTTCTTCCTATCTTGGGCAGCCTTCATTCGCTGTTGAATGATCTTAATCTTGTCTGAAGTTTCTCTTGTCACATCATGTCCAAGCACAAACTTCTCACCAGTTTCTAACTAACATGACGGTGAGTTGCACGGTCTTCCGTACAATGCTTCAAATGGAGCCATACCAATACTGGATTGATAACTATTATTATATGCGAACTCTACAGATGCAAATGGTCATCCCATGATCCACCAAAATCCAATATGCAAGCTCTCAAGAGATCTTCTAATATACGATTTACCCTCTCTATTTGACCATCAGTTTGAGGATGATACGCAGTACTGAGATATAATTCTGACTCTAGAGCCTCTTGTAAGCTCTTCCGAAATCAAATAGTAAACAACGGTCTCGGTCACTCACAATGCTTTTAGATATTCCATGAAATAATTCTGATAACTTAGCTAACATTCTATTCGACTTGATAGGTATAAACCTTGCATTCTTGGTCAATCGGTCCACAATCACCTAAATGCTATCATGGCCCGATCTAGTCCTTAGTAGCCCATCAATGAAATCCATTGAGGCTTGTTCCCATTTCCATTCTGTAATTTCTAATGGTTGCAACAAACCACTAGGTTTCTTTTTCTCAGCTTTAACTAACTGGCAGTTCATGCATTGGATATAAACTTCCCAACGTCTCTTTTCATTCCTTCCTAGTAGTAGGTCTGCTTCATGTCTCGGTACATTTTGTTACCACCGGGATGTATGGTTAGTTTTGAGTGATGACATTCTCTAAGTACTTCATCTCTCAATCCATTGACATTGGACACAACTAGTCTTCCATTCTTTCTAAGCCATCCATCTCGATCAAGCCCATACCTGTTCATCTCCTCATCGATACCCATCTCTAACTTGGAGGTGATTTCCAATAGGTTAGGATCGTCTCTTTGACTGGAACTAATACGCTCAATCAAAGTGGGTCTAATTGTCAAACTTGCTAACATTTCTGTATCCAATTCGCACTTTGGTCTGAAATCATACCCAGCGATATGGTCCAGTTGCTTCCATTCCAGAAACATAGCCCCTAAACTGGCATGTCTTCTCCTCAATGCATCAGCTACCGCATTGCCCTTCCCTGGTGTATATCAGATATCGAAATCATAGGAAGCCAAGAATTCTAACCGTCTTTGCTATTGGAGATTTAGATCCTTCTGAGAGAAAAGATACTTTAACGATTTATGATCGGTAAACAACTCGAATCTTTCTCCTAATAGATAATGTTTCCACATCTTCAATGCGAACACGATCGCTGCCAATTCTAAATCATGGGTAGGATATCTTTTCTCATGCGGTTTTAGTTGCCGACTAGCATAAGCCATAACCCTACCTCCTTGCATCAATACAGCACCTATCCCGGTACCACATGCATCTGTGTATACTGTCATCTCTTTATTCCCTTTAGGAATGACTAACACTGGAGCGCACGTCAACTTTTCCTTTAGGTTCTTAAATGCATTATCGCACTTTTTGTCCTAGACGAAAGCTTGATTCTTCTTGGTCAACTGAGTCAACGTTGTTGCTATCTTGGAGAAGTCTTGGATAAACTTATGATAATATCCAGCCAATCCCAAGAAACTTCTTACGTCTGTTGCACTATTGGACGTAGACAATCTTATACCATAGCCAC
Organism: Allium sativum; assembly: GCA_030737875.1. NCBI lineage: Eukaryota > Viridiplantae > Streptophyta > Magnoliopsida > Asparagales > Amaryllidaceae > Allium > Allium sativum. The sequence goes on along the minus strand of CM060920.1, from coordinate 321,865,241 downwards.
CTTCACAGGATCCACGGCAATACCATTCTCTGAAACAACATGACCCAAGAATCTCACTTCCGTCCTCCAGAAGTGACACTTAGAAAACTTTACATTCAATTGGTACCTCCATTACTATCCTTAAATGTTCCTTGTGTTCTTCCTCTGTCCTCGAATAAACTAAGATATCGTCTACGAACACAAGAACAAACTTATTCAATTGATCTCGGAATACTCTATTCATAAGATCCACAAAATATGCAGGTGCAGTGGTCAACCCGAATGGCATGACCAACCACTCATAGAATCCAAACGGCGTCCGAAAGGCTGTTTTAGCTATATTCTCAGCATCCACTCTAAGATGATGAAAACCTGTCGTGAGATCCAACTGGGAGAACACTCTCGCACCACTCAACTGCTCAAACAAATCATCTGTCCGTAGTAGAGGATACTTATTCTTCCTCGTTACCTTATTCAACTCGCGGTAGTCCAGACATAATCGAAGGGAACCGTCTGCCTTGGTAGCAAACACAACTGGTGCTCCCCACTCAGAAGCACTTCTTCTGATAAATCCCTTCTTTAAAAGATCGTTTACTTGCACCTCGAGCTCTCACTGCTCCCTTGGTGCCATACGACGAAGGGGCATCACTATTGGTCTGGTATTTTTCACTAAATCAATATGAAACTCAATCTCTCGGTGTGGTGGAAGTCCGGTCACTTCCTCAAAGATGTCCGGATACTGGCCAGCCACGGGCACATCTAACAACTCATCATGCGGGATGTCGAGGGAATTTTGAAAACTAGCCATTACCCCATCACTAGGTAGACCACCAAACACTACGCTCCGCCCATCATCCGCTCTAACTGTCACCAAAAAGCCCTCACAGTCTACCACCACCCCATATCTTTGGAGCCAATCAACTCCCAAAATAATGCCAAACCCCGTAAAGCACAAAACAAAGCAATCACAAACAAACATGCATCCATGAATCGACAAGACCAGAATACGACAAATCATGCTAAGGCTAGTCGAACCATCTATCGGGTTCATCACCATTAAAGGTCTATCGGCTATCTCGGGATCCAGTCCCAATTTATCTACCAGGTCACTAGATATGAAGGAACGAGAAGCTCCGGTATCAAAAATACTCAAACAGGAACATCATAAATAGAAAGCATATCTTGAATGGCGACATTCTTTCCTTTCTCCATCGCGATTGGGGCATTCGACGAAGAAGGGACAACATTAAGAGCATATGCTTTCATAATCCGCTTTTCTTTAGGGGGTTGCAGACACTTATCCTTGTGATGTCCCACTTGGCCACAATTGAAGCACTTCCCGTCCGATGGCTTTGCTCAACATTCTTTAGCATAATGGTTCTTCTTGCCACAGCTAAAGCACTCAACTTCTTTCTTATTCTTCTTCTTCTTGCCATCCTTTGTCTGATTCTGCTTTCTCTTATTCTGAGAACCATTCTTGCCTCCACCGCTTGCTTGCGGTTTTGGCTCATCTGCAGATGCAACCTCAGTCTTCGACTTAGGGTATAAACTCTCTGATCTAAAAGCTTTCCCCATAATCAATTCAAACGTCTCATCGATATGGTTTATAAGCCTTTCCCCCAAGTACTGATCTAAGCCTGTTACGAACTTCTCATTCTTCTTCTCGGGAGTATCAATAGGAGATAATCCATACTTCGACAAAGTATTGAACTCAGCAACATACTCCGAGACTGCCCTACATTCTGCTTAGCTCCAAAACTTCCTAAACAACTCTGACTTTTGAGAAGTTGGGATAAAATTTACACTGAATCGGACCTTAAACTGATCCCATGTAACTTGATCATCTGGAGTAGCTGCCTTAATAGCATTCCACCAATTCATCGCCCGTCCTTGCAGCTGACGGGATGCTAGCTTTCTCTTCGTCACATCCTCGATACCCAAATCTTTGAAGATGCGCTCACAGCTATCAAGCCAATCCCGAACTTCTGTGTCCGATTCCGTTCCGTGGAATGGCTTCCCACCAAGACTAGTGTAATCCTTGCATAGTTTAGTGAAATCGGCCCTAGGCGCCTACACCGCTGCAGCACCACCATTTGCTGCATTAAGAGCTGCCCTCTGAACATCCCTAAGCATCTCTCTCATGAGGTCAGTGAACAACGTCCTCATATCAGGAGCGTTCCCATTATTAGCTCCTCTACCAGTACCCCTCGTGTATCGGCTCATCGTTTAATCTGTAAGGAGAAACAATTAACCATCTCTTCAATAGTGTCAGTGCAGTGCAACTCCATCCTTAAATATACTAATAGTATATATATATATATCTTTTGAAAACCAAAATATCACAAATATGCACTCTCATATACGTATTCTATCTCTCCCTTGGTTAACTATGCAACCTAGAGCTCTGATACCAGATGTGACGGCCCGCCCCGCACCAGCCGACATTTCCAATGAAAATGCGTTGTGCCAATGTCCAACCAGCACAAGATGTAGTCAAAGAAAGGAAAGAAGGGAATTTGAACTAACAAGGAACCTGTAGAATGTCTCACAATGCATGGGATAAAATATAATAATAACATACTTGACATAAAATAGATGAGACAGTGCATAAGCTGAGAACTAAACCATAATCATCATAGCAGCGGAAATTCAAAATACAGCTTATGTTCCACATCATCATTCTTCCAACTTTTAAAACTATCTCTAAAGCAAAATAAGAAAGGTACACAACTAATGCCCAAAGTAGTGACCAGCAATAACACAGGGAGAATATATATATACACATATCATACGTGGGAGCGTTCTGCTCCTCTCCGGATTAGCTACTCGAGCATAACCAGCTAACCTGTCTCTAGTCTGCCCGTTTAAGAGCACCCAGAGTAATAAGAGGAGACATAAAACTCTAGGTCAGACAAAAGTCTGGTATGAGAGATAAGCGACAAAACAGAACAATAACAGGTATACTAAACCATACGTAAGCCTGGATCTGCATCCAAAGAGTTAGCACAATAAGATGTATAATACTCTAAGGTGACACTAACATATGGTGTAAAGATACGGAGTGGGGATGTGCACGTCATAATGATATCAAACAATCAAGCACAACAACCATCCTCACATCTCTCACTCCATGCGTAAAGCATACGATATCCACCGCTTTGATCACCCAAACCCTTGCTATGATCACTCTGCCCCATGGAGTCATGGCGACTCAACTGCACTGATCCATAACCACTAGTCCTTGTTATGTCCACTTTGACCCATGAAGTCATGACGACTTCACTGCACTGGCTCATAGCTATGCTACGATCACTCAGCCCATGGAGTAATAACTACCCCACTGCACTAATCCATAGCCTAACGTCCGTCTTGGTGGTGAATCGAAGTTATGGACGTCGATAACCCCTTTGCACACGTCCCACATCATAGCCCAACTCATGAAGTTAACTCTTTGGTTCCCAACCGGATCCTGAGTTCTACTTCCTATCTGGACTTCCTTTGCATCTCGGGTTTTGGTCGAATTGGAGTTGGTCTTCAGAAGAGTCGTCGCGTAGTAGAGGTATAGGTCCAAACTCAGTTCAGTTCGGTCTATCCAGTTCGGTTCGGTATGTGGTGCTCAGGCTCCCCATTCAGTTCAGCTTAATTCCCCTACTTCAGTTCGGTTCAAGTTCACTTCCTCCATGCGGTTCGGTTCGGTGCTTTGCTTCTTGGTTCCGTTCGTCCCTCCTGCTCCAGCTTGCTTAATCCGATCCGATCGCACATTCCATTCCAACCCAATCCGATCCTCAACCCAACTCCAACTCTTTGCAAGTGGCCTTCCTTCTTGCCAAGCCTTCCCTGGTGCCAAGTTCCGATCCAAATCAAATCCCTTGCCCGGTCCTCCTATCCGACCCGAGCCCTATATCCGATCCGATCCGGAACACTGCACATGTCCTGCAACTTTCCCAGCGATTGTTTCATGCCATACGATGTCGTTTTCGACCATTCTAACTTTTCTAATCAATCACAAGGCATACCATACAGTCATAGAAACATAGAGAATCAACCATAAACACCAAAACGACAATTTAATATGTAAATACGGATCAAACATACCCAAAAACCTATGTTTTCCCCTTAATCCCCCTTAATCATGTTTAAGAATAAAATTAGCAAAACTTATTCTAATTAACCCAAATTTCTATCAGAGCCCTAAAATATTATTTTAGAATTTTACAAATTATTTCCAGATTTTTTTGAGTTATAATTTCGCTAATTATCACTAATCACCCATAATTAGCCGTAATTAGTGAAAACCAATGCAAATCACTCACCTTAGCCACGATCAAACTATAGATCTGAAATAGTCTTTGTTTTTGGTTGAATTCTAATGCAAAATAGCAGCTTAAACTCTGATTTGGTGTTGTTTCCCCTTGATTTGATGTAGATTTGCTTAATCTTTGATTAGAAAATGATTAGGAGCAATTTGGAATGAAATTAGGAGGTGGAGGCCATGGCTGGACTTGAAGGAGCAAAAAGTGGCGGCTGGAAAATGATAAAAACCGAATTTCCTGGCCCTATTAGCCTTCCCATAACCCTAATCCCGAAATGGGTTATGGACCCACACACTAACCACCCTAATTAGGCCCGGTTAAGCTGTTTTTCACCTTCTAGACCTTGTTTCAGCCATATCTCCCAAACGGTACATCCGTTTGGCTAATGTGACCACTCTACGGGAAGATAAACCATCATCCAAATCTAACGAAAGTGGTTTCAGGTCAAAGCTCCTTACCAATCAAAAGTCATGGCCAAAACAAGATAAGCTAGGGGTAAAACAATCATTTAAAAATCAGCAAAAATCATGAACAGGGGAAATGACCCCAATAGTCGTCTCGTAAAGTTACGTGGCTATACGACTTTGAATGAAAAAGAAATAAATATTCTACGATCCTTTGAAGCGTAGGATGCGGGTCGTTACAATAGCCTTCCCAGAGAATTAAAGAAGAAGCAAACAGTAACATCCATAGAATAAATTATCAAACATGGATCATCCTAATCAAGTTCAATATCTCCCAAGCGCAAACCCCAAAGGTCTAATACAACATCGGATAAGCAAATAAGAAATATCTCTCTCAATGTCGAATAATCCACACAAGACGATATATGAAAATAATAACATCCATGACCGTGGCTATCACCATCTGTCTTGCCTCGAATCCATCATTAATCGTATGACTAGACCATCACACTATCCGTCAAGGGCTAACGGTAGCCCTGATTCGAGCTAAGCTCCATACGCCATCGTAACTCATATCTAGGCCATCGTAACTAACCAGGGTACTCGACTAATCACCTAGCCATTTGGGCATCTCCATTATACCCCTGTTTTGAGTCCGCTAGAACCTCCGCCAAATGACAACCCCTTGGCACTTCAAAACACTAGACATCCATCCTGACAACTATATCTATAAGCTCAAGCACCTTCTGTAACACCCCATAATTTTATAACATTAAAATTCACAAATTAAAGTATACTTAATTTTTAGAAAAGAATTAAGTGAAATGGGTTGCGCAGAGAAATATATATATATTGATATATATATATATATAAAAATTAAAAATTAAATAAATAAATATGCGAAAAAGTTCAAAACAGCGAATTGGGAGGGGGAATAACCGAACCGGCCCATTTTTGAGGTCGACACAAGCCTCGCTGGGTCGACTAGGGGTTAATCCAGGGTGTTTGGCTGTCAACCCATGGGCCGATTCGCTCAAATGCAGATTTTGCATTTGATTGGTTCTCATGGTTCAGGGTTAATCTAATGGTCCTAAATAACTTCCTACACCTATAAATACATCCTAATGCTAACCCTAAACCTAATTAAAATAGAATAGTTACCGTCATACCATCGCCATGGAAATCAATGGAGCCGCCGCTAACTAAGAAAGAAGAAAAGCAAATTCAATTCTAATTCTCTCAACCCTAAAGCAAAGCAAAACTCTCTCTTTTCTTCTCTAAATAGTGAGTATGATGATCTTAACAAGATTATTATCATTTTAATTAGGTTGAGTTATGAATGGATTATGAGTATATGATGTGAATTATCATATATGTTGTTGTAAACTCCTTTTTCTATCATGTATATTGTAAATCCAATGTTATGTGATGATGATATCTTACATGTTGTAAATCATGCTATGATGATGTTATGTATGTTGAAAGTTTCTATGCTAAGTTGTGATGAATCATACATGTCAAAAAGACCATGATGTTACCATCTATGCTAGTTAGTTCATATTAATTAAATCATCATGTTTGGGTTATGTTGATCTATATGACAAGTCACATATGCAAGTTAGATTGATTAGAAAAGTTATGAAATATACCAAGACATCTATTATTACATCTAGAATTATGCTATGACATATGTGATATCCTATGCTAGTTCACACCATCATTATGTTGCCTAAAAACCCCATATGCAAGTTTATGTATAGATTTGGGCTATGATCATATCATATAAATTGAGACATTTAACAAGTTGACACCTTTGGGTCCTTAACATGTGTAGTTTATGCAAGTTTCACCCCTATTATGATTAGATTTATTTTAATTGTCTATATGTTGTGATAATTTATCTTTGTGCTAGGTGTTAGACTATACAAGTCTAGCCTATATTATGCATTGAATAAACGAACGTACAAACGTGGGGGTAGGGGTAATATTAAGGATTTAATATTAAAAAGTTGGGGTGTAATTGATATGATTTTGCATGCCATAAGTGGATGGCCATAATTGAGTCAATTATGGACATCATTAAAAGTTGACTTAATTAATAATTTGAATAGGGAATTATTAAGACTGGGGTAAAAGATTTTACGTGTTAATCAATGCTTAGGACACGAGGTTGGACTCGTTTGTGACGTAAACCTGCCCGGACCCGCCCGGCAAATCTAGTGGTCACAAATGTCAGCCCAATGTGAGAGGTCCTAGGCCTAAACTAAAGCATAACGGTTGTAAAGACACGAGGTTAGACTCTTTTATGGTGTAAGACTGCCCGGACTCGCCCGGCAAATTCAGCTGCCATAAATGCCAGTCTAATGTGAGAGGTCTTTATGAGGTTATGGCCTGAATGAGTTAAGAAATACTTAACCAGATAAACATGTAAGGTGGGACAACGGGGTTAAGTAGGTGCCTTAGGTGGCATGAGGAATCTAGGGGGTGCCCTTAGTGGCATGTGAAATACGATTAGTAAGACTTAACCAAACACACATGTAAATGAACATGACTAAGAGGGTTAAGTGGGATATACTAGTGACAAGCTTAGGTGGGTAGCTTGTGGGGGCCCATTTCGACCAGTATCCCAAACGTATCTTTGTGGGCTCGACCCAAGTCGTGGACGGGACACGCATGCTGGGTTCGACTGTGAGAGGCCAAAACGGGGAGCGGTGGCAACACAAGTTCAACGGGTTTCATATGCGTGTGTGGACCCGGGCTGGTAGGTAAGACGTTGTTGCATCGTGTAGGTATAAGCCGTGCATTCTCAAGTTGTATCGGGTTGCCACTTTAGGGGAGTGATACACCCCACTGTGGGGCCAGCACGGGTATCTACGAGTAGGGAGCCGATCGAAAGTGGGTAGTGGGGTACACCTAGTGGAGATAGGGGCAGACGGCACCTATGTAGTCAGTTAGGGGTACGTAAGGCTATTTATAAAGTTTCTGTGTGAAGCAAGTGGGATCAAACAATAGGGTGACTGGTGTGGTGCAGTATAGTAATGTGCGGTGCAGTGTAGTAATCATTCATTAGTAATTAGGTGTGCCTTTACCGTTATCTTTAACGTTATCTTAAATGCTATCCTTATCTTCCTAAGAGTTCATAGACATTTACTTGTCTTCCAGCTTATGCCTTAGTCTAGTTATTTTGATAATAATATTGTTAGAATTATCATACTCGCCAGACTTTATGTCTGACCCCCTCTATTTCTATCCTTTTTCCCCGTCCAGGTCCTCAGGTTGGGCCCAGCTCTAGTGGAGTTTGATTGAATTGCTTCATCTCTCTTTGGAAAGCTTGGACCGTTGAAGTAAAGTCCAGCTTGTTATCTTTTTAATGGCTATTTATGTAATGGGATTATCTATTTTGTTTTTATGAAGATGGATATTGTACTTGGTTATGATCTATGGTTTTATGATGTAACAAACATGTTTAATTTCCACTGCAATAAAATGAAGTTTTAGATTTCCAAGTACTATTTATTATCTGTCTTGTTGTAATTTTTTTGTTCTATATTCACTTATAACCTCCATGGAAGTTAATGAATTCCCTTTGTGAGTGACATTAATGGACGTGGGGTGTTACACGTGGTATCAGAGCTTAAGGTTACCAGAACAGATAAAAATACTTTAGAAAAATAGTTATTTTTGGAAGAAGTGTTTTCAAAAACATATTTTAATGAGAAATTTAAAGAGAAAAGTTTTTAAGAAAAACATAATCTCCAATAGCCACATATCTTTATCTTTCGAATTCTCCATTTTGAATCTTTCCTTTTTCGTTTCAGCATGGCTGAAGATCTTAATCTACCCGACGGTGTAACGATACCAGGATGGTATAGGAGGCTATTGGAGGCTAGGGCCGCTGCAGGTCCAGCCAATGTTCCACCACCACCAATTGCACCCGTTCCTCCTCTTCTTCGCGTAGATACTTTTGTAAAGACATGCAAGGAATTCAAGGCTATGGGTGGAAAACCATTTCAAGGGTCAGAAACATTTGTGGAAGCTAGAGATTGGCTTAAGGAGGTGGAAGAATTGCTAGAAATCTTTGAAGTAGAAGAAGGGAGGAGAGTTCGTTTAGCAGCTTGGTTGATGAAGGGAGAGGCCTTGTTTTGGTGGGAGGTCATTAATGGGGAGCGTCCTGTTGACTCTTGGGCGGATTTCAGACGTAGGTTCGAGGCGAAGTTTCTCTCAAGGGCGGAAGAAAATCTATATATGGAAAGGTTCTTGACATTGAAGCAAGGAAGCTCATCAGTGAAAGAATATGTCAGTAAATTTAATCAGTTAGCAAGGTTTGGCTTGGACTTAGTGAACACGCCGGAGAAGAAGGCGCTGAGGTTCGTGAATGGCTTGAATGAACCATTGCAAGGGTTGGCTATGACCCACATCCCGATGGGGGCCACCTTTGAGAAGTTAGTAGAAATGGCGCTCATGCATGAGCAGAAAAGCGCTAAAGCTGATAAGGCACTCGAGAAGAAGGGGGATCAGAAGAAACCACAACAGCAAAATAAGAAGGGTGGAAAAGATAATAATGGCAAGGGAAAGAAGAAGTGCTTTAACTATGGAACCCCAGGCCATCTCAGCAAGGATTGCCGAAAGAAAAAGAAGACAGACTGTTTTCATTGTGGCGATGCGGGACATTTAGTGAAGGACTACCCAAAGAAGGGGCAGAGGGCAGGAGCTACCTCGGGAGGACAGGTGCTGGCTCTTATGACACCAGGGCAGGCTAGGGGACAAGTTCAGGCTCTCGCGTTCCCACCGCTGCAAGAACGAGGTAGAACCATTTCTGTTGAAAGCTTAGTTTTTCTGTTTGATCATCCTGTCCATACCTTATTCGATTCGGGCGCATCACATTCGTTTATCTCTACATCATTAGTTGAATCACTGCACTTAAACACCAGTTTAGTAGAGGATCCCTTAGTTGTTTCGAATCCAATAGGGGGCTCGGCTTATTTGTCCATGATGTGTTTGGATTTGAAAATTTCCATACTTAGCGTTGAATTTAGATGTGATGCTTATGTGTTGGGCTTCACGGGCTATGGGCTAATTTTAGGAATGGATTGGTTATCCAGAAATGGGGCCATTCTTGATTGTGAAAGGAGAGTAGTTAGGCTCGTGACTCGCCTTGGCAACACTCTCGAAATCTTCTGTAATCCCATAAATTCGATTATGCTAAGTTATCTAGAATCGCTTGACGCGTCGGAGGAAAATCTACGATCTGTTAGAGTGGTCCGAGAATATTCGGATGTGTTTGAGGAGGTGAAGGGCTTGCCTCCGAAGCGGGAGATAGATTTTCGAATATATCTTGTGGATAATGCGAAACCAGTATCTTTGCCAGTACGCCACATGGCTCCACGTGAAAGGAGGGAACTCGATATGCAAGTGAAGGAGTTGCTTGAGAAGGGGTTCATAAGACGAAGTATATCGGAGTGGGGTGCTCCAGTAGTATTTGCCATGAAGGCGGATGGGTCCCTTAGACTGTGTGTGGACTATAGAGAACGTAATAAACTTACTAAGAAGAACAGACACCCACTGCCGAGGATTGACGATCTCTTCGATCAGTTAGTTGGCGCCTCGGTGTTTTCGCAGTTGGACTTAGCCACTGGGTTCCATCAGTTGAGAGTGGCTGAGGATAGCATTGACAAGACTGCCTTTAGGACTCCGGACGGTTTCTATGAATGGCTAGTGTTGCCCTTCGGTTTGACAAACGCCCCCGCATACTTTGTTGATTTGATGAGTATGGTGTTTAGGGAGTACCTTAACAAATTTGTGGTAGTCTTTGTAGATGACATCTTGATCTTTTCTAAGGATGAAGGAGAGCATGCCCTACATCTTAGGGAAGTATTGGAGACTCTTCGAGCGCATAAGCTTAAAGCTAAATTTTCTAAGTGTCACTTTTGGAGGAAGGAAGTACGGTTCTTAGGACACGTGGTTTCCAAAGAAGGGATAGCTGTAGATCCCGCGAAAGTGGTGGCCATCCAAGATTGGAAGGTTCCTAAAAATGCTACCGAAGTGAGAAGTTTCTTGGGGTTGGCTGGCTACTATAGGAAGTTTATCAAAGACTTCGCAAAGATATCAGCTCCACTGACACGCTTGACGAAGAAGAACCTAGTTTTCACATGGGACGTAGATTGTGATGATGCGTTCCAACGTTTGAAGAGAGCTTTGACTTCAGCCCCAGTCTTAGTATTGCCAGACGGGAGTAAGCCGTTTACCGTTTATACTGACGCTTGTGGGACAAGACTAGGCGTAGTCTTAATGCAAGAGGGCAGGGTAATAGCCTATGGTGGAAGGCAGTTGAGAGCGCATGAAAAGAATTACCCCACGCATGACCTAGATTTGGCCGCTATCGTTTTCGCGCTTAAGTCTTGGCGTAATTATCTTCTTGGCGAGAAATTCGAACTATTCACTGACCACAAATCTTTAAAATACTTATTTTCTCAAAAGGACTTGAACTTAAGGCAGCAAAGGTGGATGGAGTTCTTAGCATCCTACGACTTCGAGATAGCGTATACCCCCTGGCAAGGGTAACGTGATGGCAGACGCCTTAAGTAGAAAAAGATTATCCTTAAGTCCTTTGTTTGTGAGCGGCGAAGTTTAGAATTCATTTCGATGTTTGACTTTAGACCTTCCGTTGACTTCGTATCCGGTTTGCTAGCATCCTTGGAGGTCAGACCTACGCTTTTAGGACGGATTGGCGAGGCACAGCGAGACGACCCGCAGTTGGTTGAGTTAGTAGAAAAACTCAAAGGAGGGGAGTCATCAAGCCATCTCCGTAGGTATACCCTAGACGATAAGGGTTGGTTACGTAAGGACGGTAGACTTTGTGTACCAAAAGACGATGACCTAAGGAAGACTATTCTTGACGAAGCACATCATTCGAAGATGACCATTCATCCCGGCGGGGACAAGATGTACAAAGACATGAAGAGAGTTTACTTTTGGGCCGGCATGAAGAAAGATGTGGCCAAGTATGTTGCTAGATGCTTGGTGTGCCAACAAGTAAAAGCGGAGCAAAAGAAACCCCGTGGGTTGCTTCACCCATTGGAGGTTCCACTATGGAAGTGGGAAGGTGTCTTGATGGATTTTGTGGATGGGTTACCGCGATCAAGGAAGGGTAATACGGGAATTTGGGTTATAGTAGATAGACTTACTAAAAGCGCCCATTTCATTCCCGTAAAGAGTAAGAGGACTGCTCCATGGCTAGCCTCCGTATACGTTAGAGAAATAGTTCGTTTGCACGGTGTTCCTTCTAGCATAGTGAGCGACCGCGATCCTATTTTCACTAACAAATTTTGGAGAAGCTTACAAGAGGTGGTAGGGACTCAGTTATGTTTGGGCACCGCATATCATCCTCATACGGATGGCCAGACCGAGAGGGTGAATCGCATTCTAGAGGATCTGTTGAGGCTATGTATCCTAGACTTTGGGGGTACGTGGGAAGAGCATCTTCCATTGGTGGAGTTCGCATATAATAACAACTTTCAGTCCAGCATTGGTATGGCACCATTCGAAGCTCTTTATGGACGACCATGTCGTTCACCTACATGTTGGTGGGAAACTACGGATAAGATCTTACTTGGGCCCGATATGATTAGGGAGACTTCGGAGAAGATCGACTTGATTCGAAGGAGGATGAAAGCAGCACAGGATAGGCAGAAATCTTATGCGGATAAGAGGAGGACAGATCTCGAGTTTGAAGTTGGGGACATGGTCTTTGTCAAAGTGTCTCCATTACGGAACGTTGTTCGCTTTGGGTCCGTTGGGAAATTAGCACCAAGGTTTGTAGGGCCGTTTGCTGTTAAGGAGAAAATTGGACAGATGGCGTATAGAGTGGAGTTGCCCGAGAGACTTAGTGGTGTACACGACGTATTCCATGTGTCACATTTGAGGAAGTGCTTGCACGAGACCGCGGAAGTGGTAGAGCCGAGCTTTCTTAGAGAGGTGGAGATAGAGCGTGATGCGACAATTCGACGAGCTCCTACGCGCATTCTTGGGTCGGAGATCAAGAGGTTGAGGAATCGAGAGGTCAGACTAGTCAAAGTGCAATGGGGAGATGATGAGAGCAACGCTACTTGGGAGACAGAAGAGAAGATGCGTTCACGATACCCTTTTCTTTTTGAGGGTATGTCTTTTAATTTCTCCTTTATCGCTTGGCTTGTACTTATCTTATCTTTAGTATATCTTCTCGCTAGTATCTTTGACCTTTAGTTAGGACAATCCTATGGTTGAAACATGTGTTTGAGACATGTTATGTATGGTGGATGCAAAGTGGATGCAAGTGTTTGCTAGTGGTTGCTCATGGATGCATATACACACACTATTAGGCACCAGATCGGCTCAGTCACTTCATATTGCATATTGCATATACATGGATGTATTTAGTAAAATGGATGTATAATGGTTGTATTACAATATAGTTGCAGCATTCGGGTGGATGGTTGTGCACGCATATAGAATTAATATGTATCATTAGGAATCTTTTGCATACATATTGGACGCATAGCACTATCATGAATTGCACTAAGGAGGTCGACTGAATCAGTAGACCACCTAATTTTGCATTAGATATGGACATATACACACACTGTGCATATAAACATTAAAGCATTAGAAGTCTTTTAAGGACAATGGATGCTGGTGTTTGATGGTTGAGTAGATGGACGATTAGATGGTAGGATATACATTCTTCTTGACTTGGAGATTTCGGGGATGAAATCCTTTAAGGAGGGGAGAATGTAACACCCCGTAATTTTATAACATTAAAATTCACAAATTAAAGTATACTTAATTTTTAGAAAAGAATTAAGTGAAATGGGTTGCGTAGAGAAATATATATATATATATTGATATATATATATATATATATATATAAATTAAAAATTAAATAAATAAATATGCGAAAAAGTTCAAAACAGCGAATTGGGAGGGGGAATAACCGAACCGGCCAATTTTTGAGGTCGACCTGAGCCCTGCTGGGTCGACTAGGGGTTAATCCAGGGTGTTTGGCTGTCAACCTGTGGGCCGATTCGCTCAAATGCAGTTTTTGCATTTGATTGGTTCTCATGGTTCAGGGTTAATCTAATGGTCCTAAATAACTTCCTACAACTATAAATACATCCTAATGCTAACCCTAAACCTAATTAAAATAGAATAGTTACCGTCATACCATCGCCATGGAAATCAATGGAGCCGCCGCCAACTAAGAAAGAAGAAAAGCAAATTCAATTCTAATTCTCTCAACCCTAAAGCAAAGCAAAACTCTCTCTTTTCTTCTCTAAATAGTGAGTATGATGATCTTAACAAGATTATTATCATTTTAATTAGGTTGAGTTATGAATGGATTATGAGTAGATGATGTGAATTATCATATATGTTGTTGTAAACCCCTTTTGCTATCATGTATATTGTAAATCCAATGTTATGTGATGATGATATCTTATATGTTGTAAATCATGCTATGATGATGTTATGTATGTTGAAAGTTTCTATGCTAAGTTGTGATGAATCATACATGTTAAAAAGGCCATGATGTTACCATCTATGCTAGTTAATTCATATTAATTAAATCATCATGTTTGGGTTATGTTGATCTATACGACAAGTCACATATGCAAGTTAGATTGATTAGAAAAGTTATGAAATATACCAAGACATCTATTATGACATCTAGAATTATGCTATGACATATGTGATATCCTATGCTAGTTCACACCATCATTATGTTGCCTAAAAACCCCATATGCAAGTTTATGTATAGATTTGGGCTATGATCATATCATATAAATTGAGACATTTAACAAGTTGACACCTTTTGATCCTTCACATGTGTAGTTTATGCAAGTTTCACCCCTATTATGATTAGATTTATTTTAATTGTCTATATGTTGTGATAATTTATCTTTGTGCTAGGTGTTAGACTATACAAGTCTAGCCTATATTATGCGTTGAATAAGCGAACGTATAAACGTGGGGTAGGGGTAATATTAAGGATATAATATTAAAAAGTTGGGGTGCAATTGATATGATTTTGCATGCCATAAGTGGATGGCCATAATTGAGTCAATTATGGACATCATTAAAAGTTGACTTAATTAATAATTTGAATATGGAATTATTAAAACTGGGGTAAAAGATTTTAATTGTTAATCAATGCTTAGGACACGAGGTTGGACTCGTTTGTGACATAAACCTGCCCGGACCCGCCCGGCAAATCCAGTGGTCACAAATGTCAGCCCAATGTGAGAGGTCCTAGGCCTAAACTAAAGCATAACGGTTGTAAAGACACGAGGTTAGACTCTTTTATGGTGTAAGACTGCCCGGACCTGCCCGGCAAATCCAGTTGCCATAAATGCCAGTCTAATGTGAGAGGTCTTTATGAGGTTATGGCCTGAATGAATTAAGAAATACTTAACCAGATAAACATGTAAGGTGGGTCATGGGAGTTAAGTAGGTGCCTTGGGTGGCATGCGGAATCTAGGGGGTGCCCTTAGTGGCATGTGAAATACGATTAGTAAGACTTAACCAAACACACATGTAAATGAACATGACTAAGAGGGTTAAGTGGGATATACTAGTGACAAGCTTAGGTGGGTAGCTTGTGGGGGCCCATTTCGACCAGTATCCCAAACGTATCTTTGTGGGTTCGACCCAAGTCGAGGACGGGACACGCATGCTGGGTTCGACTGTAAGAGGCCAAAACGGGGAGCGGTGGCAATGCAAGTCCAACGGGTTTCACATGCGTGTGTGGACCCGAGCTGGTAGGTAATACGTTGTTGCATCGTGTAGGTATAAGCCATGCATTCTCAAGTTGTATCGGGTTGCCACTTTAGGCGAGTGATACACCCCACTGTGGGGCCAGCACGGGTATCTACGAGTAGGGAGCCGATCGAAAGTGGGTAGTGGGGTACACCTAGTGATGATCGGGGCAGACGACACCTATGTAGTCAGCTAGGGGTATGTAAGGCTATTTATAAAGTTTCTGTGTGAAGCAAGTGGGATCAAACAATAGGGTGACTGGTGTGGTGCAGTGTAGTAATGTGCGGTGCAGTGTAGTAATCATTCGTTAGTAATTAGGTGTGCCTTTACCGTTATCTTTAACGTTATCTTAAACGCTATCTTTATCTTCCTAAGAGTTCATAGACATTTACTTGTCTTCCAGCTTATGCCTTAGTCTAGTTATTTTGATAATAGTATTGTTAGAATTATCATACTCGCCAGACTTTATGTCTGACCCCCTCTATTTCTATCCTTTTTCCCCCTCTAGGTCCTCAGGTTGGGCCCAACTCTAGTGGAGTTTGATTGAATTGCTTCATCTCTCTTTGGAAAGCTTGGACCGTTGAAGTAAAGTCCAGCTTGTTATCTTTTTAATGGCTATTTATGTAATGGGATTATGTATTTTGTTTTTATGAAGATGGATATTGTACTTGGTTATGATCTATGGTTTTATGATGTAACAAACATGTTTAATTCCGCTGCAATAAAATGAAGTTTTAGATTTCCAAGTACTATTATTATCTATCTTGTTGTAATTTTTCTGTTCTATATTCACTTATAACCTCCATGGAAGTTAATGCATTCCCTTTGTGAGTGACATTAATGGACGTGGGGTGTTACACCTTCTCAATCAATCCATTATCTACGTGCTCAAACCACCTTTTGAGTCGTCCTCATAACCACGTTGCATTATCCCACGATCAAGGATCACTTACTCATGCTTCGAATATTCCATCTGAATTCATACCGAACCTATACCCATCGTTAAATCACCTAAAATCAACTTCCATTGGTTAATATATGATGGGTTGTTCCTAACCCATCTTTGGGTCACCCACCGACCTACCATGGGTCGCACTCGAATCATTGACCTGCTTCACACCACAAGCCACTTCAAAGCTTCTCACCACTTTGCCAGTGACCCTACGACCCCTTAACCCACAACCCACCCAACCATTCTAGTTCGAGGTTGTGTTTCCTATGCATGTCATGCTCAGACTGATCCATAAGGTTCCACGATCTGATCCATCATATACCGACCCAATCCATTCGAGCCAATCCATCACCACCTCCTTAGTCTACAATGTGTGTTTAGCCGACCCGATACAAGTCCAAGCGACTTGTCTTTATTTTAGCTTTCCACCAAGATTTTCTACACTCTATTGACTCGGCACGGACTGTACATGATCCATAGTAACTCTTTAGCTACCCATCTCCAGTAAACCATCAAAAACGTGAAGTTTGGTGCCCAAACTTTCCAGGATTCCTCGTTCCTCCTTCGGAGCTCATCCGCCAAGTTTTGTCCGATTTTGATCAGCCGAACCTCTGATTTGCTTTGACCAATGGCCTAGGCTTTAACAATAAACATCTATGCATACAACTCTTCCAAATCAACAACACAACAAAAAATCATCATACAATCATTAGACAAGCAACTTATCATCATATAATCGTATAAAGTTCACCAAATCAAGAAAAAATGATTAGAGAATCAATAATTGGATCTAAACTTGCATATAGTTTATGATGAAAATATGATTTAAATGTTAACATATGTATTTACCTTTAGAATTAACTAAATAGATATTATTGTGTGGTCTGAATTCAAATTATACTTACATTAATTAGATCTGGATGAACATAACTTGTATGAATGAATCTAAGACCAAACTTACCCATATACTCGATTGGATCCGTACGAGAGATGATTATCACTCACCAAATCCACAAAATAGCCACAAATCAACGTTCACTAATTTTGAACAACAAAGAACATCGAAGAACAGCCTCCGAATCAATCCATTTGATGCGATCTACCTTTCCTTGATGTTGATCTTCAATCCTATTTCACAAATCTATGAATTGAAATGAAAATGGGGGTATAAATGATTTGGTCGGAGAATCACATGCAACCAACCAAATGAGGAAGTAGAGAGACTAAACAAATCTCTTTATCCCTACCCTTCTATTTATAGCCAACAACCTCTAGCCTTAATGTGCCTCAATAATCTGCCTACTAATGACTAATTAGCCTATCCCGAAAAGAAGCAACATAAAAACAATGATTTCTCCGAAACCGCTCAACCAATCCTTATCGTGACCACTCTATAGAATTGGAAACACCATTACCGATATAAGGAGATCGATACGAGCTCCCGATTTAGTCCTATTCAAAAGTTATGTTATAAACATAAATAACAGGGTAAAATGGTCAAAAATAGAGTTGGTAAAAATCATGGACATGCCTCACATATCGAAAGATGAGAATGGTTCGACCCTTGGAGAATTTAATAAAAAAATTATTTTATGATCCTTCAATACAAAATATGCTGGTCATTACAGCAATGGAACTACTGTGACCTTCAGTGAGGGAACGCGACCATTCCCGGTTAGGCATTAATAACAAAGAAGAACCTAGTGCGCAACACCTTCCTCGACATAATTTACCTGTCGTCTCTTAGAACTTGGAACTTATGCGTCCAACAGCCTAATAGGCCAAAGTTCAACCTAATCAACCTCAATAGAATCAAGCAGCCTTGGTTGGCGATATGACGAGGATGGTGCTGATATTCATCTAGAAGGCATCAACAACCTCAAACACCCGAGCTAAATCATGACTACTGGAATCTAGCAGAGGTTCAACTTGCGATTCTCACCGACATAGTCCGAAGGATCACGAAAGAAATGCAGGGGACATGCCACCGATATATGGAAAACCAATATGAGGAGTAACATCTTCACCTTGGTCGTCCATGATGAAATTTCAACGTTTCAGAATGCCCTAACTAATGGCTTACTCGGGGAGGACCAATCCCTGCAACTTATTAAACCATTATGAATGGCATATGGACCCAAGTCGAGCCACCGGCATTGTCAAATTCAAGTGCTTTCCAATATTCTTAGAAGGTGTTACTCTTCTCTGGTTTTCCTAACTTCCTGCATGATCCATTTCTACCTTCGACTAGCTAGCTTCCAACTAGTATAGTAATTTTGGATGCACGTCGCAAGGACAAAGGACACCCTGACACTTTCTAACCTCTAACGTGGCATAGGGAAACTCTCAAGTGTTACCTCCAACGATTCAACAATGCCCTAGCAAAGGTTGATGATCCAAATCCCTACACAGTATTGGTTCAGCTTTCTAAGGGCATTCTGCCCAACTTCAAATTTGGAGCTTGGTAGGAAGCAATCAAAGACTCTAGAGACTTTCTATGAAAAGAAAAATTAGTTACAGTTCCAAGAAGAAGCACATAGAAACATGACCGCTCAAACAGGACATACTCACAACCTACACCCGAGCACTCTTCAGGATAGCGTCAAGGGAAAGCAAGTCGGGAAATCTTTCAACAAGGGTAAAGGGGTGGCTGTAACAACCCAAATTCTGACAGACCAATTTTTTTCCAAAAATTCCAATCTATTGATACTCGAGTTAGCTTGTATGGTATCCTACAGAAAAGACAGAGATATAAAATATATCATAGCTTAGAAAGCTGGATTAAAACATAATATAATCAAATAAAACCTTACCAAGGTAACAATACTGTCTAACCAGTTCCAAAGCTATCATGTCTCTGCCATAAACTTAACCTGCGAGTGTGTTACGAGGAAGGGGTCAGAACACAAGTTCTTCTGAATGGACTTAAATTACACATTCTGAAATAACCCTACATGTACCGTTCAGTTATATTTTCTTATTTTTTAGGTTGTTTTGGGTTAATAGCAATCAAGGCTTTATAGGCACGTCATGTCGATCTACATTCCAGTAGATTAAGCTAATATAGTATTTATATAGCTACCCCTAATATATCATGGTACTTCCAATAGTACCCTCCTCCCACAGTCCCCACCGTCATGCCATGGAAGCATATCCTATGTTGAATGACGCACAGAAATCCCAATCATAATGCCATGTTATTGCATAGAACCCTCCTTGCTATGCTAACAAGCATATAGGGCAATGCCCTAGCGTCTATGATACACCCCCCAGTGCGTGTACCTAGACCCTGACATGTACGTACTATCTACTGTAACCCAAGTCCGGTAATAGGACTTCATCCAACGAATGGAACTCGGTCAGGATCTTTTCCATATCTCTATTGGCCTACCTTTAAGGGCTTACAGCACAAATATCAAGTATGGTCTGCTTTTTACAGTGGCTATGGGTCTATCCAGACCCCTCCATTAACTAATGAATACACCATCAAGAGCTGATGACGTGCTCCTAACAACCAATATAGTATCCAATTTGGTGTGTCCTTCAACCATGCCTCGATAGTGAAAGGACAATGGTATCTTGGTTTAGCCCTAGTCTTTCCGCATCCCATTGATTGTCGATGACAGGTACCCAACGATCACTATCCTTAATTTGGTACTGACCAACCTCTCCCGAGGTCGACCGCCGAATCATTCCAGTGCCATACCACTATAGCCTTTTGACTATCAAGCTACTATTGTAGTCAAGGTATAATCCATTTGGTGGTATCATGCAGACCTCCATCTCTACGAGTATGCCCTGAGCGTGTTCCGCATAGAGGACCACTATAGAGTTCCCTACCACATCCCTTGTAAGCCACATGTTTCCCTCGAGTCCTACCAAGAAATAAAGCAGCATGTCGAGTAGAATAATCAAGTGGATGTTCTCATCTCGTACCTCTCGACACCTCGATGATATACCCCCATTGGGATCTCCTTGAAACGTGTGGACTGGTCCAAATGTGTCATGTTGACGTGTTATTATACCCTATGTCTAATCTTTTAATTACACACTTGTCTTATTTTATCAGATTGATTATCAACATTTTCTTTTTTTCTTTCAAGTTATCATGTTTCCTCAAGGTCTCTTATATCTCTAAGGAACGAACCACTCTAGCTTATTAATTCAGTGGTATAACTTAACCCATTTAAGTTCATTAATAAGACCAAAACATGGTATTCCCTTGATTGCAATTATTGAAAATAATCTATGATCTTTTTACATTATAACCATGTCATTTATTGTCCAATTTCAGGTTAACATGTCATAATAACATGTTCTACTTAATGCATAATTAAGTATGTCTTGTCAGAATCCACACGTTATCTTTTAACATGTTACTTAATACATATAATTAAGTACAAATTATTTC
This sequence comes from Allium sativum, assembly GCA_030737875.1. Classification (NCBI taxonomy): domain Eukaryota; kingdom Viridiplantae; phylum Streptophyta; class Magnoliopsida; order Asparagales; family Amaryllidaceae; genus Allium; species Allium sativum. The sequence continues at coordinate 321,844,394 of CM060920.1, read as the reverse complement.
GTCCTACAAGTCTTCTTACTTTACTCTTTCTTATTCCATCATAATGGACACAACTTATTGTTGTTATTTACTTATTAACTTAGTTCTCTTAAATAAGGTTTATTAATAAGTTTCCTTTTCATTTATTATAACCTATGTTATAAATTTCGCTTGTCCCTAGGACAAGCCTACATATTATATTGCATTCTCATTAATGTAATTAATTATAATAGGTTATATTCCCCCTTTATCACATTTTCCCTTTTTAACTATACTTTTACTATTGTAACTTCCATTTCTTTATTGACTTGTATATTTTCACATATACCATTTATTTCTGTGGGTTACTATTAATGTCACTTATGAACCTAATTGTCATATTTCCCTAAGACATTATGGGCAATGAAGTATCCTAATTTTATTATTCCCTAAAATATCTATTTTGTTGCACCCCAACAGACATAACGAATTCATTTATTAATTGCATATTGTATACATATATTTTTAATATATGTTTAGGCACCAGATCACATTAAGTTGACCACTTGTAGATGTTGGATTTGTTGGGCTGCTCCGAGCTGTAACAACCCAGATTTTTGGTCAATTAATTTTAAACATTTAATTTTGTTTTAAAGGTTGAGTTGATAATATAAACGGATTTTTATATGGATTTTAAGGATTTAATAATCGAATACGATTTAATATTAAATATATCAAATTTTCATAATAAGAAAACTGAAAATAATTGGTAACTAAGTTAAAACAGAATTTAAACGATTCAGTCGATTAGTATAAATTCTATTTGAGTATAAACTATAATAACAATTTATTATCTATGAATTTGATTATTTTGAATCGTTTTGTAATTTAAACGATTTAATTTAACATATGAAATATATTGATTTTTCAAACAGTCTCAGAATTCAACGAAACCAATTCCATTAGATCTGTTATAGTGTTTTATTATCAGATTCCAAATTTGGTAGCATTTGGATTTATTGTTTAGCCATATGGTTAGAAAATGCTCAGAAATAATTAAATCGAACTTAATTTAAATTTTCAATTTAAATTAATATCTTTAACATAAAATCGAATGAGGCTTCGATACTTGTTGTAGTGTGTTCAGATTAATGGTATAATGCTAGGAATTCCGGTTGTTGCATCCAAATAGCAGTTCGGAAACATGAGATACCTTGAACTAAATAAAATCATGCTAATTCAAATCAAACTAAAAATATATAAATGTTGCACTAATTCATTTCCTTCCTTTCTAAGGTAGCAAAGTACACGGCATGCCTAACCTAACTAGCCGCTTTCTTCTATCATTTTATATACTCTATGTTCCCTTTCTTTACTACTAACTAAAATAACGAATTGAAATGGCGTGGTAGTTTATGTTTGTCATTCGCCTATAAATTAAGTCATCGACCATCGCTTTTCTTCCCATTCGAAAACCCTGAATCAGTCCAAGTCTTTCTATCCTTTTCCTTTGTAAAAAAACCAATCAGTCCACTTAAATGAATAAATAAAAGAGCAACGGGAAGCACATTTAGAAATTGGGATCGAAAGCGGAGGTTCATTTGAAGCTCGACACAGCTAGAGGAGCTCGCGAATTTTGGTGCGATGAGTTGTTCTTATGGATTTGTCGTAGACTATTTTTGTTCCAGGGAGGTGGTTGGGTGGTTATCATGAGTTGATGCTGAGTATGAAGGGGATGATGACTTGGTTGGGGATGCACGATTTGGTGGTCCGCAATGATAGGAAGACTGATGCATGAATGTCGATGATGAGAGTTGTACAATTTGTAATACAGAATGATGGAGGACCGCAATGTTTGAAGGTGTGGAAATTGGTGATTTTTGGGTATAGGTTTGTGTTAATAGATGAATGGAGGAATCAATCGTTGGTCATTACTTTAGGGAGGTTGCTTTGTGCAGTAGGGTAATGGGAGTTCTTTAGTCGAATATGGGAACTGCGACACTGAATAACTAGGGTAGTGTTGAATGGGGGAGTTTGAATGTACGTATGTTGAACAAACATATGAATTCTCTAATGTGAATCAGTGAGGTTTAAGGATGCCGATGGAGGAGATTTTGTCTGGTCATAAGGGTTGATAGAGTGAAGCGTGCAGTGGTGTTCGAATGGTGATGACTTAGGCAAGGGTTCGCGGCAATTTGAGATCGTTTGGGGTGGTGCGGTAGTAGCAACATGGTAGTGTTGTAGAATTTTTTATGAAGAGGTGCTTCGTGAATTGGTTAAGCAGTAAGGTATATGTTTTTTTAGAAAACTAAAATACATAGAAAATTAATTAATTTACATGCTAAGTGAATTTAATAATCGTCTAACTATTAAATAAATTAAATAATCATTGGTACAAATATATTTATTCGCGACGGATTTGGATTGAGATAAGTTTGGATTTTCGATAATTAGAAATGAATCGTTATTTCAATGATAAAAATTAAGGTGAGTAAACTCACTCTCTGGGTTCGTTTATAGTTTTATTATAAACGAATTTTTATTTTAAATAATTTTTATTTGTTATTTGGTGGTTGTGTTTATATATATATATATATATATGTATGTATATATGTATGTATGTATGTGTGTGTATTGGATATTTCCTGCAGTACCATAGCGGAAGATTTTTCTATATGCCCCACAATATATATAGTGGATAACTTTCTATACTGCGATATCCTCCCTTGAAGTAGGATGGGTTTTGTTAGCCTGCTTTGTAACCAAGCTACCCAAAGTCAGGGACTTGGGTACGAACTTACATTGATTGGCGATCACTTGAGTGGAGTGATAGAAAGCGGAAAAACTTGAATTATTCATGCAAATGTCACCGGATCGGATCGGATCGGATCGGATCCCTCCTTTCGGATCGGATCGGATCTCCCTCCCCGGATCGGATCAGAGTACCCTCTACCCGAACCGCCTGAAGTATTCTACGCAGAAGTGCATGCAGGAATTCTGCTCGAACAACCGGTTCGGTTCGGATCCGGTCCGATCCGACTGGACCTGCTTCTGCACACGGAGTTTGACCTCTTCTCTTAGCATAACCAACTCTACAATTGCGGATCGGACTCCACTTGGCAAAGCACGACCTGGTAACCACTTTTCCACGTTCTCCACTACTTCTGAGATCTTCTTTGGTCACGCCACGTGGCCCATCCGAACCGGAACCGCCCAGAGCTTCTCTACAGCTATAAATACACCACAACATGGCCATTTGAAGGGACTTTTGGCATTTCATTCATTCATGTTAGTCATGGCCGAATTCCCCCATCAATAACCACCTTCTTCTCCAATGAAAATCAATGAATTCGGAGAGAATTATTCATGGTATTTGAGCGATTGAGTGATTAAATTCATTGTAATTGTAATCCATGAACGAAATGAGAAATTATGAAGTGGACGTAGGCTCATTAACGCTGAACCACTATAAATTTCGTGTGTTGACTGATTTTTCTTGTTTTTAGTTCATGATTCCTCATTATTCTCTGCAAAATATGATCAATTGGGTGTTAGGACCATTTTTTGGTCTAACATTTTGGTGCTTTCACTGAGAAGATTGAATCCTCAGCTTTCTGGATTATTATTCTACTGTTTGGATCACCAAATCCGAAGATATAATCCACATTTTCCATGCCTACAAGAAAAGATCAAAAGCAACGGGCTTCTCGTAGAAATGAAGTGAGTACAGAACAAGATGACAAGCAGGCTGCAGGTTTCGTTCCAGTCACTGGTTCAAGTGTGCCCGGCTCGGATCGGACACGAACCGACCCGATACTGACACCTCAATCTGACCCGATCCCCTATCCCCTCGAATGAGAGCCAAGTACTTCAAGTTCCTGGCAAGCTTTATCATCGGATCGGATGTGTACCCCCGACCCGATCCATAAAGGAGTGGCACCACGAACCGACCCCACGAAGTTATACACTGAGACGCTGGAACTAGTAATAGCAGCATCGGTTCGGATCGAATGACCAGGGGTCCGATCCGACCCCAATAAAATGAAAAATTCAATCCGACCCGAACTGCAGGAAAAGACCCGAACCGGCCAGTTGATGATGCTCCGATCGGTTCGGAGGAACTAGTCCGACCCGACCCAACGTGAAGACGACTCCGAACTGCTACTAGAAGGCATGATCCGGTCCGAACCGAAACAGCTGTTTTTGGGAAAAAATACATTTTTCTGATCATTTCAGAAAAGGCTCCATCGTCCAAAATCGAAAAAATCGTGCGGTGCGCCCGAACCCGCTGACAGCCTCGCCTTCGGCTCGGAGCACGGCCTCGCCTTCGGCTCGACGTACATTTTAGCTAACAACAGTTATCAAAGCTTGTCAATGAAGATTAGACGGATAGTTTGAGAATATCACAGCAAGTTAGCAACGACTGGGATTCTTCCCAGAGGCATGACACCTACTTACATCAGTAAGATAATGTGAGGAGTTATCGATCAGATTCAGCTTGCTATCAACGATAATATACGAGACAATGATGGTCTCATAACAATTTCCTCTTCCATAGCTCCGATGGTGTATAGATTTCACTGATGCAACTGATATTGTTCCCTAACGAGTAGTGACCAACTTATTTATGTGACTTAAACTTGTCTGATCGGCGGAGCATCGAATGACGGTTAAATGGAACAGTCCAATCATTACTCCAAAGATGATTCATATGATCTTAGTGACCATGACTGTCAATAATGGGATGCCAGAGAGCAGCTAAGGATCCCAACATCCTAAAGCTACACTTCAATTGTATGATGTGATGAATGAAATATGTCCTGCGGTTCACCTCTCAAAGAACTTGGCTAACCTTTGCAATGGTTATTTGCTGTCAACCGCATCGAAGAAGACTGGTTTTCATCAAATAAGGGTTAGGTACTAGTTGAACCACCCCACGTCATGATTTGACCTATGGATCCTTTCCTGAATTATGGCAACTTGACTGCTCACCAGCCACCATACGACCTTGGTCAAATGATGAGAGCTCGAGATTAAAGAAAATATGAATCAACAATTAGCACTCTACTTCTTATTTCAGTTGTGACATAACACATGAATATTACTTGAAGTCTCGCAAGTTGTGCTATCATACTCAAGTTTATCTGATTAAGGTCTAGACCGACCAGCTCCAGCAGAATTCAGAGCTTACATTTCACCCTAGTGTCTACTGCTCAATTCCCAAACATTAGCCGAATCCATCGCTAAATTTACCATTCCCGAAGAGGATATGTTAGATGAAGAAGATGGACCTTCAAAACGAAAAATGAATACAAGCACCCATTACTGTACACCGACGGTGCAATGAATGATCGATGACCCGGTGTTGGAGATGTATTAATTCGAAGGAAATTCCAGATGAAGGGACTATAACTCGTAGCTTTCCTAGAACAGGTAGAAGAGCTATTGGATGGATTAGAAAGTTACAGCATATCTTACATCCTACGAACAAAAAATCAAAAGGTCAATAATCCGGCCAAGTTAGACAGTTCCGACAACTCAGAAGAGAGTCATAGACAACTCCATGATGAACTTCCTGCCGCACGGAATGCATTTAGCAAGGAGAAGTGAAAGGCATGCCATCGCTCTTTATGCCTCCAGATATGACATGCAAGGCGACAATGCTTATTTCCCTTGGAAGGTTGTCCCAAGACAGACACCAACGAGACTCGTTGCTGAATTCACCGCCCTGAATGATTGGACAAAATCACTAATCAGCCTTCCGCTAGATGGGAGATGAACGTAAATGAAACTTTTGACAAACGACGTTTTGGAGTTAGAAAGTGAAGATTTACAATTTCACTCCCTTCATCGAGGATTAGTCAAGTAACTCGTGTCCCAGACATTGGGTGCAACCGGAGATTCGAACGTCGATTGCTCATGATTACATCATCTAATTCAAAGCTGACACATGATAGGTTTGCATGACTCCCTGACATTCAACCCTTACCCTTAGCATGGGGGCAAAAAGGCGATTTAAAGGAGGCATGACCTTGTCATTCGCTCATAGTATTTTCCTAGTTGTCTTTGTCACTCCAAGACCACAATCAAGCCATCCCTGGCAGAGATTGGGCAAGGCAAAATGGACATGCAGATAACATGCAATGCCATTTTCACACAGAATCATATTCATTCCTTTAACAGGACTACTCTTTAACATGACTCTTATATTTGCATCCTTATTGAGTTATTGATGTAATTAACTCTGATGAAATAATATGTGGATGGTGTAGGTACCTAGGATTTGATACCGATCAGACTTCTAACACCCGCATATAGAGTTATGGAGCAATATCATGACAAGCTTGACTGAACCGCTCATTTAAAAGGTCACACTCTCCGCCTAAAAGAGGTTGTATAGCTGAAGGTGGATCTGAGATGACATCCATTCCAAGAATCATACGTGGAAGAGCTAAAGATAATTATGCATTGACTTTTGCATTTTAAAGCTGGAATTCGATTTCAGATAGATGCAATTCGACCGTCTACATGACTCAGTCCTATATCTGACACCATCAGATTACATGAATCCAAATAAAGGAGGCAGCATTGCCCCTTGATATGCTTACTTTTTAATCATGCAATTTAATCTTACATGCTTCCTGAATTATTGACATGACTAATTCATGCGATATGAGTGATGCAGGTACCCGAAGGTCAGTGCTAATCACTCCTCCCATAGATTGATTGGAGGAACACAAAGCTTCTGCAAACATTTTCTGACTGTTTACCAGGCTAACTCTTACCCTCAGAGATTGAATAGAAGTACCCATCTAGGATGAATGTGATGGGCGCGCCATGATTAAAGACCACTCGATCCATGGCTCTGGCTTTCATGATTTGAGAGAACATTTGAAGGATGATATTGCAGTGTCCAACTGAACTCCATCCCATAAGTCGACGAGACGAGAGAGACTTGATTATTGCAAATGGCAACCTCTACCCATGAATCAGGGATTATGAGGTAGCGCCTCGGCGAGTGTGATTCGACCGCTCGCCCGAAAAAAAAAACTCCATTCGCTAGAGTGAAGTGCGGAGTAAGGACTAAAACCGAGTTTGAGAACGACACTCGACACGGTGGACTCCCGCTCTTGGAAATAGAGTGTAGAAGGAGCGCCGGGGCGAATGATATGCATGTTCGCCTAAATAACTCTAACCCCATGACTTGAGGAAGAGTATAAAGGACGGGAAGACGACGCCCACAGGGCGTGAAGGTGCACCACGACTAAAGACCGCCTTGATTCCACTCTACCCTTGGTATTCGACGGGAGAGTATAAAGGCGCCAAGGACTGAGCGCTGCAAATGAACTCCTACCCCACTGAAGGATTGGGGGGTAGACTGAAAGCTGAGTTCGAACTCTATCCTGGGCATACGACAGGAGAGTATAAAGGCATTGTGATTAAATGCCATGGAAGGGCTCCTTCCCCGCTGCAAGATAGGGGGCAAGAATGAAAGCTGAGCCCGAACCCCTTATTTCTAGACATGGGGGGCAATACACTGTCGATCCTAATCAATACCAAAAGCCCTGGCCAGGCACTTATTCACTATTGATCGGGGACATACACACACATCACACCCCTATGATGGCCGCAATATGATATGCTATTTATTTGCAGGGATACTGAATTGATACCCTTATCTGATTTGTGATGCGATTTATTGCTTGCTACTCAGTGTAGTAATGCTATGTCTACAAGTATATTTGATTGAAATATATATAACAAGCTTGCAAATGTTTGATATTACAGGAATACCGCTTTGTTTGCTTTTGGTAGATTTACAGAGGATAACTTGTCAAGAACACTAGTCCGCACTCGCAACAATAGCAGGCTAGTAGAAAACAAGTAAAGGGCCATGTCCCGAAGGCTAACGCTGATGCCCAATGCTAAACTTCTCACGCGACTCAAGGCGACGACCAAAAGGAGGCCTTGAGAGTGAGTTGTTTAATGACATGTCACACAACTTAAGGCAACGACCGAAAGGAGACCCTAAGAGTGATATATCAAACCAACATACAACTAGCCATAGTCCAAGTGCAACGACAAGTGCCACCTCGCAAATACACTAAATGGAAAGCCTGATGACTCGAGCACTTGGATAACACAACCACTTAAGTTTTGAAAGCAATGTCTCTTTTCCATGCATCCATGTCCAAATTTGAAGGGCTGCTTAAGAACCACAAAGAGGATGCAGAGTGGACGCCCATTTGCTAAGTCCCGACCGCCTTCCCAATTGGATGGCTTTGGACAAGGGGGCACGCCATTGCTTCAACTTCTAGCTAGCAAGGAAAAAGATTCCTTGATACTCCAACTCAAGGGTTAAAAAGAAGGAAGATAGAACCTTCTTCCATGCAGAGGATGTTGGCGCAAGAGGTGCTACGAATGAAGGAGGTCAGAAGATTTCTTCTCGCGATGATCTCTCAGCATATTAGACTAGATATGAAACAGATGGAGCCATTACTGAGTTGAGAACCCAGAGGGTTCGGCAAAATGAACTTCTCCGGAAGCGACAAAAAATGATGGATAACTTAGCTCGATCATTACCTGCTCTGCTGTGCAGATCGCATGAGGCCCTAGGATAAGCCGGCAACGTCGTCTTGGATAAAACAATATATAATCAACCTCCTCCCAGACATGTGCAGCATGCAATTTCCGACTATAAGATTTTGGATGAGAACGATGACAAACAAGGGTCAATGGAAACCTAAACGAAGTCCGACCAACCCTTGCTTCGAATTAGATGAATGCTTCAAATCCAACTCAACTTCAACATGAAGTTCCCCATTCCTTAATGAAGGGGGCAAGTGGAAGCATTTGAAGAGACTATAATTTGACCTTATCACCACCCAATTCCGATCCTTAGAACTTGGATGGGAGACCAAAGATTAACATGAGATGGACACGAATAAATCATTTTGTATCGATCTCTAACTCACGGCTTGATGAGGGAATATGAATTCAAAGAAGACATGAATTTGATGCGCACCACTTAGAAAAACCTCCGTGGATGAGGGGCACCAGATATTAGTTCCGAGCAGTGGATCACCATCCAGAATTAAAAGACAGAAGCCTGATTGATAGCTATTACATATGCGCAACCAAGAAGCTAGAGACTGGCTTCCTCCCACTTCAAGACTTCATACCGGGGCACCAGCGCTAAATTGGACAATTGGCGACAACTTCTCAAAGACGAGGGCCAGAATGCCAACATTAATTGATGCTTCAACTGAGCTCCGACGAGACCCTACATGCATTCCTTTGAAAGATTCAACGCCGAAGTGGCATCGGTAAATCGACCTGGACCGTATATGGTGTTGATTGCAGTAGTATCTAGTATTATGGATATCTCAAGCTTCAAAATCTCTCTGCATCGAGACCCGCCAAGAGGACTTGGCCGATTCACCTCTGAAACAATTCTCGGTATCTCTCTACCATGAGATTTTCATGAAAACATTGGAAAATCCTATCCTGAGACAGACAGATTCATGCAATAAGAGTGTGCTAATGTTGAAATGGATGATCTCAATGTCTTCTCGACAAAATGGAGCACCATCTGACTCTTGAAATGATAAAGAGAAAAGAAAAGCCCCGAAAAAGACTAGCAGAAATGTACAATTTCGAAAAGGATCAATTTCATTGATCAAGCCCTCCATTTTGATTGTCGAGCTCAATGGAACCAAGCATGAGAGATAGACCCAACAAGACTATGATGGATATTTCGAATTATGCCAAAGCATGAGTAAAGGAGCTCGAATAACTGCTTAATGATGTTCGCTCGCTTGCAAGATTGACGAGCTTACTCGAATCTGTGGCTGATGCGAGGAGAGTATCTAAGTTGGCTGATACTCAATGAGGCAATCACTGCTTTCTGACTAAACAGATAGGTTGACCCCGACGCGAATGTAATTCGACCATTGCATACACAACTCCAACCCTTGACGACTTGAGAAAGGGCACAGAACGACACAGGCTGAGCAAGATTGCTGAAATTGCAGCTCCAACCCGATGTAAAGAAAGAAAGATTAGAGGCTAGAAGACCGGATGTTCCACCAACCTAGTCTAGCCCGCAATGATGCTGGGGGCATAAGCACTAACTTCACTCATCCTCCACTGATGTAGGGAGCATGAGCATCAACTGCCAGACTAACTTTGAACATGACCTTGACTCGACGCTTAATTCAAAACATATAAACTACATCTCTGGAATATGACATGATTCATCTTGACCGCTCAAGAAAGCCCACTAAAGGATCAAACATGACTTCAAAGACTTGATCTACAGCTACATCGAATGGAGAATGTGGAGAATTCTTCAACTAACTTACGTGTGTAATGATCTTACGAGCACTGGTTTATATGATTTCAACGATGTCCCTTGCTGATTTGTATGTGATCATGAGACAATGAAAAAGACATGAAACGGTCATTGATTTCTTTTGATATGATCTGATTACTATCCCAATGCCGGGATAGTCCGAAGACGAGCGCAAATGAAAGATTTGTGTACCAATTCTGATGTGGTCTATCCCAATAGCCTAGATGCTAGCTCAAATCCCGAAGATCCTTATACTACCCCATGATTTGGATGGCTAAGTTCATACATTGACTTATACATAAAAAAAAAGAGCCTGACTTAGTAACACACTTGACTTGCATAGGAAAACGGCGTCGTTTGGCAACGACCCGTGTATGTACGATCTCATACCGGAGCCAACGATCATACATGACTTATGATGAAGGAATTAGACCTCTTGATTCGACGAGGCCTAAACAGTTACCTGATCATTTTAACTACTCCTTCCTTAGAATTTAGCCTGACTAGCGGCCATGGAAGTAACGCAACAATCTGATAAAACCTCCTCAAGGGTGGATGACGTTCTAAAAAGATTTAGCTCGACTTATTCAAAGCACATCTCATCTGCAATAAGATGTACTTTGGGGGGCAAAATGTTAGCCTACTTTGTAACCAAGCTAACCAAAGTCAGGGACTTGGGTACGAACTTACATTGATTGGCGATCACTTGAGTGGAGTGATAGAAAGCGGAAAAACTTGAATTATTCATGCAAATGTCACCGGATCGGATCCCCCATTCGGATCGGATCGGATCCCTCCTTTCGGATCGGATCAGATCTCCCTCCCCGGATCGGATCGGAGTACCCTCTACCCAAACCGCCTGAAGTATTCTGTGCAGAAGTGCATGCAGGAATTCTGCTCGAACAATCGGTTCGGTTCGGATCCGATCCGACTGGACCTGCTTCTGCACACGGAGTTTGACCTCTTCTCTTAGCATAACCAACTCCTACAATTGCGGATCGGACTCCACTTGGCAAAGCACGACCTGGTAACCACTTTTCCACGTTCTCCACTACTTCTGAGATCTTCTCTGGTCACGCCACGTGGCCCATCCGAACCGGAACCGCCCAGAGCTTCTCTACAGCTATAAATACACCACAACATGGCCATTTGAAGGGACTTTTGGCATTTCATTCATTCATGGTAGCCATGGACGAATTCCCCCATCAATAACCACCTTCTTCTCCAATGAAAATCAATGAATTCGGAGAGAATTATTCATGGTATTTGAGCGATTGAGTGATTAAATTCATTGTAATTGTAATCCATGAACGAAATGAGAAATTATGAAGTGGACGTAGGCTCATTAACGCCGAACCACTATAAATTTCGTGTGTTGACTGATTTTTCTTGTTTTTAGTTCATGATTCCTCATTATTCTCTGCAAAATATGACCAATTGGGTGTTAGGACCATTTTTTGGTCTAACAGGTATTATTTATGTTGGCTAACATTGTGGACATAGGAAAACAGGTTGGAAGGATCCAACTGGATTCCTCAAAATTTATTATAATTTTGTTTTCATGTATATTATCATCTATGATATGTTAGAAAACCAGTAATTTTTAATTGGGTATTTTGGATGTTTGAATATCACTAGACTTAAATATTGATATACAAAAATATTGTAACACCCCGAATTTTCTATTAACGATAAATTGACAAATTAAAGTATAATTAATTCTAAATGAAAGAATTAAGAGAAACGGGTTACGCCATTGCGTTCTTCTCGGAATTCTGAATCAAACAACGTTTATCTACCCAAAGGAAAGCATTGCAAATTCAGAACTCAGAATCCAGAATTCAAGTTTGTCGTTTGTTGTAAGTATAGTGATTTTTCCGATGGGAATAAAATTGAGATTTTGTTCGATGTAAATTAGAAATGGAATTATGCTATTGTATAACAACGATGTTAATTCATATCTATGTGTTGCAATGATTGTGGTATTGGGATGTTTGTGGTATAATTGACTTGATGTTGGATCCATTAGAATGTTTGTGGATTAATCTAGTTGATGTTGGATCTATTCAAATTCACATACAAGTTATGTGGTTCATATCTGCACCTATATGTTTAGGTGATTATGATAAGTTATATGCTGTACAATAGAACCTCTATGCCTAAATGATTAAGTTCATATACATGCTCATATGTTTATACAAAAGTTGCAAGTTCATAATTGGATCCATGCCAAGATCCATTTTAATACAAGTTTCATGTTATAGTAGTAAACATGATTTGATCTAGTTCACACCCTTGTGCTAAAAATTATACATACTTCATGGACATGACATAATTTTTTCATATACTAGTTTGTGTTTGAGATTATGCCTAGATCTAAACATGTATAGGCTTATGTTGTCTAAATCATATGCTAATTCATGTTACACCTATTTAGTTAGATCCCTATTTCAATGCAAGTTCACATATATGTAAGCTGATTTAGCCTATGTTGCAAATTCACATATTTGTATTTTGATTTAGTCTATGTTGCAAGTTCACACCTATGATATTCATGTTGACTATTTTTCAAGTTCACACCTATGATGTTCATATTGACTATGCCGATAATGTCAAGTTTACACCTATGTCATGTTTATGTTAATGAATTTCTTTGTGCCAATTTTGTGTATGCTAAATTAGGCCAAGTTTTAGCCTAATATTATATGTTAAAAATCGTGCGGACGAAAAATTAGGCTAAGATTGTTAGCCTAATATTTAGACGGGTAACGTTGGGAAAAATTGGTAATTATAGGAAACTTGACATAAATTGGTGAAAAATATATGTATTGGCATGTTTTGCACATGCCAATAATTGGTGGCACTTAAATGGTATGAAATTCTTATACCAAAAATGATGAACTTGGAAAGTGGGCCACAACATTTAATTGTTAACAAATTTGCATATAACAAGTAATAGAGACAAATATGTAAATTTAGAAAAACGAGTATGCTTAACCCGAGGTTGGATTGAGTTGTGATGTAAACCTGCTCGGACCCGCCTGGGTGTCCAGTAATCACAACAATACCTATCCAATGTGGGTGGTTAAGCGTTGAGCCCAATAAGGACCCGAGGTTAGACTGAGTTACGGTGTAAACCTACCCGGAACCGACCAACACATCTTGTAACCGCAACAATATCTGTCTAATGTGAGTGGTCGGTGCTTCAGCTAATTAAAATTAAGGACAGACAAGTTAGGATGGTAGGGTTAAGTTAACTAAAACACTTAACCAATTCAACATGTTAATTAAACTGATGGGTAGGGTTAGGTAAATACAGACACTTAACCACTTAACATGTTTGACCAGAAAACCCTAGTAACGGGGACCCATTTCAACAGTAACCCAATTAGGTATCATGGTACCCTGAAACTAGGCAGGGTGGGGCACGATTATCGGGCTGATTGGAAGCGGTCAAACGCGACGGCGATTGGTGCAGCAGTGTGGGTTCTAACGGAGTGCGGGAGTGCACACAATTCAGAGCATACAAACAGGGCACTGGGCACCAGTAGTATACCCTATGCATTCTAGGATTGTGTCGGGCCGCCACCATGGGACTTGATACACCCCATGGTGGGACTAGCAAAGGTATCTACACTCGTTGGGGGCCGTATGACACATATGATTTTGCGAATAGGAGCCGATCTTTAAAAAGGGGGAGCACTTCACCCCGATCATGGGGTGCCAATCGGAACAAATACAAGTAGGTGCAGAGATATAGTGTGGGGGTGTGATAGTATATTCGGTTCAAAACTGCTTTATCTTAGTTTATGATACTTTCCTATTTCCTGTTTATACCTTTCATGCCCTTTTTCTTATTCTCATACTGAAGAGTTATTAGATTTACCAGGCTTTATGTCTGACTCTATTTTTCTTTCGTCTTCTTTTCTTCTGTTCCCCCCTCGGTCCATAGGGAGGAAACAACCCAGCTTAGTCAGACTCTTTGCAAGCTTCAAGATAGTAGATGTACGGTTTGGACTCTCTTTCCTTAGCTATGGCTTTTGGACACGTTCTATGAGGATTTATGCAGCTTTTATTATGTTTTATGCTTCTTTATTTAATAATCAAGACAGAAATGATGATGTAATGTTTTGGAAATTATTATGAAACAATTATGGAAATGTTCTGTATGAACACGTATTTATGAAATAAAAGTCTGTTTGTTTTCCGCTGCTTATATATATATATATATATATATATATATATATATATATATATGTTTATATCTGTCTTATGTTTTATCTATGACTTTTACTTATAAACCTCCATCGAAGTTAAGGCATTCCCTTTGTGAGTGACCTTAACGGAGGTGGGGTGTTTCACTTGGTATCACAGCACAGTTTACTAGACTAGATAAAAGTTTTTGAAACTATTTTCGAAAAGAAGTTTAAAGAAGAAATTTTCTTTAAGGAAAAGCGTTGTTTTTAAAAAGCATAATTCCCCAAAGCAATATGCACTATCTCTCTATCCTTTTGTTTTGAATCTTTCTTTCCTTTTTTGCTTCAGCATGTCTGGGGACCTTACTCCCCGGCTACAGACGCTTTTACTCCTCCTCCTCCTCTACGTGAAACAGCAAGCGGAAGAATCGCAAAACAAGAAGACGGATAATACTCAAGGAGGAAAGGACCACAACAATAATAACAAGACACGTGAGAAAAGGAAATTTTATTTTTGTGGCATTGTTGGGCATATATTCCAGGATTGTAGAAAGAAGAAGGCGAAGATGAATGGTGGTTGTTTCCATTGCGGCGAGACTGGACACATGGCTAAGGACTTCCCAAAGAAGCGGGGGTAGGGACAGAGGACTGGATCCACCTCAGGGGGACAGGTTCACGCGCTGGTGGCACCTCCACAGGAACGAGGTAGAAATATTTCTGTAAAAAGCTTAGTTTATCTCTATGATCATCTAGTTCGCACTCTCTTTGATTCCGATGCATCACACTCCTTTATTTCATCTGCTTTAGTAGAATCTCTGCACCTAGATACTAGTATGATAGAAGATCCCTTGGTTGTTTCAAATCCAATTGGGGGCCCAGCTTATTTGTCAATGGTTTGTGTGGATTTGAAAATCTCTATTCTAAGTGTTGAGTTTAGATGTAGTGCCTTTGTTTTAGGCTTCTTTGGATATGGACTGATCTTAGGCATGGACTGGTTATCCAGTAATGGTGCCATTCTTGATTGTGAGAAAAGAGTGGTTAGACTCTTGACTTGGCTCGGTAACACTCTACAAATTTCTTGTAATCCCTTGAATGCTGTTATGCTTAGTTATCTAGAGTCGCTTGATGCTTCTGTTGAGAATTTGCGGTCGGTTAGAGTAGTCCGTGAATATCCGGATGTCTTTGAAGAGGTATAGGGCTTACCTCCGAGGCGGGTAATAGACTTCCGCATATATCTTGTTGATAATGCAAAGCCCGTAGCCTTACCTGCTAGACATATGGCTCCAAAGGAGAGAAAGGAGCTCAGTAAGCAAGTTATGGAGCTTCTCGAGAAGGGGTTTATAAGGTGGAGTATCTCAGAATGGGGTGCTCCAGTGGTGTTCGCCACTAAAGCAGATGGCTCAATACGTCTTTGTGTGGACTATAGGGAGCTAAACAAGCTAACTAAAAAGAATAGACACCCGCTTCCCAGAATAGACGATTTGTTTGATCAGCTTGTAGGTGCGTTGGTCTTCTCCCAACTTGAGCTGGCTACTGGGTTCCATCAGCTAAGGGTAGCTGAAGATAGCATTGATAAAACGGCATTCAGAACCCCAGACGGTTTCTTCGAGTGGCTTGTCATGCCTTTCGGCTTGACAAACGCACCCGCTTATTTCGTAGACCTAATGAGCAGGGTGTTCAGAGAATTCCTCAATAAGTTCGTGGTGGTCTTCGTAGATGATATTTTAATCTTCTCAAAGAATGAGGAAGAACATGCTTAACATCTGAAGGAAATCATGGATACTCTCCGTGCACATCAGCTAAATGCAAAATTCTCCAAGTGCCACTTCTGGAGAGAAAAGGTAAGGTTTCTTGGACATGTAGTGTCCAAAGTGGGGTTAGCTGTGGACCCCGCGAAAGTGGTGGCGGTGCAAGATTGGAAGACACCAAGAAATGCAACCAAAGTCCGCAGCTTTCTTGGGCTAGCAAGTTTTTACCGAAAGTTCATTAGAGATTTCGCAAAAATCTCAGCTCCACTCACAAGGCTAACAAAGAAGAATCTAGTGTTCACTTGAGATTTGGATTATGATATTGTTTTCCAACGCTTGAAAATGCCTCTTACAACAGCCCCAGTACTGACTTTGCCTGATGGAAGCAAGATGTTCACAGTATACACGGATGCTTGTGGTATGGGACTAGGCACTGTTCTGATGCAGGAAGGGAAGGTAGTAGCTTATGGTGGAAGACAATTGAAAGTTCATGAAAAGAACTACCCAACCCACGATCTTGAGTTAGCCGCCATCGTCTTTGCGCTTAAGTCTTGGCGCCATTATCTCCTAGGTGAGAAGTTCGAATTATATACTGACCATAAATCGTTGAAGTATCTTTTCTCGCAGAAAGATCTCAACTTGAGGCAGCAAAGGTGGATGCAGTTCCTTGCCTCGTATGATTTTGAGATTTCCTATACTCATGGCAAGGGAAACGTAGTAGCAGACGCCTTGAGCAGAAAGAAGCTGACCTTAAGCCCTCTCTTTGTAGAAAGGCAAAGCTTAGAGTATATAGCCAGTTTTGACTTTAGGCCCTCCTCTGATTTTGTGCCTGGTTTACTGGCATCACTAGAAGTACGGCCCACTCTTTTAGAGTCAATAGGGGCCGCAAAACGTGAGGACCCTCAGCTTGTTAATGTGATTGATAAACTAATTAGGGGTGAAATTTCTTGTCACCTCAATAGGTACTCCATCGATGATAAGGGTTGGCTGAGGCGAGACGGAAGATTATGCATCCCACAAGCAAGGGATTTAGTAAAGATGGTTCTCGAGGAAGCACACCATTCCAAGATGACAATTCACCCAGGTGGAGACAAGATGTACAAATACGTAAAGAGAGTTTTCTTTTGGAGCAGCATGAAAAAGGATGTGGCAGATTTCGTTTCTAAGTGCATGATATGCCAACAGGTCAAGGCGGAACAGAAGAAGCCTGGAGGACTGCTTCATTCCCTTGAGGTCCCGCAATGGAAGTGGGATAGCATTTCAATGGACTTCATTGATGGGTTGCCTAGGTCAAGAAGGGGCAATAGTAGAATTTGGGTAATAATGGATAGGCTCCCAAAAAGCGCCAACTTTATACCTGTCAAGAGTAGAAGGACTGCCTCATCCCTAGCATCTCTTTATCTTAAGGAAATAGTTCGACTCCATGGAATACCCTCCGGCATAGTGAGTGACCGAGATCCTATCTTTACGAGCGAATTTTGGCAGAGTTTGCAAGAAGCTGTAGGCACAAAGTTATGCTTGAGCACGACCTATCGCCCCCAAACCGATGGTCAGACGGAAAGGGTGAACAGAGTATTAGAAGATCTTTTGAGACTGTGCATTCTTGACTTTGGAGGGACATGAGAGGATCATCTTCCTTTAGTGGAATTAGCCTACAACAGCAGCAGCCAAGCTACCATCGACATGGCGCCCTTCGAAGCTCTATATGGAAGACCGTGCCGATCACCAACTTGTTGGTGGGAGTCTACAGACAAGTTTATACTTGGGCTAGACATGCTTAGAGAGACTTCAGAAAAAGTGGACTTGATATGGAGGAGAATGAAGACTGCCCAAGATAGACAGAAATCCTACGCAGACAAAAGAAGGACCGGCCTTGAGTTTGAGGTTGGGGATAGGGTTTTCCTTAAGGTATCTCCTTTAAGGAACGTCGTTCGCTTTAGATCCGCAGGAAAGCTAGAACCAAGATTTTTAGGAGTGTTCCCTATCATCGAGAAGATTGGGAAGATGGCTTATAGAGTAGAGCTGCCCGAATGGTTGGCTGGAATTCACAATGTCTTTCACGTTTCTCTTCTCCGGAAATGTATACATGAATCTGCGGAAGTGGTGGAGCCAAGCATTCTAGAAGAAGCCGAAGTGGAACACGAAGCAACTGTGAGGAGAGTTCCAACCCGCATCTTAGGAACTGAAGTGAAAAAGCTATGCAACTGCGAAGTCAAGCTTGTCAAAGTTCAGTGGAGCGACGCCGAGGAAGACGCGACTTGGGAAACTGAGGACAGAATACGTGCGGCCTACCCTTTTCTTTTTGAGGGTACATATTTGATCTCTCTTTTTCCTTAAGTTGTGCTTGTATCTATCTTTTTAGGTATATCTCCTCGATATTATCCTTTATCCTTAGGTAGAAACCCCTTTGGATGTAAACATGTAATTGAAACATGTTATGGTTGATGACTGCAAGTGGTTGCAAGTGGTTGCTAGTGGATGCTCGTGGATGCATATACACACACAACCTAGGTTTTAGATCGGCTCAGTCACTTCATTTTGCATATGCATATATGCATTCATATTGGTATATGATTGAAATTTGATGTGTTGTCATATGGATGCCGCATTTATATAAATGGTTGCGCACTCATGTAGAATTATGAGTAGGGAAAAATTTGCATACATAATGGATTCATGACACTTACATGATTCGCATTAAGGAGGTCAACTGAATCAGTAGACCGCCTGATTTTTGCATTAGATAAGGACATACACACACTATGCATATGATCATGAAGCATTAGAAGTCTTTTAAGGACAATGGATGCCTGTGTTTGTTGGTTGAGTAGATGGACGATTGGATGTTAGGATATACGTTCTTTCAGACTTGAAGATTTTGGGGACGAAATCCTTTAAGGAGGGGAGAATGTAACACCCCGAATTTTCTATTAACGATAAATTAACAAATTAAAGTATAATTAATTCTAAATGAAAGAATTAAGGGAAACGGGTTATGCCATTGCGTTCGTCTCGGAATTCTGCTTGTGATAGAGTCCGATTTTGCGTAAATCGGACTCCTA
Source organism: Allium sativum (assembly GCA_030737875.1). Taxonomy (NCBI): domain Eukaryota; kingdom Viridiplantae; phylum Streptophyta; class Magnoliopsida; order Asparagales; family Amaryllidaceae; genus Allium; species Allium sativum. Next base: position 321,825,076 of record CM060920.1, on the reverse strand, counting down.
TGAAGGAGTTATGACCTCCAGAAGTTTCAGAATTCGATTCAAAATTCAAACAGCCCGAAAACAAGTTCAAAATTCAAAACTGGACCAGAATTGGGCTGGGCGGGAATTTTCCTGCCCAGGACCCAGGTCGACTAGGGGGTCGACCAGGGAGTCGACCTGGGTACCAAGGTCGACCATGTAGTCGACCTGGGGGTCGACCTGCTTGGTCGACCTTCTTGGTCGACCTGACCTGCTTGGTCTGGTCCTGGCTTGGTTTCTGGGGCTTAGCTATGTCACTAGGGCTGATTTGTCACTTTCTTATTGGCTTATCTTGAGATGGATGGCCTTGATTAACTCTAGCTTCATCTACGGCTCTAATTAGTTTGAAATTCTATATAAAGAACCTTAGTCTTCAACCTAAATTCACACAAATAAAATAGAGCTAGAGCCGTCATGCTGCTGGAAGGAATCCAAGAGTAGCCTCCACTTGAACAAAGATTAGAGATGAGAAAAACTAAAGTAAAAACAAGAATCAAACAACGTTTATCTACCCAAAGGAAAGCATTGCAAATTCAGAACTCAGAATCCAGAATTCAAGTTCGTCGTTTGTTGTAAGTATAGTGATTTTTCCGATGGGAATAAAATTGAGATTTGATTCGATGTAAAATGGAAATAGAATTGTGCTATTGTATAACGACGATGTTAATTCATATCTATGTGTTGCAATGATTGTGGTATTGGGATGTTTGTGGTATAATTGACTTTATGTTGGATCCATTAGAATGTTTGTGGATTAATCTAGTTGATGTTGGATCTATTCAAATTCACATACAAGTTATGTGGTTCATATCTGCACCTATATGTTTAGGTGATTATGATATGTTATATGTTGTACAATAGAACCTCTATGCCTAAATGATTAAGTTCATATACATGCTCATATGTTTATACAAAAGTTGCAAGTTCATAATTGGATCCATGCCAAGATCCATTTTAATACAAGTTTCATGTTATAGTAGTAAACATGATTTGATCTAGTTCACACCCTTGTGCTAAAAATTATACATACTTCATGGACATGACATAATTCTGTCATATACTGGTTTGTGTTTGAGATTATGCCTATATCTAAACATGTATAGGCTTATGTTGTCTAAATCATATGCTAATTCATGTGACACCTATTTAGTTAGATCCCTATTTCAATGCAAGTTCACATATATGTAAGCTGATTTAGCCTATGTTGCAAATTCACATATATGTATTTTGATTTAGTCTACGTTGCAAGTTCACACTTATGATATTCATGTTGACTATTTTGCAAGTTCACACCTATGATGTTCATATTGAGTATGCCAATAATGCCAAGTTTACACCTATGTCATGTTTATGTTAATGAATTTCTTTGTGCTAATTTTGTGTACGCTAAATTAGGCCAAGTTTTAGTCTAATATTATATGTTAAAAATCATGCGGACGAAAAATTAGGCTAAGATTGTTAGCCTGATATTTAGACGGGTAACGTTGGGAAAAATTGGTAATTATAGGAAACTTGACATAAATTGGTGAAAATTATATGTATTGGCATGTTTTGCACATGCCAATAATTGGTGGCACTTAAATGGTATGAAATTCTTATACCAAAAATGATGAACTTGGAAAGTGGGCCACAACATTTAATTGTTAACAAATTTGCATATAACAAATAATAGAGACAAATATGTAAATTTAGAAAATACGAGTATGCTTAACCCGAGGTTGGATTGAGTTGTGATGTAAACCTGCCCGGACCCGCCTGGGTGTCCAGTAATCACAACAATACCTATCCAATGTGGGCGGTTAAGCGTTGAGCCCAATAAGGACCCGAGGTTAGACTGAGTTACGGTGTAAACCTACCCGGAACCGACCGGCACATCCAATAATCGCAACAATACCTATCTAATGTGAGTGGTCGGTGCTTTAGCTAATTAAAATTAAGGACAGACAAGTCAGGATGGTAGGGTTAAGTTAACTAAAACTCTTAACCAATTCAACATGTTAATTAAACTGATGGGTGGGGTAAGGTAAATACAGACACTTAACCACTTAACATGTTTGACTAGAAAACCCTAGTAACGGGGACCCATTTCAACAGTAACCCAATTAGGTATCATGGTACCCTGAAACTAGGCAGGGTGGGGCACGATTATCGGGCTTATTGTAAGCGGTCAAAAGCGACGACGGTTGGTGCAGCAGTGTGGGTTCTAACGGAGTGCGTGCATGCACACACTTTGGAGAAGACAAACAGGGCACTGGGCACCAGTAGTATACCCTCTGCATTCTAGGATTGTGTCGGGCTGCCGCCATGGGACTTGATACACCCCATGGTGGGACCAGCATAGGTATCTACACTCGTTGGGGGCCGTATAACACATATGATTTTGCCAATAGGAGCCGATATTTAAAAAGGGGATCACTTCACCCCGATCATGGGGTGCCAATCGGAACAAATACAAGTAGGTGCAGAGATATAGTGTGGGGTGCGATAGTATATTCGGTTCAAAACTGCTTTGTCTTAGTTTATGATACTTTCTTGTTTCCAGTTTATACCTATCATGCCCTTTTTCTTATTCTCATACTGAAGAGTCATTAGACTTACCAGGCTTTATGTCTGACTCTAATTTTCTTTCGTCTTCTTTTCTCCCGTTCCCCCTCCAGTACACAGGGAGGAAATAACCTAGCTTAGTCAGACTCTTTGCAAGCTTCAAGATAGTAGATGTACGGTTTGGACTCTCTTTCCTTGGCTATGGCTTTTGGACACGTTCTATAGGGATTTATGCAGCTTTTATTATGTTTTATGCTTCTTTATTTAATAATCAAGACAGAAATGCTAATGTAATGTTTTGGAAGTTATTATGAAACAATTATGGAAATGTTTTGTATGAACACGTATTTATGAAATAAAAGTCTGTTTGTTTTCCGTTGCTTATATATATATATATATGTTTGTATATGTCTTATGTTTTATCTGAGACTTTTACTTATAAACCTCCGCCGAAGTTAAGGCATTCCCTTTGTGAGTGACCTTAACAGAGGTGGGTTGTTTCAAATATCGTGAAAAGGAATTTGTGATTTAAAAGAGAAAATCTATTGTTCTAAAATAGAATCCGAATTTCGAATGGGCTAGGAAATATTAACTTGTTTTGAATAATAAAAACAAGTTGTGAATTTATAAACAGTGTTTATAAATGAAATAAAATAATTTTGATTGGATAACATTGGGAATGTAAATTCAAAATGTGAATTTAAAAAGGGAATTGAAATTAGTTTTAAAAGGAAACGACAAAATCTATTCCTATGTTTAGAATGTAAATTGAATTAATTAAAATAAATCCACACAGATTTATGATTAGAATTCGACTATGTCGAATTTATAAAAGTAAATTCTTTCTGAAAACGATATTTAGACTATGATAGAAACTGAAATTTAATATGAAAATAGATTCTATATTTATACATATGTTATAATAATAAAATATCCAAAGTAGGAATTGGGTTTCAAATAGATGTTTAAATGGAACTTGTTTTAATGTAAAAAACAGGGAAGGAATTTATAAACAATGGTCATAAATCTAGTGAAATAAATTATCATCAGATAATTTAGAAGTTTAAATTCAAGTATGAATTTAAAAGTGAATTGGAAATCTTTTCAAAAATAGGTTGACGAATTTTATTCTGGAATTAGGAATATAAACTAAATTGAGTTAAATGCAAGTGAGTTGAAATTGGAGTTTGATTACATCGAATTTAATAAAATAATTTATTTCTAAGGGAATTGGAATTTTAGTTGAAAATGAAATTATGACTATGTTAGAACTTTTATAATAAACAATTGACGATTTTGGAAAATTTGAGTTGTTAAGTTAAATGTGTAAAATGATTTTGATTTATATTAAAATCACGTTGGAATGTATAATAAACAAAGTTTGAACGTTTATATTTAAACATAATTAAAACGAACTCATCATAGCGCGGTAGTTCGTAATTTATCGTTCCAAACTTCAATTAAGCATATAGAACTCAATTTAAGTCAGAATTCTTTAAAATAGGAATCATCAGGACAGATTGGACAATAATTTTCTAATGAAAGTGGAAAATTTGGATTTCTTTTATACATTTTGAGTTATGTCGAAATCAAATTTCCAAAAAAATAGCGCTATAATCGTTTATAAACCATAATAGTTTATTTAATAAAATAAAAGATCTTAAGCAAATAAGACTTAGATTTCCATTAGAAATACCTAGACTAAAGTTACAAAATGAATATGAACCCATAAGTATGGATTGATTTTTGAGATAAAAAAATCGGATATATATATATATATATATAAAATGGAGGTAGCAAATTAAAATGGAATTTAATTGGTTAATGTTGTATAAGGAAAGTTATTTAACCTGGTTAAGTAAAATGAAGTTGTGGATTACAATTATAAATTTGAATATGAAAATTTGGAATAATTCATGGAATTGGTGTTTGACTTGTTTATTATTCAATAATAATGCATTTGAATGTGACGGGTTTCAAATAAAAAGTAAAATTTGCAAAAGAGCTAATTAGAGAATGAATAACCAAATTAAGTTAAAAGCAATTGGGTTGAGTTGTAATATATTGGGAATGGTCAGATATATGTTAAGTAGGTTCGGAATAAAGTGTATGAAGGGATATAAATTGAATGTGCGATAAAAGAGGTATGTATTAATTTGATATGAGATTTTATGAGCCTATTCGGCAAGCCGCTTGGACATTTGATTTTCTTTATGAATGGCAAGGGCCCAAAGAGGCAATTTGTTGTTGTGCCAAGAGACCAATACAAAGGAGATGCTGGTGAAATTTTCCAGAAATTTAAGAAGGTCGAAAATTTCTAAGAAAATTCGATAAATTAAAATCTACATGTCGATTATGTATAAAATTTGAAACCAAATCAGTTAATAAAATGTAAAAGCACTGTAATAAAGGTTTTCATCTGTAGCAAAAGATGTTTGGAAAAGAAATAATATAAGATTTAATATACAGTTAGAAACAATATTTGGGTTATCGTAATGATGTTTTACACAACATTCGTTTTAACCCAAATAAGTGTATGCTGGAAATAAAATAATGAATATTTCCTAAGTATGGAAATAAATGGGGTCGGGAAAGAGATAAGTAATCAGAATGTTTTCCAATTATAAATAGAAGATATTTTCTAAGTATAGAGAATAAAAGGAGATATATGAAAATATTTTCCAAATAGTGTAAGAGGCGAAGATGATTGTTGAAAATATCGGGTTTACAAATATTGATAAGGAAATGGAAACGTGATTCAATTAATGAAATATTAATTAAGGGGCCTAGTGATTATTTGATGCTTTGGATGAATGTTTTTTCTTTGATACTTAAATAATTGACTATTGAAGTATTGGAGAATATCGTTGTCAATATGGAGAGACCGGTTGGATTATTATCCAAGAACCACTATGTATTGGCAGTAGCATTGCGAATCATATTATATGAAGAAAAATTGAAGACCGAGTAATGTGCAAGGGCTTTTTCTATTAATCCTAGATAGAAATGGCCTAAGATGGATTAATGGAAATTGTGACTTTGGTTTCATACAGTCTAAGAACGAACTTGTATGAACGAATGTCTGACAGAGTTTTTCCAATGATCGCATAAGTTGGTCCGTACAAATGCACATTTGGTGGAAGAGAATTTATTCTGTTAGCATAATAACCAAAATATATTTGTGCAAATCGATTAATAATTAGCGGATCTGACAATGTGGCATTCAAAGTAATTGTGCTATCAATGAAAGGTAAGTGATTGGAGCCTCAGGCCCCAATAACCGAAAAATGGCAAAAAATCGAGAAGCCAATATGGCTAATTTGGTCGCTCCCAATTAGGGTGTATTATCACCTGTCTAGAGAAAAATTCATTTCCTTCTTTAATATTTCGATGATGTCCCTTTCGGGAAAACAGTTGCTCATCCCAACCGTTGGCGTTAATATTATACATTCGATTTACTCAAGCCAAATGAGTGGTCGGTCATGTGTGGCAGGATTGCAAGATGTTCTTATTGAACCCAGTATATTCCCCTCTAGAGATACGCTATCAGAAGGTGGTTCCATACCTTGTCATAGTTAGAAATCCATTACCCTATAAGCGCCCGCGGTTTTGATTGTATATTATATATGTGGAGCGTGAGATGCAAGCATTTCACCAGATTGTTATTTATCTGATTTAGACACTATTATAATATCACAATAGTATTGATTTTAAAAAAATATTTTGGGTTATCGTAAGGTATAAACCATACGTATTTATGTGTGGATCGGTCTTACGATTATCCTTTCTTTTAAAAGAATTTTAAAAGTTAAACCGAGTGGTTTAAGTTTACTTACACCAGTCCTTGTTGCTTGCTGTGTGCTTGGTACGCATGATAGGGGGTTCACGCTTCGCGTTAGGTGGCGAATGGGAGACTCTTACCCCTATATGTCCCAAAAATGTGGGTCAGTTGCGAGTCGAGAGGCTGGACGTAAAGTAAGGTGCTCGTGTACCTCTGTACGCTACAGTGGGAGGTTAACCTGCTGACTTAGGGGATGAAGGGATAATTGAAAAGCCTACTGGAATTTCCTGGTTCATTACAGCTGGTATTAGAGCTTAGGTTGAGTGAATACCTAGGCTTTGGTGGGGGGTTTACTAATAAGAGATAGGGTCAGTTGTACCATAGAATGAGTTGAGTGTATATACACGAGAGCACGTATTTGTTAGATTGATATAAAAATTATTTTATATTGTGTTGATTGGTTTAGCGAGTGGTTTATGAATTCTGGTTGATACAGAAAGTGCAAATGTATCGACAGGAGTTTCTAAACACTTGAGCAGAGCAAGTCGACATGATATTGTTTTAAAGTGGGTAAATGAAATAATTTTACCCAAAAATATATTTTGATATAAAATGAATAATTTTCTAGAAATATTATAGTATATGGATGTGTTGATTGTTATTATTATAATCAAATGGGATTATGAAATTGGAATGCTTATATAGAACCAAATAAAATTTGTGTATGAATGAGATATACAAATGAGACGAATTAAAATTTAATTCAAATTGGAATTTAATCCTAGGAAGTTGGAAAATATTTTCTAAAGTATGTTAAAATAATATAGCTTTGGTTTGGAAGGATTTTTAATGGAAATCGTTTTGAATGGAATTTGAAATTGTTAAAGCATTGAACTCACTTCAGTCGTTGAAAATAATTCTGATGATTACTATAGCATCATCATTGTTCTTTTTCGAGTTCTAAGTGATGGATAGCTGTCTTAGAAAAATTTCTGATGGAACATTGTTTAGAAGAAAACAAGTTGGTTTGAAAATTCAAATGTTTTGAATTTGAGAAGGGTATAAATTATGTGTATATAGATACATGTTTTTTAAGGATTTAAAATGAGATCCGGGGATTTTAATTGCAGAATTTAAATTTAACTTAAGAAAGTTAAATGGATTGAAATGGATAAATTGATTATAACCAATTTGAATGAATTCGAATGCATATTAATAGAATGTGAATTGGATGTAAATATATTAATTAAATCATTCAGATTAAATAAATAGAAACATATATGGTATGCAATATGAATGAAAACCAAAAGTTTTGGTAGAACTAAAATTTGTAGAAGTATGAATAACTGAGTTCCAATATAAGTGAATTTTTGAAAAGTTAACGAGTTTGTAGCATTTTTTCTACCTTAGTAATTTTGGGGTTGATATTCTTTTAAAAGGGGAAGAATGTAACAATCCAGATTTTTGGTCGATTTATATTAAACAATTAATATTATTTTAAATGTTGAGTTCATAATATAAATAAATTTTTATATGGATTTTAATGATTTAATAATCAAAATATGATTGAATATCAAATTATCCTAAAATGAAAACTAAAAAATAATTGGATTTCGAGTTAAAACCGAATCTAAATGACTCAATCTATTAATATAAATTCTATTTGAATATAAACGATAATAATAATTTATTATCAATGAATTTGATTGTTCTGAATCGATTTATATTTTAAACGATTTAATTTAACATAGGAAATAAGTGATTTTTCAAACAGTTTCAGAATTCAATGAAATCAATTCCATCAGATCCGTAAGAGTTTTTTATTATTAGATTTCAAATTTTGTAACATTTGGATTTATCGTTTAACTGTACGGTTAGAAAATGCTCAGAAATAATTAAATCGAATGTAGTTTAAAATTTCTATTTAAATTAATATCTTCTCCGTACAATTGAATGAGGCTTCTATACCTGTTCTAGTGTGTTCAAATTAATGGTATAAGCCTAGGAATGCCTGTTGTTCCATTCAAATAGAAGTTCGAAAACATGAGATACCTTGAATTAAATAAAATCATGTCAATTCAAATCAAACTAAAAATATATAAATGTTGCACTAATTCATTTTCTTCCTTCCTAAGGTAACAAAGTACATGGCTGGCCTAACCTAACTAACTGAATTCTTCTTTTGTTTCATTTACTCTCTGTTCCCATTCTCCACTACTACGTAAAACAACGAACTAAAATGGCGTGGTACTTTATGTCTTTTGTTCGCCTATAAATTAAGCCATCGACCTTCGCTTTTCTTCCCACCCGAAAAACCCGTATCAATTGAAATCTTTATATCCTTTTTCTTTATAAAATAAAAACCAATCGATCCACTTAAATAAAAAAAGAAGAATGGAAATCGAAATTAGGAATCATGATCGAAGGCGGAGGTTCATCTGAAGCTCGACACAGTTGGGGAGCTCGCGAATTTAGGTATGATGAGGCATTCGAATGGACTTTTTGTGGAGTGTTATCTTTGCTGGGAGTGGTAGGGTGGTTATCGTGAGTTGATGGTGAGTACGAAGGGGATGCTAAATTGGTCAGAGATGCGCGATTTGGCGGACGCAGTGACAAGAAGACTGATGCGTGATTGTTGATGATGAGAGTTGTACGATTCGTAATATGGGACGATGGAGGACTGGGACGTTTGGAGGTGCGGTAGGTTGTGATTTTTGGGCATAGGTTTTTGTTAATGGATGTATGGGGGAAGTAGCTGTGGGTCATTACTCTAGGGAGGTTGCTTTGTGTAGTTGGGTAATGGGGAGTTCTGCAGTGGAATAAGGGAATTGCGACAGTGGATAGATGGAGTAGTGTTGAATGGTGGAGTTTGAATGTACGTATGTTGAACAGAAGTATAAATTCTCTAATGTGAATCGGTGTTCAACAGTGAGGTTTAAGGCTATCGGTGGGGAAGTTTTTTTCTAGTCATGAGGATTAATGGAGCGAAGCGTGCAGTGGTGCTTGAATGGCGATGACTGGGGCAAGGGTTCACAGTCATGTGAGATCGTTTGGGGTGGTGTGGCAGCAGCAACATGGTAGTGCGCTAGAATTTTCTATGAAGATGTGCTTCAGGAATTGGTTAAACAGTAAGGTATATGTTTTTTTAGAAATTTAAAATACATAGAAAACTAATTTTTTTTATATGTTTATTTAATTTAATAATCGTTTAATCACTAAATAAATTAAATAATCATAGATACAAATAGATTTATTCGCGATGGATTTGGATTGAGATAAGTTCAGGGGTGCATCTATTAACACCCCGTTAATTGCTCTTCACCCCCCGCTAACTTGAAAATAAAATATGCACCCCATCATTTGCTCTTCCCACCTCGTTTAATCCAAAAATGCCCTTATTGCATATTATTTCAGCGTCGATTTATTTGAACAAAATCATCTATATTAATGATTTATTTATTTAATGTTTAGATCTTTGCAATTTCCGTTACTGCTAACATACTCGATCTCAAAATGCATAACGATACAATCGTTGATTGTACAGTTTTTAAATTTTTAATAATTGTTTTAATTTTGTTTTAATCAATATTTGTAATTTCTATTTTTTTTAATAAAGATCATGTACAATGCTGATTTTCAATTTAATTATAGTTTGCAATTTACCATCGATCACTCATATATATAGTTGTAATTATTATTTTTTTAACCATTTTGCAACACTAGACAAACTATTTAATCGGTTGTTAAAGGGCAAATCTGAAAATGAAATTTTAAAATTTTATTCGGGGGGTGAAGAGCAAATAATGGGGTGCAAATAGCCAGCCCCTAAGTTCAGAGCTGTTTAGATTTTTGATAATAAAAAGCGAATCGTTATTTCAACGATGGAAATCAAGGTGAGTAAACTCACTCTCTGGGTTAGTTTATAATTTTATTATAGACGAAATTTTATTTTAAATAATTCTTATTTGTTGCTTGTTGGTTGTTTGGATGCACTGAAATATTATTGTGGCTATTAGGCTTGGTGGTTGTGGCTATTATGTATATATATATATATATATATATATATATATATATATATATATATATATGTATGTATGTATGTATGTATGCATTGGATATTTCCCGTAGTATCATTAGCGGATGATTTCCCTATGAGCCCCACAATATATATAGTGAATGACCTTCTATACCGCGATATCATGCCTTAAAGCACGATAGGTATGTTATTTATGTTGGCTAACATCTGTGCTTGCAGGAAAATAGGTTAGAGGGATCCAACTGGATTCCTCCAAAGTTATTATGTTTGTTTTCATATACATTATCATATATGATGAGTTAGAAAACTTATGATTTTTAATTGGGTGTTTTGGATGTTTGGATATCACTGGACTTAAATATTGATATATAAAAATATTGTGAAAAAGAATTTTGAGATTTAAAAGGGAAAAACTATTTTTCTAAAATAGAATTTTAATTTCGAATGGGTTAGGAAATATTAACTTGTTTTGAACTAAAAAAACAAGTAGTGAGTTTATAAACAGTGTTTATAAATGAAGTGAAATAATTTTCATTGGATAATGTGGGGAATGTAAATTCAAATGTGAATTTAAAAAGGGGAAATGAAGCTAGTTTAAAAAAGAAATGATGAATTCTATTTCGATGTTCAGAATGTAAATTGAATTAAAATAAATCCATACAGATTTATGATTGGAATTCGACTATGTCTAATATATAAAAATAAATTATTTCCAGAAACGATATTTAGATTGTATTCGATAGAAACTGAAATTTAACATGAAAATAGATTCTATATTTGCTTATAAGTTTTAATAGTAAAATATTCCAAAGAAGGAATATGGTTTCAAATAGATTTTTAAATGGAACTTGTTTTAATGTATAAAACAAGGAAGAAATTTATAAATGATATTTATAAATCTAGTAAAATAAATTATCATTGGATAATTTAGAAGTTTAAATTCAAGTATGAATTTAAAAGTGAATTGGAAATCATTTCAAAAAGGGAACGACAAATTTTATTTCGGAATTCGGAATATAAACTGAATTGAGTTAAATCCAAGTGAGTTAAAATTGGAGTTTGATTGCATCGAATTTTATAAAATAATTCATTTATAAGGGAATTGGAATTTAAGTTGAAAATGAAATTATAATTGATTTAAGATTTTTATATGAAACAATCGACGATCTTAGAAAATTTGAGTTGTTAATTTGAATTTGTAAAAAGAGTTTAATTTATATTTAAATATTAAAATAAGTTTGGAATGTATATATTAAACAAAGTCAAACGTTTATATTTAAACATAATTAAAACGAACTCATCGCAGCGCCATAGTTCGTAATTTGACATTTCAAACTTTAATAGAGTATATAGAACTCAATTTAAGTTGACATTCTTTTAAACAAGATTCGTCAGGACCTTGAATAATAATTTTCTAATGGAAGAGGAAAATCTGGATTTCATCTTATAAATTTTGAGTTATGACAAAATCAACTTCCGATAAACAACGCTATAATCGTTTATAAAACTATGGTTTATTTAATAAAACATAGATTTCCATTAGTAAAAAACCCATACTTAAGTTATAAAATGAATATGAACCCATGAGAATTAATTGGATTGATTTTTGAGATAAAAAAAAATCAGATTTTTAAATATATAATGAAGGTAGCTATTTAAAATGGAATTAATTGGTTAATGCTTTTTAAGGAAGGTTACTTAACCTGGTTAAGTAAATAGAAGATGTGGATTACAATTCAAAACTTGAACATGAAAATTTGGAATGAAATATGGAATTGGAGTTTGACTTGTTAACTAGTCGATAATAATGCGTTTGAATATGATTGATTTCAAATAAAAAGTAAAATAGGCAAAAGAGTTGATTAGAGAATGAATTAGCAAATTAAATAAAAAGCGATTGTGTTGAGTTGGAATAAATTGGGAATGGTTAGATATTTGTTAAATAGGTTTGGAATGAAGTGTATAAAGAGTATAAATTGAATTCTTGAGAAAAGAGATATGTGTTAAATTTAATATGAGATTTTATGAGCCTATTTGGCAAGCCACTTGGCCTTTTGATTTTCTTTTTGAATGGAAAGGGCCTAAAGATGCAGTTTCTAGTTATACCGTCTTAGCCCGCTTTGTGATCAAGCTACACCAAACTAAGAGATTTCTTGATGAATAGGTTCGAAGGAAGATTCCTCAGTAGGCATTCGGATCGGATCGGAGCCCCCCGAATCGAACCCTTTCACTTCGAGATAATCTGTCTTGGAAATGGTAAAAAGTAGGCTAACTGGATCGGTTCGAGCCTCTCCGATCTGAACCCCTCATTTTGCACTTCCAATCCGATCCTAAGACAGCCGAAACAACAGCTATACTCCATGACTCCAGAAGATACGGAACGGTTATGCACCCATCGTCCCATGTTCACCCACGAAGGATATGCGCTGGCAACATCTCAGGGCTCCTCATTCCGAGCCAAACGGGATGGCTGCCATGTGAACCTAAACCGAAGGCCATCCAGAGGAATTTTCTGCCTATAAATACACCACCAAGCCCCATTTGAAGGGATCTTTTGGCAAATTCTTGGCTTTTAATCTCACTACATCCGAATTTCATTGCATTATTCAGACCACCATCAACCTCTGAAGAATATTTCAACAAGCATTGAGTGAAATTATTCATTGTATAAGTAAGTTTGAGTGAAAACAATCATTGTATTTGTACTCCAATCATCAGTCATAGGCTCTTTAACGCCGAACCACTATAAATCGTGTGTTTCTCTTTGCTTTCCTATTTCAATTTCTTTAGATTATCGTTAATTTAGGTGTTATAACCCTTTTTGGATCTAACATTTTGGTGCCTTCACTAAGAACGTTTCGAATTCTCTACACCATTCTACTATTTGGGTGTGTATATCCGAAGAAGATGTTCCATGCAGTCAATATCTTTGAAATTCTCTTCAAAAAAGGTCTCTACAAATTGGATACTATGACCAAAAGAAAAGGAAAAGAAATGCAAAATGAGCAGGAAAGTGAAATGAGTGAGGATCAACAAGCTACGATCATTACATGATCAAGGGTACAAATTTAAGGAGCTAACCGATCTGCCAGGACATCTCCAAGCCGGTTTGATAACCAAGCCCCGAACTGATCCGGTAATACCATCCCGATCCGATTTGGTTCCCTGAATGTTGCTGCTCGCTCCCCTCTGATCCGAACCATAGGAACGACTTCAGGCCGATCCGAACCGAATGCAGGTGAGGCTGGAAACTCTACTCGAGACCCTACAAATGCTCCGATACCAGCTGTGGTAACTATTGATCAGCCTATGCCTTTTGCACTCGTCACACACGGAGAACTTTCGTGCTTGCTTGATATGATTGAGAGCACTAGGGATGCTTTAGAGGATCACAAATGCGATAGTGTTCTCATAAGGGATAATATGGGAGTTATGAACGAAGAAATAAGCGAAATTCGCAGACAAAGAGTGCCATCTCTGATTTGTCGTCCTATAATGGATAATTCATCATCTTCATACGAAAAGTGCCCACGTGAAAGGAGGTCATACAAAAGGCCCGAGAATCTGGACCAGTTGACATTCGGATCATTAGGATCCCGTGAAGATGCGGCCCGCATTCTTGGACCTGATGATCCGAATTTGAGAGAACCGATGTTGTTATCGATGCGCGAATCACATGTTCTTCCTAGAGATTCGAATATCACTTATCCTACTCACGGGCAACTCCTTCAGCCTGTTCGTCCTATGAATGACCGGGACCGCAGGAGGCGAGGAGGTTCAGCTACCAATCCAAACCAATGGGTGTTCCCTGAAGTAGTTGCTAGACATGTTAGAAGAGACAAAAGCATGGTTCTTGAATCGGCTCTACTTAATGCGGAAGTAGAAGAGATGATGCGTCAAATCATGGCTGATAGTCACCGATATACCAATGAAGATTGGGATATTGACCGCAGTTACACTCCATTCACTGATGATATATTGAATTTCCAATTCCCTTGACGGTTCAATCTGCCACAAATGGACCGATATGCCGGGAGAACAAATCCGAAGTAACACCTAATGAGGCATTCGTGTTATATGAATGCCGCAGCTGCGCCTGATGTTGTAAAATGTAAAGCCCTCCCGGTATATCTATAAGATGTTGCATTAACGTGGTTTACTCGTATTCCCCCACGATCGGTGTCGACCATTCAAGAACTAAGCGAGTGTTTTATGTATCAGTTTCGACTCCATGCCCGGAAAGCTAAATTTGTTATTGAACTGTCCAAAATCAAAAAGGCCCCTGGAGAATCTCAGAAGTCATACCTGGACCGCTTCAAATTAGCAGTTACCGGAGTAAGTGATCCCCACGAACTAATCATTTTGATGGCCTTAATAGATGGGGTCGATCCAGATACTGAATTCGGAGGATATTTAGCTGGAAAGCCACCGTTGAGTAGGGAGGCATTCTACAAAATGGCAAATATTCGTCTACGGCGAGAACAGATATATGTTAGTCGAAAAAGAAAGTCTGATGGAGCTTCGAGAGAAGATATCCAAAGTAATGTTGTTGTGAAACAGTCTCTCGATAATTCAGGGAAGGTCGAAGTGAACGTTGGCAACAAAAATGGAGGAAACAGCAACAGGAATAGAAATGGAAATAAAAGAGATAGGAACCGAGGAAATAGCTTTAGAAAAAGACCTCGATTCCAAACTTTACTACACATCGTTGAACGATACGTTGGAAAACATCTATCTGGATACTTACAATTTGTTGCAATATAAGAAGCCTCCGCCGCAAGACACCACGGAGAAGGAGCTGGCGACTGGAAAATTTTGTCTGTTCCATGGAATCCACGGTCAATCTACCAATGAGTGTCGGCATTTGAAGGACGTTGTTGAAAAACTGCTACGGGAAGGAAAGTTAGATGAATACAAAGTCGGCTCAAGAGATGGGGGCAAGGAGGGTAGGCCCCGAATCAAAATCAGCCTGCTCCTAAACCTACGACTCAACAAATAGATAAACGAATAGTTGTCAACACTATAGCAGGGGCCCCCCATCCATCTGGCCATAACTATAGGGCAATGGACTAGTATGTGAATGCAGCCGAACACCTTAAATTGGGGGGATGCAGTAACTTCGAGGATACTGCTCTAGTGAAACAACAGAATACGATGTCAGATGATGTCATATTTTGTGATAGAGATGATACTGGAGTTCAATCGCCCACCAAAGACCCATTGGTGATCACTACCACTATCGGTCCAGCTCTTGCTCATAAGGTATTAGTGGATAATGGGAGCTCGGTTAATATTCTCTTTAAGAAAGCATTCGATCAGATGAAACTCGACCCAAAAGATTTGAAGCCTTGTGAGGGATGGATACTCGACAACTCCAATGGGATACGTAGAACTGTCAGTGACATTGGGACAAGGAGATCGCCAGAGAGAAAGAATCCTCCCATTTGTAGTTCTAGACATCGATTCACCCTATAATGCCTTTTTGGGCCGACCGACTCTCGTAGAATTCAGGGCCTGCATTGCTCCCTGGTGCCTATTGTTGAAGTTCCCGACCGAAGCGGGGGTGGGAGTAATGAGAGGTGATCAAGTCATCGAACGAGCTTGCTACATGGCGGAACTGAAGATGTTGTTAAAAGGGTTAAACATAGAACCTAAAAAACACTTCTTCTCATGTTAAGGAGAATTCAGCATAGTAGCTAAAGATTATACCGCATAGGGAATCACCCGATATAGTTCCTAAAGACATCGATCCTGGAGAAGATGAAGAACCAGGAACTAGAAAGGAGACACCCAATGAGGCGACTGTTGATACCACAATCGATAACGATGACCTGACAAAGGTCTTGAAGATTGGGTCTCATTTGGATTCTTTCCAGACGAGGGAATTGACTGATTTTTTGAGAACAAACCCCGATGTGTTTGCTTGGACTCATGTAGACATGTATGGAATTTCGCTTGCGGTCATGAGCCACTCATTGAGTTTAAACCCAAACCATCCTCTAGTCAAGCAGAAAAGACGTATGTTGGGCCCGGAAAGTCAGCAAACTTAAAGGAAGAAGTTGAAAAGTTAAAAGATAACAGGTCCATTAGAGATTCAATGTATCCTGACTGGATATAGAATCACGTCTTATTCGAGAAATCAAATGGTAAATGGCGAACATGCATTTATTTTTCGGATTTGAACAAGGCTTGCCCAAAAGATAGCTTCCCACTTCCTAGTATCGACCAGCTAGTAGACTCAACAGCCGAACAGGAACTTCTCTCCTTCATGGACGCGTATTCGAGATACAACCAGATCCCTATGCATGTGCCGGATCAAAGGCATACAAGTTTTGTCATGAATTTGGGATTATACTACTATGTGGTAATGCCGTTCGGAATAAAGAATGCCAGAGCCACATATCAGCGCTTCGTAAACTGAATGTTTAATAATCAGATCGGGAAAACAATGGAAGTCTATGTAGATGACATGCTTGTAAAGTCCAGGCAGTCTTCCGATCATATGAAAGATTGGGCGGAAATGTTTGACATTTTGCTAAGGTACGGGATGAAACTGAACACCTTAAAATGCTCATTTGGGTGGCATCAGGGAAATTCCTCGTGTTCATTGTGAGCTCCCGAGGAATAGAAATTAATCCTGATCAAACAGAAACAATGAAGAACATAGAAAAACCACAGAAGATTAAAGACGTTCAAAGCTTAGCTGGGAAAGTTGCGGCACTGAGCAAATTCATTTCCAAAACCATGGAAAAATGTGTTCCATTCTTCTATTTAATTAAACGAGGGAAGCATAATTTTGAATGGACCCCCGACTGCGTAAAGGTCTTCCAAAACTTATTGAACTTGTTAGAGAAGCCCCCAAAATTGTTGAAGCCGGTGGATCATGAGGACCTATTGGTATATTTGGTAGTGTCGTCTCATGCCGTCAGCACAGCCGTGGGGCGTGAAGAAGACAAGGTCCAGAGGGCGGTATACTATGTAAGCAAGAAGTTAGCAGCTGTAGAATGCAATTACCCGAAAATAGAAAAGCTTGGCTATAGTCTCTTAATTGCCTCCTGAAAGCTCCGTCGTTACTTCTAAGCTCATCCGATAGACATATATACCGATCAGCCACAAAGACAAGTGTTACAAAGACCTGAAGTATCGGGACGATTACTTAAGTGGAATATCAAGTTGAGCCAATTTCATTTGAATTTTCAACCAAGGAGATCAATAAGGGGGCAGGTCCTAGCTGACTTCATAGCAGAATTCACGATTCTCGAGGAAAAAGCAGTGAACGACAAGACTGTAACGTCACAGCATAAGCTAGAATATATCCCATGGAAATTATATACAGATGGGGCTAAGAATGATCATAGATGCGGGGCCAGAGTAGTCTTGACTACTCCTGAAGGATGACCCATTTACTATGCCTTGCGGTTGGAATTCTCAGCCAATAACAATGACTTTGAATACGAGGCCCTGATTGCTGGGCTAAAACTTGCTAAGGAACTACGAATAAAGACACTGGACATAGTTTGCGACTCCAAGATAGTATTCTGCCACGTTAAAAAGGAATTCAAAACCAGGGGACCCCGGCTTGTCACTTACCTTGAAAAAGTTGAGGAGTTACTAGCTAAACTGGAATATTACAGCATAACTCACATCCCAAGAGTAGAAAACCAAAAGGCAGACCGACTAGCTAAATTGGCAAGATCTGACAACCCAGAAGAAATCGAGATGGTTATAATAAAGATATTGGAATCTCCCAGCTTTGACCAAATGCAATTCGAATTAGCCTTGGAAGCTAAACCAGAAAGGGAGTCATTGATGACACTAATTAAGAATTACCTTAAAAGTGGAACTCTACCATCGAAAAAGAGCGAGAGACGAGCTACAATACGTAAAACTGCAAGGTACGTTTTATAGGACCACTTCCTTTACCGCCAAGGATTTTCCGTGCCTCTACTATGGTGTATAGCACATAACAACATCAAACGTGTACTGAGAGAAGTACATGAAGGTGAGTATGGAGATCACACTGGAGGCCAAACTTTGGCGAAGAAAGTATGACGATGGCTATTTTTGGCCTACCATAAATAGAGATGCATCTGATCACTCACGACGCTGCGATAAGTGCCAAAGATTTGCTAAATTTCCAAGTGCACCTACAAGACAGCTTAAATCAATGGTCAGTCCATGGTCATTCGCAATGTGGGGAATAGACATCATCATGACCCTGCGATCGCTAAAGGAAGAGATAAATATGCGATCGTAGCTGTGGATTATTTCAGGAAATGGGTGGAGATCGAACACTTTGACCCCAACCACGACAAATAAAGTGATAAGCTTTGTTGTCAGAAATATCATTTGTCGGTTTAGGATACCAAAAACCATTATATTTGATAATGGAACCCAATTCGATGGCCTAGAATTTATAAACTTTTGCCAAAGATATAAGATTGACAAGATGTATACTGCTGTAGCTCACCCACAGTCCCAAGGATAAGTTGAAGCGATAAATAAAGTTGTTAAATCCATTCTGAAGAAGCAGTTAGAACGAGCAAAGGCCAGGTGGATCGACGACTTACCACTAGCTTTGTGGGCCTATAAGACAATCATCAAGACGACTACTGGTCATACCCCTTTTTCACTCTCCTTTGCATCATAAGCGATAATTCCGGTGGAGCTTAAAGTCCCATCTCATAGAGTGACGTATTATGACCCAATGACGATTAAAGCGCTCATCCTCCAAGATTCCCTGGACATGATTGAAGAGAAGAGGGACGAAGCGGACATGCGTGCCTTAAGGCACCGACGCCAAGTGGCATGCTATTATGGAAAAAAAGGTTCGCCTTAGGACCTTCGAACCTGGAGACTTGGTACTGAAGCGAGTCTTCCCACCTTCGGTTCATCGATGTCCAAAGTGGAAAGGGCCATATACCATCCAACGAGAATTTGACATGGCAGCTTTCAATTTAACGACCGTGGATGGTGAAGAAATTCCTAGAGGTTGGAATGCCCAAGTTTGCGACAATACTTGACTTGAAATTATACTATTTTCTTTTGTTTTATAGGCCATGTAAAAAGGCACGACTTGCCTAGTAAAGTTTGGTTAATATAAACAAAAGATTATAAAGTGGACGTAGGTCATGACTTGGCTGAACCACTATAAAATATTGTGTGTAATTTACTTTACCTGTTCTAATTTTGTTTTGTGTATTGTCTGTGATTGTCCTAACATAAGTCGAAAACATTAGACAATTGAATCAGTACAAAAGCAAATGAAATAACCATTTTCATAATGACATGAAAAGGATGGGAAGTCGACGTCCCAAACTCTAACTCTCACCAGTCGAGAGAGAGTATAAAGGACAGGAAGACGACATCCTTGACGCGTGAAGGTGCACCATGACAAAAGACCGCCTCGAATCCACTCTAGCCTCACCATGCGATTGGAGAGTATAAAGGTACAAAGAATGAGTACCACTAAAAATGAATTTTAGCCCCGCCAAAAGAGCTGGGGGAAGTTTAATCAATCTCGAACAAGCCTTAGTCAAGTGCTATATTCAAGATTGATTGGGGGCATACACGTCACACACCCTGCCATCAATTATTTATTTTATTTATTTATGTAGCGAACTATGTGAATGATATTTTCCTTGTCTATACATTTGAAGGGAAACACGATTATGACTTAAATTATTGCTTACTGCTTATGCTTATTAATTTCTCAACATTAATAAAAAAAAATGATGAACTCGCAAGCATTTGACATAGTGGGAAATGAATTACTTATTTACACAGATGCAGGTTTATACAAAAGAACTAAATAAACAAATGTGAGGGCCGCACTCACTACAGCAACAACGGACTGGGGAATAGGCAAAACAAAGAATAGAACTGCCTCTCATTTAAACTTCGGAGTGGACTTTGCTTTCTTTGCAGCTTTAACTTTTTCCTTCTCCTCTTTTTCAGCCTCGGTCATGACCCGCTTTGGCTTCTTCTTCCCTGGAACTGGAGCGCTGGGATTAGTAGAAGATTTTTTAGCAAGCTCTTCAATGATCGACCTGGTTAAAAGTTTGATAACTAACCTGGATCCAGGAGGGATTTCTGCAAGAGATTTAACAGCCTCGAGATCTTCATTCTCAGCCTTGCCATTTAAGAGGTTTTCCTTCTTGGCTTTCATATCAGCCAAAGTCATGTCATCGACATTGTCCAAATCCTTAGTCACGACAACAATGCCTCTTCCTCATGCCCATCATTGCCACCGTTGCCTTTTAGGGAATCTATCACATCTTCGTGTCGGGGGTTTTCAGTGGTAGATGTCATGGGAGTATTCTCGGCAACCTCATACTCATCTTTGACCTCTTCCACAGGTTTTAAGCGAATGATTTCAGTATGCTTCTCTTGGATCTCTTCAGCAGACCTTGTATCAATGGTTTCTTTCTATTGCTCATTGGCCTTTTCAACTGGCTGTGCACCTAAAGAATGAGAATTAACTGGTATTAGCTCGGGAGAAACAATAGGGTCTTCGGTTGACTGTCCAATAATTTAGCGAAAGGTTGAAATAGCCCGAACAAATTGGGGTGAAAAGGTAGAGATACCTTGAGATGATTTCTCGTTTGGGGTAGCTAGAGTCTCTAGTGCCGCTTCAGGAATAAGGGATAAAAAAGATGTCTTAGGGATTCCCGGATTCTCTGGATCATATTCCTCCGTTCTAGTATCTCTAAGAGCAGCAGAATTAGAACCAGTTTCTAGGATGTTTTCCCCCTTAGCATGACGTGTCTCTTCTTTCATAGCTGCAGTAATGAGTCTGCGTCCTTTAACCAAGTGCACCGATTCTTCACCCCTCAGGAATTTCTCCATAAGTTTATTTTCATCAATGGAGTCCACTTGAGCTCTTTCTTCTCCCATTCATTGATTTGGTCCCACACATAAACAAGAATTGTCGGGTAATCTTCGATCTAGGCAATGTCCCGACGACGGATCACTTGGGCAAAGGATTCTATCATCAGCTCACCGTAACCCTCCAATTCCTTCTGGGCTGCAGAAAGCTGAGCTCGGACCTCTTCGGAAGATTTAATGGCGATGCTCACATTCCCCTCTACTAAGACTACTCTAGATTCAGCCTCCATTAGTTTGGCTTCTAATTCAGCATTCCATTTTGCCAGCTCAGTATTTTTCTTCTCTAACTCAGCCTTCTCATGTTCAAGGGTAGTGCAAGCCAATTGTGATTTAACACTCTCAGATTTATCATCCTCTTCTTTCTTCTTTAGATCTAAGTGCTTTTGGCTATGGGATTCCAATAAAGTGTGATAGCATTTCTGTAACTCCCTATGTTGCTTTTTGTAGTTGTCAGCATCTCATTGAGCAAGGGCAAGCTGAGCCTGCGCATCTTCCAAGTCCTTCTCTGAATTTTTCAAGATGTTTCGCCATAATTGGCCATTTCCTTCATGTGACAGATATCAGTGATTAAGTCCCGAATAATCTTAGAAATGTTGCGCGAATATTTATACATCTTCGTGTATTGCCTGCCCACTAAGTCTATCTTTGCTTTAGCATCATCCGCCCACTTCGAAGAAACTGGCTCAAGTGGTGGAACAAATTGCATATAATCAAAATAATGATCCAGAAATTGTTTCTTTAAATATGCCAGTTTCACTTTGTTCTCAGAATCGAGTGACATGGGTTTGAATAGGGATAATTTGACATTTCTTCACTTAGTGGTTACAATGGATATTTCATCTTTGCCCAACCTTTTTTTAGGAACTTTACATTTATCTTGCGATTTAGTACGCTTCGATGATGGCTTGTCCTGAACATTCTTCTATTGAGCATGCTTCTCTTTAGGAGGAGTAGGAACTTTGGAATGTGGTTTGTCCCCTTCACGACGATCTAGGTAGCTCTTATACTTGTCTGAATCTGACCGATGGGATAACGGGAGCACGAAGAATGAAGAAAATTGGAATCATAATGCCTCATGTCATCCCTGCCACAGCTCTCTTGGCGATCATGTTCAATGTCGGAATCAAATATATGCATGCTGGTGCGGACTTTCCTGACACCATAGCGAGGGCGTATCATTGTTTCTGCAAAATAGAGTACGTAAAGTTCAGAACCAATATTTATGTAAAGCAAAGGTATTGTTACGTGTAGTGCTAGTATGTTGTGCATATCCTAAGTGATATCCCCACCAACTGACCAGAGCCCGAGGTTAGGCCAGGATGTGCAGTTTATTTATTCTTTACAGGAGTAACTTCTTCCTTGGAAGTGAAGGTAAGAGGGTTTGTACTAAAATCATATGAAGTGTAAAGGGTCTCGAGCAAGGGAAGATTTCCCAAACCCAAAAATGTAGATTCATCTACAGTGGGGGCATCTCCTTGAGGAGCGGCTAACGGTAACTCTTTTGGGGAAACTGGTCTCTCAGGAGTGGCAACATCATCAGGAGTGATGTATTTATCTCTATCTTTTTCTTCTATATTTGCTAATATATCATCTTGAGTCAAACAGGGAGAAGGAGGAACCCCAAGAGGCACTATTGGATTTTTTGAACTTTCTCCCCTATCAAGTGGAGTATCAATTGGTCCCTCAACTGGAGGTACATACACATAAGGGCCTTCTCCGTGACCTATGCTACGTATGATGGCCAATAATTGGTGACGGTGAAGATTATCGTCCACTAAGCAGTCTTTGAAGGTTAAGAAATTTTTATCGCCATTGAATAGTTTGTTTAAACGACCAAAGAACGTTTGATATTTGTCTTGTGGCGGTGTAACAACCCGAAAATCTGGGCCAGTTTAAAATTTTTATTTTGGCAATTTTAGCGAATTTGGAATATTTAAAATATATTATTTTAAATAATATCGACGAGAAAAATGTTTTGAATTGAATTCGACGTATATATTTATATACGTCGTCGTTGGAATATAAATAATTATTTATAATTATAAATAGAATTGAAAATGGCGTGGTAGTTCGATAATTCGATTTCAAACTTCAATTGAACATACCGGGTGCAAAACAATCCGGATTTTAGAGAAACCAAAAACAATAGGATCTAATTGATGATATCTTTCCAACGAATCAGAAAAATCGAAATTTCATAGCGGGAATCAAAAGATATGTCAAGTTGAAAATTCTGAATAGTCGCTATGGAATTCAGGCCCGTAAAAATAGACATTTTGCAAACGACCTCGGATTTTGACGAAACCACTTTTGTTGGATCCGTGATGTCAAATTATTGCTAAGTTTCAAATTTCATAATTTTTCGATTCAATATGTGAGCGTGGCAAAGGAAAACGCGTTTGACCAGTTTTAGTTGATTTTAATCGACTGGAAAATGGCCATTTTTCCAACAGTCTCGGAATTCGACGAAACTAGTTTTGTTAGGACCGTATCGTCAATACGAAGCTAGAAAATATATTTTTTGGAATTTTTCTAGTTGTTATGTGACCCCGGTAAATTGAAATGCGCGTTCAAATTCAATATATAGAGTTATAAGTTGATTTTGACGAAAACTGATTGTAACGATCGAATCAGCCTACGACACATATCCCATTGTGTTCGGAATGAGGGTAATTAGCTATGGACGACAGGTGGTGGGCCTCGTTTGGAGGTCGAAATAAAAAGTCGACTTTTTGTAAATAAAATAATTAAATAAATTAAACTCTCCCTCTCTCCTCTCTATATTCCTCTGCCCCCCCCCCCCCCCGTTTTCTTCGAATCAGAAAATAAAAAAAAAGGAAGAAAAGAATTGATCGATCCTCCCTATCGCCGCCCTCCGTTCATCATCGTGACCACCGCTAGGCCGCCGGGGTACAGCGCCACGCCCCTTCCGATCCGCCTCGCCCTCTCCTCCTCGTGACAACAAACCCTAATTCCCCGAATCGAGCCACCCAAATCCGACGCAGTCGCCACAACCTCCCCTGAACCCCCCGCTCCACCTGCGCTCAGCCAATCCGCGCCCCTCCTCCACGCGAGCCTCCCACCTGAGACCCCGACCTCCTCTTGCAACCGACGCACATCACCCCATCCCCTCAGAAGGAAATAAAAGTGAGTTTTTATTTAACTTTGATTTTAGTTTTCAGTTTTAATATGTAATGACATTTAAAAAAAAATTGATTTTTATTTAAAACTATGAATTTTATTATAAAAAGTTTGAATCTTTACATAGAAAAAAGTTTGAATTTTTATATAGAAAAGGCTCGGATTTTTATTCATATGAAAGCGTAGTAAATCTGAGATTTTTACAATGGAAAAGACGAGATCTTTACATACGAAAAGAAGTGATTTTTAATAATAAAAACATGATCTTTACTTTTGAAAAGGCGAAATCTTTACTTTTGAAAAGGCGAAATCTTTACTTTTGAAAAGGCGAAATCTTTATATTTGAAAAGGCGAAACCTTTATGTAGAGAATAGCGTGGTAAAAATAGAATTTTTATCTATATAGTAGCAAAGTAAAAATTCGATTTTGATATATTGAATAGCAAAGTAAAAATTCGATTTTTATATATTGAATAGCAAAGTAAAAATTCAATTTTTATATATTGAATAACGAAGTAAAAATTCGATTTTTATATATTGAATAACGAAGTAAAAATTCAATTCTTATATATTGAATAGCGAAGTAAAAATTCGATTTTTATATATTGAATAGCAATATAAAAATGTGATTTTTATATATGTAGTGGCTAAGGGCAACGAAAGTGACAAGGAGAGAGAACAATGATGATTTCCTACATTGGAAGTGTCGTGAAGTTGGATTAGCAAATTGGTGAGAACTTCTCACCTTTTAAATTTTCTTTTTCTAGTTATAAATATATACTAGGATGCAGACGGTGTTTAGTAGCACCCGACACCACTGTCCACAGATCATGGACTTGTTTGTTTGGTTGCATAGATTTTTTAAATTATTTGATTGGGAGTTGGTTGTTTGGTGAATTGAAATTGATTTGATTGATATGTGTATGGCGTGGGCCATCACTAGACCGGGGATAAGGCTAGGCCTTGTCCCGTTTCTAGTATCGTGCCGTTATGCCGCCGAAATTTTCTAAAATAAGTTAGAAAAATAAAAAAAATCATTTTATTGTGTAAATGAACTGAATAGAATATTCATTGGTTGAATAAAATATTTTATCGATAAAAATATAATTTTTTAACGTGAACATGAATAAATAAATATTCATTTACAAACCAGATGGTTTGTTTATGTACACCTATTTGAAGGACATTGATTGGGACAATAAATTTTACACATCGCCCAACTGCACAAATAAAATCTGTGTTTGATTGTTTGAAACCCCACACGGGTATTGGGATAATATATGACATACACTAATCCCAATAATTAGTTGAATGTCGATCGATTGATTGACAGACTGTTATAAGCGTTAGATATCTATATTTGATGCTTATACAGTGTAGTGCACTTTGGATGATGGTTGATTATTTATCGTCGCTATTATATACATGTGTGTATGGAATCCATATAATTAACGTTATATGGTAATTGATTGGGCCTCATTCCAATTTAGAAGATAAAGAATATTATAAAATAAAGGTTCATGTGTTGACCGTACTTATCCGTTGAGATTAGTCATGTGTTGAACGAAATATTTTAATAATAAAATTTACATCTTTATCATATAGAAAATTAGAAACTAACTGGAAAATAGATAAGATGAGTGGTCTCCTGGATATTAATCTGATGTTGGTTTCGGCCTTCGGGGTTAATATTCAGGGAATCATTCTCTTACTAATTTACGGTTGGAGTCTGATTTAATATCAAACGATAGATACCTTAATTTTCATAAAATATATTAAATAACAAAAATAGTCACACGTGGACAGTACTCATTCGTTGAGATTAGTCATGTGTTGACGAGAATAAATATTCATTTGTGGAATAGCATAACAGAATTATTGAAATATATAAAGCCGTGTTGATTAGAGATGCGCTATTTTGACGCGAACGATATTTATATCGATTATATTCGTTTTTATAAATTGAATAGATAAAGAAATTCGAATTGTATCGAATAGAAAACCAATTTGAATTGAATCGAATAGAAAACCAATTTGAATTGAATCGAATAGAAAACCAATTCAAAATGAATTAAATATAAAACGAATTCGAATTGAATTGAAAACGAATTTGAATTGAATTGAAAACGAATTGAAATGAATTCAAATTGAATTGAAATTTGAATTGAATAGAAATGAATTTTAAAACGAATTTATAAGGAAAAATTCAATTTTGAATTGAATTGAAATGGAAGTTGAAATTGTTTTTGAAACGAATTTAAAACTATTTAGATAATTCATTTTAAATAGAAATCGACGAAAAATATATATATTATATATATAATATAATGGCCTGAATAGAACGCGCCGCGCTGCGGCAGTTCGCGAATTTCGACCATTTATTTCGAACGGACATTACGGGAGATCCGACCGTAGGATTCTCCTAAAACCGGAACCGTTGGGTTCGTATCGAAAAGATCTTTCTAACGAATATTAGAAATTTGAAATCTAACGGTTGGATTTGGAGACACATCCAAATCAAATTCAGAAAAGGTCGCTGTAAGTGCAGTTCGATGGCCGTTGATGGAAATCGACCGTACGGGCCTTGATAAAATTATTAAAAATAGTAATAATTTGTGTAAAATCATAAGAAATGATTTGGGAAAAATTGGGATGAAAAACTCCATATTTGAAAGGATAAAAATAGTTTTTTATCGAAATGAACTAGTTTTGAACTAAAATTAAACCCGTTTATTTTTAAATAAATAATTTGGATTTGAAATGGGTTGTAAATAGAATTGATTTGTGGGTTTATCGTGAAGGGTGTTTTAAATTACACTTGTTCTTTAACCTGGTAATAAATAGAATATGATTTGGGTTTGTCGTGAACTGTGTTTTAAATGACATTAGTTCTTTAACCCAGTAAAAGGAGTTTTAATGAATCTGCAATTAGATTGAAATGTGAATAGATAATTTAAAGAATTGATTTGTGGGTTTATCGTGAAGGGTGTTTTAAATGACACTTGTTCTTTAACCCGGTAATAAATAGAATATGATTTGGGTTTGTCGTGAACTGTGTTTTAAATGACATTAGTTCTTTAACCCAGTAAAAGGAGTTTTAATGAATCTGCAATTAGATTGAAATGTGAATTGATAATTTAAATTATCAAATTTGGAAAATGAGCGAGAATGGAGTATCACCAGTTTTGCTCCAAAGCGATAGTTAAATCTTTTATTAGATTTGAACGTGAAATGGTAATTAATTTTACCGATAACACCATGGTGTTAGATATGGAGTATTACCAGTTTTCTCCATGGCATATATAGGTTGGGATTGGGAAATAAAATAAATAATTACTTCGGTGTGGTTCGCTAATCTCGACTAGTTTGGGAAAAACCATAATTTGGTTTGAAATGACATCCGAAGGAAGATTAAAGGATAAATTTTAAAGAATTTATCTTGGATAAAATTAATGGGAACCTTTCCCTAAGAATTGAGATTTAGAAACTAACTGTAGGTTAGTTAAGAAGAATGGTTTCCTGGGTATTAATCTGATGTTGGTTTCGGCCTTAGGGGTTAATATTTGGGGAATTGCCCTCTTACTGATTTACGGTTAGTGACTAATGAATTGGACTGATGCGTATGTTGTGTTTGTGTAACATTTGTTTTTAATATACGCGGGTTTATACTCATTCCGAATAACCGATTCGACGATAAGTCGAAGAAGAAGATGGTGGTTGAAGACCGGAAGTCTTCACATCGTTTGGGTGATTACTGATGATCTTGATTGGGCTGTACACCCAAGATGAGGGAATCAGTTGGTGGTCGTCCAGACGTACTTAGAGATCGATGGATATGCGAGGAAAGTGCCTCCGGTTTCGTTCAGACCCAGAACGAACTTGTAAATGGATTGTGTGTCTAACATTGGATTTTATTCTATGTTGATTGATCTCTATTAAATATACATCTGTTTGGCGGCGGAGAATTTATTCTTTTGCTTAACGCCCTTCTCTGAGACGTACGAGCTCAGAGGTTGTATATCGATGGACATCAGGCGCATGGCATGAATTGCCTGTGTGGCACGCTAAGATGCAATGATCAAGGCTTTTGTTGAAAAGCAGAGTCTTGTGGTTGATGATCAAAGCACGGCCTACGTGGCAGCTTTGTGTATAGCGTGGATTCGCGAGCCTCACACCTCGGTATGAGTTAAAAAGGGATACGGACCATTGGGAGAACACGACGTTTCTTTCTAGCTTTGGTTGTGTCAGTGACTTACCAGCCCTGACATTTATATACTTTTCACCTTTGTGGTTGTTGGAATGAGGCGCCTCGATTATAGGTCTGTAAGGACCGGGAAACGTGTGTTCAGGAATAACTAATCCTCAAACGTAAGAGAGGACCGGCCCAGCCGATCCAGGGGTTACCCAGAGTGTGTAGTCCTAAGGCATTTGCTAGAATGTCTCGAAGCGGAGAGGAGCTTGCCCCTTGCCTCGACTCATGACGGAAATCCAATTTCCAATACGTGTATTGCGGTTTTAATTGTAGAACTAGTATGGCGACATGATATATGGTACCCATGCCGTCTATGATTTATATTTATGATTGAAATTGTTTTGACACTATACACTTATTATAGTATCAAATGATTTGTTTTAAACGTACCAAGCATGTTTGGCTATTATAAGGGAAAACCCTATCCTCCGGCTTGCGTTGCATTGTGTGATGGGACCTGGGTCTTATAATAGCTTCATTTTTCGAAAAAGCATTGCGTTGTTTATTGATATGCACTGGTATTCTTGGGAGGAAACCCGTTCCGTGTTATACGGCGTGGTCCCTTGAATTACTCTCTTTTAAAGTAAAGTTTTAAATAACTGTTTTAGTTCTCACACCAGTCACATGACTGACCTGGAGTTTATTGTTTTAACCTAAACGCTGGGTGCCCTTATTTTCGACACGGGCAGCTAGTAGTTTTGGTTTTGTAGATTTATATTCATAGGATCCTGATTAACAGTTGGAACGATGCTCGGAAAGCTCTGTATCCGTGTATCACTTCTAGTTGTGTTTTATATTATTTTCCGCTGCTATGTAATTTATTGTAATCTCTGATATTTGTCGAGTGTAATTTATTCATTTATACTCTGTATATTCTTATATTCTGATGGAATTGTTGTAATTAACAATGAAATGTTCTTCCGTCTGCGTTTATTTGTGTGTTGTTCTCAAAGTATCCGCTCTTTCCTTCACGGGGAAGTAACGGGTTACTTACAGGCGGATTGGGAACTGCAAGTTAAAACGAATAGACATCAATATCATGATGATAATGGAGAAAGGAAAAATGGAAGAAAAGTTAGAGCTTTACTTGATTGAAGCCATCTTCAGGCATACCCAGGCTGTTGTTTAATGTAAAACCATTTGGATCTCGGATCACCAACCTTCCTACTACAAGCAATGCTGATAATTCTCCTTTTTGGCAGGCTTCGAAATACACAAATGATGGAGAATCTTGGATCTGATGCTTGAAGTTGTATAAAAAGTGAACATCTTCATAGTTAGGTTTGATACCTAGGATTTCCTTGCAATAAATATATAATGTGTGAAGATAAGCATAAGAGTTGGGCTGGAGTTACATGGGAACAATGCGCATTCATCTTAGAAAATCAACGATGAAAGGTGAGAATAGAGGTATTGCCCCAAACAAGGCACATTAATCTTCTGATGGCCATAAACCCTTCGTGTGGATTATTTGGCGATCTGTTTTAGAAGGAAGCTCAGTATCTCTTCGGAGGATCACATGCTTTAAACATATTCGCGCAAGCTTATCATTGTCGATTATTGATACTATAGAATCCTTGGGTTTTTTCTAAGACTTCAACATTCCCAAAATTCATCAGAAGCATGATTATCTCTTACTCCCCTATCATCCTCTTCATCCATGGAGACATCACCCCCGGAAGATGCTTCGCTGTCACGGGTTCTCATTTCGTAGTCTGGAACCTCACTGTCCCATTCTGGATCTGAGCTGGAGGATATGTCTTCAACAGTAAGATTCTCAGTTGTCCCCATAGCTTCTCTTCTCTCGGCCAATCTAGACGAGCGTCTCTCGGTCATGGTTGTTGTACTACTGAAGAAACAATAGCAACAATTAGAGTGAAGTTGCTCATGTCCCCCCGTGTATGTGTTTGAACTAAAGTGTACAGATGTGTGTGCCGTG
Source organism: Allium sativum (assembly GCA_030737875.1). Classification (NCBI taxonomy): domain Eukaryota; kingdom Viridiplantae; phylum Streptophyta; class Magnoliopsida; order Asparagales; family Amaryllidaceae; genus Allium; species Allium sativum. Next base: position 321,794,479 of record CM060920.1, on the reverse strand, counting down.
GAATAATTAAAGAATGCAAGGTGAATATAAAGGAATGCAATGCAAAGGTGAGCAAAACAATTATGTATTCATAAACAGTCCAAAGGTTCAGTCGAAAAGGCTCTATCCTAACTATTCACCAAGTCAAAAGCCATGCTTGATATTGCCTAAGTTATTGATAATATGGTTATATTGCATGACATATAAATTCAGATCGGTTTGAAATTTTTCTTCATATTTGGATTGGATTGGACATTCACAATTCATGCTGGTCGGTTCAGATTTTTGCAATGAAAGATATCACAATGGAATAAGGATTCTTGAACGAGCTTATTGGATCAGTTCGGTGATGGAAGTAAAACAAACCCGGTTCGGATCGGACTTGACAAACCCACAACTGATTCGAATTGGTTGGCACTCATCTGGAATAAGACATGTCTTTAGTAGCTAGTATCCTCCTTTAAAGGTTCCCCCGATCCAAACCGACGCTCAATCATCAACTCTCCCTTTTTTTGCATATGCCTTTGGACAAACTCTAACTTCTACCACTGACAACCGATCCGAGCCAATTCCTCTCTCCATTATTAGCTGCTCCTCTTTATTATTCTCAAACACTCAACTCGAACCCAGAACACCCTTTGCACTTTGCTTGGAAGTTTGTTGATCAAATCGAGACTGCTCTCGACTAAGCTGCCATCGCCATCGCCTTGAAAGCAGGATGAAATCACCAATGACGGCGGCGACGAGCTAATGACCCGTAACAACAATGATTGACTCATATTCGAAAAATGAGGTGAAAGAAAATGAAATTAGCAAGTAATATGCAAGTACAATCAAATCATACCCGTAACAACAACTTTCTTTTTTGGAAAAAGAGCCTGAATCTCCTGATGCCTTTTAAATAAAGCCTACTCTCTTCATAGAAATAATACATTCCTAAATATTACATGATAGTGACAAAAACAATTCAGTGGTAATACATCAGCCAAACTAAAGATATATGGTCAACGAATTACAATCATACATGAAATTGAAACACTGAACGAAAACCCAGTCAAACAAAGCAGTTAATTGTATCACATTTACCATCATGGGCGAGGGTGCAATGAAGCCCGCAGCATATCATTGAACAAACTAATACCATTTGAAATTTAATTCCTGTAATGTGGTTTTCTTCCACTATTATAGTTTGTTAACTTATTGCTTGTATGGTTAAATTTAGCCAATTCAGAGTTATTGACAACATACGATAACAACATATCACAACCTAAAATATAGTTTGATATAGTGACATGAGTCCAAATATAGTTTGCATACAAAAAAATAACTTTAGACTTTTGTGTAAATAGAAATCTTTAGTTAGCATTATCAACAATCTATATTACATATCATACTTAAAAAATTGACATATTCACAATATGCAGCAAATTTTTTGGACTCTTATTATAGGTTATGTAGTGTAGAAGAGTTTGAAATCACTGTACCATTAAAGCATCTGGTTTCATTCAATGCAAATCAAGCAGCTTTTATATAACGGATATAATACCATTAATAATCCAACTAAAATTTATCATAAAAGGAGTATGTTGATAGAAAATATTAGTAGCTGGATATTTTAATCAAAAGAAGAATAAAAAGATTATGACCATGTGAGCATAAAAAAGGAAAAGTGCAGCTATTATTGAGCAATGGTTACTGTTAATCTATGATACAACAAATAGTTAGATTATCCAATAAATTTCAAGTTTAATTTCATTTTTCCACTACTTAAATTTTCTTATAATTGTACACATATATCTTGTACATCTGCTTTATTGAAATTGCATTAACATTTAAAATCATATAACTATATAACATTGTATATTGCTGAAGATAACCATTGACTTCATTTTTAATAGCAAGAATTCACCTGGTCAAGTTCAATTTTAATTGCTGATACTATATCAAGTAGAAAATTCATTTTTGTTTTTGGAAATAACATAATTTAGTGCATATCATTTTGCTTCCTTTTTCGAAACTCACTGATAGTCCCAGCACATGGAAACTCCATTATTTTCTACCGAACCACCTACACGTAAAACATGTTTTCAATAAAATCAATAGGCTGAAGGTAGCTATGACAACATGAGTTATGAACATATAAATGTCAGATAAAAAATGCAAAATGAGCTTACTTTTATTTAAAAATTAGTCACTGTTAGCAATCCAACTTCCTCCTTAGCCTTTTATTTTTTACAATCTCATATGTTTAAGCCTTTACTCCCTTGCTGCAAAAGTGTAGAAAATAAAAATCAATTATATAATGAAATCCGTATGTGCAAACATAGATGTGACATCATACATATGAATGATGGCACTAACAATGAAACGCGTTGGATAAATATGCAAAGTGCAAACAAAGTGGTGCATGAATTATTCTACCGTAAGCGTCATTGTGCTATGATCGGCAATATGATCAGTAAGACCGCCTTAAGAACCGAAGCGTATAAGCTGAACTACCATATCCCACTAAAATGTTATACATCCCTATATATACATGTTTGACCAACTAAAATAAGATACAAAAGAACTCAATATAAATAAATACTTCTGTAATTTATATTTTGCATGTATAAATAAAGTATGAATGCAATGCAAATTGATATAAATCAAAAATAATGATAATTCAATTCGAAAATGCGATCATGACGACCGCCTTATGAACCGAAGCGTATAAGCTAGACTCCCATACCCCACCAAAATGTTAAATAATTCAACAATGAAGTTATATACCTGTGTGTGTATGCCAACCATGCATTGAGTAAACAAATCCAATGCAGCAACCTTACTGACTCGGTCATATGAAGATGTCCCGTGTAAGTAGGCGATATTCTATGGCCAAAACACAAATCCCAAAAGTAAAATAAAATGCAAAATTTCATGAAGCAGTCCTTATGAAAGCAACAATAACAACAATATCGTGAGGTCCACAATCATGCACCGTTTTCCTAATAGATTATCATTAGCAGCTTCAATGTTAATACCTCAAAATCTAAATTAGCAAAAGAATAAATACGCCCCTATATATACATGTTTGACCAGACACAAAAGAACTCAATACAAATAAAGTACTTTTGTAATTTATATTTTACACGTATAAATAAAGTGTGACTGCAATGCAAATTAATATAAATAAAAAATAATTATAATTCAGTTTGAATAGATCTTGTTCCAATGTTAACACTATCCAATCACCCATTTGTTTTGTTTATTACAATGAATGTGCAACCCTGACTAGCCATTTTAAAAAAAAATAAGGAATGTGAAACCTAAAACATATAGGCATATGTGTTATGCCTTTAAGCATGAAAGTCATCAACAAAAAAAGTTGCAGTAACCAATCTTAAAAACTGAAGATATGGTGAGAGAAAATAGGTTATAAAATGATAGATAATTAAAAAATGATTCCAACTAAATTTGATGGTGTTAATAGTCAAATATCAAGTGTCTATCTGAATCGATTGTCAATCTATATTTTTTACGCATAATCTCAACTTGTAATTCTGTCAGTCATGTATAATTTAGAAAGCTTAGATTAGGAATTGTAATAAACAAATGAAGGTTGTGATTGCATGTACGAAAACTAAGAGTAAAACAGAATTACTCCAGCTATGTTGTAATGAGATAAAATATGAAAAATTGATAAATGGAGGAAAAATTAGAACATTAGTTACAATACCTTATCAATCATTGTGTTTGCATATAAACTATATTGCGACAACTAACATCTTGCTCTTGAGAACACTCCATACTTTTCTGATTTGCCCAAAAAAAAAAAAAAATTGAATCTGCGGTAACATTGAACATGATAACATGTATAACTTAACTTATTATCTCTCTTATTTATTTTATTTTATTGTAAAAGCAACTTAATCGGTTCTTATAACGTAAAAAATATATACCTCAGCAGATATGAAGGAAACAGGTGGTAGAGCAGTGTGTTAGGTGTCACATCTGGACGTCAGTAGCCAGAATCTGGAAATTTGGAAGCAAATAATTCATATAAGGTTAGCTGATGGTGGATACACTTTTATAAACGTAAATAATATATACCTTAGTAGATCTAAGGTAAACAAAGGGTAGTATAGCATCTGCAGTGCCAGATCTGAAAGTTAGAAATCGGAATGTGAAAATTTGCAACCAAATCGTAAGAAATGGGATGAAGCATTTAAAAGAAAAGAAATGTACCTGTTATGACATGGATTAGACGGTAGGAGGGTTGGTGGAGCATGGGATCTGAAACTCCATAGAACGTCGGAGAAAAATCGAGAAATTGAAGCAACAACAGCTATCGCTGGAGACGAAAACGGTGTAGAAGGTGAAGAGATGGAAGAGATATTTGGAGTAAAAGTTGAAGATTTAATGTCATAGGGATTGGAAAGGGTAAACATACGGATGGGAGAAAGAGGCAAAAGGCAAAGAAGACAGATTGAAATGGAGGAAAGCAGAAGATGTGGGTTGAAGCGGTTGACTAACCAGGTGTGGTGGTTCAAAGTAAAACAAAAGAGAGAAGCGGTTGGACCAAATTACCACAAAACCCTAATACTTTGTAAGGTTTGATAACGGGAGGTTATTGGGTATTTGTGGAAACAAATAAAAGCTTCGCCATGTCAAAAACATTTTCTTTATTAGTAGAGATATTTAACAATTAAACTAAGTGCTTGGAGTTTACTCACACCAGTCTCATGACTGACCCAGAGTTTATTTTGTTTTTGTTTTATCCTAAACTCTTGGGGGCCTAAATTTGTATAGGCAGTCAAGTAGTTCAGGTGTTTACATATACCCTTGGATAAGCTTGGAGCAGGATGCATCCATGTTAGATATTTACTATTTATATTCCGCGGTGTTATATACGTTATGTACTTTGATGATGTGTGTCAGTGCAATTTTGTATATCAAAGATTGTTATATATATGTTATTTTTTTATCCCTCTATGATGTGAGATTCAGTTTTTCTATTTCTGTTCTTCTTCTATCTTTTTCTTCTTTCTTCATAACAATTCGTATTTCTGTGCAATCTGGATTGGACGTGTGTTGTATTTAGTTAACTCCGATAGTATTGATTTGCAGTCCATTACATGTGCAGACTTCTACCACAAGTTAAACATAACCTCATGTCCTAGTGCGGTTATCTACAGTTTCCCAATTACTGTTAATTTTACATGTAAATTAAACATGTCTATTCATTTTCATTACTCCCAAATTTTGCTGTAATTTTATTCGCAACATTTCATCATAATAATTTTCTTAAGAAAATATTCATGTTTATTGTAAATTCCATAATTACAGTGCTTACAGTAATTCCGAATTTAGACATATAATTAATGGAAATTAAAACAAAAATGTTCTCAACATATTCTACGAGGATTTAATCTTAATTATTCCCAATTTAACTATAATTTGATTTACAATATCCAATTTGTGATTAACAATATTTTCTGTAACATATTCATTTTTATTGTAAATCTCACAAATTCAGTATTACAGTAATTTTTTATCCAGTTAATGGATTCATAGAACTGATCTATACAGCAGTAATATTCTTAACATAACAGAAAATAAATTACATTGCAATTATCATAAATTGCAATTGTTTAACATTATAAGAATGACAGGGTATGTAAATGGTAAATTTACCATTATTTAAAAAGATATAATTTAAATCCACTCATCAGACAACTTTCTAACCCTTGAATCTTATCCAGATCTGTTATTCCATGGCTTTCCTAAGTGAATCTATTATCCAAATAATCACAGATTTACAAATCTGATACTAAAAGAGGGGGAAGAGAGAGAAACCTAGATAAATCACATTCAAGAACTTACCGCACGTTGATCAGAATTATGAACACCTATTTGTAGATTTTTATATCTTATCTTCAAATCTTGAATCAGAATCCATATGAACAAAAATTCTTATTTTCTGAAAAGATTTGGAAGAAGAAGAGAATGGCAGAGCCTAGGCAGCATCTCAGAAAATATGTGATTAAAACTAGGCTATGCTAGTCTATTTATAGGTGTACGAGAAAGCCAGGACCATCAGATTTAATCAATTGAAATTCGAACCGCTGATATCAGAAATCCACGTCACAAAAAAAAAATCTGGATTCGATTAGGTCAACCCCCATGTCGACCATTTTCCCATGGGGTAACCCCTGGGTTGAACTAGGCCAACTTGGGTCGACCAATCTTGGGTCTAGGTTGATTTCTTGTGCAACCATGATTTTCTGTTTATAACGTTGCTTCTATTACTTGATATAACGTATCTGAATTTTGAACATTAATTAATAATGTTATTCACTTACCTAATATATGAAACATTCCACCTCGGTTAATGTCACTCACAAAGGGAATGCATTAACTTTAGTGAAGCATTATACGTAAAAGATGCAGATAAATTACAAGACAGGCAAATAAAGAAGCGGAAAACAAAGTCATTTTATAAGCAACATAGTTCAATCAAGATTTTACAACAATTTACTCAATCATACTTAAAAGTACTACATAAAACTTCTGTCTTGATTCAAAAACTTCCATGTATATAAGAAGCATAAAACATAGCAAAGTAGCATAAATCCCCAAATTAAAGTGCAAACACAGCCATATCCAAAGATAAGAGGATCCAAGCAATACATCAAAGAATCTTCAAGCTTGGAAAGAGAAACGGTCCAAACTAAGCTAAGCTATTCCCTCCCTGACTACCTAGGGGGAGAAACAGAAGAAAAGAAGACGAAAGAAAACGAGTTAGACATAAAACCTGGTAAGTGATTTTCAGTATGTAAACAGGTAAAAGTAACATGACATGAATAAAATGAATATAAGAAAATACCGTGATAACAAGGAGAACAAGATAAGATTAGCATAAGATATGATAAGGCAAGATAAATTGAATGCGCTTCTACTCTTTCTCTGCTTCACTACTATCCTGTTATTCTGATTTCTAAATCTCAGCACCACCTAACTAGTGTCCTAACTAGTAACCTATGTAAAATGATAATGTGATCCCAGTCCCCACAGTTGTGGTAGCCTTGAGGTGTACATCTATTATGAGGATCCCATCTCTATCTGCCTAATTGCCATGGATATGTTAAATGTACCCTTACTACCCTATCGATCGGCTCCCTACCTGTGTTCACTTATTACTTGTGTCATCCGACCCCGCTTGTATGTATTCATTACTTGTGTCATTCGGCCCCGCTTGTATGTATTCATTACTTGTGTCATTCGGCCCCACTTGTATGTATTCATTACTTGTGTCATTCGGCCCCGCTTGTATGTATTCGTTACTTGTGTCATTCGGCCCTGCTTGTATGTATTCATTACTTGTGTCATTCGACCCTGCTTGTATGTATTCATTTTATTACATGCCAAGATTATTATTAGGTATTTAAATCTGAAAATAACATGAACTTACATTGCTAGGATTAAGAAAAGATAACTGAATCGTTGTTGTTGTAGAGACTCTAATTTGATGTTGATTAATCTTCAAAGTTGATTTGAGGCCCACTAATTTGATTTCTAGTTTGGAGAAGATGGCGGTGGCTAGGCTAGATTGAAGATGAACAGTATGACAGCGTCATAGCTTTGGAGAAATAGAATTAGGGTTGGATTATGAGTGTGTATATATAGATGTCTAGGATTATTAAGAGCCTTTAGACCAACCTAGTATCCATCCAAGCCATCCAGTCCAAGAAAATTCGTCATCAGGCCAATTAGGTAACGATACATCAGCCCTAGGCTGTAAAAAAACGTCACTGGATTCTGATCAAAAAGGGATCGACTCCTTACAGGGGGGTCGACATCTATGTCGACACCCCAATGGGGGGATTACCTATGTCAACTGCCCCTAGAGAAGGGTCGATACCTCTGAGCGGGAAATTTCCCGCTCAGACCGCTCTGACCGAATTTCGAATTTTGAACAGTTTTGACCTTTAATTATTATTTTAATTTAATTTCTGTTTAAACTTGAAATCTTCTGAACTCCATAACTTCTTCATACAGAGCCTGATTTACGCAAACTCGGACTCTATCTCAAGCAGAATTTCAAGACAAATGCAATGGCGTAATCCATTTTACCCAATTCTTCTTCTAAAAATTAAGTGTTCTTAAATTTGTTAATTTAAAATTCATAGAAAATACGGGGTGTTACATTCTCCCCTCCTTAAAGGATTTCGTCCTCGAAATCTCTAAGTTAAGAAGAATGTATCCTAACATCCAACATCCATCTACTCAAGCATCAATCATAGGCATCCATTGCCCTTAAAAAGATTCCTAATGCTTTCATGATCATATGCATAGTGTGTGTATATGTCTTTATCTAATGTAAAATCAAGCGGTCTACTGATTCAGTTGAACTCCTTAATACGAATTATGTCAGTGCTATGAGTCCATCATATATGAAATTATTCCTAATCGTATTTTGTAACTTCTACATAAGTGAACAATCATTCATACAAATGCAATGTCCACATGATAACACATCAAGTTTCAATCCATATATAAATACATATATGCATATGCAGTATGAAAGTGACTGAGTCGATCTAGTACCTAGTGTGTGTGTGTGTGTGTGTGTATGCATCCACGAGCAACCACTAGCAACCACTTGTAACCATCAATTATAACATGTTTCAAATACATGTTTACATCCATTGGTTTCTACCTAAGGATTAAGAATAGGACCGAGGAGATATACTTAAAAGATAGATACAAGCAAGCATAAACTTATGGAAAAAGAGATCAAGGATGTACCCTCAAAAAGAAAAGGGTAGGATGCACATATCTTGTCTTCAGTCTCCCAAGTCGCGTCTTCTTCGGCGTCACCCCCTTGTACTTTAACTAGCTTGACCTCATGATTTCGAATCTTCTTGACCTCCATTTCCAAAACTCACTAATAAAGATATGATCTCGATCACTTACTATGCTAGAGGGTATCCCATATAGTCGGATTATCTTTCAAAGATAAACATATGTTAACCATGATACCAAGTCTATATACTAAGATGATTAGAGGTCTCTCCTCTACTTAGCCTATCCATCATGTCACAAATCTGAGGGTCTTCATGTTACGCCGCTCCTATCCGATCCAAAAGCGTAGGCCGCTCTTCTAGCGATGCTAACAAACCAGGTACAAACTTGACTGAGGGTCTAAAGCTAAAGGTTTCTATGTACTTCAAACTTTAACCCTCTTAAGGTCAGTCTCTTTCTACTTAGGGAGCCTACCACAACATTACCCTTGCTAGGGGTATAAGCAATCTCAAGGTCGTATGAGGCAAGAAATTCCACCTATCGTTGTTGCCTCAATTTCAAATCTTTTTGCGAGAACAAATATTTTATGGACTAATGATCTGTTTATAGTTCAAACTTTCTCTCTTAAAAGATAATGATACCATGACTTAACAGCGAACACCATAACAGTTAATTCCAAGTCGTGGGTAGGATAGTCTTTCTCATGTACTTTCAGCTATCTTCTTTCTTAACTAACTACCCTCTCTTCTAGCGTTAAAACAACACCTAACCCTGTCCCGCATGCATCCGTATAAACTGTAAACGTCTTGTTCCCTTTGGGCAATGTCAAGACTGGGGTTGTCGTCAAGGTTCTCTTCAGTCGTTGGAAAGCAACATCACAAATCAAATCCCAAGCAAAAGTTAGATTCTTCTTCGTAAATTTAGTAAGTGAGGCTGATACCTTCACAAAGTCCTTAATTAACTTCCTATACTAGCCTGCTAATCCAAGAATACCTCTTACTCCCGTTGCATTCCTTGGGACCTTCTAATCTTGCACCGTAACTACTTCTGCAGGATCTACTGTTATCCCTTTCTTGGATATCACATGTCTTATAAACCTTACTTCTTCTCTCCAAAAATGATATTTGGAGAACCTAGCCTTAAGCTGATGCGCTTTGGAGGGTATCCGAGATTTCCCTTAGATACAAAGCATGTTCTTCCCCACTCTTAGAGAGAACCAAAATATCATCTATGCACAAGCGAAGTGAACCATCCGCCTTTGTAGCGAAAACAACTGGAAAACACCATTTAGAAATACTTCGCCTTATGAACCCTTTTTCAAGTAACTCTTTTACTTATTTACTGAGCCCTTCCTTTCCCTTGGAGTCATGTGTCGTACAGGTAATGCAACTGGCTTTGCATTGTCAACTGGATATATGCGGAAGTCTATCTCGCGTTTTAGGGAGCAAACCCCTAACCTAATCAAAAACATCTGCATACTCAGGGACTATTCTAACAGATAGCAATTCATTGGTAGACGCATCAAGTGATTCTAGGTAACTAAGCCAAACTGATCCCTTAGGATGGCGCGAAATCTCAAGGGTATTCCCGAGGCAAGTCAAAAGTCTAACTACCCTCATTTCACAATTACTAGCTAACCAATCCATTCCTAGAATCAACACATAGCCCAAGAAACCAAAAACATAAGCATTACTGTAACACCCCACCTCTGCTAGGGTCACTCTTTCGGGGGCACTAGCTTCTGGGGGGGCGTTAGAACTGGGTAAGCATGCATAATGATATATCAAGGCAGAACAAGAACATAAATATATATGTAAAACAGAGTAAGTGAGAATAAAACAGCGGAATATCTCAAACCATCTCAAAACAAGTCTAGTACATCATAAAGTCAACTGCCAAAATAAACATGTCTAGTACATCATAAACAGAAATACTGAAATACATAGTGCTATCCCCAAAATAAAGATGATAAACCATAGCGAGCTCAATGTCCAGACATACATGAGCTATCCAGCAAACAAGCAAGCGATCCAAGCTAAGCACCACTATTCCCTCCCTGAGAACCTGGGGGGGGGGGGGGACGGAAGAAAAGAAGCGAAAGAAAACAGGTCAGTCAAAAAGACTGGTAAGCCCTACTACGATCAGTCTATAAACTAATAAAGTTAACATCATGATGGAAACTGAGATGAACATACTGGCAATAGATAAAGGTGTCATCACATAAGAAGATTCAGCTTTGCACCACAGTGTACTAGCAAACTAACATAACAGGTATTGATCCCTCAGCCCAAACTTTGGCCCAATAACATGAGGTGACCTTAATACAAGGTCCAGCCCAACGGTCTAGTCGATCGGCTCCCTATAAACCGAACACGTCAAGTGTTGGTGTCCATACGGCCCACATATGGTTGTAGTCAGACTGTGCTGGGTCCACCCTCGGGTGTATCAAGCCCTCGGGTGTCAACCCCAGACACCTAAGCAATAATGCACAGTCTAAACCTACTGGTACCCGTGCCTCGAGTTTGTCCAACACCAGACTACGTGCACGTCCGTAGCCCGCCTGGACCCGCACCGCTGTACCACTCAGCCGTCGCTTTGGTCGCTTACATCAATCCAGTAATCGTGCCCCGCCCTAGCCTAGCCTCTAGGGTTGTGAATGATACCAAACTGGGATTACTGCTGGAACAGACCACGTTGCTAGGGTTTTCTAAGAGGGTTAAGTGTGGTTTAACCCCTCACTAATTATGGATTAAATTAGTTAAGTGTAACCAACAGTTCACCACTTAACCCCATTTAATCCCTCGTATCCCCAAAATTGGTTAAGTATTAGTGGGCCATGACTTAACCCTAATCATGAGGCATTAATTAATTTAATTGTGCCTTAACCTCTCACATTAGACTTTGTTGCGGTTACTAGTTAAGCCGGGCGGGTCCGGGTAGCTTTACACCACAACTTGGTCTAACCTCGGGTCCAAGGTACACATGGCCAACTTCTCCCATTGGGTCCTATTGTTTGTAGCAACTAGTTAAGCCGGTCGGTTCCGGGTAGGTTTACGCTACAAACTCAACCCAACCTCGAGTTGGCCACACTTATGTTTTCTAAGTGTCATGTCCGCTTTATTTTCAAAACATAATTACAAGTTTAACAAATACTTGGGTAGACCTAACTTAATAGGTAAATTCCCAAGGGGTAGACCTAACTTAATAGGTAAATTCCCAATCTCATATTTTCATGTATTTTAAGTTTTACCCCAAACCCCCCAACATCATTCTATCGCTTACATATTCGTTATAACGCATAAAGGATAGAAAGAGGGAACTTGACACAACATACATGATGAATCTTACATATCATAATAAACATGCATAACAAGTTGGACTTGCATAACTTAGTGTAGTAAACTTGCATAAACATGCATAACTTGTTAAACTTGCTAATCATGGCATAGTGAACTTGCATAAACATGCATAACTTGTTAAACTTGCAAATCATGGCATAGTGAACTTGCATAAACATGCATAACTTGTTAAACTTGCAAATCATGGCATAGTGAACTTGCATAAACATGCATAACTTGTTAAACTTGCAAATCATGGCATAGTGAACTTGCATAAACATGCATAACTTGTTAAACATGCATAACATAGCATAGTGAACTCGCATAAGCATGCATAACTTATTAAACATGCAAATCATGGCATAGTGAACTTGCATAAACATGCATAACTTGTTAAACATGCATAAATCCCAACTTTCATCACATATTAACTTTAGAGTTTCTAAAATGAAGGTAAGAGGGCTTACAAATATTATGAAGACACAAATCTACTAATAAAGATTGAGAAGCCCTTTATGCAAGCATATAAAAACCCAAAACAAAGCTCCAATTAACAAAAATCCCAAAAACTCTAGCTTAGCAATTAAAGCTTGCAACTTGATGATGTATGCAAGCTAATGATCATTCATACAACTTAGAAATGCTTGTATGAACATCAAAACCTTCATAGGAATGATTTTTGAAGAGGGTGGAGGCTAGGGTTTTTAGGTGGAGGCCATTTGAGAATTCAATTTGACATAGTTTGGTTGCTAGAGTGAATAATGAGTGATTTAGGGTAGGTTAGGGTCTTATTTATAGATTAGGCTAGTGATTTAGACCATAGGATTAACCCTAGGTTGAATTAGGTCCATCAGATTTCGGAATTCTCCAGAACCAAGCCACAAACCAGACCAAGACCCAAAATGGTGCGCCAGGCAAAACTGCCCGGCCACCCTGTGTCGACAGGGCTGTCGACAGGGCTGTCGACACCCTGTGGACCCTGTCGACATGCCTGTCGACATGGGGGTCCTGGCGGGAATTTTCCCGCCTGCGCCAGTTAGCCCTAATCCTTGTTTTTGAACTTAAAATTCAAATCTGTTTTTGACATGGAAATTTCTGAAAACTTCAATGGGCCTTAACTGGGTCATACGGACTCCGATTTTCGAAAACTCGGACTCTATTTCGCGTATTTTCCCGAGACGAACGCAATGGCATAGCCCGTTTCCCTTGATTCAGATTTTAGAATTAAATTCTGCCTCGATTTATGTTATAACAGGTTATTGAAAATACGGGTTGTTACATTCTCCCCTCCTTAAAGGATTTCGTCCCCGAAATCTTCAAGTTAGGAAGAACGTATCCTACCATCCAATCATCCATCTACTCAAAGCATCATCCACGAGCAATCATTGTCCTTAAAAGATTCTAAATGCTGTATGAACATATGCAAAAGTGTGTGTATATGTACTTATCTAATGCAAAGATCAATGCAAAATATGTTAGTGAAATGTATCCATATGTATGCAAATCCCTAACATAATGTATAATATCTACATGCGTGCTCAATCATACATCCATATGCAACATCCATGTGATTGCATACAAATTTCATCCAAGAATAAGCATAAACACCCATGCACATGCAATATGAGGAGTGTGTGAGCCGATCTAGTGCCTAATGTGTATCATGCATCCACGAGTAACCACTTGCAAACACTTGCAACCACTTGCAACCATCAAACATAACATGTCTCAAACACATGTTTCATCCAAAGGGTTTCTACCTAAGGTTCTCATGACAAGATTAGCACGATAACTAGATAAACATGGATAGCAAAGAGAAAGATATGCTAACAAAGGAAAGAGATTGAGAGTGTACCCTCAAAAAGGAATGGATAAAGCCCACGCATCTTCTCCTCGGTTTCCCAAGTTGCGTCTTCTTCGGCTTCACCCCATTTAACCTTCACCAACTTGACCTCTCGATTCCTTAGCTTCTTGGTCTCCGTCCCCAAGACACGAATCGGAGCTCTCCTCAAAGTTGCCTCTTTCTCTACTTCCACGTCTTCAAGAATGCTAGGTTCAACCACCTCAGCGGACTCATGTAGGCACTTTCGGAGATGCGAGACATGAAAGACATTATGCACTCCGGACAGCTTCTCGGGAAAATGCACTTTATAAGCCATCTTCCCAATTCTCTCTATGATAGGGAAGGGTCCAACAAATCTCGGTGCTAACTTCCCAACAGCTCCAAATCGGACCACATTCCGCAAAGGAGAAACCTTTACGAAAAACATATCCCCAACATCAAACTCCAAATCGGATCTTCGCTTATCAGCATAGGATTTCTGTCGGTCTTGGGCCGCTTTCATCCGTCTTCTAATCAACTAGACCTTCTCGGATGTATCTCTAATCATGTCAGGTCCAAGTATAAGCTTCTCTGTAGTCTCCCACCAACATGTAGGCGACTTGCACGACCTCCCATATAAAGCTTCAAATGGTGCCATCCCTATGCTTGCCTGATAACTGTTATTATATGCAAACTCAACAAGAGGAAAATGGTCTTCCCAAGTACCACCAAAATCCAGAATGCAAAGCCTCAACAAGTCCTCAAGTACCCTATTCACCCTTTCTGTCTGACCGTCCGTTTGTGGGTGATAGGCCGTACTCAGGTTCAACCTCGTGCCCATAGCTTCCTGCAGACTGTTCCAGAACTGACTAGTAAAGATGGGGTCTCGGTCACTGACTATGCTGGAAGGGACTCCATGTAGTCGTACTATCTCACGAAGATATACTGAGGCTAGTCCAGATGCGGTCCTTTTGCTCTTCACCGGAATGAAATGAGCACTCTTCGTAAGCCTATCTACAATGACCCAAATGCTCGTATTCCCTTTCCTTGACCTTGGAAGTCCATCAATAAAGTCCATAGAAATACTCTCCCACTTCCATAGCGGGACCTCTAGAGGATGCAATAGCCCACCGGGCTTCTTCGACTCGGCTTTTACTCTCTGACAAACAACACATCTAGAGACAAACTCGGCCACATCCTTCTTCATCCCAGGCCAGAAGAAAATGCGCTTCATATCCTTATACATCTTATCTCCACCCGGATGTATAGTCAACTTGGAGCGATGTGCTTCATCAAGAACTTTCCTCACCAAGTCTTCTACCATCGGAACACAAAGCCTTCCGTCTCTCCTCAGCCAACCCTTATCATCTATAGAATATCGAGCAAGGTGACTAGATGTCTCCCCTCGAATCAGCTTATCCATGACCTCAATTATCTGGGGGTCTTCCTTCTGCGAAGCCCCAACTTGTTCTAGAAGGGTAGGCCTGAGCTCAAGAGATGCTAAAGAACCGGTCATCGACTCAACCGCCAAAGAGAAATCAAAGGTTGCCAAGAACTCTAAATTCTTCATCTCAACAAATAGAGGACTTAGTGTCAACCTTTTTCTACTCAACGCATCCGCTACAACATTCCCCTTGCCAGGGGTATAGGCTATATCAAAATCATAGGATGCCAAGAATTCCATCCACCTTTGCTGCCTCAAGTTCAGATCCTTCTGCGAAAAGAGATACTTCAGAGACTTATGATCAGTATACAGCTCAAATCTCTCTCCCAGAAGATAATGACGCCAAGCCTTGAGTGCATATACAATCGCTGCCAGCTCTAGATCATGAGTGGGATATTTCTTCTCATGCACCTTAAGTTGCCTACCACCAAAACATATAACTCTGCCTTCTTGCATCAGAACGGCGCCCAATCCCATGCCACAAGCATCAGTGTACACGGTAAACATCTTACCACCATCGGGTAAAGCTAGAACTGGTGCTGAGGTAAGGGCTCTCTTGAGTCTCTGAAAAGCAAGCTCACAGTCCATATCCCAAGCAAAAACTAAGTGCTTCTTCGTCAACTTAGTAAGAGGAGCGGATATCTTCGCGAAGTCCTTGATGAACTTCCGGTAAAAACCCGCAAGGCCTAGAAAACTTCTCACCTCGGTTGCATTCCTTGGAGTCTTCCAATCCTGAACTGCAACCACCTTAGCGGGATCCACCGCTAAGCCTTGCTTGGATACGATATGCCCAAGGAATCTAACTTCCCTTCTCCAAAAGTGACACTTGGAGAACTTGGCCTTTAACTGATGCGCTCTAAGCGTATCCATCACCTCTACAAGATGCCTCGCGTGCTCTTCTTCATCCTTGGAGAAGATCAGAATATCATCCACAAAGACCACGACAAACTTGTTCAAGAACTCTCGAAACACCCTACTCATCAAGTCCACGAAATACGCGGGTGCATTCGTCAAACCGAACGGCATAACAAGCCATTCAAAGAATCCATCTGGAGTTCTGAATGCAGTCTTGTTTATACTATCTTCAGCCACTCTGAGCTGATGAAATCCAGTAGCAAGATCAAGCTGAGAGAAAACAGAAGCACCAACAAGCTGGTCAAAGAGATCATCGATCCTCGGTAACGGGTGTCTGTTCTTCTTAGTCAGCTTATTCAATTCTCTATAGTCCACACAGAGTCGAAGAGAACCATCTGCCTTAGTAGCAAACACCACAGGCGCTCCCCATTCGGATATACTTCGTCTGATGAAGTTCTTCTCAAGTAACTCCTTTACTTGCTTGCTGAGCTCCCGTCTCTCACGCGGAGTTATGTGCCGAACGGGCAAAGAAACAGGCTTAGCATTATCCACCAGATAAATGCGAAAATAAATCTCTCGTTTAGGGGGCAACCCCTTAACTTCTTCAAAAACATCTGGATAATCTCGGACCACCCTTACAGACTGAAGGGCTTCCTCTGACGAGTCGAGAGATTCAAGATAGCACAACATGACGGGATCCTTCGGATTGCATGAAATTTCTAAGGTGTTGCCAAGGCGAGTCACAAGCCTCACAACCCTATGCTCACAATCAAGGATGGCTCCATGTCTAGACAGCCAATCCATGCCCAAAATCAATCCGTATCCCCTGAAACCAAGAACATACGCACTACATAAGAACTCTACACTGAGTATAGAGATCCTCAGATCCTCACATATCATAGATAGATGAGCAGAACCCCCAATGGGATTCGAAACACAAACGGGATCATCCACTAAGCTAGTACTAAGGTGCAAACTATCAACAAGATCAGATGAAATAAAGCTATGTGATGCACCAGAATCAAACAAGGTACGAACTGGAAGATCGGAAACATAAACAAGGTTCTCAACAGAAGCACTACCTCGATCGGGAACTGGAACGGTATTGAGAGCATGAACTTGCCCTCCTGAAGGTCCAGCCTGACCTTTCTTCTTCGGGCATTCCTTGCTGAAGTGTCCAGTCTCACCACAGGAAAAACATCCACCACTAAGCTTCCTTTTCTTCTTCCTACAATCCTTAGCAAAGTGTCCAGGCGCACCACAATAATTGCACTTTCCCTTGCCTTTGTTGTTGTTTCCCTTCTTGTTCTTGCTCTGATTCCCCTGACTGCTTTGACCACCTTGATTGCATTTACCTTGAGAATCAGTCTTCTTTGCTTGAGTATCACTCGACTTGACCTCTTTCTTTCCATCTCCCTGAAGTAGAGCCATATCGACCAAACTCTCAAAAGTAGCCCCATGCGGAATATGTGACATCGCCAAACCCTGCAGCGGCTCATTCAACCCTCTAGCAAATCGAAGAGCCTTCTTCTCAGGAGTGTTCACCATATCCAAACCAAAACGGGCCAGCTGATTAAACTTGTTCACATACTCCTTGACAGACATATCACCTTGCTTTAATGCAATGAACTTCTCCATCTGTAAATTCGCCTCAGCAGAAGATAGAAACTTGGCCACAAATCTAGCCCTCAAATCGGCCCAAGTCTCGACGGGCCTCGTCCCATTGGTGACCTCCCACCAATAGGCTGCTTCGTCCTTCAAAAGCCATACTGTCAATAAGATCTTCCTCTCGTCATCAATCCTAAAGATAACAAACAAGTCCTCAGTGTCTTTCAGCCAATTCCTAGCTTCAACAAAAGATTCCGTGCCTAGGAAATTCTTGCCTCCCATCGCCTTGAAGTCTTTACAAACCTTCGTGAACTCAACCTGAGGATGCTGAGGGGGAGGAGGAGGAAGAGGAGCCTCAGCAACTGGAGGAGGAGGAACATTAACTACTGGAGGAGGGGGAACAGGAACCACCGGAGGAGGGACATTAGGGGGAGGATTCTCAACTACAGGGGGAGGAGTGGGAGTAGGGTTTGCGGGGCCGGCTGCCGCCCTAGCTTCTAGAAGTCTCCTTTACCAGAGTGGTACGTTTACTCCATCCGGGATGGCAAGATCCTCAGCCATACTGAAACGAAGGATAAGATAAGATTAGGTCAAGGGAACGAAGGATAACGCTAATGGCTTTTTGGGGAATAGCCCTTTTAAAATACTAGACTTTTCTTTGGAAAATACTTTATACTTGTTTTGAAAATAGTTTTTCAAAAGTCTTTTTAAAAACTTTTTGTTCTTTCTCGTAAACCATATGCTCTGATACCAAATTTGTAACACCCCACCTCCGCTAGGGTCACTCTTTCGGGGGCACTAGCTTCTGGGGGGGCGTTAGAACTGGGTAAGCATGCATAATGATATATCAAGGCAGAACAAGAACATAAATATATATGTAAAACAGAGTAAGTGAGAATAAAACAGCGGAATATCTCAAACCATCTCAAAACAAGTCTAGTACATCATAAAGTCAACTGCCAAAATAAACATGTCTAGTACATCATAAACAGAAATACTGAAATACATAGTGCTATCCCCAAAATAAAGATGATAAACCATAGCGAGCTCAATGTCCATACATACATGAGCTATCCAGCAAACAAGCAAGCGATCCAAGCTAAGCACCACTATTCCCTCCCTGAGAACCTGGGGGGGGGGGGGGAACGGAAGAAAAGAAGCGAAAGAAAACAGGTCAGTCAAAAAGACTGGTAAGCCCTACTACGATCAGTCTATAAACTAATAAAGTTAACATCATGATGGAAACTGAGATGAACATACTGGCAATAGATAAAGGTGTCATCACATAAGAAGATTCAGCTTTGCACCACAGTGTACTAGCAAACTAACATAACAGGTATTGATCCCTCAGCCCAAACTTTGGCCCAATAACATGAGGTGACCTTAATACAAGGTCCAGCCCAACGGTCTAGTCGATCGGCTCCCTATAAACCTAACACGTCAAGTGTTGGTGTCCATACGACCCACATATGGTTGTAGTCAGACTGTGTTGGGTCCACCCTCGGGTGTATCAAGCCCTCGGGTGTCAACCCCAGACACCTAAGCAATAATGCACAGTCTAAACCTACTGGTACCTGTGCCTCGAGTTTGTCCAACACCGGACTACGTGCACGTCTGTAGCCCGCCTGGACCCGCACCGCTGTACCACTCAGCCGTCGCTTTGGTCGCTTACATCAGTCCAGTAATCGTCCCCCGCCCTAGCCTAGCCTCTAGGGTTGTGAATGATACCAAACTGGGATTACTGCTGGAACAGACCACGTTGCTAGGGTTTTCTAAGAGGGTTAAGTGTGGTTTAACCCCTCACTAATCATGGATTAAATTAGTTAAGTGTAACCAACAGTTCACCACTTAACCCCATTTAATCCCTCGTATCCCCAAAATTGGTTAAGTATTAGTGGGCCATGACTTAACCCTAATCATGAGGCATTAATTAATTTAATTGTGCCTTAACCTCTCACATTAGACTTTGTTGCGGTTACTAGTTAAGCCGGGCGGGTCCGGGTAGCTTTACACCACAACTTGGTCTAACCTCGGGTCCAAGGTACACATGACCAACTTCTCACATTGGGTCCTATTGTTTGTAGCAACTAGTTAAGCCGGTCGGTTCCGGGTAGGTTTACGCTACAAACTCAACCCAACCTCGAGTTGGCCACACTTATGTTTTCTAAGTGTCATGTCCGCTTTATTTTCAAAACATAATTACAAGTTTAAAAATACTTGAGTAGACCTAACTTAATAGGTAAATTCCCAAGGGGTAGACCTAACTTAATAGGTAAATTCCCAATCTCATATTTTCATGTATTTTAAGTTTTACCCCAAACCCCCCAACGTCATTCTATCGCTTACATATTCGTTATAACACATAAAGGATAGAAAGAGGGAACTTGACACAACATACATGATGAATCTTACATATCATAATAAACATGCATAACATGTTGGACTTGCATAACTTAGTGTAGTAAACTTGCATAAACATGCATAACTTGTTAAACTTGCTAATCATGGCATAGTGAACTTGCTTAAACATGCATAACTTGTTAAACTTGCAAATCATGGCATAGTGAACTTGCATAAACATGCATAACTTGTTAAACTTGCAAATCATGGCATAGTGAACTTGCATAAACATGCATAACTTGTTAAACTTGCAAATCATGGCATAGTGAACTTGCATAAACATGCATAACTTATTAAACATGCATAACATAGCATAGTGAACTCGCATAAACATGCATAACTTATTAAACATGCATAAATCCCAACTTTCATCACATATTAACTTTAGAGTTTCTAAAATGAAGGTAAGAGGGCTTACAAATATTATGAAGACACAAATCTACTAATAAAGATTGAGAAGCCCTTTATGCAAGCATATAAAAACCCAAAACAAAGCTCCAATTAACAAAAATCCCAAAAACTCTAGCTTAGCAATTAAAGCTTGCAACTTGATGATGTATGCAAGCTAATGATCATTCATACAACTTAGAAATGCTTGTATGAACATCAAAACCTTCATAGGAATGATTTTTGAAGAGGGTGGAGGCTAGGGTTTTTAGGTGGAGGCCATTTGAGAATTCAATTTGACATAATTTGGTTGCTAGAGTGAATAATGAGTGATTTAGGGTAGGTTAGGGTCTTATTTATAGATTAGGCTAGTGATTTAGACCATAGGATTAACCCTAGGTTGAATTAGGTCCATCAGATTTCGGAATTCTCCAGAACCAAGCCACAAACCAGACCAAGACCCAAAATGGTGCGCCAGGCAAAACTGCCCGGCCACCCTGTGTCGACAGGGCTGTCGACAGGGCTGTCGACACCCTGGGGACCCTGTCGACATGCCTGTCGACATGGGGGTCCTGGCGGGAATTTTCCCGCCTGCGCCAGTTAGCCCTAATCCTTGTTTTTGAACTTAAAATTCGAATCTGTTTTTGACATGGAAATTTCTGAAAACCTCAATGGGCCTTAACTGGGTCATACGGACTCCGATTTTCGAAAACTCGGACTCTATTTCGCGTATTTTCCCGAGACGAACGCAATGGCATAGCCCGTTTCCCTTGATTCAGATTTTAGAATTAAATTCTGCCTCGATTTATGTTATAACAGGTTATTGAAAATACGGGTTGTTACAATTACACTTAAACTCAATACTTAACATAACTATTCTCAAATCCTTACAAACCAATGATAAATGAGCCGAACCACCAATTGGATTTGAGACAATAATGGGATCTTCTACTATACAAGTACTAAGGTGCAGAGACTCAACTATGGAAGCAGATATACCCGAATGTGAAGCGCTAAAATGCAAAAGTGTACTAACGGGATGATCAAAAAGAAAAACTAAACCTTTTTCAATAGAAACTTTACTACCTCTCTCTCAGGTACGTTGGCGGTGAGAGCATGCACTTGCCCTCCTGAAAATCCTATAATTTGTTCTTGCCCTTGTCCTTAGTTATATGACCCGTTATACCATAATAAAGACACATCTTCTTATCTTAGATTTTACTATTCTTTCCTCCCTTCTTTTCATGTGATTCTTCCACTTACACCTCTTACTTTTTACCTCTTTTGTGAACCAAATCCATATGCATGAGTTTATCATCCTTGGGTTGTGCTCCTTAGCCAAACTCCCTCATTCTCATCTTTAGCATCCTTGTGTAACATGTTGACAAGTCTCTCGAAAGCTGCCTCCATCGCACGGAAAACCCTACAAAGCTTGAAAGAAAATTAGCCGCAAGTGAAACTACTGCGGCTATCTATGGAAGTTGGGCACTCCTTCGCCCTTTGATAGGTGTCGTAGTCTCATCAAGCCTACGGAACCATGCCGTGATGAGGTTACCTCCTAGAAAGCCAGGAGCCCTGGAGACTCAGGAAAGAAGGAAACAGGAATTCAAACAGAGGCTCAAAAGTTAGTGCACACGGCTTTGGGGAATATGCCTTTAAAACAAACTTTTCTTTTGAAAATGCTTTTTTTTAAAACCGTTTTGAAAATAATTTTTCAAATCTTTTATCTGATCCGGTAACCTTCATCTCTGATACCAAGTGAAACACCCCACCTCCGTTAATGTCACTCAGAAAGGGAATGCATTAACTTTAGTGAAGCATTATAGGTAAAAGATGTAGATAAATTACAAGACAGACAAATAAAGCAGCGGAAAACAAAGTCATTTTATAAGCAACGTAGTTCAATCACATCAGCTAAGCTGAGCTATTCCCTCCTTAACTACCTGGAGGGAGAAACAGAAGAAAAGAAGACGAAAGAAAACAGGTCAGACATAAAGCCTGGTAAGTCCAGTGATTTTCAGTATGTAAACAGGTAAAAGTAACATGACACGAATGAACTGAATATAAGAAAATACCGTGATAACAGGGAGAACAAGATAAGATTAGCATAAGATATGATAAGGCGAGATAAACTGAATGCACTTCTACTCTTTCTCTGCTTCGCAACTATCTTTTTATTCTGATTTCTAAATCTCTGCACCACCTAACTAGTGTCCCAACTAGTAACCTATATAAAATGATAATGTGATCCCAATCCCCGCAGTTGTGGTAGCCTTCAGGTGTACATCTATTATAAGGATCCAACCTCTACCTAACTAATTGCCATGGATATGTTAAATGTACCCTTACTACCCTATCGATCGGCTCTCTACTTGTGTTCATTTATTACTTGTGTCATCCGACCCTGCTTGTATGTATTCATTACTTCTGTCATTCGGCCCCGCTTGTATGTATTCATTACTAGTGTTATTCGGCCCCACTTGTATGTATTCATTACTTGTGTTATTCGGCCCCGCTTGTATGCATTCATTACTTGTGTCATTCGGCCCCGCTTGTATGTATTCATTACTTGTGTCATTCGGCCCTGCTTGTATGCATTCATTTTATTACATGCCAAAATTACTATTAGGTATTTAAATATGAAAATAACATGAACTTACATTGCTAGGATTAAGAAAAGATAATTGAATCGTTGTTGTTGCAGAGACTCTAATTTGATGTTGATTAATCTTCAAAGTTGATTTAAGGCCTTCTAATTTGATTTCTAGTTTGGAGAAGATGGTGGTAGCTAGGCTAGATTGAAGATGAATAACATGACAGTGTCATAGCTTTGGAGAAATAGAATTAGGGTTGGATTATGAGTGTATATATATAAGACTAGGATTATTAAGAGCCTTTAGATCAACCTAGTATCCATCCAAGCCATCCAGCCCAAGAAAATTCGTCATCTGGCCAATCAGGTAATGACACATCATCCCTTGGCTGTAAAAATATGTCACTGAATCTGGATCAAATAGGGGTCGACTCCCTATGGGGGGTCGACACCTATGTTGACACCCCTATAGGGGGGTCGACACCTATGTCACTCCCCTTGGGGGGTCGACACCTCTGAGTGGGAAATTTCCCACTAAGCCCGCTCTAAACGAATTTCGAATTTTAAACAGTTTTGACCTTTAATTATTATTTTAATTTAATTTCTGTTTAAACTTGAAATCTTCTGAACTCCATAACTTCTTCATACGGAGCCCGATTTACGCAAACTCGGACTCTATCTCAAGCAGAATTTCGAGATGAACGCAACGGTGTAACTCATTTCACCCAATTCTTCTTCTAAAAATTAAGTGTTCTTAAATTTGTTAATTTAATATTCATAGAGAATACGGGGTGTTACAATATAATCCTTCTGATTTGTATTATTCCAGTTATAAACTATATTTACTTTTGAATTTCAAATCTACGTGTATACATACAGACACAGTTTCTTGATTATTTAATTCACCAAATAACTTACCTTTCAATTCCATGTCCTTTAGTGGTTGCTTATTTAATGTAATTAATTACGCTATTAAAAATATTATTTTATTCCCCTTTTAATGCATTGTTTTATTCCTCTTTTTGATGCATTGTTTTATTTATGTATTCATTTCTTTCTTCTCTTATCTTGCACCTTTTATTTCAGCATTACAATTCACCCATTTTATTATTTGATTAAATGCGGGGTGTTACATTCTCCCACCCTTAGAAAATTTTGTCCTCGAAATTTATTAAGGGAAAAATTAAGTAATTCCTTGCATAATTCAGGTGTACATCCAATTTTTCACCATTTCCACACTTGTGCAAAGTCTAACACAACATAGTAATACATGGATGTAATGAATGCCAAAGTGTTACCTCCTATATGAATGCAAATATTTTTTGAAAATCTTTTGAAAACATGATGCACATACTCTAAATATACTGGCAATTTCTATATAAATGCAATATTTTGAAAAACAAAATACTTTTTTGCCCAAATTTTCCCACACTCTTACAAAACAAGGATGTTGTTTATCCAATTTTTTAAACTAAAACCCTATCAACCAACTTTCAATTTTTGAATTTCAGAAAAATATAAATTTCTAAATTTGATTTCTTATGTTATAAAAAGGTGGAAAAATGGAAAAGTTGACATCTTCGGTTTTTCTCTTATGTACCCTTTCTATCAATAATTGGATTTTACACAACAGTAATATAAAGATTCCCAATCTTTCTATCCAAGCAATGTTCACATAAGAAATTTTTCTTTGTTATTGATTTTCTTCTTCAACTTACTTAGGAAAAATATATTTTTTCCTCATTTCTAGGAATTTCTATTTTTCTCAACTGCCACCTTTGTTGCTTTACTGGATTTATTGTTTTCATTTTAGTTATGTCATTACTCTTTTCATAGTTTATTTAACTTAATCCACTAATCTAAGTTTAATTTTCAAATAAGCCTTCTAATCCTTTAACTAATATAGGAAAACAAGCACTCTACACAGTTACTATCAATGGCTAAGAATCCTAGGACCATGTCCCCTTTAACAAATAAAAGTCCAAACTAAAGGATCTAAACACATACTTACCCTTTAACATCTAGTAATCACCACTAGTCCTTGTTGTGTACTAACAATATTTTTGTTTCCAAGCAATAACCTAGGCTCCATAATGCTTACGCATTCTACGGGAATTTACAATTATTCCAAAACAGTCCTTGCTATTTAGTTCATAGCCTCAAAGTATTTTCCCATCTTCCCTAGGTACTAATCCTTACCTACTTCATGATTTAAAAACGTGGTTTGGCTTCCTCATTTCATATTTTTCCAAAATTTAAAAGTTTCAAAATTTTGTTTTTCTTTAAACCTACTTGCTTCGCCCAGTATATTAACTAGTCCAATATTATAGTATTTCTTTGCTACAAATACGTATTACCGAGAAAATAAGACATGTTTTTTGGTAATTAATACTCGAGTTTAGATCATTCCGCTAGTCTTTATGTTCTTGAGTGGGATAAAACTTCCCTTTGTCAAACCATAAAAATATGTCATAAAAAATTGCAAATCACTTACTTTTTTTCTGTTCAATTCCTAAAAACTGGAGTAGACAAGGACAACTATTTCTTAGTCAGTTTCACAACTATTCATGTTTTACGTTGTTAGTTCGATTACTTGCAACTAGGTGCAAACACCTCCTTTATTCTTAACCCATACAGCCTATTTTGTCCACCCAACAAAACTTTATGTCAAAACAATTATCAATTATTGTCAAAAGAATAGTTATTTTCAAAATTTTCTTTACCAAAAGTTTTAATTTTAACAAATTGCAATCTTTTCTATGCTTTGTTATTAAACTCTTTCATACATTATACCTTAAAAAATAGTGAGTTATACACGATCTATAATATGCACATTTTTCTAAAAGAAATTATTTTTGACAAAAAATCCAAAGGGAATCATCATTTCTGAAATGTACGCCATTTTATTTTATTTTTCGCTGAAACCTAATATGTACTTATTCAAATATGTTCCTTAGATATTTTGTTTCAAACACCAAAAATACCTCTATATATTTCAAAAATTATTTCTACATTCTTTATCTAGTATATATTTTAACAATTGTAAACTTTTAAGGTCAAAACTTGTAACACCCCATAAAGTTAACAGTAGTAAAGAGGGTAAATTAAAGAGTAATTGATTTAATACTCAAAATTAAGGGAAATGGACTACACCGTTGCATCTGTCTCGAAATTCTGGTCAAGATGGACATTTGATTTGCATAAAACGGACAAAGTATGAAGAAGTTATGAGGGTTTGAAGTTTGTATACGCGAAGAAATTATATATATATATATATATATGTTTATATATATATATATATATATATATCAGAACAAACTTATCCAAAAATAGTTCAAAAATAAAAAATTCAGAGAGCGCCAAAATTCCCGCTCTAGGGGGTCGACCACCTAGGGGTGGAGTCGACACCACGGTCGACCACCCTAAAGGGGTGTCGACACCGGGGTAGGCCCCCCAATGGGTAGGTCGACACCGGGGTCAACCCTCTTAGAAGTAGGTCGACACCCTTAGGGCTGAGGTGGCAGTCGGTTTTCTAGGGTTGGCAGCTATATATCAGGCTCATTTCTCTTGTTTTCTTAACTGGAAATCAATTGAGGCCAAATCCAATCAGTGCCTGGACTACTTCAGACCCTTTTCTTCTTTTGCAAATAGAGATATGAGATTCAAGTGTAGATCTGTTCTTCTTCTATTTTCTTATCCAAACACTATGAGTTTCACGTTGCTTTTAGAATTAAAAGATTAAAAATAAAATGATATGACTATAGTTTGGATCTATTTATGTGAATGAATTATGCCAGATCTGTTGTAAATTATGAATCCATGACATTCTGAATTGGTTATGACTTGAATCTCAATCCTTATCATATCAAATCGATTGTAACTTGTGACTATATGACATTTGGACACAATAACTTGTGACTAAATGACATTTGGACATAACTATGTTGTGGATCTGAAACCTTCATTATGTTAGATCAAATTTTGATTTTTAGATCTAGCTTATTTTTTGAATCACCTTGTGCTTATCATATTGGACCAGAACTGTAGGAAATCTAAATTGTTATTTAGATTTTATATGACATTCTTAATATGATAGGACTAGTTTAATTATCACAAGTTCACTAGATCTATTCTTATATGTCCACCTTATCACTACGCCAGTTTGGGCATTATGCCTGTTATGTTAGAATAATCACTTTTTGTCATCCTCTCATCACCTTTCCCTTTTATTGTTTATGGCCAGGCTATTTTCTAGCCTAGGCATGCTACCAATTATATGCGAATGCACTAGTTAAGGAACGGGGAGGGAGAACATTAGAATTGGCATAACTTGAATAACGTTTATATACATATATTTGGGCCTATAATTCATTGTGAATATAATTGGGGAAAAAGGGGCATGAAACCTATAACTTATAACGACATAAGTGAAAACTGGATAATAATGACATGCCTAGGATGACAGTAATAAGAAATTGTAAATGGACTTATGACACGAGTTTAGATTGCACTTGCGGTGGAAGTCTGCCCGGAACCGACCGGAATATCCAACGACCGCAAGTATTGAATCTAATGTGAAAGGTCTAAGTGCACAAATACGAGACATGCTAAGACACGAGGTTAAGCCTAGTTTGTGGAATAAGTTTGCCCGGACCCACCCGGCATGGCCAGCTTCCACAAATGGCAGGCTTAATGTGAGAGGTTTAACACGCCTTAACCATAAATGAAAAAATGGTAATGAATGGAATACTAAACCTAGTTGAATCCATAGGGATTGTATGAATATGAACATGAATAGGGGTTAAGTAAACTTATTTGGATAGTGGGCGGGTCAAGTGAATCTGAAGGGGTATGTAATATGTAAATATAGGCCCACAAACTTAACCTGAGAGGGTTATGTAATTAAAGACACCAATAGGCATACATAACCTGAGGAAATCCTAGTGGGGATACAAGACAAGGGGAAGAGCTCATATCATTTTGTGTGGGGGCCTATTTCAGTAAGTAACCCATATAATAGTATCAAACGGGTACTCAGTCCTAGGTCAGAGTGGGGCACGCTTATTGGGCTGATTGTAAGAGATCCAAACGAATCAACAGTGTCATGACGGTCCATTCCATCGGGGTCAATTGTGCGTGCATGGCTCCGCCTGCCCAGGAAAATAAGACAATGTGACATCAGTAGATATGGTTTTGCATTCAACACGAAGGGTTGCCACTTTAGGGAAGTGATACCCCTACTGTGGGGCCGTCACAGGGCATCTACGGAATAAGGAGCCGATCAATTAGTTTAGTACTTAGGGTACTTCTAGATTCTGGTAAGTTTAGAAATTCATTATAAGGACTGCCTGTGGATTGTATGGGGTTAAAACCTCTCACCAGAAGTACTCCTAAGTCTACCAATTTCTGCCTGTTAAGGGATCATCCCATATCTGGTTATACTAGCTTTAGTGCAGAGTAATCATAGGTGAGGCGTATATACTCTATCATGTTTACCTCATCATACTTATCCTTTATGATGTTATCTTCCTCATCCACTTTTATATGTCTGTCATTATACTTTTATTTATTTACTTGCTACAAGTAACTGGACTCGCCAGACATTTTGCCTGACCCTTTTTGTTTCCTCTTCTTTCTTCCGTCCCCCCCTCCAAGTTCTCAGGGAGGGAATTCTCAGGCTTAATCATGACTCGGTTATTATCTTGCTTCTAGTAGCTTCTGAAGTATTGCTCAGTTTCTATCTTTGCTACTATGGCTTTTTCTCTTTCAGGGATTTATGTTTTTTATGTATTTTCTGTGCTCTGATGGCACAAGACAGAAATTCTATGTTATTATAATGGGTTTTATGTAGTTTCAGACTTATGGTATTTTGTACCATGATGTTATGACTTATGTTTGAACTAAAAGTTTATATTTCCCTGTTACTTTTATATCTGTCTTGTAATATTTCTGTTTCTGTTTACCTATAATGCTTCAAGAAACTTAATGCATTCCCTTAGTGAGTACATTAACGGACGTGGGGTGTCACACTTGGTATCAAAGCTGAAGGTTACCAGATTAGATAAAAGTTTTTGAAAATTATTTTCAAAAAGGTTTTAAAAGAAAGTATTTTCTAAAGAAAAGTCTGTTTTGAAAAACAACCCCAAAGCCATATGTATTATCCTTCGATCCTTTGTCTAATTCTCTTTCCTTTTCTTTTTCATCATGTCTGGGGAACCTAATATCCCAGAGGGCGTTACGATGCTAGGATGGTTCCGTAGGTATCTGGAGGCCACGACGCCTACCGAAGGCCAAGGAAACGTTTCTCCCCTAACTGCACCCGTCGCTCCTCCTCCTCCTCCAAGAGCAAATAATTTCGCTAAGATCTGCAAGGATTTCTATGCCATGGGAAGGAAGTCGTTCTATGGAACCGAAATATTCGTAGAGGCAAGGAATTGGCTCAAGGATACTGAGGACTTGATTGTAATCTTTTAAGTAGAGGACTAAAGGAAGATTCAGTTAGCTGCCTGGCTACTGAAAGATGAAGCTTCATTCTAGTGGGAACTTACCCAAGCTGGACGTTCGATGGAGACATTGATTGACTTTACGATATGGTTTGAATGAAATTCCTTTCCTAAGTTGAAAGAAGCATGCAAATGGAAAAGTTCTTGATACTCAAGTAGGGGAGCATGACAATTAAAGAATATGTTAACAAATTCAACCAATGGGCAAGATTTGCAATAGAGTTGGTAGACACTCCTCATAAGAAAGCATTGCGTTTTGTAAAAGGATTAAATGAACCCCTTCATGGGTTGGCTATGTCTCACATTCCCATGGGAGCTAATTTTAAAAGACTTGTCGATATGGCCTATGAGGAAGGAAAAGCGGAGAAGAAGGAAGTTAAGGCTGAGGGAACAACACAGATTCAGAAGGTATGGCACAAGAAAGGACAACAACAACAGAAGAAAGGCGGAAAGAATGATAAGGATAAGGAAAAGAGGAAGTGCCATGCTTGTGGGCATGCAGGTCATTTGGCTAAGGATTGTTGAAAAAGGAAAGGTAGTTGCTTCAGTTGTGGAGAGCATGGACACTTTTCTAAGGAGTGGTCGAAGAAGTAAGGAGCCTATGGAGGGCAGGTGCATGCTCTCGTAATTGGTGCTCCAGATCGAGGTAGGAAAGTCACCGTAGAAGGTTTGATTTCTCTTTCTAGTCACCCTATCAGAACTCTTTTTGACTTTGGCGCTTCACATTCATTTATATCTAGTTCTATAGTTGAATCTCTGCACTTAAATACTAGTATGGTAGTGGATCCCGTTGTTGCCTCAAACCCCATTAGTGATTCGGTTCATTTACCTCTGATTTGTCGAGGTTTGAGGATATTTGTGTTAGGCGCTGAATTTAATGCGACGCATACGTGCTCGGGTTTATAGGCTATGGGTTGATTCTAGGAATGGATTGGCTAACCATATATGGTGCCATTCTAGATTGTGAAAAGAGGATCGTTAGGCTTTTGACCTATCAGGGGAGGACCCTGGAGATTTCTTGTAACCCTTAAGGGTCGATTATGCTGAGTTTCCTAGAATCTCTTGATGCATCTATTGATGATCTGCAATCTGTTCCAGTAGTACGATATTATTCGGATGTCTTTGATGAGGTTCGGTGTTTACCTCCAAGGCACGAGATCGACTTCCTCATATGTTAGGTGGACAATGCAAAGCCAGTTGCATTGTCCGGGCGCCACATTGCTCCAAGAGAAAGGAGGAAGCTTAGCAAACAAATAGGGGAGCTGCTTGAAAAAGGATTTATTAGGCGAAGCATATCTGAATGAGGCGCCCCTGTAGTGTTTGCAACTAAGGAAGACAATTCGCTTCGTTTGTGTGTAGACTACAGAGAGTTGAACAAACTCACTAGGAAGAACAGGAACTCACTCCCGAGGATAGACAATTTGTTTGATCAACTGGTTGGCGCATCAGTATTCTCCTAGTTATGCTTGGCCATAGGGTTTCATCAATTGAGAGTGGCTGAGACAGTATATATATGATTGCCTTTAGGACTCCAGATGGTTTCTTTGAATGGCTCGTTATTCCTTTTGGGCTGATGAACGCACCTGCCTATTTTGTTGATTTAATGAGTAAGGTGTTTCGAGAGTTCCTAAATAAATTTGTCGTGCTCTTTGTTGACGATATCCTGATCTTCTCAAAGAGTGAGGAAGAACTTGCCTTGCATATAAGAGAAGTTTTGAAAACTTTGCAACCACATCAGCTAAAGGCAAAATTCTCCAAATGCCACTTTTGGAGAAAAGAGTTGAGATTCTTAGGGCACATGGTTTCTAAGGAAGGGACAGCAGTAGATCTCGCGAAGGAAGTAGCGGTCCAAGACTGGCAGATCCTAAACAATGCAACGGAGTTGAGAAACTTTTTGGGTTTGGCAGGCTATTATAGAAAGTTCATTAAGGACTTCGCAAAGATATCGGCTCCACTCACCTGGCTGACGAAGAAAAATTTGACGTTCGCATGGAATACAGATTATGACGTTGCTTTCCAACAATTAAAAAGGGCTTTGACAACGGCCCCAGTCTTGACCTTGCCTGATGGGAATAAAGTATTTATAGTTTACACTGATGCATGTGGTACGGGTATTGGTGCAGTTTTGATGGAAGAGGGAAGTGTAGTATGTTATGGGGAGATTTATAGTCACCTAAATAGATATTCCATTGACAATAAAGGGTGGTTGCGATGAGATGGAAGGCTTTGTATTCCCCGAGTTGGAAGTTTGTTAAAGAGAGTCCTAGAAGCCCATCGTTCTAAGTTGACTATCCATCCAGGCAGTTATAAAATGTACTGGGATATGAAGAGGGTTTCTTTTGGGCTGGGATAAAGAAAGATGTGGTGGAGTTTGTTTCTCAATGTTTGGTTTGCCATCAAGTCAAAGACGAGCAAAAGAAGCCCAGTGGTTTTCTCCATCCTTTGGAGGTTCCACAATTGAAGTGGGAGAGCATCTCTATGGATTTCATAGATGGCTTGCCTAGATCAAAGAAAAGCAACACCAATATTTGGGTAGTAGTGGATAAACTTACTAAAAGTGCTCAATTCATTCCCGTTAAGAGCAAGAGGACGGCTTCGTGGTTGGCAGCAGTTTATGTTCGTAAGATAGTCCGTCTTCATGGAATACCTTCTAGCATCGTGAGCGATCGTGACCCCATCTTTACTAGTGAATTTTGGAGAAGCTTGCAAGAAGCATTAGGTACACAATTATGTATAAGCAGCGCTTATCATCCTTAGATAGATGGACAAACAGAAAGGGTGAACATAGTACTAGAGGATCTTTTAAGGTTGTGTATCTTTGACTTTGGAGGGACTTAGGAGGAGCATCTTCTTTTAGTAGAATTTTCCTACAAGAACAGTTACCAGGCTAGTATTGGCATGGCACCCTTCG
This sequence comes from Allium sativum, assembly GCA_030737875.1. Taxonomy (NCBI): domain Eukaryota; kingdom Viridiplantae; phylum Streptophyta; class Magnoliopsida; order Asparagales; family Amaryllidaceae; genus Allium; species Allium sativum. The sequence continues at coordinate 321,761,852 of CM060920.1, read as the reverse complement.
AAGCATTATACAGACGACCCTGTAGATCACCCACTTATTGGTGGGACTCTACAGAAAGGCTGTTGCTTGGACCAGATATCACAACACCATAAAAGACTAATTGTAACACTTATAACCATGAGCAATTGCATTGCTAACAGTTATAACCGTTTAGCCAGCATGCGTGGGTAAATTTGGTGATGGATTTTATCACGGTTATAACCGTGATAAATATGTAGTTTACTCACGGTTATAAGTGTTAGTAATATCGGAGTGCTAACAGTTATAAATGTTATAACCATGGTTATTCCAATGGTTATAACCGTGATGAATACATAGTTTACTCATGGTTATAAGTGTTAGTTATATTGAAGTGCTAACAGTTATAAACGTTACCGCCAAGATCATTCCAATGGTTAATACCATGACAAACATGCTCTGTTATAATCCTTATTACCTTGATTAATTACAATATGAAATTAACAGTTAACACCATTGTAAATATGGGTGCAAACATATAAAGAAAACAACCATTCAGCCATGCATATACATAAAAATGCTATACCACAAAGTAGTATATGTTCATCTATGCTTAAATACTAAAAATAGTTACATACACAATTAATTTTTCATAGAATTAGATATATATTCCAAGCTAACTACAAATTTTCAGTAATACACCATATTTAGTACATCAACTATACATATCAAATTTTAAAACAATGCTTCAAACATACATATCAAATTTTAAAACAATGCTTTACATATATCTTCTTAAATTTAGTCTTGCAACTCCCATACACCGTTAATGAATCGCCATAATAATCAAACCTGCAACAATACATGAGGTAAGTGCAAGTCTAAGTTTAATTTTAAATTGGTTAAACTGATGGTTTTCAATATGCTACACGTTATATGTTAAGTGCAAGTTACAACCATGGCTGAATGTAGCTTGTATCATAAGTTATATGTTTTTCAATATGCTCAAATAGTCAAATCTACACAAGTAGAAAACCATTATCTTGGCGAATCATACTCAATAATAGGCGATCCCGTAAATACATTGGAAGAACGTTGTTAATATTGCTATATTGTATGAGCTTGTTAGCTATAAGTGACATATTTCCAGTATTTCCTATTCTAGGTGGTGACTTTCCCTCTGCTCACAGTCGGCTGCAAATCAAATGACATGAATAACGCAAACATAAGTCAACATAGACAATGAAAAATATTTATGCACTTACCTTATTAAGACCTCTGGTCAATGTGGGTTTCTTTCCCATACCAAAAATTTTGAAAACAAGATCACATTCATCGAGAATGTGTTCCATGAGCAGGGCTCTGTTACTCTCCAAAGATGATCCAATGATATTCTCAACATGGTGATGCAAAAAGTTATAGAATAGGTTAGATGCAAATTATAGGAAAATAAGCATCCCAACTAATAATCTATCAGACTATTCCATGACAATTTACTTGAAAAAAAAAGTATTATTTGTTTAAAAGCTTCGTGCCTAATTAGTTCTTTCTCAGCATCTTCACTTCCAATGGTTAATAGAATTGAGATGAACTCAACAATCTGACAAAATAAATAAAGCATGAGTTTCAAATTTACTGTACTGGGAAACTATTTGTGAGGTCATTTCTTAGGTATCGTATTTTATGATTCAGTGGCAGAAGTATAGAACTGAAAAAAGCAATCAATAAAATCATAGGGTTGTATAATCTTATACACTGACTATTCAAAAACCAAGAAGTTTTTTAATCATGTTGCTTGCTTTTTATATGAAGTCCTTTTTATGCACAAAAATAATCAGCAAATATAATTCCCGGAAAGTAGTATTCAATGCACATACATGCTACATTTTCCATTAATGAAGGCAGAGGATTCGTACGACAAACAGAGGGTTCCAAAAGAGAAAAAAATCAAGAGGAGATAGATGTTATGCTACATGCTATACGTTATATGTTCCATTTTTGTTGCAAGTTAAAAATGCACACAACAACCATGGTTTGCAAGTTACATACTAAGTTCAAATTATCTCTCGATTACGTTTTAGGAAAATTTTCATAAACCAATGACCGGTTTTCCCCATTTTTCCTTCTCAATGCAGGAACTGGAAGTTAATCGTACTTCTGGATGATAATTAGACGTTTAAGAAAGAAATTTGATGTTTTAAATGTTCTTTTATGGCTGAAGCTATTTTATAAAAAATAAAATGTTTACTTAATTGATTATTCGGGTTGGAACACAGTAAGGGTGCGAGTAAATGATAACAGAAAATTTAAACGGGATTGTAAGTTAAATGGTTCATATGTTTATGGCATCAAATTGGTTATTTAAACAGAGATGTTATCTATATACGTTCTCTTTTTCTAACAGCAGACCTTTACTTATATGTTTACAGTTTACGTAGGTTTAAGTCTTTTAACCTTTCTTGAACGCTTAAAAGCTTTAATAGAGGAAATACAAAAAAGGGGAAATTGAACCCCACAAAAGGAACACATCATTTGAAAGCCATATAAAAGATATTACATTCCTGGCAAAAGACTTCTTGGTCCATCGGAGAAAAGAGATCTAATTCATCCACTAAAAGGCCCTACTATATGAGCTTACCAAAGGAATAAAAATGACAAATTGTGATTTGCACTATTTAGTCCCCTGTTATGCTTCTTTTTACCTGACCCCCGTATGACCCATTAAATTTTAATTTGCATAATGTATCATCCAACATGGCAACATTTCAGTCAGTTATGAATGTTTGCTCAACCCCCTAAAAGGCAATTAGTTTAATTTCATCATTGCAAGTAGTGCTATAGAAGAATAGATTTGTAAAAAAACATTATCATCCATGTTGATTAGTTCAATATTTGTAGAAGAAATATCACCTAAAATTTGGAAATCATAATTTATATGTTTCCCAATTCCGTCAAACTAAAAGTTCAGTATTTTTTTTATTATACAATTTATAGAATTTTATGGCATAGTAATAGTAGTTACAAAGTATGATAACATATGAAAAAAGTCGATACTTGTAACAAAGTTGTGTATGCTTATCACTCTAATATTTTAAGCTGGATATTGTAGAAAAATGTAAGGTTGGCATACACAATTGCACAATAATACTAAACTGCTAAAAGATTTTTGACTCAAGCTAAAGGCTAGCTTGTGTTAGTTAATAGTTTAGTAAGACATTGTACTACCTAATAGCTCATTACTTAGTTAAGCAGCAATTGAGCTAACGTCGGAAGGTGAGCAAGGTAAATAAAGATTACCTTAACATTAACTTTGCTCTTCGCTTGATTTTCCAAAGCATCTGCCATAGACCTATCAACTTGCCAAGAAATTGAGTAGCAAGATCGGGACTGTGGAGGCTATTATACACCGTCTTATCCAAAGTTTTTGTCAACCACATGCCTATAGCAGATCTTCCGTAGAGCTCAAAAGTCACCATAACCCGAACTGAAGTAAAACTGAATAGTGGAGTTTGCTGAAGAAATCTTCTCTCTTGACTGTTTTACAATTTTCCTGTATTTATATTGCTACTTCTAATTAAGTTTTCTCGCCTTCGGGAGTGTCAGTTATACAAAGAAAGAATAGTGAGAGAAGTGTTGTCAAAGGAGCTAAACAAATAGATGAATTTGAAATGATAGCACAACAAACAATCAAGGTGTACAAAGAAAACACAAGATGATATGTGTTGCTTTTATTGGCTAACTTGACTTTACTTTTTAGGATCATGTTCTAATTTTTCTTCTCATATTTCCTAGATTATACGTACTAATTGGTGTTTTATTCCCAGGTTATACAGGACTACATTCATGTTTGGACATCTAGACTTACCTGTGTACAGCAGCTGTATATAGAAATCAATAAACTTTCACGGATTAATCAATCAGATACAAAGAAGAAGATGACGATATGAGCCAAGACATCATGATGCTTGCAACTAAATTAGGATCAAAACTCTTTGAGGTATGTTATTTCAGTGGATTGAAACCTGAAATAATAAAATCTCAGTTACCCCATTGACACGTAAATAGCTGATTAATTTGTCAAGAAAAAACAAGATCATCTCAATTTAATAACTCTTAATTTGTATTAACACACCAAAAACATGGCGTAGAAGATCAAAATATATCACGAGATAGCAGCAGTTCATAAATAAACCTAAATCACACAATCAACATCTTATAGGAAGCCTAACTAAATCTACAGTTCATAAATACTCCTAAAATGAAATATGGCAAAAAAAATCACAAAAAATATGAAACGATTAAAGTGATTGAAAGCATTTTACAGCCGAATAGGATTTCGATTCACGAGGTTCTAAACTCTGCTCCAATTACTAATTATTTACAAGCGAAAATCGGAGGAATTAAATATACCTGATAAAGGGTTGCTCGATGGAGGAAGAGGCGGAGAGGATGATGAATGCAGACCCGATTTTGAGATGGAACCCATAAACCAAGGAAAATGAAGACTTATTAGAATGGATAAGTTGCGGAGGCGGAGAAGATGATAAACGAAGAGTAGCTTGAACGATTGAAGATCCTATTTTGAGATGGAAAACCCTAACCCAAAATTTATATTTCATATGTGAGAAGCGTGACAAGCACGAGATGTAAAATTAGAAAATGGATTGACAACTTAAACCACTGTAATTTGCACAACTTAGTGAAATTCCTAGCGTTATCATGGAATTAACCATGATAGCAAGAAACCACAGTAATAACCATTATAAATTCATCACGTTAATAACCGTGATAAACTGAGAAGGAAAAGGTGTGGCAAATTGGTTGCTTTGGTGTTGCGTATGGTTAGAGAAATGTTCGAGAATATTAATCTCGTTAGGCGACGAATGAAGACTGCACAAGATAGTTAGAAGTCCTATGCAGACAAAAGAAGGACTAACGTCGAGTTTGAAGTGGGAGACATGGTTTTCGTCAAAGTATCTCCTTTAAGAAATGTGGTTCGTTTTAGGTCTGTAGGGAAATTTGCACCAAGATTTGTAGGGTCGTTTCCTATAACAGAAAGATCGGCCAAATGGCCCAAATGGCCTATAGAGTAAACCTACCCGAGAGGCTATCTGACATTCATGATGTTTTCCATGTTTCTCATTTGTGGAAGTTCTTACATGATACCGCAGAAGTTGTTGAGCCAAGTGTATTGGATGAAGTGGAAGTAGAAGTGGAACGGGAGGCGACGGTTAAACGAGTTTCGACCCATATTCTTGAATCAAAAATTAAGAAGCTACGCAATAAAGAAATCAAGTCGGTAAAGGTTCAGTGGGGAGATAGCCCAGAGGATGCAAGTTGGGAGACTGAAGATAGAATTCGTTCTTCGTACCCTTTTCTTTTTGAAGGTATATTCTTAACTTCTTTTCCAAAACTTTTATTTATGCTTGTTCCTATCATTTAAGCATGTCCTATCGATCGAATTCTTCGACCTTTAGGTAAAAGTCCCATGATTGTAAACATGTGTTTGAGACATGTTATGTTTGATGGAAGCAAGTGTGAAAGTGTTTGCTAGTGGTTGCTCGTGGATGCATATACACACACATTAGGCACTAGATCAGATCAATCACTTTCATATTGCATATTGATGTGTGTGCATTTTTCTTTCTTTTGTGGAAGAAAATGGATATATCATTATATGGGTGTTGCACTTGGACGAATGATTGTGCACGCATATATAACTTACATGTTATATTAGGATGATTGCATAAATATTGGACTCATGGCACAAACATATATTGCATTAAGGAGATCAACTGAATCAGTAGATCCCCTGATTTTTGCATTTGTATTAGGACATATGCACACCTTTGCATATGTTCATATAAGCCTTAGAAATCCTCTAAAGACAATGGATGCCTGTGATTAGTGAACGAGTAGATGGATGTAAATGGTAAGACACATTCTTCTTAACATGGAGATTTCGGGGACGAAATCCTTTGAGTAGGGGAGAATGTAACATCCCGTAATTTTAACAGTACTAAAGAGGGTAAATTAAAGAATAATTTATTTAATGCTTAGAATTAAGGGAAACGGACTGCACCATTGCGTCCATCTCGAAATTCCTAGAAATTCTGGTCAAGATAGACATTTGGTTTGCGGAAAACGGACACCATATGAAGAAGTTATGAGAGTTTGAAGTTTGTACGCGTAGAATATATATATATATATATATATATATATATATATATATATATATTAGACCAAACTTATCCAGAAACAGTTCAAAAATCAAAAATTCGGAGAGCGCCAAAATTCCCACTCTAGGGGGTCGACCCCTTGGGGGTGTCGACACTAGGATTGACCCACCTGAAGGGGTGTCGACACCGAGGTCGACACCCCTAGGGCTCGGGTTTCCGTCGGTTTTCTAGGGATGGCAGCTATATATACAGGCTCATTTCTCTTGTTTTCTTCACTGGAAATCAATGGAGACCAAATGCTGTCAGTGGCTGGACTAATTCAGACCCTTTTCTTCTTCTGCAGTTAGAGATCTGTTCTTCTTCTATTTTTGTAACACCCCATGTCCATTAATGTCACTCACAAAGGGAATGCATCAATGTCCATGAAGCGTTATTGTTGTATAGAACAGATAAATTACAGGAACAAATAAATAAAACAACACAGCGGAAGATAAAACTTATTTCATAGCATCATAACTCAAAACAAGCTTACATAAGTAGTTCCCAAAACCCTTACAACAGGATCAATATTCTTTTCCAAAAACTTCAAAGTACATAAAGAAGCAAATACTTAAATAACATAAATGCATAAATCCCCATTGAGCATAAGCAAAGCCATAAAGATGAGAGAGTCCAAAGCGATACATCTACTCTTTTCAAGCAACCGAAAGAAATCGGCACTAAGCCGTAGTATTCCCTCCTTGCAAACCTGAGGGGGGGAAAGGAAAGAAAAGAGGTGGAAACAAACGGGTCAGACATAAAGTCTAGCGAGTCCAGTAATTTTAACAAATAATAGGTAAGGTAAATGATCAAGACATAAATAGGCATCATGATATGGCTGTAACTTAGATAAGGCAGATAAAAAGGATGGACAAGATGATTTTGTTCCTAAGTACTAAGACAATCCTACACCTTGGCTAAGCGAACAACCCTCCAAGTACTAATCCCGAAGACCGAAGTCAACATCAGACTAGCACCCAAAGGACTATCCAACTCAACCAACATGTATTTCGTTACACCGCACTTTTGCTAAGTTACACCACATTACTTAATTACACCGCACATCTACTAGACTCTTTTCACTAGAGGTTGATCCCTTCCCACTAACTATACCCACATGACAAATTTGGTAGTTACTTGTACCTAGCTGCTATCATAGGTGTTGGCTTGCTCCTACCACCGCTAAGGTACCCTTAATATACCCATTCAATAGGCTCCCTAAACCCCGTGGGCACCCGTGTTGGCCCCACAGTGGGGTGGATCACTCCCCAAAGTGGCAACCTCGATACCAACATAAAATGCACGGCTATACCTACACGATGCAACAACGTCTTACCTACCAGCCCGGACCCATGCACGCACATGAACCCGTTGGACTCGCGTTGCCGCCGCTATTCACGTTTTGACCTCTTACATTCAAGTCCAGTAAGCGTGCCCCAACCCCGTCCTAGTACCGAGCCCAATTAGATACTCTAATGGGCTATTGGTTGAAACGGGTCCCCCATTTGACACAAGCCTCCCACCTATGTTTTGTCCCCACTAGGTTTTTCTCCAACTTAACCATTTTAGTTTAAATGTCCATGTCTTACACATCCTATGGTTAAGTCCATACTTACATGTCATAATTTACATGTCTTATCTTATACCGGTTAAGTCCATATTTACATGTCATAATTTACATGTCACCCCCACTTAACCCTCTAACCATACCCATGTCTTATTATGGTTAGTATTCCTTAATTCATTCCTTATGACTAACGGTGCATGACCTCCCACATTAGACCGAACGCTTTGTGGCCGCTGGATTTGCCGGGCGGTTCTGGGCAGACTTACGCCACAAACCGGGTCTAACCTCGTGTCATTAACCGTTGCGCCTACAATTCATTCCTTTGACCTCTCACATCTGATGTCAAATTGTGACAACTGGATTTACCGGGCGGTTCCGGGCAGTCTTACGCCACAATTGCGCCTAACCTCGTGTCAAAGGTTTATTAATAATTGTATTTCACCCATACCCAATTTTCATGTCATGTATATCCAATTAAACATATAATCATGTTTATAATATTGCCTATTCCAAATTGTCACTAATTACGTATTAATTAGCCTCAATTACAAATTTACAATTATAGGAAATTTCATCAATTCCATGTAATTCATACCCAAACATGCCAATTTCACATTTTATCCAATTATCCAAAATATCCGATAATAACCAATTTTCCAAATTTCCCATATTCCCAATATTCCACATCGTTCCCACGTATTCGCATTCGCGCGTATTTTTAATATAGGCTCGAAGGTAGCCTAGATCCACAAATAAAAGGAATAGGGGTAAGAAGAGAGAATCAATTCGTAGAAAATTGGAATAAAACAACATCATGAAATAAAGAGGCATATAGACTGGCCTAGAGGCATAATAAAAGATTCAACATGAATAAACTGATAAAAGGTTTGAACTTTACATAGAAACATAGGCATATGATGACATGAATAAAAAAGGTGAAGACTTGGCGAGATTTTCATTACAAACATATATATATGAATCCTTTTTACAACTTTTTCATGTTACTTTAATCCCATTAAATTTTTGAAAGTAACTGTACTCACCTTTTGTGGCTTAAGAAAAGGATTAACGAATTGAAATGGTGTAGAAACGTTGTGGTGATGTTGATTGATCTTCTTTAATTATTGTTGAAGCTCTAAACTTTGATTTGAATTGTGTATGAACACTTGAGATTTAATTTGGAGGCGGCGGCTAGGGTTTAAGAGAGAGCTTGATAGAATAATGGTGTCATAGATAATATTTTATCAATTAGGGTTAGGTCTTAGGGTGTATATATAGATGTCTAGGGTCGATTAGTGCTCTTAGATTAACCCAAAAATCATCAGGACCACTCAAATGCAACATCAGCCCTTAGCGCGAATCAGGCCACAGGTTGACAGCCAAACACCCTGGATCGACCCCTACCCAGCAGGGCTTGGGTCGACTCCAAAAATAGTGCGGTTCGGCTATTCCCCCTCTCGATTTGATGTTTTGAACTTTTTTGAATATTTATATATATATATATATATATATATATATATATATTTCCCTCATATGCATGCAAACTTCAAGGCTTAATAACATCTTCATAAGGTATCCGTTTTGTGTAAACCAAATGTCTATCTTGACCCAAAATTTTGAGACGAACATAATAGCGCAACCCATTTCACTTAATTCTTCTTCTAAAAATTAAGTATACTTTAATTTGTGAATTTTAATGTTATAAAATTATGGGGTGTTACATTCTCCCCTCCTTAAAGGATTTCGTCCCCGAAATCTCCAAGTTAAGAAGAATGTGTCCTACCATCCAATCATCCATCTACTCAACCATCATCCATAAGCATCCGTTGTCCTTAAAAGATTTCTAATGTTATATGAACATATGTGTTAGACCAAAAAATGGTCCTAACACCCAAATCGTCGTATTTAGAGCATAGGATATGAAGAAATAACTGAAAAAATAAGAGAAAAGCAAGACAACAGGATTTTTATAGTGGTTCGGCGTTAACGAGCCTACGTCCACTTCATATTTTCTCATTTCACTCATAGATTACAATTACAATGAATATTGTCTTTCAATCACTTGAATTCAATGAATAATTCTCTCCGAATCCATTGAATTTATTGAGGAAGATGGTGGTTATTCATGGAGAAGTGTTGGCCATGGCAGCCATGGAAGTTGAGATGCCAAAAGTCCCTTGAAAATGCCCTCTGAAGGTGTATTTATAGTTGTAGGAAAGCTCCTGGGAGGACTGGTTCGTGATGGGGTACGTGGCAGGCGATCCAGAAAAATAGGAGAGCCAGTAGCCTTGAGAATAGGTCAAAACAAGCTGCGTTTGAATAGGTCCGAAGGTCGGATCGCGGTCATGGGTCGGATCGGATCGCGTAGGCAAGGGCGGATCGGATCGCTGTCATGGGTCGGATCGGATCGCGTAGGCAAGGGCGGATCGAATCGCATAGGCAAGGGCGGATCGGATCGCGTAGGCAAGGGCGGATCGGATCGCATAGGCAAGGGCGGATCGGATCGCGGTCATATGCCAACTTACACTCGTTCACAGAAATGGGCGTAACTTTCAAACCGTAAGTCCGATTGAGCCAAACCAAAGCTCAAACTGAAGCTAATTCAAAGGGCTACGAGTATATGAGGTGAATAGATCCAAATGAGGTCATTTGATAGGGGTTTCGGGCCAGTTTATACTGATGTTGTGATTTTGACCAAACTGCCTTGTGTCTTCTGACGATGCTTCCAATGCCAGAGAGCGATGTTATCCAGAGATTCCATATCAGACAGCATTTACCGAGAGGTGTGTCAACATGATCTTTGCTTTGGGTAGCCTGGTCACAAAGCAGGCTAACAATATGCAAACGTGTGTGTATATGTTCCTTATCTAATGCAAAGATCAGGCGGTCCACTGATTCAGTCGACCTCCTTAATGCAAATAATGATAGTGCCGTGTATCCACCATGTATGCAAAGAACCCTATACATATCATTACTACATCTGTGCACAACCATTCATTCAAATGCAACATCCATATGATACATCTATTTAACTAAATACATCCATTTATATGCAATATGCAATATGAAAGTGACTGAGCCGATCTAGTGCCTAAAGTGTGTGTATATGTATCCACGAGCAACCACTAGCAAACACTTGCATCCACATGCATCCATCAATCATAACATGTCTCAAACACATGTTTCAACCATAGTACTACCCTATCTAAAGGTCAAAGACTTAAATGAGAGAATATATGAAAGATAGGACAAGTACAAGTTAAGCGATAAAGGAGAAATTAAAAGACATACCCTCGAAAAGAAAAGGGTACAATGAACGCATCTTCTCTTCCGTTTCCTAAGTAGCGTCGCTCTCATCATCTCCCCATTGCACTTTGACTAGCTTGACCTCTCGATTCCTCAACTTCTTAATCTCCGACCCAGGAATGCATGTAGGAGCTCGTCGAGTCGTCGCATCACGCTTTATTTCCACCTCTCTAAGCAAGCTCTTCTAAAACTCGCTAGTAAAGATAGGATCGCGATCGCTCACTAAGCTAGAAGGAACACCATGCAAACGAACTATCTCTCGAATGTATACGGAGGCTAACCATGGAGCAGTCTTCTTACTCTTCACGGGAATGAAATGGGCGCTCTTAGTAAGTCTGTCTACCACGACCCAAATCCCCGTATTACCCTTCCTTGATCTTGGTAACCCATCAGCAAAGTCCATTGAGACACTCTCCCACTTCCATTGTGGGACCTCCAATGGGTGAAGCAACCCACCGGGCTTCTTTTGCTCTGCTTTTACTTGTTGGCACACCAAGCATCTAGCGACAAACTCATCCACGTCCCTCTTCATACCGGCCCAAAAGTAAACTCGTCTCATGTCCATGTACATCCTGTCCCTGCCGGGATGAATGGTCATCTTCAAACGATGTGCATTGTCAAGGATGGTCTTCCCTAAGTTATCGTCTTGTGGTACACAAAGTCTACCGTCCCTACGTAACCAACCCTTATCGTCTAGGGTATACCAACTGAGATGGCTCGATGACTCCCCCCTTATGAGCTTCTCTACTAACTCAACCAACCGTGGGTCATCTCGCTGTGCCTCACCAATCCATCCCAAAAGCGTAGGTCTGACCTCTAAGGATGCTAGCAAACTGGGTACAAAGTCAATGGAAGGTCTAAACGTAGAGATGAACTCTAAGCTTCGTCACTCAACAAACAACGGACTCAAGGACAACCTTTTCCTACTTAAGGCGTCTGCCACCACGTTACCCTTCCCAGGGGTATATGCTAACTCGAAATCATAGGACGCTAAGAATTCCATCCACCTTTGCTGCCTTAAGTTCAAGTCCTTCTGAGAGAACAAGTATATTAGCGATTTGTGGTCTGAGAACAATTCGAATTTCTCGCCAAGAAGATAATGGTGTCAAGATTTAAGCGTGAAAACAATAGCGGCCAACTCTAGGTCATGTGTAGGGTAATTTCTCTCATGCACTCTCAAATGCCTTCCTCCATAGGCTATTACCCTCCCCTCTTGCATTAAGACTGCGCCTAGTCCTGTCCCATAAGCATCGATATAAACGGTAAATGGCTTACTCCCATCTGCAACACTAAGACTGGGGCTGTGGTCAAAGCTCTCTTTAAACGTTGGAACGCATCATCACAATCTACGTCCCACGTGAAAACTAGGTTCTTCTTCATCAAGCATGTCAATGGGGATGATATCTTTGCGAAGTCCTTGATAAACTTCCTATAGTAGCCAACCAACCCCAAGAAACTACTCACCTCAGTAGCATTTTTAGGGACCTTCCAATCTTGGATGGCCACCACCTTCGCGGGATCCACAACTATCCTTTTTTTGGAAACCACGTGCCCTAAGAATCGCACTTCCTTCCTCTAAAAGTGACATTTAGAAAATTTAGATTTAAGGTTATGCGCTCGAAGGGTCTCCAACACTTCCCTAAGATGTAGGGCATGCTCTTCCTCGCTCTTAGAAAAGATCAAGATGTCATCCACAAAGACCACCACGAATTTATTAAGGTACTCCCTAAACACCCTACTCATCAAGTCAATAAAGTATACGGGGGCGTTTGTCAAACCGAAGGGCATTACAAGCCACTCATAGAAACCGTCCGGAGTCCTAAAGGCAGTCTTTTCTATGCTATCCTCAGCCACTCTCAACTGATGGAAACCAATGGCTAAGTCCAACTGCGAAAATACTGAGGCGCAAACTAACTGATCGAAGAGATCGTCAATCCTCAGCAGTGGGTACCTATTCTTCTTAGTAAGCTTGTTAAGTTCTCTATAGTCCACACAAAGTCTAAGGGACCCATTCGCCTTCGTGGCAAATACTACTGGAGCACCCCAATCCAATATACTACGTCTTATGAATCCCTTCTCAAGCAACTCCCCTACTTGCTTATTGAGCTCCCTCCTCTCACCAGGAGCCATGTGGCGTACTGGCAGAGATACTAGTTTTGCATTATCTACAAGATAAATATGAAAGTCTATCTCACGTTTTAGAGGTAGACCCCTCACCTGATTGAAGACATCAACATATTTACGGACTATACGAACAGAATGTAAATCATCATTGGATGCGTCAAGTGACTCAAGATAACTAAGCATCACCGATCCTCCAGGGTCACAAGAAATATCAAGGGTCTTTCCACTACGAGTCAACAATTTTACTACCCTTCGTTCACAATCTAGGATGGCACCATATCTGGCTAGCCAATCCATCTCTAGAATCAACCCATAGCCCATGAAACCAAGCACAAAAGCATTACATTCAAAACCAATGCCTAAGATAGACAATCTCAAATCCCTACAAACCACAGATAAATGAGCTGACCCACCAATAGAATTTGAGACTACAATGGGATCCACAACGAGTCTAGTATTTATGTGCAGTGTTTCAACTAATGATGTAGAGATAAACGAATGTGATGTGCTAGAATCGAATAAAGTACGGACAGGATGATCAAACAAGAAAACCAACTTTCGACAGAAATTTTTCTACCTTCTTCCTGCCCCGGAGCCATGAGAGCATGAACCTGCCCTCCCGAAGTAGAACCTGCCCTCTGCCCTTGCTTCTTAGGACAGTCCTTGATAGTATGACCTGGATCACCACAATGATAACAAGTGAACTTCTTCTTCTTCCTACAGTCTTTCTTCAAATGGCCGGGTATCCCACAGTTGTGACACTTCCTCTTTTCTTTACAACCTTTCTTTTGTTGTTGGGCTTTCTTTGGATCCTCCTTATCTTGTGGCCTAAAAGTACTTACACCCTTCTCTTCTTCATGCATGTATGCCATATCAACAAGCTTTTCATACGTAGCCCCCATTCGAATGTGGGACATAGCCAAACTGTGAAGCTGTTCATTTAGGCCCTTTGCAAACCTCAAGGCCTTCTTGTGAGGCGTATTCACCAACTCTAGCCCAAATCTCGCCAGCTTGTTAAATTCGGTCACATACTCCTTCACGGTCAAGTTTTTCTGCTTCAATGTCAAGAACCTCTCCACGTACATACTCTCTTCAGCTTGAGAAAGGAATTTCAACTCAAACCTTCCCCTAAAATATGCCTACGTATCCACAGCACGCTCTCCATTAGTAACCTCCCACCAAATCGAAGCTTCGTCCTTCATCAACCAATCAGCCAATTGGACCTTCTTACAGTTGTCCAAATCGAAAATGCCAAACAGATCCTCCACTTCTTTCAACCAATTTCTAGCTTCAACGAACGTTTTAGACCCACTAAAAGGTTTACCACCCATCGAACGAAAGTCTTTACATATCTTGTAGAAAGCATCCCCACGCGGAGGAATGACTGGAGCTGAGGGAGGAGGAGGAGGAACGTTGGCCGAACACGCGTTAGCGGCCCTAGCCTCGCGATATTGAGGAAACCAACCGGGTACATGAACACCCTCTGGTATCTCAGATGCTCCAGACATGCTGAAAAGAAAAAGAAAGAGTTTCAAAACAAGGGAAGCAAAAGAGAGATGTATGACTTGCAGGGATTATGCTCTTTAAATAAACTTCCCTTGAAAATAGCTTCTTTAAAACAAGTTTTTGAAAATACTTTCTAGGAAAATAATACTTTTAAAAACAGTTTTCAAAACTTTTTATCTGTTCTTGTAACCATAGGTCCGATACCACGTGTAACACCCCATGTCCATTAATGTCACTCACAAATAGAATGCATCAATGTCCATGAAGTGTTATTGTTGTATAGAACAGGTAAATTACAAGAATAAATAAATAAAACAACACAGCAGAAGATAAAACTTATTTCATAGCATCATAACTCAAAACAAGCTTACATAAGTAGTTCCCAAAACCATTACAACATGATCAATAGTCTTTTCCAAAAACTTCAAAGTACATAAAGAAGCAAATACTTAAATAACATAAATGCATAAATCCCCACTGAGCATAAGCAAAGCCATAAAGATGAGAGAGTCCAAAGCGATATATCTACACTTTTCAAGCAACCGAAAGAAATCGGCACTAAGCTGTAGTATTCCCTCCTTGCAAACCTGAGGAGGGGAAGGAAAGAAAAGAGGTGGAAACAAACGGGTCAGACATAAAGTCTGGCGAGTCCAGTAATTTTAACAAATAATAGGTAAGGTAAATGATCAAGATGTAAATAGGCATCTTGATATGGCTGTAACTTAGATAAGGTAGATAAAAAGATGGACAAGATGATTTCATTCCTAAGTACTAAGACAATCCTACACCTTGGCTAAGCGAACAACCCTCCAAGTACTAACCCCGAAGACCGAAGTCAACATCAGACTAGCAACCAAAGGACTATCCAACTCAACCAACAAGTATTTCGTTACACCGCACTTGCTAAGTTACACCACATTACTTAATTACACAGCACATCTACTAGTCTCTTTTTACTAGAGGTTGATCCCTTCCCACTAACTATACCCACATGAAAAACTTGGTAGTTACTTGTACCTAGCTGCTATCTTAGGTGGTGGCTTGCTCCTACCACCTCTAAGGTACCCTTAATCTACCCATTCGATCGGCTCCCTAAACCCCGTAGGCACCCGTGATGGCCCCACAGTGGTGTGTATCACTCCCCAAAGTGGCAACCCCGATACCAACATAAAATGCACGGCTATACCTACATGATGCAACAACGTCTTACCTACCAGCCCAGACCCATGCGCGCACATGAACCCGTTGGACTCACGTTACCACCGCTATTCATGTTTTGACCTCTTACATTCAAGTCCGGTAAGCGTGCCCTAACCCCGGCCTAGTACCGGGCCCAATTAGACACTCAAACGGGTTACTGGTTGAAACGGGTCCCCCATCCGACACAAGCCTCCCACCTATGCTTAGTCCCCACTAGGTTTTTCTCCCACTTAACCATTTTAATTTAAATGTCCATGTCTTACACATCCTATGGTTAAGTCCATACTTACATGTCATAATTTACATGTCTTATCTTATACCGGTTAAGTCCATATTTACATGTCATAATTTACATGTTACCACACTTAACCCTGTAACCATACCCATGTCTTATTATGGTTAGTATTCCTTAATTCATTCCTTATGACGAACGGTGCATGACCTCCCACATTAGACCGAACGCTTTGTGGCCGCTGGTTTTGCTGGGTGGTTCCTGGCAGTCTTACGCCACAAACCGGGTCTAACCTCGTGTCATTAACCGTTGCGCCTACAATTCATTCCTTTGACCTCTCACATTAGACGTCCAATTGTGGCAACTGAATTTGCCGGGCGGTTCCGGGCAGTCTTACGCCACAATTGCGCCTAACCTCGTGTCAAAGGTTTATTAATAATCGTATTTCACCCATACCCAATTTTCATGTCATGTATATCCAATTAAACATATAATCATGTTTATAATATTGTCTATTCCAAATTATCACTAATTACGTATTAATTAGCCTCAATTACAAATTTACAATTATAGGCAATTTCATCAATTTCATGTAATTCATACCCAAATATGCCAATTTCACATATTATCCAATTATCCAAAATATCTAATAATATCCAATTTTCCAAATTTCCCAATATTCCACATCGTTCCCATGTATTCGCATTCGCGCGTATTTTTAATATAGGCTTGAAGGTAGCTTAGATCCACAAATAAAAGGAATAGGGGTAAGAAGAGAGAATCAATTCATAGAAAATTGGAATAAAACAACATCATGAAATAAAGAGGCATATAGACTGGCATAGAGGCATAATAAAAGATTCAACATGAATAAACTGATAAAAGGTATGAACTTTACATAGAAACATAGGCATACAATGACATGAATAAAAAAGGTGAAGACTTGGTGAGATTTTCATTACAAACATATATATGAATCATTTTTACAACTTTTTCATGTTACTTTAATCCCATTAAATTTGTGAAAGTAACTGTACTCACCTTTCGTGGCTTAAGAAAAGGATTAACGATTTGAAATTGGTGTAGAAACGTTGCGGTAATGTTGATTGATCTTCTTTAATTGTTGTTGAAGCTCTAAACTTTGATTTGAATTGTGTATGAACACTTGAGATTTAATTTAGAGGCGGCGGCTAGGGTTTAAGAGAGAGCTTGACAGCATAATGGTGTCATAGATAATATTTTATGAATTAGGGTTAGGTCTTAGGGTGTATATATAGATGTCAACGATCGATTATAACTCTTAGATTAACACAGAAATCATCAGGACCACTCAAATGCAACATCAGCCCTTAGCGCGAATCGGGCCATGGGTTGACAACCAAACACCCTGGATCGACCCCTAGTCGACCCAGCGAGGCTTGGGTCGACTCCAAAAATAGTGCGATTCGGCTATTCCCCCTCCCGATTTGCTATTTTGAACTTTTTTATTATTTATTTATTTAATTTTTATATATATCTATATATATATATATTTCTCTCATATGCATGCAAACTTCAAGGCTTAATAAAATCTTCATAAGGTATCCGTTTTGTGCAAACCAAATGTCTATCTGGACCCAAAATTTTGAGATGAACATAATAGCGCAACCCATTTCACTTAATTCTTCATCTAAAAATTAAATATACTTTAATTTGTGAATTTTAATGTTATAAAATTATGGGGTGCTACAATTATCTAATCCAAACGCTATGAGTTTCACGTTGCTTTTAGAATTAAATGATTAAAAGTAAAGTGATACGACTATAGTTTGGATCCATTTATGTGATTGAATTATGCCAGATCTGTTGTAAATTATGAATCTATGACATTCTGAATTGGTTATGACTTAAATCTTAGTCCTTATTGTAACACCCTGTAATTTTAAATATTAAAGTTAATAAATTAAAGAATACTTAATTTCAAACGTGGGAATTAAGGGAAATGGGTTTTCCATTGCGTTTGTCTCGGAATTCTGCTTGAGATAGAGTCTAAGCTTGTGTGAATTGGACTTCGTATAAAGGAGTTATGGCCTTCTGAAGTTTCAGAAATTAATTAAATTAAAAACAACTCAGTTTCAGGAATTCAAAATTTGAATTCAAAATAGGGACCAGGTCGACTAGGGGGTCGACCCTAGTGTCGACCTCCCCTATACAAGTCGACCTTAGTGTCGACCTGGGGGTCGACCTGCCCTCCCTCCTTCCCCGGGCAGATCTGAAAGATGACGACTTTTTGACTCATTGTTGAGTCATTAGGGCTGAGGTGTCATTCTATCTTGACTAGATGGTCTTGAATGATTCTAGGTTAATCTAACGGCTCTTAATCAATTAATCTTCTATAAAAACACCCCTAAACTCTCAACCCTAATCACACAAATTCATAACAAGAGCCGCCATGCCGTCAATGGAGAACCTAGAGTAGCCGCCATACACTTTCAACCCTAAAGCAAGATAGAGGCTTGAATCAAAATCAAATCAAATCTAAATAACAACTAAGTCTACATCAAAGGCGAGTAACTCAGTTTCAGAATACAGATCCCAGAAAGACAAGACTATTCTTTTTAATTGTGAGTATGGTAGCTTTCACAAAATAATTAATTAATTTAATTTAATTATGATAAGATATAACTGGGATTATGAGAATATGATTTTGAATGATGTGATGTAAATTATATGTATGTTTGTGGTGTTGGATCATATGTTAGTTCTTATGTGAATTTTATGCAAGTTGGTTCATATGCGAATCTTATGCAAGTTGAATCATATATCTTATGAAAGTTGAATCATATATCTTATGTAAATTTGTGATGATTGGATCATATATACATATGCAAGTTTGGGTTGTTAAAATATATGTGAAACATGTATATGCATATGCTAGTTTATGTGACATTAATCTACATGTTTTGATCTATATTCAAGATTACATCTTTATGTTTATATCTATATGCAATTTTACATCTTCATGTTTAGATCCATATGGAAGTTCACACCTTTATGTTTAGATCCATATGCAAGTTCACACCTTTATGTTTGGATCTATAGAATTACATAAGTTATGCAAGTTTATGACCATTACCTATGCTAGTTTTGTATCATATGCTAGTTTGAATGAAATTCATATGCAAGTTATTGGCTATGTAATTTTATATCATGATCCTTAGATCTATTTTATGTGTTATGTAATGTTGTTTTTCTTTTTATAAGTTAGACTATTTGCGAGTCTAACATATGTCATATGAAAACGTACGAATAGCGTGGGGACGATGGGATAATATTGAATATACATAAATTATGAATTGGCATATAATGGCCTTAAAAGGCATATAATTAATTTGAGACATTAATTGGCATAATTGGTAATTATGGACATAATTTAAGAGACAATTATGGACATAAATAAATTTGGAATTTATTGACAAATTTGAATACGGATATTAATCCAATTTGGGTTAAATAATGATGTGTAATAATTAACTGCCTAAGACACGAGGTTAGACTCTTTTGTGGTGTAAGACTGCCCGGACCCGCCCGACAAATCCAGCAGCCACAAATGTCAGTCTAATGTGAGAGGTCAAAGGAACGAATTAAATGCGTAACAATTGTAAAGACACGAGGATAGGCTCGTTTGCGGTATAAGACTGCCCGGACCCGCCCGGCAAATCCAGTAACCGCAAATGCCAGTCTAATGTAGGAGGTCTTTACAAGGTTGCAGTTCTAATGAATTAAGTAACACTTAACCAGATAGAAATGTGGTGGGACATGGGGGGGGGGGGGTTAAGTGGGTGCCTTGGGTGGCATATGAAATTAAGTGGGTGCCTTGGGTGGCATGTGAAACACGATTAGATGCACTTAACCAAGTTGAAACATGTAAGAAGACATGAATGGGGGCCAAGCATAGGGGGAAAGCTTGTGTCATGCATAGGGGACCTTTTCAAACCAGTAACCCATTAAGTATCTTTGTGAGCTCGACCCAAGTCGAGGACGGGACACGCTTACTGGGTTTGATTGTAAAAGGTCAAAACGGGTCAGCGGTGGCAACGCAAGTCCAACGGGTTCATGTGCGTGTGTGGGCCCGGGCTGGTAGGTAAGACGTTGTTGCATCATGTAGATATAAGTCGTGCATCTCTAGTGGTATCGAGTTCCACTTTGGGGAGTGATACACCCCACTGTGGGACCAACATGGGTATCTACGAGTTAGGGAGCCGATTGAATGGGGAAGGTAGTGGGTACGACTAGCGGAGATAGGAGCAGACGACACCTATGAAGACAGCTAGGAGTATAACTACCATATTATAAATAAACATTGTAACTAGAATGGGGAGGGTAGTGGGTACGACATGCGGAGATAGGAGCAGACGACACCTATGAAGACAGCTAGGAGTATAACTATCATATTATAAATAAACATTGTAACTAGAATGGGGAGGGTAGTGGATACAACTAGTGGAGATAGGGGCAGATGGCATTTAGGAAGACAGCTAGGGGTACACGAAACTACCACTATCATTATTATTTTCTATAGGCGGGATCAACTTTTAGGGTGACTAGTAATGGTTCGGTGAAATTAGCATTGGTGCAATATAGTAATTATCCTATAGTGATTAGGAACGAGATTAACGCCAGAATATTCCTCTTATTTGCTTTGTCATGCCCACTTGTTTCATGGTCATATCTTATCTTACCAGTTTATGCCTTATCCTAGTTACTTTAATAATTATATTTTTAAAGTTATTTTACTCGCTAGACTTTATGTCTGACCCCTTTGTTTTCGCCTCTTTTCTTCCTTTCCCTCCCCCCAGGTTCTCAGGGTGGGACTAGTACTAGTGGAGCTTGATCTTGGATCTCTTTCTCCCTTTTGGAAGTATTTGGATTGCTGAAAGTAAAGTTCAGCTCATCTCTTTTATGGCTACTTGTGTTGGGGTTTATGCTTCTTACTTTATGTACTCTAAAATAATTTATCAAGATGGATATTAAGTGTACTTGGTTTATGAAGTTGTTGTAACCAACTATTTCTCCGCTGCAATAAAAATTGTTTTAAAATTTTCAAGTACCATTATTTGTATCTGTCTTATTATGTTCTATTCTATACACTAAATACGCTCCATGGAAGTTAATGCAGTCCCTTTGTGAGTGACATTAATGGACCTGGGGTGTTACACGTGGTATTAGAGCTGAAGGTTACCAGAACAGATATGAGTTTTGAAAAACTGTTTTCAAAAGCATTTTATAAAGAAATACTTCCAAAAGTATGTTTTAAGGAGAGTATTTTCAAGAGAAAAGTTTATTTTCAAAAACATAACCCCCAAGAGCCATATATCTTTCCTTCGATTCTCCGTTTTGAATCTTTTTCTCTTTCCGTTTTGAATTTCTTTCTCCACATATAGACGCTTTTTCTAAGATGTGTAAGAACTTCCATGCAATTGGTGGAAAACCACTTCATGGGACTGGGATGTCTGTCAAAGCTAGAAGGAAGTGGAGGGCTTGTTGCTACCTTTAAGGTAGAAGGTGGGAGGAAGGTTCAATTAGTTGCTTGGTTAATGAAGAACGAAGCCTCATTTGGTAGGAGGCCACGAACAGAGAATGCGTAGGAGAGACATGGAAAGGACACACAATAAAGTAGATCCAAAGAAAGGCGACAAGGATAAAAAGGGGACAAGAGAAAAGAAAGGGCCACACTTGTGAAATACCTGACTACTTAAATAAAGACATTAGAAAGAAGATGAAGACTAGTTGTTATCGCTACGAAGAAGCAGGACATCTTATTAGGATCGTCCAAAGAAGCAAAAGCAAAAGTAAGGACAAGGTATAGGATCTTTTGGAGGGCAGACGCATTTCCTTACGACTGGCATACCTGATAGAGGTAGAAATATATCTTGGTTGGAAGTTTGGTTTTTCTTTTTGATCATCCTTTTCAAACCTTGTTTGAATTCTGGCGCTTCACGCTCATTTATATCTGCTTCATTAGTTGAAACACTGCACCTAAATACTAATCTAGTTACGGATCCCATAGTAGTCTCAAATCCTATTGATGGTTCGGCTTATCTTTCAAGGATTTGTCGGGATTTGAGAATGTCTATCTTGGGCGTTGGGTTTGAATGCAACGCCTTCGTTCTTGCCATCATGGACTACGGCTTGATTCTACGTATGGATTGGCTAACTAGATATGGGGCCATCCTAAATTGTGAAAGAAGGGTAGTTAGATTGTTGACTCATTGTGGAAAGACCCTTGATATTTCTTGTGACCCTAGAGGTCCAGTAATGCTTAGCTACCTAGAATCCCTTGATGCATCCAATGATGATTTGAAATCTGTTCGTGTGGTCCATGAATATAGTAACGTCTTCGATGAGGTTCGAGGTTTACTCCCGAGGTGTGAGATAGACTTTCGAATATACTTAATAGATATTGCAAAGCCAGTTGCATTACCAGTGCGCCACATGGCTCCGAGAGAAAGAAGAGAACTCCATAAGAAAGTGAAAGACTTGCTTGAGAAGGGGTTCATAAGAAGAAGTATTTCGGAGTGGGGTGCTCCAGTCGTTTTTGCTACGAAAGCTAATGGTTCACTTAGATTGTGTATGGACTATAAAGAGTTGAATAAACTAACAAAGAAGAACATATAACCATTGCCGAGGATAGACGATTTATTCGATCAGTTGGTGGGTGCTTTGGTTTTCTTGCAACTGGATTTAGCTATAGGGTTTCATCAGCTAAGGGTGGCTGAAGATAGCATCGATAAGACTGCATTTAGAACTCCTGACGGTTTCATTGAGTGGCTCGTCATGCCTTTTGGTTTGACGAATGCACCTGCATACTTTGTTGACTTAATGAGTAGGGTGTTTAGGGAGTTTCTAAACAAGTTTATGGTAGTCTTTGTGGACGATATTCTGGTTTACTCTAAAAATGAAGAAGAGCATGCCCTACATCTTAGGGAAGTCTTAGAGACCCTACGAGCACATCAACTTAAAGCTAAGTTCCCCAAGTGCCATTTTTGGAGAAAAGAAGTGAGGTTCTTAGGACACGTGGTCTCTAAGGAAGGGATAGCTGTGGATCCCGCCAAGGTAGTTGCAATCCAAGATTGATAAACTCCTAAGAACGCAACAGAAGTAAGAAGCTTTTTAGGGCTAGCTAGTTATTATAGGAAGTTCATTTAGGACTTCGCGAAGATATCAACCTCTCTCACTCGATCAACGAAGAAGAATTTGACTTTTGCTTAGGACGTTGACTGTGACGATGCTTTCCAACGTCTGAAGAGGGCTTTGACAACAGCTCCAGTTTTAGTTTTGCCAAACGGGAGTAAAACATTCACTGTATATACTGATGCTTGCGGGACAGGGCTTGGCGCAGTTTAATGCAAGAGGAAAGGGTGATATGCTATGGTGGAAGACATTTGAAAGCCCACGAGAAAAATTACGCTACCAACGACTTAGAGTTGGCGGCCATAGTTTTTGTGCTTACGTCATGGCGTCATTATTTCCTTGGCGAAAGGTTTGAGTTGTATACAGACCATAAGTTGCTAAAGTATTTATTCTCTCAGAAGGACCTAAACTTGAGGCAACAGAGATGGATGGAGTTTTTGGCATCCTATGATTTTGACATCGCATATACCCACGACAAGGGTAACGTTGTAGCCGATGCCTTAAGTAGAAAGAAGTTAACTTTAAGTCCTTTGTTCGTAGAGCGGTAAAGTTTGGAGTATATATCTACTTTTGATTTCAGACCCTCTGTCGATTATACCCGGATTGTTGGCATCATTAGAGGTGCAACCTACACTTTTGGGTCGAGTTGGCGAGGCACAGCGAAACGACCCACAATTGGTTGAGATAGTAGGCAAGCTTATAGGAGGGGAGTCCTCAAGACATCTTGATAGATATGCTATAGATGAGAGAGGTTGGCTACGTAGAGATGGGAGACTTTGTGTACCACAAGACGAGAGTTTGAAGAAGGCGATTCTTGATGACTCACGTCGCTTTAAGATGACCGTACATCCCGGTGGTGATAAGATGTATAGAGATATAAAGCGAGTTTTCTTTTGGGCTGGAATGAAGAAGGACGTGGCTGAGTTCGTGGCTAGATGCTTAGTGTGCCAGCAAGTCAAGGCGGAGCAAAAGACGCCCGGATGTTTGCTCCATCCCTTAGAGATTCCTCTTTGGAAATGGGAAAGTGTTTCCATGGATTTTGTAAATGGGTTACCAAGATCGAGGAAGGGTAATATGGGGATTTGGGTAATTGTAGACAAACTTACTAAAAGTGCCCATTTTATTCCCGTTAAATGTAGAAGGACCACCGCATGGTTAGCATCTGTTTACCTTTGAGAGATAGTTCGCTTGCACGGCATACCCTCCAGCATTGTGAGCGATAGAGATCCCATTTTCACAAGCGAATTTTGGAAGAGCTTACAAGAGGCGGTTGGGATGCAATTATGCTTAAGTACCGCTTATCACCCTTAGACGGACGGCCAGACTGAGAGAGTAAATCGGATTCTAGAATACCTTCTAAGGCTATGCATCCTGGACTTTGGAGGAACATGGGAAGAACACCTTTCACTAGTGGAGTTCGCCTATAATAATAGTTTTCAAGGTAGCATTGGCATGGCGCCTTTTGAGGCTCTTTATGGACGACCATGCAGATCACCTACTTGTTGGTGGGAATCCACGGACAAGGTTTTGCTTGGACCCGACATGATTAGGGATACATCGGAGAAGATTGACCTAATTCGACGGCAAATGAAGATGGCGCAGGACCAACAAAAGTCATATGCTGATAGGAGACGAACGGATCTTGAGTTCAATGTTGGGGATATGGTTTTTATAAAGGTGTCACCGTTGAGAAACGTAGCCCGTTTTGGATCAGTAGCGAAGTTGGCACCAAGGTTCGTAGGACCCTTTTCAATTATGGAGAGGATTGGGCAGATGGCGTATAGAGTAAAGTTACCAGAGAAGCTTAGCGGAGTTCATGACGTGTTGCACGTTTCACATTTGCGTAAGTGTTTACACGATGCGGTGGAAGTGGTAGAGCCGAGCACGCTCGAAGAAATGGAAGTAGAGCGCAATGCCACGATCAGATGAGCTCCTACACGCATTCTCGGATCGGAGGTCAAAAAGCTTCGCAACAAAGAGGTCAGGTTGGTCAAAGTGCAATGGGGAGATGATCAAAGAGACGCGACTTGGGAGACGGTGGATAAGATGCGTACGTTGTACCCTTTCCTTTTTGAGGGTATGTTTTATTTTCTCCTTTTTCTACCACTTTGTTGATACTTGTCCTATCTTTTAGAATTATCTTTGCAATGACATCTTCGATCTTTAGTTAGGAAGAACCCTATGGTTGCAAACATGTGTTTGAGACATGTTATGTTTGGTGGATGCAAATGGATGCAAGTGGTTGCTAGTGGATGCATGTACACACACCTTAGGCACTATATCGGCTCAATCACCTTCATACCGCATATAAATGTGTGTATATCTAAACTAATGGATGTATAATGGTTGTGTTATCATATGAATTTTGCATTTTGATGAATGATTGTGCACACATGTAGAAAAATGTATCGATAGGATTCTTTCGCATACATAATGGACGCATGGCACTATCATGATTTGCATTAAGGAGGTCAACTGAATCAGTAGACCGCCTGATTTTGCATTAGATAAGGAACATATACACACACTTCTTGCATATGTTCATACAGCATTAGAAATCATTGTAAGGACAATGGATGCCGGTGTTTGATGGTTGAGTAGATGGATACTTGGATGTTAGGATATGCATTCTACTTAACATGGAGATTTCGGGGACGAAATCCTTTAAGGAGGGGAGAATGTAACACCCCGTAATTTTAAATATTAAAGTTAAAAAATTAAATAATACTTAATTTCAAATGTGGGAATTAAGGGAAACAGGTTGCGCCATTGCATTCGTCTCGGAATTCTGCCTGAGATAGAGTCCAAGTTTGTGTGAATTGGACTTCATATGAAGGAGTTATGTCCTTTCAAAGTTTCAGAAATTAATTAAATTAAAAACATCTCAGGTTCAGGAATTCAAAATATAAATTCAAAACAGGGACCAGGTCGACCAAGGGGTCGACCTCCCCTATACAGGTCGACCTTAGTGTCGACCTGGGGGTCACCTGCCCCTCCCCCCCCCCCCCCGGGCAGATCTGAAAGATGATGACTTTTTGACTCAGTGCTGAGTCATTAGGGCTGAGGTGTCATTTTATCTTGACTGTATGGTCTTGATTGATTCTAGGTTAATCTAACGGCTCTTAATTAATTAATCTTCTATAAAAACACACCTAAACTCTCAACCCTAATCACTCAAATTCATAACAAGAGCTGCCATGCCGTCAATGGAGAACCTAGAGTAGCCGCCATACACTTTCAACCCTAAAGCAAGATAGAGGCTTGAATCAAAATCAAATCAAATCTAAATAACAACTAAGTCTACATCAAAGGCGAGCAATTCAGTTTCAAAATACAGATCCCAGAAAGACAAGACTATTCTTTTTAATTGTGAGTATGATAGCTTTCACAAAATAATTAATTAATTTAACTATGATAAGATATAATTGAGATTATGATAATATGATTTTGAATCATGTGATGTAAATTATATGTATGTTTGTGGTGTTGGATCATATGTTAGTTCTTATGTGAATTTTATGCAAGTTGGATCATATGCGAATCTTATGCAAGTTGAATCATATATCTTATGCAAGTTGAATCATATATCTTATGTAAATTTGTGATAATTGGATCATATATACATATGCAAGTTTGGGTTGTTAAAATATATGTGAAACATGTATATGCATATGCTAGTTTATGTGACATTAATCTACATGTTTAGATCTATATGCAAGATTACACCTTTATGTTTAGATCTATATGCAAGTTTACATCTTTATGTTTAGATCCATATGCGAATTCACACCGTTATGTTTAGATCCATATGCAAGTTCACACCTTTATGTTTAGATCCATATGCAAGTTCACACCTTTATGTTTGGATCTATAGCAGTACATAAGTTATGCAAGTTTGTGCCCATTACCTATGCTAGTTTTGTATCATATGCTAGTTTGAATGAAATTCGTATGCAAGTTATTGGCTATGTAATCTTATGTCCTGATCCTTAGATCTATTTTATGTGTTATGTGATTTTGTTTTTCTTTTTATAAGTTAGACTATTTGCGAGTCTAACATATGTCATATGAAAACGTACGAATAGCGTAGGGATGATGGGATAATATTGAATATACATAAATTGTGAATTGGCATATAATGGCCTTAAAAGGCATATAATTAATTTGAGACATTAATTGGAATAATTGGTCTTTATGGACATAATTTAAGAGATAATTATGGACATAAATAAATTTGGAATTTATTGACAAATTTGAATAGGGATATTAATCCAATTTGGGGTTAAATAACGATGTGTAATAATTAACCGCCTAAGACACGAGGTTAGTCTCTTTTGTGGTGTAAGACTACCCGGACCCGCCCGGCAAATCCAGCAGCCACAAATGTCAGTCTAATGTGAGAGGTCAAAGGCACGAATTAAATGCGTAATAATTATAAAGACACGAGGTTAGGCTCGTTTGCGGTACAAGACTACCCGGACCCGCCCAACAAATCCAGCAACCGCAAATGCCAGTCTAATGTGGGAGGTCTTTACAAGGTTACGAATCTAATGAATTAAGTAACACTTAACCAGCTAAACATGTGGTGGGACAGGGGGGTTAAGTGGGTGCCTTGGGTGGCATGTGAAATTAAGTGGGTGCCTTGGGTGGCGTGTGAAACACGATTAGATGCACTTAACCAAGTTGAAACATGTAAGAAGACATTAATAAAAATGGGGGTAAGTGGGAAACCTTAGTGGGGACCAAGCATAGGTGGAAAGCTTGTGTCATGCATGTGGGCCCTTTTCAAACCAGTAACCCATTAAGTATCTTTGTGACCTCGACCCAAGTCGAGGACGGGACATGCTTACTGGGATTGATTGTAAGAGGTCAAAACGGGTCAGCGATGGCAATGCAAATCCAACGGGTTCATGTGCGTGCGTGGGCCCGGGCTGGTAGGTAAGACCTTGTTGCATTGTGTAGATATAAGTCGTGCATCTCTAGTGGTATTGGGTTGCCACTTTGGGGAGTGATACACCCCAGTGTGGGACCAGCACGGGTATCTACGAGTTAGGGAGCCGATCGAATGGGGAAGGTAGTTGGTACGTCTAGCGGAGATAGGAGCAGACGACACCTATGAAGACAGCTAGGAGTATAACTACCATATTTTAAATAAACATTGTTACTAGAATGGGGAGGGTAGTGGGTACGACTAGCGGAGATAGGAGCAGACGACACCTATGAAGACTTGTAACTAGAATGGGGAGGGTTGTCGGTACAACTAGTGGAGATAGGGGAAGACGACACCTATGAAGACAGCTGGGGGTACACGAACCTACCACTATCATTATTATGTTCTATAGGCGGGATCAACTTTTAGGGTGACTAGTAATGGTGCAGTGAAATTAGCATTGGTGTAGTATAGTAATTATCCTGTAGTGATTAGGAACGAGATTAACGCCAGAATATTCCTCTTATTTGCTTTGTCATTCCCACTTGTTTCATGGTCATATCTTATCTTACCAGTTTATGCCTTATCCAAGTTACTTTAATAATTATATTGTTAAAGTTATTATACTCGCCAGACATTATGTCTGACCCCCTTGTTTTCGCCTCTTTTCTTCCTTCCTCCCTCCCAGGTTCTCAGGGTGGGACTAGTACTAGTGGAGCTTAATCTTGGATTTCTTTCTCCCTTTTGGAAGTGCTTGGATTGCTGAAAGTAAATTTCAGCTCATCTCTTTTATGGCTACTTGTGTTGGGGTTTATGCTTTTTTACTTTATGTACTCTAAAATAATTTATCAAGATGGATATTGAGTGTACTTGGTTTATGAGGTTGTTGTAATCAAACTATTTCTCCGCTGCAATAAAAGTTGTTTTAAAATTTTCAAGTACCATTATTTGTATCTATATGTTCTATTCTATACACTAAATACGCTCCATGGAAGTTAATGCATTCCCTTTGTGAGTGACATTAATGGACCTGGGGTGTTACACTTATCATATCAAATCTATTGTAACTTGTGACTATATGACATTTGGACATAACAACTTGTGACTATATGACATTTGGACATAACTATGATGTAGATCTGAAACCTTTATTACGTTAGATCTAATTTTGATTTTTAGATCCAGCTTATTATTTGAATCACTATGTGCTTATTATACTGGACCTAAACTTTTGAACCTCTAAATTATTATTTAGATTTTATATGACATCCTTAATATGACAGGACTAGTTTCATTATCACGAATTCACTAGATCTATTCTCATATGTCCACCTTATCACTATGCCAGTTTATGCTTATTCCTGTTATGTTAGAATAATCACTTTTTGTCCTCCTCCCATCACCTTTCCCTTTTAATGTTTATGGCCAGGATATTTTCTAGCCTAGGCATGCTACCAATTATTTGTGAATGCGCTAGTTAAGGAACGGGGGTGGGGGGGGGGGGCAACATTAGAATTGGCATAACTTGAATAATGTTTATATACATAAATTTAGACCTATAATTCATTGTGAACATAATTGGGGAAAAGGGGGCATGAAACCTATAACTTATAATGAAATAGGTGAAAACTGGATAATAATGACATGCCAAAGATCATAGTAATAAGAAGCTACAAATGCACTTATGACACGAGATAAGATTGCACTTGCGGTGGAAGACTGCCCGGAACCGACTGGCATATCCAATGACTGCAAGTGTTGAATCTAATGTGAGAGGTCTAAGTGCACAAATACAAGTTGCGCTAAGACACGTGGTTAAGCCCAATTTGTGGAATAATTATGCTCGGACCTGCCCGGCATGTCCATCATCCACAAATGGCAGGCTTAATGTGAGAGGTCTAGCACACCTTAACCATAATTATGGTAATGAATTAGAGTACTTAACCTAGTTGAATCCCTAGGGATTGTATGAATATAAACATGAATAGGGGCAAAGTAAACTTGTTTAGACAGTGGGCGAGTTAAGTGAATCTGAAGGGGGTGGGTAACATGTAAATATAGGACCATAAACTTAACCTAAGGGGGTTATGTAATTAAAGACACCAATAGGCATACATAACCTGAGGAAATCCTAGTGGAGATACAAGACAAAGGAGAGAGCTTGTATCATTTTTTGTGGGAATCCATTTCAATTAGTAACCCATATAACGGTATCAAACGGGTACTCCGTCCTAGGTCGGAGTGGGGCACGCTTATTGGGCTGATTTTAAGAGATCTAAACGAGGGGGTGGTGTCATGACGACGCATTCCAATGGGGTCATGTGCGTGCATGGCTCCGCCTGCCCGGGAAAATGAGATGTTGTGACATTAGTAGATATGGTTGTGCATTCAACACGAAGGGTTGCCACTTTAGGAAGTGATACCCCCTATGTGGGGCCGACACAAAGTATCTACGGAATTGGGAGCCGATCGATTAGGGTAGTAGTTCGGATACATCTAGATTCTCGTAAGTTTAGGAGTCCACTATAGGGACTGCCTATGGATTGTATGGGGTTTAAACCTCTCACCTGAAGTACTTCTAAGCCTACTAATTTATGCCTGTTAAGGGTCATCACATATCTGGTTATACTAGTTTTAGTGCACAGTAATCATGGGTGAAGCGTATATACTCTATCCTATTTACCTCGTCATACTTATCCTTTATGATGTTATCTTCCTCATCCACTTTATATGTCTGTCATTATACTTTTATTTATTTACCTGCTGAAAGTAACTGGACTCGCTAGACTTTTTTTTGACCCTTTTTGTTTCCTCTTCTCTCTTCCATCCCCCCTCCCCCGGTTCTTAGGGAGGGAATTCTCAGGCTTAGTCAGGACTCGGTTATCATCTTGCTTGGAGCGACTTCTGAAGTATTGCTCAGTTTCTATCTTTCCTACTATGGCTTTGTCTCTTTCGGGGAATTATGTTTTTTTTATGTATTTTCTGTACTTTGATGGTACAAGACAGAAATTCTATGTTATTGTAATAGGTTTTATGTACTTTCAGACTTATGGTATTTTGTACCATGATGTTATGACTTATGTTTGAAATAAAAATTTAAATTCCGCTGTTGCTTTTACATATGTCCTATAATATTTCCGTTTCTGTTTACCTATAACACTTCTAGAAACTTAGTGCATTCCCTTAGTGAGTGACAATAACAGACGTAGGGTGTCACAAAACTTGGAAAACACTGTAAATATTAACCTAAAAAGCTTTTAAAGTTCTTAAAAGTCAACAATGGTGCTAGACTCAAAGTGTATACTTAGACCTCTCTAAATTATTCCCATAAAGTCATTTCTCTCAAATATATATGTTCCTAATCCATTTTCTTTCCTAATTTATAAGGCTCTACAATACAGACATCAAGTGTGGTATGCTTTTCAAGTGGCTATGGCCTCACCTGGGCCCCTCCCTTAACTAGTGAAAGACTCCATCAAGAGCTAATGACGTGCCCCTAACAACCAAACTAATGTCCAATTTTGTATGTCCCTCAACCATGCCTCGATAGTGAAAGGACAATAGTATCTTGGTTTAGCTCTAGTCTTTATGCATCCCACTGACTGCCAATGACAGTACCTGACGATCATTATCCTTAATTTGGTTTTGACCAAACTCTCCCGGGGCCGACCGTCGAATCACCCCAGTGCCATACTGCCATAGCTTTCTAAATGCCAAGTTACTGTTCCAGTCAAGGTATACCCCCTTAGGTGGTATCGCTCAGACCCCCGCCTCTGCGAGTACATCGTGAGTGTGTACCCTAAAGAGGATCACCATAGAGTACCCTACCACGTCCCTCGAAAGCCGCATGCTTCCCTCCAGTGCTACCAAGAAATCAAGCTGCATGTCAAGCAGAATAATCAAGAGGACGTGCTCCTCCCGTGTCTCTAGACACCTCGGTGATCTACCCCATTGGGTTCTCGTTCAAATGTGCGGAATGATCCAGGTGCATCATGCTAATGTGTTATTAGACCCTATGTCTAATCTTTTGATTACGAGCTTGTCTTATTTTATCAGATTGATTATCCACATCTTTTCTTTTCTTTCAAGGTACCGGGTTTCCTCTAGGCCCCTTATATCTCTAAGGAACAGACCCCTCTTGCTTATTAATTCTATGATATAACTTAACCCATTTGAGTTCATTAATCGGGCCCAAACATGTTATTCCCTAGACTGTAATTAATGAAAGTAATCTACAATCTTTTTACATTATTGCCATGTCGTTTATTGTCCAATTTCAGGTTTACAGGTTACAATAACATTAATGTATAATTAAGTATATCTTATCATAGTCCATATGTTTTCTATTAACGTGTTACTTAATGCATCTAATAAAGTACAACTTAGTTCATCTCATAAGTCTTCTCACTTTAGTATTTCTTATTCGTTCATAACGGTCATAACAAATCGTTGTTGTTTACTTATTAACCTAGCTCTCTTAACTAAGGTTTATTAATAATTTTCCTTTTCATTTACTGTAACCTATGTTATAATTTACACTAGTCCCTAGGACAAGCCTACCTATTAATTATATTCTCATTAATGTAATTAATTATAATAGGTTATATTCCCCATTCATCACATTTTCCATTTTAACCAAACTTTTAATGTTGTAACTTCCATTTCTTTACCGACTTGTATATTTTCACATATACATTTATTTCTATTGGTTACTATTAATGTAATTTTGGACGTAACTGTCATATTTCCCTAAGACATTAATGGACAATGAAGTATCCTTATTTTATTATTCCCTAAAATATTATTTTTGTACCCCAAAAGATATTACTAATTTATTTATTTTTTGCCTGTTGTATACATATATTTTAAGGGTGCATTTGTCTCAGGTCCCTAGTAAGTTTGGAAATTAGGCTCACATCCAGTCCTAAACTTATTGTAAATTGGGTCCTTATTTTTCGAAAATAGTTCAAAAAAAAATCATGTAAATTCATACTTAAATAAAACATGAAAACATAAAAAAAATTCAGTTGAAAAAACCACCGAAAAACACGTCAAAAACAAAAAAATAGCGAAACAGCTGTTTATTGCATCATAGGATGCATACATTTGAAATTCTTGCAAACAGCTGTGCAACTATTTCAGTTATGCGTCTGTGTTGACTTTTTTACATACACACATGCAAGTAATATATAATTATTGTGTACTAGTGTGCTATAATCCGTAGGCATGCAAATCAGTTAATATTTATTTGCATGCAAGTATTTAGAATAAATGCATGCATGTATGCAACAATCCATAGGCATAAATACTAGTTCATTTTTACTTGCATACATATATGCAAGAAAACATAATACTTGCATACATGCATACAAGTATTCATGTAGATTTTTCCATGTGAAATCTTCATGAATCATTTGCATATGTATGTATTCAAAATACTTGCATACATGTATGCAATAATTCATGTAGATTTTCAATGTAAACTGCTACAGGAATAGTTGCATACATGAATGCAACAATTGGGTTTACTTGCATACATGTATGCAATTTTTCTTCTTCTTTTTTCCGTGGTCTTCTGGGAATATTTGCATATTTTAGAATTTTTGTTTAGTAGACAACGCATTTTTTGGGGGAAAACATGTAACATGAATCCTATGGACCTGCTTTGTATTTCAAACATGGGAGGGAGGCCATTAACATTTTGAAAGTTTCTACGGACACTGGACTAATGTTCACTATTTTTAATATATTTTTAGGCACAAGACCTCTCACATCAAGTTGACCGCTTGTGGATTTTAGATTTGTCAGGCGATTCCGGGAAGAGACTTCAACCATAAGTTGAACTTAACCTCATGTCTCAGTGCGGTTATCTACAATTTCCCAATTACTGTAAATTTTACATGCAAATTAGACATATCTATTCTTTTTCATTATTCCTAAATTAGCTGTAATTTTATTTACAACCTTTTGGCATGATATTTTTCTTAAGAAAATATTCGTGTTTATTGTAAATTGCATAATTACAGTAATTCTTAATTTAGACAGATAATTAATGGAAATAGGCTTTATACAACAGAAATGTTCTGAACATTGTCGATGCAAATTTAATCTAAAATGCCACAATTATTCCTTGTTTCACTGTAATTTGATTTACAATATCCAGTTTATCATTAACAATATTTTCTATAACATATTCAATTTTATTGTAAATCACACACATTCAGTGTTATAGTAATTTTATATCCAATTAACGGATTCATAGAATAAATCTACGCAACAATAATATTCATAACATAATAGAAAATAAATTACACTACAATTATCACAATTTGCAATTATATAAAATGTTGCGAATGGCGGGGAATGTAAACGGTAAATATACCAATAATTAAAAGGTATAATTTAAATCCACTCACCAGACAAATTTCCAATCATTGAATCTGATCCGAATCTATTATTCCATGGCTTTCCTAACTGGATTTATTACCCAATTAACCACAAATTCACCAATCTGATACTAAAAGAAGGGGGAAAGAGAGGGAGAAACCTATATAAACTAGATTCAAGAACTTGCCTCACGTTGATCAGAATTTTGAACACCTATTTATAGATTTATATCACTTATCTTCAAATCTTAAACCAGAACCCCTATGAACTAATATTCTAATTTTCTGAAAATATTTGGAGGAAGAAGAGAAGGAAGAGCCTAGGTAGCATCTCAGAAAATATGAGATTAAAACTAGGCCCTGCTAGTGTATTTGTAGGCGTACGAGAAAGTATGGACCATCAGATTAAATCAATTAAAATCAAATCCACTGCAATCATAAATCTACATCACACAAAACAGATCTGGGTTCGATAGGGTCGACCCTTGTGTCGACCCTTCTTTCTGCGGGTCGACCCAGTCTAACTTAGGTCGACCCATCTTGGGTCCAGGTCGATTTCTTAAGCAGCTACGGTTTTCTGAATTATAACGTTACTTTTATTACTTGGTATAAAATATCTTATTTTTGAATGTTAATTAATAACATTATTCATTTACTCAATATAATCCTTCTAATTTATATTATTCCGGTAGTAAACTATATTTACTTTTGAATTTCAAATCTACATGTATATATGCACACACAATCTCTTGATTATCTAAATCATTAAATAACTTACTTTTCAATTCCTTTTTCTTTAATGGCTTCTTACTTAATGTAACTAATGATGTTTTTAATTCATTATTTTATTCCCCTTTTAACGCATTGTTTTATTCCCTTTTTTAATGCGTTGTTTTTTTTCCTGTTTTAATGCATTATTTCATTTATGCATTCATTTCTTTCTTCTCTTAACTTGCACCTTTTATTTCAAAATTAAAATTTTATGCATATATACATATTCATGCAATCTTTATTTATTACCCATTTTATTATTTGATTAAATACAGGGTGTTACAGTTGCACGATTCAAGCCCAAGTCTAACAGCGAAAACAAGACGATCACAACCACCAGTAACCTAAAGATTTGAAGAAACGAGACCGCTACCGAACATACAATGTATACACTTCACTCAATAGTGAGTTGTAGGCAATCAATCTAGAGACCTGTAATACTATCCAATACAAGAAGCCGAATACTAGGGAGTCTACCATCCCATAGTCTATAGTTTCAATGTCCCTTTCAACCGTCTAGTGGGAATGGTAGACATGCCGGCCAAGCTTGGGGAAGAGGATTGCAGCAGAGTTCGGATTCTCACTTTTATGGTCATCGATGTCACTTCTGTCTACATCGATTTTCTAGGACATCCTTTCCTTGTAGAATTCTAAGTCTGCATAGCACCATGGTCCATTCTCATGAAGTTTCCAAATGAGAATGGGATCAAAACCATCAAGGGCGACCAAGCCACATCAAGAGTCGATTACCTCGCTGAATGGAAAGACGCCATCAACTAGGAGAAGGGAAAAACCGAAGAAGCAATCCACTGCGCCAAAACTACCAGTGCATAGCAACCACTAGATCAGGGTCCGGGCTTAGACAATACTGCCATCTTTTCGACAACCACGATCCAAGAGAAGACGAAGAGAATGATTTCAAAATGGTTGCCCTAGTGAAACCAACTGTCGACATTCCTATCATCCCACCGAGCTGACTAGGGTCTTGAAGATTGGATCACAACTCCACATTGTAATACAAGAAGAGCTTGTGGACTTCTTAAGGGCCAACCTTGAAGTATTCGGTTGGGCCCATTCAGATATGTGTGGCATCGATCCAGGAATTGCATACCACATGATCAGTATCAACCCGAAGCATCTTCCATTCAAACAAAAGCATCGAATCTTGGGAATAGAGAGATTGGTGACACTCAAAGAGGAGGTTGACAAACTACTTGGCAACAACTCTATCTGTGATGCCTTCTGCCTAGAATGGGTCTCCAACCATGTCTTGCTCAATAAATTAAATGGGAAGTGGAAAACGTGTGTCAACTACTCGGACTTGAACAAAGCTTACCTAAAAGACAACTTCCCGCTTCCAATGATCGATGGCCAACTCGTTTAATCAACTACAGGCTACCAGCTTCTCTCCTTCATGGACGCGTACTTAGGCTATAATCAAATTCTGTTGTACCTTCCAAATCAGGAGCACATTCCTTCATCACCGACCTTGGGATCTACAGCTATGTTGTCGTGACCTTTGGTCTTAAGAATGCTGGAGCCACATACCAATGATTTGTCAACCACATGTTCAAGGACTATATCGGGAGATCCATGGAGGTCTACGTGGACGATATGCTCGTCAAAATGAGGTTGTCGAACGACCAAGTCAACGACCTCGTGGAAATGTCCGACGTACATATGGCATGAAACTCAATCCCTTCAAATGCTCTTCTAGCATTGCATCGGGTAAATATTGGGTTTCATTGTCAATTCTCAAGGGATTGAGGAAAATCAGAAAAAATCCATGCTATCCAGGATATCAAAACCACTTGGAGCAACAAAGATGTTCAAATCTTAAACGGGAAAGTAGCCGCCCCAAATTGATTCATATCCAAAGCTAATGATAAGTGCATTCCCTTTTTTGACTTGCTCAAAAAAGGGAAGTGCAAATTTTCATGGACATCGGATTGCATTGTCGCATTCTAGGACCTCTTGAATCACTTAGAGAGACCACCTATCTTGTCAAAACCCATGGATGATGAAGACTTATTTATCTACTTGGATGTTTTATACAGGAAATTAGCTCGGTGCTGGTGTGCAAAAAAGATCGTGTCCAAAGACCCGTTTATTACATCAGCAAGAGGTTGAAAAGTGCATAAAAGAATTATCTGGCGCTTGAGAAGCTTGTTTACTGCCAGTTGATTTCTTCTAGGAAGCTAAAACATACTTTTAGTCCCATACAATCAAAGTCTACACTAACCAACTTTTACATTTGGTCCTACAACGACCTAAGGCGTTTGGGTGACTTTGAAATGGAATATAGAGCCAAGTCAATTTTAGATTACATTTGATCCCCATCGAGCCAAACTCAAACAGGCCCTTGCAAATTTCATCGTGGAGTTCACTATTCCCGAAGATCCTCTTCCGTAAGAAAGTGAGCCTCCCAAAATTCATTGGAAACTATTTGTGGATGGTTCATCTAACAATTAGTGTTCTTGCATCGGAGTTATACTAATTACTCCTAAGGAGCTCAGCTTTTTATGCTATGAAGCTCGAATACCCTGCCACTAACAACGATGCAGAATACAAAGCGATGATTGTTTAGACTTAGAATCATGATCAAACTCAACGTTAAGGCTATCCTTATTTACTCCGACTCACAGCTTATTGTGTGCCAGGTGCAAGGTGAGTATCAAGTCAATGTACCCGTCTTTCTACCTACCTCACTCGGGTTAGCGAACTACTTACTAACTTCGACCACTATGTCATCACACACATCCCCCGGGAATAGAACGAGAAAGACAACTCATTGAACAACTAGCAAGTTCTGAGGATGCACAATTCTTGGGGTACATCCCTCCTCGATTCTCCGAGTATCGATTTGATGCAAACTAATTCGATATCAACGGCAGAGACCGAGATCAAACTCGAGTCTTGGATAACACCAATCAAGAATTACGTGCTTCATGGTTTCCTTCCTAATAACTCAAATAAGAAACGAGCGCTCATTCGCAAATCATTACGATACATCATTCAAGATGGAGTGCTCTACAAAGAGGATTCTCCATTCCATTACTCCTGTGTGTAGCCCATAACGACGTTGATCGTGTACTGCTGGGTGTACATGAAGGCGATTGTGGTGACCACACCGAGGTGCAAAATCTACTAAAAAAATTCTCAGATATGGCTATTTTTGGTCAACACTCAAGTGGGATGCATTAGACTATGCCCGTAAGTGTGAAAAATATTAGAGGTTTTCTAAAACTTCAAGGTCCCCGCCTACTGAACTTACACAGATGTTCAGTCCATGGCCTTTTTCTATGTGGGTGTTGATATCACCAGCCCTCTTGCAATGGCCAGAGGTTGCACACTATACGCTATCATCTCAGTTGATTACTTTACTATGTGAGCTAAAGCTGAGCCCCATACCGTAACTCCTACCAAGAAAGTGATCAACTTCATCGCCCACAACATCATCCGTCATTTTGGAGTTCCTAAAACTATCATTTCTGATAACGCGACCCAATTCGAGAGTGCTAAGTTCAAGACCTTATGCCGATGACACAACATCGAGAAGAAATTATCAGTAGTAGCCCACCCTCAAGCAAATTAGCAAGTCGAGGACATCAACAAAGTGATTAAATCCATTATCAAGAAACATTTGGAAAAGGCCAAAGGATTATGCGTAGATGAACTCCCTCT
Source organism: Allium sativum (assembly GCA_030737875.1). NCBI lineage: Eukaryota > Viridiplantae > Streptophyta > Magnoliopsida > Asparagales > Amaryllidaceae > Allium > Allium sativum. The sequence continues at coordinate 321,722,797 of CM060920.1, read as the reverse complement.
AGCTCTTTGGACATACCGGACTACTCATAAGTCAGCAACCAATCACACTCCATTCACTCTCTCGTTTGGATATGAAGTCGTCATCCCTATTGAGCTTAAGCTCCAATCTCATTGAGTCTAATATTTTGATCTGAAGACAAACTAAGCTCTTTTCTTGGAATTTCTTGACTAACTTGAAGAGAAAGGAGACGAAGTTTAGCTCAAAGCAACCGCCTAACAACCACAAGTCGCCCAATGTTTCAACTCGTAAGTCTGTCCAAAGCACTTTGACATCAGCGACCTCGTCCTAAAACCGGTCTTTCCTACTCCGACCCATTTTAGTCCTCGATAGGAAGGTCCGTATGCCATACAACGAAGACTTAGGGAAGGAATCTTCAAGGTAACAACCATTGATGGCGCTGAACTACCAAGAGCATGGAACAACAAACACCTCTGCCGATACTTTAGTTAGTCTATTGTACAAATTTACTGCTTTCCACCGATATTTTGTTTTCATAGTTCAAGGCATTGTAAAGAATAAGCCATTACAGCAAAAGTTATTAGTAAAAAAATTTCAAATGTCCATGTACTAGGTGTGTTTACTTTTTGCATAGCATGTTTGAGCTATTATGACAACTGACTTGCATACACGAGCATGCAACACTGGATTGGCACCTCGAAGCTTGGCATCAAGCCGCCTACTCGAGTCTTTTCATAGGCTCAAACCTTGTGATGTGATCCTCTTTTCACAAGTCAACTTGAGTCTCAAACCAACAACGAGACTGAGTACAATAACTCGGAATGCTCATCAACTTGAGTGCCCAATCTCATTTGAGGTCTTCGGACAGAGGAGTAACCCACTATCCGTGTGAGTGAGATATCGATTGCTCGCTCGGCTCCGTCCAATCCATAAGTTCTGGATCTGGGTACGAAACTGGCGAACCAACGACGCTTTCGAACTCTAACCCGAACCAAACGATTAGAGAGTATAAAGAACGAAACAACGACGCCTGCATTGCCTCCTCATAACTCGAGATCAACGACCGGAAGGAGATCCTGAGAGGAGAGTCACCAAACTCCAACTCCACACGGCTCAAAGCTCCCAACTGAGGGGAAGTCTCGAGAGTGGAGTCAGCACGTATAATCTTTGCATGACTTGAGCATTTGAAGAGCAAAGCCACAAACAACGTTTGCCCAAGCATAGTGATGAGTACATTTATGCAAGTACAAAGATTGGAAAGCATAGATAAAAGTTCAAACACTTAGGACAACATGTGATGTAAGAAAAGTCAAGTAAAGTTTCATGTATAGAAGCAAACTACAATTGCCTATTTCTTTGTAATGACGTAATGTACATGAAAACCACATCAAGCATCCAAAAGCGAGGTTCGTACGCGCATATCCTATTGGCGTACATAACCAAAAAGCTTTATATAACCATCACTTAGACAAGCCTCCCTTCTTCTTCTTTTTATCGAACTCGGCATTGGACGATTCATCATCAACCTTTGTCTTCCTCTTTTTGGAGCGACTCCCTCTGTTTCTCTTCGCCCTGGTCAGAATAGTTGACTCGTGGGAAACTACTTTGAATTTCATCTATCGTCATCACCGCTCCAAATTTTAATGGTCTTCTCGTCAACGAGCATGATCGCTTTCAAAGGTATGGGTGTTACTTTGTTGGCGAGCGCTAGTATCTCTGAGGTGCCCCTTCCTTTCTATCCTTATTAGCCATCTTTGCATCCCTATTAGCTTTAATTTTGACCTCCTTGTCTGCTTTATGCTAGGCCGCACATCTAGCCTTGAGCTTCTTACTCTCTTCTTCCTGTAATTTCTTGAATGCCTCTTAACCCTTCTTCTTGGAGGCCTCATCATCATCTTTCTTCTTGGCAACCTCATCATTAGCTTTCTTCTTTGTCGCGTCCTAAACCTTAGCCTAAGCTTCACCGTCAGCTTTTTTCTAGCCTCCTCCTCATTTTCTTTCCTATTCTCCTTCTGCTCCTCAGACTTAGTGAGTGGCTGGGCCTTTTGCTTTTCGACCAGTTCATGCATGATCTGTCAGCCTATGTCCATCGGTCCAGTCACTTGCACATCCTGTCCATCCTTCCTTTTCTCTTTAGAGAAGGCCCGCTACTCTAAAATCCCCAAGATCCAAGTTAGAAAATGTGTCTAAGTGACTACTCCTTCTCCAAGAGACTTCCCTTGAATTCGCACACAAAATCCTGGAGTTTCAGACAGTGTTGGCACAAAGCCCATAATCATCTTTACTTCAGAGGAACTTGCACAATGAAAAGAAAGAAGAATTAGTCTCCTTCGACTTTGTGTTACTATCCTTCTAAGCACTTGTGAGAATAAGGCTTTACCTTCCAACACTTGCAACATGGCTTCGGTAGGCATATTGGTCCCAGTTATTTGCTAAAGAGAGCTTCCATGTCCCAACCCTAGATTATTGTGATCATACTTGGTAGTGATGGGGGCTGGGACCAATGGACCACTTATAGAGGCACATAGAACAACCCGCTGCTGTTGAGATCTTACTTTTCCAAACTCGTGAGCAACTATCACGCTTTGGGTATCTAGCAATTTTCGTTTCATGATAGCAAGTAGCACCATCCTCCCTCAATTGAGCCCTTCCTTCAGCCACCACCTTGCGCTCCTCCTCGGTTAAGCATTCAAATATTAGATCAAGTTCATTGACCGGGTCCACCTACCATAGCCTAGCTTCAAACTGCACCAGCCGCTCCTAGGTCTGAGCCATGGTTCAAAGATAATCGTCGACCCACAAGATTCCACAAAATCGAAGTGCTTTGACGTACATGCCCCTAATTTATGGCTCCAGAGACTCCTCCACTCTATCCTTAATGTTTACAATCTTACCTTTAAGCTTTTCAACCTTAACTTGGTGCTCAGCTTTAACGTTGTCCCCCTGGCTCAAAACCTCATGGTTCAAGGCCTCAACATCCTCTGTCTCCTTTATAGCTTGAGCGAGATCAACATTCCTCAACTCAAGAAGCTTCCTAAGTGAAGTTTTCTCGTTGATGATCTATTGCACCTAGTCATTTTCTTCCTTCAACTTCCTGTTCACTTTAACCAGGGTTTCATTGCTTTTGCGAAGTTGGTGAACCTCTTCATTCTTATTCATCTGTCGGGTGTTTTCCTTCACCTAAGCCTATTATCTTTTTTGTGCATTGTATTCTCGGATGAAACTGAGTCCACAACGTCATTGAATGGCTCTCGGGCCTGATTCACCTCATCCTTGACCCTCTTGAGCTATGCTTATGCCTCACCCATTTCAATAATGATAGAGTTAGCACATGAATGTGTTACTCGAATACAGGGAAATATATGAGATGGAGCATCTTCTTACTCAATTCAGCCTCCCGATTCTTAAGGCTCTTCTTTTCATCCTTAACATCCAATTCCTGATTTTGGAGTGCAACATTCTTCTTAAGAATCAATTCTGATAGATGCCTTGCATACATGTACATTTTTTTGTACTGAAAGTAGACATCATACACTTTATCATATACATCTTTGGCATCTCATTAGATCTGATTAATGTTCGGTAACCAAATTAGCTCATCAAAATAGAAGCAAGGGAACGACTTGTTAAGTATCCCTTTCTCCTCTATGGGACCGAGCCATGTGACTACCGACATATCAGGCAATGATAGGCCCATCTATGCTACTGCCTTCATCCCATGTTTCCGCTCCCCAAACTCCAACTCCTTACTTGAAAATGTGGTCACGGGCGCAACAGGCGGACTTAAGGACAAATTGTCGATGTTTGTTGTCTTATGCTCACAATTTCTTGTGTTGAGTCTGTTCCCGATGACCGGATAAGAGGTTGTGGAGATTCCAAGTGCTGGTTTGATCTTTATAGTGATGGTCACTACTGCGGTCATAAGAACAAGGGGTGTGTAAACAAATATGTGCCCCTTATGAAATTACTCACGACTCCGGTCATTTGAGGTCGGTGACCTCCTGACTCTCGACCTCTGCTCTGTTGCTATCTCAAGCCATTTCACCTGCATGGAGAATGTTCAAAGTTAGAATCGAACTTTCCACACACACAAATGAATGTGGTGTTATGTAGTGTTTACGAGTTTGTATCCTAAGTGTTCTCTTCACGGACCAGCTTTGAGCATGCTTGAAGGGATGATCTTCCCAGCGTTCAGCGTAAGGATCCTTGTACTTATGGCAATGAGCTAAGACAGTGTAAAATCAAGTGAGAATTTGTTTAAGTCATTAAACTGTCCCTCTATTTCAAACGACGTTGTGGTCCTAAAGGTAAAAAATAGATAAATCTAAATGGGTGGCGCTCTTGACCTCGTCTCAACTGTTAAAGACAAGGCAGGGTGGTTGGTAAACCCTCTCCTCCATTAGTTATCTACTCATCACAGACACCGCATCCACTAGGTTCTCCCTTAGTTCTCGTAACCTTGTGTCGTTTAGATGCGATAGGGGCACATTCAGTTGCGGACTCGGAGGAATATTTCCTCCCTCAGCTTCCACCTCTTCCTTTTCTCCAGCACCGACCAGACAACCTATTAAACAATTTGCGAGAAGTAAGCACGTTCGATGAAAGAGTTGTTAGTTAGAACATTTTTTGTAGTGTGAGACTCTGTTGGAATGGCCTTTAGCGCTTGAAGACACTCCTGATACACTTTTCCTTTAGGTACTGAGGGGGTAGTTGTCACCCAAACCATAAACTAGTCTCAAGCTTACGACTCGTTTAACTGCTAACCTCAAAGCAAGAAAAAGGTACTTACATCCGGTCAGCCATCCCTCGTGAATCCTTGGGGGAAACGTACATAAAACCAATTATACTTGAAAACACTAAGCCTGCTTCATGCCCTTAGGATAAATAAGGTTTTGTCTTGCACCTCCAAAATGACAAGAGAGGGCGCGAAAGCGGTTCTCCTTTTCATTCGAAAAAGAAATCAAATGTACTCCCTAGTTGGTACTCTATGCAGGTATTCCATAAACAAGATGCAGGTAGACAGTTATGTAGGCTTATGTGTTAGGGTGAAACTACGTGTGCTAAGTGGAAGAAGCGCAACATATCCTGGATAAACCCTTAAGACAGAGACACCCAACCTGAAGCGCACATATGCATTTTCCAGGCAGTGTATCCTTCTAGAGGTGCGTGTGCCATATCCCCCTTGTTAGGGACACAAACATAACCTCAGGGTATGCCTTACTTCTTACTTGTTACACACATGCCTCAACACCGCTTCATCCATCTGCGAAGGCACCAAATCAGACGGGTCATCGACTATGGCGGCATCTATCATCATATCTGGTTCCTTAAGAGCATCTTCCCTCATGATGTCCACATCCTCTTCTCCCTTTAGATTTCCTTCTATAGCTCTTGTTCCTTCTTGTATTATTGGCTCCATTGTTCACGCGGCTGACTGCTATGGTCTTTCTGACTGTGCACCCTGGTCGAGTGCAATATGCGAGCTTACATGATGGGAGGGAGTGGAAGCTTCTGAGTTCTCAAGCTTGCTGCCTCCCGAACCGAAATTACTAGATGACCTAGTCGAGGAAGGTGAAAGCTCTAAAGCTTCAACTTACAAGCCCTTAAATCATCGAGAATGTCTCAATGCCATTACAAACAATACTTTTAACATAGTCTCACTAGATACTGCATCGAAAAACCTATACATGTTGTGTTGTTGAAAACTGACATAGAACATGCAGTGTAGAAGGCACTGATACAATTATAATAAAAGAACCCGGAATGCGACAATTTCTCTAGTTCCTAGAACTTAAACCATCGTCATCGTTAACTGATATCACCGAGTTCACGTCGAGCCGCGTTTACATTGTGGTTGAGCTCGGGAATCCAAAGATCAATAGTCCAGCCACATCCATAGTTCGAGTTTATGCTCTAATCCTGTTTGTAAATCTAAACTGTAACAACCCAAATTTTAATGAACGGTAATTTATTTAAAAAATTAACTAATTAAAGAGTAAGTTGTAATATAATGGAAGTTTGGCAATGAGGACAGTGCCACTGAGTCCGTTATGATTTTCTAGTTCAGATAGATATTTGGTTTATGTAAAATGGACTTAAAACGAAGCAGTTATGACAGTTTGAAATTTGAAAAGTAACATGCAAAGTGAAATAGTAGATAAAAATTATTTTTAGTAGGAGGCACACAAGATGAAACATTTACAACCATTGTGAAGACCTTTTCGGAATGATCAGTTTGATATATAATTTTGATATATGTGGAATTACGGTGTAGACAATATTGTTTCTGTAAATTTAAAAGAAACACACATAAAAGAAATACTTCCCAATATTCTAATCCAATGAACCAAAGTTATGTTAGGTGGAGTGGTAAGGCATGCGCTTCCTAGGCTAGAGATTGCAAGTTCCATTCCCAACAACGACGTATTTTTAAAAGTTTAAGAAGGACAATAAAAAAATGCATGTGTTTATGTATGTATATAAATAAAAGGTTACATGTGTGTGTATGTATGTAAACATATATGCAGATGTACATGTATGGGTGTTTGCACGTATGTGTGTGTATATATATGTGTGTACACACACACACACACACATATATATATATATATGTTTGTTTGTGTATGTGTGTACACAAATATATATATAATACGTGCATGTGAGTGTGCATATATTTAATAATATTAAAAATGTAACGTTGAAAATAACATTTGAAATTTTGTGTAAATATACACACAAAAATATATGAGAACACATACATATTAATTGCCCTTTTAAATTTGGAACTTAAACACATCTACGGGAAAATAATGTAATAAAAAATTTGGAAACAAATAAGTTGTTGTGAATTAATTTCATATTATTATGCAACAAATATATATATATATATATATGGTTACGTGTTATTTCATATTTGGTACATTGTGAATTAATTGCATGTTAATTAATTATGAGTTAATTGCACACTAATTAGCATGGTTTTCAAATTTTAGATATGTGTGTGTCTGTGTGTCTTAATTGTGCATTAACTATATGTATTTTGACAAAATAGTAAATAATGTTCAAATTCTGATATTTATTGAAGGTTTCTATTTCAATGTCTATACACAGAAAGAGAGGCAATATGGATATAAATATAAAACGAGTAAGAATAATGTGGAAACAAATACGTGTACACAATCTGCAATGAGTAGGATGAATTTAATTAAAGAAATTTATCTAGAGAATGGATAAGAATTGGAATAAAATTAAGTAAGGTAATTTATGTGTTTATGTGCACACACAAACCTTTGAATTTTAGATTTGAAAATATAATTAATTAGAAGCAAATTTATAGGATTCTAAAATGGATAAGAGTAAATGAAGAATGGTTGAATTTAAATAACGAATCAATTAAGAAATTTATTAGTTTTCAAATCTAAGTTGATGTAGTTTGTTGGTGTAGATTAAAAATATAATAATCTAAGGGTCCAAGGCTCTCTACTCCTATATAAATAATTCTCAAATCCACCTCCAAAGCCTTTACAACTCCATTTTTCTTCTGCCTCCATTATACAAACTTCTTCCTCTTAAATAAAAATGGAGTTTTGAGAAAAGAAAAGAAAATATATATTACATATTTACAACAAATTGGAGGACCTTTTATATATAAAACTAGAGCATCATACATGGGCCACTGGAAAGCATAATTTCTATGAGTATTTTCTATGATTACAAGATTCCTAATAAATCGGGGTTAGAATTATACAATAATAGTTGTACTATTTACAGATCATAATTTTTCTACAGTTTGTACACAAATCTAGTTTATTTTTGATTTATTTGCATATTAAGTTATACTTAATTCTTTTTCTGTAAATTCTTCTACTTATCCCTATATATTTTGTATAACCCATATTCATATTTCTATGAGTATATTTCGTTGATTGCAAGATTTAGTACAAATTGGTGTTTTCTTGATAGTGTAATAAGTTGTAGATTTATTTTGATGTCTATTTTCCTTTTTTGTCAATAATCTTTGTAATCTAATTACTATTTTATCCTTTCTTCTTTCTGATTTAGTAATCTATTATATTACAGCAATTTTATTCAGTTTATCTGTATATGTTTTTCTTCGTATGTAATTTCACTATAGTTCAATTTCAGTTCTATTCTGTTTCAGATTTGTTCTTATTTATCTGAGCCTAGGCCATACAAGAGCTAGCCCATTGTCCTTTAATTTAGACACTGAGTTTAGGGCTTTTTCAGCCTAAACCTTTTATTCTTTCTTGTCTAATGTGCAACTTGGGTTAAAAATATGAAACTGATAATAAAAGCGTAAACTGGAAAAAAAAATATATAAAAAGGATAAATTAGGCTAAAATGAAATTGTGCAATAAAGAATAGTTAGCTGTAACTTTGATTAACTGAATAAAATGACATTTGGATAGACGTAGATGATGAGGACTCTGTTGTACTATAAAATTGAGCAAAAGTGATGTTCGTAGAGAACCTGTAAATCAATCTTTACATGCAACCTATGAAATGGAAGAAAGTTACAAGAAGTAAAATATGCTTACTAATAAATTTATGGGTTGACGTTAAGTTTAAAATATAAAAATTAATAAGGAGGTGTAGTATTGGTCCGTTCCGAAAGTGATAGTAGAATGATTAGGGAAAATAAGAGGACAATTAAAATAATTAATTTTTAGTGACCTGGGCAGTTGTTGACAATACTATGAGGGACTAAGTGGTATCTAAGTGGTCAACAATAATTCTATAGGGGTCTTGGTGCTAGTAAACTAAATTGGGGACTAAGTCTAATGGTGACTTGTGTCGAATTACATTTTTGGTTGGGGATCCATATTAGTCAGTATTCCTTTTTATCACTACACCAAGGTTTCACGAGGAGGCAAAGACATGCTTATTAGGTCCAAATAAAGTTGTGGGTATAGGCGCGTTCTGGCAGGGTGGTCAGCATGAATCGCGTCGATTAGGGAAAACAAGACATTGTAACGCCTTTGATTAACTCTATGTCCTTTGGAGATGATGGGTCGGGTATAATAAACTGGGTCGGGTATAATAAACCCTAGGATATAGTCAGCATAGAATATCAATTTGTAGTATGTAAGTCTATCGATGGGTAGTATTAGGAAATTCCCTCTTGATTATTTAGTTCGGTTTGAGTTATAAAAGGCAAAACAGTGGTAGCTAATATTGTCATAAGTATGATCATTATCATCATCACCGTCATTAAATGAGAACATCCAACCCTTTATGTCATTCCTATTGGTATTTGTTCACTTTAAGGTGTGCATAGACAATTTCCCTTTTATGACACTAGAACTACTATTTTATCAATATTTGTTAACTTATCAGTCATGCTAGTAATTATAGAAGCTCACCAATTTTTTTTCCTTACCTATTTTCCTTTCTTCTTTCCTCTTTTCTTCCCCTTAGGCTTACATGGAGGAAGTGTATAGTTCAAACTTATTTGTTGATTTCATCATGAAGGATTTCTACAAAAGACGGATTATTTTCTGTCTCTTTTCCATGGTTTGGTTGTATCTTTATTGACTATTTGGGTGATATTATTTTTTTGCACTCTAATGCTCTTTTGACTAAGTTTTCGAGAGACGATGTTTTGTAAAAATTTGGTTAACCTGTAATAAATACGCTTTTTCCATATTGAAAAAATTGTTTTTCTTCTTTTGCTGTAAACTTAATTGTCTGTGTCTTGTGAAATCTTAGTCTCTATGATGTTTTATGTCTTTATACCTACAATTCTCTATATTTCTTTAACGAAATCCTCATATGGGTAACGTTAAAAAATGTTGGGTTTCACATTTGTATTAGAGCCTAAGGTTACAAGATCACTATTACTTTTAAAAGAAAGTATTTTCTAAAGAAAACCTATTTTTTTGGAAACAAAAGGTTATTTTCGAAAATAATGGTGTCCCCTCCATTCAGTTACATCCTTCGTTTAACACTTTTGGATTCTGAATCTCTACTTTGAGTTATCTATAATCTTTTCTATGTATAGGAACCTTGAATCTTCAAAGACTGAAGTTTTGACTAATGGATAAAATTGTTTAACTCAATAGTTGGAAACGTCGAAGTTAGAAATAAACTTGTTGTTTAACAAACACTAAATAGGGCTAATCATGGATAGGACAAACTAATTAGCTTATAGAAAAAGGGAAGTTAGGAAGTTAAGAATAACCCAGATTTATTAATTAATAAAAAGGGATATATTTCCATAATTTAGTTTGTTATTGACATAGAGGATGTCATTGCAAGAATGATGGATTAATGTGGAATAGGGATTTAGCTGTATTGTGCACTACTCAGCAATTGCAATTATAAAATTCTATGAATTAGTTTATCCTATGCTGTGGAAATAAATTTTTGTACATTTTGGTAACCAATCAATTAAGAGTGAGCAAACTTCCTGAAAGGTAAACTTAAGGATGACAGGTGAAAGAGCAACATAAGTATATTAATATCAAAAGAATTATAGGATAGGTGTTGATCAAAGGGATTGAGAAATGGAAGTAAGCAAGAGTTGATGGTAGTTAAAATGATATCTGTCTTTAGTTCTTTCTAATGCTCCTAACTTTATTTGGTTTAAGAGTATTTTGTCTCTTTACCTTTGATGTATTAGTTGGCTTGGCTTCATAGGCCATAGCCACATTGAGATGAGATAAGTCATGTAGAGAATCTATATTAGAAGCCAAACGAAGTTGTTCCTAGCAGATATGGTAAATCCACGAGTGTGTGATGAATAACATTAGTTGACTATTTTGCATAGTTACTTTTCTAGGCCTAATAGAAATTCCCTTACTCGGATGGGATTGACTTGATTATTTATAGTGAGTCGGGGTTGAAACTAGAAATCGTGATTTAGGAAATGTTCTGGGCATTCCTGGGTATGGTTTGGTTTGGGTCTAGTTAGATCACCCGTATGATTGGTTATCCTAGATTTTTGCACTGGTAATATAGTTTGGTTGAAGTTTGGTGTTCATCAAGGTTATGTCATTTTGCCATGAAATGAGGATTATAGAAATTCCATTTGAAAAAAAAAGTATAGCTTGTGGGAATGAGTTGAAACCTAATATAAGGATTGGATTGGTAAGATAAATCTTCGTATAACCATATGATTGAAGTAAGCAAAAAGTTTGGCTAGTGGAAGAATAATTAAACAAATATAAGGATGTCACACATATTAATGACATAGTGAATAATTGAGTTCCATGAAAAGAATTGGAAAAGAGTATTTGAGGAAAAAGAATTCGCATAGGTTCTTTCTGTCTAAACCACATATGTATACGTTTGAGTTTAGAAATAGAGATTTTATAAGGCAAAACATTTCTTGGTATGAAACTCATTTTTTTTAATTTCATAAAAGTAACTATATATACATTTCAAAAACAAATGTTATGACCTTATGATTTACAAGTTATCTCACAAAGAATTTTCAAATGAGATTTTGAAAAATAACCGTAAAAAAAAGTTTTGTAAAAAAATACATATGGAAGAAGTAAGCCCTAATGGGTGTGACCCCACATCCGTTAATGTCACTCAATATAGAATGCATTAAATTTCGTGAAGCATTATAGGTAAATAAGAACATAATATCCCAAGACAGACTTGTAAAATAGCAGCGGAATTAATTTTTTTATTTAAATCAAAACATCATGGTCCCAAGTACAGAGTTTACATCATAAGTTGAAATAACCAATTACATTAATAATCTATCTTTCCAAAAATATCAGAGTACAAAAGCATAAAACCATATTTCTCATGCAAAGCCATAAGAGAGTTGACAAGAAGTCAAAACGGTACATCAATATCCAAAATCCAAGCTAAGCTGAAAGAATCCAAATCAACTCTAAGCACTCCTACCCTGAGAACCTGGGAGGGAGGGGAACAGAAGAGAGAGAAGAGGAAACAAAAAGCGTCAGATATAAAGTTTGGCAAGTCTAGTTACTTTTAAATATAAATAAATAAAAGTATCATGGCAGGTATATAAAAACTGGAAGAACAAGATAACAATAACAAGTGTGAACTGAGCAAGATAAGTTTGAACAGAATATATTACACTTCTTAAATACGTTTCTCTGCACCGCACCAATACTAGTATCTCAGAAACAGAATCGTCCCTACAAATACGGTTCCATTACATTTTCTTGATTGTTAGGTTGCTTGGGTTAACAACACTCAACGCTTATACACACGTTGTACCCATTTAATTCCCAGTGGATTAACCTAATATGGTATATATGTAGCTGCCCCTTAATACTGAGGTACAACCTATGGTACCCAATCGCGCAGTCTCTCTCGTAATACCACAAAAAGGTTTGTAGTCCCTCATCCTACGCCAAAGTGACGTACAGATCTCTATATAACAATGTTACATTCCGCATATGTAACACCCCGAATTTTCTGTTAACAGTAAACTAACAAATTAAAGTATAATTAATTCTAAATGAAAGAATTAAGGGAAACGGGTTACGCCATTGCGCTCGCCTCGAAATTCTGCCTGAGATAGAGTCCGAGTTTGTGAGAATCGGACTCCGTATGAAGGAGTTATGACTTCCAGAAGTTTCAGAATTCAATTTAAAATTCAAACAATTCAAATTCACTTCGAAAATTCGAAAAACAGACCCAAACTGGGTTGGGCTGGAAAATTCCCGCCCAGGCACCAGGTCGACCTGGGGGTCGACCTACCCAGTCGACCTAGTTTGGCCCTGGCTGGCCTGGTCGGTTTGTGGTCGAATTTCTGAGCTTGGCTGTGTCACTAGGGCTGATTTGTCACTTTCTGATTGGCTTCTCTTGAGATGGATGGCCTTGATTAACTCTAGCTTCATCGACGACTCTAATTAGTTTAAAATTCTATATAAACAACCTTAGTCTCCAACCTAAATTCACACAAGAAATAGAAACTAGAGCCGTCATGCTGCTGGAAGGAAGCTAAGAGTAGCCGTCAGTTAGAGAAAGCTTAGAGACAAGCAAAACTAAAGTAAAACAAGAATCAAACAATGTTTATCTACCCAAAGGAAAGCATTGCAAATTTAGAACTCAGAAATCAGAAAACAAGACCGTCGTTTGTTGTAAGTATAGTGATTTTTCCAATGGGAATAAAATTAAGACTTGATTTGATGTAAATTGGAAGTGGAATTATGCTATTGTATAACGATGATGTTAATTCATATCTGTGTATTGAAATGACTGTACTGTGAATGGTTGGAATGTTTGTGGTTAAATTTACTTGGTGTTGGATCCATTCAAATGAAAATAACATCACATGCAAGTTGTATAGTTCATGTTATAATCTACACCTATATGTTTATGTGATTATATAAGTTGTACGTGATATGTCCAAGTTAACATCTCATGTATATACTTTATGCTAAAACGTCTATGCCTAAATGCTTAAGTTCATATACATGCTCATATGTCTATACAAAAGTTGCAAGTTCATAGTTGGATCCATGCCAAGATCCATTTTAATACAAGTTTCATGTTATAGTAGTAAACATGATTGGATCTAGTTCACACATGCGATGAAATTATTCATACTTTATGGACATGTCACATTCTTGTCATATGCTATTGATGTTCGATATTATGCCTAGATCTAAACATGTTTAGGCTTATGTTGTCTAAATCATATGCTAATTCATGTGACACCTGTTTAGTTAGATTCCCCTTTTTAATGCAAGTTCACATGACAAGTTGAAACCCATGATTCAGTCTATGTTGCAAATTCACATATATGCATGTTGCTATTTTGCAAGTTCACACCTATGATTTTCATATTGACTATGTCGATAATGCCAAGTTTACACCTATGTCATGTTTATGAATTTCTTTATGCCAATTTTATGTACGCTAAATTAGGCTATGTTTTTAGCCTAATATTATATGTTAAAAATCATGCGGACAAAAAATTAGGCTAAGATTGTTAGCCTAATATTTAGACGGGGTAACGTTGGGAAAAATTGGTAATTATAGGAAACTTGACATAATTGGTGAAAAGTATATGTATTGGTATGTTTGGCACATGCCAATAATTGATGGCATTTAAATGGTGTAAAATTCTTATACCAAAAATGATGAACTTGGAAAGTGGGCCACAACATTAAATTATTAACAAATTTACATATAACAAGTAATAGAGACAAATATGTAAATTTAGAAAATACGAGTATGATTAACACGAGGTTGGATTGAGTTGTGATGTAAACCCGCCCGGACCCGCCCGGCTGTCCAGTAGTCACAACAATATCTAGCCAATGTGGGTGGTTAAGCATTGAGCCCAATAAGGACCCGAGGTTAGACTGAGTTACGGTGTAAACCTGCCCAGAACCGACCGGTACATCCAGTAACCATAACAATACCTGTCTAATGTGAGTGGTCGGTGCTTTAAAATGCTAAGGACAGACAAGTCAGGATGGTAGGGTTAAGTTAACTAAAAAACTTAACCAATTCAACATATTAATTAAACTGATGGGTGGGGTTAGGTAAATACAGATACTTAACCACTTAACATGTTTGGCTAGAAAACCTTAGTAACGGGGACCCATTTCAGCAGTAACCCAATTAGGTATCATGGTACCCTGAAACTAGGCAGGGTGGGGCACGATTACTGGGTTGATTGTAAGCGGTCAAAAGCGATGGCGGTGGGTGCAACAGTGTGGGTTCTAACGGAGTGCGGGCGTGCACACACTTCGGAGCAGACAAACAGGGCACCAGTAGTATAACCTATGCATTCTAATATTGTGTCGGGCCGCCACCATGGGACTTGATACACCCATGGTGGGACCAACATAGTTATCTACAATCATTGGGGGCTGTAAGACACATATGATTGTGCGAGTAGGAGCCGATCTTTAGAAAAGGGATCACTTCACCCCGATCATGGGGTGCCAGTTAAGACAATGCAAGTATGTGCAGGGATATAGTGCGGGTGCGATAGTATATTCGATTCAAAACTGCTTTATCTTAGTTTACGATACTTTCCTATTTCCAATTTATGCCTATCATGCCCTTTTTCTTTTTCTCATACTGAAGAGTCACTAGACTTACCAAGCTTTATGTCTGACCCTATTTTCTTTCGTCTTCTTTTCTTCCCTCCCCCTAGGTCCACAGGGAGGAAACAACCCAGCTTTGTCAGACTCTTTGCAAGCTTTGTAACAACCCGAATTTTTATAACATGTTAAAACAAGAAATCAAGGAAGAATTAAATTATAAGTTAAGAATCAATGGGAACAGGTTAAGCCATTGCGTTCGTCTCGAAATTCTGCTTGAAAACAAGTCCGAAATTTCGTAAATCGGTGTCCGTATGACCAAGTTATGGCCCATAGAAGATTTCCGAAAATTCAAAATTCAGCCCGAAATTCAAATTCTGCCCCAAACAGATTGGGTGGGAAAATTTCCCGCCCAGCCCCAGGTCGACTGGGGAGTCGACCTGCCCAGCCCCAGGTCGACTGCCCAGTTGACTTGGGTGTCGACCTGGGGGTGGACTTCCCTAGTCGGCCATGTTGGCTTGGTGCACCTGTTTGCTTCTTTGGGTCTGTTCTGTTGGCTTGTGACGGATTTTGAGGGTTCAGATCTAAACTAGGGTTAATCCTATGGCCTAAACTTGTCTCTACTCCTATAAAAAACACCCTAAGACCTAGACTAAACCACCACAAATCATCCTAACAATTAAGTGCTGCCAAAATGCTCCTAATCATGACCTCCATCTTCATCTTGAGAGCTTGAGAGTTCTAAACTAGAGCTAAGGCAAAGGAGCAATCTTTCTCCATCAAATCAAAGGAGCTACTTATTTCTCAAGGCTTCTAGTGTTGCTACATCATTCCTATAGCTTCTACAACGTCTCTATCTTGTTCTATTTTGTTCTAGTTCTCATAGCCACGATTTGTAAGCCCCACTCTACTCTTAGATTTAAACTATGAAATTAATATGAACATGTAGCAAGTTGAAATGGGATTCTTGTGTAATACTTGTCTTTGGTCTATCATTGTATGCATAGATCCATTCATGACTCTTTTGATCTATGATTGTGGAACTATCATGAACCTAATACCGTTCATCTTGATTTTTGGGTAGAAAGCTATGAGCTTTATTTGGGGATTATGCATAATGCAACATAGAACCCCTCATAACCTTGATGTTAACTTGCCTATGATGTTGAACTACACGCTAGTCACAAGTTTATCACTCTATGTCATCTATTACCATGTTATCACCCTATTTGCTAAGTTTGATGTCATACATGTTTTGAGGCCAATAATCCTATGTGCTAGTCATGATGAACACCTTTGCCTCAAATATCATCATGTTTAACTTATGATCAACTTTACCACCTTATGCCCATCTTTGTCATATTGTTATGTTCCCCTTCTTGATCTATTTGTATTGATGCGAATTTACGTGCGATGGGAATACGTTATGGGTAGTTAGGCGAACTTGAAATGACATGAAAAACATGACTTGAAATGTGACATGAAAATTGATTATGCTTGAAAACTTGAATGTGGTGATGACATGTAGAAAACCATAAAGTGGCCAACTCGAGGTTGGGTTGAGTTTGTAGCGTAAATCTGCCCGGAACCGCCCAGCAAATCCAGTGGCTACAAACAATAGGACCCAATGTGAGTAGTTGGTCATATCGCGCTTGAAAACCCGAGGTTAGACTAGGTTGTGGTGTAAATCTGCCCGGACCCGCCCGGCACATCCAGTAACCACAACAAAGTCTAATGTGAGTGGTTGGGCGCATTAAGTTAATTAATGCCACATGATAGGGTTAAGTCATGAACCACTTGGATACACTTAACCAACTTGATACATGATTGGATAGGGTTAACCACACTTAACCCGTTAGAAACCCTAGTTACGTGGTCCTTTTCAGCAGTAACCCTCTTGGATGTATCACGATACCCTAGGGACTAGGCTAGGGTGGGGCACGATTACTGGGCTGATTGTAAGCGACCAGAAAGATGGCTAAGTAGGTGCGCCAGTGTAGGTTCAGGCGGGCTATGGTCGTGCACATAGTCCGGAGTTGAAAAAAACAGACATGGGCACCAGTAGGTTTAGACTATGCATGCTTGATTTGTGTCAGTGGTTGGCACCCTAGGGCTTGATACACCCTAGGGTGGACCTAGCACACTTGACTACATTCCGCGATTGGTCCGTATGACACCGACACTCGACGAGTTAGGCTTATAGGGAGCCGATCGACTAGATCGTATAGTTGGACCTTGACTTGGGTCATCTCATGATATTGGGCCAAGGGATCATTTCTTGTTTATACTTGACATGGGTTAGAATACTAGTACTATTGGTGCAAAACTAAACCTTTATATGCGATGCCACACTTGATCTACCTTGTTATCTATTTATCATGCCAGTTAGTTACCATCTTTATGTTTCATCTCAGTTTCTCATGTCTAGTTAACTTCATTAGTTTTTATACTAATAGTAGGTAGGACTTACCAGTTTTTATGACTGACCCTTTTTCTTTCGCCTCTTTTCTTCCGTTTCACCCCCCCCCTCCCCAGGTTCTCAGGGAGGGAACACTAGTGCTTAGCTTGGACATTTGGCTTGCTTTCTTGACAGCTCATGTACGGTTTGGACTTGAGCTTGCTTTGGCTTCACCACATCTATTTTGGGGATGGTTTACTTTATGTTATTTTCAGTTTATGTTTCTAGACTTGTTGTAGTTGGAAAATGATGACTAAGTATTTTGATGTAAGTTGACTTTGGTTTTGAAATGGTTAACTATGGTTTTTAAATTTCTATCGCTGCTTTACTTATTTATTTATCTATGTTCTGTCTTGTGAAATCTCTGTGCATGTTTACCTAGACAACACCCCTCAAATCTAGTGCAATCACTCGTGAGTGACCCTGGCGGAGGTGGGGTGTTACAAGTTTCAAGATAGTAGATGTACGGTTTGGACTCTCTTTCCTTGGCTATGGCTGTTGGACACATTCTATGGGGATTTATGTAGTTTTAATTATGTTTTATGCTTCTTTATTTAATAACCAAGATAGAAATGATGATGTAATGTTTTGGAAGTTATTATGTGACGGTTATGGAAATGTTTTGTATGAACACGTATTTATGAAATAAAAAGTATGTTTGTTTTCTACTGCTTATATATATGTGTTTATATTTGTCTTGTGTTTTATTATTGACTTTTACTTACAAACCTCCACCAAAGTTAAGGCATTCCCTTTGTGAGTGACCTCAATGGAGATGTGGTGTTTCACTTGGTATCAGAGCACAGATTTACCAGATTAGATAAAGTTTTCGAAACTATTTTCAAAAAGAAGTTTAAAGAAGCATTCTTTTTCAAGAAAAAACGTTGTTTTTGAAAGGCATAACTCCCCAAAGCCATATGCACTACCTCTCTATCCTTTTGTCTTGAATACTTTCCTTTTCGTTCCAGCATGTCTGGAGATCTTAACCTTCCAGAAGGAGTACCGATCCGTGGCTGGTTTCGAAGGTACCTAGAGGTTAGGGCTAATGGTGCGGGCCCAGCAGACATTCCTCCTCCCACAGTGGCAGCGGTTCCTCCTCATCTTCCTCCTCGTGGAAATACTTTCGCTAAGATGTGTAGAGACTTCAAGGCTATGGGAGGAAAGGACTTTTATGGAACTGAATCATTTGTGGCAGCAAGGAACTGGCTGAAGGAGACTGAAGATTTATTCGTTATCTTTGAAGTTGACGACAGGCAAAAGATACAGCTAGCAGTGTGGTTGCTCAAAGACGAAGCTTCTTATTGGTGGGAAGTTACCCATGCTGAGAGGCCAGTGGAAACCTGGGAAGATTTCAGGACGAGGTTTGAGATGAAGTTCCTCTCCCAAGCTGAAAGAAGCCTGCAGATGGAGAATTTCCCAACTCTTAAACCAGGAAATATGACAATCAAAGAGTACGTCAATCAATTTAATCAGCTGGCCATATTTGGGCTGGATTTAGTAAACACCCAACACAAGAAGGCCCTTCGCTTCGTCAAAGGTCTGAATGAGCCTCTACACAGCCTTGCTATGACCCATATACCCATGGGAGCGACCTATGAAAGCTTGGTGGACATGGCGCTGCTACGCGAGGAAGATAAAGGAAAGAAAGATGCAAAGGTGGAAGTGCCTCAAGAAAAGAAAGAGGGTTTACAGGCTAAGAAAACAGACTTCAAGAAAGGCAGGGAGAACAACAAATCCCGTGAAAAGAGAAAGTGCAATTTTTGTGGCATTGTTGGACATATAGCGAAAGACTGCAGAAAGAAGAAGGCAAAGATTAATGGTGGTTGTTTCAGTTGCGGCGAGACTGGACACTTGGCTAAGGACTACCCAAAGAAGCGGGGGCAGGGACAGAGGACTGTATCCACCTCAGGGGGACAGGTTCACGCGCTGGTGGCACCTCTACAGGAACGAGGTTGAAATATTTCTGTAGAAAGCTTAGTTTATCTCAATGATCATCCAGTTCGCACTCTCTTTGATTCTGGTGCATAACACTCCTTTGTTTCATCTACTTTAGTAGAACCTCTGCACCTAGACACTAGTATGGTAGAAGATCCCTTGGTTGTTTCAAATCCAATTGGGGGCTCGGCTTATTTGTCGATGGTTTGCTTGGATTTGAAAATCTCTATTCTAAGTGTTGAATTTAGATGTAGTGCCTTTGTTTTGGGTTTCTCGGAATATGGATTGATCTTAGGCATAGACTGGTTATCCAGTAATGGTGCCATTCTTGATTGTAAGAAAAGAGTAGTTAGGCTCTTGACTCAGCTCGGTAACACTCTAGAAATTTCTTGTAATCCCTGGAATGCGGTTATGCTTAGTTATTTAGAGTTGCTTGACACTTCTATTGAGAATTTGCAGTCGGTTAGAGTGGTCCGGGAATATCCGGATGTCTTTGAAGAGGTGAAAGGCTTACCTCCAAAGCAGGAAATAGACTTCCGCATATATCTTGTTGATAATGCAAAGCCCGTAGCTCTGCCTGTTAGACACATGGCTCCAAAGGAGAGAAAGGGGCTCAGTAAGCAAGTTAAGGAGCTTCTCGAGAAGGGGTTTATAAGGCGGAGTATCTTGGAATGGGGTGCTCCAGTGGTGTTCGCTACCAAAGCAGATGGTTCACTACATCTTTGTGTGGACTATAGGGAGCTAAACAAGCTGACTAAGAAGAATAGACACCCGCTTCCCAGAATAGACGATTTGTTTGATCAGCTTGTAGGTGCGTCAGTCTTCTCCCAACTTGATCTGGCTACTGGGTTCCATCAGCTAAGGGTAGCTGAAGATAGCATTTATAAAACGACGTTCAGAACCCCAGACGGTTTCTTCGAGTGGCTTGTCATGCCTTTCGGCTTGACAAACACACCCGCTTATTTCATAGACCTAATGAGCAGGGTGTTTAGAGAATTCCTCAATAAGTTTGTGGTGGTCTTCGTAGATGATATTTTGATCTTCTCAAAGAATGAGGAAGAACATGCTCAGCATCTGAAGGAGATCATGGAAACTCTTCAAGTTCATCAGCTAAAAGCCAAATTCTCTAAGTGCCAATTTTGGAGAGAACAAGTAAGATTTCTTGGACATATAGTGTCCAAAGAGGGGATAACTGTAGACCCCGCGAAAGTGGTGGCAGTGCAAGATTGGAAGACACCAAGAAATGCAACCGAAGTCCGAAGCTTTCTTGGGCTAGCCAGTTTTTACCGGAAGTTCATTAGGGATTTCGCGAAAATCTCAGCTCCACTCACAAGCTAACAAAGAAGAATCTAGCATTCGCTTGGGATTTGGACTATGATATTGCTTTCCAACGCCTAAAAAGGGCTCTTACAGCAGCCCTAGTTCTGACTTTGCCGGATGGAAGCAAGATGTTCACAGTATACACGGATGCTTGTGGTACGGGACTAGGCGCTGTTTTGATGCAAGAAGAGAGGGTAGTAGCCTATGGTGGAAGACAATTGAAAGTTCATGAAAAGAACTACCCAACCCACGATCTTGAGTTGGCCGCCATCGTCTTTGCGCTTAAGTCTTGGCGCCGTTATCTCCTAGGTGAGAAGTTCAAATTATATACTGACCATAAATTGTTGAAGTATCTTTTCTCGTAGAAAGATCTTAACTTAAGACATCAAAGAAGGATGGAGTTCCTTGCCTCATATGACTTTGAGATTTCCTATACTCCTGGCAAGGGAAACGTAGTAGCAGGCGCGTTGAGAAGAAAGAAATGGACCATAAGCCCTCCCTTTGTAGAAAGGCAAAGGTTGGAGTACATAGCCAATTTTGACTTTAGACCCTCCTTTGATTTTATACCTGGTTTATTGGCATCCCTAGAAGTACGGCCCACTCTTTTAGACTCAATAAGGGCCGCACAACGTGAAGACCTTCAGCTTGTGGATGTGATTGATAAGCTAATTATGGGTGAAACTTCCAGTTACCTCAATAGGTACTCTATCGATGATAAGGGTCTGCTGAGGCGAGATGGAAGACTATGCATCCCACAATCAAGGGATTTAGTAAAGATGGTTCTCGAGGAAGCACATCATTCCAAGATGACAATGCACCCAGGTGGGGACAAGATGTACAAGGACATAAAGAGAGTTTTCTATTGGAGTGGCATGAAGAAGGACGTGGCAGATTTCGTTTCTAAGTGCGTGATATGCCAACAGGTCAAGGCGGAACAAAAGAAGCCTGGAGGACTGCTTCATCCTCTAGAAGTCCCGCAATGGAAGTGGGATAGCATTTCAATGGACTTCATTGATGGGTTTCCTAGGTCAAGAAGAGGCAATACTAGCATTTTGGTAATAGTGGACAGGCTTACTAAAAGCGCAGAGTAGAAGGACTGCCTCGTCTCTAGCTTCTCTTTATCTCAAGGAAATAGTTAGACTCCATGGAATACCCTCCAGCCCAATGAGTGACAGAGATCCCATCTTTACGAGCGAATTTTGGCGGAGCCTGCAAGAAGCTGTAGGCACACAGTTATGCTTGAGCACGGCCTATCACCCCCAAATTGATGGTCAGACAGAAAGGGTGAATAGAGTATTAGAATATCTTTTGAGATTATGCGTTCTTGACTTCGGAGGACTTGGGAGGATCATCTTCCTTTAGTGGAATTCGCCTACAATAACAGTTAGCAAGCCACCGTCGGTATGGCGCCCTCGAAGTTCTATATGGAAGACCGTGCCGATCACCAACTTGTTGGTGGGAGTCTACAAACAAGTTTATACTTGGGCCAGACATGATTAGAAAGACTTCAGAAAAAGTGGACTTGATACGAAGGAGAATGAAGACTGCCCAAGATAGACAGAAATCCTACGTAGACAAAAGAAGGACCGAGCTTGAGTTTGAGGTTGGGACAGGGTTTTCCTTAAGGTATGCCCTTTAAGGAACGTCGTTCGCTTTGGATCCACAGGAAAGCTAGCATCAAGATTCGTAGGACCATTCCCTATCATCGAGAAGATTGGGAAGATGGATTATAGAGTAGAGCTCCCTGAAAGGTTGGTAGGAACTCACAATGTCTTTCACGTCTCTCATATTCGGAAATGTCTACATGAGTCTGTAGAAGTGGTGGAGCCAAGAACTCTAGAAGAAGTTGAAATAGAACGAGAAACAACTGTGAGGAGGGTTCCAACTCGAATCGTAGGAACTGAAATCAAAAAGCAACGCAACCGCGAAGTCAAGCTCGTTAAAGTTCAGTGGAGCGACGCCGAGGAAGACGTGACTTGGGAAACTGAGGAAAGAATACGCGCGGCCTACCCTTTTCTTTTCAAGGGTACATCTTTGACCTCTCTTTTTCCTTAAGTTGTGCTTGTATTTATCTTTTTAGGTATATCTCCTCGATATTATCCTTTATCCTTGGGTAGAAATCCCTTTGGATGTAAACATGTATTTGAAACATGTTGTGGTTGATGGCTGCAAGTGGTTGCAAGTTGTTGCTAGTGGTTGCTCGTGGATGCATATACACACACAACCTAGGTTTTAGATCGGCTCAATCACTTCATACTGCATATGCATATATGTATTCACATTTGTATGTGTTGAAACTTGACATGTCGTCATATGGATGTCGCAATTGTATGAATGGTTGCGCACTCATGTAGAATTATGAGTAAGGACAAATTTGCATACATAATGGATTCATGACACTACATGATTTGCATTAAGGAGGTCAACTGAATTAGTAGACCGCCTGATTTTGCATTAGATAAGGACATGTACACACACTATGCATATGATCATGAAGCACTAGAAGTCTTTTAAGGACAATGGACGCCTGTGTTTGATGGTTGAGTAGATGGATGATTGGATGTTAGGATTTACGTTCTCCTAGACTTGAATATTTCGGGGACTAAATCCTTTAAGAAGGGGAGAATGTAACATCCCGAATTTTCTGTTAACAGTAAATTAACAAATTAAAGTATAATTAATTCTAAATTAAAGAATTAAGGGAAACGGGTTACGCCAATGTGCTCATCTCGGAATTCTGCCTTAGATAGTGTCCGAGTTTGCGAGAATCGGACTCCGTATGAAGGAGTTATGACCTCCGGAAGTTTCAGAATTCAAGTTAAAATTCAAACAGTTCAAATTCAGTTCGAAAATTCGAAAAACAGATCCAAACTGGGCTGGGCAGGAAAATTCCCGCCCAGGCACCAGGTCGACCAGGGGGTCGACCTTGGGGTCGACCTGGGTAACCAGGTCGATCATGGGGTCGACTAGGGGGTCGACCTGCCCAGTTGACCTGGTTTGGCCCTCGCTGGCCTGGTCGGTTTCTGGTCGAATTTCTGAGCTTGGCTGTGTCACTAGGGCTGATTTCTCACTTACTAATTGGCTTCTCTTGAGATGGATGGCCTTGATTAACTCTAGCTTCATCGACGGCTCTAATTAGTTTAAAATTCTATATAAACAACCTTAGTCTCCAACCTAGACTCACACAAGAAATAGAAACTAGAGCCGTCATGCTGCTGGAAGGAAGCTAAAAGTAGCCGTCAGTTAGAGAAAGCTTAGAGACGAGCAAAACTAAAGTAAAACAAGAATCAAACAACGTTTATCTACCCAAAGGAAAGTATTGCAAATTCAGAACTCAGAAATCAGAAAACAAGACCGTCATTTGTTGTAAGTATAGTGATTTTTCCGACGGGAATAAAATTAAGACTTGATTTGATGTAAATTGGAAGTGGAATTGTGCTATTGTATAACGATGATGTTAACTCATATCTATGTATTGAAATGATTATATTGTGAATGGTTGGAATGTTTGTGGTTAAATTTACTTGGTGTTGGATCCATTCAAATGAAAACAACATCACATGCAAGTTGTATAGTTCATGTTATAATCTACACCTATATGTTTATGTGATTATATAAGTTGTATGTGATATGTCCAAGTTAACATCTCATGTATATACTTTATGCTAAAACCTCTATGTCTAAATGATTAAGTTCATATACATGCTCATATGTCTATACTAAAGTTACAAGTTCATAATTGGATTCATGCCAAGATCCATTTTAATACAAGTTTCATGTTATAGTAGTAAACACGATTGGATCTAGTTCACACATGCGATGAAATTATTCATACTTTATGGACATGTCATACTCTTGTCATATGCTATTGATGTTCGATGTTATGCCTAGATCTAAACATGTTTAGGCTTATGATGTCTAAATCATATGCTATTTCATGTGACTCCTATTTAGTTAGATTCCCCTTTTTAATGCAAGTTCACATGACAAGTTGAAACCCATGATTCAGTCTATGCTGCAAATTCACATATATGCATGTTGACTATTTTGCAAGTTCACACCTATGATGTTCATATTGACTATGTCGATAATGCCAAGTTTACACCTATGTCATGTTTTTGAATTTCCTTATGCCAATTTTCTGTACGCTAAATTAGGCTAAGTTTTTAGCCTAATATTATATGTTGCAAGTTCACACCTATGATGTTCATATTGACTATGTCGATAATGCCAAGTTTACACCTATGTCATGTTTATGAATTTCCTTATGCTAATTTTCTGTACGCTAAATTAGGCTAAGTTTTTAGCCTAATATTATATGTTAAAAATCATGCGGACGAAAAATTAGGCTTAGATTGTTAGCCTAATATTTTGACGGGGTAACATTGGGAAAAATTGGTAATTATAGGAAACTTGACATAAATTGGTGAAAAGTATATGTATTGCTATGTTTGGCACGTGCCAATAACTGGTGGTATTTAAAGGGTGTAAAATTCTTATACCAAAAGTGATGAACTTGGAAAGTGGGCCACAACATTAAATTGTTAACAAATTTACATATAACAAGTAATAGAGACAAATATGTAAATTTAGAAAATACGAGTATGCTTAACACGAGGTTGGATTGAGTTGTGATGTAAACCTGCCCGGACCCGCCCGGCTTTCCAGTAGTCACAACAATAACTATCCAATGTGGGTGGTTAAGCATTGAGCTCAATAAGGACCCAAGTTTAGACTGAGTTACGGTGTAAACCTGCCTGGAACCGACCGACACATCCAGTAACGTAACAATACCTGTCTAATGTGAGTGGTCGGTACTTTAAAAAGCTAAGGTTAGACAAGTCAGGATGGTAGGGTTAAGTTAACTAAAACACTTAACCAATTCAACATGTTAATTAAACAGATGGGCGGGGTTAGGTAAATACAGATACTTAACCACTTAACATGTTTAATAGAAAACCCTAGTAACGGGGACCCATTTTAGCAGTAACCCAATTAGGTATCATGGTACCCTGAAACTAGGAGGGTGGGGCATGATTACTGGGCTGATTGTAAGCGGTCAAAAGCGACGGGGGTGGGTGCAACAGTGTGGGTTCTAACGGAGTGCGGGCGTGCAGACAAATAGGGCACTGGGGTCACCAGTAGTATAACCTATGCATTCTAGTACTGTGTCGGGCCGCCACCATGGTACTTGATACACCCCATGGTGGGACCAGCATAGGTATCTACAATCATTGGGGGCTGTAAGACACATATGATTATGCAAGTAGGAGCCAATCTTTAGAAAGGGGATCACTTCACCCCGATCATAGGGTGCCAGTTGAGACAATGCAAGTAGGTGCAGAGATATAGTGTGGGGTGCGATAGTATATTCGATTCAAAACTGCTTTATCTTAGTTTACGATGCTTTCCTATTTCCAATTTATGCCTATCATGCCCTTTTTCTTATTCTCATACTGAAGAGTCACTAGACTTACCAGGCTTTATGTCTGACCCAATTTTCTTTCGTTTTCTTTTCTTCCGTTCCCCCTCCCCCCAGGTCCACAGGGAGGAAACAACCCAGCTTAGTCAGACTCTTTGCAAGCTTCAAGATAGTAGATGTACGGTTTGGACTCTCTTTCATTGGCTATGGCTATTGGACACATTCTATGGGGATTTATGCAGTTTTAATTATGTTTTATGCTTCTTTATTTAATAACCAAGACAGAAATGATGATGTAATGTTTTGGAAGTTATTATGTGATGGTTATGGAAATGTTTTGTATGAACACGTATTTATGAAATAAAAAGTCTGTTTTTTTTCCGTTGCTTATATATAAGTGTTTATATCTTTCTTGTGTTTTATCTGTGACGTTTACTTACAAACCTCCACCAAAGTTAAGGCATTCCCTTTGTGAGTGACCTCATTCGAGGTGGGGTGTTTCAGCATATATCTTTCATTACTATGATATGTAAGCATATGGACTGCCACCAACGATCGAATCGGATTTCATTTCGGAGTAATGCCCTCAAGTCCACGATACATCACCCAAATCAGTTATGCATGTATCTAGACTGTCCCACGTACGTACTGTAACTATAGCTCGATGCCTCAATCGCACTCCTCCAATGTGCACTGAGTTCCATGACAGGGCGATACAAGAAACACAGAACTCAGTCGGGAGCTTTTTCATATCTGTACAGTCCCGTCTATAAGAGCCTCTACAGATATTCCTAGGGTCTGTTTTTATGGTTGCCATGGCCCCACCCCGGCCCCTCCTCAACTAGTAAAGACTACGAGAGCTAAACGACTGCCCCTAAAGAAAACCATCTAAACATCCATTGGCGTCTTCCCTCAACCACCGTACCCCAATTATGAAGTGTGAATGGTCCATTGGTTTTAGCTCTAGTCTTTTCGCATCCCACTGGCTGCCGATGATGGGTATCCGACGATCCACTATCCTTGTTGGTCGTGACCCTTTGCCTCCTCATTGAGGCAACCGCCGAATCACCCTGGTGTCACTGCGTCACAGCATTCTGACTGCATAGCTACTTTGCAGTCAAGGCCTACCCACCTGGTAGTTACGCGCAGACCTAACCTCTGCGAGCACAGCCTAAAACATCTGCCACCACACAGATGACTACTAGGAGCACCTTACATACCTCAAGAAGTCGCGTGCTTCCCCTTCCAGTCCTTCGGAGCCGTACGAACAAACAGATGAATTTGTGCTCCCCCTCATGCCTTATAACACCACGATGATCTACCTCGTTGGGTTATTCACCCTTTAACGTTTGGATTGGTCCAACATCCTCACTTTAATATGTTGTTAAACCTTATGTCTAAACATTCTTTTGCGCGCTTGCCTTACCTCATCAGGTTTACATTTAACTTGGTTAATCTCATTCATATTGAACTCTTAATCAAGTTACCAAGTTCCTCTTTCTTATTAATTTTGGTTATAAAATTTAACCCATTTAAGCTCATTAATAAGCCTACAACATGTTATTCTCTAGATTGTGGCCCCAGGTCTATAAACCACAATCTCTTCAGTATTCTTGCTTGGACACATAATTACAATAACATGTTCTACCTAAGATGTTATAAAGTATATCTCAATTCACGTGTCTCCTAATTGACATGTCACTTACCATTTATGATAAAATACAATTTATTTCATTTTACAAGTTTTCCTTATTCTTTCTCATTGAATCATGATTCCATCTTATCATTGTCTACTTATTAACTTAGTTTTCTTAACTAAGGTTTACTAATAAGTTTACTTTCCATAAATATAACTTATGTTGTCCTCATCCGCAGATTTCAGATTCTTGTTCTTGTAAATAACTTAATTCACAATTAAGTACAGCTTGTCCCCTTACATAAGTTAGTCTATTCCCTTTTTCATTTATTATAACCAAGTTATAATTTCCACTTGTCCCTAGGACAAGCCTAAACATCTTATCTTTTCTGTTCATACATGTTAATGCCCCAGAACTCTCACATTAAGTCAACCACTTGTGGATGCTGGATATGCCGGGCAGCTCCAGGCAGACTTAAACCACAAGTTTAGACTTAACCTCATGTCATGGTGTTGTTATGCATTAGACCTCTCACATTAGATTAACCACTTGTGGTAGCTGGATATGATGGGCAGCTCCGGGCAAACTTATACTACAAGTGCAATCTAACCTCGTGTCTAAGCGTTACTACAGTTCCGTTATTTTAGGCATACTCATACTAATAAATACCCCTATTCCAAATATAGATTTTCATGCCCCTTCTTAATTCATATTTCATTATGCACAATATGCCCCTTTTCCCAAATCATAAATCAAGATATATATATATATATATATATATATATATATATATATATTATTCCCAAATCCGTATTCACATATTTGCTAATTTATGTCCCTAGTCCATATTCACATATTTCAGTACAAGTTATACCCAAATTCATATTCGCATATATTCCAATATACGCCCAAATCATATTTTACATATATTCCAATTTATGTCAAATCATATTTTACATATGTTCCAAGTTATGCCCAAATCATATTTTACGTATGTTTCAATTTATGCCAAATATTATTTTCTGACGTATGCCTAAATTCATATTCACATTATCCAACACGATATATGCCTCCAAATCCATATTCGTGCATTTCCAAATTTTATGCCCTAATTTATATTCATATTTTCTAATACTAATTATGCCCCAAAATTATGTCTTTCCTAATCGTTCCCAATTTCGCACGTTTGCATTTTTCAGCGTTAGGCCTAGGCTCGAAGGTAGCCTGACTATATAAAAATAAAAGGGAAAAGAGGGAGAGAAGAGAATCCAGAATAGGCATAATAATGAATCAATAATAAACTAATAGAAATAGGCATAAAAACGGAATAGGCATATTATGACAAGATTTGACATGGTGACGATATGAACATATAAAGGCAGATCTGATAATTATGTCATAATAGAACTTGTTTAGGCATAGATCCAACATCCAATTTTTATATACATTTTATGATTACCAATTAAATATTTAGATCTAAAAATAACATGAATTCATAGTGAATAGATCTAAGGAAATGGATCCAAATTACTACGAAGAACATATTGGATTTGTTGTTGTAGCCATCGTTGAATTTGTATAACTTTGTCGAATTGGATTTGGAGAAGAATAGGCTATTTAACTTTCAATGCAGCAGAGCTCCGCCGTCGCCACCATTTTTCAGATGAATAAAAATCGAGGTTTAGGGTCCTTTATATAGCCTAGGATCAATGAATCTTGCTCAGAAAGGTGTCCACATACAAAACGAAGTATTTCGCCCAAATCTGCTCAGGGGGGTCGACCCTCCCCCCTTATGGGGACGACTCTGGGGTCGAATCCTCCCTTGAAGGTGTCGACACCCCTTTAGTAGTGTCGACCCCCCTTTGACGAGGTTGACACCCCTTTGAAGGGGTCAACATCCATGGGCGGGAAATCTGACGCCTCCCCAAATTTCGAATTTTGAACCGACTTTTTGAATTTCTATACCCTATATATATATATATATATATGTATATATATATATGTATATGTGTATGTATATATAGTCTTCTTGCACGTATACAAACTCAAACCTTCATAACTTCTTCATATGAAGCCTGCTTTACGCAAACCAGGTGTCTATCTTAACCAGAATTTCGAGATGGACGCAATGGCGCAGTCTGTTTCCCTTAATTATGAATATTAAATTAAGTTTTCCTTAATTCATTGTTAATAATATATTTTAAATTAATTATTCTTTAATTTATCATCTTCAGTGTCATTTAAAATTACAGGGTGTTACGTTCTCCCCTTCTCAAAGGATTTCGTCCCCGAAATCTAAGTTAAGAAGAACGTATATCCTAACATCCAACAATCATACACTCGTCTAGCAATCACGGGCATCCATTGTCCTTAAGGAATTTCTAATGCTTTTATGAACATATACAACAGTGTGTGTATATGTTCGTAAACTAATGTGAAAGATCAGGTGGTCTACTGATTTAGTTGACCTCCTTAGTGCAATGTATGTTTGTGCCATGCAACCAAAATGTATGCAAATCATCCTAATACATGTACGTACTATAGATGCACAATCATCCATCCAAATGCAACATCAATGTAACGATACACCTATTTTCATCCATAAAAATTTAAAAGGCACACACATCCATATGCAATATGTAAGTGATTTAGCCGATTTAGTGCCTATTGTGTGTGTATATGAATCCACGAGAAATCACTAGAAAACACTTGCATCCATCAAATATAAAATGTCACAAATACATATTTATATTCATTATTTTTCTACATAAAGACTCGATCGATAGGAGATATTCCAGTGATAGATAGAAGTATTAATTCGAAGCTTGGAAAAAGAAGTTAAGAACATATTCTCGAAAAGGAAAGGATATGAAGCGCGAATCTTGTCTCCAGCCTCCCAAGTAGCATCCTCGCGGTCCTCTCCCCATTGCACTATTACTAGCTTTGCTTCTTCGTTGCACAATTTCTTAACCTCCGATCCAAGTATGCAAGTCGAAACTCGTCTAATCGTTGCTTCCTTCTCTGCTTTCACTTCCACTCGCAAGTTTGGCTCCACTACCTCAAACTCTTTACATTTTATCGCCTCTTGGATGAATAGTCTCTTAAAATGATGGGCTTCCTCAAGGACTGTCTTCAATAGGTTTCCGATCCCCATATGATTCACCTATCAGACATCTTCTCAAGTAGCTCCCCTACTTTCTTATATAGTTCCCTCTTTTCTTTTAGGAGTCACATGTCGCACAGGAAATGCACCCGGCTTTGCATTGTCCACCAAGTATATGTAGAAACCAATCTCATGCCTCGGGGGTAACCTCGAACCTCATCAAAACATCAGGATACACACAACTATTATTACTAATAACAAATCATCGATAGATATATCAAGAGATTCTAGGAGACTAAACATGATAGACCCTTTTGGGATCATAAAAATCTTGCGAGTCTTTCCATGGCAGGTCAGAAGTCTAATGACCCTCCTCTCACAATCTAGAATGGCTCCATATATGGTTATCCACTCCATCCCTAGAATCAAACCGTATCTTATGAAATCAAGAACATATGCATCCCAATCAAACTCGACGCATAACATAGAGATTCTGAAATGCTAGACAAATCATCGATAAATGAGCTGTACCTCCAATGGGGTTTGAGACAATAACTGGTCCAAAACCATGCTAATATCTAGGTGCAGATACTCAACTAAAGGATTAGATATAAAAGAATGCGAAGCGCCAGAAAAAGAATCCTAATATGATGATAAGAAATAGAAATAAAACCTTCAACGGAAACTTTCCTACCCCTATCCTGTCCACCAGCTATGAGAACATTAACTTGCCCTCTACAAGTTCCTTCCCTCTGGCCTTGCCCTTATCTCTTTGGGCACTCCTTAATAAGATGTCCCGCCTTAGCAAAGTGGTAACAAATGCCTTTCCTCTTTCTGCAATCCATTTTTAGATGACCTACCGTTCCATAATTATGGTATTTCCTCTTTTCTTATTTCATCTATATTCCCTTCTTAAGCCACCATTTTCTTTCATCTTTGGGTTGTGCTCCTTCGCCCCAACTCCATTATTCTTCATTTTACCATCCTTGTGCAACATTCTAACATGTCTCTTGAAATCTGCCTCTATCGCACAGAAATCCTTACGAGGCTTAAAAGAAAATAAGCCGCAAGTGAAACTACTGTGGATATAGATGGAGGTTGCGCACTCCTTTGCCCTTCGACATGTAACGTAGTTTTAACATGAGTACAGAACCATTCCGAAATGGGGATGCCCTTTCGAGAAGAAACGGTTCCTCGAACAAAAAGGAAAAGGAATCAAGCGGAGAATCGAGAAGATATTTATGGCTTTGGGAAATATGCTTCTTAAAAACAGATTTTTGTTTTAAAATACCTTGTTTTTGAGACCTTTTTGAAAACCATTTTTAAAATATTTTATCCGACCTTATAACCATATGCTCTGATACCAAATATGACACCCTACATCCGTTAATGTCACTCTATATAGAATGCATTAAGTTTCGTGAAGTGTTATAGGTAAATAAGAACATAATATCACAAGGCAGACATGTAAAATAACAGTGGAATATTTTTTTATTTAAATCAAAACATCATGGTCCCAACTACTGAGTTGACATCATAAGTTGAATAACTAATTACACTAATAATCTGTTTTGCCAAAAATATCAGAGTACAAAATCATAAAACATATTTCCCGTGCGAAGTCATAAGAGAGTTGACAAGAAGTCAAAGCGGTACATCAATATCCAGAATCCAAGCTAAGCTGAAAGAATCCAAATCAACTCTAAGCACTCCCACCCTGAGAACCTTGGGGGAAACAGAAGAGAGAGAAGAGGAAACAAAAAGTATCAGACATAAAGTCTGGCAAGTCCAGTTACTTTTAAATATAAATAAATAAAATTATCATGGCAGGTATATAAAAACTGGAAGAACAAGATAACAATAACAAGTGTGGACTGGGAAAGTTAAGTTTGAATGGAATATATTGCGCTTCTTAAATACGTTTCTCTACAACGCACCAATACTAGTATCTCAGAAACAGAATGATCCCTATAAATACCGTTCCTTTACATTTTCTTGATTGTTAAGTTGCTTGGGTTAACAACACTCAACGCTTATACACACGTCGTACCCATTTACTTCCCAGTGGATTAACCTAATATGGTATATATGTAGCTACCCCTCAATACTAAGGTACACCCCATGGTAGCCCACTTGCACGGCTCCCTCGTAATACCATAGAAAAGTATGCAGTCCCTCATCCTACGTTGGAGTGACGTACGGATCTCTATATAACAATGTTACATTCCGCATATATCTTTCATTACTATGCTACATAAGCGTATGGACTACCACCATCG
This sequence comes from Allium sativum, assembly GCA_030737875.1. Lineage (NCBI taxonomy): Eukaryota > Viridiplantae > Streptophyta > Magnoliopsida > Asparagales > Amaryllidaceae > Allium > Allium sativum. The sequence continues at coordinate 321,689,673 of CM060920.1, read as the reverse complement.
ATCGAATCAGATTTCATTCTAGAGTAATTCCCCTAAGTCTACGACACATCACCCAGAGCAGTTATGCATGTATCTAGACTATCCCACGTACGTATTGTAATTGTAGCTCGATGCCATAATCGCACGTCCTCTAATGTGCAACGAGTTCCATGGTAGGGCGATACAAAAAACACAAAAATCGGTCGGGAGCTTTTCAATATCTGTACAGGCCCGTCTTTAAAAGCCTCTACAGATAATCCTGTGGACTGTTTTTATGGTGGTTATGGCCCTACCCCGGCCCCTCGCTCAATGTGCAAAGACTGCAAGAGCTAAACGACTACCCCTAAAGAAAACAATCTAAACATCCATTTGGTGTCATCCCTCAACCACCGTACCCTGATAGTGAAGGGTGAAAGGTCTATTGGTTTTAACTCTATTCTTTCCACATCCCACTGGCTGCCGATGACGGGAATCCGACGATTTACTATCCTTGTTGGTCGTGACCCTTCACCTCCTCGTTGAGGCAACACCCGGATCACCCTGGAGTCATCGCGTCATAACATTCTGACTGCATAACTACTTCTGTAGTTAAGGCCCACCCACCTAGCGATTACGCGTAGGCCCAACCTCTTCGAGCATAGCCTAAAACATCTGCCACCACATAGAGGACTACTAGGAGCGCCTTACGTACCTTAGAAAGTCGTGTGCTTCCCCTTCCAGTGCTGCGGAGCCGTCAAAACAATCAGATGAATGTGCGCTCACCCTCGTGCCTTATAACACCACGATGATCTACTATGTTGGGTTATTCACCCTTAAATGTATGGACTTGTCCAAGCGCCTCACTTTAATATGTTGTTAGACCCTATGTCTATGCATCCTTTTATGCGCTTGCCTTACCACATCTGCTTTTCATTTAACTTCGTTAATCTCATTCATATTGAACTCTTAATCAAGTTACCAAGTTCCTGTTGCTTATTAATTTTGGTTATAAAAATTAACCCATTTAAGCTCATTAATTAGCCCACAACATGCTATTCTCTATATTATGGCCCAAGGTCTGTAATCCGCAATCTCTTCAGTATTCTTGCTTGGCTACATCATTACAATATCATGTTCTACTTAATATGTTATTAAGTATATCTCAATTCACATGTTTCCTAATTGACATGTCACTTACCATTTATGATTAAATACTTAGCTCTCTTAACTAAGGTTTAATGATAAGTTTCCTTTCCATAAATATAACTTATGTTGTCCTCATCCGCAGATTTCAGATTCTTGTTCTTGTAAATAACTTAATTTACAATTAAGTACAACTTATCCCCTTACATAAGTTAGTCTATTCCCTTTTTCATTTATTATAACCTAAGTTATAATTTTCACTTCTTCCTAGAATAAGCCTAAACATCTTATCTTTTTAGTTCATACATGTTAATGCCCCAGACCTCTCACATTAAGTCAACCACTTGTGGATGCTGGATATGCCGGCGGCTCCGGAGAGACTTAAACCACAAGTTTAGACTTAACCTCGGGTCATGGTGCTGTTATGCATTGGACCCCTTATATTAACCACTTGTGGTCGTTGGATATGCCAAGCGGCTCCGGGTAGACTTATACCACAAGTGCAATCTAACCTCGTATCTAAGCGTTACTACGGTTCTGTTATTTTAGGCATATTTATATTGATAAATTTGCCGATTCTAAATATAGATTTTAATGCCCCTTTTTAATTCATATTTCATTATGTACAATATGCCCCTTTTCCCAAGTCATAAATCAAGATATATATATATATATATATATATATATATATATTATGCCCAAATTTGTATTCACATATTTGGTAATTTATGTCCCTAGTCCATATTCACATATATCAGTATAAGTTATGCCTTCATATTCGCATATATTCCAATTTACACCCAAATCATATTTTACATATGCTCGAATTTATGTCAAATCATATTTAACATATGTTCCAAGTTACGCCCAAATCATATTTTACATATGTTCCAATTTATGCCAGATCATATTTTCCAATGTATGCCTAAATACATATTAACATTATCCAACACGATATATGCCTCCAAATCCTTATTCGTGCATTTCCAAATTTTATGCCCAAATTTATATTCATATTTTCCAATACCAATTATGCCCCAAAATTATGTCTTTCCCAATCGTTCCTAATTTCGTACACTCGGATTTTTTAGCATTAGACCTAGGCTCGAAGATCTGGCTATATAAAAATAAAAGGGAAAAGAGGAAGAGAAGAGAATCAAGAATAGGAATAATAGTGAATCAATAATAAAATAAGAGAAATAGGCATATTATGACAAGATTTGACATGGTGACGATATGAACATATAAAGGAAGATATGATAATTAAGTCATAACAGAACTTGTTTAGGCGTAGATCCAATATCTAATTTTTATATACAGTTTATGATTACCAATTAAATATTTAGATCCAAAAATAACATGAACTCACAGTGAATAGATCTAAGGAAATGGATCCAAATTACTGCGAAGAACACATTGGATTTATTGTTGTAGCCATCATTGAATTTGTATAATCTTTGCTGAATTGGATTTGTAGAAGAATAGGCTATTTAACTTTCATTGCAACAGAGCTCCGCCGTCGCCATCATTTTTTAGATGAATAAAAACCTAGGTTTAGGGTACTTTATATATCCTAGGATCAATGAATCTTGCTCAGAAAGGTGTCTAGATACAAAACGAAGTATTTCCCCTAGATCTGCTTAGTGGGATCGACCCCCCACCTTATGGGGTCGACCCCCCTTGATGGGGTCGACACCTTTTTGGTGCAGTCAAACGCCCTTTGATGGGGTCGACACCCTTTTGAAGGGGTCGACCCCCCTTTGAAGGGGTCGACATCCATGCGCGGGAAATCCGCCGCCTCCCCAAATTTTGAATTTTGAATCGATTTTTTTAATTTCTGGACCCTATATATATATATTCTCCTTACGCATATACAAACTTCAAACATTGATAACTTCTTCATACAAAGTCTGTTTTATGAAAACAGGTGTCTATCTTGACCAGAATTTCGAGACGGACGCGTTGGCGCAGTTCATTTCCCTTAGTTCTGAATATTAAATTAAGTTTTTCCTTAATTTATCGTTAATAGTCTATTTCAGATTAATTATTTGTTAATCTATCATCTTTAGTGTCGTTTATAGTTACGGGGTGTTATAATAGGGTTGGACAATATAAGTGGAATAAAGGAACATGCGACATAAAATGTAATGGATATAAAGTAAATTTTGGATATGATTCTAAAAGCCAAACAGCTTATCCATGTTTAAAAAGTTTGAAAGGAAGCAAACAAAAAAAAACTTAGAACTTAATGGATTAATGCACTTGAAATATTTTCCAATTTCTATTTAGGATGGGAATGTTCTCTAGCAAATTTGGAAGTTCATAAGGAATTTCAAGTTAATAGCGAGTCATCATCAGATGAGGCACTGGCAGATTCAATTAAAAAAATCTTTTATCTCATAGAGAGAATTCAAGTTTCTTACCTAAGTTCTTTTGACAAGTACTTCCACTTTGATATTATATTAGTAGCTACTTCCTTTAATAAGGGACTTTCTTCTTAAATATCCTTCAGAAGGGTAGATCATAGGATTTGAGTTTATCTACGATAAGATATAGTTAAAACATTTTTTTGGGACATGTTATGTTTGATGTTTACTTATGGATGCAAATGTTTGCTAGTGGATGTAGTGATTGCATACACACACACGACACTAAGTGAAACACCCCACCTCCATTAAGGTCACTCGCAAAGGGAATGCCTTAACTTTAGTGGAGGGTTATAGGTACAAGACACAGAAAAATTTACATGACAGATAAATTTAAGCAACAGAATTTAAATATTTATTTCATACGTGGTTCAATACAAAAGTATTACATCAAATTGTCTCAAAACAACTTCAAAACATTACACCATAATTTCTGTCTTGATTTTTCAATAAAGAAGCATAAACCAAAAAGTAAAAATGCATAAATCCCCATTGATCATATCCAAAGCCATAGCCAATTGCAAGAGAGTCCAAGTCATACATCTACTTTCTTGAAGCTTGTAAAGAGTCCGATTAAGCTGGAGTATTTCCTCCCTGTGGACCTGGGGGGAACGGAAGAAAAGAAGATGAAAGAAAAACGGGTCAGACAATAAGTCTGGTAAGTTCAGTGGTTACTAGTATTTAAACAAGGAAAGGGATCATGACAGTGATAACAGAACATAGGTCAATACCCTAATACAAGATAAGAGGGATGTGTGATCGCACCCATTACTATAGTCTCTGCACCTACTTAACCATTGGTTCAACCAGCCTATGTGTTTACAACAAACGATCCCCTTAGTGATCGGCTCCTACTCGCATGTATTCAAGTCCTGTGTCCTTCGGCCCCGCTTGATTGTAGTCACCTGTGCTGGTCCCACCATGGGTTGTACTAGTCCCTCTGGTGGCAACCCGACACGATTCAAGATGCATAGTGTACATTACTGATGCCCTGTGCCTGATTTTTCCACTCCGGCGTATGTGCATGCCCATACTCCGCCGGAACCTACACTGGCCCACCAACCGCCGACGTTTTGACCGCGTATAGTTCAGTCCAGTAATCGTGCCCCATCCTGCCTAGTTCAGGGTACCATGATACATCTATGTGGGTTACTACTGAAATGGGTCCCCGTTACTAGGGTTTTCTAATCAACATGTGTATTTGGTTAAGTGTCCAAATTTACCTAACCCCCAGCCCATTCGTTTTAGTTAACATGTTGAATCGGTTAAGTGTTTTCCTAATTTACTTAACCCTACCAGTCCTGACTTAGCTTTATTTTATTAAAGCACCAACCACTCACATTAGACAGGTCATGTTGTGGTCACTGGATATGCCGGTCGGTTCCAGGCAGATTTACACCACAACTCAGTCTAACCTCGGGTTCTTTTTGGGCTTGATGCACTAACCACCCACATTAGACAGGTCTTGTTGTGGTCACTGGATATGCCGGTCGGTTCCGGGAAGATTTACACCACAACTCAGTCTAACCTCGGGTTAGGCATATTCGTCTTTTTTAAATTCATATTTTTCTATATGTGTCAAAAATCATTATGTAAATTAAATTTAAATTTTTATCACGGCATAATTATCCTTTTATTATGCTCAACATAAATGGTATATCAAATATACCATTAAATGAACAAATCTGTGCCATGATTTTTCATATTTCCCATCGCTACCCCCGTGGAACGTATGCGTAAATCACACAAAACGTTGGGCTAGCAAATTAGCCCAAACCCATAAACAAAAAGGGGTAATAAACAAAGAACATGAAATGATCATACAATAGCATACATTTAACTTTTCACATGTAACTTGGCATAGATGTATGTCACTTAACTTTAATCACTTGGGTAAAGGTGAACTTGTGACTAAGTTGAATCAAATGGTCATGTAAACTCGACAAAGGTCTAGCATAAAAGTTTAACATAAAATCATAGTTTCAACCCACAACTTGACATATGATTTTATGTATGTTAAAACATAAGAAAGCTATCATAATCATTTTCTTATCACAATTTAGCATGATGTTAACAACATAAGAGGACTACAATTCCACTTTTACAACATAAATAGATTCAACTTGGCATAGTTCTAAATATTCATAAATGTAAATCTAACATGTAAACATGTGATTTATATCCCAAACTTGCAAATAGCCACCAAATTACAACATGACAGGTTTTTCCATTTTGTTGGTATAATAAGTTCTTTACTCAATCGTAATAACATACAATGTTGTACATCACCAAGCATATAGACATGAAATATACAACATGTTCATCGCCATAAGCATATAGACATGAAATATACAACATGCTCATTGCCACAAACATATGGACAAGATTAATTACAACGATACTTTAAGATAGACGAGAATCAAATCTTATACATAGGCATCATACTATACCCCAATTACAACATGTCATGAATTCAGTCGAAAGGAATGTTTAAATCTGCGTAACAACTAACTTACAAACTAAAAGAAATTCTTGCATTCTGAAATCTGAATTCTGAAATTGGAGATGCGCGCCTTTGATGAAGAATGTGGAATTAAACTAGTTATAGTTTGATTTTAGATGTAGCTTTTTAACTCGTCTTTAGAATTGAAAAGGGTGGCGGCTACTCCAAATCCTCCATTGACGGCATTTCAGTTCTACGTTTATTTTTCTGTTTGTTTTTAGGTTAGGCATTCAGTTGTTTATATAGAATTTCAGTTTTATTATAGTCGTCAAATGAACCTAGGGTTAATCACAGCCACTCAGACCTGATCAGGCCCATCCAGAAACCCTAGTGACTCAGTAGTGAGTCAGAAATCGTTCAAATTTCAGATCCGGCCGGGGACCAGGTCGGCCCCCAGGTCGACCTCAAGGGGGGAGGTCGACACTAGGGTTTACCCCCAGGTTGACCTGCCTGGGCAGGAATTTTCCCGCCCAGGCCGCTTCTGGCTTCTGTTTGAATTTTGAACTCATTTTTGAACTGTTTTGAATTTATTTGAAATCCCTGGAAACTTCCGGCAGCCATAACTTCTTCGTACGAAGTCCAATTCACGCAAACTCGGACTCTATCTCAACCAGAATTCCGAGATGAACACAATGGCATAACTCGTTTCCCTTAATTCTCACATTTTAAATTAAGTATTATAGGTTTCATTATTATAACGTTAATAGAAAGTATGGGGTGTTACACTAAGATTGGCTGAATAGGACACTTACCTATGCATATTGTGACGACACGCCTTCCTACCTGATTCAAACTGATAATTGAACCAACTTAATCCGATCAACAAGACATATCACTTTGGTTTACAACACATAAGAACTGAACAAAACAACCTTTTCATTATCTTTATAATAACTTTTACATCAGAGTACATCTAATATCAGAGTGCAACAGTAATACATGCACAACGGAAAAAACTATTTCAGAGTGTATCATTCCCATATCGGAAAACATAAACTCTCAGTGCAAGAAATAAAATGCTCTAGACATAGCTCTAGCTTCAATCCAATACCTACTCTATAAAATATTTGCAAAGCAAAACTACTAGGCAACAGTGTGGAAAATAGGATGCTAGAGTTCAGGTGGAAGATAATAAACTCCGAATTAGTTATAGGACTAGTATGACAAATAAAACAGTTATTTACTTGTTTCTAAAGTTAGGTAAATCATAAGACCATGCGTCTAACACGGAACGAGTTTCCCCTCATGAATACTATTCACAAAACTACTCGCAATGCTTTTTTAAAATGAAGCTACCATAAGACTCACATCCCATCACACAATGCAATCACATACTTTAGGAGAAAGTTTAGTATTCTGGAATTTGTCATAAACATATATGTATAAGATTCTAATGTATGTCTCTTATGTGCATATAATTAGAAGGATTATTGGAGCACGCTTGAATGCAAAGAATTATTGCAGATCTAGATCTACCACAGATTTCTCCCTATTCCGCCTAGATTTGTGAGCGGAATATGGTTCACTTAAGGCATATTCATGTTTATATTAGATTGCCACGTAAATATATATGCCTAGGAGGATTTGGAAACTCGATAATGTAAATATTAAACCCCCAAATCCTCTGTCTTTCAATTGCTTATGAATTGTCATTATTAATTGGGTTTTTGTGGATTTTTGGTTTCAATATTAGATTAAAGATGAAAATGGGTGTGGCTACTATCATTCCTATTTTATGTAATTCACCTTCATCTACCATTTCAGTGTAATGTAAAAAGGTTTAAATTTGATTATTTCACGATTTGGTTTGGGTTTGGATAATATTTTGAAATGAAACGCATTCATAATCGAAAAAGGTCAAATGTAAGCATTTTCCTGTGCATAACGCCAAAAAGGTTAAATTAGGTGAAATAAGGATTATAAAATATAAGTGTCTGTAACACATATTTTTAATTCAGTATTGAAATCTTTCCAACAAGCCCAGGATGCAAGTTGAGATTGTTATGTATGTATATTTTCCATTCACTACTATTTGTTATATTTTCATTATGCCATCATGCCTAAGGTGTAGCGATAAAAGTATGGAAAAATCTAACTTGTATGCCTTGACTTGGGCAAATTGACAATTGCCACCTCGTTAGAACTTCCCCGTTTATACGAATGTTTACGTTAATTAGGCGCTATTTTTATTATACTTATGTAAACGTAATTAATGTTGTATTAGCGTAATAAATACGATTAGATTAGAATTCGAAATGTCCCCATAATAAATATATTTGTTTGCTATTGTGTGCATATATAGAATGAATTTAAATATATATATATATAAAAAAAGTGACACATAGAAACGAGGTTAGTTTCCATTTATGGTAGAAGCCTACCCGGAACCGACCGACAAATCCAACAACCAAAGTTAGGCCCAACTATTATGAGGTGTCTAGGTGCCTTGGTCCATTCAAAAACTTAGTACACTAGTCACGAGGTTAAACCAACTTGTAGCAGAAGTCTGCCCGGAGCAGACCGACATATCCAGCATCTACAGATGTACTGTTTAATGTGGGAGGCTTAGTTTGTATACATATTGATGCAGCGTACCATGAAAGATGTTGTATGTGAGCTATCGGTCATCCAGCGACCCAAGGCAGTCGTTCAGTGACCTAGAACGAAAAGGAAGGAAGAATCGATCGTACATAAGGCTAAAGCTGGAAGAAGTGGAGAACCGATCATTCAACGACATAACAAGTTCGCTCAATGAGGCGATGAATCAGGGAGAGAAGTTCGATGAACAAACAAGGTCGTTCTCCAGTTTGAATAAAAGAGACAGGTTTGAGAAAGCATTGGTAAATCATGCGAGGAATGGGTCGTTAGCCATTGAGTCACTCACTCCAGAGTCGATCACTCTTGGAACGCTCGCTAATGGATTGCTCGCTTCTATATTATTCACACCAAAGTCGTTCATTTTGGAATCGTTTGATATCGAGTTGGTCACCCTTCGGCTGCTACGGGCTGAAGATAATAAGAGCTATTGAAAGATAAGATCATATAGGGGTCGCTCGTTCATTGTTGTGTATTTTCATAGTTGATTCGTTCGATCTATTATTTGTACCGTATTAAAGGATCGCGTATCGTAATAAGTTGGTCGCTTCTATTGGGTCATTCTCTTGTACTCGAGTCGTCTATTTGGACAAAGCATGTTGTAAGCCTACAAATAGGGGTGTGGCGTGAGTTGTAAAGGTTGTTGAATTTTGATAACAAATCCCTTGTGTGAGATTTGTGCCACCATTAAAATTGGAAGTTGAGTTTAATCTCCTTTCTCCATTTTTGGATATTCAAGTGCTCTTGAATCAACGAATTTGTAGCTGATTCACAGTATCGCTTGCGAGTGACCAACGTCCAAAGAATCGTAGATCAACAACATGGTATCTTGTGAGATCAACGTGTTGAAGATAGCGAAATTCCGACATTGGAAGATCAATGGAATGGAGAATTTACCTCGTCCTTGATCTTGTTTGCACGAATCCATCAATTCATGTGGAGTTTGATCCTCATGTTTCGCCAATTTGGTATGAGAGCGAGATTTCCATCTTTTGGTTAGATCGTCGGAGCCTTGATCACTCTTTTGGTTGAATCGCCGGTGCTAGATCGCCATATTTTAGTTGGATCGCCGGAGCCTTGATCGCCATCTTGGTTGGATCGCCAAAGCGAGATTTCCATCAGTTGGTCGGATCGCCGGAAACCATTCAGATTTATCACTATCACCGCCAACGTCGTTCATTCCATTTCCGCCACCACCAAACCATTGAGCCGCTGCCATCCACCAGATCTCCATTCATTCCTGACCACCACTTATTTAGATAGCCAGAGCTGTTCAGATCGTCAGATCTCGTTCGGTCGCACCTATTAACCGTCGTCGTCACCTGTCTATGATCGCCGGAACTAGTTAGACCATCAGATCTAATTTAGTCGCGATTGTCATTCCATAGATCGCCAGATCAACACCTTTTCATTTAGACCACCATCAACTGTGTAAGTGTTTGAAGCTTGGGCCAGATCTGAAGTTCATTCCATTTTATTTGAGAATTGATTATGCCGCCAAGACGTGTTAATCATCATCAAAATTTGGAAGAAATGTATCGGAGAGACGAAGCCGAACTAATGGAGAAAAGAATCAATGATAAGATTGATGAACGAATTGGAAGATTAGAAAAGCTGATGATAGATATGAATCATACTAGAAGAAAAATATCACCCGATTCAAATCATGATGGACATCGTGTGTCGCCATCGAATTCGGGAAGACATAGAAGATCACCGTCATTGGATCTAGAGAGAAGGAGTAGCAATGATTATTCTCGAGAACCGTCCCGTAGAAGTGAAAGACATGAAGATATTCATGATCGATATCCTCATTATTCAGTTTGTGAAGATGAAAGAAGTAGCATTGTTATCATTCTCCAGGACGAGATCGAGATCCATTTCAAAAAAAAGAAAGTCATAATAATTAGGAATCATGGATGAAGACCGAAATTCCAGAATTCAAGGGAGTAATGTCTGTTGAAGAATTCTTAGATTGTTTGTTGAATGTAGAGGGAATTATGGAATTCAAGAATGTACCAGAAAATAGAAGAGTGAAATTAGTAGCTACTCGTTTGAGAGGAAGAGCTATTGCCTGGTGGCAACAAACTAAACTAACTCGTGAAAGAATGTGAAAGTTGAAGGTTGTTACATGGGAAAAATGAAAAGGATGATGAGAGCTACCTTCTTACCTCACAATTATCAATCCCTTATATATCAACATTTGCAGAACTTGAGACAAGAAACAAAATCCGAGAGTGATTATACTGATGAGTTCTATCAATTGATCGCTCGTAATGACATCATGGAAACAGAGGAACAATTGACTGCTAGATATGTTAGGGGATTGAGAAATCAGACTCAGGATATGGTGAATATGTTCTACCCAATGACTATTTCAGAAGCACATCAGAAAGCTCTAGCTTGGGAGAAGCAAGGGATACAAGGAGGAGGGGTGTTCACAAATGCTAACATTCAAAGCAAAGACTTAGTTTCAATGCTAATGTCACTAAGCCGATTTCAAAGCCTGTTGTGAATGAAGCTGCTAAACCAAAGGTCACCTCTACTGTTAAGTGCTTTAATTGTCAAGAAGTTGGACATAAAAGCAATGAATGTCCAAAATTGAAGAAAAGTACAATGATAACTGAAGATGTAGAAGCTTATGTAGGCTATTCTCTACCACCAAAATTTGACGATGATGTTGAAAATGATGTAGAGGAAGTAGAGTCAGGAGACGAGGGAAATAGTTTAATGATGAGAAGATCATGTATAACTCCAAAGCACATAGATGATTCTAGTTGGTTGAGAAGCAATATTTTCCCGTCTACTTGCACTATTCTGGGAAAGATTTGTCGTTTTGTTATTGATGCTGGGAGTTGTGACAACATGATTTCTAAAGAAGTTGTAAGAAGTCGGGATTGAAGACTGAGAAACATCCTAGACCTTACAAGTTTGCTTGGTTAAAGAAAGGAGGAGAAGTCATAGATTGGAAAAGAGCCTTTGTGTCATATTTGGTGCGACATAGTTCATATGATTGTGTGCCATTTTCTCTTGGGAAGACCATGGAAGTATGATTGATTAGTTCATCATGATGGTCGAACAAACAGCTATAGCTTCATGTTTGAAGGTACTAAGATTATTTTGGTTCCTAAGAAGCATGAGCCAAGTGACGTCCAAGTAGAGAAGAAGTTGAACTCGACTAGCCTTTTATCTTTGAAGGAATTTATTGAAGAAGTAGAAGAGAGTCGAGAAATGTTCATGCAGATTGGGTTTGAATCATAGGGAGAGCCTGAAATTCCTGCCGAAGCTAAGTCTGTGCTGAAAGAGTTAGAAGATGTATTTCCTGATGAATTGCCAAAGGAACTACCACCGCTCCTGTGACCGCCCGCCCCGCACCAACCGACATTTACTCCGAAAGTGCGATGTACACATGTCCAGTTAGCACAGAACGGGTCGTCAGAAGGGAAAGGAGGAAGGGAATGAATATACAAGTAACCTGTAGAATGTCTTGCAGCGCATGGAACAAAATATAATAATAACATACTTGACATAAAACAGGAGAGACAGTGCATAAGCTGAAAACCAAAACTAAACATCATAGCAGAGGAAATCTAAAATACAGCTTATTACAACTTTTCAACTGTCTCAAAGCAAAGTAAGATAAATGAGGTACACTACTAATGCCCAAGTAGCGACTACCAACGACACAGGGAGAATGTGTATATATATAATACGTGGAAGCCTCCTGCCCGCCTCCGAATCAGCTACTCGCGCATCACCAGCTAACCTGTCTCTAGTCTGCTCGTGTGAGCAACCAGAGTAATAAGAGGAAACATAAAACTCTGGGTCAGACATAAAGCCTGTTATGAGCGATAAGCATCTAAAGTGAACGATAACAGGTAGACTAAAACATACCTGAACCTGGACCTGCGACCAAAGAGTTAGCACTACATACTGTACAACACTCTAAGGTATCATATCAAACAGTGTAAAGATACGGAGGTGGGGGAGGTGTGTATGTCATAATGATGGCAAATAATCAAGCATAGCATCCATCCTCACATCTCTCACTCAGTGCGTAAAGCATACGATATTCACCACTTCGATCACCCAACATTCCTTGCTACGATCACTTTGCCCCATGAAGTCATAAATGGCTTCACTGCACTGATAACGTAGCCACTAATTCCTCGCTATGTCCAATTGCCCCATGGAGTTATTCACCCCATCTGCGCTGGCTCATAGTCTTACTACGCATCACCTTGCCCCTCAGGTCATAATGACCCTACTGCACTGATAACGTAGTCTTGCTACCATCACTTTGCCCCTCAGGTCGTAATGACCCTACTGCACTGATAAGTAGCCATAATCCATTCTTAGTGGTGAATCGAAGTTATGAACGTCGACAACTCCTTAGCACACGTCCCGCAGCAAAGTCCAACCATGAAGTGAATTCATTGGTTCCCAACCGGTTTCGGGATCCTGAGCTCTAACTTCAATTTGAACTACCTTTGCATCTCGGGTTATTGGTCATTACCATCGAATCGGATCAGATCAGTCTTCATATTCTTCATCGGATCGGGTCGCGCCTCCTGCATCGGATCGGGTCGTGGTCCTCTAGGTGATCGGATCGTCCTCCTCCATGGTCTCGTGAATCCAGTCTCCATCGGATCGGGTCTCCACTTCTGGTCGGATCGTGAATACCCCATACGGATCAGATCGCGCTCCTCCATCGTCTCGTTGTGCATCGGATCGTGGATGCTACCTTCCTCTAGTCGGATCGTGATATGAAGCACGAGTGGATCGGATCGGATCGTAATGCTCATTGGCGATCCGGGTCGGAGTACTTCAGTTTGGCACGGCGCTGCATCGATTCGCTTCGTGGCCTTGCACAGACGGTTCGGTTCGGAGGAGGTGACTCGACTCGTGGGGATGCCCCCACGATCCCATAGGGCGATCCGATCGTCCCTCAACCCCCTATGCGATCCGAACCCCTGCACCTTGTCCAGCGAGCTGTTTACGCTCCTCGACGGCGTTTTCGACCATTCTAACTATCCTAAACAATCCCAAAGCATTTCATACAGTCATAGCAACATGCATAATCAACCACAAACATCAAAACATCAATATGATAGGTAAAAATGGATCAAACATACCCAAAACCCCATATTTTCCCCTAAACATATTTAGGTGAAACTAATGATAGGATTAGCAAATCTTAACCAAATTAACCCAAATTCATATCAAAGGCCTAAAACATCATTCCGAATTTTATAAATATTTTTCCAGAATTTTATCATGTTTAAATTCGCTAATTAACACTAATCACCCCTAATTAGCCATAATTAGTGCAAAACTATGCAAATCACTCACCTTAGCCACAAAATAAACTAAGATCTGAAATGATTCTCTGATTTGATGCGAATTTCAATACCAAACAGCAGCTCCTTTGTTGATTTGGTGAAGATCCTTCTTGATTAGGGGTTGCTAAGCCAAATCCTTAACCTAAAGGTGATTTGGAGGTGATTTAGAGGTTGGAGGCCATTTTTAGGGATCCTTGGTGATAAGTGGAGGCTAGAAAACTGAAATGGAATGATTCTCCATCTCATTTCAGCCCTCCCATAACCCTAATCCCGAAATGGGTTATGGGCCTACTCACTAATCACCCGATTTGGCCCGGTTAAGCAGTTTTTCACCCTCCAAACCTTGTTTCAGCCATATCTCCCAAACGGTAAGTCCGTTTGGCTAATGTGACCACTCTACGGAAAGAGAAACCATCAAATGGAAGTGGTTTCAGGTCAAAATTCCTTTCCAATCAAAAGTTATGGCCAAAACAGTACCAACTAGGGGCAAAACGGTCATTTAAAAATCGACAAAAATCATGAACATGGGAAATGACACTAATAGACGTTTCCCAAAGTTACATGACCATACGACTTCACATGGGAAAGAAATAAATATTCTACGATCCTATGATGTGTAGAATACGGGTCATTACACTCTTCCCCCCTTAAGAAATTTCGCCCCCGAAATTCCCTAATCCCAACATACGTAAAGGTTCCCGCATGCCTATCAATCATGAAGCAACAATCAAACATGCAAAACAAGCTAAACAAGTCTATCCTAGCATGTGGAAAACTAAATCGCAACGTAAATCTTACCAGGCAAAGAGTTCTGGATATGCCTTCCTAATGCTCTCCTCTGTCTCCCAAGTACAATCATTCTCGTTCTCGCCCCACTGAACCTTGACTAGCTTCACCGCCTTTCTTCGAAGTTGCTTCGTATCGTGCCCCACAATACGAATCGGCTTGCGGTTCCCAACCGCCTCTTGTTCTACTTCGAAGTCCTCTAACTGATCAGGTGAAATAGTCACATATGAGTCGTGAACGAACTTCCTTAGTTGGGAAACATGAAATACATTGTGAACTCCTGCCATCTTCTCTGGTAAGCCAACTCTATATGCCAAATTCCCGACTAGTTCAAGAACATGGAATGGGCCAACAAATCTTGGTGCTAATTTGCCTCTCCTACCAAATCGTATCACGCTCTTCAACGGAGAGATCTTAACAAACACCAAGTCACCAATGGAGAATTTCAAGTCTCTTCTCCTCTTATCAACATAGCTTTTCTGCCTATCTTGAGCAGTTTTCATTCGTTGTTGAATGATCTTGATCCTATCCGACGTTTCTCTCACCACATCTGGTCCAAGCACAAACTTCTCGCCAGTCTCTATCCAACATGATGGTGAGTTGCATGGTCTTCCGTACAAAGCTTCATATGGAGCCATACCGATACTGGATTGGTAGCTATTATTATATGCAAACTCTACTAGATGCAAATGGTCATCCCATGATCCACCAAAATCCAATATACAAGCTCTTAAGAGATCTTCCAATATACGATTCACCCTCTCCGTCTGACCGTCGGTCTGAGGATGATATGCGGTACTGAGATGTAATCTTGACCCTAGAGCCTCTTGTAAGCTCTTCCAAAACCCGCTAGTGAACAACGGGTCTCGGTCACTCACAATGCTTTTGGGTACTCCATGAAATCTCACTACCCACTTCATATCCAATTCTGCCAACTTGGCTGCTGTTCTGGTCGATTTGACTGGTATAAACCTTGCGCTTTTAGTCAATCGATCCACAATTACCCAAATGCTATCATATCCCGATCTAGTCCTTGGTAGGCCATCGATGAAATCCATCGAGACTTGCTCCCACTTCCATTCGGGAATTTCTAATGGTTGCAACAACCCACTAGGCTTCTTTTGCTCGGCTTTAACTAGCTGGCAATTCATGCATTTGGATATAAACTTCCCAACGTCTCTTTTCATCCCTTCCCAGTAGTAAGTCTGTCTCATGTCCCGATACATCTTATTACCGCCGGGATGTATAGTCAGTTTTGAGTGATGACATTCTCTAAGCACTTCATCTCTCAAACCATTCACGTTGGGCACAACTAGTCTTCCATTCTTTCGAAGCCATCCATCTCGATCAAGCCCATACACATTCATCTCCTCATCAACTCCCATTTCTAACTTGGAGATGATTTCTAGTAGGTTAGGATCGTCCCTCTGGCTAGAACCAATCCGCCCTATCAAAGTGGGTCTGATCGTCAAACTAGCTAGCATAACTGGATCCAATTCGCACTTTGGTCTGAAATCAAACCCCGTGATATACTCCAGTTGCTTCCATTCAAGAAACATTGCCCCTAAGCTGGCATGTCTCCTACTCAAGGCATCGGCTACCGCATTACCCTTCCCAGGTGTATACGCGATATCAAAATCATACGAAGCCAAGAACTCTAACCATCTCTGCTGATGGAGATTCAAATCTTTCTGGGAGAAGAGATACTTTAACGATTTGTGATCGGTAAACAACTCAAATCTTTCTCCCAAGAGATAGTGTCTCCACATCTTCAGCGCAAATACAATCGCTGCCAATTCCAAATCATGGGTAGGATACTTCTTCTCATGTGGCTTTAGCTGTCGACTAGCATAAGCTACAACCCTACCTCCTTGCATCAATACTGCACCCAGTCCGGTACCACAAGCATCTGTGTATACCGTCATCTCTTCATTCCCTTTAGGAATGACTAACACTGGAGCACGCGTCAACCTCTCTTTTAGACCTCTGAAGGCATCCTCACACACTCCGTCCCAGACGAAGGACTGATTCTTCTTAGTCAACTGAGTCAACGGTGCTGCAATCTTGGAGAAATCCTGGATAAACTTACGATAATATCCAGCTAATCCCGAGAAACTTCTTACATCTATTGCATTCTTGGGCGTAGGCCAATCCTGTACCGTAGCCACCTTCGCAGGGTCCACGGCAATACCACTCTCGGAAACAACATGACCCAAGAATCTCACTTCCCTTCTCCAAAAATGACACTTAGAGAATTTCGCTTTCAATTGGTGTTCCCTCAACACCTCCATCACTATCCTCAAGTGCTCCTTGTGTTCCTCCTCTGTCCTTGAGTAAACAAGGATATCATCCACGAACACAAGAACAAACTTATTCAACTGATCTCTGAATACTCGATTCATAAGATCCACAAAATAGGCTGGTGCATTGGTCAACCCAAATGGCATGACCAACCACTCATAAAATCCAGATGGCGTCCTAAATGCCGTTTTCGGAACACTCTCATCTGCTACTCGAAGCTGATGAAATCCTGTCGCGAGGTCCAACTGGGAGAACACTCTAGCTCCTTCCAGTTGATCAAACAAATCATCTATCCGTGGTAGAGGATACTTATTCTTCCTCGTCACCTTATTCAACTCGCGATAATCCACACACAAACGAAGGGAACCATCTGCCTTAGTGGCAAACCCAACTGGTGCTCCCCACTCGGAGACACTCCTTCTAATAAATCCCTTCTTCAAAAGATTGCTGACTTGCACCCCGAGCTCTCGCTGCTCCCTTGGTGCCATACGACGAAGTGGCATCACTATAGGTCTGGCATCTTTCACTAAATCAATACGGAACTCAATCTCTCGGTGTGGTGGAAGCCCGGTCACCTCCTCGAAGACGTCCGGATACTGGCCAACCACGGGCACATCTGACAACTCATCCTGCGGGATGTCGAGGGAATTTACAAAACTAGCCATAACCCCGTCACTGGGTAGACTAACAAACACTACCCTCCGCCCATCATCCGCCCTCACTGTCACCAAAAAGCCCTCACAGTCTACCACCACCCCGTATCTTTGGAGTCAATCGACTCCCAATATAATGCCATACCCAGTAAAGCCCAAAACAAAGCAATCACATACAGACATACATCCATGACTCGATAAGACCAAATTCCTGCAAATCATACTAAGGCTAGTCGAACCACCAATCGGGTTCGTCACAACCAATGGTCTATCAACTATCTCGGGTTCCAGTCCCAACCTATCTACCAGGTCAGCAGATATGAAGGAACGGGAAGCCCCAGTATTAAAAAAAACTCGAACTGGTATATCATAAATAGAAAGCATACCTTGAATAACCACATTCTTTCCTTTCTCCGCCGCAGTTGGGGCATTCGATGAAGAAGGAACAACATCAATAACATATGCTTTCACAATCTGCTTCTCCTTAAGAGGTTGCGGACACTTGTCCTTGAAATGTCCCACTTGACCACAGTTGAAGCACTTCTTATCCGCTGGCTTGGCACGACAATCTTTAGCATAATGGCCCTTCTTTCCACAGCTGAAGCACTCAACATCTTTCTTACTCTTTTTCTGGCCACCCTTAGATTGGTCCTGCTTCCTCTTATTCTGAGAATTATTCTTGCCTCCACTGCCTGCTTGCGGCTTTGGCCCTTCTGCAGATGCAGCCTTAGTCTTTGACTTAGGGTAAAGGCTCTCTGATCTCAAAGCTTTCCCCACGATCGATTCAAAAGTCTCATCGATGTGGTTAATGAGCCTCTCCCCCAAGTACCCATCCAAACCAGTAATGAACTTCTCATTCTTCTTTTCAGGAGTATCAATAAGAGACAGTCCATACTTCGACAAAGTGTCGAACTCAGCGATATAATCAGAAACTGCCCTTCCATTCTGCCTGAGTTCCAAGAACCTCTTAAACAACACCGATTTCTGGGCAGCTGGGATAAACTTCTCGCTAAAGCGAGCCTTGAACTGATCCCAAGTAACTTGGTCCTCTGGAGTAGCTGTTCTGGTAGCATTCCACCAATTCATCGCTCGCCCTTGCAGCTGACGAGACGCTAGCCTTCTCTTCATCGCATCCTCGAGACCCAAGTCATCAAAGATACGGTCACAGCTATCCATCCAGTCTTGAACATCCGTGGCCGACTCCGTTCCGTGGAACGGCTTCACACCAAGATTAGTGTAATCTTTGCACAACTTGGCGAAATTGACCCTAGGCGCCTGCACTACTGGGCCAACACCAACTCCGGGATTGGGAATTGCCCCGTGCACTTCTCTGAGCATGTCTCTCATGAGGTTAGTAAACATAGCCCTCATGTCAGCGGCATTCCCTTGGTTGGTCCCTCTACCAGCACCCCTCGTTTCTCGGCTCATCGTTAATCTGTAAAAAGGGAAACGATTAACGACCCCATAGTGGTGCTAGTGCAGTGCGACTTCATCTTTATACTACTAATAGTATATATATACATAGCTTTTGAAAACCAAAGTAATCACAAATACGCACTCTCATATACGTACTATCTCTCCCTAGTGTCTTTCCCTAGGTTAACTACGCAACCTAGAGCTCTGATACCAAGTGTGACCGCCCGCCCCGCACCAACCAACATTTACTCCGAAAGTGCGCTGTACACATGTCCAGTTAGCACGGAACGGGTCGTCAGAAGGGAAAGGAGGAAGGGAATGAATATACAAGTAACCTGTAGAATGTCTCGTAGCGCATGGAACAAAATATAATAATAACATACTTGACATAAAACAGGAGAGACAGTGCATAAGCTGAAAACCAAAACTAAACATCATAGCAGCGGAAATCCAAAATATAGCTTATTACAACTTTTCAACTGTCTCAAAGCAAAGTAAGATAAATGAGGTACACTACTAATGCCCAAGTAGCGACTACCAACGACACAGGGAGAATGTGTATATATATAATACGTGGAAGCCTCCTGCCCGCCTCTGAATCAGTTACTCGCGCATCACCAACTAACCTGTCTCTAGTCTGCTCGTGTGAGCACCCAGAGTAATAAGAGGAAACATAAAACTCTGGGTCAGACATAAAGCCTGGTATGAGCGATAAGCATCTAAAGTGAACGATAACAGGTAGACTAAAACATACCTGAACCTGGACCTGCGACCAAAGAGTTAGCACTACATACTGTACAACACTCTAAGGTATCATATCAAACAGTGTAAAGATACGGAGGTGTGTATGTCATAATGATGGCAAATAATCAAGCATAGCATCCATCCTCACATCTCTCACTCAGTGCGTAAAGCATACGATATTCACCACTTCGATCACCCAACATTCCTTGCTACGATCACTTTGCCCCATGAAGTCATAAATGGCTTCACTGCACTGATAACGTAGCCACTAATTCCTCGCTATGTCCACTTGCCCCATGGAGTTATTCACCCCATCTGTGCTGGCTCATAGTCTTACTACGCATCACCTTGCCCCTCAGGTCATAATGACCCTACTGCACTGATAACGTAGTCTTGCTACCATCACTTTGCCCCTCAGGTCGTAATGACCCTACTGCACTGATAAGTAGCCATCATCCATTCTTAGTGGTGAATCGAAGTTATGAACGTCGACAACTCCTTAGCACACGTCCCGCAGCAAAGTCCAACCATGAAGTGAATTCATTGGTTCCCAACCGGTTTCGGGATCCTGAGCTCTAACTTCAATTTGAACTACCTTTGCATCTCGGGTTATTGGTCATTACCATCGAATCGGATCGGATCAGTCTTCACATTCTTCATCGGATCGGGTCGCGCCTCCTGCATCGGATCGGGTCGTGGTCCTCTAGGTGATCGGATCGTCCTCCTCCATGGTCTCGTGAATCCAGTCTCCATCGGATCGGGTCTCCACTTCTGGTCGGATCGTGAATACCCCATACGGATCGGATCGCGCTCCTCCATCGTCTCGTTGTGCATTGGATCGTGGATGCTACCTTCCTCTAGTCGGATCGTGATATGAAGCACGAGTGGATCGGATCGGATCGTAATGCTCATTGGCGATCCGGGTCGGAGTACTTCAGTTTGGCACGGCGCTGCATCGATTCGCTTCGTGGCCTTGCACAGACGGTTCGGTTCGGAGGAGGTGACTCGACTCGTGGGGATGCCCCCACGATCCCATAGGGCGATCCGATCGTCCCTCAACCCCCTATGCGATCCGAACCCCTGCACCTTGTCCAGCGAGCTGTTTACGCTCCTCGACGGCGTTTTCGACCATTCTAACTATCCTAAACAGTCACAAAGCATTTCGTACAGTCATAGCAACATGCATAATCAACCACAAACATCAAAACATCAATATGATAGGTAAAAATGGATCAAACATACCCAAAACCCCATATTTTCCCCTAAACATATTTAGATGAAACTAATGATAGGATTAGCAAATCTTAACCAAATTAACCCAAATTCATATCAGAGGCCTAAAACATCATTCCGAATTTTATAAATATTTTTCCAGAATTTTATCATGTTTAAATTCGCTAATTAACACTAATCACCCCTAATTAGCCATAATTAGTGCAAAACTATGCAAATCACTCACCTTAGCCACAAAATAAACTAAGATCTGAAATGATTCTCTGATTTGATGCGAATTTCAATACCAAACAGCAGCTCCTTTGTTGATTTGGTGAAGATCCTTCTTGATTAGGGGTTGCTAAGCCAAATCCTTAACCTAAAGGTGATTTGGAGGTGATTTAGAGGTTGAAGGCCATTTTTAGGGATCCTTGGTGATAAGTGGAGGCTAGAAAACTGAAATGGAATGATTCTCCATCTCATTTCAGCCCTCCCATAACCCTAATCCCGAAATGGGTTATGGGCCTACTCACTAATCACCCGATTTGGCCCGGTTAAGCAGTTTTTCACCCTCCAAACCTTGTTTCAGCCATATCTCCCAAACGGTAAGTCCGTTTGGCTAATGTGACCACTCTACAGAAAGAGAAACCATCAAATGGAAGTGGTTTCAGGTCAAAATTCC
Source organism: Allium sativum (assembly GCA_030737875.1). Taxonomy (NCBI): domain Eukaryota; kingdom Viridiplantae; phylum Streptophyta; class Magnoliopsida; order Asparagales; family Amaryllidaceae; genus Allium; species Allium sativum. The sequence continues at coordinate 321,667,912 of CM060920.1, read as the reverse complement.
TTTCCAATCAAAAGTTATGGCCAAAACAGTACCAACTAGGGGCGAAACGGTCATTTAAAAATCGACAAAAATCATGAACATGGGAAATGACACTAATAGACGTTTCCCAAAGTTACATGACCCTACGACTTCACATGGGAAAGAAATAAATATTCTACGATCCTATGATGTGTAGAATACGGGTCATTACAGCTCCCATACATACGGCATCAGATTGGATTGGTGCCAGGTGCAGTATTACCACATCGTCCACATTATCGAATGAGTTCGAAGGAGCATGAAGAGCTGAGGTGATAGCTTGAAGAGCTACTTGAACAAGGGAAAATACGATAAAGTCTTAGCTCTTGTGCCGTACTTGCTTTTTTAGTCCCAAAGAAAGATGGTTCATGGAGGATTGTACGGATAGTAGAGCTCTCAACAAGATTACTATCAGATACAGATTTTCGATGCCTAGACTTGATGACCTATTTGATCAAATTAGTGGGTCTGCTATCTTTTCGAAGAATGATTTGAAAGTGGTATCATCAGATTCGAATTAAATCAGGAGATGAATGAAAGACCGCCTTTAAGACTCATGAAGGGTTATACAAGTGGTTAGTTATGCCATTTGGTCAATCAAATGCACCAAGTACTTTCATGAGAGCGATGAATCAGGTTTTCAGACCAAACATTGGAAAGTTCGTTGTGGTATATTTTGATGATATCCTGATTTATAGTGCCAGCATGGAAGAGCATATACAACACTTGAAAGCTGTATTAGTGATTCTTTGTCAAGAACAATTCCATGCTACAATAAAGAAGTGCACGTTCATGACACAGAGAGCTTTATTATTAGGAAACATTTTTTTGGAGGAAGGAATCCAGGTAGACCAGAATAATGTCACTACAATCAGAGAATGGCCTCGACCAAGGACCATAACCGAAGTCAGAAGCTTTCATGGTTGGGCGTCATTCTATCGAATTTTTATTCCACACTTTAGTAGTGTGATTGCTTCTGTTACTGATTGCATGAAAGGAATACAATTCATGTGGACGAATGAAGCATAATTGTCATTTGAAAAGATCAAGGACTTTTGACGACAACACCAGTTCTCGTATTACCATATTTTTAGTTGCTATTCGAGTTACATACAAATGCATCGAAGGTTGGAATTGGAGGAGTGTTGAGTCAGAAAGGTCGTCCTGTTGCATATTTCAGTGATAAATTATCTGGAGCTAAGATGAGATACAACACGTATGACGTGGAGTTTTATGCTATTGTACAAGCCGTAAAGCATTGGAGACACTACTTGTTTCACAAAGAATTTTTCCTATATACTGACCATGAAGCATTGAAATATTTGCAAGGTCAAGACAAAATTGCTACGAGATATGCATCGTGGATCGCTTATCTACAACAGTTTACCTTTGTTGTAAAGCACAAATCAGGAGTAAATAATGGCGTAGCTGATGCTTTGAGTCGAACGAATCATTTGCTTTTGACTATGCGAGTCAAAGTAGTCGGTTTTGATGTACTTCCAGAATTGCTAACGATAGATTCATATTTCTCGCAGGTCCTAGACCAAGTCAAGGAAGGGAATATGAAAGAGTATGTGCTAATGAATGGTTTTCTGTTTAAGGGAAACCAATTGTGTATTCCAAATTGTAGTTTGAGAATGAAGATTGTCAAACAATTGCATGAGGAAGAACACATGGGACATGACCGTACTTTAAAACTGATCGTTGATTCCTACTTTTTGCCATCTATGAGGAAAGAGGTTGAGAAATTCGTGCAAAGATGCCATGTATGCCAAGTATCTAAGGGAATTGCAACTAATGTGGATTATACATGTCGTTGCCTGTACATACTAAGCCATGGATAGACATTAGTATGGATTTTGTCTTGGGATTGCCGAGGACGCAACGAGGCAATGATTTTATGTACGTAATAGAAGATCGTTTTTCGAAAATGGTTCATTTTATTGCTTGCAAAAAGACGGCAGACGCTATGAATGTTCCTTAGTTATTCTTCAAAGATATCTATCGACTTCATGGATTACCTGAATCCATTGTCTCAGACAGAGTTACCTGCTTTCTAAGTCATTTCTGGATTAGTTTATGGAAAATGATTGGAACGAAATTGAAATTTAGCAATGCTTATCATCCGCAAACAGATGGACAGACAGAAGTAGTGAACAGATCTTTGGGAAATTTGTTGAGATGCCTTGTGAAAGAAAATCTGAAGAGTTGGGATGCGAAATTGTGTCAAGCTGAATTTTGAACACAATCATGCTATTAACGGAAGTACAGGGTTTAGTCCATTTCAAATTGTCTATTCAATTATGCCAAGAGGACCATTAGATTTGTCTATGGTTCCACCACAGAAAGGAATTGTTAAACGATCCAGTGATTTTGTTAATGAATAGCAAGAATGTCACACAGTTGTGTAGGGGAGATTGCTTAAGTCAAATATGGAAAATAAGCAGTTTGCAGATTTGAAATGACGAAATGTTAACTTCGAAGAGGGATATTTCGTTTAGCGGTATTGACAAAAGATCATTTTGCTGTTGGAACTTACAACAAATTGAAGGCTCGAAATATTGGTCCTATAAAATTTGAGAAGAAAATCAATGATAATATTTATCGGTTGAAGCTGCCAGAAGGTGTGCATACTTCGGATGTGTTCAATATCAAATATCTAATTCCATACTATGAAGACGAGCTTATCAGCAAAGAAGAATGTGTGAATTCGAGGTTGAATTCTTGTCAACCAGGGGAGGATAATGCAGCACACCATGGAAGATGTTTGTACGCGAGCTATCAGTTGTCCAGCAAACTAAGGCAGTTGTTCAGTGACCGAGAATGAAAACGAAGGAAGACCCGATCGTCCACAAGGCTAAAGCTGGAAGAAGTGGAGAACTAGTCGTTCAACGACATAACAACGTCGCTCAGTGAGGCGATGAATCAAGGAGAGAAGTCCAATGATCCAACAAGGTCGTTCTCCAGTTTGAAAAAAAGGACAGGTTTGAGAAAGCATTGGTAGATCATGCGAGGAATGGGTCGTTCGCCATTGAGTCACTCACTCTAGAATCGATCACTCCTGGATCATTCGCTAATGGCTCGCTCGCTTCTAAATTGTCCGCACCTAAGTCGTTCATTTTGGAATCGTTTGTTATCGAGTTGATTACCCTTGGGTCGCTACGGGCTGAAGATAATAAGAGCTTTTAAAAGATTAGATCATATAGGGGTCGCTCGTTCATTATTGTGTATTTTCATAGTTGAGTCGTTCGATCTATTATTTGTACCATGTTAAAAGATTGCGTATCGTAATAAGTTGGCCGCTTCTATTGGGTCGATCTCTTGCACTCGAGTCGTCTATTTGGCCGAGCATGTTGTAAACCCTATAAATAGGGGTATGGCGTGAATTGTAAAGGTTGTTGAATTTTGATTAAAAAATCCCTTGTGTGAGCTTTGTGCCACCAATATAATTGGAAGTTGAGTTTAAGTTTCTTTCTCCATTTTCGGATATTCAAGTGCGCTTGAATCAATGAATTTGAAGTCGATTCACGGTATCGCTTGCGAGTGATCAACGTTCAAAGGATCGTAGATCGACAACATGGTATCTTGTGAGATCAACGTGTTGAAGATAGCGAGATTCCGGCATCAAAAGATCAACGGAATTGATCATTTACCTCGTCCTTGATCGTGTTTCCACGAATCCGTCAATTCGTATGGAGTTTGATCCTGGAGCTGCGCCATATATATATATATAAGATTATTATCTGTGAAAATAGGTAGGTTTACTATGCATTGGGAAGGTCTTAATTGGCCATAAGTGATCGAGAATGCCACCTCGTTCGGTCTTTACCCTAAAAATACTAATGGGCGATGGACTTGGATATCCACCTCATTGGTCAGATACTTATGTTTGTGCGAATCTTGCGTGCAACGTAGACATACCTTGAAATATGTAACCTGCTAAAAATATAGGGTATGGACATTAAATAACATTATATTTTAGTCACACAGAACTTTATGTTCTAACCCGTCTCCTTAACATATCCAACAGGTCAGTAGATGGGGTAAAAGCCATGGATGAATTTACGACTGAAGCCGGTGAAGAAAGCGAAGTTGTTATTAGAAGTTATTACTTTACTTATTTTGGAAACTTGTGAGAACGAACTATTTGATGTACCCATTGAATACACGTAACTATGATTGTCATATTTCTATGCTTTTTAAACAACGGTACATCTTATTTGAATATTATATTTTCTCTTTCCGTTGTGTGAGATTTCCATTCGAAGTATTTGTTTATATATATTCTGTGCAAATGTAATCCTTACAGGAACCAACGACCCATTTACAATGACTCTAAGTTTCGATGGGCCTTTACAGGGTCGAAATTTAGGCCCACTTCGGGAGCGTTGTTACATTTGGTATCACAGCATAGTTAACCCGATTATAAGGAAAATATACGTACGAGAGGTGTAATTTATTTTGAAAAAGATTATTCAAACTATATAATATATATATATATATATATATATTTACCCCAATAAGCATATGCATTTATACTAGGCATCTTTATCGTTTTCTTCTACTATCTCAGGAGTATCCACTAAAGGATTCATCCTTTTCTTTTTTAGATAGTAGAATGGCTGAAAATCCTAATGAGCAGGTTAGCAATGCAAGACCCGATACTAGCCATAGTGGTTCCAACAGTACCTTCATACTGTGGAACAAGTCCCTGTCGCTATTCTTTCCCGAACGGCTCCTATAGCTCCTACCGATGAAGTGGCCTTTGATTTTTCTCGCTGTTGTAAGACCTTTACGAATCTTGGAGGGAAATCATTTGCTAGACAGGAAGGGTTTGCTACTGCCCAATCTTGGGTTATGGACTGTGAAAGAATCTTTGAGGCTACTGCCTGGCCTGATGAAGTAAAAAGAAGGATAGCGGCCTGGCATTTGAAAGATGAGGCCCTTGAATGGCGGAACTTAATATCGATGGAAAATGAGGATCGGGTTTCACATGGGCTGAATTCAAGACCCGTTTTTGAAGTAAAGTTTCTGCCAAGGGATGAAATGACTATTCAACTACAGAAATTCATCCACCTCAAGTAAGGAAGCTTGAGCATGCAAGAGTATATATATATATATAAATCAAAATTCACCGATTTACGTAAGTTTGGAAGAGGATTCGTAGACACCTCCATGAACATAGCCCTTAGGTTTTTTAAAGGACTGAACTCCTCATTCAAGGAACCCCTATTACCCCAAGTAACATGTAGTGCGACTTTTAAAACACTATTAGAGACAGCTACCCTTTACACGACTGAAAGCTCCAAGGAGGAGAAAGAAGGAGAGGAGGTAAAAGCTCCAACAAAAATAAGAGGAAGGAATGGTGGAAAAAAGATGAAGAACAAATTCAAAAAGGATGCAAAGACTTGCATGAGGTGCAACCACAAGAGCCATGAGGCCAAATATTATAGGATCTCGTTGGCGAAAAAGGAGTTCAAGTGAAAATGTTACAACAGCCATGAAAGGACACATGTCCAAAGACTGTCGAGAGCCCAAAGTTGTCAAGAGTGGCCAAAACTATGCAATAGAAGAAGCACCAATTCAAAGCTGACCCTCAAAAGACCAAGGGCAGCCTGCACTTGAAGGTATAACCTCTATTTCAGGAAATTCAATATACACCTTATTTGATTCTAGAATGGACCATCCTTTTATCTCCAAACGATTAGTAAATCTGTTGAACCTTTCCATATCTATCTCAGATAGTCCGATAAAGAAGGCCAACCCTACCAAAGGATCTAAGTATCTTGAGTTGTTATGCAAGGACCTAGTATTGGAGGTTGACAATGTCGAGTTCCATTACAAAGTGTATGCGTTGGATTTTATGGGGTATAACCTTATCCTAGGTATGGACTGGCTATCGTTTTATGGGTTCACCCTAGATTGCGACAAGAGACTCATTTGTCTTAGGATCTGAGGAGGACGTAACCTAGATATTCCTTATAATGTTAGAAACTAGGATAAAGCCTTATTATATTCCTTATCTCTTATTTTTGAAGGAACATCTTCGGTTCATATAGTTTGCGAGTTCTTGGATGTCTTCGAGGAAGACACGCGACTTCCGCCCACTAGAGTAGTTTCCTTTCGTATTGACCTTGAGAAGGACGCTAGACCTGTAGCATTACCCTTAAGGCATATAGCGCCCAAAGAAAGATGTGAGTTAGATAAATAAATTACAGAGTTGTTACAAAAAGATGTCATTCTTTGAAGTACGTCAGAAAGAGGTGCACATGATCTATTTGCCACCAAAGCAGACGGGTCTTTGAGACTTTGTGTGGACTATAGCGAACTTAATAAATTAAACAAGAAGAATAGATAACCTTTACCAAGAATCGATGACCTTTTTGGCCACTTGGGAGGAGCCCGAGTATTTACCCAAGTTGATCTTACTATAGGATTTCAACAATTAAGAGTTGCAGAGGATAGCAAGGACAAAACTGCGTTTAGGACACCAGATGGATTATTCCAATGGGAAGTTATTCCCTTTGGACTAAGGAATGCACCCGCCTTCTTTGTTGACATAATGAGTAGAGTGTTTAGGGGCGTTCTAAATAAAATCATGGTAGTCTTCGTAGATGATATCCTTATATTTCCAAAAAGATCATGAAGAGCATGAAAAACACTTGAGACAAGTGTTAGAGATATTAAGAATGAACTAATTGAAAGCAAAATTCTCGAAGTGCTGTTTCTGGAGGTAAGAAGTAAGGTTATAGGGCATATTGTGTCAAGTGAAGGCTTGGCCATAGACCCCGCGAAGATCGAGGCAATCAAGGAAGGGAGAATACCTCGAAATGCAACAAAGGTAAGAAGCTTCCTTGAATTGGCCGGATATTAGAGGAAATTCATTAAAGACTTCGCAAAGATTTCTACTCCATTTACCCAATTAATGAAAAAGAATTTGGTGTTCGCTTGGAGTAGTAAATGTGATACATCCTTTCAAGAAATTAAAGGAAGCATTAACTAGCGCACCAATCCTAATTATACATGGTAGTTCAAAATTGTTCACCGTTTACACTGATGCATATGGGACCGATTTAGGAGCAGTCCTTATGCAAGAAGGAAAAGTTGTTGCATATGCTAGTAGACAACTCAAGGATCCAGAGAAAAGATATCCAGTGCATGATCTTGACTTAGCCGCAGTAACGTTCGCCCTCAAGATGTGGAGGCATTATCTTTCGAGGGTGAAATTTGAACACTTTACTGACCATAAATCTCTTATGTATTTATTTTCTCAATGTGACTTAAACTTGAGACAACAAAGATGGATGGAATATATTGCCTCATTTGACTTTACAATCCAGTATATCCCAGGCAAGGGGAATGTTGTGGAAGATGACTTAAGTAGGAAGCATGCGACTTTAAATGCAATCCTAGAGTGGAAACAATTAGAATTCCTCACTAATTCTAATTTGCAACCCTCACCAACCACGTCCAATGGTTTTCTTTGGGCTATGATAATTATACCTACCACAAGAGAAAGGATCCAAAGCGCATAAGACTTAGACGAGGAATTAAGAGGCATAAAGGAGAAAGTGGGAAGGAAAGACACCTTTCCCCATTCGGTTAGGTATTCGATCGGCGATGATGGGAGTTTACTTTGGGATGGACGAATTTATGTCCTTAAGGATGAAGGGTTGAGGAAAGAAATTCAAGGCGAGTGCCATAGGTCAAAATTGACCATACACCCAAATGGGGATAAAATGTACAAGGATATGAAGCGGAATCTCCATTAGGAGGAATGAAGAGAGAAATAGCTGATTTTGCGACCAAATGCTTGACATGCCAAAAAGTCAAAACGGAGCAAGGGAATCCCGGAGGACTGTTACTACCTTTAGAGATCCCCACGTGGGAGTGGGAACATATTTCCATGGACTTTATAAATGGACTTCCCAGAAGCTAAAAGGGTAATGAGGCCATTTGGGTTGTGGTATACCGTTTAACCAAAAGCGCCCATTTTATACCAGTCAAGAAGATAGGGACTGCAATCTCGTTATCCGAATTATATGTCAAATAGACAGTCAGACTACATGGTATCCCATCGAGTATCATGAGTGAGAGAGACCCCTTATTCAAAAGCAAATTTTGGAAAAGCCTACAAGCTGCATTGGGATTGACCCTTAACTTGAGCATAACTTATCATCCGCAGACTGATGGACTGACAGAAAGAGTAAACAGGATCTTAAAAGGCTTTCTCAGAGCTTCCATTATCGACTTTGGAAGAGTTTGGGAGCATCACCTACCGCTTGTGGAGTTCAAGTATAATAATAATTTTCAAGCAACGATTGGTATGGTCCCTTTTGAAGCGCTATACGGGAAGCCATGCAAATTGCCAACTTGTTGGTGGAGAAACTACCGACAAAGTTATACTCGGACCAGACTTTGTCCGTGAATCCATAGAGAACATATCTTTGGTTAGACAGAGAATGAAAGTAGCCCAAGACAGTCAGAAATCGTATGCTGACAAGCGAAGGAGGGAATTTGAGTTTAATATTAGGGACTTGGTGTATGTAAAAGTATTCCCTCTTAAGAAAATTATTCGGTTTGGGAATACTGGGAAGTTGGCTCCCAGGTTTATTGGGCTTTTTAGTATCATCGAGAAGATAGGATCTTTGGCTTATTGAGCCGATCTCCTAGAGCGTCTATCGGGAATCCATAATGTATTTCATGTATCTCATCTAGGGAAATGCCTTCATGATTCTGCTATCAGACTCGAGCTTGATGAAGTTGGGGACATAGAAAAACTTGAGTTAGAGTCCAGGGTGCCCTGTGCCACTGCAAGGATATTAGAGCACGGAATCAAGAGACTCCGCAACAAAGCCGTTCACCTCGTCCGAGTACAATAGGGAAATAACCCTGCGGAAAGCACGTAGGAGACCGAGTATAAGATGAGACAGACTCACCCAGTGCTTTTCACAGGCAACTTTTCCTCAAAATATCGTTTGTGGATGCATCGTGATTGCAAAATTAGATGTTAGGAAATGGATGCAACACCATTGCACCGAGCACTCATGTAGAAATATATGCATATTTAGGTTGTTTGCATACATGTTCATCATTTATTACACCTACATGCTAGGGTATAGCTCACTTTAGTGGGTATGCAGTTCATAATCACTGCAAGTCATGGATATTTATGGATGAACTATAAATAACATGGGTGAACAACATGAATGTTTCAAGTGAGTTGTATTTTTCACCCCTTATACTAATTTCGGGACGAATCTATTTTTAAGGGGGGAGAATGTAACAACCCATGAAAATTCGTAAGTATTAATAATAAATAAGTAATTAAAAATAAGCAGTTAAATAATATAGCTGGGAAATGAGATTTTGCGGCTTTAGGATTTTGGCTACGAAATTCTTTTATTTGGATTCATGGAGAAATTCTACATCGTTTTAATATATAATATGCTGAAAACGGTCAATGTATGAAGAAGTTATGAACAAATGAATTTGGACAGTAACGCAGAATATATGTATATATAATTAAATGGATAACATATATATATATACACACATATATGTGTCCAAATTATAAATTATAAAATAAAGAGGGAGAATTCAAATTTTGAATTAGAGATAACAACACTATATATGGAATAAGATTAAGAGATTAAGGAACGTATTAATTAAAATAAACAACTCAGTAACGCAACCTTATTTGCCATTCCAGCCAAAAGGGGTCGACCCCCCTTAAGGGGTGTCGACCGCCGGTCGACCGCTAGGGTCGACCACTCGGTGGTGGGACAGCCAAATAAATTTAGCTGGTTAAGTTTTTTTTTCAATGAGGATATATATGAACTAAAGGCTTGGATTAATTCTAAGTAATCCAATGGTCTATGCTTACATGGGAAACTACATATATCCTTCCTATCACACTATGAAAACCCTAAACATTCTTAATCCCTGCCTCCATTCTGCCTCTCCACCATTATTAAATTCCATAGAAAAATAAAAGAATAGGGTTAAAGTTTTCTTCTATTTCTCTAACTCTATTCTAAATCTCTCTCTATTCTAATTTACATAAGTATGGTATTCTGGAATTTGGCATAAACATATATGTATAAGATTCTAATGTATGTCTCTTATATGTATATAACTAGATGGATTTTTGGAGTACGCATGAAAACAAAGAATTATTGTAGATCTAAATCTACCACAGGTTTCTCGCTATTCCGCCTAGATCTGTGAGTGGAATATGGTTTACTTAAGGCATATTCATGTTTTTATTACATTGTCATGTGAAGGAGGATTTGGAAATTCGATAATATAAATATTAAAACCCACAAATCCTCTATCTTTTAGTTGCGTATGAATTGTCATGTTTAGTTGGACTTTGTAGATTTTTGGTTTTAATATTGGATTAATGATGAAAAAGGGTGATGTTACTATCATTCCTATTTTATGCAATTCACCTATATTTACTATTTGAGTGTAACCTTAAAAAGTTTAGATTTGATTAGTTCATGATTTAGTTTGGGTTCGGATCCTATTTTGAATCCAAACGCGTTTATAATTAAAATAGGTCAAATTTAAGCATTTTTATGAGCATAACGCCAAAAAGGGTGAATTAGGTGAAATAGGGATTATAAACATACAAGTACAAGTGTATGTAATACTCTATTTTTAATTTAGTATTGAAATCTTTCCAACAAGCCTAGGACGCAAGTTGAAATTGTTACGTATGTATATTTTCCATTCACTACTATTTGTTATATTGTCATTATGCCATCGTGCCTAAGTTGTTGCAGTAAAAGTATAGAACGTTTCCCCATTTATACAAATGTTTACGTTAATTAGGCGCTATTATTATTATTATTATACTTATATAAACGTAATCAACGTAATTAACATTGTATTAGAGTAATAAATATGATTAGGTTATAATGCGAATTTGAAGTGTCCCCATAATAAATAATTTTTTTCTTGTGTGTGTATATATATAGAATGGCTTTAAATGTATATAAATAGTGACACATAGACACGAGGTTAGTTGCCGTTTGTGGTAGAAGCCTTCCCGGAACCGATCGGCAAATCCAGCAACCACAAGTAGGCCCAAATAATATTGGATGTCTAGGTGCCATGGGCCATTCAAAAACTTAGTACACTAGACAAGAGGTTAAACCAACTTATAGTAGATGTCTATCTGAAACAGAACAGCATATCGAGCATCTGCAGGGGTATTCTTTAATGTAAGAGGTCTAGTGTATGTATATATAACTATGTATATATATAAGTTTAGTGTGTGTGAAAATAGGCATGATCACTACGTCTTGATAAGGCATTAAGTGGTTGACTAACTTTTTATCTAGTTTGGGTCTTAAGTGGCTAGGACTAGGATCCCTCTGAAGGTTTATTTCTTAAAGAGTAACCAAATTCATGGGACCCACCCTTATTAGATTTGAAGTAGGTCTTTGGGTCCTCCTTCTCTAAAAGTGGTTAGGCATAAAATGGTAACGGAGTAGGGTAGTTTACGGGGATGTCCACTTGCTCCAGAAGCTTGTAAGCGATCAACTAGGGACGGATTGGTAATTGAAAGATATGTGGCCATTGCATGCTCACCAATTGTCTAAGGGAACTCTTAAGAAACATAGGTGTCCTATTGGGTAACAAGAGTTAAGTAGTAACGTTTGCAATACTACTTCCCATATTACAAATGAGAGAATAGACTTAAGAACGTTAATGTACTAGGACAGGGTCTTAAAGGGCTAGGGGTCTGCCTCGGGGTTATAAGAGATCATAATAATCCACCTTTAATAGGGCCATAAGTGACCAAGAACGCCACCTCATTAGGCCTTCACCTTAAAATCACTAATGGGTGATGGACTTCGATATCCACCAAACTGGTTAGATACTTATGTTTGTGTGAATCTTTTGTGCTGCATAGACATACCTTGACATATGTAACTTGCGTTAAATATAGGGTATGGACATTAAGTGTAACGACCTGGGGAATTCGACGCCCGAATTCCAACCAGGATACATAAACCAATATTACTTGCCATAACTCAAGTGTCGAAAACACCAGATAGTTAATGAAAGAAAATAGAGGGTGAGGTAAGAAAGAAAGAAATATTAGAATAGAATATGAAGAACATGAAAACATCAGAGTCTCACATCATTGCAGAACAAAATATAATATAGAAATAAAACTTTATTGAGAGCTTTGAAATAAAGTTCTTATAATCATCAGAGTATATTAACACATCTGAACAGTTATAATAATTTTTTCTCATATACAACACGCAGCAGAATACAACTAATCTGTATCATACGTCTGAACTCCTCCAGCTTATCTTCGGACTTCATAGCACCCAATAACCTGAACCTGTACAACCCGGTCTAACCCGAGCATTTACAAAACGCCGGATCAGTCTGGTGAACCAGAGTGAGAAAACTCGCTAAGTATAAAAACATCACCCAACTTGATTTTCAAAGTCAAACCATTTCTCTTTTAGAAGTCATAGCTTATTCTGTTATTATAATAGTGTCTAAGCACAAATAAATATCAATCAACTGGAACGCTTTCGTCTCACGTTCCGTATATATAGTACATAATCAAAACCATGGGCTCTTATTGGAGATTGGATTTCCAACTGACAAGGTATGGAACCACCTGCTGATAGTGTATCTCTCGAGGAGAATACACTAGGTTCAACAAGAACATTTTGCAACCCGACCACATATGACCGACCACTCATTTCGCTTGAGTGTATCGAATGTATATCACCAACGGTTGGGATCAGCAATTGTTTCCCGAAATGGGACAAAATTGAATTAGATTAAAGAAGGAGATGGATTTCTCTAGATAGGTGATTATACACCCTACTTGGGTGCGACCAACTTAGCCAGGCTGCCTGCCCGATTTTTGTCATTTCCCAGCCGATGAGGCTTGACGTTTTACACTACCTTTAGAACATCATACCACCATTCACTTTGAATGTCACATTGTCAAATCCGCCAACTCAATAATTGATGACCCAAAAATATTTTGGGTGTTAGCTAAGAGAAGGTGTCTTCTCCACCATCAATAGAAATACGTTTATAGAAATCAACGTGCGTGACTCTTAAGAAATACTCTGTTAGACACTCATCCATACATGTCATCTAGAACCAGGATGAACCGAAGGTACTCTCCTACTACATCCTAGGTTTCACCCTATAGATTAGTAGCGAGTAGTCCTTGCAAATCCATAGATTTCAACCACAACATAACCCTAGTATATCTATGGGTCAAATCAGAGATTTTAAGCGGTTATTCCATTTTTATCAAGATCTATGATCTTCGATTTCTTCATCTCGATCAGCATCTGATATCTTCAACATTTTCGTATTTGTTGGTCGGAATGGTATTCAAATATAATTTCGATCCCGATCTTTCTTTATTAACAATCGTATTGGCCAGATTTGATAGTCGGTTATTTAACTATCAAATAAACAACCATTCAACCATAAAAATAAAAATATACTTACAGGTTTAGTACTCAGCATCACTTGGCTTCTTTAAATTAAATATAATTAACGGAAGGTACATTTTTAATATTCCAATATTTGGAAAACAATATTTCACTATTCACTTTAATACCAATTATGGCAAAACCACTTCATTACTATTCACCCTTCTTTACTATTCCATTTGAATAATTAAACGTGAATCAATCAAATAACCAATTCCAAATAAAATATGTGAATTAGTTGTATTCAACCCATGATTATCTCGTTAATCAAATCAAATTAATTTCTTCTTTAAAGTAATTAATTATATAGTTGATTTAATTATCCCTTTTAATTGTTTCTTAGACACAATTATTTCAAATTCTTGATCGTTGTATTAATTTCTGCTTATATGATTTAACGTATGAATTTGATTTATAAAATCACTTAACAATTTCTAATAAATTTAAATAATAAATAATAAATATTTATTTCCTGTTTAATGTACTCCCATTCCAAAATAATAGATTTAAAAATCTATTTTCAATTATAAAATAAATTTTATGAATTTTTTTCAATCTATTTACCTGATGGTAAATCCATGTTTATAAAACGATTTATTTTTCAAGCCATCTGATGCCAACTACTCAACCAATATTACCCATTGGTTAAAACCACACACATATTGAATTCCAGTCAACAACTAAATCAATTTGTCCGATCCATATTGGGTAAACAGTTCATATAATGAAAATATGAAAATAATAATAAATTTAAGGAATCCAATTGGATCCCTCCAATCTGTTTTCCCTACATCCACATACATTATCTCAAATAATATTATTTGATTCAATAAACAGATATAATATTTAACATAACAGTAATTTAATCGTCCATATTATAAATAATATTCAGCACACAACAAACAATTATCAACCATAGCACACAAATTAAAACCCGACCTATAAAAGTGGGATAAAAACTAAGTGAGTTAAACTCGTATTGATTCTGTTCGTTTCTGACGCGGTTTGGTCACAGTTAAACTAAACAGTGTTTAATCTAACTAAAATTTCCAGCTATCTACTGCATTGTCTAGATCGGTTCCATTGTGCTCTACTTTGTCAATACGATTCCAGCAAATCTTTTTTCGGTTAATTCTGGTTAATCAATATAAAGTTATACCTTTATATGCGTATTCATTTATATAAATTAATTTATTTCCTTAATTGTAATGAACCGGAAATGCGAGCCAATTTAAAATTTTCATTTTGGCAATTTTAATGGATTTTGAATATTTAAAATGAATTATTTTAAATAATAATGAAGAAAAATTTATTTTGGATAGAATCAGAACATATGTTTTATATAGATAGTCGTTATAATATAAATAATTATTTATAATTATAAAGGAATTGAAAATGGCGTGGTAGTTCGATAATTCGATTTCAAATTTCAATTGAACATATCGGGTGCAAAATAAAGCGGATTTTAGTGAAACCAAAAATATTAGAATCCATTTGAAAATATCTTTCCAACGAATCCGAGAAATCAAAATTTCATAGCGGGGATAAAAAGATATGCCCAGTTGAAAATTCAGAATAGTCGCTATGGAATTCGGGCCCTTAAAAATAACCATTTTGCAAACGACCTCGGATTTCAACGAAACCACTTTTGTTGGATCCGTGATGCAAAATTATTGCTAGGTTTCAGAATTCATAATTTTCTGAATTAATATGTGAGCGTGGCAAAGGAAAACGCGTTTGACCAGTTTTAGTTGATTTTAATCGACTGGAAAATGGCCATTTTTCAAACAGTCTCGAAATTCGATGAAATTGGTTTTGTTGGAACCGTATCGTCAATACGAAGTTAGAAAATATTTTTCGGGAATTTTTAGAGTTCGTATGTGACCCCGGTAAATTGAAATGCGCACCTCCGCCACGACCCTCCTCCATTCCTTCCTCTCCTCGTTTCTCTCTCCTCCCCCTCTACTAATCGCCAGTGCCCCCTCCTCATGTTGCTTCCGCCCCTGCTTCTTCTTCTTCCTCCCTTCAGCCCCGCGAGAAACCCCGACCCCACTTCGACCACCTCACCCCTCCAGCCAAGGAGCAGTAAACCCCCCCCCCTTTCCAATTTGAGCGCTGTAAGTTTTGTTTATTTTTATTTTTTTATTTTAATTTAATTATTTACGTTGTTTTATTCTCTGATTTAGTATAAATTAGATGGCGGTTGAAGATTAGATTATTTATTTACTTTTTTTGTAAAGACTTGTTTTTAAAAAAAACAATAGAGGTTTGATTTTTAAATATAAAAAGAATAGATCTTTGGACAAGAAAAGATTAGATTTTTAGTATAATAACCTCGCTTTAAAGACGTGAATTTTATTTTAATAACTTCACTATAAAAATATGATTTTTATTTGTATATGAACGATATAAAAATTAGATTTTTATAATTAAAGTAGCGGTATAAATATTTGATTTTTAGCATGGTAAAGGTAGGATTTTTTTTATATAAATGAAAGGTAGGATTTTTATATAAAAGAAAGGTGGGATTTTTATATTATAGAGATAATGAAAATATAATTTTTATATATAGGGAGGTTAAAAATATAATTTTTATATCATAGGAATAATAAAAATACGATTTTTAGTTTAGGAAAGTCAGGATTTTTATGAAAGTAAAGATTAGATTTTTCCTTATGTAAAGGTTGGATTTTTCATTATGTAAGGATTAGATTTTTATATAAAGAAAGATGGCATTTTTTTTATATAAAGGAAGATAAAAATTTTATACAAAGGAAGTTTAGATTTTTATATGAACTGATTTGAAATCAAAATGTGATGTTTATATTGAAAGTGAACAAAGAAAAATGTGATTTTTATTCGAATAGCGTTGAAAAAAGGTGATTTTTAGTTGAATGGCTTCGAAATAAAAATGGAATTTTTTATTATGAAGTTAGATTTATAAAAATAGAATTTTATCTATATAGTAGCGGTATAAAAATAGAATTTTTATCTACATAACAACAATATAAAAATGTGATTTTTATATATGTAGTGGCTACGGACAATGAATTTGATAAAAGGCGAGCATTACGAAGATTTCTACATAAGAAGAGTCGTGGCATTGGTTTAGCTAGTCGGTGAGAATTCTCACTTTAAATTTTCTTTTCTAGTTTAAATTATATACTAGGATGCAGACGGTGCTTAGTAGCACCCGACACCCGTCGTCCACAGACCATGGATGGCTTGTAAGTATGATTGTTTGTTGTGGTGAAAATTGATTGTGTGATGTGAAATGAAATAAAATATTTATATAGTGAAAAATATTTTATCGTTAAAAATATAATTTTTAACGGGTATGTGAATAAATAAAAATATGTGTTTGTTGATTTGAAACCCCACACGGGTATTGGGATAAAATACGGCATGCACTAATCCCAATAATTAGTTGTATGTCGATCGATTGATTGACAGGCTGTTATAAGCGTTAATTATTTATATTTGATGCTTATGCAGTTGTGTGGTGCACTTTGGATGAAGGTTGATTATTTATCGTTGCTATTATATACATGTGTTGTATGGAATCCATATAATTAACATTATATGGTAATTGATTGGGCCTCATTCCAATTGGGAAAATAAAGAATATTAGAATATAAAAATAGTCATGTGTTGACGATGCTCATGTGTGAGAATATTCATGTGTTGAAACTATTCATGTGTTGAGTAAAATATTTTAACAATAAAATTTACATCTTTATCATATTTAAGATTAGAAACTACTTTACGGTTGGAGTCTAATTAAAAATCAAATGATAGATACCATAATTTTATAAAATATATTACATAACAAAAATAGTCATGTGTTGACAGTACTCATGTGTTGAGATTAGTCATGTGTTGAAAGAAATATAGATTCATGTGTTGAATAGAATAAATATTCATTTGTTGAATAGAATAACGAATTTATTGAAACATATAAAGCCGTGTTGATTGGAGATGCGCTATTTTAATGCGAACGATATTTATATCGATTATATTCGTTTTTATAATAATTATAGAAAAGGAAGTGATTTCAAAATATAACGTTTTGAAAATATCATCATTTGTATATCGATGATGTGGAATATTCAATTTCGATTAGAAATTGAATATGAAGTTGAAATCGTTTCGAAAACGAATATAAAACGATTTATAAAATACGTTTTAAAAGGAAATCAATGAAATATATATATATATATATATATATATATATAATGGCCACGGGAGATCTTACCGTCGGATTCTCCTGAAACCGGAGCCGTTGGGTTCGTATCGGAAAGAGCTTTCCAATAAATATTAGAAATCTGAAATCTAATGATTGGATTAGGAATTATGTCCAAATCAAATTTGGAAAAGGTCGCTGTAAGTGCAGTTCGATGGCCGTTGATGGAAATCGACTGTACGGACCTTGATAAAATTATTAAAAATATCAATAATTTGTGTAAAATCGTAAGAAATGATTTGTGAAGAACTGAGATTAAAAAAATTACACATTTGAAAAGATAAAAATAGATTTTTTATCGAAATGAACTAGTTTTGAATTAGAATTAAAATCAATTTATTTTTGAAATAAATAAATTGAATTTGAATTGGTTTTGAAAATAACCAGAATTTCCAATATATATAAAGTGGAAGTGGATTTGAATCGAAATTGTCTTTGGAATATTTCGATGTTGGATTCAGTGATTATACAGATATTGTTATGGGAATTTGAAAGATATATTTATATCGTTATTTCCAATACGATATTTGTTGGTTTCAGAATTTGATATTGAATATAAGCCGGTATATTTCCTATTTAGAGCCTTGTATTTAATATCAAATGTGATTTGGGTTTGTCATGAATCGTGTTTTAGATGACATTGGTTCTTTAACCCAGTTAAAGATAGGATATTGATTTGTGGGAAGATTAAAACTAAGTGGAGTTTTAATGAATCTGTAATTAAATTGAAAAGTGAATTGATAATTTAAATTATCAAATCTGAAAAGTGATCGGGAATGGAGTATCACTAGTTTTGCTCCAAAGCGATAGTTAAATCTTTAATTAGATTTGAACGTGAAATGGTAATTAATTTTACCGATAACACTGTGGTGCTAGATATGGAGTATTACCTGTTTTTCTCCATGGGATGAATAGGTTGGGATTGGGAAATAAAATAAATAATTACTTTAGTGTGGTTCGCAAATCTCGACTAGTTTGGAAAACATAATATGGTTTGAAATGATATCCAAAGGAAGATTAAAGAATAAATTTAGAAGAATTTATCTTTGATAAAATTAATGGGAACCTTTCCCTGGGAATGACAAAATTTGAATAAAAGAATATTCTGAATTGGAATGAGGCGTATGTTGTGTTTGTGTAACACGTGTTTATTATATACGCGGGTTATTCGGAAAGGCCGGGTTTATACCCATTCTAAATAACCGATTCGGCAATAAGTCGAAGAGGAAAATGGTGGTTGAAGACCGGAAGTCTTCACATCGTTTGGGTGATTATTGATGATCTTGATTGGGTTGTACACCCAAGATGAGGGAATCGGTTGGTGATCGTCCAGACGTACTTTGAGATCGATGGATATGCGAGGAAAGTGCCTCGGGTTTCGTTCAAACCCAGAACGAACTTGTAAATGGATTGTGTGTCTGACATTGGATTTTATTATGTGTTGATTGATCTCTATTAAATATACATCTATTTGGCGGCAGAGAATTTATTCTCTTGCTTAACGCCCTTCTCTGAGGCGTACGAGCTCAGAGGTTGTATATCGATGGACATCAGTCGCATGGAGTGGATTGCCTGTGTGGCACGCCTAAGTGGCAAATGATCAAGGCTTCTGTTGAAAATCAAAGTCTTGTGGTTGATGATCAAAGCACAGCCTGTGTGGCGCAGCTTTGTTTATGGCGTGAATTCGCGAGTCACACACCTCGGTATGAGTCAAAAACGGGATAAGGACCCAAGGAGTGCACGACGTTTCTTTCTAGCTAGTGGTGGTGTCGGTGCTTAAACTGGCTGACATTTATATATACTTTTCACCTGTGTGGTTGTTGGAATGCGAGGCGCCTCAGATATAGGTCTGTTAGGACCGGGAAACGTGTGTTCAGGAATTGCCAATCCTCAAAAGTAAGAGAGGACCGACCTTGGAGGTTCCAAAGGATCATAGTGGGGTCCTGAGACATTTGCTAGAGTGTCTCGAACGGAGAGGAGCATGCCCCTTGCTTCGACTCATGACGAAAATCCAATTTCCAATACGTGATATTGCAGTTTTATTTGTAGAGCCTAGTATGGCGACATGATAGATGGTACCCATGCCGCCCAGGATTGATATTTATGATTGAAATTGTGTTGACACTATACACTTATAATAGTATCAAATGATTTGTTTTGAACGTGCCAAGCATGTTTGGCTATTATAAGGGAAAACCCTATCCTGCGGCTTGCATTGCATTGTGTGATGGGACCTGGGTCTTATAATAGCTTCATTTTTCCAAAAAGCATTGCGCTGTTTTGCTATGTGCATTAGTGTTCTCGGGAGGAAACCCGTTCCGTGTTATACGGCATGGTCCCTTGAATTACTCTCTTCTAAAGTAAAGTTTTAAATAACTGTTTCAGTTCTCACACCAATCACATGACTGACCTGGAGTTTATTGTTTTAACCTAAACTCTGGGTGCCCCTATTTTCCACACGGGCAGCTAGTAGTTTTGGTTTTGCAGATTTATATTCATGGGATCCTGGTTTACAGCTGGAACGATACTCGGAAAGCTCTATATCCGTGTATTACTTTCAGTTGTGTGTTGTATTATTTTTCCGCTGCTATGTAATTTATTGTAATCTCTGGTATTTGTTGAATGTATATTTATTCATACTCTGTATATTCTTGTATTCTGATGGAATTGTTGTAATAAACAATGAAATGTTCTTCTGTTTGCTTTCTGATTCGTCTTGTCCTCAACGCCATCCGGGCTTTCCTTACCGGGGAAGTTCGGGTCGTGTCAGTTTGGTATCAGAGCTTTGGTTTACAGAGCTCGAGAACAAAGAATTCATCAGATATTGGATTAGTAATATCCAATTAGAATGACTCGTTAGAGATGGGATCTGTAGTATCCTAGAACGAGTGTGAAGAGTATATTTTTCAAATGAAAACAACATTGTTTTGAAAATTTAAATCGTTTTATTCGTATTTGAATATTTTATTTGTATTGAATTTGGACAATCGAGTATATAAAGTTTTTGCATATACGCGTCATGAACGTATATTCGAAGTTTTAATATACTGGATAGAGATAGATTCGCACTCTAGTCGCTCGGGGATAATTCTGGTGATGCCCGGACATCATCAGTATTTATGTTCGTGTTTCGAAGGTGAGATATCTATATATTTCCATTAGACTGGTGTGAGAACCAAAACTAGTTAGGCTTATTGTTGTGATTTGGCATCAAAAACATGATTTTCTGTATATGTAGTAAAGTTATGAATTTGAAATGATAATCAACTAATTGATTGATGGTTGTTTTGTTTGTTTATTTGTTTGATAATTTGGAAACCATTTAGCCTAATTGAACCAAATAGTGATGTATTGAAAAATGATTACAATTGCATGCATATACATGTACTTACATTGAACAGGTCATAGCAAGGAGGCTAGAGCAGAGAAATAAAATTGTTTGCCCGACAAATAGGTACATGTTTACCATAATTTACTGTTTTGTTTGGGTGATGATGATTTTATGAGCCGATTGGCCAGTCTCTTGGCTTTTTCTTTTGAGTTGAAGAAGGTCATGGGAGGCTATATGAAATATCCCTAAGTCCCCGGTGCAGGGGAGGTTATGGCGAAATTTTTCGAAAATTTAGGGTGTTAGCCAAAATTTTTAAAAATTTGAAAAGTTTTTAGAAACTGAAAAGTTGAAGAACTTAAGCCGTAAAGAAAATACTGGAAGTTGAGTTGATTAGTTAAACAACTTTCGACTTCGTTCCTTTTCGGGGACGAAAAGTTTTTAAGTGCGGGAGATTGTAATAACCCGGAAATGCTAGCCAATTTAAAATTTTTATTTTGGCAATTTTAATGGATTTTGAATATTTAAAATGATATATTTTAAATAAAAACGAAGAAAAATTTATTTGGGATAGAATCAGAACGTAAGTATTTATATAGATCGTCGTTAGAATATAAATAATTATTTAAAATTATAAAGGAATTGAAAATGCGCGGTAGTTCGATAATTCGATTTCAAATTTCAATTGAACATACCGGGTGCAAAATAAACCGGATTTTAGTGAAACCAAAAATATTAGAATTCATTTGACAATATCTTTCCAACGAATCCGAGAAATCGAAATTTCATAGCGAGGATAAAAAGATATGCCCAGTTGAAAATTCAGAATAGTCGCTATGGAACTCGGGCCCTTAAAAATAGCCATTTTGCAAACGACCTCGGATTTCGATGAAACCACTTTTGTTGGATCTGTGATGCCAAATTATTGCTAGGTTTCAAAATTCATAATTTTCTGAATCAATATGTGAGCGTGGCAAAAGAAAACGCGTTTGACCAGTTTTAGTTGATTTTAATCGACTGAAAAATGGTCATTTTTCAAACGATTTCGGAATTCAATGAAACTGGTTTTGTTAGAACCGTATCGTCAATACGAAGTTAGAAAATATTTTTTGGGATTTTTTAGAGTTCATATGTGACCCCGGTAAATTGAAATGCGCGTTCAAATTCAATATATAGAGCTATATGTTGATTTTGGTGAAAACTGATCGAAACGATCGAATCAGCCTACGAAAACATGTCCTATTGTGTTCGGAATAGGGGTAATTAGCCACGGACGACAGTCGGTGGGTCCCATTTCGAGGTCGAAATAAAAAGTTGCTTTATGGAATAATTAAAATAAAATAATATAAAAAATTTCAATAAAACCTTAACCCCTCCCCCATATACCAGATAGTTAAAACATAATTAAAAAAAGAGAGAAAAGGGGGGAGAATCGCGATCTCCCCCAGGCGATCGATCGCCTCGACGCCGCGCAGGAGGAGCCGCCTCCGACCTCCGCCACGACCCTCCTCCACTCCTTCCTCTCCTCGTTTCTCTCTCCTCCCCCTCTACTAATCCCAGCGCCCCCTCCTCCTATTGTTGTCGCCGCTGCTTCTTCTTCTTCCTCCCTTCAGCCCCGCGAGAAACCCTGACCCCACTTCGACTCCCTCTCCCCCTCTGGCCAAGGAGCAGTAACCCCCCCTTTCGATTTGAGCGCGGTAAGTTTTGTTTCTTTTTATTTTTTTCTTTTAATTTAATTATTTACATTGTTTCATTTTCTGATTTAGTAAGATGGAGGTTGAAGATTAGATTATTTATTTACTTTTTTTGTAAAGACTTGTTTTTAAAAAAAAATAGAGGTTTGATTTTTAAATATAAAAAGAATAGATCTTTGGACAAGAAAAGATTAGATTTTTAGTATAATAACCTCGCTTTAAAGACGTGAATTTTATTTTAATAACTTCACTATAAAAATATGATTTTTATTTGTATATGAACGATATAAAAATTAGATATTTATAATTAAAGTAGCGGTATAAATATTTGATTTTTAGCACGGTAAAGGTAGGATTTTTTTTATATAAATGAAAGGTGGGATTTTTATATTATATAGATAATGAAAATATAATTTTTATATTATAGGGAGGTTAAAAATATAATTTTTATATCATAGGAATAATAAAAATACGATTTTTAGTTTAGGAAAGTCGGGATTTTTATGAAAGTAAAGATTAGATTTTTCCTTATGTAAAGGTTGGATTTTTCATTATGTAAGGATTAGATTTTTATATAAAGAAAGATGGCATTTTTTTTATATAAAGGAAGATAAAAATTTTATATGAAGGAAGTTTAGATTTTTATATGAACCGATTTGAAATCAAAATGTGATGTTTATATTGAAAGTGGACAAAGAAAAATGTGATTTTTATTCAAATAGCGTTGAAAAAAAGGTGATTTTTAGTTGAATGGCTTCGGAAAAAAATGGAATTTTTCATTATGAAGTTAGATTTATAAAAATAGAATTATATCTATATAGTAGCGGTATAAAAATAGAAATTTTATCTACATAGCAACAGTATAAAAATGTGATTTTTATATATGTAGTGGCTACGGACAATGAATTTGATAAAAGGCGAGCACGACGAAGATTTCTACATAAGAAGAGTCGTGGCGTTGGTTTAGCTAGTCGGTGAGAATTTCTCACTTTAAATTTACTTTTCTAGTTTAAATTATATACTAGGATGCAGACGGTGCTTAGTAGCACTCAACACCCGTCGTCCACAGACCATGGATGGCTTGTATGTTTGATTGTTTGTTGTGGTGAAAATTGATTGTGTGATGTGAAATGAAATAAAATATTTATATAGTGAAAAATATTTTATCGTTAAAAATATAATTTTTAACGGGTATGTGAATAAATAAAAATTTGTGTTTGTTGATTTGAAACCCCACACGGGTATTGGGATAAAATACGGCATGCACTAATCCCAATAATTAGTTGTATGTCGATCGATTGATTGACAGGCCAAAAGATCCACTAATGGCGTCCGTCTCTTTCAATCCCCCGCCTCTCAACCACTCCCAGCCTCTCAACCATCATCAGCCTCTCAGTCGCTCCCAGCCTCTTGCCTCTAACCTCAATCATTACTCCTCCTCCTCTTTCCCTCGTCGACTACCTGCCACCTCGCCGCTGTTCTCCAACCATCCCCTTGACACTGACTCCCTCCCTGTCCACCGCTTCTCTGCTAGTCCACCACCTGCGTCTTCCTCTACCAGATCGTACGCACAGGTGGCTGCCTCGCTTCCGCCTCGCTCTCCCATTCTCTCCAATCCACCACCCCTGAAGCGTAGAATCCTGCCGCCGTTCACAACAGTCAGAAACATGATCGATTTTTTGAAATTTGAACGTCGGTGCCTGAGATGTGCAGATAGACGACACGTGGCAAGCCAGTTTAGAAACACATCGATTTGTTATTGCTGTTCGCTCTTTGGGCATGCAAGCCTGCGTTGTCCCGATAAAAGAAAATCCTTTCAGCACAGCGCTGAGCTGTCGCTCCATCCCAAGGGATCTTGAACATTGAAAGGCCGCGAGGCATTTAGGCTGCGCGATCAGAACATTGGGACCCAGCGGTCTACTCCTATTTCAAATCGTAATTATAACTTGAATAATCCAAAAACACGTAACCCCTTAAGCTTAACCCCCCCTGCAAACAACTCATTACCCTCGTCCTCCTCTCCTTCTCCAAATCCACTCAAAAAATTTCCAATCTTGCTTGAAATGGCGGATGCTTATCGCTATCTCTCAGCAACCATTATCGATGGACTCTGGTCTATTGAACTTATCAGTCGAGCTCTTAATCTAGCCCTCGACGTTCACCTTGAATGGCAAATGTGGCATACCTCTGATAACACCTTTCTGATTTACTTCCCTGATTTAGATACAAAAACTGTGCCCTTCAACTGAAATCCCTGACTAAGGAAGATGGAACTGTGTCCCTTTATCAAGCCCCCACCCTTTCTGAGCTCCCAGAACCAGCCTTTGAACAGGAATCCTGGGTGAAAGTCAGTGGCTTTCCCGAGTTTATGAGAACCTTTAATGCCATTAGTGAAGCCCTTAAGCCGATGGGACGCTTAATTGAAGAAGACTCTTGCGATTGGTCTCTGGTGGATCATCGCTATCTCTATGTGAAGATGCAGTTGTATGAGGGTATCACCACCCCTTGTACTTTCATTTCCCACCTTAACAATCATGCTATTAGGCTTTGTATCGAGCGTTGGGATCATGCCCACCCTCCGCAACGCCCTGAAACGCTCCTCCTTGGTATGGATTATAATCAAGATGGCTACATCTTCCAAACATTGGAGCAACATGACATGCAAATTGATGACAACAGATATGATGTAATGACGGATGAAGCGGAGTGTTGGGTGCCTGGTCTCATTCCAACTCACGAGCAGGATCTGGCAATGTTGATTCATCACAATGTGGATCAGTTTGTGCCTCGTTGGGACCCTTTTACAGATCTGGATCTTTCAGTACCCCTCCACCTTCAGTTGACACCCCAGCAGGAGCATCAACATCAAGCTATTCAGGAAAACCTCGAGCATGTTGACAGCGAGCAACACCCCCAAGCTCCCCAGGAACATCAGGACTCAACCTCCGCTTTGGTGGTATCCTCTACAATCAGGCGAAGTGCCAGGATCAGCAGGCCACAATCCCTCCCGCCTAAAACCTCTGGTACCTTTTTTGTACCTGTTGTTTTTTCTTCTGCTAATAAGGCTTTAAATAAAAAACTTGCTAAATGCATGGGCGTGAGTCTGCATGATACACACTATTCTGCCATGCAAACCCTAGAACAGTAGCGTACTAACCAAATTAAATGAAGATTGTATCTTGGAACATTCGTGGGTCAGGGGACCCTACAAAAAATCGTGCTGTCAATCTAATCATTTCTCCTCTTCGTATTGATATCTTATTTATACAAGAATCTAAAGTCTCTAATCCACCCAACGCTCTTATTCGTCAACTCTGCGGCCCCCACCTCTCTGGTTGGTCCCACGTGGATGCAGTTGACTCAAGTGGTGGACTTATTACTGCGTGGAACGAAAGTATTTGGAAGCTTTGCCACACCTCATATCACCCTTCTGTTTTGCACGTGATCCTCCTCCACAACCCCTCCAACACTTTCTTTCATTTCACCAATGTTTACGCTCCCAATGACCCTCACCTTAGATCAGAAGTTTGGCAATTCTGCCTCAACTTATCTCATAATATTAATGGCCCATGGATCATTGGTGGTGACTTCAACACTACTAGATTTTCCTTTGAACGTAATTCAGGAACCCCCTCCCCTGATTCCAACTCTTTTAACTCCCTCATCAATTCATGCCAACTCATCAATCCACCCATTAATAATCGTAGATTCACTTGGTCCAGCAGAAGAGACAATCCTTCTTTATCAAAAATTGATAGATTTTTCTTTAATTTAGCCTGGGAAGATCTCTTTCCCCTCTCCTTGGTCAACGGCCTCGCCACAACTATTTCTGACCATTGTCCAATTGTCCTTGACACTCAGGATAATGCTCCGATTAAGAGACCATTTAGATATGAGAGATTGTGGACACTTGAACCCTCCTTTGATGATTTCATCAAACACATTTGGTCTCAACCTTTGAATTGTAATTCGGCAACAACCAGAATGGTTTGTAAGCTTCGCTCTCTTCGCAAATTAATTCGCCCTTGGGCTAAGAACATTTGGAATTCTTTGAAATCCAGAATCTCATCCACTCAAGATGCCATTTTAAACTTAAACATCATTGAGGAGAGTCGTCCACTAACTGATCTGGAGAAACATATCTTGAAAAACCATGAATTGGAACTAGAGAGACTTATCAAACAAGAAGAAATTGGATGGAAACAGCGATCCAAAGCTAGATGGATCAATGAAGGGGATAAAAACACTGCATACTTTCACCGTTTAGCTAATGGTCACCGACGTGCTTCATTCATTTCTGAAATAATTCACGACAACAACTCATTTTCTGATCCTAAAGAAATTTGCTCCCTGTTCACACAATTTTATAGAAGCATTCTGGGTTCACAACCCCCTCCATCCCCTTCGATTAATTGGCACAATCTTTATCCAAACCCTAAGCATATTGCCAATGATCACCCATTCACAAAAGGAGAGATTTGGGCCGCAATCAATGACATGGTAGCAGACAAGGCTCCTGGGCCTGATGGCTTTGGCCCATGTTTTTTCAAGCATTTTTGGCCCACCATCAAATTTGACATAATTGAGATGTGCTCTGAATTCTACACTGACCCATCTACTATTGCTAAACTTAACTATGCTAATATAATCCTCATTCCTAAATTCCCCGGAGCTAACACCCTTCCAGCATTTAGCCCCATTAGCCTCCTCAATACTACTTTCAAAATCATCACCAAAATATTAGCTAACTGACTCCAAAACCATATCTCTGAGTTAGTAGGTATTAAACAATCCGCCTTCATTCTGGGAAGAAATATACTAGACGGTGTTGCTGCTACACAGGAGATCATCTCCTTCTGCCACACCACGAACTCCCCTGGAGTGCTTCTCAAACTTGATTTCTCTAAAGCCTTTGATTCAGTTAACTGGTTTTTCATCCTGGACCTTATGTCTCACAGAGGCTTTCCCATGAATTGGTGTAACTGGATCAAGCATATCCTATTCACTAGCTATTCAATGATCAATATTAATGGAGAAATTGGCGGCAAAATTAAATCTAAAAGAGGTTTACGACAAGGAGATCCACTTTCACCTTTGCTTTTTGTCTTGATTGCTGATGTCTTTAATCAGATGGTGAAACTCTCATCAACTCACAACATCCTCTCTGGCATTTCTCTTCCTAACTCCAATCTCTCCACAACCAACTTACAATTTGCGGATGACACGATTCTCTTTACCATTCCTTCACCTCAAAACATCCACAGCCTTAAAGTTCTCCTTTACACGTTCGAACTCATCTCTGGTCTTTCTATCAATTTCAATAAAAGTTCTGTTATTATGTTGGGAAATTGTTCCCCTTTTGGTGCCCCTATTGCCAAATGTCTAAATTGCAAGGTTGGTTCTTTCCCCATTACTTATCTTGGCATACCCCTTCGTCCTACCAAACTTCATAAATCAGATTGGATTCCTCTTATCTCAAAGATTGAATCTAGACTTTCAACTTGGAAGGCAAATTCCTTGTCCTCTGCTGGTCGCCTTGTGCTTCTCAAGCATGTTCTCTCCTCAATACCAACGTACTGGATGTCATTTCAAAAATTACCCATCTGGGTTATCAACAAGATTGACTCTATTCGAAGTTCTTTCCTTTGGAATGGTGATAAGCTCAAAAGGCTAGTCAACTGGCATACAGTTTGTCTTTCTTACTCTCATGGAGGATTGAATGTCCCTCAGCTTGCCTCCTTCAACCAAGCTCTGTTGGCTAAATGGATTTGGCGTGCTCTTTCCCCTTCTCATTTCATATGGAAATATTGGATCTTAATGCGGCTTTACAATGCAAACCCAGCCTTCATCCTTCACTTCAGTCCTGCCTCTAACCCATCTCCGTTCTGGAGGGGAGTTATATCCTCCCTCGCGAGAATTAAACCGCTTTTCCATGTTAAAGTAAATAATGGTGAATCATGTTTGTTTTGGCAAGATATTTGGTTCAGAGAACTTCCTCTTTCCTCCTCCTTACCCAACCTTGGATCTATTTACATTCCTAACCCTCAGACAGTTGCTGAAGCCTTTAATTTGGGCCCATTGGGCTTGTTTCCCAGTTCCATATTTGGGCTGTCCAGTTTACAAGAGTTAGCTAAGATAGAAATACTCTCTAATTCTTTTCAACTCTCGCATGGGCCTGACTCTTTTTATTGGGCTTTGGGCTCTTCTCGAAAATTCTCAGTCAAGTCTTGTTATGATTATTTGATCCATCCTGGATGATGCTATTCTTTCTCCAGAGTCTGGAACTGTCATCTCCCCCCTCGAATCATTTTCTTTCAATGGCTCTTAATCCACAATCGCATCAACTCAAAAGACAGACTCTGCCGATTTGGGATCGATGTCAACCCCATTTGCGTTCTTTGCAACCTGAGTAATGAATCCCTCACCCATCTTTTCTTTGATTGTGACTTTTCTTTTGTGGTCTGGGCCGCGGTTAGCTCATTCATTCTCGGGTTCGTCCCTTCTTTTTGCTCTTTCTTCGATTACTGGCAGCACAATCCCTTTGACCCCTCGTCTGACTCTCTGGTAGCGATCTTCTCCTGGTGTATCTGGTTAGAACGAAATGCATGCGTATTCAGAAGACGCAAAAAGTTATTCTAGGGAACTTGTTTTCATATTATGCATCTCTTCGAATTATGGGCAGGCTCGGCCAGGCACGCTCGCTTCAGACTCTCCCTCCCCCAGCCTCGCTCGCCTGGATCTCAAGAAAGCAGCTTGCTATTTCCTCTGTGATCTGGTTAGAACGAAGTTTAAGTATGTAGCTCTATTTTGGTAGTGTGCTTATCACTCAGCTATGTTGTGGTTGCAATATGTACATCTTATTAGTACTCTTTAGACTGTAATATATTTGACCATCTTGGTATGTTCTTAGTCTGCTACTGGTTGGGCCTGTCAACCAGATATTATTACTAGCTCTTTTGCATCTACGCGTAACCGGCTGTGTAGTGCCCGCTACACACCCGTTTTCCTCAAAAAAAAAAAAAAGAGTTAATTATTTATATTTGATGCTTATACAGTTGTGTGGTGCACTTTGGATGATGGTTGATTATTTATCGTTGCTATTATATACATGTGCTGTATGGAATCCATATAATTAACATTATATGGTAATTGATTGGGCCTCGTTCCAATTGGGAAAATAAAGAATATTAGAATATAAAAATAGTCATGTGTTGACGATGCTCATGTGTTGAGAATATTCATGTGTTGAAACTATTCATGTGTTGAGTAAAATATTTTAACAATAAAATTTACATCTTTATCATATTTAAGAATAGAAACAACTTTACGGTTGGAGTCTAATTAAAAATCAAACGATAGATACCATAATTTTATAAAATATATTACATAACAAAAATAGTCATGTGTTGAAAGTACTCATGTGTTGAGAATAGTCATGTGTTGAAAGAAATTTAGATTCATGTGTTGAATAGAATAAATATTCATTTGTTGAATAGAATAACGAATTTATTGAAATATATAAAGCCGTGTTGATTAGAGATGCGCTATTTTAATGCGAACGATATTTATATCGATTGTATTCATTTTTATAATAATTATAGAAAAGGAAGTGAATTCAAAATATAACGTTTTGAAAATATTATCATTTGTTTATCGATGATGTGGAGTATTCAATTTCGATTCGGAATTGAATATGAAGTTAAAATCGTTTCGAAAAAGAATTTAAAATGATTTATAAAATATGTTTTAAAAGGAAATCGATGAAATATATATAATATATATATATTATATATATAATGGCCTGAAGGAACGCGCGGCGTTGCGGTAGTTCGTGAATTTCGACCATTGACTTCGAATGGACATTACGGGAGATTCGACCGTCGGATTCTCCTGAAAACGGAACCGTTGGGTTCGTATCGGAATGAGCTTTCCAATGAATATTAGAAATTTGAAATCTAATGGTTGGATTTGAAATTATGTCCAAATCAAATTTGGAAAAGGTCGATGTAAGTGCAGTTCGATGGCCATTGATGGAAATCGACTGTACGGACCTTGATAAAATTATTAAAAAGATCAAAATTTGTGTAAAATCATAAGAAATGATTTGTGAAGAACTGAGATGAAAAATTCCACATTTGAAATGATAAAAATAGATTTTTTTTATCGAAATAAACAAGTTTTGAATTAGAATTAAAATCAATTTATTTTTGAAATAAATAAATTGAATTTGAATTGGTTTTGAAAATAACCAGAATTTCCAATATATATAAAGTGGAAGTGGATTCGAATCGAAATTGTCTTTGGAATATTTCGATGTTGGATTCCGTGATTATACAGACATTGTTATGGGAATTTGAAAGATATGTTTATATCGTTATTTCCAATACAATATTTGTTGGTTTCAGAATTTGATATTGAATATAAGCCGGTATATTTTCTATTCAGAGCCTTGTATTTAATATCAAATGTGATTTGGGTTTGTCGTGAATCGTGTTTTAGATGACATTGGTTCTTTAACCCAGTTAAAGACAGGATATTGATTTGTGGGAAGATTAAAACTAAGTGGAGTTTTAATGAATCTGTAATTAAATTGAAAAGTGAATTGATAATTTAAATTATCAAATCTGAAAAGCGATCGAGAATGGAATATCACCAGTTTTGCTCCAAAGCGATAGTTAATTCTTTAATTAGATTTGAACGTGAAATGGTAATTAATTTTACCGATAACACTGTGGTGTTAGATACGGAGTATTACCAGTTTTTCTCCATGGGATGAATAGGTTGGGATTGGGAAATAAAATAAATAATTACTTCGGTGTGGTTCGCTAATCCCGACTAGTTTGGAAAACCGTAATATGGTTTGAAATGATATCCAAAGGAAGATTAAAGAATAAATCTAGAAGAATTTATCTTTGATAAAATTAATGGGAACCTTTCCCTGGGAATGTGAAAATTTGAATAAAAGAATATTCTAAATTAGAATGAGGCATATGTTGTGTTTGTGTAACACGTGTTTATTATATACGCGGGTTATTCGGAAAGGCCGGGTTTATACCCATTCTGAATAACCGATTCGGCGATAAGTCGAAGAGGAAGACGGTGGTTGAAGACCGGAAGTCTTCACATAGTTTGGGTGATTATTGATGATCTTGATGGGCTGTACACCAAAGATGAGGGAATCAGTTGGTGATCGTACAGACGTACTTGGAGATCGATGGATATGCGAGGAAAGTGCCTCCGGTTTCGTTCAGACCGAGAACGAACCTTGTAAATGGACTGTGTGTCTGACATTGGATTTTATTATGTGTTGATTGATCTCTATTAAATATACATCTGTTTGGCGGCGGAGAATTTATTCTCTTGCTTAACGCCCTTCTCTGAGGCGTACGAGCTCAGAGGTTGTATATCGATGGACATCAGTCGCATGGAGTGGATTGCCTGTGTGGCACGCCTAAGTGGCAAATGATCAAGGCTTCTGTTGAAAAGCAAAGTCTTGCGGTTGATGATCAAAGCAAAGCCTGTGTGGCGCAGCTTTGTGTATGGCGTGAATTTGCGAGCCTCACACCTCGGTATGAGTCAAAATCGGAATAAGGACCCAAGGAGTGCACGACGTTTCTTTCTAGCTAGTGGTTGTGTCAGTGCTTAAACGGGCTGACATTTATATATACTTTTCACCTGTGTGGTTGTTGGAATGTGAGGCGCCTCGGATATAGGTCTGTTAGGACCGGGAAACGTGTGTTCAGGAATTGCCAATCCTCAAAAGTAAGAGAGGACCGGCCTTGGAGGATCCAAAGGATCATAGTAGGGTCCTGAGACATTTGCTAGAGTATCTCGAATGGAGAGGAGCTTGCCCCTTGCCTCGACTCATGACGGAAATCCAATTTCCAATATGTGATATTGCAGTTTTATTTGTAGAGCCTAGTATGGCGACATGACATATGGTACCCATGCCGCCTAGGATTGATATTTATGATTGAAATTGTTTTGACACTATACACTTATAATAGTATCAAATGATTTGTTTTAAACGTACCAAGTATGTTTGGCTATTATAAGGGAAAACCTTATCCTCCGGCTTGTGTTGCATTGTGTGATGGGACCTGGGTCTTATAATAGCTTCATTTTCCAAAAAGCATTGCGCTGTTTTGCTATGTGCACTAGTGTTCTCGGGAGGAAACCCGCTCCATGTTATACGGAGTGGTCCCTTGAATTACTCTCTTCTAAAGTAAAGTTTTAAATAACTGTTTTAGTTCTCGCACCAGTCACATGACTGACCTGGAGTTTATTGTTTTAACCTAAATTCTGGGTGCCCCTATTTTCCACACGGGAAGCTAGTAGTTTTGGTTTTGCAGATTTATATTCACAGGATCCTGGTTTACAGCTGGAACGATACTCGGAAAGCTCTATATCCGTGTATTACTTTCAGTTGTGTGTTGTATTATTTTTCCGATGCTATGTAATTTATTGTAATCTCTGATATTTGTCGAATGTATATTTATTCATACTCTGTATATTCTTGTATTCTGATGGAATTGTTGTAATAAACAATGAAATGTTCTTCTGTTTGCGTTTTGATTCGTCTTGTCCTCAATACCATCCGTGCTTTCCTTACCGGGGAAGTTCGGGTCGTGTCATTAATCAAGGTTTATAGTTAACTACTTACTTTTTTTGTTTCTTACCGTTGCTTTTCATTGTGCCCAATTTGAATTCACCCACCAAACAGTGGAAAACGCGTCCGAAAATTCCCTTACCAGGCTTCACTTGTGTCCACTCACATCACTTGTCAATTCCTTCACCATACATCCTAAACACTTCATTAACATCAGCCGAATGTTTGTCCCCTTTTCACGTTGTTCAGATAAACAATCGCCCCTTCTGCTTTTATATTTCATTTGGAAACAAGGACTTCCCACTGGTCCAATTCCTTCCAACGCCGCCTTTTGTTCCCCTCTATTATATACAAATTGTGCCCAAATTTTACTGTTGCTCTTCGTTACAAACTTACCTAGTTTTCTCCCTTTAGAAATCTCCACGCCACTATATAATATTCCTTTATTTCGAAACCATCACAATGTGATCCCGTTTCCACCAACTATTGGTTAAAACAATTAAGCCAGCCATCTTCGTTATTCCTTTCTATGTTGTATGGCTTCTGTCCTTTTTTCTTTTTACCCTTTAGTCTTTGTCATGCCCAATATATATACTGTTGTACTGCTTCTCCTTGTTACCCTTCAACGCCATTATTTCCATGCACTCATTTTCTGCTACCCAACTTTAGTTTCAAACAAATGAAAAGTGACTCCTCTTTTAATCCTTTTGATTTCACGAAGCTTCTTTATTCCAACATGCTAATATAGTTCTACCTGATCCTATTCTGTTCGAAATGATTTAGGCTCCAAATAAAAACATACAGCAAACACCAAATGCTTCCTCACGCATCTTGTCCTATTCATTTCGTAACTGCATGGTGCCCACTATGCTCACTGTGCTCCTATTCAGAACAAATAAGGTACGCCTGGTATTCTTTCCCAAAATGCACTACATATCTACATTCCAAATTTCCACCGCGCTTGCTAGCAACATAACCCACTCCCAACTTTCGAAACAACCCTTCCCATGCAGGCTTCCCGCACCAACAATGACAACCGCCGCCCCCTTCTCATGTTCAAATGTCAAAGCGCTGCTGCTTGATTGCAGTCGGCTCCGCTTCACTATTTCGATTTTTGTTATGTCTGCAGTGGATGGTTTTAGTTTATTATTTTTGGAACCAACTATAGTGGACCAACAGCTAATATTTATACGGGACAAAGCCTTAATGTGCAAGTATCAGGATGATAGTATGGTAATAGGGTAGGCATTATTCATTGAATTTTCGTTTCGCTGTCTAGGTGATTTGATAGTATAGGAGACAGTAAAAGCTTGCTCATGAAGGAGTAAGTTCCAGCGTCCTTTCTTTTCTATCATAGGGTAGCCTATTAAAACAAATGGGTTGGCATGTACTTTTATTACTTAATAGTGAAGTACACTATTTTAGGCCTGATATGTGTTTTCTCTTTCGCTGATTGAAACAACACTTGCAGGTTTGTATGCTATCATTTAGTGTACCCTTTTTCTTAAGTGTGTCATTTTATTTTGTTGTTTGAGGTAGGAGAAATTATTGTATTTTACTTTAATCTCGTATCACATTTTACCGCTAACCGTTGTATGGGTAACCGTTAAATTGGTACCGTCATAAACAAACTCTAAACATGATGAAAAAAACATAGCACTACGTATCAATATTCTGGTCCCAATGAAATTATTTTCGTTGAAAACCGACTTCATGTGCACAATGCATTATTTTAATTTATCGGTTCACCTTTAAATTGTGCGCACCGATAAAACAACTCCAATTGGCCTCAAACTGTAAATTTAGCAATAATTAATTATAAGTATTCCAATAAAACTCGTTTCATTGAAAACAGGGACTGTTTCAAAAATAAATCATTTCTGAGGTCTATATAATATCGATAAAATATATATAAATCTAAAACGATTCATTTTAAATAACTATAAATTATTTTTACCGCATATCTTCAAGTGAAATATCATATCACACAGTTGCAGAATAAACCTATATATATTTCTAAACCCAATATATACAATTTCGGGCTAAATGATAATCATATTATATACAAAAACCCTTTTTATTTATTAAATATACGTTATCGTTTATTAACGAATTCCATAGTAACTATTCAAAAATTTGAATTTGACATAATTCATAATCTATAACATGAAATCCCCATTTTTTCTCTTCCATTAAAAAATTATAACCAAATCGATCTGGAGGATTTTTGTTTCATAGAATTCCGACTTAAAATGGATTCTATATATTCAATTGAATTTCAAATCGTAAATTTCGAACTACGACGGCGTTTCGAGTTCGTTTTATAATTATATGTAAATTAAATGATTAAACTTCATTATATAAACGAATTATATAATTTATATCCATTTAAAATTCCAAATTAATATTTAAATAAATTAAATAAATTAAATAAATTAAATATCTGATCATGGAAAATACGGGACGTTACATTCCTTCCCTCTTAAAAGAATTTAGTACTCGAAATTACTAAGGTAGAAGAAACGCTGCAAAACAATTATATTTCTTAAAACCAAATTTATAATAAATCCAAAACAATTTAAAAACTTTTCATAAATATCGAAAATATTCTAACACATTAAATTTCTAGAAAAAATCGGTAGAGTCTCCCCTGTACGGAATGACTTATGCGATGTGCAGGATCAACAAATATATATGCATCGACACTCAAGAACAGAAAACAAAATTCAAAACCCAAAAATTATATTTTCGCGTAAGCGTACCTTATGCGAGCACTATTGAGCGTACTTCTTTTTCTCAATCGATAATTGGCTTAACCAATCATCAACCTCAAAGCCTTCTGGTGCCTGTCTTAACTCAATTTATCATGTAAATAACCAATACGCGAAATTCTTAAATAATATATCATTAATTAACTAGTATAATCATACAGATTTTCAAAATCAAACATATAACATCATTAATTTGCAAAAACATGATTAAATAATTAATTTCAAATCATATTTGATTCATTCAATCTATTATATAGGAATTTAGTTTCAATTCATTTAACTTTTTTTTAAACAGTTGATGAATATATATACAACCAATCCAACAAACAAAGTACAACCAACATAACCCAATCATTAATTGAATTTATATTCAATATTAATATTCACATGTTTATATTCCACTGGGTTTATCATTTTTGATATCAGTCAATTTATACCAAATCGATTTTCATTGAATTACATTCATTTTCATTCTAATTTAATTCCAATATCCATATCCATTCTTGGATTAACTTCACTTGACCAAGCTAACTTCCAATTCACATTCAATTTACTAATTGATCCCCCAAAATTAGTTCACTTCCATTTCATAATACACATCCTGATTTTCCTTTCAAATTTTACTTAACTTATTTTAAATTAATCTTGATCCATTTTAATTCCAAATTAAAATTCTCATTCACAACTCCATACGTTGAATCTCTTGTTTATCAAACCACTCAAATTAAAAATCCAATTTGAATTCCATTAAAACAAATCAAACAAATCAATATCTAAATAATTTGATAAAAATTATTTCTTTACTATACAAAAGTATAATTTGGGCAAAAAAATTTCATTTACCCATTTTACAAAATAATATCGCATCAATTTGTCAGTTCAAAATTGAACCTGTAAACTAACACAATACAAAACATTGATATATAAAATATACAAATACGCCCTCAAATATATACAGTCCAACTCAATCTCGGATATTACTAACCTATCTCTATCGAGTTACGCCATAGAGCCAAGTTATTACTAAACCTTATGCTCTGATACCACTGTAACGACCCAGGGAATTCGACGCCCGAATTCCAACTATAATACATAAACCAGCATTACTTGCCAGAACTCAAGTATCGAAAACACCAGATAGTTAATGAAAGAAAATAGAGAATGAGTTAAGAAAGATAGAAATATTAGAATAGAAGAAGAAGAAGAACACGACAACAACAGAGTCTTACATCGCAGCGGAACAAAATATAATATAGAAATAAAACTTTATTGAGAGCTTTGAAATAAAGTTCTTACAATCATCATAGTACATCAAAACATCTGGATAGTTATAATAATTTTTCCTCGTATACAACACACAGCGGAATACAACAAATCAATATCATACGTCTGAACTCCTCCAGCTTATCTTTAGACTTTACAACACCCAATAATCTGAACCTGTACAACCTGTTCTAACCCAAGCATTTACAAAACGCCGGATCAGTCTGGTTAACTAGAGTGAGAAAACACGCTAAGTTTAAAAACATCACCCGACTTGATTTTTAAAGTCAAACCATTTCCCTTTCAGAAATCATAGCTTATTATGATATAATAATAATGTCTAAACACAAATAAATATCAATCTAGTGGAATGCTTTCATCTCACATTCCACATATATAGTACATAATTATAACCGCAGGGTCTTATTGGAGATTGGATTTCCAACTGACAAGGTATCGAACCACCTGCTGATAGTGTATCTCTAGAGGAGAATACACCAGGTTCAACAAGAATATCTTGCAAACCGGCCACACATGACCGACCACTCATTTCGCTTGAGTGTATCGAATGTATATCACCAACGGTTGGGATCAGCAACTATTTCCTGAAATAGGACAACATCGAATTAGATTAAAGAAGGAAATGAATTCCTCCATCCCTACTTGGGTGCGACCCACTTAGCCA
This sequence comes from Allium sativum, assembly GCA_030737875.1. NCBI lineage: Eukaryota > Viridiplantae > Streptophyta > Magnoliopsida > Asparagales > Amaryllidaceae > Allium > Allium sativum. Next base: position 321,629,805 of record CM060920.1, on the reverse strand, counting down.
TGCTGCCTGCCCGATTTTTGTCATTTCCCAGCTGATGAGGGTCAAGGTTTTACATTACCTTTAGAACATCATACCACCATTCACTTTGAATGTCACATTGTCAAATCCGCTAAATCACTACTTGATGACCCCAAAAATATTTTGGGTGTTAGCCAAGAGAAGGCGTCTTCTCTGCCATCAATAGAAATACGTTTGTAGAAATCAATGTGCGTGACTCTTAAGAAATACTCTGTCAAACACTTGTCCATACATGTCATCCAAAAACAGGATGAACCGAAGGTACTCTCCTACTACATCCTAGGTTTCATCCTATAGACTAGTAGCGAGTAGTCCTTACAAATCCATAGATTTCAACCGTGGCATAATCCCAATATATCTTCGGGTCGAATCAGAGATTTTAAGCGATTATTCCGTTTTTATGAAGATCTATGATCTTCGATTTCTTCGTCTCGACCAGCATCCGATATCTTCAACATTTTCGTATTTGTTGGTCGGAATGGTATTCAAATATAAATTCGATCCCGGTCTTTCCGTACCAACAAACGTATTGGCCAGATTTGATAGTCGGTTATTTAACTATCTAATAAACAACCATTTAACCATAAAAATAAAAATGTACTTATTGGTTTAGTATTCATCATCACTTGGTTTCTTTAAATTAAATACAATTAATGGAAGGTACATTTTTAATATTCCAATATTTGGAAAACAATATTTCACTTTTCACTTTAATACCGATGTTCGCAAAACCACTTCATTATTATATTTAGAAAAATATATATTTAGAAAAATATAGTATAATCATATCCAATATTCCATTTAATTAACATTTGCACAACCTTATTCATTATCTAAACCGGGAAATCAGATTAACTTATTATTCGTAAAATATTCATTTGCAAAATTCCCTTTTATTCCATTACTCGAAAATAATTGTCACTTATTTATATAAAATAAACTCATTCTAAAACTTATCTCGTTACTTTGAAAATATCATTATATTTTCACCAATCTCCTTTTTATTTCCTTTACCCAAGAAACATTACTTTATATTCTCAAATCTTTTCCTTTTTTTTACTTTGGAAATCCTATTATATATTTTCAAATCCTTATACTTCAACATTTATTATTCCCTGACCGTAAATTGGTAATCGAACAATTCCCTATCTATAAACCCCGAAGACTGAAATCAACATTAGATTAATATTTAAAAAACCACTCAACTCAACCAATCCCCAGTTAGGTTCCAATTCTTATCTTAACTCGTTATCAACCCACATGTTTCCATTCTGATTCATTCGACCATTTTACACTTTTAAAATGTCATTTTAATTCCGTTCATCTCACTTAATTTCGTTATTAAGACTCTCCTATTTAAAATCGACGTTGTAACTCCACTCCTCTTTTATAAATCATATTTATAAACTCAAGTTTAGTACAAACCACTCTTATCTTGATTTCTTTTACTTAATCCAAATTTTAAGTAAACATTTCATTTAAGCTATCATTTCCGCTTTATAACTTCATTCATAAAAACTCTTGGGTTTTAATATAACTCGATCATAAACTCTTTTCACAGTTTAACTACATTCCATTGCACTCTTGATCATTTACTTAAATCATTTTCTTTTAAACAAATCTTTTAAACTAAATAATAAATTTACCTCAGCATTAACTACTGTAAATTTAGTTAACTTCTTTATTAACTAAAATAAATAATAAATCTCCTTTAAAAGTCTTACAAAATTTCAATGACTCTTCTTTACTATTCCATTTGATTAGTTAAAAGTAAATCAATCAAATAACCAATTCCAAATAAAATATTTGAATTAGTAAAACTCAACCCATGATTATCTTGTTAATCAAATCAAATTAATTTCTTCTTTAAATTAATTAATGATATAATTAACTTAAATATCCTTTTTAATTGTTCCTTAGACATAATTATTTCAAATTCTTGATCGTTGTCTTAATTTCTGCTCATATGCTTTAACGTATGAATTTCATTTATAAAATCACTTAACAATTTCTTATAAATTTAAATAATAAATAATAAATATTTATTTCCTGTTTAATGTACTCCCATTTTGAAATAATAGATTTAAAAATCTATTTTCAGGTTTAAAATAAATTTTATAACTTCTTTTAAGTCTATTTACCTAACGGTAAATCCATGTTTATAAAACGATCTATTTTTCAAGCCATCTGATGCCAACTACTCAACCAATATTACCCATTGGTAAAAACCACACATGTTGAATTCCAGTCAGCAACTAAATCAATTTGTCCAATCCATATTGGTTAAACAGTTCATATAATGACAACATGAAAATAATAATAAATTTAAGGAATCCAGTTGGAACTCTCCAATTTGTTTTCCCTACATCCACATTTGTTATCTCAAATAATATTAATTGATTCAATAAATAGATATAATATTTAAAAATAAATAAATATAGTAATATAATCATCCATATTATAAATAATATTCAGCACACAGTAAACAATTATCAACCATAGCACACAAATTAAAACTCGACTTATAAAGTGGGCTAAAAACTGAGTGAGTTAAATTCATATTGATTCCGTTCGTTTCTAAAGTGGTTCGGTCATAGTTAAACTAAACAGTGTTTAATTTAACTGAAATTTCCAACAGTTCCATAGTGCTCTGCTTTATCAATACGATTCCAGTAAATCTTGTTTTGGTTAATTCTGGTTAATCAATACAAAGCTATACCGTTATACACATATTCATTTATATAAATTAATTTATTTCCTTAATCAAGGTTTATACTTAACTACTTACTTTTTTTGTTTCTTACCGTTGCTTTTCATTGTGCCCAATTTGAATTCATGCACCAAATAGTGGAAAACACATCCGATAATTCCCCAACCAGACTTCACTCATGTCCACTCACTGCACTTGTCCATTCCTTCACCATACACCCCCATACACTTCATTAACATCAGCCGAAAATTTGTCCCCTATTCACGTTGTTCAGACCAACAATCGCTCCTTCTGCTTTTATGTTTCATTTGGAAACAAGGACTTCCCATTGGTCCAATTCCTTCCAAAGCCTCCTTTTGTTCCCCTCTGTTATATATAAATTGTGTCCAAAATTTTATTGTTGCTCTTCGTTACAAACTTACCTAGTTTTCTCCCTTTAGAAATCTCTATGCCACAGTATAATATTCTTTTGTTTCGAAACCATCACGATGCGATTCTGTTGCCACCAACTCCTGGTTAAAACAATTAAGCCAGCCATCTTTGTCATTCCTTACTATGTTGATGGTTTATGTCCATTTTTCTTTTTGCCCTTCAATCTTTGTCATGCCCAATATATATATTGTTGTACTACTGCTCCTTGTTACCCTTCAATGCCATTATTTCCATGCACAGAACTGGCCACGTTTTTCTACTACCCAACTTCAGTTTCAAACAAACAAAAGAGCGAATCCTCTATTATCCTTTTGATTTCACGAAGCTTCTTCATTCCAACTTGCTAATATAGTTCTGCCTGATCCTATTGTGTTCGAAATGATTTACGCTTCAAATAAAAACATACAGCAAACACCAAATGCTTCCTCATGCAACTTCTCCTATTCATTTCGTAACTTCATGGTGCCCATGATGCTCAGGGTGCTCCTATTCAAAACAAATAAGCTATGCTTGGTATTCTTTCCAAAAATGCACCGCATGTCTTCATTCCGACTTTCCACCACTGCTTGCTTGCAGCATAACCCACTAACAACTTTTGAAACAACACTTCCCATGAATATTTCACGCACCAACAATGACAACCGCCAGCCCCTTCGCACATTCAAAGTCAAAATGCTACTGCTTGATTATAGTCGGCTCCGCTTCGCTGTTTCGATTTTTATTATGTTTGCAGTGGATGGTGTTAGTTTATTATTTTTTGAACCAAGTAAAGCGGACCAACAGCTAATATTTATAGGGGACAAAGCCTTAATGAGCAAGTATTAGGATGATAGGATGGCAATAGGGTAGGCGTTGTTAATTGAATTTTCATTTCATTGTCTAAGTGATTTAATAAAGTAGGAGACAATAGAAACTTGCTCATGAAGGAGTAGGTTCCATCGTCCTTTTTTTCTATCATAGGGTAGCCATTTAAAACTAATGGATTGGCATTGTAACAACCTGGATTCCAATAGACCGAATTTTTTTCAAAAACCCAATTTATCGAAACCCAAGTTGGGCGTTCTGGTATCCTGCAGAAAAAAACAGAGATAAATAAAACATGTCAGAATTCGTAAGCATCTTACAGTGGAAGGAATTCAAAGTACAATATACTTTAAATATAGCTTTACCTTATAAATCATATTGCCTAACCAGTATCCAAAGCTTATAGCATTTCTATCATGAACCTAACCTGGAAGTATGTAATGAGGAGGGGGTCAGAATATAAGTTCTGTGTGAGTGGACTTAGAATAAACTTATGTATAATCCTACATATACTGTTCAGTTATATTTTCTTTCTAATTAGGTTATTCGCAATATTAGCTCTCTAGGCTATACTCATGTCCCACTAGTAGATTAACCTAATACAACGTATATGTAAATACCCCCAACTCGTATAATCATTTCCATGTATATATACAGTCCCTTGCCGTATGTCGTACAAGCTTCATCATGTAAATCTATACTACTTTAGTTTAGTGCCACCATTCTCGAAATCGTTTGGACTACCACTCTTGATCTTGCTAGATTTCGTTTATTACCTAGATCTAATCTAGGGTTTTCTATCCAGCACTTCCATGATTCAACCAGGGTTTACGCTACCCAGGGCCACTAGGGTTTATGCTACCTACTGAACGCTTTCTAGATCTGACCAGGGTTTATGCTACCGAGGGCCACTAGGGTTTATGCTACCTATCGAACAATGCCACCTAGTCTAGGACACATTACCCAGAGCGATATATGTTCCTAGACTTTACGTCCCAATCGTGTCGTTAAACGTGCTAGATATCTAGTTGCACATGTCCTCTATATGTGCGGCCCGAGTCCCGTGGCAGGGCTAATCAAGAAACACGGAACTCGGTCAGGAGCTTTAAGTTATCTGCCGATGCAGATGCTAAGGTCTGTTTTATCTGTATGTGGCTATGGTCCCACTTGACCCCTCCCTCAACTAATGAAAGGCACCCAAGAAAATCAAGAATGAAAACTGTACGCAGGCTCTCTATGTGTAACGACCCAGATTTTTGAACGGTTTATTTTAAATATTTAGTATGGTTTTAAATGTTGAATATATAATAGAAATGAATTTTTATTTGGATTTATCGATTTAATAATCGATATATGGTTTAATATCAAATATACTGAATAATCATATACGAAGAAGAAATCAATCGGGTTTAGAGTTAAAACTATATTGAAAACAATTTAGCCGATTTATATAGATTTTATATTGAATTAATATTAATGGTTTGGACGAATTTAATTGTTTGGAATTGGTTTATATTTTAAATCAAAATTAATTTAAATTGTTAATTTAAATTGTATCTCTTATATACAAGTCGAATTAAAATTCAGAATGGGTCCCGTTGGGTTCAGAATGACATTATAATCTTGTAACGTCGGTCATGGCGACTAGATAGCAGTTTAGGACATTAAGCTAGGGGACTGCAAGATATTTTAGTTATTTAATAAAAATAAAATCCAATAAATTACCTAATCTAATCATGGCCACCCTAAGTTTAAAATCAGCCGACCTAAATGTTTTCATGTCGCAGCTATTCTTTCTTCGAGCTGATTAAATTGTCTCCCATCCTCAACATCGAACAAACAACAAATTAATGGGTTCGTACTTTTGGTTTCCTATCATCCTCTATAAATCAAGTCGCTGCCTTCTTTTGCCGTCATCTACCAAAACCAGGAACATACGGTAAGTCTTCATTTCCATTTTTTCTTCCTCTCGAGTAGTTCGCGAAAATCAATCCATCGTTAAAACAAAGAGCGAAGAATCAAATCGAAGACTTCGTTCGATCCCCTGAAGTCCCACATCAGTCTGGAACTCGCGATTCACTATATGATTGCGTGGGAGGTCGAGCTCAACAACTAGAAGTGAGCGACGAGAAGGTGATGTCGCGATTATAGCAGTAGGGTCTCAGGAGGGTTTTGACTATCCTGGAAGGGAGCGCTTTGAGGGGTTGGTGACTGCGGTTTCAGAAGAGGTTGGATCTGATTCGGGTAACGCCTGCAGTGACAGCGAATGTAGCAGTGTATGGAGGTCGACGCCAAGTCAATGTCGCGTTTTCCTTGAGGTGGTTCATGACTGTGATGTTGGGAATAAGGAATTTTGACTGCGATAAAGGGGCGTTGTCAAAAAGGGGAGAGTTCAACTATGTTGATGAGGGCTGATTCGTGTGCTGATATTTGGGGAAGGAAGTGGTCTGTAAGATGATCGATGAAATGCCGTAATGGGCTGATGGTAGTTTGGGAAGATGATTGAAGTATTCAGGGGTTGTTCAAGACGTTGTTCATCGATTAGTCGAGTGGTATGCAAAATTTATAAGGTGATAAATTCATTTGAGACGAAGTAGATGCCTAGTCGAGACATGGAAATTTTAATCGGATATTCAGCGAATGAAAATTACGGTGAGTAAATCTCACTCACCTTTTATTTTTAATTATTTTTATTTCGTTAAAAATAATTGTTGTTGCTCGTTTGGATTTTTCTGCTTGCTTTATATATATTAGTTATTTAGGCTATTATATATATATATATATTGGGTTGATTGATTGGTTGAATTCCCGCAGTCTCATTAGCGGATGCCCGCAGTTTCATAGCGGATGATTACCCTATACGCCCCACGCTATGATTAGTGGATGACCTTCTATACCGCGATATTCTGCCACGAAGCAGAATGGGTATTATTTATGTGCTAACATCTGTGGATGCAGGAAAACAGGTTGGAGGGATCCAACTGGATTCCTCAAAAATATATTATCTGTTTGTTTATTTGTTTGCATATATATATTGTTATATATGATGTGTTAGAAAATTAAATAATTCGTTGCTTTGTGTGTTAAATATCACTGGGCCAATTGAAAGGATATTTGAGATCTTAAAAGGGAAAATTCTATTTTTAAATAGAATTTGAATTTTTAAATGGAATAAAAATATAAACTTGTTTTTTTTGAAAAATAAAACAAGTAGTTATTTATAAACGAAGTTTATAAATAGTTCTTTATAACGAAGTTATAAATGAAGTAAAAAGAATTATCATTTGATAATTCAGAAATAGAAATACAAGCATGGAATTGGGATTTGAAATGGAATTTCAAAGTAGGATGTGAAATGAAATTTTTAAATATATAACTCAAATGAAATTTGAGTATAACATTTGAATTTTAAAAGGAGTTTAAATAATTGAATTTTAAAAGGGGATTGAATATTAGAAATTCAAATAGAATTTGAATAGACGAAATTGGAATGGAAAAATAGAATTTGAATTCAAGGAATTAAAATAAAATTTGAATTCGAAGGAATTCGAATAAAGAAAATTCAAATAGAGATTTGAATGTAGAATTTCAAAATAGAATTTGAAATATAGAATTTCAAAGAAGAATTAAATAGAATTTGAAATATAGTATTTCAAAGAAGAATTCAAATATGAAATTTGAATAGAGATTTGAAATGGAATTCAAATATGAAATTTGAATTGAGATTTGAAATAGAAATTCAAGTGTTGAATTTGAACATGGAATTGAATATAGAAATTCAAGTAGAAATTTGGATATGAGATTTCAAAATAGAATTTGAAATAAACTTTGAAAATAGGATTTCAAAGTAAGAAGTGGAATAGGATTTCAAAATAGGAAATCCAAATAAATTTTGAAATGGAATTTGAATTTAAAGGAGTTCAAATGGATTTGAAATAAGGAAAATTCAAATGGGATTTAAATAATGGGTTTTAATAAAAAGGATTTAAATATAAGAATTTAAATAGAATTCAAATGGTGTTAAATATAAGGAGTCAAACAAAACTCAAATGGAGTTTAATTAGAAAGAATTTGAATAAGAGGGATTCAAAGAGATTTGAAACATGATATTTGGATTCAAAGGAATATAAATGTGGTATTTGAAGTTCAAGTAGAAATGGAGTTTAAATATTTGAAGTTCAATAGATTAAAAATGGAATTTGAATTCAAATAGTTGAAATAGAATTTGAATATAGAATTTGAATTAGAATCGAATTGTAATTTGAATATAGACTTCAAATATAAATGAAATAGAAGATCAGAAATATTTGTTGAGTTGAAAAAAATGGTTTGATATATTTTTAAATATATCAGAATGGAGTTGAATTTATATAAACGAAGTTTAAAAAGTTTATATTTATAAATATAATTAAAACGAACTCGCCGCAGCGCTGCAGTCCGTAAAATAGCGACTCGAACTTCAATTGAGTATACAGAACTCAATTGGGGTCGGAATTCTTCGAAACAAGAAACGTCAGGACCGATTTGATAATAGTTTTCTAATGAAGGAGAAAAATCTAGATTTCGTCGTATAGATTTTGAGTTATGTCAAAATCAAATTTTCAGAAAAACAGCGCCAGAATCGTTTTAAAACCATAATGGTTTATTTAATATTATAAAAGGATTTCAAGCGATAAAATCCGAATTTTCTATTTAGAAAATTTCAGAGTTGAGTTGTAAAATATATGCGAATTCAAGTTGTGTAAATGAATATGATTTTTGAAACAGAAACCAGATTTTGATTTATTGAATAGAATTAACTAAATTGAATAAAAATTAGTTAAGGAGATTTCGAATGGATATGGGGGCTTGAATTAGTAAATTCGATTTGAAAATTTATATTCGAAATAGAAAGGAGAACTAGAATTGAAATAGAAATTCAATTTGGTTATGGGCAAGTTAAACATTTTATTTGAACGTGTTATGTTCAAACAAAGAAGTGAATTATGCAAAAAAGGGTAATTAAAGAATAATTGAGCGAAACTGAATTCAAACGATTTGAATTTGAATTCAAACGAATGGATTGAGTTGAATTGAATTGAAAACAGGTGAACAGGTGTTAAACAGATATGGGATGGAGTATATGAAGATTTTTATTTATGTGCCCGACAAAAAGGTACATGTTTAATTCATATATGGGTTTTATGCGCCGTATCGGCAAGCCGCTTGGCTTCTTCTTTTTCTTTTTGAGATTAGAAGGACCGGGAAAGCTATTTGAAATTTCCCGATGCTCCCGATACAGGGGAGGTTATGGCGAAATTTTCCGGAAATTTAAAGAGTTAGAATATTTTTAAGATATTTTGATAATTAGAAATCATTGTATCGACATATTGAATTCGATAGTAAAGTGAACATAAAAATCGAATGTTGTAAACAAAAAGGAGATAGAGATAAGCGATTGAAATTGTTTTCAATTGCAAATAGAGACATTTTCTAATATATAGAAAATAAAAGAAGTTAATATTTGGAAACGTTTTCCAAATGGCATAAGAGGCAAGATGATTATTGAAAATATTTGGTTAACAAATATTGATAAAGAAAAATGGAGAAGAGATTTAATTAATGAAATATTAATTAAAGAGCCCAGTGATTTGTTTGATATGTTGGATGAACACTTGTTTTATTCGATAGTTAAAACACAGACTATCGAAGTTTTGACCATCGTTGTCAATATGGAGAGACCGGTTGGATTATTATCCGAAGAACCACTCCGTATCGGCATAAGCGTTGCGAACCAAGTATGCTGAATATATTGAAGACGGAGTAAAGTGCAAGGGCTTTTCTAGTAATAAAAATAGTGCCTTCGGTGTCGTTCAATCCCAGAACGAACGTAAATGGACGAATGTCTGACAAAGTATTTCCAATGATCAATTGGGTTGGTCTGTATGGATGTATATGGTTGCAACGGATTTATCCCTTAGCATAATATCCAGGATATTCGTGCAAACTCAACTAGTGATTAACGGATCTGACGATGTGGCATTCAAAGTGATTGTGTTATCAATGAATGGTAAGTATGCGTAGCCTCAGGCCTCAACAACCGGGAAAGGACAAAAATCGGGCAGGCAGCATGGCTATGTGGGTCGCACCCATTAGGGTGTATAATCACCTATCTAGAGAAATTCCTTTTGTTTCTAAATCTATCGATTCTACCCATTCGGGAAACGGTGGTTTGAGTCCAACCGTTGGTGATATACATTCGATACACTCAAGCGAAATGAGTGGTCGGTCATGTGAGGGCCGGGTTACAAGATGTTCTTGTTGAACCCAGGTGTATTCGCCTCTAGAGATACATCATCGGAAGGTGGTTCCATACCTTGTCATGTTGGAAATCCAATCTCCAATAAGCGCCATGCGGGTTTTTGATTTTATATTATATATGTAGAGCGTGAGATGTAAGCGTTCTGCTATTTGGTTATTTAATTTGATGTAGACATTACTGTAATATCACTGGATTTGATATCAAAGTGTTTTGGGTTATAGTAAGGTAAAAACCGTCCATGTTTATGTGTGGGCTGGTCTTACTATTATCTTTTCTTTCGAAAGGATTTTGAAAGTTAAACAAGTGGTTGGAGTTTACTCACACCAGTCCCATGACTGACCCAGAGTTTATTTTGTTTTGTTTTTCCTAAACTCTTGGGTGCCCAAATTTGTACGGGCAGTCAAGTGTTTCAGGCTTTTACAGATACACTTGGAGGAGCTTGAAGCTGGAGGCTTCAACGTTAGTTATTTGGAGTTACTTCCGCTGAATCAAATGTTATGTGTACTCTGATGATGGTATGTATATATGTACAAAACAGATTGTATTTCAAAGCTTATGTTATATAATATATTTTGTTCGTTCCGCTGTGAGTTTGTGATCTTCGTTTTTCTTCTATTCTAAGTTTTCTATCTTATCTATTCTCACCCTCTAACTTCTTTCTAATAATGAGTCGTATTTCTGTGTTATTTGGGTTGGACGTGTGGTGTATTTAGTCAACTCAGATAGCTCGGATTTGCGGGCCTTTACAGGTGGTATCAGAGCTTAGGTTGAGCGAACACCTAGGCTTGTGTAGTATGTGCTCATTAGAGATAGGGTCAGTAGTACCCTAGAATGAGTTGAGTGTATATATATACGAGAGAGCGTATTTGTTAGTTGATATAAAAGATGTTTTATATTGTGTTGGCTAGTCTGTTGAGTGGTTTATGAATTCTGGTCGAATCGTGGGACGCCACGAAGTCGATAGGAATTTCTAAACACTTGGACAGAGAAATTCTACACAGTATTGTTTTTAAATGGGTAAATGAAATAATTTTACCCAAAATTTCTATTTTTGATATAGAAAGAATAATTTTCTAGAATTCTTATTATATGGATGTGTTGGATGTTGGCTTTATAATCAAATGAGATTATAAAATTGGAATGGTTATATTTATAACCAAGTAGAAATTGTATATGAATTAAATATATACAAATGAGATGAATTAGAATTTAATTCAAACTAGAATTAAGAATTCAAAATCCTGGGAAGTTGAAAAATATTTTTCAAAGTAATTAAAATAATATAGTTTTATTTTGAAAGGGTTTTTGAATGAAAATCATTTTGAATTGATTTTTAAATGATAAAGCACTGAACTCACTTCAGTGGCTGGGAAATAATTCTGATGATGATTGCAACATCCTCAGTGTTCATTTCCGAGTTTCTAAGTGATGGATTGCTACCTTAGAAAGTTTTTGATGGAAATTTGTTATGAAAGAAAACAAGTAGATTGAAAATTCAAATGTTTTGAATTGAGATGAAAATAAATATAAGTATACATTTATGTGATTTCAGAAGGATTTGAAATAAAAACCCGGGAATTTGAATTCTGGAATTAAAATTTAACTTAAAACAAGTTAAATAAATCAAGTGGATGAATTGATTTAGAATCAATTTGAATGCATGTGAATGAGAAACCAAATGTTTTGGTATAACTAAAATTGTTGAAATATGAAGAGGTGAGTTTCAACATAAAGAAGTTGTGAAAAGTAATGGATTTGTACCCTTTTTCCTAACTTAGCAATTTCGAGGACGAAATTATTTTAAGGGGGGAAGAATGTAACGACCCAGATTTTTGAACGGTTTATTTTAAATATTTAGTATGGTTTTAAATGTTGAATATATAATAGAAATGAATTTTTATTTGGATTTATCGATTTAATAATCGATATATGGTTTAATATCAAATATACTGAATAATCATATACGAAGAAGAAATCAATCGGGTTTAGAGTTAAAACTATATTGAAAACAATTTAGCCGATTTATATAGATTTTATATTGAATTAGAATTAATGGTTTGGACGAATTTAATTGTTTGGAATTGGTTTATATTTTAAATCAAAATTAATTTAAATTGTTAATTTAAATTGTATCTCTTATATACAAGTCGAATTAAAATTCAGAATGGGTCCCATTGGGTTCAGAATGACATTATAATCTTGTAACGTCGGTCATGGCGACTAGATAGCGGTTTAGGACATTAAGCTAGGGGACTGCAAGATATTTTAGTTATTTAATAAAAATAAAATCCAATAAATTACCTAATCTAATCATGGCCACCCTAAGTTTAAAATCAGCCGACCTAAATGTTTTCATGTCGCAGCTATTCTTTCTTCGAGCTGATTAAATTGTCTCCCATCCTCAACATCGAACAAACAACAAATTAATGGGTTCGTACTTTTGGTTTCCTATCATCCTCTATAAATCAAGTCGCTGCCTTCTTTTGCCGTCATCTACCAAAACCAGGAACATACGGTAAGTCTTCATTTCCATTTTTTCTTCCTCTCGAGTAGTTCGCGAAAATCAATCCATCGTTAAAACAAAGAGCGAAGAATCAAATCGAAGACTTCGTTCGATCCCCTGAAGTCCCACATCAGTCTGGAACTCGCGATTCAGTATATGATTGCGTGGGAGGTCGAGCTCAACAACTAGAAGTGAGCGACGAGAAGGTGATGTCGCGATTATAGCAGTAGGGTCTCAGGAGGGTTTTGACTATCCTGGAAGGGAGCGATTTGAGGGGTTGGTGACTGCGGTTTCAGAAGAGGTTGGATCTGATTCGGGTAACGCCTGCAGTGACAGCGAATGTAGCAGTGTATGGAGGTCGACGCCAAGTCAATGTCGCGTTTTCCTTGAGGAGGTTCATGACTGTGATGTTGGGAATAAGGAATTTTGACTGCGATAAAGGGGCGTTGTCAAAAAGGGGAGAGTTCAACTATGTTGATGAGGGCTGATTCGTGTGCTGATATTTGGGGAAGGAAGTGGTCTGTAAGATGATCGATGAAATGCCGTAATGGGCTGATGGTAGTTTGGGAAGATGATTGAAGTATTCAGGGGTTGTTCGAGACGTTGTTCATCGATTAGTCGAGTGGTATGCAAAATTTATAAGGTGATAAATTCATTTGAGACGAAGTAGATGCGTAGTCGAGACATGGAAATTTTAATCGGATATTCAGCGAATGAAAATTACGGTGAGTAAATCTCACTCACCTTTTATTTTTAATTATTTTTATTTCGTTAAAAATAATTGTTGTTGCTCGTTTGGATTTTTCTGCTTGCTTTATATATATTAGTTATTTAGGCTATTATATATATATATATATATATATATTGGGTTGATTGATTGGTTGAATTCCCGCAGTCTCATTAGCGGATGCCCGCAGTTTCATAGCGGATGATTACCCTATACGCCCCACGCTATGATTAGTGGATGACCTTCTATACCGCGATATTCTGCCACGAAGCAGAATGGGTATTATTTATGTGCTAACATCTGTGGATGCAGGAAAACAGGTTGGAGGGATCCAACTGGATTCCTCAAAAATATATTATCTGTTTGTTTATTTGTTTGCATATATATTGTTATATATGATGTGTTAGAAAATTAAATAATTCGTTGCTTTGTGTGTTAAATATCACTGGGCCAATTGAAAGGATATTTGAGATCTTAAAAGGGAAAATTCTATTTTTAAATAGAATTTGAATTTTTAAATGGAATAAAAATATAAACTTGTTTTTTTTGAAAAATAAAACAAGTAGTTATTTATAAACGAAGTTTATAAATAGTTCTTTATAACGAAGTTATAAATGAAGTAAAAAGAATTATCATTTGATAATTCAGAAATAGAAATACAAGCATGGAATTGGGATTTGAAATGGAATTTCAAAGTAGGATGTGAAATGAAATTTTTAAATATATAACTCAAATGATATTTGAGTATAACATTTGAATTTTAAAAGGAGTTTAAATAATTGAATTTTAAAAGGGGATTGAATATTAGAAATTCAAATAAGAAGTTCAAATAGAATTTGAATAGACGAAATTGGAATGGAAAAATAGAATTTGAATTCAAGGAATAAAAATAAAATTTGAATTCGAAGGAATTCGAATAAAGAAAATTCAAATAGAGATTTGAATGTAGAATTTCAAAATAGAATTTGAAATATAGAATTTCAAAGAAGAATTAAATAGAATTTGAAATATAGTATTTCAAAGAAGAATTCAAATATGAAATTTGAATAGAGATTTGAAATGGAATTCAAATATGAAATTTGAATTGAGATTTGAAATAGAAATTCAAGTGTTGAATTTGAACATGGAATTGAATATAGAAATTCAAGTAGAAATTTGGATATGAGATTTCAAAATAGAATTTGAAATAAACTTTGAAAATAGGATTTCAAAGTAAGAAGTGGAATAGGATTTCAAAATGGGAAATCCAAATAAATTTTGAAATGGAATTTGAATTTAAAGGAGTTCAAATGGATTTGAAATAAGGAAAATTCAAATGGGATTTAAATAATGGGTTTTAATAAAAAGGATTTAAATATAAGAATTTAAATAGAATTCAAATGGTGTTAAATATAAGGAGTCAAACAAAACTCAAATGGAGTTTAATTAGAAAGAATTTGAATAAGAGGGATTCAAAGAGATTTGAAACATGATATTTGGATTTAAAGGAATATAAATGTGGTATTTGAAGTTCAAGTAGAAATGGAGTTTAAATATTTGAAGTTCAATAGATTAAAAATGGAATTTGAATTCAAATAGTTGAAATAGAATTTGAATATAGAATTTGAATTAGAATCGAATTGTAATTTGAATATAGACTTCAAATATAAATGAAATAGAAGATCAGAAATATTTGTTGAGTTGAAAAAAATGGTTTGATATATTTTTAAATATATCAGAATGGAGTTGAATTTATATAAACGAAGTTTAAAAAGTTTATATTCATAAATATAATTAAAACGAACTCGCCGCAGCGCTGCAGTTCGTAAAATAGCGACTCGAACTTCAATTGAGTATACAGAACTCAATTGGGGTCGGAATTCTTCGAAACAAGAAACGTCAGGACCGATTTGATAATAGTTTTCTAATGAAGGAGAAAAATCTAGATTTCGTCGTATAGATTTTGAGTTATGTCAAAATCAAATTTTCAGAAAAACAGCGCCAGAATCGTTTTAAAACCATAATGGTTTATTTAATATTATAAAAGGATTTTAAGCGATAAAATCCGAATTTTCTATTTAGAAAATTTCAGAGTTGAGTTGTAAAATATATGCGAATTCAAGTTGTGTAAATGAATATGATTTTTGAAACAGAAACCAGATTTTGATTTATTGAATAGAATTAACTAAATTGAATAAAAATAAGTTAAGGAGATTTCGAATGGATATGGGGGCTTGAATTAGTAAATTCGATTTGAAAATTTATATTCGAAATAGAAAGGAGAACTAGAATTGAAATAGAAATTCAATTTGGTTATGGGCAAGTTAAACATTTTATTTGAACGTGTTATGTTCAAACAAAGAAGTGAATTATGCAAAAAAGGGTAATTAAAGAATAATTGAGCGAAACTGAATTCAAACGATTTGAATTTGAATTCAAACGAATGGATTGAGTTGAATTGAATTGAAAACAGGTGAACAGGTGTTAAACAGATATGGGATGGAGTATATGAAGATTTTTATTTATGTGCCCGACAAAAAGGTACATGTTTAATTCATATATGGGTTTTATGCGCCGTATCGGCAAGCCGCTTGGCTTCTTCTTTTTCTTTTTGAGATTAGAAGGACCGGGAAAGCTATTTGAAATTTCCCGATGCTCCCGATACAGGGGAGGTTATGGCGAAATTTTCCGGAAATTTAAAGAGTTAGAATATTTTTAAGATATTTTGATAATTAGAAATCATTGTATCGACATATTGAATTCGATAGTAAAGTGAACATAAAAATCGAATGTTGTAAACAAAAAGGAGATAGAGATAAGCGATTGAAATTGTTTTCAATTGCAAATAGAGACATTTTCTAATATATAGAAAATAAAAGAAGTTAATATTTGGAAACGTTTTCCAAATGGCATAAGAGGCAAGATGATTATTGAAAATATTTGGTTAACAAATATTGATAAAGACAAATGGAGAAGAGATTTAATTAATGAAATATTAATTAAAGAGCCCAGTGATTTGTTTGATATGTTGGATGAACACTTGTTTTATTCGATAGTTAAAACACAGACTATCGAAGTTTTGACCATCGTTGTCAATATGGAGAGACCGGTTGGATTATTATCCGAAGAACCACTCCGTATCGGCATAAGCGTTGCGAACCAAGTATGCTGAATATATTGAAGACGGAGTAAAGTGCAAGGGCTTTTCTAGTAATAAAAATAGTGCCTTCGGTGTCGTTCAATCCCAGAACGAACGTAAATGGACGAATGTCTGACAAAGTATTTCCAATGATCAATTGGGTTGGTCTGTATGGATGTATATGGTTGCAACGGATTTATCCCTTAGCATAATATCCAGGATATTCGTGCAAACTCAACTAGTGATTAACGGATCTGACGATGTGGCATTCAAAGTGATTGTGTTATCAATGAATGGTAAGTATGCGTAGCCTCAGGCCTCAACAACCGGGAAAGGACAAAAATCGGGCAGGCAGCATGGCTATGTGGGTCGCACCCATTAGGGTGTATAATCACCTATCTAGAGAAATTCCTTTTGTTTCTAAATCTATCGATTCTACCCATTCGGGAAACGGTGGTTTGAGTCCAACCGTTGGTGATATACATTCGATACACTCAAGCGAAATGAGTGGTCGGTCATGTGAGGGCCGGGTTACAAGATGTTCTTGTTGAACCCAGGTGTATTCGCCTCTAGAGATACATCATCGGAAGGTGGTTCCATACCTTGTCATGTTGGAAATCCAATCTCCAATAAGCGCCATGCGGGTTTTTGATTTTATATTATATATGTAGAGCGTGAGATGTAAGCGTTCTGCTATTTGGTTATTTAATTTGATGTAGACATTACTGTAATATCACTGGATTTGATATCAAAGTGTTTTGGGTTATAGTAAGGTAAAAACCGTCCATGTTTATGTGTGGGCTGGTCTTACTATTAT
Source organism: Allium sativum (assembly GCA_030737875.1). Lineage (NCBI taxonomy): Eukaryota > Viridiplantae > Streptophyta > Magnoliopsida > Asparagales > Amaryllidaceae > Allium > Allium sativum. Next base: position 321,612,375 of record CM060920.1, on the reverse strand, counting down.
CTTTTCTTTCGAAAGGATTTTGAAAGTTAAACAAGTGGTTGGAGTTTACTCACACCAGTCCCATGACTGACCCAGAGTTTATTTTGTTTTGTTTTTCCTAAACTCTTGGGTGCCCAAATTTGTACGGGCAGTCAAGTGTTTCAGGCTTTTACAGATACACTTGGAGGAGCTTGAAGCTGGAGGCTTCAACGTTAGTTATTTGGAGTTACTTCCGCTGAATCAAATGTTATGTGTACTCTGATGATGGTATGTATATATGTACAAAACAGATTGTATTTCAAAGCTTATGTTATATAATATATTTTGTTCGTTCCGCTGTGAGTTTGTGATCTTCGTTTTTCTTCTATTCTAAGTTTTCTATCTTATCTATTCTCACCCTCTAACTTCTTTCTAATAATGAGTCGTATTTCTGTGTTATTTGGGTTGGACGTGTGGTGTATTTAGTCAACTCAGATAGCTCGGATTTGCGGGCCATTACACTATGCCCCCACAAACCTGTTGGCCACCCTCACCCATAACTAGATAGCAAAGTATATGGTCTTTTGGAGTTCTCCGCCTTTCCGCTTGCGTATCACTATTGACTCAAGATGGTAGGTAGACGACGACGTGCTATCACAGGGCTAAACAAGATATCGCCGCCTCATGCTGACCCATCCTAGTCTTTAGGTTGCTTATATTGCAACCAAGGCGTACCCTTGGCTCTTCTAACGTAGACCTTAACCTCTGTGAGCCCAGGAGGATCATCTGCCACCTCACAGAGGGATACCAAGAGTACCCTCACGTCCCCTCAAAGCTGCGTGCTTCGTAACCCAGTTCGTTGGAGCCTTCTTCATGATCAGATGGACGTTTGCTCCTCCTCGTGTTCTACTTGGCTTTCTTGACTAAGGTTTACTACTTAGTTTCCTGAATCGTTAGCTTTCTTAACTGAGGTTCACTACTTAGTTTCCTGAATCGTTAGCTTTCTTAACTAAGGTTTACTACTTAGTCCTCTTAACTAAGGTATACTACTTAGTTCTCTTAATCGTTCGTTTTCTTAACTAAGGTTTACAACTTAGCCCTCTTAACTAAGGTTTATTACTTGGTTCTCTTAACCAAGGTTTTGATACTTAGTTTCTGTTACTTAGTTCTCTTTAACTAAGGTTTGTTACTTATTTCCTTTTAACTAAGGTTTACCAATGAATTCAAGCATTACTTAAGTTCTCTTTATCAAATGATAGCGTACGGGTGTTTTCCCACATTTCCAGCTTAGATTAACTTATTTCATGGTATAAATCATCCCACCCTTCGAGTCCTGTATTACATCTTAAGTCATATTCATTTCTTATCGCTAGGATAAGCTTATCTATTATTCAATCATTCCCCACTTTTCCTTACTTTGATACTGTTATATTGGTAAATTTTGCCCATGTGTCCATGTTGACTTAACCCCCAATCACGTATTTATTCAACCCTCATACCATGATAAATTGGTTAAGTGTACTCTATTAGTTCATGTTGACTTAACCCGCCCATATATCATGTCAAATTGGTTAAATGTTATCTAACGGTTCACGTTGACTTAACCCACCCATATATCATGTCAAATTGGTTAAGTATTGTCTAGTGTTTCATGTTGACTTAACCTTACCATACTAGCATGTGTCATTAACATTAATTAATTATCAATGCCCAACCTCTCACGTTAGACCTACTGTTGCGGTCACTGGATGTGCCGGTTGGTTCCGGGCAGGATAACACCACAACTCAATCTAACCTCGGGTTTCTAGCGCGTTATGGCTAACTTCTCACATTAGAACCTATTGTTTGCGGTCACCGGATGTGCCAGGCGGTTCCGGGCAGGATTACACCGCAAACTCATTCTAACCTCGAGTTAGTCATGTTTCATGTTTAGGAAATTAACAATTCATGTCTATTCTAGTGTCATAGGCCAATTATAAATTTACAAGCATGTTCATGTTCATTCTAGATATCAAATGTCAATTACCAATTCACAAGCATGTTCATGTTCAAGTTATGCCACTATTGTCAATTTCATGTTATGTGTCGAGTTCCATAATTAAATAAAAACATGGTTTGTCCAACATATTCCATTTTTAATTATGTTTCTAGGATCTTAACGGCATATCCAATTTTCAAGTCTTAAATTCAAGCTTTACCAAAAAAAAACCCAATTTATGTTCATGCTTATAATCCTGTTAATAGGCTATACCTATTATTCCAGTTTCCCATACATGTGTTCCTAACAGGTTGCTTTCATTCCTCATATGTTGATTAAGCTTATTCATATGTCAAGTGCTACTTAACCCATTTCTACTTTGCTTACACAACCATTCGTGTAATGATCTTTTTACCCAAATTTCTTAATTCATCGATTAAATCTCAAGCTCTTCCGAAATAACTATAATTTACGCGCTGTTGACCTTGGCTCGAAGGTAGTCAAAGTTTCAAAAATAAAAAAGAAGAATAGGGAAGAGGAAAAGATTAAGCATACAAAGATTATTTTAATTTGCAACATGAATTTTAACTGAGGAATGACGAACAATAATAATACTATTATGCATGAAGTTTATTGTAATCCCACTCACTAATTTAAGAACGGATCTTGAATTCTGGGATCTGATTTCTGAAACTGAAAAGCTATTCCTTGATGTAGATTATCGATCCTCTAATTTAAATTTGATTATTAGAAAATAGTTGTTGAAATCGTTGAATTAGCCTTTGATTCTCTACTTGAATTCCAACGAAGAACTTGAGCAGCATAACCCCGTCTTTGATTTATTTTGATATGAATTAGGGAAGAGTATAGGAAAAATGAAGATGTGCAGAGAAAACTGTAGCCTTAGGGGTGTTTATATAGGTGCTCAAGACCTTATCGTACATGCAGCGCTGAGCCATCATTGAACCCAGTTAAGAAAATAGTCTAGGTTCGCAGATGAATCTTGCCAAATCTTATCGTACACGCAGCGCTGAGTCAGCATTGGGTCCCGCAAGCTGTTTTGGCACAGAAATTCAAATTTCGAATGTTTGAATTGTTTTGGCGTAGAAATTTGATTTTTGAACTTTTGAATTTCTGGAATTTATTTAATAGTTTTATTCACATGAAATATTCTTATATGTATACAATTACACTACCGACCATTTTATGCGTATATATATACGCCTAATTTTCGTTTTATTTTCAAAATTCAAACGATGTTGCACCGTTATTTGATTCTTGCCATATTTCATTGACTGTAGCCTTATCTTGAATTTTATCTTTTGTATACATATATTTATGCATATATATATACATATATTCTCAAATATATACATATATTTTCTTTATTTCCTTTCAAATTTTGAATTTGTATACGTACATATATTTGCAAGTTCAGTTGGCCCTCTCTAAAACAAAGATAAAAATTATGTCGCCGCCGGGGTTTGAACCCCGACCTCCATGTTACAAATCCAATGTCTTAACCAACTGAGCTTTGAAGTCTTTTGTTAATAAGTCTTAGAATAATGATAACTATTGTTCTCTCCTTGCTTCTCTTTATCAGCTTAGTTACAATACTTAAATTAAACTATTGCATGAATCTTTTTCTTTTAATATTAATGCATTATGTTTGCAAATCAGTGCATGCAACATATTTACATTGCATGCAACCAATCCTTTCTTTCTTTTAATGCATGCATCACATTTTTTTTCGGTGCATGTATTTATTACATGCAATCCTTATTTTATTCCTTATTTTATATATTAATTTGTTTGTGTGTGTGTGTATATATATATATTTCTCTTGTGCATATACAAACTTCTAGGCTTAATAACTTCTTCATATGATGTCCGTTTTACAAAAACCAGGTGTCTATCTTGACCAGAATTCCGAGACGGACGTAATGGTAATGTCCGTTTTAATTAATTCCTGATATTTAAATTAAGTATTTTTATTTTCTCATCTCTTCGATTACACACATTGTTATCACATTAATTTCCTTACTCTTCAATGTATGAATTAATTTTTCATTATACATCACCATTATTCACCTATCTATGCATATATACATATTTGTACATTTTTAATTATATTAAAAATGTGGGGTGCTACATTCTCCCACCCTTAAAGAATTTCGTCACCGAAATTCAATAAGAGTAAAATAGATAATCCCTCGCAATATCCATCCATCCTGCGTGCATCCAATTGTTGCAAACATTGTGCACATGTGCAAAGTGAGATACATCGTAGTAAAGTATGTATGCCTACTTTGGTTCCACCTATATGTATGCAAATTTTAAAAAACCTTTCAAAACATGATGCTCACATCCTAAATATACTTGCAGTTCTATATGAATGCAATATTCTTGAAAAATCAAAATATTTTTCATCCAAGTTTTCCCATACTCTTATAGAATATGAGCATGGTTCACCCAATTGTCGCATCCAAAACCCTACCAACCATCATTAAATTCGAAATTTAGAAAAATCTAATTTTTTAAATTCGATTTCTTATGTTACAAAAAGATATAAAACGGAAGAATTTACATTTTCCGCTGTACCTTTTATAATTGCACTCAGATTTTTATATAACTATTCCATAAAAACTTCCTACTTTCCTATCGAAGCACAACCACATAAGAAAACTTTCCTTTCTCTTTCATCTTATCTTGGAATAGTTTCATATTTATTCATCTTTTTCTTAAGATTTCCATTTTCTTTTCCCATCACATTTGTTGCCTTACTAAATTTATTGTCTCTTGTTAGCTTAAGCTTTTCTCTTTCGTTGCTTATTTGACTTAATCCAATTACTTAAGTTTATTATTTCAAATAAGCTTTTTCTGTTTTCAACTCAAACAGCATCCTACACAGCTACTACTATAGGCCAAGAATCTTAGGACTTTGTCATCTCAGACAATTGCGAGTCCACACAACAGGATCTACCCACTTACTTGCCCTTTACTACTTAGTAGTCACTACTAGTCCTTGCTGTGCATTACTAGCCTATACTTTTTCTCTCTTTCTTAAGCAACAAACCTAGGTTTCTCAATGCTTATGCATTCTACGGGAATTTTCCATTAGTTTAATATTAGCTAATCCCTGACTGTAAATTGGCAAGAGAGTAACTCCCTAAATATCAACCCCGAAGACCGAAATCAACATCAGATTGACACTCAGAGAATCACTCAACTCAAACAATCTCTAGTTGGTTCCAATTGTTTAATTCATAGCTTTAAATTTCTCTCGTCCTTTTCTAGGCACTAATCCTGACATACTCCATTCTTTTTAAAACATGGTTTGGCTTCCATTCTTTTCATTACATTTTTCTTTCAACAATTAAAAGTGTTAAAACTTTGTTTTCTTCTCCAAAACTTGTTTTCGCCAAACCATAAAAACATGTTACAGAATAAAATGCAAAGCATTTTTTTTCAAATCACAAAACTGGAGTAGACAAGGACAACTATCGGGCTTACATTGTTTCTAATTACAATGTTAATTTAACTACTCGCTATAAGGTGTAGACATCTATTCTGCCCCTACAACTTATTTTGTCCACCCAACAAAATTTCTTCGTAAATCAATAATCAAAATTTATTGTTAACAAAATAGAATTTTCTTTTACAAAACACAACACTTTCTTTTCAATCCTTTCATATATTATAATATGAAAACTAGCGAGCTATATATGCTCTATATTATGCACTTTTTAATGAGTGAGTTCTTTTAAAACAAGAAATCATTGTTTTACCAAAGTATACACCACTTTACTTTAAAAACCCAACATGCACTGAATATGTCCTTTACGTATTTCTCTTAAACATCAAAAATGCTTTTAAGATTAAAACTTGAAAAACACCACAAAATCTTTTACAAATTCAAGTTCTTAAAAGTTTATTATTGGGTAAGACTCAAAGGGGTTCTTTCAACTCAACTAGGCTTTCCAAGGCACTTTCCAAACCAATTCTCTCAACTATATATATTCCTAATCCATTTTGCACATTTTAACCTTTTTCTAACTTATAAGATTTCACTTCTAAACCTACTACTCTGAAATAACAACATTTTAGTTTTTATTCTTATGGGACACTTTCTTTCTCCAATACCAAATCATATTGTACACTCTCCAACCAAACCACCTAAGGGTATTAAAATTTCTAGGTTCATTCCTTTAGTGTACAAAATAGCTATCCCAACTCTTTGCATTTCTAGTGGGCTACTTTATGGATTTAGGTTTATATATATAATATATTTATATTTTAGAAAATACAAATACGTTCACTCATTATCTCCCTAAGATCACTAAACCGAAGCTCTGATACCAGATGTAACAACCTGGATTCCGACAGACCGATTTTTTTTCAAAAATCCAATCTATCGAAACCCGAGTTGGGCGCTCTGGTATCTTGCAGAAAAAGACAGAGATAAAGAAAACATGTCGGAATTCGTAAGCATCTTACAGCGGAAGAAATTCAAAGTATAATATACTTTAAATATAGCTTTACCTTATAAAACATACTGCCTAACCAATATCCAAAGCTTATACCATCTCTGTCATGAATCTAACCTGGAAGAATGTAATGAGGAGGGGGTTAGAACATAAGTTCTGTGTGAGTAGACTTAGAATAAACTTCTGTATAATCCTATATATCGTTCAGTTATATTTTCTTGCTTATAAGGTTATTCGCAATATTAGCTCTCTAGGCTATACTCATGTCCCACTAGTAGATTAACCTAACACAACGTATATGTAGATACCCCCAACTCGTATAATCCTTTCCATGTATATATACAGTCCCTTGCCGTATGTCGTACGGGCTTCACCATGTAATTCTATACTACTTTAGTGTAGTGCCACCATTCTCGAAATCGTTTGGACTACCACTCTTGACATTGCTAGATTCCGTTTATTACCTAGATCTAATCTAGGGTTTTCTATCCAGCGCTTCCTAGATTCAACCAGGGTTTACGCTACCCAGTGCCACTAGGGTTTATGCTACCTATTGAACGCTTTCTAGATCTGACCAGGGTTTATGCTACCTAGGGCCACTAGGGTTTATGCTACCTATCAGACAATGCCCCCTAGTCTAGGACACACTACCCAGAGCGATATATGTTCCAAGACTTTACGTCCCAAACGTGTCGTTAAACGTGCTAGATATCTAGTTGCACATGTCCTCTGTATGTGCGGCCCGAGTCCCATGGCAGGGGTATTCAAGAAACACGGAACTCGGTCGGGAGCTTTAAGTTATCTGCCGATGCAGATGCTAAGGTCTGTTTTATCTGTATGTGGCTATGGTCCCACTTGACCCCTCCCTCAACTAATGAAAGGCACCCAAGAAAATCAAGATTGAGAATTGTACGCAGGCCCTCTATGCCCCCACAAACCTATTGGCCACCCTCATCCATAACTAGATAGCAAAGTATATGGTCATTTGTAGTTCTCCGCCTTTCCTCTTGCGTATCACGATTGACTCAAGATGGTAGGTAGACGACGACGTGCTATCACAGGGATAATCAAGATATCGCCGCCTCACGCTGACCCATCCTAGTCTTTAGGTTGCTTATATTGCAACCAAGGCATACCTTTGGCTCTTCTAACGCATGCCTTAGCCTCTGTGAGCCTAGGAGAATCATCTGCAACCTCACAGAGGGATACCAAGAGTACCCTCACGTCCCCTCGAAGCTGCGTGCTTCATAACCCAATTCGTTGGAGCCTTCTTCATGATCTGATGGACGTTCACTCCTCCTCGTTTTCTACTTGGCTTTCTTGACTAAGGTTTACTACTTAGTTCTCTTAACTAAAGTTTACTACTTAGTTTCCTGAATCGTTAACTTTCTTAACAAAGGTCCACTACTTAGTTTCCTGAATCGTTAGCTTTCTTAACTAAGGTTTACTATTTAGTTCTCTTAATCGTTCGTTTTCTTAACTAAGGTTTACAACTTAGTCCTCTTAACTAAGGTTTACTACTTGGTTCTCTTAACCAAGGTTTGATACTTAGTTCTATTATTTAGTTCTCTTTAACTAAGGTTTGTTACTTAGTTCCTTTTAACTAAGGTTTACCAATGAATTCAAGCATGACTTAATTTCTCTTTATCAAATGATAGCGTACGGGTGTTTCCACACATTTCCAGCTTAGATTAACTTATTTCATGGTATAATTCGCCCCACCCTTTGAGTCTTGTATTACGTCTTAAGTCATATTCATTTCTTATCCCTAGGATAAGTTTATCTATTATTAAATCTTATCATTCCCCACTTTTCCTTGCTTTGATACTGTTATATTGGTTAAGTTTGCCCATGTGTCCAAGCTGACTTAACCCCCAATCTCGTATTTAATTCGACCCACATACCATGCTAAATTGGTTAAGTATTCTCTATCAGTTCATGTTGACTTAACCCACCCATATATCATGTCAAATTGGTTAAGTGTTATCTAGCGGTTTACATTGACTTAACCCACTCATATACCATGTCAAATTGGTTAAGTGTTGTCTAGTGTTTCATGTTGACTTAACCTTACCATACTAGCATGTGTCATTAACATTAATTAATTATTAATGACCAGCCTCTCACATTAGACCTATTGTTGTTGTCACTGGATGTGCCGGTTAGTTCCGGGCAGGATTACACCACAGCTCAATCTAACCTCGGGTTTCAAGCGCGTTATTACTAACTTCTCACATTAGAACCTATTGTTTGCGGTCACTGGATGTGCCGAGCGGTTCCGGGCAGGATTACACCGCAAACTCATTCTAACCTCGAGTTAGCCATGTTTCATGTTTAGCCAATTAAAAATTCATGTCTATTCTAGGTGTCATAGGCTAATTATAAATTTACAAGCATGTTCATGTTCATGTTCATTCTAGATATCAAATGTCAATTACCAATTCACAAGCATGTTCATGTTCAAGTTATGCCACTATTGTCAATTTCATGTTATGTGTCGAGTACCATAATTACATAAAAACATGGTCTGTCCAACATATTCCATTTTTAATTATGTTTCTAGGATCTTAACGGCATATCCAATTTTCAAGTCTCAAATTCAAGCTTTACCCAAAAACCCAATTTATATTCATGCTTATAATCCCGTTAATAGGCTATACCTATTATTCCAGTTTCCCATACATGTGTTCCTAACAGGTTGCTATCATTCCTCATATATTGGTTAAGCTTATTCATATGTCAAGTGCTACTTAACCCATTTCTACTTTGCTTACACAACCATTCGTGATCTTTTTACCTAAATTTCCTAATTCATCGATTAAATCTCAAGCTCTTCCCAAATAACTATAATTTACGCGTTGTTGACCTTGGCTTGAAGGTAGCCAAAGTTTCAAAAATAAAAAGGAAGAATAGGGAAGAAGAATAGATTAAGCATACAAAGATTATTTTAAATTGCAACATGAATTTTAACTGAGGAATGACGAACGATAATAATACTATTATGCATGAAGTGTATTGTAATCCCACTCACTGATTTAAGAACGGATCTTGAATTCTGGGATCTGATTTTTGAAACTGAAAAGCTATCCCTTGATGTAGATTATCGATCCTCTAACTTAGATTTGATTCTTAGAAAATAGTTGTTGAAGTCGTTGAATTAGCCTTTGATTCTGTGACGGCCCGCCTCGCACCAACCGACATTTACTCCAAAAGTGCACTGTACACATGTCCAGTTAGCACGGAACGGGTCGTGAGAAGGAAAGGGAAGAAGGAAATAAACATACAAAGAACCTGTAGAATGTATCACAGCGCATAGAACAAAATATAATAATAACGTACTTGACATAAAACAGGAGAGACAGTGCATAAGCTGAAAATCAGAACTAAACATCATAGCAGCGGAAATCCAAAATACAGCTTATTACAACTTTCAAACTGTCTCAAAGAAAAAGTAAGATAAAGGAGGTACACTACTAATGCCCAAGTAGCGACCACCAACGACACAGGGAGAATGTGTATATATATATATCATACGTGGAAGCCTCCTGCCCGCCTCCGAATCAGCTACTCGCGCATCACCAGCTAACCTGTCTCTAGTCTGCTCGTGTGAGCACCCAGAGTAATAAGAGGAGACATAAAACTCTGGGTCAGACATAAAGCCTGGTATGAGCGATAAGCATCTAAAGTGAACAATAACAGGTAGACTAAAACATACCTGAACCTGGACCTGCAACCAAAGAGTTAGCACTACATACTGTACAACACTCTAAGGTACCATATCAAACGGTGTAAAGATACGGAGGTGGGGGAGGTGTGCATGTCATAATGATGGCAAACAATCAAACATAGCATCCATCCTCACATCTCTCACTCAGTGCGTAAAGCATACAATATTCACCACTTCGATCACCCAACATGCCTTGCAACGATCACTCTACCCCATGAAGTCATAAATGGCTTCACTGCACTGATAACGTAGCCACTAATTCCTCGCTATGTCCACTTGCCCCATGGAGTTATTCACCCCATCTGCGCTGGCTCATAGCCATACCAATCCTTACTATGTACACTTGCCCCATGGAGTTGTTCACCCCATCTGCGCCGGCTCATAGTCTTACTACGCATCACCTTGCCCCTCAGGTCATAATGACCCTACTGCACTGATAACGTAGTCTTGCTACCATCACCTTGCCCCTCAGGTCATAATGACCCTACTGCACTGATAAGTAGCCATCCTTCATTTTTAGTGGTGAATCGACGTTATGAACGTCGACAACTCCTTAGCACACGTCCCGCAGCAAAGTCCAACCATGAAGTGAACTCATCGGTTCCCAACTGGATCCTGAGCTCTAACTTCCCATATTGGACTACCTTTGCATCTCGGGTTATTGGTCAATACTGGGTCGGGTCGGGTTCCTCCTCAAGCCATCGGTTCGAGTCGGGTATCCTCCATCTGTTCGGGTCGGGTCCTCTTCTGGTACGGTTCGGGTCGAGTATTTCTCCTCGGGTCGGGTCGGGTGCCTCACTTCGGGTCGGGTCGGGTGCCTCTCTTCCAGTCCCTGCTTCCGCTCCGATCCGCCTCGTCATCCTTCACGCCCTTCGATCCGATCCATCCTCCTCTATCCGCTCCGATCCCTCCTCTTTGATCCGATCCCAATTCAGTTAGCGTGGCCTTCCTTTTTGCCAATTTTCTCAAGTGTCAGGTTCCGATCCGTTCGGATTCCTTGCCCAGTTCAACATATCCGATCCGAGCCCCATATCCGATCCGATCTGAACCCTGCATTGTTTTCTGAAACTGTTCCAGCAAGTGTTTACGCCATTCGACGACGTTTTCGACCATTCTAACTATTGAAATCAATCACAAAGCATTTCATACAGTCATAGCAACGTGCATAATCAACCACAAACATCAAAACATCAATATAATAGGTTAAAATGGATCAAACATACCCCAAAATCTCATATCTCCTCCTAAACATGTTTAGGCGAAACTAATGATAGGATTAACAAAACTTAACCAAATTAACCCAAATTCATATCAGAGGTCTAAAACATCATTTAGAAATTTATGAACATTTTTCCCGAATTTTATCATGCTTAAATTCGCTAATTAACACTAATCACCCCTAACTAGCCATAATTAGTGCAAAACTATGCAAATCACTCACCTTAGCCACAAATAAACTAAGATCTGAAATAAATCTCTGATTTGATGTGAATCTCTATGCTAAACAGCAGCTCCAATGTTGATTTGGTGTAGATCTTCCTTGATTAGGGGTTGCTAAGCCAAATCCTTGACCAAAAGGTGATTTGGAGGTGATTTAGAGGTTGGAGGCCATTTTTAGGGTTCCTTGGTGATAAGTGGTGGCTAGAAAACTGAAATGGAATGATCCTCTATCTCATTTCAGCCTCCCCATAACCCTAATCCCGAAATGGGTTATGGACCTACTCACTAATCACCCGATTTGGCCCGGTTAAGCCGTTTTTCACCCTCCAAACCTTATTTCAGTCATATCTCCCAAACGGTAAGTCCGTTTGGCTATTATGACCACTCTACGGAAAGGTAAACCATCAAACAAATCCAATAGAAGTTGTTTCAGGTCAAAATTCCTTTCCAATCAAAAGTTATGGCCAAAACAGTACTAACTAAGGGCAAAATGGTCATTTAAAAATCGACAAAAATCATGAACATGGGAAATGACTCTAATGGATGTTTCCCAAAGTTACATGACCATACGAGTTCACATGGGAAAGAAATAAATATTCTACAATCCTATGATGTGTAGAATACGGGTCGTTACACTCTCCCCCCCCCCCCCCCCTTAAGAAATTTCGCCCCCGAAATTCCCTAATCCAAACACACACAAAGGTCCCGCATGCCTATCAATCATAAAACAACAATCAAACATGCAAAACAAGTAAAATAAGTCTATCCTAACATGCGGAATAACTAAATCGCAAAGTAAATCTTACCAGGCAAAGAGTTCTGGATATGCCTTCCTAATGCTCTCCTCTGTCTCCCAAGTACAATCATCCTCGTCCTCGCCCCACTGAACTTTGACTAGCTTCAACGCCTTCCTTCGAAGTTGCTTCGTATCGTGCCCCACAATATGGATCGGCTTGCGGTTCCCAACCGCCTCGGGTTCTACTTCGAAGTCCTCTAACTGATCAGGTGAAATAGTCATATCTGAGTTGTGGACGAACTTCCTTAGTTGGGAAACATGAAATACATTGTGAACTCCCGCCATTTTCTCTGGTAAGCCAACTCTATATGACAAATTCCAGACTAGTTCAAGAACAGGGAATGGGCCAACAAATCTTGGTGCCAACTTACCTCTCCTGCCAAATCGTATCACGCTCTTCAACGGAGAGATCTTGACAAACACCAAGTCGCCAACGGAGAATTTCAAGTCTCTTCTCCTCTTATCAGCATAACTCTTCTGCCAATCTTGGGCAGCTTTCATTTGTTGCTGAATGATCTTGATCTTATCGGAAGTTTCTCTCACCACATCTGGTCCAAGCACAAACTTCTCGCCAGTCTCTATCCAACATGATGGTGAGTTGCACGGTCTTCCATACAAAGCTTCATATGGAGCCATACCGATACTAGATTGGTAGCTATTATTATATGCTAACTCTACTAGATGCAAATGGTCATCCCATGATCCACCAAAATCCAATATACACGCTCTCAAGAGATCTTCCAATGTATGATTCACCCTCTCCGTCTAACCGTCGGTCTGAGGATGATATGCGGTACTGAGATGTAATCCTGACCCTAGAGCCTCTTGTAAGCTCTTCCAAAACCCACTAGTGAACAACGGGTCTCGGTCACTCACAATGCTTTTGGGCACTCCATGAAATCTCACTACCCACTTCATATACAATTCTGCCAACTTGGCTGCCTTTCTGGTCGATTTGACTGGTATAAATCTTGCACTTTTAGTCAATCGATCCACAATTACCCAAATGCTATCATATCCCGATCTAGTCCTTGGTAAACCATCGATGAAATCCATCGAGACTTGCTCCCATTTCCATTCGGGAATTTCTAATGGTTGCAACAACCCACTAGGCTTCTTTTGCTCGGCTTTAACTAGCTGGCAATTCATGCATTTGGATATAAACTTCCCAACGTCTCTTTTCATCCCTTCCCAGTAGTAAGTCTGTCTCATGTCTCGGTACATCTTATTACCACCGGGATGTATAGTCAGTTTTGAGTGATGACATTCTCTAAGCACTTCATCCCTCAAACCATTTACGTTGGGTACAACTAGCCTTCCATTCCTTCTAAGCCATCCATCTCGATCAAGCCCATACACATTCATCTCCTCACCGTCGATGTTCATCTCTAACTTGGAGATGATTTCTAATAGATTAGGATCGTCCCTCTGACTAGAACCAATCCGCTCTATCAAAGTGGGTCTGATCGTCAAACTAGCTAGCATGACTGGATCCAATTCGCACTTTGGTCTGAAATCAAACCCCGCGATATACTCCAGTTGCTTCCACTCAAGAAACATTGCCCCTAAGCTGGCATGTATCCTACTCAAGGCATCGGCTACCGCATTACCTTTCCCAGGTGTGTATGCGATATCAAAATCATACGAAGCCAAGAACTCTAACCATCTCTGCTGACGGAGATTCAGATATTTCTGAGAGAAGAGATACTTTAACGATTTATGATCGGTAAACAACTCAAATCTTTCTCCCAAGAGATAGTGTCTCCACATCTTCAGCGCAAACACAACCGCTGCTAGTTCCAAATCAAGGGTAGGATACTTCTTCTCATGCAGCTTTAGCTGTCGACTAGCATAAGCTGCAACCCTACCTTCTTGCATCAATACTGCACCCAGTCTGGTACCACAAGCATCCGTGTATACCATCATCTCTTCATTCCCTTTAAGAATGACTAACACTGGCGCACGCGTCAACTTCTCCTTTAGACTCTTGAAGGCATCCTCACACACTTCGTCCCAGACGAAGGATTGATTCTTCTTAGTCAACTGAGTCAACGGTGCTACTATCTTGGAGAAGTCCTGGATAAACTTACGATAATATCCAGCTAATCCCAAGAAACTTTTTATGTCTGTCGCATTCTTGGGCGTAGGCCAATCCTGTACCATAGCCACCTTCACAGGGTCCACGACAATACCACTCTCTGAAACAACATGATCCAAGAATCTCACTTCCCTTCTCCAAAAATGACACTTAGAGAATTTCGCTTTCAATTGGTGTTTCCTCAACACCTCCATCACTATCCTCAAGTGTCCCTTGTGTTCCTCCTCTGTCCTTGAATAAACAAGGATATCATCCACGAACACAAGAACAAACTTATTCAACTGATCTCTGAATACTCGATTCATGAGATCTACAAAGTAGGCTGGTGCATTGGTCAACCCAAACGGCATGACCAACCACTCATAAAATCCAGACGGCGTCCTAAAGGCCGTTTTCGGAACACTCTCATCTGCTACTCGAAGCTGATGGAATCCTGTCGCGAGGTCCAACTGGGAGAACACTCTTGCTCCTTCCAGTTGACCAAACAAATCATCTATCCGTGGTAGAGGATACTTATTCTTCCTCGTTACCTTATTCAACTCGTGATAGTCCACACACAAACGAAGGGAACCATCTGCCTTAGTGGAAAACACAACTGGTGCTCCCCACTCGGAGACACTCCTAATAAATCCCTTCTTCAAAAGATTGCTGACTTGCACCCCGAGCTCTCGCTGCTCCTTTGGTGCCATACGACGAACTGGCATCACTATAGGTCTGCCATCTTTCACTAAATCAATACGGAACTCAATCTCTCGGTGTGGTGGAAGCCCGGTCACCTCCTCGAAGACTTCCGGATACTGGCCAACCACGGGCACATCTGACAACTCATCCTGCGGGATGTCGAGGGAATTTACAAAACTAGCCATAACCCCATCACTAGGTAGACTACCAAACACTACCCTCCGCCCATCATCCGCCCTCACTGTCACCAAAAAGCCCTCACAGTCTACCACCACCCCGTATCTTTGGAGTCAATCGACTCCCAATATAATGCCATACCCAGTAAAGCCCAAAACAAAGCAATCACATACAAACATACATCCATGACTCGATAAGACCAAATTCCTGCAAATCATACTAAGGCTAGTCGAACCACCAATCGGGTTCGTCACAACCAATGGTCTATTGACTATCTCGGGTTCCAGTCCCAACCTATCTACCAGGTCACTAGATATGAAGGAACGGGAAGCCCCAGTATCAAACAAAACTCGAACTGGTACATCATAAATAGAAAGCATACCTTGAATAACAACATTCTTTCCTTTCTCCGCCGCAGTTGGGGAATTCGGCGAAGAAGAAACAGCATCAATAGCATATGCTTTCACAATCTGCTTCTCCTTAAGAGGTTGCAGACACTTATCCTTCTGATGTCCCATTTGACCACAGTTGTAGCTCTTCCTTTCCGCTGGCTTGGCCCGACATTCTTTAGCATAATGGCCCTTCTTTCCACAGCTGAAGCACTCAACATCCTTCTTGCTCTTTTTCTGGCCACCCTTAGATTGGTCCTGCTTCCTCTTATTCTGAGAGTTATTCTTGCCTCCACCGCCTGCTTGCGACTTTGGCTCTTCTGCAGATGCAGCCTCAGTCTTTGACTTAGGGTAAAGGCTCTCTGATCTCAAATCTTTCCCCACGATCGATTCAAAAGTCTCATCGATGTGGTTGATAAGCCTTTCCCCCAAGTATCCATCCAAACCAGTAATGAACTTCTCATTCTTCTTCTCAGGAGTATCGATAAGAGATAGTCCATATTACGACAAAGTGACGAACTCAGCAATATAATCAGAAACTGCCCTTCTGTTCTGCTTGAGTTCCAAGAACCTCTTAAACAACACTAACTTCTGGGCAGCTGGAATAACCTTCTCGCTAAAGCGAGCCTTGAACTGATCCCAAGTAACCTGATCCTCTGGAGTAACTGTTCTAATGGCATTCCACCAATTCATCGCTCGCCCTTGCAGCTGACGAGACGCTAGCCTTCTCTTCATCGCATCCTCAAGACCCAAGTCATCAAAGATACGATCACAGCTATCCATCCAATCTTGAACATCTGTGGCCGACTCCGTTCCGTGGAACGGCTTTCCACCAAGATTAGTGTAATCCTTGCACAACTTGGCAAAATCGACCATAGGCGCCTGCACTACTGGGCCAACACCAACTTCGGGATTGGGAACTGCCCCTTGAACTTCTCTAAGCATGTCTCTCATGAGGTTAGTAAACATTGCCCTCATGTCAGCGGCATTCCCTTGGTTGGTCCCTCTACCAGCACCCCTCGTGTCTCGGCTCATCGTCAATCTGAAAAAGGGAAACGATTAACGACCCCATAGTGGTGCTAGTGCAGTGCGACTTCATTCTTATACTACTAATAGTATATATATACATAGCTTTTGAAAACCAAAGTAATCACAAATACGTGCTCTCATATACGTACTATCTCTCCCTAGTGTCTTTCCCTAGGTTAACTACGCAACCTAGAGCTCTGATACCAAGTGTGACGGCCCGCCTCGCACCAACCGACATTTACTCCAAAAGTGTGTTGTACACATGTCCAGTTAGCACGGAACGGGTCGTGAGAAGGAAAGGGAAGAAGGAAATAAACATACAAAGAACCTGTAGAATGTCTCACAGCGCATAGAACAAAATATAATAATAAAATACTTGACATAAAACAGGAGAGACAGTGCATAAGCTGAAAATCAGAACTA
Organism: Allium sativum; assembly: GCA_030737875.1. Classification (NCBI taxonomy): domain Eukaryota; kingdom Viridiplantae; phylum Streptophyta; class Magnoliopsida; order Asparagales; family Amaryllidaceae; genus Allium; species Allium sativum. The sequence continues at coordinate 321,595,192 of CM060920.1, read as the reverse complement.
AACATCATAGCAGCGGAAATCCAAAATACAGCTTATTACAACTTTCAAACTGTCTCAAAGCAAAAGTAAGATAAATGAGGTACACTACTAATGCCCAAGTAGCGACCACCAACGACACAGGGAGAATGTGTATATATATATCATACGTGGAAGCCTCCTGCCCGCCTCCGAATCAGCTACTCGCGCATCACCAGCTAACCTGTCTCTAGTCTGCTCGTGTGAGCACCCAGAGTAATAAAAGGAGACATAAAACTCTGGGTCAGACATAAAGCCTGGTATGAGCGATAAGCATCTAAAGTGAACAATAATAGGTAGACTAAAACATAACTGAACCTGGACCTGCAACCAAAGAGTTAGCACTACATACTATACAACACTCTAAGGTACCATATCAAACGGTGTAAAGATACGGAGGTGGGGGAGGTGTGCATGTCATAATGATGGCAAACAATCAAACATAGCATCCATCCTCACATCTCTCACTCAGTGCGTAAAGCATACGATATTCACCACTTCGATCACCCAACATGCCTTGCTATGATCACTTTGCCCCATGAAGTCATAAACGGCTTCACTGCACTGATAACGTAGCCACTAATTCCTCGCTATGTCCACTTGCCCCATGGAGTTATTCACCCCATCTGCGCTGGCTCATAGCCTTACCAATCCTTACTATGTCCACTTGCCCCCATGGAGTTGTTCACCCCATCTGCGCTGGCTCATAGTCTTACTACGCATCACCTTGCCCCTCAGGTCATAATGACCCTACTGCACTGATAACGTAGTCTTGCTACCATCATCTTGCCCCTCAGGTCATAATGACCCTACTGCACTGATAAGTAGTCATCCTTCATTTTTAGTGGTGAATCGAAGTTATGAACGTCGACAACTCCTTAGCACACGTCCCGCAGCAAAGTCCAACCATGAAGTGAACTCATCGGTTCCCAACTGGATCCTGAGCTCTAACTTCCCATATTGGACTACCTTTGCATCTCGGGTTATTGGTCAATACTGGGTCGGGTCGGGTTCCTCCTCAAGCCATCGGTTCGGGTCGGGTATCCTCCATCTATTCGGGTCGGGTCCTCTTCTGGTATGGTTCGGGTCGAGTATTTCTCCTCGGGTCGGGTCGGGTGCCTCACTTCGGGTCGGGTCGGGTGCCTCTCCTCCAGGCCCAGCTTCCGCTCCGATCCGCCTCGTCATCCTTCACGCGCTTCGATCCGATCCATCCTCCTCTATCCGCTCTGATCCCTCCTCTTTGATCCGATCCGATCCCAGTTCAGTTAGCGTGGCCTTCCTTTTTGCCAATTTTCTCAAGTGTCAGGTTACGATCCGATCAGATTCCTTGCCCAGTTCAACATATCTGATCCGAGCCCCATATCCGATCTGATCTGAACCCTGCATTGTTTTCTGAAACTGTTCCAGCAAGTGTTTACACCATTCGACGACATTTTCGACCATTCTAACTATTGAAATCAATCACAAAGCATTTCATACAATCATAGCAACGTGCATAATAAACCACAAACATCAAAACATCAATATAATAGGTTAAAATGGATCAAACATACCCCAAAATCCCATATCTCCCCCTAAGCATGTTTAGGTGAAACTAATGATAGGATTAACAAAACTTAACCAAACTAACCCAAATTCATATCAGAGGTCTAAAACATCATTTAGGAATTTATGAACATTTTTCCCGAATTTTATCATGCTTAAATTCGCTAATTAACACTAATCACCCCTAACTAGCCATAATTAGTGCAAAACTATGCAAATCACTCACCTTAGCCACAAATAAACTAAGATCTAAAATAAATCTCTGATTTGATGTGAATCTCTATGCTAAATAGCAGCTCCAATGTTGATTTGGTGTAGATCTTCCTTGATTAGGGGTTGCTAAGCCAAATCCTTGACCAAAATGTGATTTGGAGGTGATTAAGAGGTTGAAGGCCATTTTTAGGGTTCCTTGGTGATAAGTGGAGGCTAGAAAACTGAAATGAAATGATCTTCTATCTCATTTCAGACTCCCCATAACCCTAATCCCGAAATGAGTTATGGGCCTACTCACTAATCACCCGATTTGGCCCGGTTAAGCAGTTTTTCACCCTCCAAACCTTATTTCAGCCATATCTCCCAAACGGTAAGTCCGTTTGGCTATTATGACCACTCTACGGAAAGGTAAACCATCAAACGAATCCAATGGAAGTGGTTTCAGATCAAAATTCCTTTCCAATCAAAAGTTATGGCCAAAACAGTACTAACTAAGGGCAAAATGGTCATTTAAAAATCGACAAAAATCATGAACATGGGAAATGACTCTAATGGATGTTTCCCAAAGTTACATGACCATATGACTTCACATGGGAAAGAAATAAATATTCTACAATCCTATAATGTGTAGAATATGGGTCGTTACAGATTCTCTACTTGAATTCTAACGAAGAACTTGAGCAGCATAACCCCATCTTTGATTTATTTTGATATGAATTAGGGAAGAGTGTAGGCGAACTGAAGATGTGTAGAGAAAACTGTAGCCTTAGGGGTGTTTATATAGGTGCTCAAGACCTTATCGTACACGCAGCGCTGAGTCAGCATTGAACCCAGTTAAGAAAATAGTCCAAGTTTGCAGATGAATCTAGATAATTTATCGTACACGCAGCGCTGAGTCAGCATTGGGTCTTGCAAGCTGTTTTGGTGCAGAAATTCGAATTTCGAATGTTTGAATTGTTTTGGCGTAGAAATTTGATTTTTGAACTTTTGAATTTCTAGAATTTATTTGACTGTTTTATTCATATGAAATATTCTAATATGTATACAATTACTCTACCGACCATTTTACGCATATATATATACGCACAATTTTCGTTTTATTTTCAAAATTCAAACGATGTTGCACCGTTATTTGATTCTTGCCATATTTCATTGACTGTAGCCTTATCTTGAATTTTATCTTTTGTATACATATATTTATGCATATATATATATATATATATATTCTCATATATATACATATATTTTCTTTATTTCCTTATATGTATGTTCTTATCCTTTAAAAATTTGAATTTGTATACATACATATATTTGCTTGTTCAGTTGGCCCTCTCTAAAACAAAGATAAAAATTATGCCGCCGCCGGGGTTCGAACCCCCGACCTCCGTGTTACAAATCCAGTGCCTTAACCAACTGAGCTATGAAGTATTTTGTTAATAAGTCTTAGAACAATGATAATTATTGTTCTCTCCTTACTTCTCTTTTTCATGTTAGTTACAATACTTAAATTAAACCATAGCAAGAATCTTTTTCTTTTAATGTTAATGCATTATGTTTGCAAATCAGTGCATGCAACATATTTACATTGCATGCAACCAATCTTTTTTTTCTTTTAATGCATGCATTACATTTTTTTCAGTTCATGTATTTATTACATGCAATCCTTGTTTTATTCTTTATTTTATATATTAATTTGTTTATACACACACACACACACACACACACACACACACACATATATATATATATATATATATATATTTCTCTTGTGCATATACAAACTTCTAGGCTTAATAACTTCTTCATATGATGTCCGTTTTACACAAACCAGGTGTCTATCTTGACCAGAATTCCGAGACGGACGTAATGGTGATGTCCGTTTTACTTAATTCCTGATATTTAAATTAAGTATTTTTATTTTCTCATCTCTTCGATTACACACATTGTGATCGCATTAATTTCCTTACTCTTCAATGTATGAATTAATTTTTCATTATACATCACCATTATTTACCTATCTATGCATATATACATATTCGTACATTTTTAATTATATTAAAAATGTGGGGTGTTACAGGCATGTACTTTTATCACATAATAGTGAAGTATACTATTTTAGGCGTGATATGCGTTTTCACTTTCATTGATTGAAACAACACTTGCAGGTTTGTACTTTATCATTTATTAACATAGAAATGAAGTTATACCTTTTTTCTTAAGTGTAATGTTTTATTTTGTTATTTGGGGTAGAAGAAATTATAGCATTTTACTTTAATCCGGTATCACATTTTACCGCTAACCGTTGTATTGGTAACCGTTAAATTCGTACTGTCACAAACAAACTCTAAACATGATGAAAATAACCATACCGCTACGTCTCAATATTCCGGTCCCAATGAAATTGATTTCGTTGAAACCGACTCCATTCGCACAATGCGTTATTTTAATTTATCGGGTCACCTTTAAATTGTGCGCACTGATAAAACAATTCCAATTGGCCTCAAACAGTAAATTTAGCAATAATTAATTATACGTATTCCAATAAAACTCATTTCATCGAAAATAGGGATTGTTTCAAAAATAAATCATTTCTGAGGCCTATATAATATTGGTAAAATATATATAAATCTAAAACAATTCATTTTAAATAAAAATAAATTATTTTTGCGGCACATCTTCAAGTGAAATATCATATCACACAGCTTCAGAATAAACCCATATATATTTCTAAACCCAATATATACAATTTCGGGCTAAATGATATTCATATTATGTATTAAAACCCTTTAAAATATACGTTATCGTTTATTAACAAATTCCATATCGACTATTCAAAATTTTGAATTGGACTTAACTCATAATCTATAACATGAAATCTCCATTTTTTTTCTCTTCAATTAGAAAATTATAATCAAATCGATCCAGACGATTCTTGTTTCACAGAATTCCGACTTAAAACGGATTTTGTATATTCAATTGAATTTCAAATCATAAATTTCAAATTACCGCGATGTTTCAAGTTCGTTTTATAATTATATATAAATTAAAAAATTAAAATTCATTATATAAACGAATTATATAATTTAAATCCATTTAAAATTAAAAATCAATATTTAAATAAATTAAATATAATAAATATCTGATCATGGAAAATACAGGACGTTACATTCCTTCCCCCTTAAAAGAATTTCGTCCCTGATATTACTAAGGTAGAAGAAATGCTACAAACTCATTATCTTTCCTAAAACCCAATTTATAATAAATCCAAACCAATTCAAAAACTTTTCAAAAATATCGAAAATATTCTAACACGTTAAATTTCCATAAAAAATCGGCAGAGTCTCCCCTGTACGGAATGACTTCTGCGATATCGCAGGATCAACAAATATATATACATCGACCCTCATGGTGGGAAAACAAAATTCAAAACCCAAAAATTATATTTTTGTGTAAACATACCTTATGCAAGTGCTATTGAGCATACTTCTTTTTTTCAATCGATAATTGACTCAACCAATCATCAATCTCAAAGCCTTCTAGTGCCTGTCTTAACTCAATCTATCATGTAAATAACCAATACACGAAATTCTTAAATAATATTTCATTAATTAACTAGTATAATCATACAGATTTTCAAAATCAAACATATAGCATCATTAATTTGCAAAAACAAAAATTAAATAATTAATTTCAAATCATATTTGATTCATTCAATTTATTATACAAGAATTTAGTTTCAATTCTTTTAACTCTTTTTTTAATCAGTTGATGAATATATATACAACCAATCCAATAGACAAAGTACAAACAACATAACCTAATCATTAAATTGAATTTATATTCAATATTATTATTCACATGTTTATATTCCCCTGGGTTTATCGTTTTTAATATCAGTTAATTTATACTAAATCGATTTTCATTGAATTACATTCATTCAATTTCCTAGTTATGAATCAATCTAATTTAATTCCAGTATCCATATCCATTCTTGAATTAACTTCACTTGACCAAGCTAACTTCCAATTCACATTCAATTTACTAATTGATCCTCCAAAATTAGTTCACTTCCATTTCACAATCCACATCCTGATTTTCTTTTCAAATTTTACTTAACTTATTTTAAATTAAATCTTGATTCATTTTAATTCCAAATTAAAATTCTCATTCACAACTCTATATGTGGAATCTCTTGTTTATCAAACCACTCAAATTTAAAATCCAATTTGAATTCGATTCAAATCAATCAAACAAATCAATATCTAAATAATTTGATAAAATTATTTCTTTACTATACAAAAGTATAATTTAGGCAAAAAAAATTCGTTTACCCTTTTAACAAAACAATATTGCGTCAGTTTGTCAATTCAAAATTAAACCTGTAAATTAACACAATACAAAACAATGATATATAAAATATACAAATACGCTCTCATATATATACACTCCAACTCAATCTAGGATATTACTAACCCAATCTCTATCGAGTTACACCATAGAGCTAAGGTTATTACTAAACCTTATGCTCTGATACCATTGCAACGACTCGGCGATTTCGATGCACGAATTCCAACCATAAAACATTAACCAATATTACTTGCCAGAACTAAAGTATCGAAAATACCAGATAGTTAATGAAAGAAAATAGAGGGTGATGTAAGAAACAAAGAAATATTAGAATAGAAGAAGAAGAACACGACAACATCAGAGTCTCACGTCGCAGCGGAACAAAATATAATATAGAAATAAAACTTTATTGAGAGCTTTGAAATAAAGTTCTTATAGTCATCAGAGTACATCAACACATCTTGGCAGTTATAATAATTTGTCTTCATATACAACACACAGCGGAATACAAGTAATCTGTATCATACATCTGAAATCCTCCAGCTTAGCTTCGGACTTCCCAGCACCTGATAATCCGAACCTGTACAACCCGGTCTAACCTGAGCGTTTACAAAATGCCGGATCTGTCTGGTGAACCAGAGTGAGAAAACTTTCTAAGTTTAAAAACATCGCCCAACTTGATTTTTGAAGCCAAACCATTTCTCTTTTAGAAATCATAGCTTATTCTGGTATTATAATAGTGTTTAAACACAAATAAATATCAATCTAGTGGAATGCTTTCATCTCATGTTCCACGTATATAGTACATAATCAAAACCGCGGGTTCTTATTGGAGATTGGATTTCCAACTGACAAGGTATGAAACCACTTGCCAATAGTGTATCTCTAGAGGAGAATACACCGAGTTCAACAAGAACATCTTGCAACCCGGTCACACGTGACCGACCACTCATTTCGCTTGAGTGTATGGGATGTATATCACCATCGATTGGAATCAGAAACTGTTTCCCGAAATGGGACAACATCGAATTAGATTAAAGAAGGAAATGATTTTCTTTAGATAGGTGATTATACACCCTACTTGGGTGCGACCCACTTAGTCATGCTGCTTGCCCGATTTTTGTCATTTCCTAGCTAATGAGGCTTGAGGTTTTACACTACCTTTAGAACATCATATCACCATTCACTTTGAATGTCACATTGTCAAATCCACCAAATCACTAATTGACGACCCAAAAAATATTCTGGGCGTTAGCTAAGAGAAGGTGTCTTCTCCGCCACCAACAGAAATACGTTTGTAGAAATCAACGTACGCGACTCTTAAGAAATACTCTGTCAGACACTCGTCCATGCAAGTCATTTAGGAATTGGATACACCAACGTACTCTCCTACTACATCCTAGGTTTCACTCTATAGATCAGTAGCGAGTAGTCCTTGCAAATCCGAAGATTTCAACCACGACATAACCCCAGTATATCTCCAGGTCGAATCAGAAATTTTAAGCGATTATTCCATTTAATGAAGATCTATAGTCTTTGATTTCTTCGTCTCGATCAGCATCTGATATCTTCAACGTTTCCGTATTTGCTTGTCGGAATGGTATTCGAATATAAATTCGATCCCGGTCTTTCCGTACCAACACTCATATTGGCCAGATTTGATAGTCGGTTATTTAACTGTCAAATAAACAACCATTCAACCATAAAAATAAAAATATACTTACTGGTTTAGTACTCAGCATCACTTGGCTTCTTTAAATTAACTATAATTAACGAAAGGTACATTTTTAATATTCCAATATTTGGAAAACAATATTTCCCTTTTCACTTTAATACCAATATTCGCAAAACCACTTTATTATTATATTTAGAAAAATATAACATAATAATATCCAATATTCCATTTAATTAACATTTGCACAACTTTATTCATTATCTAAACTGGCAAATTAGATTATCTTATTATTCGTAAAATATTCATTTACGAAATTCTCTTTTTATCCATTACTCGAAAATAGTAATCGTCACTTATTTATATAAAATAAACTCATTTAAAACTTATCTCGTTACTTTGAAAATATCATTATATTTTCACCAATCTTCTTTTTATTTCCTTTACCCTAGAAATGTTACTTTATATTCTCAAATCTTTTCCATTCTGTTACTTTGGAAATCCCATTATATATTTTCAAATCTTTATACTTCAACATTTATTAGTCCCTGACCGAAAATTGATAATCGAACAATTCCCTAAGTATCAACCCCGAAGACCGAAATCGACATCAGATTAATATTCAGAAAATCACTCAACTCAACCAATCCCCAGTTAGGTTCCAATTCTCATCTTAACTCGTTATCATCCCATACTATTCCATTCTAATTATTTTCCAATTTGAAAATCTCATTTCAATTCCGTTCATCTCACTTAATTTCGTTATTAAGTCTCGCCTATTTAAAATCGACATTTTAACTCACCCCTCTTTTATAAATCATATTTATAAACTCGGGTTTAATACAAACCACTTCTTAACTTGATTTCTTTTTACTTAATCCAAATGTTAAGTAAACATTTCATTCAAGCTATCGTTTCCGCTTAAATCTCTTTATAACTTCATTCATAAAAACTCTTGGGTTTAAATAACTCGATCACAAACTCTTTTCACAATTTAACTACATTCCATTACACTCTTGATTATTTACTTAAATCATTTTCTTTTAAACAAATCTCCTAAACTAAATAATAAATTTACCTCAGCATTAACTACTGTAAATTTAGTTAACTGCTTTATTAAATAAAATAAATAATAATTTTCCTTTAAAAGTCTTATAGAAATTCAACGACTCTTCTTTACTATTCCATTTGATTAATTAAAAGTAAATCATCAAATAACATATTCCAAATAAAATATTTGAATTAGTTAAACTCAACCCATAATTATCTCGTTAATAAAATCAAATTAATTCCCCTTTAAATTAATTAATGATATAATTAATTTAAATATCCCTTTTAATTATTTCTTAGACACAATTATTTCAAATTCTTGATCATTGTATTATTTCTGCTCATATGCTTTAACGTATGAATTTGATTTAAAAATCACTTAACAATTTCTTATTAATTAAATAATAAATATTAAATATTTATTTCCTATTTAATGTACTCCCATTCCAAAATAATAGATTAAAAACCTATTTTCAGTTACAAAATAAATTTTTTACTCTATTTACCTGATGGTAAATCCATGTTTATAAAACGATTTATTTTTCAAGCCATCTGATGCCAACTACTCAACCAATATTACCCATTGGTTAAAACCACACACAAGTTGAATTCCAATCAACAACTAAATCAATTTGTCCAATCCATATTGGGTAAACAGTTCATATAATGACAATATAAAAATAATAATAAATTTGAGGAATCCAGTTGGATCCCTCCAATCTGTTTTCCCTGCATCCACATACGTTATCTCAAATAATATTATTCAATTCAATAAAAAGATATAATATTTAACAATAAATAATAAAAGTTGTCTAATCATCCCTATTATAAAAAATATTCAACACACAGCAAAAAATTATCAATCATAGCACACAAATATAGACCCGCGTTATAAAAGTGGGATAAAAAATGAGTGAGTTAAACTCACATTGATTCCGTTCGTTTCTGAAGCATTTCGGTCATAGTTAAACTAAAAGTGTTTAATTTAATTGAAAATTTCCGGCTATCTCCTACACTGTCTAGATCAGTTCCATAGTGCTCTTCTTTGTCAATACAATTCCAGCAAATCTTGTTTCGGTTAATTCTGGTTAATCATACAAAGTTATACCGTTATATGCGTATTCACTGATATAAATTAATTTATTTCCTTAATCAAGGTTTATATTTAACCACTTACTTTTTTTGTTATTAACCGTTGCTTTTCATTGTGCCCAATTTGAATTCATGCACCAAACAGTGGAAAACGCATCCAATAATTCCCCAACCAGACTACACTCTTGTCTACTCACGTCACTTGTCCATTCCTTCACCATACTCTCCATACACTTCATTAACATCGGCTGAAAGTTTTTCCACTCTTCATGTTGTTCAAACAAACAATCGCTCCTTCTGCTTTTATACTTCCTTTGTAAACAAGGACTTCCCATTGATCCAATTCCTTCCAATGTCACCTTTTGTTCCCCTCTGTTATAAAATTTTACTGTTGCTCTTCGTTACAAACTTACCTAGTTTTCTCCCTTTAGAAATCTCCATGCCACTATATAATATTCCTTTGTTTTAAAACCATCACGACGCAATTCCGTTTCCACCAGCTCCTGGTTAAAAACAATTAAGCCTGCCATCTTCATTGTTCCTTTCTATGTTGGACGACTTCTGTAACGGTAAAGAATTTCGCTCGATCTGAATCGATCGTTAAACCGACTAAGACCGTTCGAAACCCCTAATCGTTTTGAGAACAGGACAAATTGGAACGCAAACAGAAGAACATTTCATTATTTATTACAACAATTCCATCACAATACAAGAATATACAGAGTATGAATAAATATTACACATTTGACAAATATCAGAGATTTAGATTACATTTAAATACATCGCAGCGGAAAAATAATACAACACACAACTGAAAGTAATACACGGATACAGAGCTTTCCGATTATCGTTCCAGCTGTAAACCAGGATCCTACGAATATAAATCTGCAAAACCAAAACTACTAGCTGCCCGTGTGGAAAATAGGGGCACCCAGAGTTTAGGTTAAAACAATAAACTCCAGGTCAGTCATGTGACTGGTGTGAGAACTAAAACAATTATTTAAAACATTACTTTAAAAGAGGGTAATTCAAGGGACCACGCCGTATATCATGAACGGGTTTCCTCCCAAGAACACTAGTGCATAGAATAAACAACGCAACGCATTTCCGAAAAATGAAGCTATTATAAGACCTAGGTCCCGTCAGACAACGCAAGCCGGAGGATAGGGTTTTCCCTTATAATAGCCAAACATGTTTTGTACGTTTAAAACAAATCATTTGATACCATTATAAGTGTATAGTGTCAAAACAATTTCAATCATAAATATCAATCATAGGCGGCATGGGTACCATCTATCATATCGCCAATACTAGGCTCTACAAATAAAACCGAAATATCACGTATTGGAAATAGGATTTCCATCATGAGTCGAGGCAAGGGGCAAGCTCCTCTCCGATTCGAGACACACTAGCAAATGTCTCAGGACCCCACTATGATCCTTGGATCTTCAAGGCCGGTCCTCTCTTACTTTTGAGGATTGGCAATTCCTGAGCACACGTTTCCCGGTCCTAACAGACCTATATCCGAGGCGCCTCGCATTCCAACAACCACACAGGTGAAAAGTATATAAATGTCATCCAGTTTAAGCACTAACACCACCACTAGCTAGAAAGAAACGTCGTGCTCTCCCTGTAGTCTCTATCCAGTTTTTGACTCATACCGAGGTGTGAGGCTCGCGAATTCACGCTATACACAAAGCTGTGCCACACAGGCCATGCTTTGATCATCAATCACAAGACTTTTCTTTTCAACAGAAGCCTTGATCATTTGCCACTTAGGCGTGCCACACAAGCAATTCACTCCATGCGACTGACGTCCATCGATATACAACCTCTGAGCTCGTACGTCTCAGAGAAGGGCATTAAGCAAGAGAATAAATTCTCCGCCGCCAAACAGATGTATATTTAATAGAGATCAATCAACATAGAATAAAATCCAAGGTCAGACACACAGTCCATTTATTAGTTCGTTCTGGGTTTGAACGAAACCGGAGGCACTTTCCTCGCATATCCATCGATCTCCAAGTACGTCTAGACGATCACCAACCGATTCCCTCCTCTTGGGTGCACAACCCAATCAAAATCATTAGTAATCACCCAAATGATGTGAAGACTTCCAGTCTTCAACCACCATCTTCATCTTCAACTTATCGTCGAATCGGTTATTCAAAATGGGTACAAACCCGGCCTTTTCGAATAACCCACGTATATAATAAACAAATGTTACACAAACACAACATACGCCTCATTCCATTTCAGAATATTCTTTATTCACATTCTTAGGGAAGTGTTCCCATTAATTTTATCAAAGATAAATTCTTCTAAATTTATTCTTTAATCTTCCTTTGGATATCATTTCAAACCATATTATGGTTTTCCAAACTAGTCGGGATTAGCGAACCACACCGAAGTAATTATTTGTTGTATTTCCCAATCCCAACCTATTCATACCCTGGAGCAAAACTGGTAATACTCCATATCTAACACCACGGTGTTATCGGTAAAATTAATTACCATTTCACGTTCAAATCTAATTAAAGATTTAACAATCGCTTTGGATCAAAACTGTTGATACTCCATTCTCGATCACTTTTCAGATTTGATAATTTAAATTATCAATTCACTTTCAATCTAGTTAAAGATTCATTAAAACTCCACTTAATTTTAATCTTTTCAAAAATCAATATCTTGTTTTTAACTGGGTTAAGGAACCAATGTCACCTTAAACACGACTCATGACAAACCCAAATCACATTTGATATTAAATACAAGGCTCTGAATAGAAAATATATCGGCTTATATTCAATATCAAATCCTGAAACCAACAAATATCATATTGGAAAAAACGATATAAATATATCTTTCAAATTCCCATAACAAGATCTGTATAATCACGGAATCCAACATCGAAATATTCCAAAGACATTTTCAATTCAAATCCATTCCAATTCGTATATTGGAAATTTTGATTATTTTTAAAACCACTTTCAAATTCAATTTATTCATTTCAAAAATAAATTGATTTTAATTCTAGTTCAAAACTAGTTCATTTCAATAAAAATCTATTTTTATCTTTTCAAATATGGAGTTTTTAATCCTAGTTCTTTTCAAATCATTTCTTATGATTTTACACTAATTATTGATATTTATAATAAATTTATCAAGGCCCGTACAGTCGATTTCCATCAACGGCCATCGAATTGCACTTACTGCGACCTTTTCCAAATTTGATTTGGACATAATTCCAAATCCAACCGTTAGATTTCAAATTTCTAATGTTCATTGGAAAGCACTTTTCGATACGAACCCAACGGTTCTGGTTTTAGGAGAATCCGACGGTCGGATCTCCCGTAATGTCCATTCGAAGTCAATGGTCAAAATTCATGAACTACCGCAGCGCGGCGCGTTCTACTCAGGCCATTATATATATATATAATATATATATATATACATATTATATATTTCGTCGATTTCCTTTTAAAACGTATTTTATAAATCGTTTTAAATTTGTTTTCCAAACCATTTCAACTCTATATTCAATTTCCAATCAAAATTGAATATTTCATATCATTACTATATAAATGATAATATTTTCAAAACGTTATATTTTGAAATCACTACCTTTTCTATATTCGTTATAAAAGCGAATATAATCAATATAAATATCGTTCACGTCCAAATAGCGCAACTCTAATCAACACGGCTTTATATATTTCAATAAATTCGTTATTCTATTCAACAAATGAATATTTATTCTATTCAACACATGAATCTATATTTCTTTCAACACATGACTAATCTCAACACATGAGTACTGTCAACACATGACTATTTTTGTTATGTAATATATTTTATAAAATTATGGTATCTATCGTTTGATTTTTAATTAGACTCCAACCGTAAAGTAGTTTCTAATCTTAAATATGATAAAGATGTAGATTTTATTGTTAAAATATTTTACTCAACACATGAATAGTTTCAACACATGAATATTTTCAACACATGAGCATCGTCAACACATGACTATTTTTATATTCTAATATTCTTTATTTTTTTCCCAATAGGAATGAGGCCCAATGAATTACCATATAACGTTAATTATATGGATTCCATACAACACATGTATATAATAGCAATGATAAACAATCAACCATCATCCAAAGTGCACCACACAACTGCATAAGCATCAAATATAAATAATTAACGCTTACACAGCCTGTCGACCAATCGATCGACATACAATTAAATAATTGGGATTAATGTACGCCAAATATCATCCCAACACCCGTGTGGGGTTTCAAATCAACAAACACTGAATATTATTGTAACAACCCGGAAATGCGAGCCAATTTAAAAAAAAAATTGGCGAATTTAGCGAATTTTAATTATTTAAAATGAATTATTTTAAATAATATCGACGAGAAATTTATTTTGAATAGAATTCGAACGTATATATTTATATGGCTAGACGTTGGAATATAAATATTTATCTATAATTATAAAAGGAATTGAAAATGGCGCGGTAGTTTGATAATTCGATTTCAAATTTCAAATGAATGTACAGGATTCAAAATAAACCGGATTTTAGTGAAACCAAAAATAATAGAATCTAATTGAGAATATCTTTCCAATGAATCCGAAAAATTGAAATTTCATAGCGAGGATCAAAAGTTATGTCCAGTTGAAAATTCTGAATAGTCGCTATGAAATTCAGGCCCTTAAAAATAGCCATTTTGCAAATGACCTCGGATTTCGACGAAACCACTTTTGTTGGATCCGTGATGTCTAGTTATTGCTATGTTTCAAATTTCGTAAATTTTCGAATCAATATGTGAGCGTGGCAAAGGAAAACGCATTTGACCAGTTTTAGTTGATTTTAATCGACTGGAAAATGGCCATTTTTCAAACAGTCTCAGAATTCGAAGAAACTAGTTTTATTAGGACCGTATCGGCAATACGAAGGCAGAAAATATTTTTCGGGAATTTTTCTAGTTAGTATGTGACCTCGGTAAATTGAAATGCGCGTTCAAATTCAATATATAGAGTTATATGTTGATTTTGACGAAAACTGATCGAAACGACCGAATCAGCTTACGATACATATCCCATTGTGTTCGGGATGGGGGTAATTAGCTAGGGGCGACAGTCGTTGGGTCTCGATTGGAGTTCGAAAGGAATGATAACTTTTTAGAGATTAAATTAATTAAATATATAATTAAATTTAAAGGTCAACCCCTATAATCCCTTTCCCCTTGTTTCTTTCTCCCTCACTCTACAGAACCCGTCATTCAGAAATTAGAAAAAAAAAAGACCTAAGTCTAAAACCCGTCGCCACCAGGCTGGGGCGCAGCCACCGCCGCCAGGCCTCGCCGCCGGTCACGACTTCGAACTGCCCCCTCTACTCCACCACCCTTCCAGCCCTAGCCGATCCTCCCTGACCGCGAATCCCCAAGCCGAGACCCCACTGAAGCTCCCGCGCCAGCCACCGCATCTCACCTCCGATCATCCACGACCCCCCACCCTGAAGCTCCGGCGCCACCTCAGCAAGCACCACTCTCCTCCAGAGCTGAAACAACCCCCCCCCCCTCTTCTAAGAGCTGTAAGTTTTCTGTTTTTTTCAGTTTAAAGAAAATAGATTTTTCAGTTTAAAGAAAAATATGATTTGTGAAAAGTATGATTTCTTTGCAATGAAAAATATTATTTCTTAGTGTAGAAAAATTAGCTTTTTCATAGTAGGAAAAATGAGATTTTTCTTAGTAGAAAAATGAGATTTTTTTTTTATGCTAGTATAAAGTTATGATTTTTATAGCGAAGAAAAATATAATGTTTATATCATAGAAAGAATGAAAATATTATTTTTATATATTGAATAGCGAAGTAAAAATTCGATTTTTATATATTGAATAGCGAAGTAAAAAATCGATTTTTATATATTGAATAGCAAAGTAAAAATTCGATTTTTATATATTGAATAGTGAAGTAAAAATTCGATATTTATATATTGAATAGCGAAGTAAAAATTCGATTTTTATATATTGAATAGCAAAGTAAAAATTCGATTTTTATATATTGAATAGCAAAGTAAAAATTCAATTTTTATATATTGAATAGCAAAGTAAAAATTCGATTTTTATATATGTAGTGAATACGGATGCTGTGACGATCTCAAAACCCCGTGACACGGTGTTAAGGATAATCATTGGAATATAACACATTAATCATCATTAGCAGATCACAGATAATAGCATAAACAGAAAATAGAATAATTTACACGCATATGACAACGGAATCATATAGATATCATCACATCAGAGAAGCACGGTACAGGATACAACTTAGTGCATAATGATACATAATCAGTCACCATCGCCCGAGGTGGAATCATACATAAAGAGTACACAAAAGGAATATCAGTCTACATCGCCAGTGGCGGAATCATAATATAGATACAATAATGGCGGAGAAAATCCAAGTCAGCACGGTGTAGTCAAGCCTCGCCATGAGCCAAAAGGTGCGTCAGAAACCTGTAACTAGGCTGCCCGTGTAAAAATGAGGGCACCCGAGTTTGCAAGGTGAAACAAACTACGAGTCAGTCATGGGACTGGTATGAGAAATCTACTCAACTTATTAACAACAATAATAAGGCAAATCAAAGGACCACGCCACTTTCGCGGAACGGGTTTACTCCAATGAGTGCCAGTGCATGAAATAAAATAAATGATTAAATCAACGCAATGCTTTTTATAAAATGAAGCCATTATAAGACCCAGGTCCCATCACACAATGCAACGCAAGCCGGAGGATAGATTTTTTACCTTATAATGGCCAAAGATGCTTCATACGAATAAAACAAAGGTTTTTGATATTATTACTAGTGCATATATGTTTCAAAAGCAAATTCAATCATAAATATCGATCCTAGGCGGCATAGCTACCATCTACTATGTCGCCGTACTAGTAATACAATCACATCCGCAAATTTCGTATTGGAAATTGGATTCCTTCATGAGTCGAGGCAAGGGGCAAGCTCCTCTCCGATTCGAGACACTCTAGCAAATGTCCCAAGACCCCACTATGATCCTTGGATCTTCAGGGCCGGTCCTCTCTTACTTTTGAGGATTAATTATTCCTGAACACACGTTTCCCGGTCCTTACAGACCTATATCGAGGCGCCTCGCATTCCAACAACCACACAGGTGAAAAGTATATATAATGTCAGGGCTGGTAGGTCACTGACACCACCTTAGCTAGAAAGAAACGTCGTGCTCTCCCTGCAGTCACTCTCCCGTTTTTGACTCATACCGAGGTGTGAGGCTCGCGAATTCACGTTATACACAAAGCTACGTCACACAGACCATGCTTTGATCATCAACCACAAGACTTTGCTTTGCAACAGAAGCCTTGATCATATGCCACTTAGGCGTGCCACACAGGCAATCCACTCCATGCGACTGGTTTCTGTCAATACATAACCTCTGAGCTCGTACGTCTCAGAGAAGGGCGTTAAGCAAGAGAATAAATTCTCTGCCGCCAAACAGATATATATTTAACAGAGATCAATCAACACAGAACAAAATCCAATGTCAGACACACAGTCCATTTACAAGTCCATTCTGGGTCTGAACGAAACCGGAGGCACCAATTCCTCGCATATCCGTACAATCAACAATATGTTTGGACGGCTACTACTTCAATTCCTTCATGGTAGCTACTCCAGTCACGAGTATCAGTAGCGCCCATCCATCCAATGTGGAGATCGTCGGTCTTCACCCGTCTTCGACTCTTCGACTTCTCAACGTCGATCGATTATTTGAAATGAGATAAACTCGGCCTTTTCAAATAACCCACGTATATTTAGATTTTCAAATCTATCAATCACATGGTTGGACTATTCAACAATCACCTTTCAGTTATTTAGTTATAATTTTCATGTCAAATACATTCAACCATCACATATCAAGCAAACAAAACAAAATTGGTTTATTTCCACTCTATATCGTCAATAGTATTTTATAACGATATATCGCCATTTTTATTTAATTTAAAACAGCCATATTTAATTAAACGACGTTTCAGGTCGTGTCGATGCACTGGCGCTGCTTTTCACTAATTTTGTTTTACACATATAGGAAAATCTAACCGTTGGATCTTCACAAATTTTACATCATTAGGAAGGTCATTTCAAAACGAATCCAACGGTTCCAGTTTTGGGAAAATCCGACGGTCGGATCTTCCACACTAACCATTTGAAGTTACGATTTCAATTTACGAACTGCAGCGTCGTTATTCGATTTAATTTAATTATATTTATATATATATAAACATAATCGTTTCTGGCGCTGTTTTTCACTAATTTTGAATTAAACATTCAAGACAATCCAACCGTCGGATCTTCACAAAGTTGGTGCCGTTGGAAAGATATTTCCAAGGCGAACCCAACGGTTGAGGTTTCGGGAAAATCCAATGGTTGGATCTTCCGCACTAGTCGTTTGAAATCACGGTTTCAAAACACGAACTGCACGGCCACGTTTCGTTTTAATTCTATTTATATTTATATATTTATATAAATATAGTTCATTCAAAAATTCCTATATCGTTTCCACTTCAATTATTTCACTAACGCCTTAAATTTTTGGAAAATTTCGCCATAACCTCCTTTGTACGGGAGGGTCTGGGAAAATTCCCAAATAGCCACACAGGCGTCTCATATCAAAAAGAAAAAGCCAAGCGGCTAGCCAACAGGTTCATAAAATCATCACCCAAACAAAGCGGTAAATGTGTACCTATTTGTCGGGCACAAAATTCTATTTCTCTTCTCTAGCCCCTTTTTGCTTTAACCTGTTCAATAGATATGCATGTACATATATACAATTCCTAACATTTATCATTTTCCATTCAATTTCATATTCGATTTGCTTTGGTTTAAAAACACCATTCATTCTAATGTTGCATGCATAGGCTAAAATCATATCATTAGCTAGTTAACGTATATTTCAACTCATGCACGTTTATTAGAACAAGTGGCTATTTTTAACACTTCACATTTCAAAGATGATAATTTTGGCGAACTAAAATAGATTTCAACACATGACTATTTTATTTAGTTCTTATGCATGTTAAAAATAATATTTCTATCACAAATATTTGTTTCAACGTCCGCATATCTTTAGCATATCACACATATGATAAAAATGATATTTTTATCATTTAAAATATTTATTTAACCAATGTATGGTTTCAACACTTCATAGTTTCAATAAAAATGTAATTTTATTGTTCAATCTTTTTATTCAACACATGAACTTTTCCACTACACACATTTCTCAACAAATGAGTATTTCCACACATGGACAATTTATTTATGTTGTTCATATTAGAAAGATGGGATTTTTATGATTGAAATTATTTATATAAGGCGAATATTTTTCATACTTCATATATATATAAAAATATGATTTTTGTTGTTTAAACACTTCACTCATCCACGAATGAATTTTATTTTCACACAACACTTTTCAACACATGAACAATTTCCACACATGGATATAGTTTCAATATATGACTTTAATTTCTATGCATGAAAATAATTTCAACATATGAAAAGGATTCTAACACACAAAGATTATTCAAAATTTCGGCAGCATAACGGCAGGGTAGTTAAAACCGGCACCGTCCCTAGTACGGCTCCTCGCTCTACCTTAAAACCTCGCGGTTTTTGACAATGGGGATTCATGCATCTAATTCGCACGCAGGCGGCATGTTTATTTTTATTTCCACAAATATTTTCAATCCATTTCAATCACCAATGGATATTTTTCAACCACAACCAAACAATATCAACCACAAACAATTATTCAACCGTTCGTATTTTTTCATCCAATATTTCACACCAATTCACCACAATAAATATCGTCCATGGTTTGTGGACGAGGGGAGTATATATATATATATATATATATATATATATATAATATATATTTGCTATATTTCACTTGCATTTCAACACATATATCAATTATTCTATGCATGTAAAAATTCATACTTCGCTCATATAGCTTACACTACGCATGTACATGAGGTATACAACACGTATGTGATTTATATTTCGCTTATATAAATTATACACGACATTTTCCATTCAATTTCACGTTAATTTAGATTTCTCACCTTGGTTTTCTGAGCGCTAAAAATCGATACGATGTCAGAAAAATCCGCAGCTTCTTCTATTGGGTAGAGAGCTTCCTTGCGGTCTCGACGTTTCCTGTTTCATCGAATTTCGTCAAGACACCAAAAAGATATGATTTTTCAAAGTGTAAAGATCAAAGAAAAACTCACTTTCACGAGCTTCAAAACTAGGTTTACAATTTTCGAGAAATCCGTGGCACGTGGGGACGATCAGGGAGTTGGACGTGGAAGAGGGAAGAGAGGGCTTTAAATCGGTAGTGGTTTGAGGGGGTGCGGTGGCAGATCGGAGCGGCGGCGGCGTTGGGAAGGTCGGGACTTTGAGGCGTCGGTACGGGCGGCACAGGCGATGAGGGGCGGCGATGCTTAGTCGGATTTGGAGAGGGGGCTGAGGCGCGTCGAGGTAGGGGGTGGCGAAGTCTGGAAGCGCCTGAGGCGGCGGCGATTGAGGAGAGAAGGTGGGGAGCTCGGGTCGCCGTTGAACGGGGGGGGGGGGGGGTTTCCTTTTTTTTTTTTAAATTATGAATGGAGAAATATGATTGGCCGAGGATTATATTAAATTTTTAAATAGTGTTTTCTCAAACGAACTCCTTTTTAAATCCAACGACTCTCGTCCCTAGCTAAATACCCCCATTCCGGACACAATGGGATATGTTTCGTAGGCCAATTCGACTGTTACAGTCAGTTATTTTTCAAATTAAAGTATAAAACATTTAATTTTTAACTCTGAACACACATTTCAATTTGCCAGGGCCACAAACTGATTCGAAAAATTCCAGAAAAATAAATCTAGCTATGTTTTGATGCTACGGTCCCAACAAAACTAGTTTCGTCGAATTCTGAGATCGTTTGAAAAATGGCCATTTTCTGGTCGATCCAATTTAACAGAAATCGACCAAACACATTTTCTTTTGCCACGCTCACATACTAGCTTCAAAAATTATGAAATTTGAAACCTAGCAATAGTTTGGAATCCCGGACCCAACAAAAGTGGTTTCGTCGAATTCCGAGGTCGTATGCAAAATATCAATTTTCCAGGCCTATATATTCTATATACCGACTCTTCTGAAAATTCATTCGGCCATAACTTTTAATTCCCGTTATGAAACTTCGATTTTTCAGATTCGTTAGAAAGGTATTGACTAACAGATTTAAATATTTTTGGTTTCACTAAAATCCGTTATATTTTCCACCCTGCATAGTCAGTCAAAGTTTGAATTCAAATTTTCAAACTGACTCACTATTTCTAATTCACTATTTTATTGAAATATTCTATTTCAATTGTTCAAATTCCTTTGAAATAATCAATTTAAAATTTTTAAATTGGCTCGTATTTTCCGGGTTATTACAATCTCCCCTACTTAAAACTTTTCGTCCTCGAAAAGGAAACAACAGTAAAGTAGGAAATAAAATGTAAATGCAAAGTATGGTAAAGGTACCTTGCACCGGAGTTAGTCAGAGATATCCACTCTGCATTTGGGGTAAGCTTGCTTAATGCTTTCCTCAGTTTCCCAAGTACAGTCTCTAGGATCACTGCTCCACTGCACTTTAACTAAATGAACCTTTTTGCTTCTGAGTTCTCTAGTTTCTTTGCCCATAATTTTTAATGGCTCTCTTTTGAGTGCTAATTCTGGAGTTATCTCCACATCCCGTTGCGCTGCTTCTTCTACAACAAGATCCGGATCATGCACATGTCTCCTAAGTTGAGATACGTGAAAAACATTGTGCACTCCAGGCAACCAATCTGGCAATTGAACCCTATAAGCAAGAGTTCCAATTCGCTCAAGTATAGGAAAGGGACCAATAAATCTCGGTGCCAACTTCCCAGTCTTTCCAAATCCGATTACTCCTCTCATCGGAGAAACCTTTAAATAAACATGATCACCAACAGCAAATGTCAAATCTCTCCTTCTAGAGTCTGCATAACTTTTCTGTCAGCTTTGGGCGGTTTTCAATCGCTTCTTGATGAAGTCCACTTTATCCGATGCTTCCCTAATCATATCGGGTCCTAGTACAAGTCTGTTGCCAGGTTCTACCCAACATGCTGGAGATCTGCAGGGTCTGCCATATAATGCTTCAAATGGTGACATTCTCAAACTTGCTTGATAGCTATTGTTATATGAGAATTCTGCCAAATGCAAATGATCTTCCCATGACCCACCAAAGTCGATTATACAAGCCCGCAATAAATCTTCCAGAATTCTATTCACCCGCTCAGTTTGGCCATCTGTTTGTGGGTGATAAGCGGTGCTCATATTCAGTTTTGTCCCCAATTCTGTCTGGAAAGCCTCCCAGAACTTGCTAGTAAATAGGGGATCTCTATCACTGACTATGCTGATGGGAATTCCATGCAGCTTAACAATTTCTTTGAAATATATCTGTGCTAGACTTTGGGCAGTTCTATTGGATCTGACAGGTATAAAATGGGCAGTCTTCGTGAAGCGATCTACGATTACCCAAATACTGTCATTACCCTTCTTGGTTCGCGGCAAACCATCTATGAAATCCATGGAAAACTGTTCCCATTTCCAGCCTGGGACTTCCAACGGTTGCAACAGTCCAGCTAGCTTCTGTTGGTCACTCTTGACCAATTGACAAGTAGGGCATCTGCTAACATACAAAGAAATATCTCTTTTCATTGCCTTCCACCAGAAAGTGCGTTTGATATCGTTGTACATTTTACTCACCCCAGGATGGATGCAAAATTTGGATTTATGGCATTCGTCTAGCACTTCTCTTCGAAGGCCTGGAATATTTGGGATGCAAATCCTGTTATTTAACCTGAGAACCCCCTTATTGTCAATACGGAAACTCTTGGTTTCACCTTCCTTGACTCTCTTACTGATTCTCTGAATGAATTCATCGTCTTTCTGAAGGGCCGAAATCCTATGAATCAATCCAGGTGTAATTATAAGATGGGCAACGATTGCGGTCTTTCTACTAAGTGCATCCGCTACTACGTTAGCTTTCCCCGGCGTATACAGGATATCAAGATCATACGCTGCAAGAAATTCTAGCCAACGCTGCTGTCTCAGATTCAGATCTTTTTGGGTATATAAATACTTCAATGATTGATGATCTGTGTACAGTATAAATTTCTCGCCCAATAAGTAATGCCTCCAGATTTTCAAGGCAAATACGATGGCTAGCAACTCAAGATCATGAGTCACATAATTCTTCTCATGCGGTTTCAATTGGCGGCTTGCATAAGCGACTACTTGGCCTCTCTTCATTAACACTGCCCCAAGACCTCTAATAGAAGCATCTGTCCAAACCGTTAAATCCTGATTGCCATCAATAATTGTTAACACTGGAGCGGTGGTCAGCTTCGATTTCAATTCCTGGAAAGCTTCTTCACAGTCGGAAGTCCACTTAAACTTCTCATGTTTCATTGTGAGTTTCGTTAACGGACCGGATATCTTCGAAAAATCCTTAACGAACTTTCGATAATAACTAGCCAACCCCATAAAACTTCTAACTTCTGTGGGAGTAGCGGGTTGTTTCCAGTCTTGAATTGCTATTATTTTGCTTGGTCAACAGAAATTCCTTTCCCGGACACGACATGGCCAAGAAATTTGACTTCTTCTTGCCAGAAGACACATTTAGAGAATTTGGCTTTGAAGACGTTCTTCCTTAGAATCTCCAATACTTGTTCTAAGTGTTTTTCATGCTCGGGTTTTGATTTGGAGTAGATTAAAATATCATCGATGAATACGAGGACAAATTTATTCAGAACTCCCCTGAACACTCTATTCATTAGATCGACAAAGTATGCTGGAGCGTTGCATAGGCCAAACGACATTACTAACCATTCATAAAATATGTCTGGGCCTCTGAAAGCGGTCAAAGGAACACACTCTTCTGCTATTCTCAATTGATGAAAACCTGTAGCTAGGTCCATTCGGGAAAATACTTTCGCCCCATTCAATTGGTCTAGCAAATCATCAATGCGGGGTAAGGGATATTTATTTTTAAGCGTCTATTTGTTGAGGTCTCGGTAATCAACACATAATCTAAGAGTACCGTCTGACTTCGGGACAAACACAACAGCTGCACCCCAATTGGAAAAACTCGGTCTGATTAGACCTTTCCACAACAGTTGACGAGTTTGATCGCCTAATTCTTCTTTTTCTTTCGGAGTCATTCTACGAATTGGATGCACCACTGGTCTGGCATTGGGAATTAGATCGATTCTGAATTCTATTTCTCTTTGCGGAGGTAAGTTTTCAACTTCTTCAAACACATCCGCATAGTTGCTAACAATCGGAATCTTTTCCATGGAAGTGGGGATAAGTTCTAATGCCGACCAAAATTCTTCTCTATTCGGATTCGAACCATGACAGGGAACCGTAATATATCCAAGCTTCATTCGAATTTTAACGATTCTTTCCGCACAATTCACTTCGGCTTCATATTTCGTTAACCATTCTAACCCCAGGATAACGTCGAATTCGGGAAAATCCATAACAATTAAATTAATGGGAAACTTGTAGGAAGAATAAGAGATCGGCACCCTACAATATGAACCGAGAGTAACAGGACCCCCTATCGGGTTATGAACTTCAACCGATTCTTTAAGCTTTCGCTGTTTTAACTTTAATTTGTGCACTGTGTTTTTAGCAATAAAACTACGCGATGCACCTGTGTCAAATAATACAGAAACAGGAATATTTTTAATTGTAAGGGTACCTCCCAAAACATCGGGTTTACCTGCTCCGTCGGAAGCAGCTGGCGGGCTAGACCCGTCATAAACATGAGCTACTGTAGCTTTCTTCAGCAAAGGACAGTCTTTGACCAGATGATCGGTCTTGCGACAATTGAAGCACGAGCGAGGGTTCTGAGAGCCTTGGCTCGAGCCTTGAGAGTTTGTTTTCTGTTTCTTCGGAGCTGTGCAGACGTTTGAGTAGTGCCCCGGCTTACCACAGTTAAAGCAATTTCCTCTTGGCGGCTTGCCCGTCTGAGGTTTTGAAGATGCTGCTTGGCTTGACTCGCCCTGATTTACAGCAGGCTTGCGCTTGTTTCCGGCTTGGCTTCTAGCGCGATCCTGATCCAGATGTCTTTGATCCAGGTCTTCATAGTTGCATGTCATTTCCACTAGCTCATTGAAATCCAGCTTGACATGGGCCATGGCTCTATCATGATATTGTCGTTTTAGTCCAAAGATAAACCTCTTATTTTTGGATTTCGCAGTGGCAACGAGCTCAGGAGCATAGGGCGACAACATTGTAAATTTGTTCAGATAATCTTGCACAGAAAGATCCCCTTGCTGGAGATTGGCGAAGTCATCGTGCATTCTTTCTAGAGCTTGTTCTGGGACATATTTCTCCTTGAACAGTTCTTTAAATCCATCCCATGTTCTTCCAGCTTCTCTATTCCCGGCGGTAAGAGATTCCCACCATAATTCGGCTTGTTCCTGCATAAGCCAGGCGCCCATAACAGCTTTGTCTTCGTCTCCTAGCCTTAGGCCTTCAAGAATTTTCTCGCATGTTTTGAGCCATGCAAGGGCCTCTATTACGGTGCCAGTTCCCGAGAAGGTCTTGCCTCCTAAGTTCTTATATCTCTTAGCTACACGGTCGAGCTTGAAGTATTGAGCTACCGAAGGTTGTATCAAAGGTCCTTCTTGAGCTGGGATTTCTCCCCTACCTCGGCCTCGGCCGGCCCGGCCTCCTCTAGCGGCGGCTGCTCTGGTAGCCATTTGTCAGATTCTGTATAAGCAACGAAAAAGTCAGCTAACAGAAATGATAGTCTATTGCATAATTAAGCAGAAATTCTACGGAAAGATAACGATGGACTGATCAATTGTTTTTGCTAATCTGCTCAGCTCACTCTAGGACTTTACTAGTCCTATCTCTAATGAGCGACTCGCCTTAGAATACTACTGATTCTATTTTGACGAAGTGTTTAATGTGTTAGACTCCAGAACTAAGGTTAACCAAAGCTCTGATACCAGCTGTGACGATCTCAAAACCCCGTGACATGGTGTTAAGGATAATCATTGGAATATAACACATTAATCATCATTAGCAGATCACAGATAATAGCATAAACAGAAAATAGAATAATTTACACGCATATGACAGCGGAATCATATAGATATCATCACATCAGAGAAGCACAGTACAGGATACAACTTAGTGCATAATGATACATAATCAGTCACCATCGCCCGAAGCGGAATCATACATAAAGAGTACACAAAAGGAATATCAGTCTACATCGCCAGTGGCGGAATCATAATATAGATACAATAATGGCGGAGGAAATCCAAGTCAGCACGGTGTAGTCAAGCCTCGCCATGAGCCAAAAGGTGCGTCAGAAACCTGTAACTAGGCTGCCCGTGTGAAAATGAGGGCACCCGAGTTTGCAAGGTGAAACAAACTACGAGTCAGTCATGGGACTGGTATGAGAAATCTACTCAACTTATTAACAACAATAATAAGGCAAATCAAAGGACCACGCCACTTTCGCGGAACGGGTTTACTCCAATGAGTGCCAGTGCATGAAATAAAATAAATGATTAAATCAACGCAATGCTTTTTATAAAATGAAGCCATTATAAGACTCAGGTCCCATCACACAATGCAACGCAAGCCGGAGGATAGAGTTTTTACCTTATAATGGCCAAAGATGCTTCATACGAATAAAACAAAGGTGTTTGATATTATTACTAGTGCATATATGTTTCAAAAGCAAATTCAATCATAAATATCGATCCTAGGCGGCATAGCTACCATCTACTATGTCGCCGTACTAGTAATACAATCACATGCGCAAATTTCGTATTGGAAATTGGATTCCTTCATGAGTCGAGGCAAGGGGCAAGCTCCTCTCCGATTCGAGACACTCTAGCAAATGTCCCAGGACCCCACTATGATCCTTGGATCTTCAGGGCCAGTCCTCTCTTACTTTTGAGGATTAATTATTCCTGAACACACGTTTCCCGGTCCTTACAGGACTATATCGAGGTGCCTCGCATTCCAACAACCACATAGGTGAAAAGTATATATAATGTCAGGGCTGGTAGGTCACTGACACCACCTTAGCTAGAAAGAAACGTCGTGCTCTCCCTGCAGTCACTCTCCCGTTTTTGACTCATACCGAGGTGTGAGGCTCGCGAATTCACGTTATACACAAAGCTACGTCACACAGACTATGCTTTGATCATCAACCACAAGACTTTGCTTTGCAACAGAAGCCTTGATCATATGCCACTTAGGCGTGCCACACAGGCAATCCACTCCATGCGACTGGTTTCTGTCAATACATAACCTCTGAGCTCGTACGTCTCAGAGAAGGGCGTTAAGCAAGAGAATAAATTCTTTGCCGCCAAACAGATATATATTTAACAGAGATCAATCAACACAGAACAAAATCCAATGTCAGACACACAGTCCATTTACAAGTCCGTTCTGGGTCTGAACGAAACCGGAGGCACCAATTCCTCGCATATCCGTACAATCAACAATATGTTTGGACGGCTACTACTTCAATTCCTTCATGGTAGCTACTCCAGTCACGAGTATCAGTAGCGCCCATCCATCCAATGTGGAGATCGTCGGTCTTCAACCGTCTTCGACTCTTCGACTTCTCAACGTCGATCGATTATTTGAAATGAGATAAACTCGGCCTTTTCAAATAACCTACGTATATTTAGATTTTCAAATCTATCAATCACATGGTTGGACTATTCAACAATCACCTTTCAGTTATTTAGTTATAATTTTCATGTCAAATACATTCAACCATCACATATCAAGCAAACACAACAAAATTGGTTTATTTCCACTCTATATCGTCAATAGTATTTTATAACGATATATCGCCATTTTTATTTAATTTAAAACGGCCATATTTAATTAAACGACGTTTCAGGTCGTGTCGATGCACTGGCGCTGCTTTTCACTAATTTTGTTTTACACATATAGGAAAATATAACCGTTGGATCTTCACAAATTTTACATCATTAGGAAGGTCATTTCAAAACGAATCCAACGGTTCCAGTTTTGGGAAAATTCGACGGTCGGATCTTCCACACTAACCATTTGAAGTTACGATTTCAATTTACGAACTGCAGCGTCGTTATTCGATTTAATTTAATTATATATATATATATATATATATATAATCGTTTCTGGCGCTGTTTTTCACTAATTTTGAATTAAACATTCAAGACAATCCAACCGTCGGATCTTCACAAAGTTGGTGCCGTTGGAAAGATATTTCCAAGGCGAACCCAACGGTTGAGGTTTCGGGAAAATCCAATGGTTGGATCTTCCGCACTAGTCGTTTGAAATCACGGTTTCAAAACACGAACTGCACGGCCACGTTTCGTTTTAATTCTATTTATATTTATATATTTATATAAATATAGTTCATTCATAAATTCCTATATCGTTTCCACTTCAATTATTTCACTAACGCCTTAAATTTTTGGAAAATTTCGCCATAACCTCCTTTGTACGGGAGGGTCTGGGAAAATTCCCAAATAGCCACACGGGCGTCTCATATCAAAAAGAAAAAGAAAAAGCCAAGCGGCTAGCCAACAGGCTCATAAAATCATCACCCAAACAAAGCGGTAAATGTGTACCTATTTGTCGGGCACAAAATTCTATTTCTCTTCTCTAGCCCCTTTTTGCTTTAACCTGTTCAATAGATATGCATGTACATATATACAATTCCTAACATTTATCATTTTCCATTCAATTTCATATTCGATTTTCTTTGGTTTAAAAACACCATTCATTCTAATGTTGCTTGCATAGGCTAAAATCATATCATTTGCTAATTAACGTATATTTCAACTCATGCACGTTTATTAGAACAAGTGGCTATTTTTAACACTTCACATTTCAAAGATGATAATTTTGGCGAACTAAAATAGATTTCAACACATGACTATTTTATTTAGTTCTTATGCATGTTAAAAATAATATTTCTATCACAAATATTTGTTTCAACGTCCGCATATCTTTAGCATATCACACATATGATAAAAATGATATTTTTATCATTTAAAATATTTATTTAACTAATGTATGGTTTCAACACTTCATAGTTTCAATAAAAATGTAATTTTATTGTTCAATCTTTTTATTCAACACATGAACTTTTCCACTACACACATTTCTCAACAAATGAGTATTTCCACACATGGACAATTTATTTATGTTGTTCATATTAGAAAGATGGGATTTTTATGATTGAAATTATTTATATAAGGCGAATATTTTTCATACTTCATATATATATATAAAAATATGATTTTTGTTGTTTAAACACTTCACTCATCCACGAATGAATTTTATTTTCACACAACACTTTTCAACACATGAACAATTTCCACACATGGATATAGTTTCAATATATGACTTTAATTTCTATGCATGAAAATAATTTCAACATATGAAAAGGATTCTAACACACAAAGATTATTCAAAATTTCGGCAGCATAACGGCAGGGTAGTTAAAACCGGCACCGTCCCTAGTACGGCTCCTCGCTCTACCTTAAAACCTCACGGTTTTTGACAATGGGGATTCATGCATCTAATTCGCACGCAGGCGGCATGTTTATTTTTATTTCCACAAATATTTTCGATTCATTTCAATCACCAATGGGTATTTTTCAACCACAACCAAACAATATCAACCACAAACAATTATTCAACCGTTCGTATTTTTTCATCCAATATTTCACACCAATTCACCACAATAAATATCGTCCATGGTTTGTGGACGAGGGGAGTATATATATATAATATATATTTGCTATATTTCACTTGCATTTCAACACATATATCAATTATTCTATGCATGTAAAAATTCATACTTCGCTCATATAGCTTACACTACGCATGTACATGAGGTATACAACACGTATGTGATTTATATTTCGCTTATATAAATTATACACGACATTTTCCATTCAATTTCACGTTAATTTAGATTTCTCACCTTGGTTTTCTGAGCGCTAAAAATCGATACGATGTCAGAAAAATCCGCAGCTTCTTCTATTTGGTAGAGAGCTTCCTTGCGGTCTCGACGTTTCCTGTTTCATCGAATTTCGTCAACACAACAAAAAGATATGATTTTTCAAAGTGTAAAGATCAAAGAAAAACTCACTTTCACGAGCTTCAAAACTAGGTTTACAATTTTCGAGAAATCCGTGGCACGTGGGGACGATCAGGGAGTTGGACGTGGAAGAGGGAAGAGAGGGCTTTAAATCGGTAGTGGTTTGAGGGGGTGCGGTGGCAGATCGGAGCGGCGGCGGCGCTGGGAAGGTCGGGACTTTGAGGCGTCGGTACGGGCGGCACAGGCGATGAGTGGCGGCGATGCTTAGTCGGATTTGGAGAGGGGGCTGAGGCGCGTCGAGGTAGGGGGGTGGCGAAGTCTGGAAGCGCCTGAGGCGGCGGCGATTGAGGAGAGAAGGTGGGGAGCTCGGGTCGCCATTGAACGGGGGGGGGGGTTCCTTTTTTTTTTTTTTTAAATTATGAATGGAGAAATATGATTGGCCGAGGATTATATTAAATTTTTAAATAGTGTTTTCTCAAACGAACTCCTTTTTAAACCCAACGACTGTCGTCCCTAGCTAAATACCCCCATTCCGGACACAATGGGATATGTTTCGTAGGCCAATTCGACTGTTACAGTCAGTTATTTTTCAAATTAAAGTATAAAACATTTAATTTTTAACTCTGAACGCACATTTCAATTTGCCAGGGCCACAAACTGATTCGAAAAATTCCAGAAAAATAAATCTAGCTATGTTTTGACGCTACGGTCCCAACAAAACTAGTTTCGTCGAATTCTGAGATCGTTTGAAAAATGGCCATTTTCTGGTCGATCCAATTTAACAGAAATCGACCAAACACATTTTCTTTTGCCACGCTCACATACTAGCTTCAAAAATTATGAAATTTGAAACCTAGCAATAGTTTGACATCCCGGACCCAACAAAAGTGGTTTCGTCAAATTCCGAGGTCGTATGCAAAATATCAATTTTCCAGGCCTATATATTCTATATACCGACTCTTCTGAAAATTCATTCGGCCATAACTTTTAATTCCCGTTATGAAACTTCGATTTTTCAGATTCGTTAGAAAGGTATTGACTAACAGATTTAAATATTTTTGGTTTCACTAAAATCCGTTATATTTTCCACCCTGCATAGTCAGTCAAAGTTTGAATTCAAATTTTCAAACTGACTCACTATTTCTAATTCACTATTTTATTGAAATATTCTATTTCAATTGTTCAAATTCCTTTGAAATAATCAATTTAAAATTTTTAAATTGGCTCGTATTTTCCGGGTTATTACAGATGACGAAAGTGACAAAAGGAAGAGCGATGAAGATTTCCTACATAATAAGAGTAACGGAGTTGGATTTAGCTTTTGGTGAGAACTTCTCACTTTAATTTTTCTTTTCTAGTTATAATATATACTAGGATGCAGACGGTGTTTAGTAGCACCCGACAACCGTCGTCCACAGACCATGGACGGCTTGTATGCTTGTTTGTTTGATTTTGATGTGTAGTTGATTGTGTGATGTGATGTGAAATGAAATAAAATATTTTACAGTGGAAAATATTTTATAGTTAAAAATGGAATTTTTAACGTGTATTTAAAATGAAGTAAATATAAACAAATCGAACGATTTGTTTATATACACACATTTGACTAATATTGATTGGGACGATAAATTTTACACATCGCCCAACTACACAAATAAAATCTGTGTTTGATTGTTTGAAAACCCCACACGGGTATTGGGGTGATATATGACCTACACTAATCCCAATAGTTAGTTGTATGTTGATCGATTGATTGACAGACTGTTATAAGCGTTAAATATTTATATTTGATGCTTATACAGTGTAGAACGCACTTTGGATGATGGTTGATGATTTATCGTTGCTGTTATATACGTGTGGTAGAAAATCCATATAATTAACATTATGTGGTAATTGATTGGGCTTCATTCCAGTTTTGAAAAAGAAATATTTGAATAGAAATATTTGAAAAAGGAATATTTGAAATAGAATATTTGAAAATATAAATATATGAAGCCGTGTTGATTAGATTGAGGCCATTTTGAAGTGAACGATATTTATATCGATTTTATTCATTTTACAATGAATATCGAAAGTGATTTCAAAATCTGATATTTTGAAAGGAATTGAAATTCGAATTAAATTGAATTGAAATGAAATTAGAATTAAACTTAATAGAACTGAAATTCGAATGAGATTGAAATAGAATTGAAATCGTTTTGAATTGAATTTAAAACATATTGGAATTGAACTGAAATTGATTTGAATTGAAACCGATTTGAATTGAAAAAGATTTGAATTGAAATAGAATTGAAATGAATTTAAAACGAATCTATATTGGAAAATTCAATTTTGATTTGAAATTAAAAAGGAAGTTGAAATCGTTTTGAAAACGAATTTAAAACGATTTATAAAACACATTTTAAAAGGAAATCGATGAAGTATATATTATATATATATAATATAATTGCCTGAATAGAACGCGCCGCGCTGCGGTATTTCGTGAATTTCGACCATTGACTTCAAATGGATATTGCGGGAGATCCGACCGTCGGATTCTCCTAAAACCAGAACCGTTGGGTTCGTATCGAAAAGAGCTTTCTAACGAATATTAGAAATTAGAAATCTAACGGTTGGATTTGGAATTATGTCCAAATCAAATTTGGAAAAGGTCGATGTAAGTGCAGTTCGATGGCCATTGATGGAAATTGCTTGTACGGGCCTTGATAAAATTATTAAAAATATCAATAATTTGTGTAAAATCATAAGAAATGATTTGGGAAAAATTGGGATGAAAAACTCCATATTTGAAAAGATAAAAATAGATTTTTATCGAAATGAACTAGTTTTGAACTAGAATTAAAATTCTATTTATTTTTAAATAAATAAATTTGATTTGAAAAGGTTTTAAAAGTAACCAGGATTTCCAATAATTGAGTTGGAATGGATTTGAATCGAAATTGTCTTTGGATTATTTCGATGTTGGATTTCGTGATGATACATATATTGTTATGGAAATTTGATAGATATATTTATATCGTTATTTCCAATACGATATTTGTTGGTCGTAGAATTTGATATTGAATATAAGCCGATATATTTTCTATTCAGAGCCTTGTATTTAATATCAAATGTGATTTGGGTTTGTCGTGAATGGTGTCTTCATCAACCCTGTTCTTGAACCCAGTTGAGAAAAAGATTAAATCTTTTTATTTGTATTTAATGAAGGGTACCAATTAAATAATATTTAATTGGAATTGAATTGTTATTGATTTTTGGGTTTATCGTGATCAGTGTTTTATATAACACTTGTTCTTTAACCCGATAATTAATGAAATTTGATTTTGGGTTGTCGTGAACGGTATCTTCAAAAATACTGTTCTTAGACCCAAAGGAGTTAAGAAAATCAGAAGCTAACTGGAGGTTAGTTTAGTTAAATGGTTTCTTGGGTATTGATCTGATGTTGGTTTCGGCCTTCGGGGTTAATACTTAGGGAATTGCCCACTTGCTAATTTACGGTTAGGGATTGATTGAAATGTAATGTGATCTTGGGTTTATAGTGAACCATGTTTGAAATGACACTGATTCTTTAACCCAGTTAAAGATTAAAACTAAGTGGAGTTTTAATGAATCTTTATTTAGATTGAAAAGATCGAGAATGGAGTATCACCAGTTTTGCTCCAGGCGATAGTTAAATCTTTAATTAGATTTGAACGTGAAATGGTAATTAAACTTACCAATAACACCGTGGTGTTAGATATAAAGTATTACCAGTTTTACTTCATGGGATGAATAGGTTAGGGTTGGGAAATTAAAACAAATGATTACTTCGGTAAGGTTCGTTAATCCCGACTAGTTCGAATTGATATTCAAAAGAAGATTAAAGAATAAATTTAAAGGAATTTATCTTTGATAAAATTAATGGGAATCTTTCCGTAAGAATGTGAAATTTAGAAACTAGCTGTAGGTTGGCTAAGTAGAGTGATTTCCTGGGTATTGATCTGATGTTGGTTTCAGCCTTCGGAGCAAATATTTGGGGAATTATTCTCTTGATTAATTTGCGGTTAGTGACTGATGAATTGGAATGAGGCGTATGTTGTGTTTGTGTAACACATGTTTATTATATACGCGAGTTATTCGGAAAGACCGGGTTTATCCCATTCTGAATAACTGATATGACAATAAGTCGAAGATGAAGACGGTGGTCGAAGGCCGGTGGTCTTCACGTCGTTTGGGTGATTACTGATGATCTTGATTGGGATGTACATCCAAGAAGATGGAAACAATTGGTGATCGTCCAGACATACTTGGAGATCGATGGATATGTGGGGTACTAGGTGCCTCCGGTTTCATTCAGACCCAGAACGGACTTATAAATGGACTGTGTGTCTGACATCGGATTTCATTCTGTGTGACTGATATTGGTTGCATAGAGTGGTTTGCCTGTGTGGCATGCTAAGATGCAAATGATCAAGGTTTCTGTTGAAAAGTAGAGTCTTGTGGTTGATGATCAAAGCACGGCCTTTGTGGCGTAGCTTTGTGTAGCGTTGATTCGTGAGCCTCACACCCCGGGGTGAACCAAAAACGGGAGACGGACCTCAAGGAGGACATGCGTTTTCTTCTAGCTAAAAGTGGCGTCAGTGGGTTTACACGCCCTGACGAGTTTGACTTATGTGGTTGTTGCTGTTGCGAGGCACCTCGGATATATCGGTCGTTCTTGAACCAATGTAGTCATTTAGTTGGCTCACCTACGCCCCAAAGGGCGGGGAAACGCAGTGTTCAAGATTTCATCTAATCCACATCGGTGGACCGACCCTGTCGCTCCAAGGGACGATGCGTTCTGTACCTGAGGGGCGGGCTAGAGCGTCTCGAATCGGTAGAGGACTATCTTTTGCCTCGGTTCACAGAAGGAAATCCAATTTCCAAATACGTGACTTTGCGGTTTTATTTGTAGAGCCTAGTATGGCGACATAGTGGGATGGGGCGCTTATGCCGTCTATGATTGATACCTATGATTTGAAGTTGTTTTATACACTATGCACTTATAATAGTATCAAATTATTTGTTTTAAACGTATCAAGCATTCTTGGCTATTATAAGGTAAAAACCCTATCCTCTGGCTTGCGTTGCATTGTGTGATGGGAATTGGGTCTTATAATAGCTTCATTTTTCTTTATTTAGCATTGCGCTGTTTGTTTTATGCACTGGTATTCTTGGGAGGAAACCCGTTCCGCGTTAGCGGCGTGGTCCCTTGATATATCTGATTTAAAGTAAAGTTTTAAATAACTGTTTTAGTTCTCACACCAGTCCCATGACTGACCTGGAGTTTATTGTTTTAACCTAAACTCTGGGTGCCCTTATTTTGATACGGGCAGCTAGTAGTTTCGGTTTTGCAGATTTATATTCACAGGATCGTGGTTTACAGCTGGAATGATATCCGGAAAGCTTTGTATCCGTATATCTCCTTCAGTTGTGTATTGTATTATTTTCCTCTGCTATGTAATTTATTGTAATCTCTGATATGTGGTAAATGTGTAATATTGATTCATACTCTGTATATTCATGTATTCTGATGAATTGTTGTAATATACAATGAAATGTTCTTCCGTCTGTGTTCCTTTGTGTGTTGTTCTCGAAGTATCCGCTCTTTCCTTCATGGGGAAGTTACGAGTCCTTACATTTGGTATCAGATCTTTGGTTTACAGAGCTCGAGAACAAGACACATTAGAACCATACGAAAGAATTCATCAGATATTGGATTAGTAATATCCAACTAGAATAACTCGTTAGAGATGGGATCAGTAGTATCCTAGAACCAGTGTGAAGAGTATATATTTCAAATGAAAACAATATTGTTTTGAAAATTTAAACCATTTTATACATATTTGAATATTTATTTATATTGAATTTGGACAATTGAGTATATAAAGATTTCGCGTATATGCGTCGTGAACGTATATTCGAAGTTTTAATATACTGGACAGATATAGAATCATACTCTAGTGGCCCGAAGATGATTCTGATGGTTGAGTACTCGTCGTCAGAATTTAAATTCGAGTGACGAAGGTGTGATTTCTATATATTTCCATAGACTGGTGTGAGAACCAAAACTAGATAGGTTTATTGTTGTGATTTTGTAACAACCCGCTCATTCGATGATAATAGATTTAGATATTTTGTCTAAATATATCGTCGTATCTCATGTGTCACTCAAAAAGTCATTTTTCACAAACGACGGAATTAGGATTCGGGACCACTTCCATTGAGTCCGGATCATCGTTTACGATCCTTTTGTCTGTAAACATCGATACCTTTTGAGTTGAGCAATTTGGGTCTTTTTCATTGGGTATATGACCAAAATATCACTTTCTGCATATGAACGAATTTGGACTCGAAACTACTTCCATCGAGTTCAAAACGTCGTTTAGGTGTTTGAAAACTATAAGGTTCGATATGTTCTGAGTTTCGGAGATTTGGGACTTTGGGCTAGGGCTTGGTTAGCCAACCTAGCTCATTCACTTAAGAGCTCCACCTAGCTCTCTCCTCCTTCATTCATTCTCACTTCAAGCAAAATAGAAAATGGGCTTAGGGAAAGGGAAATTAAAATTCCCTAAACCCTAGATTGATTTAGGAATCCAATTCAACATGAGTTCATGTGCAAATTCAAAGAGAAGAAAGGTAATCACTCTCTCTACCTTCTCTAGCTTATCTCCTCTTCTATTTTTGAGAATTCCTATGACCTAATTCTTAGGAAATTCATTTATATGACCTTAGATTGGAGATTCTTGTGTGTTGCTTGAAGAGAGGTTGCTCTAGC
The DNA here is from genome assembly GCA_030737875.1 of Allium sativum. Classification (NCBI taxonomy): domain Eukaryota; kingdom Viridiplantae; phylum Streptophyta; class Magnoliopsida; order Asparagales; family Amaryllidaceae; genus Allium; species Allium sativum. The sequence goes on along the minus strand of CM060920.1, from coordinate 321,558,212 downwards.
TTGATTTTGGGTTGATTCTTTGTTTCTAATGAAGAAAAGTGGGTTCTTGCTCGAATTGGAGCTTGTTCTTCACCGTTTGAAACCAAGGTGAGTTCTTTTTGAACTCACGTCTATGCCTCAAGCCTTCGTGCTTGTACAAGTGTAATTTAGTGTTCATACGATTTTGCTTGTGCTTGGGAATTGGTTAGGCTAGTGTAACTTTGCCGATTTTGCGTACTTATGTTTCATTGAGTTGAAAATTTATGATAAGGATTGTTCATACGATCTATGCATATGTTTTGAGTTGATTTGGTGATGTTGTGAAGCTCCGTTGTCCCCCGACAAAGTTCTAAGTCTTCACAAGTCGCTTGAATCGCTTTGGTGTGCTTTGGTTTGGAATTTAGTTCATTTTCGAATATATGATCAAAACCATCGCTAATCTATTGTATGAATGTTTGTGTATGTGCATTTGGGTGTTATAAGTTGTCTCGGCAAGTCTTTGAAGCCTCATTTGCATGTATATAACACCATTGTGTCATAGTTTGAATTGTATTTGATTTGCTTTGGTTAGAGTATTAGTTCATTTTCGAATATATAATCAAAATCATAGCAATCTCATGTTCGTGTTGTGTGTGCATGTTTGTTGGTGTTATATGATGTTTCGGTAAACCTTAGATGCTTCGTTTTCACTTAGAAATCATCATATACCATCACCATTGGTCCGGGGCTCATCCGAGGCCGATTGCACACTCATTGGCAATTAAATTTCTTAATTGCTTCAGCTCAGACATCTGACCAAAATGGGTCAGACGTCTGTCCTGGCTCTCGGGAAAAATAAAAAAACTACTATCTGTCAGCTCAGACGTCTATTGCGACGGTTCATACGTATGAATAGTCGCAACAGACGTCTGTCAAGGATCTCTGGAATAGACATAATTATTGGCTTCAGCTCAGACGTCTATTGCGTCGGTTCAGACGTCTAAACCGTCGCAACAGACGTCTGTCAGAGGGCAAATTAGTTGAATTCTTGAAACAACCATAACTTTTTCATACGAACTCGGAATTGAGCGAAATCAGGTGCGTTGGAACCGTCTCGATGAGAGCTTTCTAATGAAACTAATTGTGGAGTAATTTATACTATTTTGGGATTAATTGTGGTCTTTTTATGATTCATGATGTTTGTGTTCTATTCGCTACGGCGACGATTTTTATGAATAATTGAACCACAATGGATAATGGGGTTTTATATTGTCAATGGGCATCGAACCAACGTTTTAATCAGTTTTTAAATTCAAATCCTTTTATAATAAGCTCGGTTTCTAAACCCGGTTCTGATTCTATTGATTTATATACGATTCCTTATCCTATCGAGCGGACGAGAAATTTAGTTTATTTACCTTAGTAAAACTGAGGACTATGACCCCTTTTATGTTTACTTCGGCGAATAACTCTTGGACTCGTTCGTTTGGACATATGTGGTGATTTTCACTGTTTTGAATAGAAACCAACTACGGGTTCGTAAATATTCGAGAATAGCGTGTGGTTATGGGACATGTCGCTATTTCCTTATATTAACTAGCTCGGAGTAATTTCTATTCACCCGGATTGATGTAATAACTTATGACTTGTGTTTTGTGATCCTCGATCGCCCGAGTGGGATTTACGATTCTTGGATTTCACCTGGGGGACTTCGGTCCAACTTTCTATGATTTATGATGTTTTCTAGGGATTTCACAATTTATGTGTTTTCTCTCTTCCGGGGTCACGACCCGGCTCTGTGGGGAGCTTCGGCTCAAACAAATGGGTTCTCTACCCAGAGATCGTATCTCTTCTTGGTGAACAGGCCTGCCTCTTGGTGATGTTTTCTATGATGTCTTGGTGATTTATGAACTCTTGATGATTTATGAATTCTTGGTGATTTATGATGTCTTGGTGATTTACGATTTCTTGGTGATTTATGATTACTTGATGATTTATGATTACTTGGTGATTTGTGATTTCTTGGTGATTTATGATTTCTTGGTGATTTATGATTTCTTGATGATTTATGATTATTGGAATGTTGTATTCCACAGTAGCTAGGAGATTATTTAGAGATAGTTGTGTTGACATGCTATGTTTCATATTTAGTTATGATTAGATGTTATTAGTAGAATCATGTCATCCTGTGTTATATCTCTTGTTATCTCCGTTTATTTGATAAGTACAGCTAGACTGATCCGTTTATTGTTTATTTCCTTATAAATAATACTCCGGTCAGGCCGAGTCATTTTAGGTACTCCTTTGGGACTCATAGCAGGATTGATCTTCCGCTTTCAGCTTGCTACTCTGTCTCCGTAGTTTTATGTACTTTTGTACCCATGTCGTTATCACTTGTTGTGTAAATATTCTTTTGTTTAGATCATGGTGCATGTATTTATTCTTTTGGGATTAGTGGATCTTTGTTGACCACTTGTTTGTTGTACACATTCTTGGTTTATTCACATCTATTCCGCCTTTGTGATATGATTATTCTGTGTCTGGCTTTGAGATATACCATATTTATATTGTTGTTGTTGGCTATTTTATACTGCTTTCCGGATTGCATATAGTCGTTGTGTAGTTTCCCTATGTGCCGAATGGTCATGTCGAAATTTTAATCGATACCATAATTCGATGTGAATTCCTCACACGGAGCAATTATACAATCGGTCGCCCTTCACAAACCTCATTCTTCGTTATGGTCTGCGACATTTCTCTGAAATGAACCGGACGATAGTGGGTATAGAGGCGGGACGTTACAGTTTGGTATCAGAGCGACTTTTCGGAACAGTGTAAGATAGCATGACGATGGTATTGTCTTAAGCCTCTCTCGGGAATCGTGCCTTAGGGTTTTAGTTAGAGTCCTAAGACCCGTCATAGCTTATCTTCCAATACGATTCCATTTTGATTGAATTCGAGTCGTTTGAATTCAACTTGAGATTAACTTTTTCCTCCTTCTTTTTCCTTAAAGAAGCGAAATAGTTGATCGTAACCGTGCAAGTGCCAGTTCACCCAGTGTACCTCCTACGGGAGGGGTGATTATGTCTCAAGTGTATTGTTTTTAGTCTTTTAGAATAGTTATCGACTTGTTCTCTTTCAGGTTGATTCTATAGTTCATCTAGGGCCAGTGTGCTCTAGTGGTGCTTCTGTTTTATTCTTTGACTCAAGTTGCTAATCGATGTCTATCTTTGAATAAATTAAGTTATTAAAACGTAAATTTCATGTTGTCGATCACTTTGGTGATCGTATTTTGAATATTCGAGTGAGATTCAACAATTCGTTCGTTAATTCTTGAGTTAAGCTAGCGGTATGGGACGTTCGGCTAAATTTATTTGTTAACAGGCCTATTGTGTATCACACTTGTCTTGTTGATCATTTATGATCCTTGTAGTTGAATGATCATTGGATATCTTGCCCATGTGTCGTACGCACGTTGTAAGCGCCTTTGATCCTGATGTTTCTTGATTTCTAGCTGAGATTGTTTCGTACGTTGTTACGTACCTAGCGTGATCTATTGACCTCTTGTCGTTCGGTACGGAGATACCGTGTCGTTGTGACTAAATCTACTCCCATGTTGTCGGCTATATAGTCCTAGTTTGGTGTGAGATCACCAAGCCTTCGGGCTAAAACAACTCATTTGTTACCTCGTTGCGTTTCGAACTCAAGATCAAGAATGAGGGATAGCATCCCGTTTCTTGTGATCCCTCTTCTTGAGCCAAGGTACGTGTCATTAATTCCTTAATTTCATTTACCTTGTTCAGAGATTATTTTATTTATGTTTTTTGATATACGTCGACCGCGTTCTTCGTTATCAAAAGATATCGTCGTGTTTTATTCGTAAGTTGATAAAGGAATTTTATTTCCTTTGTGCCGTCCCAAATGATTTATTGAAGTTTTATATTTCGCAAAATTTGCATGAACTTTAGAAATTTGGAGGACTTTCTTGTGCTAAATTGTCCGTTGGGTGCGTTAAGGATCTCGAACGAGACGTGGGACGCCATGTTGTAGTTCGGAATTCCTAAACACCATTATGTGACAATTCGACATTTGAAATGGTCCCTAAAGTTAAATTAACCATTAATAAGTTAATCAAAATGATGATATTTTCGGTTTTCGCGATTTTTGTGATCGTTTTTGTTGTTTTTCTAGATAATATTATTTCTAGAATTCTTTGAAGCAATTCCAAGAATTTGAGTGGTTCAAGATTTTCAATTAAGAATTATCTTGAATCTTTTCTTTGAGTAAATTAAATAACTCCAGGAACAACCGAAAGAGTTATTCATTTATGTCTCTTGTTTCTGGATTTTAGATCTTTGATTTTCGAGAATTCTTAGTGATTGAGAATCTCGCCTAATTCTTAATCCTTGTTTCGATTTGCTAAAAAGAATTTAGTATTCTTGTGATTCCATGGGTCCCCGTATTTTCTTTAGCGAACGATCACTTGAGAGATTGGGAGTCCCGTGGGGGAAGAGCATATTTGGGTTGTGCGATCCACGGCAAACCCAATAATTCCTTTGTTCGAATCTATGATCTAGTCGATCACCCGGAAGTGCTATAGTCAATTCACTTATGGACTTAGCCTTGCGTTGTTCTTAGAAGTGAATATCGAAAGGATGAGCTCTTTTGATATTCATCCCTTGTTTGTTTGAATCATTTGGGTCGACAATTGTCTCCGCACGTTTGTTAACCCTTATGAATCAAAATTTTGAGGATTACGACCTCTTTGGTTTAATCTCGTCTTGTTAGAGAAATTATCTATCGCTTCTTTGAATAATTGGTGATGTTTGTGTGATTTGAGATTTTTGGCGGAAAATTATCTTAAATCCTGTTGTCCCGAAGTGGTAATTTGCGCACTACTTATCCATCATCTTCTCGATGTTTTTGATTTTCTAGAATTGATATTCGAGTTTTTGAATATTGGGAATTTCGTATAATTCCTAATGATTCGTCTTTACGGTTACTAAATGAGATTTAGTACCCAGTTAGAAATCGATTCCCCCGAGTAGTTCATTGGTATTCCGTTACCAATATTTGTTATCGGTTTCTAGTTCATTGGTATTCCATTACCAATATTTGATTATCGACTTGTAGTTCATTGGTATTCCATTACCAATATTTGTTTATCGATTTCTAGCTGGTTGGTATTCCGTTACCAACCTTGAATCGTTGATATTAAAATTGATTATTCCTTCGAGAATTGCTCTCCTTAGCTAAATCCGTTGGAATATCTGTGTTGTGCTTTTGTTGGTGTCAGCTACCATGTTGCAAGACTAAAGTGCTCATGTTTGATGTTTTCTACCTCGTCGTGATTGAGTTTGGGAATGGATTAGTCAACCACCGTAGATTCCCATTTCATATCCTAAGAGAAATATCTACTATTGATATCTCGCGTGTGTAGGACGCAGTTCTGTTGCTCCTTTAATTTCCAAATTAGATTCGCTTGGTTTTTGTGCATTCTATTGATTCTCATTCCCTTGAGAATCATACGAAGAATGGCGAGTCTATTTGAATTCATAGCGCTTATGAATTTTCCTGGAATTATTTTACCCGTTTGGGATGACTACCTTCATGGGTAATGGAATTTGAGACTGATCTCTAGTTTTTATGATCTTGTGATACGAAATTGGGATCTCACCTAGCCATTGGTGTGATCTTTTCATTTCGTGTCGGCTCTTGTGGTACCACTCCGTGGTATTGTTTTTGGTTGTTACTTACTACTTCATTCTTAAGGAATTGCGGGGACGCAATTCTTTTAAGGGGGGAATTCTGTAACAACCCGCTCATTCGATGATAATAGATTTAGATATTTTGTCCAAATATATCGTCGTATCTCATGTGTCACTCAAAAAGTCGTTTTTCACAAACGACAGAATTAGGATTCGGGACCACTTCCATTGAGTCCGGATCATCGTTTACGGTCCTTTTGACTGTAAACATCGATACCTTTTGAGTTGAGCAATTTTGGTCTTTTTCATTGGGTATATGACCAAAATATCACTTTCTGCATATGAACGAATTTGGACTCAAAACTACTTCCATCGAGTTCAAAACGTCGTTTAGGTGTTCGAAAACTATAAGGTTCGATATGTTCTGAGTTTCGGAGATTTGGGACTTTGGGCTAGGGCTTGGTTAGCCAACCTAGCTCATTCACTTAAGAGCTCCACCTAGCTCTCTCCTCCTTCATTCATTCTCACTTCAAGCAAAATAGAAAATGGGCTTAGGGAAAGGGAAATTAAAATTCCCTAAACCCTAGATTGATTTAGGAATCCAATTCAACATGAGTTCATGTGCAAATTCAAAGAGAAGAAAGGTAATCACTCTCTCTACCTTCTTTAGCTTATCTCCTCTTCTATTTTTGAGAATTCTTAGAAAATTCATTTATATGACCTTAGATTGGAGATTCTTGTGTGTTTCTTGAAGAGAGGTTGCTCTAGCTTGCTTTTGGGTTGATTCTTTGTTTCTAATGAAGAAAAGTGGGTTCATGCTCGAATTGGAGCTTGTTCTTCATCGTTTCAAACCAAGGTGAGTTCTTTTTGAACTCACATCTATGCCTCAAGCCTTCGAGCTTGTACAAGTGTAATTTAGTGTTCATACGATTTTGCTTGTGCTTGGGAATTGGTTAGGCTAGTGTAACTTAGCCGATTTTGTGTACTTATGTTTCATTGAGTTGAAAATTTATGATAAGGATTGTTCATATGATCTATGCATATGTTTTGTGTTGATTTGGTGATGTTGTGAAGCTCCGTTGTCCCCCGACAAAGTTCTAAGTCTTCACAAGTCGCTTGAATCGCTTTGGTGTGCTTTGGTTTGGAATTTAGTTAATTTTCAAATATATGATCAAAACCATCGCTAATCTCTTGTATGAATGTTTGTGTTTGTGCATTTGGGTGTTATAAGTTGTCTCGGCAAGTCTTTGAAGCCTCATTTGCATGTATATAACACCATTGTGTCATAGTTTGAATTGCATTTGATTTGCTTTGGTTAGAGAATTAGTTCATTTTCGAATATATAATCGAAATCATAGCAATCTCATGTTCGTGTTGTGTGTGCATGTTTGTTGGTGTTATATGATGTTTCGGTAAGCCTTAGATGCTTCGTTTTCACTTAGAAATCATCATATACCATCACCATTGGTCCGGGGCTCGTCCGAGGCTGATTGCACACTCATTGACAATTAAATTTCTTAATTGCTTCAACTCAGACGTCTGACCAAAATGGGTCAGACGTCTGTCCTGGCTCTCGGGAAAAATAGAAAAACTGCTATCTGTCAGCTCAGACGTATATTGCGACGGTTCAGACGTATGAACAGTCGCAACAGACGTCTGTCAAGGATCTCTGGAATGAACATAACTATTGGCTTCAGCTCAGATGTCTGAATCGTCGCAACAGACGTCTGTCAGAGGGCAAATTAGTTGAATTCTTGAAACAACCATAACTTTTTCATACGAACTCGGAATTGAGCGAAATCAGGTGCGTTGGAACCGTCTCGACGAGAGCTTTCCAATTAAACTAATTGTGGAGTAATTTATGCTATTTTGGGATTAATTGTGGTCTTTTTATGATTCATGATGTTTGTGTTCTATTCGCTACGGCGACGATTTTTATGAATAATTGAACCACAATGGATAATGGGGTTTTATATTGTCAATGGGCATCGAACCAACGTTTTAATCAGTTTTTAAATTCAAATCCTTTTATAATAAGCTCGGTTTCTAAACCCGGTTCTGATTCTATTGATTTATATACGATTCCTTATCCTATCGAGCGGACGAGAAATTTAGTTTATTTACCTTAGTAAAACTGAGGACTATGACCCCTTTTATGTTTACTTCGGCGAATAACTCTTGGACTCGTTCGTTTGAACATATGTGGTGATTTTCACTGTTTTGAATAGAAACCAACTACGGGTTCGTAAATATTCGAGAATAGCGTGTGGTTATGGGACATGTCGCTATTTCCTTATATTAACTAGCTCGGAGTAATTTCTATTCACCCGGATTGATGTAATAACTTATGACTTGTGTTTTGTGATCCTCGATCGCCCGAGTGGGATTTACGATTCTTGGATTTCACCTGGGGGACTTCGGTCCAACTTTCTATGATTTATGATGTTTTCTAGGGATTTCACAATTTATGTGTTTTCTCTCTTCCGGGGTCACGACCCAGCTCTGTGGGGAACTTCGGCTCAAACAAATGGGTTCGCTACCCAGAGATCGTATCTCGTCTTGGTGAACCGGCCTGCCTCTTGGTGATGTTTCCTATGATGTCTTGGTGATTTATGAACTCTTGATGATTTATGAATTCTTGGTGATTTATGATGTCTTGGTGATTTACGATTTCTTGGTGATTTATGATTACTTGATGATTTATGATTACTTGGTGATTTATGATTTCTTGGTGATTTTTGATTTCTTGGTGATTTATGATTTCTTGATGATTTATGATTATTGGAATGTTGTATTCCACAGTAGCTAGGAGATTATTTAGAGATAGTTGTGTTGACATGCTATGTTTCATATTTAGTTATGATTAGATGTTATTAGTAGAATCATGTCATCCTGTGTTATATCTCTTGTTATCTCCGTTTATTTGATAAGTACAGCTAGACTGATCTGTTTATTGTTTATTTCCTTATAAATAATACTCGGGTCAGGCCGAGTCATTTTAGGTACTCCTTTGGGACTCATAGCAGGATTGATCTTCCGCTTTCAGCTTGCTACTCTGTCTCCGTAGTTTTATGTACTTTTGTACCCATGTCGTTATCACTTGTTGTGTACATATTCTTTTGTTTAGATCATGGTGCATGTATTTATTCTTTTGGGATTAGTGGATCTTTGTTGACCACTTGTTTGTTGTACACATTCTTGGTTTATTCATATCAATTCCGCCTTTGTGATATGATTATTTTGTGTCTGGCTTTGAGATATACCATATTTATATTATTGTTGTTGGCTACTTTATACTGCTTTCCGGATTACATATAGCCGTTGTGTAGTTTCCCTATGTGCCGAATGGTCATGTCGAAATTTTAATCGGTACCAGAATTCAATGTGAATTCCTCACACGGAGCAATTATACAATCGGTCGCCCTTCACAAACCTCATTCTCCGTTATGGTTTGCGACATTTCTCTGAAATGAACCGGACGATAGTGGGTATAGAGGCGGGGCGTTACAGTTTGGTATCAGAGCGACATTTCGGAACAGTGTAAGATAGCATGACGATGGTATTGTCTTAAGCCTCTCTCGGGAATCGTGCCTTAGGGTTTTAGTTAGAGTCCTAAGACCCGTCATAGCTTATCTTCCAATATGATTCCATTTTGATTGAATTCGAGTCGTTTGAATTCAACTTGAGATTAACTTTTTCCTCCTTCTTTTTCCTTAAAGAAGCGAAATAGTTGATCGTAACCGTGCAAGTGCCGGTTCACCCAGTGTACCTCCTACGGGAGGGGTGATTATGTCTCAAGTGTCCTGTTTTTAGTCTTTTAGAATAGTTATCGACTTGTTCTCTTTCGGGTTGATTCTATAGTTCATCTAGGGCCAGTGTGCTCTAGTGGTGCTTCTGTTTTATTCTTTGACTCAAGTTGCTAATCGATGTCTATCTTTGAATAAATTACGTTATTAAAACGTAAATTTCATGTTGTCGATCACTTCGGTGATCGTATTTTGAATATTCGAGTGAGATTCACCAATTCGTTCGTTAATTCTTGAGTTAAGCTAGCGATATGGGACGTTCGGCTAAATTTATTGGTTAACTGGCCTATTGTGTATCGCACTTATCTTGTTGATCATTTATGATCCTTGTAGTTGATTGATCATTGGATATCTTGCCCATGTGTCGTACGCACGTTGTAAGCGCCTTTGATCCTGATGTTTCTTGATTTCTAGCTGAGATTGTTTTGTACGTTGTTACGTACCTAGCGTGGTCTATTGACCTCTTGTCGTTCGGTACGAAGATACCGTGTCGTTGTGACTAAATCTACTCCCTTGTTGTCGGTTATATAGTCCTAGTTTGGTGTGAGATCACCAAGCCTTCGGGCTAAAACAACTCATTTGTTACCTCGTTGCGTTTCGAACTCAAGATCAAGAATGAGGGAAAGCATCCCGTTTCTTGTGATCCCTCTTCTTGAGCCATGGTACGTGTCATTAATTCCTTAATGTCATTTACCTTGTTCAGAGATTATTTTATTTATGTTTTTTGATATACGTCGACCGCGTTCTTCGTTATCAAAAGATATCGTCGTGTTTTATTCGTAAGTTGATAAAGGAATTTTATATCCTTTATTCCATCCCGAATGATTTATTGAAGTTTTATATTTCGCAAAATTTGCATGAACTTTAGAAATTTGGAGGACTTTCTTGTGCTAAATTGTCCGTTGGGTGCGTTAAGGATCTCGAACGAGACGTGGGACGCCATGTTGTAGTTCGGAATTCCTAAACACCATTATGTGACAATTCGACATTTGAAATGATCCCTAAAATTAAATTAACCATTAATAAGTTAATCAAAATGATGATATCTTCGGTTTTCGCGATTTTTGTGATCGTTTTTGTTGTTTTTCTAGATAATATTATTTCTAGAATTCTTTGAAGCAATTCCAAGAATTTGAGTGGTTCAAGATTTTCAATTAAGAATTATCTTGAATCTTTTCTTTGAGTAAATTAAATAACTCCAGGAACAACTGAAAGAGTTATTCATTTATGTCTCTTGTTTCTGGATTTCAGATCTTTGATTTTCGAGAATTCTTAGTGATTGAGAATCTCGCCTAATTCTTAATCCTTGTTTCGATTTGCTAAAAAGAATTTAGTATTCTTGTGATTCCATGGGTCCCCATATTTTCTTTAGCGAACGATCACTTGAGAGATTGGGAGTCCCGTGGGGGAAGGGCATATTTGGGTTGTGCGATCCACGGCAAACCCAATAATTCCTTTGTTCGAATCTATGATCCAGTCGATCACCCGGAAGTGCTATAGTCAATTCACTTATGGACTTAGCCTTGTGTTGTTCTTAGAAATGAATATCGAAAGGATGAGCTCTTTTGATATTCATCCCTTGTTTGTTTGAATCATTTGGGTCGACAATTGTCTCCGCACGTTTGTTAACCCTTATGAATCAAAATTTTGAGGATTACGACCTCTTTGGTTTAATCCCGTCTTGTTAGAGAAATTATCTATCGCTTCTTTGAATAATTTGTGATGTTTGTGTGATTTGAGATTTTTGGCGGAAAATTATCTTAAATCCTGTTGTCCCGAAGTGGTAAGTTGTGCACTACTTATCCATCATCTTCTCGATGTTTTTGATTTTCTAGAACTGATATTCGAGTTTTTGAATATTGGGAATTTCGTATAATTCCTAATGATTCGTCTTTACGGTTACTAAATGAGATTTAGTACCCAGTTAGAAATCGATTTCCCCGAGTAGTTCATTGGTATTCCGTTACCAATATTTGTTATCGGTTTCTAGTTCATTGGTATTCCATTACCAATATTTGATTATCGACTTGTAGTTCATTGGTATTCCGTTACCAATATTTGTTTATCGGTTTCTAGCTGGTTGGTATTCCGTTACCAACCTTGAACCGTTGATATTAAGATTGATTATTCCTTCGAGAATTGCTCTCCTTAGCTAAATCCGTTGGAATATCTGTGTTGTGCTTTTGTTGGTGTCAGCTACCATGTCGCAAGACTAAAGTGCTCAGGTTTGATGTTTTCTACCTCATCGTGATTTATTTTGGGAATGGATTAGTCAACCACCGTAGATTCCCATTTCATATCCTAAGAGAAATATCTACTATTGATATCTCGTGTGTGTAGGACGCAGTTCTGTTGCTCCTTGAATTTCCAAATTAGATTCGCTTGGTTTTTGTGCATTCTATTGATTCTCATTCCCTTGAGAATCATACGAAGAAAGGCGAGTCTATTTGAATTCATAGCGCTTATGAATTTCCCTGGAATTATTTTACCCGTTTGGGATGACTACCTTCATGGGTAATGGAATTTGAGACTGATCTCTAGTTTTTATGATCTTGTGATACGAAATTGGGATCTCACCTAGCCATTGGTGTGATCTTTTCATTTCGTGTCGGCTCTTGTGGTACCACTCCGTGGTATTGTTTTTGGTTGTTACTTACTACTTCATTCTTAAGGAATTGCGGGGACGCAATTCTTTTAAGGAGGGAAGTCTGTAACAACCCGCTCATTCGATGATAATAGATTTAGATATTTTGTCTAAATATATCGTCGTATCTCATGTGTCACTCAAAAAGTCGTTTTTCACAAACGACGGAATTAGGATTCGAGACCACTTCCATTGAGTCCGGATCATCATTAACGATCCTTTTGACTGTAAACATCGATACCTTTTGAGTTGAGCAATTTTGGTCTTTTTCATTGGGTATATGACCAAAATATCACTTTCTGCATATGAACGAATTTGGACTCGAAACTACTTCCATCGAGTTCAAAACGTCGTTTAGGTGTTTGAAAACTATAAGGTTCGATATGTTCTGAGTTTCGGAGATTTGGGACTTTGGGCTAGGGCTTGGTTAGCCAACCTAGCTCATTCACTTAAGAGCTCCACCTAGCTCTCTCCTCCTTCATTCATTCTCACTTCAAGCAAAATAGAAAATGGGCTTAGGGAAAGGGAAATTAAAATTCCCTAAACCCTAGATTGATTTAGGAATCCAATTCAACATGAGTTCATGTGCAAATTCAAAGAGAAGAAAGGTAATCACTCTCTCTACCTTCTTTAGCTTATCACCTCTTCTATTTTTGAGAATTCCTATGACCTAATTCTTAGGAAATTCATTTATATGACCTTAGATTGGAGATTCTTGTGTGTTGCTTGAAGAGAGGTTGCTCTAGCTTGCTTTTGGGTTGATTCTTTGTTTCTAATGAAGAAAAGTGGGTTCTTGCTCGAATTGGAGCTTGTTCTTCATCGTTTGAAACCAAGATGAGTTCTTTTTGAACTCACATCTATGCCTCAAGCCTTCGTGCTTGTACAAGTGTAATTTAGTGTTCATACAATTTTGCTTGTGCTTGGGAATTGGTTAGGCTAGTGTAACTTAGCCGATTTTGCGTACTTATGTTTCATTGAGTTGAAAATTTATGATAAGGATTGTTCATATGATCTATGCATATGTTTTGAGTTGATTTGGTGATGTTGTGAAGCTCCGTTGTCCCCCGACAAAGTTCTAAGTCTTCACAAGTCGCTTGAATCGCTTTGGTGTGCTTTGGTTTGGAATTTAGTTCATTTTCGAATATATGATCAAAACCATCGCTAATCTCTTGTATGAATGTTTGTGTATGTGCATTTGGGTGTTATAAGTTGTCTCGGCAAGTCTTTGAAGCCTCATTTGCATGTATATAACACCATTGTGTCATAGTTTGAATTGCATTTGATTTGCTTTGGTTAGAGAATTAGTTCATTTTCGAATATATAATCGAAATCATAGCAATCTCATGTTCGTGTTGTGTGTGCATGTTTGTTGGTGTTATATGATGTTTCGGTAAGCCTTAAATGCTTCGTTTTCACTTAGAAATCATCATATACCATCACCATTGGTCCGGGGCTCGTCCGAGGCCGATTGCACACTCATTGGCAATTAAATTTCTTAATTGCTTCAGCTCAGACGTCTGACCAAAATGGGTCAGACCTCTGTCCTGGCTCTCGGGAAAAATAGAAAAACTGCTATCTGTCAGCTCAGACGTATATTGCGACGGTCAGACGTATGAACAGTCGCAACAGACGTCTGTCTAGGATCTCTGGAATGAACATAACTATTGGCTTCAGCTCAGATGTCTGAACCGTCGCAACAGACGTCTGTCAGAGGGCAAATTAGTTGAATTCATGAAACAACCATAACTTTTTCATACGAACTCGGAATTGAGCGAAATCAGGTGCGTTGGAACCGTCTTGACGAGAGCTTTCCAATGAAACTAATTGTGGAGTAATTTATACTATTTTTGGATTAATTATGGTCTTTTTATGATTCATGATGTTTGTGTTCTATTCGCTACGGCGACGATTTTTATGAATAATTGAACCACAATGGATAATGGGGTTTTATATTGTCAATGGGCATCGAACCAACGTTTTAATCAATTTTTAAATTCAAATCCTTTTATAATAAGCTCGGTTTCTAAACCCGGTTCTGATTCTATTGATTTATATACGATTCCTTATCCTATCGAGCGGACGAGAAATTTAGTTTATTTACCTTAGTAAAACTGAGGACTATGACCCCTTTTATGTTTACTTCGGCGAATAACTCTTGGACTCGTTCGTTTGAACATATGTGGTGATTTTCACTGTTTTGAATAGAAACCAACTACGGGTTCGTAAATATTCGAGAATAGCGTGTGGTTATGGGACATGTCGCTATTTCCTTATATTAACTAGCTCGGAGTAATTTCTATTCACCCGGATTGATGTAATAACTTATGACTTGTGTTTTGTGATCCTCGATCGCCCGAGTGGGATTTACGATTCTTGGATTTCACCTGGGGGACTTCGGTCCAACTTTCTATGATTTATGATGTTTTCTAGGGATTTCACAATTTATGTGTTTTCTCTCTTCCGGGGTCACGACCCAGCTCTGTGGGGAACTTCGGCTCAAACAAATGGGTTCGCTACCCAGAGATCGTATCTCGTCTTGGTGAACAGGCCTGCCTCTTGGTGATGTTTTCTATGATGTCTTGGTGATTTATGAACTCTTGATGATTTATAAATTCTTGGTGATTTATGATGTCTTGGTGATTTACGATTTCTTGGTGATTTATGATTACTTGATGATTTATGATTACTTGGTGATTTATGATTTCTTGGTGATTTTTGATTTCTTGGTGATTTATGATTTCTTGATGATTTATGATTATTGGAATGTTGTATTCCACAGTAGCTAGGAGATTATTTAGAGATAGTTGTGTTGACATGCTATGTTTCATATTTAGTTATGATTAGATGTTATTAGTAGAATCATGTCATCCTGTGTTATATCTCTTGTTATCTCCGTTTATTTGATAAGTACAGCTAGACTGATCCGTTTATTGTTTATTTCCTTATAAATAATACACGGGTCAGGCCGAGTCATTTTAGGTACTCCTCTGGGACTCATAGCAGGATTGGTCTTCCTCTTTCAGCTTGCTACTCTGTCTCCGTAGTTTTATGTACTTTTGTACCCATGTCGTTATCACTTGTTGTGTACATATTCTTTTGTTTAGATCATGGTGCATGTATTTATTCTTTTGGGATTAGTGGATCTTTGTTGACCACTTGTTTGTTGTACACATTCTTGGTTTATTCATATCTATTCCGCCTTTGTGATATGATTATTCTGTGTCTGGCTTTGAGATATACCATATTTATATTATTGTTGTTGGCTATTTTATACTGCTTTCCGGATTGCATATAGCCGTTGTGTAGTTTCCCTATGTGCCGAATGGTCATGTCGAAATTTTAATCGGTACCAGAATTCAATGTGAATTCCTCACACGGAGCAATTATACAATCGGTCGCCCTTCACAAACCTCATTCTCCGTTATGGTCTGCGACATTTCTCTGAAATGAACCGGACGATAGTGGGTATAGAGGCGGGGCGTTACAGTTTGGTATCAAAAACATGATTTTTGTATATATATATATATATATCAAAATTATGAAGTTGAAACGTTAATTCACTAATTGATTGATGGTTGTGCTGTTTGTTTATTTGTTTGCTAATTTTGAACCATTACGCCTAATTGAATCAAATATTGAATTGTATTGAAAATTGGTCGCATTTACTTGCATATACATGTACTTACATTGAACAGGTCATAGCAAGGAGGCTAGAGCAGAAGAATAAAATTTGTTTGCCGGACAAATAGGTACATATTTACTATAATATACCGTTTTGTTTAGGTGATGATGATTTTATGAGCCGATTGGCTAGCCGCTTGGCTTTTTCTTTTTCTTTTTAGATCAGAGGGCCTGTATGGCAATTTCGGGATTTTCCCGGTGCTCCCGGTGCAGGGGAGGTTATGGCGAAATTTTTCGAAAATTTAGGGTGTTAGCCAAATTTTTTTGAAAAATTTGAAAAGTTCTTAGAAACTGAAAAGTTGAAGAACTTAAGCCGTAGTGAAAACACTGGAAGTTGAGTTGATTTGTAAAACAACTTTCGGCTTCGTTCCTTTTCGGGGACGAAAAGTTTTAAGGGGGGAGATTGTAACAACCCGGAAATTAATTAAATATATAATTAAATTTAAAGGTCAGCCCCTATAATCCCTTTCCCCTTGTTTCTCTCTCCCTCACTCTACAGAACCCGTCGTTCAGAAATTAGAAAAAAAAGACCTAAGTCTAAAACCCGTCGCCACCAGGCTGGGGCGCAACCACCGCCGCCAGGCCTCCCTGCCGGCCACGACTTCGAACCGCCCCCTCTAATCCACCCCCCTTCCAGACTTGTCGATCCCCCCTGACCGCGAATCCCCAAACCGAGACCCCCCTCTGAAGCTCCCGCGACAGCCACCGCATCTCACCTCCGATCATCCACGACCCCCCCCCCCCCGAAGCTCCGGCGCCACCTCAGCAAGCACCACTCTATATGATTTGTGAAAAGTATGATTTCTTTGCAATGAAAAATATTATTTCTTAGTGTAGAAAAATGAGCTTTTTCATAGTAGGAAAAATGAGATTTTTCTTAGTAGAAAAATGAGATTTTTTTTATGCTAGTATAAAGTTATGATTTTTATAGCGAAGAAAAATATAATTTTTATATCATAGAAAGAATGAAAATTCGATTTTTATATATTGAATAGCGAAGTAAAAATTCGATTTTTATATATTGAATAGCGAAGTAAAAATTCGATTTTTATATATTGAATAGCGAAGTAAAAATTCGATTTTTATATATTGAATAGCGAAGTAAAAATTCGATTTTTATATATTGAATAGCAAAGTAAAAATTCGATTTTTATATATTGAATAGCAAAGTAAAAATTCGATTTTTATATGTTGAATAGCAAAGTAAAAATTCGATTTTTATATATTGAATAGCAAAGTAAAAAATTCGATTTTTATATATGTAGTGAATACGGATGACGAAAGTGACAAAAGGAAGAGCGATGAAGATTTCCTACATATGAAGAGTAGCGGAATTGGATTTAGATTTTGGTGAGAACTTCTCGCTTTAATTTTTATTTTATAGTTATAATATATACTAGGATGCAGACGGTGTTTAGTAGCACCCGACACCCGTCGTCCACAGACCATGGACGGCTTGTATGCTTGTTTGTTTGATTTTGATGTGTAGTTGATTGTGTGATGTGATGTGAAATGAAATAAAATATTTTATAGTGGAAAATATTTTATAGTTAAAAATGAAATTTTTAACGTGTATTTAAAATGAAGTAAATATAAACAAATCGAACGATTTGTTTATATACACACATTTGACTAATATTGATTGGGATGATAAATTTTACACATCGCCCAACTACACAAATAAAATCTGTGTTTGATTGTGTGAAAACCTCACACGGGTATTGGGGTGATATATGACATACACTAATCCCAATAGTTAGTTGTATGTCGATCGATTGATTGATAGACTGTTATAAGCATTAAATATTTATATTTGATGCTTATACAGTGTAGAACGCACTTTGGATGATGGTTGATGATTTATCGTTGTTGTTATATACGTGTGGTAGAAAATCCATATAATTAACATTATGTGGTAATTGATTGGGCCTCATTCCAGCTTTGAAAAAGAAATATTTGAATAGAAATATTTGAAAAGGGAATATTTGAAATAGAATATTTGAAAATAGAAATATATGAAGCCGTGTTGATTAGATTGACATCATTTTGACATAAACGATTTTTATATCGATTTTATTCATTTTACAATGAATATTGAAAGTGATTTCAAAATCTGATATTTTGAAAGGAATTGAAATTCAAATTAAGTTGAATTGAAATGAAATTCGAATTAAACTGAATAGAACTGAAATTCGAATGAGATTGAAATAGAATTGAAATCGTTTTGAATTGAATTTAAAACGTATTGAAATTGAACTGAAATTGATTTGAATTGAAACCGATTTGAATTGAAAAAGATTTGAATTGAAACAAAATTGAAATGAATTTAAAACGAATCTATATTGGAAAATTCAATTTTGATTTGAAATTTGAAAAGGAAGTTGAAATCGTTTTGAAAACGAATTTAAAACGATTTATAAAACATGTTTTAAAAGGAAATCGACGATGTATATATTATATATATTATATATATAATATAATGGCCTGAATAGAACGCGCCACGCTGCGGTAGTTTGTGAATTTCGACCATTGACTTCAAATGGATATTGCGGGAGATCCGACCGTCGGATTCTCCTAAAACCGGAACCGTTGGGTTCGTATCGAAAAGAGCTTTCTAACGAATATTAGAAATTAGAAATCTAACGGTTGGATTTGGAATTATGTCCAAATCAAATTTGGAAAAGGTCGTTGTAAGTGCAGTTCGATGGCCATTGATGGAAATCAACTGTACGGGCCTTGATAAAATTATTAAAAATATCAATAATTTGTATAAAATCATAAGAAAGGATTTGGGAAAAATTGGGATGAAAAACTCCATATTTGAAAAGATAAAAATAGATTTTTATCGAAATGAACTAGTTTTGAACTAGAATTAAAATTCTATTTATTTTTAAATAAATAAATTTGATTTGAAAAGGTTTTAAAAGTAACCAGGATTCCCAATAATTGAATTGGAATGGATTTGAATTGAAATTGTCTTTGGATTATTTCGATGTTGGATTTCGTGATGATACAGATATTGTTATGGAAATTTGAAAGATATATTTATATCATTATTTCCAATACGATATTTGTTGGACGTAGAATTTGATATTGAATATAAGTCGATATATTTTCTATTCAGAGCCTTGTATTTAATATCAAATGTGATTTAGGTTTGTCGTGAATGGTGTCTTCATTAACCCTGTTCTTGAACCCAGTTGAGAAAAAGATTAAATCTTTTTATTTGGATTTAATGAAGGGTACCAATTAAATAATATTTAATTGGAATTGAATTGGTATTGATTTTTGGGTTTATCGTGAATAGTGTTTTATATAACACTTGTTCTTTAACCCGATAATTAATGAAATGTTATTTTGGGTTGTCGTGAATGGTATCTTCAATAATACTGTTCTTAGACCCAAAGGAGTTAAGAAAATCATAAGCTAACTGGAGGTTAGTTAAGTTGAATTGTTTCTTGGGTATTGATCTGATGTTGGTTTTGGCCTTCGGGGTTAATACTTAGGGAATTGCCCACTTGCTAATTTACGGTTAGGGACTGATTGAAATGTAATGTGATTTTGGGTTTATAGTGAACCGTGTTTTAAATGACACTGATTCTTTAACCCATTTAAGGATTAAACCTAAGTGGAGTTTTAATGAATCTTTAATTAGATTGAAAAGATCGAGAATGGAGTATCACCAGTTTTGCTCCAGGCGATAGTTAAATCTTTAATTAGATTTGAACGTGAAATGGTAATTATTCTTACCGATAACACCGTGGTGTTAGATATGAAGTATTACCAGTTTTACTTCATGGGATGAATAGGTTGGGGTTGGGAAATTAAAACAAATGATTACTTCGGTAAGGTTCGTTAATCCCGACTAGTTTGAGTTGGTATTCAAAAGAAGATTAAAGAATAAATTTAAAGGAATTTATCTTTGATAAAATTAATGGGAATCTTTCCCTAAGAATGTGAAATTTAGAAACTAGCTATAGGTTGGCTAAGTAGAGTGATTTCCTGGGTATTGATCTGATGTTGGTTTCGGCCTTCGAGGTTAATATTTGGGGAATTATTCTCTTGATTAATTTGCGGTTAGTGACTGATGAATTGGAATGAGGCGTATGTTGTGTTTGTGTAACACATGTTTATTATATACGCGAGTTATTCGGAAAGACCGGGTTTATCCCATTCTGAATAACAGATATGACGATAAGTCGAAGATTAAGACGGTGGTCGAAGAACGGAGGTCTTCACGTCGTTTGGGTGATTACTGATGATCTTGATTGGGATGTACACCCAAGAAGATGGAAACAGTTGGTGATCGTCTAGACGTACTTGGAGATCGATGGATATGCGGGGTACTAAGTGCCTCCGGTTTCGTTCAGACCCAGAACGGACTTGTAAATGGACTGTGTGTCTGACATCGGATTTCATTTTGTGTGACTGATATCGGTTGCATAGAGTGGTTTGCCTATGTGGCATGCTAAGATGCAAATGATCAAGGTTTCTGTTGAAAAGAAGAATCTTGTGGTTGATGATCAAAGCACGGCCTTTGTGGCGTAGCTTTGTGTAGCGTTGATTCGCGAGCCTCACACCCCGGGGTGAACCAAAAACGGGAGACAGACCTCATCGAGGACATGCGTTTTCTTCTAGCTAAAAGTGGTGTTAGTGGTTTTACACGCCCTGACGAGTTTGACTTATGTGGTTGTTGCTGTTGCGAGGCGCCTCAGATATATCGGTCGTTCTCGAACCGATGGAGTCATTTAGTGTAAAAACCCGTAACTTCCCCGGTGAGGAAAGCGCGGATAGTTCGAGAACAAGCCACAACAGAACGCAGACGGAAGGACATTTCATTGTTTATTACAACAATACATCAGAATACAAGAATATACAGAGTATAAATGAATATTACACAGAAATATCAAAGATTTAAATTACATTTAAATACATAGCAGCGGAAAATAATACAATACATAACTAGAAGAGATATACGGATACAAAGCTTTCCGGATATCGTTCCAGCTGTAAACCAGGATCCTGTGGATATAAATCTGCAAAACCAAAACTAGTAGCTGCCCGTGTCAAAATAAGGGCACCCAGAGTTTAGGTTAAAACAATAAACTCTAGGTCAGTCATGGGACTGGTGTGAGAACTAAAACAGTTATTAATCTTTATTTTCAAAGTTAGGTAAATCAAGGGACCACGCCGTATAACACGGAACGGGTTTCCTCCCAAGAATACCAGTGCATATAACAAACAGCGCAATGCTAAATAAAGAAAAATGAAGCTATTATAAGACCCAGTTCCCATCACACAATGCAACGCAAGCCGGAGGATAGGGTTTTTACCTTATAATAGCCAAGAATGCTTGATACGTTTAAAACAAATCATTTGATACTATTATAAGTGCATAGTGTATAAAACAACTTCAAATCATAAGTATTAATCATAGACGGCATAAGCGCCCCATCCCACTATGTCGCCGTACTAGGCTCTACAAATAAAACCGCAAATGTCACGTATTTGGAAATTGGATTTCCATCTATGAACCGAGGCAATAGATAGTCCTCTACCGATTCGAGACGCTATAGCCCGCCCCTCAGGAACAGAACGCATCGTCCCTTGGAGCGACAGGGCCGGTCCACCGATGTGGATTAGACGAAATCCTGAACACTGCGTTTCCCCGCCCTTTGGGGCATAGGTGAGCCAACTAAATGACTCCATCGGACCCGGATCGTCCGATCAAACCGAGGCGCCTCGCAACAGCAAAAACCACACAGGTGAAAAGTATATAAATGTCAGGGCTGGTAGGTCACTGACACCACCCTAGCTAGAAAGAAACGCATGCCCTCCTTGAGGTCCTTCTCCCGTTTTTGGTTCACAACCGGGGTGTGAGGCTCGCGAATTCACGTTACACAAAGCTATCCCACACAAGCGGTGCTTTGATCATCAACCACAAGACTTTACTTTTCAATAGATGCCTTGATCATTTGCCACTTAGACATGCCACACAGGCAATTCACTCCATGCGATTGATATCCATCAATATATAACCCCTGAGCTCGTACGTCTCAGAGAAGGGCGTTAAGCAAGAGAATAAATTCTCCACCGCCAAATAGATATATATTTAATAGAAATCAATCACACAGACTAAAATCCAATGTCAGACACACTGTCCATTTATAAGTTCGTTCTGGGTCTGAACGAAACCGGAGGCACCTAGTACCCCGCATATCCATCGATCTCCAAGCACATCTGGATGACCACCGACTGATTCCCTCATCTTGGGTGTACAGCCCAATCAAGATCATCAGTAATCACCCAAACGATGTGAAGACATCCGGTCTTCAACCACCATCTTCATCTTCGACACCACGTCGAAATAGTTATTCAGAATGGGATAAACCCGGTCATTCTGAATAACTCGCGTATATATTAAACAAGCGTTACACAAACACAACATATGCCTCATTCCAATTCAGAATATTCTTCGGGGGAGCTTCTCATTAATTTTATCAAAGATAAACTCTTTTAAATTTATTCTTTAATCTTCTTTTGAATATCAATTCAAACTAGTCGGGATTAGCGAACCACACCAGAGTAATCATTTATTTTATTCCCCAATCCCGACCTATTCATCCCATGAAGTAAAACTGGTAATACTTCATATCTAACACCACGGTGTTATCGGTAAATTCAATTACCATTTCACGTTCAAATCTAATTAAAGATTTAACTATCACCTGGAGCAAAACTGGTGATACTCCATTCTCGATCATTTCAATCTAACTAAAGATTCATTAAAACTCCACTTAGTTTTAATCGTTAACTGGGTTAAAGAATCAGTGTCATTTAAAACACGGTTCACGATAAACCCAAAATCACATTCCATTAATTATCGGGTTAAAGAACGAGTATTTTTTAAAACACTGTTCACGATAAACCCAAAAATTAATGCCAGTTCAATTCCAATTAAATATCATTTAATTGTTACACTTCATTAAATCTAAATAAAAAGATTTAATCTTTTCTCAACTGGGTTCAAGAACAGTGTTGATGAAGACACCATTCACGACAAACCCAAATCACATTTGATATTAAATACGAGGCTCTGAATAGAAAATATATCAGCCTATATTCAATATCAAATTCTACGACCAACAAATATCGTATTGGAAATAACGATATATATACATATCTTTCAAATTTCCATAACAACATCTGTATGATCACGAAATCCAACATCGAAATATTCCAAAGACAATTTCGATTCAAATCCATTCCAATTCAATTATTGGAAATTCTGGTTATATTTCAAAACCATTTCAAACTCACTTTATTTATTTTAAAAATAAATAAAATTATAATTCTAGTTCAAAACTAGTTCATTTCGATAAAAATCTATTTTTATCTTTTCAAATATGGAGTTTTTTATCCCAATCCTTTCTTATGATTTTACACAAACTATTACTATTTTTAATAATTTTATCAAGGTCCGTACAGTCGATTTCCATCAATGGCCCTCGAACTGCACTTACAGCGACCTTTTCCCAAATTTGATTTGGACATAATCCCAAATCCAACCGTTAGATTTCTAATTTCTAATATTCGTTGAAATCTCTTTTCGATACGAACCCAACGGTTCCGGTTTTAGGAGAATCCGACGGTCGGATCTCCCGTAATATCCGTTCGAAGTCAATGGTCGAAATTCGTGAACTGCCGCGGCGCGGCGCGTTCTATTCAGGCCATTATAATATATATATAATATATACTTCGTCGATTTCCTTACAAAACGTATTTTATAAATCGTTTTAAATTCGTTTTCAAAACGATTTCAACTTCAATTTCAACTTCAATTTGAATTCATTTCTATTCAATTTCAATTTGAATTCATTTCTATTCAATTTCAATTTGAATTCATTTCTATTCAATTTCAATTTGTTTTCAATTCGAATTCAATTCGAATTCATTTCTATTTAGTTTCAGTTCGAATTTCAATTCTTTTCAAAATATTAGATTTTGAAATCACATTTGATATTCATTATAAAATGAATAAAATCGATATAAATATCGTTCACGTTAAAATGGCGTCAATCTAATCAACACGGCTTCATATATTCCTATTTTCAAATATTCTATTTCAAATATTTCTATTTTTCAAAACTGGAATGAGGCCCAATCAATTATCATATAATGTTAATTATATGGATTTTCTACAACACATGTATACAATAACAACGATGAATAATCAACCATCATCCAAAGTGCATTCTACACTGTATAAGCATCAAATATAGATATTCAACGCTTATAACAGTCTGTCAATCAATCGATCGACATATAACTAAACAATCGGGATTAGTGTACGTCAAATATCATCCCAATACCCGTGTGAGGTTTCAAACAATCAAACACAGATTTTATTTGTGCAGTTGGGCGATGTGTAAAATTTATCGTCCCAATCAATATCAGTCAAATGTGTGTATATAAACAAATCGTCCGATTTGTTTATTTTTCTATTTCATTTTAAATACACGTTAAAAATTCTATTTTTAACTATGAAATATTTTTAACTATATAAATATTTTATTTCATTTCACATCACATCACACAATCAACCACACATCAAAATCAAACAAACAAGCATACAAGCCGTCCATGGTCTGTGGACGATGGGTGTCGGGTGCTACTAAACACCGTCTGCATCCTAGTATATATTTCTACTAGAAATAAAATTAAAAGGTGAGAAGTTCTCACAGATATTGCTAATCCAACGCCACGACTCTTCTTATGTAGAAATCTTCATCGTGCTTCTAACGAGATCTGTTCAACACAGTTTGTGTTAAAAATTATATTTTTAACAACGCTACTATATATATAAAAATCATATTTTCATATTGCTACTTCTATTTTTGAAAATCAATTCTATTTTATCCTTTTGAAAAATCGATTTTATTTTCTACCTTCCAAAAATAATGCTATTTTCTATTTTCAAAAATATTTCTATTTTCTACTTTCAAAAATATTTCTTTTCTTTTAAAAATAAAATTTTTATTTATGATAACGTTATATAGATAAAAATCTCATTTTTATTCTATGTTTATATATTTTATAAAAACCACATATTTTATCTGTTTCACATGGTTTACTTTTAAAAATCCTATTTTTATGTATTCAACTTCGCCATAAAAATTAAACCTTCTTCTAAATAAAAATTTCGTCTCTTTATTATAAAAATCAAATTTTTATATTGACATTCAAATAATAGAAATCATTTCTTTTTCCTCATAAAAATCTAATTTTTAACCTCATGAACATCATATAAAAATCCGACCTTTAAACAAGGCTTTTAATTTATATAAATCAAACTAAATTGAATTAAAATATATATTGTTAATTAAAACAGAAAAGGAAGGAGGAAGCTCATTGGTTTTCAGCGAAGGGAGGTGTCGGAGATGGGGGTTCTGGTCGGAGCAGTAGGCGCCGGATGTTAGTGGAGCTCGCAGTGTCCAAATCGCAATTGGGGGGGGGGGTGCTTGCGCGTCGAAGCTGGGGAGCCAAGGGGAAGACGGAGTCGGGCTTCAGGTGGCAGCCTTCATCGATTTGGGTTTGGGGGCTCGCGCTGTAGGGCTGAGGGCGGTTGGAGAGGATGGGGGGAAGAGCGTGGCCGCGGTGGAGGGCACCACCAGGGTGGCGGCGCTGGCGATCCGCCTGGGGGGGGAAGCGACGGCCTTCCTCCCTCGCGCGTTTCCTTTTTTTCTGAATGAAGAGGAAAGGGGGTTAAGTATAAATATAATTTAATTATTTTATTATTTTAATTTCAAAAAGTTGACCTTTTATTTCGACCACGAAACGAGGCCCACCGACTGTCGTCCTTAGCGTATTACCCCCATTCCGAACACAATGGGATATGTTTCGTAGGCTGATTCGATCGTTTCGATCAGTTTCCATTGAATTTACATTTAAATCATTATACTGAATTTTAAACGTACATTTCAAATTACCGAGGCCACACACTAACTCGAAAAATTCTAGAAAAAATATATTTCTAGCTTCGTATTGACGATACGGTCCTAACAAAACTAATTTCGTCGAATTCTGAGACCGTTAAAAAAATGGCCATTTTCCAGTCGATTAAAATCAACTGAAACTGGTCAAACGCGTTTTCCTTTGCCACGCTCACATATTGATTCGAAAAATTATGAAATTTGGAACCTAGCAATAATTTGACATCACGGATCCAACAAAAGTGGTTTCGTCGAAATCCGAGGTCGTTTGGAAAATTTCCATTTTTAAGGGCCTGAATTCCATAGCGACTATTCTGAATTTTCAACTGGACATATCTTTTGATTCCCGCTATGAAATTTTGATTTTTCGGATTCGTTGGAAAGATATCATCAATTAGATTCAACTATTTTTGGTTTCACTAAAATCCGGTTTATTTTGCACCCGGTACATTCAATTGAAGTTTGAAATCGAATTATCAAACTACCGCGCCATTTTCAATTCCTTTTATAAATTAAAATAAATATTTATATTCTAACTTCGATTCAAACGAATATATACGTTCGAATTCTATTCAAAATAAATTTTCCATCGGTATTATTTAAAATAATTCATTTTAAATATTCAAAATTCGCTAAAATTGCCAAAATAAAAAATTTAAATTGGCCCAGATTTCCGGGTCATTACAATCTCCCCCACTTAAAACTTTTCGTCCCCGAAAAGGAACAAAGTCGAAAGTTGTTTCACAAATCAACTCAACTTCCAGTGTTTTCACTACGGCTTAAGTTCTTCAACTTTTCAGTTTCTAAGAACTTTTCAAAAATTTGGCTAACACCCTAAATTTTCGAAAAATTTCGCCATAACCTCCCCTGCACCGGGAGCCACGGGAAAATCCCGAAATTGCCATACAGGCCTTCTGATCTCAAAAAGAAAAAGAAAAAGCCAAGCGGCTAGCCAATCGGCTCATAAAATCATCATCACCCAAACAAAACAGTAAATTATGGTAAACATGTACCTATTTGTCGGGCAAACAAATTTTATTCTTCTACTCTAGCCTCTTTGCTATGACCTGTTCAATGTAAGTACATGTATATGCAAGCAAATGCGACCAAATTTCAATACAATTCACTATTTGGTTCAATTGGCTAAATGGTTAATTTTTTTAATAAATCAACCAATAATTAAACAACACAACCATCAATCAATTAGTTGATTAGCTTTTCAAATTCATAACTTTGATATATAGTCAAAAATCACATTTTTGATGCCAAATCACAACAATAAGCCCTATCTAACTTCGGTTCTCACACCAGTCAATTGGAAATTTATAGAAATCTCACTTTCGAAACTCGAAAATAAATACTGGCGATGGTGCCCCGTCACCAGAATTATCCCCGGGCACTAGAGTGCGATTCTATAACTATCCAATACATTAAAACTTCGAATACACGTTTGCAAGACATATATGCAAAATCTTTATATATCGGATTGTCCAAATTCATATAAATAAATAATCAAATACGAATAATTGATTTAATTTTTCAAAACAAAATTCGTTTTCATTTTAAAAATATACTCTTCACACTCGTTCTAGGATACTACTGATCCCATCTCTAACGAGTCATTCTAATTGGATATTACTAATCCAATATCTGATGAATTCTTTCGTATGGTTCTAATGTGTCTTGTTCTCTAGGTTTTGTAAACCAAAGCTCTGATACCAACTGTAAAAACCCGTAACTTCCCCGGTGAGGAAAGCGCGGATAGTTCGAGAACAAGCCACAACAGAACGCAGACGGAAGGACATTTCATTGTTTATTACAACAATACATCAGAATACAAGAATATACAGAGTATAAATGAATATTACACAGAAATATCAGAGATTTAAATTACATTTAAATACATAGCAGCGGAAAATAATACAATACACAACTAGAAGAGATATACAGATACAAAGCTTTCCGGATATCGTTCCAGCTGTAAACCAGGATCCTGTGAATATAAATCTGCAAAACCAAAACTACTAGCTGCCCGTGTCAAAATAAGGGCACCCAGAGTTTAGGTTAAAACAATAAACTCCAGGTCAGTCATGGGACTGGTGTGAGAACTAAAACAGTTATTAATCTTTATTTTTAAAGTTAGGTAAATCAAGAGACCACGCCGTATAACACGGAACGGGTTTCCTCCCAAGAATACCAGTGCATATAACAAACAGCGCAATGTTAAATAAAGAAAAATGAAGCTATTATAAGACCCAGTTCCCATCACACAATGCAACGCAAGCCGGAGGATAGGGTTTTTACCTTATAATAGCCAAGAATGCTTGATACGTTTAAAACAAATCATTTGATACTATTATAAGTGCATAGTGTATAAAACAACTTAAAATCATAAGTATTAATCATAGACGGCATAAGCGCCCCATCCCACTATGTCGCCATACTAGGCTCTACAAATAAAACCGCAAATGTCACGTATTTGGAAATTGGATTTCCATCTATGAACCGAGGCAAAAGATAGTCCTCTATCGATTCGAGACGCTCTAGCCCGCCCCTCAGGAATAGAACGCATCGCCCCTTGGAGCGACAGGGCCGGTCCACCGATGTGGATTAGACGAAATCCTGAACACTGCGTTTCCCCGCCCTTTTGGGGCGTATGTGAGCCAACTAAATGACTCCATCAGACCTGGATCGTCCGATCAAACCGAGGCGCCTCGCAACAGCAACAACCACACAGGTGAAAAGTATATAAATGTCAGGGCTGGTAGGTCACTGGCACCACCCTAGCTAGAAAGAAACGCATGCCCTCCCTGAGGTCCTTTTCCCGTTTTTGGTTCACAACCGGGGTGTGAGGCTCGCGAATTCACGTTACACAAAGTTATGCCATACAGGCGGTGCTTTGAACATCAACCACAAGACTTTGCTTTTCAACAGAAGCCTTGATCAATTGCCACTTATACATGCCACATAGGCAATTCACTCCATGCGATTGATATCCATCAATATATAACCCCTGAGCTCGTACGTCTTAGAGAAGGGCGTTAAGAAAGAGAATAAATTCTCCGCCGCCAAACAGATATATATTTAATAGAAATCAATCACACAGACTAAAATCCAATGTCAGACACACAGTCCATTTACAAGTTCGTTCTGGGTCTGAACGAAACCGAAGGCACCTAGTACCCCTCATATCCATCGATCTCCAAGCACATCTGGACGACCACCGATTGATTCCCTCATCTTGGGTGTACAGCCCAATCAAGATCATCAGTAATCACCCAAATGATGTGAAGACTTCTGTTCTTCAACCACCATCTTCATCTTCGACACCACGTCGAAACAGTTATTCAGAATGGGATAAACCCGGTCTTTCTGAATAACTCGCGTATATATTAAACAAGCGTTACACAAACACAACATACGCCTCATTCCAATTCAGAATATTCTTTGGGAGAGGTTCTCATTAGTTTTATAAAAGATAAACTCTTTCAAATTTATTCTTTAATCTTCTTTTGAATATCAATTCAAACTAGTCGGGATTAGCGAACCACACCGGAGTAATCATTTATTTTATTCCCCAATCCCGACCTATTCTTCCCATGAAGTAAAACTGGTAGTACTTCATATCTAACACCACGGGGTTATCGGTAAATTCAATTACCATTTCACGTTCAAATCTAATTAAAGATTTAACTATCGCCTGGAGAAAAACTAGTGATACTCCATTCTCGATCATTTCAATCTAATTAAAGATTCATTAAAACTCCACTTAGTTTTAATCGTTAACTGGGTTAAAGAATCAGTGTCATTTAAAACACAGTTCACGATAAACCCAAAATCACATTCCATTAATTATCGGGTTAAAGAACGAGTGTTATTTAAAACACTGTTCACGATAAACCCAAAAATTAATGCCAGTTCAATTCCAATTAAATATCATTTAATTGTTACACTTCATTAAATCTAAATAAAAAGATTTAATCTTTTCTCAACAGGGTTCAAGAATACTGTTGATGAAGACACCATTCACGACAAACCCAAATCACATTTGATATTAAATACGAGGCTCTGAATAGAAAATATATCGGCTTATATTCAATATCAAATTCTACGACCAACAAATATCGTATTGGAAATAACGATATATATACATATCTTTCAAATTTCCATAACAACATCTGTATGATCACGAAATCCAACATCGAAATATTCCAAAGACAATTTCGATTCAAATCCATTCCAATTCAATTATTGGAAATTCTGGTTATATTTCAAAACCATTTCAAACTCACTTTATTTATTTTAAAAATAAATAAAATTATAATTCTAGTTCAAAACTAGTTCATTTCGATAAAAATCTATTTTTATCTTTTCAAATATGGAGTTTTTCATCCCAATCCTTTCTAAATCATTTCTTATGATTTTACACAAATTATTACTATTTTTAATAATTTTATCAAGGCCCGTACAGTCGATTTCCATCAATGGCCATCGAACTGCACTTACAGCGACCTTTTCCCAAATTTGATTTGGACATAATCCCAAATCCAACCGTTAGATTTCTAATTTCTAATATTCGTTAGAAAGCTCTTTTCGATACGAACCCAACGGTACCGGTTTTAGGAGAATCCGACGGTCGGATCTCCCGTAATATCCGTTCGAAGTCAATGGTCGAAATTCGCGAACTGCCGCGGCGCGGCGCGTTCTATTCAGGCCATTATATTATATATAATATATATAATATATACTTCGTCGATTTCCTTACAAAACGTATTTTATAAATCGTTTTAAATTCGTTTTTAAAACGATTTCAACTTCAATTTGAATTCATTTCTATTCAATTTCAATTTGAATTCATTTCTATTCAATTTCAATTTGAATTCATTTCTATTCAATTTGAATTCATTTCTATTCAATTTGAATTCATTTCTATTCAATTTGAATTCATTTCTATTCAATTTCAATTTGTTTTCAATTCGAATTCAATTCGAATTCATTTCTATTTAGTTTCAGTTCGAATTTAAATTCTTTTCAAAATATCAGATTTTGAAATCACTTTTGATATTCATTATAAAATGAATAAAATCGATATAAATATCGTTCACGTCAAAATGGCGTCAATCTAATCAACACGGCTTCATATATTCCTATTTTCAAATATTCTATTTCAAATATTTCTATTTTTCCAAACTGGAATGAGGCCCAATCAATTATCATATAATGTTAATTATATGGATTTTCTACAACACATGTATACAATAACAACGATGAATAATCAACCATCATCCAAAGTGCATTCTACACTGTATAAGCATCAAATATAGATATTCAACGCTTATAACAGTCTGTCAATCAATCGATCGACATACAACTAAACAATCGGAATTAGTGTACGTCAAATATCATCCCAATACCCGTGTGAGGTTTCAAACAATCAAACACAGATTTTATTTGTGCAGTTGGGCGATGTGTAAAATTTATCGTCCCAATCAATATCAGTCAAATGTGTGTATATAAACAAATCATCTGATTTGTTTATTTTTTTTATTTCATTTTAAATACACGTTAAAAATTCTATTTTTAACTATGAAATATTTTTAACTATATAAATATTTTATTTCATTTCACATCACATCACACAATCAACCACACATCAAAATCAAACAAACAAGCATACAAGCCGTCCATGGTCTGTGGACGACGGGTGTCGGGTGCTACTAAACACCGTCTGCATCCTAGTATATATTTCTACTAGAAAAAAAATTAAAAGGTGAGAAGTTCTCACAGATATTGCTAATCCAACGCCACGACTCTTCTTATATAGAAATCTTCATCGTGCTTCTAACGAGATCTGTTCAGCACCATTTGTGTTAAAAATTATATTTTTAACAACGCTACTATATATATAAAAATCATATTTTTATATTGCTACTTCTATTTTTGAAAATCAATTCTATTTTATCCTTTTGAAAAATCGATTTTATTTTCTACCTTCCAAAAATAATGCTATTTTCTATTTTCAAAAATATTTCTATTTTCTACTTTCAAAAATATTTCTTTTCTTTTAAAAATCATATTTTTATTTATGATAACGTTATATAGATAAAAATCTCATTTTTATTCTATGTTTATATATTTTATAAAAACCACATATTTTATCTGTTTCACATGGTTTACATTAAAAAATCCTATTTTTATATATTCAACTTCGCCATAAAAATTAAACCTTCTTCTAAATAAAAATTTCGTCTCCTTGTTATAAAAATCAAAATTTTATATTGACATTCAAATAATAGAAATCATTTCTTTTTCCTCATAAAAATCTAATTTTTAACCTCATGAACATCATATAAAAATCCGACCTTTAAACAAGGCTTTTAATTTATATAAATCAAACTAAATTGAATTAAAATATATATTGTTAATTAAAACAGAAAAGGAAGGAGGAAGCTCACTGGTTTTCAGCGAAGGGAGGTGTCGGAGATGGGGGTTCTGGACGGAGCAGCGGGCGCCGGATGTTGGTGGAGCTCGCAGTGTCCAAATCGCAGTGGGGGGGTGCTTGCGCGTCGAAGCCGGGGAGCCAAGGGGAAGCCGGAGTCGGGCTTCAGGTGGAAGCCTTCATCGATTTGGGTTTGGGGGCTCGCGCTGTAGGGCTGAGGGCGGTTGGAGAGGAAGGGGGGAAGAGCGTGGCCGCGGTGGACGGCACCACCAGGGTGGCGGCGTTGGCGATCCGCATGGGGGGGAAGCGACGGCCCTCCTCCCTCGCGCGTTTCCTTTTTTTCTGAATGAAGAGGAAAGGGGGGTTAAGTATAAATATAATTTTATTATTTTATTATTTTAATTTCAAAAAGTTGACTTTTTATTTCGACCCCGAAACGAGGCCCACCGACTGTCGTCCATAGCGTATTACCCCCATTCCGAACACAATGGGATATGTTTCGTAGGCTGATTTGATCGTTTCGATCAGTTTCCATTGAATTTACATTTAAATCATTATACTGAATTTTAAACGTACATTTCAAATTACTGAGGCCACACACTAACTCGAAAAATTCTAGAAAAAATATATTTCTAGCTTCGTATTGACGATACGGTCCTAACAAAACTAATTTCGTCGAATTCTGAGACCGTTGGAAAAATGGCCATTTTCCAGTCGATTAAAATCAACTAAAACTGGTCAAACGCGTTTTCCTTTGCCACGCTCACATATTGATTCGAAAAAGTATGAAATTTGGAACCTAGCAATAATTTGACGTCACGGATCCAACAAAAGTGGTTTCGTCGAAATCCGAGGTCGTTTGCAAAATTTCCATTTTTAAGGGCCTGAATTCCATAGCGACTATTCTGAATTTTCAACTGGACATATCTTTTGATTCCCGCTATGAAATTTTGATTTTTCGGATTCGTTGGAAAGATATCATCAATTAGATTCAACTATTTTTGGTTTCACTAAAATCCGGTTTATTTTGCACCCGGTACATTCAATTGAAGTTTGAAATCGAATTATCGAACTACACGCCATTTTCAATTCCTTTTATAAATTAAAATAAATATTTATATTCTAACGTCGATTCAAACGAATATATACGTTCGAATTCTTTTCAAAATAAATTTTCCGTCGGTATTATTTAAAATAATTCATTTTAAATATTCAAAATTCGCTAAAATTGCCAAAATAAAAATTTTAAATTGGCCCTGATTTCCGGGTTATTACATTTAGTTGGCTCATCTACGCCCCAAAGGGCGGGGAAACGCAGTGTTCAGGACTTCGTCTAATCCACATCGGTGGACCGACCTTGTCCCTCTAAGGGATGATGCGTTTTGTTCCTGAGGGGCGGGCTAGAGCGTCTCGAATCGGTAGAGGACTATCTTTTGCCTCGGTTCATAGAAGGAAATCCAATTTCCAAATACGTGACTTTGCGGTTTTATTTGTAGAGCCTAGTATGGCGACATAGTGGGATGGGGCGCTTATGCCGTCTATGATTGATACTTATGATTTGAAGTTGTTTTATACACTATGCACTTATAATAGTATCAAATGATTTGTTTTAAACGTATCAAGCATTCTATCCTCTGGCTTGCGTTGCATTGTGTGATGGGAACTGGGTCTTATAATAGCTTCATTTTTCTTTATTTAGCATTGCGCTGTTAGTTTTATGCACTGGTATTCTTGGGAGGAAACCCGTTCCGCGTTAGCAGCGTGGTCCCTTGATATATCTGATTTAAAGTAAAGTTTTAAATAACTGTTTTAGTTCTCACACCAGTCCCATGACTGACCTGGATTTTATTGTTTTAACCTAAACTCTGGGTGCCCTTATTTTGACACGGGTAGCTAGTAGTTTCGGTTTTGCAGATTTATGTTCACAGGATCCTGGTTTACGGTTGGAATGATGTCCGGAAAGCTTTGTATCCATATATCTCCTTCAGTTACGTATTGTATTATTTTCCGCTGCTATGTAATTTATTGTAATTTCTTATATGTGGTAAATGTGTAATATTGATTCATACTCTGTATATTCATGTATTCTGATGAATTATTGTAATAAACAATGAAATGTTCTTCCGTCTGCGTTCCTTTGTGTGTTGTTCTCGAAGTATCCGCTCTTTCCTTCACGGGGAAGTTACGTGTCCTTACAATTATTTGTGCAGTTGGGCGATGTGTAAAATTTATCATCCCAATCAATATCCTTCAAATAGGTGTACATAAACAAACCGTACGGTTTGTAAATGAATATTTATTTATTCACACTCACGTTAAAAATTATATTTTTAATGATAATTAATTTGTTTCAACCATCTACATTTTATTACCGATTTCACATCAACATCACAAACAAATTTCACAACACATCAAACAAGCATACAAGCCGTCCATGGTCTGTGGACGACGGGTGTCGGGTGCTACTAAACACCGTCTGCATCCTAGTATATATTTATAACTAGAAAAGAAAATTTAAAGTGAGAAATTCTCACCGACTAGCTAAACCAACACCATGACTCTTCATATGCAGAAATCTTCGTCGATATTATTAAAATAATTCATTATAAATGTTCAAACTTCTTTAAAATTGCCAAAATAAAAATTTTAAATTGGCTCGCATTTTCTGGGTTGTTACAACTTCTGTCCATTTTTCTTTTTACCCTTCAGTCTTTGTCACGCCCAATATATATATTGTTGTACTGCTGCTCCTTGTTACCCTTCAACGCCATTGTTTCCATGCACAGAACCGACCACGTTTTCTGCTACCTAATTTCAGTTTCAAACAAACAAAAGAGAGACTCCTCTTTTAATCCTTTTGAATTCTCGAAGCTTCTTCATTCCAACATGCTAATATAGTTCTGCCTGATCCTATCCTGTTCGAAATGATTTATGCTCCAAATAAAAACATACAGCAAACGCCAAAACCTTCCTCATGAAAATTCTCCTATTCATTTCATAACTGCATAGTGCCCACGATGCTCACAGTGCTCCTGTTCAAAAAAAATAAGCTACGCCTGGTATTCTTTCCCAAAAGGCACCACATGTCTTCATTCCGACTTTCCACCACTGCTTGCTTGCAACATAACTCACTCCCATTTTTCGAAACAACCCTTCCCATGCAGGCTTCACGCACCAACAATGACAACCGCCGGCCCCTTCTCACGTTCAAATGTAAAAACGCTACTGCTTGATAATAGTCGGCTCCGCTTCGTTGTTTTGATTTTTATTATGTTTGTAGTGGACGGTTGTAGTTTATTATTTTGGAACCAAGTAAAGCGGACCAACATCTAATATTTATAGGGGACAAAGCATTAATGTGCAAGTATTAGAATGATAGGATGGCAATAGAGTAGGCGCTGTTTATTGAATTTTCATTTCGCTATCTAGGTGATTTGATAATGTAGGAGACAGTAGAAACTTGCTCATGAAGGAGTAGGTTTCAGCGTCCTTTCTTTTTCTGTCATGGGGTAGCCTGTTAAAACTAATGGGTTGGCATGTACTTTTATTACTTAATAGTGAAGTATACTATTTTAGGCCTGATATGTGTTTTCGCTTTCACTGATTGAAACAACACTTACTGTTTTGTACGCTATCATTTAGTAACGCAGAAATGAAGTTGTACCCTTTTTCCTAAGTGTGACATTTTATTTTATTGTTTGAGGTAGAAGAAATTATAGTATTTTACTTTAATCCGGTATCACATTTTACCTCTAACAGTTGTATCGATAACCATTAAATACCATCACAAACAAACTCTAAACGTGATGAAAATAAACATACCGCTGCGTCTCAATATTCCGGTCCCAATGAAATTAACTTTGTTGAAAATCGACTCTATTTGCACATCGCGTTATTTTAATTTATCGGTTCACCTTTAAATTGTGTGCACCGATAAAACAACTCCAATTGGCCTCAAACTGTAAATTTAGCAATAATTAATTATACATATTCCAATAAAACTCATTTCATTGAAAATGGGGATAGCTTCAAAAATAAATCATTTCTGAGGCCTATATAATATCGATAAAATATATATAAATCTAAAATGATTCATTTTAAATAAAAATAAATTATTTTTACCGCATATCCTCAAGTGAAATATCATATCACATAGCTTCAGAATAAACCCATACATATTTCTAAACCCAATATATACAATTTTGGCCTAAATATTATTCATATCATATATAAAAACCCTTTATATTTATTAAATATACGTTATCGTTTATTATCGAATTCCATAGTGACTATTCAAAAATTTGAATTGGACATAATTCATAATCTATAACATGAAATCTCCTATTTTTTCTCTTCCATTAGAAAATTATAATCAAATCGATATGGACAATTCTTGTTTCATAGAATTCCGACTTAAAACGGATTCTATATATTCAATTGAATTTCAAATCATAAATTTCGAACTACCGCGATGTTTCGAGTTCGTTTCATAATTATATATAAATTAAACGATTAAACTTTGTTATATAAATGAATTATATAATTTATATCCATTTAAATTTCCAAATCAATATTTAAATAAATTAAATAACTGATCATGGAAAATATGGGATGTTACATTAAGTAACACTATATTTTAGTCACACAGAAATTTATGCTCTGACCCCTCTCCTTAACATATCCTACAGGTCAGTAGATGGGGTAAAAGCCATTGATGAAGTTATGATTGAAGCCGATGAAGAAGGCGAAGTTGTTATGTTGTTATTAGAAGTTTTTGCTTTCCTTCTTTTGGAAACTAGTGAGAACGAACTATTTGATGTACCCATTAAACATATGTAACTTTGATTGTTGTATTTCTTTGGTTTTTAAATAATGGTACATCGTATTTGAATATTATATTTTCTCATTCCGCTTTGTGAACTTTCCATTTGAAGTATTTTTGTATATATATTTTGTGCAAATGTAATCCTTTCAGAACCAACTACCCATTTAGAATGGTTCTATGTTCGCTAGTACAAAATATGTCTGTTGTCTCGCCTCATTTGCCTTTTTGTACGCACAACTGAAGCAAATAACATCATTTGCTTCTGTTCTGGTAACAACTAAAGCAAATGCACCAAAGCAAGCAGTGTTATTTGCTTCCGTTGTGCTCACAATAGAAGAAAATAGTGTTATATCCGTCGGTTGTATTATTAAATGAAGCAAATGCACAGAAGCAAATTATGTTATTTACTTCCGTTGTGCTTCCAACAGAACCAAGTATTATTATTTGTTCACATCCGTTCCTTAGGAACAGAAGCAAATGCACTGAAATAAATAATGTTATTTGCATTTGTTCGTTATAGGTCCAAGCAAATGCACTGAAGCAGCAACAAATAAATTTAAACAAAATAATTGCACATATCTATAATCATGAACAATGATTACATACATAATTATTTATAATTCGTAATAATTATAATTATCAACTAGCAATTTATAATTATTAATTATTAGAAATAATAAATAATTACTTTTTATACTTAATAAATAGTTATAGTTAATTAGAAATGATTAGTAAATTAAATTTAATATTTATGAGTTACATTTAATAATTAATAGAAACTATTAATTAATATTAACATTTAATAATTAATAATCAATATCAATGATTATTTATTAAGTAATTTTTTATAATAAAGAAGTAATATTTGTTATTTAACTTTTACAATAATAATCAATAATTTGTATCAAATATAATTATTACTTGTAATTATATAATTACTAAGATTGATATTCAATAGTTAATTATATAATTGAATACTTATGAAGTGAGATTTAATATTTAGTAATTGATTTTTAATAATTATTCATAAATAATGGCTAGTAAAATAATTAATAACTAATAAAAATATTGAATAATTTATAATTAATAAGAAATATTACTAATTAAGAACCAATATTTAATATTTTATACTTATATCAATAATTATATTTAAAATTTAATATTTAAAAATTTCAATATTAATAAAAAATAATTTCCATTTAATATTTTAGTTAATAATTAATTATGTTTAACAATTAATGATTTGTAGTCGATAAATAGCAAAAACCAATGTTAGTTATTTATTTTTTAGCTTTTCCCTTACACATTCTAAACATCAATTCACTATTGAAAAAGTCATTTTACTCAAATGTTTAAAAATACTTTTAAGGGAACAATGACGTAGGAAAAGTCTAAACCAATATAACCAATAAATGTTTTATATATTTAATAATTTGTTATGATTAATTATTAATAGCCTATAGAGTACTATCAATATTTTTTACATTGACGATAAATAATTATAAATAACATTTAATATTATATAATTACTTATTAATAGTAAATAATACATCTAAATATGTAATAATTAACATTAAATAATTAATATTCAATTATTAGCTATAATATTTCACACTTTATTTATTTATTTATTATAGTTTAACATCAAATAATTAAAAATATTAATATACTATTTAATCTCTATTTAACAATTAATAAATAATAATTATTGTTGATAATCACTAATGTATATATAACAATTTGTGTTCAGTAATTAATATTCGAATATAACAAAGAAATAATAGGCAATAACCGATAATTAATAATTTATAAAAGGATAGTTTAATAATTATTCTTTAATAATTAATAATTAATACTTAATATTAAGACTATTATTTTGAAATTTTAGAATTAATATCTATTACTTAGCATTAAATAATAGTAATATATAGTTATTTAAAAAAATTGAAGTAAATTTAATAATATTTGATAAGTATTACGAGTGTGGCACTATTTATATCTACGATATATTGAACAACTATGGAATAGAGTACCCACTTTTTATTTCTATATTATCCTTAAATCTTACGTCGTATGAACCAAATTAAATCCATAAAATCACTGAATTTTTTACCCGTTATATCTACGGTACCAACAAGTATCCTAACGTTCTTTTATGTACTTAACCATTCGCTATTCACTGAACCATCCAACAACCGCCACTCCACTCATTTTTTCATTCCTTGCTTCAATTTCAGAAAAAACTCCATGTAAATCTACCAATAGTCATCCTACCCTTTGATTTTTTTTAATGAAATCTCGACTTCTCCACTTGTCGATAATTGTCAACTTCCTCTCTTCTCCGAGCCAGCCGACAACTCAACTTCGATTTCAATCTCGAGTTCTCCATTTGCACGAAAACTTGTTGCCCTACTTCTGGGAATTCCGAAGTGTTGGGGAATCCTGAAGTTCGACTTCCAAGTCTTCGATCCAGACTCCAAGTCAAAGAAGGTACGTGTTTAACTTATTCTGCCACCTTATCATTTCAAATACTTGATTTGACCTTCACGTTTACACATACAAGGGATTTCATTAAGCGAAGATGATATTTCGCGGAAAAGGGTTGAGGGCGGCAAGAACTTAGTAGAAGGCAATATACAGAAAGGTTTTACATATTATGCTATGATTTTATTTTTTATATATTTCAGATTTCATTGTTTTATGTTGCCAAATGTAATTTGATCTCAAAAAATGCCGCTACTAGGTGTGATGTTCCATCTTGTGGATTTACGAACTCAGTTCATTGATGTTGTTAGTCTTAAAGAGTGTTGTAATCTGGAGTTGACATGGCAAGTTGTATTGATGAGATGAGGTGTTGCAGTTTGATTGTTGAGGCCATTGTATGGTGTCAAGTTTATTCTATAGAGTTATGATTCAATATTCGGTTCATTGCTATTTTAAATGTTGTCCGGTTGCTATTTCATTTGTTGCGCATATTATTTTTTAGTATACTGGAATTGCTCCTTCATGTGAAATTTATTTTTTGAAATAGTAGAAGTAAAATAAACTAACTATACAATGAAAAGAGTAAAAATATTAGTATAATCAAGATCATAACCAGCTGTAGGCAACTAGAATGAACCATGGTGTTTTATTCTGATCAGTTCATGCCCTTTAATTTCTTAGGAAATAATATATTCACAAAGATAAAAAATTATAGTATAGAATAAAATTAAATAGTTCGGTTCTCCAACTAAACAAAGAAAGTGAGCAGATGATGATCCTTTTTTTACGAATTGATTTTGTTCATATGTGAGTTTACATTTTAATGATTCATTAACCTAGTGTTTGGTAGCATCAAGGTTGTATGGTGGTTTTTTAAATATTACTTGGTGGGATTTTGATTATTTTTATAATTTTTAAGAATCTACTGTAAAAATCCTCTTACTAGGGTAATCAAAGGTCATATACATGACTTAAGCATGACATACGCTTTTGAGTGTGTTTACTGGGATACAAGATGTACTACATTGTTATACTCTAATCAACTCCTTATTCACTAATGTATTTGAACCAGTTTTGCTGCGTTGGAAGACTAATTTGATTATTTATTTTTGCTGCACTTGTTTGCATTATTATTGTGTGTTGAAATGTGAATTTTATGCATATATGATATATTCGATGCTTCTTACCCACTGATACTTTCATTTATCAGGATTTGGTTAGAAGGTTTCCTGTTGCTCCAACTGGTAAATGCGGATAATGCAAATTTTTCCTTTAAATGAGTACGGACATGTGCGCCAACTGGAAAAAGTGGATAGTGCAAATTTGATCCTTAATTGACGTACAAACGTCTGCTTATGAATTCATTGGATGTGTATATTATTTGATATTCAGTGTATGAATATATTATTGTAATTCAATGTATGAATACATTGATGTAAACATATAGTGCATTGGTCAATGTATGTATATATTGTTTGATATTAAATGTATGAGTATATTATTTTAATTCAATGTATGACTATATTGTTGCAAACATTTAGTGTGCTAATAATGGATTAGTTTTTGTGGTCATAGCTGTCTAATGTGGTAATGTCATTGTGCTTTGATATCATTTCATATTTTAAATCCTGAAATGGTGTCATTTTTTTAAAATTACTTCGGCTAGCATTTGCTTCGGTTTTTTACACCATGCTGCTTCTGTCTAACAACGGAAGCAAAAACACTCTATTGCTCCGTTTCAACAATCGAAGCAATAAATTCTGGCCTGTTACGTCGTCTATAGTTGCTTCAGTTGTAGAACTGAAGCAACATGTTGTAAATAACCAAAGCAACATACTTGTTTTGTAATAGTGGTTTCGATGGGCCTTTTCTGAGGCGAAATTTAGGCCTATTCCAGGCGTGTTGTTACATTATGTATCAAAGTATAGCTTACCCGATTATAAGGGAAATATACATATGAGAGCATATTTGTAATTTGAAAAAGATTTTTCAAACTATATATGTAAAAACCCAGAAAATCGGAACCAATTTAAATTTTTTATTTTTGCTATTTTAATGAATTTTGAATATTTAAAATAATTTATTTTAAATAGTAACGACTAGAAATTTATTTTGAATAGAATTAGAATGTATAAATTTATTTAAATCTAAGTTAGAATATAAATATATTTTTTAATTATAAAAGGAATTGGAAATGGCGCGGTAGTTTGAAATTTCGATTTCAAATTTCAATTGAATGTACAGGATTCAAAATAAACCGGATTTTGGTAAAAACACAAATATTTCAATTTGTTTGAAAATATCTTTCCAACGAATATGAAAAATCCAAATTTCATAATGGGAATAAAAAGTTATGTTCAGTTAAATATTCAGAATAGTTGCTATGGAATTTTATATAATATACAGCACTTAAAAATAGTGATTTTACAAATGAACTCCATTTTCAATGAGACCTCTTTTTTTGGATCTGGAATGTCAAATTATTTCTAGATTCCAATTTTCATAATTTTTGGAATTAATATGTAAGCATGGTGAATTTAAACGTGTTTGGTCAATTTAGTCTGAACTTAATCGGCTGGAAAATGACCGTTTTTCAAATGGTCTCCTAATTCAGCGAAATTAGTTTTGTTAGGACCGTATCATCAAAACATAGCCACATTTATTTTTCTGGATTTTTTGGAGTTCGTATATGGCCCCGATAAATTAAAAGGTGCGTTTGAATTTAAAATATAATGATTTATATTTTAAATCTAATGGAAACTAACTGCAGTAGCGAATTGGGTTATAAAACATATCGCATTATGTTCGGAATGGGGGTAGTTAGCTAGGGGCGACAGTCGTTCAGTTCGATTTGGAGTTCACAGCGACAAAGGGGTATTTTTGGAATTTGATAAAATAAAATAAATTATTTGTATAAATAAGGGCCAATCAGGAAATTTCGTTTAAGCCCTAATTTTTGCGCCGCTGCTTCGCAACAAAACTAATGGAAACTAGCACCTTTTAAAACACAACATATGTTTCAAAATCTACGGCGGTTTTTGCTCGATATTTTGGATCCAATTTTCTCTTGATCAACACAGTAATTTCCAGGAATTATAAAACGAAATATGTAGATCTTTCCACGATCTTCAATCCATACATTGGTGATCGGATTTCATGAGGTGTAGAACGAGAATTTCGAGCACAAAGGGCCCTCATTCGTGGATGGATTTCTAAGCGTGGGGTCCACCGAGTCTAACAGGAGGGGGCGGCGCTGGAAGCGGTCACGACGGCGGTTGAAGTCGTGGTCTCTGATCGAGCTCCAATCACTCTAGGTGGTGGTGGTGGTTGAACGATGGAGGCGAGATAAATTCGACGATGGCCATATATTAAACGAAGAAAAGTTAACGTTTTGGGTAAACGTTATGGATTAGTTTAATTAGGAATTTAATTATTATTTAAATTATATAAAAATGTAATTAATGCGTTGATTATCATATCTTCTACATACGAGGTCCAAATCGCGCGAAACTAGATCCATTGTGATTGGAGAGCCGAGAGCTTCGCAACAAAACTGACTGGGTCCAATTTGGAGCATGTTAGAATTTCGGGCAAGTTCAAATCCATAAAGTTCAGAAATTCAGAAATAAAACTGACGGAGTGGAAACCAAAACTGAGAACTCCTTCTCACTAAAACTTTTTATAGTTAAATATATATAGGTTGCAGACGGGGTTTAGTAGCTCCTGACACCGTCGTCCATAGACCACGGACGACTTGTTTGATTGTATTGTGTTGTGAAAATTAATTGATTGTGATGTGAAATGGAAAATAAAATATTCATGTATTGAATAAAATATTTGAATAATAAAAATATCATTTTTATTGTATATATGAACTATATAAAATATTCATGTGTTGGATAAAATATTTGAATAATAAAAATATCATTTTTATGGTATATATGAACTGTTTAAAATAGTCATGTGTTGAAATAAATATTCATAAACAAATCGGACGATTTGTTTATGTACATCCATTTATCTGATACTGATTGGGACGATATATTTTACATATCGCCCAACTGCACAAATTAAATTTGTGTTTGTTGATTGAAACCCCACACGGGTATTGGGATGATACTTGACGTACACTAATCGCAATTGTTT
The DNA here is from genome assembly GCA_030737875.1 of Allium sativum. Lineage (NCBI taxonomy): Eukaryota > Viridiplantae > Streptophyta > Magnoliopsida > Asparagales > Amaryllidaceae > Allium > Allium sativum. The sequence continues at coordinate 321,514,529 of CM060920.1, read as the reverse complement.
AGCTGTATGTCAATCGATGGGTTGACAGACTGTTGTAAGCATTAATTATTTATATTTAATGCATATGCATTTGTGTAGTGCACTGTGGCTGATGGTTGATTATTTAACATTATTGATATATACATGTGTTGTATGAAATCCATATAAATAAAATTATATGGTATTTGATTGAGTCTGATTCCTGTTCATAAATAAGGAATATTTTAAAATAACGAACATTTTAAATTAATGAATATTTTAAAATAATATTTAGAAAAGAATCAAAATATGATTTTGATGTCCGATTTTGGATGGACATGAAAATATTTAAATATATGAAGCTGTGTTGATTAGATATGCGCCATTTTAATGCGAACGATATTTATATCGGTTTTATTCATTTTTATAATGAACATCGAAAAGGAAGTGATTTTAAAATCTAATGTTTTGAAAATATTATCATTTATATATTAACGATATGAATATTCAATTTTGGTTTAAAATTGAATATGAAGTTGAAATCGTTTTTAAAATAAATTTAAAACAATTTATAAATATGTTTTAAATGGAAATTGATGAAATATAATATATATATATATATTATATTTAATGGCCTGAATAGAACGTGCCGCGCTACGGCAGTCCGCGAATTTCAACCATTGACTTCGAATTGACATTACGGGAGATGTGACCATCGGATTCTCCTAAAACCAGAACCGTTGGGTTTGTATTGAAAAGAGCTTTCCAACGAATATAAGAGATTTAAAATCTAACTGTTGGATTTCGAATTATGTCCAAATCAAATTTGGAAAAGGACGTTGTAAGTGCAGTTCGATGACCGTTTATGGAAATCAACTGAAAGGGCCTTAATAAAATTATCAAAAATATCAATAATTTGTGTCAAATCATAATAAATGATTTGGAAAGAATTAGGATGAAAAATTCCACGTTTGTAAAGATAAAAATATATTTTTATCGAAATGAACTAGTTATCAACTAGAGTTATAATCTAATTATATTTAAATAAATAAATTGGATTGAGAACGGGTTTTAATATAACCAGAATTTCAAATATATGAATTGGAGTGGATTTAAATGGAAATCATCTTCGTAATATTTCGATGTTGGATCTCGGGATTATACAGATATTGTTATGGAAATTTGAAAGATATATTAATATCATTATTTCCAATACGATATTTGTTGGTTTCAGAGTTTGATATTGAATATAAGCCGATATATTTGCTATTCGGAGCCTTGTATTTAATGTCAAATGAGATTTTGGGTTTGACGTGAATGGTGTCTTAAACAACACTGTTCTTTAACCCAGTTGAAGAAAGAATAAATCTTTTTATTAAGATTTAGTGAAACTTTTCAATTAATTAATATTTAATTGGGATAGAATAAAAGAATTGGATTTTGGGTTTGTCATGAACGGTGTCTTCAGTAACACTGTTCTAAAACCCCATTTGAAATGAATAAATCTTTTAATTAACATTATTAGAGTTTCCAGTTACATTTGGTAATTGGAATAAAATGGAATGTGGATCGGGTTTATCGTGAACTGTGTTTTAACGACATTCGGTCTTTAACCCGATTTACAGCGAAATGTGATTTGGAATTTATAAATCTTTTATTAAGATTTAGAGGAAATTTTCCAAAATAAAGTTTTCCAATTTAATACAATAAATTGGAATTGAATGAAATTCGATTGGATAATAATCAAAATGAGCTTATGTGGAGGAAGACTGTTAATATATATGGAATTTAAAAGACTTTGTCATTATTCCATTTATATTATCAGTCGGACACGGAAATTGATATTGATTATATATTGATCTTTTTTCCATGAAGATTCCATAACTAATGGAATGTGATTTGGGTTTATCTTGAAATGTGTTTTAAATGACATTAGTTTTTTTGCCCAATTAAAGATAAGATTAATTTCTTAAATTTGAATAATCATTATGAAATGATTTTTGATATTAAAACTGAATTAGAGTTTTAATGAATCTTTATTTAGATTGGAAAGTGAATGAGATAATTAAATATATCGAATGCAAGAAATGATCGAGGATGGAGTATCACCAGTTTTGCTCCAAGCAATAGTTACATCTTTAATTAAATTTGAACGTGAAATGGTAAATAATTTTACCATAACACCGTGGTGCTAGGTATGGAGTTTACCATTTTTTCTCCATGGGGTAAATAGGTTGGGATTAGGAAATATAATAAATGATTACTTCGGTAAGGTTCGCTAATCCCGACTAGTTTGGATAAACCTTAATTTGGTTTGAATTGATATGCAAAGGACGATTAAAGAATAAATGTAAAGAATTTATCTTTGATAAAATGAGTGAGAACCTTTCCCAAAGTATAAGAATATTTGAATAAAAGAATATTATGGATTGGAATGAGGCGTACGTTGTGTTTTTATAACACTTGTTTATTATATACGCAAGTTATTCGGAAAGGTCGGGTTTATACCCATTCTGAATAACTGATTCGACGATAAGTCAACGATGAAGACGGTGGTTGAGGACCGGAGGTATTCACATCGTTTGGATGATTACTGATGTCTTTATTGGGTTGTACACCCAAGACGAGGTAATAAGTGGTGATCGTCCAGACGAACTTGGAGATCGACCGAATATGCGAGGACCTCTCTCCTGTATTGGACATATGGGACGAGGAATAAGGTGCCCTCGGTTTCGTTCAGACCCAGAACGAACTTATAAATGTCTGCGTGTTTGACATTGGATTTTATTCTATGTGATTGATTTCTACTAAATATATATCTTTTTGGTGGTGGAGAGTTTATTCTCTTGCTTAACACCCTTCTCTGAGATGTACGAGCTCAGAGGTTATATATCGATAGACATCGGTCGCTTAGCGTGAATTACCTTTGTGGCATGCTGAGATGCAAATGATCAAGGCTTCGGTTGAAAAGGAGAGTCTTGTGGTTGATGATCAAAGCCCGGCTTTAATATAGCATAGCTTTGTGTATAGTGTTAATTCGTGAGTCTCACACCCCGGTGTGAACCAGAAACGGGATGGACCTCAGGGAGGACATGTGTTTCCTTCTAGATAGGAGTGGTGTCATGGTATAGAGCCCAGACATTTTACTCATGTGGATGTTTCATATTATTTAATGGATAGCGAGGCACCTCGAATATATCGGTTACTACGGAGCCGATGGATATTGAGTCATCTGGCTCATTTACGCCCCATAGGGCGGGGAGACGCATGTTTAGGGATTTTTAATCCACTTAAAATGTGGACCGGCCCTGACGATCCGGGTGCATTTGCTGTTGAGACCTGAGGCTCGGGCTAGAGAGTCTCGAATTGGAACAAGATGATCCCTTTCCCTTGGTTCACAGATGGAAATCCAACTTCTAATACGACATCGTGCGGTTTTGACTGTAGACCTGTATGTGCCAGCATAGTGGCATGGGATGCTCATGTTGCCTATGATTGATACATTATGATTGAAATTGTTTTTGAAACATATATACACTTATAATAGTATCAAAATGATTTGTTTTAAACGTACCAAGCATGTTTTGCTATTATAAGGTAAAATCTATCCTCCGGCTTGCGTTGCATTGTGTGATGGGACATGAGTCTTATAATAGCTTCATTTTTCCAAAAAAAAAGCATTGTGCTGTTTTGTTATACGCATTGGTATTCCTGGGATAAGGCCCGTTCCGTGTTATACGGCGTAGTCCCTTGATTTACTTTATTTTAAAGTAAATATTTAATAACTGTTTAGTTCTCACACCAGTCATATGACTGACCTGGAGGTTATTGTTCTAACCTAAACTCTGCGTGCCCCTATTTTCCATATGGGTAGCTAGTAGTTTTGGGTTTGCAGATTTATTCTTATAGGATCCTAGTTTACAACTGGAGATATTTCAGAAAGCTCTGTAGCCGTATATTTTTTTCAGTCGTGTTATGTATTATTTTTCCGCTGCATTGTAATTTAAATCTCTAACATTTTACTGATGTATAATATTTATTCATACTCTGTATATTCTTGTACTCTGATGTAAATTATTGTAATAAGCAATGAAATGTTCTTTTGCTTGTGTTCTGATTTATCGTGTTCTCAGCTCAATCCGGGCTTTCCTTTATGAGGAAGTTTGGGTCATTTCATTTCGGTATCAGAGCTTTGGTTTACAGAGCTCGAGAACAAGACATATTAGAACCGAACAAAAGAATCATCAGAGATTGGATTAGTAATATCCAATAAGGATGACTCGTTAGAGATAGGATCAGTAGTATCCTAGAACGAGTGTAAAGAGTAGTGTTTTTAAAATAAAAATGAAAACAATTTTTTGTTTTTAAAAATTTATATTATACGTGTTTGAATATTTATTTTAAACTAGTTTGGACAATCGAGTATATAAAGATTTTGCATATATTCCTTGCAAACGTATATTCGAAGTTTTAATATACTGGATAGATATAGAATCACACTCTAGTTGCCCGGGCATAATTCTGATGATTGATGCATCATCGTCAACATTTATGTTTGAATTTCGAAGGTGGGGTATCTATATATTTCCAATTGACTAGCGTGAGAACCAAAATTAGATAGGATTTATTTGTTGTGATTTGGCATCAAAAATGGATTTATATATATAAAACTTATGTGTTTGAAACGATAATCAACAAATTGATTGTTGATTGTGTTGTTTGATTATTGGTGAAATTAATTAAAATTTTGAACCATTAAGCTAAATTGAGTCAAATATTGAACTGAATTGAAAATTGATTGAAATTACATGCATATACATGTATATGTATTGAACAGGTCATAGCAGGGAAGTTAAGCAGAGGAATAAAATTGTATGCCCGACAAATACGTACATGTTTGCTAATTTATTGGGTTTGGATGATTTTATGAGCCAATTGGCTAGCCGCTTGGCTTTTTATTTTTGGATGACGAGAGCCCTGCATGGCTAGTTGCAGTTTTAAATGTCACCCCGTACAAAGGAGGTTATGGCGGAATTTTTCAAAAATTTAGGGTGTTAGCCAAATTTTTAAAGAATTGGAAAATTCTTAGAAACTGAAAAGTTGAAGAATGAAAGCCAAACTGGAAGTTGAGTTGATTAGTTAAACAACTTTCAACTCCATTCCTTTCGAGGACAAAAAGATTTTAAGTGGGGGAGATTGTAACAACCCGGAAAATCGGAACCAATTTAAAATTTCTATTTTGGCTATTTTAAATAATTATGAATATTTAAAATGATTTATTTTAAATAATAACGACTATAAATTTCTTTTGAATAGAATTAGAATGTATAAATTTATTTAGATCAAAGTTAGAATATAAATATTTATTTATAATTATAAAAGGAATTGGAAATGGCGCGGTAGTTTGAAATTTTGATTTCAAATTTCAATTGAAGGTACAGGATTAAAAATAAACCGGATTTTGGTAATAGTAGAAATATTTGAATCTGTTTGAAAATATCTTTCCAAGAATGTGAAAAATCCAGATTTTATAACAGGAATAAAAAGTTATGTCCAGTTGAAAATTCAGAATAGTCGCTATGGAATTTTATATAATATACAGCCCTTAAAAATAGCGATTTTGCAAACGACCTCCATTTTCGATGAGACTACTTTTGTTGGATCCAGAATATCAAATTATTGCTGGATTCCAATTTTCATAATTTTTGAAATCAATATTTGAGCGTGGTGAATTTAAAGTGTTTGGTCAATTCAGTTTGAACTTAATCGACTGAAAAATCACCGTTTTTCAAACGGTCTCCAAATTCGACGAAATTAGTTTTGTTAGGACTGTATCATCAAAACATAGCTAGATTCATTTTTCTGGAATTTTTGGAGCTCGTATGTGGCCCTGGTAAATTAAAAGGTGCTTTTGAATTTAAAATATTATGATTTATATTTTAAATTTAACGGAAACTGATCGTGACAGCCGAATTAGGTTAAGAAACATATCCCATTGCATTCGAATGGGGGTAATTAGCTAGTGGCGACAATCGTTGGGTTCAATTTGGAGTTCATAGCGACAAAGGGGTATTTTTGGAATTTAATAAAATAAAATAAATTATTTATATAAATAAGGGCCAATCAGGAAATTTCGTTTAAGCCTTAATTTTTGCGCCGCTGCTTCAAAACCTACGGCGATTTTTGCTCGATATTTTGGATCCAATTTTCTCTCAATCCACGCAGTAATTTCCAGGAATTATAAAATGAAATATGTAAATCTTTCCACGTTCTTCAAATCCATGCCTTGGTGATCGGATTTCGTGAGGTGTGGAAGGAGAATTTCGAGCCCAAAGGGCTGACTTTCATGGGCGGATTTCTAGGCATAGGCTCCACCGAGTCTGACAGGAGGGAGGCGCTGGAAGCGGTCATGATGGCGGTTGAAGTCGTTGTCCCTGATCGAGCTCCGATCACTCTAGGCGGCGACGGTGGTTGAACGATGGAGGTGAGATCAATTTCGATGATGGCCAAATATCAAACGAGGAAAAGGTAACTTTTTGGGTAAACGTTATGGATTAGTTTAATTAGGAATTTAATTATTACTTAAATTATATAAAAATGTAATTAACGCGTTGATTATCATATCTTCTACATACGAGGTCCAAATCACGCGAAACTGGATCCGTTGCGATCGTGGAGCCGAGAGCTTCGCAACAAAATTGACCAGGTCCAATTTGGAGCATGTTAAAATTTCAGGCAAGTTCAAATCCAAATTGTGCTGAAATTCAGAAATGAAACTAAGGGAGTGGAAACCAAAGGTGAGAAATCCTTCTCACTCAAACTTTTTACAGTTAAATATATACTTGGTTACAGACGGGGCTTAGTAGCTCCTGACACCGTCATCCACAGACCATGAACGACTTGGTTGATTGTACTGTGTTATGAAAATTAATTGATTATGGTGTGAAATGGAAAATAAAACATTTGAATAATAGAAGTATCATTTTTATTGTATATATGAACTATATAAAATATTCATGTGTTGAATAAAATATTTGAATAATAAAAATATCATTTTTATTGTATATATGAACTGTTTAAAATAGTCATGTGTTGAAATAAATATTCATAAACAAATCGGATGATTTGTTTATGTACACCCATTTATCTGATACTGATTAGGACGATATATTTTACACATCGCCCAACCGCACAAATAAAATACGTGTTTGTTGATTGAAACCCCACATGGGCATTGGGATTGTAACACCCCGTATTTTCCGTGAATATTAAAATTAATAAATCTAAGAACACTTAATTTTTAGAAGAAGAATTGGGTGAAACGGGTTACGCCATTGCGTTCGTCTCAGAATTCTGCTTGAGATAAAGTCTTAGTTTGCGTGAATCGGACTCCGTATGAAGAATTTATGGAGGTTAAAAAATTTCTAGTGTAAGCAGAAAATAAATTAAAAATAATAATTAAATAATCATTCCAGTTTGAAATTCAAAAAACTCAGAAATCGGCTGAGCGGGAAATCTCTCACTCAGGGGTGTCAACCCTCCCTAGGGGGTGTCGACATAGGTGTCGACCCCCTAGGGTGTCAACATGGGTGTCGAACCCCCTGTAGGGGTCGACTTCTGCCAACTGTGCTGGACAGTGACGATTTTCTGAGTTATAGGGCTACATGGCGACTTCTGATTTGACTGATGACACATTTTCTTGGACTAGACGGCTCTGATGACTCCTAGGTTGATCTAAAGGCCCATATTAATCCTAAACTTCTATACAATCACTGCAAACCTCAACCCTTGACCTCATTCTATGAAGCCGTCATGATGTCCATGTCAAAGCTAGCCTAACCTCCATCTTCTCCAAACTAGAAATCAAGTTAGAAAGCTCCGAAGCAAATCCAAACTAGAGAATCAAACATCTACATTAAGGCTTAAGCTTAACAAATTCATAAATCAGATCCCAGAATACAAGATCCGCTCTTTTTCTATAAGTTCAGTTATTATTCCGATTTGAACACCTAATAGAAATCATGACTGTAATAATCGGTTCTAAAACTATGCCTAATTCTGATTCGTGCTTATCCTTTTGTCAAATCTGAATTTCCTATGCCTATGAGACTGTTGTGATTGAAATAATGAAACCTATCTTGCCTATGAGACTGTTGTGATTGACATAATAAAACCTATCTTGCTATGAGACTGTTGTGATTGACATAATGGAACCTATCATGCCTATGAGACTATTGTGATTGACATAATGGAACGTATCATGTTGTACATCAAAATTAGTGATTTCCTTAAGTCCAATTCTATCTATTATTTATACCTATGGTGTAAATTGCTTAGCTTGCCCGCACTTATTGTTAATGTACAACATGCCTATTGGAAATATGATTCTTGAATTGGGTACATCTTTACATGCCTATTTTTCCTTATGTCAATTCTTATGCTCCTTCTCTATTTTTCCCTTTTTATTTTCTTTTATGAATACTACGTTCATTCTGAACTTAGATTGAATCTCGTTGTACATGTGATTATAACGCAGGAAAAATTTGGTATAATTTAATTAAGTAAATTTGGGGCATAACAAGTGAATGTGGCATAAAACTTGTACTGACTACACTGGGAGAATATTGATATAAAAAGACCTAAAACTTGGACACATATGACAAACATGTAAATTGGCTAATGATGAACATGCCTAACACGAGGTTTCATTGAGTTGTGGTGTAAGACTGCCCGGAACCGCCTAGCACATCCAGCGACCGCAACAATATAGATCTAATGTGAGAGGTTAGCGCATTAAGCCCAAAAACCCGTGGTTAGATTGAGTTGCGGTGTAAGGCTGCTCGGAACCGCCCGGCACATCCAGCGACTGCAACAATATAGATCTAATGTGAGAGGTTGGTGCTTTAATGAATGAATTAAAGATAAGGGACGAACAGGCTAAGAATGGTAGGCTTAAGTAAATTAAGGCAACACTTAACCAATACAACATGTTAATTAAACAGATGGGTGGGGTTAGGTTAATTTGAGAACACTTAACCATTGTGACATGTTGATTAGGAAACCCTAGTAATGGGGACCCATTTCAGCAGTAACCCACATAGATGTATCACGGTACCCTGAACTAGGCAAGGTAGGGCACGATTATTGGGCTGATTATAAGCGGTCAAACTAGCGGTGGGGGGTGCAACAGTGCAGGTTCCAGCGGATTATGGGCATGCACGTACTCCGGAGTGGAAAATTCAGGCACTGAGCATCAGTAGTATACACTGTGCATCTTGAATTTGTGTCGGGTTGCCACCGTAGGAATTGATACACCTCGTGGTGGGACCAGCACAGGTATGTACAATCAAGCAGGACCGAATGACACAAGAAATAAATGCATGCGAGTAGAAGCCGATCAGAAAAGGGATCACTTTGTTATGAACACATGACGGTAGTTGAAACATTCGTTAGTAGGTGCAGAGAAATGGAAATGAGTGTGATAGCATATTCAGTTTATCTTGCCTTACCTTATGGTATCTTATTGCTATGGTATTGTCCTATGTTCAGTTTATTCATGTCATGATCCTTTTACCTGTTTACGTGTAGAATAATCACTGGACTTACCAGCTTACATCTGACCCGTTTTCTTTCGCCTTCTTTTCTTCCGTTCCCCCTCCCTCCCCCCCCCCCCCGGTCCACAGGGAGGGAATAAATCAACTTAGTGCAGATCTTTTTCTAGCTTGAAGAGAGTAGATGTATTGCTTGGATTCTCTTTTCTTGGGCTATGGCTGTGGTTACACTTTATTGGGGATTTATGCTGCTCTACTACTGTTTTATGCTTCTTTATGTACTTGGAGTTTTTAAATCAAGGCAGAAGTTTTATTGTAATAATTTAGAAGTTGGGTTTTGAGACAATGCTTGTAATGTTTTGACTTAACCATGTTATCTATGAAATGATTTCAGTTTTCCGCGGTTTATATGTCTGTCTTGTAAATTATCCGTGCCTTTTACCTAAAATGCTTCGCCAAAGTTAATGCATTCCCTTTGTGAGTGACCTTCACGGAGGTGGGGTGTTTCACTTGGTATCAGAGCGATGGTTTACCAGATCAGATAAAAGTTTTTGAAAACTATTTTTCAAAAAGAAGTTTAAAGAAGCATTTTCAAGAAAAGTGTTGTTTTATTTTAAAAGGCATAATCCCCCAATCCATAAGCATTATCTTTCTATCCTTTGTTTTGAACCTTTTCTTTTCGTTTCAGCATGTCTGGGGATCTTAATCTTCCCGAGGGCGTACCGATACCTGGCTGGTTCAGAAGGTATCTAGATGCAAGGGCTAATGATGCAGGCCCAGCAGACGTTCCTCCTCCCCCAGTCGCAGTCGTTCCTCCTCCTCTGCGTGTGAATGCTTTCTCGAAGATATGTAGATACTTTCGAGCTATGGGTGGAAAGAACTTTAATGGGACTGAGTCATTTGTGGAAGCAAGAAACTGGTTCAAGGAAACAGAAGATTTGTTTGTTATCTTCGAACTGGACGATAGGAAAAAGACACAACTGGCTGTATGGTTACTTAAGGACGAAGCCTCTTACTGGTGGGGAAGTTACTAATGTTGAGAGACCAGTTGAAACTTGGGAGGATTTCAGAATGAGATTTGAAAGGAAGTTCCTCTCGCAAGCTGAACGAAGTCTACAGATGGAGAAGTTCTTAGCACTCAAACAGGGAAGCCTATCGGTTAAGGAATATGTCAACCAATTCAACCAGCTGGCTAGATTTGGATTGGAGTTAGTAAACACTCCACATAAAAAGGCTCCCCGATTCGTTAAAGGGTTAAATGAGCCATTGCATAGCCTAGCTATGTCCCATATAACTATGGGTGTGATTTTTGAGAGACTGGTGGACATGGCATTGTTACAGGAGGAAGACAAGGATGGCAAGAAAGATGCAAAGGTGGAAGAACCTCTAAACAAGAAAGTGGAGGGATCGCAGAATAAGAAGACGGATTCCCAGAAAGGCGGGAAGAATAACAAACCCCATGAAAAGAGGAAGTGTAAATTCTATGCCATACCTGGACATCTGATTAAGGACTACAGGAAGAAGAAAAGGAAGATGGGTGGTTGCTTTCAATGCCGCGAGATAGTACATATGGCTAAGGATTGCCCAAAAAGGCAAAGGCAAGGGCAGAGGACTGGGTCTACTTCTAGAGGGCGGATTCACGTTCTCATTGCACCTTCGCAAGAAAGAGGTAGAAATAATTCTATTGAGAGTTTAGTTTATCTTTTTGATCATCCAGTTCATACACTTTTTGATTCTGGCGTATCACACTCTTTTATATCTACTGCTTTAGTTGAATCTCTGTACCTAAATACCAGTATAGTAGAGGATCCCATGGTTGTTTCAAATCCAATTGGGGGTTCGGCTTATTTGTCAGTGATTTGTTTGGAATTGGAAATTTTTATACTAATCATTGGGTTTAGATGTAATGCTTATGTCTTGGGTTTCACGGGCTATGGGTTGATTCTAGGCATGGATTGGTTATCCAGTAATGGTGCCATCCTCGATTGTGGAAGGAGAGTGGTTAGACTTTTGACTCGCCTCGGTAACACTCTTGAAATCTCTTGTAATCCCATGAATTCTGTTATGCTTAGCTATCTAGAATCTCTTGACGCGTCTATTGAAAACTTGCAATCTGCTAGAGTAGTCCGTGAATACTCGGATGTCTTTGAAGAGGTGAACGGTTTATCTCCAAAGCGAGAGATAGACTTCCGCATATACCTTGTTGATAATGCAAAACCTGTTGCATTACCCATTAGACACATGGCTCCAAGGGAAAGGAAAGAGCTCAGCAAGCAAGTTAAAGAGTTGCTTGAAAAGGGGTTCATAAGGCAGAGTATTTCTGAATGGGGTGCTCCAGTGGTGTTTGCAACCAAAGCGGATGGTTCACTTCGCCTAGGCGTGGACTATAGCGAGCTAAACAAGCTGACCAAGAAGAACATGCACCCACTTCCTAGAACAGACGACTTGTTCGACCAGCTCGTTGGTGCATCAGTTTTCTCCCAACTAGATCTGGGCACCGGATTTCATCAGCTAAGAGTTGCTGAAGACAGCATAGATAAGACCGTGTTCAGGACCCCGGATGGTTTCTTCGAATGGCTTGTCATGCCTTTCGGCTTGACAAACGCAACCGCCTATTTTGTAGACTTGATGAGTAGGGTGTTCAGGGAATTCCTTAATCAATTTGTAATGGTCTTCGTGGACGACATTATGATTTTCTCAAAAAGTGAGGAAGAACATGCTTTGCATTTAAGGGAAGTTATTGATACTCTTTGAGCACATCGGCTGAAAGCAAAATTCTCCAAATGCCATTTTCGGGGAGACGAAGTAAGGTTTCTTGGACGTGTGGTGTCCAAAGAGGGGATAGCTGTGGATCCCGCAAAAGTAGTTGCGGTGCAAGATTAGAAGGTTCCACGTAATGCAACCGAAGTACGAAGTTTTCTCGTGTTAGAGGGATTTTAAAGAAAGTTCATGAAGGAGTTTGCAAAGATCTCAGCCCTACTTACTAGGTTAACGAAGAAGAACCTTACTTTTGACTGGCACTTGGATTGTGATGTTGCTTTCCAATGACTGAAAAGGGATCTGACAACGGCCCCAGTTCTGATATTGCCTGATGGGAGTAAGATGTTTACGGTATACACAGACGCATGCGGTACCGAACTAGGAGTTATCTTGATGCAAGAGGGCAAGGTAGTTCGTTATTGGGGAATGCAGTTGAAGGTACATGAGAAGAACTACTGAATTCATGATTCAGAACTAGCTGCCATTGTTTTCGCTCTTATGTCATGGTGTCATTACCTACTAGGAGAAAGGTTTGAATTGTTTATTGACTATAAATCGTTAAAGTACCTTTTCTCATGGAAAGATCTTAACTTGAGACAACAAAGTTGGATGGAATTTATTGCCTCATATGATTTTGAGATTTCTTATTTTTATGGGGGAAGGCAGTTGAAGGAACATGAGAAGAACTACCGAATTCATGATTAAGAACTAGCTGCCATTGTTTTTGCTCTTAAGTCATGGCGTCATTACCTGCTAGGAGAAAGGTTTGAATTGTTTACTGACCATAAATTGTTAAAGTACCTTTCCTCATAGAAATATCTTCACTTGAGACAACAAAGGTGGATGGAATTTATTGCCTCATACAATTTTGAGATTGCTTATACTCCTGGCAAGGGCAACGTGGTAGCAGACACCTTAAGTAGGAAAAAGCTGATCTTACGTCCTCTCTTTGTAGAAAGGCAAAGCTTGGAGTACCTAGTAAACTTTGACTTTAGACCCTCCTTTGAATTTGTACCTGGTTTGTCAGCATCGCTAGAGGTGCGGCCTAATCTTTTGGACTCAATAGGAATCACGCAACGTGAAGACCCTCAGCTAGTTGATGTGATAGATAAGCAAATCAGAGGTGAGACTTCTAGTCACCTCAATAGATACTCCATCGATGACAAGGGTTGGTTGAGATGGGATGGAAGACCATGCGTCCCATAAGCAAGGGATTTGGTGAAAACTGTTCTCAAAGAAGCACACCATTCTAAGTTGACCATACACCCAGGTGGTGATAAGAAGTATAAAGACATAAAAAGAGTTTTCTTCTGGAATGACATGAAGAAGGATATAGCTGAGTTTGTCTCTAAGTGCTTGATATGCCAGCAAGTCAAGGCAGAGCAGAAGAAGTCTTGTGGTCTGCTTCATCCTCTAGAGGTCCCACAGTGGAAATGGGATAGCATTTCGATGGACTTTATTGATGGGTTGCTAAGGTCAAGAAGGGGCAATACAAGTATTTGGATAATAGTGGACAAGCTCACTAAAAGCGCTCACTAAAAGCGCTCACTTTATACCTGTTAAGAGTAGGAGGACTGCCCCATCATTAGCATCCATTTATCTTAAAGAGGTGGTTCAACTGCGTGGAATACCCTCTAGCATAGTAAGTGATCAAGATCCTATCTTTACGAACGAGTTTTGGAAGAGTTTGCAAGAGGCTATAGGCACACAACTATGCTTAAGCACTGCCTATCACCCTCAAACTAATGGTCAGATGGAAAGGGTGAACAGAGTATTTGAAGATCTTTTGAGATTGTGCATTCTTGGTTTTGGAGAAACATGGGAGGATCATATTCCTTTGGTGAAATTCGCCTACAACAATAGCTACCAAGCCACCATAGGCATGGCACCCTTTGAGGCTTTATATGGAAGACCATGCCGATTACCAACTTGTTGGTGGGAGTCTACAAACGAGCTCATACTTGGGCCTGACATAATCAGAGAAACTTCAAAGAAGGTGGACTTGATACGAAGACGAATGAAGACCGCACAAGATAGACAGAAGTCCTACGCTGATAAAAGAAGGACTGACCTTGAGTTTGAGGTCGGAGACAGAGATTTCTTAAAGTATCTCCTTTGAAGAATGTCGTTCGCTTTAGGTCCGTAGGAAAACTGGACCAAGATTTGTAGGGCCATTTCCTATCATTGAGAGGATTGGGAAGATGGCTTATGAAGTAGTGATGTCCGAAAGATTGGCTGGAGTTCATAATGTTTTTCATGTCTCTCATCTACGGAAGTGCTTACATGAGTCCGCAGAAGTTGTGGAGCCGAGCATACAAGAGGAAGTAGAAGTGGAGCGAGAAGCGACATTGAGAAGAGTTCCAACTCGTATCTTAGTTACAGAAGTTAAAAAGCTACGCAATCGTGAGGTCAAGCTAGCTAAAGTTCAGTGGAGTAACGCTGAAGGAGACGCGACTTAGGAGACTGAAGACAAGATATGTGCATCCTAACCTTTTCATTTTGAGGGTACATTCTTGACATCTTTTTCCATAAGTTTACGCATGCTTGTATCTATCTTTTAAGTCTCCTCAGTCCTATTCTTAATCTTTAGGTAGAAACCAATGGGTGTAAACATGTATTTGAAACATGTTATGATTGATGGTTGCAAGTAGGGATGAGCAGGAAAACCGATTACGGACCGAAACCGAACCGAAATCGCATAAAACCGATAAAAACCGCATCTTAAAAAACCGCACCGAAGTAAAATCGCAAAACCGATGAAACTGCACCATCAGTTTGGTCCGGGTACGGTTTTCACCCTTTTTCAAACCGCAAAACCGAAACCGCACCAAATGTTACTTATACGTAAATTTTAACGCTACCTTCTCAAATTTAGCTACAGGCAAATCTGCACATTCACTACTCGGAAATCATGGAAGCAAAAGAGCAGCAATACATGCTGCAGCACTCTAACTGCACGGCTATATTGACTCAAGTTGCCAAGATTAATCATTACGTGTTGATGGAAATGTCTGATCATAGAAAGGATCTACAAAAGAAAACAAAACTAATATTGAACACCTTGAGAAGCTATCAAGACCTGCCACCAGACAAAGCTCTTACTGTATTAGCTATAGAGGTTAAAAAGAGGCGGTATGCTGTCGCTTAGAAGTATCTAGAACAAGTTCTACATACTGCTTTCGATCCATCAGAATTATGATTTGGATTACATCCTTTGCCTTGATGTCATTTATAGTAAGATGGTATTAGGATTGGACCGATTGGTCATTACAGTAAAAGAGTTTTCATTTGCATGTGAAGATCAATATCACACACTGGACAAATAAAAAAGCCTCTGCCTCAGCTTTAAACATTTCATGTGCATCACCATATAAGGTAACGATGTTTTTTTTTGTTAATTGGTTTTGAAACCGAAACCGCACTTTTAAAAACCGAAACCGCACTTTTAAAACCGAACCGCACCAACGGTTTTTGGTCCGGTTCCGGTTCCTACTTTTGAAAATCGCACGCTAGCGATACGGGTGCGGTTTTAAGTCAAAACCGCACCAAACCGCACCATGCTCATCCCTAGTTGCAAGTGGTTGCTCATGGATGCATATATACACATATTAAGTACTAGATCGGCTCAGTCACTTTCATATTGCATATGAATATACGTATTTGTATGTGGATTAAAACTTGATGTGTTATCATATGGATATTGCATTTGTATGAATGATTGTGCACTCATGTAGAAGTTACAAAATACGATTAGGAATAATTGCATACATGATGGACTCATAGCACCGACATGATTCGCATCAAGGAGGTCAATTCAATCAGTAGACCGCCTGATTTTGCATTAGTTAAGGGCATATACACACACTATGCATATGATCATGAAAGCATTAGAAATCTTTTTTAAGTACAATGGATGCCTGTGATTGATGGTTGAGAAAATGGATGTTGGATGTTAGGATACATTCTTCTTAACTTAGAGATTTCGGGGACGAAATCCTTTAAGGAAGGGAGAATGTAACACCCCGTATTTTCCATGAATATTAATATTAACAAATCTAAGAACATTTAATTTTTAGAAGAAGAATGGGTGAAACGGGTTATGCCATTGCATTCGTCTCGGAATTCTTCGTGAGATAGAGTCCGAGTTTGCATGAATCGGACTACGTATGAAGAAGTTATGGAGGTTAGAAGATTTCTAGTGTAAGTAGAAAATAAATTAAAAATAATAATTAAATAATCATTTCAGTTCGAAATTCAAAAAACTCAGAAATCGGCTAAGCGGGAAATCTCTTGTTCAGGGGCGTCGACCCCCCCTACCAGGGGTGTCAACATAGGTGTCGACCCCCTAGCAGTGTCGACATAGGTGTCGACCCCACTATAGGGGTCGATCCCTGCCAATTGTGCTGGACAGTGATGATTTTCTGAGTCATAGGGCTACGTGGCGACTTGTTATTTGACTGATGACACATTTTCTTGGACTAGACGGATTTGATGACTCTAGGTTGATCTAAAAGCCCATATTAATCCTAAACTTCTACCTAATCACCCCAAACCTCAACCTTAGACCTCATTCTATGAAGCCGTCATGCTGTCCATGTCTAAGCTAGACTAGCCTCCATCTTCTCCAAACTAGAAATCAAGTTAGAAAGCTCCAAACCAAATCCAAACCAGAGAATCAAACGTCTACATCAAGGGTTAAGCTTAACAAATTCAAAAATCAGATCCCAGAATACAAGATCCTCTCTTTTTCTGTAAGTTCAGTTCTTATTCCGATTTGAACACCTAATAAAAATCATGACTATAATAATCGGATCTAGAACTATGCCTAATTCTGATTCATGCTTATCCTTTTGTCAAATCTAAACTGCGTATGCCTATGAGACTGTTGTGATTGACATAATGAAACCTATCTTGCCTATGAGACTGTTGTGATTGACATAATAAAGCCTATCTTGCTTATGAGACTGTTGTGATTGACATAATGGAACCTATCATGACTCTGAGACTATTGTGATTGATATAATGGAACTTATCATGTTGTACATCAAAATTAGTGATTCTCTTAAGTCCAATTCTATCTAATCTTTATACCTGTGGTGTAATATGCTTAGCATGCCCGCACTTATTGTTAATATACAACATGCCTATTGGAAATATGATTCCTGAATGGGGTACACCTTTACATGCCTACTTTTCCTTATGTCAATTCTTACGCTCCTTCTCTATTTTTCCCTTTTTATTTTCTTTTATGAATAATAGGTTCATTCGGAACTTAGTTTGAATTTCGTTGTACGTGCGATTATAACACGGGAAAAATTGGGTATAATTTAATTAAGTAAATTTTGGGCATAACAAGTGAATGTGGCGTAAAACTTGTACTGACTACACTTGGAGAATATTGATATAAAAAGACCTAAAACTTGGACACATATGACAAATATGTAAATTGGCTAAAGATGAACATGCCTAACCCGAGGTTATATTGAGTTGCAGTGTAAGACTTCCTGGAACTGCCTGACATATGCAGCGACTGCAACTATATTGATCTATTGTGAGAGGTTAACGCATTAAGCCCAAAACCCCGAGATTAGATTGAGTTGCGATGTAAGGCTGCCCGGAACCGTCCGGCACATCCATCTACCGTAACAATATAGATCTAATGTGAGAGGTTGGTGCTTTAATGAATGAATTAATGCTAAGGGACGAACAGGCTAAGAATGGTAGGGTTAAGTTAATTAAGGCAACATTTAACCAATAAAACATGTTAATTAAACCGATGGGTGGGGTTAGGTTAATTTGATAACACTTAACCGTTATAACATGTTGATTAGGAAACCCTAGTAACGGGGGCCCATTTCAGCAGTAACCCACATAGATGTATCACTGTACCCTGAACTAGGTAGGGTGGGGCACGATTACTAAGCTGATTATAAGTGGTCAAAATAGCGGCGGGTGGTGCAGCGGTGTAGGTTTTGGCGGAGTATGGGCGTGTACGTACTCCAGAGTGGAAAAAGCAGGCACTGGGCATCAGTAGTATACACTGTGCATTATGAATTTGTGCCGGGTTGCCTCCATAGGAATTGATACACCCCATGGTGGGACCAGAACAGGTATCTACAATCAAGCGGGGCCGAATGACACAAGAAATAAATGCATGCGAGTAGAAGCCGATCAGAAAAGAGATCACGTTGTTATGAACACATGATAGTAGTTGAAAATTTTGTTAGTATGTGCAGAGAAATGGAAATGAGTGTGATAGTATATTTAGTTTATCTTGCCTTATCTTATGGTATCTTATTGCTATGGTATTGTCCTATGTTCAGTTTATTCATGTCATGATCCTTTTACTTGTTTACATGCTGAATAATCACTGGACTTACTAGGCTTATGTCTGACCTATTTTCTTTCGCCTTCTTTTCTTCCGTTTCCCCCTCCAGGTCCACAGGGAGGGAATAATTCAGCTTAGTGCAGACCTTTTTCCAGCTTGACAAGAGTAGATGTATTGCTTGGATTCTCTTTTCTTGGGCTATGGTTGTGGTTACACTTTTATTGGAAATTTATGCTGCTCTACTACTGTTTTATGCTTCTTTATGTACTTGGAGTTTTTAAATCATGACAGATGTTTTATTGCAATAATTTAGAAGTTGGGTTTTGAGACAATGCTTGTAATGTTTTGACTCAACCATGTTATCTATGAAATGATTTTGGTTTTTCGCTGTTTATATATCCGTCTTGTAAATTATCTGTGCCTTTTAACTAAAACGCTTGACCAAAATTTGTGCATTCCCTTTGTGAGTGACCTTAACTGAGGTGGGGTGTTTCAGCGATGATGTTTGACGTACACTAATCCCAATTGTTTATTTGTATGTCAATCGATGGTTTGACAGACTATTGTAAGCATTAATTATTTATATTTAATGCTTATGCGGTTATGTAGTGCACTCTGGCTGATGGTTGATTGTTTATCATTGTTGATATATACATGTGTTGTATGAAATCCATATAAATAAAATTATATGGTAATTGATTGAGTCTGATTCCAATTCATAAATAAGGAATATTTTAACATAAGGAATATTTTAAAATAACAAATATTTTAAAATAACGAATATTTTAAAATATTATTCAGAAAAGAATCAAAATATGGTTTTGATGTCCGATTTTGGTTGGACATGAAAATATTTAAACATATGAAGCCGTGTTGATTAGATGCGCCATTTTAATGTGAAAGATATTTATATTGGTTTAATTCATTTTTATAATGAAAATCGGAAAGGAAGTGATTTCAAAATCCAATGTTTTGGAAATATTATCATTTATATATTAATGATATGGAATATTCAATTTTGGTTTAAAATAGAATATAAAGTTGAAACCGTTTTTAAAATGAATTTAAAACGATTTATAAAATACTTTTTAAATGGAAATCGAAGAAATATATATAATATACATTATATATATTTAATGGATGAATATAATGCGCCGCGCTGCGGAAGTTTGCGAATTTCGACCATTGAATTTGAATTGACATTACGGGAGATCTGACCGTCGGATTCTCCTAAAATATGAACCGTTGGGTTCGTATCGAAAGGAGCTTTCCAACGAAAATAAGAGATTTGAAATCTAATGGTTGGATTTGGAATTATGTGCAAATACAATTTGGAAAAGGATGCTATAAGTGCAGTTCGATGACCGTTTATGGAAATCGACTGTAAGAGCCTTAATATAAGTATTAAAAATATCAATAATTTGTGTAAAATCATAATAAATGATTTGGAAAGAATTAGGATGAAAAATTCCACGTTTGTAAAGATAAAAATATATTTTTACTAAAATGAACTAGTCATCAACTAGAGTTATAATCCAAATATTTTTAAATAAATAAATTGGATTGAGAATGGGTTTTAATATAACCAGAATTTCCAATATATGAACTGTAATGGATTTGAATGGAAATCATCTTCGGAATATTTCGATGTTGGATTCCAGGATTATATAGATATTGTTATGGAAATCAAAAAGATATATTTTTATCGCTATTTCCCATACGATATTTGTTGGTTTCAGAATTGGATATTGAATATAAGTCGATATATTTTCTATTCAGAGCCTTGTATTTAATATCAAATGAGATTTTGGGTTTGTCGTGAACGGTGTCTTAAATAACACTACTCTTAAACCCATTTGAGGAACGAATAAATCTTTTTATTAAGATTTAGTGAAATTTTCTAATTAATTAATGTTTAATTGGGATTGAGTAAAAGAATTGGATTTTGGGTTTGTCGTGAATGGTGCCTTCAGTAACACTGTTCTTACACCCCGTTTGAAATGAATAAATCTTTTAATTAAGATTATTAAAGTTTCCAATTACATTTGGTAATTGGAATAAAATGGAATGTGAATCGGGTTTATCGTGAACTGTATTTTAACGACATTTGTTCTTTAACACGATTTACAGTGAAATGTGTAATTACCCGGAAATGCGAGCCAATGTAAAAATTTTATTTTGGCAATTTTAGCGAATTTTGAATATTTAAAATGATTTATTTTAAATAATATTGACGAGAAATTTATTTTGAATAGAATTCGAGCGTATATATTTATATAGATCGTCGTTAGAATATAAATATTTTTTTTTAATTATAAAAGGAATTGAAAATGGCGCGGTAGTTCGAAAATTCGATTTCAAAATTCAACTGAATGTACCAGGTGTAAAATAAACCGGATTTTAATGAAACCAAAAATATTTGAATCTAACTGAGAATATCTTTTCAACAAATCCAAAAAATTGAAATTTCATAGCGGGAATCAAAAGTTACGCCCAGTTGAAAATTCGGAATAGTCGCTATGGAATTCTGGCCCTTAAAAATGGAAATTTTGCAAACGACCTCGGATTTCGATGAAACCACTTTTTTTGGATCCAAGATGTAAAGTTATTGCTAGATTCCAAAATTCGTAATTTTTCGAATCAATATGTGAGCGTGGCATAGGAAAACGTGTTTGACCAGTTTTAGTTGATTTTAATCGATTGGAAAATGGCCATTTTTCAAACGGTCTCATAATTCGATGAAACTGGTTTTGTTAGGACCGTATCTCCAATACGAAGCTAGAAAATATTTTTCGGTAATTTTTAGAGTTAGTATGTGACCCCAGTAAATTGAAATGCGCGTTCAAATTCAATATATAGAGTTATATGTTTATTTTGACGAAAATTGTTCGAAACGATCGAATTGGCCTACGATACATATCCCATTGTGTTCGGAATGGGGGTAATTAGCTAGGGATGACAGTTGTTGGGTCTTGTTTGGAGTTAGTATGAAAAATCAACTTTACAGGAGGATTAAAATAAATAAATAAATTAAATTATATATAACTCTCTTCCCTCCTCTCTCTATTCACATTCGATCTGAATAAAAAAAAAAGAAGCAGCGAAGCCTCCCGTCGATCCCCATCGCCACCGCCGCAACACCGTCACCGGACCTCCCCAGCGCCGCCACCTCTACTCCACCCCCTTCCAACCCTAGCCGACCCCCCCCCCCGACCGTGAATCCCGAAACCCCCCAAATTGCCAACACTAGCTCCGCGCTAGCTACCGCATCTCGCCTCCAATCATCCACGACACCCTCCTCCCCCCCCCCCCCCCCCCCCACCCCCGAAGCTCCGGCCCCACCTCAACAAGCACCACCCTCCTCCAGCGCTGAAAACAGCCCCCCCCCCCTCTCGTTAAAGCTTGTAAGTCCTTTTTTATTTTATTTTTAGTATATGTAGCTTTGTTTTCTTATTTATTTTTTATAGGAAGAAAGTAAGGTTTTTTATAGGAAGAAAATATAGATTTTTATAGGAAGAAAATATAAATTTTTATAGGAAGAAAATATAGATTTTTATACGAAGAAAATATAGATTTTTATACGAAGAAAATATAGATTTTTAGACGAAAAAAATAAGGAAATTTTATACGAATGACATTGTAAAGCTCATATTTTTAGATGATGTAAAGCTTAAATTTTTGAATGTAAAAGATATGATTTTTCCATATTAAAAGAGGTGATTTTTAAGTGTATAAAAATATGGTCTTCATGCTAAGAAAGGTTTGATTTTTAAAACGTATAAAGATTATATTTTTATTTAAAACAAGTTGTGATTTTTATCTAAAATGAAAAGGCAAAATCTTTATAATGAAAAGGCCAAATCTTTATATTTGAAAAGGCAAAATCTTTATATTTGAAAAGGCAAAATCTTTATATTTGAAAAGGCGAAATCTTTATGTTTGAAATGGCGAAATCTTTATATTTGAAAAGGCGAAATCTTTATATTTGAAAGGCGAAATCTTTATATAGAGAATGGCGAGAGAAAAACATGATTTTTTTTATAAGGTAGGGAAGATAAAAATTCTATTTTTATAAATATGAAGTAGCGGTAAAAATTTGATTTTTGTATAGGAAATAGTGTTGTTAAAAATATATTTTTTAACACAAACGGTGTTAAACAGATCTCGTTAGAAGCGAACTGAATATTTCCTACATATGAAGAGTCATGGTGTTTGGTTTAGCTAGTCGGTGAGAACTTCTCACCTTAAATTTCTTTTTCTAGTTATAAATATATACTAGGATGCGGACGGTCCTTAGCAGCACCCGACACCCGTCGTCTACAGACCATGGACGGCTTGTTTGTTTGATTGATGTGTTGTGAAAATTGATTGTGTTGTGGAATGATTGAAAAATAAATATCCACGTGTTGAAATAAATTAATTATCGTTAAAAATATAATTTTTACATGAATGTGAATAAATATTCATTTACAAACCGGATGGTTTGTTTATATACACACATTTGACAGATATTGATTGGGACGATAAATTTTACACATCGCCCAACTGCACAAATAATATTCAATGTTTGTTGATTTGAAACCCCACATAGGTGTTGGGATGATATTTGACGTACACTAATCCCAATTATTCAGTTGTATGTCGATCGATTGGTCGACAGACTGTGTAAGCATTAATTATTTATATTTGATGCTTATGCAGTTGTATGGTGCACTTTGGATGACGATTGATTATTTATCGTTGCTATTATATTCATGTGTTGTATGGAATCCATATAATTAGCATTATATGGTAATTGATTGAGCCTCATTCCAATTGGGGAAAAAATATTATAAAAGAAAATTCATATGTTGAATGGAATGAATAGTCATGTGTTGAAAATATTCGTGTGTTGAAGGTATTTATGTGTTGAGTAAAATATTTTAAACAATATAAAATCTTTGTCTTTATCATAATTTTACAAAATATACTAAATAATAAAAATAGTCATGTGTTGACGATGCTCACGTGTTAAGAATATTCATGTGTTGAAAAAAATATAGATTCATGTGTTGAATAGAATAAATACTCATTTGTTGAATAGAATAACGAAGTTATTAAAATATATAAAGCCGTGTTGATTAGAGATGCGCCACTTTGACACGAACGATATTTATATCAATATCAAAATATAACGTTTTGAAAATATTATCATTTATATAGTAATAATGTGAAATATTCAATTTTGATTTCAAATTGAATATGAAGCTGAAATCGTTTCGAAAATGAATTTAAAACGATTTATAAAATACGTTTTAAAAGGAAATCAACGAAATATATATAATATAATATATTATATTATATATATATAATGGCCTGAATATAACGCGCCGCGCCGCGGTAGTTTGCGAATTTCGACCATTGACTTCGAATTGACGTTGCGGGAGATCCGACCGTCAGATTCTACTAAAACCGGAACCGTTGGGTTCGTATCGGAAAGAGCTTTCCAATGAATATTAGAAATTTGAAATCTAACGGTTGGATTTGGAATTATGTCCAAATCAATTTTTGAAAAGGTCGTTGTAAGTGCAGTTCGATGGTCGTTGATGGAAATCGACTGTACGGGCCTTGATAAAATTATTAAAAATATCAATAATTAGTGTAAAATCATAAGAAATGATTTGAAAAGAACTGGGATGAAAAACTCCATATTTGAAAAGATAAAAATAAATTTTTATCGAGATGAACTAGTTTTGAACTAGAATTAAAATCAGTTTATTTTTGAAATAAATAAATTGAATTTGAATTGGTTTTGAAAATAACCAGAATTTCCAATATATATAAAGTGGAAGTGGAATTGAATTGAAATTGTCTTTGGAATATTTCGATGTTGGATTCCGTGATTATACAGATATTGTTATGGGAATTTAAAAGATATATTTATATCGTTATTTCCAATACGATATTCGTTGGTTTCAGAATTTGATATTGAATATAAGCCGGTATATTTTCTATTCAGAGCCTTGTATTTAATATCAAATGTGATTTGGGTTTGTCGTGAATCGTGTTTTAGGTGACATTCGTTTTTTAACCCAGTTAAAGACAGGATATTGATTTTTGAGAAGATTAAAACTAAGTGGAGTTTTAATGAATCTTTAATTAGATTGAAAGTGAATTGATAATTTAAATTATTAAATCTGAAAAGTGATCGAGAATGGAGTATCACCAGTTTTTCTCCAAGGCGATAGTTAAACCTTTAATTGGATTTGAACGTGAAATGGTAATTATTTTTTCCGCTAAAACCGTGGTGTTAGATATGGAGTATTACCAGTTTTGCTCCATGGGATGAATAGGTTGGGATTGGAAAATAAAATAAATAATTATTTCGGTGTGGTTCGCTAATCCCGACTAGTTTGGAAAACCATATTATGGTTTGAAATGATATCCAGAGGAAGATTAAAGAATAAATTTAAAAGAATTTATCTTTGATAAAATTAATGGGAACCTTTCCCTAAGAATGTGAAAATTTGAATAAAAGAATATTCTGAATTGGAATGAGGCGTATGTTGTGTTTGTGTAACACGTATATATTATATACGTGGGTTATTCGGAAAGGCCGGGTTTATACCCATTCTGAATAACCGATTCGACGATAAGTCGAAGATAAAGGGGTGGTTGAAGACCGGAAGTCTTCACAGCGTTTGGGTGATTACTGATGATCTTGATTGGGATGTACACCCAAGAGGAGGGAATCAATTGGTGATCGTCCAGACGTACTTGGAGATCTATGAATATGCGAGGAAAGTGCCTCCGGTTTCGTTCAGACCCAGAACGAACTTGTAAATGGATTGAGTGTCTGACATTGGATATTATTCTGTGTTGATTGATCTCTATTAAATATACATCTGTTTGGCGGTGGAGAATTTCTTCTCTTTCTTAACGCCCTTCTCTGAGACGTATGAGCTTAGAGGTTGTATATCGATGGACATCAGCCACATGGCATGAATTGCCTGTGTGGCACGCCTAAGTGGCAGATGATCAAGGCTTCTGTTGAAAAGCAAAGTCTTGTGGTTGATGATCAAAGCACGGCCTGTGTGGCGCAGCTTTGTGTATAGCGCTAATTCGCGAGCCTCACACCTCGGTATGAGTCAAAAACGGGATAGTGACTACAGGGAGAGCACGACGTTTCTTTCTAGCTTGTGGTGGTGTCAGTGCTTAAACTGGCTGACATTTATATACTTTTCACCTGTGTGGTTGTTGGAATGCGAGGCACCTCAGATATAGGTCTGTTAGGACCGGGAAACGTGTGTTCAGGAATAACTAATCCTCAAAAGTAAGAGAGGACTGGCCCTAAAGATCAAAGGATTGCTGTGTGCGGTCCTGGGACATTTGCTAGTCTAGAACGGAGAGGAGCTTGCCCCTTGCCTCGACTCATGATAGAAATCCAATTTCCAATACGAGATATTTCGGTTTTATTTGTAGAACCTAGTATACCGACATAGTGGTATGGGTCTTTAATGCCGTCTATGATTAATATTTATGATTGAAATTGTTTTGAAACTATACACCTATAATAGTATCAAGTGATTTGTTTTAAACATACCAAGCATGTTTGGCTATTATAAGGGAAAACCCTATCCTCCGGCTTGCGTTGCATTGTGTGATAGGACCTGGGTCTTATAATAGCTTCATTTTTCAAAGAGCATTGCGCTGTTTTGTTATATGCACTAGTATTCTTGGGAGGAAACCCGTTCCGCGTTATACGGCGTGGTCCCTTGAATTACTTTCTTTTAAAGTAAAGTTTTAAATGACTGTTTTAGTTCTCACACCAGTCACATGACTGACCTGGAGTTTATTGTTTTAACCTAAACTCTGGGTGCCCCTATTTTCTACACGGGCAGCTAGTAGTTTTGGTTTTGCAGATTTATATTCACTGGAACCTGGTTTACAACTGGAATGATATCCGGAAAGCTCTGTATCCGTATATCTCTTTCAGTTGTGTTTTGTATTATTTTTCCGCTGCAATACTGTACTTAAATCTCTGATATTCTTTATTGTATAATATTTATTCATATTTTATATATTCTTGTATCTGATGGAATTGTTGTAATAAACAATGAAATGTTCTTCTGTTTGCGTTCCGATGTGTGTTGTCCTCAACTCTATCCGTGCTTTCCTCACCAGGGAAGTTCGGGGCGTTTCAGTTGGCATCAGAGCTTTGGTTTACAGGGCTCGAGAACAAGATATATTAGAACCGAACGAAAGAATTCATCAGATATTGGATTAGTAATATCCAGTTAGAATAATTCATTAGAGATAGGATCAGTAGAATCCTAGAACGAGTGTGAAGAGTATATTTTTCAAATAAAAACAATATTTTTTTGAAAATTCAAACCATTTTATACGTATTTGAATATTTTATTTATATTGAATTTGGACAATCAAGTATATAAAGATTTTGCATATACGCGTCATGAACGTATATTCGAAGTTTTAATATACTAGATAGATATAGAATCATACTCTAGTAGCCCGAAGATGATTATGATGATTGAGTACTCGTCATCAGAATTTATATTCGAGCGACGAAGGTGTGATTTCTATATATTTCCATTAGACTGGTGTGAGAACCAAAATATAGCTAGAATACATTTTTGTGAATTGGCATCAAAAACATGATTTTCGGTATATATATCAAAATTATGAATTTGAAACGATAATTTACTAATTGATTGATGGTTATGTTGTTTGTTTATTTGTTTGAAATTTTGAATGTTATGCCAAATTGAACTATATTGAAAAATAATTACAAATGCATGCATATACACGTACTTACATTGAACAGGTCATAGCAAGGAGGCTAGAGCGGAAGAATAAAATAGTTTGCCCGACAAATAGGTACATGTTTACCATAATTTATTTTTTTGTTTTGGGTGATGATGATTTTGTGAGCCGCTTGGCTTTTTCTTTTGGATTGAAGAAGGCCATGGGAGGCTATATGAAATATCCCGAAGTCCCCGGTGCAGGGGAGGTTATGGCGAAATTTTTCGAAAATTTAGGGTGTTAGCCAAATTTTTGAAAAATTTGAAAAGTTCTTAGAAACTGAAAAGTTGAAGAACTTAAGCCGTAATGAAAATAATGGAAGTTGAGTTGATTAGTTAAACATCTTTCAGCTTCATTCCTTTTCGGGGATGAAAAGTTTTAACTGGGGGAGATTGTAATAACCCGGAAATGCGAGCCAATTTAAAATTTTTATTTTGGCAATTTTAGCGAATTTTGAATATTTAAAATGATTTATTTTAAATAATATCGACGAGAAATTTATTTTGAATAGAATTCGAGAGTATATATTTATATAGATCGTCGTTATAATATAAATATTTATTTTTAATTATAAAAGGAATTGAAAATGGCGCGGTAGTTCGAAAATTCGATTTCAAAATTCAAATGAATGTATCGGGTGCAAAGTAAACCGGATTTTAGTGAAACCAAAAATATTTGAATCTATTTGAGAATATCTTTCCAACGAATCTGAAAAATTGAAATTTCATAGCGGGAATCAAAAGTTACGCCCAGTTGAAAATTCGGAATAGTCGCTATTGAATTCTGGCCCTTAAAAATAGAAATTTTGCAAACGACCTCGGATTTCGACGAAAACTCTTTTGTTAGATCCAGGATGTAAAGTTATTGCTAGATTACAAAATTCGTAATTTTTCGAATCAATATGTGAGCGTGGCATAGGAAAACGTGTTTCACCAGTTTTAGTTGATTTTAATCGACTGGAAAATGGCCATTTTTCAAACGGTCTCAGAATTCAACGAAACTGGTTTTGTTAGGACTGTATCACCAATACGAAGCTAGAAAATATTTTTCGAGAATTTTTAGAGTTAGTATGTGACCCCAGTAAATTGAAATGCGCGTTCAAATTCAATATATAGAGTTATATGTTGATTTTGACGAAAACTGATCGAAACGATCGAATTGGCCTACGATACATATCTCAATGTGTTCAGAATGGGGGTAATTAGCTAGGGATGACAGTCGTTGGGTCTCGTTTGGAGTTAGTATGAAAAGTCAACTTTAAAGGAGGATTAAAATAAATTAATTAATTTAATTATATATAACTCTCTTCCCTCCTCTCTTCACATTCGATCTGAATATAAAAAAAGAAGAAGCAGCGAAGCCGCCCGTCGATCCCCATCGCCACCGCCGCAACGCCGTCACCGGACCTCCCCAGCGCCGCCCCCTCTACTCCACCCCCTTCCACCATAGCTGACCGCCTCCCCCCCCCGACCGCGAATCCCCAAATCGCCAACCCTAGCTCTGCGCCAGCCACCGCATCTCGCCTCCGATCATCCACGACCCCCCTGAAGCTCCGGCGCCACCTCAACAAGCACCACCCTCCTCCAGCGCTGAAAATAGACCCCCTCCCCTCACATTTGAGCTTGTAAGTCCTTTTTTATTTTATTTTTAGTATATGTAACTTTGTTTTCTTATTTATTTTTATAGGAAGAAAGTAAGGTTTTTTATAGGAAGAAAATATAGATTTTTATAGGAAGAAAATATAGATTTTTATATGAAGAAAATAAGGAAATTTTATACGAATGACATTGTAAAGCTTATATTATTAGATGATGTAAAGCTTAAATTTTTGAATGTAAAAGATATGATTTTTCCATATTAAAAGAGGTGATTTTTAAGTGTATAAAAATATAGTCTTCATGCTAAGAAAGGTTTGATTTTTAAAACGTATAAAGATTATATTTTTATTTAAAACAAGTTGTGATTTTTATCTAAAATGAAAAGGTGAAATATTTATAATGAAAAGGCGAAATCTTTATATTTGAAAAGGTGAAATCTTTATATTTGAAAAGGCGAAATCTTTATATTTGAAAGGGCGAAATCTTTATATTTGACAAGGCGAAATCTTTATATTTGAAAAGGCGAAATCTTTATATAGAGAATGGCGAGAGAAAAATATGATTTTTTTTATAAGGTAGTGAAGATAAAAATTCGATTTTTATAAATATGAAGTAGCGTTAAAAATTCGATTTTTGTATAGGAAATAGTGTTGTTAAAAATATAATTTTTAACACAAACGGTGTTGAACAGATCTCGTTAGAAGCGAAGTGAAGATTTCCTACATATGAAGAGTCGTGGTGTTTGGTTTAGCTATTCGGTGAGAACTTCTCACTTTAAATTTCTTTTTCTAGTTATAAATATATACTAGGATGTAGACGGTGCTTAGCAGCACCTGACACCCGTCGTCCACAGACCATGGACGGCTTGTTTGTTTGATTGATGTGTTGTGAAAATTGATTGTGTTGTGGAATGATTGAAAAATAAATATCCATGTGTTGAAATAAATTAATTATCGTTAAAAATATAATTTTTAATGTGAATGTGAATAAATAAATATTCATTTACAAACCGGACGGTTTGTTTATATACACACATTTGACAGAT
This sequence comes from Allium sativum, assembly GCA_030737875.1. Classification (NCBI taxonomy): domain Eukaryota; kingdom Viridiplantae; phylum Streptophyta; class Magnoliopsida; order Asparagales; family Amaryllidaceae; genus Allium; species Allium sativum. Next base: position 321,484,487 of record CM060920.1, on the reverse strand, counting down.
ATTGATTGGGACAATAAATTTTACACATCGCCCAACTGCACAAATAATATTCAATGTTTGTTGATTTGAAACCCCACACGGGTGTTGGGATGATATTAAGCGTACACTAATCCCAATTATTTAGTTGTATGTCGATCGATTGATCGACAGACTGTGTAAGCATTAATTATTTATATTTGATGCTTATGCAGTTGTGTGGTGCACTTTGGATGATGGTTGATTATTTATCGTTTCTATTATATTCATGTGTTGTATGGAATCCATATAATTAACATTATATGGTAATTGATTGGGCCTCATTCCAATTGGGAAAAAAATATTATAAAAAAATTCATGTGTTGAATGGAATGAATAGTCATGTGTTGAAAATATTCGTGTGTTGAAAGTATTCATGTGTTGAGTAAAATATTTTAAACAATAAAATCTTTATCTTTATCATAATTTTATAAAATATATTAAATAATAAAAATAGTCATGTGTTGACGATGCTCATGTGTTGAGAATATTCATGTGTTGAAAAAAATATAGATTCATGTGTTGAATAGAATAGATACTCATTTGTTGAATAGAATAACGAAGTTATTAAAATATATAAAGCCGTGTTGATTAGAGATGCGCCACTTTGATGCGAACTATATTTATATCGATTTCAAAATATAACGTTTTGAAAATATTATCATTTATATAGTAATGATGTGAAATATTCAATTTTGATTTCAAATTGAATATGAAGTTGAAAACGTTTCGAAAATGAATTTAAAACGATTTATAAAATATGTTTTAAAAGGAAATCGACGAAATATATATAATATATTATATTATATATAATAGCCTGAATAGAACGCGCCGCGGCGCGGCAGATCGCGAATTTCGACCATTGACTTCGAATTGACGTTGCGGGAGATCCGACCTTCGGATTCTCCTAAAACTGGAACCGTTGGGTTCGTATCAAAAAGAGCTTTCCAATGAATATTAGAAATTTGAAATCTAACAGTTGGATTTGGAATTATGTCCAAATCAAATTTGGAAAAGGTCGCTGTAAGTGCAGTTCGATGGTCGTTGATGGAAATCGACTGTACGGGCCTTGATAAAATTATTAAAAATATCAATAATTAGTGTAAAATCATAAGAAATGATTTGAAAAGAACTGGGATGAAAAACTCCATATTTGAAAAGATAAAAATAAATTTTTATCGAGATGAACTAGTTTTGAACTAGAATTAAAATCAATTTATTTTTGAAATAAATAAATTGAATTTGAATTGGTTTTGAAAATAACCAGAATTTCCAATATATATAAAGTGGAAGTGGATTTGAATCGAAATTGTCTTTGGAATATTTCGATGTTGGATTCCGTGATTATACAGATATTGTTATGGGAATTTGAAAGATATATTTATATCGTTATTTCCAATATGATATTTGTTGGTTTCAGAATTTGATATTGAATATAAGCCGGTATATTTTCTATTCAGAGCCTTGTATTTAATATCAAATGTGATTTGGGTTTGTCGTGAATCGTGTTTTAGGTGACATTGGTTCTTTAACCCAGTTAAAGACAGGATATTGATTTTTAAGAAGATTAAAACTAAGTGGAGTTTTAATGAATCTTTAATTAGATTGAAAGTGAATTGATAATTTAAATTATCAAACCTGAAAAGTGATCGGGAATGGAGTATCACCAGTTTTGCTCCAAGGCGATAGTTAAACCTTTAATTAGATTTGAACGTGAAATGGTAATTAATTTTACCGATAACACCGTGGTGTTAGATATGGAGTATTACCAGTTTTGCTCCATGGGATGAATAGGTTGGGATTGGGAAATAAAATAAATAATTACTTCGGTGTGGTTCGCTAAACCCGACTAGTTTGGAAAACCATAATATGGTTTGAAATGATATCCAAAGGAAGATTAAAGAATAAATTTAGAAGAATTTATCTTTGATAAAATTAATGGGAACCTTTCCCTAAGAATGTGAAATTTTGAATAAAAGAATATTCTGAATTGGAATGTGGCGTATGTTGTGTTTGTGTAACACGTGTTTATTATATACGCGGGTTATTCGGAAAGACCGGGTTTATACCCATTCTGAATAACCGATTCGACGATAAGTCAAAGATGAAGACGGTGGTTGAAGACCGGAAGTCTTCACATCATTTGGGTGATTTCTGATTATCTTGATTGGGTTGTACACCCAAGAGGAGGGAATCAGTTAGTGATCATCCAAACGTACTTGGAGATCGATGGATATGCGAGGAAAGTGCCTCCGGTTTCGTTCAGACCCGGAACGAACTTGTAAATGGATTGTGTGTCTGACATTGGATTTTATTCTGTGTTGATTGATCTCTATTAAATATACATCTGTTTGGCGGCGGAGAATTTCTTCTCTTGCTTAACGCCCTTCTCTGAGACGTACGAGCTCAGAGGTTGTATATCGATGGACATCAATCGCATGGCATGAATTGCCTGTGAGGCACGCCTAAGTGGCAGATGATCAAGGCTTCTGTTGAAAAGCAAAGTCTAGTGGTTGATGATCAAAGGATGGCCTGTGTGGCGCAGCTTTGTGTATAGCGTTAATTCGCGAGCCTCACACCTCGGTATGAGCTAAAAACGGGATAGTGACTGTAGGGGGCACGACGTTTCTTTCTAGCCTTAAACTGGCTGACATTTATATACTTTTCACCTGTGTGGTTGTTGGAATGCGAGGCGCCTCAGATATAGGTCTGTTAGGACTGGGAAATGTGTGTTCAGGAATAACTAATCCTCAAAAGTAAGAGAGGACCGACCCTGAAGATCCAAGGATTGTTATGTGCGGTCCTGGGACATTTGCTAGAGTGTCTCGAACGGAGAGGAGCTTGCCCCTTGCCTCGACTCATGACGGAAATCCAATTTCCAATACGAGATATTTCGGTTTTATTTGTAGAACCTAGTATGGCGGCATAGTGGTATGGGTCATTAATTCCGTCTATGATCGATATTTATGATTGAAATTGTTTTGAAACTATACACCTATAATAGTATCAACTGATTTGTTTTAAACGTACCAAGAATGTTTGCATATTATAAGGGAAAACCCTATCCTCCGGCTTGCGTTGCATTGTGTGATGGGACCTGGGTCTAATAATAGCTTCATTTTTTCAAAGAGCATTGTGCTGTTTTGTTATATGCACTTGTATTCTTAGGAGGAAACCCGTTCCGTGTTATACGGCGTGGTCGGTTGAATTACTCTCTTTTAAAGTAAAGTTTTAAATAACTGTTTTAGTTCTCACACCAGTCACATGACTGACCTAGAGTTTATTGTTTTAACCTAAACTCTGGGTGCCCCTATTTTCCACACGGGCAGCTAGTAGTTTTGGTTTTGCGGATTTATATTCACAGGAACCTGGTTTACAGCTGGAATGATATCCGGAAAGCTCTGTATCCGTATATCTCTTTCAATTGTGTTTTGTATTATTTTTCTGCTGCAGTACTGTATTTAAATCTCTGATATTCTTTGTTGTATAATATTTATTCATATTCTGTATATTCTTGTATCTGATGGAATTGTTGTAATAAACAATGAAATGTTCTTCTATTTGCGTTCCGATGTGTGTTATCTTTAACTCTATCCGTGCTTTCCTTACCGGGGAAGTTCGGGTCGTTTCAAAATGTGATTTGGAATTTATAATTCTTTTACTAAGATTTAAAGGAAATTTTCCAAAGTAATGTTTCCAGTTTAATACAATAAATTGGAATCTAATGGAATTCAATTAGATAATAATTGAAGTGAGCTTCTATGGAGGAAGACTGTTAATATATGTGGAATTAAAAGACTTTCTTTATTCCATTTATATTATTAGTCAGACACGGAAATCGATATCGATTATATGTTGATCTGTTTTCTGTAAAGATTCCATAATTAATGGAATGTGATTTGGGTTTACAGTGAACTGTGTTTTAAATGACATTAGTTCTTTAAACCAGTTAAAGATAAGATTAATTTCTTAACTTTGAATAATCATTATTAAATGATTTTGGAGATTAAAACTGAATTAGAGTTATAATGAATCTTTAATTACATTGGAAAGCGAATGATATAATTAAATTTATAAAATTCAAGAAATGATCGAGAATGGAGTATCACCAGTTTTTCTCCAAGCGATAGTTAAATCTTTAATTAGATTTTACCGATAACACTGTGGTGCTAGGTATGGAGTATTACCAGTTTTTCTCCATTGGATGAATAGGTTAGGATTGGGAAATATAATAAATGATTACTTCGGTAATGTTCACTAATCCCGACTAGTTTGGATAAACCTTAATTTGGTTTGTGTTGATATCCAAAGGAAGATTAAAGAATAAATTTTAAGAATTTATCTTTGATAAAATTAATGGGAACTTTTCCCAAAGTATAAGAATATTTGAATAAAAGAATATTCTGGATTGGAATGAGGCGTATGTTGTGTTTTTATAACACTTGTTTATTATATACGGAGTTATTCGGAAGGCCGGGTTTATACCCATTTTGAATAACTGATTCGACGATAAGATGACGATGAAGATGGTAGTTGAAGACCAGAGGTCTTCACATCTTTTGGATGAGTACTGTTGTCTTGATTGGGCTCTACACCCAAGAAGATCATCCAGACGTACTTGGAAATCGACCGGATATGTGAGGACCTCTCCCTTGTATTGGACATATGGGACGAAAAATAAGGTGCCTCCAGTTTCGTTCAGATCCAAAACGAACTTGTAAATGGATGCGTGTGTGGAATTAGATTTTATTTTGTGTGATTGGTTTCTATTAAATATATATCTGCTTGGTGGCGGAGAATTTATTCTCTTGCTTAACACCCTTCTCTGAGACGTACGAGCTCAGAGGTTATATATCGATAGACATCAGTCGCATGGCATGAATTGCCTGTGTGGCATGCTGAGATGCAAATGATCAAGGCTTCTGTTGAAAAGCAGAGTCTTGTGGTTGATGATCAAAACACAGCTTTAATATAGCATAGCTTTGTGTATAACGTTAATTTGCGAGCCTCACACCCCAGTGTGAACCAGAAACGGGATGGACCTTAGGGAGGACATGCGTTTCATTCTAGCTAGGAGTGGTGTCATGGTATGGAGCCTAGACATTTTACTTATGCGGATGTTGCATATTATTTAATGGATAGCGAGGTGCCTCGGATATATCAGTTACCATAGAGCCGATGGATATTGAGTCATCTGGCTCATTTACGCCCCATAGGGCGGGGAGACGCATGTTCAGGGATTTTTAATCAACTTAAAATGTGGACCGACCCTGACAATCCAGGTGTAGTTGCGGCTGAGACCTGAGGCTCGGGCTAGAGAGTATGGAATTGGCACAGGATTATCCCTTTGCTTTGGTTTACTGATGAAAATCCAACTTCCAATACGACACCGTGCGGTTTTGATTGTAGACCTATATGTGGCATCATAGTGGCATAGGACGCTCATTTCGCTTGTGATTGATACATTATGATTGAAATTGTTTCTGAAACATATATAGACTTATAATAGTATCAAAATGATTTGTTTTAAACGTACCAAGCATGTTTGGCTATTATAAGGTAAAACTCTATCCCTTGGCTTGTGTTGCATTGTGTGATGGGACCTGAGTCTTATAATAGCTTCATTTTTCCGAAAAGCATTGCGCTGTTTTGTTATACACACTAGTATTCTTGGGAGAAAACCCGTTCCGTGTTATACGGCGTGGTCCCTTGATTTACTTTATTTTAAAGTAAAGATTTAATAACTGTTTTATTTCTCACACCAGTCACATGACTGACCTGGAGTTTGTTGTTTTAACCTAAACTCTGGGTGTCCCTATTTTCCACACAGGCAGCTAGTAGTTTTGGGTTTGTAGATTTATTCTTACAGGATCCTGGTTTACAACTGGGGATGTATACGGAAAGCTCTATATCTGTGTATTTGTTTCAGTTGTGTTATGTATTATTTTTCCGCTGCATTGTAATTTAAATCTCTGATATTTTTCTGATGTATAATATTTATTCATACTCTGTATATTCTTGTACTCTGATGTAAATTGTTGTAATAAGAAATGAAATGTTCTTCTTTTTGTGTTCTGATTTGTCGTGTTATCAACTCAATCCGGGCTTTCCCTTACGGGGAAGTTTGGGTTGTTTCAATATATATATATATATATATATATATATATATATGTGTGTGTGTGTGTGTGTGTGATATTTACCCCAATAAGCATAAGCATTTATACTAGACATCTTTATCGTTTTCTTCCTTTTTCATCTTAAATACTATCTTAGGAGTATCCACTAAAGGATTCTTCCTTTTCTTTTCAGATAGTAGAATGCCTGAAAATCCTAATGAGCAGGGTAACCAGGAAAGACCCTGATACTGCCAGAATAGTTTCAGCAGTACCTCCGCTCTGTAGAATAGGTTTGGTCGCTAGTCCTGCCCCACCGCTCCTGCAGCAGCTACTACTGAAGTGACGTTTGATTTTTTTTTCTATCGTAAGACCTTTACGAATCTTGGAGGCAAATTGTTTTCTGGAAAGGAAAGCTTTGCTAGCGCCCAATCTTGGGTTATGGACTGTGAAAGAATCTTTGAGATTGTTGCCTGGCCCGATGAAGTAAAAAGGAGGGTAGCGACCTGGCATTTAGAGGATGAGGCCCTTGAATGGTGGAAGTTAATATCGATGGAAAACGAGGGCCATGTTTTTTCATGGGCCGAATTCAAGACCCGTTTTGAAGCAATTTTTTTGCCTAGGGCAGAAATGACTATTTTGCTAGAGAAATTCATCCACCTCAAGCAAGGAAGCTTGAGTCTGGAAGAGTATATATCTAAATAACCGATTTATGTAATTTTGGAAGAGGATTAGACACCCCCATGAACAAAGCCCTTAGGTTTGTTAGAGTAATGAACTCCCCATTGAAGGAAACCCTATTAGCCCATGTAACATTTTGGGGACTTTTGAAACCCTAGTAGAGACAGCTACCCATTGCACGACTAAAAGTTCCAAGTAGGAGAAAGAAGGAGAGAAAGGTGAAAGCGCCAACAAAAAATAATAAGGAATGGTAGAAAAACAAGAACAAGAACAGATTCCAAAGGACGCAAAGATTTGCGCGAGGTGCAACCATAAGGGCCATGAGGGAAAGGATTGTAGGACCTCGTCAGCGAAAAAGAAGTTCAAGGGAAAATGTTACAAGTGCCATGAATAAGGCCCCATGTCCAAAGACTACCCAAATGCCAAAATCATCAAGATTTTCTAGAACTATGTAATAGAAGTAGCACCAATTCAAAATCGACCCCAAGAGACCAAGGGCAGCCCGCACTTGAAGGTATAACCTCTGTTTTAGTAAATCTATTTAGCCTTTCCATATCTATCTCGGATAGTTTGATAGAGGTGGCCAACCCTATCGGAGGACCTAAGTATCTTGAGTTGTTATGCAAAGACATAGTATTGGATGTCGACAATGTGGAGTTCAATTATGAAGCGTATGCGTTGGATTTTATGGGGTATAACCTTATCCTAGGTATGGACTGGCTATCATTTTATGGGTCAGTCCTAGATTGCGACAAGAGACTCGTTCGTCTTAGGATCCGAGGAGGACATAACAAAGATATTCCTTGTAATGTTAGAAACAAGGATAAAGCCCAATTATATTCCTTATGTCATAGTTTTGAAGGACCGTATTTGGACCATATAGTTTGTGAGTTCTTGGATGTCTTCGAGGATGTGACAGGACTTTCGCCCCACAGAGAAATCTCCTTTCGTATTGAACTAGAGAAGGACGCTAGACCTGTAGCACTACCCTTGAGGCATATGGTGCGCAAGGAAAGAAAGGAGTTAGATAAATAGATTTCAGAGTTGTTATAGGTTTCATTCGTCAAATTACGCTAGAATGGGGAGCACCTATTGTATTTCCACCAATGTAGACTGATCTTTGAGACTTTGTGTGGACTATAAGGAACTTAATAAATTGACCAAGAAGAATAAGTTCCCTTACCAAGAATCAATGAACTTTTTGACCACTTGGGAGGAGCTCGCGTATTTTCCCAACTCGACCTTTCTACTGGATTTCACCAGTTAAGCATTGCGTAGGACAACAAGGACAAAACTGCATTTAGGACACCGGATGGAATATTCCAATGGGAAGTTTTGCCTTCGGACTGACGAATGCACCCGCCTTCTTTGTTGACCACATGAGTAGAGTGTTTAGGGGTATTCCAAATAAAATTGTGGTAGTCTTCGTAGATGATATCCTTATATTTTCAAAAGAACATGAAAAGCATGAAAAACACTTGAGACAAGTGTTAGGGATATTAAAAAAGAAACAATTGAAAGCAAAATTCGTGAAGTGCCATTTCTGGAGGGAACAAGTAAGATTTTTAGGGAATATAGTGTCAAGCAAAGGCTTGGTCGTAGACCCTGTGAAGATCGAGGCAATCAAGGAATGGAGAATACCTCGAAATGCTACAGAGGTGAGAAGCTTCCTTGGATTGGCAAGATATTATAGGAAATTCATTAAAGACTTTGCAAAGACTGCTACTCCGTTAACCCAATTAACGAAAAAGAATTTGTTGTTCGCTAGGAGTAATAAATGTGATATAGCCATTAAGAAATTAAAGGAAGCATTAAATAGTGCACTAATCCTAAATATACCTGATGGTTCAAAATTGTTCACCGTTTACACCGATGCATGTAGGAAATGTTTAGGAGCATTCCTTATGCAAGAAGGAAGAGTAGTTGCCTATGCTACTATACAGCTCAAAGATCAAGAGAAAAGATATCCAATGCATGACCTTGAGTTAACCGCGGTAGTGTTCGCCCTTAAGATGTGGAGGCATTATCTTTTAGGGGAGAAATTTGAACTCTTTACTAAACATAAATCCCTTAAGTACTTATTTTCTCAACATGACTTAAACTTGAGAAAACAAGATGGATGGAATATATTGTCTCATTTGACTTTACGATTCAGTATACCCCGCGCAAGGGGAATGTTGTGGCGGATGCTTTAAATAGGAAACATGCGCCTTTGAATGCAATCATAATATGAAACAATTATAATTCCACACTAATTTTAATTTACACCCCTCGCCAACTACTTCTAGTGGATTTTTGGGGATATGATAATTAGACCTACCCTAAGAGAAAGGATCCAAAGCGCACAAGACATAGACGAGGAATTAAGAGGCATAAAGGAGAAAGTGGGAAGGAAAGAAACCTTTCCTCATTCAGTTAGGTATTTGATCAGCGATAATGGGAGTTTACTTTGGGATGGACGACTTTACTTTCCTAAGGATGAAGGGTTGAGGAAAGAAATTCAAGAGGAGTTCCATAGGTCAAATTGACGTACACCTAGGTGGCGATAAAATGTATAAGGATATGAAGAGGATTCTCCATTGGGAGGGAATGAAGAGATACGTAGCCGATTTCGTGGCCAAATGCTTGACATGCCAAAAAGTCAAAGCGGAGCAAGGGAATCCCAGAGGACTGTTACTACCTTTAGGGATCCCTACGTGGAAGTGGGAACATATTCCATGGACTTTATAGATGGACTTCCTAGAAGCCAAAAGGGTAATGAGGCCGTTTGGGTTATGGTAGATCGTTTAACCAAAAGCTATCATTTTATACTGGTCAAGAAGACAAGGACTGCAGCCTTTTATATGTCAAAGAGTTAGTCAGACAACATAGTATCCCATCGAGTATCGTGAGTGATAGAGACCCCTTATTCAAAAGAAAATTTTGAAAAAGACTACAAGCAGCGTTGGGAACGACCTTTAACTTGAGCATACTTATCATTCGCAGACAGGTGGACAGACAGAAAGAGTAAACACGATCTTAGAAGACTTGCTCAGAGCTTGCATTATCGACTTTGGAGGAGTTTGGGAGCAACACCTACCGCTTGTGGAGTTCACGTATAATAATAATTTTCAAGCGACGGTTGGTATGGCCCATTTCAAAGCGCTATACGGGAGGCCATGCAAATTGCCAACTTTTTGGTGGGAAACTACCGATTAAGTTATACTTGGACCAGACTTCGTCCGTGAATCCACGGAGAAGATATCTTTGATTAGATAGAGAATGAAGGTAACCCAAGATCGTATGCCTATTAGCGAAGGAGACAATTTGAGTTTAATGTTGGAGACTTGGTATTCGTATAAGTATCCCCTCTTATGAAAACTATTTGGTTTCAGAAGACTGGGAAGTTGGCTCCCAGGTTTGTTGATCTTTTTAGTATCTTCAAAAGATAGGATCTTTGTCTCATCGAGTGGATCTCCCAGAGCATCTGTCGGGAATCCATAATGTTTTTCATGTATCTCATCTAAGGAAATGCCTTTATGATTCTGCTATCAAACTCGAGCTTGATGAAGTTTAGGACATAGAAAAACTCAAGTTGGAGTCCAGGGTTCCCCGTGCCACTGCAAGGATTGTAGAGCACAGAATCAAGAGACTCCACAACAAAATCGTTCACCTTGTACGAGTACAAAAGGGAATTGACCATGCGGAAAGCACAAGGGAGACTGAGCGTAAGATGAGACAGACTCATCCAGAGCTTTTCACGGGTAACTTTTCCTCAAAATATCATTTGTGGATACATCGTGATTGCTAGATTGGATGTTAGGAAATGGATGCAACACCATTGCACCGAGCACTCATGTAGAAATATATACATATTTAGGTTTTTTGCATCCATATTGCATCACTTATTACACCAACATGCTAGGGTAGAGCTCACTTTAGTGGGTCTGCAGTTCATAATCACCGTGCGTCATGGATGTTTATGGATGAACTATAAATAACATGGGTGTACAATATGGATGTTTCGAGTGAGTTGTATTTTTCGCCCCTTAAACAGATTTCGGGACGAAATTTATTTTAAAGGGAGGGAGAATGTAACACCCCATAAAAATTCATAAGTATTAATAATAAATAATTAATTAAAAATAAGCAATTAAATAATATGGCTGGAAAATGAGATTTTTTCGCTTTAGGAATATGGCTATGAAGTTCTTTTATTTGGATCCATGGCGAAATTCTACATCTTTTTCGTATATAATATGTTGAAAACTGTCAATGTATGAAGAATTTATGAACAAGTGAATTTGGATAGTAAACGCAGAATATGTATGTGTGTGTATATATATATAAGTGGATAATATATATATATATATATGTCCAAATTATAAATTAAAAAACAAAGAGGGAAAATTAAAAATTTTAATTGAAGATAAGAACAGGGGGACAAAGTATATTGTATATATGGAATAAGATTAAGAGATTAAGGAATGTATTAACTGAAATAAACAACTTAACAATGCATCCTTATTGGGCGTTCCAACCCCGAAGGGGTCTAGGACACCCCATGTCCATTAATGTCACTCACAAAGGGAATGCATTAACATCTATGGAGCGTTTTAAGTGCGTATGGAATAGAAACTTAGCAACAAGACATATATAAAACAGTACTTAAAATTTTAAAACTTCGTTCATTGCAGCGATAAACAAATAAGTTTGATTACATCATCAAAAACCAAAGACTAGAGTCAAGTACATAATATCCATCTTGACTAAATCAGAGTACATAAAATGAAAGACACAACCCCACATAAAATAGCCATAAGTAAGATAGGCTAAACTTTTACTTCAGCGATCCAAGCAACTTCCAAAGAAAGAGATAAAGCTGTCCAAATCAAGCTCCACTTGAACTAGTCCCACCCTGAGCACCTGGGGGGGAAGGAAGAAAAGAGGTGGAAACAAAGGGGGTTAGACATAAAGTCCGGCGAGTGCAATAACTTTAACAATATAATCATTAAGTAACTAGGACAAGGCATAAGCCGAAAAATAAGGAAATGACTATGAACAAATGGGTATGACAGAGCAAACAAAGAAAATAAGATAAACAAAGATAACGTTTAAAGGCATACCTAATCACTATAAGATAATTACTACACTGCACCACACTAAACACCCTAAAAGTTGATCCCGCCTACATAACTCAATAATGATAATGGTAGTTTCGTGTACCCCTAGCTACCTTCATAGGTGTCGTCTTCCCCCTATCTCCACTAGGTGTACCCATTACCCCCATTCGATCGGCTCCCTAACTTGTAGATACCTGTGCTGGCCCCACGGTGGTGTGTATCACTTCCCAAAGTGGCAACCCGATACCACCAAAATGCACGGCTTATACCAACATGATGCAACAACTTCTTACCTACCAGCCCGGGCCCACACACGCATATGACCCCGTTGGACTTACACTGCCACCGCTAACCCGTTTTGACCTCTTACAGTCAAATCCAGTACGTGTGTCCCGTCCTTGACTTGGGTCGAGCCCACAAAGATACTTAATGGGTTACTGGTTTGAAAAGGGCCCCCATGCATGACACAAGCTTTCCACCTATGCTTGGCCCCCTCTAAAGTTTTTCCTCACTTAACCCCATTCTTATCCATGCCTTCTTACATGTTTCAATCTTGGTTAAGTGCATCTAATCATATTTCACATGCGACCCAAGGCACCCACTTGATTTCACATGCCACCCAAGGCACCCACTTAACCCCCTCATGTCCCACTACATGTTTATATAGTTAAGTGTTTTTTCTTAATTCATTAACACCGTAACCTTGTAAAGACCTCCCACATTAGACTGGCATTTGTGGCAGTTGGATTTGCCGGGTGGGTCCAGACAGTCTTACACCACAAACGAGCCTAACCTCATGTCTTTACAACTGTTACGCATTTAATTCATGCCTTCGACCTCTCACATTAGACTGGAATTTGTGGCTGCTGGATTTGTCGGGCGGGTCCGGGCAGTCTTACACCACAAACGAGTCTAACCTCGTGTCTTAGGCGGTTTATCATTACACTTCTTTATTTAACCCCAAAGTAGATTAATATCCCTATTCAAAATTTGTAAATAAATTCCAAATATACTTATGTCCATAATTGTCTCAATTGTGTCCATAAATGCCAATTTTTCCAATTAATGTCTTAATTTAATTATATGCCTTTTTGAAGGCCATTATGCCAATTCTCAATATGTGTATATTCAATATTACCCCCCATCGTCCCCACGTTGTTCGTTCGTTTATCATGACATACATGTATATTAGACTAGCAATTAGTCTAACACATAAAAGGGAAGAAACATCGCAAATTTTCATAACACACAAAATGGATCTAATCTTGCAAATAAGGATTTCAACATAACTTGCATAAACTTGTTATTGTCATGAATCTAAACATAGGCCTAAAGGTGTGAACTTGCATACATGTAATATAGTTTTCATCCAAAACTTGCATAGGCCATAATCACAAACTTGCATAAAACTATGTACATTATAGATCTAAATCCAAAGGTGTAAACTTGCATACATATAATATAGTTTTAGGCCATAGTCATATACTTGCATAAAACTATGTACATCATAGATCTAAATCTAAAGGTGTAAACTAGCATATATGTGAATCATATTTCTTCCTAAACTTGCATATAGTCACTTTATGTGATTCACATGTAAACTTGTGTACAATTCATATAGAAACTAGCATATAATCTACACCCAAACTTGCATATAAAATGATATCAAACGTGAATCAAGTTGAATATAGGTAATTTGGCATATGAAAAGGGATCCACAACAAAACTATCATTATGAACAACTAGCATATATTCACAAAATATCACATTTTTCCAATGTCTCACAAACATAGCCATATAACCCAATTTATAATTTAACCTAATTAACTTATTAATTATCTTATTAAAGATATTGAACTCACAACTCAAAGAAGGTCTTGTGTTCTGGAATCTGAGTTATGAAGTTGATTTAGCTCACCTTTGTAGTAGACAAATTCGTTGTTGTTGTTGTTGTTATAAATTTCAGTTGAATTGAGTTGATTATCTTCACTTTCCCTCTAGTTGGTGGCGGCTACTCTAGGTTGAAAGGTGATAGCATGACGGCCATGGTTCTAATTTTTATTTGGTTTCACGGTTTGAGTCTACATGTGTTTATACAGAATTTAGGATTAATTTAGGCCATCCGATCAACCTAGAATCAATCAAAACCATCCAACCAAGATAGGGTGACACCTCATCCCTAATGACTCAGCACTGAGTCACAAAATCGTCATCTTTCAGATCTGTCCGGGGGTGGGGGTGGGGGGGGGGGGGGGGGGTAGGTCGACCCCAGGTCGACACTAAGGTCGACCTGTCTATGTGGAGGTCGACCTAGTCCTTGTTATATATATTTTTCTGAACCTGAAGCTGTTTATAATTTAATTAATTTTTCTGGAAATTTCGGACAGCCAAAACTTCTTCATACGAAGTCCAGTTACGCAAACTCGGACTCTATCCCAACCAGAATCCCGAGACGAACACAATGGTGTAACTCGTTTCCCTTGATTCTCAAATTTGAAATTAAGTATTCTTTAATTTGTTAACTTTAATATTTAAAATTACGGGGTTTTACATTCTCCCCTCCTTAAAGGATTTCGCCCCCGAAATCTCCAAGTTAAGGAGAATGCATATCATAACATTCAACCATCCATCTACTCAACCATCAAACACATGAATCTATTATCCTTACAAAATTTCTAATGCTGTATGAACATATGCAAGAAGTGTGTGTATATGTTCCTTATCTAATGCAAAATCAGGCGGTCAGCTGATTCAGTTGACCTCCTTAATGCAAATCATGATAGTGCCATGCATCCATTATGTATGCGAAAGAATCATATCGATACATATTATTTCTACATGTGTGCACAACCATCCATCAAAATGCAACATCCATGTGATAACACAACCATTATACATCCATTAATTTAAATATGCACACACATTTATATGCAACATGAAGGTGATTGAGCCGATCTAGTGCCTATGGTGTGTGTATATGCATCCACGAGCAACCACTTGCATCCATTTGCATCCATCAGACATAACATGTCTCAAACACATGTTTCAACCATAGGGTTCTTCCTAAATAAAGATCAAAGATGTCATCGCAAAGATAATACTAAAAGATAGGAAGTATCAAAAAAGCGGTAGAAAAAGGAGAAATTAAAACATACCCTCAAAAAGGAAAGGGTATAACGTACGCATCTTATCTTCCGTCTCCCAAGTCGCGTTTCTTTGATCATCTCCCCATTGCACTTTTACCAACTTGACCTCTTTGTTGCGAAGCTTTTTGACCTCCGCTCCGAGAATGCATGTAGAAACTCGCCTGATCGTGGCATTGTGCTCTACTTCCACTTCTTCGAGCGTGCTCGGCTCTACCACTTCCGCCGTATCGTGTAAACACTTACGCAAATGTGAAACATGAAACACGTCATGAACTCCGCTGAGCTTCTCTGGTAACTTTACTCTATACGACATCTGCCCAATCCTTTATGTAATTGGAAATGGTCCTACGAATCTTGGTGCCAACTTCCCTACCGATCCAAAACGGACTACATTTCTTAATGGTGACACCTTAATAAAAACCATGTCCCCAACATTGAACTCAAGATCGGTTCGTCTCTTATCAGCATATGACTGATGTCGGTCCTGCGCCGTCTTCATTCGCCGTCGAATTAGGTTTATCTTCTCCGAAGTCTCCCTAATCATGTCGGGTCCAAGCAAAACCTTATCCGTGGATTCCCACCAACATGTAGGTGATCGGCACGGTCGTCCATAAAGAGCCTCAAAAGGTGCCATGCCAATGCTAGCCTGAAAACTATTATTATAGGCGAACTCTACTAGTGGAAGGTTTTCTTCCCATGTTCCTCCAAAGTCTAGAATGCATAGCCTCATAAGGTCTTCTAGAATCCGATTCACCCTCTCGCTCTGGCCGTCCGTCTGAGGATGATAAGCGGTACTTAAGCATAATTGCGTTCCAACCGCCTCTTGTAAGCTCTTCCAAAATTCTCTTGTGAAAATAAGATCTCTATCTCTCACAATGCTGGAGGGTATGCCGTGCAAACTAACTATCTCTCAAAGGTAAATAGATGCTAATCATGCGGCGGTCCTTTTACTTTTGACAGGAATAAAATGGGCACTTTTAGTAGGTCGGTCTACAATTACCCAAATACCCGTATTACCCTTCCTCGATCTTGGTAACCCATCTACAAAATCCATGGAAACGCTTTCTCATTTCCAAAGCGGAATCTCTAAGGGATGGAGAAAACCTCCGGGCTTCTTTTGCTCCGCCTTGACTTGATGGCACACTAAGCATCTATCAACGAACTCGGCTACGTCCTTTTTCATTCCGGCCCAAAAGAAAACTCACTTCATATCCCTATACATCTTATCACCACCGGGATGTATGGTCATCTTAGAGTGATGTGAGTCTTCAAGAATTGCCTTCTTCAAACTTTCGTCTTGTGGTACGCAAAGTCTTCCATCTCTACGTAGCCAACCTCTTTCATCTATAGCATATCTATCAAGATGTCTTGAGGACTCCCCTCTAATAAGCTTGCCTACTATCTTAACCAATTATGGGTCATTTCGCTATGCCTCTCCAACTTGACCCAAAAGTGTAGGTTGCACCTCTAATGATGCCAACAATCCGGGTACATAATCGACAGAGGGTCTGAAGTCAAAGGAAGATATATACTCCAAACTCTGCCGCTCTACAAACAAAGGACTTAAAGTTAACTTCTTTCTACTTAGGGCGGCAGCTACAACGTTACCCTTGCCAGGGGTATATGCGATTTCAAAATCGTAGGATGCCAAAAACTCCATCCATCTCTGTTGCCTCAAGTTTAGGTACTTCTCAGAGAATAAGTATTTTAGTGATTATGGTCTGTATACAACTCAAACTTTTCGCCAAGCAAATAATGACGCCACCATTTAAGCGCAAAAACTATGGCCGCCAACTCCAAGTCGTGGGTAGGGTAATTTTTCTCGTGGTTTTTCAACTGTCTTCCACCATAGCATATCACCCTTCCCTCTTGCATTAAAACTGCGCCAAGCCCTGTCCCGCAAGCATTGGTATATACAGTGGATGCCTTACTCCCGTTTGGCAAAACTAAAACCGGAGTTGTTGTCAAAGCACTCTTTAGACGTTGGAAAGCATCGTCACAGTTAACGTCCCAAGTAAAAGTCAAATTCTTCTTCGTTAATCGAATGAGAGGGGCCAATATCTTCACGAAGTCCTTAATGAACTTCCTATAATAGCTAGCCAGCCCTAAAAAGCTTCTTACTTCGGTTGCATTCTTAGGCGTTTTCCAATCTTCGATTGCCACTATCTTAGAGGGATCCACAGCTATCCCTTCCTTAGAGACCACGTGTCCTAAGATCCTCACTTCTTTTTTCCAAAAATGGCACTTGGAGAACTTAGCTTTTAGCTGATGCGCTCGTAGGGTCTCTAAGACTTTCCTAAGATGTAGGGCATGCTCTTCTTCACTCTTAGAGAAAACTAGAATATCGTCTATAAAGACTACCACAAACTTGTTTAGAAACTCCCTATTCATTAAGTCAACAAAGTATGTGGGTGCATTCGTTAAACCAAAAGGCATGACGAGCCACTCGAAGAAACCGTCAGGAGTTCTAAATGCAGTCTTATCGATGTTGTCTTCAGCCACCCTTAGCTGATGGAACCCTATAGCCAAATCTAGTTGCGAGAAAATCGAAGCTCCCACCAATTGATTAAATAAATCGTCTATTCTCGGTAACGGGTGTCTGTTCTTCTTTGTTAGCTTATTCAGCTCTCTATAGTCCACGCACAATCTAAGTGAACCATCAGCTTTTGTAGCGAAAACGACTGGAGCACCCAACTCCGAAATACTTTTTCTTATAAACCCTTTCTCAAGCAATTCTTTCACCTGCTTACTGAGTTCTCTTCTCTCTCTCGGAGCCATGTGGCACACTGGTAATGCAACTGGCTTTGCATTATCTACTAAGTATATTCGAAAGTCTATCTCAGGCCTAGGGGGTAAACCTCGAACTTCATCGAAGATATTCGAGTATTCACGGACCACTCTAACAAACTGCAATTTCTCAACAGACGCGTAAAGCGATTCTAGATAACTTAGCATAATAGAATTCATGGGATTACAAGAGATTTCGAGAGTGTTGTCCAAGCGAGTCATAAGCCTAACCTCTCTCTTTTCACAATCTAGGATGGCTCCATTACTGGATAGCCAATCCATGCCCAAAATTAACCCATAGCCCATGAAGCCCAAAACATAAGCATCACATCTAAACCCAACGCTAAGTATAGAAATTTCCAAATCCAAACAAATCATCGACAAATTGGCTGAGCCCCCAGTTGGATTTGAAACAACTAAGGGATCCTCTACTATACTGGTGTTTAGGTGTAGTATCTCAACTATAGCAATGGATATAAAAGAGTGTGATGCGCCAGAATCAAAGAGTGTGCGAACAAGATGATCGAAAAGATAAACTAAACTTTCAACCAAGATATTTCTACCTCTATTAGGCATGCCAGCCGTGAGGGAACGCGTCTTCCCTCCAAAAGATCATGTACTTTGTCCCTACCTTTGCCTTTTGATTCTTTGGAAAATCCTAATAAGATGTCTTGTTTCCCCGTAACGATAACAACTAGTCTTTTTCTTTGTTCCAACGTCTTTATTTAAGTAGTCACGTATTTCACAAGTGTGGCCCTTCCTTTTCCCTTGGCCCCTTGTTATCCTTACCGCCTTTCTTTGGATCTACTTCCTTATCGTGTCCTATCCATGTCTTTCCTGCACATTCTCCATTCGTGACCTCCCACCAAAATGAGGCTTTGTCCTTCATTAACCAAGCAGCTGGTTGAACCTTCCTCCCATCGTCTATCTTAAAGGTACCAACAAGTCCTCCACTTCCTCCTAGCTTTGACAAACGTCCCAGTCCCATGAAGTAGTTTTATGCTCATCATACGGAAGTCCTTACATATCTTAGAAAAAGCGTCTGTACGTGGAGGAAAAAATTCAAAAAGGAAAGATGAAGAGATTCAAAATGGAGAATTGAAGGAAAGATATATGGCTCTTGCGGGTTATGTTTTTCAAAATAAAATTTTCTCTTGAAAATACTCTCCTTAAAACAAACTTTTGAAAGTATTTCTTTATAAAATGCCTTTGAAAAACAGTTTTTTCAAAATTCTTAACTGTTCTGGTAACCTTCAGCTCTGATACCACGTGTGATACCTCATGTCCATTAATGTCACTCACAAAGGGAATGCATTAACTTCTACGGATCGTTTTAAGTGTGTATAGAACAGGAACTTAACAACAAGACAGATATAAAACAGTACTTAAAAATTTAAAACTTCATTCATTGCAGCAGTAAACAAATAAGTTTGATTACATCATCAAAAACCAAGGACAAGAGTCAAGTACATAATATCCATCTTGACTAAATTAGAGTACATAAAATGAAAGACATTACCCCACATAAAATAGCAATAAGTAAGATAGGCTGAACTTTTACTTCAGCGATTCAAGCAACTTCCAAAGAAAGAGATAAAGCTATCCAAATCAAGCTCCACTAGTACTAGTCCCACCCTGAGCACTTGGGGGGGGGGGAAGGAAGAAAAGAGGTGGAAACAAAGGGGGTCAGACATAAAGTCTGAGAGTGCAATAACTTTAACAATATAACCATCAAGTAACTAGGATAAGGCATAAGCTGGAAAATAAGGAAATGACTGTGAACAAATGGGTATGACAGAGCAAACAAAGGAAATAAGATGAACAAAGATAACGTCTAAAGGCGTACCTAATCACTATAAGATAATTACTACACTGCACCACACTAAACACCCTAAAAGTTGATCCCGCCAACATAACTCAATAATGATAATGGTAGTTTCGCGTACCCCTAACTACCTTCATAGGTGACGTCTGCCCCTATCTCCAATAGGTGCACCCACTACCCCTATTCGATCGGCTCCCTAACTCGTAGATACCCGTGCTGGCCCCATAGTGTGGTGCATCACACCCCAAAGTGGCAACCCGATACCACCAAAATGCACGGCTTATACCTACACGATGCAACAATGTCTTACCTACCAGCCCGGGCCCACACACGCATATGACCCCATTGGACTTGCGTTGCCACCGCTAACCCGTTTTGACCTCTTACAATCAAATCCAGTATGCATGTCCCGTCCTTGACTTGGGTCGAGCCCACAAAGATACTTAATGGGTTACTGGTTTGAAAAGGGCCCCCATGCATGACACAAGCTTTCCACCTATGCTTGGTCCCCTCTAAGGTTTTTCCCCACTTAACCCCATTCTTATCCATGTCTTCTTACATGTTTCAATCTTGGTTAAGTGCATCTAATCGTATTTCACATGCCACCCAAGGCACCCACTTGATTTCACATGCCACCTAAGGCACCCACTTAACCCCCTCATGTCCCACTACATGTTTATCTGGTTAAGTGTTTCTTAATTCATTAACACCGTAACCTTGTAAAGACCTCCCACATTAGACTGGCATTTGTGGCAGCTAAATTTGCCGGGCGGGTCCGGGCATTCTTACGCCGCAAACGAGCCTAACCTCGTGTCTTTACAACTGTTACGCATTTAATTCATGCCTTCGACCTCTCACATTAAACTGGCATTTGTGGCTGCTGGATTTGCCGGGCGGATCCGGGCAGTCTTACACCAAAAACGAGTCTAACCTCGTGTCTTAGGTGGTTTATTATTACACATCTTTATTTAACCCCAAAGTAGATTACTATCCCTATTCAAAATTTGTAAATAAATTCCAAATATACTTATGTCCATAATTGTCTCAATTATGTCCATAAATGCCAATTTTTCCAATTAATGTCTTAATTTAATTATATGCCTTTTTCAAGGCCATTATGCCAATTCTCAATATGTGTATATTCAATATTACCCCCATTGTCCCCACGTTGTTCGTTCGTTTATCATGACATATATGTATATTAGACTAGCAATTAGTCTAACACATAAAAGGGATGAAACATCGCAAATTTTCATAACACACAAAATGGATCTAATCTTACAAATAAGGATTTCAACATAACTTGCATAAACTTGTTATTGTCATGAATCTAAACATAGGCCTAAAGGTGTGAACTTGCATATATGTAATATAGTTTTAATCCAAAACTTGCATAGGCCATAATCGTAAACTTGCATAAAACTATGTACATCATATATCTAAATCCAAATGTGTAAACTTGCATACATATAATATAGTTTTAGGCCATAGTCATAAACTTGCATAAAACTATGTACATCATAGATCTAAATCTAAAGGTGTAAACTTGCATATATGTGAATCCAATTTCTACCTAAACTTACATATAGTCACTTTATTTGAATCACATGTAAACTTGCGTACAATTCATATAGAAACTAGCATATAATCTACACCCAAACTTGCATATAAAATGATATCAAATGTGAATCAAGTTAAACATAGGTGATTTGGCATATGAAAAGGGATCCTCAACAAAACTATCATTATGAACAACTAGCATATATTCACAAAATATCACATTTTTCCAATGTCTCACAAACATAGCTGTAATGACCCGCATTTTCCAGGGGTATAATTAATTTATTTAATTGTTTAAAATAGTGATATAGGTAATTTAATCGTCGTTAATTAAATAATATGGAATATTTAATTAAATTAAATAATATATTTAATTCAGAAATAATCAAAAATATTGGAAATCACAATATAAGGTGAACAGGGTCATCCCCAAGATTTAATTCAGCTTAGAGTTGAATCATATTGACGAATATATTCAATCGACGTTAGTTTGAAACGTATAATTATATTATAATTAAAATCGAGCTTGAAATGGCGCGGCAGTTCGCTATTTGGCGATTTGAACTTCAACTGAATATACAGGGTTCGTTTTAAATTGGATTTCTGTGAAACAAGAAACGTGTGGAGCCGGTGGAGTATATCTTTCTAGTGGAAGAGAAAATTCTGGATTTCGTCGTGTAGATTTTGATGTACGTCCAAATCAAATTTCAGAAAAGTCGCTGTGAAATTCCTTTATAATTCGAAACGCTTTATATACGTTATAAAAGGATTTTCAATGTAAATTGAATATCGATTCAATCTGGACTCGGAATAGCAAGTATATAATTACCCTGGAGATGTATGATATTCTATTGAGGATATATACGATAATATTAAATTATTAATATTTAATTTAGTTTTTATTTAAATATATTTATATATTTAAATGGGTCATTTAGAGCTTTAAAAATAGCCACTTTTGCAAACGAAGTCGGAATTCGACGAAACTAATTTTGTTGGATCCGCAATGTTAAATTATTGCTAGATGTCAGTTTCCGTGATTTTTAGAGTCACTGTGTGGCCGTACGGATTTTTAGAGTGAGAAACAGTTAGTATTTTGACAGTTAAAATACGCTGTGTGAGCATACGGAGTCGGAATTCGACGAAACCAGTTTTGTTGGACCGTAATGTCGAACTCTAGCTACATGTCCTGTTTCGTGATTTTTGGGTATCGTGTGTGATCACACGAATTTTTAGAAGTCAAAATTGAATATATAAATGAGAATATACCGGGAATATTCCTCTATAAAATATCTAGATATTTGTTTTCCCTATAAATACACCACCCTTAACACCTCTAACCTAATTCTTTTTCCTCCTTCTGGTCAAAGGCAAATCACGCCGTCGGCTATTCCTTCCAAACCCCTTTCATGATCTTTCAAAAACGAAATCAAATCAAAGTAAAACCTATAAATCTCTAAACCTATGTATTTGAGTTCCTACAATCATCCCCTTCTTGCTCATATAAGTTTTCAAAGGATCGAACTCGCTAGTTTTTACCGCTGCGAATCTAGGGTTCGTTATTTTGGGGAGTTGGGTTCGTTGTAGGGAATTCGAATGTGAGATTGAGGTTTAGCGAGAAGAGCAGCACTCAATGGGGGTATTTTTGTGGGATTCAGTTCTTAAAAGTATCGAGACACTTGTGTGGGCGTGGGGTTTTCCTGGAGGACAGAATTTGCATCAGAAGCTCGAATGAAAGGGGATGCATACGAGGATGGAGAGGAAGCTAAGAGGGGATTTTTGGTGAAGTTGTTGGAATTATCGTTGAGCAGAAAGGTGGTTGATGGCCTGGAAATTTGCGAAGTGATTTGGTGTGCGAGATGATCAAAACGATGTTGAGGTTGTAGTGTTTCTGCTGGGAAGGTTAGTGGTGAATTTGATGTGGTTAGAAGGAGATTTTTATGGAGAATGGAGTGATGGTCTTTGTTTGGATTCTCGTGGTGGATTGGGAAAGAACGTGGCTTGCGAAGGAGTTGCAATGGCCATCGAACCAGTTCTGGAGCATCAATTCTGTTAAGGGAAGAAGAGGTTCAGGGAGGCGGACTTTTGTGGTAGTTAGGCTCAAGTTTGAAAATTTAAGGCCCATTTGTTTTAAAAAGGAATTATAATCATTTCTAATTTAAATACTTCAAAACTGTAAACTGAATAACTTTGTCGTATGTTAACGGAATTCAGCGAAACAAGATCCGACAGGATCGTATGGACGGACACTACAACATGGAGCTGAATGGGAGTGAATCCGAGCTCGTTACAATTTATGGAGAAATAAATTGTCCGACTCAATCAAAGAACGCAAACCGATTATTTAACGGTTAACACGTCAATGTGAGTAAAACTCGCCAACTCTGAACAGTTATATTTTTATAATGTATTTTTAGAACTGTTAATCATCTGTTGATTGGTGTGTGTTGGTTGATTGATTGAACTTCTAGTCAGTTAGTGAAAATTATATATATATATATATATGTAAATATATATATAAACCGTTAAATATTTATATATTGATTCTGCTATCAGAATAATTTATATTGAACTGAAAGTGATGATAATCATATTGTGTAACATCTGTGGATGCAGGGAGACAGGTTGGAGAAATCCGACTGGATTCCTCAACAGTTATTTTATTGTTTTTCATATATTGTTATATGATGTGATATAAAATCTGTGGGCGATTATATGTGCTTGGATGATCTTGAACATCGTGATTTGATATTATTGAATTCCATAACATACCGAAATGTTGATAAGGGGATTTTCAAAGTGATATTGAAAATAGAATATTTATAAAGTGGAATATTTATAAATAAGAAATGTTTATAAATTGGAATATTTATAAATATGAGATATTCAAAAAGGAAATAATTACAAACCATTTTCTTTTTGAATGGAAAGGCCTGTGTGGCGGGTTTGGGGATTTTCCCGATGCTCCCGTTACAAAGGAGGTTATGGCGAATTTTTCAGAGAATTTAACGAGTTAGAATATTTCAAGAATAAATTTGAAAAGGAAATATTTGTAAACCATTTACAAATAGAATTGAAAAGGAAACGTTATAAAAAAAGGAAATCATTTTTAAAGTGTAGAACCGTTATTTAAAAGTAAATCTTTTCAAATGAATAAAACGTTGTTAAAAAGGAAATCTTTATAAAGTGAATAAAGTAAATCGAATATGGTATTTGAAAGGAGTTAAATCAAATATGGTATTCGAAGGGAGTAAATCGAATATGGTATTCGAAAGTTAGTAAAACGAATATGCTATTCGAAAGGGGTTAGTCGAGTCGAGTTAGTTGAATAGAGTTAACTAGTTCAGTAGAGTTAACCAGTTCAGTAGAGTAAACCAGTTCAGTAGAGTTAACCAGTGAGTTAAGTAAGTCAAGTTAACCAGTTGGGTTAAGTAAGTCAAGTTAACCAGTGAGTTAAGTAAGTCAAGTTAACCAGTGAGTTAAGTAAGTCAAGTTAACCAGTTAAAGTTAATCAGTTAAAGTTAACCAGTTAAAGTTAATCAGTTAAAGTTAAACAGTTAGAGTTAACCAGTTAGAGTTAAACAGTTAGAGTTAACCAGTTAGAGTTAACCAGTTAGAGTTAAACAGTTAGAGTTAAACAGTTAGAGTTAAAACAAACATAGTTATTCAGGATGAGTTTCCATTTAGCATGACTGCTAGCGTAATTCGCAGGGCTGTAAATAGCCTATGGCGGTCGGATGTTTCCTGAGGGAATCAGGCGTAACCATTGTGATCGCTGCGATCTAGAGTCAAGCAAATGGAGATAAATCGAATATAGTTATTCAAAATAAAGCTAAAACAGATACTAGTTATTCAAATTAGAGTAAATCAATTAGAGTTAATCAAATCGAGTTAATCGAATAGAGTTAAAGAAATAGAGTTAAGCAAAATTAGAAACTGACTAGAGATTAGTAAGTTGAATGTTTTCCTGAGTATCGATCTGATGTTGGTTTCGGCCTTCGGGGTTTATACTTAGAGATTTGTTCTCCTACTAGTTTACAGTTAGGGACTGATAGTTGTGGAAGGATAGTGATACGTAAATAAGCTATGGAAATGTTTTCCAGGGTTAATAACGTATATTTTTTAACTATAGAAATGAGGATATATATATATATATGTTTGATGATTGATCGATATAATTTCCACTTGGAAATAATATCGTTGTTTGCACACGTGTTTTTCTTTGATAGTTAACTCATCGACTATTGAAGTTTTCGACCATTTTAACGTTGTTAATATGGAGAGACCGGTTGGATTATTATCCAAAGAACCACTTTGTATTGGCATAAGTGTTGCGAATCATATATGCCAAAGATAATTTAAGACGGAGTAAAGTGCAAGGGCTGTTGTATAAGTCTTAGATAACAGTGACTAAGATGGATATACTGAATAGTGCCTTCGGTTTGTCCAGTCCCAGGACAACTTGTATGGATGAAGGTCTGACAGAGTATATCCAATGGATCGCGTAAGTTGATCCCTTCAAACGTATATGCGTTGGTGGCGGAGGAATTCGTTTCTCTTAGCTGTATACCCGTTGTATTTTTGAGGAAATCAATTTATGATTTGGCGGGTATGACAATGTGGCATTCGAAGTGAATCTGATGTAAAGATAAAGCGTAGCTTTTAGCCTCATCAACCGGTAAATGACAGAAATCAAGCAGGCAGCATGGCTAAGTCGGTCGCACCGAAGTAGGGTGTATAATCACCTATCTAGAGAATATTCATTTGTTTCTTAAATCTATCAATGCTGTCCCATATATATACGGGAACGGTTGCTGATCCCAACCGTTGGTGATATACATTCGATACACTCAAGCGAAATGAGTGGTCGATCATGTGTGGCTAAGTTACAAGATGTTCTTGTTGAACTCCGGTGTATCGTTCCTAGAGTACACTGATCGGAAGGTGGTTCCATACCTTGTCATAGTTGGAAATCCGTTACCCAATACGTGCTTGCGGTTTTGATTGTATACCATATATGTAGAACGTGAGATGAAAGCGTTTCTGCTAGATTTATATCTATTTGTACATAGACATTATTATAATATCAAAAGGTTTTTGATATAAAGATATTTTGGATTCTCATAAGGGAAAAACCCATTCCGTTCTGCGGCGTGGTCTTATGAGATATTGTTTACTTGTTCATATACCTGTTTAAACTGTTTTACTCACACCAGTCCCATGACTGACCCGAAGTTTACTTTGTTGTTTTCCCTAAACTCTTGGGTGCCTAAATTTGTACGGGCAGTCAAGTAGTCAGGAATTTACAGATATACTTGGAGAGCTTGGAGCAGGAGGCTTCAAGATCATATAGCTATAGTTATTTCCGCTGTGTTGTAAGTGCTGTACTCTGATAACTGCTATTGTATACATAACTGTTATGTTTCAAAGTTATGTTATCTATTGTATGTTATTCGTTCCGCTGTGAGGTTCGTGTTACTCTGATGTTGTGTTCTTCTTCTTCTTCTATTCTAAGTTTCTATCTTATCTATTCTCACCTTCTAATTTCTTTCATTAATTACCAGTATTTTTCGATGTTTTGGTTATCGACATCGAGCTTATGTCGATAACCAAAGTCGCTCAAAATCCGGGTCGTTACAATAGCCATATAACCCAGTTTATAACTTAACCCAATTAACTTATTAATTATCTTATTAAAGATATTGAACTCACAACTCGAAGAAGGTCTTGAGTTCTGGAATCTGAGTTCTGAAATTGATTTAGCTTGCCTTTGAAGTAGACAAATTCGTTGTTGTTGTTATAAATTTGAGTTGAATTGAGTTGATTAGCTTCACGTTCCCTCTAGTTGAGGTGGCGGCTACTCTAGGTTGCAAGGTGATAGCATGACGGCCATGGTTCTAATTTTTATTTGGTTTTAGGGTTTGAGTCTACATGTGTTTATATAGAATTTAGGATTAATTTAGGCCATCCGATCAACCTAGAATCAATCAAAACCATCCAGCCAAGATAGGGTGACACCTCTGCCCTAATGACTCAGCACTGAGTCACAAAATCGTCATCTTTCAGATCTGTCCGGGGGGTCGACCCCTAGGTCGACACAAAGGTTGACCTGTCTATGGGGAGGTCGACACTAGGGTCGACCCCCAGGTCGACCTAGTCCCTGTTATATAAATTTTTTTTGAACCTGAAGCTGTTTTTAATTTAATTAATTTTTCTAGAAACTTCCGACACCCATAACTTCTTCATACGAAGCCCAATTGATGCAAACTCGGACTCTATCCTAACCAGAATTCCGAGACGAACACAATGGCGTAACCCGTTTCCCTTGATTCTCACATTTGAAATTAACTATTCTTTAATTTGTTAACTTTAATATTTAAAATTACGGGGTGTCACAGGGTCGACCCCCTCTCACCTTAAGTGTGTCGACCGCCGGTCGACCGCTCGAGTCGACCTCTTGGCGGTTGGGCAGCCAAATAAACTTAGCTAGTTAGGGTTTTCTCAATGAGGATATATATGAATTAAAGGCTTGGATTTATTCTATGTAATCCATGGTATATTCCCACATGGTAACTATATATAGCCCTCCAATCACACTATGAAAACCCTAATCATTCTCCATCCTTGCCTCCATGCTGCCTCTCCACCATTGTAAAATTCCAGAGAAAAAATAAAAGAATAGGGTTAAGATTTTCTTCAATTTCTCTAACTCTATTCTACATCTCTCTTTATTTTGATTTACATATGTTTAGTATTCTAGAATTTGGCATAAACATATATGTATAAGATTTTGTTATATGTATACAATTAGGAGGATTATTGGAGCATGCTTGAATGCAAAGAATTATTGCAGATCTAGATCTACCACAGATTTCTCTCTATTCCGCCTAGATCTGTGAGTGGAATATGGGTTACTTAAGGCATATTCCAGTTTTTATTAGATTGTCATGTGTATAGATTTTCCTAGCAGGATTTGGAAATTCGATAATATAAATATTAAAACCCCTAAATCTTTATCTTGTAATTGCATATGAATTGTCATGATTAATTGGGTTTTTTGGATTTATGGTTTCAATATTGGATTAAAAATGAAAAAGGGTGTTGCTACTATCATTCCTATAATTCACCTTTATTTACCATTTGAGTGTAACCTAAAAAGGTTTAGATTTGATTATTTCATGATTTGGTTTGGGCTTGGATCCTATTTTATATCCAAATGCATTCATAATTGAAATAGGTCAAACGTAAGCATTTTTATGTGCATAACACCAAAAAGGGTGAATTAGGTGAAATAGGGATTATAAATATACAAGTATAAGTGTATGTAATAATCTATTTTTAATTACATATCGAAATCTATCCAACAAGCCTAGGATGTAAGTTGAAATTATTATGCATATATATTTTCCATTCACTACTATTTGTTATATTATCATTATGCCATCATGCTTAAGTTATAGTTGTAAAAGTATGGAAAAATTAACATGTATGCCTTGGTTTGTACAAATTGACAACTACTACCTCATTAGAATGTATCCCCATTTATACGAATATTTACATTAATCAGGCGCTATTATTATTATAGTTATATAAATGTAATCAACGTAATTAACGTTTTATTAGAGTAATAAATACGATTAGGTTTGAATTCAAATTTGAAATATCCCCATAATAAATATATTTGTTTGCTTGTGTGTGCGTACATAGAATGGCTTTAAATATATATAAATAGTGACATGTAGACATGAGGTTAGTTGCCATTTGTGGTAGAAGCCTGCTCGGAACCGATCGGTAAATCCAACCATCACAAGTAGGACCAACTAACGTGAGATGTCTAGGTGCCATGGGCCATTCAAAAAGTTAGTTCGCACGACACAAGGTTAAACCAACTTGTAGTAGAAGTTTTCTCGGAACCGGCTTGCATATCCAGCATCTACAGGTGTACGGTTTAATGTGAGAGGTCTAGTGTGTGTATATATAACTATATATATATATATAAGTCTTTTGTGCGTGAAAATAGGAAGGTTTACTATGCCTTGAGAAGGTCTTAAGTGGCTGACTCATTTTTTATCTATCTTGGGTAAGTGGTTAGGACTAGGATCCCTCCGAAAGTTTACTCCTTGGAGAGGAACCAAAGTCATGGGACCCACCCTTATTAGATTTGAAGTAGGTCTTTAGGTCCTCCTTCTCTAAAAGTGGTCCAGAATAAAAATTGCAATGGAGTAGGGTAGTTCACGGGGATGTCAACTTCCTTTCGAAGCTTGTAAGGGCTCAACTAGGGATAGATTGGTATTTGAAATATATGTGACCTTTGTGTAACGACCTGGATTTTTAGCCATTTAATTTTGAATAGTTAAATTTATTTTAGTACTATATTAGAAATATAAAAAGATTTTTATAAGGAATTTATTTTATATAAATGAAATTTCTGCGTAGTCAATACCACTTCAACTTTAACTAATATATATACGGGTAAATAGCCCATGCTTCACACACGGGAAATGATTCGTGCTGTAGTTGCTCGGAATATCGATTGGTTTTTATGATATTTATGTTATTTTCTGCCTTCAATGGATAGGTGGTTACAATAGGTAAACCATATTGTAGATACACGTTTATGGTTTCCAAATATGTAAACTAATATAACTATTGAAGTAAGACATTTTGGAATCTCTTACAAATATACAGCTTGGAATGTAGACCAAAACATACATGAAATAAAATATATGAATTATGTCCCCGTATTGATATAATCAAGTAACCGTGGGAGTTTGCATAGATATATATGAACATTATTTGCTCCTTGAAGTACTGAGGATGTTAGCTTTATATCATTTAAATAAATATAAATCGAAAGTAGTTTAATGTTCAATTTTAATATGAAAAATTATCAAGCACTGACCTTTTGACATCATTCAATAACAATACTAATGAATGATAGCAGCTTAGTTGCTGGTTGGTACAAAAATCATTTAATTCTCTTAGCAGTGGTTAATTAGTTTCAATACTATATTGATGATATAATATGCTCTTGCGCAACTTTCTTTTGATGTCACTGTTTATTTCTCACGCTTCTGAATTCTAACCTTTCCTTTTTTCCAGTTTCTTTACTAAAGTTTCAGTCCATTATAAGCGTGAAATTATAAACATTCTAACTTTTCAAACCCATGTCCTCCACGTTTTCAACAACGTGATTACCAAACTTTCATAAAAACGTTCTCTCCATGGTTTCTAAACCGTGTGCTCCAAAGAATTTGATTCCTTGGCCACCAATCAATTTTACATCCATACATACCAAGTCAGTTACAACAATAAAACCTTCTTTCCCAATTCATTTTCGTGTATCCCCATTTCACATAAAAAACCTGTCCCTTTTAGTAATAAACCAAGAGAAAATCGCCACTTCTAAATTAAAAAGTAAATTAGATTTAATTCTATAATTTACGAGATTCCTATATTTGGATTGCTGCAAGTTCAAACTTCGATTTCTCATCCATTTTATATCATATGATTCCTATTTTTCTCGAGCTCAAGAAAACGACGTCAGTCTAGATGTCTACTGTCGGAGTTTGGCGACATCGGAATGCGCTTTGAGGTTGCCACAGGTTTAAGGAGGGTAGGGCGCACGATTTGGGGTGGAGATTGGTGTGAGTCGGTGTTAATTTGGGTCTGCTGTGAGAGAACGGGAAGGGAGAGAGGTTGGTCGATGTGGGTACCTCACTGTAAGGAGAGGAATGTAATTTTTTGGAAAATAAGAGTTTAACTACTGTTAAACGTAACTAAGGGTATATTTAAACTAAACTAAATGCTTATTTAGGTGTCAGTGTTGCGGTGGTTTCATATGCTCATGGAAAGGGGAGTGCGGCATGTTTTATTTCCTGTTTAAAACTGTCAAGGATAAAGCAAAAATAGAAGAAATAATGAAGCAGTGTTGTTCTAGTATTTGGTTTGTGAGAATAAAAGTTCCCACGTGTGATAAAGGGTTGTAAAAAAGGTACTGGAGTGGAAGCTTTTGTAGAGAGGAAGCCAGTAGTAATCACAGTGCTGGAAATGATGGGATTATTGAGAGGTAAAAAGGTGTCGAGTTCCTGAACCTGGAACAGAACGAGTATTACATGGTGAAGGGGAGAAACATTCATGAAGGAGGACGGGTCCAGGGGATTGTCAGTGTGGTTAGAGTAAAAATGGATGGAGAAATGAAATTGTGAAGGAGGTTGGAAGGAACGTTAATGGTGCACGGAAGTTGTCTGTATTCGAACGTAGGAGAAGGATTTATAATGTGGTTATGGTAATAGTGAGCTAATTAAGAGGGATGTCTGGTTCCAGTATTCGAAGGTGGGAGAAGAACGTGGCCTAATTTTTATGTAATTCATAGTAATAATTTTTAGAATGTGATTTATTAAGGGTAATTAAGTTTAAGATGGTAATTAGTGTTTTGGCTATGTTGAATTGATACAGGGAAATGGGACAGAAAACTGAACTGGGAAAATTAGGAGTTCGAAAGTTAAGTTGGAAAAAGAAGAGTTAACGCCTGATTTGTTTATAATAGGGTAATTAGTTTAAACCGCAATTAGACTCTGATGACCATTTCTTTTAAGCTATTAAATTTTTTCAATTTAAATAAAATTTGTAATCATAATATATATTATTCATTTGTATACAGAATTGAGCACCCCATCATGTTGAGATTGCGACGAAGAAATCTGCATTGTAGAACTATAGTGATTGAGAATGGGACTAATGGAATTTAGTGATAAAAAAACAAACCTCGTTTGATTGTAAATGAAACAAAAACAACATCGTCAAACTGCGAACCGAGGTGAGTAAACACACTAACTTGACTCGTTTATATTTTTATATAAATGAGTTTTAAATTTATTTATTGTAATTCTATACTGTGTGATGGTTGTTTGGTTGCATGATTGATAAAATTGGTCGAAATGGTAGATATAGTTAATCGTTGATCGATTATTAATTCTATTCACCATGATATTTCATATTGATGTGAAATTAATATTATTGATGTTATTGATGTTTATTAACATCTATGGATGCAGGGAAACATGTTGGAGGGATCTAACTGGATTGCTCAATATTTATATTACTGTTTTTATTTTATTGTGCTATATGATGTGTTATATAATCCATGATTGGATATGTTGTGCTTGAATCACCCTGACCCTAGGAATCGGGTATTTAAGATACCATAAAATGTTTTCGAATGTGAAAAGGGAAATTGGGACTAAAAATGGAATTTATTCTCAAAATAAAAAAAATTGAATAGAGTTGAAAACAGAAACCCGTTCAAGTGGATAAATCAAGGAGTTGTTTATAAACAAGAATATTAAATAAGTGAATCGTTTATCACTGGATAAATTGAAATATAAGTTCAAGTATGAATTTATATGCGAATGTGAAAACGGGTTTGAGATAAATATTTGAAAATAGATTTGAACTTAGCAAATTATAAATGAGATTATAAATGTTTGGAATTAATAACAAGTTTTCCTATAAACAATTGTAAATAGAGGTTATAAATGGAATTTGGATTTGATACGGTAAAATCAAATGGATTAGATTATGTAAAAGGAAATATTATTCACAGTTAAAGTGAATAATAGTTTAAAGCAGATATTTTGCAAATGAAAGCATCTATAAAAGAAATCTGGGTTGGAAATGTGAATTCAAATAGAAATTTGAATGATAAGAGAAATGGAAATCGTTTTTGAAAGGAAACATTGGATTTTATTCCAAAGTTCGGAATATAAAACAAATTGAAATAAACCCAAGGGATTTATAATTATACTTTGATTAGGTCAAATTTTATTATAATGGCTTAGTTCAGGAAGGATATTTGAATTCTATTTAGTATAAAAATATAATTTAAATGAAATATACTAAGAAGTGGATATTTCAATATTTATTGTATGGAAATACAATTCCATGTTTCGAAATTGTTTAAGATTTATTTTAAATTAGAATTATTAAACAAGTTTAGATTCCTATTAAGGAAAGATGCTGATAATTGGAAATGAATAACGATTAAAAGCAAATGTTTTGTGGATGGAAATAATCATAGAGGAAATTAAGTTAACCGGGAATGATAAGATTTATTCCGAAGTTCGGAATAATAATCGAATATGGATTATTCGAGAGAGAGTTATTTATTGGAATTCAATTATATCGAATTTAGGGAAATAGTTATTTTTACTTTCCGTTTGAATCAAATGTAATTATTAATTTATTTACTTATTAATTTATTGAAATTAATAAGTACAAATTATATTCTTATAACCAAATATTTGGAATCAGCGATTATAACGCTGCTGTTATAATAAATGTTTTATACATCTAACCAACGATTATAACGCTGTTGTTATAATAAATGATTTATAAATTTAAACAGCGATTATAATGTTGTTATTATAATAAATGTTTTGTAAATCTAAACAACGACTTTAACGCTATCAGTATAATTAATGTTTGGAAACAGCAATCATAACGCTACCATTATAATCAACATTTTTCCGTAAAAAAGTGTATTCTCTTATAGAACTCGAGAGTCGTGTAAGCGACGTTTTGTTTGAAGTTGTTAGTTTTGACCATTTCAAAATTGAGAATGTTGTTCAATTAAGGTCTGAGAGGTAATTATACCCTAGATTGATTGACTTCATGATTGATGGAGAAATGTTTAAGGTTCGATAGTGAAGACTGGTTAGCAATAGTGTGAGTCAATAAATGATAAATGGTTCGAGTGGTAATAACAATGTGTTAATTTAAAGGATTTTGAAATGCTTTTCCAAATAAAATAAGAGATATTTTCTACGCATAGAAAATGAAATGAATTGGTCAACGAGGAATTAAGGAAAGAAACATGGAAATATTTTTCCGAAATTAAGAAGGTATATTTTCTGAATATAAAAAATAGGGATTCGTGAATATTTAGAAATGTTTTCTAACTGGAATAAGAGATATTTTCTCGAATAAAGAAATGAGATATTGGAAATGTTTTTTTCCAGGAATCAAATAAGAGCTTTGAAAGGATACGAAAGATAGGAAACCGAAATTGGAAATGATAATATAATAAGGAATTAATTTAAAAAGGGGCCAGTGTTGTTTGATGGTTGATCGTTAGAGTTTTCATTTGAAATAGGACCTGTAACACCCCGCATTTTCTGTGAACATAAAAGTAACAAAACAAAGTATGCTTAATTTTTGAAGGAAGAATTAAAGGAAAAGGGTTACGCCATTGCGTTCGTCTCGGAATTCTGCTTGAGATAGAGTTCGAGTTTGCGTAAATCGGACTCCATATGAAGAATTTATGACCCTTAGAATTTTCAGGAATTTTTAAATAAATTAAAACAGCTCAGATTTAAGTTTGAAATTCAAATCATATACCCGGGCTGGGCGGGAAATTTCCCACCTAGGGCCAAGGTCGACCAGGGGGTCGACCTGGGTCACATAGACCGACCAGGGGGTCGACCTCCTCCTATTTCCAGATCTGAGGACTGGTTTGTTTTTCTACATTTGGATGCCCGTTCTGACCAGATTCATTGATCCTTATGCTATTTAAACACCCTCAAACCTCACTTTCTCTCCATACCAAACCATTGTAACGCTATTCTGCCTCAATTCTAATTAAAATAAATTAATGGCGTCTCTACTCTACTGAAACCTAAGCTAGAACTAGTGCTTCTTCTTCTTCCAATCTGAATAGGATTAAAAGAGAACAACTACAACCCTTTTTATTTTAGAATCCAACCAAGTGAGTACAGTTATTTTCAGATACGAAATTTAATTATGATCTTGACATGGTTGTAAATCTGAATTTGAGATTATGCATATTCTTGTTCATCAGATCTGTTTTTCTGTGTAGATCTATCTTATTAATATTATAGTAACTATTCTGTATCTCTTCCTTCGTTCTATTCTATAGCCAGGCTACCACGAGCCTGAGCCAAATATCATAAGAGATTGACACACGAATGCTAAATTTGGGAAAATTAGTGAATGATGCATAACTAGACATGAATGATTTGTGAATGATTTGAGAAAAGAACATATGTTGTAATTTAAGATCTAGATCTGGGCATACTATATATGATAGTATGTGATTTGGAAGAAGGAGAACTATTGTGTATTTGACTTGGGCGCAAAGATATATATTATAATAGGATGACTATTAAATGTCAATATGCTTAAATGGGGATTTTGGATATTAGGCATACGCTGAAATCAAAGGCTATAATTTGGCCTAATTCGTATTTGTATATCATGATTTGAGGTTTTTAGAGAATATTTTGTACTGTGTAAATTTAACTAAAATTTGGGGCATATCTTATATTATGAATTATGACCATAATTTGGGCATGTAAAATTAGACTTAATTTTATGATTAGGAGAGGCATGTGAATGGAATTTTAAGGGATGATTAAATCTGTTAAATTGCCTAATCTGTTGAAACTGAATACGATAATTTGGGATATGAAAATCGGTAGGATCGATCTAAAATTGAGCAAAACAAGTTAATGGAACTTTGAAGAATCTGTTGTACCTTGTAAAGAAGTTTAATTTGTTGAGTTGGCATAATTAGTCTGATATTGGCATAATCTGTGAATGAATACTTTAGCTAAGGATAAGAATGCTGAGACACGAGGTTAGACTCTGTTTGCGGTAGAATCCTGCCCGGACCCAACCGGCTTAACTTGCAACCGCAAACTGCCAGTCTAATGTGAGAGGTCGTAGGAATAACTAAAAGATGCTTAGACACAAGGTTAGGTCTGGCTTGCGGCAGAAGTCCGCCCGGAACCGCCTGGCACATCCAGCGGCTACTAGCTACCGACCTAATGTAAGAGATCTGTGCATTAGTAATTAATTAATGCAAATCTAGGATAAATATGATGCCTAAAACGTGTTGGGTGGATAAGGTTAAATCAACTGGGTTGGTGAATCTAATAAACCCGTTTCGTAAATCTATAGGCCCAATACAAGGTTAGGTGAAACAATATGTAGGTCTGTTAATCTGTATATCTGATCCGTTAGTCTGAAAACTTGTTAACCTGTATGTCTGATCTGAGAACTAGTCATTCTGAACTTTGTAAATCTGAAATCTGTAAGCAAGTTAATCTGAAATCTTTTAGTCTGGGGACACAAGGTTAGGAGGGGAAATTACTTGTGTCATCTGTTGTGTGGGACCCATATTAGTCAGTAACCCTTTTCTGGTATCAAAACTATGACCCAACACAAGGAGGGGTCTGGTGCATGCTTACTGAACTAATTGTAAATGGTTCACTCAAACAATGGCGAGGGGTGTTGATGGCGCATTTCAACCGTGTCATGTGGGTGCATGGATCCGGTCTGCCCTGAGGATGTAAGACACCGTGACATCTGTAAATAGGTCTGTGTCTAGGTTGCCACTTTGGGGAACGATACACCCTTCTGTGGGGCCGGCACAGGGTATTTATGTATTGGGGAGCCGATCGCTTGGGGTAGAATTTAGGGTACACCTAGTTCTGTCTATTTCTGTTGGTTTACCTTCTGTCTCTGTTGGGGTGGTAAAGGCCCATTAGTTAGGGTGATAAAGGCCCATTATTAGCATTCTATTTATGTACCTTTTGTCTCTGTTGGGATGGTAAAGGCCCATTAGTTGGGGTGGCAAAGGCCCATTATTAGTATTCTGTTTCTGTACCTTCTATCTCTGTTGGGGTGGTAAAGGCCCATTTACTAACATTTTATTTCTGTAGAGATTATTCTATTTCCATTTCTGTTTCAGTTTAGACATTAGGGTTACACCTAATCCTGTTATACTAAGTATTAGTGTAGAGAAGTAAGATATAGGTAAGAAGCATATCTTGGTCTATATCATTCTGTTTCTTCTGTTTAACTTAAGCATACTTGCTACTCCTGTTGCTGTAATCCCTCATCCAGTTTTATTTACATGTCTTGATACTACTATTTGTTTATATGTTGAAAGTTAATGGACTCGCCAGACTTTATGTATGACCTCATTTTTTTCGCCTCTTTTTCTTTTCGTCCCCCTCCCCTAGGTGCTAACGGTGGTAACATAGGAGCTTGATTATATCCTCTCTGCTTGAAGTATTGCTTGACTTTGACTCTACCTTCTTATGGCAGTTTATGTTGGGGATTACGGTTTTAAAACTATGCATTCTGAAGGATTTTGGTATAAGACTGATACTTGTGTACTTGGGTTTTGGTATTATGGTTTTGTAGGATGTAACCAAACTTATTTCTATTTCTGCTGTAATAAAGTTATAAATTTTTCAAGTACTACTTTACGTATCTGTCTTGTAATATTTTGTTCTACTTACTTATAATGCTTCATGGAAGTTAATGCATTCCCTTTGTGAGTGACATTAACGGACATGGGGTGTTACACTTGGTATCAGAGCTGAAGGTTACCAGATTTGATAAAAAAAAGTTTTTTGAAAACTATTTTCAAAAACATTTTAAAAAGGAAGTATTTTCAAAAGTAAAGTTTATTTTGAAAAATATAATCCCCAAAAGACATATATCTGTCTTTCGATTCTCCATTTTGAATCTCTTCCTTTTTTCCTTTTCAGCGTGTATGTGGTACCCGAGATACCCCAGGGCATACCGATACCAACCTGGTTTAGAAGGTATCTGGAGGGTAGGGCCTCCGCCGTAGGCCCAGCAGACATTCCTCCTCCCCCAGCTACAGCTCCTCCTCCTCCTACCCCTCCTCGCGTTGATACTTTTTCGAAGATATGCAAAGACTTTTGGGCAATGGGCAGGAAACCTTTTTACGGGTCAGATACGTTTATTGAAGCTCGAAATTGGCTTAAGGAGGTGGAAGATTTGTTTGGTATCTTCGAGATAGAAGATGGAAGGAAGGTCCAATTAGCTGCTTGGTTAATGAAGGACGAAGCCTCGTTTTGGTTGGAGGTCACGAATGGAAATCGTCTAGTGGGGACATGGATGGATTTCAGGCATAGGTTCGAGATGAAATTTCTCTCATGAGCAGAAGATAATTTATACATAGAGAGGTTCTTGGCGTTGAAGCAGGGGAATTTATTAGTAAAGGAGTACGTTAACAGGTTGAATTAGCTGGCAAGATTTGGCTTAGACTTGATGAACACACCTGAAAAGAAGGCCCTGAGATTCGTTAAAGGTTTGAATGAGCCGCTACATGGGTTGGCTATGACCCACATTCCTATGGGGGCTACCTTCTAGAAATTGGTTGACATGGCATTAGTGCATGATGAGGAAGCCAAAAGTGAGAAAAAAGTGGAAAAGCTTGAAGGACCACAGAACAAGAAAGCATGGCCAAAAAAGGAAACACAAAAGAATGATGAAAAGTCTGAAGATAAGAAGGAGAAAAAGTGCTTTACTTGTGGAAGCTTGATCATCTGAACAAGGATTACAGAAAGAGGAAGGGCACTTGCTTCAACTGTGGTGAGATGAGACACTTCAATAGGGACTGCCCGAAGAAATGAAGGGAAGGGCAGAGGATAGGACCTACTTCAGAAGGGCAGGTGAATGCTCTCGGGGCTGGTGGGTGGGATAGAGATAGGAAAATTTCTGTAGAAGGTCTAATTTCCTTATTTGATTATTGAATTAAAACTCTATTTGATTCTGGCATTTTGATTCTGTACTTGAGATCTGCGCTTTGATACTAGTCTTGTTTCTAATCCTTCTATAGTCTTAAACCCCATAAGGGTTACCACTCATCTATTTGTGATAAGTTGGGGGTATCTGTGTTGGGCGTTAAGTTGACTATGACGCATACATTCTGGGTTTTGATAATCTGATTTGTACCTGTAGTCTGTAAGTATCTGAATTTTTCCGAAAAGGATAGGGTTTTTTTTACTCGAAGCGTGAAGTAGATTTCCAGTTTTGACATTGTTTAATGGGAGTAATTATTTGAGTGTCAATCTGATGTTAATTTTGGTTTTCGGGGTTAATACTTTGGGATTTATTCTCTTAACCGATGTCTAATGGGAACAAAACTTTTGTTTTAATTGTACTTGCTTCTATCACTCGGCTGTATCCTATCGATCGAGTCTTCGACCTTTAGAAACTAATGGGTGTAAACATATGTTTGAGACATGTTATGTTTGATGTTTGGAAATGGATGCAAGTGGTTGCTAGTGGTTGCTCGTGGATGCATATACACACACTAGGCACTAGATCGGCTCAAAAGCACTCTAATACTGCATATGGATGTGTGCGCATTTTTTCAATTTTTGTAGATGCAAAATGATTAACTCATCACATGTATGTTGCATTTGGATGAATGGTTAGGCGCTCATATAGAAATGATGTGTATCAAATAGGATTTCTTGCATACATAATTGGACTCATGGCACTAACATAATTCGCATTGAGTAGGTCAACTGAATCAGTAGACCACTTGATCTTTGCATTAGATAAGGGACATATACACACACTTTCGCATATGTTCATACAACATTAAAAGTTTTCTAAGGATAATGGATGCTTGTGGATGATGGCTGAGTAGATGTGTGATTGGATGGTAGGACACATTCTTCTTAACTTGAAGATTTCGGGGATGAAATCCTTTAAGGAGGGTAGAATGTAACACCCCGTATTTTCTGTGAACATAAAAGTAACAAAACAATGTATACTTAATTTTCAAAAGAAGAATTAAGGGAAACTGGTTGCGCCATTGCGTTCGTCTCGGAATTCTTCTTGAGATAGATCCGAGTTTGTGTAAATCGGACCCGTATGAAGAAGTTATGGCCCTCAGGATTTCAGGAATTTAAATAAATTAAAATAGCTCAGACTTAAGTTTGAAATTCAAATCACACACCCGAGCAGGGCGGGAAATTTCCCGCCTAGGACCCAGGTCGACCAGAGGGTCGACCTGGGTCACATAGGTCGATCTGGGAGTCGACCTCCCCTCTATTTCCAAATCCGAGGACTGGTTCATTTTTCTGCATTTGGACGCCCGTTCTGACCAGATTCGTTGATCCCTATGCTATTTAAACACCCCCAAACCCCACTTTCTCTCCACACTAAACAATTGTAACGCTATGTTGCCTCAATTCTAATTAAAATAAATCAATGGCGTCTCTACTCTACTGAAATCTAAGCTAGAACTAGTGCTTCTTCTTCTTCCAATTTGAATAGGATTAAAAGAGAACAACTACAACCCTTTTTTTTAGAATCTAACCAAGGTGAGTACAGTTATTTTCAGATACGAAATTTAATTATGATCATGACATGGTTATAAATATGAATTTGAGATTATGCATATTCTTGTTTATCAGATCTGTTTTTCTGTGTAGATCTATCTTATTAATATTATAGTAACTATTCTGTATCTCTTCCTTCCTTCTGTTCTATAGCCAGGCTACCATGCGCCTGGGCCAAATCTCATAAGAGATTGACACACGAACGCTAAATTTGGGGAAAATAGTGAATGATGCACAACTAGACATGACTGATTTGTGACAAATTTGGGAAAAGAACATATGTTGTAATTTAAGATCTGGATCTGGGCATACTATATAAGATAGTCTGTGATTTGGAAGAAGGAGAACTATTGTGCATATGACTTGGGCGCAAAGATCTATATTATAATAGGATAACTATTAAATGTGAATAGCTTAAATGGGGATTTTGGATATTAGGCATACGCTGAAATCAAAGGCTATAATTTGGCATAATTCGTATGTGTATATCATGATTTGGGGTTTTTAGAGAATATTCTGTACTGTGTAAATTTAACTAAAATTTAGGGCATATCTTATATTGTGAATTATGACCATAATTTGGGCATGTAAAATTAGACTTAATTTTATGATTAGGCGAGGCATGTCAATGGAATTTTAAGGGATGATTAAATCTGTTAAATTGCCTAATCTGCTAAATCTGTTGAAACTGAATACGGTAATCTAGGATATGAAAATCGGTAGGCTCAATCTAAAATTGAGCAAAACAAGTTAATAGAACTTTGAATAATCTGTTGTAACTTGTAAAGAAGTTTACTTTGTTGAATTAGCATAATTAGTCTGATATTGGCATAATCTGTGAATGAATACTTTAGCTATGGATAAGAATGCTGAGACACGAGGTTAGACTCTATTTGCGGTAGACGCCAGCCCGGACCCAGTCGGCTTAACCAACAACCGCAAATTGTCGGTCTAATGTGAGAGGTCATAGGAATAACTAAAAGTTGCTTAGACACGAGGTTAGGTCTGGCTTGCGGCAAAAGTCCGCCCGGAACCGCCCGGCACATCCAACGGCCACAAGCTACCGACCTAATGTGAGAGGTTTTGCATTAGTAATTAATTAATGCAAATCTAGGATAAATATGATGCCTAAAACGTGTTAGGTGGATAAGGCTAAATCAACTGGGCAGATGAATCTAATAAACCCGTTTCCTAAATCTATAGGCCCAATACAAGGTTAGGTGAAACAATCTGTAAGTCTGTTAATCTGTATATCTAATCCGTTAGTCTGAAAACTTGTTAACCTGTATGTCTGATCTAAGAATTAGTTAATCTGAACTTCGTACATCTGAAATCTGTAAGCTAGTTAATCTAATATGTGTTAGTCTGGGGACACAAGACTAGGTGGGGAAATTACTTGTGTCATCTGTTGTGTAGGACCCATATTAGTCAGTATCCCTTTTCTGGTATCAAAACTGTGACCCAACACTATGAGGGGTCCGGGGCACGCGTACTGAAAAAATTGTAAGAGTTTCATTCTGATAATGGCGAGGGGTGTTGATGGCGCATTCCAACCGGGTCATGTGCGTGCATGGATCCGGTCTACTCTGAGGATGTAAGACACCGTGACATCTGTAAATAGGTCTGTGTCTATAGGTTGCCACTTTAGGGAATGGTACACGCTTTTGTAGGGCCGACACAGGTTATTTATGTATTAGGGAGCCGATCGCTTAGGGTGGAATTTAGGGTACACCTAGTTCTGTCTGCTTCTATTGGTATACCTTCTGTCTCTGTTGGGGAGATAAAGGCCCATTAGTTGGGGTGGTAAAGGCCCATTATTAGCATTCTCTTTCTGTACCTTCTGTCTCTGTTGGGGTGGTAAAGGCCCATTAGTTGGGGTGATAAAGGCCCATTATTAGTATTCTGTTTATGTACCTTCTGTCTCTGTTGGGGCGGTAAAGGCCCATTTACTAACATTATGTTTCTATAGAGATTATTATATTTCTGTTTCAGTTTAGACATTAGGGTAACACCTAATCCTGTTATACTAAGTATTAGTGCAGAGAAGTATGATATAGGTAAGAAGCATATCTTAGTCTATATCATTCTGTTTCTTCTGTTTAACTTAAGCATACCTGCTACTCCTGTTGCTGTAATCTCTCATCCACTTTTATTTACATGTCATGATACTACTATCTGTTTATATGCTGAAAGTTACTGGACTCGCCATACTTTACATCTGACCTCGTTTGTTTTTGCCTTTTTTCTTTCTGTTTCCCTCCCCCCCCGCCCCCCCCAAGGTGCTCAGGGTGGTAACATAGGAGCTTGATTCATATCCTCTCTGCTTGAAGTATTGCTTGGCTTTGACTCTACTTCTTATGGCAGTTTATTTTGGAGATTATGGTTTTAAAATTATGCATTTTGAAGGATCTTGGTATAAGACTGATACTTATGTACTTGGGTTTTGGTATTGTGATTTTGAAGGATGTAACCAAACTTATTTCTGTTGCTGGTATAATAAAGTTATAAATTTTTCAAGTACTACTTTATGTATTTGTCTTGTAATATTCTGTTCTGTTTACTTATAATGCTTCATGGAAGTTAATGCATTCCCTTTGTGAGTGAAATTAACGGACATGGGGTGTTACAGGACCGTTGATTGTATGGATGTTTCTTTGATAGTTAAATCAACTACTATTAAAGTTTTGATTTATTGTATATCTCCGTTGTCAATATGGAGAGACCGGGATCAAAATTAATATCTGAAAACCACTCTGTATTGGCATAAGTGTTACGAATCAACTTATGCTAAAGATAATTAGAGACGGAGTAATATGCAAGGGATGTTATGTTAATCCTAGGTACAAATTGCCTAAGATGGATTAATAGAATAGTGTATTTGGTTCGTCGAGTCTCAAGACAACGTATATGATGATTGTCTGACGATGTGACATTCAAAGTAAATGGTGTCAAGATGTTCTAAAAGGATAATCGTGACCTCAAGCCTCATCACCCGGGAAATGACAAAAATCGGGCAGGAAGCATGGCCATGTGGGTCATTCCCATTAAGGGTATTATCGCCTTATCTAGAGAAATTTCATTTACTTTATTCTATTCTCTATTGCATGCTTTCGGTAAC
The DNA here is from genome assembly GCA_030737875.1 of Allium sativum. Lineage (NCBI taxonomy): Eukaryota > Viridiplantae > Streptophyta > Magnoliopsida > Asparagales > Amaryllidaceae > Allium > Allium sativum. Next base: position 321,440,944 of record CM060920.1, on the reverse strand, counting down.
GGTTGCTGATCATAACCGTTGGTGATAATATGCTCGGTACACTCAAGTTAAATGAGTGACCAACCATGTGTGGGTCGGGTTACAAGACGTTCTTGTTGAACCCAGTGTATTCCCCTCTAGAGATACACTATCGGAAGATGGTTCTGTACCTTGTCATTTTGGAAATCCAATCTCTAATAAGCGCCCTGTGGTTTTCGATTTTATATTACATATGGAGCGTGGGATGCAAGTGCTCCGCTGGATTCTATTTATTTGATGTAGACATTATTATAATATCACTGGATTTGATATCAAAAATATTTTTGGTTATCATAAGGTAAAAACCATCCGTATTTATGTGTGGATTGGTCTTACGATTGTCATTTCTTTCGAAATGATTTTGAAAGTTAAACAAATGGTTGGAGTTTACTCACACCAGTCCCATGACTGACCCAGAGTTTATTTTGTTTTGTTTTCCCTAAACTCTTGGGTGCCCATATTTTTACGGGCATTCAAGTAGTTGAGATTTTACAGATTCACTTTGGAGGAGCTTGAAGCAGGAGATTTCACCTGTTTTCTATAGACTATCATATTTTCCGATGTGTACTATGTTGTATCTAGAAACAGGGGTTTATAATTGTTCGAAGAATAACTGGTGTACTCTGATGATGGTATGTTTATAAAGTTACTGATTTGTGTTTTAAAGGTTATGTTAAAAATATATTTTATTCATCTCACTGTGAGATTGGTGTTCTTCGTTTTCTTCTATTCTAATATTTCTTTCTTTCTATTTCTCATCCACTAACTTCTTTTTGGTAATGTTTTGTATTTCTATGCAATTTGGGTTGGACGTCTGGTGTCATTAGTAGACTCAATGAGTACGGAAATTCGGGCCATTACATTTGATATCAAAGCTGAAGGTTGAGTGATAACCTTGGCTCTGTGAAGAAACTCAATAGTGATAGGGTTAGTAACACCTTAGATTGAGGTTGAGTAAATATATATGTGCGCGTATTTGTAAATTTGATATAAAATTGTTTTATATTGTGTTGGTTGGTTTGTTGAGTGATTTATGAATTCTAGTCGATACAGAATGTATAACTGTATCGATAGGCATTTCTAAACCCTCGAACAAAGCAATTCGATACAGTATTGTTTTAAAATGGGTAAATGAAATAATTTTTCCCAAAAACTATTTTGATATAAAAGGAATAATTTCTGAATTATTATATATGAATGTGTTGGTTGTTATTACAATCAAAGGGAATTATGAAATATTGAAATGGATATATAATTTGTATATGGATAATGTATACAAATGAGATAAACCAAGATCAAATTCAAACCAGAATTGGAAATTAAATTCCATGTGTTTAGAAAATATTATCTAAAATATTATAAAGTAATATAACATTACTTTAAAGTATTTTTGAATAAGGATGGTTTAAGTGGATTTTTAAGGGGATTAAGCACTGAAATCACTTCGATGGCGAGAAAATAATTCTGATAATGGATCGCGACATTATCAGTATACATTTTCAAGTTTCTAAGTGACGGATTGCTACAATAATAGTTCATTAATGGAAAATTTATTTGAAAAAATAAACAAGTTATTTTTAAAATTAAAGGTTTTGGATTTGTAAATGGTTATGGATATATGTATCTATATTATTTCAAGCGAGTTTCAAATAAAACCCGAGAATTTGAATTCTAAAATTAAAGTTTAATTTGTATAAGTTGAATAGATTGAAATGGTAAAATGTATATAATGAATTGAAATTTAACTTAAGTCAAATAAAATTGGATTGAATTAGAAATCATTCCGAATGAAATAAAATAAAGAGAAATGTTGAGACTGGAATTATTAATATGAATTCGACTTATGAATAAGCAAGTTGAATATGTATTGGATGTTGTTAATGGAAATTGAATTGTGATAAATTTGGATTCAAGTATAATAAGTGGATCGACTTAAATAAAAATCAGATTCGAATTGATTAAATGGAAGTGAACTAATCAGAAGTTGATTAGGGATTTAAAAACTGTAGGTTGGATTGATTTGAAACCAACTAGAAATGGATATATGTATGCAGAGCAGATATTGAATGGAAGCAAATGCAAGAGATAGAATTTATGCTGACAAAAGGGTACATGTTTACAATATTACATGGGTTTGATGGTTTTATGAGCCTATGGGGCAAGCCGCTTGGCTTTTTGATTTTCTTTTGGATTGGAGAAGGCCTAGAAAGGCGAGTTGTGGTTGTATCGATTGAGCCACGCAAACGAGATGCTGGCGAAATTTTTCGGAAATTTAAAGAGTAACAAAGTTTTGATAATTTAAAATCGAGTGTTAATTGTGATTGAAATAAGAAAACCAGAATTGGTTAAAAAAAATTCAAGTGGAATAATGAAATTGATAAATGGATTTAAAATCAATTGGAATAGGTGTGGATATGCAGAAGAGCATGTGGATTGAAGACAAGAAAGTGATGATGGATTGTCCAAAAATGGTGGACATATATTTGAAAAGAATTATGAATGGTTGAGCATTGGTATGAGAATTCAAAGGTCGGGTAAGAACTGGGTTATGAAATATGGAATATAAGATTTCAACTAAGTAGATTATGAGGAGTTAGAGCTATAGCATTTGTACTGCTCAGCAATTTCCAGGATGAAATTATTTTGAGGGGAAGGAATGTAACGACTCGGATTTTTAGCTATTTAATTTTGAATATTTAAATTTATTTCAATATTTTATTAGAAATCACTACGCCATAGATGGCCTATCGCAACGAAAATCCAAGGCGTTGCTAGCTACAATATAACTATAGGTATGCTGTTTTTTGTCTATTGCAACACACGCTTCAAAGTGTTACCATACAAAATCCAAGGTGTTGTAGTAGCCACGTGAATAAATATATCAATCCGGGTGATTACGATCCAACGGTCCACGTTAGCATCCGCGTGACGTGAAATAATCTTTAACGCGGGAAGCAAAAAAAAAAGAAAAAAAAACAAAGCGGAAAAAAACTTAGCCAAATTTTCAATTAGGGTTTCAATCTAAAACTTAACAAATTACGCCGCCGCTCAATCTGTCAAAGACTTTCACTCGCAATTTCAATTAAGGCTAAAAGTTCAGGTTTACAAGCTTAATTGGTGTTCGATTACGGCAAGTTCGAGTTCAAGTTCAATTAGGGCTTCGGTGTTTCAATTAGGTCTTCAATTGCGGTTCGTTTGGATCTCAAATTTCAGTTAGGGCTTTGATTTAATCTGCTGTGTAAGGTATCACTCAGTGTATATTTCAAGTATTTCCTAATTTGATTGTTGTGTTGCCTAATTCACAGATTTACTTGAGTATTCAGGCGTAATCATATTCCTAAATTTTATTATTATGTTTGTTTTTGTAACAAACTTATGTTGAGTACTGCTTATATGATATTATTCTATTATTTTGTCCTTATAGTCATGGCTAAATAATACTTGTGTGTAAATTAGTGATGAACGAGGAAAAAATATGGGTAGAACTTCACAAGTTCAGATGGCTGCATGTTATTTGTGTGTAAATTTAGGCCTCGATTACCAAAGAATACATGCATGTCCAAAAGACTACATGTTATATTGGGCAAAAAATGAAAAGGAAAATTACTGGAAAACTTGTGGTGTTTCAAGGAAAATAACTACATGCTATTTAAGTAAGAAAATGTTATTTCTACCTTGATTATATGTTGTATCTGATGTATCATATTTGAGGCTTCTTTTTGTATATTTTTTTACTGTTTCTGCCTATATTACATGTTAGTGAAGTGGCTATTTTACTTTACAATGCAGTTGGTCTATTTTATTTTGTAATTATTTCAATTGTATGCTAATTTCTCCATTTTGTGTAGGATGGAGGCAAATCTTAGGTTCCACCAAAAGGGAAAATTTGGGAAGTATGGACATGTTGGTGGTGAAGAGGCTATTATCAAGGATGTTGATCTGGATAGATTTTCTGTAACACCCCATGTCCATTAATGTCACTCACAAAGGGAATTCATTAACTTCTATGGAGCGTTTTAAGTGAGTATAGAACAGAAACTTAATAACAAGACAGATATAAACAGTACTTGAAAAATTGAAAATTTTATTTCATTGCAGCGGAAAATACATAGGTTTGATTACATCATCAAAACCAGAGCCAGGTACATAATATCCATCTTGACTAAATCAAAGTACATAAATTGAAAGACATAATCCCCAATACAAAGTAGCCATAAATAAAAGAGAGGTCGAACTTTACTTCAGCGATCCAAGCAATCTTCTAAAAGCAAGAAGCACAGCTGTCCAAAATCAAGTTCCACTGGTGCTAGTTCCAACCTGAGCACCAAGGGGGGGGGGGGGTGGAAGAAAAGAGGAGGAAATAAAGGGGGTCAGACATAAAGTCTGGTGAGTGCGATAACTTTAACAATATAATCACCAAAGTAACTAGGCTAAGGCATAAGTTGAAAATCAGGAAATAACCATGAACCATTGAGTATGGCAAAGTAAACAAGGAATCAGGATGAAAAACGATATCGTTAAAGCGCACCTAACCCACTGTAAGATATTTACAAAACTACACCAACACTATGAGATAATTGCTATACTGCACCACCACTAGTATACTGCACCACCAATAGTCACCCTAAGGTTGATGCTGCCTACTGAACATAAGTGATAATAATAATGGTAGTTTCGTATACCCCTAGCTGTTGTCATAGGTGCCGCCTGCTCCAATCTCCACTAGTGGTACCCACTACCCTCCCTATTCTAATTACCATATTCATAATATGGTAGCTGTACTCCTAGTTGCTGTCATAGGTTTGCTGTCATAGGTGTCGCCTGCTCCTATCTCCACTAGCCGTACCCACTACCTTCCCTATTCGATCGGCTCCCTAAATCATAGATACACGTGCTGGTCCCACAGTGGGGTGTATCACTCCCCAAATTGGCAACCCAATACTATCAGAGATGCACGGCTTATACCTACACGATGCAACAACGTCTTACCTACCAGCCTGGGCCCACACATGCATATGAACCCGTTGGACTTGCATTGCCACCGCTAACCCGTTTTGGCCTCTTACAGTCAAGCCCAGTACACATGTCCCGTCCTCGACTTGGGTCGAGCCCACAGAGAGACTCATGGGTTACTAGTTGAAATGGGCTCCATGACTTTACACAAGCTATCCACCTAAGCTTGGTCCCCTCTAGTATTTCCCACTTAACCCACTTCATATTCATGTTTCAATTACATGTTTCAATTTTGGTTAAGTATTTCTAACCGTATTTCAAATGCCACCCAAGGCACCCACTAGATTCCACATGCCACCCAAGGCACCCACTTAACCCCCTCATGTCCCACTACATGTTTATCTGGTTAAGTGTTTCTTAATTCATTAAGACTGTAACCTCATAAAGACCTCTCACATTAGACTGGCATTTGTGGCAGTTGGATTTGCCGGGCAGGTCCGGGCAGTCTTACACCACAAAAGAGCCTAACCTCGTGTCCTTACAAATGTTAGGTATTTAATTTATGCCTAAGACCTCCCACATTAAACTAGCATTTGTGGCAGCTGGATTTGTCGGGCGGGTCCGGGCAGTGTAACACCCCACACCCGCTAAGGTCACTCACTAAGGGAATGCCTTAACTTCGGTGGAGCATTTTAAGTGAATATAAAACAGAAAAATTACAACAAGACAGATATAAACAATACTTGAAAATCTAAAACATCATTTCATTGCAGAAGAAGGTAAACATGTTTAGTTACAACACCATGAAAGAGTCAAGTACCAAATATCCATCATGATAAAAACATAAGTACATAATCCCACTACATGAACTAATAGCCATAATAGAAAAGATAAGCTGGGCTTTACATCACGGTCCAAGCTCCAAAAGATAGATAAAGAAATCTGATCAAAGCCCACTAGTGCTAGGCCCAACCTGAGGACCTGAGGGGGAAAAAGATAAAAACAACGGGGTCAGACATAAGTCTGAGTGAGCCCTATAACTTTAACAATACAATCATTAAAGTAATTAGGGTATGATACAAACTTGGTACGGTGATGACTGGGGATAAATGACTACACTAAGCAGCCAACTAGACATAGGATGAACTAAGATAACGGTAAAGACGCATCTACCCACCCAAGGGTAATTACTAACTGCACCACACCAGTCATTCCTACTTAAAGGTTGATCCCTCCCAAGGACTTAGAAAATTTCCCAGTAGTTTCGTGTACGCCTAGCTGACTACATAGGTGCCGTCTGCCCCTATCTCCACTAGGTGTACCCACTACTCCCAAGCGATCGGCTCCCTACCGTAGATACCCGTGCTGGCCCCACAGTGGGGTGTATCACTCCCCAAAGTGGCAACCCGATACAACCAATGGTGCACGGCTTATATCTACACGATGCAACAACGTCTTACCTACCAGCCCGGGTCCACACACGCATATGAAACCCGTTGGACTTGCGTTGCCACCGCTAACCCGTTTTGGCCTCTTATAGTCAAGCCCAGTACGCGTGTCCCGTCCTCGACATGGGTCGAGCCCAATAAGATACATATGGGTTACTGGTTGAAATGGGCTCCCACAAGCTACCCACCTAAGCTTGTCTCTTTATCTAGTGCATCCCACTTAACCCTTTGATCATGTTTAATTACATGTTTACACTTGGTTAAGTATTCTAATCGTATTTTCTATTGCCAACCAAGGCAACCCACTAGATTTCCACATGCCACCCAAGGCACTTACTTGATTTCCACATGCCACCCAAGGCACTTACTTGATTTCCACATGCCACCCAAGGCACCCACTTAACCCCTCATGCCCCACTACATGCTTATCTGGTTAAGTGTTTCTTAATTGATTAAGAACATAACCGTTGTAAAGACCTCTCACATTAGACTATCTTTTATGGCAGCTGGATTTGTCGGTCGGGTCCGGGCAGCCTTATGCCATAACCGAGTCTAACCTCGTGTCTTTACACTTGTCACGTATTAAGTTTGTGCCTAAGACCTCTCACATTGGGCCAATCATTTGTAGCCGCTGGATTTGCCGGTCGGTTCCGGGCAGTCTTATGCTACAAAAGGGTCCAACCTCGTGTCTTAGTCGATTAATTACACATAATTAATCACCCCCATAATTTGTATTAATTATCCCTAATTAATTATAAATTTTACGATGTACATAATTGACTCAATTATGTCCATCCACTTTATGGTATGCATAATCATACCAACTTCACACCATTTCATTAACATGAATATTAACCCCATCGTTCCCCACGTAATTCGCTAACATGACATACTTAAAAGGAAAGATTCATCACACATACAATGGGTTCAACTTGCATAACATTATCATCAACATGGGTTTTAAAGGTGTCAACATGCATATAGCATCAAACCCAACTAGCATAAATAACCAACCCAAACTTGCATGAATCACATATGTCATAAAGAGGGTAACTTGCATAAGCTACTTATGTCATTCAAAGGGGTAAACTTGCATATGTATGTATGACATACAAAGGGGTTAACTTGCATATGTATGCATATCATCCAAAGGTGTAAACATGCACATGTTACTAGTATATAATCAAACACCAAACTTGCATAACATGTCATATATGAACTTGCATATAATCAAACACCAAACTTGCATAACATATCATATATGAACTTGCATAAAATCATACACCAAACTTGCATAATCATGGTGTCATAATGGATCAATGTTTATCATAGCAATTTGCATAACTAGCATCATGAACACATAGCCTAAAACTTGCATAACTTGCATAACATCATGATCACCTAGCATATGACTTGCATAACTTGCATAACTTCATGATCACATAGCATATGACTTGCATAACTTGCATAACATCATGATCACATAGCATATGACTTGCATAACTTGCATAACATCATGATCACATAACATATGACTTGCATAACTTGCATAACATTATGAACACATAGCATATAACTTGCATAACTTGCATAACATCATTAACACATAGCATATAACTTGCATAACTTCATGATCACATAGCATATGATAACATAACTTGCATTGATCCACATTCATAGCCATAACCTCATTATATCCTATCATAATTATTTCAACAATTGGTCATTAAGGCTATAGAAACTCACAACTTGTTGATTAGCACTCCTATGAAGAAGATTAAGTTGCTAGAGTTGATTAGAGGTTGATTTGAGAGGCTATCTTCTTCTACAATTTGATGGAGGCTCCTTCAAGTTGCATTTTGACGGCATAACGACATTGTATCTATTTTAGTATGAATTAGGGTAGTCTTAGGGTGTATTTATAGAATTAGGATTTAGTTTAGGCCCTTAGATTAACCCTAATTTAGATTAGAGCCGTCAGATTTCGTCACTAGCCACCAAGCACAGCCCAAAAGCCAAAATGGTGCACCCAGGTCACACAGACCGACAGGGGGGGTCGACCCCTAGGTCGACCACTAGGGAGGGGGTCGACACCCATGTCGACCCCTGGGTCAACTCCCTCGGCCTGGCGGGAATTTTCCCGCCTCTTCTGAAATGTTTAAATTTTTATATTTAAATCTGTTTTGAATTTCTGAAAACTTCTTCGGGCCTTAACTGGGTCATACGGACTCCGATTTTCGAAAACTCGGACTCTATTTCGCGTATTTTTCCGAGACGAACGCAATGGCAAAGCCCGTTTCCCCTGATTCAGATTTAAAATTTAATTATGCCCTGTTTTATATTATAGCAAGTTATTCAACATACGGGGTGTTACATTCTCCACTACTTAAAGGATTTCGTCCCCGAAATCTCTAAGTCAAGAAGAACGTATCCTACCAACCAAACAACCATCTACTCAAACCATCAAACACTGGCATCCATTGTCCTTAGAGTTTCTAATGCTGTATGAACATATGCAAAGAGTGTGTATATGTTCCCTGTCTAATGCAAAATCAGGCGGTCTACTGATTCAGTTGACCTCCTTAATGCAAACCATGATAGTGCCATGCATCCAATATGTATGCGAAAGAACCCTATCGACACATACTATTTCTACATGAGTGCACAATCATTCACCAAAATGCATCATCCATATGATAGCACAACCATTATACATCCATTAATATAGCTACCTACACACAATTATATGCAATATGCAATATGAAGTGATTGAGCCGATCTAGTGCCTAGAGTGTGTGTATATGCATCCACGAGCAACCACTAGCAACCACTTGCATCCACTCGCATCCATCAATCATAACATGTCTCAAACACATGTTTCAACCATAGGTTTACCCTATCTAAAGGTCAAAGGTACTAATGAGAGGACATACTAAAGATAAGATAAGTACTAGACAAACGATAAAGGAGAAGTTAAAAGACATACCCTCAAAAAGGAATGGGTACAGCGAACGCATCTTCGCTTCTGTCTCCCAAGTAGCATTGCTCTCATCCTCTCCCCATTGCACTTTGACTAGTCGAACCTCTCTGTTTCTCAACTTCCTAATCTCTGACCCAAGGATGCGGGTAGGAGCTCGTCGAATAGTCGCATCACGCTCTACCTCCACTTCTCTAAGCAAGCTCGGCTCTACCACCTCTGCGGTCTCATGTAGGCACTTCCTCAAATGTGACACATGGAATACGTCATGTAACCCACTAAGTCTCTCGGGTAAATCCACTCTATATGCCATCCGTCCAATCCTTTCCTTGATAGGAAACGGTCCTACAAATCTTGGTGCTAACTTCCCAACGGACCCAAAGCGAACAACATTCCGTAATGGAGATACTTTGACAAAGACCATGTCCCCAACATCAAACTCCAGATCCGTCCTCCTCTTATCCGCGTAAGATTTATGCCTATCTTGCGCCGCTTTCATCCTTCTTCGAATCAAATCAATCTTCTCCGAAGTCTCTCTAACCATATCGGGCCCAAGCAAGATCTTATCCGTAGATTCCCACCAACATGTAGGTGATCGACAAGGCCTTCCATAAAGAGCTTCAAAAGGAGCCATACCAATACTGGACTGAAAGCTGTTATTATACGCGAACTCCACCAATGGAAGATGCTCTTCCCATGTACCTCCAAAATCCAAGATACAAAGCCTCAAAAGGTCTTCCAGAACACGATTCACCCTCTCGGTCTGGCCGTCCGTCTGAGGATGATATGCGGTGCTCAAACACAACTGAGTCCCCACCGCCTCTTGCAAACTCTTACAAAACTCGCTAGTGAAGATAGGATCTCGATCACTCACTATGCTAGAGGGTACACCATGCAACCGAACTATCTCTCGAAGATAAACTGAAGCTAGCCATGGAGCAATCCTCTTGCTCTTCACGGGTATGAAATGGGCGCTCTTAGTAAGTCTGTCTACCACAACCCAAATTCCCGTATTACCCTTCCTCGATCTCGGTAACCCATCAATAAAATACATCGAGACGCTATCCCACTTCCATTGCGGAACTTCCAATGGGTGAAGCAACCCACCAGGTTTCTTTTGCTCCGCTTTCACTTGTTGGCACACCAAGCATCTAGCGACATACTCGGCCACATCTTTCTTCATACCGGCCCAAAAGAAAACTCGCTTCATGTCTTGGTACATCTTGTCCCCACCGGGATGAATGGTCATCCTAGAACGGTGTGCATCATCAAGAATAGCCTACCTCAAACCCTCGTTTTGCGGTACACAAAGTCTACCGTCTCTACACAAGCACCCCCTATCATCTAGGGTGTACCTACTCAAATGGCTGGACGACTCCCCCCTTATGAGCCTCTCTACCAACTCAACCAACTGTGGGTCGTCCCGCTGTGCCTCGCCAACCCGTCCCAAAAGAGTAGGTCTGACCTCTAAGGATGCTAGCAAACCGGGTACAAAGTCAACGGAAGGTCTGAAATCAAACATCGAGATAAATTCCAAGCTTCGTCGTTCCACGAACAATGGACTCAAGGACAACCTTTTTCTGCTCAAGGCGTCCGCCACCACGTTACCCTTGCTAGGGGTATATTCTATCTCGAAATCATAGGATGCTAAGAACTCCATCCACCTTTGCTGTCTCAAGTTCAAATCCTTCTGACAAAACAAGTACTTCAATGATTTGTGGTCAGTGAACAATTCGAACCACTCTCCAAGAAGACAATGGCGCCAAATCTTAAGCGCAAAAACAATAGCGGCCAACTCTAGATCATGGGTAGGGTAATTTCTCTCATGCTTTCTCAACTGCCTTCCACCGTAGGCTATTACCCTTCCCTCTTGCATTAAGACTGCGCCCAGTCCTGTCCCACAAGCATCGGTATAGACAACAAATGGCTTACTCCCATCTGGCAACACAAAGACTGGGGCTGTGGTTAAAGCTCTCTTTAACCGTCGGAACGCATCATCACAATCTACGTCCCATGCGAAGACCAGATTCTTCTTTGTCAAGCGAGTTAATGGGGCTGATATCTTCGCGAAGTCCTTGATAAACTTCCTATAGTAGCCAGCCAACCCCAAGAAACTCCTCACCTCGGTAGCATTCTTCGGAACCTTCCAATCTTGGATGGACACTACCTTCGTGGGATCCACAGCTATCCCTTCCTTGGAGACCACGTGCCCCAAGAACCGCACTTCTTTCCTCCAAAAGTGACATTTAGAGAATTTAGCCTTAAGGCTTTGCGCTCGAAGAGTCTCCAACACTTCCCTAAGATGTAGGGCATGCTCTTCTTCACTCTTAGAAAAGACTAAGATGTCATCCACAAAGACCACCATGAACTTATTAAGGAACTCCCTGAACACCCTACTCATCAAATCAACAAAAAATGCAGGGGCGTTCGTCAAACCAAATGGCATCACCAGCCACTCATAGAAACCATCCGGAGTCCTAAAGGCAGTCTTGTCTGTGCTATCCTCAGCCACCCTCAACTGATGGAACCCTGTGGCCAAGTCCAACTGCGAAAACACTGAGGCGCCAACCAACTGATCAAAGAGATCATCAATCCTCGGCAATGGGTGTCTATTCTTCTTTGTGAGCTTGTTGAGTTCTCTATAGTCTACACAAAGTCTAAGGGACCCATCCGCCTTCGTGGCAAAAACTACTGGAGCACCCCACTCCGATATACTTCGTCTTATGAACCCCTTCTCAAGCAACTCCCCTACTTGCTTATGGAGTTCCCTCCTCTCACGAGGAGCCATGTGGCGCACTGGTAAAGATACTGGTTTAGCATTGTTCACCAGATATATTCGGAAGTCTATCTCCCGCTTCGGAGGTAAGCCCTTCACCTCCTCAAACACATCCGAGTATTCCCGGACCACTCTAACATATCGCAAACTCTCGACTGAAGCGTCAAGCGATTCAAGATAACTTAGCATAACAAAATATATGGGATTACAAGAGATCTCGAGAGTGTTCCCCAAGCGGGTCATGAGCCTAACAACTCTCCTTTCGCAATCAAGAACGGCACCATTACTGGATAACCAGTCCATGCCCAAAATCAACCCATAGCCCGTGAAGCCCAAAACAAAAGCATCACATCTAAACTCAATGCTAAGTATAGAAATCTTCAAACCCAAACATATCATGGACAAATAAGTGGATCCCCCAATTGGGTTTGAAACAACCAAGGGATCATCTACTAGACTAGTGTCTAAGTGCAGTGACTCAACTAATGATGATGAGATAAACAAATGCGATGCGCCAGAGTCAAACAAAGTACGGACAGGATGATCAAACAGAAAAACCAGACTTTCAACGGAAATAGTGCTACCTCTTTCCTGAGTCGGCGGAATCGCGAGAGCCTGAACTTGCCCCCTTGCCTAACCTGGTGCCATAAGAGCTTGCACCTGTCCTCCTGAGGTAGATCCCGTCCTTTGCCCCTTCTTAGGGCAGTCCTTCACTAGATGCCCTGCTTCGCCATAGTGGAAGCAGCCAGTCTTCTTCTTCTTCTTTCGACAATCTTTGCTTAGGTGGCCTGGTGTCCCGCAATTGAAGCACTTCTTCTTTCCCTTGCCACCATTGCCTTTCCCACCCTTGTTTTGCTGTTGCTATTGAGGTCTCTTTTGATCTCCTTTCTTCTCGGGTGCCTTATTAGCATTGGGACCCTTCTCTTCCTCATGCATGAGTGCCATGTCTACTAGCTTCTTAAAGGTGGCCCCCATAGGGATGTGAGTCATAGCCAATCCATGCATCGGTTCATTCAAGCCTTTAACGAACCTCAAAGCCTTCTTCTCCGGTGTATTCACCATGTCTATGCCAAACCTTGCCAATTGATTAAACTTGTTGACATATTCCTTTACCGATAGGTTTCCTTGCTTTAGAGTCAAGAACCTTTCCATATACAAGTTTTCTTCCGCCCTTGAGAGAAACTTGGCCACAAACCTTTGTCTGAAATCCGCCCAAGAGTCAACAGGGCGCTCTCCATTAGTGACCTCCACCAGAATGAGGCCTCTCCCTTCATTAACCAAGCCGCTAACTTGACTTTCTTTCCTTCTTCCATCTCAATGATATCTATCAACTCTTCCACCTCCATAAGCCAATTTCTAGCTTCCACAAAAGTTTCAGATCCTTGAAAAGGTTTCCCTCCCATAGCCTTAAATTCCTTGCAAGTCTTAGCAAAAGTATCTGTGCGAGGAGGAGGAGGGGGAGGAGGAAGATCGGGTGCTACTGTTGGTGGAGGAACATTTGCTGGACTCGCAGTGGCGGCCCTAGCCTCCATCAATCTCCTATACCAAATTGGTATCGTCACACCCTCCGGAAAGTTAAGATCTTCAGCCATGCTGAAACGAAAAAGGAAAGATTCAAAACGGAGAATTCAAAGGATAAATATAGGGCTATAGGGGATTATGCTTTTCTTTCAAAAACCTTTCTCTTAAAAGACATGTTTTTGAAAATACTTCTTCCAAAAATGTTTTTAGAAAAATAGTTTTCTAAAAATTTTATCTGTTCTGGAAACCTTGGCTCTGATACCACGTGTAACACCCCACACCCGCTAAGGTCACTCACTAAGGGAATGCCTTAACTTCGGTGGAGCATTTTAAGTGAATATAAAACAGAAAAATTACAACAAGACAGATATAAACAATACTTGAAAATCTAAAACATCATTTCATTGCAGCAGAAGGTAAACATGTTTAGTTACAACACCATGAAAGAGTCAAGTACCAAATATCCATCATGATAAAAACATAAGTACATAATCCCACTACATGAACTAATAGCCATAATAGAAAAGATAAGCTGGGCTTTACATCACGGTCCAAGCTCCAAAAGATAGATAAAGAAATCTGATCAAAGCCCACTAGTGCTAGGCCCAACCTGAGGACCTGAGGGGGAAAAAGATAAAAACAACGGGGTCAGACATAAGTCTGAGTGAGCCCTATAACTTTAACAATACAATCATTAAAGTAATTAGGGTATGATATAAACTTGGTACGGTGATGACTGGGGATAAATGACTACACTAAGCAGCCAACTAGACATAGGATGAACTAAGATAACGGTAAAGACGCATCTACCCACCCAAGGGTAATTACTAACTGCACCACACCAGTCATTCCTACTTAAAGGTTGATCCCTCCCAAGGACTTAGAAAATTTCCCAGTAGTTTCGTGTACGCCTAGCTGACTACATAGGTGCCGTCTGCCCCTATCTCCACTAGGTGTACCCACTACTCCCAAGCGATCGGCTCCCTACCGTAGATACCCGTGCTGGCCCCACAGTGGGGTGTATCACTCCCCAAAGTGGTAACCCGATACAACCAATGGTGCACGGCTTATATCTACACGATGCAACAACGTCTTACCTACCAGCCCGGGTCCACACACGCATATGAAACCCGTTGGACTTGCGTTGCCACCGCTAACCCGTTTTGGCCTCTTATAGTCAAGCCCAGTACGCGTGTCCCGTCCTCGACATGGGTCGAGCCCAATAAGATACATATGGGTTACTGGTTGAAATGGGCCCCCACAAGCTACCCACCTAAGCTTGTCTCTTTATCTAGTGCATCCCACTTAACCCTTTGATCATGTTTAATTACATGTTTACACTTGGTTAAGTATTCTAATCGTATTTTCTATTGCCACCCAAGGCAACCCACTAGATTTCCACATGCCACCCAAGGCACTTACTTGATTTCCACATGCCACCCAAGGCACTTACTTGATTTCCACATGCCACCCAAGGCACCCACTTAACCCCTCATGCCCCACTACATGCTTATCTGGTTAAGTGTTTCTTAATTGATTAAGAACGTAACCGTTGTAAAGACCTCTCACATTAGACTATCTTTTATGGAAGCTGGATTTGTCGGTCGGGTCCGGGCAGCCTTACGCCATAACCGAGTCTAACCTCGTGTCTTTACACTTGTCACGTATTAAGTTTGTGCCTAAGACCTATCACATTGGGCCAATCATTTGTAGCCGCTGGATTTGCCGGTCGGTTCCGGGCAGTCTTATGCTACAAAAGGGTCCAACCTCGTGTCTTAGTCGATTAATTACACATAATTAATCACCCCCATAATTTGTATTAATTATCCCTAATTAATTACAAATTTTATGATGTACATAATTGACTCAATTATGTCCATCCACTTTATGGTATGCATAATCATACCAACTTCACACCATTTCATTAACATGAATATTAACCCCATCGTTCCCCACGTAATTCGCTAACATGACATACTTAAAAGGAAAGATTCATCACACATACAATGGGTTCAACTTGCATAACATTATCATCAACATGGGTTTTAAAGGTGTCAACATGCATATAGCATCAAACCCAACTAGCATTAATAACCAACCCAAACTTGCATGAATCACATATGTCATAAAGAGGGTAACTTGCATAAGCTACTTATGTCATTCAAAGGGGTAAACTTGCATATGTATGTATGACATACAAAGGGGTTAACTTGCATATGTATGCATATCATCCAAAGGTGTAAACTTGCACATGTTACTTGTATATAATCAAACACCAAACTTACATAACATGTCATATATGAACTTGCATATAATCAAACACCAAACTTGCATAACATATCATATATGAACTTGCATATAATCATACACCAAACTTGCATAATCATGGTCTCATAATGGATCAATGTTTATCATAGCAATTTGCATAACTAGCATCATGAACACATAGCCTAAAACTTGCATAACTTGCATAACATCATGATCACCTAGCATATGACTTGCATAACTTGCATAACTTCATGATCACATAGCATATGACTTGCATAACTTGCATAACATCATGATCACATAGCATGTGACTTGCATAACTTGCATAACATCATGATCACATAACATATGACTTGCATAACTTTCATAACATTATGAACACATAGCATATAACTTGCATAACTTGCATAACATCATTAACACATAGCATATAACTTGCATAACTTCATGATCACATAGCATATGATAACATAACTTGCATTGATCCACATTCATAGACATAACCTCATTATATCCTATCATAATTATTTCAACAATTGGTCATTAAGGCTATAGAAACTCACAACTTGTTGATTAGCACTCCTATGAAGAAGATTAAGTTGCTAGAGTTGGTTAGAGATTGATTTGAGAGGCTATCTTCTTCTACAATTTGATGGAGGCTCCTTCAAGTTGCATTTTGACGGCATAACGACATTGTATCTATTTTTAGTATGAATTAGGGTAGTCTTAGGGTGTATTTATAGAATTAGGATTTAGTTTAGGCCCTTAGATTAACCCTAATTTAGATTAGAGCCGTCAGATTTCGTCACTAGCCACCAAGCACAGCCCAAAAGCCAAAATGGTGCACCCAGGTCACACAGACCGACAGGGGGGGTCGACCCCAGGGTCGACCCCTAGGGAGGGGGTCGACACCCATGTCGACCCCTGGGTCGACTCCCTCGGCCTGGCGGGAATTTTCCCGCCTCTTCTGAAATGTTTAAATTTTTATATTTAAATCTGTTTTGAATTTCTGAAAACTACTTCGGGCCTTAACCGGGTCATACGGACTCCGATTTTCGAAAACTCAGACTCTATTTCTCGTATTTTTCCGAGACGAACGCAATGGCAAAGCCCGTTTCCCCTGATTCAGAATTTAAAATTTAATTCTGCCCTGTTTTATATTATAGCAAGTTATTCAACATACGGGGTGTTGCAGGCAGTCTTACACCACAAAAGAGCCTAACCTCTTGTTTAGACGATTAATTACTCCTAATGAATCATTCCCCAATTTGAATTACTTTCCCTGTTCAAATTATCAATCAATTCCAAATTTAATGATGTCCATAATTGACTCAATTATGTCAATCTATTTATGGTATGTAGAATCATACCAATTTTCATCACAAATTCATTTTATGTCATTTAAGTCATTTATGCCCATTAAATCTTTTAATATTAGCCCCTTTACCCCACGTTGTACGTTCGTTCGTTTAACGTAAAATATACGTTGGACTCGAATAGTCTAACTCATGGAATAAAGAGAAAACATCAAAACATACATATAATTAAAACTAGATCTAAACATAAGGGGTGAACTTGCATGTGTGAATGATGTTCTACATCTAAAACTTGCATAGGCCAAAGTTACAACTTGCATAAAATTACATATGTCATAAATCCAAATCGAAAGGTGTGAACTTGTTTAGATAATGGTCACAAACTTGCATAAATCATGTATGTCATAGATCTAAAAGTGTAAACTTGCATAGGCAGTAACCACAAACTTGCATAACATGATTCATTTTCAAACACATGTATTCATATAAACTTGCATATGTGATTTATGCAACATAACAATGGTATAAACTTACATCTAAACATGTAAACTAGCATGTAGAATTTTGCATATAACTCACACATGTCATAGCCTAACTTTAGATCTAAAATAGATACCGTGAAGCATATAAGGTTATACATATAATTTTCCCCAACTTGCATATGATTCGTGTCTTAATAAAAAAAATCTAAACTTGCATACATACTTATGATTTATCATATGAATCAACATACCCAAACTAGCATATGAACAACATGGTGATTCGATTATACATAAGCCAATCATAAAATTACAACATCGATGATCACAACTTTACAAGATAGCATCATAGAATTTACAACATAAACATCACAATTTTACTACATGAATAATAACATGCGGACAATAATTCACGTCATATCCAAATAATCCACATCATAACTCAATCCAAATAATTTGCCAATTATTTTATTAAAATTACCGAACTCACAATTCAGAGAAGGTCTTGAATTCTGAATTCTGAGTTCTGAAGTTGTAATAGCTTTCCTTTGAAGAAGATTCGTTGTTAAAGTTGAAAAGGATTGATTTAGACTAGCTTTCTTCCTCTCTAATTGGTGGCGGCTATGCTGAGTTGCTAGGTGACGGCATGGAGGCCATGAATCTAATTTTGTTTTGATTTTAGGGTTTGAGTCTAGATGTGTTTTTATAGAGTTTAGGATTAATTTAGTCCATCCGATCAACCTAGAAGCAACCTGAACCATCCAAACAAGATAGGGTGACACCTCCGCCCTAATGACTCAACACAGTGTATTAAATGTTCATTTTTTTTCTATAATTTACATATTTCTTATTTATGACAAATTCAATATGTAAATTGTTCCCCTTTTAATTATGCCATAACTATATTTTTAATTATGCTCACAATTAATGGTATACTAAATATACCATTTCATGAACCAATCTATGCCATGTAATTTTCATGTTTATCCTTCATATTTATATGTAAATTATAAATCTATTATTGTTAATTACATATTCTCCCTTTTACCGTATACATTAATTACCCATATACAAATATCCATTTATACATGCATAAATCTTTCTTACCTTTAATTTGTCATAAAAGTCAATCAAAGAAGGCCACATAAAAAAACAATCATTGACAACCAAAAATGCGCCACGTACGCCACATGATGCGTACACGTCATATATATATATATATATATATATATATATATATTCTTTTTATCTATCTTCCAAATTACTCATTTTCACACTAAACCACTTTTTGAACTGTGTTCACACTAAGCCATTTTAAGCCATTCCCCTAAAACAAAAATATGGCGCTGGCGGGGATCGAACTCTATACCCCTTGTATGCAAATCACGTGTTCCAACCAAATGAGCTACTAAGTCTTTTGCTTACAAACCTTAGAACATTACTAAACATTTATTCTTTTCTCATTCTTTTTTTTTTAATGTTTTGCTGCAATATTTAATTTAAAGATATCTTTTTCATACGGAATCCAATTTACGCAAACTCGGACTCTGTCTCAACCAGAATTCCGAGACAAACACAATGGCGCAACCCATTTCCCTTAATTCTCACATCTGAGATTAATTATTCCTTAATTTAGTTGATTCGATTATTCAAAAATTCAGGGTGTTACATTCTCCCCTACTTAAAGGATTTCGTCCTCGAAATCTCTAAGTCAAGAAGAACGTATCCTACCATCCAAACAACCATCTACTCAACCATCAAACACAGGCATCCATTGTCCTTAAAATTTTCTAATGCTGTATGAACATATGCAAGAAGTGTGTGTATATGTTCCTTATCTAATGCAAAATCATGCGGTCTACTAATTCGGTTGACCTCCTTAATGCAAACCATGATAGTGCCATGCGTCCATTATGTATGCGAAAGAACCCTATCGATACATATTATTTCTACATGTGTGCACAACCATTCACCAAAATGCAACATCCATATGATGGTACAACCATTATACATCCATTACTTAAATATGTACACACATTTATATGCAATATGCAATATGAAGTGACTGAGCCGATCTAGTGCCAAAAGTGTGTGTATATGCATCCACGAGCAACCACTAGCAAACACTTGCATCCACATGCATCCATCATACATAACATGTCTCAAACACATGTTTCAACCATAGGACTACCCTACCTAAAGGTCAATGGTACTAACGAGAGGACATGCTAAAGATAAGATATATATGGCCCTTGGGGTTATGCTTTCTAAAATAAGATTTTTTTCTTGAAATTACTTTCCTTAAAACATACTTTTGAAGGTACTTCTTCATAAAATTGTTTTTGAAAAACAACTTTTCAAAATTCATATCTGTTCTGGTAACCTTCAGCTCTGATACCACGTGTAACACCCCATGTCCATTAATGTCACTCACAAAGGGAATGCGT
This sequence comes from Allium sativum, assembly GCA_030737875.1. Taxonomy (NCBI): domain Eukaryota; kingdom Viridiplantae; phylum Streptophyta; class Magnoliopsida; order Asparagales; family Amaryllidaceae; genus Allium; species Allium sativum. Next base: position 321,420,741 of record CM060920.1, on the reverse strand, counting down.
TAACTTCGGTGGAGCGTTTTAAGCGGGTATAGAACAGAAACTTAACAACAAGACAGATATAAACAGTACTTGAAAAATTGAAAACTTTATTTCATTGCAGCGGAAAATACATATGTTTGATTACATCGTCAAAACCAGAGCCAAGTACATAATATCCATCTTGTCTAAATCAAAGTACATAAATTGAAAGACATAATCCCCAATACAAAATAGCCATAAATAAAAGAGAGGCTGAACTTTACTTCAGCAATCCAAGCAATCTTCTAAAACAGCTGTCCAAAACCAAGTTCCACTGGTGCTAGTTCCAACCTGAGCACCTGAGGGGGAGGGAAGGAAGAAAAGAGGTGGAAACAAAGGGGGTCAGACATAAAGTCTGGCGAGTGCGATAACTTTAACAATATAATCACCAAAGTAACTAGGCTAAGGCATAAGTTGGAAAATCAGGAAATGACCATGAACCATTGAGTATGGCAGAGTAAACAAGGAAACAGGATGAACAACGATATCGTTAAAGCGCACCTAACCCACTGTAAGATAATTACTAAACTACACCAACACTATGAGATAATTGCTATACTGCACCACCACTAGTATACTGCACCACCACTAGTCGCCCTAAGGTTGATCCTGCCTACTGAACATAAGTGATAATAATAATGGTAGTTTCGTGTACCCCTAGTTGCTGTCATAGGTGCCGCCTGCTCCTATCTCCACTAGTGGTACCCACTACCCTCCCCATTCTAATTACAATATTCATAATACGGTAGTTGTACTCCTAGCAGCTGTCGTAGGTGCCGCCTGCTCCTATCTCCACTAGTCGTACCCACTACCTTCCCTATTCGATCGGCTCCTTAACTCGTAGATACCCGTGCCGGTCCCATAGTGGGGTGTATCACTCCCCAAAGTGGCAACCCAATACTACCAGAGATGCATGGCTTATACCTACATGTTCCAACAATGTCTTACCTTCCAGCCCGGGCCCACACACGCACATGAACCCGTTGGACTTGCGTTGCCACCGCTAACCCATTTTGGCCTCTTACAGTCAAGCCCAGTATGCGTGTCCCGTCCTCGACTTGGGTCGAGCCCACAGAGATACTCATGTGTTACTGGTTGAAATGGGCCCCCATGACTTGACACATGCTATCCACCTAAGCTTGGTCCCCTCTAGTATTTCCCACTTAACCCACTTCTTATTCATGTTTCAATTACATGTTTCAATTTTGGTTAAGTATTTCTAACCGTATTTCAAATGCCACCCAAGGCACCCACTAGATTCCACATGCCACCCAAGGCACCCACTTAACCCCCTCATGTCCCACTACATGTTTATCTGGTTAAGTGTTTCTTAATTCATTAAGACCGTAACCTCATAAAGACCTCTCACATTAGACTGGCATTTGTGGCAGCTGGATTTGCCGGGCGGGTCCGGGCAGTCTTATACCACAAAAGAGCCTAACCTCGTGTCTTTACAATTGATACGTATTTAATTTATGCCTAAGACCTCCCACATTAGACTGGCATTTGTGGCAGCTGGATTTGCCGGGCGGGTCTGGGCAGTCTTACACCACAAAAGAGCCTAACCTCGTGTTTTAGACGATTAATTACTCCTAATTAATCATTCCCCAATTTGAATTACTTTCCCTATTCAAATTATCAATCAATTCCAAATTTAACGATGTCCATAATTGACTCAATTATGTCCATCCATTTATGGTATGTAAAATCATACCAATTTTCATCACAAATTTATTTTATGTCTTTTAAGGCATTTATGCCAATTAAATCTTTTAATATTATCCCCTTTACCCCACGTTGTACGTTCGTTCATTTAACGTAAAATATACGTTGGACTCGAATAGTCTAACTCATGGAATAAAGAGAAAACAGCAAAACATACATATAATTAAAACTAGATCTAAACATAAGGGGTGAACTTGCATGTGTGAATGACGTTCTACATCTAAAACTTGCATAGGCCAAAGTTACAACTTGCATAAAATTACATATGTCATAAATCCAAATCTAAAAATGTGAACTTGTTTAGATAATGGTCACAAACTTGCATAAATCATGTATGTCATAGATCTAAAAGTGTAAACTTGCATAGGCAGTAGCCACAAACTTGCATGACATGATTCATTTTCAAACACATGTATTCATATAAACTTGCATATGTGATTTATGCAACATAACAATGGTATAAACTTACATCTAAACATGTAAACTAGCATGTAGAATTTGGCATATAACTCACACATGTCATAGCCTAACTTTAGATCTAAAATAGATGCCATGAAGCATATAAGGTTATACATATAATTTTCCCCAACTTGCATATGATTCATGTCTTAATAAAAAAAATCTAAACTTGCATACATACTTATGATTTATCATATGAATCAACATACCCAAACTAGCATATGAACAACATGGTGATTCGATTATACATAAGCCAATCATAAAATTACAACATAGATGATCACAACATTACAAGATAGCATCATAAAATTTACAACATAAACATCACAATTTTACTACATGAATAATAACATGCGGTCAATAATTCACATCATATCCAAATAATCCACATCATAACTCAATCCAATTAATTTGCCAATTATTTTATTAAAATTATCGAACTCAAAATTCAAAGAAGGTCTTGAATTCTGAATTCTGAGTTTTGAAGTTGTAATAGCTTTCCCTTGAAGAAGATTCATTGTTAAAGTTGAAAAGGATTGATTTAGACTAGCTTTCTTCCTCTCTAATTGGTGGCGGCTATGCTGAGTTGCTAGGTGACGGCATGGAGGCCATGAATCTAATTTTGTTTTGATTTTAGGGTATGAGTCTAGAGGTGTTTTTATAGAGTTTAGGATTAATTTAGGCCATCCGATCGACCTAGAAGCAACCTGAACCATCCAAACAAGATATGGTGACACCTCAGCCCTAATGACTCAGCATAGTGTATTAAATGTCATTTTTTTCTATAATTTACATATTTCTTATTTATGAAAAATTCCATATGTAAATTATTCCCCTTTTACTTATGCCATAACTATATTTTTAATTATGCTCACAATTAATGGTATACTAAATATACCATTTCATGAACCAATCTGCGCCATGTAAATTTCATGTTTATCCTTCATATTTGTATGTAAATTATATATCTATTATTGTTAATTACATGTTCTCCCTTTTAACGTACACATTAATTACCCATATACAAATATCCATTTATACATGCATAAATCTTTCTTACCTTTAATTTGTCATAAAAGTCAATCAAAGAAGGCCACATAAAAAAAACAATCATTGACAACCAAAAATGTGCCACGTACGCCACATGATGCGTACACGTCATATATATATATATATATATATATATTCTTTTTATCTATCTTCCAAATTACTCATTTTCACACTAAACCACTTTTTGAATTGTGTTCACACTAAGCCATTTTAAGCCATTCCCCTAAAACAAAAATATGGCGCTGGCGGGGATCGAACTCTGTACCCCTTATATGCAAGTCACGTGTTCCAACCAGATAAGCTACTAAGTCTTTTGCTTACAAAACTTAGAACAATGCTAAACATTTATTCTTTTCTCATTCTTTTTTTCATGTTTTGCTGCAATATTTAATTTAAAGATATCTTTTTCATACGGAATCCAATTTATGCAAACTCGGACTCTATCTCAACCAGAATTCCGAGACGAACACAATGGCACAACCCGTTTCCCTTAATTCTCACATTTGAGATTAATTACTCTTTAATTTAGTTGATTCGATTATTCAAAAATTCAGGGTGTTACATTTTCGTACACAGTACTGATGGAGTTTGTCAAGGAAGTGCTACAGTACACTGAAATTGGATGAATATATGTGTGGAAAGGTCCAACTGTGGGTGGAAATTGGTGGCCAATGATGTAGAGCTGTTGTTTATGATGCAAATAAAAAATAATGGTGATTACATTGATTTCTATGTCGACACTGTCGTTGAGGATAGTACCGAGCCAATTAAACAAATGCACCCACATGCCGTCGTATGCCCGTGGAAGAATCTGTTTCCAGGTATAAACATGTCTTCTCATTTGTACTATTTTGATGAATTTGGTCATTTTGCTGAATATTTTTTTCATTTAGGACTTGTTTGATTTTTAGTGCACTTAGTAAAATAATAAAGATCTTGTATGTTGCAGCTGCGAAATAACAGAAACGGAAGTTTGTCACTGCTAACCATCTACAACAGGTAGCAAAAAAGAAGTAGCAGACCGATCAAGTCTTTACTCCTAGAAAGTCTACACGGTTAAACAATTCCCAAATGATCATCGAAGCTGCTGTGTGTCCACCTATCAACAACAAGCAGAACGATCAAGTCTTTACTCCTAGAAAGTCGGCACGGCTAAATAATCCAGTTACGAACAATCCAGAAGTGATCAGCAAAACCGCTGCGAGTCCACGTATGAAGAAGCAAAAGGGGGTCAGCAAGAAGTCAACTGGAGTCAATAGTTCGATGAAGTTACCAGAGATGGAAAATCCAACTGAAGTCAGTAATGCAACTTTGAATATCAACTCAGCAGGTGTCAAGAGTAAATTGGATTTCAATAATTCACCATATGATGAAGAAGAAAATATAGATGAAAATGAGTTTCTAGTAAGAAGACTACAATCTAATCTTCTAATATATGATCTACATATTTTGCTAATATTTACAATAATGTCATGTTTAATTACTTTCAGAATGATGATCTATCGCCTCCGCCACCTCCACCGCTTACAGAGTACGAAAGGGAGAGAGACAAAAATGTCTCAGAGAAGGATAGTGTTTTTGAAAAAATTGGGATGCCTAAATTAGTTTGTGGAATGAGAAATGAATTTGGAAAAAATAAAGCAAAATCAAAGATGATTGATGAGGAAAGCGAAGATTATGTTCCAGAATTTGAAGATGATACTTCAAAAATCAGGCAAAGGTGCGTTATAGCTAAAGATTTAATTTTATGTTGGTAATCATAGATTAGCTTCATTATTTTTTTATTTTATTGTTTTTGTGTGCGTATTTTAGAGAACCAAAAAAGATAGGGTTACAAAGCCTCAGTCTGGACCAACAACTCGTTCACGAGCCAATGTTGAATCTGCAACTGATAATAATGCAACTCCAAAGGCAGGGGAAGTACCAGTTCGTATGCAATCTGATGGTCCATGTAGCGTTGAGTTACCACACAATGAAGGGATAGGAACAATGGCAGCTTATTTGACTATGCGAGAACGCCAGAAGATTAACACTAGTGGAAGTGGAAGTGTAAGGAATAAAGCTATTGTCGGAAATGTTTCGACAAATATTGAAAACGAAGAAGATGAAGTAGCAGAAGATGAAGGAAGTATTTGATTGAATTCTAATTTTAATAGTTTAAGTTCTCATTTATGTTTTGCCTAGCCTTCTCATTACTATTGTATGTACTTTGTAACGGTAGCCGAAGCTCCCAGAAGGCTCAGGGGAAAAACAAAGATGGATAAAGTTCATTTAAGGCCATATGGCAAAGGAGTTGTAATCCAAATGAATGATTGTGGCCAACCTATTTCAGACGATGACCAAGTATTGACTGAACTGAGCTATTTTTAGGAACACTGAAGAGGAGTGTTCCACTTACTTACAAGTCTTGTATTGATGTTCCTGCAAGTTTGAAAGACAGGCTGTGGAGCTATGTGAAGGTATTTGCAAACTTAGCTGAATTTTAATTAAATACATGAAACTTGTCACAAAAATAGCATGACTGTTCTTTTTAATGTTTGGTTTTTATTTGAGCAACGGTATATTATTCTGAATGAATGTGAATATTGGGCTTCGAGGTCAATTCGTGACGCATGGAGGGGGGTACAAGTGTTGTATTAGAAGGGCACACTATATGGCTTATGAAACTGATGAAGAGAGGCTTGAAAATCGGCCGGACGAAATTCCACTTTAGGATTTCAAAGTACTCTTGCAGTTTTGGGGAGATGAAAAAGTTCGGGTATAATTTTAAGTTTTATCACATATTTTTTTCCCTTTTTATTCATTCAAATCAGTCAGATAAACATATTTATTTCATGTTGTTTTATAGTCCAAGGTCCTTACAAATTCTACAAATCGGAAATCGTATACTGACACACATACTGCTGGTCCAAATTTTTTTCCCAAATTCGGCATGAAATGGTATGTATTTTGCTTATTTTTATGGTTGGCTAGTTTAAAAATATAGGTCATATGGAGGTATGCTTGTTTAACTCAAATGCAGTATCCTTGTTTAACTAGTGAATAAACTACATATCCTTGTTTAACTTGTTTAGCAGTATTAGTGATATATGTTCTGGAACAATTGGTTTGATATCCTTTTACTATCTAATGTTTTTTGTATTAGTCCAAGGAATCTGATGGAGAACTTTATGTTAAAACTCGCAAATGGAAAGAAGGAATGGTGTACAAGACTGATGCTTCAATAATGAACTACATAATTGTAAGGAATTTTATTTTCTCTTCAATCAGGTGTCAAAAAAAATGCTTCATTTTGCACATGATCATCATTGTTGTAGAATTAGATCCTATTTTGTTGAAACCGATAGCAGGATCGATCATAGCAATAGGTGCGATCATTTACTTTGGGTTTCAGTGTGTATATGCCGCAATTCTTGTTTAAGAAACTTGTTTAAAAATTGTTAATTTTATTTAATATCACGTTTTAAAACTGCTTTATTTTGCAGGGGAAGACTGAAAAAGCAATTGGTGAACGAAGCAATAATGGAGTTGTTCATGAACTTGTTTCTGATGGAAAGTCGCACGGTCCATCATGGCTTATAGGACGGCACACCAAGTCTCCAAAAGTTTCAAAAGCTGCTCCAGCAGCAGGCACATACAAACAGTAGCTGGCAACAAAGATAAGGGAAGATATTACCAACGAAGTCGAAGCAAAGGTGAACAAGATGGTCTAAAGTGAATTTAATGCAAAGGTGGACGAAAAAGTCCTGGAGAACTTGACAAGGATGCTGAAGAAATTGGGTGAAGCAAACCCGCACATGCACATTGATATTGGGGATTTTTGTGTGACAGTTCGTAGTGAAGGCACTGAAACTGAAAGCAGTGAACGTAGTGGAGGCTCGTGCTCTTAGTCATGATATTAAGGATCTTTGTAAGTATGCTCTGTGAACATGAATTAATATTTAGTACGTACTAGCTGTGTTTGTAAGTATGCTCCATGAACATGATTTTTCTGGCTACGTTTGTAAGTATATTTGTAAGTACTAATATTTGTGTGGCTTGTGAATCCGAGATAATCTGTTTAACTGATCAGTGTGTTGCAAAATTCTGTAATGTTGTAGTATGTGATTTAATGTTGCCATAACTCTTATATAATGTTGCTGTATGTAATGTGACCTGTTCCCATTGTTATGATATGGTGTTGCCATTGGATGGCAAAGTATTGCATAGATTAATGCATGTGGGTCCCACAACATAATTCCGTGAACCCGGGCAACAGCCACAACAGGATTCCGTGAACCCGATTTACAGATTTTAGTGGACCCCACATGAAACGACCCGAACTTCCCCGGTCTCCAAAGAGAAGAGAAAAACGAATTGTTTTGAGAACACGACAAAACAGAACGCATACAAAAGAACATTTAATTGTATATTACAACATTGCATCAGAATACAAGAATATACAGAGTATAAATGAATATTACACAGAAATATCAGAGATTTAAATTACATTTAAATACATAGCAGCGGAAAATAATACAATACACAACTGAAGGAGATATACGGATACAAAGCTTTCCGGATATCGTTCCAGCTGTAAACCAGGATCCTATGAATATAAATTTGCAAAACCAAAACTACTAACTGCCCGTGTCAAAATAAGGGCACCCAGAGTTTAGGTTAAAACAATAAACCCCAGGTCAGTCATGGGACTGGTGTGAGAACTAAAACAGTTATTAATCTTTATTTTAAGATAGGTAAATCAAGGGACCACGCCGTATAACACGGAACGGGTTTCCTCCCAAGAATACCAGTGCATAAAACAAATAGCGCAATGCTAAATAAAGAAAAATGAAGCTGTTATAAGACCCAGGTCCTATCACACAATGCAACGCAAGCCGAGGGATAGGGTTTTCCCATATAACAGCCAAAGAATGCTTGATACGTTTGAAACAAATCATTTGATACTATTATAAGTGCATAGTGTATAAAACAACTTCAAATCATAAGTATCAATCATAGGCGGCATGGGTACCATATATCATGTCGCCATACTAGTTCTACAATTAAAACCACAAATGTCACGTATTTGGAAATTGGATTTCCATCTATGAACCGAGGCAAGGGATCGTCCTCAACCGATTCGAGACGCTCTAGCCCGTGTCTCTGGCAAGCGCGCAGGCAAGCCTTGGATCGTCAGGGCCGATCCACCGATGTGGATTATTATGCATGAACAATACGTCTCCCCGCCCTTTGGGGCGTCAATGAGCTAACGAATGACTCCATCGGACCCGGATCGTCCGATCAAACCGAGGCGCCTCGCAACAGCAACAACCACACAGGTGAAAAGTATATAAATGTCAGGGCTGGTAGGTCACTGACACCACCCTAGCTAGAAGGAAACGCATGCCCTCCCTGAGGTCCGTCTCCCTTTTTGGTTCACAACCGGGGTGCGAAACTCGCGAAGTAAACGTTACACAAAGCTACGCCACAAAGGCCGTGCTTCGATCATCACTACAAGACTTTGCTTTTCAACAGAAGCCTTGATCAATTGCCACTTAGGCATGCCACACAGGCAATTCACTCCATGCGTTTGATATCCATCAATATATAACCCCTGAGCTCGTACGTCTCAGAGAAGGGCGTTAAGCAAGAGAATAAATTCTCCGCCGCCAAACAGATATATATTTAATAGAGATCAATCACACGGACTAAAATCCAATGTCAGACACACAGTCCATTTACAAGTCCGTTCTGGGTCTGAACGAAACCGGAGGCACCTAGTACCCCGCATATCCATCGATCTCCAAGTACGTCTGGACGATCACCAACTGTTTCCATCTTCTTAGGTGTACAGCCCAATCAAGATCATCAGTAATCACCCAAATGACGTGAAGACCTCCGGTCTTCGACCATCGTCTTCATCTTCGACTTATCGTCGTATCAGTTATTCAGAATGGGATAAACCCGGTCTTTCCGAATAACTCGCGTATATTTTAAATAAGTGTTACATAAACACAACATAAGCCTCATTCCAATTCATCACTCACTAACCGTAAATTAATCAAGAGAATAATTTCCCAAATATTAACCCCGAAGGCCGAGACCAACATCAGATAAATATCCAGAAAACCATTCTGCTTGGCTAACCGACAGTTAGTTTCTAAATTTCACATTCACAGGGAAAGGTTCCCATTAATTTTATCCAAAATAAATTCCTTGAATTTATTCTTTAATCATCTTTTGAATTTTGATTCAACTAGTCGGGATTAACGAACCTTACCGAAGTAATCATTTGTTTTAATTTCCCAATCCCAACCTATTCCTCCCATGAAGTAAAACTGGTAATACTTCATATCTAACACCACGGTGTTATCGGTAAATTCAATTACCATTTCACGTTCAAATCTAATTAAAGATTTGACTATCTCCTGGAGTAAAACTGGTGATACTCCATTCTCGATTTTTTCAATCTAATTAAAGTTTCATTAAAACTCCACTTAGTTTTAATCTTTAACTGGGTTAAAGAATCAGTGTCATTTAAAACACAGTTCACGATAAACCCAAAATCACATTCCATTAATTATCGGGTTAAAGAACGAGTGTTATTTAAAACACTGTCCACGATAAACCCAAAAATCAATATCAATTCAATTCCAATTAGATATTATTTAATTGGTACACTTCATTAAATCCAAATAAAAAGATTTAATCTTTTCTCAACTGGGTTCAAGAACAGTGTTAATGAAGACACCATTCACGATAAACCCAAATCACATTTGATATTCAATACAAGGCTCTGAATAGAAAATATATCGGCTTATATTCAATATCAAATTCTACGATTAACAAATGTCGTGTTGGAAATAACGATATAGATATATATATCTTTCAAATTTCCATAACAACATCTGTATAATCATGAATTCCAACATCGAAATATTCCGAAGACAATTTCGATTCAAATCCACTCCAATGCAACCATTGGAAATTCTGGTTATTTTTAAAACCCTTTTTAAATTCAATTTATTTATTTAAAAATAAATAGAATTTTAACTCTAGTTCAAAACTAGTTCATTTCGATAAAAATCTATTTTTATCTTTTCAAATATGCAGAATTTCATCCCAATTCTTTCTAAATCATTCTTATGATTTTACACAAATTATTACTATTTTTAATAATTTTATCAAGGCCCGTACAGTCGATTTTCATCATCGGCCATCGAACTGCACTTGCAGCGACCTTTTCTAAATTTGATTTGGTCATAATTCCAAATCCAACCGTTAGATTTCAAATTTCTAATATTTTTTAGAAAGCTCTTTTCGATACGAACCCAAAGGTTCCGGTTTTAGGAGAATCCGACGGTCGGATCTCCCGCAATATCCGTTCGAAGTCAATGGTCGAAATTCGCGAACTGCCGCGGCGCGGCGCGTTCTATTCCGGCCATTATATTATATATAATATATATAATATATACTTCGTCGATTTCAATTCAAAACACGCTTTATAAATCGTTTTAAATTCATTTTCAAAACGGTTTCAACTTCATATTCAATTTCAAATCAAAATTGAATATTCCAATTTAAATTCATTTTAAATTCATTTCAAACTGATTTCAATTCAAATTGATTTCTAATTCAATTTCAGTTCGTTTTCAATTCAACTCAATTCGAATTCATTTATATTCAGTTTAAATTCGAATTCGTTTATATTCAATTTCAATTCGAATTTATTTATATTCAATTTCAATTCTTTTCAAAATATCAGATTTTGAAATCACTTTCGATATTCATTATAAAATGAATAAAATCGATATAAATATCGTTCACATCAAAATGGCGTCAATCCAATCAATACGGCTTCATATATTCCTATTTTCAAATATTCTATTTCAAATATTTCTTTTTCAAATATTTCTATTTCAAATATTTCTATTTTAAAACTGGAATGAGGCCCAATCAATTACCATATAATGTTAATTATCTGGATTTTCTACAACACATGTATATATCAACAACAATGAATAATCAACCATCATCCAAAGTGCATTCTACACTGTATAAGCATCAAATATAAATATTCAACGCTTATAACAGCCTGTCAATCAATTGATTGACATACAACTAAACAATCGGGATTAGTGTACGTCAAATATCATCCCAATACCCGTGTGGGGTTTCAAGCAATCAAACACAGATTTTTATTTGTGTAGTTGGGCGATGTGTAAAATTTATCGTCCCAATCAATGTCCTTCAAATAGGTGTACATAAACAAACCGTCCGGTTTGTAGATGAATATTTATTTATTCACATTCACGTTAAAAATTATATTTTTAACGATCAAACTATTTTATTCAACCTATGAATATTCTATTCGGTTCATTTATTAAATAAAATGTTATCTTTATTTTTCTAACTTATTTTTAGAAAATTTCGGCGGCATAACGACACGATACTAGAAACGGGACAAGGCCTAGCCTTATCCCCGGTCTAGTGAAGGCCCACGCCATTCACACATCAATCAAATCAATTTCATTTCACCAAACAATTCAATTCAATAAAATAATCTAACTAATTTATGCAATCAAACAAACAAGTCCATGGTCTGTGGACGATTGTGTCGGGTGCTACTAAGCACCGTCTGCATCCTAGTATATATATAACTAGAAAAAGAAATTGAAGAGTGAGAAGTTCTCACCGATAGCTATCTAATACCACTACTATTCATTTAGAGAAATCTTCATCGTTCTCGTCTCTTATCACTTCCTTCGCCCGTAGCCACTACATATATAGAAATCGAATTTTTACTTCGCTATTCAATATATAAAAATCGAATTTTTATCTTCACTTCGTTATAAAAATTATATTTTTATATTGATCTCCTCCTAATAAAGATTATATTTTTTATTACTCCACATGAATAAAAATCATATTTTTATAATCTTTACTTAATAAAAATCATATTTTTATTTAGATAAACCTCTTCACTTTGTTTAACTAAAAATCTATAATCTCTACTATATGAAAACTAATCTTTATATTTTAAAATACCATCTTTTTATATGTAAAAATATAATCTTTTTATAATTAAAAATATAATCTTTAGGTTAAAAATCATATATTGCTCATCATTAAAAATCAAACCTTGTTCATCATAAAAACAAATCAAATCTTTGCTTAAATAAATAAAAGAAAACTGAATCTTTTCTTCAATGTATTTAAATTAAATTAACTAGCTAAGAATTAAAATAAAATAAAATAAAAACTCACATTAAAGGGAAAAGGGGTTTGTTGTGTTCATCGTGGCTGAGGGAGGACTTGCTGTTGACTTCGAGGGGGTTTGAGGAGGGGAATGGGACACTGAGGTGGCGTCGTCGGGGCAGGTCGAGGAAGGGGGTGGTCGGCGCGGAGGAGCAAGGGGAGGCGAGGTCACCGCGGCGCGTTGGTTTCTGCGTCGCTCGAGATGGGTGCTCCAGTTCTTGGACTCGCGGAGGGAGAAGGAGGAGAGAGTGGAACGGGAGGGGTTCGTCTCGGTGAGGGGAGGAAGGGTTCGCCGCCTCCAGCGGTGGTGGTCTGGCAGAGGGCGGCACCATTTTTAGGTTTAGTGGGTTTTTTATTTATTTATTTTGGTTCGTTCGATTTCACTGAGGGGAGAGAGAAGAGGAAATAAGGGGGCTTAATATAATTTATAATATTTAATTAAGTTTAGTTTCAAAAAGGTACCTTTTTATTTTGATCTCAAAACGAGACCCACCGACTGTCGTCCCTAGCTAATCACCCCCATTCCGAACACAATGGGATATGTACCGCAGGCTGATTCGGCTGTTACAATCAGTTCCCGTTAAATTTACATTTAAATCGCTATATTGAATTTTAAACGTACGTTTCAATTTACCGGGGCCACATACTAACTGTAAAAATCCTCAAAAAATATTTTCTAGCTTCGTATTGACGATATGGTCCTAACAAAACTAGTTTCGTCAAATTCTGAGACCGTTGGAAAAATGGCCATTTTCCAGTCGATTAAAATCAACTGAAACTGGTCAAACGCGTTTTCTTTTGCCACGCTCACATATTGATTCGAAAAATTATGAAAATTGGAACCTAGCAATAACTTTACACCATAGACCCAACAAAAGTGGTTTCGACGAAATCCGAGGTCGTTTGCAAAATTTCTATTTTTAAGGGCCTGAATTCCATAGCGACTATTCAGAATTTTCAACTGGGCATATCTTTTTATCCCCGCTATGAAATTTTGATTTTTCAGATTCGTTGGAAAGATATTATCAAATAGATCCTAATGTTTTTGGTTTCACTAAAATCCGGATTGTTTTGCACCCGGTATATTCAATCGAAGTTTGAAATCGAATTATCGAACTACCGCGCCATTTTAAATTCCTTTTATAATTATATATAATTATTTATATTCTAATGACGACGTATATAATATATACATTGAATTTCCATTCAATATAAATTTCTCGTCGATATTATTTAAAATAATTCATTTTGAATATTCGAAATTCGCTAAAATTGCCAAAAATAAAAATTTTAAACTGGCCCAGATTTTCGGGTTGTTACACCACATTTTTGTAAATTTAGTATATATGGCAACACCTGTGATGATGTTTCCTTAGGGTCGCAAATGTGCTGCCTTTGACTCTAAGGCAATGCAGCAAAAGGCAACCCCAAAAAAGTGTTGCCACAGATCATTTTTTGCCTATACCAACACTTTTTGTCAGCTACTGCGTCATTTCTCTGGGGTTGTCGTAGGCCATCTATGTCGTAGTGAATATAAAACGATTTTTATAAGGAATTTATTTTAAATAAATGATATTTCTGCGTAGTCAATACCACTTCAACTTTAACTAATATATATATGTATGGGTAAATAGCCCGTGCTTCGCACATTGGAAATGATTCGTGATGTAGTTGCTCGGAATATCGATTGGTTTGTATAATATTTCTTTTATTTTCTTCCTTCAATGGATAGGTAGTTATAGTAGGTAATCATATTGTAGATACACGTTTTATAGTTTCCAAATATGTAAACTAATATAACTATTGAAGTAAGACATTTCGGAATCTCTTACAAATATACAGCTAGGAATTTAGACAAAAACATACATGAAATAAAATATATGAGTTGTTCCCCGTATTGATATAATCAAGTAACCATTGGAGTTGGCATAGATATATATAAACATTATTTGCTCCTTGAAGCACTGAGGATGTTAGCTTTATATCATATAAATAAATATAAATCAAAAGTAGTTTAATATTCAATTTTAATATGAAAAATTACCAAGCACTGAACTTTGACATCATTCAATAGCATCACTAATGAATGCTAGCAGCTTAGATGCTGGTTGGTACAAAATCATTTAAATCTCTTAGTAGTGGCTGATTAGTTTCAATATTATATAGATGATATAATATGCTCTCGCGCAACTGCCTTTTGATGTCCTTGTTTATTTCTCACACTTCTGAATTCTAACCTTTTCTTTTGTCCGGTTTCTTTGCTAAAGTTCAGTCCATTATAAGCATGAAATTATAAACATTCTAAGTTTTCAAACCCGTGTCCTCCACGTTTTCAACAACGTGATTACCAAACTTTCATAAAAACGTGCTCTCTATGATTTCTGAACCGTGCGCTTCAAAGTATTTGATTCCTAGCCTCCAATCTATTTTACATTTGTGCATACCAAGTCAGTTACCATTATAAAATCTTCTTTCCCAATTCATTTTCGTGTTTCCCCATTTCAGTTGAAAACCCCGTCCCTTCCAGTAATCAACCAAGAGAAAATCGCCACTTCTAAATTCAAAAGTAAATCAAATTTAATTATATAATTTATGAGATTCCTTTATTTGGATTTCTGCAAGTTCAAACTTCGATTTTGCGTCCATTTTATATGGTGCGATTCATATTTTTCTCAAGCTCAAGAAAATGACATCAGTCTGGATGTCTACTGTCGGAGTTTGGCGGCATCAGAATGCGCTTTGAGGTTGCCATAGGTTCAAGGAGGGTATGGCGCATGATTTGGGGGGGAAATTGGTGTGAGTCGGTGTTAATTTGGGTCTGTTGTGAGAGAATGGCAAGGGAGAGAGGTTGGTCGATGTGGGTACCTCACTGTAGGGAGCGGAATGTAATTTGTTGGGGAAGAAGAGTTTAGCTGCTACTAAACGTAATTAAGGGGATTTTTAAATTAGATTAAATGCTTATTTAAGTGTTGGTGTTGCGATGGTTTCATTTGTTCATGGAAAGGGGAGTGTGGCATGTTTTATTTCCTATTTAAAACTGTCGAAGGATAAAGCAAACATGAAAGAAATGATGAAGCAGCGTGGTTCTAGTATTTGGTTTGTGAGAAAGAAAAGTTCCCACGTGTGATAAAAGGTTGAAAAAAATTGGTATTGGAGTGGAAGCTTTTGTAGAGAGGAAGCCAGTAGTAATCACAGTGTTGGAAATGATTGGATTATTAAAAGGTAAAAAGGTGTCGAGTTCCTGAACCTGGAAGGGAACGAGTTTTACATGGTGAACTGGAGAAACGTTAATGAAGGAGGACGGATCCAGGGGATTGTCAGTGTGGATAGAATGAAAATGGATGGAAAAATAAAATTGTGAAGGAGGTTGGAAGGAACGTTAATGGTGCACGGATGTTGTCTGCATTCGAACTTAGGAGAAGGATTAATATCGTGGTTATGGTAATAGTAAGCTAATTAAGAGGGATGTCTGGTTCCAGTATTAGAAGGTGGGAGAAGAATGTGGCCTAATTTTTAGGTAATTCATAGTAATAATTTTTAGAATGTGATTTATTAAGGGTAATTAAGTTTAAGATGGTAATTAGTGTTTTGGCTATGTTGAATTGATACAGGGAAACGGGACAGAAAACTTAACAGGGGAAAATCAGGAGTTCGAAAGTTAAGTTGGAAAAAGAAGAGTTAACGCCTGATTTGTTTATAATAGGGTAATTAGTTTAAACCGTAATTAGACTCTAATGACCATTTCTTTTAAGCTATTTAATTTTTTCAATTTAAATAAAAATTGTAAACATAATATATATTATTCATTTGTATACAGAATTGAGCACCCCATCATGTTGGGATCGTGACGAAGAAATCTACATTGTAGAACTATTGTGATTAAGAATGGGAGTACTGGAATTTAGTGATAAAAATCAAACACTCGTTTGATTGTTAATGAAACAAAAACAACATCGTCAAACTGGAACCAAGGTGAGTAAACTCACTAACTTGACTCGTTTATATTTTTATATAAACGAGTTTTAAATTTATTTATAGTGATTCTATATTGTGTGATGGTTGTTTGGTTGCATGGTTTATAAAATTGATTGAAATGGTTGATATAGTTAATCGTTGATCGATTATTAATTTTGTTCACCATGATATTTCATATTGATGTGAAATTAATATTATTGATGTTGATTAACATTTGTGGATGCAGGGAAAGAGGTTGGAGGGATCCAACTGGATTCCTCAATATTTATATTATTGTTTTTATTTGATTGTGCTATATGATGTGTTATATAATCCATGATTGGATATGTTGTGTTTGAATCACCCTAACCCTAGAAATCGGGTATTTAAGATACTGTAAAATATTTTTGATTGTGAAAAGGGAAATTGGGATTAAAAATGGAATTTATTCTCTAAATAAAAAAATCAAATAGAGTTGAAAATAGAAACCTGTTCAAGTGGATAAATAAAGGAGTTGTTTTTAAATAAGAATACAAATTAAGTTAATCATTTATCACTAGATAAATTGAAATATAAGTTCAAATATGAATTTATATGTGAAAGTGAAACTGGGTTTGAGACCAATATTTCAAAATATACGTAGCAAATTATAAAGGAAATTATAAACGAGATTATAAATGTCCGGAATTAATAATGAATTTTCTATAAATAATTGTAAATAGAAGTTATAAATGGAATTTGGATTTGATATGGTAAAATCAAATGGATTAGATTATGTAAAAGGAAATATTATTCACAATTAAAGTGAATAATCGTTTAAAGCAGATATTTTGCAAATGAAACCATCTATAAAAAAATCTGGGTTGGAAATGTGAATTCAAATAGAAATTTGAATGATAAGAGAAATGGGAATCGTTTTCGAAAGGAAACGTTGGATTTTATTCCAAAATTCGAAATATAAAACAAATTGAAATAAACCCAAGGGATTTATAATTATACATTGATTAGGTCGAATTTTATTATAATTGTTTAGTTTAGGAAGGATATTTGAATTCTATTTAGTATAAAAATATAATTTAAATGAAATATACTAAGAAGTGGATATTTCAACATTTATAGTTATGGAAATACAATTCCATGTTTCGAAATAGTTTAAGATTTATTTTAAATTAGAATTATGAAACAAGTTTAAATTTCTATTAAGGAAAGATACTGATAATTGGAAATGAATAAAGATTAAAAGCAAATGTTTTGTGAATGGAAATAATCATAGGGGAAATTAAGTTAACCGGGAATGATAAGATTTATTCTGAAGTTCGGAATAATAATCGAATATAGATTATTCGAGAGAGAGTTATTTATTGGAATTCGATTATATCGAATTTAGGGAAGTAGTTGTTTGTACTTTCCGTTTGAATCAAACGTATTTATTAATTTATTATTGAAATTAAAAAAGTACAAGTTATATTCTTATAAAAAACATTTGGAAACAGCGACTATAACGTTGCTGTTATAATAAATGTTTTATAAATCTAAACAGCGATTATAATGATGTCGTTATAATAAATGATTTATAAATCTAAATAGAGATTATAACATTGCTGTTATAATAAATGTTTTTTGATTCTAAACAATGATTTTAACGCTATCATTATAATTAATGTTTGGAAGCAGCAATTATAACACTACCGTTATAATCAACATTTTTCCGTAAAAGAAGTGTATTCTTAGATTGAACCCTAGAGTTGTGTAAACAACTTTTGTTTGAAGTTGTTAGTTTTGACTATTTCAAAATTGAGAATGGTGTTCAATTAAGGTCTGAGAGGTAATTATACCCCAACTTGATTGACTTCATGATTGATGGAGAAATGGTTAAGGTTCGATAGTGAAGATTGGTTAGCAATATGATGAGTTAATAAATGATAAATGGTTTGAGTGGTAATAACGATGTTTTATAACATCGAGTTAATCTAAAGGATTTTGAAATGTTTTTCCAAATAAAATAAGAGATATTTTCTACGCATAGAAAATGAAATGAATTGGTCAACGAGGAATTAAAGAAGGGAACATGGAAATATTTTTCCGAAATTAAGAAGGCATATTTTCTAAATATAAAAAATAGGGATTCATGAATATTTAGAAATGTTTTCTAACTAGAATAAGAGATATTTTCTCGAATAAAGAAATTAGATATTGGAAATGTTTTTTTTTCCAAGAATCAAGAGAAGAGCTTTGAAAGGATACGAAAGATGGGAAATGGGAATTGGAAATGATAATATAATAAGGAATTAATTTAAAAAGGGGCCAGTGTTGTTTGATGGTTGATCGTTAGAATTTTCATTTGGAAATAGGACCGTTGTTTCTTTGATAGTTAAATAACCCACTATCAAAATTTGGATTTATTGTATACCTCTCTTGTCAATATGGAGAGACCGGGATCAGATTTAATATCTGAAAACCACTCTAATAAGCATTACGAATAAACTTATGCTGAAGATATTTGAAGACAGAGTAAAGTGCAAGCACTGTTATGTTAATCCTAGGTAGAAACTGCCCAAGATGGATTAATAGAATAGTGTCTTCGATTCGTCCAGTCTCAGGACAACGTATATGGATGAATGTTTGACGACGTGACATTCAAAGTAAATGGTGGCAAGATGTTCTAAAAGGATAATCGTGACCTCAAGCCTCATCACCTGGGAAATGACAAAAATCAGGTAGGCAGCATGGCCATGTGGGTTATTCCCATTAGGGGTATTATCACCTGATCTAGAGAAATTTAGTTTGCTTTTTATTCTATTCGCTGCTGTATGCTTTCGGTAACGGTTGCTGATCACAACCGTTGGTGATAATATGCTCGGTACACTTAAGTTAAATGAGTGACCAGCCATCTTTGGGCCGGGTTGCAAGACATTCTTGTTGAACCCAGTTTATTCCCCTCTGGAGATACACTATAGGAAGGTGGTTCCATACCTTATCATGTTGGAAATCCAATCTCTCATAAGCGCTGTAACGACCCGGATTTTGAGCGACTTTGGTTATCGACATAAGCTCGATGTCGATAACCAAAATATCGAAAAATCCTGGTAATTAGTGAAAGAAATTAGAGGGTGAGGAAAGATAAGATAGAAACTTAGAATAGAAGAAGAAGAAGAACACAACATCAGAGTAACACGAACCTCACAGCGGAACGAATAACATATAATATATATAATATAACTTGAAATGTACATCTGTACTTGCATATACGTATCATTATCAAAGTACAGCACTTACAACACAAAGGAATAATAATAGCGATATAATTCTGAAGCCTCCTGCTTCAGCTCTTCAATGTATCTGTAAATCCCGACTACTTGACTGCCCATACAAATTTAGGCACCCAAGAGTTTAGGGAAAACAACAAAATAAACTCCGGGTCAGTCATGGGACTAGTATGAGTAAAACAGTTTAAAAACAGTTCGAACAAGTAAACAATATCTCATAAGACTACGCCGCACAACGGAACGGGTTTTTCCCTTATGAGAATCAAAAATAACTTTATATCAAAAACCTTTTGATATTATAATAATGCCTATCAATCACAGTATATATAATCATCTAGCAGAAACGCTTTCATCTCACGTTCTACATATATAGTATACAATCAAAATCGCAAGCACGTATTGGGTAATGGATTTCCAACTATGAAAAGGTATGGAACCACCTTTCGCTAGTGTACCTCTAGAGAGGAATACACTGGGTTCAACAAGAACATCTTGCAACCCGGCCACACATGACCGACCACTCATTTCGCTTGAGCGTATCGAATGTATATCACCAACGGTTGGGATCAGCAACCGTTTCCCGAATGGGACAGCATCAACAATAGATTTTTAGAAGTAAATGAAACTCTAGATCAGGTGATTATACACCCTACTTCGGTGCGACCACTTAGCCATGCTGCCTGCCCGATTTCTGTCATTTACCAGATGATGAGGCTAGAAGCTACGCTTTATCATCACATCAGATTCACTTTGAATGCCACATCATCAAATCCATCAAATCACCGATTGACGTCCTCAACCATACATTATGTGTTAGCTAAAAGAAGTTTCCTTCTCCGCTTCCACTCTTGGTACGGTTGGAGAAATCAATATATGTGATCGTCTGGAAATATTATGTCAGACATCCGTCCATACAAGTCATCCAGGAACAGGATGAACCGAAGGCACTATTCTGTAAACAGGATAGCCCTTGCATAACTCCGTCTTCAATTTCCTTTGGAATATATGATTCGAAATGCTTATGCCAATACAGAGTGGTTCTTTGGATAATAATCCAACCGATCTCTCCATATTAACAACGTTAAAATGGTCAAAACTTCGATAGTCTGTGACTTAACTATCGAATAAAAACAAGTGTGCGAACAACGATATTATTTCCAAATGGAAATTTATATCGATCAAACATCATTTAACATTAATCTCTTTAATTCATTAATTTCTTATCTCCTGTTTCCCTACATTCAATATTTCTTATTTTCTAAATTTAGAAAATATATGTTATTACCATTGGAAAACATTTCCATTTCTTGTTTTCTTTATTAGAAAACATTTCTGGTTTCTTATTTGGAAAACATTTCCAAAGCTTCTTCATTGGACTTTGACAGATGTTTAAACAAACATCGCTATGCCAACTCAAACCATTTATTAAACTCACTTAACCATCATTCACTATCAACCTTACCATGCCTTAGTTAAGAAGGAAGTCAATCAAGTTGGGGTATAATTACCTCTCAGACCTTAATTGAACAACGTTATAACTTCGAAATAGTAACAGTTTATATTTTAAACCTTTAACAACTTCTTTACGTAACTCACGGATTCAATTTACGAATCTACTTCTTTATTGAAAATATTGATTATAATGATAACGTTATAATCCCTGCTTTCGAAATATCTAACTTCAATTATAACCTTTATTCTTTAATTCGAATAATTAAACATAACCCTAATTTATTAGTGTATATTCTTGATTTAAAAACCGGAAAGTAAATATTACTTTCCCGAATTCGATATAATTGAATTCGACGTATAATTCTCTTTCGAGTAATCTCTATTTGATTTACTCTTCTTCGAATAACCTATATTCGATTATCTCTCTTCAAATAACTTGTATTCGAAATCTCTCTTTTTCGAATAAACTATATTCGATCTCTTTCTTTCGAATACGATATATTCGATATTCTCCTTTCGATTAAACTAATTGATAGCTCCTTTCGATTAAACTATAATCGATAACTGCTTTTACTTTAACTCTAATCGATTAAACTAACATCGATTAACTCCTTTGATTCTATTCGAATAAACTATTCATTTATAAAGATTTACTTTTAGTAACAGTTCTTCACTTTACAAATGATTTCCCTTTTATAAAACTCTATTCGTTTTAAAAACATTTTTCCCTTTTATTTACTTTCGAAATATTTCCTTTTATAAAATCTGTTGATTTTATAAAATCCCTTTATTTCAATATACATTGAAATAATTCTTTTTACATCCCAGGGTCTTTTATGATATTTACAATATCGAATAACAATGATCAACATCATTCCAACACCCATAATCCATAACAGATTATATAGCACATCATATATCATGATATATGAAAATAGTAAAATAAATGTTGAGGAATCCAGTGAGATTCCTCCAACCTGTTTCCCTGCATCACAGATGTTAAACAATATAGATAACATCACTTTTCAGTTCTATATGATATATTCTGTTAAACAGAATCAAATATAGAAATTCAACTAACTGACTCGCAGTTCAATCAAACAGTCAACACACAGTCAATCAGCCAATATCTAACAGTTCTAAAAATACAACATGAAATTATAAACTGTTCAGAGTTAGTGAGATTTACTCACATTGGACTGTTATCGTTAAAAACGGTTAACTGTCTTTGATTTAGACGGACAATTTATTTTGCAATAAATTGTAACGAGCTTCGATTCGCTCCCCATCAGCTCCATCGTGTAGCCACCGTCCATACGATCCTATCGGATCCTGTTTTGTCCAATTCATCTAAGTCGGCCCTTCCCAATAATGAAGGCCCATCCAATAATTGAAAAAAGGGGAACCGGACCCGCTCCTTTTTCCTTCCTTCTCAATCACTGTGCAATCCTCCTTCAAGCAATACCGTATGAAACCACACCACCAACAAGATTTGAAGCAGTCAATCACCCTTACCCTCCTCGGTTCTCACGACCCTTCACGTTGAACCTCACCAAAACACAAACTTTTACTCCTTCACAGCTGTCCGCTTCCAGTCTTTGAAAGTCATTGGACATTTTTATTTTTATTTCTTATTTTCATTGGTTTCTTTCATACTTGGCCTCACACTTGATTTCCTCAGCCCACAACAGAAGCTAGTACCCATGTTAGAAATCCATCCGCAAAAAAAACTGTAGCTCCTTCTTCCATAAAACAAAACGCGGTACAGTGTTCTCCCTTCCATTTGTTGTACTCCTGCCGCTCCCATCTTCTTCCTTCATTTGATTTTCCTATCACTAAACATTCCCGTCGCCTATAGCATGCCTTTCACCATTTATCCTCACATTTAAGTCCCCTCCTGCTCTTTCTCTTTTTACTCCAGGCAACGCCATTCTTCCACTAACCGCCCTGCCGACTCGCGCTTCCCCTTTCATACTTCCATCTCGACTTTCACGACCCCCGTGTCTTCACTTCCCAAGCCAGATCTGCTCGTAAGAAGGTCGAGCTCCCCTGAACCCATGTGCTGAGGCGATTCCATCGAACACAATATTCACCACACTCAACAAAACTATCATGGAAATGAAGAGATTCTAGAGCTGATTTCTTATATATTTATACTTGAATTTCTAGAGGAGAATAGGGTTTTACTTTGAATTTTTGAAGTTGGTTGTCTTCGCATTTCCTAAGGAAAGATGCGGCGCATTTTCTATGAACAAAGAAAGAGTGGATTAGGTTTAGGAGGAATGTTAAAGTCATTATATAGGAACTCAGATTTTCATTTGATTCTGAAGGACTGAAATCTTCCACGTTTTTAGTTGAGAATCGAGTGCGTGGAAATTCTTTTGTTCACTTATTTATGGAAGGACGTGGGCTAATTTAGGTTTATAAATAAGTCACAAATTTTATTTTATTAATTTATATAGTTATGTACCGCTATGGACAGAAATAAAAACACCATTGTGATGACCGAGGTGTCCTGCTCCAGATATATAATAATACCGGTAGATGGACTCATATTTTGAAACTTCAAAATGTTGATTTCAGGGTGCGAAATACTTCAAATAAAAAGTTGCTAAATAAATTAATTAAAAATTACAATAAAATTCAAAAAATTATTTTATCACTATTTCCCAAAAGAACCTTGTCTAAATTCACACCCGATATCTAGTTATTTTGAAATAACCTTTATGGCCGATAAACGATTCTATAGCGACTATTTTGAAATTTGATTTGGACATATCTCAAAATCTACACGACGAAATCCCGATTTTTCTCTTCCACTAGAAATATATACTCCACCAGCTCTACATGTTTCTTGTTTCAAAGAAATCCGATTTAAAACGAATCATGTACATTCCGTTGAAGTTCGGATCGCCAAATAGCGAACTGCCGCACCATTTCGAGCTCTATTTTAATTATATTAAAATTATACGTTCAAACTGACGCCGACTGAATATATTCGTTGTTCAAATTCAATTCTAAACTGAATTATATATCACAGATGATCCGGTTCACACAATATCGTCATTTCAGCCAATTCTGATTATTTCAGAATTAAATATATTATTTAATTTATTATTTTAATTAAATATTCACCATTATTTAATTCCACGACCATTAAATTCTCTAAATCACCATTAATATAATTAAATAAAATTAATTATAATACCTCTGCCAATGCGGGTCATTACAATCTTTCCCACTTAAAATAATTTCGTCCTCGAAATTGCTAAAAGGTAGAGGACGACCCTATCGACTGGTCAGAACATGTTTGTTCACTTCTTAACTTCAGTTTCCAACTGGACCAATTTAATTTCAATTAAATATTGATTAATTCCTATCAACGAAAATTTTCAAAAATCCTGAAAATTTTCTAACACCTTAACCCTTCGAAAAATTTCTCCGGCACCTCCTTTGTACTGGTCAATAGGTCAAACTCCAACTCGCCTCTCTGGGCCATCTCCACCCCAAAAGAAAATCAAACAGCCAAGCGGCTTGCCTATTCGGCTCATCAAAATCTCAAACCCAATATAATATAACTTGTACCTTTTTGTCGGGCATATCAACTCTATCACTTCCATATGCTATCAACTCAG
Organism: Allium sativum; assembly: GCA_030737875.1. NCBI lineage: Eukaryota > Viridiplantae > Streptophyta > Magnoliopsida > Asparagales > Amaryllidaceae > Allium > Allium sativum. The sequence continues at coordinate 321,395,942 of CM060920.1, read as the reverse complement.
CATATACCAGTGTTATCCCAATCAAATTCTGAAATCACTTTTATCTCCAACACAACCATTCGCTTTTTACCAAGCCAACTTTTCATTTCAACTCGAGTTTTCTTCTCGATTCCCAACTCTTAACTTGATTGTCACATCACATTTCAAATTTGAATCTCACAATCCAATTTGTCTTGATACCACTTTAATTCAATCTCAGTTACCACTTTACTGGCTTTACTTTAATTTAAATTTTCTTTCACAAATTTCTGTTAATTTTTTTTTTTAAATTCAAACAGCCTTTCCCTGAGAGTTTTTAAACAGTTTACTCTTTTCAAAAATCAAATTTTCCTTTTTGAAATTCAACTGAGCCCATAATCAATATTCCATTAGTTAAATCACTTCTCTATTCCTTTATCAATATTTGTTAACCAAATATTTTCAATAACCATATTGGCCTTTTATGTTATTTGGAAAACATTTTCGAATATCGCCTTCCTTTATTTTCTAAATTTTAGAAAATATATGCTATTTAAAATTGGAAAATATTCCAATTGCTTATCTCTTTTCCAATCTCATTTATTTCTATACTTAGGAAATATTCTTTATTGTGTTTCCAAGCTCACATTTATTTGGGGTTAAAACGGATGTTATGTAAAACATCGTTACGACAATCCAAATACTATATTCAACTACTCTTATTCGACATTGATCTTCGAGCCTGAAATCTTACTATTTATTTGTTAATAATGAAATCAATCAAGTTGGGGTATAACTACCTCTCAGACCTTGACTGAATAACATTTATAACGTCAAAACAGATATGACTACTTACTCGAATAATCAATACCATACAATTACTTATTCACTTTTAAACACGTACACTTTCTCTTTCTATTCTTACGAGATTTTGTTCTTAGTCTTCCTTTTTGATTTTACTATTCTATTTTTAAGTTCGTTTCCTTATCGACTTCCATATATATCGATACGTTGATTTCTAATTATCAAATTATCTTAAAAATATTCTAACTCCTTAAATTCCTAGAAAAAAATCACCATAACCTCCTTTATACTGGGAGCTTCGGGATATTTCAAATAGCCTCCCATGGCCCTCACCAATCCAAAAGAAAAAGAGAAAAAACCAAGCGGCTAGCCGATACGGCGCATAAAATCTCATATATGAATTAAATACAAACCTTATCGTCGAGCATTCTATTTATACCTTCATACCTTATCCATACATATCTCATGTATATTTATACATTTCTAATTCATTTCAACTTAATCCAATCATTTTAACTTAGTTTGTTAAGTGATTTTCAAATTACTGGTTTGCCCATTTCACCTTTTTATTTGAATATACATGTTCAAATATAGGTTTAACTTGTTTATCAACTAATTGAATTCCATTTCAATTTTATTTGAATTTCCTATATTCAAATTCCATTTCAATTCTCTTATTCAAATTCTATATTTGAATTTCATTTCAATTCTATTTGAATCTTCTATATTCAAATTTCAAATTCAATTCTATTTGAATCTTCCTAATTCAAATTCTATGTCACTTCCATTGAATTTCATATATTCAAACTCCTTTAAATTTCTATATTCAATTTGAATTACAAATATTCAAATTCCTTTTCAAATCCTTTATTCAATTTCTATGTCACTTCTCTTATTCAAATTCTATTCGATTTCTCTTATGTCAAATTCTATTCGATTTCTCTTATGTCAAATTCTATATCACTTCCATTGAATTATATATTCCAATTCCCATTGAATTATATATTCCAATTCACATTTCAACTCTATTTGAATTCTATATTCAAATTCCATTATTTAAATCTTCTTTATTCAAATCTCATTTGAATTTTTATATTCAAATCCCCTTTGAATTTTCTATATTCAAATTCTATGTTTGAACTTCCTTTCTTCAAATTTCTTTTCAAACTTTCTTTATTCATTCTTAACATAAGTCTCGATTTCAATTTCTTTTGAAATCGATATTACTACCTTTGGAAAATAGGTTTCCCTTTCAACTTCACACTTGTATTTTTATTTTTGAATTATCCAAATTCTTTTCACTTCATTTATAAACTTCGTTTATAAAGGAACTTCTTGTTTTATTTCTTTTAAAACAAGTTAATATTTCAAATCTATTTCAAAATTCAAATTCTATATTTTAAATCCCATTTTGAAATTCAACACAACTTGTCTTTCCCAAAACATATTCAAAACAGTATCTCTGGTAGTAATTCGTCACTTACAACTCAAAAATGAATACTGATGATGCAGCTGTCATCATCAGAATCTATTTTCCAGCGATCGAAGTGAATTCAATACTATAAAACCATTTCTAAATATTTCCACTTTGAAATTCATTTCAAAATATAATTCACACTGCTTGTAAACCAATTTAAAATCTCCCAGGATCTTAAATTTTCCTTGTTTTTTTTTACAAATCCATTTACAAACACTTTTCCAATTCTCCAGAGTTTTAACTCAGTTTCGGGCTTAAATTTCAGATTTAACTCATCTGATTTCACGTATTTCACTTATATGAATTTTGATTGGTTATTTACATAACCATTTAATTCATAATCTTACTCGATTATAATATCAACTAATATATCCAATATGTATCAAATATACTTTGGGTAAAATTATTTTCATTTACCCTCTTTCAAAACATATCGTGCCGACCCATCGTATTCGAGTGTTTAGTAACTCCTACCGATACAATGGATCAAACTGATCGACCAGAACTCATAAACAACTCAACCAATGAATCTCCACAATATAAAATAATTTTTATATCAATAACAAATACGTTCACTCGTATATATAAACACTCAACTCAATCTAGGGTATTACTAACCCTATCTCTACCGAGTCACGCCACAGAGCCAAGGTAAAACATAACTTAAGCTCTGATACCAACTGTAACAACCCGGATTTTGAGTAGGCTTTGCAACCATCCCCATCCTCCAAAGCAGCAGGTAAAACCCACTGTGGCTTACATTGGTACCCCAATACCATATTTTACGGCGAGCCTTTCGACTTCACAACCAACCCTCATTTTCGGGACATGTAGGGGTAAGAGTCTCCCGTTCGCCACCTAACGAAAAGCGAGAACCCCCTATCATGCGACACATGCCCCAAGCATGCAATATGGACTGGTATGAGTAAAACAGTTTAAAAACAGTTCGAACAAGTAAACGATATCTCATAAGACCACGCCGCATAACGGAACGGGTTTTTGCCTTATGAGAATCCAAAATAACTTTATATCAAAAACCTTTTGATATTATAATAATGCCTATCAATCACAGTATATATAATCATCTAGCAGAAACGCTTTTATCTCACGTTCTACATATATAGTATACAATCAAAACCGCAAGCACGTATTGGGTAATGGATTTCCAACTATGAAAAGGTATGGAACCACCTTTCGCTAGTGTACCTCTAGAGAGGAATACACTGGGTTCAACAAGAACATCTTGCAACCCGGCCACACATGACCGACCACTCATTTCGCTTGAGCGTATCGAATGTATATCACCAACGGTTGGGATCAGCAACCGTTTCCCGAATGGGACAGCATCAACAATAGATTTTTAGAAGTAAATGAAACTCTAGATTAGGTGATTATACACCCTACTTCGGTGCGACCGACTTAGCCACGCTGCGTGCCCGATTTCTGTCATTTACCGGATGATGAGGCTAGAAGCTACGCTTTATCATCACATCAGATTCACTTTGAATGCCACATCATCAAATCCATCAAATCACCGATTGACGTCCTCAACCATACATTATGTGTTAGCTAAAAGAAGTTTCCTTCTCCGCTTCCACTCTTGGTACGGTTGGAGAAATCAATATATGTGATCGTCTGGAAATATTCTGTCAGACATCCGTACATACAAGTCGTCCAGGAACAGGATGAACCGAAGGCACTATTCTGTAAACAGGATAGCCCTTGCATAACTCCGTCTTCAATTTCCTTTGGCATATATGATTCGAAATGCTTATACCAATACAGAGTGGTTCTTTGGATAATAATCCAACCGATCTCTCCATATTAACAACGTTAAAATGGTCAAAACTTCGATAGTCTGTGACTTAACTATCGAATAAAAACAAGTGTGCGAACAACGATATTATTTCCAAATGGAAATTTATATCGATCAAACATCATTTAACATTAATCTCTTTAATTCATTAATTTCTTATCTCCTGTTTCCCTTTATTCAATATTTCTTATTTTCTAAATTTAGAAAATATATGTTATTACCATTGGAAAACATTTCCATTTCTTGTTTTCTTTATTAGAAAACATTTCTGGTTTCTTATTTCGAAAACATTTCCAAAGCTTCTTCATTGGACTTAGACAGATGTCTAAACAAACATCGCTCTGCCAACTCAAACCATTTATTAAACTCACTTAACCATCATTCACTATCAACCTTACCATGCCTTAGTTAAGAAGGAAGTCAATCAAATTGGGGTATAATTACCTCTCAGACCTTAATTGAACAACGTTATAACTTCAAAATAGTAACAGTTTATATTTTAAACCTTTAACAACTTCTTTTCGTAACTCACGGATTCAATTTACGAATCCACTTCTTTATTGAAAAATTGATTATAATGATAACGTTATAATCCCTGCTTTCGAAATATCTAACTTCAATTATAACCTTAATTCTTTAATTCGAATAATCAAACATAACCCTAATTTATTAGTGTATATTCTTTATTTAAAAACCGGAAAGTAAATATTACTTTCCCGAATTCGATATAATTGAATTCGACGTATAATTCTCTTTCGAGTAATCTCTATTTGATTTACTCTTCTTTGAATAACCTATTTTCGATTATCTCTCTTCGAATAACTTGTATTCGAAATCTCTCTCTTTTGAATAAACTATATTCGATCTCTTTCTTTCGAATACGATATATTCGATAATCTCCTTTCGATTAAACTAATCGATAGCTCCTTTCGATTAAACTATAATCGATAACTCCTTTTACTTTAACTCTAATCGATTAAACTAACATCGATTAACTCCTTTGATTCTATTCGAATAAACTATTCATTTATAAAGATTTACTTTTAGTAACAGTTCTTCACTTTACAAATGATTTCCCTTTTATAAAACTCTATTCGTTTTAAAAACATTTTTCCCTTTTATTTACTTTCGAAATATTTCCTTTTATAAAATCTGTTGATTTTATAAAATCCCTTTATTTCAATATACATTGAAATAATTCTTTTTACATCCTAGGGTCTTTTATGATATTTACAATATCGAATAACAATGATCAACATCATTCCAACACCCATAATCCATAACAGATTATATAGCACATCATATATCACGATATATGAAAACAGTAAAATAAATGTTGAGGAATCCAGTTGGATTCCTCCAACCTGTTTCCCTACATCACAGATGTTAAACAATATAGATAACATCACTTTTCAGTTCCATATGATATACTCTGTTAAACAGAATCAAATATAGAAATTCAACTAACTGACTAGCAGTTCAATCAAACAGTCAACACAAAGTCAATCAGCCAATATCTAACAGTTCTAAAAATACAACATGAAATTATAAACTGTTCAGAGTTAGTGAGATTTACTCACATTGGACTGTTATCGTTAAAAACGATTAACTATCTTTGATTTAGACGGACAATTTATTTTGCAATAAATTGTAACGAGCTTCGATTCACTCCCCGTCAGCTCCATCGTGTAGCCATCGTCCATACGATACTATTGGATCCTGTTTTTTCCAATTCATCTAAGTCGGCCCATCCCAATAATGAAGGCCCATCCAATAATTGATAAAAGGGGAACCGGACCCGCTCCTTTTTCCTTCCTTCTCAATCACTGTGCAATCCTCCTTCAAGCAATACCGTATGAAACCACACCACCAACAAGATTTGAAGCAGTCAATCACTCTTACCCTCCTCGGTTCTCACGACCCTTCACGTTGAACCTCACCAAACCACAAACTTTTACTCCTTCACAGCTGTCCGCTTCCGGTCTTTGAAAGTCATTGGACATTTTTATTTTTATTTCTTATTTTCCTTGGTTTCTTTCATACTAGGCCTCAAACTTGATTTTCTCAGCCCACAACAGAAGCTAGTACCCATGTTAGAAATCCTTCCCCAAAAAAAACTTTAGCTCCTTCTTCCATAAAACAAAACGCGGTACAGTGTTCTCCCTTCCATTTGTTGTACTCCTGCCGCTCCCATCTTCTTCCTTCATTTGATTTTCCTATCACTAAACATTCCCATCGCCTATAGCATGCCTTTCACCAGTTATCCTCACGTTTAAGTCCCCTTCTGCTCTTTCTCTTTTTACTCCAGGCAACGTCATTCTTCCACTAACCGCCCTGCCGACTCGCGCTTCCCCTTTCATACTTCCATCTCGATGTTCACGACCCCCTTGTCTTCACTTCCCAAGCCAGATCTGCTCGTAAGAAGGTCGAGCTCCCCTGAACCCGTGTGCTGAGGCGATTCCATCGAACACAGTATTCACCACACTCAACAAAACTATCATGGAAATGAAGAGATTCTAGAGCTGATTTCTTATATATTTATACTTGAATTTCTAGAGAAGAATAGGGTTTTACTTTGAATTTTTGAAGATGCTTGTCTTCGCATTTCCTAAGGAAAGATGCGGCGCATTTTCTATGAACAAAGAAAGAGTGGATTAGGTTTAGGAGGAATGTTAAAGTCATTATATAGGAACTCAGATTTTCATTTGATTCTGAAGGACTGAAATCTTCCACGTTTTTAGTTGAGAATCGAATGCGTGGAAATTCTTTTGTTCACTTATTTATGGAAGGACGTGGGCTAATTTAGGTTTATAAATAAGTCACAAATTTTATTTTTATTAATTTATATAGTTACGTACTGCTACGGACAGAAATAAAAACACCATTGTGATGAGCGAGGTGTCCTGACTCCAGAAATATAATAATACTGGTAGATGGACTCATATTTTGAAACTTCAAAATGTTGATTTCAGGGTGCGAAATACTTCAAATAAAAAGTTGCTAAATAAATTAATTAAAAATTACAATAAAATTCAAAAAATTATTATATCACTATTTCCCAAAAGAACCTTGTCTAAATTCACACCCGATATCTAGTTATTTTGAAATAACTGTTATGGCCGATAAACGATTCTATAGCGACTATTCTGAAATTTGATTTGGACATATCTCAAAATCTACACGACGAAATCCCGATTTTTCTCTTCCACTAGAAATATATACTCCACCAGCTCCACACGTTTCTTGTTTCACAGAAATCCGATTTAAAACGAATCATGTACATTCCGTTGAAGTTCGGATCGCCAAATAGCGAACTGCCGCACCATTTCGAGCTCTATTTTAATTATATTAAAATTATACGTTCAAACTGACGTCGACTGAATATATTCGTTGTTCAAATTCAATTCTAAACTGAATTATATATCACAGATGATCCGGTTCACACCATATCGTCATTTCAGCCAATTCTGATTATTTCAGAATTAAATATATTATTTAATTTATTATTTTAATTAAATATTCATCATTATTGAATTCCACGACCATTAAATTCTCTAAATCACCATTAATATAATTAAATAAAATTAATTATAATACCTCTGCCAATGCGGGTCATTACAAGCGCCCTGTGGTTTTCGATTTTATATTACATATGGAGCGTGAGATGCAAGCGTTCCACTAGATTTTATTTATTTGATGTAGACATTATTATAATACCACTGGATTTGATATCAAAAATATTTTTGGTTATCGTAAGGTAAAAACCATCTGTATTTATGTGTGGATCGGTCTTACGATTATCATTTCTTTCGAAAGGATTTTGAAAGTTAAACAAATGGTTGGAGTTTACTCACACCAATCCCATGACTGACCCAGAGTCTATTTTGTTTTGATTTCCCTAAACTCTTGGATGCCCATATTTGTACGGGCAGTCAAGTCGTCGAGATTTTACATATTCACTTTGGAGGAGCTTGAAGCAGGAGGTTTCACCTGTTTTCTATAGACTATCATATTTTCCGCTCTGTACTATGTTGTATCTAGAAATAGAGGTTTATAACTGTTCCAGGAACAATAGGTGTGCTCTGATGATGGTATATGTATACAATTACTGATTTGTGTTTTAAAAGTTATGTTAAAGAATATACTTTATTCGTCCCGCTGTGAAATTTGTGTTCTTCGTTTTCTTATATTCTAATATTTCTTTCTTTCTATTTCTCACCCTCTAACTTCCTTCTGATAATGTTCCGTATTTCTATGCAATTTGGGTTGGATGACTTGTGTCATTAGTAGACTCAAAGAGTGCGGAAACTTGGGCCATTACACATTGCATGCTCACCAACAGTCTAAGGGAAGTCTAAAGCGACATAGGTGCCATACCGGGTAATATCAGTTAAGTAGTAACGTTCGCAGTACTATTTCTCATATTACAAATGATAGAGCAGACTTTAGAATGTTAATGTACTAGAACGTGATCTTAAAAGGCTAGCAGCCCGCCTCGGGGTTATAAGAGATCGTAGGAATCCACCTATAATAGGGCCATAAGTGACCGAGTATGCCACCTAATTGGGTCTTTACCCAAAAAGCACTAATGGGCGATTAACTTGGATATCCACCCAATGGTTAGATACTTGTATTTGTGTGGATCTTGTGTGCTGCGTAGACATACCTTGACCTATGTAACCTGCTAAAAATATAGGGTATGGACATTAAGTAACACTATATTTCAGTTACACAGAACTTTATGTTTTAACCCCTCTCTATATAATATCCAACAGGTCAGTAGATTGGGTAAAAGCCATGGATGAAGTTATGATTGAAGCGGATGAAGAATACGAAGTTGTTATGTTATTATTAGTAGTTATTGCTTTACTTCTTTTGGAAACTTGTGAGAACGAACTATTTGATGTACCCATTGAACGGATGTAACTATGACTGTTGTATTACTGTGGTTTTTAAATAATGGTACATCTTCTTTGAATATTATATTTTCTCTTTCGGCTATGTGAAATTACAGTTTGAAGTATTTGTTTTTATATATTTCAGTGCAAATGTAATCCTTACAGGAACCAACGATCCGTTTAGAATGGCTCTAAGTTTCGATAGGCCTTTTCTGAGTCAAAATTTATGCCCATTTCAGGCATGTTGTTCACTTTGATTCCTCTATTCATAGAGAGGTAGAGCTTGGAGTTTATATCGATCTTCAGTTTTAAGCCATCTACGAATTTCACATTTGGATTGTTAGCATCATTCGAGGTCCAACTTACTCTTATTGAGCGTATTGGATTTTCACAACGAGAGGACCCGTAGATATCAGACATCTTGGATAGGCTTACTAGAGGAGAGACCTCTAGTCACTTAAGTAAAAACTTCATGGATGGTAAAGGGTGGGATTCTACAGGAATACTTCTACTTGGACCTAAGATGATTCATGAAACTTCCAGGAAGATTGATCTTATCCGCCGAAGAATGAAAGTAGCTTAGACCATACAGAAATCTTATGCCGGTAATAGGCGGACTAACATGGAATTTGAAGTAGGAGATACGCTCTTTATTAAGGTATCACCACTAAGGAATGAGATTCTCTTTGGCTCAGTAGGGAAGTTGGCACTGAGATTTATAGGGCCATTCCTTATAATAGAGAAAATAGGTCAGATGGCCTATAGGATTAAGCTACCGGATAGACCGTTTGGTGTACACGATGTGTTTAACATTTACCATTTGAGAAAATGTCTCCATGACACGGCAGAGGTAGTAGAGGAAAGCACACTTGAAGGCTTGGAAGTTGAGAAGGAAGCATCATCGAGAAGAATTCCTATTCATATCCTAGGATCAGTAGTCAAGAAGCTACGAAACAAGGAATCAAATTGGTGAAAGTACAATAGGGAGAAGACTACGAAGATGGGATGTGGGAACCCGAAGATAGGATTCGCGCTTCTTATCCTTTTCTTAACTTCCTTTCCAAGCTTTTACTTTGCATTTGCTTCTATCATTCTAGTTTATTTATCCTATCGTTTGAACCTTTCGATCCTTAGGTAGAATCCAATGGTTTGAAACATGTGTTTTAAACATGTTATGATAAATGGTTGCAAGTGGATGCGAGTGTTTGCTAGTGGTTGCTTATGGATGCATATACACACACTAGGCATTAGATCGGCTCAATCACTAACATATTGCATATGGATATGTGTGCATTTTAATTTTTCTATGGATGGAAATGGGTGAATCATCATATGAGTATTGCATTTTGATGAATGATTGTACACACATATAGAGTTTATATGTTATACTAGGATTATCTGCATACATTTTGGACTCACGGCATATATTGCATTAAGGAGGTCAACTGAATCAGTCGACCGCTTGATTTTTGCATTAATGTAAGGACATATACACACAACACCTTTGCATATGTTCATACAAGCATTAGATATTTTTAAAGACAATGGATGCCTGTAGATGATAGATGAGTACATGGTTGTGGTTGTTAGGATAACAGCATTCTTCTTAACTTGGAGATTTCCGAAATGAAATCCTTTAAGTAGTGGAGAATGTAACACCCCAAAATTAAATACACTATTGCCATACTGTAAAGATAATAAAATGGATATTACTTAATAAAATATTCAAAATTATGTAAAACAGAATTTACCATTATGTGTCTCGGAATTCTAGTCCAAATAGACTTTGAGTTTTCGTAAAATGTTTAACGTATGAAGAAGTTACAAACCTTAGAAGTTTGTATGTATATAAGAGACTTGTATATAAATAAAATTCAAAATTGTGACACAGAATGAATAGTGGGTTGACCCAAAATGAATAGTGGGTCGACCTAGGTGAATAGTGGGTCGACCCAGGTGAATAACGGGTCGACCAAGGTGAACAATGGGTGGACCCTGGGTGAATAGTGGGTCAACCCACCTAACAATTTTTTTTGGATCTAGACTTACATTGAATGTGGACTATTTTATATATAAAATACATTTGCTGACTCAACGCCATGTGTACAGTTTGGATTTAAAACCTAGAATCTAAAAGCTGATGTTGACTCTGTAAATCTATAAATAGGCAAGCCTTCTCCCATTTACAATACACACCATTTCTTCATTTCTTCTGCCTCTAAACTATTCTGAAATAAAAACAAAAATGTGGGAATGCTGTTGAAGGCCTAGATTTGCAGAGACAACATTCAGGACTTTCATACATACAACAAAAAGGGATTGGATTGGACTTTTTCTATGACACAATCATATATATAAGAGATTTATTCTCTTCTTCACGAAGATCCACTGTGAGTTCCTTGTCATTTTCAGATCTGATTTCTTAGACTACAACCTGACAGTTAAATAAAATTGGCTTAGAATATACAGTGTTAATAAGGTAAATGTTATACATGTTTTTCACTATTAATCACTATGTCGTTATGATAAGTAAAACATATGCCTAAATGTTAGATAATTAACAAGTTGCATGTATCTATCTTGCTTTTCCATGTTCCTATGTTTAGTTTATTTTCTTGCCTATATGCATATGTGATACGATTTTATTCTTCTTCCTTTGTTTTCCTTTTTATTGTACGCTAAGCCTAGGCCTACGGAAGCCTAGGCTATACCCGACTAGAGTGTGCATAGAATTGGTGCGATAATGAATGATATAAAAAGAGGAGTATAGGCATGCTATTGGGACTGTTTACCCATAATTTAGGAAAAAAGGTTAATATACACATGATTATACTTGATATGCACTAATAAAAGGGAAAATGTGTATATACATGTTGTAAACTGATAGAAATGTAGAATATGCATCTCTGATGTCATTAGAAATGTAAAATATGCATATCCATTGTCATTAGAAATGTAAAACATGCATACCTGTTGTCATTTTGAAATGTAAAATATGCATACTTGTTGTCATTTACAAATGTAAAATATGCATATCTGCTGTCATTTAGAAATGTAAAACATGCATATCTGCTGTTATTTAGAAATGTAAATACCTGATGTAATTTAGAAATTTAAAATATGCATACTTGCTGGCATTTAGAAATATAAATATGAATACCTGCTGTTATTTAGAAATGTAAACTATGCATACTTGATGTCATTTAGAAATGGATAATATGCATTTGATTGTACTTGCTGAAATTTGAGGATAATATGCATATTATCCATTTTAATTACATTGCAGTATGTATGCATATTATCCCTAAATTTCAGCAAGTACAATTATATTCATATTATCCATTTTCATTATATGCATGCAAATTCATATGTAACATGCTATGAAAAGGTAAGTACCAAATGTAGGCTAGTAAACTGAAATACTATGTTGTGCATGTACATCGGGGCAAGTGCTTGTTTTGGGGAAGGGTCGTACGCAAAATAACATTTACAGAAAATGTAATATTACAACCACGCTTATAATGAAACTTAAAACCTGATTATTAATAAGCTAAGAGGCCCCAAATTTTGTTGTATAGGGTTTTGGGGACTCTTAAATCCTAGTTTTGAGGGTACAAGCTTAGGGGGTTTGGCTTGTCTCAATATGATGTTTGTAACCCATAACAGTAAGTATCCCTGTTAGTATCTTGGTAGGGGCCTCGCACTAGGCAGAGGCCAGGGAACGCTTTACTAATCTAGATAGTAAGAGGTTTAAAGGTTTTGGGGGTGTTAGGGGCGTGTTTCTGACGGAATCATGAGCGTGCATAGATCCGGCTATGGGACCAAAGACGTCAAACCACCTACGGATATTGTTATGTTCTATAAGTTGCTGCGTTAGAGAATGATACACCCTATTGTCAGGGCTGACACAGGGTATTCGGGTAGTAGGGAGCCGATCGCATGGTAGTAATTAGGGTACAACTAATCCTATAGTTATTCAATTATGGTAACACCTAATCCTGTTATGTAATTAGGGTATGCCTAATCCTATTGTTAATCCTGCCGTTTTGTAATTAGGTTAAGCACCTAATCCTTTTCCTATTGTTATGTAATTATGGTAATACCAAAATCCTATCATAGTCTATTCTTGTCTATCATGTTGTTATGTTTAGTTTAGTTTAGTTTAGTTTACCTTATATGATATTGTACCACTAAATTAAATATGTCTACTCATAATGTTGAAAAAACGCTGTTATAGCCTTTAAAAGCGTTTTGATGAACGTTGTCTACCAACAAGTTGTTATAGATCTTGGATATGTCACAATACATTCAAAAACGCTATAAAAAATTGAAATACTATAGCATTTCAAATGTTGTTGTTCTTATGTTTATACAGTGTTTTATATTGTTTCAGAAATGTTGTTATCTTCCCTTCTCTACAGCGTTTTGCCACATATCATAACATCTCTGGAAGTTTACATGTTCTTTACTGTCACAGTGTTTTGCCACATATCACAGCATTTCTGGAAGTTTACATATTCTTTAATATCACAGTGTTTTGCCACATATGACATCGTTTTTTATATCTATCACAACATTTACATATTGTAGTATCAAAATATTCATGCATATATATATATATATATATATATCAGCAGCATGTAAATATATATCAATCAAGTAATTTTATAACGCAATATTCATGCACAAATATCAACATCATCAATAAACCAAGTTCACATAATTTTCATAAACAAAAAATAACACATAAACTAAATTTACACAATATTCGTTGAAAAAAATCACGATATCTATAAATAAAACAAAATATCCATAAAAAAAAGTTTGCACCGAATACCAACAAAATGAACAACTTAAAGTTAGCATTTTCTCCATAGTCAGCTGCCAGAAGTAGTCTTATTCTAGAGGGATATTCAGAAGCACCTAACGATATTCCGATTATAGTCGAATGCACAACAATGCCCATCTCCAATACTTAAACACATGTTTTCATGTTAGCATTTGGTCATGCTTACACATTAACAAGAAAACAATGCTCGACAACAAAAAAATATAATATAAGAAGGAGCAAGTCGAAAAATATTTCGTTAAAAAATAGTTAATTTTTAATTATTGCTATTATTATTAAAGAAAACTTGGTAGTATTTTATATTTTTATATACTTAATTAACTTTTATAAACTAAACTTCTTAATTTTTATAAAATTAGTAAACTTAGTTAAACTTTGTAATACTTATTTAATTTTTAATTATTGTTATTATTATTATAAAATACTTGGTAATATTTTAAATTTTATATACTTAGTTAACTTTTATAAACTAAAATTCTTAATTTTTATACAATTAGTAAACTTAGTTAATTTTCTATAATAGCTAGTTAATTTTTATAATACTTGGTTAATTTTTAATTATTATTATTATTATTATTATTATAGAATACTTGGTAATATTATATATTGTTATATACGTAGTTAACTTTTCTAAACTAAAATTCTTAGTTTTTATACAATTAGTAAACTTAGTTAATTTTTTATGATAGTTAGTTAATTTTTATAATACTTAGTTAAATTTTAATTATTACTATTATTATTATAGAATACTGGGTAATATTTTATATTTTTATATACTTAGTTAACTTTTATGAGCTAAACTTCTTAATTTCTGTAAAATTAGTAAACTTAGTTAATTTTTTACAATAGTTAGTTAATTTTTATAATACTTAGTTAATTTTCAATTATTGCTATTATTAATACAGAATACTTGGTAATATTTTATATTTTTATATACTTAGTTAACTTTTATAAACTAAACTTCTTAATTTTTATAAACTTTGTGAACTTAGTTAATTTTTTATAATATTTAGTTAATTTTTATAATACTTAGTTAATTTTTAATTATTGCTATTTTTATTATAGAATACTTGGTAATATTTTATATTTTTATATACTTAGTTAACTTTTTTATAAACTAAACTTCTTAATTTTTATAAGATTAATAAACTTAGTTATTTTTTTATAATAGTTAGTAAATATTTATAATACTTGGTCAATTTTTATAATTTTATTTATTTTTCTATAAATCTTAGTTAATGTACTACTATTATAAATCTATTGTTATTATTATTAGAGAAGTTTAGTTACGTTTTGTATTTTTATGTGCTTTAACTGTGGTGACATTCTTTATATGAGACATTATTACATCCTAGTATGGTGACATTCTCTAAACATGAATACACAGTACTGTAAATAAGGAACTTATAGAATGGTTTGGTGGGAATAGGGATTCCACCTTTTTTAGTTGTGTACTCCTTCATCGAAGAGTCTACTATTCCTAGAAATAAACAATAGTAATTATTATAAACTGTGCATTTCAAGTGTTAGTTCTATGCTGAAACAACTTAAATTATCGACCATGGTCTCCATTGGTCGGTAGAAGGAAAATTAGAAACAACAACAAATTATAGACGTCTGAACCTATTTTCTGACGTCTGACCTGGTTCAAACATCTGGAAATAGGTTTCAGACGTCTGAAATGGATTTCATCCAACACCATGAGGCCATTCCAGACGTCTGAAATTTATTTCAGATGTTTGGAAATGTTCCCATGCAATTCCTAGGACTGGCTCAGATGTATGAAATTTATTTCAGACGTCTGACTTGCTCTAATATTGTTTTCCAGTGGGGTTAGATATATATACCTGCTAATGAAGGGCATACTAAACGTTATGTCTGATATTTTATTCCAGTAGGGTTTCAAATTTACTTCTGAGCTCGGTTATTTCTACAAAACAAAAGTGTGCACACTGTTTTTCAACCTGTGCAACAGTCATAACAGATATTAACACATTGTTATTCGATTGATGATACCTGAGCACAATAAACACGGATAGTAATGAACAATTATAAACATGAGTATGTTCAAGCCTAAATTATTATAGTTTTGTGAAATTGAATGGTTCAGTCAAATTATTATAAGATAACGCGAAGTGTAAAAATATATTTAAGTTGATGACCATATAACAACAATAATTTATATATATACAACGAAGTAAGCAAGCATAGTGACATACCAGGTGTTCGCAGCAAGCTTTAGCTGCTATAAAAGGTGGACAGTTTAAACTAGAAATTGCATAATGGTCACTATTTCGATCATTCTCTTTATCATCACCTAGCAGATGATAAGAATTAATCAGCAATAATGTTAAGTACAAACCATAACGAATGTGACTTTTCACCTATATAAAGCCACTTGAATTAATCAAAATCAAGTTTAGGTTTTGCTAAAGTAAATGTGGCACAACCAACCCAACCACACATGCATAAAACAAGCAACCGCATCAGGTACCTGACCAAACAAAAGAGGCTAATAAGACACAAGCCAATAAATAAGATAGTATTAATATGGAATGTGACAGTCAAGATATATCATCTAAAATATATGATAAGGAACAGCAGTTCATTGAGGAAATTGCTCAGAACACAGAAGCAACTGAAAAGCAAGGAATAACCAAGAACATATCCCATATGCTGCAGGAAAATCCTAAATACTTGAGAAAGCATGAAAAACAATAGACCCTATTTGCCTTTCCAAAAAGAAATAACAGGGGAACTAGGAAGATCAAACTAATGTAATAGCATAGAATGTCAGGGGTACCATATGATAACATGAACTCAAAAATTGAATGAAAATTGTGTGGTTTTCACAACATTCAGTGCAAAGGGGCTAACTAAAAAACTTACTACAAGCTTATGGCTATATAGAATTGATATAATATCAATGATAAAAAAATCCCAATTAAATAAGGAAATCAAGTAGCAGCACAGAAACAAGAAGCACATCTAGACATGCTGAAATTTAAAGTAAGAAAACAATACTTATGCATTAGTTTATCGAATCGTCTTCCCATTTTATAGGAGTACCATATGGCAATAACATTTTCTGCATAAATAAAAGAAAAAAGCAATCTGTTATGCTTCATAATCTTAAATTTTGCAATTATTATAATTTCACTCTAATGCACATGGTTAATCTTATTTGACCAAGATAAACTAAGATGCAATAGCTGGTATTAAGAGCAGAGCTTGAGGCGCTCAAGTTCCAAAGAAAAAAAATGCAATTATTGAACGCTGTAGAGATAAGAATGGACTAGTATCAATCAATATTCCACATTGAGCCACAATTTCGGATCAATTTTTGGATCAAATAATATAATATGAAATACGTTATATAATGTGATAGTAAAATATTGTAAGTGTTCACTACACCATAATGGCCATTTAGTAACTCTTATTTTTTTCAATTAGCAACACTTATATGCGTTATAAGGTAGTCACAAAAATATGTGTTACTATATTAAAAATGTGTTACTAAAAATACAAATTTGTATTTTTTTTATTGCCAACCCTTATTTGCGTTGGTAAGCCGAGTTTCCGAGGGCAAAATGGTAAACACCTTGCTCGTTTCTCACTTAACCCTATATTCGCTTTCAAGATCCATCTCTCAACCTTTTACTAGCTGTAGGCCGCTTATAAAAAATTACGGAATCCGTTTCTAATCAATTTGAAGACTTCGCGATTTTGGGAAATCATAATAAACTTCAACTTGTTCCTCGATTTCGACGTTAGATTCGAAGAAAATTCGATTACGAGTTCAAGGAATCAATTTTGGCTGCAGGTGATTTTCGCGATTTAAGCGGCTTCAGGTGATTCGGTAATATTCCCTATATATGTATTTCCTAATTGAATCTGTAATATTCGAAATAAACAGCAAGTGGCGGCCAAAACCGAGAACATATGATTGAGTAAAGCAATGAAAAGTTAAACAGTATCTTGCTTATTATTTTGATCGATGTTATTAGTATAGGAAATCATACTATCTGTAAGAGTTGCTAACCTATTGCTATCATGGTGCAAGGAATTCATTGACTGCAAAACCAATCTCTGCTTATATAATTGTAGAAAGCCAAAATCCCCACTTAACCAACCAGGTATATTAGCTGTTAATGCATGCATTTAAATCAAGTTGTCGTTGCCGGTGCTTGCAGGTAATCATTTATTTTCCGACTGATTAAAACTTACGAAGTGAAATGATGAAGCCACCAAATAACAGGAGCATCAATAATAATGAGCTACCAGCAGCAGTCGAAGCGACTACAGTTTGGAAATATGATGCAACAAACCAACACTGTGATATCGCCATTTGATGCAGAAGAAAAAGTAGCAGAAATCAGGATAATAATAAATCAGGTTAGGCAAATGTATTAATTATCATTAACGAAAAAGTAGCAGAAATTGGTGGAATTGTTCACATGAGGTTCTTTGCCTCTTCTCTACCTATTACCATAGCCCTTCCCCCCTTTCCTCCCATGCTTATTCCTAGTTTGACTCGCCACCTAGTCTGATCTCCTAAAGCTGAGTCAAATCACTCCTTATTTCAACCTGCAGTGCGGAATCCTTTCGAGTTTGAGGTTTGGCCTTTGGATTAAGCATAGTTGGACGAGCTTGGTTTACAACTTTTGTTGCTTATCTTTTTTTTCTTTTTCTTTTTTGCATAACCTTGGTTCGGATGGTTTTGGAATTAGCTTTTGGTAATGATTTGCTTGAGGGACCAGCTAGCCTCTTAAGTCTCCGGTCATCTTCTTTCTGACGAGATCAGTAATATCGAGAAGTTTGGGTTTAGGCTATGTTGTGTTGTGACGGCAAGGAATTTCGCTCGGTCCGAACCAGTCGCTAAACCGACCCAGACCGTTCGAAACGCCCTATCGTTTGAGAACACGACAAAGTAGAACACATACAGAAGAACATTTCATTGTATATTACAACAATGCATCAGATTACAAGAATATACAGAGTATAAATGAATATTACACAGAAATATCAGAGATTTAAATTACATTTAAATACATCGCAGCGGAAAATAATACAATACACAACTAGAAGAGATATACGGATACAAAGCTTTCCGGATATCATTCCAGCTGTAAACCAGGATCCTGTGAATATAAATCTGCAAAACCAAAACTACTAGCTGCCCGTGTCGAAAATAGGGGCACCCAGAGTTTAGGTTAAAACAATAAACTCCAGGTCAGTCATGTGACTGGTGTGAGAACTAAAACAGTTAATCTTTATTTTAAAGTTAGGTAAATCAAGGGACCACGCCGTATAACACGGAACGGGTTTCCTCCCAAGAATACCAGTGCATAAAACAAACAGCGCAATGCTAAATAAAGAAAAATGAAGCTGTTATAAGACCCAGGTCCTATCACACAATGCAACGCAAGCCGGGGGATAGGGTTTTCCCTTATAACAGCCAAAGAATGCTTGATACGTTTAAAACAAATCATTTGATACTATTATAGGTGCATAGTGTATAAAACAACTTCAAATCATAAGTATCAATCATAGGCGACATGAGCGTCCCATGCCACTATGTCGCCATACTAGGCTCTACAGATAAAACCGCAAATGTCACGTATTTGGAAATTGGATTTCCGTCTATGAACCGAGGCAAAAGATAGTCCTCAACCGATTCGTGACTCTCTAGCCCGAGCCATAGGATCAGAGCTCGAGTGACCCTTGGAGCGACAGGGCCGGTCCACCGATGTGGATTAAAATGCCTGAACACTACGTTTCCCCACCCTTTGGGGCGTAAGTGAGCTAACTAAATGACTCCATCGGTTCGAGAACGACCGATCAATCCGAGGCGCCTCGCAACAACAACAACCACATAAGTCAAACTCGTCAGGGCGTGTAAAACCACTGACGCCACTTCTAACTAGAAAGAAACGCATGCCCTCCCTGAGGTCCGTCTCCCGTTTTTGGTTCAAACCGGGTGTGAAACACGCGAAGTAAACGTTACACAAAGCTACGCCACAAAGCCTTGCTTTGATCATCACCACAAGACTTTGCTTTTCAACAGAAGCCTCGATCAATTGCCACTTAGGCATGCCACACAGGCAATTCACTCCATGCGTTTGATATCCATCAATATATAACCCCTGAGCTCGTACGTCTCAGAGAAGGGCGTTAAGCAAGAGAATAAATTCTTTGCCGCCAAATAGATATATATTTAATAGAGATCAACCACACGGACTAAAATCCAATGTCAGACACACAGTCCATTTACAAGTCTGTTCTGCGTCTGAACGAAACCGGAGGCACCTAGTACCCCGCATATCCATCGATCTCCAAGTACGTCTGGACGATCACTAACTGTTTCCATCTTCTTGGGTGTACAGCCCAGTCAAGATCATCAGTAATTACCCAAACGACGTGAAGACCTCCGGTCTTCGACCATCGTCTTCGTCTTCGACTTATCGTCGTATCAGTTATTCAGAATGGGATAAACCCGGTATTTCCGAATAACTCGCGTATATATTTAAATAAGTGTTACACAAACACAACATACGCCTCATTCCAATCCATCAGTCACTAACCGTAAATTAATCAAGAGAATAATTCCCCAAACATTAACCCCGAAGGCCGAAACCAACATCAGATCAATATCCAGAAAACCATTCTGCTTGGCTAACCGACAGTTAGTTTCTAAATTTCACATTCATAGGGAAAGGTTCCCATAAATTTTATCAAAGATAAATTCTTTAAAATTTATTCTTTAATCTATTTTTGAATATCAATTCAAACTAGTCGAGATTAGCGAACCTTACCGAAGTAATCATTTGTTTTAATTTCCCAATCCCAACCTATTCATCCCATGAAGTAAAACTGGTTATACTTCATATCTAACACCACGGTGTTATCGGTAAATTCAATTACCATTTCACGTTTAAATCTAATTAAAGATTTAACTATCGCCTGGAGCAAAACTGGTGCTACTCCATTCTCGATCATTTCAATCTAATTAAAGATTCATTAAAACTCCACTTAGTTTTAATCTTTAACTGGGTTAAAGAATCAGTGTCATTTAAAACACAGTTCACGATAAACCCAAAATCACATTCATTAATTATCGGGTTAAAGAACTAGTGTTATTTAAAACACTGTCCACGATAAACCCAAAAATCAATATCCATTCAGTTCCAATTAAATATTATTTAATTGGCACACTTCATTAAATCTAAATAAAAAGATTTAATCTTTTCTCAACTGGGTTCAAGAACAGTGTTAGTGAAGACACCATTCACGACAAACCCAAATCACATTTGATATTCAATACAAGGCTCTGAATAGAAAATATATCGGCTTATATTCAATATCAAATTCTACGACTAACAAATGTCGTATTGGAAATAATGATATAAATATATATCTTTCAAATTTCCATGACAACATATGTATAATCACGAATTCCAACATCGAAATATTCCGAAGACAATTTCGATTCAAATCCACTCCAATGCAATCATTGGAAATTCTGGTTATTTTTAAAACCCTTTTCAAATTCAATTTATTTATTTAAAAATAAATAGAATTATGTTTCTAGTTCAAAACTAGTTCATTTCGATAAAAAATCTATTTTTATCTTTTCAAATATGGAGTTTTTCATCCCAATTCTTTCTAAATCATTTCTTATGATTTTACATAAATTATTACTATTTTTAATAATTTTATCAAGGCCCGTACAGTCGATTTCCATCAATGGCCATCGAACTGCACCTACAGCGACCTTTTTCAAATTTGATTTGGACATAATTCCAAATCCAACCGTTAGATTTCAAATTTCTAATATTCGTTAGAAAGCCCTTTTCGATACGAACCCAACGGTTCCGGTTTTAGGAGAATCCGACAGTCGGATCTCCCGTAATGTCTGTTTGAAATAGATGGTCGAAATTCACGAACTGCCGCGGCGCGGCGCGTTCTATTCAGGCCATTATATTATATATACATAATATATATAATATATACTTCGTCGATTTCCATTTAAAACGAATTATTAATAGTTTTAAAACCGTTTCAAAAGCAATTTCAACTTTCTTTTCAATTCAAATCAAAATTGAATAATTCCTTATAATTTCGTTTTAAAATTCATTTCTATTCAATTCAAATTTCAATTCAATTTGAATTCATTTCAATTCGCTTTTAATTCAGTTCGAATTCGTTTTCAATTCAATTCATTTCGAAATCGTTTTCAATTCAATTCATTTCGAAATCGTTTTCAATCCAATTCATTTCGAAATCGTTTTCAATTCAATTCATTTCGAAATCGTTTTCGATTCATTTCATTTCGAAATCGTTTTCAATTCATTTCATTTCGAAATCGTTTTCAATTCAATTCATTTCGAAATCGTTTTCAATTCAATTCATTTCGAAATCGTTTTCAATTCAATTCATTTCGAAATCGTTTTCAATTCAATTCATTTCGAAATCGTTTTCAATTCAATTCATTTCGAAATCGTTTTCAATTCATTTCATTTCGAAATCGTTTTCAATTCAATTCATTTCGAAATCGTTAAAATCGATATAAATATCGTTCACGTCAAAATGGCGTCAATCTAATCAACACAGCTTCATAAATTGCTATTTTCAAATATTCTATTTCAAATATTTCCTTTTCAAAATAGTTGTTATTATCAAAATATTTCGTTCAACACATGACCAATCTCAATGAATGAGTACTGTCAACACATGAACTTTTATTTTATATCGATAAAGGTGTAAATTTTATTACTAAAATATTTCGTTCAACACATGACCGATCTCAATGGATGAGTACTGTCAACACATGAACTTTTATTTTATATCGATAAAGGTGTAAATTTTATTACTAAAATATTTCGTTCAACACATGACCAATCTCAATGGATGAGTACTGTCAACACATGAACTTTTATTTTATATCGATAAAGGTGTAAATTTTATTACTAAAATATTTCGTTCTACACATGACCAATCTCAATGAATGAGTACTGTCAACACATGAACTTTTATTTTATAATATTCTTTATTTTTCAAATTGGAATGAGGCCCAATCAATTACCATATAAAGTTAATTATATGGATTTTCATACATTACACACATATAATAGCATTGAAAAATAATCAACCATCAACCAAAGTGCACTACACTGTATAAGCATCAAATATAGATATTCAACGCTTATAACAGCCTGTCAATCAATCGATCGACATATTTAATCAATCAGGATGAGTGAACTTCAAATTTCATCCCAACACCCGTGTGGGGTTTCAAACAATCAAACACATATTTTATTTGTGATGTTGGGCGGTGTGTAAAATTTATCGACCCAATCAATGTCCTTCAAATAGGTGTACATAAACAAACCGTCCGGTTTGTAAATGAATATTTTATTTTATTCACTTTCACTATATTCATATTCACGTTAAAAATTATATTTTTAACGATACTACCTTTTATTTTAACATATGAATTTCTATTCAGTTCATTCTTTAAATAAAATGATATTTTTATTTTTCTAACATATTTTAGAAAATTTCGGCGGCATAACGGCACGATACTAGAAACGGGACAAGGCCTAGCCTTATCCCCGGTCTAGTGAAGGCCCACGCCATTCACACATCAATCAATTCAATTCTATTCCACCAAACAATTCAATTCAAACCAAAGCATCTAACTAATTTACGCAACCAAACAAACAAGTCCATGGTCTGTGGACGTTTGTGTCGGGTGCTACTAAGCACCGTCTGCATCCTAGTATATATATATAACTAGAAAAATTAAATTGAGAGGTGAGAAGTTCTCACCGAAAGCTATCCAAACATCTTGACTCTTCTTTGATATAGATCTTCTTCGTTCTCGCCTTTTTGTTACCTTCGTCGCCCGCTTTCACTACCTATGTAAAAATCGAGTTTTTACTTCGAAGTTCAATATATAAAAACCATATTTTTATTTTGAAGTTCAATATATAAAAACCATATTTTTTATTTCGAAGTTCAATATATAAAAATCATATTTTTTATTTTGAAGTTCAATATATAAAAATCATATTTTTTATTTCGAAGTTCAATATATAAAAATCACGCCCCTTTCATTATTAAAAATCTCGCCTTTTCATTATCATAAATCTTTTTCACTTTCTATTTTCAAAACAAAGTATGTTTTTTCGATTTTCAAAACAAAGTATGTTTTTTCGATTTTCAAAACAAAGTATGTTTTTTCGATTTTCAAAACAAAGTATGTTTTTTCGATTTTCAAAACAAAGTATGTTTTTTCGATTTTCAAAACAAAGTATGTTTTTTCGATTTTCAAAACAAAGTATGTTTTTTCGATTTTCAAAACAAAGTATGTTTTTTCTAAAACAAGAATTGATTTTTATTTCTAAAACAAGAATTGATTGATTTTTTTTAATGGATTATATATAAAAATCAAATTTCTACTCAATCTCTAAATTAAAAATAAAATAAAATAAAAACTCACTTATTATTGATTTCAGCATGGGCCACAAGAACTCGTTCTTCCTTGCTTTGACACCCAGAGACTGCCGAATCCCACACTCAGATTTAGGGTTCAGGTTCGCGCTCAAAATGGGACGCTGGACTTTGATCTCGAGGTGGCACCTGGAAGCCGTCGATGTCACCCTCATGTGCCAGCAACGCCCCGCAACTCGGTGGCTTGGACGTCTCGAAAAATTAGAGAAAACGCGCGGACTTGGACTGTAAAGGGGGCGAGAGGAGGGGTGTTTGGGGGAGGCGCCATCGCCGGAATAGGGAGGGGGGTCGCGACTGGCGCGGAGGCATGGGGCAGCGACGGTGGTTGTTGAACGGGGAGCGATCGGTTTGGGATCGGGGATTTTTTCTGTTTTTGGGTTTGAACGAATTAAGGGGAGGGGTTGACTTTGAAAGGAAGGGAAAGGGGGGGTTTATTTATTTTATATATTTTATAATATTATTTTATTTCGATTTTTCTTGATTAACGATACGAACTCCAAACAAACTCCAACGACCGTCGCCCTTAGCTAATTACCCCCATTCCGAACACCATGGGATATGTATCGTAGGCTAATTCAATCTTTACGATCTGTTTCCATTGAATTTTACATTTAAATCGCTATATTGAATTTTAAACGTACATTTCAAATTACCGGGGTCGCATACTAACTCTAAAAATTCTCGAAAAATATTTTCTAGCTTCGTATTGACGATACGGTCCTAACAAAACTAATTTCGTCGAATTCTGAGACCGTTTGAAAAATGGACATTTTCCAGTCGATTAAATCCAACTGAAACTGGTCAATCGCGTTTAACTGCGCCACGCTCACATACTGATTCGAAAAATTATGAAATTTGAAACCTAGCAATAATTTGACATCACGGACCCAACAAAACTGGTTTCGTCGAAATCTGAGGTCGTTTGCAAAATGTCCATTTTTAAGGGCCTGAATTCCATAGCGACTATTCAGAATTTTCAACTGGACATATCTTTTGATTCCTGATATGAAATCTTGATTTTTCGGATTCATTGGAAAGATATCATCAATTAGATCCTAATGTTTTTGGTTTCACTAAAATCCGGATTGTTTTGCACCCGGTACGTTCAATTGAAGTTTGAAATCGAATTATCGAACTACCGCGCCATTTTCAATTTTATTTATTATTATATATAATTATTTATATTCTAACGATGACGCGTATAATATATACGTCGAATTATATTCAAAATAAATTTCTCGTCGGTATTATTTAAAATAATTCATTTTAAATAATAAAAATTCGCTAAAATTGCCAAAATAAAAATTTCAAACTGGCCCAGATTTTCGGGTTGTTACAATCTCCCCCACTTAAAACTTTTCGTCCCCGAAAAGGAACAAAGTCGAAAGTGGTTTGATTAATCAGCTCTACGTTCGATCTGGCTTCCATTCTCCAACTTTTCAGTTTCTGAGAATTTTCAAAATTTCAAAAATTTGGCTAACACCCTAAATTTTCGAAAAATTTCGCCATAACCTCCCATGCACCGGGAGCATCGGGGAATTTCAAATAGCTTCCCCGGTCCTTCAGATCTCAAAAAGAAAAAGAAAAAGCCAATAGGCTCATAAAATCATCATCACCCAAACAAAACAGTAAATTATGTAGTAAACATGTACCTATTTGTCGGGCAAACAAATTTTATTCTCTGCTCTAGCCTCCTTGCTATGACCTGTGCAATGATAGATATGTATATGCAAGCAAATGCGACCAATTTTCAATATTTTTCAATATTTGGTTCAATTAGGCAAAAGGGTTAAAAATTAGCAAACAAATGAACAAACAACCCAAACATCAATCAATTAGTGGATTAGAGTCTCAAATTCATAATTTGATATATATACAAAAAATCATGTTTTGATGCCAAATCACAACAATAGGCCCTATCTAATTTTGGTTCTCACACCAGTCTAATTGAAATATATAGATATCACACCTTCGACACTCGAATATAAATGCTGATGATGATGCACCATCATCAGGATCATCCCCGGGTGACTAGAGTGTGATTCTATATCTATCCAGTATATTAAAATTTCGAATACACGCGGATCAGACGTATACGCAAAATCTATATATACTGGATTGTCCACATCAATATAAATAGATAATCAAATACGAATAATTGATTTAAATTTTCAAAACAAATTTTGTTTTCATTTGAAAAATATACTCTTCACACTCGTCCTAGGATACTACTGATCCCATCTCTAACGAGTCATCCTCGTTGGATATTACTAATCCAATATATGATGAATTCTTTTGTATGGTTCTAATGTGTCTTGTTCTCTAGCTTTGTAAACCAAAGCTCTGATACCAACTGTGACGGCAAGGAATTTCGCTCGGTCCGAACCAGTCGCTAAACCGACCCAGACCGTTCGAAACGCCCTATCGTTTGAGAACACGACAAAGTAGAACACATACAGAAGAACATTTCATTGTATATTACAACAATGCATCAGATTACAAGAATATACAGAGTATAAATGAATATTACACAGAAATATCAGAGATTTAAATTACATTTAAATACATCGCAGCGGAAAATAATACAATACACAACTAGAAGAGATATACGGATACAAAGCTTTCCGGATATCATTCCAGCTGTAAACCAGGATCCTGTGAATATAAATCTGCAAAACCAAAACTACTAGCTGCCCGTGTCGAAAATAGGGGCACCCAGAGTTTAGGTTAAAACAATAAACTCCAGGTCAGTCATGTGACTGGTGTGAGAACTAAAACAGTTAATCTTTATTTTAAAGTTAGGTAAATCAAGGGACCACGCCGTATAACACGGAACGGGTTTCCTCCCAAGAATACCAGTGCATAAAACAAACAGCGCAATGCTAAATAAAGAAAAATGAAGCTGTTATAAGACCCAGGTCCTATCACACAATGCAACGCAAGCCGGGGGATAGGGTTTTCCCTTATAACAGCCAAAGAATGCTTGATACGTTTAAAACAAATCATTTGATACTATTATAGGTGCATAGTGTATAAAACAACTTCAAATCATAAGTATCAATCATAGGCGACATGAGCGTCCCATGCCACTATGTCGCCATACTAGGCTCTACAGATAAAACCGCAAATGTCACGTATTTGGAAATTGGATTTCCGTCTATGAACCGAGGCAAAAGATAGTCCTCAACGGATTCGTGACTCTCTAGCCCGAGCCACAGGATCAGAGCTCGAGTGACCCTTGGAGCGACAGGGCCGGTCCACCGATGTGGATTAAAATGCCTGAACACTACGTTTCCCCACCCTTTGGGGCGTAAGTGAGCCAACTAAATGACTCCATCGGTTCGAGAACGACCGATCAATCCGAGGTGCCTCGCAACAGCAACAACCACATAAATCAAACTCGTCAGGACGTGTAAAACCACTGACGCCACTTCTAACTAGAAAGAAACGCATGCCCTCCCTGAGGTCCGTCTCCCGTTTTTGGTTCATACCGGGTGTGAAACACGCGAAGTAAACGTTACACAAAGCTACGCCACAAAGGCCTTGCTTTGATCATCACCACAAGACTTTGCTTTTCAACAGAAGCCTCGATCAATTGCCACTTAGGCATGCCACACAGGCAATTCACTCCATGCGTTTGATATCCATCAATATATAACCCCTGAGCTCGTACGTCTCAGAGAAGGGCGTTAAGCAAGAGAATAAATTCTTTGCCGCCAAATAGATATATATTTAATAGAGATCAACCACACGGACTAAAATCCAATGTCAGACACACAGTCCATTTACAAGTCCGTTCTGGGTCTGAACGAAACCGGAGGCACCTAGTACCCCGCATATCCATCGATCTCCAAGTACGTCTGGACGATCACTAACTGTTTCCATCTTCTTGGGTGTACAGCCCAATCAAGATCATCAGTAATTACCCAAACGACGTGAAGACCTCCGGTCTTCGACCATCGTCTTCGTCTTCGACTTATCGTCGTATCAGTTATTCAGAATGGGATAAACCCGGTATTTCCGAATAACTCGCGTATATATTTAAATAAGTGTTACACAAACACAACATACGCCTCATTCCAATCCATCAGTCACTAACCGTAAATTAATCAAGAGAATAATTCCCCAAACATTAACCCCGAAGGCCGAAACCAACATCAGATCAATATCCAGAAAACCATTCTGCTTGGCTAACCGACAGTTAGTTTCTAAATTTCACATTCATAGGGAAAGGTTCCCATAAATTTTATCAAAGATAAATTCTTTAAAATTTATTCTTTAATCTATTTTTGAATATCAATTCAAACTAGTCGAGATTAGCGAACCTTACCGAAGTAATCATTTGTTTTAATTTCCCAATCCCAACCTATTCATCCCATGAAGTAAAACTGGTTATACTTCATATCTAACACCACGGTGTTATCGGTAAATTCAATTACCATTTCACGTTTAAATCTAATTAAAGATTTAACTATCGCCTGGAGCAAAACTGGTGCTACTCCATTCTCGATCATTTCAATCTAATTAAAGATTCATTAAAACTCCACTTAGTTTTAATCTTTAACTGGGTTAAAGAATCAGTGTCATTTAAAACACAGTTCACGATAAACCCAAAATCACATTCATTAATTATCGGGTTAAAGAACTAGTGTTATTTAAAACACTGTCCACGATAAACCCAAAAATCAATATCCATTCAGTTCCAATTAAATATTATTTAATTGGCACACTTCATTAAATCTAAATAAAAAGATTTAATCTTTTCTCAACTGGGTTCAAGAACAGTGTTAGTGAAGACACCATTCACGACAAACCCAAATCACATTTGATATTCAATACAAGGCTCTGAATAGAAAATATATCGGCTTATATTCAATATCAAATTCTACGACTAACAAATGTCGTATTGGAAATAACGATATAAATATATATCTTTCAAATTTCCATGACAACATATGTATAATCACGAATTCCAACATCGAAATATTCCGAAGACAATTTCGATTCAAATCCACTCCAATGCAATCATTGGAAATTCTGGTTATTTTTAAAACCCTTTTCAAATTCAATTTATTTATTTAAAAATAAATAGAATTATGTTTCTAGTTCAAAACTAGTTCATTTCGATAAAAAATCTATTTTTATCTTTTCAAATATGGAGTTTTTCATCCCAATTCTTTCTAAATCATTTCTTATGATTTTACATAAATTATTACTATTTTTAATAATTTTATCAAGGCCCGTACAGTCGATTTCCATCAATGGCCATCGAACTGCACTTACAACGACCTTTTTCAAATTTGATTTGGACATAATTCCAAATCCAACCGTTAGATTTCAAATTTCTAATATTCGTTAGAAAGCCCTTTTCGATACGAACCCAACGGTTCCGGTTTTAGGAGAATCCGACGGTCGGATCTCCCGTAATGTCTGTTTGAAATAGATGGTCGAAATTCACGAACTGCCGCGGCGCGGCGCGTTCTATTCAGGCCATTATATTATATATACATAATATATATAATATATACTTCGTCGATTTCCATTTAAAACGAATTATTAATAGTTTTAAAACCGTTTCAAAAGCAATTTCAACTTTCTTTTCAATTCAAATCAAAATTGAATTCTTCCTTATAAATTCGTTTTAAAATTCATTTCTATTCAATTCAAATTTCAATTCAATTTGAATTCATTTCAATTCGCTTTTAATTCAGTTCGAATTCGTTTTCAATTCAATTCATTTTGAAATCATTTTCAATTCAATTCATTTCGAAATCGTTTTCAATCCAATTCATTTCGAAATCGTTTTCAATTCAATTCATTTCGAAATCGTTTTCGATTCATTTCATTTCGAAATCGTTTTCAATTCATTTCATTTCGAAATTGTTTTCAATTCAATTCATTTCGAAATCGTTTTCAATTCAATTCATTTCGAAATCGTTTTCAATTCAATTCATTTCGAAATCGTTTTCAATTCAATTCATTTCGAAATCGTTTTCAATTCAATTCATTTCGAAATCGTTTTCAATTCATTTCATTTCGAAATCGTTTTCAATTCAATTCATTTCGAAATCGTTAAAATCGATATAAATATCGTTCACGTCAAAATGGCGTCAATCTAATCAACACGGCTTCATAAATTGCTATTTTCAAATATTCTATTTCAAATATTTCCTTTTCAAAATAGTTGTTATTATCAAAATATTTCGTTCAACACATGACCAATCTCAATGAATGAGTACTGTCAACACATGAACTTTTATTTTATATCGATAAAGGTGTAAATTTTATTACTAAAATATTTCGTTCAACACATGACCGATCTCAATGGATGAGTACTGTCAACACATGAACTTTTATTTTATATCGATAAAGGTGTAAATTTTATTACTAAAATATTTCGTTCAACACATGACCAATCTCAATGGATGAGTACTGTCAACACATGAACTTTTATTTTATATCGATAAAGGTGTAAATTTTATTACTAAAATATTTCGTTCAACACATGACCAATCTCAATGAATGAGTACTGTCAACACATGAACTTTTATTTTATAATATTCTTTATTTTTCAAATTGGAATGAGGCCCAATCAATTACCATATAAAGTTAATTATATGGATTTTCATACATTACACACATATAATAGCATTGAAAAATAATCAACCATCAACCAAAGTGCACTACACTGTATAAGCATCAAATATAGATATTCAACGCTTATAACAGCCTGTCAATCAATCGATCGACATATTTAATCAATCAGGATGAGTGAACTTCAAATTTCATCCCAACACCCGTGTGGGGTTTCAAACAATCAAACACATATTTTATTTGTGATGTTGGGCGATGTGTAAAATTTATCGACCTAATCAATGTCCTTCAAATAGGTGTACATAAACAAACCGTCCGGTTTGTAAATGAATATTTTATTTTATTCACTTTCACTATATTCATATTCACGTTAAAAATTATATTTTTAACGATACTACCTTTTATTTTAACATATGAATTTCTATTCAGTTCATTCTTTAAATAAAATGATATTTTTATTTTTCTAACATATTTTAGAAAATTTCGGTGGCATAACGGCACGATACTAGAAACGGGACAAGGCCTAGCCTTATCCCCGGTCTAGTGAAGGCCCACGCCATTCACACATCAATCAAATCAATTCTATTCCACCAAACAATTCAATTCAAACCAAAGCATCTAACTAATTTACGCAACCAAACAAACAAGTCCATGGTCTGTGGACGTTTGTGTCGGGTGCTACTAAGCACCGTCTGCATCCTAGTATATATATATAACTAGAAAAATTAAATTGAGAGGTGAGAAGTTCTCACCGAAAGCTATCCAAACATCTTGACTCTTCTTTGATATAGATCTTCTTCGTTCTCCCCTTTTTGTTACCTTCGTCGCCCGCTTTCACTACCTATGTAAAAATCGAGTTTTTACTTCGAAGTTCAATATATAAAAACCATATTTTTATTTTGAAGTTCAATATATAAAAACCATATTTTTTATTTCGAAGTTCAATATATAAAAATCATATTTTTTATTTCGAAGTTCAATATATAAAAATCATATTTTTTATTTCGAAGTTCAATATATAAAAATCACGCCCCTTTCATTATTAAAAATCTCGCCTTTTCATTATCATAAATCTTTTTCACTTTCTATTTTCAAAACAAAGTATGTTTTTTCGATTTTCAAAACAAAGTATGTTTTTTCGATTTTCAAAACAAAGTATGTTTTTTCGATTTTCAAAACAAAGTATGTTTTTTCGATTTTCAAAACAAAGTATGTTTTTTCGATTTTCAAAACAAAGTATGTTTTTTCGATTTTCAAAACAAAGTATGTTTTTTCTAAAACAAGAATTGATTTTTATTTCTAAAACAAGAATTGATTGATTTTTTTTTAATGGATTATATATAAAAATCAAATTTCTACTCAATCTCTAAATTAAAAATAAAATAAAATAAAAACTCACTTATTATTGATTTCAGCATGGGCCACAAGAACTCGTTCTTCCTTGCTTTGACACCCAGAGACTGCCGAATCCCACACTCAGATTTAGGGTTCAGGTTCGCGCTCAAAATGGGACGCCGGACTTTGATCTCGAGGTGGCACCTGGAAGCCGTCGATGTCACCCTCATGTGCCAGCAACGCCCCGCAACTCGGTGGCTTGGACGTCTCGAAAAATTAGAGGAAACGCGCGGACTTGGACTGTAAAGGGGGCGAGAGGAGGGGTGTTTGGGGGAGGCGCCATCGCCGGAATAGGGAGGGGGGTCGCGACTGGCGCGGAGGCATGGGGCAGCGACGGTGGTTGTTGAACGGGGAGCGATCGGTTTGGGATCGGGGATTTTTTCTGTTTTTGGGTTTGAACGAATTAAGGGGAGGGTTGACTTTGAAAGGAAGGGAAAGGGGGGTTTATTTATTTTATATATTTTATAATATTATTTTATTTCGATTTTTCTTGATTAACGATACGAACTCCAAACAAACTCCAACGACCGTCGCCCTTAGCTAATTACCCCCATTCCGAACACCATGGGATATGTATCGTAGGCTAATTCAATCGTTACGATCTGTTTCCATTGAATTTTACATTTAAATCGCTATATTGAATTTTAAACGTACATTTCAAATTACCGGGGTCGCATACTAACTCTAAAAATTCTTGAAAAATATTTTCAAGCTTTGTATTGACGATACGGTCCTAACAAAACTAATTTCGTCGAATTCTGAGACCGTTTGAAAAATGGCCATTTTCCAGTCGATTAAATCCAACTGAAACTGGTCAAACGCGTTTAACTGCGCCACGCTCACATACTGATTCGAAAAATTATGAAATTTGAAACCTAGCAATAATTTGACATCACGGACCCAACAAAACTGGTTTCGTCGAAATCCGAGGTCGTTTGCAAAATGTCCATTTTTAAGGGCCTGAATTCCATAGCGACTATTCAGAATTTTCAACTGGACATATCTTTTGATTCCTGATATGAAATCTTGATTTTTCGGATTCGTTGGAAAGATATCATCAATTAGATCCTAATGTTTTTGGTTTCACTAAAATCCGGATTGTTTTGCACCCGGTACGTTCAATTGAAGTTTGAAATCGAATTATCGAACTACCGCGCCATTTTCAATTTTATTTATTATTATATATAATTATTTATATTCTAACGACGACGCGTATAATATATACGTCGAATTATATTCAAAATAAATTTCTCGTCGATATTATTTAAAATAATTCATTTTAAATAATAAAAATTCGCTAAAATTGCCAAAATAAAAATTTCAAACTGGCCCAGATTTTCGGGTTGTTACAAGTGTGTGGAAAATTTTGCTCCCTCTTTTTGAGGCTGTTATATGATTTTCTTTTTGGTATGCTGTGGGGAGGTTTTGGTTTTCATGGCATGCTGCATGTTGTAGGCACTGAGCTGCCTTCTTTAATTTCACATTCACCCGATTCATGATGAAGGCAGGTCTTGGGACAAGAAAAAAAAAGACAAAACCTGCATGTAGTAAGAAGTTCATTTTTTTACATTATACATAACCAATCTGTCTAGAATGTGCATGTAAATGCCTGAGACATACAATGTAACAATTATGGTTACCTCCTGCAGGAATTCAACTTCTCCTTTTCTTTAAGGGAATTTGAACCCACATTCTTCAAGGAAACCTAGAATCTCTGTATGTTCACCGTGGTATATAATTTTTCCTTTTGCCATTAAGATAATAACGTCATCAAAGAGATTATGTGTTTCAGGAGCTGGTTGGAGAAGTGAAACTTACGTGCACCATGGTATAAAACTGATCTTTGTCCTTCTAATGCTTTGAGGTATGCAACTTACTTGGACAAGAACACCAAGGTAACTGTAATCCTTTTCCTATTTTTAATATATATATTGAGTATATTGAATATTTAAAAAATGAGTATATTGGATATTTGACAATTCATGGTGCCAACACTACTCACTTTCTTGAAAATGAAAGAAGATGATGCCGTGAGTTATGCACTACAATGTATTGGATGGAGTTTTGATCGGTCTTCAGACATGCTTATAGTGCAAAAACAAACAACTGTTATGGAGCAAAAATTAGATTCGAACAAGTTGCAATGTCTTACTAGATTTGTTTTCCACCTTAAGCACTAACCTAATCATTATTGTGAATCTTTTTAGTTAATCAAAGTTTAAAGTGCATGAATGATGTGAATATGATCATGCTAATCATTGCAATTGGATTTTGTCAAAACATTGCAGTGCTTGCATTTTGCTTTACTGTTTGGCTATCCGTGATGTTATTGGCTGAGTTCTAAATTTTTAAATTTTCATATGAAAAATTGTTTGTTAAAAAAATAAAAAGTATATGACGTAACTATTAGAATTTAAATTATGCAGCTAAAAAATAGGTCCACATTAGTTTGTACCGCTTATATTATATTTAAGTATGCTAAGTTTTTTCTATAGTTTCCTCCATAAGTTAGCATATTATGTTTTTTAACTTCCAAACTTTGATTTATCCAATGTATAAATGTGACGATCCCAAAATCCGAGGGGCGGTATTAAGGATAATCATAGGAATATAACACATTAATCATCACAGCAGAGTACAGATAATAGCAAAAACAATAAATAGAATAAATTTACATGGATATGACAGCGGAATCACAACATGTAATAACATCAGAATAGCATAGTGTGGGATATAACTTAGTAAATAAAAAGGAAAGTGATCAGTCATCATCGCCAGAGGCGGAATACATACATGCAGTGAGACATAATAAGGGTATCAGTCTACATCGCCGAAGGCGGAATACATATACATATAGTAAGAAATACGGAAAGTAAATCAGTCTGCATCGCCCGTGGCGGAATCATAATATAAGTACAGTAATGGCGGAAAATGTCAAAGTCGCCTCTGTGAAGTCAGCCTCGCCATGAGCCAAAAATGCACCCTATGCAGCAGTGCAGAGCCAAAAACAACCTGTCACCTGTGTACTAGGCTGCCCGTGTGAAAATAAGGGCACCCGCGTTTGCAAAGTGAAACAAACAACGAGTCAGTCATGGGGACTGGTATGAGGAATCTATTTAACAGTTTAACAACAGTAATAAGCAAATCATAGGACCACGCCACTTTCGCGGAACGGGTTTACTCCAGTGATTACTAGTGCATTTAAAACAAAGTAAATACTTTTAAAACAACGCAATGCTTTTAGAAAGAATGAAGCCATTATAATACTCAGGTCCCATCACACAATGCAACGCAAGCTGGAGGATAGAGTTTTACCTTATAATAGCCAAATATGCTTGATACGTATAAAGCGAAATCATTTGATATTATTACTAGTGCATATATGTTTCAAAAACGAATAGCATCATAAATATCAATCATAGGCTACATGAGCGTCCCATGCCACTATGTCGCCATATATAAGTTACAATCGAATCCGTTATCTCGTATTGGAAATTGGATTTCCGTCATGAGTCGAGGCAAGGGGCAAGATCCTCTCCGCTTCGAGACATTCTAGCAAATGCCTCAGGACTACACACTCTGGGCAACCCTGGATTCGGTTGGGCCGGTCCTCTCTTACGTTTGAGGATTGGCAATTCCTGAACACACGCTTCCCGGTCCTTGCAGACCTATAATCGAGGCGCCTCACATTCCAACAACCACAAAGGTGAAAAGTAGATATAAATGTCAGGGCTGGTAAGTCACTGACACCACCATAGCTAGAAAGAAACGTCGTGCTCTCCCAGCGGTCCGTATCCCGTTTTTAACTCATACCGAGGTGTGAGGCTCGCGAATCTACGAAATACACAAAGCCAGGTCACGTAGACCGTGCTTTGATCATCATCCACAAGACTTTGCTTTGCAACAGAAGCCTTGATCACAGCATCTTGGCATGCCACATAGGCAGTCCACTCCATACGATTGATTTCCATCGATATATAACCCCTGAGCTCGTACGTCTCAGAGAAGGGCGTTAAGCAAAAGAATAAATTCTCCGCCGCCAAACAGATATATATTTAACAGAGATCAATCAGTATAGAACAAAATCCAATGTCAGACACACAGTCCATTTACAAGTCCGTTCTGGGTCTGAACGAAACCGGAGGCGTCAAAATTCCTCGTATATCCATCCAATCAACACATACGTTCAGACGGCTACTACTTCCATCCCTTTCCGGTAGCTACTCCGGTTAGGAACCTCAATAGCGCCCATCCAACCGATACGAAGATCGTCGGTCTTGAATCGTCTTTGCATTTTCGAATTCGAATCGCTCGATAAATTATTTGAAATGAGGGTTAGCTCGGCCTTTTCAAATAATTCACGTCTTTAGAATTTAAATCCATTTTCTTCATGGTTATATTATTCGACATCCATCTTTCAGTTATTTAGTGTTATTTTCGTGTCAAACACATACAACCATCAAATATCAAACAATTCAAGCCCAATTGGTTTATTTGCAATCTATGTTACTTATAATATTTTATAACTATTTTTCGCCATTTTTATTTATTTAAAAATGGCCATATTTAATTAAACGACGTTTCAGGTCGTGCCATGGCACTGGCGCTGTTTTTCCCTTAATTTGTTTTACACATATCGGAAAATCTAACCATTGGATTTCTACAAAGTCTATATCAGTGGGAAGGTATTCCCAAAGCGAACCCAACGGTTCCAGTTTCGTGAGAATCCGACGGTCGGATCTTCCACACTAGTCGTTTGAAGTTACGGTTTCAAAATTCGAACTGCAGCGTCGTTATTCGATTAAATTAAATTATATTTATATTTATATATAAATATAAACGATTCTGGCGCTGTTTTTCCCTTAATTTGAATTAAACATTCCGGACAATCCAACCGTTGGATTTTTACAAGGTTGGTGCCGTTGGAAAGATATTTCCAAGGCGAACCCAGCGGTTGCGGTTTTGGGAAAATCCGATGGTCGGACTTCTCGCATTAATCGTTTCAAATTACGATTCCGAAACACGAACCGCACGGCCTCTATTCCTTTTAATTATATTTATATATATAAATATAGTTCATTATATAATTTCAACTATAGTTAATTCTATATTTTCAACTTCGTTTTCACTTCAAATATTTCACTAACGCCTTAATATTTCGAAAAATTTCGCCATAACCTCCTTTGTACGGGGAGGGGTTTGGAAATTTATTGGGCTGTATTAGGTACCCAATAAATCCTAAAAAGCATTCACATATTTATAGTGATATATTCTGGTGTTTACGGGGGAGCATGTACTGATAATCACTCCAGAGAATAAATTCTCGTCACCACGTTTCCGTGTGGAAATAAATAGTCCATGTGACGTACCTAATATCTAGAGCGACGTGATTATTGTCAACTCCAGACCCGTGTGGGGTTTTTATTAATCTGGCAATTTATCGTTATAATTTATATAGTCCATATCGGTCATCAGTTCAACCTGTAGTATATAGTCATCGCCATACAAGCCTCTTGCTTGTATGGTAAATCTTCCACCTCGTCACACAAGCTCCAATTGCTTATGTGGAATATGATGAAGTATGCCTATCGTCAAGAAGCATGCCATGTAGTGTAGTTCAAAATTAATTGTTGCTATCCTATGGCGTTATTTATTATTTCACACAGAATAACCAGCACTCCGCATCCAATGGCATTCACTGGAGTTGATATATAAATAAAATTGCGCAGCCAACTCATCAAGGTTTACCTATTTTTCGGGCACGCAAATAATTTCTTTACTCTACAGCTAATCCATTTTTCCTGTTCAACACATGTATATATATGCAGAACAAAGCTAATAATAATATTTCTAGCAAACCATTATTTATTTCAACACGTGTATATTTTTATCTAAGCGTATACATGATAAAAGAAATATTTTATCATCAAAAATATTTATTCGACACGTGTGTATTTTTAACTAAGCGTATACATGATAAAGAAATAGTTTTATCATCAAAAATATTTATTCGACACGTGTGTATTTTTAACACTTCATATTCACTATAAAAATATAGTTTTCATTGTCGATTCATTTTATTTTTAAAAGATGATAACATTCAACACATGAATTTCAACTCGACGAACAAATTTCAATTCAACACATGAATATTCTATATAGTTTGTATATATATAAAAATGTGATTTTTATCGCTAAAGCCATTTGTTTAAATTCAAATAATATTCAACACATGAATTTCAACTCAACGAATGAATTGCAACTCAACACATGAATATTCTATATAGCTTGTATATATTTAAAAATGTGATTTTTATCGCTAAAGCCATTTGTTTAAATTCAAATAATATTCAACACATGAATTTCAACTCAACGAATGAATTGCAACTCAACACATGAATATTCGATATAGTTTGTATATATATAAAAATGTGATTTTTATCGCTAAAGCCATTTGTTTAAATTCAAATAATATTCAACACATGAATTTCAACTCAACGAATGAATTGCAACTCAACACATGAATATTCTATATAGCTTGTATATATTTAAACGAATGAAAATTATTCTAACACATAAATATTTCAGAAAATTTCGGCAGCATAACGGCAGGGTAGTTAAAACCGGGACCGTCCCTAGTACGGCTCCTCGCTCTACCTTAAAACCTTGCGGTTTTTGACAATGGGGATCATGCATCTAGTTCGCACGCAGGCGGCATGTTTTATTTTCAATTCCACAATCCTATTCTAATTTGTTTCAACCACAAGAGGGTATTTTTCAACCACAAAGGTATTTTTCAACCACAAAGGTATTTTTCAACCACAATATCAACCACAAACAATTATTTCCAACCATTCGTCATACTATATAATATCACGTCAATCACAAGCAATAAATATCATCCATGGTCTGTGGACGAGGGGAGTATATATATATATATATATATATATATATATATATATATATATAATATAATATAATAATTCACTTGCATTTTATCACAATTCAAAGCATATATGTTTCATTCAACGCTTGTATAATTTATACATCGCTAATATAACTTATACAACACATGTACATGAGGTATACAATGCGTATATAATTTACACTTCGCTTATATAATTTATACAACACGATTTTATTCACACAAATAGTTTAGATTCCTCACATTGGTTATTGCAGTGCTAAAAATCGTAGGAAGGTCAGAAAAATCCGCGGCTTCTTCTAGAATGTAGAGAGCCTCCTTGCGGTTACGGTGTCTCCTGT
This sequence comes from Allium sativum, assembly GCA_030737875.1. Taxonomy (NCBI): domain Eukaryota; kingdom Viridiplantae; phylum Streptophyta; class Magnoliopsida; order Asparagales; family Amaryllidaceae; genus Allium; species Allium sativum. Next base: position 321,356,370 of record CM060920.1, on the reverse strand, counting down.
TTCATCGAATTTCGTTAAAGAACGAAAAAGATATTATTTTTCAAAGTTTTGCAACGCTTTATAGTGTTTAAAACGTATAAAGGAATTACCTTTATTGTTCGTTCAAAAGGGGATTCGCTGTTTTCGCGAAATCCGTGCGTCGTGGGTCTGATTGGAGGTGATGGCGTCGTAGAGAAGGTCGAGGGCGTCAGGTCGCTGTTGGTGGGGTCGGAGATGGTGGCGGATCGGAGCAGATCTGGCGATGGGAAGGTTGGAACTTCGTGGGGGCGATTCCGGCGATGGCGGAGGCGATGGGGGTCGGCGATGGGTCGGATTTGTAGAGGGGGGAGAGGCGGAGCGAACGGCGGTGGTGGCAGGGTCTGGAACGGCCTGTAGCGGCGGCGGCGTGGGCGGAAAGGGATGAACGACGAGGATCGTCGGTTTTTTCTGAACGATGGAGGGTTTTGGTTTTTTTTTATAAAAGAAAATTTCCTATTGGCCAGAGCTTTATAGGAAATTTTAAATAGTGTTTTTGCAAATGGACTCCTTTTTAAACCCAACGACTGTCGCCCCTATCTAAATTCCCCCATTACGGACACAGTGGGATATGTTTCGTTGGCCATTTCGACTGTTACAGTCAGTTATTTTTCAAATTAAAATATAAAACATTCGATATTTAATTTAAACGTACATTTCAATTTGCCAGGGCCACAAACTGAATCGGGAAATTCCAGAAAAATAAATCTGGCTTTGTTTTGACGAAACGGTCCTAACAAAACTAGTTTCGTCGAATTCTGAGCTCGTTTGAAAAACGGCCATTTTTAGGTCGACTCTTTTTAACAGAATTTGACCAATCACATTATCTTTTGCCCCGCTCACATACTAGCTTCAAAAATTATGAAATTTGAAACTTAGCAATAATTTGACATCCCGGACCCAACAAAAGTGGTTTCGTCGAATTCCGAGGTTGTATGCAAAATATCAATTTTCAAGGGCTATATATGCTATATAGCGACCTTTCTGAAAATTCATTTGGCCATAACTTTTGATTTCCGTTATGAAATTTCGATTTTTCAGATTCGTTAGAAAGGTATTGATAAACAGATTTAAATATTTTCAGTTTCGTTAAAATCCGTTATATTTTCCACCCGGTACAGTCAGACAAAGTTTGTATTCAAAATTTCAAACTGCCACACCATACCAAATTCTATAATTTATTGAAATATGTTATTTCAACCATTCCAATTCTTTGGTAATAACCTAGTTTAAAAATTTTAAACTGGTTCACATTTTTCGGGTTATTACAATCTCCCCCACTTAAAACTTTTCGTCCTCGAAAAGGAAATAACAGCTAAGCGGGAAGCAAAATGTAAATGCAAAGTATTGTAAAGGTACCTTGGACCGGAGTTAGTCAGAGATGTCCACTCTGCATTTGGGATAGGCTTGTTTAATGCTTTCCTCAGTCTCCCAAGTACAGTCTCTAGGATCACTACTCCACTGCACTTTGACTAAATGAATCTTTTTCCTCCTTAGCTCTCTAGTTTCTTTGCCAACTATCTTCAATGGCTCTCTTCTGAGTGCTAATTCTGGAGTTATGTCAATATCATGTTGCGCTGCTTCTTCCACAACAAGATTGGGATCATGAACATGTTTTCTGAGTTGAGATACGTGGAACACATCATGTGTACCAGGCAACCAATTAGGTAATGAAACCCTATATGCAAGAGTTCCAATCCGTTCAAGTATTGGAAAGGGACCAATAAATCTCGGTGCCAACTTCCCAGTCTTGCCAAATCTGATTACTCATCGCATTGGAGAAACTCTTAAATAAACATAATCGCCAACGGCAAATGATATATCCCTTCTTCTCGCATCAACATAACTTTTCTGTCGGCTCTGCGTGGTTTTTAATCGTTTCTTAATGAAATCGACTTTATCCGATGCTTCTTGAATCATATCGGGCCCCAACACAAGTCTGTTGCCAGGTTCTACCCAACATGCGGGAGATCTGCACGGTCTACCGTATAATGCTTCAAATGGAGACATTCCCAAACTTGCTTGATAGCTATTGTTGTAAGAGAATTCGGCTAGATGTAAGTGATCTTCCCATGAGCCTCCAAAATCGATAACGCAAGCCCGTAGTAAATCTTCTAGGATTCTATTCACCCGCTCGGTTTGGCCGTCTGTCTGAGGGTGATAAGCGGTGCTTAGATTTAATTTGGTTCCCAATTCTGTCTGGAATGCTTCCCAGAATTTGCTAGTAAATAGGGGATCTCTATCGCTGACTATATTGAGCGGCACCCCATGTAGTTTAACTATTTCTTTGAAGTAAATCTGTGCTAGACTTTGAGCCGTTCTGTTGGATCGGACAGGTATGAAATGGGCAGTCTTCGTGAAGCGATCTACGATTACCCATATACTGTCGTTTCCTTTCTTAGTTCGAGGCAAGCCATCGATGAAATCCATCGAGATTTGTTCCCACTTCCATCCTGGAATTTCTAAGGGTTGTAATAGTCCAGCCAATTTCTGCTGATCACTCTTAACTAGCTGGCAAGTGGAGCATCTGCTAACATATATTGAAATATCTCTTTTCATCGCCTTCCACCAGAATGTGCGTTTGATATCGTTATACATTTTGCTCACACCGGGATGGATACTCAATTTGGATTTGTGGCACTCATCAAGTATTTCTCTTCTGAGCTCTGGGATTCCAGGCACACAAATTCGCCCTTTTAATCTTAAGACACCTTGGCTATCAAGGCTAAAATCTGAGGGTTTTCCTTCTCGGATCCGCTGACTAATCCTTTTAATGAATTCATCTTCCTTCTGCAGAATAGTAATCTTATCTTCTAAGGAAGAGGTAATGATAAAACTGGCAATGATTTCATTCTTTCTGCTGAGCGCATCTGCTACAACATTGGCTTTCCCTAGAGTGTATAGAATTTCAAAATCGTATGCTGCAAGGAATTCTAACCAATGCTATTGCCTCAAATTTAGATCTTTCTGAGTGAATAAATATTTCAAGGATTTATGATCGGTGAATAGTTCGAACTTCTCGCCCAGTAAATAATGCCTCCAGATTCTTAAAGCAAACACGATAGCTAATAACTCAAGATCATGAGTAGCATAGTTCCTTTCATGCGGCTTTAGCTGACGGCTGGCATAAGCGACCACTTGGCCCTTTTGCATTAACACTGCGCCTAGCCCTCTAATAGAAGCGTCTGTCCATACAGTCAAGTCTTGGTTGCCTTCTATAATTGTCAATACTGGAGCGGTTGTCAACTTCAGTTTCAGCTCCTGGAAAGCTTCTTCACATTCGGGAGTCCATTTGAATTTCTCATGCTTCTTTGTAAGCTTTGTCAGTACTCCTGATATCTTTGAAAAATCCTGAACGAATTTCCGATAGTAACTAGCCAATCCAAGGAAACTTCGAACTTCCGTGGGAGTAGTAGGTTGTTTCCAGTTTTGAATCGCTGTAATTTTGCTTGGATCTACAGCAATTCCTTCCTTTGATACGACATGGCCTAGGAACTTAACTTCATTCTGCCAGAAGACACACTTAGAAAATTTAGCTTTCAAGACATTTCTCCTTAGAATTTTCAACACTTGTTCTAAATGTTTTGCATGCTCATCTTCCGACTTGGAGTAGATTAAAATGTCATCGATGAAGACTAGAACAAATTTATTCAATACACCATGGAACACTCTGTTCATAAGATCGACGAAGTATGCCGGAGCGTTACACAAGCCGAACGACATTACTAACCATTCGTAGAATAAATCGGGACCCCTGAAGGCTGTCAAAGGAACACAGTCTTCGGCTATACGTAATTGGTGGAAACCTGTAGCTAGGTCCATTCTGGAGAATACTGTTGCTCCATTTAATTGATCTAACAGATCGTCTATTCGGGGCAAAGGATATTTGTTCTTCAGTGTCTGCTTATTGAGATCTCGGTAATCAACACAAAGTCTTAGAGCACCGTCTGATTTCGGGACAAATACTACTGCGGCTCCCCAAGCTGAAAAGCTCGGTCTGATTAGACCTTTCCAAAGTAATTCTCGGGTTTGACTACTTAACTCTTCTTTTTCTTTCGGGGCCATTCTTCTTATTGGATGTACTACTGGTCGGGCGTTAGGAATTAGATTTATCCTAAATTCAATCTCTCTTTGCGGCGGCAAGTTTTCTACTTCTTCAAACACATCCGCGTAGTTTTTAACGACCGGTATCTTTTCTAATGAAGGGGGAATAACTTCTAAAGAAGACCAAAATTCCGTTCTATTAATTTCTGCACCGAGACATGGTATATATATAGGTCCAAGCTTCATTTCGACTTTGACTATCCTTTCAGCACATCTAACTTCGGCCTTATATTTTGTCAACCAGTCCAGCCCCAGTATAACATCAAATTCGGAAAGGTCCATGACAATCGAATCAAAAGTAAATCGGTATCGAGAAAAGGAAATAGGTAATCTACAATATATACTGAGACTAACAGAACCTCCTACTGGGTTTCGAACTTTAATTGGTTCCTTAAGCTTTCTTTGTTTCAATTTTAATTTGTGAACAAGGTTACCAGAAATGAAGCTACGTGATGCACCAGTATCAAAAAGTACAGAAACAGGAATATTTTTAATGGTAAGGGTACCTCCCAAGACGTCGGGTTTACCTGATCCATCCGTGATAGCTGGCGGGGTCATCCCGTCATACACATGAGCCACTTGTGCGTTCTGCTTCAGAGGACAGTTCCTGCTATAGTGTCCCTTCTTATGGCAGTTGTAGCATTCGGCTGAGTCATTTGCCTTCGGCTTCCTCGGAGCTTTGCATACATTAGAGAAATGACCTGGCTTCCCGCAGTTGTAGCAATTTCCTTTGGGGATCTTTGCAGGTTTCTGAGTAGCGGCTGTTGTAATGCTAGACTCGGGTTGATCTGTTGAAGTTTTGCGCTTATTCCCAACTTGGCTTTTAGCGTGGTCTTGGCTAGCGTGCCTTTCATCCATGTCTTCATAATTGCAAGCCATTTCTACTAATTCTGAAAGGGAGAGTTTGATGTTGCTCATAGCTCTGTCGTGGTACTTGCTCTTTAGCCCAAATATGAATCTCTTGTTCTTTGCTTTGTTGGCCAAAATCAGCTCTGGAGCATAGCGCGACAACCGGGTGAACTTATTCAGATAATCTTGAATAGAGAGATCTCCTTGTTGGAGATTAGAAAATTGCTCTCGCATCCTCTCTAGAGCTTGTTCAGGTACAAACTTCTCATTGAACATAGTTCTGAATTGTTCCCAGGTCCTGACAGTACCTGCTGCATCTTCTGAGGTAATGGCATCCCACCACAGCTCTGCTTCCTCCTGAAGGAGCCAAATACCAAGTCTTGCTTTATTGTTGGTTCCCATACCCATGCCTTCAAAGATTTTCTCACAGGTCTTCAACCAAGCTATAGCCTCGGTCACTGTGCCAGTGCCAATAAAAGGTTTTCCCTCCAGATTCCTGTACCTCTTTGCTACTTTATCTAGCTCAAAGTCTTCTGGTGCTGGTGGCTGAACAATAGGGCCTTCCACAACTACGGGGATATTCCCCCGTCCTCCTGCTGCATCTCCTCGGCCTCCACGGCCTCCTCTAGCTGTTGCTCCTCGTGTAGCCATATAAGAGAACTGTATAAGCAAGAAAAGAGTCAAGCTCACAGATTTGATAATTTTCATAAATGATAAAGCAGGAAAATACAAGGAAAGATAATGATGATGTACTGATAAAATTGTTTTGCTAATCTTCTTAGCTCATTCTAGGATATTGCTAATCCTATCTCTAACGAGCTACTCGCATTAGAACACTACTGATTCTATTCTGACGAGGTGTGTTAGATCCCGGAACTAAGGTTAACCAAAGCTCTGATACCAACTGTGACGATCCCAAAATCCGAGGGGCGGTATTAAGGATAATCATGGGAATATAACACATTAATCATCATAGCAGAGTACAGATAATAGCAAAAACAATAAATAGAATAAATTTACATGGATATGACAGCGGAATCACAACATGTAATAACATCAGAATAGCATAGCATGGGATATAACTTAGTAAATAAAAAGGAAAGTGATCAGTCATCATCGCCAGAGGCGGAATACATACATGCAGTGAGACATAATAAGGGTATCAGTCTACATCGCTGAAGGCGGAATACATATACATATAGTAAGAAATACGGAAAGTAAATCAGTCTGCATCGCCCGTGGCGGAATCATAATATAAGTACAGTAATGGCGGAAAATGTCAAAGTCGTCTCTGTGAAGTCAGCCTCGCCATGAGCCAAAAATGCACCCTATGCAGCAGTGCAGAGCCAAAAACAACCTGTCACCTGTGTACTAGGCTGCCCATGTGAAAATAAGGGCACCCGCGTTTGCAAAGTGAAACAAACAACGAGTCAGTCATGGGGACTGGTATGAGGAATCTATTTAATAGTTTAACAACAGTAATAAGCAAATCATAGGACCACGCCACTTTCGCGGAACGGGTTTACTCCAGTGATTACTAGTGCATTTAAAACAAAGTAAATACTTTTAAAACAACGCAATGCTTTTTGAAAGAATGAAGCCATTATAAGACTCAGGTCCCATCACACAATGCAACGCAAGCTGGAGGATAGAGTTTTACCTTATAATAGCCAAATATGCTTGATACGTATAAAGCGAAATCATTTGATATTATTACTAGTGCATATATGTTTCAAAAACGAATAGCATCATAAATATCAATCATAGGCTACATGAGCGTCCCATGCCACTATGTCGCCATATATAAGTTACAATCGAATCCGTTATCTCGTATTGGAAATTGGATTTCCGTCATGAGTCGAGGCAAGGGGCAAGATCCTCTCCGCTTCGAGACATTCTAGCAAATGCCTCAGGACTACACACTCTGGGCAACCCTGGATTCGGCTGGGCCGGTCCTCTCTTACGTTTGAGGATTGGCAATTCCTGAACACACGCTTCCCGGTCCTTGCAGACCTATAATCGAGGCGCCTCACATTCCAACAACCACAAAGGTGAAAAGTAGATATAAATGTCAGGGCTGGTAAGTCACTGACACCACCATAGCTAGAAAGAAACGTCGTGCTCTCCCAGCGGTCCGTATCCCGTTTTTAACTCATACCGAGGTGTGAGGCTCGCGAATCTACGAAATACACAAAGCCACGTCACGTAGACCGTGCTTTGATCATCATCCACAAGACTTTGCTTTGCAACAGAAGCCTTGATCACAGCATCTTGGCATGCCACATAGGCAGTCCACTCCATACGATTGATTTCCATCGATATATAACCCCTGAGCTCGTACGTCTCAGAGAAGGGCGTTAAGCAAAAGAATAAATTCTCCGCCGCCAAACAGATATATATTTAACAGAGATCAATCAGTATAGAACAAAATCCAATGTCAGACACACAGTCCATTTACAAGTCCGTTCTGGGTCTGAACGAAACCGAAGGCGTCAAATTCCTCGTATATCCGTCAAATCAACACATACGTTCAGACGGCTACTACTTCCATCCCTTTCCAGTAGCTACTCCGGTTAGGAACCTCAATAGCGCCCATCCAACCGATACGAAGATCGTCGGTCTTGAATCATCTTTGCATTTTCGAATTCGAATCGCTCGATAAATTATTTGAAATGAGGGTTAGCTCGGCCTTTTCAAATAATTCACGTCTTTAGAATTTAAATCGATTTTCTTCATGGTTATATTATTCGACATCCATCTTTCAGTTATTTAGTGTTATTTTCGTGTCAAACACATACAACCATCAAATATCAAACAATTCAAGCCCAATTGGTTTATTTGCAATCTATGTTGCTTATAATATTTTATAACTATTTTTCGCCATTTTTATTTATTTAAAAATGGCCATATTTAATTAAACGACGTTTCAGGTAGTGCCATGGCACTGGCGCTGTTTTTCCCTTAATTTGATTTACACATATCGGAAAATCTAACCGTTGGATTTCTACAAAGTCTATATCAGTGGGAAGGTATTCCCAAAGCGAACCCAACGGTTCCAGTTTCGTGAGAATCCGACGGTCGGATCTTCCACACTAGTCGTTTGAAGTTACGGTTTCAAAATTCGAACTGCAGCGTCGTTATTCGATTAAATTAAATTATATTTATATATAAATATAAACGATTCTGACGCTGTTTTTCCCTTAATTTAATTAAACATTCCGGACAATCCAACCGTTGGATTTTTACAAGGTTGGTGCCGTTGGAAAGATATTTCCAAGGCGAACCCAGCGGTTGCGGTTTTGGGAAAATCCGATGGTCGGACTTCTCGCATTAATCGTTTCAAATTACGATTCCGAAACACGAACCGCACGGCCTCTATTCCTTTTAATTATATTTATATATATAAATATAGTTCATTATATAATTTCAACTATAGTTAATTCTATATTTTCAACTTCGTTTTCACTTCAAATATTTCACTAACGCCTTAATGTTTCGAAAAATTTCGCCATAACCTCCTTTGTATGGGGAGGGGTTTGGAAATTTATTGGGCCGTATTAGATACCCAATAAATCCTAAAAAGCATTCACATATTTATAGTGATATATTCTGGTGTTTACGGGGGAGCATGTACTGATAATCAATCCAGAGAATAAATTCTCGTCACCCTGTTTCCGTGTGTAAATAAATAGTCCATGTGCCGTATCTAATAACTAGAGCGACGTGATTATTGTCAACTCTAGACCCGTGTGGGGTTTTTATTAATCTGGCAATTTATCGTTATAATTTGTATAGTCCATATCGGTCATCAGTTCAACCTGTAGTATATAGTCATCGCCATACAAGCCTCTTGCTTGTATGGTAAATCTTCCACCTCGTCACACAAGCTCCAATTGCTTATGTGGAATATGATGAAGTATGCCTATCGTCAAGAAGTATGCCATGTAGTGTAGTTCAAAATTAATTGTTGCTATCCTATGGCGTTATTTATTATTTCACACAGAATAACCAGCACTCCGCATCCAATGGCATTCACAGGAGTTGATATATAAATAAAATTGCGCAGCCAACTCATCAAGGTTTACCTATTTGTCGGGCATGCAAATAATTTCTTTACTCTACGAATAACCAGCACTCCGCATCCAATGGCATTCACAGGAGTTGATATATAAATAAAATTGCGCAGCCAACTCATCAAGGTTTACCTATTTGTCGGGCATGCAAATAATTTCTTTACTCTACAGCTAATCCATTTTTCCTGTTCAACACATGTATATATATGCAGAACAAAGCTAATAACAATATTTCTAGCAAACCATTATTTATTTCAACACGTGTATATTTTTATCTAAGCGTATACATGATAAAAGAAATGTTTTATCATCAAAAATATTTGTTCGACAAGTGTGTATTTTTAACTAAGCGTGTACATGATAAAGAAATATTTTTATCATCAAAAATATTTTTTCGACACGTGTGTATTTTTAACACTTCATATTCACTATAAAAATATAGTTTTCATTGTCGATTCATTTTATTTTTAAAAGATGATAACATTCAACACATGAATTTCAACTCGACGAACAAATTTCAATTCAACACATGAATATTCTATATAGTTTGTATATATATAAAAATGTGATTTTTATCGCTAAAGCCATTTGTTTAAATTCAAATAATATTCAACACATGAATTTCAACTCAACGAATGAATTGCAACTCAACACATGAATATTCTATATAGCTTGTATATATTTAAAAATGTGATTTTTATCGCTAAAGCCATTTGTTTAAATTCAAATAATATTCAACACATGAATTTCAACTCAACGAATGAATTGCAACTCAACACATGAATATTCGATATAGTTTGTATATATATAAAAATGTGATTTTAATCGCTAAAGCCATTTGTTTAAATTCAAATAATATTCAACACATGAATTTCAACTCAACGAATGAATTGCAACTCAATACATGAATATTCTATATAGCTTGTATATATTTAAACGAATGAAAATTATTCTAACACATAAATATTTCAGAAAATTTCGGCAGCATAACGGCAGGGTAGTTAAAACCGGGACCGTCCCTAGTACGGCTCATCGCTCTACCTTAAAACCTCGCGGTTTTTGACAATGGGGATCATGCATCTAGTTCGCACGCAGGCGGCATGTTTTATTTTCAATTCCACAATCCTATTCTAATTTGTTTCAACCACAAGAGGGTATTTTTCAACCACAAAGGTATTTTTCAACCACAATATCAACCACAAACAATTATTTCCGACCATTCGTCATACTATATAATATCACGTCAATCACAAGCAATAAATATCGTCCATGGTCTGTGGACGAGGGGAGTGTATATATATATATATATATATATATATATATATATATATATATATATTATATAATAATTCACTTGCATTTCATCACAATTCAAAGCATATATGTTTCATTCAACGCTTGTATAATTTATACATCGCTAATATAACTTATACAACACATGTACATGAGGTATACAATGCGTATATAATTTACACTTCGCTTATATAATTTATACAACACGATTTCATTCACACAAATAGTTTAGATTCCTCACATTGGTTATTGCAGTGCTAAAAATCGTAGGAAGGTCAGAAAAATCCGCGGCTTCTTCTAGAATGTAGAGAGCCTCCTTGCGGTCACGGTGTCTCCTGTTTCATCAAATTTCGTTAAAGAACGAAAAAGATATTATTCTTCAAAGTTTTGCAACGCTTTATAGTGTTTAAAACGTATAAAGGAATTACCTTTATTGTTCGTTCAAACGGGGAATCGCTGTTTCCGCGAAATCCGTGCGTCGTGGGTCTGATCGGAGGTGATGGCGTCGTAGAGGAGGTCGAGGGCGTCAGGTCGCTGGTGGTGGGGTCGGAGATGGTGGCAGATCGGAGCAGATCTGGCAATGGGAAGGTTGGAACTTCGTGGGGGCGATTCCGGCGATGGCGGAGGCGATGGGGGTCGGCGATGGGTCGGATTTGTAGAGGGGGGAGAGGCGGAGCGAACGGCGGTGGTGGCAGGGTCTGGAATGGCCTGTAGCGGCGGCGGCGTGGGCGGAAAGGAATGAAGGACGAGGATCGTCGGTTTTTTCTGAACGATGGAGGGTTTTGGTTTTTTTTTTTATAAAAGAAAATTTCCTATTGGCCAGAGCTTTATAGGAAATTTTAAATAGTGTTTTTGCAAATGGACTCCTTTTTAAACCCAACGACTGTCGCCCCTAGCTAAATACCCCCATTCCGGACACAGTGGGATATGTTTCGTTGGCCATTTCGACTGTTACAGTCAGTTATTTTTCAAATTAATATATAAAACATTTGATATTTAATTTAAACGTACATTTCAATTTGCCAGGGCCACAAACTGAATCGGAAAATTCCAGAAAAATAAATCTAGCTTTGTTTTGACGATACGGTCCTAACAAAACCAGTTTCGTCGAATTCTGAGCTCGTTTGAAAAACGACCATTTTTAGGTTGACCCTTTTTAACAGAATTTGACCAATCACATTATCTTTTGCCCCGCTCACATACTAGCTTCAAAAATTATGAAATTTGAAACTTAGCAATAATTTGACATCCCGGACCCAACAAAAGTGGTTTCGTCGAATTCCGAGGTTGTATGCAAAATATCAATTTTCAAGGGCTATATATGCTATATAGCGACCTTTCTGAAAATTCATTTGGCCATAACTTTTGATTTCCGTTATGAAATTTCGATTTTTCAGATTCGTTAGAAAGGTATTGATAAACAGATTTAAATATTTTCAGTTTCGTTAAAATCCGTTATATTTTCCACCCGGTACAGTCAGACAAAGTTTGTATTCAAAATTTCAAACTGCCACACCATGCCAAATTCTATATTTTATTGAAATATGCTATTTCAACCATTCCAATTCTTTGGTAATAACCTAGTTTAAAAATTTTAAACTGGTTCACATTTTCCGGGTTATTACAATAAAACTCAATAGAAGTGAAGATCTGTTCAATGTAGCTTCAAATGTACAAGTTCTTTTATATGACTACCTCAATTTAAAGGAGATAAGCAAGTCCATGATTTTTAAGTGTAAACCTTGAATTTAATTATTTTTATTGCTTTATAAATATTGTTTTTTTTTCTTTTTTTTCATAATACAGGTTCAATTGTTTCCTAAACCATTAGTCCATGACATAATCAGAATTAACAGCAATAAATCCTCTTTCAAGTAGGATAGGCGAAGCAATTTGGGTGTAAATGCACTGAACAGAATTGGTCTGAATTTGCAATTAGGTAAACAATTATGGGACTAACTTCATGTTAATTTCTTATGTATTATCTTTTTCTATTGGACTAATCATCTTTGTTTTGATGTGTAGGGCATGCTAGCTACATGTTTATGTCTTCCCATGCTAATGTAACTATGTGTCCAGGCCTTTTGCTTTACATTGAATTTTTATTTGAGCATCTGTTCAATATTCATATTTAATTTAGAATAGAAGATATATGTTGCCAAGTAATCGCCCATAGATCTCAAAATGTTATAATTGTCCAAACATTGTTCACAAATTATACCGACCTTTCCTATTTTCTTTAAAATTGCGCAAATATTAATAAAGTTATTTATCTTCTAATTTAACTACCTGTGTTTTTATAATATATATTTTTCTCTGCACTTAAAACCCCTATTGCATAACCTGTTGCTTACTATTAATTTGTTCATTTCGTTTCGTCTTAATTTTTGCTCCTAAACTTAAGCTATGACTCTCCAATGCTTTTTGGTAATGAAATATTTTATTTGCCTAATTTACTTTCACACTAATGCTACTGGTCTTTCAACAGACCTTAATTTCTGCTCCTAAACTTAAGGTATGTTGCTAGATGTACAGAAGGTCAGTTCAAGGCAGCGGATATGGTAGTGGTTTCTGAAACTTGGATAAACAGATTTGGCTCAGCAAACGCTGAGCCCACGGCTCAGCAAATGCTGAGCCTGAGGCTCAGCATTTGCTGAGTTTTGGCTCAGCAGCTGCTGAGCCTTACCGCTAAGCTTTGCTGAGCCACAGGCTCAGCATTTGCTGAGTTTTGGCTCAGCAAAGCTGAGCCGTAAGGCTCAGCAAATGCTGAGCCCACAGCTCAGCAAATGCTGAGCCCACGGCTCATCAAAGCTGACCCACAGGCTGAGCTTTGGCTCAGCAACTGCTGAGCCTTACCGCTCAGCTTTGCTGAGCCACAGGCTCAGCATTTGCTGAGTTTTGGCTCAGCAAATGCTGAGCCTGAGACTCAGCTTTTGCTGAGCCTGAGGCTCAGCATTTGCTGAATGCTGAGCCTGAGGCTTAGCAAATGCTGAGCCTGAGGCTCAGCAAATGCTGCTGAGCCACAGGCTCAGCAAATGCTGCTCAGCTGTGGCTCAGCAAAGCTGAGCCGTAAGGCTCAGCATTTGCTGAGTTTTGGCTCAGCATTTGCTGAGTTTTGGCTAAGTATTTGCTGAGCCTTTTGGCTCAGCAACTGCTGAGCCGAGCCTTACATAATTTGCAAGAAATTACCTAATGATGAGCCGAGCCTTACCTAATGCTGGGCCGAGTCGTAAGGCTCAGCATTTGCTGAGTTTTGACTTTTGTGAATTTGGTATTTTGTGCGAGACGTTTTTCTGTTTTTAACAAGAAACTGAAATTTTCAATTTAATGTGATATTCAATGAATGCAGGCACTTCTAGAGGCAGCAGAAGAAAAGAAAATTGGATGGTAGTTCTAGTGGCGCAGTAGATGATCTTGATAACGATCCAATTGCAGAAGTTTTTAGTTCCGACATGAAGAAAAATTATTGTTGAGCAATTAGTTCTACTTCTTCTATAAAACAAGTAAAGGTGGCTCGAGCTGAAAAAGCTGTAGCTGATAAAAAAACAAGCCGTGGATTTGTCCGTTTGGAAATTAGAGATAGAAATGCAAGTAGCTACTCAAGTTAATAACGCCATCAATTCAATTACTTCAACTTTTATGAAATTTATACCTAATTTGCAATAAAAACTTGTTGCAAGTCCTTCCACTCCTCGTACAGAAGGTGCTTCTAATTTAAGGGATTCTCCTATAAGTAATAATGTAACCGTTACTCCAAATGTGTCACTTAATGATCTTCATTCATCTACAATGGAAAAGAAATACGTAATGCTATTGTCAAATGATCTAGAGAAGGAGGTAGCAAAAGTTTATCTTGGAACACAAAAAGTTTGTCATTTTAGGAAAGTGGTACCGAATATAGAGAAAGTAATTTGGGTTGTTGAAGTTCTTGAACCGGATGCACCAATTTATGATGGTCCTCAAAATGGAATGTACAAGTTATGTGAATTTTCAGATGGAGGCTTCGTTATATGGCCAGAGTTTCGTATTCGTTATTTGTAGAATCTTATTTATGTATTGAATTTAGCAAACTAATTATGTATTATTGAATTTGACATCTTAATTATGTATTGTGTTTGTTTATTGTTAACTGATATTCTATGTTGTTATGTTATGAATGTTATCTATTAGTATGCATTGAGTTTAATATTAGTTTTTGATTCATATTAAATATCGTCTATATTATTATCATGTTGGTTATTAATTGAATATCAATGTTAGAATATGCGAGTTGTTAATACATATTTCTGTTATTATTAAAATTTATATTTGTTGTGAATTAAAATTTTGTAACATGTATAGGCGTTACAAACAAATGTATTGCAACATGTATAAGCGTTGCAAACAAAAATCTTACAACGATTATAAGCGTTGGTAAAGAAAATCTACCAACGCTTATAAGTGTTGCTAAAGAAAATCTACCAACGCTTATAAGCGTTGCGACTGAAAATATACCAACGCTTATAAGCGTTGGGACAGAAAATCTACCAACGCTTATAAGTGTTGGTACTAATTTGCCACCCCTCCATAGCAACACTAATAAGCGTTGCTGAAATTGTTTGCGATGGTTATACTCGTTGGGAATCACCTGTTTTGGTGTAGTGGTTCAACCTCTTTCAATTTGACAGGGCTTCTATTGTTGCCATGCTTGAGACTAGACTGCCTACTTTGGTCATTTGTTTATCAGAAAAACAAAAATAGAAAGCGGACTTCAAGCAAAACAACAATCTTTAACATATGGCATTACATTTACGGCATTTACACAACTAGTCCTTTATACATATATCTGTAACATTCATGTTTGTTAACAACAACACGAGGCAATATTGATGTTCTCTATAGGCACCTTATTGTCACATCTTAGTAATGTGGAACCCATAACATTTTAGTGTTTCCTCATTTATATTATCGAGGCAAAACGTTCACTCTCAAATTACTCATATTCCCGCAATTTCACCATTTTTTTCTTGCATCTATTTATGCGGACAATACCAGAAGTATCATGCAGTGCTTAGTGGATAAACTCACTCTCCTTCATGTTCCAATTTCCCATTATTATCTTTGGTGATTTTAATTATATGCATATCTATTCTGAGAAATTGGGAGGCAATCTTTTTCATATCAGTAATCATAACCTCCAGATAACTCAATTTACCCAACTAACTTAGACAAGACTCCTGTTTTTTTTCATGAAGCAACAATAATAAAACAACCAAAAAAACCTATTGCAAGTTAGATAGAGCCTGTCTCAAAGCTAATGCTTTTAGTCATTACTCATAGCTTTTTGCCTTATTTCCACCTCCAAAACTATCTTAACATAGTCCTATAATCCTAATCAGAGGCATGGTGGATTCTAGGCCTCTCTATGTTTTCTCTTTTTTAATTCTTGGAATGATGATTGTTAGTTTTTCTCTTTATTGACAAAGGTTTGCAATGAAGATTTGTTTAGAAATCCAGTGTACATACTAGTGAACCGAAAACAAATTTAATTCAGAAAGATTTAAACTTTTAAACTGCTTCCTTGCGAAAAGCAGGATCATCAATTTTAAAAAAGTCTTGAATGCTATATGGGAAGCCAAATAATTTATCCTATTTGTTGATTCAGTTATGAAGCATTGATTCAATAAAAAACACCTTGAAAAAACAAGTCACTGTTGCCTCCTTCTACCACCATCTTCAAACTGGTTTTCTCAGATACTTGTAGTTTCTTATGTCCTTGAGATTTCTCTACAATAACATTTATAAGTCAAATCTAAGCTTATACTAAAATATTTGATGAATGTAATGAATAGTTACATGATTAAAAGCAGAAAATGGAGAAGAAATTAACTAAAAAAAAATTAGATGGTATTGGATAAGATGGCTTGCTCCACTACTAACAGAGATTATTGCAATTGTTTCAACTGGTACTGGATTAGACAAAAAAAACAGCTAATATAATGGATGTAAATTTAAAAACAACAAATTGGCATATATGGTCAGAAAGATAAAATTGGCTAATTGGGCTTAAGTTTTATATGTTTTAACAAGATTTGAGCTAGCTAGAATCGACATAAATAATCTGATTTCCAGATTGTAAAAAAGCAAATAAAGAAAATTTACTTAGCTTGAATGATGTTTGGATCATTGAACGCTTGCTCCACTACTCAGTTGATTTCCCCTCCATTTTCCACCTTTCACCAAATTGATTTTCTCTCCACGGATGAAGCAGTTTTAGATCCAAATCGTCATTTTTGTGGTTTCCTTATTCTCCTTTGCAGCTGGAAATTAAAACGACAAAGACTTTAACGTAGAGGTGAGAAAGATAGAGCTAATGAATAGGAATAGTTTGTCGCATAAATCTGATGTGATTAGAACATGAAGAAGAGTAATGTAATTTAGGGTTATGCGAAGCAGAGGAAACAGAAAAGATAATGGTGAAAAAGCGCGGCTTCTGAAATTAATTGAAACGAAGCGAGGGAAACAGAAGAAGATAATGGTGAAAGAGCGCGGCCCCTAAAATTAATTGAAAGACCGCCAATTATTTTTAGGATGTGTTAATTACACACCATTTTGGCATGTTGTTTTAAATTATTTCCTACTTATGAAAGGTTCAACAACAACAATTAGCCCAAAACGTTGTTTTCTAGTATTGTTGAAAGCTACTTTCTTGTAGTGTACCTTTCTCATCCAGTCTTATTTACTTATCTTGGCATTTATATTTTATGCACATTTGAAAGTAACTGGAACTCGCCAGACATTATGTCTGACCTTTTTTCTTACACTTCTTTCTTCCTTCCACCTCCCCCTAGGTTCCCAGAGTGGAAGCACTTAACAGTGACTAGGACTTTCTCTAGCAACTTGGACTTGGATTTCTTGAGATGTTCCATTTTGACTTTACTCTATCCTGGCTTATGATGAGGGATATGATTTTGTTTTAATGGCATTTTGTTTGAAAGACATATTTGAGGTACTTTGTAAGTGATTTGATGCAACCGGTTTTGGGAACCATGTTTTATTTTAAATAATGAAGTTGAATATATTCCATTGCTTATTTTATATCTGCTTTGTAAATTTTTGTATTGTTTACCTATTGCGCTTCACAAAAACTCTCTTATGAGTGACACTAATGGACATAAGGTGTCACACATGGAGCAAGCTATATGGTCCAAGATGATTGAAATTAATTTGAATTACACATGCTTCTTGGATAAGCAAGTGACCATGTTGTATTGACTTGCCAATATATAGTAATAATGGCACATGGGCATACAAATACAACAGACAATTAATTATGAATATAAATTTAAAGATAAAACTAACAAATTTTGCGAAATAAAATAAAGGTAAGTAGACATTCAAATAAAATTAATGAAAGGCTTACTATGTGTTGGCTAGCTTTTGGATCAAGCCATCATGATTCACAAGTATGTTCAATATGAAGTTTCACTCCCAGAAGCCACCAAATCCTGTTCGTGGTCACTAGGTGTTCTCTGGATCGTGACGCTAGAGCTATGACCCCCCGATCGCGACTCCCTATCGCAACCCGATCCATTCGCGCCTGAACCCTTACCACGATCCGATTTTTGAGGTTGAGAGATGGAGGCCACGACTAAGTCTATCATGATCCGCGAATGCAGGATCCAACGACACCTATCCATAACGGCCATATTGACTATTTCTCCATCAAGCCACGAACCAATCCGAGATCCTCGGGATTTGTGCTACGTGTGACCACGATTCACCTGTAGATATCAGCTATAAACAGCCCTGTGCTTGACATTTTCAGGATTTTTTGGCAGTCCTAAGTACTATTTCCACCATTATTAGTATCTTACAATTTCTTGTCGGTCTTAGCCCGAAAGTATTGAGTGAATCATCTTTGTACAAGTGAGATTGAGAGAAATATCATTGATTGTACTCAAATCTAACGTATAATCATAGATATAAAGTGGACGTAGGCTCGTTAACGCCGTACCACTATAAATCTTGTGTGTTTTCTATGTTTTCTTGCATTTCTAAATATAAATCTCTGCCTATTTAGACAATTTGGGTGTTAGACCCACTTTTGGACCTAACATTTTGGTGCTTTCACTGAGAACGAAGTCTCAACATATTGGATTGTTGTTCTATTGTTTAGGCAGTCAGGTCCGAAGAAAACAGTCCAAAACCCCACTGTTTTGATCTTTGAATATTTCAGCAAATCCAAAGTATTATGGCTGGAAAGAAGTCCAAGGATGCATGAGCTTTACAGGCGATGAAGTCACAAACGAAGCTCGTGATGACAGCGTTCAGGAACAGGTCGAGGATGATTCTCCGGATCGTGAAGAAGGGGGCGATCCGACCTACTGGAGGTGCCACGAACTGTGTGACGAAGGGCGTAATGACTCGTTCTCAAGAGAACGCCGCCCTCCTTCCTACCAATGCTCCCACGATCCGAACCCAGGGGACCACCACGAACCGACACTAAGAGGGTACCAAAATCCATCATCCTAGGGGGACCACGATCCGAAATGACAATCTGACCACTACTCGACCTAGGAAGGAGATTATGGCTCGTTCCGCTCGTGCTGGTACCTCTGCTCGACCTGGCTCAAGTTCTTTGCATATGAGAGAAGATGATGATGATCTGTTCAACCCTTCTGCCCTGGCTACCAAAGGAGATTTCTCTCGCATAATTGAAGCATTGGACAGACAAAATGATGAATTGGCCGCTCAAAGGTGGGAGAGCTCATTGCTGCGTCAGGATATTACTGCCCTAGGCAGACGAATTGATGATATCCAAAGGCGGGTTTCGCCACCGCCAACTTACTCTCTTTCTCCGGAACACACGTCCTCGTCTGAAGAACCTCGAAGAAACCGGCGGTGGCCTCCGTTAGAAAGAGCTAAAAATATAGGGCAGCTTCAATTTGGGACGTTTCCTTTTTGAGAAGAAGAGGCGCTTAATCAAGGAACTAAATATCGTAACTTAAATGATCCCGTCTTACCACCTAGGAATGGAGACGTCATTGACCCTACTCAAAATCAACCTATTCCTCCTGCTCGTCGCGTGACTGACCGCGGTAATATGGGGCAAGGCAGTTCTGCTCAGGCCCTATACCTCGCAGTAGTGCGTCAAAGAAATGCTGGAGAAGCCCACAGGGCAAGAAGTGTTAATCCCGAATCCACACTGACCCATGCAAATGTTGAGGCCATGATTAGACGAGTGATGGTAGAAAACCGCGGCAAAGAAATGAGGATTAGGGTATAGGCCGCAGTCATACGCCCTACACGGATGACATATTAGAGGTTCGATTCCCCAAGAAATTCAACATGCCTCCTATAAACCGCTATGCAGGAAGGGCGGATCCAGTCCAACACCTAATGAGATATTCTTGGTACATAAATGCAGCTGCCGCTTTCAACGCCATGAAGCGTAAGGCATTCCCGATATTCCTAGAGGATATGGCGTTAATGTGGTTCACTTGTTTTCCAGTGCGGTCGATCTCCAGTTTCAGGGAATTAAGTGAACAGTTCATGAATCGGTTCCAGCTGCATACTCAGAGATCTAAGAATGTCATCTAATTACCCCTCATTAAGCAACGTCCGGGCGAATCTTTGAGGTCCTATCTAGATCGCTTCAATTTAGCAGTCACAGAGGTTAGAGATCCCCATGAACAAACTGTTTTGATGGCCCTGATTTATGGAGTGCATAAGGATACCGAGTTTGGAAGATACCTGGTCGGTAAACCACCATTAACCAGAGAAATATTTTACGAAAAGGCCAACGTCCGCCTGAGTCGAGAGGAAATTTATACCAACCAAAAGAGGATGGTCACTGATAAGGAGGATATCCAAAGTAAGGTAGCCGTCAAGCAGACGGGAGATAGCTCAGGAAAGGTTAAAGTTAATGTCGGGAACAAGAATCAAGGTAATGGTCGCCAATCAAGGAATAATAATAACAATAATCGGAAGAGAAATAGAGGGAATGATTCTCAGAGGAGATCTCGGCCTAGGCCATTTGAGAGTTTTACACTGTTAAATGATACATTGGAGAATATCTTCCTAGATACGTACAACGTCCTCCAGTATAAGAGGCCTCCTCTGAGAGATTCGACATAAAAGGAACGTGAAACTGGGAAATTTTTTCTTTTTCACCAAACTCATGGCCAAACTACAAATGAATGTCGTCATCTGAGAGATGTGGTTGAAAAGCTACTTCGGGAAGGAAAACTCGATGAGTATAAGGTGACACCCAGAGACGGGGGCAAGCCGCGCAAGCCCCGAACCAAAGCCAACCTGCTGCCAAACCAATGGCTCAGCAAAAAGGAAAAAATATCGTTATCAATACCATAGTTGGTGAGCTTCATCTGGCAGGGCATAGTTTCAGGCATATGAATCAGTACGTTAACGCAGCTAAACAACATTTTGAAGTGGGAGCATGTAGTAATCCCGAGGATATTGCCCCGATTAAGCAATAGAAGACGATGTCTGATGACGTCATATTTCGCGATCGGGAGAGTATTGGGGTCCACTCCCCAACCGAGGACCCATTAGTGATCACCGTTGCCATTGGTCCATCTACAGTCCACAAAGTTCTAGTGGATAATGGAAGTTCAGTTAACATTCTGTTTAAGAAAACATTCGACCAAATGAAATTCGAACCGAAGGATTTGAAACCAAGCGAAGGTTGGATACGTGGATTTAATGGAGCCCCAACCGCTCCGATGGCATACGTGGAACTGTCAGTAACCCTTAGGGAAGGAGAACGCCAGAGAGTGAGAATCCCCCCCTTTGTAGTCATGGATATTGAGTCACCTTACAATGCCTTTTTGGGCCGACCGACCCTAGCTAAATTCAGGGCCTGCATTGCACCCTGGTGTTTGTTATTGAAGTTCCTGACGGATGCCGGTGTAGGTATAGTCAGAGGAGATCAAGTTGTTGCACGAGCATGCTACATAGTAGAGCTGAAGTTGCTCCGTAAAGGAAGAGATGCAGAAACAAGGGACGCTTCTTCCCTCCCAAGGGAGGAAACGTCATAGCAACTAAAGAAAGTAACTCTGGGAGAGTCACCCAGAGAGTTGCCCGAGGATATAGATCCCAGAGAGGATGAAGAGCAAGAAAGTAACTCTGGGAGAGTCACCTAGAGAGTTGCCCGAGGATATAGATCCCAGAGAGGATGAAGAGCCTGGGGGCAGAATGGCGACTCCCAATGAAGGGACTGTGGATGTACCAATTGATGATAATTAACCAGAGAAGGTCCTAAAGATTGGATCCCAGTTGGACCCTGTTCGAGCCAAAGAATTAACAAATTTCTTGAAAGCTAACCTGGATGTACTCGCCTGGACCCATGCGGACATGTGTGGAATATCTCCCTCAATTATGAGTCATTCCTTAAGCATCAACCCAAAACATCCTCCCGTCAAACAGAAAAGGCGAATGCTTGGCCCGGAGAGGTATGCTGCCTTGAAGGAAGAAGTCGAAAAGCTGAGAAGTAATGGGTTTATTAAAGATTCAACATACCCTGACTGGATTTCAAACCCGGTTTTGGTAAAGAAGGCTAATGGAAAATGGTGCACATGCATTGACTTCTCAGATTTAAATAAATCCTGCCCAAAGGATAGCTTTCCGTTACCTAGAATCGATTAGCTCGTGGATTCGACGGCGGGTCATGAGCTTCTTTCTTTTATGGATGCCTACTCAGGGTACAAACAAATCCCCATACACGTCCCGGACAAAGAGCATACCAGCTTCATTACCGATCTGGGATTATACTGTTACGTAGTGATGCCTTTCGGTCTGAAGAATGCCGGTGCTACGTATCAGCGATTGGTGAATAGGATGTTCTACAACCAAATTGGGAAAACGATGGAGGTATACATCGACGACTTGTTAGTAAAGTCCAGACAATCATCCAACCATACTGCCGATTTAGCAGAAATGTTTGAGATTCTCCGGAAATACGGGATGAAACTAAATCCTTGGAAATGCTCATTTGGGGTAGCTTCTGGAAAATCCCTAGGATTCTTCATTAGCTCGCGTGGAATTGAAATCAATCCAGATCAGATTACAGCAATCCGAAATATTCAAGAACCAAAGAAAATTAAAGATGTACAAAGCCTCGCCGAAAAAGTGGCAGCGCTGAGTAGATTTATCTCCAAAGCTACGGATAAATGCATCCCGTTTTTCGAGCTGATAAAGCGAGGCAAGTGCAACTTTAAATGGACTCCTGATTGTATAGAAGCGTTCCAGAATCTATCAATCATCTGGAAAGACCCCGATACTGTCTAAACCCGTGGATCACGAGTATTTATTTGTGTACTTGGCAGTGTCATCCCACGCGATCAGTTCGGCTTTGGTAAGAGAGGAAAATAAGGTGCAAAGACCGGTGTACTATGTGAGTAAGAAATTAGCGGCTGCAGAGCGAAATTATCCAAATATAGAAAAGCTTGTGTATAGCTTACTGATCGCATCTAGAAAACTTCGCCACTACTTCCAGGCTCATCCCATTACTGTGTACACCGATCACCCACTCAAACAAGTTTTGCAAAGGCCAGAATCATCAGGAAGACTGCTCAAGTGGAACATTGAGCTGAGTCAATTCGACTTGAACTTCCTGCCTCGAAGGTCGATAAGGGGGCAAGTACTGGCAGATTTTATAGCAGAATTTACTATCCTAGAGGATGATGCAGTAAGTGAAGGAGCCGACGCACAAAAGCTACTCCTTGACCCCGGTGCTTGGAAATTATACACTGATGGAGCTAAGAACGACAGATGATCTGGTGCCAGAGTGGTCCTTGAGACTCCAGAGAAACGGCTAGTTTACTATGCTCTGAGATTGGAGTTCCACGCCACTAATAACGGCTCTGAATACGAAGCCCTAATTGCCGGGTTGAAGCTCACAAAGGAGTTGGAGATCACAAAGCTGGACATCTTTTGCGATTCCAAGATAGTCGTGAATCAGGTCACTGGAAAGTTTCAGGCCAAGAGTCTGAGGTTGATATCATATTTAGAAAAAGTGAAGAAGTTGTTGGATGGTTTGGACCACCACAGCATATCTCATATTCCTCGAACGGAGAATCAAAAGGCAGACAAGTTAGCAATGGCTAGCTCTGATAATCCTGAAAATACGGAGCTAGTCCCGATTGAAGTGTTATAGACCCCTAGTATAGATTAGATGGAAATTGATCGGGTACTAGAGATTGAACCCGAGAAGGAGTCATGGATGACCCCTCTAAAGAATTTTTTGATGAATGGAATGCTTCCAACAAAGAGAAGTGAGAGGCGTGCAGTTATCCGGAAGGCTTCTTGATATGTGTTGCAGGGCGAAGTCCTGTACAGACAGGGTTTCTTGATGCCCCTCCTTCGGTGCATCGCCCATGACGACATCAAGCGTGTACTAAAAGAGGTCCACGAAGGTAAATGTGGCGACCAAACTGGAGGGCAAACATTGGCAAAGAAGATATTGCGATATGGCTATTTTTGGCCCACCATAAACAAGGATGCAGCCAAGTATGCATGATGTTGTGATGCATGTCAGAAGTTTTCCAAGATCCCCAGGGCACCTCCTGGCCAGTTGAAGACAATGAGCCCATGGCCTTTTGCTGTTTGGGGAATCGATATTATTGGAACCCTCCCCATAGCTAAGGGCAGAGTAAAGTTATCCATTGTGGCCATTGATTATTTCACCAATTGGATCGAGGATGAGCCATTGACCACGATCAAAACCAAGCGAGTGATCACCTTTGTCATTAGGAACATTATATGCCGATTCAGGATTCCAAAAATCATCATAACCGATAATGGAACTCAGTTTGATAGCACAGAGTTTCGAGATTTCAACTAGAAGTATCATATCGAGAAAAGATACACCTCTGTGGCACATCCGCAATCGAATGGGCAGGTCGAGGCAGCAAACAAAGTGATCAAGTCTATTTTGAAGAAAAGATTGAAGCGGGTCAAAGCCATGTGGGTTGATGAATTACCCTTGGCACTATGGGCCTATAGGACAACATACAAGTCGGCAACGGGTCACACACCCTTTTCCCTCGCTTTTGGAGCTGAAGCGGTCATCCCAATTAAGTTAGAAGTACCAACTCATCGAATCACTTATTATGACCCGATGACCAACAATGAGCTACTCCTTGAGTCTCTATATATGATTGAAGAAAAGAGGGACGAAGCCGATCTACGTGCATTGAGACACAAGCAACGGATCACTTGGTATTATAACAAAAAAGTACGAGCTCGAACCTTTGAACTGGGAGATTTGGTCCTGAAACGCGTTTCCACCCCCGGTGCATATGGGCCCGAAATGGGAAGGACCGTACTCAATTTTACGAAAGCTTGACAATGGAACATTCAAGCTAGCAACCGTGGATGGAGATGAAATGCCTAGAGTGTGGAATGCCCAGATTTTGCGGCCTTATCTGATGTGAAATTGTCAGTTTAACTCTTTTGTTTTTAGGACCATGTAAAAAGGCACGACTTGCCTAGAACAGTCTGGTTACTTAAGCAAAAGATTATAAAGTGCACGTAGGTCATGATTCGACCGTACCACTATAAAAATATCGCGTGTCATTTACCTTTACTGCACCGTTTCTTATCTGCTCTTTATTTTTGACCAACATCAATCATTATCATTTCGAGATTTGTTATAAACTATGCAGTGATTTCGAAACACCTAATTCAAAGTTCTAAAAGGTGCAGCGAGGTAAATCACACTACTGCTTGCACTCTAACTCTCGAGATTAGGGAGAGAGTATAAAGGATGCGAAGATAAGGTCCCCAAGGCGTGAAGGTGCACCATGATAAAACCGCCTTGATGACACTCTACCCCGCCGAAGGATCGGGAGGGTATAAAGGCGCTAGAGACTTAGCGCCCCCAGAACTTCTGCCCCGCTAAAGTATCGGTGAGCAGACTAAGAACCGAGCTCGAACTCTAACCCGCTGAAGGATCGGGAGAGTATAAAGGCGCTAGAGACTTAGCACCACAAGAAATCCTACCCCAACCAAAGGGTCGGGAAAGTATAAAAGCGCAGCAATGTATGCCGCCAAATGACATAAACCCCTCATTTCCAGACATGAGGGGCAGTACGAACGTGACTCTAATCAATCACCAATAAGCCCTGGCCAGGCATCATAATGATGATTGATTGGGGACATATACATACGACACTTTGCATTTATGAACACTATGCGTTTACTTAGCACTCGAACTTTTCAATGATTATCATTCATGAGTAAAGTATTTAGTTACGATTGTCTTAGTTATGATTATCTTTAAGTTTTGTGATTCAAAATAATAAACTCTGCAGACATAGTAAACCTTCAGGTATGCAAAGATACAAAAGAAATGAATTTTCAGTAGCTAAGTGCGGAATTACAAGAGTAAAGCTAAACAAAAGTGAGGGCCTGTAACGTCCCATGTTTTCTGGCCATTTTATTGAAAATATTTTATTTATTTAAAATATTGATTTAAATTTAAATAATCGATTTAACCCTTTTAATTTGAATATTTAAATAATGTTAATAATATCATAATATTTTATTTTCGGGATATTTAGAAAATTGTTGAATTTACAGTATAATGTGATCGAGAAATTTAAATTGGTTAAATATCGTTTATATTGAAATCTTCGTGGCGATTTCGTTTTTGAAACGACATTATAACGTTTAATTTATAATTTAATTATAAAACGAGCTGCAGCGGCGCGACAGTTCGTAAATTAGCGTTTTGAACTTTAAACGGCTGTAGAGGGCCGAAAATGAGTCGGATTTTCTCGAAACAAGAAACGTCGGAATCTGTTGGATAATATTTTTCTAATGAAAGAGAAAATTCGAGTTTTCATGTTGTAGATTTTATTTTATGTCCAAATTAAATTTTGAAAAGGTCACTGTGGAATTTCCTTACATATTTTATCGTTATTTATATTAAATAAAGGGGTTTTTAAATTTTTATAATATCGATTTGGCTTCAAAACCCAACCCGAGCTATTTTATCTTCGTAATATAAGATATTCTAGTCGTGTATGACCAATTTCAATATTTTAATAATATTATATTGAGATATTTTAAAATTGGTTTATTTTCTTTGAATTGGGCAGTTATAAAAGGGCCTTTATTCAAACGTCGACCTTCGTTTTCGACGAAATAAATTTTGTTGAGACGGTAACAGCAAATTATTGCTAGATTTCAAGTTGCGCATCAATCCGGTTTTCTGTGAGCGTGGCAAAATAAAATACAAATAAAAATGACCATTTGGACATGAACGAGGGCCATTTGAGCAAACGAACTCGGAATTCGACGAAACGAGTTTCATTAGGACCGTACCGTCAAGATATACTATGTCGTCCATTCGAGTCTCGAACGGGGTTTGTAGGTGAGCGCAGGAACGAATAAACAACGTTCGAAAACGCGATAGACACGAAATAAAAATCGTTAGTCAACATCGTTCATCAAATCAACTTAAATAATATTATTTTCACACTATATATACCTCAATTCAGAACCCTATTTCCTCAATTTCTGAAATTGTTCATACATTTTGCAATAAAGCCCTCGTTTGTAAAACAATTTATATCTTCCAATCCGTGAAGAATTTGCTAGGGGGACCTGTGTTGTATATAACGGTGTTGTATACACAATTATATGATTTTTGTTTGATGATAACAAAAAAAATATTTTATTTTAAATGTGCTTGTTATTGTACTGTTCTATATATATATAGATATGCTTCTCAGACAGGAATATAATATTTATATTTAAATAGAATACGACTGTACAGACATTCATACAGTATTTTACTTAAATTGAATATTATATTTCAATATTCAATAGTACAGATTTACAACTCCACTATTTGAACACATCACATTTCATATACATTCACCAAATATTTGTACTAATAACTAAACTGAATATGATAGACAAATTTGTTTGAAGACAACGAAATAATATTTTATTTTATCAAATTTGTTTATTACAAATATCAGTACAATTTTTTCTCATTCTGTACATTTGTTCCTCACTACAACCCTTATCACTCTAGTATACAATCATTGCCTCACTACAGCATTTCACTCATTCACATTGCAATTATGACACACAAAAAAGGAGGAACAACAAGTTTAGCAACAGTTTTTTTCTTTGGAATTTTTTTTTCTTGTCAATCATGCAAGATCACAGCAGTGCATTCATATGAATTGCAAGTAAAGCATTTTTCAGTTTTAGTTGAGAAGTCATACAAATATAGGACATGGATGAATGGTGCAATTCAATGTGACACATGTGTAGAGTGCAACTTGTACTCAGGTTTAAGTCAAGATGACCGTATGGTGCAAACATGTTTTAATTTCTTTCCAGAAATATTCAAAATTGCAGAGACATTCAAAGCAAGAAATTTTGGCAACAGTTAATGGTGCAAATAACTTTCTCAAGTTATGACACAAATAAGTTTGGCATATTTAATCATGCAAGGCTTTCAATCAATCAAGGAACAACATTTCTGGGTAGTGTTTAATACATTTCCAGTGAAATACTTAACAAATCAGTTTTGGATATGTGCAAGCATCATCAAAGGTTTCATTGCTTTAAAACATTATATTTTTATTGGGAGAAATCATGTTTGGAAATCAATCATAGCACCAAATTTGACAAGGTTTGTTATTTCTAGTTTTCACAAGACAACATGCAAGTATACAGTAAGTACATGAAAATTGGGTACAACATACACATGCAGGAAATGCATTCATAAAGAATCATTGATGGGCATGGACAAATCAGCATGCAAAGAATAAACAGGAATGTTTTTCTTTGATCTACAATCTTGGCAACAGTTTAAATGTGCAAAGAATTTTCTTTCCAGTTTTAAACAAAGACATTTTTGGGCAAGCATTATTCTGAGTTCAAATTTGTCAAAGTTTTTAATGTGTCTAGAATTCAATGATCGAATTAAGGCAAATATCAAGTAATGGTGATATTGGCAAACAACATATGGCAAGTGTTTTGAAGGGCTATAAATACAATTTCATTGATTTCCAAAAATATATTTTTGGCATCAGAAGTTTACATGCAGCTATGACATTGGTCAAGCAAGAGAACAACATGAATGAGAACTTGTGCAACAAATAATCTTTGTCCAAGATTTACAAAGAGCAAGCAACAAAGCTTGTTTAAGGCAAATAATCAATTCATTGTTTCTCCAGAAATTCAGTAATTCATATTCGGCAAGTTTTCAAAATGACAAAACCAGAAATGGCATGAAAACATTTATTTGTTTTCAAATTTGTTTTTCAGAAATATTCATACATGCATACAAATCAGAATTTGGCAAGAAAGTTTTTTTATTTTATGGTTCATATGCAATTCTGCTTTAGGAAAACAGTGGGACATTCTTGGAAATCATTTTTGGCAAGTGTTAATTAGCAGAATATCAGCATGTGTCATGAATAATTCAGATATGACATGCACAGATATATTTTCAGAATTCAACATTGGAATATTTGGCAACGAATTTTTTTTAATTAACAAAGTCATGAGATCTTATTTTAAGGAAGGGAAAATATTTTTTTTAAAAAGGCAACAAGCATGTCTAGGGGATAGTATCGAATTTCATCACCATAAATCAAGAAAGCTTTCAAAGCCAAGGAATCAAACTCAATCAAGGAAATTTACAGAGGAAATCAAGGCCGACATAACTAATGTCAAAAGAGGAAACACATAATCAATCAGGTCAAGCCAAGTCATCATACACGAAATCAGAGAATTTTATAGGATTATATAATCCTATTTTGAACACGATATTCATTAAAGGCTGTATCGAAATCATACAAAAAAAAATTCAGAGCAATTATTTTTTAATCAGAGAACTCACAGAGGATTTCAATCAGAAGCCAAGTCAAATCAATCGAAAACCAACCCAACAATTCAAAGAGAAAATCGAAGAAATCAAAACAACAATACTCACGTGTTTTCGATCATATTATCCCAAATCGAAGCATCAGAGAACATCCAGTTTTGAAGCTCAACAAAGAAGCAAATCAAAGTGCAATCACGATCGAATTTGATTTGGGATTTGAAACCCAAACTTCGTTCTTAAAGTCGGCCAACATCTGTGAAGGAAGGAGCTTGCAAAGGAGAATGGGCCAGGCTCTTCTTTTTATGTTATAAAAGGGATTTAGGGTTTATTTTTTTAAAATTCATTTTGTTGTATTTTTATTTGTAAACCATTCTGAACAGTTTCTAGAGTCTGTAAAATTTTAGGGGATCCAGTTAGGGGATTAACTGGCAGTTTCTAGAGTTTGTAAATTCTAGGTGGTTTTCTAGTTTCGTCTCTAAAACTAGACAGTTTACTAGAGCCTGTAAAACTAGGGGAAATCTGATCTAGTGGATTAGATTAGTCTAGGGTTTCGAGCGTAGGATTAGAATAGGAGCGAGGGGTTCGCGAGTTTACATGGTCTTGTAAGCGGGATCTGTTCTATTACCTAGTAGAAACCTTATGAATGCAGCAGTAGGCAGGATTTTGCCGAAGCTGGGTATATCTTGTGTCATTTACTTTTCTGCATTTATTTTCTGCTGCATTCTGTGATTTGATATTTTTTTTATATCTCGCTTAATTTTCAATAAACCCTATTCACCCCCCCCCCCCTCTAGGGTTAATCCAGATCCAACAAGTGGTATCAGAGCAGGTATTTTTAACTCCAGAGTCATGGGTAACCCTAGGTGTCAATCCATAAAGAGTCAGTCCAGTTCATTCCCATCTATTTTCGATGGAACAGATTTTTCAAACTGGAAATCCAAAATGGAATTTTATTTAAAATCTGTTAATATTAAATGTTGGGATGTTGTTATCAATGGGTTTAATAGTGTAGATATTACTTTCAATGCTCGTGCTATGAAAATTATGTTTGATTATCTTAGTACCGAACAGTTTAATCTTATCTGTCATTATTTATCTGCACAGGAAATTTGGAATACTCTCAATACGAAGTATGGACAAATTGACAACACCTGCTCAAAATCCCAGAAAGTCAACGCAGCTTCAAATCTATGCTTAACAGGTCATGTAGATGAAACTTTAGATGGATCAGATGATGGAGAATCAACAAATGCTGAAACACAAAATTTCTCATATGAAGATCTGGTTTACATGTGTCTTGATTTAACGAAATCCGTTGATAAACTCCAACTGAAAAATAAGTCCCTGAAATCTAAGAATTCTGAGTTGACCAACAAAATTGATAATTTGGAATTACAACTTGAATATTTTAAAAACTTTTCAAATTCAGATTGCAAAAATTGTTTGAAATTGGGAACCAATCTTGTTTATCTCAATAAAAACATTCAAAGGTTTGAAAATGAAATTCTGATCTTAAAAGAAAACAAGATTGAGTTATCAAATTTGAACAATTTTCTACAAAAGGAATTTGAAGTTTTTAAGACTGATATATATTCCAGATTTGAAATTGCTGAAAAGGAGAATTTGATGAAATCCGATTTGATTTTGAATGAACTTGAAAATGAGATTGAAAAATCCAAGAAATTTGAGACTGAAAAACAAAAACAATTTGAATCTGATATCTCAGAATCCCGAGCCAAAATAAAATCACTTGAAAATGAAAATTTGGTTTTGAAACAACATGATGCTGAAAGAAAGATCACTAACAATCGATGTTTAGACTTAATGAAAGATAATAGTGATCTTAAATCCAAAATTCAATGATTGAAATCAACTTTGGAAAAATTCTCTAATGGGGAAAAATCGTTGAATATGTTGTTACATAACCAAACTTTTGTCGGAAATAAACATGGGCTTGGATTTGGGAAAATAAATGTTTTTGAAAAGCGGATTTCAAACGATTTTAAAAATCCTTCAAACTGTCTTGAAAAGAATCGATATGAAAATTCAAACTATTGATAATCGCAAAGGATTTTTGAATCATAAACGTGATGTGAATTTGTGTTATGATAATCCATTTGAACAATTCTGGATCCCAAAAAGAAATAAAACAAACTTCATGAAATTCAAACAGATTTGGGTCCCGAAGGGTACAAAGTTAGATTCGAATGGATTGTTATATAAACAAGTCTGGGTACCAAAATATGTGAATAAAACTGTGAGTGGTTTTACAAACTTTGTTAGACCACTCGATTCTATAAACTGTTAGGTACCGGAGGAGGCTGAGGAATTGCTGTGCAAAAAGAGATTTGAAACCAAGTTGGATTATATTTCTGTATCATTCCCACAGTTCCTTAGCCATGTATGTTGAGTTAGAGATTCTTTTGCTTACATCATATTGTGGTATGATCTCTAAACTCAACTTTGTAAATATTTTTTTTATTTTCTTTGTTTATTCCTCCTTCTACCCCATTCTATTTTTTGTTTTTGATTTGTCACTGCCATATTATTATTTTTTATTCTGGGCTTCCTTAAACTTCCAATTGTAGAATTCTGGAAATTCACTTCATTTGTATAATACTCTAATGTTTTAACCATTTCCAGATCTTGAATTTAAGCTTGTAAATTCTGCAATTGTTTTGAGGTTTATTTTCTGTTTTCTGAATTCATAACAGTGTTGATGTATTCATATCATATCCTGAACACTGTTAATATGAATTCTAAATTTTTTGAAGATCTGAAAAACAATTGAAATATCACACATCTCTGCTGTTCTGAGTTTATTCTAATTCATTTTAGAAAAGCTTGAAATATTATACTCATTACAACACTCTGCTATTACCATTTGTGGTAATTTCATTGATTTTCAGATTGGCTTGGATATTTTGGTTGGTCTTGAATCCTTGCTTACATCTTGAAATCCGTTGTTATTCACGATCATCTAGTTTATTTTTTGTTTGTTTGAGATCACTTGAAAATTTATGATATTTTGAATCTTACACACCTCTCAGATCTGAATTTATTATCCTGTGTAATTGATTCATTGTATCTCAAGATTTACATTTTTTCAATTGATTTTGAATAAACCACTATTTTTGGATCATGAATTATTAATCAATCTTGATGTAAATGATTTGAAATTTGTCTTGTGATTGTCAGAAAAATTTGTGAAAAATTCTTTTGAAAAATGGTCATTAAAACTCACTGCTATTTCATGATGTATTTGATTTGAATATATGTTTGTTTAAAATCATTTGAAATTATTGATTTATTGAATCTCACACATATCTTGAATCTAAAATTAATATTTTGGTGTGATTGATTCACTGAATCTTGAGAATTTCATATTCCTCAAATGATTTCAAATAAATGATATTTTTTTAATCATTGGATCATAAATCATCTTATGTGACTGTCATCTTGACAAGTATGATTTGAAATTATTTTCTGTGCTGCTCTGATACTGTTTTTGAAAAATGTTTGTTTTGGAATCATCTGTTTGCTGCTCTGATACATGTGCATCATCTGTTATCTTGTCTGCTTGGGATTTGTACTTATAATTTTTTTTCTATGATATCCTTGCTCATCTCCCGTGTCATCCTCATTAATTGAAACATCAAGTGGTATCAGTTGTTTAGAAGTGCTAAATTTGAATTTTTTTTTATATATATATTTTAATCCCTCTTGTCATGTATAGATCAGCATATTCCTCTTGTAATTGATTTTCAATTTTAAAATTATTTATTGATTATTCATTTAGAAATTGGAATCTATATCCAAATTGAACTGTATTTATAATTCATCAAAATTATTATCAGATTTTGAAATTGCGATGAATTGTGACTGCAGTATATTTTACAACAAGAGGAGATTTTGTTTAAAATTTTCATGATGGTTGAACATTTATTATAATATTTTTGAACTGGCATTTATTTCACGACCATCTCCTTAATCTATCATCATTCTGCCATCCATCATGTCTTTTATAGTAATGTGGAGAGTTAACATGTTTTAAAATCTTTTTGAATAAACAATGGAAATATTTGTGATAGAAATGGGACTATGTTATTTTTCAGAATTAGTGACAATTGAAAATTTTCAATGATCTCGGTACAGTTGATCATATTTCATAATATAATTAATTTAGAAATTTATTTCACAGTCCATTCCTTTACCTACCCCATCTTCTATCATCCATATATTGGTTTTATATACCGAGGAGTTTTTTCCTTTTAAAGATAAAATGATAAATATATAATTAATACATAAGTGTGTCTCTAACCTCATTTAAAAATCCAATCTCTGGTCATGCATGGTTAAGAGACAACTTATAATTTAAGTCGCGACTGACCTCATTTAAAAATCCAAGCTCTAGTTATGCGTGGTCAGTGTGCTCTTAAATAAAAAATAAAAGAAAAGGAAATTATGTACTAAATATAAATTAATATGAATTTCTCCTTGGTATGTAAAATCAGCCTATTAATCCATGTTCTAATCTATGAAATGTGTTAATATCTTATGACGTATTATGATTTGTTGATTGATAGCTATTGGAATTTGAGATAATTCGATTTTGTCACTTAAGTTGAATTATTGATTATAGTCCAAATCCGTCACTGCTTTTGAACTTCATTTTTATAAAATTCTTTTGAAAATAATTGGAAATATATGTTTTTGAAACTCTCCATTTTACATTCATCGTAAATCCGTCAGTTTCTACAATGTGAAATATGCCACTAGTTCTTAGTTTATTATGATTTTTGTTTGACTGTTTGAGATTTATGATGACCGTTCTTCCTCTTAAGCTGATATTGTATTTGTTAGTAATTTTTCATCTATATTTTAAATTATGTATCCTTTTGATGATAACAAAAGGGGGAGAATGGATTGAGAATTTGATTTACGAGTGAATATTTTATAAATATTTTTAATTTTGAAAATTCATTCAATTTTCATGTTTCTTCACTCATGCACAGTTATAGGAGGAGTTTCTGTTGTAGGGGGAGCCTTCAAATAGGGGGAGTTCAGTTCTTCACTCTCAATCACATTTATAATATTATTATATTCAAAAACCTCATATTTGTTTGTCATCATCTAAAGGGGGAGATTGTTGTATGTAACGGTGTTGTATACACAATTATATGATTTTTGTTTGATGATAACAAAAAAAAATTATTTTAAATGTGCTTGTTATTGTACTGTTCTATATATATATATATACATCTCAGACAGGAATATAATATTTATATTTAAATAGAATACGACTGTACAGACATTCATACAGTAGTTTATTTAAATTGAATATTATATTTCAATATTCAACAGTACAGATTTACAACTCCACTATTTGAACACAACACATTTCATATACATTCACCAAATATTTGTACTAATAAATAAACTGAATATGATAGACAAATTTGTTTGAAGACAACGAAATAATATTTTATTTTATCAAATTTGTTTATTACTAATATCAATACAATTTTTTCTCATTCTATACATTTGTTCCTCACTACAACCCTCATCACTCTAGTATACAATCATTGCCTCACTACAGCATTTCACTCATTCACATTGCAATTATGACACACACAAAAAAAGGAGGAACAACAAGTTTAGCAACAGTTTTTTTCTTTGGAAATTTTTTTCATGTCAATCATGCAAGATCACAGCAGTGCATTCATATGAATTGCAAGTAAAGCATTTTTCAGTTTTAGTTGAGAAGTAATACAAATACAGGACACGGATGAATGGTGCAATTCAATGTGACACATGTGTAGAGTGCAACTTGTACTCAGGTTTAAGTCAAGATGACCGTATGGTGCAAACATGTTTTGATTTCTTTCCAGAAATATTCAAAATTGCAGAGACATTCAAAGCAAGAAATTTTGGCAACAGTTAATGGTGCAAATAACTTTCTCAAGTTATGGCACAAATAAGTTTGGCATATTTAATCATGCAAGGCTTTCAAGCAATCAACGAACAACATTTCTAGGTAGTGTTTAATACATTTCCAGTGAAATACTTAAAAAAATCAGTTTTTGATATGTGCAAGCATCATCAAAGGTTTCATTGCTTTAAAACATTATATTTTTACTAGGAGAAATCATGTTTGGAAATCAATCATAGCACCAAATTTGACAAGGTTTGTTATTTCCAGTTTTCACAAGCCAACATGCAAGTATACAGTAAGTACATGAAAATTGGGTACAACATACACATGCAGGAAATGCATTCATAAAGAATCATTGATGGGCATGGACAAATCAGCATGCAAAGAATAAATAGGAATGTTTTTCTTTGATCTACAATCTTGGCAATAGTTTAAATGTGCAAAGAATTTTCTCTCCAGTTTTAAACAAAGACATTTTTTGGGCAAGCATTATTCTGAGTTCAAATTTGTCAAAGTTTTTAATGTGTCTAGAATTCAGTGATTGAATTAAGGCAAGTATCAAGTAATGGTGATATTGGCAAACAACATATGGCAAGTGTATTGAGGGGCCATAAATACAATTTCATTGATTTCCAAAAATATGTTTTTGGCATCAGAAGTTTACATGCAGCTATGACATTGGTCAAGCAAGAGAACAACATGAATGAGAACTTGTGCAACAAATAATCTTTGTCCAAGATTTACAAATCTGAAAGCAACAAAGCTTGTTTAAGGCAAATAATCAATTCATTGTTTCTCCAGAAATTCCGTAATTCATATTCGGTAAGTTTTCAAAATGACAAAACCAGAAATGGCATGAAAACATTTATTTGTTTTCAAATTTATTTTTCAGAAATATTCATACATGCATACAAATCAGAATTTGGCAAGAAAGTTTTTTTGTTTTATGGTTCAAATGCAATTCTGCTTTAGGAAAACAGTGGGACACTCTTGGAAATCATTTTTGGAAAGTGTTAATTAGCAGAATATCAGCATGTATCATGAATAATTCAGATATGACATGCACAGATATATTTTCAGAATTCAACATTGGAATATTTGACAACGGTTTTTTTTAATTAACAAAGTCACGAGATCTTATTTTCAGGAAGGGAAAATATTTTTCAAAAAAAGGCAACAAGCATGTCCAGGGGATAATATCGAATTTCATCACCACAAATAAAAAAGCTTTCAAAGCCAAGGAATCAAACTCAATCAAGAAAATTTACAGAGGAAATCAAGGTCGACATAACTAATGTCAAAAGGGGAAACACATAATCAATCGGGTCAAGCCAAGTCATTATACACGAAATCAGAGAATTTTATAGGATTATATAATCCTATTTTGAACACGATATTCATCAAAGGCTGTGTCAAAATCATACAACAAAAAATTCAGAGCAATTATTTTTAAATCAGAGAACTCACAGAGGATTTCGATCAGAAGCCAAGTCAAATCAATCAAAAACCAACCCAACAATTCAAAGAGAAAATCGAAGAAATCAAAACAGCAATACTCACATGTTTTCGATCATTATTATCCCAAATCGAATCATCAGAGAACATCCAGTTTTGAAGCTCAACAAAGAAGCAAATCAAAGTGCAATCACAATCGAATTTGATTTGGGATTTGAAACCCAAATTCCGTTCTTAAAGTCGGCCAACATCTGTGAAGGAAGGAGCTTGCAAAGGAGAATGGGCTAGGCTCTTCTTTTTATGTTATAAAAGGGATTTAGGGTTTATTTTTTTAAAATTCATTTTGTTGTATTTTTAATTGTAAATCATTCTGAACAGTTTCTAGAGTCTGTAAAATTCTAGGGGATCCAGTTAGGGGATTAACTGGCAGTTTCTTGAGTCTGTAAAATCTAGGTGGTTTTCTAGTTTCGTCTCTAAAACTAGACAGTTTACTAGAGCCTGTAAAACTAGGGGAAATCTGATCTAGTGGATTAGATCAGTCTAGGGTTTTGAGCGTAGGATTAGAATAGGAGCGAGGGGTTCGCGAGTTTACATGGTCTTGTAAGCGGGATCTGTTCTATTACCTAGTAGAAACCTTAGGAATGCAGCAGTAGGCAGGATTTTGCCGTAGCTGGGTATATCTTGTGTCATTTACTTTTCTGCATTTATTTTCTGCATTTATTTTCTGCTACATTCTGTGATTTGATATTTTTTTATATCTCGCTTAATTTTCAATAAACCCTATTCACCCCCCCCCCCTCTAGGGTTAATCTAGATCCAACAACCTGAAGCAAAGTGATAGACCGGGATTCTACTGGAGAAAATTAGGGAGGTTTCGTTGAGTTAAATGGTCGGAATCATCCAAAAACCCAAACTGGTCATTTTCGTTTTTCTTCAGTTTTGAGGAGATTGGGTCGACGATTGACGGAGCTATTAAAGGGGAGTGTAGAGGAGGAGTAGAGCTTCGATTTGGCGGTGGTCTCGAGGCTTACGGTGGTCTGTGGTGAGAGGAATCAGGAGATGATTGAAGTTGTATTTTTCAGGTTTGTTTTTTTAGCAACGGACGGGTTTGACCAATTTCCGGCGGCCGTGGTGACTGTCAGCGTCGATGGTCTAAGGGTGATGAAGCGGGGGTGCACGGCGGTCAGTCTGTTGGCGGTGGCGTTGTCCACGGTGGCGTGGGGGCGGCGATTTTGGTGGTTAATTGGTTTCCATTCAATTGAAGTTTCTGGTGTAGAGGGGTGGATCTGGGCGTCGCCACTTCTGGCCTTGGTGCGGGGTGGTGGTGCGGTGTCGAGGGAGTGGTCGGAGGTGGTTCCGGTGGCATGGGGATGGATTGAACGTGAAGGTTCGTCGTGGGTTGTTAAGAAGAAAAAGGGAGAAAGAAGAACGAACGGGGATGAGGAGGAAGAACAGGTGAAAACGCATTTTTATTTGGTACGACGATGACGTGGTGCTGGGATTAAGGTAATTGTTTTATTTATTTAATTAAAATATTAATTAGTTAATTATAAATTGTATAATTCATTCAAACTTTAAATTAACATAACTTACGCATACATTAACCGATTTTAGCGAAACTGAATTCGTTGGAATCGCAGGGACAAGACCTAGACGATGGCACTGACTAGGCACTGATCTGACGCAGACGAAATTTCATTTAATTTTGAATGCCCGTTCAAGATTTAAAGGGACAAACGCGTCAACGGTCAACCGAATAATCTGGAGAGTTAATTCTCACACCTTCTGGAATCCTGTGATGTGGTAAATTCATATTAAAATATAATTTACCTTTAAAAATATAAATTAGTTGATCGGTTGCTAGTGGTTGTTATTGGTTGATTGATTGCTGTCATTTATATTTCATCGTTTCAAATTTATAGATTATTGAAGTTTATTTCATATATTATTATGAAATGTATAACAAGCTGTGATGCAGGGAAGAACAAGTTGGAGGGATCCGACCGGATTCCTCAAATATTATATATGTTGTTTGTTTGTTTTATACCGTTGATGTAACACCCCGAATTTCGGTAAGTGCTAAATTCACAAATTACAGAATTAATAATCTCAGATGTGAGAATTGGGGGAAACGGGCTGCGTCATTGCGTTCGTCTCGGAAAAATACGCGAAATAGAGTCCGAGTTTTCGAGAATCGGAGTCCGTATGGCCCGGTTATGGCCCAATGAAGTTTGCAGAAAATTAAAAGTTCAAAACAGATTTAAAATTCAGGTTTAAAATTCAAAATTGGGGCCATTGGGCGCTGGGGGGAAAAATTCCCGCCCAGCTACCCGTGTCGACAGCCCTGTCGACAGGGCAGTCGACTGGGTAGCACCAGGTCGACAGCCCTGTCGACAGCCCTGTCGACTTGGGTGTCGACAGGGGGTGCTCGTCAGGTCTAACCTGGTGCACCATTTTAAGGGATTGGCTGTGTTTTGGGCTGTTCTCTAGAAGCTTCCGGGATCTGATGGTCCTAATCTAACCTAGGGTTGATCTAAGGGCCTAAAACACTTGCCTAATCCTATAAATAAGACCCTAAGCTAAACCTAAATGATCATAATCCTATCTCCTAACTAAACTATGCCAAAATTTTCTATGATCATGGCCTACACCCAAAACCCTAGCCTCCATCCTCTTATGAAACTATTTCTATGAAGGCTTTCATGTTCATACAAGCATTTTTGAGTTGTTTAAAGGATCATTAGCTTGCATTCATCATCAAATTGCAAGCTTTATGTTCAAGGCTAGAGTTTTTGGGTAATTTGTGGCAAGGGTTTGCTTATGGGAGCTTAGTGGTGAGTTCCTATAGCTTTAATAATCAATTGTTAAATTGATTATGGTAGGATGTGATAAGACATGGCTATGTTTGTGGATAAATGTGTTTATGCAAGTTTGTATGATATGTGATTTGCAAGTTTTATGCTATATGCAAGTTTAATGCCATGTTTTATGATGCAAAACACTATGTTGAACATTTATGCATATGTAACATGTTATGCAAACTATATGTGAGAGTATATGCAAGTTATAGGTAACATGATATGCAAGTTATGCATGTGGTTTTATGCATGCTAAGTGTTTGGTTTTATGCATGCTAAGTATTTGATTTTATGCATGATAAGTATTTGATTGTATGCATGCTAAGTATTTGGTTTTATGCATGCTAAGTGTTTGGTTTTATGCAAGTTATGATACATATTCATATGCAAGTTATGTGTATGCTTATATGCAAGTTCAACATGTTATGCAAGTATGTGTATGCTTATATGCAAGTTCAACATGTTATGCAAGTTATGTGTATGATGTTATGTAAGTTATGTGCATGTTGTTATGCAAGTTCATATGCAAGTTATGTGTATGATGTTATGCAAGTTATGTGCATGATGTTATGCAAGTTATGTGTATGTTGATATGCAAGTTATGTTTATGATATTATGCAAGTTATGTGTATGATGTTATGCAAGTTAACATGTAACATGTTGTGCAAGTTCACACCTTTAAGACACATGCAAGTTCACCTTTGTATAACCTATGAACACTTATGCAAGTTGCCTTTATACATGACATATGTATGTTCATGCAAGTTGGGCTATTTAGTGATGCTAGTTGGGTTAATATCATGATGTAAGTGGACACCTTTTAACCCATGTTAATGCTAATGTATGCTAAGTGAAACCCATGTTAATTGTGAAAGAATCTTTTCTTGGAAATATGTCGTGTTAGCATAAGTACGCGGGAAACGATGGGGTTAATAGACATGTTAATGGAATGGTGTGAAATGGTTATGATTAAGCATACCATAAAATGAATAAGCATAAGTGGGAATTTAACTATTGAGTTAGGTCTACCCCATGGGAATTTACCTATTGAGTTAGGTCTACCCATGTTATGGAATTGGGAATTTACCTATTGAGTTAGGTCTACCCATATTCTTGTAAATGTGAATATTAATTAGGGATAATTAATAAATATGGGGGTGATTACTTAGGTGTAATTAATCGACTAAGACACGAGGTTGGACTCATTTGTAGTGTAAAACTGCCCGGACCCTACCGGCTTAACCAGTTGCTACAAATGTTAGCCCAATGTGGGAGGTCTTAGGCACAAATTAAATACGTGATTAAAGTAAAGACACGAGGTTAGACTCTGTTATGACGTAAAACTGCCCGGACCCTACCGGCTTAACCAGTTGTCATAAAAGCCAGTCTAATGTGGGAGGTCTTTATGGGAGATCAAGGTCTTAATTAATTAAGAAACACTTAACCATATTAACATGTAGTGGGACATGAGGGGTTAATTGGGTGCCTTGGGTGGCATGAGGAAACTAGTGGGTTGCCTTAGGTGGCAATAGAAAATACGATTAGAATACTTAACCAAAGTGGAACATGTAATTAAACATGATTAAAGGGTTAAGTAAGTGCCTTGGGTAGCATGTGGGAATCAAGTAAGTGCCTTGGGTGGCATGCGGAAAATCTAGTGGGTGCCTTAAGTGGCAATTGAAATACAATTAAATGACAAGCTTAAGTAGTAGCTTGTGGGGGCCTTAAGTGGCAATTGAAATAGGATTAGATGACTTAACCAAACCTTAACATGTAGGTGGGCATGATTATAAAAGGGGTTAAGTGGGATACACTAGATAAATTAACAAGCTTAGGTGGAAGCTTGTGGGGGCCCATTTCAACCAATATCCCAAACGTATCTTAGTGGGCTCGACTCTAGTCGAGTGACGGGACACGCATATTGGGCTTGACTATAAGAGGCCAAAACGGGTTAGCGGTGGCAACGCAAGTCCAACGGGTTTCATATGCGTGTGTGGACCAGGGATGGTAAGTAAGACGTTGTTGCATCGTGTAGGTACAAGCCGTGCACCGTTGATATTATTAGGTTGCCACTTTGGGGAATGATACACCCCATTGTGGGGCCAGCACGGGTATCTAGGGTAGGGAGCCGATCGCTTGGGAGTAGTGGGTACACCTAGTAAAGATAGGGGCAGACGGCACCTATGTAGGGGTACACGAAACTACTGGGTAAAATTAATAAGTACACTTAGTGGGATCAACCTTTAAGTAGGAATCACCCTTGGGTGGGTAGAACTGGTGTGGTGCAGTGTAAGAATTACCCTTGGGTGGGTAGAATCTGGAGTGGTGCAATCTAGTAATTATCCTTGGGTGGGTAAATGCGTCTTTTCGTTTATCTTAGAACATCCTGTGTTTAGTTGGCTACTTAGTGTAGTCATTATCCCCAGAGGTACCGTACCTTGTTTATATCATACCCTAATTACTTTGATGATTGTATTGTTAGGGTTATAGGACTCACTCAGACTTATGTCTGACCCCGTTGTTTCTTTATCTTTTTCCCAACCCTCAGGTTATCAGAGTGGGCCTAGCACTAGTGGGCTTGGATCAGACCGCTATATCTATCTTTTGGGGCTTGGACCGTAGAAGTAAAGCTCGGTTTATCTTTTCTATTATGGCTATTAACTATGTAGTGGGATTATGTACTTCTATTTTATCAGGATGGATATTATGTACTTGACCCTTGTTATGGTTTTGTGATGTAACCAAACATGTTTTACTTTCCGCTGAAATGAAAGGATGTTTTAAATTTTCAAGTATTACTTATATCTGTCTTGTTTGTAATTTTTCTGTTCTATACTCACTAAAAATACTCCACCAAAACTAAGGCATTCCCTTAGTGAGTGACCTTAGCGGGTGTGGGGTGTTACACGTGGTATCAGAGCTTAAGGTTACCAGAACAGATAAAATTTTTAGAAAAACTATTTTCTAAGAATATTTTTGAAAGGAGTATTTTCAAAAACATGTCTTTTAAGAGAAAAGTTTTTGAAAGAAAAGCATAATCCCCAATAGCCATATCTATATCTTTCGAATTCTCCGTTTTGAATCTCTTCCTCTCTCGTTTTGAGTTTCCCCTCCGCGTATAGATGATCTTTCTAAGATAGATAAGAATGGAAAACCACTTCAAGGGACTTAGACATTAGTCGAATTAGAAGTTGGTTCAAGAAGGAGGAGGACTTGTAGGTACTTATTGGATGGACGATGGGAGGAAGGCTCAAATAATTGTTTGGTTAATGAAGGACGAAACCTCATTGATGGGAGGTTACGAGTGGAGAATGAGAAGAAGAAGGCTAGTAGTTGTCCTTTTGGGAGGAATAGGACACCTTATTAGGATTGTCTAAAGAAGCAAGGGCAAGGTATGGAATCTTCTGGAGGGTAGTTGTATTCCCTCACGACTAGGGTACCAGATGGGGATAAGACCGTCTAGGTTGGAATTTGGATTTCTTTATTATCCGATTCAAACTTTATTTGATTCTGATATATCGAGTTCGTTTATCTCATCATTGTTAGTTGAGTCACTGCACTTAGACACCAGTTTGGTAGGTGATCCCTTAGTTGTTTCAAACCCAATTGCGGCTCCATGATGTGTTTGGGTTTGAAAGTTTCTATACTTAGCGTTGAGTTTAGATGTGATGCTTGTTGGGCTTCACGGGCTATGGGTTAGTTTTGGGCATGGACTGGTTATCCAGTAGGGGTGCCGTTCTTGATTTTGAAGGGAGAGTTGTTAGGCTTATGACCCGCTTGGGTAACACTCTCGAGATCTCTTGTAATCCCATGGAATCTGTTATGCTAAGTATCTAGAATCG
Source organism: Allium sativum (assembly GCA_030737875.1). Lineage (NCBI taxonomy): Eukaryota > Viridiplantae > Streptophyta > Magnoliopsida > Asparagales > Amaryllidaceae > Allium > Allium sativum. The sequence continues at coordinate 321,313,090 of CM060920.1, read as the reverse complement.
CTTGACACGTCGGTCGGGAGTTTGCGATCTGTTAGAATGGTCCGGGAATACTCGGATGTGTTTGAGGAGGTGAAGGGCTTACCTCCGGAGCGGGAGATTGACTTCCGAATATATCTGGTAGACAATGCTAAACCGGTATCTTTACCAGTGCGCCACATGACTCCTCGCGAGAGGAGGGAACTCCATAAGCAAGTAGGCGATTTGCTTGAGAAGGGGTCCATAAGACAAAGTATATCGGAGTGGGGTGCTCCAGTAGTTTTTGCTACAAAGGCGGATGGGTCCCTCAGACTTTGTGTAGGCTAAAGAGAACTAAATAAACTCATAAAGAAGAATAGACACCCATTGTCGAGGATGGATGATCTCTTTGATCAGTTGGTTGGCGCCTCAGTATTTTCGCAAGTTGGACTCAGCCACGGGGTTTCGTCAGTTGAAGGTGGCTGAGGATAGTATAGAGAAGACTGCCTTTAGGACTCCGGATGGTTTTTATGAGTAGCTGGTGACGCCATTTGGTTTGATGAACGCCCCTGCATACTTTATTGATGAGAAGGGTGTTCAGGGAGTACCTAAATAAGTTCGTGATGGTCTTTGTGGATGACATCTTGGTCTTTTCTAGGAGCGAAATAAGTTTTCGTATGTGCTCAATAGGGTGAGCAAAGCCAGTTATGGGAAAAACGGTAGTTTTGGAGCGAGACTGGCGAGGACATCCAAAGTTGGTCAAAGGCTTAATTGTTTAGCCATTTTTACTAGTATCATCTCACGTAGGTTGCCTGAACTCGAAGGAGATATCCCTTGGGTGTTTGTCTGATATTGGTTTAGGCCTTTGGGGCTTGCATTTGGGGGATATCGAGCTCGACTAGGGTGGTCTGCGTAAGAGATGGATAGTTGTGACGATTTTGCATGGGAGAATATCCTGATTTTCTCTAGAAGTGGAGAAAAGCATGCTCTACATCTTAGGGAAGTGTTGGAGACTCTTTGAGCACATTGTCTTAAGACAACAAAGATGGATGGAATTCTTAGCATCCTATGAATTTGAGATAGCGTATACCCCTGGCAAGGGTAACGTGGTGGCAGACGCCTTAAGCAGAAAAAGGCTGTCCTTGAGTCCATTGTTCATGGAATGGCGAAGCTTGGAGTTTAATTCTATGTTAGACTTTAGACCTTCAGTTGACTTTGTACCCGGTTTGCTAGCCTCTTTGGAGGTTAGGCCTACTCTTTTGGGGCGGATTGGCGAGGCACAGCGAGACGACCCACAGTTGGTTGAGTTAGTAGAGAAGCTCATAAGGGGGGAGTCGTCCAGCCATTTGAGTAGGTACACCCTAGATGGTAAGGGGTGGTTGCGTAGAGACGGTAGACTTTGTGTACCGCAAGACGAGGGTCTGAGGAAGGCTATACTTGATGATGCACATCGGTCGAAGATGACCATTCATCCTGGTAGGGACAAGATGTACCAAGACATGAAGCGAGTTTTCTTTTTGGGCCGGTATGAAGAAAGATGTGACCGAGTATGTGGCTAGATGCTTGGTGTGCTAGCAAAGGAAAGCGGAGCAAAGGAAACCCGGTGGGTTGCTACACCCATTGGAAGTTCCGTAATGGAAGTGGGATAGTGTCTCGATGGATTTCATCGATGGGTTACCGAGATCGAGGAAGGGTAATACGGGAATTTGGGTTGTGATAGACAGACTTACCAAGAGTGCCCATTTTATACCCGTGAAGAGTAAGAGAACCGCTCCATGGCTTGCTTCAGTCTATGTTAGAGAGATTGTTAGAATGCATGGCATACCATCCAGCATTGTGAGTGATCGAGATCCTATCTTCACTAGTGAGTTTTGGAGAAGTTTGCAAGAGTTGGTAGGGACTCAGTTGTGTTTGAGCACCGCATATCATCCTCAGACGGACGGTCAGACCGAGAGGGTGAACCGTATCTTAGAAGATCTCTTGAGGCTTTGTATCTTGGATTTTGGAGGTACATGGGAAGAACATCTTCCTTTGGTGGAGTTCGCATACAATAACAGCTTTCAGTCTAGTATGGGCATGGCTCCTTTTGAGGCTCTTTATGGAAGTCCTTGTCGATCTCCTACATGTTGGTGGGAATCTACGGATAAGATCCTGCTTGGGCCAGATATGGTTAGAGAGACTTCAGAGAAGATTGATTTGATTCGAAGAAGGATGAAGGCAGTGCAAGATAGACAGAAATCTTATGCGGATCGGAGAAGGACGGATCTTGAGTTTGAGGTTGGGGACATGGTTTTTGTCAAAGTATCTCCGTTGAAGAAATGTTTTTCGCTTTGGGTCCGTTGGGAAGTTAGCGCCGAGGTTTGTTGGGCCGTTTCCTATTAAGGAAAGGATTGGACGGATGGCATATAGGGTGGAGTTGCCCGACAGACTTAGTGGTGTTCATGATGTATTCCATGTATCACATTTGAGGAAGTGCTTACATGAGACCGCAGAGGTCGTAGAGCCGAGCCTGCTTAGAGATGTAGAGGTAGAGCGTGATGCGACGATTCGACGAGCTCCTACTCGCATCCTTGGGTCAGAAACTAGGAAGTTGAGGAACAGAGAAGTTCAGCTAGTTAAAGTTCAATGGGGAGAAGACGAGGGCAATGCTACTTGGGAGACGGAAGCGAAGATGCGTTCTTTGTATCCATTTCTTTTTGAGAGTATGTCTTTTAACTTCTCCTTTATCGCTTGTCTAGTACTTATCTTATCTTTAGTATGTCCTCTCATTAGTACCTTTGACCTTTAGATAGGGTAAACCTATGGTTGAAACATGTGTTTGAGACATGTTATGTTTGATGGATGCATGTGGATGCATGTGGTTGCCAGTGGTTGCTCGTGGATGCATGTATACACACATTAGGCACTAGATCGGCTCAATCACTTCATATTGCATATTCCATAAAATTGTGTGAAGGAAGCTATATTTATGGATGTATAATGATTGTGTTATCATATGGATGATGCATTTTGGTGAATGATTGTGCACTCATGTAGATATTGTATGTGTCGATAGGGTTCTCTCGCATACATAATGGATGCATGGCACTATCATGGTTTGCATATGTTCATACATTAGATAGGGAACATATACACACACTTTTTGCATATGCTCATACATAATTAGAAACTGTTTTAAGGACAATGGATGCCCGTGTTTGATGGATTGAGTATATGGTTGTTTGGATGGTAGGATATGCATTCTCCTTAGCTTAGAGATTTCGGGGACGAAATCCTTTAAGGAGGGGAGAATGTAACACCCCGAATTTCGGTTAATGCTAAATTCACAAATTACAGAATTAATAATCTCAGATGTGAGAATTGGGGGAAACGGGCTGCGTCATTGCGTTCGTCTCGGAAAAATACGCGAAATAGAGTCCGAGTTTTCGAGAATCGGAGTCCGTATGGCCCGGTTATGGCCCAATGAAGTTTGCAGAAAATTAAAAGTTCAAAACAGATTTAAAATTCAGGTTTAAAATTCAAAATTGGGGCCATTGGGCGCTGGGGGGAAAAATTCCCGCCCAGCTACCCGTGTCGACAGCCCTGTCGACAGGGCAGTCGACTGGGTCGCACCAGGTCGACAGCCCTGTCGACAGCCCTGTCGACTTGGGTGTCGACAGGGGGTGCTCGTCAGGTCTAACCTGGTGCACCATTTTAAGGGATTGGCTGTGTTTTGGGCTGTTCTCTAGAAGCTTCCGGGATCTGATGGTCCTAATCTAACCTAGGGTTGATCTAAGGGCCTAAAACACTTGCCTAATCCTATAAATAAGACCCTAAGCTAACCCTAAATGATCATAATCCTATCTCCTAACTAAACTATGCCAAAATTTTCTACGATCATGGCCTCCACCCAAAACCCTAGCCTCCATCCTCTTATGAAACTATTTCTATGAAGGCTTTCATGTTCATACAAGCATTTTTGAGTTGTTTAAAGGATCATTAGCTTGCATTCATCATCAAGTTGCAAGCTTTATGTTCAAGGCTAGAGTTTTTGGGTAATTTGTGGCAAGGGTTTGCTTATGGGAGCTTAGTGGTGAGTTCCTATAGCTTTAATAATCAATTGTTAAATTGATTATGGTAGGATGTGATAAGACATGGCTATGTTTGTGGATAAATGTGTTTATGCAAGTTTGTATGATATGTGATTTGCAAGTTTTATGCTATATGCAAGTTTAATGCCATGTTTTATGATGCAAAACACTATGTTGAACATTTATGCATATGTAACATGTTATGCAAACTATATGTGAGAGTATATGCAAGTTATATGTAACATGATATGCAAGTTATGCATGTGGTTTTATGCATGCTAAGTGTTTGGTTTTATGCATGCTAAGTATTTGATTTTATGCATGATAAGTATTTGATTGTATGCATGCTAAGTATTTGGTTTTATGCATGCTAAGTGTTTGGTTTTATGCAAGTTATGATACATATTCATATGCAAGTTATGTGTATGCTTATATGCAAGTTCAACATGTTATGCAAGTTATGTGTATGCTTATATGCAAGTTCAACATGTTATGCAAGTTATGTGTATGATGTTATGTAAGTTATGTGCATGTTGTTATGCAAGTTCATATGCAAGTTATGTGTATGATGTTATGCAAGTTATGTGCATGATGTTATGCAAGTTATGTGTATGTTGATATGCAAGTTATGTTTATGATATTATGCAAGTTATGTGTATGATGTTATGCAAGTTAACATGTAACATGTTGTGCAAGTTCACACCTTTAAGACACATGCAAGTTCACCTTTGTATAACCTATGAACACTTATGCAAGTTGCCTTTATACATGACATATGTATGTTCATGCAAGTTGGGCTATTTAGTGATGCTAGTTGGGTTAATATCATGATGTAAGTGGACACCTTTTAACCCATGTTAATGCTAATGTATGCTAAGTGAAACCCATGTTAATTGTGAAAGAATCTTTTCTTGGAAATATGTCGTGTTAGCATAAGTATGCGGGAAACGATGGGGTTAATAGACATGTTAATGGAATGGTGTGAAATGGTTATGAATAAGCATACCATAAAATGAATAAGCATAAGTGGGAATTTACCTATTGAGTTAGGTCTACCCCATGGGAATTTACCTATTGAGTTAGGTCTACCCATGTTATGGAATTGGGAATTTACCTATTGAGTTAGGTCTACCCATATTCTTGTAAATGTGAATATTAATTAGGGATAATTAATAAATATGGGGGTGATTACTTAGGTGTAATTAATCGACTAAGACACGAGGTTGGACTCATTTGTAGTGTAAAACTGCCTGGACCCTACCGGCTTAACCAGTTGCTACAAATGTTAGCCCAATGTGGGAGGTCTTAGGCACAAATTAAATACGTGATTAAAGTAAAGACACGAGGTTAGACTCTGTTATGACGTAAAACTGCCCGGACCCTACCGGCTTAACCAGTTGTCATAAAAGCCAGTCTAATGTGGGAGGTCTTTATGGGAGATCACGGTCTTAATTAATTAAGAAACACTTAACCATATTAACATGTAGTGGGACATGAGGGGTTAAGTGGGTGCCTTGGGTGGCATGAGGAAACTAGTGGGTTGCCTTAGGTGGCAATAGAAAATATGATTAGAATACTTAACCAAAGTGGAACATGTAATTAAACATGATTAAAGGGTTAAGTAAGTGCCTTGGGTAGCATGTGGGAATCAAGTAAGTGCCTTGGGGGGCATGCGGAAAATCTAGTGGGTGCCTTAAGTGGCAATTGAAATACAATTAAATGACAAGCTTAAGTAGTAGCTTGTGGGGGCCTTAAGTGGCAATTGAAATAGGATTAGATGACTTAACCAAACCTTAACATGTAGGTGGGCATGATTATAAAAGGGGTTAAGTGGGATACACTAGATAAATTAACAAGCTTAGGTGGAAGCTTGTTGGGGCCCATTTCAACCAATATCCCAAACGTATCTTAGTGAGCTCGACTCTAGTCGAGTGACGGGACACGCATATTGGGCTTGACTATAAGAGGCCAAAACGGGTTAGCGGTGGCAACGCAAGTCCAACGGGTTTCATATGCGTGTGTGGACCCGGGATGGTAAGTAAGACGTTGTTGCATCGTGTAGGTACAAGCCGTGCACCGTTGATATTATTAGGTTGCCACTTTGGGGAATGATACACCCCATTGTGGGGCCAGCACGGGTATCTACGGTAGGGAGCCGATCGCTTGGGAGTAGTGGGTACACCTAGTAAAGATAGGGGCAGACGGCACCTATGTAGGGGTACACGAAACTACTGGGTAAAATTACTAAGTACACTTAGTGGGATCAACCTTTAAGTAGGAATCACCCTTGGGTGGGTAGAACTGGTGTGGTGCAGTGTAAGAATTACCCTTGGGTGGGTAGAATCTGGAGTGGTGCAATCTAGTAATTATCCTTGGGTGGGTAAATGTGTCTTTTCGTTTATCTTAGAACATCCTGTGTTTAGTTGGCTACTTAGTGTAGTCATTATCCCCAGAGGTACTGTACCTTGTTTATATCATACCCTAATTACTTTGATGATTGTATTGTTAGGGTTATAGGACTCACTCAGACTTATGTCTGACCCCGTTGTTTCTTTATCTTTTTCCCAACCCTCAGGTTATCAGAGTGGGCCTAGCACTAGTGGGCTTGGATCAGACCGCTATATCAATCTTTTGGGGCTTGGACCGTAGAAGTAAAGCTCGGTTTATCTTTTCTATTATGGCTATTATCTATGTAGTGGGATTATGTACTTCTATTTTATCAGGATGGATATTATGTACTTGGCCCTTGTTATGGTTTGTGATGTAACCAAACATGTTTTACTTTCCGCTGAAATGAAAGGATGTTTTAAATTTTCAAGTATTACTTATATCTGTCTTGTTTGTAATTTTTCTGTTCTATACTCACTAAAAATACTCCACCAAAACTAAGGCATTCCCTTAGTGAGTGACCTTAGCGGGTGTGGGGTGTTATAGTTGATGTTTGAACTGATTGAACCCCATATGGTAGAAAACCCTTTTTGAACATGATAGTTGAATGAATATTCATCTGTGTTGTGTTTAAAATCAATCAACAGTGTTGATTTTGGGTAATTGGCAGTGAATGGCCTAAAATGTGTTGTTTTAGATGTCGGTTTACTGTTCGGTGAATCGACGCAGTTTTAAAGTTATAAATTATTGGTAAAATAGAACATTTGTTTTTAAAACAAATAAATGGTGATTTTAAGATAATGAAAGTTATTTAATAAATTTAAAAAGGGGAATGACGAGTGAAATCAGTTAATAGTGAACTGAGATGTATGGTCGATAAATTCAATTGTTTTTAAACTGAATGCGATAATCGAGTTACTTTGATTCTGAAGTACTCGTTAAATGAAATGAACCTATGTTAAATATTAGTAATCTTCGATTAACTATGAATTAATGTAAGTATCAAGTGGGTTAGTATTAACAAAGTAATTGTTATTTAATCAGCCTTTAAAAAGGGGTAACTTTCCTATTCCTGATAAACAGCGAAGTTAACTATATAAAATATAGTTAATATTAAAGTTAGTTATTTTTTTTATAAATAAAAAAATTGGAGAAATGACTTTTAATGGGAATTCGATTAACAAGGGGTTAATTGATGATAAGGTTTGATAAAAGAGGGAAAACGGGATCAAGAATTTATAAAAGGTATTATAAACCAAATGTCCAAATGAGATTGGAAATGTAATTGGTAAGAGGATATAGGGATTTGAATAAGAATTTCAACGCAAGGGAAATTACATACAATGTTGTGTGTTGAATGTTGATAAAAGGATTTTTGAAGTGAAATCCAAGTTAAAGGGGTTTTAATTTAAAGTAAGTGGGAAAGCGGATTTTCAATCCAAGATTACATTATGATAAACATGCCCGTATAAATAGGAGTAGATTATTCGACAAGTGATTTTTATTATAAAGCAAAGTGTTATCAGCAAAATAAGATTTAAGTTAAAGTGGTGTTTTTTGGAGACTGACTTAATTGAACAAATTATGTAAGGAGGTTTTATCGAAGGGAGATTTCAAATATAAGAAGCGGTTTATAAAAACTAGATTTGAAATGAAAAGGGGAAAATGAGATTTTAATGGTTAAGTGACAAGCCGATATTATTCTGGGGTAAGAACGTTGTCGACCAAGGTCTGAGAGGTAAATAGAATACTCCAACTTGAACGACTTCATTGTTATCGAGGAATGATATTGGTTTGGAACGAGTGAAAGGTTTTGTGATCGGTGTGATCTCCCATACGAGGAGTATTGAACATAAGTGCGAGGTATTGGGATATAAATTAGTTTTAATGTAAATAAGGATTTGGTTTTAAACTATATAATTCGACATTTGATTTGTCATAGCAAAATTGGTAATTTGGTTATACCATTAAGTATTAAATATATATAAGTATATATCGTGATTTTAATAAAAAGGGAAAAAGGTTTTTTGATGGAAATAATGATATACCCAATATGAAAGAGAATGGAAAGTTAAGCATTTCATATGTTGGAATAAAATAGTTTTGTAAAATAAATTAAGAATATATATTATATGTTTGAAGATATTGGAAGGATTAGAAGTTATTAACGAGTTTGTAAATGTATTTTAAAAAGGCCAAGTTATGTCAAGTACCGAATCAGCAAGATCATTTTATGAACACCTTTGTTATTTGATAGTTAAAACACCGACTATCAAACCCGACCAATACGGTTGTTGGTATGGAAAGACCGGGATCGAATTTATATTCGAAAACCATTCCAACCAATTAATACATTAAGATATTTGAAGAGGTCGAGATGGATCATTGAAGACCGTGGATCTTCATAAGCGGAAGAACCGCTAATAATCTCTGGTTTAGCGGCTAGAGATAAACTGTGGTTCTGTCGTGGCTGGAATCTACGGATTGCAAGGACTTCTCGCTACTGATCCTTGGGGTGATTCCTATATGAGATAAAGTAGGAGAGTGCCTTCGATTCATTCTGTTCCTGGATGACTTGTATGGACGAGTGCCTGATAGAGTATTTCCAAAGGGGTCACGTACGTTGATTTCTTCAAACGTATTTCTGTAGATGGCGAAGAAGGCCATACACCTTCTCTTAGCTAACCGCAGAGTATTTTTGTGGACGTCAATTAGTGATATCTGGCGGGTCTGACGATGTGGAATTCAAAGTGAATGATGACCAGATATTCTAAAGAAATTCTAGCCTCAAGCCTCATCAACCGGGAAATGACAAAAATCGGGCAGGCAGCATGGCTATGTGGGTCGCTCCCATTAGGGTGTATGATCACCTATCTAGAGAGATTCCATTTGCTTCTTTAATTTATATTCGATGTCGTCCCTTTTCGGGAGGCGGTTGCTGATCCCAACTGTCGGTGATATACATTCGATACACTCAAGCGAAATGAGTGGTCGGTCATGTGAGGGCCGGGTTGCAAGACGTTCTTGTTGAACCCAGTGTATTCGCCTCTAAAGATACACGTTCGGAAGGTGGTCCCACACCTTATCAAGTTGGAATCCAATACCCAATAAGCGCCCGTGGTTTTGGTTTGTGTACTATATATGGGGAGCGTGAGATGCAAGTGTTCCTCTAGATTTTTATTTATTTGTATTTAGACATTATCATAGTATCAGATCAAGTTATGATTTCAAAAACGTTTTGGGTTATAGTAAGGTAAAAACCATCCGTGTTTATGTGTGGGCTGGTCTTACTATTATCCTTTGATTTCATAAAGGATTTTGCAAAGTTAAACAAGTTATGTGTGTTCTGTGAATTTATAGCTGATAGTATTCCAGACTGACCCGGTGTATTTTGCTTTGCTTCAAATGTGCTCGGGTCAGACCGAGTATGTTCCTGGTTAGGTTTTGCTTGGCATTTCAGGAGCTGGAAGCAGGCAGCTTCACCGTTAGTTATATAAAGTTATTTTCTGATGTTTTTGATGTATGTTGTACTCTGATGATTGGTATGTATATACAGTTCTTTTGTATAAAGGATTTGTTATATTAAATTTTATTCGTTCTGTTGTGAGATTCTGATGTGGTATTCTTCTTCTTTCTTCTATTCTAATATTCTTTCTTTTCTTACCCTCTAAATTATTTCGATTGACAATCCAGTGTTTCGATGCTTGAATAGTTGACATGGTGACTTTATGTTGATTTTCGGGATCGGAAATTCCTTGGGTCGTTACAGTGGTATCAGAGCTATTGGTTTACTGATAACCTTGGCTCTGTGGTGTGACTCAATAGAGATGGGGTTAGTAATGCCCTAGATTGAGTTTGTATATACATATGAGAGCGCGTATTTGTGATTAGATATAAAAAATTATTTTTTGAAATTTGTTTTGCCCAATTTATTTTATAAAAGTACTGATTTTTTAAATTATTATAATATGGGAAAAATATTTGGATTTGTTAGTGCTGATTGTATGATATGTTTGGATCGTGTTGTTGGTTGCCTGAATATGAACCTGAACCTGAATAAACTTGGTTAAAACCAATATGAAATAAAAAATTCGAATGATCAATCCAGATAAATAAATTTGAATAGATAATTAAAGAAATAAATGAAGTGATTATAAATAATTATAACCTCGTATGGATTGACTTGTGTGTAAAATGGGTTGACATGAATGATAGGGATGTTTTGAACCTAACTGACATTTGTTTGATGACAATGAATTGGTTTGAGTTGAGAACAGGTGCAGAAGTGCCAATTCAGCTTTAAAATTCATCCAAGAGAAAGTCTGGAGTTAATTGAATCCAGTTTGAGTAGAGCTGCGAAATAACTAAGCAAGCTCGTGTATAATATATCGTTTATCACGTATTAATGCACGCAAAAAGGTACGCCTACGAAAATATGAAATTTTTAGTTTTTCTTTGGGATTTGAATTTGGTTTTTGATTTTTCCGACCATGGGAGTCGATGTACATATATTTCTTGAACCTGCGATTTTGCAGATGTCCTCCGTACAGGGAAGACTCTGCCAAAAAAATTCGAAAATTTAAGGTGTTAGAAATTTTTTGAAGATTTTTGGGAAATTCTTTTATTTGAATTAATTTGGTTTTACGACTGATTAGATTTGTTTTAGGAATAAAATCGAATTTTGAATTTATTATTATTATAAGGATAATGGGTTGTAACGTCCTTTCTACCCTAGCAATTTCGAGGACGAAATTATTTTAAGGGGGAAGGAATGTAACGTCCCGTGTTTTCTGGCCATTTTATTGAAAATATTTTATTTATTTAAAATATTGATTTGAATTTAAATAATCGATTTAACCCTTTTAATTTGAATATTTAAATAATATTAATAATATAATAATATTTTATTTTGGGATATTTGGAAAAATGTTGAATTTACAGTATAATGTGATCGGGAAATTTAAATTGGTTAAATATCGTTCGTATTGAAATCTTCGTGGCGATTTCGTTATTAAAACGACGTTATAACGTTTAATTTATGATTTAATTATAAAACATGCTGCAGCGGCGCGGCAGTTCGTAAATTGGCGTTCTGAACTTTAAATGGTTGTACAGGGCCCAAAATGAGCCAGATTTTCTCGTAACAAGAAACATCGGAATCTGTTGGATAATATTTTTCTAATGAAAGAGAAAAATCGAGTTTTCGTGTTGTAGATTTTATTTTATGTCCAAATCAAATTTTGAAAAGGTCGCTGTGGAATTTCCTTATATATTTTATCGTTATTTATATTAAATAAAGGGGTTTTTGAATTTTTATAACATCGATTTGGCTTTAAAACCCAACCCGAGCTATTTTATCTTGGTAATATACGATATTTTGGTCGTGTATGACCAATTTCAATATTTTAATAATATTATATTGAGGTATTTTAAAATTGGATTATTTTCTTTGAATTGGGCAGTTACAAAAGGGCCTTTATTCAAACGACCTTCGTTTTCGACGAAACAAATTTTATTGAGACTGTAACAGCAAATTATTGCTAGATTTCAAGTTGCGCGTCAATCGGGGTTATTTTGTGAGTGTGTCAAAATAAAATACAAAAAAACGACCATTTGGACGTGAAAGAGGGCCATTTGAGCAAACGAACTCGGAATTCGACGAAACGAGTTTCATTAGGACCGTATCGTCAAGATATACTATGCCGTCCATTCGCGTCTCGAACGGGGTTTGTAGGTGAGCGCAGGAGCGAATAAACAACGTTCGAAAACGCAATAGACACGAAATAAAAATCGTTAATCAACATCGTTCGTCAAATCAACTTAAATAATATTATTTTCACACTATATATACCTCAATTCAGAACCCTATTTCCTCAATTTTTGAAATTATTCATACATTTTGCAATAAAGCCCTCGTTTGCAAAACAATTTATATCTTCCAATCCGTGAAGAATATTGCTAGGGGGACCTGAAGCAAAGTGATAGATCGGGATGTTATCTAGCTACTGGAGAAAATTGGGGAGGTTTCGTTGAGTTAGGTGGCGGAATCGTCCAAAAACCCAAACTGGACATTTTCGTTTTTCTTCAGTTTTGAGGAGATTGGGTCGACGATTGACGGAGCTGTTAAAGGGGAGTGTAGAGGAGGAGTAGAGCTTCGATTTGGTGGTGGTCTCGAGGCTTACGGTAGTTTGTGGTGAGAGGAATCAAGAGAAGATTGGAGTTGTATTTTTCGTGTTTTTTTTTAGTAACGGACGGGTTTGGCCAATTTCCAACGGCCGTGGTGACTGTCAGCGTCGATGGTCTAAGCGTGACGAAGCGGTGGTGCATGGCAGTAAGTCTGGTGGCAGTGGCGTTGTCCACGGTGGTGTGGGGGCGGCGATTTTGGTGGTTAATTGGTTTCCATTCAATTGAAGTTTCTGGCGCGGAGGGGTGGATCTGGGCGTCGCTGCTTCTACCGTTGGTGTTGGTTGATGGTGCAGTGTCGGGGGAGTGGTCGGAGGTGGTTCCGGTGGCCTGGGGTTGGCATGGGGATGGATTGAAGGTGAAGGTCCGTCATGGGTTGTTAAGAAGAAAAAGGGAGAAAGAAGAACAAATGGGGATGAGGAGGAAGAACAGGTGAAAACGCATTTTTGTTTGGTACGACGATTACGTGGCGCTGGGATTAAGGTAATTGTTTTATTTATTTAATTAAAATATTAATTAGTTAATTATAAATCGTATAATTCATTCAAACTTTAAATAAACGTAACTTTCACATACGTTAACGGATATCAGCGAAACTGGATTCGTTGGGATCGCAGGGACGAGACCTAGACGATGGCACTGACTAGGCACTGATCTAACGCAGATGAAATTTCAGTTAATTTTCAATGCCCGTTCAAGATTTAAAGGGACAAACGCGTCAACGGTCAACCGAATAATCTAGTGATTAATTCTCACACCTTCTGGATTCTTGTGATGTGGTAAATTCATATTAAAATATAATTTACCTTTAAAAATATAAATTGGTTGATTGGTTGCTAGTGGTTGTTATTCGTTGATTGATTGCTGTCATTTATATTTCATTATTTCAAATTTATAGATTATTGAAGTTTATTTCATATATTATTATGAAATGTATAACAAGCTGTGATGCAGGGAAGAACAGGTTGGAGGGATCCGACCGGATTCCTCAAATATTATATATGTTGTTTGTTTGTTTTATATCGTTGATGTTTGAACTGATTGAACTCCATATGGTAGAAAACCATATTTGAACATGATGGTTGAATGAATATTCATCTGTGTTGTGTTTAAAATCAACCGACAGTGTTGATTTGGTAATTGGCAGTGAATGGCCTAAAATGTGTTGTTTTGGATGTCGGTTTACTGTTCGGTGAATCGACGCAGTTTTAAAGTTATAAATTATTGGTAAAATAAAATATTTGTTTTTAAAACAAATAAATGGTGATTTTAAATTAATGAAAGTTATTTAATAAATTTAAAAAGGGGAAATGACAAGTGAAATCAGTTAATAGTGAACTGAGATGTACGGTCAATAAATTCAATTGTTTTTAAACTGAATGTGATAATCAAGTTAATTTGATTTTGAAGTATTCGTTAAATGAAATGAACCTATGTTAAATGTTAGTAATCTTCGATTAACTATGAATTAATATAAGTATCAAGTGGGTTAGTTTTAACAAAGTAATTGTTACTTAATCAGCCTTTAAAAAGTGATAACTTTCCTACTCCTGATAAACAGCGAAGTTAACTATATAAAATATAGTTAATATTAAAGTTAATTATTATTTTTATAAATAAAAAAATTGGAGAAATGACTTTTAATGGGAAATCGATTAACAAGGGGTTAATTGATGATAAGGTTTGATATAAGAGGGCAAAAAGGTATTATAAACCAAATGTCCAAATGTGATTGGAAATGTAATTGGTAAGAGGATATAGGGATTTGAATAAGAATTTCAACGCAAGGGAAATTACATACAATGTTGTGTGTTGAATGTCGATAAAAGGATTTTTGAAATGAAATCCAAGTTAAAGGGGTTTTAATTTAAAGTAAGTGGGAAAGCGGATTTTCAATCCAAGATCACGTTATGATAAACATGCCCGTATAAATAGGAATAGATTATTCGACAAGTGATTTTTATTATAAACCAAAGTGTTATCAGCAAAATAAGATTTAAGTTAAAGTGGTGTTTTGTGGAGACTTACTTAATTGAACAAATTAAGTAAGGAGGTTATATCGAAGGGAGATTTCAAATATAAGAAACAGTTTATAAAAACTAGATTTGAAATCAAAAGGGGAAAATGAGATTTTAATGGTTAAGTGACAAGCTGTTATTATTCTGGGGTAAGAAAGGTGTCGATCAAGGTATGAGAGGTAAATAGAATACCCCAACTTGAACGATTTCATTATTATCGAGGAATGATATTGGTTTGGAACGAGTGAAAGGTGTTGTGATCGGTGTGATCTCCCATACGAGGAGTATTGAACATAAGTGCGAGGTATTGGGATATAAATTAGTTCTAATGTAAATAAGGATTTGGTTTTAAACTATATAAGTCAACATTTGATTTGTCATAGAAAAATTGGTAATTTGGTTATACGTTAAGTATTAAATATATATAAGTACATATCGTGATTTTAAGAAAAAGGGAAAATGGTTTTTTGATGGAAATAATGATATACCCGATATGAAAGGGAATCGAAAGTTAAGCATTACATATATTGGAATAAAATAGTTTTGTAAAATAAATTAAGAATAAATATAATGTGTTCGAAGATATTGGAAGGATTAGAAGTAATTAACGAGTTTGTAAATGTATTTTAAAAAGGCCAAGTTATGTCAAGTACCGAATCAACAAGATCATTTTATGAACACCTTTGTTATTTAATAGTTAAAACACCGACTATCAAACCCGACCAATACGGTTGTTGTTATGGAAAGACCGGGATCGAATTTATATTCAAAAACCATTCCGACCAACAAATACGTGAAGATATTTGAAGACGGTAGAGATGGAGCATTGAGGACCGTGGATCTTCATAAGTGGAAGAACCGCTAATAATCTCTGGTTTAGCGGCCAGAGATAAACTGTGGTTCTATCGTGGCTGGAATCTACGGATTGCAAGGACTTCTCGCTACTAATCCTTGGGGTGATTCCTATATGAGATGCAGTAGGAGAGTGCCTTCAGTTCATTCTGTTCCTGGATGACTTGTATGGACGAGTGTCTGACAGAGTATTTCCAAAGGGGTCACGTACGTTTATTTCTTCAAACATATTTCTGTTGATGGCGAAGAAGGCCGTACACCTTCTCTTAGATAACCGCAGAGTATTTTTGTCGATGTAAGTTAGTGATATATGGCGGATTTGACGATGTGGCATTCAAAGTGAATGATGACCAGATATTCTAAAGAAATTCTAGCCTCAAGCCTCATCAACCGGGAAATGACAAAAATCGGGCAGGCAGCATGGCTATATGGGTCGCTCCCTTTAGGGTGTATGATCACCTATCTAGAGAGATTCCATTTGCTTCTTTAATCTATATTCGATGTTATCCCTTTTCGGGAGGCGGTTGCTGATCCCAATCGTCGGTGATATACATTCGATACACTCAAGCGAAATGAGTGGTCGGTCATGTGAGGGCCGGGTTGCAAGACGTTCTTGTTGAACCCAGTGTATTCGCCTCTAGAGATACACATTCGGAAGGTGGTCCCATACCTTGTCAAGTTGGAATCCAATACCCAATAAGTGCCCGCGGTTTTGGTTTGTATACTATATATGGGGAGCGTGAGATGCAAGAGTTCCTCTAGATTGTTATTTATTTGTATTTAGACGTTATCATAATATCAGATCAAGTTATGAATTCAAAAACGTTTTGGGTTATAGTAAGGTAAAAACCGTCTGTGTTTATGTGTGGGCTGGTCTTACTATTATCCTTTGATTTCATAAAGGATTTTGCAAAGTTAAACAAGTTGTCTGTGTTCTGTGAATTTATCACTGATAGTATTCCAGACTGACCCGGTGTATTTTGCTTTGCTTCAAATGTGCTCGGGTCAGACCGAGTATGTTCCAGGTTAGGTTTCGTTTGGCATTTCAGGAGCTGGAAGCAGGTGGCTTCACCGTTAGTTATATAAAGTTATTTTCCGATGTGTCTGATATATGTTGTACTCTGATAATTGGTATGTATATAAAGTTCTTTTGTATAAAGGATTTGTTATATTATATTTTATTCGTTCCGCTGTGAGATTCTGATATGGTGTTCTTCTTCTTTCTTCTATTCTAATATTCTTTCTTTCTTTTCTCACCCTCTAAATTCTTTCTATTGACAATCCAGTGTTTTGATGCTTGAATAGTCGACATGGTGATTTTATATTGATTTTCGGGATCGAAAATTCCTTGGGTCGTTACAGGGCCATTCTCACAACTACCTTTCTTGGCCAGTGGAAAGCCTAAAAGCAAAATATGAGCTAATAAGTGCATCCTATTTACACTTGGGAGACAATTTTGATTTCTTCTCCTTCTTTTGTTTCTCCAACTCCTCGTTGTCAGCATCAGAGCGGTCGCCTTTCTTCCTCTTCCACTTATCAACAAGAGACTCCTGGGGAGAATTAGGAGGTTAGGAGGCAAGCTGTGAAGTTATTGATTTGGAAGAGAATCTTATAACTAACCCAGTCTTGGGTTCGATTTCTGAGATAAGAGGCACATATAGAGGGTCCTGCCCCTCCTTCTGCGAAACCAATTGTTTCTCTCTCCTAGCCTGCACACCAGCCAAGGTCTCGCTATCGTCATCCTTGATTTCTTCTATGATGACTACGTCATCCTCTTCATCTCCATAACCACCATCGGTGTCTTGTAAAGCTCCAATGACTTCGGCATCCGCAGGAGCATCAATGCTAGATGCCACAATAGTCTTCTCACTAGTTGTATCCTTGGTCTGCTTTGCAACCTCAGAGACTTCAGCACCAGCACTTAAGGGGACACTAACTTTCTCTGCCTCTGCTTTCTCTTTCGCATCCTTCTCGATCGGCTTGTTACCTATGTCATGCGAAGCAAATGCTAGTGATTTGGGAGATAACGTGGTCATCTCAGTTGTCTATCCTACGATACGATGACAAGTTATAACTGCTTTGACGAACTGTGGAGAGAATATGGAGATACCTCTAGCAGACTCCTCGCCCAGATTCGTGATAACAACTCTGACAATTGATCGAGTGGGAGCCAAGGGAATCAACGGATCATCAGGATTGTATTCCTAAATTTCGAAGGCCTTGGGATCCACAACCGAGCTAGAGCCTTCCTCAATTTTATCCTTCCCTTGAGTTTTGTTCTCTCTTTCTCGATTTCCTTGTGAATCAGACGTCTGCCTATCTCCAAAGCCTCAGGCTCTTCACCTTTGAGATAAGTCTGTATGAGCTGTTTCTCATTAACTTCTTCAGTTTCCAACATACGCTTTTCGCCCTCAACGATCATATCCCACACATTGGCCAAAGTAATGTTATAATCCTGAATCTACGAGATGTCTCGGGTCTTAATAACTTGGCCAAAGAAGTCGAATAGCAGTTCTTCGAAACCCTCTATCTCTTTTTTGGTTATAGCCAGCTCATCAGCAGTGGCGAAGGCCGATTCAAGAGCATTGTTAGCATTACATTCAGCAAGAGCTGCGCGCTCTTCGTCTTGGACAAGTCAATCATTTAGAGTTGCCTTCTCTTTTTCAACAAGAGCGAGACTGTCTTTTAAGCTCGCCTTCTCTTTCTCCCAGGAAGCCTTCTCAGCAGCAAAGTGTTCATGTGTTGTCTACAATTCAGTATTGATTTCCCCTAGATCTTCCGCTTCTTTTTTCAAAGCTAAACGTTCTAGACTATTTGAGTCGAGCTCAATGTGAAAGCGCTTCCTAGTACTCTCCAGCTCTGATTTGTAATTTTCCACATCCCGCCGAGCTAAAGCGAGCTGAGCTTGTGTATCCTCTAGTTCCTTTTCCATTCTGCTCCTGGCCCTACCATCATTATCAATCTTCACTCTGGTTCTGGCTGTTTCCGTCTCCAGGTGGCGGATGGCAGTAGAAAGTGTGGCAGCATGCTTCTTCATCACCCTATATTGTTTGGCCACGTGACTCACCTACCCTATGATTTATGCATCCCAGTTCTCAGGAACTGGTTCAAGATCTGAAACAAACATCATCCTTTCGAAGAAAATATCAGGAAACTGCTTCCACAAACGCTCTAGCTTGACCTGAATCCCAGTAGTATAGACAACATCCTGCGCAGCGGTAGTATCCAAATCGCGCTGGCTAGAGGGGACAATAGTTATCTTCTCCTTTTCTAAATCCTTGTTCGGATCTTTTCTTTTACCTTTCGTCTCATGGTGTTTCTTGGAAGACTTGCTATGAGAGGGTGTACTTTTCAGAGGAGTCAAATCTTTGGGAAGTTGCTTACCCTCACCAGTGGCACTGGACGACTACGGGACTTCCCAGCATCTTGCTTTGATGGAGAATGAGACCTTGTAGAATGAGATTGATAAGAGTCACGAGGTCGGTAACTATCTCTTCCTCGACTGTCACTGTAGGCATGCTCAAGATCAGAAAGGAGCCTCGACATGCTTGCTCAGAGAGAGCGATAAGAATAGGATTGTTTACGAGGCATTTTCCCTGCAAAGAAAACGAATGTGTATCAGAATCATGAATATTGTTGGTGTAGAAGTGTTGTGACGAGTGGTGCAAGTGATTCGTGCGTCCCGTATAATCCCCCCTAACAGACCAAGGCCCAGAGACTGGCTCGTCTGCGTGTCTTCTTTTTCCCCAACTGGAACATTCACTTCCTCAGAGGTGGGAAAGAATGGTTCCTCTTCGAAGTCTTCTTGTGTGTAAATATCGTCCGGTAGAGGAATCTTGCTTAATTCCCCGAATATCTGTTCCTCTGTAAATTCATCATGAGCAGGAGGCTCAGCTGGCAGTGAAATCCTTAAGGGAGATTGTCCCTCAGAGTCTGGGACTTCCATTGGCTCATTGGCTCGAACCTCGCCTCCTTTGTATACATTAAAATCCTCATCATCCTGATTGATCATTGGTGAGGGGCTCTTGCGAAGTTCAGCAGTCTTCGTGACCCCCGAGGTCCCTTCACCTTTAGTCTGGGGCACATATTTATAAGGATTGCTGCCTGCACCAAGTCCGAACCATATATCCAGAAGATGGTGCTTGTGAAGATTCTCGACAGTATACATTTCTTGATTTTTAAGAAGTCCGATTTGCTCTTGAGAAGGCAGGACGGTCGATCATCATATTACGAGCCTTCTGTTTTTAGGAAGCTATGATCTGTACATAGAAGAGAAACATGTTAGTGCTTTTGTTACGAAATCAGGTTACACATCTAGAGGCTTAAAGCTTACTTGATTTTAGACACTTCCATGCACACCCGGCTTGGTGTTTTATATAGAACCAATCGGCTTTGGGATCCCCTATGCTGCTATGACCCTCCGATAGAACCTTCCTATTGGCTACCGATTCAAAGAAAGAGAAATTTGGAGTCGCTATGGAGCGATGTTTGAAGAGATAATAGAATTTCAAGTCTTTGAAAGTGAGCTCAGTCTTTAGAATCTCCTCATACGCAATACATAAAGTGTACAAGGCTGCGTAAGCGTTAGGATGAAGCTGCATAGGGGCAATGCGCAAGCGTCTTAAGGTCTCGACAACGATTGGTGGAAAGGGAGGAATAGCTCCTACCCAGCACATTAACCTACTAATGGTCATATACCCTGGCGGGGCAGAATGAGGTATATCCTCACTTCCTGGAGTCTTAACATCGTCCCAGGGAATCCCGTGTCTTAAGAATATTTTCTTAAGCTTTATGTCATCTAACTTGGAAGCCAAAGAGTCAGTGAGTTTCTCTTCCTCAACTTCCTCAACACCGGGGATCTCGTCGGGGGCCCGAACATCTTCTTCTTCCTCGTCTTCAAGAGATGTACTCTCAGAAGTCGTCGATTCAATATCGATGTTGGTCTTACAATCGTAGTCGGAATCTTCCCAATCTGAATCTATGGGAAGCACATCGGGGTTATAATGCTTTGACGACTCTGATTCTGTATCTCTTTCTGACATTTTGGTTGACTGCTTATCTGACAAAACTGTGTTGGCGAGAAAACGTGAGAAGTTAGAACACAATTACCTGTACCCCGTATATGTAAGTGCAAGTGTGTGCCTGTGCATACATGGAAGAAAAGCATGAAGTCATTTAAATAAGTGGAATAATAGCCACTATATGCTATTAGGTTATGCAGTTCCAGTCCAGAAAATTCATCTTGAAGGCTCTAACCTAACTGTCCACTGGTATATCAGCGTTACATTATATTTTTTAGTCAATATGAGTATCAAATCGTCGGTCAAGGTGTCTCATGATACAAAATTGGCTCGTGAGACAGGGATCAGATCATGATACGTCATTGGTTCGTGTAGCAGTTTCTGGCTCGTGGGAAAGCACCGGCTCATGGAAAGGCACTGGATCGTGGGAGGCTGGAGTTCTTGGGCCCTCATGCTTTACCTCAACGGATCGTGACAACCCCTCGACGATCCACTTTACTTCCACTTTCCACGAGCCGATGCTCCTCTATTCCCACGACCCGATCCGCTGGTCAAATTAAAACTTCATCTTCATTTCTTCTCTCATCGCCTTGCCATCACCACGAACTGAACTGCCCCTGCTCACGAATCAAGCTGCTAGAGCCTCTCGCCTAGCCGACTTCCTCTTCCATCTACCAAAACACTCCCTCTATCCAAGTAAAGGAACTGAAACCCTTCGAAGCGCCTCCCTTCCCCATGAACCTAACTCCACAAATCCCACAGCCATCGCCATTAATTATCAGCAATAGCATCAGAAACTCGCAAGAGGTACGATAGAAGTAAAGAAAGGTGATGGAGAAACAAAATCGTAGTCGAGATCACTATAATTACTTTGTCTTATCGAATTAAGGAAGAAACTGTTTTTTGGAGGTTTCGGCTATGGGTTTAACGTAGAGAAGCAAAAACGGCGGCCAGTAAGAAAGAAAGAAGGTAAAAGGGAGAGGGGTAAAAATGGCTTATATAGCCGAAGACAAGACTTTTGGTCTTCCCTTCTTTGTGTTATATGACTTTCCAGACCATGGTGGGCCGTGGGCATGTGGAAAGCCCACCAGGGTTCGCGCACGGGCCCTCAAGACAACGGTCCGAGGTCTAAAGTACGACTTTGCTTGAAGGTGTTGAACCGTCTGCCATGACCCGTGGATTGAAGAGGCGATCCGAACACTATGTGATCAATGGATTGGAAAGACAGAACATAAAAAGTTGAAAGACAGAACATAAAAAGTTTTAAGACTTACTCGGTAATTTGACGACAATGTCTCCAAAAAACTCCAGAGATGAAACCTACCCAATGAACAAAGAAATGATGGATGATTTAACCCGGTATTTATACCAGTCAAAGGACACAACCTCCCGAAGCAGTACGACATTTCAGACAGACATGGCCACTGATTCACATTGTTTCATGAGAAATTTCGTTCAGAAGTTTCGAAGCATGTTTCATCCTTGATAAAACATACTTCGAGGGGACAAAATGTTGGCTATCTTTTGGATCAAGCCATCAAGATTCACACGTATGTTCAATATGAAGTTTCACTCCCAGAAGCCACCAAATCCCATTCGTGGTCACTAGGTGTTCTCCGGATCGTGATGCTACAGCTACGAACCCCCGATCACGACTCCCTATCGTGACCTGATCCATTCGCGCCTGAACCCTTACCATGATCCGATTTTTGAGGCTGAGAGATGGAGGCTACGACTAAGTCTACCACGATCCGCGAATGCAAGATCCAACGACACCTATCCATAGCGTCCATATTGACTATTTCTCCATCAAGCCACGAACCAGTCCGAGATCCTCGGGATTTGTGTCACGTGTGACCATGATCCACCTGCAGATATCAGCTATAAATAGCCCCATGCTTGACATTTTTAGGATCTTTTGGCAGTCCTAAGTATTGTTTCCACCATTATTAGTATCTTACAATTTCTTATCAGTCTTAGCCCGAAATTATTGAGTGAATCATCATTGTACAAGTGAGATTGAGAGAAATATCATTGATTGTACTTGAATCTAACGTATAATCATAGATATAAAGTGGACGTAGGCTCGTTAACGCCGAACCTATAAATCTTGTGTGTTTAAGCGTTTTCTTGCATTTCTAAATATAAATCTCTGCCAATTCAGACAATTTGGGTGTTAGACCCACTTTTGGATCTAACACTATGAAATACAACATAATATTATTAAACATCAGTTTACTAAACTTTCACATGTTCAACCGTTGAGCATCAGTTCATTAAACTTTCACATGTTCAACCGTCGAACTTATGTGCTATAAACATGTTCGTTATTTTGTACTCTATATCCATGTAAATCATTCAAAGATCAAAATTTTATTTATAGAATAGCTACCTCGTATAGATCAACCACAGAAGAAGCTTTTGAGTTGGCTACTTTTCCTTCAAGAAATTATTGTCTTATTTCTCCCTTTTATCCATGTTCTTGCTCTTAATTCACAATGAAGTATGTTATAGATTGAAAATAAAATTACTAAGATGAAAATTAAGTTGTACAGACTATTTATAGTAGGGAATGTTTTAGTGTGTACTTTATTGTTCCTTCTTTAATTACTTTAATTTGTTTATATTGAAAATTCAGTTAGTATGAAACCGTACATGTTAATTGAACAGGTTTATGCACATACATCTCATATCATGTTTCTCCCACCAGTTTGCACACACATCTATGAATCATGGTATTAGGTTTTGGCCGGAATTACAAGATTCCGGCGATCTCGGCTCGGTTGCGACCGAAGCCGGGACCGATTAGGTCAAAATACCATCCCGCTGCAATCGATTTAAAAAAAAAGTGGATTTTCCTTGGTTAGTGAGAAAGAGGGGTAGACAACAATGAAATAGAAAGAAGAATCGTATCTTGCTAAAACAAAGCAAGTGATTGAAAGTATAACGAGTATCAGCGAGCAGCTTCCCAGATTCGAGCGTCAACTAGTAGCTTTGACCAAATTCAAGCATCATTGAGCAGCTTTGACCAAATTCCAGCGATAGTGAACAACTTCGAGCAGCGAGCATGGTCGCTCTAAATTTCTTTTCTTTTAATTGCATTTCATATTATTATTTTTTGGTCGACTACGGCGTTGAGGCGGTAATTCGACCTTTTAGGGTTAGACTATGTTGTATAGATGAGCTTTTGAATGTTAATGGGCTTTTGAGATTGTAATGTATTTTGTTGTCTTGGACTGATGGACACGGACAAGATGGACTGTTAAAGCTTAATCGATGTTTAATTTAGTGTTAAGTAGATTAGTTTGGGCATTATTTATAATTAACGAATGTCTAAGCTGAATTAAAGCTATTTAAGTTAGGTTTCAACGTTTATTATAATTATTACTTTTTCATTAAAGTACAAAAATATGATATTAAGACCGAAACAACCGAAATCGCCGAAACTGACTGAAACTCGTAAATTTTCAAATGACCGAAACCGAATTTTTGAACCCAGCTATGAATTGTACTCCGAAGAATGTAGTGTTAAGTGAAGGCAGTCCCTTTCTTCCACCTTCTATTTGAAGCCATGAAAAAACTAACACAAATCAATTTCCATGAATCACCAGTGTACATAATACAACAAAGTTCAATAAATCTCATGATTTATCAAACAACGGGCATTTACTTGAGAAATAGGAAAGCAGTATTTGACAAAAGGAAAAAAAAAACTTAATAGAATGTCCATTAACAAACCGATTGCGAGATGTATATATTACTGACTAAAGCTAAAATTTCCCATGTAGTTCAAATGCTAATCAATTTCTCTAACGTGCTATAAACATAATAGAAACAAAGTTCAATAAATCTCATGACTTATCAGATGCACTCGTTGACTTGGCAAATAGGAAAGTAATATATGTTAGAAGGAAAAAAAACATAAAACAAGCCATTTGAGCCATTATTAAAGCATCATGAAGTTCCCTGTATGACCTTTGACATACCTAGTCTGAAATGTATATTATGCTGAATAAAGTTACAAACACCCAAACAATTCATATGCTATATCCAAACAACAGATATGAAATCGTTTAATCTAACATTACACTCGACAAACAACAAATATAATTCTAATCATTTGCGAAGAATGACCCTTGGAAATTATATTTAAAACCATGGGGTATCATATATAGGATAACCCGTGGCCAGAACAATAGCATTGAAATTCTCGATTTTCGATCAACAAAAGCACCATTTTTATTAATTTCTTTACCATAGGCTATGAATTTAATATGAGTTAGAGGTACACAATATATGTGTATGCCATATTACCATGAATGCCATATGCTAAAAATGGACGTGTTCCTCATTTTTACATGCTTTTAAATTTTATCTTCTCATCGTCTTTTTAAAGTGTATACAAAGTCTGGATTTAACATTGTTTCCTATGGAAAATGAATCAAATATTCTCTAGATGAAAAACGATTTCAAGGTCTGAACATACAACCATAAAACTAATGCATAGAAAATGCAAAAATTAGTTATGCAATATAGCCATATTTGTGAATCTGAATTTATTATGTTGTATGTTTTTTGTTTGTCTAAATGATGAATAAAATGTTTTACTCAATGAAGTAAGATCATGTGAATTATTTGTTTCTCATCGACTCACTTGACAATCTATTCAAAATTCGTGCTTTTATCTATATATTTTGTGTGTCGTAATATTGGTTATGGGCAGTAATCTTTGGCTCAATGATTTAGCACCACTGAGTCGATGACTCAGTGCAGACTACACAGAGTTTTTTTGATTTGGTTCATTACACCAAGTTGAAAACTCATGGACAAAAAATCAAAGCCTAATTGTTATTTTAGACTAAGTTCAATGTGGTAAAGGTGTTATCCCAAAAGTTAAAATCCAGTTAATCATTTGAATGTACGTTTGATCATCAGAACTATATAATTTTAACAAATTTTGAATAATAGCATGCAATACTGAACTGATAATTAGTCTTCACTCACCGAAATAAGTAAGACTAAATAAACAATAATTAATTCCAATATTAGAAATTGTGAGATGCGTAGCATAAAAACTAGTTAAGGTTTCTCTTTTGTGACATTATCCTTACTTTAATTCAGTAAAAGTTGCAATGTTAAAATACAATCAGTATTTGGTATTCAAGTTTCTTTAGATCTCCAATTGTACAGTATAATATGTTATTGGCAAATTCTATTTGATCACATACATTTACTTAGTAGCCCCCTCATTTTTTAAAAAGTTAACATACTCATGTAATTACTGAGTAGCCCCATGTTCCTACTCAAAATACCCTTGTCTTACTATAACGCACCTTATAACCCTAGAACCAAAACACACATCATTTCTCTTTAAATCAAAATCGTGATTCCTTCCTGTTACCTTCCACCTTCGTTCAAGCTTCGGCCTCTCCTCCATTATGACGTCGTTATAGCTTTGGCCTCTTCTCCATCACTATCGACCAGACACGGCGGCAAGGCAAGGAATTTTATCTCAAATGTAATTCATGAATATAATTTGGGTGAAATTCATGGTTGTAAAAAGTTAAAGAGTTGCTGGTTCAAGTTCTTGGTTGGAATGGTGGCCACGATAGCAATGTTATGGTGATAATGGGTTTTAATGGTTGTTGGTTTAGTTTTTTGTCGGAAATTGGCTACCACAGGAAGAGAATACATGGTAAAAATATGAACCACGAAGTGTGGGTACGTGGTATTCTCATTTTCCTTGTATTCTTTCTGCGTGATCTTGATGCGTACCATGTATCTAGCTTACATGGTTGGTAATTTTCCTATGTTTTGCTTCTGAGTAATTGTTATAAGAGTTTTAGTAAGAATTTGATATATGCTTTTGTAGAGCGATGGTACCCCGAGACTAATACTTTTGATTTTTCTTTTGCTAAGATGACCATCACTCTTGACGATGTAGCTTCTTTGTTACACATACTTGTCGAAGGTAAAACTATACAAAGTATGTCGTATGATATGGAATAAGCAACTAGAATTGTATTGAAGTATCTTGGCCTCGGTAAAGCAGATTAGGTTAGAAATGAATGAAAGGGTTGGATATAAGCTTTCCTTGTCTATGTCGTTTGATAAATTCAAAGAAGTCGGTGATGACTTGTCAAATCGGGCTATCAGGCGTGTTACTCGTGTTTATCTTTTATTTGTACTTGGCAACACAAAATTTGCTGACAAAAGCAAGAATCATACGCAGAAAACTTTGTTGAATGCTCAAAAAAATTGGATGTTGTCCACACGTTCTCTTAGGGTTCGACAGCACTAGCATTCCTATATAGACAACTTGGAATGGCGACTTGCATGGGTGTGAAACAAATTGCCGGATTTCTTTGTTTTCTTGAGTCATTTGAGCATTTTCCTTGCTTTCATCCTTCTATGCGGCTGTACTATGAGATTTTACCCCGTGCAGCTTGGTGGATCCCATCTACAGATAGTGGTGCTTCATTCATTGATCTACGCAAACTTCTTGATAATATCCAAACTGAACAGGTAAATGTTTTGACTTATTGTTTAATAACACTGATTATAATTAGCCGTATGCCATGAGTAGTCATTTTTTAAACATTGTTGAACAAGTTATTTTTGTTCCATACATATTTACTCGACCTTATCATCCATTCCATGATATAGCTTGATATAGCGGCTGCATTATGTATTTGAACGTTGTTGTGCCGTTACACCCCGATCGAGTACTTAAGTAATTTGATAGAGTTCAAAGCATTCCAATGCTCATATTCCTCCAGTAGCGATAAATGCACGTCGAGGTACAACCTCCACTACATACACTCGGGTGTGTTATCAGTTTTTGGAAAATATATGGGAGAATTGGTACCATCATATGATTGCAGAAAATCATAGGTCTATACCACTCCATCAATCTGTTATGAGCTGCACGGATGATTATACGGAGTGGTATAGAGTGTGGTACGTGTTCATAATTCCATAATTTTACCTGATGATGCAATGATTGGACACCACATTTTCAGCCTACATATGAACAACTATACTCGGTATGTTTACATTTTCAGCATACATATAACTATAATTTGGTTATGACTTGTCTCCTCCTGTATATATCTCCATGGTTATTGTTTGTCTCATCCTAATCTTTTATTACCAGACCCTTCATGATTTGCACGGTCTTTTGCATGAAGCTAACCCTCAAGTGCACAATGCTCAAGTTGTTGTTGGATGCTACATTCGCCTTCATGTTTAGTTAGATAGTGGTTGTATCCTTATTTTGGGACCTAATAGTTGTTAGTTTTTGTATTTTGAATGCTATGTAGTGGACATATATGCTTTTGATTTTTGATGTGTAATACGTACTTGATGTATGAAATTATGGCTTTGTAATATGTACTTGATGTATGAAATTCTAGCTTTCTTTTTTGATGTAGTATGAAATTTATATTTTGTATTTTGAGATGTACTTGGTGCTCGAGTTGTATGAAATCTGCAATATGTACTTGGTGCTCGAACTGCTCTGTTTTATGACATATTTTCTTTTCTTTTTGTTTGAATTTGACAGTTTACCCTGTAGAGTATATACGAGGATACGATGTGGACCACACATGGATTCAACGAGGTTAGATGTCATCCGCGTAGAGACCCTACGTGGATTATTGACCAACCTCGGGCAAATGAATTTTTTTTATTTAATTTCTGAATTTACCATGTAAACCCCTTACAAGGTTATTGTCTATCCACAAAATCACTAGACGAGGTTATTTTTCTTACCTCATTGAAGCTTCCCGACCTGGAACCAGAATCTCGTATTAGTCCTACGTGGTAGGTTCAGAAATGGAAAAAAAAATAAACCAAGTACATCACAATGCCATACAAACACAACAAAATTTCAGACATCGAAAAAATACACTCAGATTACTTCAAAATTCCGTTCAACATTTGTCATTCAACGTCAAAATGCAATTCAAACATAGATTCAACATTTCCATTTTTCATTCAATGTAGATTCAACATCAAAATGCAATTCAAAGCTTTACATTTCTTCAAAATGCAATTCAAAGCTTTACATTTCCATTGGCCATTCAACATCGAAATGCAATTCAAACAAAGATTCAACATATGGCATTCAACATCAAAAAGCATTCAAAATGGTTCATTTCCATGTGGTTACCAACAACTAATTCCATTTGGCAAATTGGTTTCTTTCATCCCAAGATTGTCTCCGGTCGTTGAAAAATAAATTCCCACCTGCTTGCGTCAACGTCACGAGCCATGAACCATTTTAAATAAATAGGTGGCACTGGGTGTTTTGGCTCTAGTTTAACCTACAAATATTAGTGACATTACTATATGATTGAAAATGAAATTAAAGAATTGTCGGTACTAAATTTGCGAACCTGTACAAATTGGTCTTGGTCAACAAAAGCTATAACAATTTCAGTTCGCTGAATTGGTGGTGACACTTTTCCTTTGAGTAGAGGTAAGGTCAATGTAAGTCTTTCACTTATACTAAATACCATTATGTTGTATCTAATGGCAATAATATAAATGCCAATACCTCTTGATATGGTTGATGTTCAATTGACACGTCTTCCTCTTGTTGAAAGAGAGGAGAAAATGGAAAAAGGAAGCAGAGGTAGTAGAAAATTGGAAATGCTTTTGAATGATGTAAAAAAGGTGAACACACCATACCAATTACAAATCTATAAAAAATGTTGGAAGTTAAGCCACAAACATCAAATTTGGATTCTCCAAAATGCAAAACCAAATCTCATTGAAGAGAAAGTAAAAGAAGTGGTCATTCTTCGATAAAATGGATGCTTTCTTCATTTGAGTTAGTTCTAAGT
This sequence comes from Allium sativum, assembly GCA_030737875.1. NCBI lineage: Eukaryota > Viridiplantae > Streptophyta > Magnoliopsida > Asparagales > Amaryllidaceae > Allium > Allium sativum. The sequence goes on along the minus strand of CM060920.1, from coordinate 321,283,754 downwards.
TTATCATCACAAAGTCCATCTGTGGAGGAAAGTGTTACTGAAAAAAGCTTGCATCGATAAACTTCCAATTCGAAAACCAATACAGGTATGTGTTGTTGAATATGTGTTTGTATGTCATTTCCACATAAATACTAGTAGCAAAGTAAACTAATAATTATTGCAACTTATTCGCAGGTGGATCAACTAAGTGTAGGTATGAGAAGATATTTAATTCAAATACCGGCGGAGATGAAGCCTTTTGTTACAGATATTATCAATGTACAATCGGATGGTAACTATGGATATAGATGTGTGGCGTCTTTTCTTGGTTTAAGAGAATCGAGCTGGTGTCAAATTCAAAGAGAATTACGCGACCGTGTATATGTAGAACATGGTAGAAGTACAGTTCTCCTTAAAAGCCTAGAGCACAAGGACGAGGAGTTTGTAACTACGGAAAAGTGGATGACAATGTCACTTATTGGTTACATAACACCAAAATGGCCATTTTGAAACGGTAATAAAATGTTGCTAAAATTTGTAGAAACACTTTTTAGGGGTTGCAGATTAGTATGTTGCAGTTTTTCGAAACACTTAGCGGGTTTTAATTTGATAATCTGCAACACTCGGTGAGTGTTTCAAGTTGATAATTTGCAACACTCAACGATTGTTTCAAGTTGATAATCTGCAACACTAGGTGAGTGTTTCAGTTTGATAATCTGCAACACTCGATGAGTGTTTCAGTTCGATAATCTGCAACACCCGACGAGTGTTTCAAGTTCATAATCTGCAACACTCATTGAGTGTTTCAAGTTCATAATCTACAACATTCAATGAGTGTTTCAACCATAAACATGTAACTGATACTTTCAGTAACCATAACTAGTAGCCATAACCATAAATTTGCAACAAATGTAATGTAGTCAAATCATAGTTGCCAAAACAGCAAATTAATCAATATCAAAACAATATGAATACTGCAGGTTGGGTTCTACTTTTGAAAAGATAGTTCAAGCTAAGCTGGTTAATATTAATACACAACAAGGAGTTACCAAGTGATGTCTACTATTAAAAAAAGCCCTAAAGCTAATCTACTAAGTTCAAGCACATTGAAAAAAACATAAAGATATAGCCAACGATTTAATAGATAATCAAGTGCCTCTGGGCTCTGGACATATGACAGCAATTAAATGATAATTTTTGCACGTGCAAGCCAACAAATAATAAAAAGTTATGAACGACAATAAAGTTAGATCGCTATTTACAAATAAAGTTAAATCTGGCTACAATAAGAGGACTTTATGGAATTAGTGAAAGTAAAATGAAAGTCAAATGCAGGATCTTAAATAGTCAAACAAAACTGTTGGACTTATATTTATTAATAATTTTCCTGAGTAGACATATAGAGTAAATGTATGAAATTGCAAACTCAATGGTAAAATAGCAAGAATAAAGCAAAATGCACAACCAATATACACTGATTTGGACAAATTCCCTACGTCTAGTCACTAGCCTCCTTTTAAACATTTCACTGATTCAAAACTCTCGCTTAATGGAGTAACATGTACACAACTCCATCTGAACATGATAAACAACCAATTTTAAACTTATAAACATGACTTCAACAATTATGTTTTGAAGATTGCCAACAAACCTTCAATATCTTGTTTTATAGAGTATTTGTTTGACAATGACTTCATTCTTCCAACATTGAAATAGTGAAGGTATTTAATAACAAATTGTGAATATATTTAATCAGTTTGCTTAATGTTAGATATTGCTTAGTGTACAATAAGAGAATTTTAAGTCAAGTGAAAACTTACATTTAATAATCTGGCTACATGTGAAGATGGGCCCTGTACATGAACATAAAACAGTATGGTTAAGAGTTAATGTGAAGATAAGAGTCCCATGCTCTAGTATTCTGTTTCCTGTCAGCAAGAGGGCATCACAGCTCACAAAAACAAGGCATATCTTGATTGAAACGTAACAACTGTACTAAAGAGCTACAATTTTTACGTGTATTTCGCATTAACGATTAACGATGGTTAAGAGTCAATGGCAGTAGAGTTTCATGACAATTGAAAGAATCCAGAATATAGTGTGAAAGGAGTAAAACACTGAAGTATTGAATAAGAAAAATACCTTCTCTGTACTTGAATTGGTAGTTTTCAGTTGTACATTTTTTTCATCCAAACAGCAAACACATTTGCAACAAACCCACCTCCTCCTTCATTTTTTTGGTCTTCACCTCTGCTTCCTAAAAATATTCATTCATGTTTTTGTTCATACACATAACCAACTTCAAATCAATAGTAAGTAATTGAGTACACACATACCTTTCATAATTCATATTCTCGAATAAAAGACTCCTCTTGAGAAGCAAGCTTATTCCTCACATCTTTTAGTTCAGTTGCTAACGAAACAAAATCTTTCCTAAGCTCAACCCTCTCTCTGTATGATCATTAAGTATTGGATCCAATTCTAGTGATGATGAAGAAGTTGCCTCGTCTTTATTTGACATCACTAGTACAAGATTTTTTAAAATAAAAAGTCAGTTCATCTAACTTTGTCTATTCAGGTATACCCAAATGCTTGGAAGCTACAAATGTATACACTGAATGTTACACGATTTGTTCATTTAATATTATCCCCAACAAGTAAAACACAGCCACTTTGAAGATTAGATGGTGAAAGGTACCTGATTCAAAAATGATATAAAAAATAATCTATCAGCATTTTGCATTAAATTAAGATCTTCATAGCAGTTATGATAATAACCTACATGCTAGCGGTTAACATACGTTTCTTTGTATTTAGATAGGGACCACTGTACATGGGTCTTAAAACATAAATGATCCTGTCAGTGTAATCATATTGTCATTTAATTTTAGTAATCTATATTGGCCACAGGAGTCCTAAAATTATGTCTACCAGCATAATATTACTATGGTTTCTTCATCAATCAACTTGATCAATAATGATTCTTAAATATCAAACACGTGACACCCAGCAAGTTGAATTTTCAAAACACGTCCGTTGACAATTGTGTCACATATAGAATCGCATTTAGCGCGTTTGTTAACTAACCTCATATCAATCTTAGATTTCTATATTATTTTTATTTGCTTAAATCACCCTCAAAAATTTTGAATGCTACCCCAGAACCAAGCAATAAAATAATATCATGGTTCGTATTTTGCTTAATAATCATTTGTAAAAATTTCCCCAAAAAAAAGTTTCTTATTTAGTTTCGTTTAATATCAAACATATTTTTGGGGCATAAATATCAACAAGCAAACTGAAAACACACGAAGGAAAATAATACTAGCTTACAGAAATTTCAAGCTAAAATTTGGTATGACAGTGGTTTCCTCGCGTTAACCTCGATCTCCCCCCTTAAATCCGAAAGAAAAGAATCAGCAAGAAATGTAAGTGATTTCTTACAGCTCAAAACTGGAAAATCAGCTCTATCCGAGGAATCCTTAAAATGTAAGCAGAAAGTGGAATCAGCTCGATCTTACGAACTTTTTTTAGTGATCTAGTGTTTCCAGTTTGAAAATGGGAAGGAAAATTTCGTCTCTATGTTTGTGTTTCCAGTTTGAAAATGGGAAGGGAAATTTCGTCTCTATGTTTTTGTTAATGCATCAAGCTAATTAAGTACAATATATTTAAAAAGAAAAATATTCTCACCGATAAGTTCTTCCAAATATCATCCTTATAGTTTTTTGGAACCAATTTCCACTTAGCAAATTTAATTGGTACATAAGTCCTCACAAGGTCCCCTATAGAACTTTGAAATTGAGTTGCGCGAGGACCAATTATTGACATAGAATCTCGTTCATTAGCTTCCTTAATATTATTTGTTGACATTGCTGTAAACAAACAAAAAGTAAATAAATAAAAGTACTGTATTTACTTGTTATTTTCTGAGAAGAAGAGAAAACAAAAGGTTCAACAATGCCCAAATACATCATACCCGAATACATAGAGAGAAAGACATGCATGTATAAGTGAATCAATTCACATACGCACATATATGTTGTACACACACCAATATTCAGGACAAAAATGGAAATTAAACTGATTTTGCCATATTAAGGACCTTCGTACTACTATTTTTCCCTTTAAACATACCAATATTCATTATATAGTTATTAGATTTAGATGATGGCTAAAAAATATCCGAACTTACTATTGCTTGCTGGGAGATTTTGTTGCTGACCAGTTTAATTCCCTGCTTTAAACAGGGGGAAAAATAGAGAGGGAAAAGAAAAACTAAACCTACTGACCAATGACATCTGTTACAGCACTAAAACCATAGATCGTTGATCTAGGAGTCCTGGGATTAAATCCCAATAACATTATTAACCAATATTCGAAAAAATAAAAAATAAAAGACTAAAACATATTGCTCATGGGCTTTACGAAAAGGTCAATCAAGAGAACTCAGAGTGTGAACATGATTGTTGATTTGGTGTTATTACAGTAGTATTACTTGTTTCTCCTTAGATATATCTCATCATTGTCTGATTTCATATGGTTCTAGTAGAATTACTTGAAATCATTCACTCAAATTTGTAAAAAAGTGTGTTGGATTATAATTTTTCATGGTTTCATGACTAGCTTATAATGATAGTTAGCATTTCAAAAGTGAAATAAAAAATTAAGAGTCTCTCTAGATACTCGGTGTTCATAGCTAGCTTTTTCTACTAAAAAGGAAGCTTTACGGATTGAATGTTAACCTGAAGGAACAATAAGTTTTAGTTTTATTTTTCCTTATTCGATGTGCTCACTATTAGATAACATTATATCAATAAAATGTCATAGGAACAAACCTATAGCTAATTACTGCTACACGATAATTACTGCTAATTACTTTAGTGTAAGACAGTGTCAGATCAGATTAACATAATTACCGCTAAGGCATAGAGGAAGGAGCAGCAGCAGCACAGGTGTTGGAGGCTTTGTATCAGATCAGATTAACACTTCTGTTGTGTCTCTTGCAAAAGGTAAACAAGTGTTTTTTGGAATATGGAATATGAAATTGTACATAACGCCAAAACCTCGCAAAATATACCACGACTAAGGACGGAATATGGAATTGTACATAGGCAAACTGCTTTTTGTTTTTTGGCGATGGGATCAAAGTCCTGACATCATCAATGCGTTACGCAAAACATGCATGATGGTTATTTGAATCAATCAAAAACATGAGGATAACTGAAATCGACAGTCGTATATTCTAGTATATATTAGGCTGAAAAACCAAGTGAACATCAACGACGCTCAAGCTCATTAAGTTAGGCCACAACAGGTGAGATAAACATATTAATATTACACGTTTAAACTATCAGAATTATGCAGAAAATTCTTACCCAAACCGAGTTTTCTGACCTAATGTGCTGAATGCTAACAATTTATAAACTACAAAAATAACAATTAGCAAATTCTAATCTTTCCAAAACTTATACAAAAACCATGAAGTACAGATAAAAAAAACGAATTCAGAAATCCTTAAGGATATGAAGTTTCTTATCTTTAAATATTTCATCGAAAATTATTATGTGCTTAAATATACTAATATCGAAAGAGACTCTATAGGAAAACAACACATACAAGCACTCACATGCAACGCCCAAAAAACACAGCACATAAGTATGTTACCTAGGACACAACCCTACAAATGTTTAGTTCTAGGCCCATATTCAAAAAGATAATAAGGTATCAACAATGAGATAAACAAAGCATATTCTAGTATATGTGAAAAGACTTCATCATTCTCAGAGCTATGTTATTACATCAGTGTCATCCTTAACTAATTCAAGTCCCAACTTTAATTTAAATTCATTAACAATGATAAAGTGAGTTATTCAACAATGCTAACCTTAGAAACCAAAAGTCATACAACTGATAAGAAGCCTTATCAGTTAAGGGTAAAGGTTCTGTTTTAGGTGGTGGCTTGTCCTTTAAAGGGCTGGAGCGACAGATAAAGGTGGTTTTTGCGATAAAGTTATACTCCAGTTAGCTTCAATGTAGTAGTGTAATCTCGAATTTTGACCTGGATGTTCGAGGAGTATGCTGTGGTGACCAATAGATGGTGGGAAACACGTGACATTTTTGGGCATATTTGACGGCGGTTATCGGTGTTAGAAATGGTCGTGCACTGACCCATGCATGTGTAACGATTGGAGAAAAGAACTTTGAGACTTGGAATTAAACTTAACTTGGTTTTCAGAGCTATTTTATTACATCAATGTCATCCTTAACTAACTCAAGTCCCAAATTTAATTTGAATTCGTTAACAATGTTAAAGTGAATTATTCAACAATGCTAACCTCAAAAACCAAAAGTCATACAACTGATAAGCAATCCAGCCGCTACCAAAGATTATCAATCCAATATTAGATAAATAGACAAGCAATCCAATGGTGGCTTCTTCATTGACTTGACAGCTATATCGATAGTAAAATGTATTAACAAAAAGTTTTAAAAATAATGCTTCATGTTATAAGAATATTAAAAAACTAAAAATGATTTTTAGTACATAAATGAACTGATAGAGAATAAGAGTATAACACTCTGAATGTCTGCACTATTGGAAAGCTAACTTAGCAAAATTGTAAATCAGCACTCTGAATTCACATAATAACATTTACCTTGGTATAACACTTAACAGAATTGTATATCGGCACTCTGAATTCACACAGTTATTTGCACTATGCAATACCCTTTGGACGAACTGTGCAGTATGTTATATTGTAAACACAATATACTATATAAATTACAACATTGCTGATATAGTTCAACCTAAGAAAATGATGTGCTTATTTATAATACAATTTGTTTCACTATATTAGCAGCCTTAAAAAAATACTGAATAAGAAAAATAAGATCAAAATTTCAAATCCATTTTCCTTACGCTGAATTGATTGAAAGCAATAATGGGAATATGCCCAATTTAGAATATTATTCGAATATCGAAATGCAGATAGTTCTCAAGTTGTCCGAACACAATAATAGCTATTTTATATGATCCAACCTTCATCATGAGAAACTAATAAAATGAAACTAAGCTTGAAAAAACAAATTCTAGATGTACAACTTTATTTAAATATGTATATATATTAGTTCCAGCGATATTAGTAGTATCTACTAAAAGATTGCTTTCAAAAGAAAATTAACCAATCGTTTCAAAATTTTAATCTACAAAAAATTCACTGGACAGAAGGATATTTTTCAGCTGTAAATGCCTTCCATTTCCAACATAAAACACGCAGTATTAGACCTGCTCACATATACTTTCAAGCATATAATAGATATTTGACTATTTAATCGAGAATTCCTTCGTAGAATGGGAAATCTGAGAAAGCGACGACTGTTGAATGGGAGATCTGAGAAAGCGACGAGCGTGGAAGATTTAGGGGAATCGCACGAAAAGGGGTTTGGGGGAGAAAAACAGAAATGCGGCCTAAATTTCTTTCCTTCTGAAAACACGGACTGAAAACGCAATGATAGTGGGCTTTGTGAGTGGAACGGTAGTTTCACATACGAGTTATTACAAAAATTAGTGGGCTTTGAACGTAAAAATATATATTTAAAATAATCAAAAAATAGTGGAAACAATTTAGTAGATATAGAAACACTAGATAACGGTTTCAAGTCTAGAAACTAAAAAAAGGGTTTCAAATAAAAAATATCATATGTTTCAAATTTGTGTGTTTGGTGTAGTGATAGACTAAGACATGTTATCTTATGCGCGCATGGAAGTCCATGTGTTTTACGAATCACACATCTGCATAACACTTCATCATCTCCAACGGATTGTATTCTAAGTATTTCATAATGAAACAAATCTATTGCCTTGGTAGAAACAACTCCCCACAAATTTTTGAACTCTTTTATGTGAAATACATTCAAACTTTTGATAAACTTTTTTCAAAAGATGCTGAGAGCTCCAATAAGGAATGCATTTTAAACCAATACTAACTAGTCAAATGTTTCTCCTACTTTGAATGAGCAAACTAGGCTCTACGATTAAAATAAAAACATTAACACTTAAGAAAAATAAATTCCAACAAATAAATTATGTTGGCAAAAAAATACATATCTATTCGAAGTATAATTTCCAAAGTGCATATACTCATTGGTCCATGCATGCGCAAATTTGTCCTTGTACGAATCCAACCATTGTTCTTGAATATACTTCAACAACGATGTATTCTTCGCACACCTTTCGTGCAATACATGCAAATTCTCATGACATGCTATTGCATTTTTTGAACATATAAGTTCATTCCAATCACTTAAAAATGCCTTCTTCTCGTCAACTTCCATTCCTTTGACTTTTCTTTGCATATACATGAGAATGTTATTTTTTTATATGACATATACATAATATATGTGTAGGTTGTCGAAAAACAAACTCGATAGCATTAACCAATACTAACTCCCTATCGATAATAAAAACTTTAGAAATTCAACTTCACAATCATCCAATATCAATTTCAACCGTTCTAAAGTCCATGTATAGTTTCTTCATTTTCTGCAACAAAATATGCAATACCCACAAAAAGTAATGTCTGTAGATGTAACACCCACAATGTCAAGCAAAGGCATCCGATATCTATTAGTCTTGTAAGTGAAATCCAATATGATGACTTAAGGAAATGTCTATAAGAAATCAAGACCAATGGGATGAGCCTAAAATATAACTTTAATAATATTTGTTCGATCTAATGTTTTTCGATGTCATTCATAATAACCAAATTCTTTCAATTTGCTAAGCATATATTGCACTTGAGATCTCCCTGCCCACTCAATGGAATTTTAGGCTTGTATAACGTTGTAAATAGTTTTGACAGTAGTACAGTAGGATCCTGTCACTTAACCCTATGCAAAATTTCCTTTGCTTTAACCATATTTCTATGCATTTCAATCACTAACTTGGTCTCATCTTTACTTAGTCATCCTACATATGAATGTCCTTCACTATTTTTTAACTCCGAATGATTATGAAGATCATTCACTATATGTGAGCGCCAATCATCTAATGTAGAAAGCTTTTCACCTTTTAATTTAAATGGATAATTGCATTTTCTTGTACCTATCACTCGGGGGTTCTTCAGATTTTTTTCCTTTTTGCTTTTAATACACCCCACTTCGTTCACAACCAAACATAATTCTAGGTTTTTTGCTTGAAGCAATAGTATCTGACTTCATTATTATAATAACAAACCCAAGTCGTTTTCCCGTGTTACAAACCGAATCAATCAGATGAGTGTAAGAACCTCGTAGGATCTATATGTGGAAATAATATGTACCACGTAGAACTGTAATGTGGTCTTTCCCATTACCACGTAGGTATAGCCCGTGGTTATCACACATTCCATTCATACTAGGTGCGGCATTTTCCAAAAACATAGTAGCCACCCTTCGTGATTTGTTTCAAATTCCCACTGTCTGGGTTCTACAATTTTATTACTTGAAATCATTAAAAAAAAAAAAAAACAAATTCATCATACATTGTGTTAGGATTTCATTCTCCTCTTCAAAATCTATTGGATTAAACTAAAATTTTGAAATTTTTCTTTACTAATTTTGAAATTAGGTTTGAGGTAATAGTTGATGGAAGAAGATACAGGTGAACAATGTAAGAAGAAGAAATGTCGATCTGATAGATAGTTCGTTAAGTTGTAAGGTTATTTTATCTATAAAATATCATTACTTTTAGGGGGGTTGTTAAGTAAATATTAGTATTTAAATAAAATTTGCCTATGTTATTTGTATGTTACTTATACCCAAAAGTAATGAATCCTCACAAAATACCATTTGCTTTTCAATTATCAAGTATTAACTTATAAAGACTTGTCAGCTGCTTTTTATACACATCCAAATGTGTGAATTTATTTTATGTGTTCCAATGTCGAAAATGCCAAAAATAATAATAATAATAATCAAGCTTTATTGTTTTAACCCATCCACTTAGATGAACACCATCAAAAACCACGTCCAAATTCATAATAGAAGCTAGGCACGAAAAAGGAAACTAAACTCAAAATCGACAATCAAGGCACAAAATTGAAATAAAATCAAAGCAATAAATTCAAGGCATAACAGTCACTAACATGAAATTGTTGTATATAACGTAGTTGTATATAACAATTATATGATTTTTGTTTGATGATAACAAACAAATATATATTATCTTAAATGTGTTTGTCGCTGTACTGTTTTATATTCACATCAAACAAGAATATAATATTTATATTTAAGTGAAATACTACTGTACAGACATTCAAATATTAACACAGTATTTTATTTAAATATAATATTTTATTTCATGCATTCAGTACAACTTTTGTAACTTCACTATTTATACATTCACAGAATATTTGTACTTGTATAAACAGAATAAAATAGACAAGTTCGTTTGACAACAATAAAATGATATTTTATTTCAATCAAACTTGTTTATTACAGACATCAGTACATTTCATATATACACAGCTCCTCACTGCAACACTCTTACATTCATTCAGTTTACATTTCATATATATCCATTTTCACTTGTATATTGACATTCTGTCCTTGTCTTCTATCTTCTGTCTTCACAGCTTTCTCTGTCAGTCTAGTCATCTACACCTGTCATACACAGAAACACACACACAGTACACTGCAATAGAAATAAAAATTGAATACATGCAGATTTGAATTTATTTTTTTTGAAATTTTATTTGCCTCAGTTTTCTGGTGTGTTTCTCATCATTTTTCTGACTTGATCTGATTTGTATCAGCCTCAACATACTACACTGGTTTGCTGATCAGAACCAGTTGATTCTGATCAGCCACAACACAGTGCAGTAGTCTGCTGATAAAATTCACGTATATACACACATGTATACACACACATACGTGCATATATACACATATGTATACGTAAAAGAAAATACATGTCAAACAGCAAAAGTGAACTGTCAAAAATAATCAAAGCTGCTCAAAACTTCAAAACTGGTTCAAGCATGTGAACAAGCAAGAGGCAACAATAAAGTATATGGATGCACAAGTATATATGGTGAAACAGAACAGGCCAAAGTGGTGCAACATGCACAAGTTAGTGGATGCTACAGCATAATGAATGCAAAGTCAACATACAAGCATAAATATGGTGAAACAATTCAGTGGGTGATACATGTCCAGCAAATGTACAAGTGTAAGAGAGCTCAAGAATGGTGAGCAAATGTCATAATCAACATGGTCAAGCAGATGGTGATTCAGCAAAGTTCAATGGTGCAAAATGAAGTGAACAGTGACAACATGACATATAAGTGCTTACAGTAATTCGAACTGCATCAATGTCTAACAGGGAAGGATGATCAAGCAATTGGGTCAGTAAACAATACAAGTTCAACCAGCATGGTAATGGTAGAGCCAAGTAGTTCTAAAGTGGTGCATTTTTTTTTTTAAACATGTACTGGCATGAGGATGATGGTACAAAGCACATAATGCAGTGTGGAACTCAAGTACACAGCAACAAAGTAGCATGGTGCAATACACAAAACAGAATGGCCGAGCTCAACTAATGGATACATAGTGCAACTTGAATGCATGTACAAGTGATAGAATGGTTCAAAGGTGAAGTAGCACTCAAAATCAAGAAGTAGCAATGGACATGCTAAGTTTTCAGGTGCAAACAAAGTCAAGTACAGCAGCAAAAGGTAGGGCAACACTAAGCATGGTAGATGAAGCTGCATGAATTGATGACTCGACAAGTTTAAAAGTGGATGCAAGTCAAATAAAAAAAAATGGCTTTTGGCAAGTTTTATAATCAGTTTAAATGGCAAGAAATCAAGATTTTTTTTATGGCAGCATTAATTCATTCTTAAACAGTGAGATTTATTTGCCAAACACACAACAGGAAAATCAAAGGCAACTAATCTTTCCAAGAATCCAAATCAATAACGCTTCAATCAATAAATCATTTTAAGGCAGTACGGCAATCAAGCAAAGATTTTTAAATTCAAAGTGTGGACATTTTTTTTGGCAAGGAACATAATCCTGAAAAGGTTTTATTCATGGCATAGAAAATGAAATCACAAATTTTGTTTCCAAGAAATCTTTCTTTCAAATCTGAAATCGCATATTTCATACATGGCAAGGGGCAAATCAGTTTTCAGTATTTTTATTGCCAGAAAATCAAGCATAATCATCTCAGTTCGAATGCCAAGAATATCAAATTCAAAAGTGGAAATCGCAAATTATCTGCCAAATCATTTCAAGCTGAGGAAATCAGGTTCATATACAAGGCAACAAAATTCCATTTCAGCCGAGATGAATAAAACACGCAAAAATGGGAAAGCAACACGCATGAAATCAGTCAAAGCCAATTACAGCGAAATCAGAGTTAATTGAGGATTTCAAATCCTATTTTATCACACCATTTCATCATCGGCAAACAATTGATCGAAACCATAAACAAGAGAACATCGATATCGAATCCACACGCAACAGTCAAGAAATCGAAAACCCACAAAATCAAAGCAAACAATAAAATCCGAATTACTCACAATTTTTAGGGTTTCGTTCAAGTGAGAACTCCAGCAAATTGACATCAGCACGCAAGCTACAAAGACAAGAGCCATCAGAGATCAAATTTCCAGAAGCATCGATTTCGATTTGGGAATCGATTTCAGAAACCCTAGAATCGCCGCCGCCATTTTTTTCTCCAGAGCAAAAAAAAAAAAAAAAAAAAGTGATCGGGCAAATGAACAAATGGGCCGGCAGAGATAAAAAGGGGTTTTGGTTTTATTTAAAGGGGATGACCCCTTTAATATAAAACTTGTTTTTTTTTTTAAGAATTAGATTTTACATTTTTTTTTTCTTCATTCTGTTGTCTTTTAAATTGTGTTGTAAAATCATTTCTGAACAGTTCTAGGTCTGTAAAATCTAGGGGGATTTAGTCAAGGTGTTGACTGTCAGTTTCAGAATCTGTAAATCTGAGTTACGAGTTACAGGGTTTGTAATTCGGGAAATCTGATCTAGGGGATTAGATCAGTCTGCGGTTTTGAGCGTAGGGTTAGAATAGGAGCAGGGGTTTGCGAGTGTACATGGTCTTGTATGCGAGAACTGTTCTATCACCTAGTAGAAACCTTAGAAATGCAGCAGTAGGCAGGATTTTGCCGAAGCTGGGTATATCTGTGTGTGATTTATTTTCTGCATTTCAGTTTCTGCTACTTTCTGTGATCAGTTTATTATTATATATCTCGTTAAGTTTTTAATTCAGTTAAAAACTGTGAAAAACCCTATTCAACCCCCCTCTAGGGTTATTCTAGATCCAACAAGTGGTATCAGAGCCTGGTTATTTTTTTTTAACTCTAGAGAAATGGTGAATCCTAGTTGTCAGTCCATAGAGAGTCAGTCCAGTCATATTCCATCTATTTTCAATGGTACAGATTTTTTAAATTGGAAATCAAAAATGAAATCTTATTTAAAATCTGTTGATATGAAATGTTGGAATAGTATTAAAAATGGGTATGATATTGTAAGTAGGGTTGATATTGAATTTAATTTACATGCTACTCATATTTTATATTCGTATATTGATGATATTCAATATAGCCTTATTTCTCATTGTTTGACTGCGCAGGAAATCTGGCAGGCTCTCAACGCGCTATATGGAAAATTTGACAAATGCTCAAAATCCCAGAAAGATAACTCGGCTTCAGATTTGTGCCTGACAGGTTGTACAGATGGAAATCCAGATGGAGACTCAACAGGAAATATTTCTTTGATTCACCGTTTAAATGGTTTAACTGAATCTGTTGAGAAGTTAAAATCTAAAAATAAACTTTCTAAATCTGAGAAGCTTGAGTTGATCTGCAAAAATAATGTTTTGGAATCAAAACTCAAAAGCATTAAGAATTCTTCAAATTCTAATTGCAAAAATTGTTTAAAATTGAAAACCAATCTTGTTCATCTCAATAAAAATATTCAAAAGTTTGAAAAGGAAATTCTGATCTTAAAAGAAAACAAGATTGAGTTATCAAATTTGAACAATCTTCAACAAAAGGAATTTGAAATTTTTAAGACTGATATATATTCCAAATTTGAAATTGCTGAAAATGAAAATTTTGAGAAAAGTGGTTTGATTTTAAAAGAACTTGAAAATGAGATTGAAAAATCCAAGAAGTTTGAGTCGGAAAAGCAAAAACAATTTGAACTTGAAATTTCCGAATCCCAAGCCAAATTTAGATCGTTAGAAAATGAGAATTTGTTTTTGAAACAGACCAATGCTGAACAGATGATCGCTATAAATAATTGCTCAAATTTATTAAAAGAAAATAGCGATCTGAAATCCAAAATTCAACGATTAGATTCAACATTGGATAAATTTTCTAATGGGGAAAAATCATTGAATATGCTGTTACAAAACCAAGTTTATCGTGGAAATAAATCTGGACTTGGATTCGGGAAAAATGATGTTTTTAGAAATCAAAATTCTTGTGACTTTAAAAATCCCTCAAATCACTTTAGAAATGTTTGTTTTGAAAATTTTAACTCTGAAAACTTCAAAGGATTTGTAAATCACAATCGAAATGAGGATTTGTTTTATAACAAACCATTTAAACCTTCTTGGAACTCAAATGAAAATAAAACGGGTTTTGTTAAATTCAAATCGATTTGGGTTCCTAAGGGTACAAAAGTTAATTCTAATGGTTTGTTGTATAAGCAAGTCTGGGTACCAAAACAAATGAATACAACTGTGAGTGGTTTTACTAATTTTGTTCGACCACTTGATCATCTCAATCATTAGGTACCAAAGAAGGCTGAGGAACAACTGTGCTGAAAAGAGAAACGGATTCAAACTGCTTCATATCACAGAATCATTCACAGTTCCTTAGCCACATCTGTTGAGTTAGAGATTCTGCTTTACATTGGATTCTGGTATGATCTCTAAACTCACCTTTGTATATTCTCTTTGTTTGTTTTTTTATTTTCTGTGTTTATTCCTTCCTCTATCCCCTTCTGTTTTTTTTTTATTTGACACTGCCATATTCTTCTTTGTTTGTACTTCTTAAACTTCCAGTTGCAGAATTCATGATCTTTTTGGAAATATTTTTTTTGTATAAAATCATCGTGTGTTAATCATTTCCATTTCCTGAATTTAATTTTGTAAATATCTGCAATTGTTTTTGAGATTTTGTTTATTTCTGAATTCATAACAGTGTTGATGTATTCTTATCATATCTTGAACACTGTTAATTTGAATTCTAAATTTTTTTGAAGATCTGAATATTTAATGAAATGTCACACACCTTTGTTGTTCTGAGTTTATTCTAATTCATTTTAGAAAAGCTCAAAATATTATACTCATTACAACACTCTGTTATTTATCAGTTGTGGTAATTTCATTGATTTTCAGATTGGCTTGTATCAGTGATACATCTTGGAATTCATCTTTATTCATGATCATTATATTGAAATATGTTTGTTTGAAATCATCTGAAATTCTAGATATTTTGAATATCACACACCTCTTATTGTTGAAATTGTCAATCTCGTGTGACTGATTCATTATATCCCAAAACTTTACATTGATTCATGTGATTTCAAATAAATTATCCCGATCATGAATATTTTCAAATTTGATGTAAATGACCTGAAATTTCTCTTGGGCTTGTCGGAAATAGTTTTGAGAAATTCTTGAAAATGTTTTTTTTTTTGAAAATGGTCTTTGAAAATCATTGTTATTTCATGATTATTTGATTTGAATATATGTTTGTTTAAAATCATTCGAAATTATTGATTTATTGGATCTCACACATATCTTGAATCTGAAATATAACCTGGTGTGATTGATTCATTAAATCCTAATACTTTCACATTTCTTCAAATGATTTAAAATAGAGTATATTTGCAAATCTTGGATCATGAACCACCTTATGTGACCAACATCTTGACATGTCTGTTGTGATACTGATTTCTATGTGCTGCTCTGATACTGTTTTTTTGAAAAATGTTTTGTTTTGGAATCATGCTGCTCTGATTATAAGAAATTGATTTGTAAATATTTTGTTTTTGGAATGCTTGATTTGGTATCAAAGATTTATCGTGCTCTGATAAATGAAATTTGTGTGCTTGAGTTGCTTGCTTTGTATTTAAGTCTTTTCTGTTGACTGAGGTACCATTATTTGCCACCGGGGTGTCATTAAAATCCTTGAGAAAGCAAGAACATTTGGTATCAGAAGCGCCTTATATTTGTCACATCCATCTGTTCTGATTTTTCACTTTGTAGAGACACCATGTGGTATCAGTTTAAAAGTGCTGCATATTTTTTTGCTGTATATATGCATTTTTTTCCCTCTTGTCATGCATAGATCAGCATATTACTCTTGTAATTGATTTTCAAGTTTAAAATTATTTATTGATTATTCTTTCAGAAGTTGAAATCAATATCCAAATTAAACTGCATTTAGAATTCATCAAAATTATTATCAGATTTTGAAATTGTGATGAATTGTGACTACAATATATTTCACAACAAGAGGAAATTTTATCTGGATTTTTATGATGGTTGAATATTTATTATAATATCTTTGAACTGGCAATTATTTCGCGACCATCCTCATTATCTATCATCATTCTGCCATCCATGAAAATTTTTTTTTGGAGAGTTTATTTTTTTTTAAATCATATTGAATAAACAGTGAAAATATTTGTGATGGAATTGTGGTTATATTATTATTCAGAATTAGTGATAATTGAAAATTTTCAATAATCCCGGTACAGTTAGTCATATTTCATAATAAAATTAATTTAGAAATTTATTTCACAGTCCATTTCTGTACCTACCACATTTTCTATCATCCATATATTGGTTTTATACCAAGGAGTGTTTTTCTTTTTAAAAAGTGAAATGATAAATATATATAATAAATATATAAGTGTGTCTCTAACCTCATTTAAAAATCCAAGCTCTGGTCATGCATGGTTAAGATACAACTTATAATTTAAGCTGCGACAGACTTCATTTAAAAATCCAAGCTCTGGTTATGCGTGGTCAGTGTGCTCTTAAATAAAAAAAAAGGGGGGGAAAAGGAAAACTTTGCTATAAATTGAGATTAATTTGAAATTCTCCTTGGTGTATATTAACCAGCCTATCAATCCACTTTCTAATCTGTGAAATGTATTGAAATTTTATGACGTATTATGATTTGTTGATTGATATTGGGATTTGAGATTATTCGATCTTATCACTTAAATTGAATTATTTATTATAGTCCAAATCCATCACTATTTTTGTGCTTTAATTTTATAAAATTCTTTTGAAAATAATTGAGAAATATTCACATTTTTTTAACTCTCCTTATTTTATATAAAATTCATCATATATCCGTCGTTCTCTAAAATGAGAAATATGCCTCCAGTTCTTAGAATATTATGATTTTTGTTTGGCTGATTGAATTTTATGATGATCGTTCTTCCTCTTAAGCTGAAATTATATTTTTAGTCAATTTTCATCTGTATTTTAAAATCTGTATCCTTTTGATGATAACAAAAGGGGGAGAATGGATTAGATTTTGATTTATGAGTGAATATTTTATAAATATTTTTAATTTTGAAAATTTAATTATTCATATATTTCACTCATGCATAGTTATAGGGGGAGTTTCTGTTGTAGGGGGAGCATTTAAATAGGGGGAGTTCAAATATTCACGAACAAACACATTTATTATATTCAAAATCTTTTATTTGTTTGTCATCATCAAAAGGGGGAGATTGTTGTATATAACGTAGTTGTATATAACAATTATATGATTTTTGTTTGATGATAACAAACAAATATATATTATCTTAAATGTGTTTGTCGCTGTACTGTTTTATATTCACATCAAACAAGAATATAATATTTATATTTAAGTGAAATACTACTGTACAGACATTCAAATATTAACACAGTATTTTATTTAAATATAATATTTTATTTCATGCATTCAGTGCAACTTTTGTAACTTCACTATTTATACATTCACAGAATATTTGTACTTGTATAAACAGAATAAAATAGACAAGTTCGTTTGACAACAATAAAATGATATTTTATTTCAATCAAACTTGTTTATTACAGACATCAGTACATTTCATATATACACAGCTCCTCACTGCAACACTCTTACATTCATTCAGTTTACATTTCATATATATCCATTTTCACTTGTATATTGACATTCTGTCCTTGTCTTCTATCTTCTGTCTTCACAGCTTTCTCTGTCAGTCTAGTCATCTACACCTGTCATACACAGAAACACACACACAGTACACTGCAATAGAAATAAAAATTGAATACATGCAGATTTGAATTTTAGTTTTTTGAAATTTTATTTGCCTCAGTTTTCTGGTGTGTTTCTCATCATTTTTCTGACTTGATCTGATTTGTATCAGCCTCAACATACTACACTGGTTTGCTGATCAGAACCAGTTGATTCTGATCAGCCACAACACAGTGCAGTAGTCTGCTGATAAAATTCACGTATATACACACATGTATACACACACATACGTGCATATATACACATATGTATACGTAAAAGAAAATACATGTCAAACAGCAAAAGTGAACTGTCAAAAATAATCAAAGCTGCTCAAAACTTCAAAACTGGTTCAAGCATGTGAACAAGCAAGAGGCAACAGTAAAGTATATGGATGCACAAGTATATATGGTGAAACAGAACAGGCCAAAGTGGTGCAACATGCACAAGTTAGTGGATGCTACAGCATAATGAATGCAAAGTCAACATACAAGCATAAATATGGTGAAACAATTCAGTGGGTGATACATGTCCAGCAAATGTACAAGTGTAAGAGAGCTCAAGAATGGTGAGCAAATGTCATAATCAACATGGTCAAGCAGATGGTGATTCAGCAAAGTTCAATGGTGCAAAATGAAGTGAACAGTGACAACATGACATATAAGTGCTTACAGTAATTCGAACTGCATCAATGTCTAACAGGGAAGGATGATCAAGCAATTGGGTCAGTAAACAATACAAGTTCAACCAGCATGGTAATGGTAGAGCCAAGTAGTTCTAAAGTGGTGCATTTTTTTTTTTAAACATGTACTGGCATGAGGATGATGGTACAAAGCACATAATGCAGTGTGGAACTCAAGTACACAGCAACAAAGTAGCATGGTGCAATACACAAAACAGAATGGCCGAGCTCAACTAATGGATACATAGTGCAACTTGAATGCATGTACAAGTGATAGAATGGTTCAAAGGTGAAGTAGCACTCAAAATCAAGAAGTAGCAATGGACATGCTAAGTTTTCAGGTGCAAACAAAGTCAAGTACAGCAGCAAAAGGTAGGGCAACACTAAGCATGGTAGATGAAGCTGCATGAATTGATGACTCGGCAAGTTTAAAAGTGGATGCAAGTCAAATAAAAAAAAATGGCTTTTGGAAAGTTTTATAATCAGTTTAAATGGCAAGAAATCAAGATTTTTTTTATGGCAGCATTAATTCATTCTTAAACAGTGAGATTTATTTGCCAAACACACAACAGGAAAATCAAAGGCAACTAATCTTTCCAAGAATCCAAATCAATAACGCTTCAATCAATAAATCATTTTAAGGCAGTACGGCAATCAAGCAAAGATTTTTAAATTCAAAGTGTGGACATTTTTTTTGGCAAAGAACATAATCCTGAAAAGGTTTTATTCATGGCATAGAAAATGAAATCACAAATTTTGTTTCCAAGAAATCTTTCTTTCAAATCTGAAATCGCATATTTCATACATGGCAAGGGGCAAATCAGTTTTCAGTATTTTTATTGCCAGAAAATCAAGCATAATCATCTCAGTTCGAATGCCAAGAATATCAAATTCAAAAGTGGAAATCGCAAATTATCTGCCAAATCATTTCAAGCTGAGGAAATCAGGTTCATATACAAGGCAACAAAATTCCATTTCAGCCGAGATGAATAAAACACGCAAAAAGGGGAAAGCAACACGCATGAAATCAGTCAAAGCCAATTACAGCGAAATCAGAGTTAATTGAGGATTTCAAATCCTATTTTATCACACCATTTCATCATCGGCAAACAATTGATCGAAACCATAAACAAGAGAACATCGATATCGAATCCACACGCAACAGTCAAGAAATCGAAAACCCACAAAATCAAAGCAAACAATAAAATCTGAATTACTCACAATTTTTAGGGTTTCGTTCAAGTGAGAACTCCAGCAAATTGACATCAGCACGCAAGCTACAAAGACAAGAGCCATCAGAGATCAAATTTCCAGAAGCATCGATTTCGATTTGGGAATCAATTTCAGAAACCCTAGAATCGCCGCCGCCATTTTTTTCTCCAGAGCAAAAAAAAACAAAAACAAAAGTGATCGGGCAAATGAACAAATGGGCCGGCAGAGATAAAAAGGGGTTTTGGTTTTATTTAAAGGGGATGACCCCTTTAATATAAAACTTGTTTTTTTTTTAAGAATTAGATTTTACATTTTTTTTTTCTTCATTCTGTTGTCTTTTAAATTGTGTTGTAAAATCATTTCTGAACAGTTCTAGGTCTGTAAAATCTAGGGGGATTTAGTCAAGGTGTTGACTGTCAGTTTCAGAATCTATAAATCTGAGTTACGAGTTACAGGGTTTGTAATTCGGGAAATCTGATCTAGGGGATTAGATCAGTCTGCGGTTTTGAGCGTAGGGTTAGAATAGGAGCAGGGGTTTGCGAGTGTACATGGTCTTGTATGCGGGAACTGTTCTATCACCTAGTAGAAACCTTAGAAATGCAGCAGTAGGCAGGATTTTGCCGAAGCTGGGTATATCTGTGTGTGATTTATTTTCTGCATTTCAGTTTCTGCTACTTTCTGTGATCAGTTTATTATTATATATCTCGTTAAGTTTTTAATTCAGTTAAAAACTGTGAAAAACCCTATTCACCCCCCCCCCCCCCTCTAGGGTTATTCTAGATCCAACAGAAATCAAGCAACTACTATTAATTAACATGAAATTTTTAACATAAATTGCTTTCAGATATAACCTATTATGGATAAAACTGAGCAAGGGTTTAGGATTTTACGTGAAAACAACAAGGAGAAGAAATTTGGTACTAAATGGTAGAGTGGAAGAAATAATGCTTTGATTTCATGGTAAGGATTCCACTAAGATTCGTGATGAAAATCACTTCGGATGAGGAGTTTATAGCATCTTCAACCCACCCAAATTTATTACTTAAACAAGAAACCAGGAAACTAAAATTGCATACGTGGCATCCACGACAATCCGTATCCCAAAATCATCTACTTTACATTCATCCTACACAACTATGGTAAACGGTGAAAATTTATATCCACCGCTCTCCCACAATATCCCTCTTCCAATTTCAACTGCCTACCTTCCCTTCTGACACCCAATTCCTTCCGCCCATCCTACCAAACTTCCTCTTCCCCACCATCCCTTCTACCCATTCCCGACTGACGTTGTACTATTCTCCTACTCCCAACCCCGTACTTCAACTACGACCGACTGGGATCTTATATAAACCCTAAAGTACCGCCAATTTTACCCTTCCAAAAATCGATTGCAATTTTGCATCGACCATTACCCATTGCTTCCCTTCCTACCGCCTTTCTCCAACACCCACTTACTTTCTCTTGATTTGACTTTACCCCATATCTTTGCCTAATTCATATATCCGAATTAATTTCACCACCACCAGGTTTCCACCTTACTACCAATTTCAACAGCAATCGACGGGATCAACGAAAGGACCGTCCACTATCCATTGTTTTCTGCTAACGCTATTTCCGCTATGCCTAATGGGTAGTTTAGCAATCTTACAACTTAATTTTGTCGTATATTTTTAATTTCGTATGCTTTATCTTCTCAGATTCTTAACCATTCAAGAGGTAAAATAATCAAATTTGTTCTTCTCATCCAGTTTTCAATTACCCATTAACTTATATATGCTAGTAAATAGAGATTACCTTTCCTACATTCTGCAATATGGGGTAGATGTAGAAAATTGTCTCCCTACTTATTTTATTTCTCTACC
This sequence comes from Allium sativum, assembly GCA_030737875.1. Taxonomy (NCBI): domain Eukaryota; kingdom Viridiplantae; phylum Streptophyta; class Magnoliopsida; order Asparagales; family Amaryllidaceae; genus Allium; species Allium sativum. The sequence goes on along the minus strand of CM060920.1, from coordinate 321,261,711 downwards.
ATGTCACCCCGTCATTCTTACACACTACACTGTTGACTAAGAATGTTAAATTTGGTTCATATGATGTAATCTGGTCTTTAGATGTGTGTTTTACAGATAAAGTGTAGGTGGTTAGGTTTAATGTTGATCCATTGACCCTACATAACATGCGAAAATTTTGAGTAACCCAAATTTGTTTCATATTCTGTTTCCATTCAATTTAGTAGTTTGATAATATCATATTTACGGTCCTATTTCACTACTGCCTTTTGCTTTGTCACTGCACAATATTAAATCTGCTCAGTTGTTAAATGTGTCTTTCTCTAAATTAAATAGTTGAATGCTAGGTAATCGTCTGATTTTGTAAATGTTACTGGTGTTTACCCTGTCATTCTTACACACTACGCCATTGACTAAATTTGGTTCATATGATGTACTCCGCTCTTTAGATCTGTGTTTTACAGATAAAGTGTAGGTGGTTAGGTTTAATGTTGAACCATTGACCCTACATAACATGAGAAAATTTTGAGTAACCCAAATTTGTTTCATATTCTATTTCCACTGTAACATACCGTCTTTCGTCCACTTCAAGCTGGTAATTAAACCAACTCAAACCGTTCGAAATGACAGAATGTTATTAGCTTCTGAGGTAAATAGAATAAATCACAGAATCACAGACACAAAAAGACAGAATATCTCGCAGCGGAATAAATAAATTATACAATAGTAGTTCATGAAGCTACTAAATAAAAGTCAAAAATTTATACATAATATCAGAGTTACAAAATTAAATACAGCGGAAGTCTAAATACAAGAATTTCTAATACAAAGGAGAAATAGCCAGAATCAACAAGTAAAGGTGGTATCTTCAATAATCTCCAGCTTCAAAAGGTGAAATCTCAACACTGCAATACTCGATCTGACCCGAGCAATAATGCAAAACAAAACAACTCGGATCAGGACTAACATTCTCATGGAAGTAAATCAACTTAAATGAAATATTCAATGAAATGCATCAGTAACTTAGAGGATGTTTGGGATCACCATCCTCTAAGGATCCGTTAAGCTAATATCATATAATATAATACGCTATTACAATAGTGTCTATGTTTAAATATACTATTGAAAATAGTGTAAGCGGGATTACCATTATTACCCTTACACCGTTTATATCGTTATCGTACAGTTTGCATATAACACACCAGTACGTCGGCGGATAGGGATGCGCCGTGATACGACAACGCTAAATCAAAATCGTAGGGGGCTCGATCAAGATAATATGACAAGGCACACGAGGAATACCCACGGTAGGATTCTACCGATGCACGCCCGGACCGGTGGTAAAGCATAGCCGCAACTACCGCCCACCTCGAACAACACTCCCATAATCAAGGGTGGCCACCAATCAAATCACAAAGTAATAGATATAGTTCGAAGAAGTGTGTCCGATGGAGGTGCGACCTCATTTAATCACGGTATAGCACCTGTTTTAGTCATTTTAATTATGACCCGAAGGTCAAGGCTATCCATCAACGTTCTCTTTCTTCAATCCAGTAATCACCACCAAACCATCCTACTTCATTCTGGAACTCCACCGCGTACACAGTTGTTAAAGTGGTTTTCGGTATTGGCAGAGAGTATGACAATATCCGATCCCGGTCTCTTTAACAACCAAACGTTTACATTTTTCACACCGTGGCCATTTTAATAAAATCATATGTTGAAATAAATTGATTTAAGAAATTTCTTTAATTCAAACCAAACAGTTTATGAATCAATTCCATTTATAAATTTTTTTCAATTCATGCTCAGTCAATTTATAATCGAATTCATATATTCATATCAATTATAAATTCAAATTCCAATTAATTACGTAGTTCACATTCATTTCCTATACAGTTCAATATTTAAGTCAATTCGAAATTCGCATTTAGTTGATTAAAAATCAAATTCATCGAATCAAGTATCGTTATATAAATTTAATTCTTTAAACCTCGAATTTAATCGCAAAATCAAAACTTATCCACCTATTGATTTTATTATTAAAGTTTATAATATATATAAAATAAGCATTGAAAATATTATTTATAAGTTATAAATTTATATAGAAAATAACTTTATAAACATATACAGGTTTAAATTAAGTTAGAAATAGGTTTAAAAATAATAATTTATTATAATATATTAATTTAAAGTTAAAAACACATATATGACTAAATTATATAGTTTAAAATAAATGAATTATAAGTAAAATCTTAAATAAGCATTTAAATAAATTTTTACTCATAAAATCATTTTAAAACATACAATTTAGAATTTACAAAATTTAAGTATAAATCTTTAAATATAAATATAAAATATAAGATCTTAAATAAATATTATTACCATCAAATTTTCCAAATCATTTTAATTCAAAAACATGACCAACGGTGTCCGTATATAGTTTTCTACCCTATGGTCAAGTGATACGGATATTTATCATTTCAACCCGTAATTTATAAAATTCCTACGGGTTTATCATTTCAACCCGCAATCCCAAATTCAGTAAAAATCGTTCAGGTCTATCATTTCAACCCATAATGATTTTTCCCTAATCTAATGTCCGTTCGGGTATGTATCATTTCAACCCTTAGTGGTTTTTTTTGAAACTAGGGTGTCAACAATCACAACAACCATCGCATAGCATCAATCATAGCATATATATATCATCAGTGCACTACGTGTCATATGAATATATCGTGTCACATATGTGAAATATGCATACATATCAAGTCAAACAATTTCTATCAGCAATCCTATACATTTCATAACAGTTCATTTAGTTGATCTAACATCTATGAAGTAATGTGAGTCAGGTGTGAGATAAGCTCACCTTTCGTGGCAATGGATGGAGACGACAAATGAATAGACATAAAACGAACCGACAAGATCCAAGCATATTACGACAATAGGCGCGACTCAAAATCGGATCAAGTACGACAACCCAAGATGAAGACAGCCAGCTAGCATACAGGACTTGTTTCAAGAAACTTGCCAAACCCAATACAACAACATAGAGGACTTGCTATAGTGATAATCATGGAGGAACTGGGCTAAATAATCAAAACAATTCTTCTTTTCAAACAGCAACCCAGGTACATGCAGTAGGCTTCATGGACTTATATATATAATAGGCGAACTAGAAATGAGTAAACTCAGCAAAAGAAAAAAAAATCCCAACAATCTTATGCTACACATCCCGACAGAGTAGATGAATGGACACGACTGGTTCATGGGTGGCGGCACGCTGACATTTGGGAAAAACGCTAACAGGTAGGGTTAGCAACATTCGGGTTTCAAGTTTCAGCTGCTCTTTTTATTTTAATGATGGCTACAAGTTTGAGGAAGTCAAATATGCCAACGGAAGGAAAAGAAAGTGGAAAATTCTTTCTCTTCTTCTTTTTTTTCTTTGTTGAACGATTGAACAAATAAAAGGGAAAAATAAAAGTGAGTAGAAGAGAACGGTGACGGAAGATATTGGTTTTGGGAATGACGGGCGTGGGAGAGAACACGACTTCCACGTTTTGAATCATACATGCAAAGAGTGGTCTCTTGCAAGCGCAGGTTGCCATTCTCCATTTTTTTTATATATATTGTGGAGAGCTTTCCGGGATTTGAATAACACAAAACTTCAAGTAACGACATATGAGCCATGCGAATGAGGGGAGCGAGCTTAAAAGAAAATTAGAAGAGGAAGCGAAGCAGGTTTTGTAAACCAAAGGGTGAAGAGAACATGGGAAAACGCATAGGAAAGGAAGGGACAACGTTTAGGGAAATCGCAATAGGCAAAAGGTGGAACCAATAAATAACACGTAGGTAGAGAATAAATGTATAGGTTTGCATACATGAAATTGTGGAAGGGAAACGTGGCTTTGGAAATATTAAAGGTGCATGCACATGGATGTTAGAACTTTGAAGTAGATGCATGCATACCATTTAAACATGAAAGTGTTAGGAATGGTAATGAGAACAAACGCACATACCAAATCAAATAGAAAATGAAACATGCATTTCCATGTAAAAAGTGTCCACTTGCATAAACAAAAAAACAAAAACGGATGGGTTACTAAAACAAAATGAAAGATTTTGCAGACCCAAAATGACTAAGAAAAATATGCGGAATCCAAATAGGGACACGTCGAACTCAAATGACTTTGTTTCAAAAATGAACTGTGCAAGGTTTTTCGCAATTACATTGCGAACCGAGCACCGAAACTGAAAAATGAACATATAACGATGATCAACTAGATGAGGCGGTCACAACGGTATATAATTTGCAGTGTCAGAACGCTCCGTTCAAAAAGGCATTACGGACCGCTTTTAAAAGGAAAAATGACACGAGAAAACAATTAAACAGAAGTCAAAACGTCCGAAATTTGCGAAACGAATTTTACCGTTGGATTCGTGACAACGAATAGAATATTTTTCATGTTTGTCCGAAGTGGTTTCGAAGAGATTTTACAGTCGCTAAAATTTGAACCGTTAGGCGCATCTTTGCACTGAAAATGCGCGTCCGACAAATATTCAAATTTTCCGACGAAACTTTTACCACTGCTACATCTCACTGTACGTATTTCAAAATTCAAATTCCCGTTACAAAAACTATAAAATATTTTAAAAATAAAAATTCAATTTAAAGCAGAATTTAAATTGCTAAAAATAGCGGGATGTTACAGTCTTCCCCACTTAAAACTTTTCATCCTCGAAAAGGAACGAGGTAGAGAAATAGTAATTAAATAACTAATATTTAAACCAGATGGTTCATATTTATCGACATACATATATATATAAAATTTTGAAATATGTGTAAATCAAAAATTAAAATATTTTCAAACCTATGTTATCTATATTTAACTTATAAAACTTGTCAAATTCCATAAGTTTAATATATAAACATCACAAAATAAATTCTTTATAAACCAATTTAAATTTTCAAATTCCTTTATATATATATACATATATACATTTATAAGCAATAGCGATATAGATTTCAATCAAGAGAAATCATTTTCTTATAAAATTTATATAAAATATATGGTTTATAAAAAATCTTAAAGTATAAACATCAAATCTTTTAAAATATAGGTTTTACCAAACATAATGTTATTTACAACTATATATCAAAACTGTATCAAGAAAATATCAATTTCAAACCAATATTCAATTAGAATGAACTCGCTAGAAGAATTATACTCTCCTTCTACTTTCTATCTTGTTAGGGACAAGGATAAATTATAGAATTCAAGTTGAAAGCTGAACGAACGAAAGAACCTAAGCAAAGAGGATCTACGAAGGAAGATAGATTCGAATGGAAAGAAAATTTCAGAGAAGATCTAAATATTAAACCAAAATTTATATCCGAAAATTATTGTTTTAAAAACATTTAAAAACCATTTAGAAAAATATTTATACTTTCAAAATACGCTCTCTCTCTCTCTCTCAAGAAGGATTCTGTGACTAATTCCACTCATTCTAGGGTATCACTACCCTATCTCTAATGAGCTTTTTCCCCATAAGCTAAGGCTTTGAAAAACCAAAGCTCTGATACCAAATGTAACATATCGTCTTTCGTCCACTTCAAGCTGGTAATTAAACCAACTCAAACCGTTCGAAATGACAGAATGTTATTAGCTTCTGAGGTAAATAGAATAAATCACAGAATCACAGACACAAAAAGACAGAATATCTCGCAGCGGAATAAATAAATTATACAATAGTAGTTCATGAAGCTACTAAATAAAAGTCAAAAATTTATACATAATATCAGAGTTACAAAATTAAATACAGCGGAAGTCTAAATACAAGAATTTCTAATACAAAGGAGAAATAGCCAGAATCAACAAGTAGAGGTGGTATCTTCAATAGTCTCCAGCTTCAAAAGGTGAAATCTCAACACTGCAATACTCGATCTGACCCGAGCAATAATGCAAAACAAAACAACTCAGATCAGGACTAACATTCTCATGGAAGTAAATCAACTTAAATGAAATATTCAATGAAATGCATCAGTAACTTAGAGGATGTTTAGGATCACCATCCTCTAAGGATCCGTTAAGCTAATATCATATAATATAATACGCTATTACAATAGTGTCTATGTTTAAATATACTATTGAAAATAGTGTAAGCGGGATTACCATTATTACCCTTACACCGTTTATATCGTTATCGTACAGTTTGCATATAACACACCACTACGTCGGCGGATAGGGATGCGCCGTGATACGACAACGCTAAATCAAAATCGTAGGGGGCTCGATCAAGATAATATGACAAGGCACACGAGGAATACCCACGGTAGGATTCTACCGATGCACGCCCGGACCGGTGGTAACGCATAGCCGCAACTACCGCCCACCTCGAACAACACTCCCATAATCAAGGGTGGCCACCAATCAAATCACAAAGTAATAGATATAGTTCGAAGAAGTGTGTCCGATGGAGGTGCGACCTCACTTAATCACGGTATAGCACCTGTTTTAGTCATTTTAATTATGACCCGAAGGTCAAGGCTATCCATCAACGTTCTCTTTCTTCAATCCAGTAATCGCCACCAAACCATCCTACTTCATTCTGGAACTCCACCGCGTACACAGTTGTTAAAGTGGTTTTCGGTATTGGCAGAGAGTATGACAATATCCGATCCCGGTCTCTTTAACAACCAAACGTTTACATTTTTCACACCGTGGCCATTTTAATAAAATCATATGTTGAAATAAATTGATTTAAGAAATTTCTTTAATTCAAACCAAACAGTTTATGAATCAATTCAATTTATAAAAAAAATTCAATTCATACTCAGTCAATTTATAATCGAATTCATATATTCATATCAATTATAAATTCAAATTCCAATTAATTACGTAGTTCACATTCATTTCCTATACAGTTCAATATTTAAGTCAATTCAAAATTCGCATTTAGTTGATTAAAAATCAAATTCATCGAATCAAGTATCGTTATATAAATTTAATTCTTTAAACCTCGAATTTAATCGCAAAATCAAAACTTATCCACCTATTGATTTTATTATTAAAGTTTATAATATATATAAAATAAGCATTGAAAATATTATTTATAAGTTATAAATTTATATAGAAAATAACTTTATAAACATATACAGGTTTAAATTAAGTTAGAAATAGGTTTAAAAATAATAATTTATTATAATATATTAATTTAAAGTTAAAAACACATATATGACTAAATTATATAGTTTAAAATAAATGAATTATAAGTAAAATCTTAAATAAGCATTTAAATAAATTTTTACTCATAAAATCATTTTAAAACATACAATTTAGAATTTACAAAATTTAAGTATAAATCTTTAAATATAAATATAAAATATAAGATCTTAAATAAATATTATTACCATCAAATTTTCCAAATCATTTTAATTCAAAAACATGACCAACGGTGTCCGTATATAGTTTTCTACCCTATGGTCAAGTGATACGGATATTTATCATTTCAACCCGTAATTTATAAAATTCCTACGGGTTTATCATTTCAACCCGCAATCCCAAATTCAGTAAAAATCGTTCAGGTCTATCATTTCAACCCATAATGATTTTTCCCTAATCTAATGTCCGTTCGGGTATGTATCATTTCAACCCTTAGTGTTTTTTTTTTTGAAACTAGGGTGTCAACAATCACAACAACCATCGCATAGCATCAATCATAGCATATATATATCATCAGTGCAGTACGTGTCATATGAATATATCGTGTCACATATGTGAAATATGCATACATATCAAGTCAAACAATTTCTATCAGCAATCCTATACATTTCATAACAGTTCATTTAGTTGATCTAACATCTATGAAGTAATGTGAGTCAGGTGTGAGATAAACTCACCTTTCGTGGCAATGGATGGAGACGACAAATGAATAGACATAAAACGAACCGACAAGATCCAAGCATATTACGACAATAGGCGCGACTCAAAATCGGATCAAGTACGACAACCCAAGATGAAGACAGCCAGCTAGCATACAGGACTTGTTTCAAGAAACTTGCCAAACCCAATACAACAACATAGAGGACTTGCTATAGTGATAACCATGGAGGAACTGGGCTAAATAATCAAAACAATTCTTCTTTTCAAACAGCAACCCAGGTACATGCAGTAGGCTTCATGGACTTATATATATAATAGGCGAACTAGAAATGAGTAAACTCAGCAAAAGAAAAAAAATCCCAACAATCTTATGCTACACATCCCGACAGAGTAGATGAATGGACACGACTGGTTCATGGGTGGCGGCACGCTGACATTTGGGAAAAACGCTAACAGGTAGGGTTAGCAACATTCGGGTTTCAAGTTTCAGCTGCTCTTTTTATTTTAATGATGGCTACAAGTTTGAGGAAGTCAAATATGCCAACGGAAGGAAAAGAAAGTGGAAAATTCTTTCTCTTCTTCTTTTTTTTCTTTGTTGAATGATTGAACAAATAGAAGGGAAAAATAAAAGTGAGTAGAAGAGAACGGTGACGGAAGAGATTAGTTTTGGGAATGACGGGCGTGGGAGAGAACACGACTTCCACGTTTTGAATCATACATGCAAAGAGTGGTCTCTTGCAAGCGCAGGTTGCCATTCTCCATTTTTTTTAAATATATTGTGGAGAGCTTTCAGGGATTTGAAGAACACAAAACTTCAAGTAACGACATATGAGCCATGCGAATGAGGGGAGCGAGCTTAAAAGAAAAATTAGAAGAGGAAGCGAAGCAGGTTTTGTAAACCCAAGTGTGAAGAGAACATGGGAAAACGCATAGGAAAGGAAGGGACAACGTTTAGGGAAATCGCAATAGGCAAAAGGTGGAACGAATAAATAACACGTAGGTAGAGAATAAATGTATAGGTTTGCATACATGAAATTGTGGAAGGGAAACGTGGCTTTGGAAATATTAAAGGTGCATGCACATGGATGTTAGAACTTTGAAGTAGATGCATGCATACCATTTAAACATGAAAGTGTTAGGAATGGTAATGAGAACAAACGCACATACCAAATCAAATAGAAAATGAAACATGCATTTCCGTGTAAAAAGTGTCCACTTGCATAAACAAAAAAAAACAAACGGATGGGTTACTAAAACAAAATGAAAGATTTTGCAGACCCAAAATGACTAAGAAAAATATGCGGAATCCAAATAGGGACACGTCGAACTCAAATGACTTTGTTTCAAAAATGAACTGTGCAAGGTTTTTTGCAATTACATTGCGAACCGAGCACCGAAACTGAAAAATGAACATATAACGATGATCAACTCGATGAGACGGTCACAACGGTATATAATTTGCAGTGTCAGAACGCTCCGTTCAAAAAGGCATTACGGACCGCTTTTAAAAGGAAAAATGACACGAGAAAACAATTAAACAGAAGTCAAAACGTCCGAAATTTGCGAAACGAATTTTACCGTTGGATTCGTGACAACGAATAGAATATTTTTTATGTTTGTCCGAAGTGGTTTCGAAGAGATTTTACGGTCGCTAAAATTTGAACCGTTAGGCACATCTTTGCACTGAAAATGCGCGTCCGACAAATATTCAAATTTTCCGACGAAACTTTTACCACTGCTACATCTCACTGTACGTATTTCAAAATTCAAATTCCCGTTACAAAAACTATAAAATATTTTAAAAATAAAAATTCAATTTAAAGCAGAGTTTAAATTGTTAAAAATAGCGGGATGTTACATCCACTCACTTAAGTCGTTTGATAATATCATATTTACGGTCCTATTTCACTACTGCCTTTTGCTTTGTCACTGCATAATATTAAATCTGCTCAGTTGTTAAATGTGTCTTTCTCTAAATTAGATAGTTGAATGCTAGGTAAATGTCTGATTTTTTAATTGTTACTGGTGTTTTTTTTTTTTTGTGTTTTTTTGGCAGTTTTTTCCTACATTTCTACCCACCTGAGTTGACGTTGTGAGACAAAAACAAGTAAATTCCTGGTACACAACAGCATCCGATTTGTGCATCCACATGATTATTTGGTGCAAGTAACAAGCAAACATTTTCACCCTGTTCTCTACAACTAATCATTAGTTTGGCCATTTTTCATATTAAATCGAACGTCATTATTTCAATTTTTTTTTATTACAACACACAATCCACTAGCACATAATGTTCAATCTGGTTGACATGATAGGACTGTCTTTTTTCTACTTCCAGCATTTTAGACTAATGATTTTATCAACCTTTTTTTTTTTAATCCTTTGTTTGTCTTCCAGAAAATCTGGTATTTACAATTAAATCTTTTTTTCCCAACTCCTACCATGTATTCTACAAAGCTTTTACATGTTTAAAGTTTAGTCAGCTTCCCTTACATAGAAACCAACAACTGGTTCCACTGCTTACACATAATTTGCATTTGGAACAGCTCCATACATCAACCTATACCACTGTTCCTTTTCGTGTAACATTTTATAACCATGTTCTTAATTTGCAGATGTGTTGTTCATTTGCAGAATTTTCCCGCATTTCAAAATACATTTGTAATTAAAGTTTGATTTCTCATATAATTGGTTGACAATTCAATGGTAATTAAAGCCAAATCCATTGACAGTATTGTTCTAATGAGCGAACAATTGTTTTTTATTTACTTTTTTTGACATCAAACATTATGTAGACGAGATTATCTTAAAAATATTGTTTCTAAAATATAGCCTTATGCCGATTGACTTTTTAATTTATTACTTAACTCAACCATAATTCAATATAAATTCATTTTTGCCCTAACTCAATGCTTTCTAGATCCAACATGGAATTGGAATGTAAGCAGAACATATATATTATTCTCAGTACCTTTTCCCGTGCCCACATGCAAGCTTAGCCAGGTTTTACCCACTCCTAAATAACAAAACATAATTAATATATCTAATTTTATAATTTTTTCTTGACGGTATATCCAACTTTTTCAGTGGAAATACTGCAAATACAAGTTTGAAAAATTGGACCAGTACTGGGTTATAATTAATTGCTGAAACTTTGAAAATGTATTGTTCGTCACTTATATATATTTCTTTCCAAAGGTCCTCTAACATTAAAAAAATTGGTCATGCATACCAAATGTGAGCAACGGATCTGTGGATAGTGATGATGCAAAGATAGAATAATAAATTCAATAACGTGCACCAACATACTATGTGAGATTGTTATGCACATCAGCTAATTAATAACTGATGCTATTAAACTTGAGTATACGACTACACACCATTGTTTAACGGTTATACAATTTTTTCAGTGTTGAGTATTAAAGAAATGTCAGTTAAATGCTACCCTTTTGTTCGACTATTGCTGATATTAGATGTCTTCTCATTAATTTCAAGTCATAGTAAAGGCTAATATAAGTCTGATGGTTATTTATGCCATCATCCACTAATTCTTAATGCTTCCGATGTAATGGACATGAATAAGCCCCATTTATTGTGAAGGATTTCTTTTGGTGAAATAGGAAATTTCAATTAGACCTACTGACTTTTCTTTGTTTTTTTTAACTTTTCAGAATTCAGGCCTTAAAACGGTACAATTCAAGAGACGTAAATTAGCAACAAATAGAGGGACAAAAATTTCACTAGTCTGGTAGGAAATGCAGTAAAAGAAAGCTAAATTACTAATTTGCAATAATTCATGATGTTAGCATTTCGGCTATTGTTTATACAAATATTTATAGATTAAAATGATCGTTATTGCTAATGCTACAAACTGATGCATCACATCTACTTGCAACTCTTACGATCAGTTATGTCATTTCTTAAGAACACAACATTGTGGAATTGTCTTCAACATCCAAAAGGTCAAAGAGAAGCTAACAGCCCACTGACTTGCAGTTTCAACTGCCATATTTTGTACAAAGTTTATTATACAAAATTTTTGGCTTTTTGTTTTGGCAAGGTTGACTATGAAAATGACTATTCTTATGATTTGTTTACTATGCATTTATACTTGACTTTCAAATGTGTCTATTTATATGAGCATATGGTAGTCCTGTGTAACAAGTAATAATTTCTTTACCTAGGCTTATTGATAATGTTTCAAATGAACTAATGAAGTGAGATGAAAGTTAGGTAAGAGATGTGTGAAAAAAAAAGGAAACATATCGATATTTAGGAGGTCTAAACTACAGGCTAGATTTGAAATCTCAGTTTGTTTTAAAAAAATAGCCTATTAGAGTAGTAAAAAAGTAGCCTTAGGTTTTGAACCTTTGTTTTGTTCACATCCAATGGTTGATGAACCTGGGTGCCTACTATCTTTTGCAGGCTTATTTAACTGTGATTATACTAAACAATCGTCAAATTATCCGGACTTTTGTTTTCCCCAGCTAAAGAATATTACAGCAAGGTATTAAAGTCTTATTGTTATTGACTGCAACTCAATTTTTGTTCTTACATTGTTTCTCTACATGCATTCTATCCAATTATGTATACGTAAGATACACATATAAATTAGTTTACATAAACAATTGCACTTTTCATGCGTACGAAGAAAAAAAAAGCATATTCATATAAACTGAACTATGTCAATATGAAAGAACAAAAAATGATGATGTGTTAGGATAGAATGAAACAAAGGTTAAATCAGTATTATTGCAATGTTTAATTAGTATTATTGTTATTCATACAATTGAGAATCTTCGCACTAAACCCTTGTGATTATGTACACATGTAAACATTTTCTCCCCTTGGCTCTACTTTACTGTTTATTCGTTTTAATATTTTTTTCCTCTTGGCTCTACTTTATTGTTTATTCATTTAAACATATTTTCCACTACTGTGCCTACAGCCTTTCCGTAACTGTATTCACAAAAATCGGCAACTTGTTGTTCTTTTCAGAGTACCATGGACGTTTTATCGCTCACGCGTCTGTGTGTGCTGTAAATTTAAAACTACGAATGCATGGTGATGTACAAAACAATATTAATATATATTTTCCTCTCTTCCCTTTGCAACATTATCTATGCGTATTTCATGCATGCGAGGACATGCGTGACATATGTTTTGACAAATCACATAACCTTATTAATGTCTAACAAAAACAAATTTAATACTAAATACAATACAATATTCTTTTAACTGTGCATCTAGGCACCAAAACTTTGTGGTGAAAAAAAGTATAGTCCGAAAATTCAGTAACAGCTTCATTGACTAAATAGACCTTCTGTAGCAGACTAATCATCATTGTATATACCATGTGCAGTAAGGTTGAATAAATCAAACAACATCTTATATAAAAATATACGTAGGAATGATTTCATTTTGCCTAAGTGCTATTAACCATGTTTTACTACGTTTTTGCCAAACATTAATGTTCTTTTTTTGTACTTTTAACAATAAAATGGTGAATAATTTGTGTCCTTGCATGAAATTGAGCGCTTCCGCTTCTTCATGATTGGTTCACCTCTGTATAACTGTTTACAAGCTATTATGTATACTCCGTTAAAGCAATCTTATGAAAAAAATTTAATTCTGATATATAGAAGTTAGATTGCCTGAACTGTCTCATCCAAGTTTATGTCAAACCACCAGAAATAAACGGATATGTTGTAGTGTTGGAATAACAACAGTCATCCTTAAAGAGCGAGGATTATCTAATAAAAAAATTCTTCATTTTTGTCCTTTCATGAAATTAGCTAGCAATCTTTGACATTTCAAGTTTTTTAAATTTACAATTTTTTTTAAAATGCACTCTATATGAGTATATCTAATCCTTCTTATTTAATAACACATTGCATATTATGTTGTCGTACATATTGATTGTGTGTTGTATCAAAATTTGTTACAAGCAATCAGCCAAAACTTGATACAAGCGTACTGACCAATCTTCTGATTGATCAACAATTATATTATTGACACTACACATGAATGACTTGAAAATCTACCAAACATATTTTTACGCATTGGATCATCACACATCAAAAAAAAAAACTAGACTATGAATCTATTCTCAAATTGATGCTCCTTATGCCAACTTATGTAATGTAATTATTTTACGTACCTGCACAAATACCCTTACATTTAAGATTGTTTCAACTTGCAGATCCGGTTGATTATATCTAACCGTGTCATTCTTCTGGACTATCGACTTAATTACCATTGACATATTTCAGCTGTTGCAACAATGGTTGCTACACGAGCTGACCTGCCTCATGACAGCATTTGCAAATCTTTGGTAATAAACTATGGCCCGTAGGAATACATATGTATACATATTCTGCTTTGATTTCATTCCTCAGATGTCCAGCTGTCCACAATTATTTAAAAGTAAACATTAGTTCTATGCAATATTACTAAGCCTCCTAAAATTGTCCATCATACTAACTACATGCCATACCTTCTGTAACTGTAGAGCTGCAGACCTGCACGAGCAAAGAGAATGATAATGATGCGCAATACACGGCTTAAAATTTTTGTACACAGTTCAATAACAGCTTGCCATCAGTGCATGAACACGACATCAACACATGAACCATTAAGCAGTTCTACATGTTACTGTAAAAACCACACTCAACTAATACAAGCAATGGATCTGCAACTCTGCAAACATCAAAAAGGAGGTATCATATGCTTTTTTCAATCACCCCTATGTGCAGCCAATAAGGTAATTTATGTGAAAATATATGAACAAATGTTTAATTTTATTTGCTGTAGTCTGCCATCGAAATCGAGCGACAAGGCACCATCAGCTTAAGCACAAGCGTGCTAAATTAATGTCAACAGGTATTGGCTCATTACATTTTCGTGTTATGCAGTTAAGTTTGTTCAGATCCATAGTACGGACATGATATGACTGAGTGTTGCCCAAATTATTTTTTTGGACAGGCACAATTGGCATTCACACCTGCTGTCCACCCAACACATTTCCTCTATTTCCAGCCAGAAAGAAACAACATTTAGCATGTCCTACTACAACTGGACAATCAAGCGAACCACCTAGAGAAACATTAGGCCATCAACGTAAATGTTAACTAATTTAATAAGATGTACATATTTGTAACAAATATATTCAGAAGCTAAATTTTGATAGTTCATATAGGTAAATTCATGCTGCCAACAAACATCGGTCCACGTACTTTTACTTGCACAACATGTGGAGCAATCATGTGGTTTGAAGAAAGGGTTAAAAAGGATAGTACACCATCTTGCCCAAAATTTTCTTTGTGCTGCCAAAAAGGTAGAGTCCAACTTCCAGTGTAAAAAGACAGGCCTGATTATTTAAATTTTTTGATGAAAGCAGGCATCAATCAGGAGTGTAGAAAATTTAAGGAAAACATTAGGGCTTACAATTCTATTTTTGCATTTACTTCAATGGGTGGTCATGTTGACACAACAATTAATGATGGCCATGGCCCATACATTTTTCGCATAAATGGTCAGAACCACCATATAATTGGTTCTCTGTTACTGTTATGCAGTAGGCCTAAATTTGCACAACTATACTTTTATGACACGAACAATGAGCTTAGCTATAGACTATCTGCATGTGGGGATTTAAACGACCATTATTTGGATGAAACTGTGGTTCAAAACTTGTTGTCAATGTTTGATGAGTGCAATCAGTTAGTCAAGTTTTTCAGAATGGCTAGAGATAGATTTCACGCAACTGAATACCAATCCATATCTATTAGTTTGTACGAGAGGAGGCTTAGAGATGGTAGACAATACAACCTTCCTACCACTTCTGAGATAGAAGCCCTCACATCGACCTTCAACTCCAAATCTTGTGGGGTACAAGATGTTGTAATTGAGGAGAGAAGTGGTGTACTCAAATGAATTAATGAAAAACACCCCTTCTTTATGGCAATGCAATACCCATTGTTGTTCCCCTATGGTGAGGATGGTTACAGATCAAACATTGAGTACAGAAGGTCAAATGTGGCAAGGAAAACAAAATGGGGAATGGTTACCATGCGAGAATACTATGCATATCTCATACAGTACAGGCCTACCGATGTAAATCTACTAATTTATGGCGGTAGGCTTTTTCAACAATTTATCGTTGACGCCTATACATGCATCGAAGTGGAGCGATTAACGTGGATTAGATGCAACCAGAGTACATTGAGGTGTGAGGTCTATAGTGGTTTACATGATGCAATTGACTGCGGTGACGCCTCTGCCTACACAATTGGACGTAAAGTAATATTGCCATCGTCCTTTGTTGGTAGCCCAAGATATATGGTTCGAAATTATCAAGACGCAATGGCCATTTGTCGTTGGGCTGGATCACCGGATTATTATGTTACATTTACCTGCAATCCTAAATGGCCTGAGATTGAGAGTGCTTTACGGTTAACACCTGATCTTCGAGCTGATGATAGACCAGATTTAATATCTCGAGTCTTCCACATAAAATTGATGCAGTTGATTAATGATTTGAAGGACGAATCTCATTTTGGAGCAATCAAAGCAAGTAAGTTTTTTTTTCTACACCCCTTTCTGACTTTAATGTTATCTCCTAATGTACAAAGTCATAACCTATTCTCTTCGGCAAATTATATCATACATCAGACATCACTTGGCAAACACCACTATTTTTAAAATATATATTACTAAAATACCCATTTTATCATACTATCATTTTAAAAACTTTTAATATAATCAATCAAATTTACCTTAAAAATACTATAATTTGATGCAAACTAAATATGTTAATGATATTGTTTACAAATTATTTCATCATGAAACCTAAAATTTCATTTAAGAGAACATTTGTAAAAAATATTCTAATTTAGAATTATTCAATTTTTTTATTCTAAAGTTAGGTTAAACTGGTGGAAGCAAGATATTTTTAAAAAAATTAAAAAGTTGCAATATAATGCAAGAACTATAGTTCATTTTCTTATATTTTACTCATTTGGTGTAGCATATTCTAATTGTAAGAATGGTTTGAGTATAAAAGTGAGATGACAAAAAGGTGAAAATAAGAGTAAATTAGTAATAAAAATGGTGTATGTAAAGCAATAAATGTTGTATAGTAGTTTTTCAGTATTTTTGGTATATGTTTACTGACTTTTGGTGTACAAATAGAAGTAACCTTTTTTTTTTTTTGGGACCAGTCATTTACACAATAGAATTCCAGAAACGCGGCCTACCACACGCACACATACTGTTATTTGTGCAAGCATCTGCAAAAATCAACCGCAGCGACGAAATTGACAAAGTTGTAAGTGCAAAAATTCCAGATGTTAACAAGGATGCAATTGCATACCATTCCATTTGCCAATTCATGATCCACGGACCATGTGATTATGTAAATCCAATATGTCCATGTATGGTTGCCAACAAATGTTCCAAACTATATCCAAAGGAATTTTGAAGTGAAACCACATTCGACAAACAAGGTTTTCCTGTATATAGACGTAGAAAAAATGGACGTTATACTACTTTAGCTTATGATTTCAGCCAAGCTAACCGATGGGTAGTACCTCACAATGTTGATTTAATTGTAAAATATCAAGCACATATCAATGTTGAAGTATGTAACAAAGCATAATCTGTCAAATACTTATTAAAGTACATAAACAAGGGGCATGATAGGGCTACTGTTGTTATTGAGAGCGGTAATGGTGAAGTACACACTTTGGAAACTGAAATAGATGAAGTTAAAACTTACTTGGATTGCAGGTAAATTTCAGCATCTGAGGCAAGTTGGAGAGTTTTTGGGTTTGAAATTCAGTATCGAAACCCATCAGTGGAAAGGTTAATGTACCATTTGCCGGGGGAACACACTGTATATTTCAATGATGCAGATGATTTGTCAATGATTAGCCGAAGGTGTAGCGTAGAAAAACTATGTTTACCAAATGGTTTCTCACAAACCAAAACAATGTTGATGCTAGAGAGTTGACTCATGTTGAGTTTCCTACAAAACGGGTATGGGACAAAGATATCAAGGAGTGGAAAACGAGGCAAAAGAGAGAATCAATCGGCAGAATTTATTATGCTCATCCAACATCAGGTGAAAGATTTTATTTACGCATGTTGTTAAACATTGTCAAAGGAGCCAAAAGCTATGAAGAAATAAGAACAATAGATGGGATAGTAATGGATTGCTTTAAATATGCATGTCTTGCAAAAGGGTTGTTAGAAGATGACAACGAATTTGATCAAGCAATCAATGATGCAAGTTTTTGGGCTTCACCTTCTTCTCTTAGAGAAATGTTTGTAACAATGCTTTTATTTTGTGAGCTCTCAAATCTGGAGATGTTATGGAATAACCATTGGGAAAAGCTGTCCGAAGATGTGAGTTGGCGCGCAATGACCAATCAAAGCATTTCATCTTCAGTAAATTTGGAGAATGAGGTTAAATATATCATGCTTTCTAAAATTGAGCAACTAATAAATAAAAATGGTAGGTCATTAAAGGAGTTTTGGTCTATATCGATAAACAATTATATGCACGTTCAACAATCGACCAATGCATTGCTATTAGATGAAGATGGTTATGACAATAACACGATGCAGGATGAACTACACAACATGCTACCACAGTTAAATGAAGATCAAAGACATGTTTTTAATGAGGTTCATGACGCTGTAGACAGTGGTCATGGTGGATTCTATTTCGTATACGGTAGTGGAGGGACAGGAAAGACATTTCTATGGCGAGCATTGATTAACAGCTTGAGAAGTCAAGGACGAATTGTCTTAGCGGTTGACTCTTTAGGAATTGCATCATTGCTTCTTTCAGGAGGTAGGACAGCACATTCAAAGTTTAAAATTCCTATAAATATTGATGACTGCTCAACTTGCAATATTCCTAAGCAATCATGCTTGGCTGATTTACTCAGGAAAACAGATTTAATATTATGGGATGAAGCCCCTATGGTCCATCGACATGCTTTGGAAGCTTTTGAAAAAATTCTAAGTGATATAGTTTCAACTAACCCTTCAATTTCTACAACCAAATTGTTCGGGGGCAAGACTGTACTACTAGGTGGTGACTTTCGTCAGACACTCCCTGTAGTTCCTAAAGGAAGTAGACAAATGATAGTCAGTTCAGCCATAAACCAATCACCATTATGGAGTGCTTGTAAAGTGTTCACCCTAAAAAAAACTTGCGCTTGCATAATTGGTTCATTTTCAAAGTGGATTCTAGATGTCGGTGAGGGACAGTTGCCCACTATATCCAAAGTAGATGATTGTAATCCCATATACATTAGAATACCAGATGGCTACCTTTTAACATGTTCTAATAATCCAATGAAGGATATTGTTGAAAGTATATATCCAAGATTATTCGAGATCATAAGGACTAGTGACTACTTCCAAGACCGATGCATCCTAGCTCCAACCAATGACACTGTTGAGGAAATAAATTGTTATGTTATTGGTCTTCTTGGTGGACAAGTGAGAACTTATTTAAGTGCTGATTTGGTGAGCCAAATCTCAGATGCAACTGAAGAACATCAAACATTGTATCCACCGAAGTTTCTAAACGCATTAAAGATTTCCGGTCTTCCAACCCATGAACTACAACTAAAAATAGGAGTCTCAATAATGTTGTTGCGAAATTCAAATCAGAATATAGGCCTTTGTAATAGTACTAGACTGATTGTCACACAATTGGCTTCAAGAGTCATTGAGGATGAAATTATTACAGGCAGTAACGTTGGACGAAAAGTGTTAATTCCAAGGATCATTATGACATCTCTTGACACAAAATGGCCATTTATTCTTCGACGAAGACAATTCCCGGTGAAAGTATGTTTCGCGATGACTATAAACAAAAGTCGGGTTCCAACTCTACAACAAGTTGGTATTTATTTGCCACAGCCCGTTTTCACGCATGGTCAACTATATGTCGCAATTTCGAGGATAACATCACCTTCTGGCTTGAAGGTACTAATACCAGCTGAAGATGAAGGATGGGAAAAATATACGCAAAATATTGTTTATCCTGAAGTATTTACTAGCCTGACTGGTACGCACACATAGGAAGTTCTGATACAATCAATGTTATGACTATATAATGTTCTTAATTGTTAACAGGCCTGTCCATTTTTTTCAGACTATCGTAATTTCTTGCCCAACGATTCACCTGAAACATCATGCACCACAACTTAGATTTGGATGATAAGGCAGGTACATCCTGCAATCCCGTAACACAATTCTCAATTAATATGCATAAAGTGTTTAATCTTCATTCTGCATGTGTTACACCAGCAGGACTCAAGGGGCAGCCACGAAGTGTTAGTTGAATTTTAAAGTTGATTTACACTTCATTGCCACTGTTTCGTACCAATAAGAGTTCCTTCTCGCACAACACCCAATTTGAACACAAAATGTGGCTACTGCAATATGTAATTAGGCATGCTTACTCAGGAAAAAATCCACCACTGTCTTCCACAATAATCTATACCATATTACATTATTTATCAACTGTATAGTACTTGTGTTATATATGTACAAATATCTTTATGTAAATATAACCTTGGTTCACTACAAGATGAATAGTGAATAGCGACGGCAAATAGGCGTTGGCAGCCGACGCAAGCCGTCGCTATTTGTCGTCGCGAGGGAAACAAGTGACGGAAAAAGCAACGGCTCCGTCACTCGTTTAGCAACGGCTTGCAACAGATACTTGCCACGTGGCATCATTAGAAGGCAGGTGGTTTTTTTTGCCGCGAAGCCATTGTAAGCCGTTGCAAAAGTCGTTGCTAATGGTGTCCAACAAGCCGTCGCTATCCGTCGCTCTCGTTCGTTGTTTGCCGTCGCTAGCCGACGTAAAAAAATGAGCAAAAATACGTTGCCAGCCATCACAAATCTGGAACCCTTTTTATGCACTACACAGCCATACCTTTCCAACAAGCCTCCACATCAAAACCAATCCACTACCAATCCATCAATATCATTCCAAATTCATCGGTACGCACTCATAAATATAACTACAACACACAATATATCCAAAACATTACTAAATTCATCACAATACCATAACATACCATCGTCATGCATCCAAAAAGCAATATCATCACCGTATATCATCGTCCCATCATCACAAAATATCAAAATACATCAAACCACACCCTACCGTTATCAAATATCATCGTACGTACATAAAGCAAATAAAAAAGTAAGTGTATATACATACCCAAGCACAAGAACAAACAAACTACTCGTCGTCTTCTTCTTCTTCTTCGCTTGTAGCATCCCCATCATCGTCCTCGTCTGGCATCGATCCATGCTCGTCGTAATAGCGTGCAATGCACTCGTCTATCTCCTGAGCCAGCTGGCTTCTTCTCCAATCGTTCATCTCATCCAGTTGCTCCTTCAACTGAGCTATCGCCTCCTGCTCCATGGACTTCCTATATCCTCGCTGAAAATCAATAGCCAGCGAAATAGTTCAAGTTCACATTTATAAATGGACTTGTAATATATAAATGGACTTTGAAGATCAATACACATGTCAATTTGAAGCTTCTATAATTATAATGTCAATTTAACATGTTAATATAAAAAGAAGGTAAAAGAATGCATGTTAATTGAATACATTTTAAATGTAAACTTAAATTAAAAAAGGTACGTCCTGATTGCCGAAGCCGTATCGCCTATTACGAGTAGGCGGTTTAATAATAGCATCCTAAATACGATCGCACTCTGCAACCGTAAGCTCATCTCGTCTATTAGCCTGAGTCACTCTAGCTGACTCTACATCATATCTCTCCTACAATACCAATATAATTTCAATACAAATGCCATATAATTTAATAATATAATGTGATATGAACGAATATGAAATATTTTAATAATTAATAAGTATATTTACCATTACGCCCGCAGCCTTGTCATCCGCCCAATCATATGTCACGTTCCCTTCGTCATCAGTATGCTCCACCGCATGAGTATGCCTGAAAACCTCTGCCATCGTAGGCTCCCTTCTATACTTTTCCATCTGAGTATATATACTGTAACACCCCGAATTTTAGTTAATACTAAAATTCACTAATTATAGGATAAATAGTCTCAGATGTGGGAATTGGGGGTAACGGGCTTCGTTATTGCGTTCGTCTCGGAAAAATACGCGAAATAGAGTCCGAGTTTTCGAAAATCGGAGTCCGTATGGCCCGGTTATGGCCCAAGGAAGTTTGCAGAAAAATTAGAGCTAAAAACAGATTTAGGAATTTAAATTTAAATTTAAATTTAGAACCAGCGGGGCCAGGCGGGAAGATTCCCGCCTAAGCATGTCGACAGGGCTATCGACAGGCCTGTCGACAGGGGTGTCGACATGCCTGTCGACTTGCCTGTCGACATGGCGTGTCGAACCAGGGTGCTTGTGTGCACCAGATCTGGATTTCTGGCTAGGGCTGGGCTTGGTTCTAGAGGTTTCCTAAATCTAATGGACCTAAATTAATCTAGGGTTAATCCAAGGGCCTAAAACACTCTCTTAATCTATAAATACACCCTAAACCTACCTTAATCCATACTAAAAATAGAAATGAAGGCCTCATGCCGCCAAATTAAATCCTAGAAGGAGTCTCCATTAATTTAAGAAGGAAGTTTCAAGCTAATCCCTCTCATATCATTCTCTAATCATCACCATCTTCATAATTAGCAACTAATCCCTCTTCATAAGTTGGTTAATTTTGGGTTTGGTGAGTTTCTATCACTTTAACATCAATTGTTAAAGTAAGTAGATTGGGTGTAATGAGACTTATGGTCTTAAATGCGGATTAGTGAGTTTGAATCATGTATAATGATATGTTACTCTATGTTGTTCTATGTTTATGCATATTTGATAAGTTGGTTTATGCATGCTTAATAAGTTGATTTATGCATGTTTAACAAGTTGATATATGCATGTTTAACAAGTGGATTTATGCATATTTAATAAGTGGAATATGCATGTTTTGCAAAGTGAGTTATGCAAGTTGAAAGTGATATGCAAGTTAAGTATATGTTTAAATGCAAGTTGAAAGTGATATGCAAGTTATGTATGCTTATGCAAGTGTATGGATGCTTATGCAAGTTATGTATATGTTTAAATGCAAGATTTATGTGATATGCAAGTTATGCATGCTTATGCGAGTATATGAATGCTTGTGCAAGATATGTATATGCTTAAATGACATGATATGCAAGTTATGCAAGTATGTGAATGCTTATGCAAGTATGTGGATGCTTATGCAAGTATGTGAATGCTTATGCAAGTTATGTGTATGCTTAAATGCATGTTTAACATGTTATGCAAGTTATGAGAATGCCTATATGCAAGTTCAACATGTTATGCAATATATGTGTATGATAATATGCAAGCTCATATGCAACATGTTATGCAAATCATGTGTATGATAATATGCAAGTTTGGGTTATATGTAGTTGGGTTAATATATGCTCATATATGCAAGTTGACATCCTCTTAACCCATGACAAAGTTGTATGCTAAACCCATGATATTTGTGATGATCTTCCCCTTATTTATGTCATGAAATGAGAACGATTTACGTGGGGAACGATGGGGTTGGTAAATAAGTTAATAAATGAATGATTGGGTATGATTAAGCATACCATAAAAATGAATTACCATAAGTGGGAATTTACCTATTGAGTTAGGTCTACCCCATGGGAATTTACCTATTGAGTTAGGTCTACCCATGTTATGGAAAACTTGATATTAATTAGGGATAATTAATATGGGGATGATTAATTAGGTGTAATTAATCGACTAAGACACGAGGTTGGACTCATTTGTAGTGTAAAACTGCCCGGACCCGACCGGCTTAACCAGTTGCTACAAATGTCAGCCCAATGTGAGAGGTCTTAGCCATAAATTAAATACGTGATTAAGGTAAAGACACGAGGTTAGACTCTGTTATGACGTAAGACTGCCCGGATTCTACCGGCTTAACCAGGCGGTCATAACATCCAGTCTAATGTGGGAGGTCTTTACGGGAGATCACGGTCTTAATTAATTAAGAAACACTTAACCATAATAGCATGTAGTGGGACATGAGGGGTTAAGTGGGTGCCTTGGGTGGCATGAGGAAATTTGGTGGTTGCCTTGGGTGGCATGTGGAATCTAGTGAGTTGCCTTGGGTGGCAATAGAAAATACGATTAGAATACTTAACCAAGTGGAAACATGTAATTAAACATGATTAAAGGGTTAAGTGGGATACACTAGATATTTGACAAGCTTAAGTGGGTAGCTTGTGGGGGGCCCATTTCAACCAATATCCCAAACGTATCTTTGTGGGCTCGACCCATGTCGAGTGACGGGACACGCATATTGGGCTTGATTATAAGAGGCCAAAACGGGTTAGCGGTGGCAACGCAAGTCCAACGGGTTTCATATGCGTGTGTGGGCCCGGGCTGGTAGATAAGCCGTTGTTGCATCGTGTAGATATAAAGCCGTGCACCGTTAGTATTGGGTAGCCACTTTAGGGGAGTGATACACCCCACTGTGGGACCAGCACGGGTATCTACGGTAGGGAGCCGATCGCTTGGGGAGTAGTGGGTACACCTAATGAAGATAGGGGCAGACGGCACCTATGTAGGGGTACACGAAACTACTGGGTAAGAATACTGGGTACACCTAGTGGAGATAGGGGCAGACGGCACCTATGTAGTGGGCTAGGGGTACACGAGACTACTGGGGAAATTTTCTAAGTCCTTGGAAGGGATCAACCTTTAAGTAGGAATGACTGGTGTGGTGCAGTTAGTAATTATCCTTGGGTGGGTAGATGCGTCCTGACGGTTATCTTAGTTTATCCTAAGTCTACCAAGCTGCGTAGTGTAGCCATTCATCCCCAGATATTACCGTAGGTCAAGTTTATGTCTTCTCTGGTTACTTTAATGATTGTATTGTTAAAGTTATAGGACTCACTCAGACTTATGTCTGACCCCGTTGTTTTTATCTTTTTCCCAACCCTCAGGTCCTACGGTGGATCCTAGCGGTAGTAGAGCTTGATCGGATTGCTGTTCCAGTCTGTAGGAGCTTGGGTAGATCTAAAGCTCCAGTTATCCAGTTATCTTTTCTTTTGTTCTGGCTATTGTATGAGAGAGTGGGATTATGTACTTCTTTATTTAGATGGATATTGTACTTGACTTTTACCGTGGTTTTATGATGTAACCAGACATGTTTATTTCCGCTGTTATGAGATGATGTTTTAAAATTTCAAGTACTATTTATATCTGTCTTGTTGTAATTTTTCTGTTCTATATTCACTAAAATACTCCACCGATGCTATGGCATTCCCTTTGTGAGTGACCCTAGCGGGCGAGGGGTGTTACACGTGGTATCAGAGCAAAGGTTACCGGAACAGATAAAATTTTTAGAAAACTATTTTTCTAAAACATTTTTGGAAAAGATATTTTCAAAAACATGTCTTTTAAGAGAAAAGTTTTTGAAAGAAAAGCATAATCCCTAATAGCCATATCTATATCCTTCGAATTCTCCGTTTTGAATCTTTCCTTTTTCGTTTCAGCATGGCCGAGAATCTTAATCTTCCGGAGGGTGTGACGGTACCAGTATGGTATAGGAGATTGATGGAGGCTAGGGCCACCACTACGGGTCCAGCAAATGTTCCTCCACCAACCGTAGCACCCGATCTTCCTCCTCCCCCTCCTCCTCGCACGGATACTTTTGCTAAGACTTGCAAGGAATTTAAAGCTATGGGAGGGAAACCTTTTCAAGGATCTGAAACCTTTGTGGAGGCTAGAGATTGGCTTAAAGAGGTGGAAGAGTTGATAGATATCTTTGAGATGGAAGAAGGGAAGAAAGTCAAGTTGGCTGCTTGGTTAATGAAGGGAGAGGCCTCATTCTGGTGGGAGGTTACTAATGGAGAACGCCCCGTTGACTCTTGGGCGGATTTTAGGCAAAGATTTGTGGCAAAGTTTCTCTCAAGGGCAGAGGAAAACTTGTATATGGAAAGATTCTTGACTCTAAAGCAAGGAAATCTTTCGGTGAAGGAATATGTCAACAAGTTTAATCAATTGGCAAGGTTTGGCCTAGACATGGTGAATACACCGGAGAAGAAGGCTTTGAGGTTCGTGAAAGGCTTGAATGAACCTATGCATGGGTTGGCTATGACTCACATCCCTATGGGGGCCACCTTTGAGAAGCTAGTTGACATGGCACTCATGTATGAGGAAGAGAAGGGTCCTAATGCTAATAAGGCACCCGAGAAGAAGGGAGATCAAAAGAGACCTCAACAACAGCAAAGCAAAGGTGGGAAAGGCAACGGTGGCAAGGGCAAGAAGAAGAAGTGTTTCAATTGTGGGACACCTGGCCACCTAAGCAAGGATTGTCGCAAGAAGAAGAAGACCGGCTGCTTCCACTGTGGCGAAGCAGGGCACTTAGTGAAGGATTGCCCTAAGAAGGGGCAAAGGACAGGATCTACCTCAGGAGGACAGGTGCAAGCTCTTATGGCACCGAGTCAGGCTAGGGGGCAAGTACAGGCTCTCGCGGTTCCACCGATTCAGGAGAGAGGTAGAACTATTTCCGTTGAAAGTCTGGTTTTTCTATTTGACCATCCTGTCCGTACATTGTTTGATTCAGGCGCATCGCATTCGTTTATTTCATCATCATTAGTTGAGTTACTGCACTTAGACACCAGTCTGGTAGATGATCCCTTGGTTGTTTCAAACCCAATTGGGGGCTCCACTTATTTGTCCATGATATGTTTGGGTTTGAAGATTTCTATACTTAGCATTGAGTTTAGATGTGATGCTTTTGTATTGGGCTTCACGGGCTATGGGTTGATTTTGGGCATGGACTGGTTATCCAGTAATGGTGCCGTTCTTGATTGCGAAAGGAGAGTTGTTAGGCTGATGACCCGCTTGGGTAACACTCTCGAGATTTCTTGTAATCCCAGGGACTCTGTTATGCTAAGTTATCTTGAATCGCTTGACGCTTCGGTCGAGAGTTTGCAATCTGTTAGAGTGGTCCGGGAATATCCGGATGTGTTTGAGGAGGTGAAGGGCTTACCTCCGAAGCGGGAGATTGACTTCCGAATATATTTGGTGGATAATGCTAAACCGGTATCTTTACCAGTGCGCCACATGGCTCCTCGTGAGAGGAGGGAACTCCATAAGCAAGTAGGGGAGTTGCTTGAGAAGGGGTTCATAAGACGAAGCATATCGGAGTGGGGTGCTCCAGTAGTATTTGCTACGAAGGCGGATGGGTCCCTCAGACTTTGTGTAGATTATAGAGAACTCAACAAGCTCACAAAGAAGAATAGACACCCATTGCCGAGAATAGATGATCTTTTCGATCAGTTGGTTGGCGCTTCAGTATTTTCTCAGTTGGACTTGGCCACGGGGTTTCATCAGTTGAGGGTGGCTGAGGATAGCATAGACAAGACTGCCTTTAGAACTCCGGATGGTTTCTATGAGTGGCTGGTGATGCCATTTGGGTTGACGAACGCTCCTCCATACTTTGTTGATTTGATGAGTAGGGTGTTCAGGGAGTTCCTTAATAAATTCGTGGTGGTCTTTGTGGATGATATCTTAGTATTTTCTAAGAGTGAAGAAGAGCATGCCCTACATCTTGGGGAAATGTTGAAGACTCTTCGAGCACATAACCTTAAGGCTAAATTCTCTAAATGTCACTTCTGGAGGAAGGAAGTACGATTCTTGGGGCACGTGGTCTCCAAGGAAGGGATAGCTGTGGATCCCGCGAAGGTAGTATCAATTCAGGATTGGAAGGTTCCGAAGAATGCTACCGAAGTAAGAAGTTTCTTGGGGTTGGCGGGTTATTATAGGAAGTTTATTAAAGACTTCGCGAAGATATCAGCCCCATTAACCCGCTTAACAAAGAAGAACCTTGTTTTCACATGGGACGTAGATTGTGATGATGCGTTCCGACGGTTAAAGAGATCTTTAACCACCGCTCCAGTTTTAGTGTTGCCAGATGGGAGCAAGCCATTTGTTGTCTATACCGATGCCTGTGGGACAGGACTTGGCGCAGTCTTAATGCAAGAGGGAAGGGTAATAGCCTATGGTGGAAGGCAGTTGAGGGCACATGAGAAAAATTACCCTACCCATGATCTAGAGCTGGCCGCTATTGTTTTTGCGCTTAAGATTTGGCGCCATTATCTTCTTGGTGAGAGATTCGAGTTGTTCACTGACCATAAATCTTTGAAGTACTTGTTCTCTCAGAAAGATTTAAACTTAAGACAGCAAAGGTGGATGGAGTTCTTAGCATCTTATGATTTCGAGATAGCGTATACCCCTGGCAAGGGTAACGTGGTGGCGGACGCCTTGAGTAGGAAGAGGTTGTCCTTGAGTCCATTGTTCGTGGAACGACGAGACTTGGAGTTTATCTCGATGTTTGATTTCAGACCTTCCATTGATTATGTACCCGGTTTGCTAGCTTCCTTGGAAGTTAGGCCTACTCTTTTGGGGCGGATTGGAGAAGCACAGAGGGGCGATCCATAGTTGGTTGAGTTAGTAGAGAAGCTCATAAGGGGGGAGTCGTCCAGCCATTTGAGTAGGTACACCCTAGACGATAGGGGGTACTTGCGTAGAGATGGTAGACTTTGCGTACCGCAAGACGAGGGTTTGAGGAAGGCTATTCTTGATGACGCACACCGTTCTAGGATGACCATTCACCCCGGTGGGGACAAGAAGTACCAAGACATGAAGAGGGTTTTCTTCTGGGCCGGTATGAAGAAAGACGTGGCCGAATATGTCGCTCGATGTTTGGTGTGCCAGCAAGTGAAGGCGGAGCAAAGGAAACCAGGTGGGTTGCTTCACCCATTGGAGGTTCCGCAATGGAAGTGGGATAGCGTCTCGATGGATTTTATTGACGGGTTACCCAGGTCGAGGAAGGGTAATACAGGAATTTGGGTGGTGGTAGATAGACTTACTAAGAGCGCCCATTTCATACCTGTGAAGAGCAAGAGGACCGCTCCATGGCTAGCTTCTATATATCTTCGAGAGATAGTTCGATTGCATGGGGTACCCTCTAGCATAGTGAGTGATCGAGATCCTATCTTCACTAGCGAATTCTGGAGAAGTTTGCAAGAAGCAGTGGGGACTCAATTGTGTCTGAGCACCGCATATCATCCTCAGACGGACGGCCAGACTGAGAGGGTGAATCGTGTTCTAGAAGACCTTTTGAGGCTTTGTATCCTAGATTTTGGAGGTACATGGGAAGAGCATCTTCCATTGGTGGAGTTCGCATATAATAACAGCTTTCAGTCCAGTATTGGTATGGCTCCTTTCGAAGCTCTCTATGGAAGGCCTTGTCGATCACCTACATGTTGGTGGGAATCTACGGATAAGATCTTGCTGGGGCCCGATATGGTTAGAGAGACTTCTGAGAAGATTGACTTGATTCGAAGAAGGATGAAAGCAGCGCAGGATAGGCAAAAATCTTATGCGGACAAGAGAAGGACGGATCTTGAGTTTGAGGTTGGGGACATGGTTTTTGTTAAGGTATCTCCGTTGAGAAATGTTGTTCGCTTCGGATCCGTTGGGAAGTTAGCACCAAGGTTTGTTGGGCCGTTTTCTATCAAGGAAAGGATTGGACGGATGGCATATAGGGTGGAGTTGCTCGACAGACTTAGTGGTGTTCATGATGTATTCCATGTATCACATCTGAGGAAGTGCTTACATGAGACCGCAGAGGTAGTAGAGCCGAGCTTACTTAGAGATGTAGAGGTTGAGCGTGATGCGACGATTCGACGAGCTCCTACTCGCATCCTTGGGTCAGAGACTAGGAAATTGAGGAATCGAGAGGTTCATCTAGTCAAAGTGCAATGGGGAGAAGATGAGAGCAACGCAACTTGGGAGACGGAAGCGAAGACGCGTTCATTATACCCATTTCTTTTTGAGGGTATGTCTTTACTTTCTCCTTTATCGCTTGTCTAGTACTTATCTTATCTTTAGTATGTCCTCTCGATAGTACCTTTGACCTTTAGATAGGGTAAACCTATGGTTGAAACATGTGTTTGAGACATGTTATGGTTGATGGATGCAAGTGGATGCAAGTGTTTGCTAGTGGTTGCTCGTGGATGCATATACACACACTCTAGGCACTAGATCGGCTCAGTCACTTCATATTGCATATTGCATAAAATTGTGTGTAGGAAGATATATTTATGGATGTATAATGGTTGTGTTATCACATGGATGATGCATTTTGGTGAATGATTGTGCACTCATGTAGATATTGTATGTGTCGATAGGGTTCTCTCGCATACATAATGGATGCATGGCACTATCATGGTTTGCATATGTTCATACATTAGATAGGGAACATATACACACACTTTTTGCATATGCTCATACATCATTAGAAACTGTTAAGGACAATGGATGCCTGTGGTTGATGATTTGAGTAGATGGTTGTTTGGATGGTAGGATATGCATTCTCCTTAGCTTAGAGATTTCGGGGACGAAATCCTTTAAGGAGGGGAGAATGTAACACCCCGAATTTTAGTTAATACTAAAATTCACTAATTATAGGATAAATAATCTCAGATGTGGGAATTGGGGGTAACGGGCTGCGTTATTGAGTTCGTCTCGGAAAAATACGCGAAATAGAGTCCGAGTTTTCGAAAATCGGAGTCCGTATGGCCCGGTTATGGCCCAAGGAAATTTGCAGAAAAATTAGAGCTAAAAACAGATTTATAAATTTAAATTTAAATTTAAATTTAGAACCAGCGGGGTCAGGCGGGAAGATTCCCGCCTAAGCATGTCGACAGGGCTGTCGACAGGCCTGTCGACAGGGGTGTCGACATGCCTGTCGACTTGCCTGTCGACATGGCGTGTCGAACCAGGGTGCTTGGGTGCACCAGATCTGGTTTTCTGGCTAGGGCTGGGCTTGGTTCTAGAGGTTTCCTAAATCTAATGGACCTAAATTAATCTAGGGTTAATCCAAGGGCCTAAAACACTCTCTTAATCTATAAATACACCCTAAACCTACCTTAATCCATACTAAAAATAGAAATGAAGGCCTCATGCCGCCAAATTAAATCCTAGAAGGAGTCTCCATTAATTTAAGAAGGAAGTTTCAAGCTAATCCCTCTCATATCATTCTCTAATCATCACCATCTTCATAATTAGCAACTAATCCCTCTTCATAAGTTGGTTAATTTTGGGTTTGGTGAGTTTCTATCACTTTAACATCAATTGTTAAAGTAAGTAGATTGGGTGTAATGAGACTTATGGTCTTAAATGCGGATTAGTGAGTTTGAATCATGTATAATGATATGTTACTCTATGTTGTTCTATGTTTATGCATATTTGATAAGTTGGTTTATGCATGCTTAATAAGTTGATTTATGCATGTTTAACAAGTTGATATATGCATGTTTAACAAGTGGATTTATGCATATTTAATAAGTGGAATTATGCATGTTTAGCAAAGTGAGTTATGCAAGTTGAAAGTGATATGCAAGTTAAGTATATGTTTAAATGCAAGTTGAAAGTGATATGCAAGTTATGCATGCTTATGCAAGTGTATGGATGCTTATGCAAGTTATGTATATGTTTAAATGCAAGATTTATGTGATATGCAAGTTATGCATGCTTATGCGAGTATATGAATGCTTGTGCAAGATATGTATATGCTTAAATGACATGATATGCAAGTTATGCAAGTATGTGAATGCTTATGCAAGTATGTGGATGCTTATGCAAGTATGTGAATGCTTATGCAAGTTATGTGTATGCTTAAATGCATGTTTAACATGTTATGCAAGTTATGAGAATGCCTATATGCAAGTTCAACATGTTATGCAATATATGTGTATGATAATATGCAAGCTCATATGCAACATGTTATGCAAATCATGTGTATGATAATATGCAAGTTTGGGTTATATGTAGTTGGGTTAATATATGCTCATATATGCAAGTTGACATCCTCTTAACCCATGACAAAGTTGTATGCTAAACCCATGATATTTGTGATGATCTTCCCCTTATTTATGTCATGAAATGAGAACGATTTACGTGGGGAACGATGGGGTTGGTAAATAAGTTAATAAATGAATGATTGGGTATGATTAAGCATACCATAAAAATGAATTACCATAAGTGGGAATTTACCTATTGAGTTAGGTCTACCCCATGGGAATTTACCTATTGAGTTAGGTCTACCCATGTTATGGAAAACTTGATATTAATTAGGGATAATTAATATGGGGATGATTAATTAGGTGTAATTAATCGACTAAGACACGAGGTTGGACTCATTTGTAGTGTAAAACTGCCCGGACCCGACCGGCTTAACCAGTTGCTACAAATGTCAGCCCAATGTGAGAGGTCTTAGCCATAAATTAAATACGTGATTAAGGTAAAGACACGAGGTTAGACTCTGTTATGACGTAAGACTGCCCGGATTCTACCGGCTTAACCAGGCGGTCATAACATCCAGTCTAATGTGGGAGGTCTTTACGGGAGATCACGGTCTTAATTAATTAAGAAACACTTAACCATAATAGCATGTAGTGGGACATGAGGGGTTAAGTGGGTGCCTTGGGTGGCATGAGGAAATTTGGTGGTTGCCTTGGGTGGCATGTGGAATCTAGTGAGTTGCCTTGGGTGGCAATAGAAAATACGATTAGAATACTTAACCAAGTGGAAACATGTAATTAAACATGATTAAAGGGTTAAGTGGGATACACTAGATATTTGACAAGCTTAAGTGGGTAGCTTGTGGGGGGCCCATTTCAACCAATATCCCAAACGTATCTTTGTGGGCTCGACCCATGTCGAGTGACGGGACACGCATATTGGGCTTGATTATAAGAGGCCAAAACGGGTTAGCGGTGGCAACGCAAGTCCAACGGGTTTCATATGCGTGTGTGGGCCCGGGCTGGTAGATAAGCCGTTGTTGCATCGTGTAGATATAAAGCCGTGCACCGTTAGTATTGGGTAGCCACTTTAGGGGAGTGATACACCCCACTGTGGGACCAGCACGGGTATCTACGGTAGGGAGCCGATCGCTTGGGGAGTAGTGGGTACACCTAATGAAGATAGGGGCAGACGGCACCTATGTAGGGGTACACGAAACTACTGGGTAAGAATACTGGGTACACCTAGTGGAGATAGGGGCAGACGGCACCTATGTAGTGGGCTAGGGGTACACGAGACTACTGGGGAAATTTTCTAAGTCCTTGGAAGGGATCAACCTTTAAGTAGGAATGACTGGTGTGGTGCAGTTAGTAATTATCCTTGGATGGGTAGATGCGTCCTGACGGTTATCTTAGTTTATCCTAAGTCTACCAAGCTGCGTAGTGTAGCCATTCATCCCCAGATATTACCGTAGGTCAAGTTTATGTCTTCTCTGGTTACTTTAATGATTGTATTGTTAAAGTTATAGGACTCACTCAGACTTATGTCTGACCCCGTTGTTTTTATCTTTTTCCCAACCCTCAGGTCCTACGGTGGATCCTAGCGGTAGTAGAGCTTGATCGGATTGCTGTTCCAGTCTGTAGGAGCTTGGGTAGATCTAAAGCTCCAGTTATCCAGTTATCTTTTCTTTTGTTCTGGCTATTGTATGAGAGAGTGGGATTATGTACTTCTTTATTTAGATGGATATTGTACTTGACTTTTACCGTGGTTTTATGATGTAACCAGACATGTTTATTTCCGCTGTTATGAGATGATGTTTTAAAATTTCAAGTACTATTTATATCTGTCTTGTTGTAATTTTTCTGTTCTATATTCACTAAAATACTCCACCGATGCTATGGCATTCCCTTTGTGAGTGACCCTAGCGGGCGAGGGGTGTTACATATACAGTAATAAAATTACTAAAAATAAAAATGAATGATATGCACTTAATTTTTACGTGAATATATGCTAAAAACTATTTCAAATTTATACCAATTCTCTCCTATGCTGCTGGAATGATTTTGAGCCACCGCGATGTAAACCAGGATTCTTAGCTCTATTTTCTTTATTCCTTTTTGCTACTTCCTATTAAATTTAATACATTATTAAATAAAAGAATGCAATCAACATAAATGCGATTATTTTCATTATATCTTACTTTCGCTGCTTCAGTATCCCAATATGCTAGAAATCCAGCCCAAACATCGTCAGCCATCCGTTTAGGCTTCTTCCGTGATGTCTTCGCCCTGGAAATTGTTTCTCGGTAATTCTTTCGCATTTTGATGTAACATCCCGAGATTTTGTGACAATTTAAATATTAAATTTAATGTGCTTTTGAACAAAATTGTTTTAAATATTAAATTTTATGATTTATGTCGTATATTAATAAGTTATGAACTGAAATTGACTTGTTGAACAATGAACTGTAATAGCAATGTATGATAATGACGGTGTTGATAATCTATTTATATAGAAATTTGAAATTTATATTGATTAAACAACATAAAATGGATTAACTAATTTTTAGATTTATTTCATGGATAATTCT
The DNA here is from genome assembly GCA_030737875.1 of Allium sativum. Taxonomy (NCBI): domain Eukaryota; kingdom Viridiplantae; phylum Streptophyta; class Magnoliopsida; order Asparagales; family Amaryllidaceae; genus Allium; species Allium sativum. The sequence goes on along the minus strand of CM060920.1, from coordinate 321,227,345 downwards.
AATTTAGGGACATGAGTAATAAATCGTTTGATTATGTAATGAATTTGTACTAGTTATAAAATGTAACAATTTGCATTGATTGTAAATATACTACGATTTGGTGTATACGGTTATATATGGAGATTTAGGTTTTAATATTAAATTTTATGAATTAAAATGAGTCAATAAATTTATAATTTGGCTTTAATGTTTCAGATATGAAAATTTGTGTGGTGGGGACATAATTGAATTATTTAAGCAGTTGTGTTCAGCTTAGCTTGACAATAATGACATATATTAATTGCTTTCAAAATTATTAATTTGTTTATATTGATAACAAGGATATTTGAAATTTAATATTGAAATATTTATGTGATTTGGATTAATTAACCAAAAGCTTAACTAAATATGAGTCCAATGTTAGATTAGGACTAAGTTGGTAACGTTTAAAAGTGAATTAAGGATTGAATAATGGGAATAAATTGACTACATTAAATTTGATTAATTCCTATAATTAGTATTGTCATGTTAAATATAATTTATGAAACCAAGCAATTTATAATGTAAATGATTCCTATAACTAATATTATCCTTATTTCAAATTTGGAATAAATCAAAACATTGGGTATTGAATTAAGGATGAAAACGATAAAAATGGAATGCTTTACTGGATAATTAAACCATTGAAGTTTATTGCCTATAAACTACCATTAATTCTACCCTAACTCTCCTCTGAAATATAAATTTAGGATGTGTTGAGAATCAAATCAAAAATTTAATTGCATTTACTAGTAATTGATATGACGTGTGTATGTTTTAACATACATTAATAAATATAAATATATACATATATAACATTGCATTTTATCATAAATAATTCAAAATTGATCAGTAGATCCTTAATTTTGGCAAATGAAATAGCATATATATTATTTACGTTCACCACATTAATGACGCGACCACTTTCCTTTTTCCTTCATATCTTTTCACATCACACAAAAATGAAAACGTATTACCTTTCTATTTCTTTAAACAAATTTTTTTTACCTCTTCCTCTCCTGTGAATAAACATGGCCACCATTCAACAGTGCTTCGAAAATCAATATAAAATTTTCCATTCATCCGTAAATCATGAAACAAATCGCATTGGGTTCATCTCGAAAAGGGCTTCAGCTCTATACCCAAACCGTGATACTCGAACAGTTTTCCGACGTGAATAGGAGCAGACTAGGTTGAAGCTTTTGGGCGGAGGTGGAAGCTTTGACGAAGACAAAGATAATGGTGAAGTCGGGCGTTGGGTTTTTGGAGGATTGAGTTGGTGGTGGTGTCAAAAAGGATCGGCCATGGTGCTTTAAAGGGAAGAAGCAGAACGTGGTAAAAGAGAGGAGGAGGATTGGGTTGGAGGCTGACGTGGAAAGTAGTGCTGACGTGGAAAGTAATGTGGGGGTGAGAATTGTTTTGCTTTGTTTTTGTATAAATTTGAATTTCAATTCACATAAACGCGTATAACTTTTACTTATAAACTTGGATTAACTCGCGGTTTGTTCCACTAGGTTCGTATCGAAATTTCAAACAATGTGACGCTGGTTTGGATAGACTCTGAGATGGTTGAATTTTGAGGCTTATTTTGGATTTCGACTCGATAAAAATCAGGTGAGTGTTAAACCCACTCACAATTAACTAAAATATTCGCTTATTAGTTAGACTAAAATCATGTTGTAGTATGATTGCATTGATTGTTGTTTGGTAGCTAAATTTACATATATTTATGTTGACTTGCGTTTAGCGTGGAATTTAATTTGATTGTTATTTAAATTTATACAGTTGAATGTGAAATCAAATTGCTGGTCTAAAACACGACATCTATCAAGTAAATTGATGTGATACCGAAATGTTTGGATGGATCTGTTTGATGATGTTTTGAATTAACCTGCTTGATATATTGGTATTGAATTGTTATATGTACTGATTAATCCCAACCATTTTAACCTAGATGTTACGGGCATCGAATAAACCCGGGGTTAATCATTAAAATGAATTAAGAACGTAGGTTGAAATGATAAATACCTATGACCCTGATTTGGATTGAAATGATATATATCCTTTCCCTAAGTACTAAAATTAAATTTTAAGTATCACTTGGCCATAGGATAGAAAATTTTATATGGACACCGGTTGGTTAAATAAAAATTTTGTTTTAACCATGAATTTAGAAATGTTGTTTAAAGACGATAAGGTTGATGTTTTATGAATTGATTTCTTTTGAACTTGAACCTTGAATTTTGAAATACATAAATAAATAAAGAAAGAAATTAGTATTGTAAATGAAGCTAAATAAAGTGAAATAAAATGTAAATAGAATTTATTGAAATTGAATGGTTTCACCCACCTTTGAAATTTGTTATGAATCAACATTGGTTTGAATTATATATGAATTGTGAACTTGATATTTGTTATAAATTGAAATCATTGAAAATGAGAACTTGATTATGTAACTATTGAATTAATTTGATCGAATTGAAATGAATGTAAATTGGAATTATAATCGGTGGAATTATTAAAAATTGAGTTGGTTGAATTGAAGTTTTGAAATTTGACTTCAAGTTTAATTGAAAATGTTAGAGAAACGATTCTAATTCCAACAATAGTATTTCAAAATCATTTTATAAACTATTTTAATAATAATTATTTTTCTTTATAAACTATTTTACTTTATCACTATTTTATTTTATAAATTACTTTAAATAAATCATTTTAACATTTACTATTTATTTTATAAATTACTTAATTTTTTAACTATATATTTAATAAATTTGATAAATTCTATTTTAATTACAAACTATTTATTTTCAAACTATTTCAATTATATATCTAAACTATTTTAAATATACTGTTAACTATTTTAATATTCAAATTATTAAAGTTGGAATTGTTTCAAGATTTTAACTGGTTTAAATGGAGATTTTAGTATGAATAATATTCAATCTTGAATATTGAATGATTTTGAATATCTAATATTTTGATATGAAGTATGAACCCCTTTGAAATGTAAAAGAACTGACCGGTGTGAAAAATGTAAACGTTTGGTTGTTAAAGAGACCGGGATCGGATATTGTCATACTCTCTGTCAATACCGAAAACCACTTTAACAACTGTGTACGTGGTGGAGTTTAAGAAATGGTGTTGGATGGATTTGGAGGCGATTACTGGATTTGAAGAAAGAGAACGATGATGGATAGCCTTGACCTTCGGGTCATAATTAAAATGACTAAAACAGGAGCCATACCCAGGTTAATTGAGTTAGCTACTCTGAGCAGGCATACTTCTTCGATTCCACATATATACTTGTGATTGATTGGCGCCTTTGATTGATTTTGGGGGTATGTTTGGGGTGGGCGGTAGTTGCGACTATGCGTTACCACCGGCCTGGGTCAACAATCCGGTAGAATCACTACTGATGGGTATTGCCTCGATGCATTGTCATATTTATCCTGATCGAGCCCCCTACGATTTTGATTTAACGTTGTCGTATCACGGCGCATCCCTATCCGCCGACGTACTGGTGTGTTATATGCAAACTGTACGGCAACGGTATAAACGGTGTAAGGGGAATAATGGTAATCCCGCTTACATTATTTTATTATGTTATATTTAACCATAGACATTATTATAATAGCGTATTATATTATATAGTATTAGTTTGACGGATCCTTAAGAGATGGAAATTCCCGTAACATCTCTTAAGTTATTGCACTCATATTATTACATGAAATTTGATTTAACTAATATGAGAATGATTTAGTTCTGATCCGAGTGTTTGTTGTGTTTCTTTTTGCAATACGCTCGGGTCAGACCGAGCTGCAGTTAGCGAAGATTCCATCATGAAGATGAAGATGGAGCTCAACAGACGTATTATTATTATTATTCCACTGCAATGCATTGGTATGTTGTATGTTAATTTACTCTGATAATCATTGTAAAATATAATAAAATGTATGTTTTAACAGCTTCATGAATTGTTATTTATTTATTATATTTTGTCCTTCCGCTGCGAGATTCTGTATTTGTTCTTCTTCTTCTTTTCTTTTTTTTCTTATATAAATCCCAATAACTATCCTTATTTTTGATTTGTTTATGTCGACATTGAGGATCATTGTCGATTTGAACGGTCAAAAATATCGGGATGTTACATTATATTCCAGTGTGTTAAAAAAACCTGCATGTCTTGCTCCTCTACACGGACAACCGCCTGCAAATTAAATTTATTTTGAATTATTTATAGTATATATGAATTTCCAATAATAAAATAAATAAACACTTACCAGCAAATCGGCTAGAATGGCGTTCTTGATGTGGGGTGGGATACTACCCCAATGAGGCCAAGTCCCAGACATCCTACTCGTGTACGACTGCTTCGACGCTTTTAAAATGAAATCCGCTGGCTCGATTTCAAACCCGGTGCTGTGTACATGTTTACATAGATAAACCATATATTTTTAACTAATTTAAACTGAAATAAATTAGATACTTACCCAGCACTCTTCGGAACAACCTCTGCACATCGCCGCAGATCTGGCTCAGAGCTGCTAGGACCTACACCTGGCGCAGGAGATGGTGAAGGAGTCGGCTGAGATGAACTCCTCGAGCGACGTCTATCTGGCATATCTGTTACAATCATATACTGCATACAAAATAACTTGAATTATTAACATCAGTCATCATTATCATTACATAAATCATACATGACAAGAACAATGCATAACACATATACATATTCAACATTAACATTGTTATTACATAGCTCAGAAGAGTACACAACATGATACATAGCTCATAATAGTACATAACATAAATACATAACATCAGTCTTCATCATCTTCGGAAGCAGACTCAGTCTCATACTCTATATCATTTTCTTCAGTACTTTCAAATGCATCTACTAACACATTCGCTTCATCATTCAACGACCCGACATCAATGTCATCAGCTATTATAACTTCAGTATTCGGCTCAAGATCCGCTTGATATGCTGCTTCGTCTGGAATATTATTTCCATCAAATGTAAATCTTGCCTTTGTTTTAAAAACTGCCCACCAATCTGCTTTATCTTTTTTTAAGGATGGATACGGAGCAAAATACACTTGTAGTGCTTGCTTGGCTAACACGAAAGGATCATACATATAGTAATGCGATGTATGCCTTATTTCTATTAGCTTGTAATCTTTGTGCATGTTAACTCCAGAACCAGGAACATTGCTAAACCAGTTGCATTTGAATAGATAAATTTTCTCTAAGGGACGAATATAATATGTCAACTCTACAACTTGCATTAAGACGCCATAAAAATCTTTTATATGCTCCTCTGGATCATCACAACCTTTGACAAATACACCGCTATTATACATTAATTTTTCAGCTCCGTAATCATTAGTGTTGAATTTAAATCCATTGACAAAGTATATTGGATAAGTCTTGACATTTCTTTTTGGTCCAATAGCAAGATGTCGTAATCCTTCGTTAACAACACAGTTTTTGGGATCATGAACATAGTCTGAAAACCATACAGCAAATTCTTTGCTGAGATCACCAGATGGATGCTGCGATTCGTATATACTGCAAATATGTGTTATGTTCCTTTTCTATTAATATAGACAAATAAATATAGATGTATATATAATTGAATTGAACATGAATTTTATATAACCTGACAAATGGTGCAACTTCCACACAATTTAACAGAACATATGTGTGTGCCACATTGTAGTCTTTATCGCTTAACCATATTTCTACACATTTTCCAGCAGGTCTTCCGTGTTGTCTAAAAATATATAACATTGTCTGAGAAGACTCATGTTCAACGGCTTCTTCATTACGAGGAACAGATATGAAAGACAAGTTCACATCTTCACTAAAGTAATGAGAGAAAAAAATGAAGATTCTTCTTCAAGGTACGATTTGCAAATCGAACCTTCTACTCGAGCTTTTTGCCTAATTTTTTTCTTCAAATGATTCAAGTACCTATAATAAGAGTAATTTAATTTATATGTTGGTACAAAAATCAAAGTTGTAATCTATCAACAATATTGAGTATACACAAAATTACCTCTCAAATGGATACATCCATCCATATTGCACTGGACCTTGAAGGAGTGCTTCGGACGGAAGATGAATAGGTAAATGTTCCATTACATTAAAAAAACCCGGTGGAAATATTTTCACAAGTTTGCAGAGCAGTACAGGGATTTCTAATTGAAGCTTATGTAAACGATCTATCTTCAACGTCGTTGAACAGAGTTGTTTATAAAACATACTTAATTCTGTTATAACACTCCATATTTTTGTGGGCAACAGTTCCTTGAAAATCACAGGTAAAAAGTATTCCATCATTATATAACAATCATGGCCTTTCATCCCACTCAATTTACTGTTTTTAAAGTCCACACATCTACGGAGGTTAGAAGAAATCCCATCAGGACATCGTAATCCTTCCACCCACTTTAGCACAAGTTTTACTTGCTTGTTGTCTAGCTCATAGCATGCTTTGGGTTTTTTATTCTCGGCACACAAGTGAAGTTCCGGCCGTTTACAAAAGTGTAATATATCACGTCGTGAATTCGCGTCGTCCTTGGTTTTCCCCTTTACATTCAAAACTGTATTAAAAACGTTATCAAAAACGTTTTTTCATTGTGCATGACGTCAATATTATGCCGAAGTTTTAGATTTTTCCAGTAAGGTAACTCCCAAAATATACTTTGTTTGCACCAATTATGAATGTCCGATTTACCTGGAATTTCAACCTGCTTACCATTTTCGTGTATCTTTGGGTACTCACTTACAATTTCATATATCTCTTCACTTGTCCAAACTTTAGGCAGTAGCATATTCTCTACTCTGTTAGCTTTGAAGTTCTTTTTATCCGTTCTAAATTTATGATTAGGACGTAGAAAGCATCGATGAGAATCAAATCAAGATATTTTTTTCCCATACTTTAATGAAAATGCTCGTGACTCATCCATACAATGAGGACAAGCTAGACGCCCGGATGTGCTCCAACCTGAAAGCATTCCATACGCAGGAAAATCACTAATAGTCCATAATACAGAAGCAAACATACGAAAATTCATTTTTCTCGAAATGTCGTATGTTTCGACCTCTTCATTCCACAGTGTTTTCAACTCTTCAATCAACGGTTGCAGATAAACATCAGTTCCTTGTGTCGGATCATTGGGACCAGGGACGACAACCGTTAGAAACATATATGGATTTTTCATACACATCCATGGAGGTAAGTTCTATGGAGTAACAATGATAGGCCATGATGAATATTTACTACCAAATTGAGAAAACGGCGAAAATCCATCCGTACATAAACCGAGCCTAACATTACGGCTCTCTGCAGCAAATTCAGGATAAGTCCTATCAAAGTGTTTCCATGCTTCACCATCAGACGGATGTATTAAAGTTCCTTCTTCTGCTGTTCTCATGCTATGCCATCGCATATGACACGCTGTAGCAGAAGATGCATACAGTCGTTGAAGTGTGGGAGTTATCGGTAGATAATGCATTCTTTTATATGGAACTTCTTTTCCTTTCTTTTTCCTTGGTTTATATCTATCTTCGTTGCAAAATTTGCATTTTCTAAGATAAGCGTCTTCTTTCCAATACAACATGCAACCTTTAACACATGTATCTATCTTCTGATACGGTAGTCCAAAAGCAGACATAAGTTTTTTCACTTTATAATGACTATCGCACATCAAATTATTAGGCGGCATATGACGTTTTGCAGTTTGTACAACTGCTGTAAATGCAGCTTCTGTAAGATTGAATTTTGATTTCATAGTGATGAATTCAGCGGTTACAGATAATTCAGTTCCGCGCTTCCCACAATGGCCTCTTAGCAGAATTCAATAAATCATAAAAAAAAATTGCCTCCTCCGTTGGTTCTTTGGCATTTTCATTCTCATCGTTGCCTTGATCAATGGTGGGAAACATTGATCGTGCTGCATCTTGCACCATATTTTCTATCGGATTCGTCGTTGTATTATCGTTCATCATTGTACTATCGTCCTCTACCACTAAAGGGTTAGACGTAGGTTGAACAAGCTCTCCATGACGATCCCATAAGTAATAATTCGACACAAAACCAAATTTATACAAATGTACTTCTACTACATCTGGCTTCCAATGCCTCAAATGTTTGCACTTACTACACGGACATCGGATGTCTTGGTTACTCCGATTATTAGATTTAGCGTATCTAATAAATTACTTGACACTGTTACAAAAATGTTCTTTTATCGACCCTTTCTTATCGGTACGCGGTTGATACATCCAACTACGATCACGAAAATAATCGAACATTTTCCTGATTTTCAACAAATGTGTTAGAAAATTCGATCAAACACTTTGTATTAATTGAAATCTTGTAAAATTTCATTTACAACTACTTTATGTTTTCAGTTTTTTTTGTTTATTTCTTTCTACTTTGACGGCCGGTCTACCTACTTTCCATTACAAATATAATAACATAAGCATATTTTATAAATCATTTCAGGTTAAACGGTTCAACAAAATTTCGGCAGCACTTCCCTTTGGTCCCTGTATCGTACACAAATGTGTGTACACAAGGAACAAAAAGGAAGTGCCATCGAAGTTTTGTTAACCGTTTAAACTGAAATGGTTTATAAAATATGGTTACGTTATTATATTTGTAACTTGTCCAATACAAGGACAAATCCAACGAATATTGTATCAGATGAATATAGATTTCCGTTTTATGAAAAAACGAATATCCATATAACGATCATATACAACACTTGTCGGACGGGGCCAAATTTATCTAAGGGGTTCACATAATTAGTTAAAACACATTCAACCTAAGTTTAAAACAAGAAACACACATCAAATGAAAAAGCGTGCCTTTTTGCGCTTTGGACCTTTTTGCGCTTTTTTTGCGCTTTAGTAAAAGGTGTGCCTTAAACTTCAAAAAAGCCCCTTACTTGCGCCTTACGCCTTTTTGCACCTATGTGCGCGCCTTGACTATATAGCGTCTACATAATAATTTTTCATAATTTCAATTTGTAAACTAACATGACAATTAGTTTTAGTAAGTTTTGATTCATTTTAGTTTAATGTATAAATTATAAAATTAATTTTAGTTAGGTTAAATTTTTGAAAGATAAACTAAGCTTTCAAGTTAATTATTTCATTTCAAAAAATTTCAAAGAGTTGAGTTATATGATTTTCATTACATTTAACAAGATTCTTACCGATCTAAACCTAAATCACGAACCATTTTGAATTAACATTTTTAATCAACATTTGATTACTAAATATTATAGTAAAAAAACAATTTTTTTTCAATTGCAAGTGCATTCTTTTGGACCGACCATTCTTGCATCCGATGGGGACATAACAGTGCATGCATGTAGACTAGGGACATCGTTGCACCATTTGAATAATAATCAATTTACTACCATTAAACAATTACGTTAATTCCATTCATTTTCAAATCATCATACCACACATTCTACATACAACACAATCATCGTACGTTTAATTAAACACGTGATAATCATTGTTTTCAACCTCCTAAATCAATTACATATGTAATATATATTCATCAATTTTACCCTCCTAATCAATTACACTTATGCCCAAATCAACTTACAACACAACCGTTATCATAAACATCCCTCGAGACAACCAATTTCATATCCATAAACATTCAATTTTGCAAACTCATATAAATTAGCAACCAAAGCCTCTAATTAACACTAATTAAGCATAAACTAGAGTTAGAAGACATAGTAGAATGAAATCAATACCTTGGAAGCGAAATTGGAGGCTTGGAATCGGAGCAACAAGAAATGGCGGCGGGTAGGGTTTAGGAATGATTTTGGGGAAAAAAATATAATGAGGAAGAGGATGATTCGGCAGTTACTATTCTGCAAATCGAGCAACGGTTAGCGACGGCTAGCGACGACCGCTTTTTTACCCGTCGCAAACCGTTGTCCCAGCCTGTCGCAATTTAAGCTGTGTTTTGTAGTGGTTATTTAAGATGATTGTCCTTTGGTGAGAACAAAATGTGGTACTTTTGTGATTATTTTTTTCGTATGACATTTTTATATCATTTTTTAATGCAATCATATCATGGATCAATATACGACACTGTGTCTATCTGCCTTAATCCTTCACGTATTGCATCGTTCTTCAACTAAATGGATTGGTGGTATTCGCATAGAACTGTCTGCAAATGTCTGCATACTACTGATTCTTTCCTACAGCATTGTAACATGAAAACTAAGCTATGTATCTACAAAACAGGGCTGTGTATATTGAAAACTAAAAAACTATCTGAGTAATACACAAAAGGCATTATTAATCTAAAATAATACATAAATTTCAATCTCATCCACACAAGTTAAAAGAGTTTGAGTGTTTCATTATTATTATGTCATGGATACTTCATTTTCTTCCGAATGACCCAAACCTGAGGTGAACAAAAAGTTAATTACATATAAGTCATATATTAAGTGCATAGGCAACCATCGGATAAACATTAAAATTTAAATAAGATAATCAATTAGAATAGTTGATACTGAGTGGCTAAGTGATAAAATCATATAGCAGATTCCATAATAGATTGTTTTGAAATGTTCCAAATGGTATCACTAATAACCATTTTCTGACTGCTGTTGATAAATTTGTGATACAGACATGGGATATGAATTTTGTTAAAAAAGTTGACGCAGATTAGTGGCCATTGATATATTAATTTTTAATGTAAGGTTGACTGTGAATAATGTATTCATGCATACATAAATGCATATCAGAAATATAATTTTATCATGGAAACAAATTCTAGACCAAAGATCATGACCGCTAATTCAGTTTGGTCAAATTAGGAACTATATAACTCAATCCGTGTATATCTTTCTCCTATTTTACTTAAAAACATATTGTTGCTTCGTCTATACTGCTACCATTTCATACATGATTTGACAAATATGTTCACTATAGAGATGTTTCTTTCCATTCGAAATTTATGTCCTATTTTTTAATGATCTAATTTTGTAATCTATGATATTGGATGATAAGGTACATGCAGTGCACTTGATTTCCATAAAAAGATGTTTGGTAACTACACTATTACCACTATTTGCAATATTTGTCTCAAAAGTGGACGTGTGTTCTTTAGCATCCAATTTGAACGCGTAGAACGAGTCTGTTCGACAACGGACCATTTTGGCTCTTTAACCGAACGGCTAAAAATTGAGATGTTAGGCACTCACACATCCGACGTATTGGACGCGTCGGGTCCCAAACAGCCCAATTTTGAGCTGTTGGGAATAATTTTTTTTTTTTAAATTACTTAATTAATTATCTTTAGTTTTTATAAACTTTAACAATTAATAATTTGTGAATATGATATCCATTTAAGACGCGGTTTTTTTCATTGCAATCGTATAAAAATGCTCTACGTAATGGACTTGGTCCGCTCTACAACTTTTATTAGTACCTTGAAATTATAACCAACTCTACTTTCATATCATTTTGGCTAGTCCTTTTGTTTTTTAACTGCTGCATATAAAATGGATCAACATGTGGAACCTTTAAGCAATATAATATATGGTCCAAACTGGTCAACCATTAGAGTCCAGGTAGATCGGCTTTGGGTGTTAATCAATCAGGCAACAAATAAATCATATGGAATTAACATGTAAGTGCTAAACGATCATGTACGTAAACTACTCTGTCATTATGTGGTTGTTAACGCCTTCAATTTCATATATTAGTATTAATGCTGCACCGTTTTAAAAGGCAAAAAAGTGCCAATTCCTTCATTCTTACATAATTGATTCCCTATTTTGGACCAATACTGCTATACTCTTCTAAGATTCTACCGTAGTGCTTGATGGATTAGGGAAATGAACGACTCGCAGCAATTCGCCGTCACTTACTAGGACAATTTGAAAACACATTTTTAGAACAATCAATTTATGACATTAATCGGTTCAATGTAATCGAATCAGAACCTAATTACCAGTCTATAGATGAACAGCTGGTGATAGTGCTCCGTATCGATACCACGGTGACTCAAGTGCACGAGCAAATGGAGAATATACCAAGACACAAGTTTCATTTTGTTCCAGATTCTGTTCTTGCATCGAGAGTGCATAAACGTGGACTACTAACAGGTATTTGTCTGCAACCACCAAGTAAACAGATTACTTAATTAAACACACTAAAAACCATTGTTTTGAAGACGTGGGCAGCATATTGACGGTAGTATCCGATACCATTCAAATCACAAAAAAGAACGGCACACAAACCTTCAAGAGGGAGTTGCATGTACAAACATTAAGGTAACCATTTGAATTTGTAAATAAATCAACTTTAAAATTCAATTAACACTTCATGGCTGCTGCGTTCAGTGGTACTCCATCAACAATTTCATTATGGTCGGATAATACGACATTGGTTGATGAAACTATGTAGGAGAAATATTCTGCACCACTTCCAATAGTGATAACTTCAACCACGGTTTCCATTTACGAACGTGGGTACCCATATTACATATTTACTCGATGCTCTATTATACTAACTTCTATTTAACCTACTGGTTCCTATACTTTTGATTCAACAAAACGTCAGTGTATCTAGATATAAAGTATTAGGATGTTGATGCTGCTGTTCTCAAGTACCATTAACTACTATGTTTACTGCTTTTACAGATTACTTTGTAAACAAGTACTCATACCATACTCATAACTGCAGGGCTAAAAACTCGCCTACAACTAAAGTTGATTTGCTAGGAAATAGTACATTTAACCATGGTGTCGTGGAAACTATTGAATGCACAATCAAAGAATTGATGTATAATTTAAGATACACTGACTGTCGGGTACGCTCAATTGCCATGAATACAACATATACTGAGTGTTTTGTTTATTGTTGCTAACACTAACACACTAAATGTGCTAACAACCAAAGACTACCACTGAAAATTTCAGGGAAAAAATATATGTGGTTGCTGCTTCTACCACCAAGTTACGCAACTCATCTCCTTGGAGTTATTTGTCATGCCCGATGTGCAAAGGTGCTACTCACTTAAACAATTCAGCGAACACTTGCAACAATTGCCTAGAAATGGTTGGCGAACATATACATAGGTATACCGTTGTTCATAAAAAAGTTTGCTCACATAGTTTAATGTTTACAATACTAATTTCATTTACATGTATCGACTAAATGTAGACGTATTAGACAGTAGCATGTCAACCACCATCACTGCTTTTGATCGCGAGGCAGAAGGACTTATTGGAAAGGATGTCGACGAAACGCTTGCAATATGTAAAATGGTTAGACATTGTGTACTTCTACATATACATCACTACTCATATAGACGTTTACCTAATACACACTCATTTATAGCTAACTCTCTATTTTTTGGACAAATAGGACAACAGATCATCCAAGATTGAAAATATTTTCCAAAAGTCCGTTGGCATCAATGCTGTTTTTGAATTTCGTCCAAGCAACTACGAGATTAACAACCCTGATACCTTCTTGACTGCAAGAAGAATTATAAAACAGTCTGTCGACGTGACGGGTACCAAACATTAGAAACAAATAAAAATTCTGGGTAAATAAGATGCATATCGGTGTCTACTTATGAAAACTTAAACTGCACCAACTTATAAACACCACAACATGCACTCACTGCTTCCAATCACACCTACAAACAGATAGTTGATGAAGCTTTAACAAACAATGAAGTAGAGGATCAAGCACTGGCCCAAGACATCACAGGGAAAAAAGTTATTGATTAGGTGATTTTCATTTTGACAACAACCATAATTTATCAATATATTTTTTAAACTACCAAAAAATTTGAACAGGTTGAGGAGCCTGTGGACAAGGAAACCCGGAAGTTTCAGACATTTGTGGATAGTGGAAGTAAATGCAGATGTCAGGGAATTGTAATCAATGTAAGTGACCACATTCTGTCATTTAAAAAAAAGGTTATTTGAATAATTAGTCATTTGTGTCCTAACTGATGTCTTCAACTAAATAGGATACTGAAAAGGAAGCACCAGCCAGAAAGCTAGTTGCCAAACAAGTGAACAAACGTCAGAAGAAAGGAGGCCATGCAAACAGCCATGAAGATGTGTAGAAGACACCTAACTCCAACTGTGTACATAACAATTAATTCGTCTATAGACTATGTTTAGTTACCATGTAATGCAAATTAATGTAATCTTTCTACAAACATGTACATTAAAAGTGACTTTTATATTTATCTGTAAATATGATGCTTGATAAACATGCATGATGCGTAAAAATAAAAGAAAACACTATTCATTACTACATGCCCAAATGGTTTGAAATTCTATTGACCGTGCAAGAATTTTACTGGTTCATTAACTGCTGCAATGCCTCTACTGCAATAACTTTGACTTAATAATGCACTTTAAAGGCATTCAAACGTAAATTTCAAATATGGCAAAATTATTAGCTCTGGGCAACAAATATACTTCCAACCATTTTACACATCAGTGTGACATATATATGTCGAGTTATATGGCAACACTTTTTCATTGCATTCAATTTACATTCGGATTAACCACTAATTTATACTTACATTACGTGTTAACGAGATACATAGTGAATGGAGAAAGAAAGTGGGTTATGTGAAATAGTTAGGGAGGCTATACGTTACCACACTTTTCAAGTGCTTTTAATTCTATCTCTTATATACATGTATACATGTGTGTGTGTATGTATATATATATATATATATATATACATATATATATATGCATATATGTATATATATATATATGTATTTATGTTTATATATATATGCATATATGTATATATATATATATATATATAGTGTGTGTATATATACGTGTGTGTGCGCACGTGGGCGCATGTGTACACGCCTGCGGGGTCAAAGTGAAAATAATTAACTTTTTGACAATATAATCTACTAATCTTTAAAGTGAGAATACACAAACAATTATACTACTACAACTGCGGGCGTGTAACACTATTAACAAACTATATGCGTTCAAACATATATTCCCGAACATAGCTTTACCCACGTAATTTACTCTACATGATAACACCCACAAGGTACACCATTGGTTTCGACAATTTTTTTTAAACCCCGATAGGACCACCTAAGCACACCACGACCATGGACTACACAATCGCATTTGACAGCTAAACACAAAATATTTCCACCAAAGCCCCACGTCAAGACGTCAACAACAAAGCAAACTACAATGCATCAATATTCCAAGTAAAATACTTACCCTTTGTGTGAAGCACGTGCCACATTCTAGTTTCTTGTAAAACGTGTAAGCCATGTCAGCGTTTGACAATATACTTAATAAATCCATCTCCAATGGGGCTGTCTCCGTGAAATTAAAGATGAAAATGTGAAAGATAATGTCTACTCCTGGACATTCAAGAACACAATTTAAAGCCGTGCCACCTCATTTTTTTGTTACTCCTACCGCTCTATCTTTTATTCACCACACAATACTTCTTCCATTTGCCAACATATCTTGGTTGAGGTACGTGCTTCGCACACGGGAAGATTCTTGTAAGTTATATGTTGCTGTATGTGTATGTGCAATGTGGATCTTGGTGAGTCCGTGAACTTTGATTTATTCTTTTTGTAGTAGTTAATGGTACGTGAAAAGTATGTTGTAATTGATGTATTGTTGTATATGTAGACACCATCATGGCAGGACGTGTGGAACTAAATATAGCTTGTAGATAAGCAGTTAAATTAATTATTTAAGTACATCTAATCGATGCAGGACCAATATAACATCCAAAGCAATATGAAGAAAAATCTATTAAACCAAATTACAAAACTACATTAAGAAAATTGCATGCCCAACATTCATTGTTGCTTTCATAAGCTATTTTTGTTTTTTAACAGGAACAGTGCGGTGCTATTTCATGTATAGTGTTATTGCCCATTGTGCACTACTTACCATTCATCAAGAGCAAGCTAGCATAATTATATTGTTAGTAAATGTATACAAAATCTGAAAGCACTATGTCTGCTTGTGTATAAAAATAAATTATTTCAAGCAGGGATATGTTGGTTGATATACAGACAACATAGCATACGAATAAAACAACTTAAATTATAAAAGAAAAAAAACAGTACTTTGCTAGTGAACCAAACTCTTAAAGACAGAACATAGATGTTAGTTGGCAACATACAGGGATATACAAACAATAATGGCCATAAACAATGAGTCAAAGTACATAGTAGTAAAGGTTGAAATAAAACAAAATAAGATTATCCATTTAGAAAAGCAAGTGATGGCAGTGGATAGCGATGCCGTTGTTGCAACCTTACTTCATATGATGCGTATAAGCAGTCTTGTTCTTCAGCATATCAGAGCCAAGTAGATCATCTTCAACCTCCTAATTGGGGAATATAAAATAGTAAAGGTGCTAGTGAGGATTTGGGAATTACACATATGTAAAATTAGTACAGGCTGTGAATACTTAACATATTTTATCATATGCCAATCAGCATCAGCTGAATTGAGCTTTTACCTGACCATGGCAACATCCATTTTTTCTCCGGAAATGACAGTCTAACTGAGATTTTAGTTATGCATGGTTTTCCTACATCATAGAACTATCCAAGCCAAAATTCACCTTCCAAATATTCAATTTTGAATAAGATCAATAATAGGAATCTCTAAGGGAGTTATCCTAGATGTATACATAAAATATTACTTTACAAATATATTAGCTACTAATATCATTTATGTGCAGACTACTGTCATCTTGTGCATCAATTTCATATTTAGTACAAATGTGGATAGATTACCCTTCTGAGTTCTGACCCAATAATTTTCTCATGCACAACACATATGGTCAAATGTGGGACACTAGCAAAATCTTGTAGTCCTTTACCACTTTTTTAAAATAGCAATTAACTTCCATTTTGTTAGGGAACAATTAAAAGGAATTGTGTTCCCAATTTAAAAATATGGGGCTGTCTCCATGAAATTAAAGATTAAAATGTGAAAGATAATGTCTACTCCTGGACATTCAAGAACACAATCTGAAGCCGTGCCACCTCATTTTTCTGTTACTCTTACCGCTCTATCTACCTTTTAGGGTGCTACTATTCACATCCCGGTTTACACTTTCGGCCACCTTTCTAAATTTAATACAAATGATTATTTTTTATATTATTTTGGCCACCATATACTATTCCTTCACTTGGTTATTCGTCACCACTCTTAAAAAAACATGTACTTCTCTACAATTTCAAAATCCGAATCCTAACAAAAACAGGTATTCTTTTTTGTCTAATAGAGATGGAAGATTAAGATAAAAAAGAGGTAAGAAATTGCTTGATTTTTATTGTTTTCTATTACACTATAGAACATGTTGTTAGGTTTTTTTTAATGGTTAGGGTTTTCCATTGCGTTTAAGGATTTTTTTTCCGCTCCGTTAAAAATTTCAAGTTTGAAGGACATATAAATTTGACGACGTTGTACTAGAGAATTACAATATAAGTTTTGACTTGTATGGCTCTTATTCGTATAACTTACGTATCTTTTTTTACAAATTAATATATTCACTTTTTTGTCGTTTGATAGATGGAGTAATTTGAATGAAGATAAATTGGATAATAAACTTAATAGTTGTGATAATATGATGCAAGATGTTCGATCAAATGACTCAAAAGACGTAGATGTTGATTTGACGAATTACTTCACAACCGACGAAGTATGTACTCATTTATAAAAGTTAAAATTGCTAATGTGGTTATGTAAATGGATTATGTTAATTTTTTCTTGAACTATTTAAATTTAGGTATTTGATTCGTAGAGTATATTGATCTGATGGTGTAAAACGTTATTAAACATGTAGATGAAGGAAGTAAGCGATCGTGTTGAAGATGATGCTGGTGGCCTTTTCATTTTTAGGCTCCGTTTGTTTTTCTCATTTTGTTCTGAATCTGACTTCTAATTAATTAATCAGAACTTTACATGTTGTTTGTTTTTTTGTTAATGTTCCGAATAGATTAAGCATTCAGACATTTTCATTCAGAATTTTTTTTCTTTTTATTTCTAGTTTTGAATGCTGAATATATTAATTTTGTTCTGAATGCTTAATTAAACAAATAATTATGTGATTATTCAGAATTCAGCAATCAGATTTCAACGATCGGAATTAAGAATTCAGCAATCAGAATTCAGATATTACATTTCAAACAAACAAAGCCTTGCTTTAGACGGTGACGAGCAAATGAAAACTGAAAAATTTGGGATACTTTTTATTCACCGCACAATACTTCTTCCATCTGCCAACATAATATCCAGATCCCTAAAATTATCGTTTAATCACTCGAGTTATTTTCCTTTCCCAGAATTAACATCTCAATCAATAATTTCTTGAAGCCAAACAGGTATGTCAGTTCTTCGAATTTCGTTTCTCCTTCATTCCGTAGATGGTGAATAAACAGCAACAACCGATTCACAGTAAAATTAGTTGATTTTTGCCAGTTTCCTTTGTATGTTTATTTTTCAAATCAGCCTACAAACTGATTTTTTAGGCGCAACCTCATCTGCGTTGGATGTAGTGATAAATTAGAAATTGAAAAATAATATAGCAAAAACTGGAATGACAGATATTCTTTTGTGGTAGGTAAAAGTTGGTTGTACCGCGAGAAATAAATCATTAAAAATCTAATAAATAAACTGTGCACTGTATGTATTAACATAACTGCAGACAGTGGCAATTTTCTAGGATTGGAGATAGTTGACAATTTCAATCTCTTACACAATGTGAAACATGGCATGCTAACTAGGATTTACAAGACATTACATGGACAATAGGTTGGAGATGCTCTTAGAGCTTTGTAAGTGAGAATACAAAGAAAGGGATTCTGAGAGAGTAAAATATGGGAGCGATAGGAAAAAAAAAAATCGCACGTTGTTTCAAAATTTTCAGATCTTTTGATGGCGTGAAAATTGCGCTATTTGGAACCTCCGTCGCCTTTAGAAGGGATAAAGATTGCGAGAAGTACTTCAACACTATTCGGATTTGCTGTTAGTAATCATTTTTTCTTGTAGTTTTTAGTGGTTCTAAAGTTACGTTCCTTAAGTGGGTTGACCTCTAGTCCTAATAGTACGTGCAGTGGAGAACGAAGACTACCTTTTTAGAACAGCTCTTAGAAAAAGAAGAAGATATAACCGGTGAATGAGAAAATGAAGACACATATGATCGTAAGGACATTCGTTGGGATAACAGCTAGAGTAGTATAGTAACAGACAATGGGTGTTGTTTTCAGATGAATGGGTTAAACGCTCGTTAATTAACTGAAACGTGTCCGGCTGCCAAGGGGGATCAAGTAAAACAAAATTATGACATGTTGGAACTTCTGCTAAAGCGATCTCAATTAGCTGTTCGGTGTTTATATCAGCTATGCTATTATGAAATCGATAAACTAGCTTATTGATAATTAACCGGTAAATGCCGAAAATATCAGCGGACAGAGCATACTTAAGAGAGTTGGCATAGAAAATCTAAGGAAATGAAGAGGTTGCAGCTGGGAAACCGCAACCAGTGGTAGAATTGCACCAAGTAGGGTGGCTACCACCCGAAACGGGGAGAGGAGACAAACAAGATACACGAACCAAAGCTCAATATTACAAGAAACTGATTGGCCTCAGGCGACTGCATGAAAACTGGGACCAAAAAAAGCATACTGCTCATGTAATGCCATGCAAGGAGGCAAAAAAAATCCAAATCAGAAAAAAAGATAGCATGCATAAACCAAGAAATTAGACTAAAAAGAACCATAAACCACGCAACAATCCAATAAGCATTCAATCATATTCAAACAAAGTACATATCAAATATAAATGTTTGATAGTAAAGTACATACCAAAATAAAAATGAGAAACTTCTAAAAGGCAAAAACTTATTAACCTTTAAAATTAGGGACGTCGCCCTAATTCCCACTTTAAACACTATAACATGTCCTTATTTCTTCGATATAGCCGGCTTATGTTCATATGACAGAAATATATCCTGGCATTATTTTAGCAATCCAGTGCCATTGAACTTATTCAGAGTTATGTTGTCCAATCTCTTCGCCATTTCAGGTGTGAGATGGTTCACCCAGTCGCCAACTTTTCCACATCTAAAAAACATGCTATTTTCGATACCTGCATATTGTATTAATCCCGTCTTGTTCACCTCCAAAATGCTCAAACTCTCAAATGCACACAGATTGACGATTTCATCCACTACATTTTGTTTATCCTCTTCCATTGTAAAGGGACACCCTATGAACTCTGCCAATTTTCTCAAAGCACCTGCAGTGTCTCCAATAAGCTCCTCGTATGTCATAAACTTCACCCTATCTGGATGCTCCTGGCTTGCTTTCCAGTAACCAAGCACATGGTCCCAAAATGATCCTGGAAAACCTATGCCATCACAGAACGTGTCTAATGCTTGTTCAAGTGGAACAATTTCTTTACCGATCTTTTTGTTTCTTTTGCTCATGAAATGCCATGAAGAGATGAATGTGTCCTTTATT
Organism: Allium sativum; assembly: GCA_030737875.1. Lineage (NCBI taxonomy): Eukaryota > Viridiplantae > Streptophyta > Magnoliopsida > Asparagales > Amaryllidaceae > Allium > Allium sativum. The sequence continues at coordinate 321,206,755 of CM060920.1, read as the reverse complement.
TCCCGACAAAGGTATATAATTTTACATGCAGATTGAACAATGGATTCTGGCAGCATTTCAAACGGTAGATGCGATTAAAATAGTCGTGGATCCCGCATTAAGTTCCAATTCGGAACTTGATTTTCGCAGTTGACATATATTTCAAGGAAAGGAACACATTCATGGGGATTGGCAGACATCAAAATACCAGAAGGACTGCTGGAGGAGTTACGATTCTGGGTTGCAAAGATAAGCGCTTTAAGCCATGTTGTACCTATAAGTATCCTCTGTGTTAATTAAACGATGTTTGAATGCCTAAATAACATACAATCTTTTTTATTCATTATTTATACAATCATTTTCTTTTCCTTTTTTCAGGATAAGGAAACTATACCAGATTTTGGAAGACATGCAAGAATGACATCTGAAGACTTGGCTTGAAAGAGTTGCTGTGTAATCATTGTACCAACTATCCAGTCCAAAGGTGCATACATGTTTTTGTAGTGGTATAGGGTTTGTCCTCGCACCTCCACTGCCGGTAAGCTTAGGCAATAATCATTATAGTGCCTGTACATTCTTTGATATTCTTTGTTATCTTCTCCTGTTTCAGTAGTAAGAGCTAAGCACATGGAAATCGTTGATTGTGCCATATATATTTTATGGTTTGTTTGTATCTGTGTTGATGGCATGTTGTTTGCGTTTGCTAGTTATTATATAGATGATATGGATATGCTTTTTTTGTAATTAATCCTTCAATTCTCAATAAGACGCAGAAGTCCTGCCATTGTGCACAATGTTCAGCCCATGACATGTCTACTCTTCACCGTTTTTTACTTATCCCCTAGGGACATCATTTTCAACAAAACTGTTAAATTTAAAAACGGCTGTGATTTGTGTTTATTTTCTGACCAGGAAGCGAGCCTAATTTTGTCTTAAACATTTTTAATGATACTGTAAAGAAAATTGACCATTATTATATCAAGGTATTTCTTATAATAACATCTCTTAATGCTTTTAAATATGTATGTTTTTCACTTCATTTCCTTAGGTTGTAATAGTCAGCCGGTTGTGCTTAAAATTGTAATAACCCGGAAATTCTGGGCCAGTTTAAAATTTTTATATTGGCAATTTTAGCGAATTTTGAATATTTAAAATGAATTATTTTAAATAATATCGACGAGAAAATTATTTTGAATATAATTCGAACGTATATATTATACGCGTCGTCGTTAGAATATAAATATTTATATATAATTATAAATAGAATTGAAAATGGTGCGGTAGTTCGATAATTCGATTTCAAACTTCAATTGAATGTACCGGGTGCAAAACAATCCGGATTTTAGTGAAACCAAAAACGTTATGATCTAATTGATAATATCTTTCCAACGAATCCGAAAAATCAAGATTTCATAGCGGGAATCAAAAGATGTCCAGTTGAAAATTCTGAATAGTCGCTATGGAATTCAGGCCCTTAAAAATGGACATTTTGCAAATGACCTCGGATTTCGACGAAATCAGTTTTGTTGGATCCGCAGTGTCAAATTATTGCTAGATTCCAAATTTCATAATTTTTCGAATCAATATGTGAGCGTCACGAAGGAAAACGCGTTTGACCAGTTTCAGTTGATTTTAATCGACTGGAAATTGGCCATTTTTCAAACGGTCTCAGAATTCGACGAAACTAGTTTTGTTAGGACCGTATCGTCAATACGAAGCTAGAAAATATTTTTCAGGAATTTTTCTAGTTAGTATGTGACCCCGGTAATTTGAAATGTACGTTTAAAATTCAATATAGCGATTTAAATGTAAATCTAACGGAAACTGATCGAAACGACCGAATCAGCCTACGATACATATCCCATTGTGTTCGGAATGGGGGTAATTAGCTATGGACGACAGGCGGTGGGCCTCGTTTCGAGGTCATAGGTAAAAGTCAACTTTTTGCAAAATAAATAATTAATAAATAAAAAAAAAGAGAAAATCTCCCCCCTTAAACCCGCGTTGGCCCCCCCTTATTCTTCGAATGCATCAGAAAAAAAAACAAATAGAAAAAAAAAAGCGACGAAGGACGGAGCCCTCCATCGAACCGCCGCCCTCCATCGTGGGGCCCCCAGCCTGGCGCGCCACCGCGGCACATCACCCCGGCACCCCCCCTCCCCTCCAGCCTCCTCCCACTCTTCTCTGTTCCCTCTTTTTCCCCCAAACCCGCGAGTCCCCAAATCAGCTCAGGCGACCTCGCCTGAATCCCTCCGCCGCCACCAGTAATCCCACCACCGACTTCACCGCAGCCCTCTCCTCATCTTCCCTCTGTAAAACCTGAAAAACAGTAAGTGTTTAAATTTTTATTTACTTATTTATTTATTTATTTATTTATTATCTACAATAAAATCTGATTTTATTATATAGGGATTTAGGTTATTTAAAATCAGTAAATGAATTAGATTTTTATTCATATAAATGGCCGATAAAAATTGGATCTTTATTGTTTGAATGGTAACGAAAAGATTAGATTTTTGAATCAAGAAAGATTTAATTTTTAGTATAAAAAGACGAAATTTTTATCGGTAGAAAGATGGGATCTTTATCTAATCAAGTTAGAATTTTTACATTATAAAAGATGGAATTTTTACATCAGAAAAGATTTTATTCAATTAAAAATTGGATTTTTATATTTTTAAAGTAGTAAAAATATAATCTTTTATATTGTAGAAAGATAAAAATATAATCTTTGCATAGTAGGAACTATAAAAATATAATCTTTATGAGATATAGAATGTAAAAATATCATCTTTGTGTATGTAACGAAATAAAAATCTGATTTTTATTTTATATATGTTGAAATAAAGAGGGAATTTTTATAGTGATGAAAAGCGAAAACTTTATTTTTATAAAGGCGAAAACTTTATTTTTATAAAGGCGAAAACTTTATTTTTATAAAGGAGAAAACTTTATTTTTATAAAGGCGAAATCTTTATATTTGTAAAAATATGATTTTTATATATTGAACTTCGAAATAAAAATATGATTTTTATATATTGAACTTCGAAATAAAAATATGATTTTTATATATTGAACTTCGAAATAAAAATATGACTTTTATATATTGAACTTCGAAATAAAAATATGATTTTTATATATGGAATAACGAAGTAAAAATTCGATTTTTACATAGGTAGTGAAAGCGGACAACGAAGGTAACAAAAAGGCGAGATCGATGAGGATTTCTATCAAAGAAGAGTCAAGATGTTTGGATAGCTATCGGTGAGAATTTCTCACTCTTCAATTTCTATTTCTAGTTATATATATATATACTAGGATGCAGACGGTGCTTAGTAGCACCCGACACAATCGTCCACAGACCATGGACTTGTTTGTTTGATTGCAAAAATTAGTTAGATTATTTGATTGAAATTGAATTGTGTGGTGAAATGAATTGATTTGATGATGTGTGAATGGCGTGGGCCTTCACTAGACCGGGGATAAGGCTAGGCCTCGTCCCGTTTCTAGTATCGTGCCGTTATGCCGCCGAAATTTTCTAAAATGTTAGAAAAATAAAAATATCAATTTTATTGAATAAATGAACTGAATAGAAATTCATATGTTAAAATAAAATATTTTATCATTAAAAATATAATTTTTAACGTGAAAGTGAATAAATAGATATTTATAGACAAATCGGCCGATTTGTTTATATGCACTGATTTGACTGATATTGTTTGGGTCGATAAATTTTACACATCGCCCAACTGCACGAATAAAAATCTGTGTTTGATTGTTTGAAACCCCACACGGGTGTTGGGATGAAATTGGAAGTTCACTCATCCTGATTGATTAAATATGTCGATCGATTGATTGACAGGCTGTTATAAGCGTTAGATATCTATATTTGATGCTTATACAGTGTAGTGCACTTTGGTTGATGATTGATTATTTTTCAATGCTATTATACATGTGTTGTATGAAAATCCATATAATTAACTTTATATGGTGATTGATTGGGCCTCATTCCAATTTAGAAAATAAAGAATATTATAAAATAAAGGTTCATGTGTTGACAGTACTCATCCATTGAGATTGGTCATGTGTTGAACGAAATATTTTGATAATAACAACTATTTGAAAAAGAAATATTTGAAATAGAATATTTGAAAATAGAAATTTATGAAGCCGTGTTGCTTAGATTGACGCCATTTTGACGTAAACGATATTGATATCGATTTTATTCATTCTGAAATGAATTGAATTGAAAACGATTTCGAAATGAATTGAATTGAAAACGATTTCGAAATGAATTGAATTGAAAACGATTTCGAAATGAATTGAATTGAAAACGATTTCGAAATGAAGTGAATTGAAAACGATTTCGAAATGAATTGAATTGAAAACGATTTCGAAATGAATTGAATTGAAAACGATTTCGAAATGAATTGAATTGAAAACGATTTCGAAATGAAGTGAATTGAAAACGATTTCGAAATGAATTGAATTGAAAACGATTTCGAAATGAATTGAATTGAAAACGATTTCGAAATGAATTGAATTGTAAACGATTTCGAAATGAAATGAATTGAATTGAAAACGAATTCAAATTGAATTGAAAGCGAATTGAATTGAATTCAAATTGAATTGAAATTTGAATTGAATAGAAATGAACTTTGAAACGAATTTATAAAGAAGAATTCAATTTTGCTTTGAATTGAAATGGAAGTTGAAATAGATTTTGAAACGAATTTTAAAACTATTTATATAATTCGTTTTGAATAGAAAATCGACGAAGTATATATTATATATATTATATATAATATAATGGCCTGAATAGAACGCGCCGCGCCGCGGCAGTTCGTGAATTTCGACCATTTATTTCAAACGGACATTACGGGAGATCCGACCGTCGGATTCTCCTAAAACCGGAACCGTTGGGTTCGTATCGAAAAGAGATTTCTAACGAATATTAGAAATTTGAAATCTAACGGTTGGATTTGGAGATACGTCCAAATCAAATTTGAAAAAGGTCGCTGTAAGTGCAGTTCGATGGCCATTGATGGAAATCGACTGTACGGGCCTTGATAAAATTATTAAAAATAGTAATAATTTGTGTAAAATCATAGGAAATGATTTAGAAAGGATTGGGATGAAAAACTCCATATTTGAAAGGATAAAAATAGATTTTTATCGAAATGAACTAGTTTTGAACTAGAATTATAATTCTATTTATTTTTAAATAAATAAATTGAATTTGAAAAGGGTTTTAAAAATAACCAAAATTTCCAATGATTGCATTGGAGTGGATTTGAATCGAAATTGTCTTCGGAATATTTCGATGTTGGAATTCGTGATTATACAGATGTTGTTATGGAAATTTGAAAGATATATATTTATATCGTTATTTCCAATACGACATTTGTTAGTCGTAGAATTTGATATTGAATATAAGCCGATATATTTTCTATTCAGAGCCTTGTATTGAATATCAAATGTGATTTGGGTTTGTCGTGAATGGTGTCTTCACTAACACTGTTCTTGAACCCAGTTGAGAAAAAAAATTAAATCTTTTTATTTAGATTTAATGAAGTGTACCAATTAAACGATATTTAATTGGAATTGAATTGGTATTGATTTTTGGGTTTATCGTGAACAGTGTTTTAAATAACACTTGTTCTTTAACCCGATAATTAATGGAATGTGATTTTGGGTTTATCGTGAACCGTGTTTTAAATGACACTGATTCTTTAACCCAGTTAAAGATTAAAACTAAGTGGAGTTTTAATGAATCTTTAATTAGATTGAAATGATCGAAAATGGAGTATCACCAGTTTTGCTTCAGGCGATGGTTAAATCTTTAATTTGATTTGAACGTGAAATGGTAATTGAATTTACCGATAACACTGTGGTGTTAGATATGAAGTATTACCAGTTTTACTTCATGGGATGAATAAGTTGGGATTGGGAAATAAAATAAATGATTACTTCGGTGTGGTTCGCTAATCCCGACTAGTTTGAATTGATATTCAAAGGAGATTAAAGAATAAATTTAAAGAATTTATCTTGGATAAAATTAATGGGAACTTTTCCCAAAGTATAGGAATATTTGAATAAAAGAATATTCTGAATTGGAATGAGGCGGGTGTTGTGTTTGTGTAACACTTTTATAATATATACGCGAGTTATTCAGAAAGACCGGGTTTATCCCATTCTGAATAACTGATTCGACGTGGTGTCGAAGATGAAGACGGTGGTCGAAGACCAGAAGTCTTCACGTCGTTTGGGTGATAACTGATGATCTTGATTGGGCTGTACACCCAATAAGATGGAAACAGTTGGTGATCGTCCAGACGTACTTGGAGATCGATGGATATGCGGGGTACTAGGTGCCTCCGGTTTCGTTCAGACCCAGAACGGACTTGTAAATGGACTGTGTGTCTGACATTGGATTTTAGTCTGTGTGATTGATCTCTATTAAATATATATCTGTTTGGCGGCGGAGAATTTATTCTCTTGCTTAACGCCCTTCTCTGAGACGTACGAGCTCAGGGGTTATATATTGATGGATATCAAACGCATGGAGTGAATTGCCTGTGTGGCATGCCTAAGTGGCAATTGATCGAGGCTTCTGTTGAAAAGCAAAGTCTTGTGGTGATGATCAAAGCACGGCCTTTGTGGCGTAGCTTTGTGTAACGTTTACTTCGCGAGTTTCACACCCGGTATGAACCAAAAACGGGAGGCGGACCTCAGGGAGGGCATGCGTTTCTTTCTAGCTAAAAAGTGGCGTCAGTGGTTTTACGCGCCCTGACGAGTTTGACTTATGTGGTTGTTGCTGTTGCGAGGCGCCTCGGTTATATCGGTTTCGGCCGATGCATTCTGGTCGGCAGACGGACCAGACTTACACCCCATAGGGTGGGGAAACGTAGTGTTCAGGAATTTTAATCCACATCGGTGGACCGGCCCTGACGATCCAAAGGCTTGACTGAGTACTTGCCTGAGGGGCGGGCTAGAGCGTCTCGAATCGGTTGAGGACTATCTTTTGCCTCGGTTCATTGACGGAAATCCAATTTCCAAATACGTGACATTTGCGGTTTTAATTGTAAAACTAGTATGGCGACATGATATATGGTACCCATGCCGCCTATGATTGATACTTATGATTTGAAGTTGTTTTATACACTATGCACTTATTATAGTATCAAATAATCTGTTTTAAACGTATCAAGCATTCTTTGGCTGTTCTAAGAGAAAACCCTATCCCCCGGCTTGCGTTGCATTGTATGATAGGACCTGGGTCTTATAACAGCTTCATTTTTCTTTATTTAGCATTGCGCTGTTTGTTTTATGCACTGGTATTCTTGGGGGGAAACCCGTTCCGTGTTATACGGCGTGGTCCCTTGATTTACCTAATGATTTAAAATAAAGATTAACTGTTTTAGTTCTCACACCAGTCCCATGATTGACCTGGAGTTTATTGTTTTAACCTAAACTCTGGGTGCCCCTATTTTCGACACGGGCAGCTAGTAGTTTTGGTTTTGCAGATTTATATTCACAGGATCCTGGTTTACAGCTGGAATGATATCCGGAAAGCTTTGTATCCGTATATCTCTTCTAGTTGTGTATTGTATTATTTTCCGCTGCGTTGTATTTAAATGTAATTTAAATCTCTGATATTTCTGTGTAATATTCATTTATACTCTGTATATTCTTGTATTCTGATGCATTGTTGTAATATACAATGAAATGTTCTTCTGTATGCGTTCTATTTTGTCATGTTCTCAAACGATAGGGCGTTTTCGAACGGTCTGGGTCGGTTTAGCGACTGGTTCGGACCGAGCGAAATTCCTTCTCGTAACAGTTGGTATCAGAGCTTTGGTTTACAAAGCAGAGAACAAGACACATTAGAACCATATGAAAGGATTCATCAGATATTGGATTAGTAATATCCAATGAGAATGACTCGTTAGAGATGGGATCAGTAGTATCCTAGAACGAGTGTGAAGAGTAAATTTTTAAAGTAAAAACAAGTTTTGTTTTGAAAATTTAAATCAATTATTCGTATTTGATTATCTATTTATATTGATTTGGACAATCCAATATATAAAGATTTTGCATATGCGTCGTGCAAACGTGTATTCAAAGCTTTAATATACTGGATGGTTATAGAATCATACTCTAGTTGCCCGGGGATAATTCTGGTGATGGGGCACTGTCGCCAGTATTTATTTTCGAGTGACGAAGGTGAGATTTCTATATATTTCCTATTGACTGGTGTGAGAACCAAAATTAGATAGGGCCTATTGTTGTGATTTGGTATCAAAAATCTGATTTGACTATATATCAAAATTATGAATTTGAAATGATAATTCACTAATTGATTGATGTTTGTGTTGTTTGTTTAGTTGTTTGCTAAATTTTTTTACCATTAAGCCTAATTGAACAAAATTTTAATTGTATTGAAAATTGGTCGCATTTGCTTGCATATGCATATATATCATTGAACAGGTCATAGCAAGGAGGCTAGAGCAGAGAATAAAATTTGTTTGCCCGACAAATAGGTACATGTTTAATACATAATTTACTGTTTTGTTTGGGTGATGATGATTTTATGAGCCTATTGGCTAGCCGCTTGGCTTTTTCTTTTTCTTTTTGAGATCTGAAGGACCGGGGAAGCTATTTGAAATTCCCCGATGCTCCCGGTGCAGGGGAGGTTATGGCGAAATTTTTCGAAAATTTAGGGTGTTAGCCAAATTTTTGAAATTTTTGAAAATTCTCAGAAACTAAAAAGTTGGAGAACGGAAGCCAGATCGAACGTAGAGCTGAATAATCAAACCACTTTCGACTTTGTTCCTTTTCGGGGACGAAAAGTTTTAAGTGGGGGAGATTGTAATAACCCGGAAATTCTGGGCCAGTTTAAAATTTTTATATTGGCAATTTTAGCGAATTTTGAATATTTAAAATGAATTATTTTAAATAATATCGACGAGAAATTTATTTTGAATATAATTCGAACGTATATATTATACGCGTCGTCGTTAGAATATAAATATTTATATATAATTATAAATAGAATTGAAAATGGCGCGGTAGTTCTATAATTCGATTTCAAACTTCAATTGAATGTACCGGGTGCAAAACAATCCGGATTTTAGTGAAACCAAAAACGTTAGGATCTAATTGATAATATCTTTCCAACGAATCCGAAAAATCAAGATTTCATAGCGGGAATCAAAAGATATGTCCAGTTGAAAATTCTGAATAGTCGCTATGGAATTCAGGCCCTTAAAAATGGACATTTTGCAAATGACCTCGGATTTCGACGAAATCAGTTTTGTTGGATCCGCAGTGTCAAATTATTGCTAGATTCCAAATTTCATAATTTTTCGAATCAATATGTGAGCGTCGCGAAGGAAAACGCGATTGACCAGTTTCAGTTGATTTTAATCGACTGGAAATTGACCATTTTTCAAATGGTCTCAGAATTCGACGAAACTAGTTTTGTTAGGACCGTATCGTCAATACGAAGCTAGAAAATATTTTTCAGGAATTTTTCTAGTTAGTATGTGACCCCGGTAATTTGAAATGTACGTTTAAAATTCAATATAGCGATTTAAATGTAAATCTAACGGAAACTGATCGAAACGACCGAATCAGCCTACGATACATATCCCATTGTGTTCGGAATGGGGGTAATTAGCTATGGACGACAGGCGGTGGGCCTCGTTTCGAGGTCATAGGTAAAAGTCAACTTTTTGCAAAATAAATAATTAATAAATAAAAAAAAAGAGAAAATCTCCCCCCTTAAACCCGCGTTGGCCCCACCTTATTCTTCGAATGCATCAGAAAAAAAAAACAAATAGAAAAAAAAGCGACGAAGGACGGAGCCCTCCATCGAACCGCCTCCCTCCATCGTGGGGCCCCCAGCCTGGCGCGCCACCGCGGCACATCACCCCGGCACCCCCCCCCCCCTCCCCTCCAGCCTCCTCCCACTCTTCTCTGTTCCCTCTTTTTCCCCCAAACCCGCGAGTCCCCAAATCAGCTCAGGCGACCTCGCCTGAATCCCTCCGCCGCCACCAGTAATCCCACCACCGACTTCACCGCAGCCCTCTCCTCCTCTTCCCTCTGTAAAACCTGAAAAACAGTAAGTGTTTAAATTTTTATTTACTTATTTATTTATTTATTTATTATCTACAATAAAATCTGATTTTATTATATAGGGATTTAGGTTATTTAAAATCAGTAAATGAATTAGATTTTTATTCATATAAATGGCCGATAAAAATTGGATCTTTATTGTTTGAATGGTAACGAAAAGATTAGATTTTTGAATCAAGAAAGATTTAATTTTTAGTATAGAAAGACGAAATTTTTATCGGTAGAAAGATGGGATCTTTATCTAATCAAGTTAGAATTTTTACATTATAAAAGATGGAATTTTTACATCAGAAAAGATTTTATTCAATTAAAAATTGGATTTTTATATTTTTAAAGTAGTAAAAATATAATATTTTATATTGTAGAAAGATAAAAATATAATCTTTGCATAGTAGGAACTATAAAAATATAATCTTTATGAGATATAGAATGTAAAAATATCATCTTTGTGTATGTAACGAAATAAAAATCTGATTTTTATTTTATATATGTTGAAATAAAGAGGGAATTTTTATAGTGATGAAAGGCGAAAACTTTATTTTTATAAAGGCGAAAACTTTATTTTTATAAAGGAGAAAACTTTATTTTTATAAAGGCGAAATCTTTATATTTGTAAAAATATGATTTTTATATATTGAACTTCGAAATAAAAATATGATTTTTATATATTGAACTTCGAAATAAAAATATGATTTTTATATATTGAACTTCGAAATAAAAATATGATTTTTATATATTGAACTTCGAAATAAAAATATGATTTTTATATATGGAATAACGAAGTAAAAAATTCGATTTTTACATAGGTAGTGAAAGCGGACAACAAAGGTAACAAAAAGGCGAGATCGATGAGGATTTCTATCAAAGAAGAGTCAAGATGTTTGGATAGCTATCGGTGAGAATTTCTCACTCTTCAATTTCTATTTCTAGTTATATATATATATACTAGGATGCAGACGGTGCTTAGTAGCACCCGACACAATCGTCCACAGACCATGGACTTGTTTGTTTGATTGCAAAAATTAGTTAGATTATTTGATTGAAATTGAATTGTGTGGTGAAATGAATTGATTTGATGATGTGTGAATGGCGTGGGCCTTCACTAGACCGGGGATAAGGCTAGGCCTCGTCCCGTTTCTAGTATCGTGCCGTTATGCCGCCGAAATTTTCTAAAATGTTAGAAAAATAAAAATATCAATTTTATTGAATAAATGAACTGAATAGAAATTCATATGTTAAAATAAAATATTTTATCATTAAAAATATAATTTTTAACGTGAAAGTGAATAAATAGATATTTATAGACAAATCGGCCGATTTGTTTATATGCACTGATTTGACTGATATTGTTTGGGTCGATAAATTTTACACATCGCCCAACTGCACGAATAAAAATCTGTGTTTGATTGTTTGAAACCCCACACGGGTGTTGGGATGAAATTGGAAGTTCACTCATCCTGATTGATTAAATATGTCGATCGATTGATTGACAGGCTGTTATAAGCGTTAGATATCTATATTTGATGCTTATACAGTGTAGTGCACTTTGGTCGATGATTGATTATTTTTCAATGCTATTATACATGTGTTGTATGAAAATCCATATAATTAACTTTATATGGTGATTGATTGGGCCTCATTCCAATTTAGAAAATAAAGAATATTATAAAATAAAGGTTCATGTGTTGACAGTACTCATCCATTGAGATTGGTCATGTGTTGAACGAAATATTTTGATAATAACAACTATTTGAAAAAGAAATATTTGAAATAGAATATTTGAAAATAGAAATTTATGAAGCCGTGTTGCTTAGATTGACGCCATTTTGACGTAAACGATATTGATATCGATTTTATTCATTCTGAAATGAATTGAATTGAAAACGATTTCGAAATGAATTGAATTGAAAACGATTTCGAAATGAATTGAATTGAAAACGATTTCGAAATGAATTGAATTGAAAACGATTTCCAAATGAATTGAATTGAAAACGATTTCGAAATGAAGTGAATTGAAAACGATTTCGAAATGAAGTGAATTGAAAACGATTTCGAAATGAATTGAATTGAAAACGATTTCGAAATGAATTGAATTGAAAACGATTTCGAAATGAATTGAATTGAAAACGATTTCGAAATGAAGTGAATTGAAAACGATTTCGAAATGAATTGAATTGAAAACGATTTCGAAATGAATTGAATTGAAAACGATTTCGAAATGAATTGAATTGTAAACGATTTCGAAATGAAATGAATTGAATTGAAAACGAATTCAAATTGAATTGAAAGCGAATTGAATTGAATTCAAATTGAATTGAAATTTGAATTGAATAGAAATGAACTTTGAAACGAATTTATAAAGAAGAATTCAATTTTGCTTTGAATTGAAATGGAAGTTGAAATAGATTTTGAAACGAATTTTAAAACTATTTATATAATTCGTTTTGAATAGAAAATCGACGAAGTATATATTATATATATTATATATAATATAATGGCCTGAATAGAACGCGCCGCGCCGCGGCAGTTCGTGAATTTCGACCATTTATTTCAAACGGACATTACGGGAGATCCGACCGTCGGATTCTCCTAAAACCGGAACCGTTGGGTTCGTATCGAAAAGAGATTTCTAACGAATATTAGAAATTTGAAATCTAACGGTTGGATTTGGAGATACGTCCAAATCAAATTTGAAAAAGGTCGCTGTAAGTGCAGTTCGATGGCCATTGATGGAAATCGACTGTACGGGCCTTGATAAAATTATTAAAAATAGTAATAATTTGTGTAAAATCATAGGAAATGATTTAGAAAGGATTGGGATGAAAAACTTCATATTTGAAAGGATAAAAATAGATTTTTATCGAAATGAACTAGTTTTGAACTAGAATTATAATTCTATTTATTTTTAAATAAATAAATTGAATTTGAAAAGGGTTTTAAAAATAACCAAAATTTCCAATGATTGCATTGGAGTGGATTTGAATCGAAATTGTCTTCGGAATATTTCGATGTTGGAATTCGTGATTATACAGATGTTGTTATGGAAATTTGAAAGATATATATTTATATCGTTATTTCCAATACGACATTTGTTAGTCGTAGAATTTGATATTGAATATAAGCCGATATATTTTCTATTCAGAGCCTTGTATTGAATATCAAATGTGATTTGGGTTTGTCGTGAATGGTGTCTTCACTAACACTGTTCTTGAACCCAGTTGAGAAAAAAAAATTAAATCTTTTTATTTAGATTTAATGAAGTGTACCAATTAAACGATATTTAATTGGAATTGAATTGGTATTGATTTTTGGGTTTATCGTGAACAGTGTTTTAAATAACACTTGTTCTTTAACCCGATAATTAATGGAATGTGATTTTGGGTTTATCGTGAACCGTGTTTTAAATGACACTGATTCTTTAACCCAGTTAAAGATTAAAACTAAGTGGAGTTTTAATGAATCTTTAATTAGATTGAAATGATCGAAAATGGAGTATCACCAGTTTTGCTCCAGGCGATGGTTAAATCTTTAATTTGATTTGAACGTGAAATGGTAATTGAATTTACCGATAACACTGTGGTGTTAGATATGAAGTATTACCAGTTTTACTTCATGGGATGAATAGGTTGTGATTGGGAAATAAAATAAATGATTACTTCGGTGTGGTTCGCTAATCCCGACTAGTTTGAATTGATATTCAAAGGAGATTAAAGAATAAATTTAAAGAATTTATCTTGGATAAAATTAATGGGAACTTTTCCCAAAGTATAGGAATATTTGAATAAAAGAATATTCTGAATTGGAATGAGGCGGGTGTTGTGTTTGTGTAACACTTTTATAATATATACGCGAGTTATTCAGAAAGACCGGGTTTATCCCATTCTGAATAACTGATTCGACGTGGTGTCGAAGATGAAGACGGTGGTCGAAGACCAGAAGTCTTCACGTCGTTTGGGTGATAACTGATGATCTTGATTGGGCTGTACACCCAATAAGATGGAAACAGTTGGTGATCGTCCAGACGTACTTGGAGATCGATTGATATGCGGGGTACTAGGTGCCTCCGGTTTCGTTCAGACCCAGAACGGACTTGTAAATGGACTGTGTGTCTGACATTGGATTTTAGTCTGTGTGATTGATCTCTATTAAATATATATCTGTTTGGCGGCGGAGAATTTATTCTCTTGCTTAACGCCCTTCTCTGAGACGTACGAGCTCAGGGGTTATATATTGATGGATATCAAACGCATGGAGTGAATTGCCTGTGTGGCATGCCTAAGTGGCAATTGATCGAGGCTTCTGTTGAAAAGCAAAGTCTTGTGGTGATGATCAAAGCACGGCCTTTGTGGCGTAGCTTTGTGTAACGTTTACTTCGCGAGTTTCACACCCGGTATGAACCAAAAACGGGAGGCGGACCTCAGGGAGGGCATGCGTTTCTTTCTAGCTAAAAAGTGGCGTCAGTGGTTTTACGCGCCCTGACGAGTTTGACTTATGCGGTTGTTGCTGTTGCGAGGCGCCTCGGTTATATCGGTTTCGGCCGATGCATTCTGGTCGGCAGACGGACCAGACTTACACCCCATAGGGTGGGGAAACGTAGTGTTCAGGAATTTTAATCCACATCGGTGGACCGGCCCTGACGATCCAAAGGCTTGACTGAGTACTTGCCTGAGGGGCGGGCTAGAGCGTCTCGAATCGGTTGAGGACTATCTTTTGCCTCGGTTCATTGACGGAAATCCAATTTCCAAATACGTGACATTTGCGGTTTTAATTGTAAAACTAGTATGGCGACATGATATATGGTACCCATGCCGCCTATGATTGATACTTATGATTTGAAGTTGTTTTATACACTATGCACTTATTATAGTATCAAATAATCTGTTTTAAACGTATCAAGCATTCTTTGGCTGTTCTAAGAGAAAACCCTATCCCCCGGCTTGCGTTGCATTGTATGATAGGACCTGGGTCTTATAACAGCTTCATTTTTCTTTATTTAGCATTGCGCTGTTTGTTTTATGCACTGGTATTCTTGGGGGGAAACCCGTTCCGTGTTATACGGCGTGGTCCCTTGATTTACCTAATGATTTAAAATAAAGATTAACTGTTTTAGTTCTCACACCAGTCCCATGATTGACCTGGAGTTTATTGTTTTAACCTAAACTCTGGGTGCCCCTATTTTCGACACGGGCAGCTAGTAGTTTTGGTTTTGCAGATTTATATTCACAGGATCCTGGTTTACAGCTGGAATGATATCCGGAAAGCTTTGTATCCGTATATCTCTTCTAGTTGTGTATTGTATTATTTTCCGCTGCGTTGTATTTAAATGTAATTTAAATCTCTGATATTTCTGTGTAATATTCATTTATACTCTGTATATTCTTGTATTCTGATGCATTGTTGTAATATACAATGAAATGTTCTTCTGTATGCGTTCTATTTTGTCATGTTCTCAAACGATAGGGCGTTTTCGAACGGTCTGGGTCGGTTTAGCGACTGGTTCGGACCGAGCGAAATTCCTTCATCACCTACAGTCATATACTGTATCTTGTTTCACTAACGTGACAGTTGGTGGATGGGAGTTAAATGGCTAAGTTCACATTATAATAAGATCAAATATTATCTCTTTATGCATTTATAGACCAATAATTAATTCATGCTCACAGAACCCCAGTTACCCTTATTACTCCTTACCAATATAACTCAAGTACTCTCATAGCTGCAATAATCTTTCAATATTTTTGATTCTTTTACCTACAATTTTCAGTCAGATGCAAACAGCCTTATAGTTATGCACAAATATTCGTCGACATTGCTTATAATAGTCACTACAAGAAAACACTGATTTTGCAACGGACGAATCCGGCGCAAAGCCGGCACTAAATATGTATTAGCGACGGAATTGTAACAAATAGCATTGGTCGTTAAATTTCACGTTGGTATTTTAGTGACCATTTTACGACGGAAATTAACGTCAATTCTCCGACATTTTACCATCATTTGTCAATATATTTAAATTTAATTTAAAAACATTTACCGACATTTTACCAACGGATATGTATTTCTTTAATTTATATTCTAAAAAAATTTCATCGGAGATCCCTTGCTAAACAGCAAGGGATTTGCG
Organism: Allium sativum; assembly: GCA_030737875.1. Taxonomy (NCBI): domain Eukaryota; kingdom Viridiplantae; phylum Streptophyta; class Magnoliopsida; order Asparagales; family Amaryllidaceae; genus Allium; species Allium sativum. The sequence continues at coordinate 321,190,512 of CM060920.1, read as the reverse complement.
ATGGATTTTAATTTATATGACCATTTAATCAAACATCATTTGTTGGTAATCTGTCGGTAAACTCTTCTAAATTAGCAAGGGATAAACGACAGAATAGTTACCGTGTTTGTATTTTGACTCTCCTTTTTTTGCCGACAATCCGTCGCTATACCCTTTCTAATCTGTATACATATACATATATATATGTATATGTATATGTATATGTGTCTGTGTGTATGTACGTAACCAGTAATATTAATTTCTAACCACTACAACAAAACATTAATGCAACATACATATAAATTGTACATGTAATTGTTAAAACCAATACAAATTATATATTCACATCATTTATGACGTGACACAATTTATATATATATATATATATATATATATATATATATATATATTGTCACACATTTGCAAGAAATAATAAAAAAACATACTTTATGATAAATAATAATAATAATGCTATTTTTGGCCATAGATAAGATACAAACATGCATTACTAACATCCTAGGCCTTACATAATTAAGACAAACTTTATGATACACTGGTAACAAAAACCATCTCATTGCTCCATTGCTACTACAGTGAAGCCAAGTAAGCCATAAACAAATATACAGATAACAAAAATCTCTCATTTCTAACATACTGGAAGAATATAAATTCAAGACTAATACAGAATCAACTAAATGAGTATAATATTAAAAACTGATTGCCAGTACCTTCTTGCTTGCTCTAATACTTCTGCTTTGCATGAATCACAATCTTCGTTGCACCATCTTTACCAGTCTTCATCATCTTGTTCTACCATATTCACGCACTTACTATGCTACGTAGTTAAGTAATACTCTCCAAAAAATATGTAAACCTAAGTATGAAAATGGAAAATATCATAAGAATAAAATATTTTATTCAGCTAGGAGTTGGCTCTTCTTGCGTATATATTTATAATGTTAAACTTCAGATTCACAGTTACAACCTCCGCAGCCAATTTTTTTTAAAAAATCTCCACTGCCAAGGATATATATTATCATGTGCTAGTGCAATCTCTTCCCAATTCCTGGTCAACAAACTTTTTAAAGCAATAGTAAGTCACAGATACGTTACCAGACAGATATCTTTTGCTAGCAAAGCAAAGCATATTGGAAATAATATGGCATGTTGAAATACAAACTAAATATCTTAGGAGTAAAAAGCAAATTAAAGCACAGAGACATTGAGGTGGATTAAACACTAATTTCTCAATGTAGTCAGCTGTAGTTTCTTTGTCCTAATTTGATATGAAATGCAAGGTTATCACGACGCCAAGTCAAGCCACTACCGTCTAGAAGACTAGTCGACAAATCGCCCGGCTAGTCGTGACTAGTCGATAAGTCTTTCACATATATTTATTAGATTTAAATATATAATATAATTAGATTTAATTATAAATTTATAATAAGTTCAAATTCAACAAATATAACATAATATTAGGTTCGAATTCAACAAATATCCATAATAGATTCTAGTCACAACATTTTTTTTCTTCTTGTTTTCTTTTTATATCCCGGCCCAACTCGGCCCATCTGCTCAAAGAAAAACCCATCTTCCTTCTCTTCCTCAGGTCCATTTCTTTCTTTTCTTTCCCCTCTTGCTTCACGTGATCGAACTAAGAACTATGGATTTGTCACCCAAAAAACGATGATCAACCACACCGATCTTATATTTTCTCTGCTCTGCTTCTTGCCTTCTTCATTCCTAATTTCTTGCTTTTTTTATCGATGTGTGATTTAGGGTTTATATCGATCTGGTTTGTTATGCGACGAGGAGCAATTTGGTTGTATTGATGTTGATTTAGAGTTTTTTTGGGCTGATCAATGTTGATTTTGTTTTTTTTTTGGGTTGATCGATGTCAATTTAGGGTTTTTTGGGTCGGTTAAGCCCAGCATCGTCGAATTAGATAAGTCGAGCATCGTCGAATCTGCTCGGGCGACTTGCCGACTTGTCGTCGACTAGTCGTCGACGTGATAACAATGATGAAATGTTCCAGTTTAAAGCATCAAGTCTAACTTTATATATCTCCATGTGCTCATTTAAACCCTGTGTTAAAAATAGAAACAAGAAATTTTCTGAATATGCTTGCGCAATTAGCACATAGCAGGGTTCATAATTTATAATCTGAGATTTTACAAGGACATTAATTGAAATACAACTTCCAAGATAAGCAATAAAGACACGTCAATTTCCTAAGAGACACGTCAATTTCCTAAGAGATACACTCATTCATTTTATCAAATAATGAAAGGACTTATTGGGAAGTGGAATAATTAAATGCGGATTGGGAGGTAGGTAGAATTATTAAATGCAGAACTATTTCCAACACTCCTCCTCAAGCTGGTGAATAGATATTTATCATTCCCAGCTTGGACACCATTTCTTCAAAAACTGGGCTGCTCAAACCTTTGGTTAGAATATCTGCGAGTTGCCTTTGTGAAGGTACATACGGAGTACAAATCAAATCGGAGTCGAGTTTTTCTTTGATAAAATGTCTATTCACCTCAATATGTTTTGTTCGATCGTGTTGTACGGGATCATGAGCTATGCTGATTGCTGACTTATTATCACAATAAAGTTTCATATGTTCATCCCATTTAATCTTCAAATCACCTAAAATTATTTTGAGCCAAAGTGGTTCACAAATTCTCATACAAATGTAGGCATGCGATATTTCAGACATAACATTATTAATTTTAATGCATATTCCAAGCATATATCCAAAATTATATCTATACTGACACTATTTAATGTATAACTACTATGAAACCAAGCATTCGATATTCTTTGATTCAGTTGAACAATATCAGAGCAACAAGAAAACATACCATATATCAAGTGTGGTAAGCTTCAAAGCACATAATGCTGTAAATGGTATTGATTCCCAGAGCAATTCTGTAAGTAGCTGCAATGGAACAAGTGGTGGAAAAATATGTAGATCAAGTTAGACGAAACGTTATATGCAACATTGATTCTGAAAACTATTAACTCCTTTAGTATCATCCATTTAATATTAATTAGTAACACCTTCATATCTTACCTGTACAGGATGTTGAAAACGCCTTTATTGGCAATAGCAGAATTCAAATTTTCCTGTTATCTTTTTTCATTTGCTTTTCTACGGTTTGATTCAAGGCAAATTAAGAGGGCAGTGATGTCAGCTGGGCTTACACCTCCAACTCAGCTTGCTTGCCCTATTGTTTCTGGGAATACCTGAAAAAAGAGAGGAAAAACACTACTTACTTTCATCTGTGTCCCAGAGAGGGTGTCAAAATATAAATGCTACAAATAAGTCCCTTAATATATGTGAGTAATTCATATCAAAGTTGCAAGGTAATCACCATCCATACTACCAGATATTGAGGATTGTGACTACCTGAACTAATTGATTGGAATTAGATCCTCTACACTACAAGTTCATAGTGTATCCCAATTCAACGAAATGTGCATATTTTAATTTTGATGTGTGAACACCTGCACTCTAAAAGTAGGGATACAATATAAGTTCATAGTGTAGGGAATTTGGTTTTAACTGAGTCTACATGGCAGCCAAGAAAGTTGCTAATAAATAGTAGTCCAAGTCTTTCGGAAGTGGCCGGTGGTACTGATTGGCAATCTTTTCCCCGAAAAAAGGGAATAAAATGTAAGTAAAAGGATAAAGCAATTGTTTCAATCAGTCTCTATATAAAATCATCCATTTCTTCAAAGCTTATGGATAGATAAAAATAGTTTGCTGCTAAAAGCACCCGGAAATGTGCTTCCTAACATCATAACTAAACATCACCATCCTTCCTATACACATATGCCTCTGGCCACCACGAAATAGAAAATAGGCACCCAACCATAGAAAAATAATTTAAGATAAATAACCTCATGTTCTTCATTAGAGCATTGGCTATTCCCGAGATCTTCATTCGTGTATAAGTTCTCGCCCTTCATTGCTAAAAAATCCAACAATAATGATTACTAAAATAAGTTTTCCTTGAATTACAATATAATTGAAAATTAGGGTTTAAGAGGAATCAATTGGGGAAGAAGTAGATGGCGGATCATGTTAGAAAGCAAATCAGGTCGAGGTTTATATTTGATCGATCGAGATAAGATGATAAACAAGAATATGGTTTACGTTTGAACTAACGGTGGAAGATGGAATACGTTCGGTGATTAGAGATTGAGTGGAGGAATAAAACAGGTGTTTGGAAGTACATTAAATTAATTAAGAGTGATTAAATTAAGCATGGTGTTAGGAAACACATTTCAGGCTGCCTTTAGCAGCACACTAAAAATAACTACAAAGCTATGGTATAATTGTTATCTTAAGTTCAAAAGAGAGGTGGAGTGACAAAAGTCTTGCTTTGCTTGATGGTGCCTATAACAACGCTCAATCTTTTGCTTCAGCGCCGCTTAATCTTTTATACAAAACATTGAAAACGCCTTTACTGGCTCCTGTAAAAGTAGCCTCTAATTTGTGCTAACGAGAATAACTACCAGTCATTAGAACAAAAAACAGAGATGCAAACATACCAATTTCGCTGATGAGAGAGAAGACTAAATAATAGAATCAAACAACTAAGCATCAAATTTATTACTGTTGATAAGGTCAGAATAAGGGGCACTAATTTCCCTAGCATCCACAACCGCGATGTAATTTCGCTGGATCCAATGATAGGGTTGATTTTGATTCTCTAGCCATAATTAAAATCGATTTGTTTCTCTCGATACTATATCGTGGTCGATATGTAGAAAATTTTCTCTACGACATTTGGATTGCATTTGTTGTGGTAGAGGGCAAGGGCGGATGAGGGTTTGAGATTTCCAGAAACTTAGGGATTTAGGGAACCCTTTTTTATTTCAACCGGAGAACGAACACTAATTATTGAGGGAAAGCAGATAAATGAATATTAAGACGGGAAATGAAAGTGATATTTGGACTCTGCAAAGCGTGAAGCTAGAAAACGGAGCGGGATAGTTGAAAATTGGAAGCGGTAAACAAATTTGTTACACTGACTCATCTAAGCTAATAATTACTGTTTATAAATTATCGATAATAAATCATTAATTGTAATAAACAATCAACTAAAAATTAAATATAATTAATTAAAAATCATTAATTATCTATTAAATATTATATATTAATGTTAGATATTAATTATATATAATTAGTAATTAGTGATTATTTATTAATAATCATTAATTATTATGAGTTATAAATGATTAATAAAATATTATTAATTATTAATATAATATTATTGATGATTAGAAATTAATTATTATCAACTATAATTATAAAATTTAAGTATCAACTATAATTATTAAATACAATTATTTAAAATTAATTATTGAATACAAGTTAATTATTGAATACTAGATATCATTTCATAAGTATTAAATTTTATTATTAATTATTAAATAATTATTATAATAAACTGATATTTTCATTATTTAGGGGAATAATTAGAAAAGAACAATTTAAAATTTTGGGATTTAGCGTAAAATATACTGGCATACTGACTGAAATTGTGATGAAAGCATAGGACTTAATTAAGAATTTAGTAATCACATTGGTTATGAGCAAAGATTTTTTGGCTAATTCTAAATAAGCAATGATTATAAGTTATTTATTATAGAACGTGAATTATTATTTATTATTACATATAAATCATTAATTAGAATTAATTAATTATTAATTATTGAACATGTTAATAATTATTAAAAAATAACACTAAAGTATATCTTAGAAAAATAATATAAACATCGATCTCTTGCAAATCTGTTGGAATTCTGCTGCAAAATAGCTTCGATAAATATTCGTCGGTATTCTGTGTGAATTTACAATGGAAAATAGCAGCAGAAATTTTCTGTCGGTAATTTGACGTAATTTGCAACGGCTTAGTGAGGGATGATAGAAGACGACGGTAAAAAATAAAAGAAAAAAAAAGTTGAAAAAACAAAAAATTATCCCTTGTTGATCACATGGAAATTCGTCGCAAATTAACGATGGAAATTTCCGCTTCTAAATATATGATGCTAAATCAGTGTTTTTTTTGTAGTGAGTGAATCAAAGGGCTGGTCTTGTTTGGGATAAGGATTGGCATAATCTAAGTCAGTCTTTGCATATATGGTATGCCATAATATGATGAAATAGAATAAATATCATTAATAATATTATTCCATAACTGGAGCATTATGTATAAATGGTATGCCATAATATGTGGAAATAGAATAAATATCATTAATGATATTATTCTATAATTGTTGCAGTGCATATGACTACATCTTGTAACTTTATATATTTTTGATTCATGAATAAAAAAAATATCCTTCTCTTCAACTCTTCATTATGGTATCAGAGCCTTGATCCAAAACAGTTGAACTTCCTCTTCTTCAATAGCTCTCATTAACCAAACTTTATTCTATCAGATTTTTAATGGCAGTGATCCCACAAAGCCCTACACTTTGCTAGGCAAATGTTAATGGTGCCGAGAACAAGGACATGTGATTGCTCATTGTCCTTTATTTAAGCAAAAGTTTCCTAATGTCATTCCTCCTACTTCAAATTCTCAACCTCCGTCAAACCTATTCACACCAAAATGTCAAGCAAACATCGTAAATCCGTCTGCCTCCTCATCGTCTTCAACATGGCTTCTCAATAGTGGTGCTTCTGTAACGACCCGGAATTTTAGCCGTTAATTTTTAAATATTTAAATTGCTTTAAATGTTATATTGGTAGTATAAAATGATTTTTTATAGGGAATTTATTAATTAAAAACTAAGTTTGAACGTATAATTTATATTATAATTTAAAACGCAGTAGTATGTAACGGAGTACCTATATTATTATTATTTTCTAACTTAAATATACACTAAAAAAAATGATCCGTGCTTCGCTCACGGACGATGATTGAAGATGTAGTTGCATAGAAATATTGATTGGCTTATGTGATATTACTGTTATTTTCTAACTTTGTTAGATATATGTCTACAGTAGGTAAATTGTATTGTAAATAGCATACATCTCGTTAATGTCAGTACCTTTCGATCATATTTAGACGTGGAGCATAAGGGGCAAATCAAATTAGAAAACATGCATAGAAAGCGAAGCAGCTATACAAAATGGATCGACATCAAATTTAAATAAAGCTCGGAAATAAGTATATATGAACATTATGGTACACAATATATTTTCAATTGTTTGTTCACTTACTGATAAAATGGAATACACGCAGACCAGCAAGCCTAAGGGAGATTTATCAAAGCATTACGAATTACAATAGCTATATAAAAAAAGCTATTATATTATCTTCATTCTTTAGTCAAGGGTGGTGGCTAGCCCTCTTTCCGTTCAACAACATGCCTATCCAATTATTCAACAATGTGGCGTCCAAACTAGTGTATTATGCCACCGTACCTGCCAAGTATTAAAACCGTGAGCCTCAAGCTACTGCAAACCGTGCACCTCAAGCTATTCTATTACGTGCCCCTGAAGCTAACACATCCCGTTCCTTCCACGCTATTTCTCTTATATAATACTGGTACCCCAAAAAATGTTTTCTTCTCGTCTTCAAACAAACGAAAATAAAATGAAGCCGGCCTTAATTCCTTTTCCAGAAAACAATTCGAATAAATAAATAGAGAAAACCAAAATAAAATTCCACAAATCCTAAACTAAAAATTCTGGGGATCTATGTAGCCACAACTTCACATGGTTACCACCAGAACTGGGTGCGATTTGGGTTCTGTGAGAGATAAAGTAGTCGATTGGAGTGGGGACCTAAGGGGGATCGACGAAGGTGGGAGGGTGCGCATTTCGACGGCATCTGATCAGGGTCAGGATGTTTGAGTCGATGGAGCGATGGAAGGTTTTTGGAGTTTGCCAGCGATTTTGGGGTGGAGTTTCGAGGCATGGTGGCTAGAGTTGGGAAGAGGAAGGATGTGTCCTTGGGTGATCAGTCGAGGCCGTCCGGTGGCCGTTGGTTGCGCCGGCGGTGGTTCAAAGAAGTGAAAATTCGTTCGACTGTGATGAGTTAGGTTTTGTTAGGTAATCGGGATGTTTAAATTCTGCTAATGAAGGGATTAACGCCTAATAATGGTAATTATGAAGGACGCGTAGGAGTTGATGAGTGTGGTGGATTCATGTTTGAACTTTAGGAAGATGGAAGCTCGTGTGTAGTGGAAGCTTATGATGATGGAATGACGGTTTGTTTTGGTGTTTGACTTTGTGGAGTGGCTTAATATTCAAACTGAAGGTGTTGATGAGGAGGGAGAGATGATGTGCAGTTTTATTCGGAAGTTAAGTTCTACTGTAAGAGACAGGTATTTTGGAAGAGGGTATTTAACAGTATGCAGACATGAGATGGGAGTTGGGGATTTGGTGTTAGAATTTTTTTGACATGGCTGAAGCTATAGGATGGGTTTTTGCAGTATTATACATGATCAACATTATGCAGTATATTTCTCCCATTTGAAATACTAGTGTGTAACCCGTGCGTTGCACACGTTATTTTTTAAAATGTAACATTTGCACTATTAATGATAAAAAATAAAAGCTTATTATGCATAGTTCGAGGTGATTTAAGTAATGTAATTGAACTTTAGAATAATTTTTTTAAGATTATAATGTATAATTTTATGTCATATATCTTACACGTTGGGCTTAGAAAAGAAATTATCATTATTATTTTTACTTATTTAATCAAGTGATTTTTTCCAAAATATGTTAAATTTTTAGTTGTTATCGGTTTACTTAGTTGACTCAAATGCGGATATTAAGAAAAATTAAAGACGGGATTAGTAGAATATTGAATAATATGATATTACTATTTACGTTAATAGTTTTTTGTGTATTTAATAAGTTTTTATATTTGATTGAAAAATTAATTTTGTCTTCTTGGTTAATATTAAAGTGGCATGCAAATTGAAATTATTGTTTTTGAATAATTTATCAAATAAATTAATATAGATAACTTAATTACTTTGAATTTGTATTAGTTATTTTTTCACAATGATTTGCCATAATATTTTAGTTTATGAAATAATAATCATAATCATAAGTTTTAGTTAATTTAATTAATACTTCTTAATATTCCATCCGTTTGGCTATGCTTTTTCGAGTGAGCTAAGTTTGTACAATTATATAATGTTCATAAAATAAAATTAATTCTTCATGATCAATGTTACATTGGCTTGCGAATTTTGAGATGCTAAAGTATTTAGAGTGCATTTTAAAATCAAACTGAGTCTTTTATATGTCTTTTTTCACTCATAAGTAAACCTGCTATGCACTTCAACATAATTGTTCAAAAAAGTAGCATCCACATGCTTATAGCTTTTTTATTTTGATAGCTCACGTGCATTGTGCTGGAGAATGGTTATAATAATTTGTTGGAGCCTAAAATATGTACAACAGGCACCAGGCTTCTTGGACATTCTCATAAAGACAACAATTTATGTTATAATGTGATGTGAATTCTAAACTTGGTTGTAGTGTGGTAAAATGTTGTAATATGACTTTTTTGCAGTGTTTCATAAAATATTGATATATGCATGCTTTTGAGTTAATAGACATGCTTTTACTATACTGAATATGAATAATTTTACTAAAACATTGCGATATGATTATATTCCATCTTATATTGTTATAGGAATTCTAAACTTGGTTGCAGTATGGTAAAATGTTGTTAAAAAAAAGGATAATTGTTTCAAATTCCATCTTATATTCCATAATTTTACTAATTAGCATCGCGATATGCTTATAAAAGTATCAGTGGTATAAGGACAACTCCAGTGGTGCCAATTAAGGGTCCAATATTAAGCAAATCATCTGCAATGATGAAATTCACCCTTAATATTAAGGGTAATATTCAGGATCCAATTCAGGATCTTGAATTGGATCCTGAATACTATGGGGTGTTCTGGCGCCTACTTATTAGGCGCTAGAACACACTATTCCCCGGTTTCCCTTCCTCCTCCGGTCAATTATTCTTCCTTTTCCGGTCATTATTGTTTTTTCTTTTTTATGAAAATATTCTTGTGCCTACTTATTAGGCGCCAGATTCTGGATCCTAATAAGTAGGCGCCAGAACCACTGGCGAAAACCCAGCACTTAAGGACGTAATATTCAGAACACTGAATATTACATCCTTAAGCCATTGGAGATGCCCTAAGATGTAGAAACTATACTGAATATGAATAATGTAACCAATACTAAAGTTAACAGTGACATAGTTTCTCGATAACTTGCATACTTTTACACCTATTCTTAATGATTATTTGCTTTATGTCATATCACTTCTAGTTTATAAAGCACTCTTCGAATTCGAAATATGCCCGAGTCCAAAAATAGTAAAGCTCTTTCATTGATTAAAAAACTTTGTCAAATTTCCTATAAAGCAAAGTTTGAGCTTGTTTTTATGATAACCACAAAACACCATAGCTATAATTTGGGTTACTTCGAACACATCTAAATATGAAATCACATCACCATTGGTAGAAGAAATTTGTATCACCGATTGCTGAGGTGTTTCATTGGCCTTTTATAATATATTTGCAATATGTTTGTTTTTTGTTTTCCATGCTTAAATGTAAAATTGTTAAATGTTCACTGAAATAAATCTAGCTGAATTATTTATATCTTACATTGTGAACCATAAACGTACATTACGTAATGGTGTTTTTGCTATTTTCATTATATATATATATATAAATTGGAATGAATATGATAGAAATATGATGCAAATTATTTCTTACAATAGCATAATTAGAGAGCAACTACTACAAAGTATGATCTTCAGAATATACTACACGCTTATATCCAGGTAATTATTTGCTTTAGGAAGTTCATAAGCTCCTATATCTTCATAATGGACTCTGAATGCAAAGCGTCAGAGGCTTTAAAAATGTCCAGTTTCGGCATGGCTGGCTCTGGGAGAAACTTGAGGTTTTTTGCAACCAGGAGTTCTCAATAATTTGTAGTTGAAAGCCTGTACAGTCCATTATTTTCAAGGTCAACTTATTATATCCAAATAATTTAGCATTGAATCCAAAGTGTACACAAAGGATAAAATCATTGCAAGATTCTAAATCAATAATAGCAGATTCTAAATAATTTTGGCCAAATCTGACCCAAGTTTGAGAAGGGTAGTAGTTGTTCTATCCTTTCTAAACCTCTTGTAGCTCTAATGATTGTGATGTGTTCAGTGTTGACTCAGCGCGCATGGCAGCGATCACCAAGGTTATCTAAAGTCATGGCGTCAGACCCTTCAATGCCTTATGTCCCATATTTGCAGGTCATTGCAAGACGTATTTCGCATGGATGGCTACGTTGTTGCTCACCCCTTCGAATAATGCACATCCAAGATCTACAATTTATTGTGATAAGACATGTTCGAGTAATGTGAACCTACATAATCGAAACACAATCGAAGACAGAACCTTTAACATCCAAAATAATCATGAATTAGAATGGAAAAACAAATACGTCTTGCATATTGCATGTAAATTTTAATCAATAAAACATGATTTAAGTTTTCTACCTTACAATTATTTGTGTTGTCTTTTATCACAATTTCCAATAATCAAAATTTTCTCCTCTCATATGCCAAAAATACGTTCCTTAAGCATTTGGCCTTTCGATGCTTAATTCATCTAAACTATTTCACTATAGTTCACACATACATAGTTAACTGTCAATAAAAAGGTTTATAGTCCAAAACGCATAAATCTTATGATGCTCCAAGCAGTACAAACAGATAAGGATTAACAAATTAAAACTAAAAATATATGCTTAAACCTTGAAAGATGGTAGGGTGCATCTTCAGAGTGATTCCAACCGTATAAAACCATAACGCAGTTGGTGAAGTCAATATATAAAGGGTTACAACGAAAAAAGTGTGAAATCCAAAGTCTATTTTCAAAAATCCATCTGGTAATTCAATGGAAAAAAAAAACGATTTGCCCATCAAGAAGAAAATGCCATGAGTGAAAAGTACAAAAAATCTTTACTAATAATCAGAATAGGTTTGGTGTCACACTTTTTTGGTGTACACGCAAACTACCGAAAATGCCCTTTACTAAAAACAAACACATATGATAAAAGGAATTAAATCAAGAAAAAAAATGGAAAGTAGTTAAAGTTAAATAGCAATGTTCCTTTAATTAGCCATGCGCGTCATTAATGACATTAATAGAGACGTAAATGGGAATAATGTTAAAATTTGAAAGCAAAAAATTAAATCTAGAAAGGTAACGTAAATGGAATTAAATCACGCGTATGTTTGAATTCGAAAATGAATGCGCATCGTAAATGGAATTAAATCACGCGTATGTGTGGAAATATTTATTTCAAGAGTATGTGCACGCGTATTAAGAATGGAACTTTTAAAATTAGAAATAAAAATAAATGTTTTGAATAACGGTCACACGAATTAACATGCATGAATTAGAAACAGAAGAAAATTAATGCACAGTAATGAAAATAGGAAAATTAAAAGAAACTATTGAGCAAATAAATATACAGAAAAATAAAATGGACATGAAATATACCAGACCATGTACTAACGACATATTTTTATTTTGTTGAATGGCTCCGTGCGTGCCATCACCACGCGCGGAGCGCGTGCCTATACGTCTCGTATATTATAACACTAATAAACTGCTTCCACTTCATCGTTGTTATGTTGCACTTGATTAACCATGACTGCAAATTTCCAATATAGAAATAGGTCAATGTATTTGCTAGTACAAAGAAAGATATGCATTGATGGTAGGAAAATAAAAATAACATATGGCAATGGACTGCATTACAAATTTATTAAACGATTAAAAACCAGGGAAGTTCACATAAATTTGAGCAGAACTGGAAGAAAATGAAACTAATTTTATTTTCTAAAAATGGATCCAACTTAATATTCAAATATGTATTGTATGGTGTAACTTTTTAGGAAGAAAATCACATCTGCGTGGTGTTCCAAATTTGGCGTGAGTCCAAGGTTAGTGGTAAAGTAGATTATGAAAATGAATATAAGATATCATTGAACATGTAAGAGACATTATAAAAGGCAGTTCAATTCAATATAGTTAATGCTATATTTAGCCCCTTCAAATGTTGTCCTGCACAAAAAAGAGTACTAATTTTTGGGTAAAGTAATAGATTGTCAATTATAACTTAAGTAATTAAGCGGTTTCACCATCTAAAAACTTCCACTATGTCATTTATATCTTCATGTAATCACTGAGTAAAATTAATAATTACTCAATCTATGATTGTCTGAATTTTCAGTAGGTCAAATTGTCAGAAATAATCAACGAACATATCTTCATACACAATTGCACTATGTCATCTATCCATCAGATTTTCAATTACTCAAACTATGACTCAAAACATTTTTAACATGACAATTTCCACTATATAAAACCTCTCATGATCCTAGTTCCAAAATCGACTCATACGATCACAAGGGAATTAAAAGTCAATAATGATATTTCCAAGTATATAAATATGCAACATTATATACTGAATATGAGTAATTAACATATAGTCAATAAATCGGTGAAAATTTTCCAAACACAGAACATATAGTTCCAGTGATACAAACGACAATGAAAAATAAGTTGTCAATTGCGGATCATATGGAACTGTTTGTTATAATGCTGTAATAATTAATAAATATGTAAAAAGGAGGTAGAAATATAGGTTAGCATTGAATGTGCCTTAAAAGAAGATAATTTAACATGTTGAGAAAACATAATATAAAACCATTAGAACATTAATTAATTTGACCAAAGTATAGATTGCATATGAAGATATAATTTACGTTAATCAACAAACTGGTAAATCTGAGTAAAGAGAGAGAGAGAGAGAGAGAGAGAGAGAGAGAGTGTGTGTGTTTGAGGGGCCACCACAATATCAATTATCTAATAGAAATGTGTATATTGAACTAAAAATATGAGCCAGGTTATTAAAGGGGGGAAAACTAATGTACAGAGAAAACAATTAAGAACCAAGTCCACACATTTTTTTTTATATTTACTTACAATGCACACGATGGTTAAGATGAAATATGTGTTATTATAATCTATGAGACCATAATTCCTATGAAAATACTAATGTAAAGAAAAATAATCAAGAACTAAGTCCAAGCATTTTGTTATATTTAATGCAATGCACATGATGGTTATGATGAAAAAGAATGTGTTATTATAAAAAAAATCAGATTTCATACCATGTATCAATAAGTAAATGAGCAAATAGCATTTGCATAGCTTACACATACCATATAAAAGAGATCAATAAGCAAATGAATTTATTTCTCGACAATATGCGTATATTTTTGTTCGTTCAAATAAAATCTGTATTACATTAAGGGGTTCGACAACGTAGGTACCAAGTTACGCTATTTACATAGAATTCAAAGTAGTTAGATCTTTTTTGCATTTTTATTCTACAAAGATAAAACTTTTAAGCTGTACTTGTTTCATTTCAAATGAGTAAAATATTATTTAGGAGATCCAACTGCTAATACATATCACCTATAATTTAATGTCTATGTAAACTTATCCTATTCTCTTTGTGGCGTGTGTTAGACTGCACAGGGATTTTTTCTTCCAATGCACAAAATAAAAAATAAAGGACCATGTTTCAAAATATGAAATATTTTAAATGACGTTTTCAGGACAGTGTCCAAATCATGTGCTGGTTAAGTGAATGCGTAACCAATATTTTCTTGTCATCTATGTTAATATGTGATTAAACATATAAGCATACATAGAAAACATATAATTTAATGTACACCATACATAAAAAAAGAAATCCAAGCAGATTCAATCCAAACTAATTTTTAAAATATATTTTTGTAAAGTAAAAGAATTCTCATTAACGTATTGTGAAACAATATGACTATTAGTTAATAATAAAACCTGATCTAAAAATATGCTGATAAGAAAATTTAAGTCTTAATTTCAAATATTGCAGCCAATAATAGAATTGAAAAAGCTATAAAATTGATGTTCGGAGATTTAAAAAATGTAATATAAACAAAACAAAACAAAACATACACGTGTTACAATTAGGGTCTACAATAGTGCAGTCCCTTCTACAGATATTCTTTACCAACTCTAAACCAAATAACATCAACGTCCTAATTTTAACAATATTGCCATCATCTTCTTGTCAAAATTCCTTTATTGCACAATGATCATATGCATAATAGTACATTACACAAATGTTAACCAAGCTCATAAATGCTAAAGCAAATAATAAGAAAAGAAATTTGTCCATATAGTAGAGAATATTGTTATAAGTAGTTAAAATTTAAAATAAAATACATTTGATACATGGCGTTGTTTGTTAGTAATTTGATTGTTGCTTATTGACGTTATGTACTTGCATAAATTTCAAATACAGTTTGATGTGGGAAAAAAATTCTCCATCACTTTGCTTGAAAAATATAAAAAGCATAGGTTTATAAATTATAAAAACATGAAAGTGCCTAAAATTATCCCACCCAATTTATAAACGCAGATAATAGGGGTAAATATTCTGAAACATATAATTGGAGTATTAGCTTCTAAGTTGATATAAAATACCTATGCACTGCAAGTTGAAGGTCATAATTAAATTGTTTAAGTTTTCTGCTACTTTGGCAAGATAAGCTTCATCTTCATGTGGTGGATAGTTATCTATAATTGAAAGATAATCATTAATCAAGGTCATGAGCATTGTACGATTATCTGGACAACCAG
This sequence comes from Allium sativum, assembly GCA_030737875.1. Classification (NCBI taxonomy): domain Eukaryota; kingdom Viridiplantae; phylum Streptophyta; class Magnoliopsida; order Asparagales; family Amaryllidaceae; genus Allium; species Allium sativum. Next base: position 321,174,756 of record CM060920.1, on the reverse strand, counting down.
TCCTTTAGCTTGATTATTAGTGGTTGGTGCAATATACTCATGCCTAGGAAAAAAACTGGGCTGTGAATGTTATCGCTGAAGAAGGAAAATATTAGTGTATTAATTAAATTATTGCACAACGATCATATATAATATAGTACATTACACAAATGTTTACCAAGCCGGTACACCAAAGCAGATAATAAGAAAAGAATTTTGTCCATATAGTAAAGATTTTTTTTTTATTAGTTAAAGCTAAAAATAAAATGCATTTGATACATGGTCCTCTCGGTTACTATCTGCGTCGTACTATTATATTCGGTTGTTGATCAAATTCAAGCACATGAAATTAAAATGCTGTCCTTGTTTGTTTGTAATTTGATTGTTCCTTATTGATGTTAGGTACATACATAAATTTCAAATACAGTTTGATGTGAAAAATGTTCTTCATCGCTTTGCTTGAGAAATATAAAACCATAGGTTAAAGAAAACAAAAAAGTGCCTAAAATTATCCCGTCCAATTTCTATCAATGAGGTGTTTTATAAACATTAGCAAATGGAGATTAGAACATACACAAACATGAAGCAATAAAGAACAGTGGAAAAATATTTCAAAGTGTGATCAGAAATTGTCTTTTACATAAATGAGATATTGCTTATAGATATCATTAATATTTTCATCCATTTGTTTATATGTCGCAGTGCGTAATAATGTAAGGCAACATAATGTGCAAGCATACAGGCCGAAATTTAAAAAAGAATGTTTAATTTGAATCTAAAGAAGTAGTAGTCTTGTCTTTGTATCGTCGATGACTTTAAAACCTATAATAAGTCTTAGGTTGTTTATTAGAGAATCGTTTCGTGCTGGCTTGACATTATGTTGAATCATATTCCCATATCTTTTCAACATGGAGGGAATCACCTAAGTTTCTGGAAGCATATTAAGGATTTTATTTCTTACATTTTGAAGATAACCTTTTCTAATTAATCCATCTTAAATTGTTCCTTTAAGTACCCACCGACTTGAACACCCACTGAAAAAGAGTTACTTAAGTAGTAGTATAAGTTTGAGCATCTTAACATTGATAATCCAGTTTAAGGTCCTTCGTGTAAACTGTTGAGTGATACCATTCTTCTACCATTATAATTGATCTGAGTATGCAGATATTTGAGATATAGCTTGAGAAAATATATGTAAAGGATAATACTCAAATTAAATCAGTGTGATGTTTCTAAAATTCTTTAGTCATAGTTTGTGCGAAAATAAGTTAAAAGTAACAAAATGAGCTGATATGAATATTGGATGTTGGCAAAGCTTTAAAATGGCAGTGCATCAATAAAGTATGTCACTTGTTTAAGAAAATATAAAATACACAAAAGCAAAAAATAGTTTACTCAGGTTTTTTGTATGTCAGTATAAAGATTAAAGAGTATGAAACTTATATCAAGCTCGTAGTCAAAGGTTAGGTATATCCATTGAATAATTACTATATATGCATTGAATTGTTAAACAGTAATAAACAAAAATCTTGAGGGATATAGTAAGAATAAAAATGGCAAAAAGAGAAGAGACTAAAGGACAAGTGCATTACCATATTTTATAATAAGTGAGATTTGCGGCAGGGGATTTGTTAATAAAAAAAATCCCTCAAACCGGTGGTTTATAATAGCTAGTAATTAATTTACATTACCATATTTTATGTTTCATTTTCAATATAGGACTCACATGCAAAAGATATTCAGAAGTAGGTGGAAACAAAGTGCAATGTGTGAATTTTAACAGCGTTACCAACCTGATGTAGTCATGTTTACTGTAGGCAGGAAAACAAAGGGCAGCAAATGGGCGATTCTTTGAGTTCAAGGATCCATGCATGTCCATGATAGGAAGATAGTAAATCTGAAATAATTTTAACTTAATCAAGAATGTTGTAGCCCCCCTCATATAAAAACCAAAACATCTTATGATATGGACCAATACATAGGACAGTTTATCAGGTATGATGCAAATGGTATAATCTTGGACAATAAATAATTGATGATATTTATTGCAGCGTAAATGATCGTTATAGTAAGACAAAAGTAAACTAAGAATTGTTTGAGCAAATATTATGATAACATTGTTGAATAGTTTTCAAGGCAATGATGAAAAGGATCCACGTTTTATTAAGTTAATATATAAATCGCGTATAAAATGTAAGTATTAGTAATAAAACACGCTCATATTTTAAAAAAATTATATGAGATCGATGAATAAAATAATAATAAAATTTGGCATTGAAATTTATTTTGAATACCTGAAAAGTAATCATAACCAAAAGAGATGCCTATATCCAAGATGAACAGATAGCAAGGCTTCACTCACTCTCGTTCTTTTCTATCCAACGATTTGTACGCATCCACACTGAAGCCTTATTATATTCATTCAAGTAAAAGTGAATGGTTTTAGTGATTTACAAAGGGACAACAATAACAAAGTATTCAAGATAAACCAATACCCAATTTCTTGATTATTTGGTAGATGGACTAAACCTTTTTATCTTCTATTTCACAACACCTCAGAAACAATTGCTAGATGAGTAGCTGCATCAAAGGAACATCAATTGAAGGATAAATGAGTAAGAAAATGTTTAAATATACATTGAATGAATTATCAAAGCAAAAAAGTGTAAACTAACATACCTGATATTTGCTCCAACATCAAGAGAGTATCAACAGAGAGGCGGGGATATCCAAAGTGGAGAGGGTATCAAGTTTAAGGGTCTCGCACTCTTGAAACACAACATATAACAATAATATATAAAACAATAGCATAAATTCTATATATATGCGCTAATAGTATTAAAACTCAAGTTCCAAATAACAATCAAATTGCAATTCAAAAGGTTATTGGATATAAAAAACAGAATATATAAATAGATTCGATATCAAATCAACGCTTCAATTTCCAAGTCAATGGTTACAATTGTGTGACTAATTTTCCTATCATAACTTATTTTCTATCGTATTTGGCAACAACTAAGCTTATTCAATCAGATTAAGTTCTGTAAAAAGTTATGTTCTTGGGTTCCAAGTCAACTATTTTTCCCTAACTTTGGTCAGTTTAATTCAATGATTAAAATTTGTCTATTTTGTTTCATATTTATAATTCTATTTCTTAAATTAGCACTATGGGACTATAATTGCTCACTTATGGGGAATGATATCAGACAATCATTTTGTGTCAAACGCTTAAATCCATTCAATCTAAACAGCGATTACCATGTGCTCATGTGAGATTCAAATAATTTCAATTAAACGTTTTTTGGTTAGACTACATAAGTAAATGGATCTAAATAATTTATAGAAAAAAAAAAAGGTTCCCAACCTAGTCAGTATACGCTACCCTGATATTACGCAGATGAAATTAAATTTCTTTACTTCTTTTTTTATGAAATAGATTTGTAGTTGTATACCTTGAACCAATTGAAACCTAAAGCTGCATATCGAGTTTATAGAAGTCCGCAACTGGTGAATTGTAATCTGTTGATCCACATCCATAGCAACGCTATCAATCTTGAAATGATTAGTTGCATGTCTGCAATGGTCATTCGTATCGTAAGACACATGAAACTATAATAAAAGGATAGACATACCGAATCAAGACACATGAAATTAGGGCACTGAAGAAACGACACAAAATATTGTAAATGATAGGGAAGAAGAGTAGATAATTCCATCTACAACAGTAAAGGGAAGGATTTTGTCTAAAAAAATAAAGCAGTGAAGTGCAATAACTATTTGGGAAAGAAGATAAAGACCACGATGGAAGACAATTGCGATATAGGCTAGAAGTTAAATGATTTTAGGTATAGCTATGGAGGAAATCGGAAACGAAGCGGTGAGATACGGAAAAGGGGGAAAAGCCGAAAATGTGACCTTTCCGATTGGAAAAGTCACATGAAAATCTTCTGATTAGAATTTTTTATATTAAATTTTAAATTAAATGCAAAATATCGTGAGATTTTTAAGGTGGATGTAGAGAATTGAGTGAATTAAGCTGGATGGAGAGAATTGAGAGAATTAAGGAGGGAGCTTGAAAAACTTCTGCTTTACTATTATTTAATAGATGTGTCTCAAAAGCTTGAGCAGTGGAAATTGGCGAGCCAGTTCGAGTATAGTATATAAGATTCGTTGGTCTGATCATTCGGTTTGCGGGAAAATTTGGCTTGATTCAAGAGGAGCATGTGAGTTACATAAAGAAGCGAGATCTTGCGGTATTGGAGTATCACCATGATTGAGAATTGGAAAGGTTCAGCTATTGGGTTACGGGATTGCGAAAAAAAAACAATATAAAAATAAAGGGAAGAAAAAAAATATATGTACTTGGAGTTGGGTGATTTCGTGGGCACTGTTGCCATTTAAATTGCAAGGGGAGTCAGCGGTCAAAGCAAAGTTAACGATGCGTTTTTGGAGGAGGAACACTTCGTGTCTTGATCCGAGAAGAAGTGGTCAACGTGATAATTAATAATCATCACATGTTTAAGTCGGCAAAGCATGGTAATTAGCCTAAGCTAATTCGGTCCAACTAAATTAAATTAAAACATTAATGATGATTAAATCTATTTAAACTTGTAGTCATAGTTACTTTGTTTCATACGTTAGCAGAGTTGACTGATACTGATCACATTGGAATGGCAGCGGCAAGATCTACGTTACGAGATTGATATGGCTGAGGACGAAACTACATGAATTTCGTGATTTAAGCAAACACTGTTTGATTTTAAAACAAAACAAAGCAGAATCATCAACTGCAAAACATGTGAGTAACTCACTAACTCTACCTCGTTTAATTTTTTTTATATAAATGAGTTTTAAATTTAATTATATTAATTTTATACTGTGTGATGATTGTTTGGTTGAAATGGTTGATAGTTGATCGAATATTAGTTCTGTTTACTATGATATTTATGTGAAATTAATGTTGATTAACATCTGCGGATGCAGGGAAACAGGTTGAAGGGATCCAACTGGATCTTTCAACATTGATATTATTGTATATTATTTAGTGTGATATATACTATGATTGATTATGCTATGTTGAATTACCCTGACCCTAGGATTTTGGTATTTAAATATCATAACATATTTTCGAATTTAGAAATGGAATTTGAGATGTAGAAAAAGAAAATTTATTTTTAAAAAAATATAATTTGAATTTCAAACTGATTTGAAATAGGAACCTGTTTTAATGGATTAGATGAGTAGTTAAATGTATACAGACGATATTTGTAAACGAAGTGAAATAATTATCATTGGATATTCGAAAATTGTTTAAAAAGGAAAAAACGGACATTTTTCCAATGTTTGGAGTGTGAGTGGATTTAAATAAATTCATAAGGATTATAAATGGCAATTTGCTATGGTATTCAGGACTTAACAGGATAGCTTATTTCTAATTGGAAATTGATGTTTTTAAATTAGAAGTAAAAACGATATAAGGTGTGTAAGTAGATTTTAAATAAAATATCTATTTTAACAAATAAACTAAGAAAATAAATTGATAAGCAATGCTTATAAATTTCGAAAAACTATTTATCGTTGGAAAAATGGGACTATAAATTCCTGTTTGAACTTATATAGTGGGAATGGTTATAGAAGCCGACATTTGTAATTGAATTTTAACTTAGCAAATTATAAAGGACGTTATAAACGAGATTTTAAACGATTGGAATAAAAAAATGAGGTTCGTATGAAAACCCCTGAATAGAAGTTATAAATAGAATTTGAGTTTAATATACTATTTATGAGTACGAAATCAAACTCATTTGATTACATATAAAAGGAATACATTCACGGTTAAAACGAATAATAGTTTAAAACAAATAATTTGCAAATAAAATATCTATAAAGGAATTTAGATTTGAAATATGAATCCAAATTAGAACGTGAATGAGAAAGGGAAATGGATAATTGTTTTTAAAGAAACGACGAGTTTTATCCCAAAATTTGGAATATAAATAACGTTTTGTAGGCTAGGAGGGGGTTATAAAGGGATTTGGTAATGATTTGGAAAGGGTAAATTCAAAAGTTAATTTGAAATTTGAATTTATCTGAAATGGTTATAATGTTGTGCCTGTAAGTATCCTCTGTGTTAATTAAACGATGTTTGAATGCCTAAATAACATACAGTCTTTTTTATTCATTATTTATACAATCATTTTCTTTTCCTTTTTTCAGGATAAGGAAACTATACCAGATTTTGGAAGACATGCAAGAATGACATCTGAAGACTTGGCTTGAAAGAGTTGTCGTGTAACCATCGTACCAACTATCCAGTCCAAAGGTGCATACATGTTTTTGTAGTGGTAAAGGGTTTGTCCTCGCACCTCCACTGCCGGTAAACTTAGGCAATAATCATTATAGTGCCTGTACATTCTTTGATATTCTTTGTTATCTTCTCCTGTTTCAGTGGCAAGAGCTAAGCACATGGAAATCGATGATTGTGTGTAAGAAATTTGAGAATGTGAAAATTGTATATTGAAAACTGATAGATCATAGAAGTACACGGTAGCTATAGTTTATATAGCATCAGTAACAAACACTTAGTACAAGCCCATTAAGCCCAATATGATGTGGGCCGTTCATTTTGTATAAAAAGGAATTAGCGAAAGGTTATTTGCTCTAATACGCCGCCTCAAAATGAACTAGGGTTTCTTCCCTCTTGAGATATCTGCGCCGCCATTGGAAACTTTAAGCTCTCCGCGTAGTCTCTCAAAATTATGTCTGGATAAAGCCTTGGTTAGTATGTCTGCCTTTTGGTAGAACGCTGGTATGTGTCTAATTTCGAGTCTTCCAGCCTCAGTCTTCTCTCTGACGAAATGAAGATCGATCTCGATGTGCTTTGTCCTCGAATGCTGTATGGGGTTCATTGAGAGAGAAACGGTGCTCTTATTATCACACCAGAGTCTTGGTTTCTTCGAAAATTGAAACCCTAATTCCTTAATTAGGGCTTCCACCCAGATAATTTCTGCTGTAGTCGAGGCTATGGCCCTGTACTCCGCTTCAGTGCTGGATCGAGATACGGTGGCTTGCTTCTTTGTACACCAAGAGATGGGATTGGGTCCCATGAACAGACAGTAGCCTGAAGTTGATCGTCGGTCATCTGGGTCATTGGCCCAGTCTGCATCACTGTAAGCGTTCAGGTTGATGTCTTTTCCTTTTTGTATGACTAAGCCATAGTCTAGAGTACCCTGTAAGTATCGTAGAATTCGTTTGACTGCAATCCAATGTTTGTTAAGTGGGTTAGCCATGAATTGACATACTTTATTAACACTGTAGCTAATCTCTGGTCTGGTTATGGTTAAATACTGAAGTGCACCCACTATGCTACGATATTGTTTACAATCTTCCATGGTTTCACCTTCATGTTTAGATAGACGAAAGTTGCTTATCATAGGTGTGGTAATAGACTTGGCTTTGTCCATGTTTGCTCTTATAAGAATGTCTGTAGCATATTTCTTTTGTGAAAGTAATATTTCTGAATTGGATTTTCTTTGCACGTGTATCCCTAGGAAGTAGGTTACCTCTCCCATGTCTTTGATGGCAAAATGTTTATTTAGTTGATCCACAACTTTGTTGATTTCAGTCTGATCACTTCCTGTCACCAAGATGTCATCTACATATACCAGAATGTATGTAGTGCTTTGCTTGGTGATTCTTGTATATAGAGAGCTATCTGATATTGTTGCTTTGTATCCCAGACTTGTAAGTGTACCTTTGAGTCTCATATACCATGCTCTAGAAGCTTGCTTTAACCCATAGATTGCCTTATGCAGCTTGCAAACATGATTCTCCTTGCCTACGCATGTGTAACCCATTGGTTGTCTCATGTATACATCTTCATTTAACTCACCATTTAGGAATGCATTGCACACATCCAACTGTCTAATATTCCAATCATTATTGAGTGCTACATTTAGAATTATTCTGATTGTAGTAGGCTTGACCACTGGTGAAAATGTCTCATTGAAGTCAAACCCATATTGCTGAGAAAATCCCTTTGCTACTAACCTTGCCTTATGTTTGCATACATTACCATCAGCATCCTTTTTCAATTTGTAAGTCCATTTACACCCAACAATATTTTTGTTTTTGGGTGGCTCGACTAAACTCCATGTCTCATTTTTGACTAAGGCTTTGTATTCTTCATCCATAGCATCACACCATTCCTTGTGTTTTGTTGCTTGCTCATAAGTAACTGGCTCAGTTATCTGCTTAGTGTCTTTTCTGTTCTTGCTGGTAGCATTGTAGATTTTTGGCTTGAAAATACCACTTTTGGCTCTAGTGATCATGTGGTGTCTAGGCTGTTGTTGTGGCTCTTCAGTGTCACTGCTGCTGACTTCTGATGTAGTGGTGTCATTTCCATGACTTTCTTGGCTGTTCATCTCATGGCTCTGAGGTAGATCATCATCAGTCATGTGGTCACTTGAGCTGTATTCTGATCTAGTGCTAGAACCAGTTAAGGTAGCTGATGTAGGTTTAGCTTCTTCATTTCTGTCCGTATGCGTTGTCCATTCATGCAAGGTTGGTATAGTCTCTATTACAACTCTTTGTTGATCATTAACTTGTTTGTTTGTGTCTCTCTTTTCTGAAAAAGGAAACACATGCTCATTAAACACGACATGTCGAGAAATTATAATTTTTCCCTGATCATTCATGCATTTGTATCCTTTCTGATTGTTGCCGTAGCCCACAAAGGTACATTTGCTTGATCTGAGAGATAATTTGTGATTGTTATATGGTCTGAGGCATGGGAAACATAAGCATCCAAATGTTCTCATGATACTATAGTCTGGTTTCTTATTATATAACATCTCATGAGGACATTTGAATTGCAAGATCTTTGTAGGCATTTTGTTTATCAAGTATACAGCAGTTTCAAAAGCCTCATTCCAGTATTTCATTGGCATAGAAGCCTTAGATAGTAAAGTCAGTCCAGTTTCAGTTATATGTCTATGTTTTCTTTCTACAATGCCATTTTGTTCAGATGTGTAGGGGCAAGTGGTTCTGTGAATGATCCCTTTACTGTTAAAATGGCCTTTTAAAGGGAAAAACTCACTTCCTCCATCTGTTTGTATTGCCTTTATGTTACAGCTCATTTGTTTTTCTATGAAATTGATGAACTGTAGCATAACATTATGTGTCTCAGACTTGGCTTTTAGAAAGAAAATCCATGTATATCTAGTGCATGCATCAACAATAGATAAATAATACCTGTGGCCTTGTCTTGAGGATACTGGTGCAGGACCCCATAGGTCTGCTGTTATCAATTCAAGTGGGTTGCTGTAAACGGTTTTAGATCTGCTGAAAGGTAATTTATGGCTTTTGCCAAGTTGACAATGTGTGCAAGGACCAGAAATAGGTATGTGATTGTAAGCAATTTTGTTATCGTTTAAAATTCTTGTCACAATGTCATAACTAGGATGACCAAGCTTACAATGCCAAATGTCAAGATCACTGCTAATATCATTGCTTTTAGAATTATCAGAATTAATCATGTCATTTTCATTACAGGAGATATTACAATTAGAATTTATAGAATCATCAACATTACTAATACCGGAAAATTGAATGCTAGCATTACAACACCAATTACTATTGTCATGATCTGGTTTTGATTGCATACTGCAGAACCTGTATAAGCCATTTTCCAATTTACCCTGTAGTAAAACGTTTTTGTTTAGAGAATCTCTAACAAGACAGTAGGTAGGGTGAAACTCAAAATATACATTATTGTCATTTGTGAATTGAGACACACTGATCAGGTTTTTCTTGACATTAGGTACCCTAAGTAAATTATTAAGAAACAGTTTTCTTCTTCCTTTAACAAAACCTGTTCCAGTGTGTGATATATTCATGGTTTCACCATTACATGTGTAAATGACTTGTGTACCTGAGTAATTTTTATTTCCAAGATTCAGGTTTTGCAGGTTATTTGTAATATGATTGGTTGCTCCAGAGTCTGGAAACCAGTCCTCACTGTTAATATCCTCATTTTTGCTTGTATCATCAGTATTGCTTGACATGGCTGAAGTTTCTGTATTGGATCTAATCTGATTTGCCTGTGCCAAGTTAACATTGGCATTTCTTTGGTTGAAATATGTCTGCTGAGGATTATTTATATCAGTATTGAATCTAAAATAACATCTATTTGCCCCATGCCCAGGTTTGTCACAAATTTGGCATTTGATTCTTGGTGCATTGTTGGATCTGCCTCGTCCTCTCCCTCTCTGGTTTGCATTTCCTCTCTGTCCCTGGTTATTGCCTCTGCCAAAACCAGGTAAGCCCTTTGATTGATTGGGGTTCTTTGATGTCGAGGCAAGATTTATGCTAAAATCATTTTGGGCAGTTTTTCTTTGTTCTACCCTACCTTCATGTGCCAGTAATGCTGAGTAAACAGACTGCAAGTCTGGTAGGACAGATTGTGTAGCGATATATGTGACAAGTGATTCATATTCCTCATCTAACCCATTAGTCAATGTCAGAATCTGCTCACTGTCTGAGATTTGATGCCCCACGGCCTTGAGTTTGTCACATAGGGTTTTGACCTTAGAAATGTACTCCCTCATGGACATGTCACCTTTTCTTGAATTCTGAAATTCCCTTCTATAATGCATGATTCTTGCAGCTGACTGGGAATTGAAAATTTGTTGTATTGTACTCCATATTTCATGTGAAGTAGTGCAGCCTATCACCTGAGACAGCAAGTTTGCGTTGATGGATGAAACCAGCCAAGATGATAAAAGGCTGTCTTGTTTTTGGTGATGTGTATATGCAGGATTGCTAACCATTTGACCATCTTTGTTGATTATCATGGCAGGTGGCACAGATTTAGTTCCATCGACATAATCTTGAAGGTCATACCCCTTCAAGGCTGTTTCGATTTGGAATTTCCATAGAAGAAAATTCTCTTCATCAAGAGGGATCGTAATGAGTTGACTCTTTGGTTTAATGAGGGTCAGAGGGGCCGCAGGCGGTTCAGCACTGCCTATTCCAGAATTTGCCGTCGATTGATCAATGCTTGATCCAGTCATGGTGAACAAATGGCAGGTAAAGTGTGTGGCGAGGTCAGTTAATCAATGGCAGCCAACACAAACGAAAACGATTGGAAAACAGGTGGTGCTGAGGTGATTCTTGCTTTCCTTTGAATGCAAGAATTAGCACTCTTTGCATCAAGAAGTCAAATGATGAGATGCGGAAAATCTCTGATGACCAGAAAGATTGTAGTAGCCGCTGAGAACAAGATTCCAGCCTGGCACGCACAATCTTGATAAGAACAGGCGCTGTGCGATGATCAGAGATGGGTAGCTCTCCGATGATGAATGCAAAATTGCATAAACTGAGGAGACTAAATGCTACTGCTTCCTTTTTTTTTTTTTTGTTTGAATTAGCGGAGATGTATTTTGGTAAATGCCGTTGGGCAATGTGGCTCCGATACCATGTAAGAAATTTGAGAATGTGAAAATTGTATATTGAAAACTGATAGATCATAGAAGTACACGGTAGCTATAGTTTATATAGCATCAGTAACAAACACTTAGTACAAGCCCATTAAGCCCAATATGATGTGGGCCGTTCATTTTGTATAAAAAGGAATTAGCGAAAGGTTATTTGCTCTAATATTGTGCCATATATATTTTATGGTTTGTTTGTATCTCTGTTGGTGGCATGTTGTTTGCGTTTGCTAGTTATTATATAGATGATATGGATATGCTTTTTTTTGTAATTAATCCTTCAATTCTCAGAAGACACAGAAGTACCATTGTGCACAATGTTGAGCCCATGACATGTCTATTTTTCACTGTTTTTTTACTTATCCCTTGGGACGTCATTTTCAGCAAAGCTGTTAAATTTAAAAACGGAGGTTAAGACTTGTAATTATTCATAGACAAATAAATAATTCATTCTCACATAACCCCTAGATACACTTATTACTCCTTAATTACCCATATAACTCTAGTATACTCTCATGGCTGCAATAATATTTTGATATTTCTAATTCTTTTACCTTCAGTTTTCGATAAGATGTAATTTTATTGTTATGCATTGGTATATATTAGTGCTAATAGTAAATCAATGGATGGGTCTTGATCGTCCTGCTGGCGCTGGAATTTGGTGGTGGTTGCACCATTTACGTTCAAATATTATCTTAATATAATAGTAATGTAGGTGATACTGGATTTAATAATATATGGTGTAGATGCTTACACTGGACTTGTTATATTTGTAACTATGACTCTTGGTGGAGGCTTGGACAATGCCTAGTGGGGACAACAACAGCAATTAAAATCATAATAAGTCTTTATTTTTAGCTTATGAAGTGATATTTTAGAACATTGCTACACAGACTGACAAAACTGTTCGGTTTGAAATCACGGCAGTACAAATTCACGAAATTCATGGGGTAAAAATGTAATTTCACAATGGGCCCTCCTAAAAAATAATTAGTAGCCGCATAATTTGACCGAAACCACTTCGGTCCATTTAGCATTTCTAGATATTTTATTGATCACATTTTTTTTTTTTCCCATTATTTATAATTACTTATCCCCATGGGACATCATTTACAACAAAATTGTGGTGTGACTTGCATTAACTTTTTGAAAGGAAGACAAAAATTATCAATATTTTGTTGAGGTGTTCCTTATAATAACACCTCTCAGTGCTTTTCACTTCATTTCCCTTAATTTGCAATAGTCAGGTTGATGTTGCTTTTACTAATGTATTTCACTTTGATTTTATGCTCACATAACAATGGCAGTCACTCAGCGGACATGAGTTAAATGGTTGGACTGAGCATTTTAAAGCTTACATAACCCCAGCTTGCCCTCATTACTCCTTGCCAATATAAGTGTCATACCTGTAATAATATATTTTAGTGGAACTTAATAATAATTTTAAATTTTCAACTGTAGTCTACATTGCTAATGAAAATAATGACTTGTGTCCAAAGTCCAAACTATTGAATACAAAATAAATGGAGTCCCATCGATTGCCCAAAATGCAACTGGTCTGAGTGTACCGTAGAAAACAACTGCAATTAATTTAGACACCAACTGTCAAAAGATTTCAAGTGGCAATGTCTAACTCAGAGTCCCATCCATTATTTTAGCATACATTTTCGTGTGTATGGCCACAAACTGACAAAAATGGCATCAAACCAGATCTAATGAAGAAGTCCCTAGTGTCCAAATCACCACAGCGAGACTCTAACATGTCAGACAAAAATTATGCAAGTGATATGGATTTGAAATGCATGGAAAACGATATCAAATTCAGATGCAGGCATGCTAGTAAAAACAAATACAAATCAGTTGCAAAACAATGGTTGCAAAGCAACAATAGATAGGTTGATGAACCTTGTGTTCATGTGACAGAAATATAACCTGGCATTAGTTTAGCAATTCAGTGCCACTAAACCTATTCCGAGTTACGTTATCCAATCTCTTAGCCATTTCAGGTGTGAGACGATTCACCCATTCGTCAACTTTTCCACGCCTTAAAAATACTGAAATTCTCAAATGCACACAAATTGATGATTTCGTCGACCAAATTTCGTTCAACCTCTTCCACTGTAAAGTGACACCCCATGAAATCTGCCTTAAAAATAGAGTTATCCTAATTAGTTTAGCAATCTAGTGCCATTAAACTTATTCAGTTATGTTGTCCTAAAATAGAGTTATGTTGTCTAATCTCTTAACCACTTCAGGTGTGAGATGATTCAGCCAGCCACCAACTTTTCCACGGCCAAAATACACGCTATTTTCAACACGTATAGGTTTTATTAATCCTCTCTTGTTCACCTCAGGATTGCTGAAATTCTCAAATGCACACAAATTGATGATTTCATCACCCAAATTTTGTTCCTCCTCTTCCACTGTAAAGGGACACCCTATGAGCTCTGCTAATTTTCTTAATGCACTTGCCATGTCTCCCACAAGCTCCTCATATGTCATAAGCAACACTTAATCTGAATTATCTTGATTTGCTCTTTCCAGTAACTAAGAATGTGATCCCAAAAAGATCCAAGAAAGCATATACCATAACAGAACTGGTCTAATAATGCTTGTACAAGTGTAATAATTTCTTGTCTATCTTTATGTTAATTTTAATAATGAAATGCCGAAAAGATATTAATGTATCCTTCATTTCATGGCTAAGGTAGATAATTTTACATCTAGATTAAATAATGGAATCTGGCAGAAGGTCAAATGCATGTATATGGACCTCTATTATACCAGATTTTGGAAGAGTTGTACCTATAGGTGTGCTTAGATTATTAATGTTGCAAAAATGCAGTCTTGTTTACAAGGATATGGACCACTATTATACCAGATTTTGGAAGAGTTGCAAGAATGACATCTGAAGACTTCGGTTGAAAAGAGATATGCAACCATCACACTGATCGTCACCTCCATAGGTGCATAGAAGTTTTTGTAGTGATAAGGGGTTTGTCCCCCCTTTCAACTCTGTAACTGGTAAACTTAAGACATAATCTTCATAGCGCCTATACATTTTTTTGATTTTGTTTATTAGCTTCTTCCGTTGGTATATCAGTTTCGATATTTGCACCCCAATTTTGTATTCTCAAGGAACAAGTTATTAGTTTGTTGTATTTATGTAGCGTTCTTATAATATTATTGGAAATATGAATGTTTGCACAGGTGAAATTTAATCAGTAGTTTCGAGTACATTAAATCCAAATTCAACATTCAAAAAATATTACGCTAGGCTATCATGGTTAATTAAACTTATCACATTTTATAGAACATAAGTAAATGAAACTTAAGCATGTTTTCTTTTCTTTACCATTAGTTAGGCACTGAAACTAAATTTATAAACCTGAGGATACTTTAGAGAATTAAAATCAGGTTAACTCTATTTTTTGCATTTGTCCTTTGGGCGCATGTAAAGTGATACTTTTTAAATTATTAGAAATTTCGCTGTATTTAACATATCCCCTTGGAACATTATTTTCATGTATAGTTTCTTGCTTTTATCTTTTGAGAAATACGTGAGCCTAATTTTATTTTTAAAACGATTGAGAGTCAAAATATCCCCTGTTAATATGCGTCAGGTGTTACAGTACTTGTTTGGTGTCACAGTTCATGTAGATTTCGAGTTGAGGGAGACATGATTTTCAAATAGGACTCTATGAACTTGAAAACTACTTACAACAATTTATAGTTTAAACTTTAAAGCAGCGTTCCAATAGCATTTCAATATTTATTACATGCTCATGCATTTTCATTTGTGATTTGAGCACCAGATATACTTATCATTCAAAAAAAAAAAGGTTGGGAAGGGACGATCCTTATATACCATTTATATACTATAAGATGCACTTGTCTCCCCAATATTTTATGCAGAGTAACATAACACTGATAAGTGATAACCACAACAGATCGACAAACCTTATGTTCATACAACAGATACATAACCTGGAAATGGAATGCCATAATCAGTTTAGCAATCCAGTGCCACTGAACTTATTAAGAGTTATGTTGTCCAATCTCTTGGCCATTTCTGGTGTGAGATGATTCACCCAGTCGCCAACTTTTCCACGCCTAAAAAACATGCTATTTTCAACAGCTGTATGTACTGTTAATCCTGTCTTGTTTACCTCCAGGTTGCTCAAATTCTCAAATGCACACAAATGAACAATTTGATCAACCACGTTTTGTTTATCCTCTTCCATTGTAAAGGGACATCCTATGAACCCTGCCATTTTTCTTACAGCGCTTGCGGTGTCTGCCATAAGCTCCTCATACGTCATAATCATAACTCCATTTGGATGCTCCTGACTTGCTTTCCAGTAACCAAGCACATGGTCCCAGAATGATCCTGGAAAATATAAGCCATCGCAGAACCAGTCTAGCGCTTGTTCAAGTGGAACAACTTCATTGAATTGTTTGATCATTCTGTTCACAAAATACCACCAGGAGATAAATGTGTCCTTTATTTCCCGACAGAGGTATATAATTTTACATCCAGATTGAACAACGGATTGTGGCAGCATCTCAAATGGTACATGGGATGAAAATAGTCTTGGATCAGGCATTAAGCTCAAATTCGGAACTTGATTTTCACAGTAGACATCTATTTCAAAATTAGGCACACATTCGTGGGGGCTTCGACTTGTTAAAATGCTGGAGGGACTACAGGAGGAGTTGCGATTCTGGGTTGCAAAGACAAGCGCTTTAAGCCATGTTGTACCTATTAAGTGTCCTCTGTGTTAAATGATGCTAAAATAGCTGAATTGCTAACACACGGTATATTGTTGCATCTATATATTCATTTATGGCCAGGACTGTATTCATATTCGTAAAATTCATTATTATTACAAATCCACCAAATTACCTATGACGTAAATATGCAGAATTGTAAAACTATTAATCACCTATTAAACTACTTTGCATGCATTAGACAGTATGCATAACTCTACTCTACGACCAAGAATTTATAATTATGCCACAAAACAATGTTTAATATTCATAGGTAATTTTCACTATCTTTTTTTCTTTTTTAAGGATAAGGAAACAACACCAGATTTTGGAAGAGTTGCAAGAATGACATCTGTAGACTTGGCTTGAAAGAGTTGCTGTGCAACCAACGTACCAGCCATCCTATCGAAAGGTGCATACATGTTTTTGTAGCGATAAAGGGTTGGTCCTTCCACCTCCATAGTTGGTAAACTGAGAACATAATCTTTGTAGTGCCTGTACATTCTTATATATTCTTTGTCGTTTTCTTCTGTTTCAGTAGTAAGAGCTAAGGACTTGGAAATCAATGATTGTGCCATAATTATTTCTTTGTGTCTGTGTTGATGGCATGATGCTTGGGTTTGCTGGTTATTATATAGATGATATGGTCACTATGCGCCATTTTTTTATTATATTTTATTTGGTGTAATTAATATTTCAATTGTCATGAAGGCAAAGAAGTCATATTATTTAGCTCATGTAGTGCCACAGTGCTTGTTTGGTTGGTATCACAATTCATGTTGTTGACATCTTGGCTGATTCATTGCTTGTTGGGAATTCCATATGCCCAAAAGGAGTTTAGCATTTGACAAAATATGTCTCGTTAATATATATTTCCCTGTCTGGATGATAATATTGATTTTGTGATGACCAAACCAATAGTTGATCCAACTACAGCTGTTTACTTCATCGCCTGTGCATCATTTACATTCCATGAATCATTGTTGGAAATATTCAACTTATTGGGGCCACATATGCTAATGTATTGGCTATTTTATGACTAAGTCCGAATACGCGATCTAGTTTGAAATAAATATCTGAGGACTTTTAGGGTATAACTATCATGTAATATAATAATATGTGCATACCGAAGTGATAATTTTGGTTTGTTAAAGGGTCGAACTAAAAATATCATGCTACTACTATATACATATATATATATATATATATATATATATATATATATATATATATATATATATATATATATATATATGGTTCATAAATGCTATAAGGCCCGAAGAATAAAGACCCGAATATGTGCGGCAGCAATATCCACCCTACATGTTTCACCACCCGTGAATTCCACACCATCCGTTTAAAAATCGCACATTCCCGCACCAGTTTTTTCTGGTACTGTAGCAGCACTTTATATGGTTATGGTCCCCGAATTACACAAGTTATCATATATAGTTCTCTCACCGATGGATTCAGGCATGGCTTCCGCTGATCTCTTTGATCTTATTCAGTTTATTCTCGATTGAATTAATATGGTTATATTTAGATCCGTAGCGAATTATGTTCTAACAAGTGGTATCAGAGCCAACCATTATTGATTTTACTGGAAAAATTTGGTTTTTTGTCTGTTCATGTATACATATGATGAGTTTTGTAGTTTGATACATACCGTTTTGCCATCTCAGAACAAGTTTGTATCACAGTTTCAATTCATACACTTCCTGTTTACAACGGCTTCCCTATTTACTGAAGTTTCATTCCTGTTGGATACTAGTTGAGATAATAATGGGTTGCTAACATTGAAAACAATTGGTCCCAGCATAATATACAAAACAGTACTAACTTTCCATGAGGAGCGTGCATGCATTTTAGTTTTCCAGCAAGCTATCATTTTTACATGTAGTTTATGAATATTATTTTACTAACAAAATAGTCCTTGTAGTTAATTTCCATGATAACGCGTTCGATTCATGCAAAGTGCCGCACTCTAACCTTTTATTTCCATGAAAACAAATGATAACTTAGTCTGTATATATATATATATATATATATATATATATATATATATATATATATATATATATATATATATATATATATATCTTTCTTTGGATCTGGGAACCGCAAAGATAGTTTGACTTTTAACTGTTAAATGGATCCTTTCACGCAGGCATACTGATTCAGTAAATATCCTCCACTTCTATTTTTTGTTTACGTGAATTATCATTTTGTTCTAAGCTGATCTGGTATCTTTCTCCTTTTTTTGGTGGATAAGTCTGACTGTGTGATAATATATGGTGACAATAGCATTTTATCTTATACTTATAGCACTATGTATTATTTTTTCAACTGCCCAGTATTGTTTTTTTTAATAATATTATCTGTTTAACCTGTTTTGACATAGTCATGAACCTTAACCGATGGATTAAGATTAGGTTGCTCTACTGAGCAGATCTCATGTTATCCGTACCGTCATTAAAAAAAAAAACATTTTTTTTTATTATATTTCAACTTGTATAAAGTTGATACTGATATTTAAGGCATATGGGTTAAAATAATATGCAAACAAATTCAAACATATTTTTGGTGTCTCTTTACAGCTGTAAATATTTTACATTAGTAGTTAACTAACCGAAATAATATATCGCCAAAGTGACTTCTTTTATTTTGGTGGTTCATGAAAATGTTTGATATTTGTGTGTAGTTATTCAAGCGAATATTAGTCAGCCCAAAGGAAGGCTAATGTTTGGCCGAATCACTTACACATGTGTGATGATAAATACGTGACAATTATACGGATTTAAGAGTGAATAATTAATCGGCCCAAAGGAAGGTTGCTATTCGACTTTTACTTATTGTCAGTATTTGATCGTTGCAACAAGAGTATCACTTGCAATTAATATTACTGTCCAAAGATTTGATATTAATGTTGTACTAGATATCTTGAAAAAAATACTACCAATTATTTGAATTTACTATTGTTGATTTATAATGTAAGCATACTTAATTGATTACAATTAATATGACTACCGTATCTGCCAATATTAACAATATTCCTATTCTGACAGGAACAAACTTCAAGGATTGGAAAGAGAACATATTGCTTGTTCTTGGCTGCTTGGATCTTGGCCTTGCACTTAGGATGGACGCACCCACCCCTCTTACGGATGAAAGTTCTTCTGATGCCGTGAAGAACTTTGAGAGGTGGGATTGTTCAAACCGCATGAGTCTAATGATCATAAAACGCGGCATTCCGGAGGCATTTAGGGGTGCGGTGTCTGAAAATATAACCAATGCCAAAGAGTTCGTTGCTGAGATTGAAAAACGTTTTGCCAAAAACGATAAGGCGGAGACAAGCACGCTTTTGCAATGCTTGATTTTCATGAAGTATCAAAGCAAAGGAAACGCAAGGGAGTACATTATGGAAATGTCTAATGTTGCTTCAAAACTTAAGGCACTTAAGCTAGAGCTTTCAGACGATTTGCTCGTGCATTTGGTATTGATCTCTCTACCTTCACAGTATAACCAGTTCAAAATCAGTTAAAACTGTCAGAAGGAGAAACAGACTCTTAATGAGCTCATTTCATACTGTGTACAAGAAGAAGAGAGGTTGAAGCATGATAAGGCTGAAAGTGCTCATTTGGTCTGTACCTCTGAGGGAAAAGAGAAAGAAGGATAATGAAGCTGCTAAGATTGTACCAAATATCACGCTTGCCGTGTTAAGAAAGTTATGTCTTTTGCTTTGGTCTGTTCTGAAGTAAATTTAGCTACAGTACCTAAAAACTCTTGGTGGATAGATTCCGGTGTCTCTACTCACATAAGTGTTTCAAAGCGGGGTTGCCTGAGCTACCAAAATCCAAGTGATGCTGAAAGATACATCTATGTGGGTGATGGAAAATTGGTTCAAGTGCAGGCTATTAGGCATTTTAAGTTATTATTAGGAACTCACTTTTATTTGGATTTATTTGATACTTTTGTTATACTTTCATTTAGACGGAATTTGGTTTCTATTTCTAAATTAGACAAATCTGGTTATTCTTGTTCATTTGGGAATGATATTTTTAGTTTATCAATAAATTCAACTCTTGCTGGAACTAGTTCTCTTAATGTTTGTGGTAACTTATATATGCGTGATGTTAATATATCTTATAATGAAGCCTTGCATGTGGAATTACATGGTACTAAAAGGAAAGCTAATAAAGAAAATTCAGCCGCATTATGGCCCAAGCGCTTAGGTCATATATCTAAAGCTAGAATTCAAAGGCTTGTGTCAGATGACATTTTGCGATCCCTTGATTTTTCAGACTTTAATGTTTGTATAGAGTGTATCAAGGGAAAACAGACCAAACATAAAAAAATAGGTGCCAATAGAGCAACCGACGTCTTAGAATTAATACATACAGACATTTCTGGGCCATTTCTGAGGCATCATGGAATGGTCAACAATATTTTATCACATTCATAGACGATTATTCAAGATATGGCTATATTTATCTTATACATGATAAATCGGAATCCTTGGACATGTTCAAGAAATTTAAGTTAGAGGTTGAGAACCAACTCAATAAAAGAATAAAAACTATCAGATCTGACCGTGACGGTGAATATTACGGTAAATCTGACGGATCAGGTGAACAATATCAAGGACCATTTGCCCACTTCCTAGAGGAATGCGGAATAGTCCTGCAATACACTATGCTAGGTTCACCTAGCATGAATGGTGAAACACCCCACCTCCGTTAAGGTCGCTCACAAAGGGATTGCCTTAACTTTGGTGGAGGTTTATAAGTAAAAGTCACAGGTAAACAGAAGACAGATATAAATACACATATTTTAAACAGCGGAAACCAAACAAACTTTTATTTCATCAATACGTGTCCAAACAAAAGATTTCCATAATTGTCTCAAAATACTTCCAACATTACAACCTCATTACTGTCTTGCTTATTAAAGAAGCATAAAACATAAATATAGTAACAAAAATCCCCATAGTGATATCCAAAGCCATAGTCCGAGCAAAAGAGATCCAAACCATACATCTACGGTCTTGAAGCTTGCAAAGAGTCTGACTAAGCTGGGTTGTTTCCTCCCAGTGGACCTGGGGGGGGGGGGGGGGGGATGAAAGAAAAGAAGACGAAAAGAAAATAGGGTCAGACATAACACCTGAGTAAATCTAGTAACTCTTCAGTATACGAATAGGAAAAAGGGCATGATAAATATAAACTGAAAACAGTAAAGTATCACAAGCTAAGGAAGTGTAGTTTAGAATCGAATGTACTATCACACCCACACTATATCTCTGCACCTACTAGAGCTTAATCTAACTGGCACCCCATGCTGAGGGTGAACTGATCCCGTTTCTAAAGATGCACCCTATAATGAGGGTGAAGTGATTCCGTTTCTAAAGATCGGCTCCTACTCGCATAAACATATGTGTCATACGGCCCCCAAGAACTGTAGATACCTATGCTGGTCCCACCATGGGGTGTATCAAGACCCATGGTGGCGGCCCCAACATAAACCTTAGAATACATAGGTTATACTACTGGTGCCCCAGTGCTCTGTTTATCTGCTCCGGAGTGTGTTCACGCTCGCATCCCGTTAGAACCTACACTGTGCACCCACCGCCATCGTTTTGACCGCTTACAATCAGCCCAGTAATCGTGCCCCACCCTACCTAGTTTCAGGGCACCATGATACCTAACTTGGGTTACTGCTGAAACGGGTCCCTCGTTACTAGGGTTTTCTAGTCAAACATGTTAAGTGGTTAAGTGTTTGTATTTACCTAAACTCACCCATCAATTCTTGTTAACATGTTGAATTTGGTTAAGTGTTTTTAGTTGACTTAACCCTACCATCTGTCCTTAGCCTCTTAAAGCACCTGACCACTCACATTAGACAGATATTGCTACGGTTACTGGATGTGCCGGTCGGTTCCGGGCAGGTTTACACCGTAGCTCAGTATAACCTCGGGTACTTATTGGGCTCAATGCTTAACCACCCACATTGGATAGGTATTGTTGTGACTACTGGACAGCCGGGCGGTTCCGGGCAGGTTTACGTCACAACTCAATCCAACCTCGGGTTAAGCATACCGTGTTTTCTAAATTTACACATTTTACCACTTTTCAATTATATGTAAATGTCATGTCCTTTATTCTTGGGTATAACAATTTATACCGCTTAAATGTCATTGTCGTTGGCATGTGCCAAACATGCCAACATATATTTTTCATGTTTTACACCCAACGTTATTACCCCCGTTTGTACGTTCGCAACATTATAACAAATGTTGGGCTCGACACAATACAGCCCAACTTTTTAAACATGAGAAAAAGTGGAAATCAAGAACATGTAATATTTATCAATACATAAAGGTGTGTGGCGCATGAACTTGCAATTTAACGATTCAACTAACACAAATTATGGGTCATGTGAACTTGCATTCAAATCAAAGTATAACTAAGTAGGTGACATATGAAATGGCATAGTTTAGGCTTATACAAACTTGGGTTAAACATGTTAAACTTGGCATAATTTCAAACACAAAACTAACATGTTGAATAATCACCAAAATGTCTAATTTTTAACAACTAATCATATAGCCTATTTCAAAATGAAACTTGCATAGTTTATGTGACCCAAACGGCACTTAACATAGATCCAATTATACTTGCAATTAAACATAAGAATGAGTTCATAGGTTTTGGGTCATGTAGGCATAAAAGGTCTCAAATCTAGAATATGTTTACATAAGCTTTAATTTAGACTTAGAGAATGTATATAGTCCATGTCATCGACATAAACATAAATGGATCAAATTCTAGTTTTTGCCACAACTTGCAAGTGCCATTACTTTCATATACAATTGTCCAATAGGCTTGCATCAATCAATTTAGGCCACAAATACCAATACACAAGTCATAACAGAATCATTACAATACACATAATTTATACAATAACACAATTCTGTTTTCATTTACATCGAACCACGTCACAGTTTCATTCATATTCTGAAAGGTCACTATACTTACAACGAATGCAGAATCTTGAATTCTGGATTCTGAATTCTGAAATTGAGATGCGCTCCTTTGGGTAGATTAACGTTGCGTTGATTAATTTGATTAAGCTTTATTCTTCTTCTTAATTTGATTCGTCTCTAAGCTCCTCTTTCTTGACGGCTACGCTCAATTCCTTCCTGACAGCATGACGACTCCCATCTTATTTTTTTGTGTGAATTTTAGTTGAGACTTAGGGTGTATATATAGTTTTTTAAATTGTTTTGAGCCGTTAGATGAAGACAGGAGGAATCCAGACCATACAAAGTTCAAAGAGCCAATCAAAAGGTGACATGTCAGCCCTAATGACACACCGAGCCACAGAAATTCGAGCCAGAGCCAGACCCAGCCAGCCAGGTCGACCAGGTAGGTCGACTGGTAGGTCGACACTATGGTCGACCTGGGGTGACCAGGTCGACACCATGGTTGACCCTATGGTCGACCTGGTACCTGGGCGGGAATTTTCCCGTCCAGCCCAGTCTGAACCTGTTTTTTCGAATTTTGAATTTTAAACTGAGCCGTTTGAATTTTAAATTTTATTCTGAAACTTCCGAAGGTCATAACTTCTTCATACGGAGTCCGATTCACGCAAACTCGGATTTATCTCAAGCAGAATTTCGAGACGAACGCAATGGCGTAACCCATTTCCCTTAATTCTTTCATTTATAATTAATTACACTTTAATTTGTGAAGCTTAACGTTATAGAATTCACGGGGTGTTACATTCTCCCCCCCTTAAAAGGATTTCATCCCCGAAATCTTTAAGTTAGGAAAAATGTATATCATACCATCTAATCGTCCATTTACTCAACCAACAAACACAGGCGTCCGCTGTCCTTAAAAGACTTCTAATGCTTCATGATCATATGCATAGTGTGTGTACATGTCCTTATCTAATGCATAAATCAGGCGGTCTACTGATTCAGTTGACCTCCTTAATGCGAATCATGTAAGTGTCATGAATCCATTATGTATGAAAATTTCTCCTACTCATAATTCTACATGAGTGCACAACTATTCATACAATTGTAACAACCATATGACAGCATATTAAGTTTCAACCATATACAAATGAGAACACACATATGCATATGCAATATGAAGTGACTGAGCCGATCTAAAACCTAGGGTGTGTGTGTATATGCATCCACGAGCAACCACTAGCAATCACTAGCAACCATTTGAAGCCATCATCCGTAACATGTTTTCAAATACATGTTTGCATCCATTTGTTTTCTACCTAAGGAGTTAGGAAAAGGACCGAGGAGATATACCTAAAAAGATAGATAAAGCATAACTTAAGGAAAAAGATAGATCAAAGATGTACCCTCAAAAAGAAAAGGGTAGGCGGCGCGTATTCTATCCTCAGTTTCCCAAGTTGCGTCTTCCTCGGCGTCGCTCCACTGAACTTTAACGAGTTTGACTTCGCGGTTGCGTAGCTTTTTCACTTCAGTTCCTAAGATGCGGGTTGGAACTCTCCTCACAGTTGCTTCATCTTCCACTTCGGCTTCTTCGAGAATGCTAGGTTCCACCACTTCCGCAGACTCATGCAAACACTTCGGTGGTGAGAAACTGTGACGACCCCAAATGCCGTACTGACGGAGACAAGGGTTATCTTTGGAATATAACACAGAAATAGATAATAGCAGAACAAAATTAAATAAATACACCAGATAATGAACAATAGAATATACTGGATAAAAGTAATCATCAGAGTTAAACAATATATAGGATCTTACTTAGTACAAATACAGTTCAGCTATACATAAATGTCTACAGCGGAAAACAAACAAAATATGTACAATAGGAGATGAACAGCATAAAAAGAGATAAATGATAGAATCCATCTTCAGCTCCAGCTATCCAGAAAGAACCAGCTAAACCTGAATACAAGGCTGCCCGTGTAGAAAAAGGGGCACCCGAGTTTGAAAGTGAAACAAACTACGAGTCAGTCATGGGACTGGTATGAGAAATCTATTCAACACATTTAGTATATGGCTAATCACAGGACCACGCCACTTTCGTGGAACGGGTTTACTCCATCGGATTGCCAGTGCTTTAAAACAAATCTTTCTTTTAAACATCGCAATGCTTTTTATAAAAATGAAGCCATTATAAGACTCAGTTCCCATCACACAATGCAACGCAAACCGGAGGATAGAGTTTTACCTTATAATGGCCAAAATATGGTTGATACGAATAAAACAAAAGCAATTGATATTCCTACTAGTGTTTATATGTTTCAAAAACAATTTCAAATCATAACTATCAATCATAGACGACATGAGCGTCCCATGCCACTATGTCGCCAAATATATATACAATCGAAACCGCACAATGTCGTATTTGGAAATTGGATTTCCGTCATGAACCAAGGCAAAAGATAGTCCTTACCGACTTCGAGACAATCTAGCCCATGTCTCCGGAACAGCCGCAACTGCCCCTTGGAGCGACAGGGCCGGTCCACACAGAGTGGATTATAGTGCCTGAACAATACGTTTCTCCGCCCTTTGGGGCGTAAATGAGCCAACAAATGACTCCATCGGACCCGGATCGTCCGATCAAACCGAGGCGCCTCGCAACAGCAACAACCACATAGGTGAAAAGTATATAAATGTCAGGGCTGGTAGGTCACTGACACCACCCTAGCTAGAAAGAAACGCATGCCCTCCCTGAGGTCCTTCTCCCGTTTCTGGTTCATACCAGGGTGTGAGGCTCGTGAATTCACATTATACATAAAGCTACGCCACACAGGCGGGGCTTTGATCATCACCACAAGACTTTGCTTTTCAACAGAAGCCTTGATCATTTGCCACTTAGGTATGCCACACTAGCAAATCATGCCATGCGACTGATGTCCATCGATGTACAACCTCTGAGCTCGTGCGTCTCAGAGAAGGGCGTTAAGCAAAAGAATAAATTCTCCACCGCCAAACAGATGTATATTTAATAGAGATCAATCGACACAGAATAAAATCCAATGTCAGACACACAGTCCATTTACAAGTCCGTTCTGGGTCTGAACGAAACCAGAGGCAATAAATACCTCGCAAACCCATCGATCACCATGTACGTCTGGACGATTACCACTCATTATCCATATTTCGGGATGCCTCCCAATCAGGACCTCAGTTACCATCCAAACGAGGTGAAGATCTCCGGTCTTCGACCACCGTCTTCATCTTCGACTTTCAATCGTCGGTCAATTATTTGAAATGAGAATTAACTCGGCCTTTTCAAATAATTCACGTATTTTTAGAATTTCAAATCAATTTATTTCAATGGTTAAATCAATCGACAACACCAACTTGTTCTTTAATGTATTTTTCACGCCAGACACATCCAACCATCAAAAGCAACATAAATCGAGCAAATTCAGTTTATTTCCATTCCATATCGTTTATGATATTTTATTACAATTTATCGCTATTTTTATTTATTTTAAAATAGCCAATTTAGTCTAAACGACGCTTCGGGCCATAACACGGCCGTGGCGCTGTTTTTCTTCAGATTTGATTTACACATATCTGAAAATCTAACCATTGGATCTTCACAAAATTTACATCATTAGAAAGGTCTTTTCAAAATGAATCCAACAGTTCCAGTTTCGGGAAAATCCGACGGTCGGATCTCCCGGTACAATCGTTTGAAGTTTCGATTTCAAAATACGAACTGCAGCGTCGTTATTCGATTAAATATAATTATATATATATATATAATCGTTTCTGGCACTGTTTTTCTTCATATTTGAATTAAACATTGCAGACAATCCAACCGTTGGATTTTTACAAAGTTGGTGCCGTTGGAAAGATATTTCCAAGGCGAACCCAACGGTTGCGGTTTCGGGAAAATCCAATGGTCGGATTTCCCGCACTAGTTGTTTGAAATCACGGTTTCAAAATACGAACTGCACGGCCACGTTTCATTTTAATTTTATTTATATTTATATAAATATAGTTCATTCAACAATTTCAATATCGTTTTCACTTCAAATATTTCACTAACGCCTTTAAATTTTGGAAAATTTCGCCATAACCTCCTTTGTACAGGAGGGGCTGGGAAAATTCCCAAATAGCCACACGGGCATCTCATGTCAAAAAGAAAAAGAAAAAGCCAAGCGGCTAGCCAACAGGCTCATAAAGTCATCACCCAAACAAAACAGTAAATGTGTACCTATTTGTCGGGCACAAAATTTTATTCCTCTTCTCTTGCCCCTTTTGCTATAACCTGTTCAATAAATATGCATGTACATATATATAGTTCTTATCACTTATCATTTTCCATTGAACTTCATATTTGATTCCATTTGGTTTAAAAATACCATTCATTCTAATGTTGCATGCATAGGCAAAAATCATATCATTAGCTAATTAATGACTATTTCGACTCGTGCATATTTATTTGAACGAGTTGCTATTTTTAACACTTCACATTTCAACGATTCATGTATATAATAAAAATGTGATTTTTATTGTAAAACAATTCATTTCAAAACACTATTATTTTATATAGTTTATATAGGTAATAAAAATAGGATTTTTCTTATAAAACAATTTCTTTTAAAATGAGATTATTTTACATAGTCCATATAGTTGATAAAAGGTGATTTTTATTATGAAACAATTTATTTCAAAATATGAATACCACTCAACACATGAATTTCAATTCAACGGATGAATATCGATTCAACACATGAAGGTTTTCTATAGTTTCTATATATAGATAAAAATGTGATTTTTATATTTAAAACACGAATACCATTCAACACATGAATTTCTAACCAACGAATGAATATCGATTCAACACATGAAGGTTTTCTATTCAACGAATAAATATAGTTTCAGCAAATGAAAATAATTCAAACACATGAATATTATTCAAAATTTCGGCAGCATAACGGCAGGGTAGTTAAAACCGGGACCGTCCCTAGTACGTCTCCTCGCTCTACCTTAAAACCTCGCGGTTTTTGACAATGGGGATCATGCATCTAGTTCACACGCAGGCGGCATGTATATATTTATTTCATTTCCACAAACTAATCCTATGTGGTTCCAACCAAATATTTCTCAACCACAAATGGGTATTTTTCAACCACAATCAATCAATATCAACCACAAACAATCCCAAACAACCATTCGCTATCAATCAATTTTCACACCAATCACAACCAATAAATATCGTCCACGGTTTGTGGACGAGGGGCGTATATATATATATTTATATAGCAATTCACTTCTATTTCAACACATATATAATTTTTACAATGCATATATAACTTATACATCGAACGTACAACTTATACAACGCTTATACATGAGGTGTACAACGCTTATATAACTCATACATCGACTATATAATTTATACATCATCGTTTCCATATCGTTTATAAATTAGAAATCTCACATTGGGTTCCACTCCACCAAAAATAGCAGAAGGCTCAGAAAAATATGCGGTCTCTTCTAAAATGTAGAAGATGTCCCCACGGCCTCGATGTTTCCTGCTTCATCGAATTTCGTCAAGAAACGAAAAAGATATGATTTTTCAAAGTTTGCAACGGTTTAAAGATGTTAAAACTGTTGAAAATAAATCTGGTCGTATACCTTTCAATATGGTTCAAAACTAGGTTTGATCTTTTCTCTCAATCCGAAGCACGATATGCCGATCAGCCTAAGCCACGTCGACGAGCTTGAAGAGGCGCGCTGCACCCCTGACGGCGGCGAACTTGGCGGCGGCGAGGAAGAGAAAATCGGCCGCGAACGGCGCGACTTTGGAGGAGGAGATCTCGCTGATGGGGCGACGAGAGGTGGCGTACCAGCTATGGATGTGAAGCTCTCGGAGAGATCTATAAAAACCTTAACTGGGTGGAGGTGTTTCGTTGCGTGGATTAGCCAGAAAAGAGGAGAGAAGATTGGTGCTGCTGCCGCCGTATAATCGGGGAGAGAGAAAATTAGGTTTTTTTTTTAAAAAAAAAATATGATTGGCCGGGGGAGTTTTAAATGGGTTTTCTGACACGACCACCAATCCAAACACAACAACTGTCGTCCCCAGAGTTTTACCCCCATTCCGAACACAATGGGATATGTTTCGAAGGCCCATTCGAATGTTTCAGTCAGTTTTCCTTCAAATTAAAATATAAAACATTCAATATTTAATTTGAACGTACATTTCAATTTGCCAGGGCCACAAACTGATTCGAAAAATTCCAGAAAAATAAATCTAGCTATGTTTTGACGATACGGTCCCAACAAAACCAGTTTCGTCGAATTCTGAGACCGTTTGCAAAAAGGCCCATTTCTGGTCGATCCAATTTAACTGTAATTGACCAAAACACGTTTTCCTTTGCCACGCTCACATACTAGCTTCACAAATTATGAAATTTGAAACCTAGCAATAACTTCACATCCCGGATCCAACAAAAGTGGTTTCGTCGAATTCCGAGGTCGTATACAAAATGGCCAATTTCACGGGCTATATAAATTCTATAGCGACCTTTCTGAAAATTCATTTGGCCATAACTTTTGCTTTCCGTTATGAAAATTCGATTTTTCAGATTCGTTAGAAAGGTATTTACTAACAGATTTAAATATTTTTGGTTTCACTCAAATCCGTTTTGTTTTGCACCCGGTACAGTCCGAAAAAGTTTGAATTCAATTTTTAAAACTGCAGCGCCATTTCAGGCCTTGTTTATAATTATAATTAATTATATTCGTTTTCAATTGTCGATTCAACTCACTTTTCATCTCTATTATTCAAAATATTTATTTTAAATATTTCAAATCCATTATTTTAGCCAATTAATTTTTTTTAAATTGGTTCAGATTTTCTGGGTCGTTACAATCTCCCCCACTTAAAACTTTTCGTCCCCGAAAAGGAACAAAGTCGAAAGTGGTTTGATTAATCAACTCTACGTTCGATCTGGCTTCCATTCTCCAACTTTTCAGTTTTTGAGAATTTTCAAATTCTTCAAAAATTTGGCTAACACCCGGAATTTTCGAAAAATTTCGCCATAACCTCCCTTGTACGGAGAGAGGTTTGGAAATTTATTGGGCCGTATTAGGTACCCAATAAATCCTAATAAGCATACACATATTTATAGTGATATATTCTGGTGTTTACTGAGGAGCATGTATTGATAATAACTCCAGAGAATAAATTCTCGTCACCCTGCCCCGTGTGGGAAATAAATAGTCCATGTGCCGTATCTAATAACTAGAGAGACGTGATTATTGTCAACTCCAGACCCGTGTGGTTTTTTTTATTAATCTGGCAATTTAATCGTTACAATTTAAATAGTCCATATCAGCCATCAGTTCAACCTGTAAAATATAGTCATCGCCATACAAGCCTCTCGCTCGTATGGTAAATCTTCCACCTCGTCACACAAGCTCCAAATGCTTATGTGGTATATGATGAAGTATGCCTATCTTCCAGAAGTATGCCATGCAATGTAGTTCAAAATTAATTGTTACTATCCTATGGCGACATTTATTATTTCACACAGAATAACCAGCACTCCGCATCCAATGGCATTCACAGGAGTTGATATAATAATATTTCGCATCCAACTCATTAAGGTTTACCTATTTGTCGGGCACGCAAATAAAATCTTTACTCAACAACCAATCCATTTACCTGCTCAAACATATATAATACACATGTATATATTTCTATCTATTTTCTAATCAGTTCAATGTGTGATTTAAATGAATAAGTTCTACCATTATCCTATTATTGATCAAATTAACTATCGTTTTAATAACTTTAATTAATCAAATCTACAATCACACAACACAACCAACAATCAAATTGTTTTTAACTTTTCAAAACCATACAAATTAATTCCTATTCTCTTTTAAAATCATTCAGACTATAGAGTTAAAAGTGCACATCCATGGAAAGAAAATAACAACAGAATAGAGAAATGATTGGTAATGCAAAGTAGGGTAAATGTACCATGCACCGGAGTCAATCAGAGATATCCACTCGGCATCTAGGATAAGCTTTATGAATGCTCTCCTCGGTTTCCCAAGTACAATCTCGTGGATCTCCACTCCATTGCACTTTGACTAAGTGAACTTTCTTGTTCCTCAGCTCTTTGGTTTCTTTGCCGATGATCTTTAGCGGCTCTCTTCTCACAGCTAATTCAGGGGTAATTTCAATATCCTGTTGAGCTGCTTCTTCCACGATCAAGTCTGGATCATGAACATGCTTTCGAAGTTGAGATATATGAAATACATCATGAACTCCAGGCAACCAGTCATTGGTTCTTTGAGCATCCTCATTTTCAAATCTAACTTCTTAGCTGCATTCTTTGAAATAAAGCTTCGTGACGCGCCGGTGTCAAACAGTACTTTAACTGGAATATTTTTGACATTAAGCGTGCCTTCTAAAACATCAGACCTTCCCTGTCTATCTGAGGGTGCTGAGGTTTCTGCTACTTCATTTACCTGAGCCTCCTTGGTTGCCCTTAACAGCCGGCAATCCTGCTTTATATGGCCAAACCGATGGCAAATGCTGCATTCTCTGGTCTCTTGAAACTTGTTCTTTGACTTCGGTTCACTCTTCTTTAATTTCTTTAAAGATCTGCATTTTCCTTGCAAATGCCCTTGCTTATGGCAGTTATTGCATACGGCGGTCGTTACTAGTTCTTTCTCTGATCTGGCCCTTTTTCGATTTACTTTGGGCTCCTTACCGACCACAGACGTTGTACTTGCCTCAGGATGATTAGTTTCAGACTCAATTTTATTACTAGAGCTGACTTCCTCTTCGTACTGTAACATACCTTTCTTATCTAGATCTTCATATTGATAACCCATATAAATCATTTCAGAAAAGGGGAGCTTCACGTTCCTCATTACACTGTTCTGATATTTTCTTTGAAGCCCGTTGACAAATCTCATATTCTTCCTCTTCGGATTCTCAATTAGATGAGGAGCAAAGTGAGAAAGTTCATTGAATATCTTATGATATTCGGGAATGGTCATATCTCCTTGTATCAAATAAGAAAATTCATCACATAGTCGCTCAGTCGCTTCTGGAGGAGTAAATCTTTCCAGGAAAATCACTTTGAATCTATCCCAGGTGATATCACCTTCTGGATTATCCTTTATAACCGAATCCCACTAGAAAAAAGCTTCGTATTTGAGTGCCCAGGAGGCCAGTAATCTTTTCTGGTCATCCCTCAGCTTTAATCCTTCGAAGATTTTCTCAGCCGAACGAATCCATGCTTGTGTTCTCATAATAGATTCTTCGCCCGAGAATGGCTTTCCACCCAGATTTCTATATTTCATATATAGGGCTTCAATATCCGGGTCAGTATTACTTCTTCTGTTTCTGGCACTCATTTTCTAGTTCTTCTGCAAATAGCAGATCAAGTGTCAGGTCAACCGAAAAGATATTTCAAAATATAGAGACAAATACTTGAATGTAAATGTGTCTATCTAGGTGTCATTTCATCCTGCTACTCACACTAGGATATTACTGATCCTATCCGTATTGAGTTGCCCGCCCTAGAACACTACTGGTTCTATTTCTGACGAGTTCGTTAATATGTTATATTCCAGAACTAAGCTTAACCAAAGCTCTGATACCACGTTGTGACGACCCCAAATCCCGTACTGACGGAGACAAGGGTTATCTTTGGAATATAACACAGAAACAGATAATAACAGAACAAAATTAAATAAATACACCAGATAATGAACAATAGAATATACTGGATAAAATTAATCATCAGAGTTACACAGTATATAGGATCTTACTTAGTACAAATACAGTTCAGCTATACATAAATGTCTACAGCGGAAAACAAACAAAATATGTACAATAGGAGCTGAACAACATAAAAAGAGATAAATGATAGAATCTATCTTCAGCTCCAGCTATCCAGAAAGAACCAGCTAAACCTGAATACAAGGCTGCCCGTGTAGAAAAAGGGGCACCCGAGTTTGAAAGTGAAACAAACTACGAGTCAGTCATGGGACTGGTATGAGAAATCTATTCAACACATTTAATATATGGCTAATCACAGGACCACGCCACTTTCGTGGAACGGGTTTACTCCATCGGATTGCCAGTGCTTTAAAACAAATCTTTCTTTTAAACATCGCAATGCTTTTTATAAAAATGAAGCCATTATAAGACTCAGTTCCCATCACACAATGCAACGCAAACCGGAGGATAGAGTTTTACCTTATAATGGCCAAAATATGGTTGATACGAATAAAACAAAAGCATTTGATATTACTACTAGTGTTTATATGTTTCAAAAACAATTTCAAATCATAACTATCAATCATAGACGACATGAGCGTCCCATGCCACTATGTCGCCAAATATGTATACAATCGAAACCGCACGATGTCGTATTTGGAAATTGGATTTTCGTCATGAACCAAGGCAAAAAGATAGTCCTTACCGACTTCGAGATAATCTAGCCCATGTCTCCGGAACAACCGCAACTGCCCCTTGGAGCGACATGGCCGGTCCATACGGAGTGGATTATAGTGCCTGAACAATACGTTTCTCCGCCCTTTGGGGCGTAAATGAGCCAACGAATGACTCCATCGGACCCGGATCGTCCGATCAAACCGAGGCGCCTCGCAACAGCAACAACCACATAGGTGAAAAGTATATAAATGTCAGGGCTGGTAGGTCACTGAAACCACCCTAGCTAGAAAGAAACGCATGCCCTCCCTGAGGTCCTTCTCCCGTTTCTGGTTCATACCGGGGTGTGAGGCTCGCGAATTCACATTATACATAAAGCTATGCCACACAGGCGGGGCTTTGATCATCACCACAAGACTTTGCTTTTCAACAGAAGCCTTGATCATTTGCCACTTAGGCATGCCACACTAGCAATTCATGCCATGCGACTGATGTCCATCGATGTACAACCACTGAGCTCGTGCGTCTCAGAGAAGGGTGTTAAGCAAAAGAATAAATTCTTCGCCGCCAAACAGATGTATATTTAATAGAGATCAATCAACACAGAATAAAATCCAATGTCAGACACACAGTCCAATTACAAGTCCGTTCTGGGTCTGAACGAAACCGGAGGCACTAAATACCTCGCAAACCCATCGATCACCACGTACGTCTGGACGATCACCACTCATTATCCATATTTCGGGATGCCTCCCAATCAGGACCTCGGTTACCATCCGAACGAGGTGAAGATCTCCGGTCTTCGACCACCGTCTTCATCTTCGACTTTCAATCGTCGGTCAATTATTTGAAATGAGAATTAACTCGGTCTTTTCAAATAATTCACGTATTTTTAGAATTTCAAATCAATTTATTTCAATGGTTAAATCAATCGACAACACCAACTTGTTCTTTAATGTATTTTTCACGCCAGACACATCCAACCATCAAAAGCAACATAAATCGAGCAAATTCAGTTTATTTCCATTCCATATCGTTTATGATATTTTATTACAATTTATCGCTATTTTTATTTATTTTAAAATAGCCAATTTAGTCTAAACGACGCTTCGGGCCATAACACGGCCGTGGCGCTGTTTTTCTTCAGATTTGATTTACACATATCTGAAAATCTAACCATTGGATCTTCACAAAATTTACATCATTAGAAAGGTCTTTTCAAAATGAATCCAACAGTTCCAGTTTCGGGAAAATCCGACGGTCGGATCTCCCGGTACAATCGTTTGAAGTTTCGATTTCAAAATACGAACTGCAGCGTCGTTATTCGATTAAATATAATTATATATATATATATAATCGTTTCTGGCACTGTTTTTCTTCATATTTGAATTAAACATTGCAGACAATCCAACCGTTGGATTTTTACAAAGTTGGTGCCGTTGGAAAGATATTTCCAAGGCGAACCCAACGGTTGCGGTTTCGGGAAAATCCAATGGTCGGATTTCCCGCACTAGTTGTTTGAAATCACGGTTTCAAAATACGAACTGCACGGCCACGTTTCATTTTAATTTTATTTATATTTATATAAATATAGTTCATTCAACAATTTCAATATCGTTTTCACTTCAAATATTTCACTAACGCCTTTAAATTTTGGAAAATTTCGCCATAACCTCCTTTGTACAGGAGGGGCTGGGAAAATTCCCAAATAGCCACACGGGCATCTCATGTCAAAAAGAAAAAGAAAAAGCCAAGCGGCTAGCCAACAGGCTCATAAAGTCATCACCCAAACAAAACAGTAAATGTGTACCTATTTGTCGGGCACAAAATTTTATTCCTCTTCTCTTGCCCCTTTTGCTATAACCTGTTCAATAAATATGCATGTACATATATATAGTTCTTATCACTTATCATTTTCCATTGAACTTCATATTTGATTCCATTTGGTTTAAAAATACCATTCATTCTAATGTTGCATGCATAGGCAAAAATCATATCATTAGCTAATTAATGACTATTTCGACTCGTGCATATTTATTTGAACGAGTTGCTATTTTTAACACTTCACATTTCAACGATTCATGTATATAATAAAAATGTGATTTTTATTGTAAAACAATTCATTTCAAAACACTATTATTTTATATAGTTTATATAGGTAATAAAAATAGGATTTTTCTTATAAAACAATTTCTTTTAAAATGAGATTATTTTACATAGTCCATATAGTTGATAAAAGGTGATTTTTATTATGAAACAATTTATTTCAAAATATGAATACCACTCAACACATGAATTTCAATTCAACGGATGAATATCGATTCAACACATGAAGGTTTTCTATAGTTTCTATATATAGATAAAAATGTGATTTTTATATTTAAAACACGAATACCATTCAACACATGAATTTCTAACCAACGAATGAATATCGATTCAACACATGAAGGTTTTCTATTCAACGAATAAATATAGTTTCAGCAAATGAAAATAATTCAAACACATGAATATTATTCAAAATTTCGGCAGCATAACGGCAGGGTAGTTAAAACCGGGACCGTCCCTAGTACGTCTCCTCGCTCTACCTTAAAACCTCGCGGTTTTTGACAATGGGGATCATGCATCTAGTTCACACGCAGGCGGCATGTATATATTTATTTCATTTCCACAAACTAATCCTATGTGGTTCCAACCAAATATTTCTCAACCACAAATGGGTATTTTTCAACCACAATCAATCAATATCAACCACAAACAATCCCAAACAACCATTCGCTATCAATCAATTTTCACACCAATCACAACCAATAAATATCGTCCATGGTTTGTGGACGAGGGGCTTTTATATATATATATATATATATATATATATATATATATATATATATATATATAGCAATTCACTTCTATTTCAACACATATATAATTTTTACAACGCATATATAACTTATACATCGAACGTACAACTTAACGCTTATACATGAGGTGTACAACGCTTATATAACTCATACATCGACTATATAATTTATACATCGTCGTTTCCATATCGTTTATAAATTAGAAATCTCACATTGGGTTCCACTCCACCAAAAATAGCAGAAGGCTCAGAAAAATATGCGGTCTCTCCTAAAATGTAGAAGACGTCCCCACGGCCTCGATGTTTCCTACTTCATCGAATTTCGTCAAGAAACGAAAAAGATATGATTTTTCAAAGTTTGCAACGGTTTAAAGGTGTTAAAACTGTTGAAAATAAATCTGGCCGTATACCTTTCAATATGGTTCAAAACTAGGTTTGATCTTTTCTCTCAATCCGAAGCACGATATGCCGATCAGCCTAAGCCACGTCGACGAGCTTGGAGAGGCGCGCCTGCACCTCTGACGGCGGCGAACTCGGTGGCGGCGAGGAAGAGAAAATCGGCCGCGAACGGCGCGACTTTGGAGGAGGAGATCTCGCTGATGGGGCGACGAGAGGTGGCATACCAGCTATGGATGTGAAGCTCTCGGAGAGATCTACAAAAACCTTAACTGGGTGGAGGTGTTTCGTTGCGTGGATTAGCCAGAAAAGAGGAGAGAAGATTGGTGCTGCTGCCGCCGTATAATCGGGGAGAGAGAAAATTATGTTTTTTTTTTTTAAAAAAATATGATTGGCCGGGGGAGTTTTAAAGGGGTTTTCTGACACGACCACCAATCCAAACCCAACGACTGTCGTCCCTAGCTTTTTACCCCCATTCCGAACACAATGGGATATGTTTCAAAGGCCCATTCGAATGTTTCAGTCAGTTTTCCTTCAAATTAAAATATAAAACATTCAATATTTAATTTGAACGTACATTTCAATTTGCCAGGGCCACAAACTGATTCGAAAAATTCCAGAAAAATAAATCTAGCTATGTTTTGACGATACGGTCCCAACAAAACCAGTTTCGTCGAATTCTGAGACCATTTTCAAAAAGGCCCATTTCTGGTCGATCCAATTTAACTGTAATTGACCAAAACACGTTTTCCTTTGCCACGCTCACATGCTAGCTTCAAAAATTATGAAATTTTAAACCTAGCAATAACTTCACATCCCGGATCCAACAAAAGTCGTTTCGTCGAATTCCGAGGTCGTATGCAAAATGGCCAATTTCACGGGCTATATAAATTCCATAGCGACCTTTCTGAAAATTCATTTGGCCATAACTTTTGCTTTCCGTTATGAAAATTCGATTTTTCAGATTCGTTAGAAAGGTATTTACTAACAGATTTAAATATTTTTGGTTTCACTCAAATCCGTTTTGTTTCGCACCCGGTACAGTCCGACAAAGTTTGAATTCAATTTTTAAAACTACAGCGCCATTTCAGGCCTTGTTTATAATTATAATTAATTATATTCGTTTTCAATAGTCGATTCAACTCACTTTTCATCTCTATTATTTAAAATATTTATTTTAAATATTTAAAATCCATTATTTTAGCCAATTTAAAATTTTTAAATTGGTTCAGATTTTCTGGGTCGTTACAGAAACATGAAAGACGTTGTGAACTCCGGTCAGTCTCTCGGGTAGCTCTAATCTATAGGCCATCTTCCCAACCTTCTCGATGATAGGAAACGACCCTACAAACCTTGGTGCTAACTTTCCTGTGGATCCAAAGAGAACGACGTTCCTTAAAGGAGATACCTTAAGGAAAATCCTGTCCCCAACCTCAAACTCAAGGTCGGTCCTTCTTTTGTCGGCGTAGGATTTTTGTCTGTCTTGGGCTGTCTTCATCCTTCTCCGTATCAAGTCCACTTTATCTGAAGTCTCTCGAATCATATCCGGCCCAAGTATAAGTTTATCTGTAGACTCCCACCAACAAGTTGGTGATTTGCACGGTCTTCCATACAAGGCTTCGAAGGGCGCCATACCGATGGTAGCTTGGTAGCTGTTGTTGTAGGCAAATTCCACTAAGGAAGGTGATCCTCCCATGTCCCTCCAAAGTCAAGGACGCAAAGTCTCAGAAGATCCTCTAAAACTCTATTCACCTTTTCCGTCTGGCCATCGGTTTGGGGGTGATAGGCTGTGCTCAAACATAACTGCGTGCCTATAGCTTCTTGCAGACTCCGTCAAAACTCGCTTGTGAAGATAGGGTCTCGGTCACTAACAATGCTGGAGGGTATCCCATGGAGTCGAACTATTTCCTTGAGATAAAGAGATGCTAACAAACCCGGTACAAAATCTGAGGAGGGCCTAAAGTTAAAACTGGCTATATACTCCAAGCTTTGCCTTTCCACAAAGAGAGGGCTTAAGGTCAGTTTCTTTCGGCTCAACGCGTCTGCTACTACGTTGCCTTTGCCGGGAGTATAGGAAATTTCAAAATCATACGAGGCAAGAAACTCCATCCACCTTCGCTGCCTCAAGTTAAGATCCTTCTACGAGAAGAGATATTTCAATGATTTATGGTCGGTGTATAATTCGAACTTGTAACGACCCGCATTCTACGCATCATAGGATCGTAGGATATTTATTTCTTTCACATACGAAGTCGTATGGTCATGTAACATTGGGGAACGACTATTGGGGTCATTTCCCATGTTCATGATTTTTCCCGATTTTTAAATGAGCATTTTACCCCTAGTTGACACTGTTTTGGCCATAACTTTTGACTGGAAAGGAATTTTGACCTGAAACCACTTTCATTGGCTCCGGATGATGGTTTCTCTTTCCGTAGAGTGGTCACATTAGCCAAACGGACTCACCGTTTGTGAGATATGGCTGAAACAAGTTTCAGATGGTGAAAAACAGCTTAATTGGGCTTAACCGGGTGATTAACAGCTAGGCCCAAAGGGGAATTTCGGGTTTAGGGGTATATAGGGGCTGATTAGGGTTAGAAAACATTTCTTTAGACATTTTCCAGCCGCCACTTTCATCCTTAGACACTCTAACAATGGCCTCCTACATCTAAAACACCCCAAATCACTTTCTAATTGAAGATCAGGCTTAGCAACACCAAATTAGGAAGAAAAAGCACCAAAGCAAGGTTAGAGCTGCTGTTGGACATCAGTATTCGCCCCAAATCAGAGGAGTTTCAGTTCTGATAATTTTATTTGTGGCCAAGGTGAGTGATTTGCATAGTTTTTGCACTAATAACGGTAATTAAGGGTAATTAGTGAAGATTAGCGAATTTGTACACTAATAAATTCTGGAAAAATGTTTAGAAATTCTTAAATAATATTTCATGCCTCTGTTAGAAAATTTAGACGATTTGGTTAAGTTTTACCAAGTACGTGCTTAAACATGATTAAGAAGGATTATAGGAAAATGTGAGGTTTTAGCCACTTTTGATCTATTTTGATTCAATTGGATTGTTGTTTGGTGTTAGTGGTTTCTCTTACATATTGCTATGACTCTATGGTATGTTTTATGATTGATTAGAATAGTTAGATTGGTCGAAAACGCCGTCGAATGGCGTAGAAAGCTCGCTGGAAAGTTGCAGAAATGTGCAGGTTCCGAACCGGTTCGGATCGGAGTAGGGGGTCGGATCGGATTTGTGAACTGACCGAGTGGATTCGAACTGGATTGGCACTTGTCACTGGAGGAGGCTTGGCGAGAAGGAAGGCCGTTTACTTAGAGTGGGAATGGACGAGGGGATCAGATCGGAACTATAAAGAGCGGATCAGGATCGGAGTAGGTTGAAGAGCGGATCAGATCGGGGTAAGCTAGGGAGCGAAGCGGATCGGAGCAAATAAGGGGATGGGATCGGATCGGGCTATGGAGCAGGACCAGATCGGAGTAGGCCAGGGGACGAGATCGGATCGGAGCAGGCAAGCTGGAGGAGGGACGAACCGAACCGACTGGAGCGTGACATCCGAACCGAACCCACGTCTAAGGGGAAGGATCACCGAACCGAACCGCGTTATACGTATATATCCGAACCGAATCGAATTCAGGACCACTTCTATGCGACGACTCTTTTGAAGACCAACTCCAACTCGATTAAAACCCGAGATGCAAAGGAAGTCCAAATGAGAAGTTAGAGCTCAAGATTTAGATGGGAATCAACGAGTTCGCTTCATGGTTGGGCTTTGCTGCGGGACGCGTGTTAAGGGGTTATCGATGTCTATAGCTTTGGACCACTATGGTAGGAGGTACGAAGGCGGATTCAGGGCCATTATGGCTTCGGTAGAACCAAGGGCTACGACCAATGAAGTGGGTCATTGAAATGTTTGGTCATGACTCCAAGTGTTTGGCTTGGTCACAGCAAGGTTTCTACAAGTCGGGATTCGTCGTTACCTCATTTTGTCTAATGTTCCAAAGTGGTAGATATCGTATACTTTACGCACTGAGTGAGAGACGTGAGGATGGTTGCTATGCTTGATTGTTTGACATACATACCCCACCCCCGTATTCTTACACT
Organism: Allium sativum; assembly: GCA_030737875.1. Lineage (NCBI taxonomy): Eukaryota > Viridiplantae > Streptophyta > Magnoliopsida > Asparagales > Amaryllidaceae > Allium > Allium sativum. The sequence goes on along the minus strand of CM060920.1, from coordinate 321,133,697 downwards.
ATTTATTATGGCACCTTAGAGTATTGTATGGTATGTAGTACTTACTCTTTGGTTGCAGGTCCAGGTTCAGGTATGGTTTAGTATACCTGTTATTATTCGGTTTAGATGCTTATCACTCATACTAGGCTTTATGTCTGACCCAGAGTTTTATGTCTCCTCTTATTACTCTGGGTGCTCACACGAGCAGACTAGAGACAGGTTAGCTGGTGATGCACGGGTAGATGATCCGGAGACGAGCTGGAGGCTTCCACGTAATATATATATATATAGTATTCTCCCTGTGTTGTTGAAGATCACTGCTTGGGCATTGGTGGTGCATCTTCTACTTTAGCTTTCTTTCATTAGAGACAGTAATTTTGAAAAGTTGTAATAAGCTGTATTTGGATTTCCGCTGCTCTGATGTTGATGTTGATTTTAGTTATCAGCTTATGCACTGTCTCACCTGTTTTATGTCAAGTATGTTATTATTATATTTATTCCATGCGCTGTGAGACATTCTACAGGTTCCTTGATTAGTTCATTCCCTTCTTGGCGACCGTTCCGTGCTAACTGGACATGTATACAGCGCACTTTTGGAGTAAATGTCGGTTGGTGCGGGGCGGGCCGTCACACTTGGTATCAGAGCTCTAGGTTGCGTAGTTAACCTAGGGAATTTATCAGGGAGAGATAATATACGTATACGAGAGAGCGTATTTGTGATTACTTTGGTTTTTAAAAGCTATATATATATACTATTAGTAGTATAAGGATGAAGTCGTACTGCACTAGCACCACTATGGAGTCGTTAATCGTTTCCTTTTTCAGATTGACGATGAGCCGATATGTTAGAGGCACCGGTAGAGGGGCCAATAATGGGAATGTTGCTGACATGAGGACGATGTTTACTGACCTCATGAGAGAGATGCTTAGAGATGTACAGAGGGCAACCCCCAATGGTGGAAATGGTGGTGGTCCAATAGTGCAGGCACCAAGAGTCGACTTCGCCAAGCTGAATAAGGATTATACTAGCCTTGGTGGAAAGTCGTTCCACGGAACGGAGTCGGCCACGGATGTTCAGGATTGGTTGGATAGTTGCGAACGTATCTTCGAGGATTTGGGTATCGAGGATGCGATGAAGAGAAAACTAGCGTCCCGTCAGCTGCAAGGGCGGGCAATGAATTGGTGGAATGCTATAAAGGCAGCTACTCCCGAAGATCAGATTACTTGGGAGCAGTTTAAAGCTCGCTTTAGCGAGAAGTTCATCCCAGCTGCTCAGAAGTCAGTGCTGTTTAAGAAATTCTTGGAGCTCAAGCAGAATGGCAGAGCAGTCTCGGAGTATATTGCTGAATTTGACACTTTGTCAAAATATGGGTTATCTCTTATTGATACTGCCGAGAAAAAGAATGAGAAATTCATAACTGGTTTGGATCAGTACTTGGGGGAAAGACTTATTAACCACATCGATGAGACGTTTGAATCGATTGTGGGGAAAGCATTAAGGTCAGAAAGTCTCTACCCTAAGCCCAAGACTGAGGTTGCATCTGTGGAAGAGCCAAAACCACAAGCAAGTGGTGGAGGCAAGGGTGGTTCCCAGAATAAGAGAAAGCAGAATCAGACTAAGGATGGCAAGAAGAAAAAGAATAAGCAAGATGTTGAGTGCTTCAGCTGTGGTAAGAAGGGCCATTATGCTAGTAATTGTCGGGCCAAGCCAGCGGATAGGAAGTGCTTCAACTGTGGCCAAATGGGACATCACAAGGACAAGTGTCCACAACCCCCTAAAGAAAAGCAAATGGTGAAAGCCTACGCTCTTAATGCTATTCCTTCTTCGTCGAATGCCCCAACTGCAGCGGAGAAGGGAAAGAATGTCGTCATTCAAGGTATGCTTTCTGTTTATGATGTTCCTGTTAGAGTTTTGTTTGATACCGGAGCTTCCAGTTCTTTCATATCTAGTGACCTGGTAGATAGGTTGGGATTGGAGCCCGAGATTGTCGATAGACCTTTAGTAGTGACGAACCCGATTGGTGGTTCGACTAGCCTTAGCATGATTTGTCGCAATGTGGTCCTATCGAGTCATGGATGCATGTTTGTTTGTGATTGCTTTGTTTTGGGCTTTACTGGGTTTGGCGTTATTTTGGGAGTAGATTGGCTCCAAAGATACGGGGTGGTGGTAGACTGTGAGGGCTTGTTGGTGACAGCTAGAGCGGATGATGGGCGGAGGATAGTGTTTGGTGGTCTACCCAGTGAGGGGGTATTGGCTAGTTTTCTAAACTCCCTCGACATTCCGCATAGTGAGTTGTCAGGTTTGCCCGTGGTTGGCCAGTATCCGGATGTTTTCGAAGAAGTGACCGGACTTCCACCACACCGAGAGATTGAGTTCCGTATTGATTTGGTAAAAGATGCCAGACCTATAGTGATGCCACTTCGTCGTATGGCACCAAGGGAGCAGAGAGAGCTCGAGGTGCAAGTCAGCGATCTTTTGAAGAAGGGATTTATCAGAAGGAGTGTTTCTGAATGGGGAGCACCAGTTGTGTTTGCTCCCAATGCGGATGGTTCCCTTCGTTTGTGTGTAGACTACCGCGAGTTGAATAAAGTGACGAGGAAGAATAAGTATCCTCTACCGCGGATAGATGATTTGTTTGATCAGTTGAGTGGCGCGAGAATATTTTCTCAGTTGGATCTCGCGACAGGTTTTCATCAGCTTAGAGTGGAAGCTGAGAGTATAGCTAAAACGGCATTTCGAACGCCGTCTGGATTTTATGAATGGTTGGTCATGCCATTTGGGCTGACTAATGCCCCGGCATATTTTGTGGATCTTATGAATAGGGTATTCAGAGATCAGTTGAATAAGTCTGTCCTTGTGTTCATTGATGATATTTTGGTCTATTCGAGGATAGAGGAAGAACACAAGGAACATTTAAGAGTAGCGATGGAGGTGCTGAGAAAACACCAATTGAAAGCAAAGTTTTCTAAGTGTCACTTCTGGAAGAGGGAAGTGAGGTTCTTGGGCCATGTTGTATCAGAGAATGGTATTGCCGTGGACCCGGCAAAGGTGGCTACGGTACAAGATTGGCCTACGCCCAAGAACGCAACAGACGTAAGAAGTTTCTTGGGATTAGCCGGATATTATCGTAAGTTTATCCAAGGTTTCTCCAAGATAGCAGCACCATTGACCCAGTTGACCAAGAAGAATCAAGCTTTTGTCTGGGATGAAAGGTGCGAGAATGCATTCAAAAGTCTAAAGGACAAGTTGACAAGCGCACCAGTGTTAGTCATTCCTAAGGGGGATGAAGAGATGACGGTATACACGGATGCCTGTGGTACCGGACTGGGTGCTGTATTGATGCAAGGCGGTAGGGTTGTAGCTTACGCAAGTCGGCAATTGAAACCGCACGAGAGAAGATACCCTACCCATGATTTAGAATTGGCAGCGATCGTGTTCGCGTTAAAGATGTGGAGACACTATCTCTTGGGAGAAAGGTTTGAGCTATTTACAGATCATAAGTCGTTAAAGTATCTCTTCTCTCAGAAAGATCTGAATCTCCGTCAGCAGAGATGGTTAGAGTTCTTAGCTTCCTATGATTTTGACATCGCATACACACCAGGAAAGGGCAATGCGGTGGCTGATGCATTGAGTAGAAGACATGCCAGCTTAGGGGCTATGTTCCTTGAAAGGAAGCAACTGGAGTTTATCGCGGGGTTTGATTTCAGACCAAAGTGCGAATTGGATCCAGAAATGTTAGCAAGTTTGACGATCAGACCCACTTTGATTGTACGGATCGGCTCTAGTCAGAGGGACGATCCTAACCTATTGGAAATCATCTCCAAGTTAGAGATGGGTACCGATGAGGAGATGAACAGGTATGGGCTTGATCGAGATAGATGGCTTAGAAGGAATGGAAAGCTTGTTGTACCCAATGTCAATGGATTGAGGGATGAAGTGCTTAGAGAATGTCATCACTCAAAGCTGACTATATACCCCGGTGGTAACAAGATGTATCGAGATATGAAGCAGACTTACTACTGGGAAGGGATGTAAAGAGACGTTGGGAAGTTTATATCCAAGTGCATGAATTGCCAGCTAGTTAAAGCCGAGCAAAAGAAGCCTAGTGGGTTGTTACAGCCTTTAGAAATTCCCGAATGGAAATGGGAGCAAGTCTCGATGGATTTCATTGATGGTTTACCAAGGACTAGATCGGGACATGATAGCATTTGGGTAGTTGTAGATCGACTGACTAAAAGTGCAAGGTTTATACCAGTCAAATCGACCAGAACGGCAGCTAAGTTAGCAGAATTGTATATGAAGTGGGTAGTGAGATTTCATGGAGTACCTAAAAGCATTGTGAGCGACCGAGACCCGTTGTTCACTAGTGGGTTTTGAAAGAGCTTACAAGAGGCTCTAGGGTCAGAGTTACATCTCAGTACCGCCTATCATCCTCAGACCGACGGTCAGACGGAGAGGGTGAACCATATTTTGGAAGATCTCTTGAGAGCATGTATATTGGATTTTGGTGGATCATGGGATGACCATTTGCATCTAGTAGAGTTTGCATATAATAATAGCTACCAATCCAGTATCGGTATGGCTCCGTTTGAAGCTTTGTACGGAAGAACGTGCAACTCACCATCATGTTGGATAGAGACTGGCGAGAAGTTTATGCTTGGACCAGATGTGGTGAGGGAAACTTCAGATAAGATCAAGATCATTCAACAACGAATGAAAGCTGCCCAAGATAGGCAGAAGAGTTATGCTGATAAGAGGAGAAGAGACTTAAAATTCTACGTTGGTGACTTGGTGTTTGTCAAGATTTCTCCGTTGAAGAGCATAATACGATTTGGCAGGAGAGGCAAGTTGGCACCAAGATTCGTTGGCCCATTCCCTGTTCTTGAACTAGTCGGGAATTTGGCATATAGAATTGACTTACCAGAGAAGATGGCAGGAGTTCACAACGTATTTCATGTTTCCCAACTAAGGAAGTTCGTTCACGACTCAGATATGACTATTTCACCTGATCGGTTAGAGGACTTCGAAGTAGAACCCGAGGCGGTTGGGAACCGCAAGTCGACCCGTATTGTCGCGCACGACATGAAGCAACTTCGAACGAAAGCGGTGAAGCTAGTCAAGGTACAGTGGAGCGAGGACGAGAATGATTGTACTTGGTAGACAGAGGAGGACATTAGGAAGACACACCCAGAACTCTTTGCCTGGTAAGATTTTGACTTCGATTTAGTTTTCCGCATGATAGGATAGGCTTGTTTGCTTGTTTTGCATGTTTGATTGTTGTATGTGGTTGTTAGGCATGCGGGATCCTTTGTATGTTTTGGTTTAAGGAATTTCAGGGACGAAATTTCTTAAGGGGGGGAGAGTGTAACGACCTGCATTCTACGCATCATAGGATCGTAGGATATTTATTTCTTTCACATACGAAGTCGTATGGTCATGTAACTTTGGGGAACGACTACTGGGGTCATTTCCCATGTTCATGATTTTTCCCGATTTTTAAATGACCATTTTATCCCTAGTTGACACTGTTTTGGCCATAACTTTTGACTGGAAAGGAATTTTGACCTGAAACCACTTTCATTGGCTCCGGATGATGGTTTCTCTTTCCGTAGAGTGGTCACATTAGCCAAACGGACTCGCCGTTTGGGAGATATGGCTGAAACAAGTTTCAGATGGTGGAAAACAGCTTAATTGGGCTTAACCGGGTGATTAACAGCTAGGCCCAAAGGGGAATTTCGGGTTTAGGGGTATATAGGGGATGATTAGGGTTAGAAAACATTTCTTTAGACATTTTCCAGCCGCCACTTTCATCCTTAGACACTCTAACAATGGCCACCTACATTTAAAACACCCCAAATCACTTTCTAATTGAAGATTAGGCTTAGCAACACCAAATTAGGAAGAAAAAGCACCAAGGCAAGGTTAGAGCTGCTGTTGGACATCAGTATTCGCCCCAAATCAGAGGAGTTTCAGTTCTGAGAATTTTATTTGTGGCCAAGGTGAGTGATTTGCATAGTTTTTGCACTAATAACGGTAATTAAGGGTAATTAGTGAAGATTAGCGAATTTGTACACTAATAAATTCTGGAAAAATGTTTAGAAATTCTTAAATAATATTTCATGCCTCTGTTAGAAAATTTAGATGATTTGGTTTAGTTTTACTAAGTACGTGCTTAAACATGATTAAGAAGGATTATAGGAAAATGTGAGGTTTTAGCCACTTTTGATCTATTTTGATTCAATTGGATTGTTGTTTGGTGTTTGTGGTTGCTCTTACATATTGCTATGACTCTATGGTATGTTTTATGATTGATTAGAATAGTTAGATTGGTCGAAAACGCCGTCGAATGGCGTAGAAAGCTCGCTGGAAAGTTGCAGAAATGTGCAGGTTCCGAACCGGATCGGATCGGAGTAGGGGGTCGGATCGGATTTGTGAACTGACCGAGTGGATTCGAACTGGATTGGCACTTGTCACTGGAGGAGGCTTGGCGAGAAGGAAGGCCGTTTACTTAGAGTTGTAATGGACGAGGGGATCGGATCGGAACTATAAAGAGCGGATCAGGATCGGAGTAGGTTGAAGAGCGGATCGGATCGGGGTAAGCTAGGGAGCGAAGCGGATCGGAGCAAATAAGGGGATGGGATCGGATCGGGCTATGGAGCAGGACCGGATCGGAGTAGGCCAGGGGATGAGATCGGATCGGAGCAGGCAAGCTGGAGGAGGGACGAACCGAATCGACTGGAGCGTGACATCCGAACCGAACCGACTGGAGCGTGACATCCGAACCGAACCGACGTCTAAGGGGAAGGATCACCAAACCGAATCGCGTTATACGTATGTATCCGAACCAAATCGAATTCAGGACCACTTCTATGCGACGACTCTTTTGAAGACCAACTCCAACTCGATTAAAACCCGAGATGCAAAGGAAGTCCAAATGAGAAGTTAGAGCTCAAGATTTAGATGGGAATCAACGAGTTCGCTTCATGGTTGGGCTTTGCTGCGGGACGCATGTTAAGGGGTTATCGATGTCTATAGCTTTGGACCACTATGGTAGGAGGTACGAAGGCGGATTCAAGGCCATTATGGCATCGGTAGAACCAAGGGCTACGACCAATGAAGTGGGTCATTGAAATGTTTGGTCATGACTCCAAGTGTTTGGCTTGGTCACAGCAGGGTTTCTACAAGTCGGGATTCGTCGTTACCTCATTTTGTCTAATGTTCCTGTAACACCCCGTGTATTCTATAACAGTAAAATTCACAAATTAAAGTATAATTAATTTCAAATCAAAGAATTAAGGGAAACGGGTTACGCCATTGCATTCGCCTCGAAATTCTGCTTGAGATAGAGCCCGAGTTTATGCAAAACGGATAACGTGTGAAGAAGATATCTTTAATTTAAATATCGCAGCAAAACATGAAAAAAAAAGAAGAATGGGAAACGTATAATGTTTAGCATTGTTCTAGGATTTGTAAGCAAAAGACTTAGTAGCTCATTTGGTTGGAACACATGACTTGCATACAAGAGGTACAGAGTTCGATCCCCGCCAGCGCCCTATTTTTGTTTTAGGGAAATGGCTTAAAATAGCCTAGTGTGAACGCAGTTCAAAAAGTGGTTTAGTGTGAAAATGGGTAATTGGGAAGATAGAGAAAAAAATGAATATATATATAGTATATATATACATATACGCATATATATATATATATATATATATATATATATATATATGACGTGTACGCATTATGTAGCGTACGTTGTGCATTTTTGGTTGTCAAGGATGGTTTTTTTTTTGGCCTTCTCTAATTTTTAATTATGACAAATTAAAGGTAAGAAAATATTTATTCATATATAAATAAATATTTATATATGGGTAATTAATACGGTAAAGGGGAAAATGTATCTATTAAATACGTATTTACGTTTGAATTGGTGAACATTTAATACGCTAAGTCATTTCTGACTCATCGCTGAGTCAATGCTGAGTCATTTCTGACTCATGGCTGAGTCAATAGGATAACTCTATCCTGACTGAACGGTTGTGGTCATTTCTAGGATTAATCAAACGGCCTAAATTAATCCTAAAATTCTATATATACAACTCAAACCTAACCTAAACTCACAAAAAAATAATAAGAATAAGGCCATCATGCTGCTGAGGAACGACTAGGAGTAGCCACCAATTTGAGAGACGATTAGGAGGCAAACTCTAAAGCATAAAGCAACTGCAAGTTAGACTTAAACAAATCAAATCAACGCCTACGTCAAAGGAGCCGCATCTCCAAATTCCTGAATTGGAGAATTCGCCACACGATTGTAAGTAGAGTATTATTTTGGTATGAATAAATAACTGTGTTGGTTTGTACACTTGATTTGTGGTGATAAGTAATTCATATTTGTGCGTTACTATGATTCTTATCGATTTGGAATATTGTATAACGATTGGATATTCGCAAAGTATGTTATTCATTATAAAAACTACATGTTTGCGGTAGTTTTATGCAAGTATACGTTTGGATATTCGCAAAGTATGTTATTCATTATAAAAACTACATGTTTGCGGTAGTTTTATGCAAATATACGTTTGGATATTCGCAAAGTTTGTAATTCATGTTGAAGCTACATGTATGTAGTTCTTTAATTGAAATTCATGCAAGTTTGTGGTTTTGCTACTATGCCATCATAATGTGTATTTCTGTACAAAAATCATTTTGTGTGTAATTGGAACAAATTTGGGTTATTATAATTCATATGAAATTATGTTGAAAAATTTGGCATCATGATCTATGTATAAGACCATACTTTTGTATTAGAAACAAAAGTAAGCCTCTTTGCGAACTTACGAATATGACTAGGCTATGTTTGATATTTTGCATAATTGAAAAACATTTTAGGTCTATATTGTTAACAAGAATTATATGATGACATATGTTGTACATAGCTAGGTTAGATTTAAAATCCCATTTGCAAGTTTGCATGACTAAAGTAAAAATCATGATTTCATGTTTAGAAATATTTATGCCATAGGTATATGTATGCCATGGTTATGTGAATAGATTTAAAATCATGATTAAGTTGGAATAATTCTAGTTGAACTATACTTTTGTATTAGTAACAAAAGTAAGCACCTTTGTAAACATGTAGTAATCTTATGAACATGATTTGCTTATGTTTGACATTATGCCTAAATAAAAATATAGGTTTATGTTGTAGTTAAGACTATGTTTCAATGATGATATCCAATTTAGATTCTTAACTTAACTACAAGTTTACATGCTTTGATTCATGTCACTTATGCTTTATGACCAAAGTATACGTTACTACTATGCAAGTATACCAGTTTCCATTTTGTAGTTCCAACGTTATGTTGCAAGTTCATGCGTTCACCTTCCCCTTTTTGTGTATATAATCACGCTTTAAGCCTCCCCTTTTTCACGTGGCTAAGTTGGGCTTAAAAAGGCCAAGCCCAACATATATTATAATAAACGAACGTATTAAACGGGGGAAATAGCGTTGGGCCAAATTAATTAATAAATGAAAATATAAAAGTAGATGGGCCCAAATTCAAGAATGGGTTGGGCCCATGATTGGTGTAAACCTTTACACCATTAGCTTAAATTGATTTTGAATAATGGGCCGAAAATATTTACATATAAAAAGAAGAAAGACAAAATATGTAAATGTAGAAAATACGATGTGTTTAACCCGAGGTTGGATTGAGTTGTGATGTAAACCTGCCCGGAACCGCCCGGCTGTCCAGTAGTCACAACAATACCTATCCAATGTGGGTGGTTAAACATGGAGCCCAATAAGGACCCGAAGTTAGACTGAGTTGTGGCGTAAGACTGCCCGGACCCAACCGGCAATAGGCAGCCACAACAATACCTGTCTAATGTGAGAGGTCAAGGCTTTAATAAGACAATTAAGGCTGAGTCAGGATTGATAGGATTAAGTAGATTATATTAATACTTAATCAAAATGGAACATGCTAAACTAAACAGTCTGATTGGGGGTTAGGTTTATAAACACTTAACCAACTTAGCATGTTGGCTAGAAATAGAAAACCTAGTAGCGGGGGACCCTTTTCAGCAGTAACCCTACAAGACGTATCATGATACCCTGAAACTAGGCAGGGTGGGGCACGATTACTGGGCTGATTGTAAGTGGTCAAATCGACGGCGGTGGTGCAGCAGTGTAGGTTCTAACGGGGTGCGGGCGTGCACACACTCCGGCGCAGAAAAACAAGGCACTGGGCACCAGTAGCATACCTGTGCATTCTAGGATTGTGTCGGGTCGCCACCATGGGACTTGATACACCCCATGGTGGGACCAGCACAGGTAACTACAACATCGGGGGCCGTAAGACACATGTAACTATGCGAGTAGGAGCCGATCATTATAAAATGGATCACTTCACCCTGATTATGGGGTGCCAGTTGGGAACTAGTTTATATGGGTTCAGAGATTAAAATGGGGTACGATAGTATATTCGACCCTAGACAACTTAACTAAGTTTATGGTGCTTTCCCATTTCTAGTTTATACTTATCATACCCAGTTCTTTATTCATAGACTGAATAGTCCTAGACTTACTCAGGCTTTATGTCTGACTCTACTTTTCTTTCGTCTTCTTTCCTTCCGTTTCCCCCCCCCCAGGTCCACAGGGAGGGAATACCGCAGCTTGACCAGCCTTCATATCCAGCTTGAAGAGAAAGAATGTATTGCTTGGATCTTTTCGTTTTGGACTATGGCTTGGACAGCAACTATGGGACTTTTGCAGTTTATTTATGTTTTCTTTATGCTTCTTTAAATAATGTAATCAAGACAGTTATGAAGATGTTATGTTTTTGAAGTATTGTAAGACAATTATGGTATGATTGTTGTAACACGTATTTTTAATGAAATAAAAGTTGTTGTTTTTCCGCTGTTCAAAAATATGTGTTCTTATATCTGTCTTGTATATCTGTGACTTATACTTATAAACCTCCACCAAAATTAGGGCATTCCCTTTGAGAGTGACCCTAACGGAGGTGCGGTGTTTCACTTGGTATCAGAGCATAGGTTTACCTGATAAGATAAAAAGTTTTGGAAAATTTATTTTCAAAAAGGAAATCTAAAGAAGCATTTTTAAAAGATAAAATATTATTTTATTTTAAAAAGGCAAAGTCCCCCCAAAGCCATAGGTACTATCTCTTATCCTTCGTTTTGAATCTATCCTATTTCTCTCCTCGATCCTATCTTGAGAACCATAGGTAGAATCTTTTTGGATGTAAACATGTAGTTGAAACATGTTATGGATGATGGTTGCAAGTGGTTGCAAGTGATTGCTAGTGGTTGCTCGTGGTTGCATATACACACACAATCTAGGTTTTAGATCGGCTCAGTCACTTCATATTGCATATGCATATATGTTTGCATTCGTATATGGTTGAACTTTAATGTGTTGCCATATGGATGTTGCATTTGTATGAATGATTGTGCACTCATGTAGAATCATGAATAGGAAAATTTGCATACATAATGGATTCATGGCACTCACATAATTCGCATTAAGGAGGTCAACTGTATCAGTAGACCGCCTGATTTTGCATTAGATAAGTACATGTACACACACACTTCGCATATGATCATGAAGCATTAGAAGTCTTTTAAGGACAATGGATACTCGTGTTTGATGGATGAGTAGATGGATGTTTGGATGTTAGGATATACATTCCTCCTAACTTGAAGATTTCGGGGACGAAATCCTTTTAAGTGGGGGAGAATGTAACACCCCGTGTATTCTATAACAGTAAAATTCACAAATTAAAGTATAATTAATTTCAAATCAAAGAATTAAGGGAAACGGGTTACGCCATTGCATTCGCCTCGAAATTCTGCTTGAGATAGAGCCCGAGTTTACGCAAAACGGATAACGTGTGAAGAAGATATCTTTAATTTAAATATCGCAGCAAAACATGAAAAAAAAAGAAGAATGGGAAACGTATAATGTTTAGCATTGTTCTAGGATTTGTAAGCAAAAGACTTAGTAGCTCATTTGGTTGGAACACATGACTTGCATACAAGAGGTACAGAGTTCGATCCCCGCCAGCGCCCTATTTTTGTTTTAGGGAAATGGCTTAAAATAGCCTAGTGTGAACGCAGTTCAAAAAGTGGTTTAGTGTGAAAATGGGTAATTGGGAAGATAGAGAAAAAAATGAATATATATATAATATATATATATATACATATACGCATATATATATATATATATATATATATATATATATATGACGTGTACGCATCATGTAGCGTACGTTGCGCATTTTTGTTGTCAAGGATGGTTTTTTTTTTTGGCCTTCTCTAATTTTTAATTATGACAAATTAAAGGTAAGAAAATATTTATTCATATATAAATAAATATTTATATATGGGTAATTAATACGGTAAAGGGGAAAATGTATCTATTAAATACGTATTTACGTTTGAATTGGTGAACATTTAATACGCTGAGTCATTTCTGACTCATCGCTGAGTCATTTCTGACTCATGGCTGAGTCAATAGGATAACTCTATCCTGACTGAACGGTTGTGGTCATTTCTAGGATTAATCAAACGGCCTAAATTAATCCTAAAATTCTATATATACAACTCAAACCTAACCTAAACTCACACAAAAAAAAGAATAAGGCCATCATGCTGCTGAGGAACGACTAGGAGTAGCCACCAATTTGAGAGACGATTAGGAGGCAAACTCTAAAGCATAAAGCAACTGCAAGTTAGACTTAAACAAATCAAATCAACGCCTACGTCAAAGGAGCCGCATCTCCAAATTCCTGAATTGGAGAATTCGCCACATGTAACGGCTGGAAATTTCCGACTCCTCGAGAGTCGGAAATCCCGAGGACGTTAGTGAAAGAATTTAGAAGGTGGGAAAGAAAAGATAGAACTAATAGAATAGAAGAAGAAGAAGATCATCAGAATCATCAGAGTAACACAAATCTCACAGCGGAACGAATAACATATAATATATAACATACCTTTGAAGTAAACAGTTATATATATACAATAGCACTTATCAGAGTACAACACTTACAACACAGCGGAAATAACTATAGCTATAAAATCTTGCAGTCTCCTGCTCCAAGCTCTCCAAGTATATCTGTAAATCCCGACTACTTGACTGCCCGTACAAATTTAGGCACCCAAGAGTTTAGGGAAAACAACAAAGTAAACTCCGGGTCAGTCATGGGACTGGTATGAGTAAAATAGTTTAAAACAGGTATAGGATATCTCATAAGACCACGCCGTGAATACGGAACGGGTTTTTCCCTTATGAGTATCTGAACAACTTTGACAAGCAATATCATTGTGATATTATAATAATGTCTAAGTACAAATAGATATCAATCTAGCATAAACGCTTGCATCTCACGTTCTACATACATAGTATAAAATCATAAACCGCAGGGCACTTATCGGAAAATGGATTCCAACAGACAAGGTATGGGAGCACCTTCTGAATAGTGTACTCTAGAGGTGATACACTCAGGGTTCAACAAGAACGTCTTGCAACCCGGCCACACATGACCGCTCACTCATTTAGCTTGAGTGTCGCGAATATATTGCCACCACGGTTATAGGCCATCAAACCGTCATCCGAAGATACAGAATCAAAAAGAAGTATAAATATGGATATTCCCTAGATCGGTGACAATACACCCTGCTTGGGGATGACCCAACTAGCCATGCTGCCTAGCCCAACTTTTGTTACTTCCTGGTGTGAGGCTAGAAGCTACGTCTATCTTCAGAACATCTGATCACCATTCACTTTGAATGCCACATCGTCATACCCGCCAAATCACAAATTGACTTATCCAAAAATAACCCGGGTATATAGCTAAGAGAAACGAATTCCTCCGCCACCAAACGTGAATACGTTTGAACAAATCAACTTACGCGATCCATTGGATATACTCTGTCAGACCTTCTTCCATATATGTTGTCCTGGGACTGGACAAACCGAAGGCACTATTCAGTATATCCATCTTATTCACTGTTATCTAAGACTTATACAACAGCCCTTGCACTTTACTCCGTCTTCAATTTATCTTTGGCAGATATTGCTCGCAACGCTTATGCCAATACAGAGTGGTTCTTTGGATAATAATCCAACCGGTCTCTCCATATTAACAACGTTAAAATGGTCAAAACTTTGATAGTCTGTGATCTAACTATCAAATGAAAACATGTCGGTGTACAAACAACGATCTTATTTCCAAATGGGAATTCGATCGATCAATCATCATATGTTCATATTTCCTTATTTCATATATTTAGAAAATATATGTTATTAATCATTGGAAAACATTTCCATAGCTTATTTTCACATCACTATTATTTCGCAACTATCAGTCCCTAACTGTAACTAGTATGAGAACAATTCTCTAAGTATCAATTCGGAAGGTCGAAACCAACATCAGATCGTCACTTAGAAAACCGTTCAACTTACCCTCTCCAGTCAGTTTCTGAATTTGCTTAACTCTATTTCTTAAATTCTTATCATGAAAACATTTCATTTTCTATGTTTAGAAAACATATCTGACTATATTTGGAAAACGTTTCCAAAACTCATTTACGGATTTCCAATGAACGTTGTATAAAACATCGTTACGCTTAATCCATAAATCGCTTATTACTTAACTATATTTCAAATCAACCTTTTCTATCGAACCACAACTATTCCTTTGCCAATTCTGAAGTCAATCAAGTTGGGGTATAATTACCTCTCATACCTTAATTGAACAACGTCCTTTACTGTGAAATAGATGAAGCTCGTCACTCACTTTTTCCAATCATCTGTTTTACGCAAATTCTCGGATTCAGGTTACGAATCCACTTCTTATATGAAAACGTTTGATTATAACTATAACGTTATAATTCCTACTTCTGCAATATCTAACCTGAATTATAACTTTATCTCCTAACTCGAATAATTTAACAGACACCTAATTTCTAAATCAATAACTAAATCTTGATTTAAACCCTGGAAAGTAAATAGTACTTTCCTGAATTCGCTATAATCGAATTCGACGTATAACTCTCTTTCGAGTAATCCCTATTCGATTAACTCTTCTTCGAATAACCTATATTCGATTATCTCTCTTCGAATAACTCATATTCGATTATCTCTCTTCGAATAACTCATATTCGAAATCTCTCTCTTTCGAATAAACCATATTCAATCTCTTTCTTTCGAATATGCTATATTCGAAAATCTCCTTTCGATTTACTAATCGATAACTCCTTTCGATCAAACTAAAATCGATAACTCCTTTAACTCTATTCGAATAACTAATATTCGACTAACTCCTTTGGATCGACTCATTTGATTAACTCCTTCGAATAACTAATTCGAATAACTTACCTTCGAATAACCAATATTCGATTTACTCTAACTCGATTAACTTAATTCTAATCGATTTACTCCATTTCGATTCAACTTAATTCAAATCGATTAACTTAACTTAAATTGATTAACTCTTTTCGAATAACTAAATTCGATTTAACTCTTCTCGAATAACTACATTCGATTAACTCAAATTGAATAACTAATATTCAATTAACTCTTACATGTTTAACTCTATTCGAATAACTAATTCGAATAACTCTAATGTGTTTAACTCTATTCGATTAACTAATTCGAATAACTCTAATGTGTTTAACTCTATTCAAATATCTAATTCGAATAACTCATTTCGAATAACTAAATTCGATTATCTCTTTTAACTTTACTCGAATAACAATATTCAATTAACACCTTCTTTCGAATAACTATATTCGATTAACTCTTCGACTAACCCCTTTGGATTAACTAACTTCGAATAACTCCTTTGGATTAACTAACTTCGAATAACCAATATTCAATAACTATTCTTCGAATAATTAATATTCGATAACTCTTCTCAAATGAATCACATTTGATTTCTCCACTCGAATAAACTATATTCGATTACTCTTCCCTCGAATATACTATATTCGATAACTCTACTTCGAATAAGTGATATTCGGCAACTCTACTCGATTTACTCCACTTGGATAACTCTAACAGGTCAACTCTAACTGGTCAACTCTAACTGGTCAACTTTAACTGTTTATCTTTAACTGGTAAATTTTAACTGGTTAACTCAAATGGTTTAACCTAACTTGATTTACTTGTCTCGATTAACTGAACTAATCCACTTAGTTTAACTAGTTAATTCACTTTGATTAACTCCAACCGATTCACTTAGTTTAACTCAACTAATTCACTTCGATTAACCACTTAGTTAACTTAACTAACTTACTTCGATTAACCACTTAGTTAACTTAACTAACTCACTTCGATTAACCACTTAGTTTAACTTAACTAATTCACACTGATTAACTCTAACCGATTCACTTAGTTTAACTCAACTAATTCACTTCGATTAACCACTTAGTTTAACTTAACTAATTCACTTCGATTAACTCGACCAATTCACTTGGTTAACTCCTATTTATTTAACAAATAAATATCTCCTTTAGTTTAATTCTATTTATTTAATCTCTAAATAAATATCCTTTATATTTCTTTTAACGAATATAATTCCTTTATATTTTGATTAACAAATATATCCCCTTATATTCGATTAACATAAATATTCCCTTGTATTTGATTTACAAATATAATTCTTTTATATTTGTTTTACCAACTATATTCCTTTATATTCAGAATCCTTTTTCTTATATATATATATATATATATATATAAAATCCCTAGATTTTATATAAATAAACTATTTTCAAAATATACTTTGAAAACCCCTCTCCTACATTTTGGTATTTCTCATGGTATTTAACTCACCCTATAACAACGATAAATATCGTCCCACCACACATAATCACACAGATTATATACATCACATTATATATCACAATATAAAAAATCACAGTAAAATAACTGTTGAGGAATCCTATTGGATTCCTCCAACCTGTTTCCCTGCATCCACAGATGTTAAACAACACCAGTATAATATTCTGATAAACAGAATCAACATATAACTATTTGACGGTTTATATATATATATATATACATACATACGTAAATATATATATAAAATCTCTACTAACTGACTAGCAGTTCAAGCAAACAATCAACACACAGTCAAACAGACAATATTTTAATAGTTCTAAGAATACAACGTGAAAATAAAACTGTTTAGAGTTTGTGAGATTTACTCACATATGCGCGTTAACCGTTAAATAACGGTTTGCGTTATTTGATTCAGTCGGACAATTTATCTCTCCATAAATTGTAACGAGCTCAGATGGACTTGCGGTCAGTCCCATTGTGTAGTGTCCGTCCATACGATCTCGTCAGATCTTGTTTCGTCTGATTTCGATACCGTATGGATTAGATATGCTATAAACAAGTTATACAAATGTTTAAAATAAAAACTTGGGTTTTAAATTTCCTAAATGGGCTCACCAATTCAAATAAGGCCCATGGAAAATCCTTAAAACCCACTGACTCCTAATTCCCTTTCTCCTTCTTCCAGTAAAACAAACAAATCCGTTCCTCCTAAAATCCCCTTTTTACCCGACGTTGACTGTCGATCGCCACCCCCCTTGGTCACCGCCCTCCGTTTCGATGCCACCAACTGACTCAGCAAGCCGACCCCTTCCAACTTAACACCACCGTGTCGAATTCGATGTCGTCCCCCTCATCTCGACCTGCTCTACTTCCAGAGGACGGAACCGGCCAGAGATCACCGGAGCAACCCAAACTAGCTTCAATCCCTGCGCCTCACCTTCACACGAGCTGCGCCGCCACCAGCTTGGTCCATCAACCCCTCCGTCGATGACACCCGCAACCCTAGTTTGCTGCGCCCAATTCCAGCGATCTCAACTGGCATCGCACCCTTTAAAACTGTCATTAACTCGAAGCCCTCAACTCCAGGATGCCGAATATACATGCATCTCGATTTATAAAATTTTATATAAATTCTTTTTGATTTTCTGTTTTGGGAATTTTCTTGCTGTGTTTGGGTTTATGCGGATATATACTAGTTATTTGATAGGTAGCATTTGTGGTTGAGAAATGAATGCTGCGTGGGCTGTTTGTGATCAAAGAAATGGAGGGGATATTTTTAATTTGATTTTATATTTTATTTTCGCCATTTTCTTCTTGTATCTGACCTCTAAAAATCCCTGCGACTACATACGATCCCCAAAAATCACCAAACTGGACATGTAGCTAGAGTTCGACATTACGGTCCCAACGGAACTGGTTTCGTCAAATTCCGACTTCGTATGCTCACACAGCGTATTTTTAACCGTCGAAATACTGACTATTTCTCAGTCTAAAAATCCGTATGATCACACAGTGACTCTAAAAATCACCAAACTTGGAATCTGACAACTATTTGACATTGTGGATCCAACAAAACTGGTTTCGTCGAATTCCGACTTCGTATGTAAAAGTGGCTATTTTTAACGCTCTAAATAGCCTATTTAAATATATAAATATATTTAAATATAATTAAATTAAATATTTAAAATTAATTATTATCGTCTGTATTCACAGTGTAATGCCGTACAGCTCTAGACTATTCCTGTATATATTTACAGCTCGATATTATCTCGTTAGAGTTATATCGACGCTCGATTTCTATTTAAATCCTTATAATTAAATATATTTAAATTGTTATGGTCAGGGCGCTGCATTTCTGATATTTTGATTTGGACGTAACTCAAAATCTACACGATGAAATCCTGATCTCTCTCTTTCACTAGAAAGATATACTCCACCAGCTCCATACGTTTCTTGTTTCACAGAAATCCGATTTAAAACGAACCCTGTACATTCAGTTGAAGTTCGAATCGCCAATTTACGAACTGCAGCGCCATTTCAAGCTCGTTTATAATTATAATTATAAATTATAAGTTCGAACGTTTTACTTTAAGTTATCGATATCGCCAAATCGATATATAAATCATTAAATAAATTAATTATTCGACAGCTAACAAAACGCGCCATTACAGACTTCCCCCCTTAAAATAATTTCGTCCTCGAAATTGCTAAGCTAGGAGAATGCTACCAACTTTACTAACTAGATTCAAATATCTTTTAGTTTACTTCTCAACTCCAGTTTCAACTGAACCATTAAATTTTCAATTAAATTATTAATTCATTCTGGCTAACTGAATTTCCATAAATCATGAGAATGTTCTAACGTCTGGAATTTTCGAAAAAATTCGCCGTAACCTCCTTTGTATTGGTCAATATGACAAACCACCCCTCGCCTCTCTAGGCCTTCTCCAACCCAAAACAAAATCAAACAGCCAAGCGGCTTGCCAATTCGGCTCATAAAATCTAAACTCATATATAATATAAACTTGTACCTTTTTGTCGGTCGTATCATTGTATCCTTTTGATCTGTTATCACTTCTGCATATATCATGGTCATTCCACTCAGTTTATATCCTCAAATCCAAATCGAATTTCATTTGAACTCTAATATCAAATTCCAAATTATTGACTTATCAATTTGGTTCCATTCTAGATTATCTCTAATCCCACTTCAATTTTATTTAACTCGGTTCGAGTTAAATTTCAATTTATTTTTACCATCTCATTTTATTTAACTTCATTAGTTAAATTTTAATTCCAGAACTTAAGTTCCTGGGTTTCTTTCAAATCAATTTGAAATCATAATGCCAATTCAAAACCTTTGAATTTCTAAACAACTTGTTTTCTCAAAACAATTCAAAAACAAAACCTTTGGTAGTAATCCGTCACTTAGAACTCGAAAATGAACACTGATGATGTCTAGATTCATCATCAGAATCTATTTTCCAGCTATCGAAGTGAGTTCAATACTATATCATTTTCAATTTGAAAAACATTTTCAAAATCTCCCAGGAACTTAAAATTTCCTTATTTTAAATTCCAAATTCTGATTTAAATTCATATTTAATTCAAACTATTTCATATATTACATTCATATGAATTCTGATTGGTCATTTATAACCATTTCACCCTTTTATAATCTTATTCGATTATAATAACAACCAACACAATCAATATACTATAATAATTTCAAGATATATATTTCTTAAATAAACAAATATATTTTGGGAAAAATTATTTCATTTACCCTCTTTCAAAACATACCATGACGGTTCATCGTATTCAGGTGTTTAGTAACCCTTATCGATATAGTGGATCAACTGATCGACCCGAATTCATAAGCCACTCAACCAAAGAGTCTCCACAATATAAAACCATTTTATATTGAATAACAATTACGCGCTCAGATATATACACTCAAACTCAATCTAGGGTATTACTAATCCCATCTCTATCGAGTTATGCCACAGAGCCAAGGTAATCACTTAACTTAAGCTCTGATACCAACTGTAACGGCTGGAAATTTCCGACTCCTCGAGAGTCGGAAATTCCGAGGACGTTAGTGAAAGAATTTAGAAGGTGAGAAAGAAAAGATAGAACTAATAGAATAGAAGAAGAAGAAGAACATCAGAATCATCAGAGTAACACGAATCTCACAGCGGAACGAATAACATATAATATATAACGTACCTTTGAAGTAAACAGTTATATATATACAATAGCACTTATCAGAGTACAACACTTACAACACAGCGGAAATAACTATAGCTATAAAATCTTGCAGTCTCCTGCTCCAAGCTCTCCAAGTATATCTGTAAATCCCGACTACTTGACTGCCCGTACAAATTTAGGCACCCAAGAGTTTAGGGAAAACAACAAAGTAAACTCCGGGTCAGTCATGGGACTGGTATGAGTAAAATAGTTTAAAACAGGTATAGGATATCTCATAAGACCACGCCGTGAATACGGAACGGGTTTTTCCCTTATGAGTATCTGAACAACTTTGACAAGCAATATCATTGTGATATTATAATAATGTCTAAGTACAAATAGATATCAATCTAGCAGAAACGCTTGCATCTCACGTTCTACATACATAGTATAAAATCATAAACCGCAGGGCGCTTATCCGAAAATGGATTCCAACAGACAAGGTATGGGAGCACCTTCTGAATAGTGTACTCTAGAGGTGATACACTCAGGGTTCAACAAGAACGTCTTGCAACCCGGCCACACATGACCGCTCACTCATTTAGCTTGAGTGTAGCGAATATATTGCCACCACGGTTATAGGCCATCAAACCGTCATCCGAAGATACAGAATCAAAAAGAAGTATAAATATGGATATTCCCTAGATCGGTGACAATACACCCTGCTTGGGGATGACCCAACTAGCCATGCTGCCTAGCCCAACTTTTGTTACTTCCTGGTGTGAGGCTAGAAGCTACGTCTATCTTCAGAACATCTGATCACCATCCACTTTGAATGCCACATCGTCATACCCGCCAAATCACAAATTGACTTATCCAAAAATAACCCGGGTATATAGCTAAGAGAAACGAATTCCTCTACCACCAAACGTGAATACGTTTGAACAGATCAACTTACGCGATCCATTGGATATACTCTGTCAGACCTTCTTCCATATACGTTCTCCTGGGACTGGACAAACCGAAGGAACTATTCAGTATATCCATCTTAGTCACTGTTATCTAAGACTTATACAACAGCCCTTGCACTTTACTCCGTCTTCAATTTATCTTTGGCAGATATTGCTCGCAACGCTTATGCCAATACAGAGTGGTTCTTTGGATAATAATCCAACCGGTCTCTCCATATTAACAACGTTAAAATGGTCAAAACTTTGATAGTCTGTGATCTAACTATCAAATGAAAACATGTCGGTGTACAAACAACGATCTTATTTCCAAATGGGAATTCGATCGATCAATCATCATATGTTCATATTTCCTTATTTCATATATTTAGAAAATATATGTTATTAATCATTGGAAAACATTTCCATAGCTTATTTTCACATCACTATTATTTCGCAACTATCAGTCCCTAACTGTAACTAGTATGAGAACAATTCTCTAAGTATCAATTCGGAAGGTCGAAACCAACATCAGATCGTCACTTAGAAAACCGTTCAACTTACCCTCTCCAGTCAGTTTCTGAATTTGCTTAACTCTATTTCTTAAATTCTTATCATGAAAACATTTCATTTTCTATGTTTAGAAAACATATCTGACTATATTTGGAAAACGTTTCCAAAACTCATTTACGGATTTCCAATGAACGTTGTATAAAACATCGTTACGCTTAATCCATAAATCGCTTATTACTTAACTATATTTCAAATCAACCTTTTCTATCGAACCACAACTATTCCTTTGTCAATTCTGAAGTCAATCAAGTTGGGGTATAATTACCTCTCAGACCTTAATTGAACAACGTCCTTTACTGTGAAATAGATGAAGCTCGTCACTCACTTTTTCCAATCATCTGTTTTACGCAAATTCTCGGATTCAGGTTATGAATCCACTTCTTATATGAAAACGTTTGATTATAACTATAACGTTATAATTCCTACTTCTGCAATATCTAACCTGAATTATAACTTTATCTCCTAACTCGAATAATTTAACAGACACCTAATTTCTAAATCAATAACTAAATCTTGATTTAAACCCTGGAAAGTAAATAGTACTTTCCCGAATTCGCTATAATCGAATTCGACGTATAACTCTCTTTCGAGTAATCCCTATTTGATTAACTCTTCTTCGAATAACCTATATTCGATTATCTCTCTTCGAATAACTCATATTCGAAATCTCTCTCTTTCGAATAAACCATATTCAATCTCTTTCTTTCGAATATGCTATATTCGAAAATCTCCTTTCGATTTACTAATCGATAACTCCTTTCGATCAAACTAAAATCGATAACTCCTTTAACTCTATTCGAATAACTAATATTCGACTAACTCCTTTGGATCGACTCATTTGATTAACTCCTTCGAATAACTAATTCGAATAACTTACCTTCGAATAACCAATATTCGATTTACTCTATCTCGATTAACTTAATTCTAATCGATTTACTCCATTTCGATTCAACTTAATTCAAATCGATTAACTTAACTTAAATTGATTAACTCTTTTCGAATAACTAAATTCGATTTAACTCTTCTCGAATAACTACATTCGATTAACTCAAATTGAATAACTAATATTCAATTAACTCTTACGTGTTTAACTCTATTCGAATAACTAATTCGAATAACTCTAATGTGTTTAACTCTATTCGATTAACTAATTCGAATAACTCTAATGTGTTTAACTCTATTCAAATATCTAATTCGAATAACTCATTTCGAATAACTAAATTCGATTATCTCTTTTAACTTTACTCGAATAACAATATTCGATTAACACCTTCTTTCGAATAACTATATTCGATTAACTCTTCGACTAACCCCTTTGGATTAACTAACTTCGAATAACTCCTTTGGATTAACTAACTTCGAATAACCAATATTCGATAACTACTCTTCGAATAATTAATATTCGATAACTCTTCTCAAATGAATCACATTTGATTTCTCCACTCGAATAAACTATATTCGATTACTCTTCCCTCGAATATACTATATTCGATAACTCTACTTCGAATAAGTGATATTCAGCAACTCTACTCGATTTACTCCACTTGGATAACTCTAACAGGTCAACTCTAACTGGTCAACTCTAACTGGTCAACTTTAACTGTTTATCTTTAACTGGTAAATTTTAACTGGTTAACTCAAATGGTTTAACCTAACTTGATTTACTTGTCTCGATTAACTGAACTAATCCACTTAGTTTAACTTAGTTAATTCACTTTGATTAACTCCAACCGATTCACTTAGTTTAACTCAACTAATTCACTTCGATTAACCACTTAGTTAACTTAACTAACTTACTTCGATTAACCACTTAGTTAACTTAACTAACTCACTTCGATTAACCACTTAGTTTAACTTAACTAATTCATACTGATTAACTCTAACCGATTCACTTAGTTTAACTCAACTAATTCACTTCGATTAACCACTTAGTTTAACTTAACTAATTCACTTCGATTAACTCGACAAATTCACTTGGTTAACTCCTATTTATTTAACAAATAAATATCTCCTTTAGTTTAATTCTATTTATTTAATCTCTAAATAAATATCCTTTATATTTCTTTTAACGAATATAATTCCTTTATATTTTGATTAACAAATATATCCCCTTATATTCGATTAACATAAATATTCCCTTGTATTTGATTTACAAATATAATTCTTTTATATTTGTTTTACCAACTATATTCCTTTATATTCAGAATCCTTTTTCTTATATATATATATATATATATATATATATATAAAATCCCTTGATTTTATATAAATAAACTATTTTCAAAATATACTTTGAAAACCCCTCTCCTACATTTTGGTATTTCTCATGGTATTTAACACACCCTATAACAACGATAAATATCGTCCCACCACACATAATCACACAGATTATATACATCACATTATATATCACAATATAAAAAATCACAGTAAAATAACTGTTGAGGAATCCTATTGGATTCCTCCAACCTGTTTCCCTGCATCCACAGATGTTAAACAACACCAGTATAATATTCTGATAAACAGAATCAACATATAACTATTTGACGGTTTATATATATATATATACATACGTAAATATATATATATAAAATCTCTACTAACTGACTAGCAGTTCAAGCAAACAATCAACACACAGTCAAACAGACAATATTTTAACAGTTCTAAGAATACAACGTGAAAATAAAACTGTTTAGAGTTTGTGAGATTTACTCACATTTGCGCGTTAACCGTTAAATAACGGTTTGCGTTATTTGATTCAGTCGGACAATTTATCTCTCCATAAATTGTAACGAGCTCAGATGGACTTGCGGTCAGTCCCATTGTGTAGTGTCCGTCCATACGATCTCGTTAGATCTTGTTTCGTCTGATTTCGATACCGTATGGATTAGATATGCTATAAACAAGTTATACAAATGTTTAAAATAAAAACTTGGGTTTTAAATTTCCTAAATGGGCTCACCAATTCAAATAAGGCCCATGGCAAATCCTTAAAACCCACCGACCCCTAACTCCCTTTCTCCTTCTTCCAGTAAAACAAACAAATCCGTTCCTCCTAAAATCCCCTTTTTACCCGACGTTGACTGTCGATCACCACCCCCCTTGGTCACCGCCCTCCGTTTCGATGCCACCAACCGACTCAGCAAGCCGACCCCTTCCAACTTAACACCACCGTGTCGAATTCGATGTCGTCCCCCTCATCTCGACCTGCTCTACTTCCAGAGGACGGAACCGGCCAGAGATCACCGGAGCAACCCAAACTAGCTTCAATCCCTGCGCCTCACCTTCACACGAGCTGCGCCGCCACCAGCTTGGTCCATCAACCCCTCCGTCGATGACAACCCGCAACCCTAGCTTGCTGCGCCCAATTCCAGCGAGCTCAACTGGCATCGCACCCTTTAAAACTGTCATTAACTCGAAGCCCTCAACTCCAGGATGCCGAATATACATGCATCTCGATTTATAAATTTTTATATAAATTCTTTTGGATTTTCTGTTTTGGGAATTTTCTTGCTGTGTTTGGGTTTATGCGGATATATACTAGTTATTTGATAGGTAGCATTTGTGGTTGAGAAATGAATGCTGCGTGGGCTGTTTGTGATCAAAGAAATGGAGGGGATATTTTTAATTTGATTTTATATTTTATTTTCGCCATTTTCTTCTTGTATCTGACCTCTAAAAATCCCTGCGACTACATACGATCCCCAAAAATCACCAAACTGGACATGTAGCTAGAATTCGACATTACGGTCCCAACGGAACTGGTTTCGTCAAATTCCGACTTCGTATGCTCACACAGCGTATTTTTAACCGTCGAAATACTGACTATTTCTCAGTCTAAAAATCCGTATGATCACACAGTGACTCTAAAAATCACCAAACTTGGAATCTGACAACTATTTGACATTGTGGATCCAACAAAACTGGTTTCGTCGAATTCCGACTTCATATGTAAAAGTGGCTATTTTTAACGCTCTAAATAGCCTATTTAAATATATAAATATATTTAAATATAATTAAATTAAATATTTAAAATTAATTATTATCGTCTGTATTCACAGTGTAATGCCGTACAGCTCTAGACTATTCCTGTATATATTTATAGCTCGATATTATCTCGTTAGAGTTATATCGACGCTCGATTTCTATTTAAATCCTTATAATTAAATATATTTAAATTGTTATGGTCAGGGCGCTGCATTTCTGATATTTTGATTTGGACGTAACTCAAAATCTACACGATGAAATCCTGATCTCTCTCTTCCACTAGAAAGATATACTCCACCAGCTCCATACGTTTCTTGTTTCACAGAAATCCGATTTAAAACGAACCCTGTACATTCAGTTGAAGTTCGAATCGCCAATTTACGAACTGCAGCGCCATTTCAAGCTCGTTTATAATTATAATTATAAATTATAAGTTCGAACGTTTTACTTTAAGTTATCGATATCGCCAAATCGATATATAAATCATTAAATAAATTAATTATTCGACAGCTAACAAAACGCGCCATTACACCACACGATTGTAAGTAGAGTATTATTTTGGTATGAATAAATAACTGTGTTGGTTTGTACACTTGATTTGTGGTGATAAGTAATTCCTATTTGTGCGTTACTATGATTCTTATCGATTTGGAATATTGTATAACGATTGGATATTCGCAAAGTATGTTATTCATTATAAAAACTACATGTTTGCGGTAGTTTTATGCAAGTATACGTTTGGATATTCGCAAAGTATGTTATTCATTATAAAAACTACATGTTTGCGGTAGTTTTATGCAAATATACGTTTGAATATTCGCAAAGTTTGTAATTCATGTTGAAGCTACATGTATGTAGTTCTTTAATTGAAATTCATGCAAGTTTGTGGTTTTGCTACTATGCCATCATAATGTGTATTTCTGTACAAAAATCATTTTGTGTGTAATTGGAACAAATTTGGGTTATTATAATTCATATGAAATTATGTTGAAAAATTTGGCATCATGATCTATGTATAAGACCATACTTTTGTATTTGAAACAAAAGTAAGCCTCTTTGCGAACTTACGAATATGACTAGGCTATGTTTGATATTTTGCATAATTGAAAAACATGTTAGGTCTATATTGTTAACAAGAATTATATGATGACATATGTTGTACATAGCTAGGTTAGATTTAAAATCCCATTTGCAAGTTTGCATGACTAAAGTAAAAATCATGATTTCATGTTTAGAAATATTTATGCCATAGGTATATGTGTGCCATGGTTATGTGAATAGATTTAAAATCATGATTAAGTTGGAATAATTCTAGTTGAACTATACTTTTGTATTAGTAACAAAAGTAAGCACCTTTGTAAACATGTAGTAATCTTATGAACATGATTTGCTTATGTTTGACATTATGCCTAAATAAAAATATAGGTTTATGTTGTAGTTAAGACTATGTGTCAATGATGATATCCAATTTAGATTCTTAACTTAACTACAAGTTTACATGCTTTGATTCATGTCACTTATGCTTTATGACCAAAGTATAAGTTACTACTATGCAAGTATACCAGTTTCCATTTTGTAGTTCCAACGTTATGTTGCAAGTTCATGCGTTCACCTTCCCCTTTTTGTGTATATAATCACGCTTTAAGCCTCCCCTTTTTCACGTGGCTAAGTTGGGCTTAAAAAGGCCAAGCCCAACATATATTATAATAAACGAACGTATTAAACGGGGGAAATAGCGTTGGGCCAAATTAATTAATAAATGAAAATATAAAAGTAGATGGGCCCAAATTCAAGAATGGGTTGGGCCCATGATTGGTGTAAACCTTTACACCATTAGCTTAAATTGATTTTGAATAATGGGCCGCAAATATTTACATATAAAAAGAAGAAAGACAAAATATGTAAATGTAGAAAATACGATGTGTTTAACCCGAGGTTGGATTGAGTTGTGATGTAAACCTGCCCGGAACCGCCCGGCTGTCCAGTAGTCACAACAATACCTATCCAATGTGGGTGGTTAAACATGGAGCCCAATAAGGACCCGAGGTTAGACTGAGTTGTGGCGTAAGACTGCCCGGACCCAACCGGCAACAGGCAGCCACAACAATACCTGTCTAATGTGAGAGGTCAAGGCTTTAATAAGACAATTAAGGCTGAGTCAGGATTGATAGGATTAAGTAGATTATATTAATACTTAATCAAAATGGAACATGCTAAACTAAACAGTCTGATTGGGGGTTAGGTTTATAAACACTTAACCAACTTAGCATGTTGGCTAGAAATAGAAAACCTAGTAGCGGGGGACCCTTTTCAGCAGTAACCCTACAAGACGTATCATGATACCCTGAAACTAGGTAGGGTGGGGCACGATTACTGGGCTGATTGTAAGTGGTCAAATCGACGGCGGTGGTGCAGCGGTGTAGGTTCTAACGGGGTGCGGGCGTGCACACACTCCGGCGCAGAAAAATAAGGCACTGGGCACCAGTAGCATACCTGTGCATTCTAGGATTGTGTCGGGTCGCCACCATGGGACTTGATACACCCCATGGTGGGACCAGCACAGGTAACTACAACATCGGGGGCCATAAGACACATGTAACTATGCGAGTAGGAGCCGATCATTATAAAATGGATCACTTCACCCTGATTATGGGGTGCCAGTTGGGAACTAGTTTATATGGGTTCAGAGATTAAAATGGGGTACGATAGTATATTCGACCCTAGACAACTTAACTAAGTTTATGGTGCTTTCCCATTTCTAGTTTATACTTATCATACCCAGTTCTTTATTCATAGACTGAATAGTCCTAGACTTACTCAGGCTTTATGTCTGACTCTACTTTTCTTTCGTCTTCTTTCCTTCCGTTTCCCCCCCAGGTCCACAGGGAGGGAATACCGCAGCTTGACCAGCCTTCATATCCAGCTTGAAGAGAAAGAATGTATTGCTTGGATCTTTTCGTTTTGGACTATGGCTTTGGACAGCAACTATGGGACTTTTGCAGTTTATTTATGTTTTTTTATGCTTCTTTAAATAATGTAATCAAGACAGTTATGAAGATGTTATGTTTTTGAAGTATTGTAAGACAATTATGGTATGATTGTTGTAACACGTATTTTTAATGAAATAAAAGTTGTTGTTTTTCCGCTGTTCAAAAATATGTGTTCTTATATCTGTCTTGTATATCTGTGACTTATACTTATAAACCTCCACCAAAATTAGGGCATTCCCTTTGAGAGTGACCCTAACGGAGGTGGGGTGTTTCAGTTCCAAAGTGGTAGATATCGTATACTTTACGCACTGAGTGAGAGACGTGAGGATGGTTGCTATGCTTGATTGTTTGACATACACACCCCACCCCCGTATTCTTACACTATTTATTATGGTACCTTAGAGTATTGTACGATATGTAGTACTAACTCTTTGGTTGTAGGTCCAAGTTCAGGTATGGTTTAGTATACCTGTTATTATTCGGTTTAGATGCTTATCACTCATACCAGGCTTTATGTCTGACCCAGAGTTTTATGTCTCCTCTTATTACTCTGGGTGCTCACACGAGCAGACTAGAGACAGGTTAGCTGGTGATGCACGGGTAGATGATCCGTAGACGAGCAGGAGGCTTCCACGTAATATATATATAGTATTCTCCCTGTGTTGTTGAAGATCACTGCTTGGGCATTGGTGGTGCATCTTCTACTTTAGCTTTCTTTTGTTAGAGACAGTAATTTTGAAAATGTTGTAATAAGCTGTATTTGGATTTCCGCTGCTCTGATGTTGATGTTGATTTTATTTATCAGCTTATGCACTGTCTCACCTGTTTTATGTCAAGTATGTTATTATTATATTTATTCCATGCGCTGTGAGACATCCTACAGGTTCCTTGATTAGTTCATTCCCTTCTTTCCCTTCTTGGCGACCGTTCCGTGCTAACTGGACATGTGTACAGCGCACTTTTGGAGTAAATGTCGGTTGGTGCGGGGCGGGCCGTCACAGAACTTCTCACCTAGGAGATAATGGCGCCAAGACTTAAGTGCAAAGACGATGGCGGCCAACTCAAGATCGTGGGTTGGGTAGTTCTTTTCATGGACTTTCAATTGTCTTTCACCATAAGCTACTACCCTTCCTTCTTGCATTAGAACAGCCCCTAGTCCCGTTCCACATGCATCTGTGTATACCGTGAACATTTTGCTTCCATCAGGCAGAGTTAGAGCTGGAGTTGTTGTAAGAGCTCTTTTTAGGCGTTGGAAGGCAATGTCACAGTCCAAATCCCAAGCAAATGCTAAATTCTTCTTTGTTAGCCTTGTGAGTGGAGCTGAGATTTTCGCGAAATCCCTAATGAACTTTTGGTAAAAACCTGCTAGCCCAAGAAAGCTTCGGACTTCGGTTGCAATTCTTGGTGTCTTCCAATCTTGCACTGCCACCACTTTCGCGGGGTCCACCGCCAACCCTTCTTTGGATACTATATGCCCAAGAAATATTACTTCTTCTCTCCAAAAGCGGCACTTGGAGAATTTGGCTTTTAGCTGATGAACTCGAAGAGTTTCCATGATTTCTTTCAGATGCCAAGCATGTTCTTCCTCATTCTTTGAGAAGATCAAGATATCATCTACGAAGACAACCACGAATTTATTGAGGAATTCTCTGAATACCCTACTCATTAGGTCTACGAAATAAGCAGGTGCGTTTGTCAAGCCGAAAGGCATGACAAGCCACTCGAAGAAACCGTCCGGGGTTCTGAACGCCGTTTTATCAATGCTGTCTTCAGCTACTCTTAGCTGATGGAACCCAGTTGCCAGATCAAGTTGGGAGAAGACCGACGCACCTACAAGCGGATCAAACAAATCGTCAATTCGGGGAAGAGGGTGCCTATTTTTCTTCGTCAATTTGTTTAACTCCCTATAGTCAACGCAAAGGCAAAGCGAACCGTCCGCTTTGGTTGCAAACACCACTGGAGCACCCCATTCTGAAATGCTCCGTCTAATGAACCCCTTTTCGAGAAGTTCTTTAACCTGCTTACTGAGCTCCTTTCTCTCCTTTGGAGCCATGTGTCTGACAGGTAAAGCTACAGGCTTTGCATTATCGACGAGATATATGCGGAAGTCTATTTCCCGCCTCGGAGGTAAGCCCTTCACCTCCTCAAAGACATCCGGATATTCCCGGACCACTCTAATAGACCGCAAATTCTGATCAGAAGCATCAAGCGACTCTAGATAACTAAGCATTACAGCATTCAAGGGATTACAAGAAATTTCTAGAGTGTTACCAAGCCGAGTCAAGAGTCTAACTACTCTTTTCTAACAATCAAGAATGGTACCATTACTGGATAACCAGTCCATGCCTAAGATCAAACCATATCCCGAGAAGCCCAAAAAAAGGTATTACAACTAAACTCAACGCCGAGAATAGAGATTTTCAAACCCAAACAAACCATTGACAAGTAAGCGAAGCCCCCTAATTGGATTTGAAACTACTAAGGGATCCTCTACCATACTAGTGTCTAGATGCAGAGATTCTACTAAAGCAGATGAAATAAAGGAGTGTGATGCGCCAGAGTCAAAAAGTGTGCGAACTAGATGATCATAAAGATAGACTACACTTTCTACAGAAATATTACTACCTCGTTCCTGCGGAGGTGCCGCCAGTGCATGAACTTGACCTCCAGAGGTGGATCCAGTCCTCTGCCCCTGCCCCCGCTTCTTTGGGCAGTCCTTAGCCAAGTGCCCAGTCTCTCCACAACTGAAGCAACCACCATTCATTTTTGCCTGTCATCAACTCCGAAGATGACAAACAGATCCTCGGTTTCCTTTAGCCAGTTTCTTTCTCCTACAAAGGACTCTGTCCCATAAAAGCCTTTTTCCACCCATAGGCTTGAAGTCTCTACATGTTATTGCGAAGGCATTTCCACGAGGCGGTGGAGAAGGAGGAACCGCGACCACTGGTGGAGGAATGTCTGCTGGGCCCGCGCCATTGGCCCTTGCTTCTAAGTACCTCCTAAACCAGCCGGGTATCGGCTCTCCTTCTGGAAGGTTAAGGTCTCCGGACATGCTGAAACAGAAAGGAAAGATTCAAAACGAATGATAGAGAGGGATAGTGCACATGGCTTTGGGGTATTATGCCTTTTTAAAAATATAACATTTTTTTCTTGAAAAATGCTTCTTTAAACTCTCTTTTGAAAACAATTTCAAAAACTTTTATCTTATCTGGTAAACCTATGCTCTGATACCAAGTGAAACACCCCACCTCCGTTAAGGTCACTCACAAAGGGAATGGCTTAACTTTGGTGGAGGTTTATAAGTAAAAGTCACAGGTAAACACAAGACAGATATAAATACACATATTTTAAACAGCGGAAACCAAACAAACTTTTATTTCATCAATACGTGTTCAAACAAAAGATTTCCATAATTGTCTCAAAATACATCCAACATTACAACCTCATTACTGTCTTGCTTATTAAAGAAGCATAAAACATAAATAAAGTAACAAAAATCCCCATAGTGATATCCAAAGCCATAGTCCGAGCAAAAGAGATCCAAACCATACATCTACGGTCTTGAAGCTTGCAAAGAGTCTGACTAAGCTGGGTTGTTTCCTCGCTGTGGACCTGGGGGGGGGGGGGACGAAAGAAAAGAATACAAAACGAAAATAGGGTCAGACATAACGCCTGAGTAAATCTAGTAACTCTTCAGTATACGAATAGGAAAAAGGGCATGATAGATATAAACCCATAGTGATATCCAAAGCCATAGTCCGAGCAAAAGAGATCCAAACCATGCATCTACGGTCTTGAAGCTTGCAAAGAGTCTGACTAAGCTGGGTTGTTTCCTCCCTATGGACCTGGGGGGGGGGGGACGAAAGAAAAGAAGACGAAAAGAAAATAGGGTCAGACATAACGCCTGAGTAAATCTAGTAACTCTTCAGTATACAAATAGGAAAAAGGGCATGATAGATATAAACTGAAAACAGTAAAGTATCACAAGCTAAGGAAGTGTAGTTTAGAATCAAATGTACTATCGCACCCACACTATATCTCTGCACCTACTAGAGCTTATTCTAACTGGCACCCCATGCTTAGGGTGAAGTGATCCCATTTCTAAAGATGCACCCTATACTGAGGGTGAAGTGATTCCGTTTCTAAAGATCGGCTCCTACTCGCATAAACATATGTGTCATACGGACCACAAGAACTGTAGATACCTATGCTGGTCCCACCATGAGGTGTATCAAGACCCATGGTGGCGGCCCCGACACAAACCTTAGAATACATAGGTTATACTACTGGTGCCCCAGTGCCCTGTTTGTCTTCTCCGGAGTGTGTGCACGCCCGCACCCCGTTAGAACCTACACTGTGCACCCACCGCCGTCGTTTTGACCGCTTACAATCAGCCCAGTAATCGTGCCCCACCCTGCCTAGTTTTAGGGTACCATGATACCTAACTTGGGTTACTGCTGAAACGGGTCCCTCGTTACTAGGGTTTTCTAGTCAAACATGTTAAGTGGTTAAGTGTCTGTATTTACCTAACCTCACCCATCAATTCTTGTTAACATGTTGAATTTGGTTAAGTGTTTTTAGTTGACTTAACCCTACCATCTGTTCTTAGCCTCTTAGAGCACCTGACCACTCACATTAGACAGATATTGCTACGGTTACTGGATGTGCCGGTCGGTTCCGGGCAGGTTTACACCGTAGCTCAGTCTAACCTCGGGTCCTTACTGGGCTCAATGCTTAACCTCCCACATTGGATAGGTATTGTTGTGACTACTGGACAGCCGGGCGGTTCCAGGCAGGTTTACGTCACAACTCAATCCAACCTCGGGTTAAGCATACCGTGTTTTCTAAATTTACATATTTTACCACTTCTCAATTATATGTAAATGTCATGTCCTTTATTCTTGGGTATAACAATTTATACCGCTTAAATGTCATTGTCATTGGCATGTGCCAAACATACCAACATATATTTTTCATGTTTTACACCCAACATTATTACCCCCGTTTGTACGTTCGCAACATTATAACAAATGTTGGGCTCGACACAATTCAGCCCAACTTTTTAAACGTGAGAAAAAAGGGGAAATCAAGAACATGTAATATTTATCAATACATAAAGGTGTGTGGCGCATGAACTTGCAATTTAACGATTCAACTAACACAAATTATGGGTCATGTGAACTTGCATTCAAATCAAAGTATAACTAAGTAGGTGACATATGAAATGGCATAGTTTAGGCTTATACAAACTTGGGTTAAACATGTTTAACTTGGCATAATGTCAAACACAAAACTAACATGTTGAATAATCACCAAAATGTCTAATTTTTAACAACCAATCATATAGCTTATTTCAACATGAAACTTGCATAGTTTATGTAACCCAAACGACACTTAACATAGATCCAATTATACTTGCAATTAAACATAAGAATGAGTTCTTAGGTTTTGGGTCATGTAGGCATAAAAGGTCTCAAATCTAGAACATGTTTACATAAGATTTAATTTAAACTTAGAGAATGTATATAGTCCATGTCATCGACATAAACATAAAGGGATCAAATTCTAGTTTTTGCCACAACTTGCAAGTGCCATTACTTTCATATACAATTGTCCAATAGGCTTGCATCAATCAATTTAGGCCACAAATACCAATACACAAGTCATAACAGAATCATTACAATACACAGAATTTATACAATAACAAAATTCTATTTTCATTTACATCGAACCATGTCACAGTTTCATTCATATTCTGAAAGGTCACTATACTTACAACGAATGCAGAATCTTGAATTCTGGATTCTAAATTCTGAAATTGAGATGCGCTCCTTTGGGTAGATTAACGTTGCGTTGATTAATTTGATTAAGCTTTATTCTTCTTCTTAATTTGATTCGTCTCTAAACTCCTCTTTCTTGATGGCTACGCTCAATTCCTTTCTGACAGCATGACGACTCCCATCTTATTTTTTTGTGTGAATTTTAGTTGAGACTTAGGGTGTATATATAGATTTTTAAATTGTTTTGAGCCATCAGATGAAGACAGGAGGAATCCAGACCATACAAAGTTCAAAGAGCCAATCAAGAGGTGACATGTCAGCCCTAATGACACACCGAGCCACAGAAATTCGAGCCAGAGCCAGACCCAGCCAGCCAGGTCGACCAGGTAGGTCGACTGGCAGGTCGACACCCAGGTCGACACTATGGTTGACCTGGGGTGACTAGGTCGACACCATGGTCGACCTGGTCCCTGGGCGGGAATTTTCCCGCCCAGCCCAGTCTGAACCTGTTTTTTCGAATTTTGAATTTTAAACCGAGCTGTTTGAATTTTAAATTTTATTCTTAAACTTCCGAAGGTCATAACTCCTTCATACGGAGTCCGATTCATGCAAACTCGGACTCTATCTCAAGCAGAATTTCGAGACGAATGCAATGGCGTAACCCATTTCCCTTAATTCTTTCATTTAGAATTAATTACACTTTAATTTGTGAAGCTTAACGTTACAGAATTCACGGGGTGTTACAAATGGTGTTGCTGAGAGACGAAACCGAAACCTTAAAGATATGGTAAGGAGTATGATTTGTCATTCTACCTTAATGATTTGTCATTCTACGTTACCAAAATCACTCCTGGGAGAGGTGTTAAACACAATAGTTCATATCCTTAATAGGTTGTACTTCTACTTTGTGAAATAATGATAAATTAAACTGAAAATTCAAGCAACTATTGATTAAGCAACCTAATAACCCACTAAAGCAGCTGCCAAAACACCTTATGAGCTTTGGACAGGCAAACAACCCACTCTAAAGCATTTTCATATTTGGGGATGTTCAGCTGAGGCAAGGCCTTATAGGCCCAATGAAAGAAAATTAGACTCTAAAACTGTGAGCATCTACTTTATTGGTTATTCTGAGCGATCTAGGGGCTATAAATTTTATGATCCCACACTAAGGAATTTTTTTGAGACGGGAACTGCAACATTTTTTGAGGATGTAGAGTTTGGGGGGAGAAATAAAGTAAGGAACATTGCTTTTGAAGAGGAATCATCATCTGTGATGTCCACTAAGGTTACTTCTTCAGATGATATGACGGTTATTGTGCCTGTCATTGATCAAGAAGTAAATATGGAACCTCAACAAGACAATGTTGAAGAAAATCTCTTTCAAGTTGAGGACAATGTTATACAAGAACAAACTCAACAACCTAAACAAGAATTACCATTAAGAAGATCCACTAGAGATAGAAGAAGTGCCACTCCCGATGATTATGTGGTATTTCTTCAAGAAATAGAGGAAAATAATGGATTGGTGGAAGATGATCCTATCAAATTACACCAAGCCATGCAAGATATTAATTCCCAAAAGTGGATTGAAGCTATGAATGAAGAGTATAAATCTATGCAAGACAATAAAGTTTGGGAACTTGTCCTTTTTCCTGAAGGTGCAAAACCCATTGGTTGTAAATGGATATTTAAAACCAAAAGGGATGCAAAAGGTAAAGTAGAAAGGTATAAGGAACATCTTGTAGCAAAAGGTTTTACTCAAATGGAAGGCACCGATTTTAAAGAGACTTTCTCTTTGGTTTCATCGAAAGACTCTTTTAGAATTATTTTGGTGCTTGTTGCACATTTTGACCTTGATTTACATCAAATGGATGTTAAGACTGCTTTTCTCAATGGAGACATTGAGGAAACAATTTATATGGTGCAACCAGAAAACTTTGTGATCGGAGATCCAAAGAATATGGTTTGCAAAATAAAGAAATCCATTTATGGACTCAAATAGGCATCTCTCAGTGGTACTACAAATTTCATAATGTAATTACCTCATTTGATTTCGAGGCAAACATTATTGACAACTATGTGCATCACAAGTTCTGTGGGAGTAAATTTGCATTCTTGATTTTATATGTTGATGACATATTGCTAGCCAGCAGTGACTTGCATACATTGCACGAAACCAAGAGATTTCTTTCAAATAACTTTGAAATGAAAGATCTCGGCGAAGCTTCTTTTGTATTAGGAATCCAAATACACCATGACCGTTTACGTGGTATTCTTGGATTATCACAAAAGAGCTATATAGAAAAGGTGCTTGAAATGTTTGGAATGCAAGATTGCAAAGTAGGAGATACCGTTATCGCTAAAGGAGATAGATTTTGTCTCAAACAATGCCCTAATAACATCCTTGAAGCTAAGGAAATGCATAAAATTCCTTATGCATCTATCGTAGGGAGTTTGATGTATGCTCAGGTGTTTACGCGTCCGGATATTGCGTACATCGTAGGAGTATTGGGTAGATATCTTAGTAATCCTGGAATGGATCACTGGAAAGCAGCAAAAAGAGTTATGAGGTATCTTAAGAGAACAAAGGACTATATGCTTACATACAGAAGATCAGATCAGTTGGAGATCATTGGGTATTTTGATTCTGACTTTGCTGGATGCCCAGATAGTAGAAAATCCACTTTAGGATATATATATATTTCTACTAAGTGGGGGAGCCATATAATGGAAGAGTGTTAAGCAATCACTCATAGCTTCTTCCACCATGGAAGCAGAGTTTGTGGCTTGTTACGAGGCATCTAATTATGGGAAATGGTTGCAAAATTTTGTCACTAGGCTACGCATTATCGACAGCATTGAAAGATCGTTAAAGTTATATTGTGACAACAAATCAACAGTATTATATTCCAATAACAACAGAAGATCAAGCAAGTCAAATTATATTGACATCAAGCTTCTCGTTGTGAAGGAGAGAGTGCAGAATAGGCTTATATCCATAGAGCATATTGGGACAAATTCCATGTTGGCGGATCCTCTTACAAAAGGATTATCACCTAAGGTATTTCATGAGCATGTTGCTAAAATGGGTGTATCTTTTATTTAAGGATATTTTGGTTCAGGGGGAGTTTGTAATAAGTTAGTTTTATGA
The DNA here is from genome assembly GCA_030737875.1 of Allium sativum. Lineage (NCBI taxonomy): Eukaryota > Viridiplantae > Streptophyta > Magnoliopsida > Asparagales > Amaryllidaceae > Allium > Allium sativum. The sequence continues at coordinate 321,095,729 of CM060920.1, read as the reverse complement.
CTTTGCTCTATAATTTGGTTATGGACATACTTTAGTTTTAGTATTCTGATCAGAAATAAATAAATAAAGTCATTTTTCTTTTGCACTCCATTTATTCATATATATTGAATATTTTGATCTCAATAAAGTAAAGTTGGACCAGTTGGAAACAGGCATGCAAAGATCACATTTCATGTAATTTCCATGCTACACATACATGATTGATCTATGTCATTTGGGTATGTTAGTATATGTGATGGTTGATAGGTTTAGTTACAATGATAGTGACGAAAGCTGCTTTGGTCCTATATTAACACAATCAATGGACGAGATTGTTTTGGATATACCCTATTATTAAGATAGCTATTTGAGAGCTTATAAAGTAAATACATTATAAAGTTACATATGTGGCCTAGGGGGAGATTGTTGGAAATATTCAACTTATTGGAGCCACATATGCTAATGTATTGGCTATCTTATGACTAAGTCCGAATACATAATCTAGTCTGAAGTAAATATCTGAGGACTTTTAGGGCATAATTATCATGTAATGTAATAATGTGTGGATACCAGAGTGATAATTTTGGTTTGTTGGAGGGCCGAACTAAAAATATCACACTATTACATATATAGGGTTATGGTCCCCAAATTACACAATTTATCAAAGTGTTCTCTTACCTCTTCTATAGAGACATATTTACAGAATTGAGCTTGCGTCTATTTGGAAGATCAAAACTCATCTTAATTCTACCTACCAGCAAACATCGATGGATTCAGGTATGGCTTCCGCTGATATCTTTAATCTTATTCAGTTTATTTTCGATTGAATCAATATGGTTATATTCCAATCCTTAGCGAATTATGCTCTAACATGAATCACCTACATTCATATATACTATATCATGTATTAAAGGTTAGCATTTATTGGTTAAAACTAAGGCCATCAATTTCAAACACGACCCGAAACACGACTCATAACCCGCACGAAAAAAACTCGACCCGACCCATTTATAAACGGGTCAATTTCGGATCAACCCGCTCTGACCCGTTTAATAAACGGGTTGACCCAACCCGACCCGACCCGTGAACCCGTTTCTGACCCTTCATGACCCGTTTAATATATAACATATTTTTATTTGTAACATCCGAGATTTTTGACCATTCAAATCGACAATGATCCTCGATGTTGACTTAAACCAATCAAAAATACGAATAATTATTGGGATTTATATAAACAAAAAGAAAAGAAGAAGAAAAACAAACATAGAATCTCACAGTGGAAGGAAAAAATATAAAAATTAAATAACAGTTTATGAAGCTGTTAAAACATACATTTGATTATATTTTGCGAAAATTATCAGAGTTAACTATAATAAACATACCAATATTTGCAATGGAATAAACAATAATAAATACGTCTGTCTCCATCTCCATAATGGTATCTTCAATAACTGAAAACTCAGGATGACCTGAGCATAAATGAAAAGACCAAGCACTCGGATCAGAACTAAAATATTCTCATATTATTTAAATCAAATTCATGCGATAATATGAGTGCAATAACTTAAGAGATGTTACGGGAATTTCCATCTCCCAAGGATCGGTTAAATTAGATACTATATAATATAATACGCTATTATAATAGTGTCTATGGTTTAAAATAAAATATTAAAATAGCGTAAGCGGGTTTACATTCTTACCCTTACACCGTTTATAAACATCATCGTAAACATTGCATATAAAACACCAGTAACGATCGGTGGATAGGGATGCGCCACTATATGACAACGTCAAATCAAAATCGTAGGGGATTGATCAGGATAAATATAACAAAGCATCGAGGCAATACCCATCAGTAGGATTCTGCCAGATTGCAGACCCAGGCCAGTGGTAACGCATAGCCGCGACTACCGCCCATCCCAGAAAATACTCCAAAATCAAAGGCGCCAACCAATCACAAAGTAATATATATGGTATCGAAGAATCATGTCTGCTAAGAGGAGCTAGCTCACATTAACCTGGGTATGGCTTGTGTTTTAGTCATTTTAATTATGACCCGATGGTCAAGGCTATCCATCATTGTTCTCTTTCTTCAAATCCAGCAATCGCCTCCAAATCCATCCTACTTCATTCTGGAACTCCACCGTGTACACAGTTGTTAAAGTGGTTCTCGGTATTGACAGAGAGTATGACAATATCCGATCCCAGTCTCTTTAAAAACCAATCGTTTACATTATTCACACCAGTCAGTTCTTTTATATTTTAAAGGGGTTCGTACTTTATATAAAATATCATATTTTCATAAAAATCATTTTAATATTCAAGATAGAATATTATTCATCATAAATCTACATTTTAACAAATTTAAAATCTTGAAACAATTCCATTTTTAAAATAATTTAAAATAGTAAATTTTTTATATAAATAGTTTGAAAATAAATAATTTGTATTTAAAATAGAATTTCAGATTTAGTAAAATCTATAGGCAAAATATTAAAATAATTTATAAAATAAATAGTTAAATAATAAAATAGTCGATTTAAAATAAATAATAAAATAAAAAAGTTATAAGGTAAATAGTTTATAAAGAAAATTATTATTATAAAAATAAAATAGTTTATAAAATGGTTTAAAAATACTATAGTTGGAATTTGAATCATATCTTCAAAAATTTAACCAAACAGGAAATCATATTTCAGTTTCAAATCAATTCGACTAAAATTTGATATCTTAATTCAAAACGATTCAAATTCACATTTTATTTCAATTCGATTCAACAATTAAATTTAATAATTCGATCCATATAATTGAATTTCAATTATAATTCTCATTGTGAATTTTCGTTTATAAAAATTTTCAAGTTCACAGTTCAATTATTACTATAAGTCTAGTTAATTTAAGTAAATATCAAAGATTCAATTTCGACAAATTTATATTCAATTCAGTTTCACTTCAGTTATTCACATTTACGAGTTTTATTAAAATTGAAAATTTTAATTCTAAAGCTCAAAGTTCAAATTTAAAGAAAATCATTTATTTTGTCTTTAAAACAATATTCCAAAAATTCAAGATAAAAAATTCATTTTTTAAAATAATATTCAAAAGTCCATGGAAAAACAATTTTTTCTTTTTTTAATATTCAAAAATTCAAGATAAAAAAACATTTTTTTTATTTAACCAACCGGCGTCCGTATATAATTTTCTATCCTATGGCCAAGTAATACTTAAATTTTTTTTTTTTTTTTTTTTTTTGGTAAAGGATATATATCATTTCAATTCAAATCAGTGTCATAGGTATTTATCATTTCAACCTACGTTCTTAATTCATTTTACTGACTAATCCTGGGTTTATTTGATGCCCATAACATCGAGGGTAATGGTTGGGATTAATCAACAAAAATCAATAACATATATAAACAATGTCGATAACAAGATGGATTACATATTAACACATTAAATATATAATTTCAAGGCATACATCAAAATCAACACATATAAACAGTTCAATAATATCTGTTACTAGTCGTCACGTATGAGGTTCTTTTTTTTCTAATTTTTTTATTATTAAAACTAGAAATTAATCTATGACAGTAAAATTTAGATAACAGTTAAATTAAATTATATAGTCTGTACAGATTTAACATAAATATGCAATTTTAAACAATCAAACAACAAACAATACAATCATATCATGTCGTGAATTTAATTTAACTAGCAATCAGATATTTTAGTTAGATGTGAGTGGGTTTAATCACTCACTTTTGTTTCAAACGAGATTGAAATCCAATTTTTAGCCCAAAAATTTTTAGTCTCAGAATTTGTACAAACTTGTGGCATCGTGAAGAGCTCGTTGATATGATTCCAACAGATCCAACCGTGTGTCATTCTGAATCCATATAAAGAAGTTATATTCGTTTAAACATTTAAATTGCAAATTATAATAAAATAATTAAAACAAATCCCACCCACAAATCAGATGCCACGTCAACCCATGCGTTGACTCCTATTCTTTCTTTGTCGCGTATCCTTCTTACCGCTTAAGGAATCCAAAAGAACCCATTCGCACACCTCTTTGAACCACCAACCGCCGTCATATCCAAGTCCCGGACAACGATCAGAAAACCCCATCACGTGCGCTGCTTCGAGAGACGCCTCCGCCCAGAAGCGGGCCCCACTCGATTGTCCCCGTTGGCCGTGAAACCTAGGTAACCGCACGTCCTTTCAGTGCAATTTCTGGTGATTTCTTGAAGCAAACTATACCATCATCCATATCGATCTGAAGATCTCTTCGAGTACTACGATTTTCGCTTAGGAGTTTTCTAATTTCATTGAACGAATTGAAAGTAATCGTGGATTGAAGTTTGGAGCATTCGAGGCCATATAAAATAAAAGACGGCAGGCAAAAATTAGGGTTTATAAATGAATAAAATAATATATTTTTATATCGTTTTGCATGTAATAAAGCTAAAATTCGGATTGAGTCCAAATCAGGCCCGCTTACTGCCTAACAATATGTTTTGACGCCTTCTGAACACAATGGAATATGTTTCGCAGCCCAATTCCAAAGCCTATAGCAATTTTCTATTGATTATTTAACTGAACTGTACATATAAATTTATACGTGTTATAATTTCTTACGATCAAACTGTAATTCCAATGGCTACGAAATTTTATATAGTACAATAATTTACAATTCTGGATCAAATAAAATTAATTTTATCAAATTTTGATATTATTTACAATAATGTCAAATTCTAATATTTAAATAAATATTCAAACTTGACTTAAATTGAATTCAACGGTTTTAAAATCTCTAATCAAATCAAAAATAGAATCCAAATAAATTTCATGAATAAAATTTCTTTTTATATGAATTCCAGATTGATTAACAAAATACTTCAATTTTTGTATTTCAATTTTAAATTACATAAATCAAAATATTTCAATATATAAGTTTAAAATATCATTAAAATCAACATAAACAAATTAAAATTTTAATATAAAAATAATTTTGTTTGAAAACACACTAAAATTAATAATTTAAATTATTGCAAATCTTGGGATGTTACACTCTCCCCCACTTAAAACTTTTCGTCCTCGAAAAGGAACGTAGAATGAAGTGGCAAGATAAAATTAAAATAATATAAAATTCCTACTAAACTTAGAAACAATTAACTTATACAAAACTAACATTTTCAAAAAAAATTCTAAGTCATAATTTCACTTATTAATTACCCAAGTCATGAGTTATTGCTATTTTATTTAAATGACAAAATTTTCCAATACGTATTTAGTTGACTTACACTGAATTATGTTTCGCATTTAATTTTAATTTCCTCCAATACATCTATCGACCAAATTTAGAATTTTCCTAAGCTTTACTATCGTCCCTTTTTTTATATAATTTAGTTTTAAATCGCGAATTTCCCTGGCGCTGTTTTTCTGAAATTTTGGCCTACACATATCTTGAAATCTACAAGTTGAAATTTAAAATTTTCTCTTTCATTAGGAAACTGTAATCCAATAGAACCGAAAGATTCTTGTTTCAAAGAATTCTGACTTATTTTGGATTCTATACATTCATTTAAACTTCAATTCGGAAAATACGAACTACCGCTACGCGATGAGCTCGTTTTTAATTTAATTTAATTAATCCATTCGACCATTAAGTTTAACATTTATAAGCCTATTCACTTATATTTTTGCAAAACCAAACATTAATATCAGTATATTTAGTTTATTACCAAATAGTTCGCCTAATCAATTTTCATTGATTCAGTTTATTCGTGTTACTTAGCATAACATACTAAGTATATATCGTTTATTACATAAATTTTATTTATATATATAACCAATCAATTTTTCACGTTTATTAGCCATTCTAACACTTGTGCATTATCTAATTGCTTATCCTTATAACATTAAACTTCTTAATTAATTGGTAAGTTATTCATGCTATACAAAAGAATTGATTATTACACATGTTTCAATGGTTACCATTCGTTTCAATTTATTATCCAATTCTTATGAGTTTTATTTTAATTATAACTTATTTAAATTATAACTTTCTTATAATTATAGTATTCAGAAGATTCGAAAATTTAAGTTTATTTCATTTCATTAGTTATTCAAGATTTCAAGAATTAATTTTCAGGTTTCTTTTCAAATCATTTTTTTTGAAATGTTTCCTATAATATAACATTTACATAAAACCATACGATAAAAGGATTTAAATAAAGTTCAATTTCGTAAAACAAACTACAAAATATTAAATGTCTGTAACGACCCGGAAAATCTGAACCAATTTAAAATTTTTAAATTGGCTATTTTAGTGGATTTTAAATATTTAAAATAAATATTTTGAATAATAGCAATGAAAAGTAAGTTTGAATCGACGTTGAAAATGAATATAATTATTTCTAATTATAAACAAGGAATGAAATGGCGCGGTAGTTTCAAAATTTGAATTCAAACTTTGACTGACTGTACCGGGTGCAAAACAAAACGGATTTGAGTGAAACCAAAAATATTTAAATCTGTTAGTGAATATCTTTCTAACGAATCTGAAAAATTGAAGTTTCGTAGCGAGAATCAAAAGTTATGGCCAAATGAATTTTCAAAAAGGTCGTTATATAATTTATATGGCCATTGAAAATAGACATTTTGCATACCACCTCAGAATTCGACGAAACCACTTTTGTTGGATCCAGAATGTCAAATTATGGCTAGGTTTCAAATTTCATAATTTTTGAAATCAATATGTGAGCGTGGTAAAGGAAAATGTGTTTTGGTCAATTACAGTTAAATTGGATCGACCAGAAATGGGCCATTTTTCAAATGGTCTCAGAATTCGATGAAACTAGTTTTGTTGGGACCGTATCGTCAAAACATAGCTAGATTTATTTTTCTGGAATTTTTCGAATCAGTTTGTGGTCCTGGCAAATTGAAATGTACGTTCAAATTAAATATTGAATGTTTTATATTTTAGTTTGAAGGAAAACTGACTCAAACAGTCGAATGGGCCTACGAAACATATCCCATTGTGTTCAGAATGGGGGTAAAACGCTAGGGACGACAGTCGTTGGGTTTGAATTGGTGTTCGTGTGTGACAAGGGGTATTTTGGAGATTTTAAAAATTATAAAATAAAATAAAAACATCCTATTGGCCCATTCCCCATTCTCTCTCCCCGATTCATCAGACACGAACGACGGCCCCCCTTCATTCTTGCCTCGATTCTGACCGATCCACGCCTCGAAACGCCATACCCCAGTTCAACTTTTTGTAGACCCCTCCGAGCTCTTCAAATCCATACCTGGAGCACCCATTATCGTCGCTCCTGCCTCGAGATACGTGCTCCCAAAGTTCATCGCTTCCAGCCGCCGCCGCCGCTCGATCTCGCCATCGAACTGAGGAAGACCACCATCGTCGGGAAGTTGGTTCCAAGCTCTACGACGTGCAACAGCCTGATCCTGCTATAGCTTCGCGAATTGATCGAAAAATCAAAACCTAGTTTTGAAGAATTTTGAAAGGTACGTATACGACTATTTTAATTTAAACTATATTATAGCAGTTTTAAGCGCTACGGTTTTTGATTTCACTGTAAAAATCATATGTTTTTCGGTTTTTGATGAAATTCAGTGAAACAAGAGACAGTGGACTCGTGTGGACGTCTTCTACATTCTAGAAGAGACCGCATATTTTTCTGAGCCTTCTGCTATTTTTGGTGGAGTGGAACCCAATATGAGATTTCTAAATTATAAACAATATGGGAAACGACGATGTATAAATTATATAGTCGATGTATGACTTATATAAGCGTTGTACCCCTCATGTATAAGCGTTGTATAGGTTGTACGTTCGATGTATAAGTTATATATGCGTTGTAAAAATTATATATGTGTTGAAATAGAAGTGAAATGCTTATATAAATATATATCTATATATATATATATGCCCCTTGTCCACAAACCATGGACGATATTTATTGGTTGTGATTGGTGTGAAAATTGGTTGACTACGGATGGTTGATTAAAATTGTTTGTGGTTGAAATTGATTGATTGTGGTTGAAAAATACCCGTTTGTGGTTGAGAATTATTTGGTTGAAACCCACATAGGATTAGTTTGTGGAAATGAAAAAATATACATGCCGCCTGCGTGCGAACTAGGTGCATGAAATCCCCATTGTCAAATGCTACGAGGGTTTAAGGTAGAGCGAGGAGCCGTACTAGGGACGACCCCGGTTTTAACTACCCTGCCGTTATGCTGCCGAAATTTTGAATAATATTCATGTGTTAGAATTATTTTCATGTGTTGAAACTATATTCGTGTGTTGAATAGAAATTCATCTATTTAACGACATTCATGTTTTGAAATAAATTGTTTTGCAATATAAAAATCACCTTTTTATCTATATATATAAACTATAGAAAACCTTCATGTGTTGAATTGAAATTCATTCGTTGAATATAAATTCATGTGTTGAATGGTATTCATGTTTTAAATATAAAAATCACCTTTTTATCTATATATAGAAACTATAGAAAACCTTCATGTGTTGAATAGAAATTCATTCGTTTAATGGAAATTCATGTGTTGAATGGTATTCGTGTTTTGAAATAAATTGTTTTGTAATAAAAATCATATTTTTATCATCTATATGAACTATATAAAATAGCCGTGTTTTGAAAGAAATTGTTTTATAATAAAAATCATATTTTTACCATCTATATTAACTATATAAAATAGTTGTGTTTTGAAATAAATTGTTTAACAATAAAAATCAAATTTTTATTATATACGTGAATTGTTAAAAATAGTGAAGTGTTGAAATAGAAGTTAGTTTGATAAAAATATCATTTTTATCAAAGGTATGAAATAAAGATGGTTTTGAAATCGAGGAATCGATTATATATATATATATATATATATATATATATAAATATGATTAAAATAAATCGAATAACGAAGCTGCAGTTCGTGTTTTGAAACCGTGATTTCACAACGATTAGTGCGGGAGATCCGACCATCGGATTTTCCCAAAACCGAAACCGTTGGGTTCGCTTTGGAAATATCTTTCCAACGACACCAACTTTGCAAAGATCCAACGGTTGGATTGTCTGGAATGTTTAATTCAAATCTGAAGAAAAACAGCGCCAGAATCGATTATATATATATATAATTAAATTAAATAGAATAACGACGCTGCAGTTCGTATTTTGAAATCGAAACTTCAAACGATTGTACCGGGAGATCCGACCATCGGATTTTCCCGAAACTGGAACCGTTGGATTCGTTTTGAAAAGATCTTTCTAATGATATAAATTTTGTGATGATCCAATGGTTAGTTTTTCAGATATGTGTAAATCAAATCTGAAGAAAAACCGCGCCACGGCCGCGTTATGGCCTGAAGAGTCGTTTAAATAAATTGGCTATTTTTTTTAAATAAATAAAAATAGCGATAAATCGTAATAAAATATTATAAACGATATGGAATGTGAAATTTAGAAATTAACTGAAGGTTGGCTAAGTCGAATGGTTTCCTGGGTTTTGATCTGATGTTGGTTTCGGCCTTCGGGGTTAATATTTGGGAAATCGTTCTCTTACTGATTGATGGTTAATGACTAATGAATTGAAATAAGGCGTATGTTGTGTTTGTGTAGCACTTGTTTATTATGTACGCGAGTTGCTCAGAAAGACTGGGTTTATCCCATTCTGAATAACTGAATCGACGATAAGAAATCGAAGATGAAGACGGTGGTCGAAGACTGGAGATCTTCATCTCGTTTGGATGGTAACTGATGTCCTAATTGGGAGGCGTCCCGAAATATGGATAATGAGTAGTGATTGTCCAGACGTACGTGAAGATCGATGGGTTTGCGAGGTATATTGTGCCTCCGGTTTCGTTCAGCCCCAGAACGGACTTGTAAATGGACTGTTTGTCTGACATTGGAATTCATCCTGTGTGATTGATAGCCATCAGTTGCACGGTGTGAATTGTCTGTGTAGCATGCTAAGATGCAGTGATCAGGGCTTCTGTTGAAAAGCAAAGTCTTGTGGTTGATGATCAAAGCACCGCCTGTGTGGCATAGCTTTGTGTATAACGTGAATTCGGGAGCCTTACACCCCAGTATGAACCAGTAACGGGAGAAGGACCTCAGGGAGGGCATGCGTTTCCTTCTAGCTAGAGGTGGTGTCGATGCTTAAACTAGCTGACATTTATATTATTTTCACCTATGTGGTTGTTGCTGTTGCGAGGGGCCTCGGTTATATCGGTCGACCCGGGACCGATGGAGTCATTCGTTGGCTCATTGACGCCCCAAAGGGCAGGGAAACGTAGTGTTCAGGCATAATAATCCACATCGGTGGACCGACCCTGACGATCCAAGGGGCAGTTGCGGCTGTTCCTAAGACACGGGATAGAGCGTCTCGAAGTCGTTAAGGACTATCTTTTGCCTTGGTTCATGATGGAAATCCAATTTCCAAATACGTGACTGTGCGGTTTTGATTGTAAACCTATATTTGGCGACATAGTGGCATGGGATGCTCATGTCGTCTATGATTGATATTTATGATTGTGTATGAAATTAGAAACTAACTGTAAACGAGATAAGATGGATGGTTTCCTGGGTAGTGGTCCGATGTTGGTTTCGGCCTTCGGGGTTAATACCTATGGAATCGTTCTCTTACTATTTTACAGTCGGAGTTTGATTATCAAATGATTTGTTTTGCTCGTATCAAGCATATTTTGGTCAATATAAGGTAAAACTCTATCCTCCGGTTTGCGTTGCATTGTATGATGGGACTTGAGTCTTATATCGGCTTCATTTTTATAAAAGGCATTGCGATGTTTAAAAGATTTAATTGTTTTAAAGCACTGGCAATCCAATGGAGTAAACCCGTTCTGCGAAAGTGGCGTGGTCCTGTGATTAGCCATATTATAGATTATGTTAAGTAGATTTCTCATACCAGTCCCATGACTGACTCGTAGTTTGTTTCACTTGCAAACTCGGGTGCCCCTTTTTCTACACGGGCAGCCTTATATTCAGGTTTTTAGCAGGCTCTTTCTGGATAGCTGGAGCTGAAGATGGATTCTATTATTTATCTCTTTTTATGCTGTTCAGCTCCTATTGTATATATTATGTTTGTTTTTAGCTGTAGACATTTATGTATAGCTGAACTGTATTTGTACTAAGTATGATCCTGTATACTGTGTAACTCTGATGATTATGTTTATCCAGTGTATTATTGTTCATTATCTGGTGTATTTATTAATTTCTGTTCTGCTATCATATGTTTATGTGTTATATTCCAAAGATTACCCTTGACACTGTAGTACGGGTTTTGGGGTCGTCAAAACTTGGTATTAGAACTTTGGTTAAGCTTAGTGCTGGAATATAACATATTAACGAACTCGTCAGAAATAGAACCAGTAGTGTTCTAGGACGGGTAACTCATTACAGATAGGATCAGTAATATCCTAGTATGAGTAGCAGAATGAAATACACCCAATAGACACATTTACATTTGAAGTATTTGTCTCTATATTTTAAAATATCTTTTCTGTTGACCTGACACTTGATCTGCTATTTGCAGAAGTACTAGAAAATGAGTGTCAGAATCAGAAGGAATGCAGAACCAGATATTGAGGCCCTATTAATTAAGTATCGAAATATGGGTAGAATACCGTTCTCGGGCGAAGAATCTATTATGAAAACCCAAGCTTGGATTCGTTCTGCTGAGAAGATCTTTGACGATTTAAAGCTGAGGGATGACCAGAAAAGATTACTGGCATCTTGGGCACTCAAGGACGAAGCCTTGTTCTGGTGGGATTTGGTTGTTAAGGATAATCCAGAAGGTGATATCACCTGGGATAGATTTAAAGTGATTTTCTTAGAAAGATTTACTCCTCCTGAAGCGACTGAGCGATTATGTGATTAATTCTCTTATCTGATACAAGGAGATATGACCATTCCAGAATATCACAAGAGATTCAACGAACTTTCTAACATTGCTCCTCATCTGATTCAAGATCCAAAGAGGAAGAATCTGAGATTTATTCATAGCCTGCAAAGAAAATATCAAAATAGTGTAATGAGGTATGTGAAGCTCCCTTTTTCTGAAATGATATACATGGCTTACCAGTACGAGGATCTCGACAAGAAAGGTATGTTACGCTACGAAGAGGAGGTCAGTTCTAGTAATAAAGGCGAGTCTAAAACTGATCGTCCTGAGGCCAGTAAGAGGTCAGTAAGAAGCCTAGTGCCAAGAGAAAAAGGGCTAATTCTGTGAAAGAACCAGTAAAGACCGCCACTTGCTCTAACTGCCATTTGAAAGGGCATTTGTCGATAAACTGCGGACCCTTAAAGAAGCAATTAAAAGGTGGACCTTAATCCAAGGAGAGATTTCAAGAGAATAGAAAATGCAATCTCTGCCATCAGGCTGGTCACGTAAAGCAAGATTGCTGGCTGTTGAAAAAGACTGAAATAGTTCAAGTAAATGTAGTAGCAGAAACTTCTGAGCCCTCAGCTATTCAGGAAAGACCAGAAGTTTTAGAAGGCACGCTTACTGTCAAAGATATTCCAGTTAAAGTACTGTTTGATAAAGGCACGTCGCGAAGCTTTGTTGCAAAGAATGCGGTTAAGAAACTGGATTTGAATTTGAAGAAGCTCAAAGAACCAATGACTGTCCATAATCCGGTTGGGGGTTCCGTCGATCTCAGTTGGGTTTGTGGTGTGCCGGTTTCTTTTCCTCGTTATCGGTTCCCTACCATCGCGGTCGTCATGAATTTTAAAGAGTTTGATCTTATCTTAGGGTTAGACTGGTTGACCAAATATGAAGCTGAGGTTAAATGCGCCGACAGAGTCGTTAAGGCGAAGATTAAATCAGGTGATCATATAACCATTCCCTGTGAAGGTCAGAATTCAAATAGAAAAGACTTCTGGGCAGCTTTGGATGTTTCTCCTGCTCAAATAGAAAATATCCCTGTAGTCACAGAGAATATTCCTGACCTCATCAAAGACATTCCTGTCGTAAATAATTATGCAGATGTGTTCGAGGAAGTCGTCAGTCTACCTCCGCAGAGAGAAATTGATTTCATGATTGCTTTAATTCTGAATGCTAGGCCAGTAGTGCACGCCATTCGGAGGATGACACTAAAGGAGAAAGAAGAACTAGACAATCAAACGCGACAGCTCATATGGAAGGGTCTGATAAGGCCTAGTTTCTCTGATTGGGGAGCATTAGTGGTGTTTGTCCCAAAATCTGACGGTACTCTGCGACTATGTGTGGATTATCGCGACTTGAATAAGCAGACATTAAAGAATAAATATCCATTGCCGTGAATCGATGATTTATTGGATCGTCTGAATGGAGCACAAGTATTTTCAAGGATGGACATAGCTACAGGTTTCCATCAGCTTCGTATTGCCGAAGAGTGTGTTCCTATGACAACATTCAGAGGTCCAGACTTATTCTATGAGTGGTTAGTAATGCCGTTCGGCTTATGTAACGCTCCAGCTTACTTCGTCGATTTGATGAATAGAGTGTTCAGAGGAGTCCTGAATAAGTTTGTTCTAGTTTTTATTGACGATATTCTAATCTTCTCTAAATCAAAGACCAAACATGAAAAACATTTGGAACAAGTTCTAGAAATTTTGAGAAGGAATGTATTGAAAACTAAATTTTCCAAATGTATATTCTGGCAAGATGAAGTGAAGTTTCTGGGCCACGTCGTATCAAAAGAAGGAATTGCTGTGGATCCAAGTAAAATCACGGCTATTCAAAATTGGAAACAGTCCAGTACTCCTACAGAAGTCCGAAGTTTTCTCGGATTGGCTAGTTATTACCGGAAGTTCGTTAAAGATTTTCGAAGATATCTAGTCACTTAACGAAGCTTTCAAAGAAGCACTCAAAATTCAAGTGGACTCCAGAATGTGAGGAGACTTTTGAGGAGCTAAAGTTAAGATTAACAACTGCTCCAGTGTTAACGATTATCGACGGCAATCAGGATTTAAAAGTATGGACAGACGCCTCTAGAGAAGGCCTTGGTGCAGGGTTAATGCAAAGAGGTCAGGTTGTTGCTTATGCTAGCCGTCAGCTGAAGCCACATGAAAAGAAATACGTAACTCATGATCTTGAGTTGTTGGCTATAGTATTTGCTTTGCAAATATGGAGACACTATCTTCTGGATGATAAATTCGAACTGTTTACAGATCACCAGTTGTTAAAGTATCTGTTCACCCAGAAAGACCTGAATCTGAGGCAGCAACGTTGGCTAGAGTTCCATGCAGCATACGATTTTGAGATTCTATACGCTCCGGGGAAAGCCAATGTCGTGGCTGATGCGCTAGGTAGAAAGAATGTTATGATCGCCATTTTTATCATTACGACTTCTTTGATTGACAAGATATCTGCTCTCCAAAAAGACGACAAATTTATTAAAGGAATGAGTCAGCGGATTCGTGAAGGCAATGCTTCAGATTTCCAGCTCGATAGCAAAGGGATTCTGAGACTACAAGGATGAATTTGTGTCCCAGAAATTCCTGAACTCAGAAGAGATGTTCTTGATGAATGCCACAAATCTAAGCTCAGTATCCATCCGGGTGTAAATAAAATGTATAACGATATCAAACGCACATTCTGGTGGAAGTCGTTGGAAAGAGACATCTCTATATATGTTAGAAGGTGCCCTACTTGCCAACTAGTCAAAAGCGACCAACAGAAACTGGCTGGATTGTTGCAACCGCTGGACGTTCCAGGTTGGAAGTGGGAACATATTTCCATGGACTTCATAAATGGTTTGCCCAGAACCAGAAAAGGAAATGACAGTATTTGGGTGATCGTAGATCGCTTCACGAAGACCGCCCATTTCATACCTGTCAGATCGAACCAAACTGCTCAGAGTCTGGCGCAGATTTATTTCAAGGAAATTGTTAGACTACACGGAGTGCCGATCAGTATAGTTAGTGATAGAGATCCAATATTTACTAGCAAATTCTGGGAGGCATTTCAAGTATAACTGGGAACCAAGCTGAATCTAAGCACCGCCTATCATCCTTAAACAGATGGTCAGACTCAGAGGGTGAATCGTATACTAGAAGATTTATTGCGGGCTTGTGTTCTTGACTTTGGTGGATCATGGGAAGACCATTTACATTTGGCGGAGTTCTCGTATAACAACAGCTACCAGGCGAGCCTGACGATGTCGCCATTCGAAGCATTGTATGGTAGACCGTGCCGATCGCCTGCCTGTTGGGTCGAACCTGGTAATAGACTTGTATTGGGACCGGATATGATCCGCGAGGCTGCCGACAAAGTCGATTTCATTAAGAAGCGATTACTCGTCGCTCAAAGCCGACAGAAGAGCTATGCTAATAAGAGAAGAAGAGATATATCGTTTGCTGTGGGCGACTATGTATATTTGAAAGTATCGCCAATGAGAGGAGTTATCCGGTTCGGTAAAACAGGGAAATTGGCGCCCAAATTCAATGGTCCATTCCCTATACTAGAACGGATTGGAACTCTCGCTTACAGGGTTCAATTGCCTGATTAGTTGCCTGGAGTGCATGATGTATTTCACATATCTCAATTTCGAATGCACGTTCATGATCCAGACTTGATCGTGGAAGAAGCAGCGCAACAAGATATTGAAATTACTCCAGAATTGGCTGTGAGAAGTGAGCCGCTAAAGATTATTGGCAAAGAAACCAAAGAGCTGAGGAACAAGAAGGTTCACTTAGTCAAAGTGCAATGGAGTGGAGATCCGCGAGATTGTACTTGGGAAACTGAGGAGAGCATTCAGAAAGCCTATCCTAGGTGTCGAGTGGATATCTCTGATTGACTCTGGTGCAAGGTACATTTACCATACTTTGCATTAACATTTAGTCCTCTACTCTGTTGTTCTTTTCTTTCCATGGATGTGTACTTTTAATTCTATAGTATGATTAATTTAAAAATATTGTAAGAATTAATGTGTATGATTTTGAAAAAGTTAAAAGCAAATTGATTGTTGTTTGTGTTGTGTGATAGTAGAATTTATTCGATTAAATCACACATTGAACTGAGTTAAAAATAGTTAGAAATATATACATGTGCATTATATATGTTTCAACAGGTAAATGGATTAGCTGTTGAGTAAAGATTTTATTTGCGTGCCCGACAAATAGGTAAACCTTAATGAGTTGGATGCGAAATATCATTATATCAACTCCTGTGAATGCCATTGGATGCGGAGTGCTGGTTGTTCTGTGTGTAATAATAAACATCGCCATAGGATAGTAACAATTAATTTTGAACTACATTACATGGCATACTTCTTGAAGATAGGCATACTTCATCATATACCACATGAGCATTTGGAGCTTGTGTGACGAGGTGGAATATTTACCATACGAGCGAGAGGCTTGTATGGCGATGACTATATATTACAGGTTGAACTGATGACTGATATGACCATATAAAATGTAACGATAAATTGCCAGATTAATAAAAACCCCACACGGGTCTGGAGTTGTCAATAATCACGTCTCTTTAGTCATTAGATATGGCACATGGATTATTTATTTCCCACACGGGACGAGGTGACGAGAATTTATTCTCTGGAGCAATTAAAATACACACTCCCTTAGGCTTTGACAGGGTGACGAGAATTTATTCTCTGGAGTTATTATCTATATACGCTCCCTGTAAACACCAGAATATATCACTATAAATATGTGTATGCTTTATAGGATTTATTGGGTACCTAATACGGCCCAATAAATTTCCAAACCCCTCCCCGTACAAAGGAGGTTATGGCGAAATTTTTCGAAAATTCCGGGTGTTAGCCAATTTTTTTAAGAATTTGAAAATTCTCAGAAACTGAAAAGTTGGAGAATGGAAGCCAGATTGAACGTAGTGTTGATTAATCAAACCACTTTCGACTTTGTTCCTTTTCGGGGACGAAAAGTTTTAAGTGGGGGAGATTGTAACGACCTGGAAAATCTGAACCAATTAAAAAATTTTAAATTGGCTATTTTAGTGGATTTTAAATATTTAAAATAAATATTTCGAATAATAGCAATGAAAAGTAAGTTTGAATCGACGTTGAAAATTAATATAATTATTTCTAATTATAAACAAGGACTGAAATGGCGCGGTAGTTTCAAAATTTGAATTCAAACTTTGACTGACTGTACCGGGTGCAAAACAAAACGGATTTGATTGAAACCAAAAATATTTAAATCTGTTAGTGAATATCTTTCTAACGAATATCAAAAATTGAAGTTTCGTTGCGAGAATCAAAAGTTATGGCCAAATGAATTTTCGGAAAGGTCGCAATAGAATTTATATAGGCCTTGAAAATAGACATTTTGCATACAACCTCAGAATTCGACGAAACCACTTTTTTTGGATCCGGAATGTCAAATTATTGCTAGATTTCAAATTTCATAATTTTTGAAGTCAATATATGAGCGTGGCAAAGGAAAATGAGTTTTGGTCAATTATAGTTAAATTGGATCGACCAGAAATGGGCCATTTTTCAAACGGTCTCAGAATTCGATGAAACTAGTTTTGTTGGGACCGTATCGTCAAAACATAGCTAGATTTATTTTTCTGGAAATTTTCGAATCAGTTTGTGGTCTTGGCAAATTGAAATGTACGTTCAAATTAAATATTGAATGTTTTATATTTTAATTTGAAGGAAAACTGACTCAAACAGTCGAATGGGCCTACGAAACATATCCCATTGTGTTCGGAATGGGGGTAAAATGCTAGGGACGATAGTCGTTGGGTTTGAATTGGTGTTCGTGTGTGACAAGGGGTATTTTGAAGATTTTAAAAATTATAAAATAAAATAAAAACATCCTATTGGCCCATTCCTCATTCTCTCTCCCCGATTCATCAAACACGAACGACGCCCCCCCTTCAATTCTTCTTGCCTCGATTCTGACCGATCCACGCCTCGAAACTCCATACCCCTTTTCAACTTTTTGTAGACCCTTCCAAGCTCTTCAAATCCATACCTGGAGCACCCATTATCGTCGCTCCTGCCTCGAGATACGTGCTCCCAAAGTTCACCGCTTCCAGTCGCCGCTGCCGCCGCTCGATCTCGCCGTCGAACTGAGGAAGACCACCATCGTCGGGAAGCTGGTTCCAAGCTCTACGACGTGCAACAGCCTGATCGTGCTATAGCATCGCGAATTGATCGAAAAATCAAAACCTAGTTTTGAAGAATTTTGAAAGGTATACGACTATTTTAAATTAAACTATATTATAGCAATTTTAAGCGCTACGGTTTTTGATTTCACTGTAAAAATCATAGCTTTTTCGTTTGTTGACGAAATTCAGTGAAACAAGAGACAGTGGACTCGTGTGGACGTCTTCTACATTCTAGACGAGACCGCATATTTTTCTGAGCCTTCTGCTATTTTTGGTGGAGTGGAACCCAATATGAGATTTCTAAATTATAAAAATATGGGAAACGACGATGTATAAATTATATAGTCGATGTATGACTTATATAAGCATTTTACACCTCATGTATAAGCATTGTATAGGTTGTACGTTCAATGTATAAGTTATATATGCGTTGTAAAAATTATATATGTGTTGAAATAGAAGTGAAATGCTTATATAAATATATATCTATATATATACGCCCCTCGTCCACAAACCATGGACGATATTTATTGGTTGTGATTGGTGTGAAAATTGGTTGATTACGAATGGTTGATTAAAATTGTTTGTGGTTGAAATTGATTGATTGTGGTTGAAAAATACCCGTTTGTGGTTGAGAATTATTTGGTTGAAACCCACATAGGATTAATTTGTGGAAATGAAAAAATATACATGCCGCATGCGTGCGAAATAGATGCATGAAATCCCCATTGTCAAAAGCTGCGAGGCTTTAAGGTAGAGCGAGGAGCCGTACTAGGGACGACCCCGGTTTTAACTACCCTGCCGTTATGCTGCCGAAATTTTGAATAATATTCATGTGTGAGAATTATTTTCATGTGTTGAAACTAAATTCGTGCGTTGAATAGAAATTCATCTATTTAACGACATTCATGTTTTGAAATAAATTGTTTTGCAATATAAAAATCACCTTTTTATCTATATATATAAACTATAGAAAACCTTCATGTGTTGAATTGAAATTCATTCGTTGAATAGAAATTCATGTGTTGAATGGTATTCGTGTTTTAAATATAAAAATCAACTTTTTATCTATATATAGAAACTATAGAAAACCTTCATGTGTTGAATAGAAATTCATTCGTTTAATGGAAATTCATGTGTTGAATGGTATTCGTGTTTTGAAATAAATTGTTTTATAATAAAAATCATATTTTTATCATCTATATGAACTATATAAAATAGCCGTGTTTTGAAAGAAATTGTTTTATAATAAAAATCATATTTTTACCATCTATATTAACTATATAAAATAGTCGTGTTTTGAAATAAATTGTTTAACAATAAAAATCATATTTCTATTATATACGTGAATTGTTAAAAATAGTGAAGTGTTGAAATAGAAGTTAGTTTGATAAAAATATCATTTTTATCAAAGGTATGAAATAAAGATGGTTTTGAAATCGAGGAATCGACTATATTTATATATAGATATAAATATGATTGAAATAAATCGAATAACGAAGCTGCAGTTCGTGTTTTGAAACCGTGATTTCAAACGATTAGTGCGGGAGATCCGACCATCGGATTTTCCCGAAACCGAAACCGTTGGGTTCGCTTTGGAAATATCTTTCCAATGACACTAACTTTGCAAAGATCCAACGGTTGGATTGTTTGGAATGTTTAATTCAAATATGAAGAAAAGCAGCGCCAGAATCGATTATATATATATATATATAAATATAATTAAATTAAATCGAAAAACGACGCTGTAGTTCGTATTTTGAAATCGAAACTTCAAACGATTGTACCGAGAGATCCGACCGTCGGATTTTCCCGAAACTGGAACCGTTGGATTCGTTTTTAAAAGATCTTTCTAATGATATAAATTTTGTGATGATCCAACAGTTAGATTTTCAGATATGTGTAAATCAAATCTGAAGAAAAACAGCGCCACGGCCGCGTTATGGCCTGAAGCGTCGTTTAAATAAATTGGCTATTTTTTTTAAATAAATAAAAATAGCGATAAATCGTTATAAAATATTATAAACGATATGGAATGTGAAATTTAGAAATTAACTGAAGGTTGGCTAAGTCGAATGGTTTCCTGGGTTTTGATCTGATGTTGGTTTCGGCCTTCGGGGTTAATATTTGGGAAATCGTTCTCTTACTGATTGATGGTTAATGACTAATGAATTGAAATAAGGCGTATGTTGTGTTTGTGTAGCACTTGTTTATTATATACGCGAGTTGCTCAGAAAGACTGGGTTTATCCCATTCTGAATAACTGAATCGACGATAAGAAATCGAAGATGAAGACGGTGGTCGAAGACTGGAGATCTTCATCTCGTTTGGATGGTAACTGATGTCCTAATTGGGAGGCGTCCCGAAATATGGATAATGAGTAGTGATTGTCCAGACGTACGTGAAGATCGATGGGTTTGCGAGGTATATTGTGCCTCCGGTTTCGTTCAGCCCCAGAACGGACTTGTAAATGGACTGTTTGTCTGACATTGGAATTCATCCTGTGTGATTGATAGCCATCAGTTGCACGGTGTGAATTGTCTGTGTAGCATGCTAAGATGCAGTGATCAGGGCTTCTGTTGAAAAGCAATGTCTTGTGGTTGATGATCAAAGCACCGCCTGTGTGGCATAGCTTTGTGTATAACGTGAATTCGGGAGCCTTACACCCCAGTATGAACCAGTAACGGGAGAAGGACCTCAGGGAGGGCATGCGTTTCCTTCTAGCTAGAGGTGGTGTCGATGCTTAAACTAGCTGACATTTATATTATTTTCACCTATGTGGTTGTTGCTGTTGCGAGGGGCCTCGGTTATATCGGTCGACCCGGGACCGATGGAGTCATTCGTTGGCTCATTGACGCCCCAAAGGGCAGGGAAACGTAGTGTTCAGGCATAATAATCCACATCGGTGGACCGACCCTGACGATCCAAGGGGCAGTTGCGGCTGTTCCTAAGACACGGGATAGAGCGTCTCGAAGTCGTTAAGGACTATCTTTTGCCTTGGTTCATGATGGAAATCCAATTTCCAAATACGTGACTGTGCGGTTTTGATTGTAAACCTATATTTGGCGACATAGTGGCATGGGATGCTCATGTCGTCTATGATTGATATTTATGATTGTGTATGAAATTAGAAACTAACTGTAAACGAGATAAGATGGATGGTTTCCTGGGTAGTGGTCCGATGTTGGTTTCGGCCTTCGGGGTTAATACCTATGGAATCGTTCTCTTACTATTTTACAGTCGGAGTTTGATTATCAAATGATTTGTTTTGCTCGTATCAAGCATATTTTGGTCAATATAAGGTAAAACTCTATCCTCCGGTTTGCGTTGCATTGTATGATGGGACTTGAGTCTTATATCGGCTTCATTTTTATAAAAGGCATTGCGATGTTTAAAAGATTTAATTGTTTTAAAGCACTGGCAATCCAATGGAGTAAACCCGTTCTGCGAAAGTGGCGTGGTCCTGTGATTAGCCATATTATAGATTATGTTAAGTAGATTTCTCATACCAGTCCCATGACTGACTCGTAGTTTGTTTCACTTGCAAACTCGGGTGCCCCTTTTTCTACACGGGCAGCCTTATATTCAGGTTTTTAGCAGGCTCTTTCTGGATAGCTGGAGCTGAAGATGGATTCTATTATTTATCTCTTTTTATGCTGTTCAGCTCCTATTGTATATATTATGTTTGTTTTTAGCTGTAGACATTTATGTATAGCTGAACTGTATTTGTACTAAGTATGATCCTGTATACTGTGTAACTCTGATGATTATGTTTATCCAGTGTATTATTGTTCATTATCTGGTGTATTTATTAATTTCTGTTCTGCTATCATATGTTTATGCGTTATGGCCTGAAGCGTCGTTTAAATAAATTGGCTATTTTTTTTAAATAAATAAAAATAGCGATAAATCGTTATAAAATATTATAAACGATATGGAATGTGAAATTTAGAAATTAACTGAAGGTTGGCTAAGTCGAATGGTTTCCTGGGTTTTGATCTGATGTTGGTTTCGGCCTTCGGGGTTAATATTTGGGAAATCGTTCTCTTACTGATTGATGGTTAATGACTAATGAATTGAAATAAGGCGTATGTTGTGTTTGTGTAGCACTTGTTTATTATATACGCAAGTTGCTCAGAAAGACCGGGTTTATCACATTCTGAATAACTGAATCGACGATAAGAAATCGAAGATGAAGACGGTGGTCGAAGACCGGAGATCTTCATCTCGTTTGGATGGTAACTGATGTCCTGATTGGGAGGCATCCTGAAATATGGATAATGAGTGGTGATCGTCCAGACGTACGTGAAGATCGATGGGTTTGTAAGGTATATTGTGCCTCCGGTTTCGTTCAGCCCCAGAACAGACTTGTAAATGGACTGTGTGTCTGACATTGGAATTCATCCTGTGTAATTGATAGCCATCAGTTGCACGGTGTGAATTGTCTGTGTGGCATGCTAAGATGCAGTGATCAGGGCTTCTGTTGAAAAGCAAAGTCTTGTAGTTGATGATCAAAGCACCGCCTGTGTGGCGTAGCTTTGTAAATAACGTGAATTCGCGAGCCTTACACCCCGATATGAACCAGAAACGGGAGAAGGACCTCAGGGAGGGCATGCATTTCCTTCTAGCTATAGGTGGTGTCGGTGCTTAAACTGGTTGACATTTATATTATTTTCACCTATGTGGTTGTTGCTGTTGCGAGGCGCCTCAGTTATATCGGTCGATCCGGGATCGATGGAGTCATTCGTTGGCTCATTGATGCCCCAAAGGGCGGGGAAACGTAGTGTTCAGGCATAATAATCCACATCGGTGGACCGGCCCTGACGATCCAAGGGGCAGTTGTGGCTGTTCCTGAGGCACGGGCTAGAGCGTCTCGAAGTCGGTAAGGACTATCTTTTTCCTTGGTTCATGATGGAAATCCAGTTTCCAAATACGTGACTGTGCGGTTTTGATTGTAACCTATATTTAGCGACATAGTGGCATGGGACGCTCATGTCGTCTATGATTGATATTCATGATTGTGTATGAAATTAGAAACTAACTGTAAACGAGATAAGATGGATGGTTTCCGGGGTAGTGGTCTGATATTAGTTTCGGCCTTCGGGGTTAATACCTATGGAATCGTTCTCTTACTATTTTATAGTCAGAGTCTGATTATCAAATGATTTGTTTTGCTCGTATCAAGCATATTTTGGTCGATATAAGGTAAAACTCTATCCTCCGGTTTGCGTTGCATTGTGTGATGGGACTTGAGTCTTATATCGGCTTCATTTTTATAAAAGGCATTGCAATGTTTAAAAGATTTAATTGTTTTAAAGCACTGGCAATCCAATGGAGTAAACCCGTTCCACGAAAGTGGCGTGGTCCTGTGATTAGCCATATTATAGATTGTGTTAAGTAGATTTCTCATACCAGTCCCATGACTGACTCGTAGTTTGTTTCAGTTGCAAACTCGGGTGCCTTTTTTTCTACATGGGCAGCCTTGTATTCAGGTTTTTAGCAGGCTCTTTCTAGATAGCTGGAGCTGAAGATGGATTCTATTATTTATCTCTTTTTATGCTGTTCAGCTCCTATTGTACATATTATGTTTGTTTTCCGCTGTAGACATTTATGTATAGCTGAACTATATTTGTACTAAGTATGATCCTGTATACTATGTAACTCGGATGATTATGTTTATCCAGTGTATTATTGTTCATTATATGGTGTATTTATTTATTTATTTCTGTTCTGCTATTATCTGTTTATGTGTTATATTCCAAAGATTACCCTTGACACCGTAGTACGGGTTTTGGGGTCGTCACAATGTCTCTCTTTAGACTCTGGAAAATAAACATCGATGATGCGTGCACTCACCACTGAAATCATTTCCAAAGACAAGAGGGTATAAACTTATTTCTAAAATTCATTTGAAACACTTTCTATGTGAAACAAGATTTAAAATATAAATATATTATTTCAAACCATTTGCAAATCAATGTTACAAAACCACCCCAAATCAAACTCTCAATTTCATATTTTACTTCATATTTCATTATAATAAATTTTCAATATTTGATTTTCTTAAACCGTTCAATAATCAATGGATTTAATTATTAATTAATCGAATGATAAATGATGAAAAATTTAATATTATCATCAACAAAATCAATGTTCATATATTTTCAAATAATTATATATATAATATAATTTAAAACAATATTATGTCGATAAGCCCTGTTCGAGTGTTTAGAAACCCCTATCGATGCTTTGGCGTCCCAAGTACCGACCAGAATTCATAAATACTCAACAGAACAACCAACACAATACAAAACCATTTTTATATCAAAATATAAATATGCTCTCTCATATACACTCAAACACATTCTACGGTATTACTACCCCATCTCTAATGAGTTAATCCCATTTAGAGCCAAGGTTTTCATTAAACCAAAGCTCTGATACCAAATGTAACATCCGAGATTTTTGACCGTTCAAATCGACATTGATCCTCAATGTCGACTTAAACCAATCAAAAATATGGATAGTTATTGGGATTTATATAACAAAAAGAAGAGAAGAAGATAAACAAACACAGAATCTCACAACGGAAGGACAAAATATAAAAATTAAATTACAGTTCATGAAGTTGTTAAAACATACATTTGATTATATTTTACGACAATTATCAGAGTTAACTATGATAAACATACCAATATTTGCAACAGAATAAACAGTAATAAATACGTCTGTTGAGCTCCATCTTCATAATGGCTTCTTCAATAACTGAAAACTCAGGCTGACCCGAGCATAAATGAAAAGACAAAACACTTTGATCAGAACTAAAATATTCTCATATTATTTAAATCAAATTCATGCGCTAATATGAGTGCAATAACTTAAGAGATGTTACGGGAATTTTTGTCTCCTAAGGATCCGTTAAATTAGATACTATATAATATAATACACTATTATAATAGTGTCTATGGTTTAATATAAAATATTAAAATAGCGTAAGCGGGATTACATTTTTACCCTTATACCGTTTATAAACATCGTCGTAAACATTGCATATAAAACACCAGTAACGGTCGGTGGATAGGGATGCGCTGCTATACGACAACGTCAAATCAAAATCGTAGGGGATCGATTAGGATAAATATGACAAGGCATCGAGGCAGTACCCATCAGTAGGATTCTACTGGATTGCGGACCCAGGCCAGTGGTAATGCATAGCCGAGACTACCGCCCAACCCAGACAATACTCCCAAAATCAAAGGCGCTAATCAATCACAAAATAAATATATGGTATCGAAGAAGCATGTCTGCTAAGAGGAGCTAGCTCACAATAACTTGGGTATGGCTCCTGTTTTAGTCATTTTTATTATGACCCGAAGGTCAAGGGTATCCATCATCATTCTCTTTCTTCAAATCCAGTAATCGCATACAAATCCACCTACTTCATTCTGGAACTCCACCACATACACAGTTGTTAAATTGGTTTTCGGTATTGACAAAGAGTATGATAATATCCGATTCCGGTCTCTTTAACAACCAATTGTTTACATTTTTCACACCGATCAGTTCTTTTATATTTCAAATGGGTTCGTACTTCACATCAATATATCAGATTTTCATAAAAATCATTTCAATATTCAAGATAGAATATTATTTATCATAAAATCTACATTTTAACAAATTTAAAATCTTGAAACAATTCCAACTTTAAAATAATTTAAAATAGTAATTTTTTTATATATAATATAAATAGTTTGAAAATAAATAATTTGCATTTAAAATAGAATTTCAGATTTAGTAAAATATATGGGCAAAATATTAAAATAGTTTATAAAATAAACAGTTAAATATTAAAATAGTTAATTTAAAATAAATAATAAAATAAAATAGTTGTAAGGTAAATAGTTTTTAAAGAAAATTATGATTATAAAAATAAAATAGTTCATAAAATGGTTTAAAAATACTATAGTTAGAATTAGAATCATATCTTTAAAAATTTAACCAAACAAGTAATCATATTTCAGTTTCAAATCTATTCGACTAAATTTTGATATCTTAATTCAAATCGATTCAACTTCACATTTTATTTCAATTCGATTCAACAATTCGATTTAGTAACTCGATTCAAATTATTGAATTTCAATTATAATTCTCACTTTGAATTTCCGTTTATAAAAATCTCAAGTTCACAGTTCAATTATTACTATAAGTCTAGTTAATTTAAAGTAAATATCAAAGATTCAATTTCGACAAATTTATATTTATATTCAATTCAGTTTCACTTCAGTTATTCACATTTACGAGTTCTATTAGAACTGAAAATTTTAATTCTAAAGCTCAAAGTTCAAATTTAAAGAAAATCATTTATTTTGTCTTTAAAACAATATTCCAAAAATTCATGATAAAAAAACTTTTTTCTTTAAAATAATATTCAAAAGTTCAAGGAAAAAAACATTTTTTTACTTTTTTTTAATATTCAAAAATTCAGGATAAAAAAAACATTTTTTTATTTAACCAACCGGTGTCCGTATATAATTTTCTATCCTATGGTCAAGTAATACTTAAAATTTAATTTTTGTATTTTGGGAAAAGATATATATCATTTCAATCCAAATCAGTCTCATAGGTATTTATCATTTCAACCTACGTTCTTACTTCATTTTACTGATTAATCCCGGGTTTATTTAATGCCCGTAACATCGAGGGTAATGGTTGGGATCAATCAACAAAAATCAATAACATATACAATAATGTTGATAACAAGATGGATTACATATTAACACATTAAATATATAAATTCAAGGCATACATCAAAATCAACACATCTGAACAGTTCAATAATATCAGTTACTAGTCATCTGGTATGAGGTTCTTTTTTTCTAATTTTTTATTATTAAAACTATAAATTAATCTATGACAGTACAATTTATATAACAGTTAAATTAAATTGTACAGTCTATGCAGATTTAACATAAATATGCAATTTTAAACAATCAAACAACTAACATTACAATCATATCATGTCATGAATTTAATTTAACTAGCAATCAGATATTTTAGTCAGATGTGAGTGGGTTTAATCACTCACTTTTGTTTCAAACAAGATTGAAATCCAATTTTTAGCCCCAAAATTTTTAGTCTCAGAATCCGTCCAAACCAGTGGCATCGCGAAGAGCTCGTCGATATGATTCCAACGGATCCAACCGTGTATCATTTTGAATCAGTATGATGAAGTTATATTCGTTTAAACATTTAAATTGCAAATTATAATAAAATAATTAAAACAAATCCCACCCACAAATCAGATGCCATGTTAGCTCATGCGTTGATTCCCATTCTTCCTTCATCGCGTATCCGTCTCACCGCTTCAGGAATCCAAAAGAACCCATTCGCACACCTCTTTGAACCACCAACCGCCGTCACATCCAAGTCCCAGACAACGATCAGAAAACCACATCACGTGAACCGCCTCGAAAGATGCCTCTGCCCAGAAGCGGGCCCCACTCGGTGGTCCCCGTTGGCCGTGAAACCTAGTAACCGCGCGTCCTTTCGGAGCAATTACTGGTGATTTCTTGAAGAAAAATATACCATCATCCGTATCAATCTGAAGATCTCTTCGAGTACTACGATTTTCGCTCAGGAGTTTTCTAATTTCATTGAACGGATCGAAAGTAATTGTGGATTGAAGTTTGGAGCATTCGAGGCCATAGAAAACAAAAGACGGCGGCCATAAATTAGGGTTTAGAAATGAATAAAATAATATATTTTTATATCGTTTTGCGTGTAATAAAGCTAAAATTCGGACTGAGTCCAAATCAGGCCTGCTTACTGCCTAACAATATGTTTTGACGCCTTCTGAACACAATGGAATATATTTCACAGCCTAATTCCAAAGTCTATAGCTGTTTTCTTTTAAAATTTGATTATTTAACCGAATTGTACATATAAATTTATTCGCGTTATAATTTCTTACGATCAAGCTATAATTCCAATAGCTACGAAATTTTATATATTACAATAATTTACAATTCTGGATCAAACAAAATTAATTTTATCAAATTCTGATATTATTTACAATAATGTCAAATTCCAATATTTAAATAAATATTCAAACTTAACTTAAATTCAATTCAACGACCTTAAATTGTCTAATCAAATCAAAAATAGAATCCAAATAAAATTCATGAATAAAATTTCTTTTTATATGAATTCCAGAATGATTAACAAAATATTTTAATTTTTGTATTTCAATTATAAATTACATAAATCAAAATATTTCAATATATAAGTTTAAAATATCATTAAAATCTACATAAACAAATTAAATTTTTAATATAATAATAATTTTGTTCAAAAACACACTAAAATTAATAATTTAATTTATTGCAAATCTTGGGATGTTACATTATTACTCTACAATCTACAAAACATAGCCCCAACCCAGTCCTCTACCCATTTGTCGCTTTATCCTAATTTACCAATTACCAAGCCACCACTCATTCAGTCATTCTAATTTCTGCAGTTCTACCTTTTCATTGATCCACTCTTTCACGTTTTCATGTTAATCCCACATTAACTAATTTTTACATTTTTATTTTCATCTTAGCTTGCAATAAGTGAATGACGACAACGCCCTTCTTCCATGTTTTCATCTTTTTATTGAAATATTTTTCTTAACGGGTTACACGAATCAAACGCGAAACCCGCACGGTTATAAATGGGTCAACCCGAAACCGACCCGTTTAATAAACGGGTTGAGCTGACATGACCCGAACTCAACCCGAACACGACTTGACCCGACCCGAACCCAACCCAACCCAACCCAACCCATTAACAGCCCTAGTTAAAACCAACCAAACCAGTTGAGTTTGGTCGGCTTGGTTTGGTTTTCTAGTTAATTGGCTAGTTTTGGTTCTGTTTTCAAATTATTTTGTTTTATTGGTTAGTTTTGATTTTTAATATTTCAAAACCAACTAAATAAAATATAAAAATTAAGTTATTTTAAAGTTAAATAATTACCACTAGCTAGAAATAATATTCTTTATAGTATTTTAATTATATTTTTTTATTTAATTCATATTCATATTTTTCAAAGATAAGTTTGTTCTTGTAGATATATGCATCGTATGAACTCATTAATTGCTTTAATCTTATATTATCTCTACACCTAAAAGATCAAATTAATTTAAGGTAAACCAAATAAATCAATCAAACTAAACCTAACAAAATATTATTGTTTTGGTTGGTTTTGATTATAAAATTTTTTGGTTTGATTTAAGATTTTTGAATGATCTAGTTTTAAAATTTTTGATCGGTTCTAATTGAACCAACTATTTACGCACCCATATCCTGTATCTTCTAAATTCACGTTATAATAAGCGAAAATATTATATCTTTATGCACTAATAGCAAGGTACTAAATTTTGGGAAGCATGCCGGAATACGGGCGTTTCTGTTTCAGTTCCGGCGTGATCTGAACCGGAATATCATCGAAATCCGGTTTCGGGATTTAACAAGGAAAAAAAATCAAAAGATGAACTTGTTGTTTGAAAATAGAATATAAAAAACTGAAAATTTCAAAATTATTCTGATTAAATCATTAATTTCAAGCAACATATCAAGTCCGAGTTTGAATTAAGTTTTGAGAATAGTCAATTTATATTTTCCTTCAATGTTGCGATTGTTTTCCGTTTAAATTTGGTGCATGTCGAACATTATTGGGCATGGGTTTCGATGAAGTAAGAAAGTTGCAAGGGGAGGACGAAGTACAATACATATTCTTTAGCTGAGAGGTTTCAACTGGGCTGGGCTATGTACGGCTAATAATGTATACTAGTTTACTCAAACAACCTATACTGACATTCAGTGAAATAAGCTTAGATTAATTAGTTATAGTGTGTTGCTACAATCACACAAATTATTTCTTTCTAATACCATGAGTGGTATTAGGAAGTGTAAAACTCGGTGCTTTTAGCATTACATCACCATGTGAAACTAAAAGCATCCAGTTTTACACTTTCTAATACCACTCATGGAATTAAGAAGAAGAAATCTGGGTTCTATTAGCATCCCTCTAGTTATATACAGTTAAAATTGAGTTTGTGTCGATAACATCCTTTACAGTGTCAACATATATTTTGTATAAAGTCATTAAGTTGACTTAAATATTTATTAATTATAAAAGTAACAGAATTGTATATTGATGATTCAATTTTCAATCATGTGGCTAGTTGGGAATTCGCGAAGGATTTGGTGGGCAAGCTGGTATCTTTGTATTAGTCAACGAGTGTTACTAGTAAGACTTTTTAGGTTTGAAAATTGCTGAATATAAGATTAGATAAAGAGAAGTCTATTGAAGAGCATTTAAATGAATTTCAAAATGTAATAAATCAATTTTCAAATGTAAAGGGCAATTTTAATGATGAGTTAATAACTCTTTTATTGATGAGTTCACTTTTAGAATGTTGGGAAATTTTTATTGTTTTATTGAGTAATTCCAATGCATATAGAACTATCCCTTTTGAAGCTGTTCGAAGCAGCCTTTTGAATGAGGAGCTGAGGAGAGAAACGTCATGTTTGAAATTAATTCAAAGTGATGTTATATATGGTGGAAAGGAACTTTAAGAAAGATATAATTTCAAGAAAGAAATAATCTAACGGTAAAGGTGCTATCACTTCTCATTATTGTAATAAGAAAGATCACAAATGCAGCAAGTGTTATGCTTATAACAGAGATTAGAAAAGGGCTGTGCATGGTGATAGTAGCGACGATGCATAGGCATGTTTTGCTGAAATTATCTATAGTAATGCTTCTTGTGATGTCCTCTTTAGTGAAAATAAGTTGGTAGATGAATTTGGGAGCCAGTTTTCACATTTGTAGTGATGTGAATTGTATGTCTTTTTATGAGAAGAATATCGGCATGATTAGGACGACCAATGAATTAGAGCTACAGATTTGTGCTACAGGATCTATCCGGTTTCCTATGCATAACGGTGTGGTTAGGGAAGTGTTTGAAGTTAGATGTGTACCCACTTATTCACATAATCTTATTTCTCTCGGTCAGTTGGATCGCCGAGGTTGCATTTATGAAACTCAAGGTGGAGTTTTGAGAGCGAATAAAGGTGGTCGTGTAAGGATAAGAGGAGTTTTGAAACAAGGAAACATTTATATATTATTTGGTTTTGTAACGTCCCATATTTTTCATAGCCAAATATTTTATTTAATTTATTAATTTAAATATTATATTTGGAAAATTAAAGGATTTTAATTTTTAATTCGTTATTAAAAAGAAGTTTGAACGTTATATATTTATATAATTATAAATCGAGCTCGAAATCGCGCGGCAGTTCGTAAAAGGGAGTTTTGAACTTCAATTTGATATACAGGATCCGATATAAGTCGGATTTCTGTGAAACAAGAAACATTGGAACCGTATTGATGATAATTTTCATACGAAATAGAAAAATCCAGATTTCGTGTTATAGATTGATAGTTATGGCCAAATCAAATTTTAAAATAGTTGCTGTGGAAATCGTTATTAATATATAGGCCTTTAAAATGGCCATTTTGCAAATGGTCTTCGATTTCGACAAAATCAGTTTCATTAGGACCGTAACGTTAAATTATTGCACGGTGTTAAATGGGGTGGCAAACCGATGTCATATGTGGCCACGGTAGCCGTAAACGCCCATTCAATTTATATAGATCGTAATTAATATAATAAATGGATATTTGAGTGTAATTTGAGAAGACGATCAAATTAAGTCACGAAACCAGTTCCATTGAGTTCGTATCATCGATTAGAGTCAGGATAGGTATATAGTTTGTTATTTTTGAAGACCGGTTAATTTGGTGCCCAGAATGGCATTTACGGTGCGCGTAAAAATAGCCTATCCGGTAAACAGTCTCAGAATGCGACGAAACTGGTGCCATTGGGTTCGTATTGAAGAATTATTATGGATTTCCAAGGTTTCAAGTTGATTTGATTTATCTGGTGATCGTGAAAACTTTAAACGCGTATTTATTTCTGGTTTTATAAAGGATTTTTTTTCAAACGACCTCGGATTTCGACGAAACTTGTCCCATTGGATCCGGAATATCTTTTTACACCAAGATTAATTTTTTTATCAGAAGACAAAAATCATTTGTAGTGATTTTAATCAACTACTTTACCAGTAAGTTTCGTTAAAAAAATAAAAATATAATCCTACACTACGTATTAACATGTACACCCTAAAAAAAAATCCTACTATAAGTTATAACGCTGCATGTATGCAAATGCCAACCCAAAAGGTACAATAGTGCAAAAACCTACCTACTTTAAAGTATGTATAGCCAACCTATTATTTCTCTTCATGTTAATGTACATGTACCACCGTACACCTAGCCAACTAATGAATATACAAGGCACATGCAAATGGCTCCTTTCATAAGATAAAGGTGTATGCACAGTCTACTCTGTATTTTCTTTTCAGCTTCATTTCCATTCCAGCCGACCTGTTCTTTCTTTTCAGAATTAAAAACACAGCACGTATCTTATCTTTTCAGCCACACCCTTCGACGAATTGAGACAATCATGCAGACCTACTTCATATGCAAATTCTAGCTTCCCACATGGGAATTCTTATTCCCGTACCATCTAAATTGCACACAGCTCTACCCCAACCTGTCTGGTCTCTTCAAGTGAAAGCGGCAGAGCATCAAAGCCCCAATCAAAACAGCTATGGAGGGAAATAAATAATAGAACAGCTACCCTATGATATCAACAAGACATTCTTCTTATCCTTTAAACCCCTTCCCTATATATACAGCATCACGGAACAACAAATTCGAGAGCAGACGCAAAAATAAATAAATAACACAGATAAATAGAAAATTAAAATCTCAATAGTTCAGTGGACTCGTAGGGAAGTAATCTTCAATCTGGTATATGTTGGATAGGGTACGGTGTTGATTTGGGGTGCTGGAATTTTCGTCAGTGATTTTAGGGTTTGGGTGCGTCGGCGTTAGGAGCGGAATATGATGGACTGAGGATGGCACTTGCGTAAAAGCTTTGGTGCAATCTGGAACAATTTCCATCGCAAGTACTGTTGGTGGAAGCTCGGTGTAACGGGGTTTTTGGAGAGAGTTGAACGCTATTTGAAGGTGTGCGGCACGGAGTGGGGAAGACCGTGATCATCGATGGTTTCAACATTGAGAAACGTGGAGAAGGGATGGAAGGAGGAGCCGTGTTGCAAAGATGGTATTTTGGGAACAAATTACTGATGAAGGGAACGAGTGAAAATATCTGGAACGATAAACGTGTTCGGCCTGAATTTGTGGTTAAGTACAGACTATATTTTTTTTAAGGTAAGTCCTATTATCTAATTAACTTGGAGTTAAACAGTTTAACTAAAGGAGTATTAACCGTAAAACAATGAAAATGAATTGCAACGGAAGGAGAAAGGAGTTATCCTCCTGATGTGATACTAATTCAAGTGATTAAGGTGGTTCCAAGTTTTCAAAGCGACAGTTAAAGGAAGATCCGCCAGTTCCTGTGGGTCTCCAGTGATAACATATGAAATGAAATTTAAATAGTTAATTTACATTTTTGGGTTAAGATAAATGATATAAATCGTTAATGCCTCATATATAATTGCAGTATGGGAAGTAAACAATGAGGTGGTGCATGTTTTCTTTTACTGTCTGAACAAGGACGGTTTGTATGGTGTACGTGGCAATAGGAAGCAAAGTAGAAGTTAGAAAAAAAATATAATTAGTTGTTAAATAAATGGTTAGCAATTAATTAGTTTAACTAAAAACATTTAGATTTATTTTTAATAACCCTTTTTATCTATTATCCGAATAGGACAAACAATGGGCCATTAGAACCGCTTTGACAAAGCGCTACATCATGGAACCAAGTAGGAACAGAATTGGACGACTTTGGAATCATTCAGAATTTTAGTTAAATTAAGCTATCATTTAATTTAACCAAACTGAACCATTTCAACAACAAATCAACTCAAGGTGAGTTAAACTCACCCAGTTTTCCCATTTATATTTTATATAAATTGGGTTTTTATTTTGTGTGCTCTGTTTGATAATGGTTGACTGTTGCTAGTATTATAATTATTTGTTGATATAACTAATGGAACTTAACCGACATTTGATTTCAGTGAAATACCAAATCGTTATCCTAACGATTGGTTCCAATAAAGGTAACTTACCTTGTTGGTCACGTTTATAAAATAAATTTGTTTAATTGGTTGAATTGTCTGAATTGCTTGTGGTTGGGAATAAATGGTCATTATAAATTATTACCAATTAAATGAAATTGAGCGATCTGTTTGGAGATAACCATGTGTATACAGGGAAGAACAGCTTGGAGGGATCCAACGGGATTCCTCAAAATATATTATTTATTTTCATATTATCTTATGAACTGTCATGTTTGGGTAATTGATTTGAGTATTGATCATTGATTAGAAATTCAAATTGTGTTGTGTTTTAACCAATGTGCTATATTGGTTGAGTAATCGGCAGTAAATGGCCTAAAGGTAATTTTTTTTATTCATATCGATTTACCGTCAGGTAAATTAATAGGACTGAAGTTATAAAATCCATTTATAACTAAAGATAGATTTTGAAATATATATATTTTTAATAAAACTTTATGATACTTATCATTTAAGTATAATCGATCATTAACTGTTTTTATAAAGCCAATTCTAATGTTAATCAGATTTATATACAAGTGAATAGAAATTAACCAAACGGTTAAATTTTGAAATTTATTTTTGTTAAGAAACAATTAAATGGAATAATTTAATTTAATTATATTGATAATTAATTTAAAGGGAAGATGAATTGGAATGAAATATTTGTTTTGGGATTTCAACTTGTATTTATCTTCAGATATGAACGTTGTTGATCAAGGTTTGAGAGGTAATTAAAATACCCCAACTTGAGCGACATCCAGATTATCTGAGGATGATATTAGTTGTAATGGTAAGTTGGTTAGAGATAATTTATTATTTCCATTTAAATAAATAATAATGAATCGTTTGGTGAAAATTTAGAGAACAATATTTATAGGGATGATTCCAAAGTACAAAGGAAAATTAGATAAGGATGGTGTGAAAATATAATGTTACGTTCGAGTTAGGAAGGAAATGTAAAGTTGAGTTTTATTCTACCAAAATAAGCATTGGGGTATGGTTTTCAAGTATTGAATTAAGGATATTTCTCAATGTTGTTTTACGAGTAATAGTTGAATTGATTTCCCAGTTTTGATAATAATGTGGCTAATGTTTTAAAAGTGAAAATAGGAACCTGGTTATAATATATGAGTTTCTAAGTATAAAAATGAATTGGTTTAAAGAGAAAACTTATGATAAATAAGAAACGAGAAAACTATATTTTTAATATCGAAGTATTTAAGAGTTCTAAATTCACATTTGTTTTTAATTAAAAGGTCAAGTGGTGCTGAATACTGAACCAGTGAACTCATTGGATTGTCATGATTGAAACACTGTTTATTTTGATAGTTAAATCACCGACTATCAAATCTTTCTAATACGATTATTGGTAAGGAAAGACCGGGATCGAACTTAGGTTTGAAAACCATTCCGACCAACAAATACGTGAAGATATCAGAAGACGGTCGAGGTGGAGCATTGAAGACCGTGGATCTTCATAAGCGGAAGGATTACTTATAATCTCCGGTTTAGTGGCCCGAGGTACACTGTGATTCTGTCATGGTTGGAATTTACGGGTTGCAAGGACTTCTCGCTACTGATCCTTGGGGTGATTCCTATATGAGATGCAGTAGGAGAGTACCTTCGGTTAATCCTATTCCTGGATGACTTGTATGGACGAATGTCTGACGGAGTATTTCCTTAAAACCACGTACGTTGATTTTTACAAATATACCGAGTTGGTGGCAAAGAATGGCCCTTCTTTAAAACCCAGAGTATATTTGGGGATGTCAATTAGTGATTTGATGGATCTGACGATGTGGCATTCAAAGTGAATGATGACCAGGTGTTCAAAGTATAATTTAAACCTCAAGCCTCACAACCGGGAAATGACAAAAATCGGGCAGGCAGCAGGGCTATGTGGGTCGCTCCCATTAAGGTGTATAATCACCTATCTAGAGAAATTCCTTTTGTTTCTTTAATTTATTTCGATGCTGTCCATTTTCGAGAAACAGTGGTTTGAGCCCAACCGTTGGCGATATACATTCGATACACTCAAGCGAAATGAGTAATCGGTCATGTGAGGGCCGGGTTGCAATACGTTCTTGTTGAACCCAGTGTATTCGCCTTTAGAGATACACTATCGGCAGGTGGTCCCATACCTTGTCAAGTTCGGAATCCAATTTCCAATAAGTGCCCGCGGTTTTTGATTGTATATTATATATGGGGAGCGTGAGATGCAAGCGTTCTACTAGATTATTATTTACTTCTAATTAGACATTATTATAATATCAGAAAAGATATTGATTTCAAAAGTGTTTTGGGATATCGTAAGGTAAAAACCGTCCGTGTTTATGTGTGGATTTGGGCTTACGATTATCCTTTTCTTTCGGAAAGATTTTGACTTAAAAATCAAGTTGTGTGTTACCTTAATTCTATGCGAGTTTTTCTCACTCTGGTTCACCAGACTGACCCGGTGTTTTGTAAATGCTCGGGTTAGCCCGGCGTGTACAGGTTCAGGTTATCGAATGCTGTGAAGTCCAGAGATGAGCTGGAGATGTTCAGACGTATGATATTATATAGCTACTATTCCGCTGTGGGTTGTATCTGAGGACAGGTTATTATAACTGTCCAGATGTGTGGTGTACCCTGATAATTGTAAGTATTTTCAAAAGCTCTCAATAAAGGTTTATTTCTGTATTATATTTTGTTCGGTTGCGATGTAAGACTCTGTGTTGTGTTGGTTCTTCTTCTTCTTCTATTCTAATATTTCTTTCTTTCTTATCTCACCCTCTAAATTCCTTCTAATGACTTTACTGTGTTTTCGGTGTTTGGAAGGTCGGCATGAGTTACGGTAAAGGTATTTATGTCGATTTTCAGGGCCGAAAATTCTTGGGTCGTTACAGTGGTATCAGAGCTATAGGTTTAGTAATAACCTTGGCTCTGCGGTGTAACTCGATAGAGATGGGGTTAGTAATACCCTAGATCGAGATTGAGTGTATATATATATATATATATATATATATGAGAGCGTATTTGTAAATTTTATATACAAATGTTTTGTATTGTGTTTGTTGATCGGTTCAAGTGTTGAGAAGCATTGAACTGGCAATCGATACAGTATTGTTTTGAAAAGTGGGTAAATGAAATAATTTTACCCGAATTATATTTTTGTATAGAAAAGGAATAATTTTCTCAATTTATTGAGATATTAGTATATTTGATGTGTTTGTCGATTTGGATAAATTCAAATTTAATTAAGAATTTGAATTGGAACTTAACTTGTCTAAGTGGAATTAAATTAAGAATGATATTGAAATTAAATAAATTGGAAATTTGATTAATAAATGATAATCAAATCAGTGAAACCAAAGTAAAATATTAATATTGAATATGAATTCAATAGATTTGGCTGATTAG
The DNA here is from genome assembly GCA_030737875.1 of Allium sativum. Taxonomy (NCBI): domain Eukaryota; kingdom Viridiplantae; phylum Streptophyta; class Magnoliopsida; order Asparagales; family Amaryllidaceae; genus Allium; species Allium sativum. The sequence continues at coordinate 321,058,014 of CM060920.1, read as the reverse complement.
TTGTGTATTGGTTGTTGTAACAACCCGTATTTTAATAACGTAGGATAGCTATAAATCAAGATAGAATTAATTTTTAAAATAAGAACCAAGGGCAACGGGTTATGCCATTACGTTCGTCTCGAAATTCTGTTTGGAAACGAGTCCGAATTTTCGAGAATCGGAGTCCGTATGAACAAGTTTTGACCCTCCAAAGTTTCAGAAATTTTCAGAGTTCAAAACAGCTCGAATTCGAATTCAAAATTCGTATTTAAACTCAGAACAGACTGGGCGGTAAATTTCCCTCCCAGGACTAGGTCGACTGGTGGGTCGACTCTAGAGTCGACCTGCCCAGGACCAGGTCGACCATAGTGTCGACCTGGGGGTCGACCTGGGTGTCGACCTGGTTGGCCGAGCCCATTTCTGAAGCCTGGTTCACTCTGATGTTTCCGGTCCATTTTCTGTCTAGATTCGTTGGCCAGACCCTATATAAACAACCCCCTAGCCCCCTTCTCTCTACACATTTCTCTCTGGCCTTATGCTACTCGAGTTCTGGTTGAAAAGTTAGAGAAAGGGACTTCTTCTTCTACGTCGAGACTACGTTTAGAGAGTTTGCTGAATTGGGGGATTTCTGAAGCTTCTACATCGTTTCTTTAATCTCTAATTCTCTAAACCATGATATGTAAGCCCCAGTTACTTTTAGATCTAAACTCTAAATTTAATGTGAACATGTTGTAAATTGTAATTGAACCTATGTGGCGATTATCTTAGATCTATTATTATAAATCTTGGATCTAGCATTGTATACCTTGGATCTGTTATTGTTCATATTGGACCTATTATTGCCACCTTGAACCTAGTACCGTTCATCTTGAATCTTGACTTGTGGAAATGTTATATGAAATTGATTTGGGGCTTATATATGTTGTAGATCCCAAAAAAAAATGAAAAAAGAAAAACCCCACATGACCTTTACCTTGACACCCCTGTGATGTTGAAACTATTATTGGGGTTGTTATCTTATATTGCCATGTCTATCACCCTATTTTGCTAAGTTTGATATTTGAGATCCTATTTCATATGCCAGTAATGCTATAATCATCATGCTTAACTTGTAATCACTTTTGCCACCTTATGCCTATCCCTTTTGTGTTATTCCCTATTTTGATATATTGTATTGATTCGAATTCACGTGCGTTGGGAATACGTTTTGGGTAGTTTTAGGCAAAACTGAATTGGCTATGAACTTGACATGATTTGACATGAAGCATGACATGAAAATTTGGCATGAAATTATACTTGAAAACTTGAACATGGACATGACACTTAGATAAACTTGAAAGTGGCCAACTCGAGGTTGGGTTGAGTTTGCAGTGTAAATCTGCCCGGAACCGCCCGGCGAATCCAGTAACTGCAAACAATAGGATCAAATGTGGGTAGTTGGTCATATAGCACTTAAAAACCCAAGGTTAGACTATATTGTGGTGTAAATCTGCCCGGAACCGCCCGGCGAATCCAGTTACCACAATGACTAGTCTAATGTGAGAGGTTGGGGTGCATTAATTTATTTAATGCCACATGATAGGGTTAAGTCATGGACCACTTGAATATACTTAACCAAATTGGATACGGTGATTTGATAAGGTTAAGTCATGAACCCCTTGAATACACTTAACCAACTTGATACATGATTTGGATAGGGTTAAGTCACGAATTTAAATGACAAAACTTAACCTATTAGAAACCCTAGTTACGCGGTCCTTTTCAGCAGTAACCCACTTAGACGTATCACGATACCCTGGGACTAGGCAGGGTGGGGCACGATTACTGGGCTGATTGTAAGCGACCAGAACGACGGCTGAGTAGGTGCGCCATTGTAGGTTCAGACGGACTATGGTCGTGCACATAGTTCGGAGTTGAAAAAGCTGGCATTGGGCACCCGTAGGTTTATACTGTGCGTGCTTGATTCGTGTCGGTGGTTGGCACCCTAGGGCTTGATACACCCTATGGTGGACCTAGCACAGATGACTACATTTCATGATAGGGCCGTATGACACAGACACTTGACGAGCTAGAACTTGTAGGGAGCCGATCGATTAGTAGATCGTTCTGTAGGACCCCGTAATGGGTCATTTCATGGTTAATAACTTGACATGGGTAAAAATACTAGTACAGTTGGTGCAGCGAATTTAGAATATGCGATGCTAGACTTGACTTATCTTGTTATCTCAGTTATCATACCTATCCTGTTATTATCCTTATGTTTAATTCCAGTTTTCACATGTCATGTTACCTTTACTAGTTTGTATACTGAAAGTCACTAGGGCTTACCAGTCTTTTCAACTGACCCTTTTTCTTTCGCCCCTTTTTCTTTCGTTTCCCCTCCAGGTTCTAAGGGAGGAAACTCTAGCTCTTAGCTTGGATCTAGCTTGCTTTCTGACAGCTCATGTACGGTTTGGTCTTGAGCTATGCTATGGCTGCACTACTGCTATTTTGGGGAATAATTTACTATTGCTATTTTGAGTTTATGCTTCTTTATTTAGAACTTGATGTAATGGAATAATTTGTACTTTGGATATATGAGGTTTTGACTCTTTCCACGAAAGTAATGAAATTTGGTTTTTATTTCTACCGTTGCTTTATTTATGTTCTGTCTTCTGATATCTCTGTGTATGTTTACCTAGATAATGCTCCACTGAAACTAGTGCATTCCCTTTTGAGAGTGACCCTAGAAGAGGTGGGGTGTTACATTTGGTATCAGAGCAGAAGGTTACCAGACTGGGCAAAAGTTTTAGAAACCTTCTGAAATTATTTTCAAAACCATTTATAAAGAAGTTTTTTTCAAGAAAAGTTTTAATTTTTAAGAAAAGGCTATTCCCCAAAAGCCATTAGCACTTTCCTTTGTTCCCTCGTTTGAATCTTTTTCTTTTCGCTTTTCAGCATGGCCGATCTTAACCTTCCTGAGGGAGTACCCATACCTGGATGGTTCCTGTAACAACCCGTATTTTTGAATAACATGTTATAACATAAATGGAGGCAGAATTAAACTGTAAGATCTGAATCAAGGTAAACGGGCTATGCCATTGCGTTCGTCTCGGAAAAATACGCGAAATAGAGTCCGAGTTTTCGAAAATCGGAGTCCGTATGACCAAGATATGGCCTCGCGAAGTTTCACGAAAAATTCCCAAATTAAAGTATACTTAATTAAGTGAAATGGGTTGCGCAGAGAAATATATATATATTGATATATATATATATATAATTGAAAATTAAATAAATAAATATGCAAAAATGTTCAAAACAGCGAATTGGGAGAGGGGAATAACCGAACCGGCCGATTTTTGAGGTCGACCCGAGCTCGCTGGGTCGACTAGGGGTTAATCCAGGGTGTTTGGCTGTCAACCCGTGGGCCGATTCGCTCAAATGCAGATTTTGCATTTGAATGGTTCTCATGGTTCATCTTTAATCTAAAGGCCCTAGATGGTTCCTACACTTGACTTCTTCCCCAAGACATGCTTTGATGGCTTGGATTGAATCTAGGTTTAATCCTATGGCCTAAAACACTTGCCTAATCTATAAATAAGCCCCTAACCCTCTCCTAAATCCTCATTATTCATTCATGTAACTAAACTATGGCCAAATTTCTACTCTCATGGCCTCCACTCAACTATCCTAGCCTCCACTTCATTTCTATGAGAGGTTTCATGATCATGAGAGTGTTAGAGAGTCCCTATGTTAGTATGAGAGCTTCTCAAGTTGATTTCAAGGCAAAAGCTTTGATCTTTGTTCATAAAGATGGTGTTTTGGTGGGTTTGGAGCATCCATCTTTGGGTTTTTGGGTGATGGCATGCATAGGCTTCATCACAAGCTTTAGTTTAATCGATTTAGGCCTTCATAGCAATGTAAGCCCTTCTCCTACTATTAGATATGAACTTTAAACTTAATATGACATGTTGTAAGTGGGTTTAAACATTAGTATGTAGCATGCTATCATCTTATGCAAGCTTATAAAGTCATTACCTTGGTCTTGTGGTCATAAAGCTTTGACCTTCTTGTTGAAATGTTGCATTATGCAACATGAGAATCTTCATAATCATTATGTCACCTTGCATATGAAGTCATAATCCTTATATGATGATATATGCGAGTTTCTAGCCATCATTCCATGTCTTTTGTCACCATGATTCGCTTATGTACCAAGTTTGGGTTTATGCATGTTTTTGAGGCTTAAGAATGTAACATGCAAGCTAATGAACACATTTGTGCCTCATTTGCCACCATGATTAACTTGTGGCTTAATACCCATTTTTGTCATTCCTTTGCCAAGTCTCTTCTTTTAATCCATCACGTTGTTGCGAACGTATATGCTAGTTTAAAAAAAGCGTTGGGGTCACATTATGGGGAAACATAATGACATGAATATGACTTGGGTAAATGGGTATAAACATGACAACATGTAACGTTAAATATGACATGTGTTTATACTTGAAAACATGATTTGAAATATAACATGGAAGTTGACATGTAAGTATGCATAAAAACATAAGCTTGGGAATTTACCTATTAAGTTAGGTCTACCCATTGGGAATTTACCTATTAAGTTAGGTCTACCCAATTGCTTGAAAACTTGACTATGAACATGACACTAGACTAAACATGAAAGTGGCCAACTCGAGGTTGGGTTGAGTTTGCAACGTAAAACTACCCGGAACCGACCGGCCTAACTAGTAGTTGCAAACAATAGGACCCAATGTGAGAAGTTGGTCATGTTGTGCTTGAACCCGAGGTTAGACCAAGTTGTGGTGTAAAGCTACCCGGAACCGACCGGCTTAACTAGTAACCACAACAAAGTCTAATGTGAGAGGTTGGGGTGCATTAAGTAATTAATGCCACATAATAGGGTTAAGTTAATTTGATTAATGAGGCTTAACCAAATATGACATGGACAAATGGGTTAAGTAATTTAATTTGACTAATGACACTTAACCGACATGACAGGGTTGGGTAGGTTAAGTAACTTGATTTGCCTAACGACACTTGACCATTTTTATACGACGAGGGGACGGGATTAAGTTAACCAACATTTAATCAATCCAACACGATAACTTGATAAGGTTAAGTAAATTTTCTTAGTAACACTTAACCGTTTAATACAGTTAATGGATGGGGTTAAGTCAACTCAGACCTAACTAATCTAAACATGGTAATTGGACGGGGTTAAGTTAATTTACACTTAACTAATTCAACTCGTTAGTTTGATGTGGTTAAGTGACCTATACTTAACCAATCTAACGTGAAAACATGATAAGGCTAAGTCACGAATCACTTGAATACGCTTGACCGATTTGACTCGGTAATTTGACAAGGTCAAGTTAATTTATATAATTAACCAATCTAAAATGATAATTAGACGAGGTTAAGTTATGGATTGCTTAATATACTTAGCCAACTTGACACATGGTTTGTAGGGTTAAGTCTTGGACTTGGATACTTAGCCAATTTTGACATGGTTTGTAGACGGGCTAAGTTATGAACTTAAGTGACACTTAACCCATTAGATAAACCCTAATTCGGAGGATTAGGTAAATAACCATAGTTAACAAGGATTATGGAAATAAGGCTAAGTGGTAAACCTTAGTTAAGGGAGACTAAGTAATAATTCTTAGTCAAGGAAATTTGGACCATTTCTTAGATAGATTAGTAACCCGATACGTTAGGTCAACGTTTAAGTATGCGTGTAGGAGCAGGCTATCTGATTTAGATAAAGGCTCCAATGAACTGGGTAACGAAGCAGCGGCTTCGGGGAACGTGAGGATATTCTTGGGATCCCTCTGTGAGCTGCCAGGTCATTATACTAGGCTCACGAGAGGTTGAGGTCTGCGGTAGAAGAACCAAGAATATGCCTTGGTTGCTATGCGAGCGACCTAAAGACCGGGGTGGATAGCAGTGAGTCGACGAATACATAAGGTGCCCGAGATAGCAAGTTCGTCGATCATCTCCCATCTTGAGTCAAGCGTGTACGTACGGAAAGGCAGGGAACACCCAACAGACCATAATTGCTATCTAATTATGGGTGAGGTAGGCCGTAGGATGTGGGCTAGCCGGAGTGTAGTTCTCATGCAAGATTTTCTCTTGTGTTGCCTTTCACTAGTTGAGGGAGGGGTCTCGTGGGACCATAGCCACGTGTAGAAAAGCAGACCTTAGTATCTGCATCGGCAGATAAATCTAAAGCTCCCGACCGAGTCCTGTATTTCTTGTTTTGCCCTGTGACAGGACTCGGATGGCACGATGTGATACATGTGCATACAGTTATAGAAAAACGATTCACGATGAATGCGTGGGAAAAAGGGCGCGGTTGAGGGTTAGCGTAATCCCTAGTGGCCTAGGTGGTTTAACCCAAACCAAAATACGAAAGCGTGCAATAGGCAAGCGTAATCCCTAGTGGTGCTAGGTGGCGTAAGTCCTAGTAGTTCAAACGATGATTCATATGGAAGAGCCTAGCTAGAACAAGGGTGACAGTCCAAACGATTTCAAGGATAATACGACATGAGGAAGCCCGTATGAGGTACGACAAAGGACTGAACTTATATACATGGAAAGAAACATATGATTTGAGTAACATATATATGCGATATGTTAGGTTGACCTGGACCATTACACGATTTTGAGTAAGGGACATTCATGGTTAACACATAACAAGGCTGGGATACTAGTACGGATGGTGCAGAGCAAATATACATGTTAGAACCAGGAAGAATATACGGAATAGATACCGTGGAATGTTAGACGGGGTAGATACCTTGGGATAGTATACTTGATAGAAGTCTGACGATATGATACCTTGATTTATCATGACACCGTAGTTTATCATGATACCTTAGTTCAGTAGTTATCCTGTTATTCTGATTTAGCTTATCTATCTTGTTATCATGCTTATGTTCATCTCAGTTCCTCATGCCAATTAACTTTACTAGTTTATATGCTGATAGTAGATAGGGCTTACCAGTCTTTATGACTGACCCCGTTTTCTTTCGCTTCTTGTCTTCCGTTTCCCCCCCAGGTTACAGGGAGGAAATACTGTTGTTTAGTTCAGACTTCTTCTGCTTGAAGGTCATCATGGATGGCTTGGACTTTTCTTGGCTATGGCTACTTTACTGTTTTATTTGGGGAATAATTTATGGAAAAGTCTTAATGCTTCTTTATTATTACAAGACAGGTTTTGATGTACTCTGATGTAAAAGGCTTTAGACCTTAATTATTAATGTTTATGAAAGTTCGATTTTACTTCCGCCATTTTATATGTTCTGTCTTGTGATATTTCTGTGCATGTTTACCAATAATGCCCCTCTAAAGCTAGTGCATTCCTTTGCGAGTGACCCTAGCGGAGGCGGGGTGTTACATTTGGTATCAGAGCAGAAGGTTACTAGACTGGGCAAAAGTTTTTTAAAGACCTTCTGAAAATTATTTGAAAAACCGTTTACAAAGAAGCATTTTTCAAGAAAATTTTCTTTTAAAAATAAAAAGGCTATTCCCCAAAGGCCATTAGCATTATCCTTGTTTCCTTGATTGAATCTCTTTTCCTTTCTTTCCTCCATCTGTAGTCACAGTGGTTTTGACTGCGACTAGTCTTTCTAGCTGCGTAAGTGTTTCCCGTACGATGGAGGTGGTTCTCGAGAGACCGTTGCAGAGTTATGCATGAAAGGATAGTAAGAACAAGGATAAAGGATACGAGCTCAGGGATAAGCAACATGTTGGTATGGCTGAGTCCTAAAAGGAGGGAGAAAGATGAACAGTGAAACCCATGACGAGAGAGTACCTTTGGCATGGTGAAACGGGACGGATAGTTAAGTATCATGGAACAGGGACAAGATGATTCGGAGGGCAATAGTATGCTCTCATTTCTAGGGTACCTCAGAAGGAGGGTAACGATCTTGTTAAAGGTTTAGCTTTTCTTCTCTATCATCCTGTTGGGACTTTGTTTTGATCACCGCATCTTTTAAGTCCGCTTCGATAGTTGAGTCTCTGCACCTTAGTACTAGCGTAGTAGAGGATCCCGTTTTTGTCTCAAGTCCTATTGGAAGATCGGTCCATTTACTCATGGCTTGTTTGGATTTGAGAATGTCTATATCAAGTGTTGAGCTTGGAAATAATGCTTATGTTTATAAGTTGTGGATGGATTCTAGGGATGAAGTGGTTATCCAGTAAGGGGTGCCACTCTCGGTTTTAGAAGGAGGGTAGTTAGACTCTTGGCTTGCTTTGGTAATACCCTTGAAGTATCGCGTGACCTTTTGGGTTCTGTCATGATTAGTTACTTAGAATCCCTAGATGCCTTTATTGGAAATTTGAAGCCCGATCGGATGGTGTTCGCCGATAAGACGGATGGTTTATTTCACTTATGCATGGGTTATGGAAATCACCCTAGTAAGTGCACTTGATAACCCGGTTGGCATCTGTTTACTTTCAAGAGAAAGTTCTACTACGTGGAATACCTTATGGTACGAGGTCCGAGATTCACTAGTGAATTTTGGAAAGCTTGCATGAGATCATGTGTACGCAGTCATGTTTGCGCTAAGTGTGCAAGTGGAACGAGAGGCGACGAGGAAATGAGTTCCAACTCATGTTATGGAAACAGGAAATAAGAAGCTACGAAATTGCGAAGTTAAAGGACGGTCAAGGCACAATGGAATTAAGCTCAAGGAGATACGACTTTGATGGTCAAAGACTAGATACGCGCATGATATCTCTTTTTGAGAGTATATCCTTGATCCCTGTTTTCCTGTAGAGCTTGCTTGTAGGCTATCTTTTGTGAATATCCTCTCGGTCCTATCTTCTGTTACAAACCCCGTAAGGAATTTGTCTTGTTTATCTTCTCGACCATGTTTCAGGGAATCCTAGGTAGAACCCTATGGATGTAAACATGTATTTGAAACATGTTATGATTGATATGGTTGCAAGTGGTTGCAAGTGGTTGCTCGTGGATGCGCGAATACACATTAGATACTAGCTCGACTCGATCACATTTCATATTGCATATGCACGAGTATTTATACTTGTTTATGGTTGAAATCGAATGTATTATCATGCGGTTGTTGCATATGAATGAATGATTGTGCACGCATATAGTATCTATATGACTAGGACTATTTGCATACATGTTGGATTCATGGCACTATACATATTTTTGCATTAGAACTATTATTTAGGCCTGATCATTAGCATTAGCTAAGGAACATGTACACACACGTTTTGCATATATTCATAAAGCATTAGAAATCATCTAAGGACAATGGTTGCTTATGGATGATGTTTTGAGTAGATGAATGATGGATGGTAGGATAGGTTCTTCCTAACTTGGAGATTTCGGGGACGAAATCCTAAAAGGTGGGGAGAATGTAACAACCCGTATTTTTGAATAACATGTTATAACATAAATGGAGGCAGAATTAAACTGTAAGATCTGAATCAAGGGAAACGGGCTATGCCATTGCGTTCGTCTCGGAAAAATACGCGAAATAGAGTCCGAGTTTTCGAAAATCGGAGTCCGTATGACCAAGATATGGCCTCGCGAAGTTTCACGAAAAATTCCCAAATTAAAGTATACTTAATTAAGTGAAATGGGTTGCGCAGAGAAATATATATATATATTGATATATATATATATATAATTGAAAATTAAATAAATAAATATGCAAAAATGTTCAAAACAGCGAATTGGGAGAGGGGAATAACCGAACCGGCCGATTTTTGAGGTCGACCCAAGCCCGCTGGGTCGACTAGGGGTTAATCCAGGGTGTTTGGCTGTCAACCCGTGGGCCGATTCGCTCAAATGCAGATTTTGCATTTGAATGGTTCTCATGGTTCATCTTTAATCTAAAGGCCCTAGATGGTTCCTACACTTGACTTCTTCCCCAAGACATGCTTTGATGGCTTGGATTGAATCTAGGTTTAATCCTATGGCCTAAAACACTTGCCTAATCTATAAATAAGCCCCTAACCCTCTCCTAAATCCTCATTATTCATTCATGTAACTAAACTATGGCCAAATTTCTACTCTCATGGCCTCCACTCAACTATCCTAGCCTCCACTTCATTTCTATGAGAGGTTTCATGATCATGAGAGTGTTAGAGAGTCCCTATGTTAGTATGAGAGCTTCTCAAGTTGATTTCAAGGCAAAAGCTTTGATCTTTGTTCATAAAGATGGTGTTTTGGTGGGTTTGGAGCATCCATCTTTGGGTTTTTGGGTGATGGCATGCATAGGCTTCATCACAAGCTTTAGTTTAATCGATTTAGGCCTTCATAGCAATGTAAGCCCTTCTCCTACTATTAGATATGAACTTTAAACTTAATATGACATGTTGTAAGTGGGTTTAAACATTAGTATGTAGCATGCTATCATCTTATGCAAGCTTATAAAGTCATTACCTTGGTCTTGTGGTCATAAAGCTTTGACCTTTATGTTGAAATGTTGCATTATGCAACATGAGAATCTTCATAATCATTATGTCACCTTGCATATGAAGTCATAATCCTTATATGATGATATATGCGAGTTTCTAGCCATCATTCCATGTCTTTTGTCACCATGATTCGCTTATGTACCAAGTTTGGGTTTATGCATGTTTTTGAGGCTTAAGAATGTAACATGCAAGCTAATGAACACATTTGTGCCTCATTTGCCACCATGATTAACTTGTGGCTTAATACCCATTTTTGTCATTCCTTTGCCAAGTCTCTTCTTTTAATCCATCACGTTGTTGCGAACGTATATGCTAGTTTAAAAAAAGCGTTGGGGTCACATTATGGGGAAACATAATGACATGAATATGACTTGGGTAAATGGGTATAAACATGACAACATGTAACGTTAAATATGACATGTGTTTATACTTGAAAACATGATTTGAAATATAACATGGAAGTTGACATGTAAGTATGCATAAAAACATAAGCTTGGGAATTTACCTATTAAGTTAGGTCTACCCATTGGGAATTTACCTATTAAGTTAGGTCTACCCAATTGCTTGAAAACTTGACTATGAACATGACACTAGACTAAACATGAAAGTGGCCAACTCGAGGTTGGGTTGAGTTTGCAACGTAAAACTACCCGGAACCGACCGGCCTAACTAGTAGTTGCAAACAATAGGACCCAATGTGAGAAGTTTGTCATGTTGTGCTTGAACCCGAGGTTAGACCAAGTTGTGGTGTAAAGCTACCCGGAACCGACCGACTTAACTAGTAACCACAACAAAGTCTAATGTGAGAGGTTGGGGTGCATTAAGTAATTAATGCCACATAATAGGGTTAAGTTAATTTGATTAATGAGGCTTAACCAAATATGACATGGACAAATGGGTTAAGTAATTTAATTTGACTAATGACACTTAACCGACATGACAGGGTTGGGTAGGTTAAGTAACTTGATTTGCCTAACGACACTTGACCATTTTTATACGACGAGGGGACGGGATTAAGTTAACCAACATTTAATCAATCCAACACGATAACTTGATAAGGTTAAGTAAATTTTCTTAGTAACACTTAACCGTTTAATACAGTTAATGGATGGGGTTAAGTCAACTCAGACCTAACTAATCTAAACATGGTAATTGGACGGGGTTAAGTTAATTTACACTTAACTAATTCAACTCGTTAGTTTGATGTGGTTAAGTGACCTATACTTAACCAATCTAACGTGAAAACATGATAAGGCTAAGTCACGAATCACTTGAATACGCTTGACCGATTTGACTTGGTAATTTGACAAGGTCAAGTTAATTTATATAATTAACCAATCTAAAATGATAATTAGACGAGGTTAAGTTATGGATTGCTTAATATACTTAGCCAACTTGACACATGGTTTGTAGGGTTAAGTCTTGGACTTGGATACTTAGCCAATTTTGACATGGTTTGTAGACGGGCTAAGTTATGAACTTAAGTGACACTTAACCCATTAGATAAACCCTAATTCGGAGGATTAGGTAAATAACCATAGTTAACAAGGATTATGGAAATAAGGCTAAGTGGTAAACCTTAGTTAAGGGAGACTAAGTAATAATTCTTAGTCAAGGAAATTTGGACCATTTCTTAGATAGATTAGTAACCCGATACGTTAGGTCAACGTTTAAGTATGCGTGTAGGAGCAGGCTATCTGATTTAGATAAAGGCTCCAATGAACTGGGTAACGAAGCAGCGGCTTCGGGGAACGTGAGGATATTCTTGGGATCCCTCTGTGAGCTGCCAGGTCATTATACTAGGCTCACGAGAGGTTGAGGTCTGTGGTAGAAGAACCAAGAATATGCCTTGGTTGCTATGCGAGCGACCTAAAGACCGGGGTGGATAGCAGTGAGTCGACGAATACATAAGGTGCCCGAGATAGCAAGTTCGTCGATCATCTACCATCTTGAGTCAAGCGTGTACGTACGGAAAGGCAGGAAACACCCAACAGACCATAATTGCTATCTAATTATGGGTGAGGTAGGCCGTAGGATGTGGGCTAGCCGGAGTGTAGTTCTCATGCAAGATTTTCTCTTGTGTTGCCTTTCACTAGTTGAGGGAGGGGTCTCGTGGGACCATAGCCACGTGTAGAAAAGCAGACCTTAGTATCTGCATCGGCAGATAAATCTAAAGCTCCCGACCGAGTCCTGTATTTCTTGTTTTGCCCTGTGACAGGACTCGGATGGCACGATGTGATACATGTGCATACAGTTATAGAAAAACGATTCACGATGAATGCGTGGGAAAAAGGGCGCGGTTGAGGGTTAGCGTAATCCCTAGTGGCCTAGGTGGTTTAACCCAAACCAAAATACGAAAGCGTGCAATAGGCAAGCGTAATCCCTAGTGGTGCTAGGTGGCGTAAGTCCTAGTAGTTCAAACGATGATTCATATGGAAGAGCCTATCTAGAACAAGGGTGACAGTCCAAACGATTTCAAGGATAATACGACATGAGGAAGCCCGTATGAGGTACGACAAAGGACTGAACTTATATACATGGAAAGAAACATATGATTTGAGTAACATATATATGCGATATGTTAGGTTGACCTGGACCATTACACGATTTTGAGTAAGGGACATTCATGGTTAACACATAACAAGGCTGGGATACTAGTACGGATGGTGCAGAGCAAATATACATGTTAGAACCAGGAAGAATATACGGAATAGATACCGTGGAATGTTAGACGGGGTAGATACCTTGGGATAGTATACTTGATAGAAGTCTGACGATATGATACCTTGATTTATCATGACACCGTAGTTTATCATGATACCTTAGTTCAGTAGTTATCCTGTTATTCTGATTTAGCTTATCTATCTTGTTATCATGCTTATGTTCATCTCAGTTCCTCATGCCAATTAACTTTACTAGTTTATATGCTGATAGTAGATAGGGCTTACCAGTCTTTATGACTGACCCCGTTTTCTTTCGCTTCTTGTCTTCCGTTTCCCCCCCAGGTTACAGGGAGGAAATACTGTTGTTTAGTTCAGACTTCTTCTGCTTGAAGGTCATCATGGATGGCTTGGACTTTTCTTGGCTATGGCTACTTTACTGTTTTATTTGGGGAATAATTTATGGAAAAGTCTTAATGCTTCTTTATTATTACAAGACAGGTTTTGATGTACTCTGATGTAAAAGGCTTTAGACCTTAATTATTAATGTTTATGAAAGTTCGATTTTACTTCCGCCATTTTATATGTTCTGTCTTGTGATATTTCTGTGCATGTTTACCAATAATGCCCCTCTAAAGCTAGTGCATTCCTTTGCGAGTGACCCTAGCGGAGGCGGGGTGTTACAGTTCCGAAGGTACTTGGAAGCTAGGGCCAATGGCGCGGGCCCGGGAAACATCCCTCCTCCTCCTCCCCCAGTGGTTGAGGTTCCTCCTCCTCCTCATGGTGTCGCCTTTGCCAAAATATGCAAAGACTTTAAAGCAATGGGCGGCAAGAACTTCGTTGGGACTGAAACCTTTGCTGAGGCACGAAACTGGCTAAAGGAGACTGAAGACTTGTTCGTTATTTTCGATATGGAGGATCATAGGAAAGTTCAGTTGGCAGCATGGTTGTTGAAAGAAGAAGCTGCATTTTGGTGGGAAGTCACCAACGCTATCAGGCCAGTTGATACTTGGGCAGACTTTAGAGAGAGGTTTGGACTTAAATTCTTATCATCAGCAAAAGCAAACCTTCAAATGGAGAGGTTCCTGGCACTCAAGCAAGAGGACATGTCTGTTAGGGAGTACGTGAATAGATTTAATCAGCTTGCTCGGTTTGGTTTAGACTTTGTCAACACGGCTGAGAAGAAGGCTCTATGCTTTGCTCGAGGATTGAGCGAGCCACTCCACGGTATGGCCATGACTCATGTACCCATGGGGGCGACCTTTGAAAGCTTGGTGAATATGGCCCTACTTCACGAGGAAGACAAGGGTGACAAGAAGGAGGTTAAGCCTAATGAGACTCAGAACAAGAAAGCTGACTTCAAGAAGGGAGGCAACAAGAATAACAAGAACAACAACAACAATGCTAACAAACCACGTGAGACAAGGAAGTGCAACTTTTGTGGTATTACGGGGCATCTGGCAAAAGATTGTAGAAGGAAGAAGAGAAAGTTGGGTGATTCTTTCATTGTGGGGATACTGGACACATCAGCAAGGATTGGCCTAAGAAGCAAGGACAGGGGCAAGGGTAGACCCAGCGAGCAGGATCTTCTGGAGGGCAGTTACATGCTCTCAACACCACTCCAGCTCTTGATCAAGGTAGTAATATTTCAGTAGAAAGCCTTGTTTACATTTCTGACTTTCCTGTTCGAATGTTATTTGACTCTGGCGCATCGCATACTTTTATTTCTTCTGATGTTGTCGAAAATCTGCACCTAAGTACTAGTCTAGTTGAGGATCCCGCTATGGTTTCAAATCCAATTGGGGGCTCCGCTCATTTATCTATGATGTGTGTGGATTTGAGGATTTCTATCTTAAGCGTAGAATTCACGTGTAATGCTTATGTTCTCGGATTTATAGGATACGGTTTGATCTTAGGTATGGATTGGTTGTCCAATTATGGAGCCATTCTTGATTGTGAACGAAGGGTAGTGAGGCTCACGACTCGCCTTGGTAATACCCTTGAAATTTCTTGTAACCCTAAGGGTCCGGCCATGTTATGTTATCTTGAATCTCTTGACTCGTCCATCGACAATTTGCACTCTGTAAGGGTGGTCCGAGAATATCCAGATATCCTTGAGGAGGTGAAGGGGTTACCCCTTAAACGTGAGATAGACTTCCGAATTTATCTTGTTGATAATGCCAAGCCTGTTTCATTGCCCGTTAGGCATATGGCCCCGCGAGAAAGAAGAGAGCTCAGTAAACAAGTCAAGGAGTGGCTTAAGAAAAATTTCATAAGACGAAGCATTTCTGAATGGGGTGCTCTGGTGGTATTCGCAACTAAGGCGGATGGTTCGCTTCGTCTGTGCGTAGATTATCGTGAGTTAAACAACCTGACAAAGAAAAATAGGCACCCACTACCAAGAATCGACGATCTTTTAGACCAGCTTGTAGGAGCATCTATTTTCTCTCAACTTAATCTAGCCACAGGTTTTCATCAGCTCAGAGTGGTTGAGGATAGCATAGACAAAACTGCGTTTAGGACTCTAGATGGGTTCTTCGAATGGCTCGTCATGCCGTTTGGGTTAACGAATGCACCCGCGTACTTTGTAGATCTGATGAGTAGGGTGTTTCGGGAGTTCCTTAACAAGTTCGTGGTGGTTTTCGTGGACGATATCTTAATCTTCTCAAAGGATGAAGAAGAACATGCTAGACACCTCAAGGAAGTCATGGATACGCTTAGAGCACATCAGTTAAAGGCAAAGTTCTCCAAATGCCATTTTTGGAGGGAGGAAGTTCGGTTTCTTGGGCACGTAGTTTCTAAGCAAGGTTTAGCTGTGGACCCCGCAAAGGTAGTTGTGGTGCAAGACTAGAAAATTCCTAAGAATGCAACAGAGGTGAGAAGCTTTCTCGGTTTGGCGGGCTTTTATAGGAAGTTCATTAAGGACTTCGCTAAGATTTCAGCCCCTCTTACTATGTTAACAAAGAAGAACCTAGCATTTGCATGGGACATAGAATGTGAGATTGCTTTTCAGAGACTCAAGAGAGCCCTCACCACAGCTCCAGTTTTAGCATTACCCGACGGTGGTAAGATGTTTACGGTGTACATAGATGCGTGCGGCACGGGTTTAGGCGCTGTCCTAATGCAAGATGGAAAAGTGATATGCTATGGGGGTAGGCAACTTAATGTTCATGAGAAGAACTATCCCACACATGACTTGGAGTTGGCGGCGATTGTTTTTGCACTTAAAGCTTGGCGTCATTATCTCCTAGGGGAGAGATTCGAGCTGTATACCAACCATAAATTGCTTAAAAACCTCTTTTCGCAAAAAGATTTGAATCTGAGACAACAGCGGTGGATGGAATTCTTGGCATCATATGACTTTGATATAGCTTATACCCCTGGCAAGGGTAACGTGGTGGCGGATGCGCTAAGTAGGAAAAGGTTGACCTTAAGCCCCTTGTTTGTTGAAAGGAAAAGTCTAGAGTTTATAGCAACCTTTGATTTTACACCTGCTGTTGAGTCATTGACTGTTACATTAGCATCTCTTGAATTAAGACCTACACTTCTAGATCAAGTAGGGACTTCATAGAAGAAAGACCCACAGATAGTCGAAATCATGGACAAGCTGATTAGGGGTGAGACGTCAAGTCACCTCGGTAGGTATGCAATAGATGACAAGGGATGGCTAAGGCGTGATGGGAGACTATGTGTGTAACACCCCCTATTTTCTGAGAATATTAAAAATACAAATTAAAGAATAATTAATTTGAAAAAGAGGTACAGAGTTCGTTCCCCGCCAGCGCCATATTTTTGTTTTAGGGGAATGGCTAAAAAGTGGCTTAGTGTGAACGCAGTTCAAAGAGTGGTCTAGTGTGAAAATGGTTAATTATGAAGAAGTTATTAAGCCTTGAAGTTTGTATGCATATGAGAGAAATATATATAGATATATATAAAAATTAAATAAATTAATATGCAAAAAAGTTCAAAACAGCGAATTGGGAGGGGGGAAAAACCGAACCGGCCCATTTTTGAGGTCGACCCAAGCCCCGCTGGGTCGACTAGGGGTTAATCCAGGGTGTTTGGCTGTCATCCCGTGGGCCGATTCGCTCAAATGCAGATTTTGCATTTGAATGGTTCTCATGATTCAGGGTTAATCTAATGGTCCTAAATAACATCCTACACCTATATATACATCCCTAACCTAAACCTAAATCTCATATACAATTCTCTAGCCTCCATTGCTCTCTTCCTCTCTAAAAATAAATAAATCAATGGCGTCTCTACTCTGCTGAAACCTAAGCCAGGACTTGTGCTTCTTCTTCCTCCAATTCTGATTAGGATTAAAAGAGAACAGCTACAACAACTTTTTCTTTTAGAATCCAACCAAGGAAAGTGTAGTTATTATCCGATATAAACTTTAATTATAATTGTGACATGATTGTAAATCTGAATTTGAGATTGGGTATGTTCTGTTCTGATCTATTTTATTCTATATCTCTGCCTTCTTTCTGTTCTATAGCCAGGCTACCCCGAGCCTACGCCAAATCCCATAAGAGATTAACGCACGAACGTTAAACTTTGGGACAAATAATGAATGATGGCATAATTGGACATGGCTAATCTGTGACTAAAAGGACATAGCTTGTGAACTAGATTTAGATCTGTGCATATTCTGTGAATTGGAAGAAGAGGAACCATTGTATATTAACTTGTGACTTGAGACATTGGACATAACGCATATTTTTGAATTAAAGATCTGTTATAATTTAAAGTTCTAGATTGTTGGGCATATTGTTTATATAGAGATTCATGATTTAGGATAAAAAGGGAATATGACTTAGGTGTGAAGATTTATGTTAAGATTTGATAACTATTAAATGTGAATAACACCTAAGTGGGAGATTTTTGAATATATGACATGCATTGAAATCGATGGCTATATTTGGTATAATTTATATGTGAATCTTTTGTACTAGGCAAGTTTAACTAAATTTGAGACGTGTGTTATATGGTAAATTATGACCATAATCTGTGCCATGTAAATTCAATGCAAACGTGGGGTATATGATCATAATGTGAATCATGACAACTATTTAGGCATGCAAACTTAGGCCAAATTTATAATTAGGCAAGATATGTTTATGAAACTTTAAGGAATGATTAAATCTGTTATATGGCCTAATCTGCTAGTTCTGTTATATTGCCTAATTTGCTAGTTCTGTTATATTGCCTAATCTGCTAGTTCTGCTATATCTGTTCATATACCAAATCTGTCATCTGCTAAGTCTGCTAAAGATGCCTAAACTGTTATATGCTAAATCTGCTAAACTGCTTAATCTGCTGAATCCGTTAAGTCGCCTAATCTGCTAAATCTGTTATCTGTCATATCTGTTGAGTTGATATATTTAGTCTGTTATTGACATAATCTGAATTGGCTATAATTATGAAAATTGACATGTATATTAGACATGGGCATAAATGGTAAATTAATAATTAATTGGCTGCAAAGATAAACATGGCTGACTCGAGGTTAGAATGAGTTTGCGGCGTAATCCTGCCCGGAACCGCCCGACACATCCAGTGGCCGCAAACAATAGGTTCTAATGTGAGAAGTTAGTCATAACGTGCTTGAAACCCGAGGTTAGACTCAGTTTGCGGCAGAAATCTGCCCGGAACCAACCAGCCTAACCAGTAGCCGCAAACTGTCAGTCTAATGTAAGAGGTCTGGGCATTAATATTTAATTAATGAAAATCTGAGATAAATATAATGTCTAAAACGTGTTGAGCGGATAGGGTTAAACCCACTCGACTGATGAGTTTAATAAATCTGTTCCATGAATCGGTAGGCCCAATTACAAAGTTAGACAAATCTATAAATCTGTTAAATCCGTATATCTGATCCGTTAGTCTAAAACTTGTCTGACGTGTGAACTAGTTGATCTGAATTCTGTATGTCTGAACTTGTTAATCTGAAATCTGTTAGTCTGGGGACACAAGGATAGGAGGGGAATTACTTGTGTCATCTGTTGTTTGGGACCCATATTAGTCAGTAACCCTTTCTGGTATCAAAACTTTGACCCAACAGTAGGTAGGGTTCGGGCACGCTTACTGAACTAATTATAAGCGGTTCATTCTGATAATGGCGAGGGGTGTTGATGGTGCGTTCCAACCGGGTCATGTGCGTGCATGGATCCCGGTCTGTCTCTGAGGATGTAAGACGCCGTGACATCTGTAAATAGGTCTGTGCCAATTGGTTGTCACTTTAGGGAGTGATACACCCTACTGTGGGGCCGACACAGGATATTTATGTATTAGGGAGCCGATCGCTTGGGGTAGGGTTTTAGGGTACACTTAGTTCTGTCTGTTTCTGTTGGGTGGTAACACCTGTCTGTTTCTGCGTGGTACCGTCTGTTCGGGTGGTAAAGGCCCATTACTAGTGTACACCTAATTCTACATTCTGTTTCCGTAGGGATTAATCTGTTTCTGCTTCTGTCTGTTCCTGATTGGGTAGTAAAGGCCCATTATTGGCATTCTGTTTCTGTTAAATTATTCTGTACCCGTTTCAGTTTCAGTTTCGACATTAGGGTGACACCTAATTCGGTTATACTAGTATTAGTGCAGAGAAGTATAAAATAATAGCTTATATCATTCTGTTCTTTTGTCATATGTGCTACATCTGTTACAGTTATCTCTCATCCAGTTTTATTTTCATGTCATGTTATTATTATCTGTTCATAACTGAAAATCACTGGACTTGCCAGACTTTTGTCTAACCCTTGTTGTTTCGCCTCCTTTCTTCCGTTTCTCCCCCCCCCCCCGGTTTTGTAGAAGGGAATACTCTAGCTTGATCCAGATTTCTTCCGCTTGCAGTGCTTAAAGTATGGCTTGTCTTCTTCTGTGGGGATTATGATTTTAAACTATGCATTCTGAAGGCTTTTGTACAAGACTGATATTTTGTACTTGAATTCTGATATTGTGATTTGAAAGGATGTAACCAAGCTTCTGTTGAAATAAAGTTATAAATTTTTCAAGTACTGTTTTATCTGATTTGTAAGTTTCTGTTCTGTTTACTAAAATGCTCCACCAAAGTTAAGGCATTCCCTTGTGAGTGACCTTAACGGAGGTGGGGTGTTACACTTGGTATCAGAGCTGAAGGTTACCAGATTTGATAAAAAGTTTTGAAAACTATTTTCAAAAAGGATTTAAAAAGGAAGTATTTTCAAAAGTAAAGCTTATTTTTGAAAAATAAAATAAATAATCCCCAAAAGCCATATATCTTTCTTTCGATTCTTTGTTTCGAGTTCCTTCCTCTTTCCCTTTTTTAATCTCTTCCTCCGCGTATAGATGCTTTTTCTAAGATATGTAAGGACTTCCGTGCGATGGGCGGAAAACCGCTTTATGGGACTGAGACGTTGTCGAGGCTAGAAGTTGGCTGAGCGAATTGGGAGGAAGGTTCAACCAGCTGCTTGGTTAATGAAGGATGAAACTTCATTTTGGTGGAAGGTCACGAATGGAGAACGTACATGGGAGACATGGATAAGACACACGATAAGAAAGTGGATCCAAAGAAGGGCACTTGCTTCAACTGTGGTGAGATGGGACACTTCACTAGGGACTGCCCGAAGAAACGAGGACAAGGGCAGAGGGCAGGACCAACTGCTGGAGGGAAGGCAAACACTCTCGAGGCTAGTGGATAGGATAGGATTAGGAAAACTTTCTGTAGGAGGTTTAATTTCTTTATCTGATTGTTGAGTTAAAACTCTTTCTAATTCTGGCATTTTGATTCTGTAATCGATACTCTGCACTTTAATACTAGTATTGTTTCTGATTCCGCTGTAGACTCAAACCCATAAGGGTTATGACTCATCTGCTTGTGATAAATTGGGGTTTGAGAGATATCTGTGTTAGGCGTCAAGTAGGACGCATACATTCTGGGTTTTATCATGCTTAGTTTTCTAAGAATCATTTGGTAATCCGATCTGTACTAGTAGTTTGTAAATATCTGAATATCTCTGATAAGGTTAAGATTTCCAGTTTTGACATTGTCTAAAGAGGGTAATCCTCTGGGTGTCAATCTGATGTTGATTTCGGTCTTCGGGGTTGATACTTAGGGTAATTATTTTCTCAACCAATGTCTAATGGGAACCAAGTCTTTGTTTTATCTGTACTCGCTTCCATCATTCGACTGTATCCTATCGATCTAATCTTCGAACTTTAGGTAGAAACTAATGGGTGTAAACATGTGTTTGAGACATGTTATGTTTGATGGTTGCAAGTGGATGCAAGTGGTTGCTCGTGGATGCATATACACACACTAGGCACTAGATCGGCTCGAAAACACTCTCATTCTGCATATGGATGTGTGAGCATTTTCAATTTTTGTGGATGCAAAATGATTGACTCAGCACATGGATGTTGCATTTGGATGAATGATTATGCACTCATATAGAAATGATGTGTATCAAATAGGATTTCTTGCATACATATTTGGACTCATGACAATAACATGATTCGCATTAAGGAGGTCAACTGGATCAGTAGACCGCCTGATTTTGCATTAGATAAGAAACATATACACACACTTTGCATATGTTCATACGGCATTAGAAACCTTTTAAGGACAATGGATGCCTGTGATTGAATGGTTGAGTAGATGGATATTGGATGTTAGGATACATTCTTCTTAACTTGAAGATTTCGGGGACGAAATCCTTTAAGGAGGGGAGAATGTAACACCCCGTATTTTCTGAGAATATTAAAAATACAAATTAAAGAATAATTAATTTGAAAAAGAGGCACAGAGTTCGATCCCCGCTAGCGCCATATTTTTGTTTTAGGGGAATGGCTAAAAAGTGGCTTAGTGTGAACGCAGTTCAAAGAGTGGTTTAGTGTGAAAATGATTAATTATGAAGAAGTTATTAAGCCTTGAAGTTTGTATGCATATGAGAGAAATATATATAGATATATATAAAAATTAAATAAATAAATATGCAAAAAAGTTCAAAACAGCGAATTGGGAGGGGGGAAAAACCGAACCGACCCATTTTTGAGGTCGACCCAAGCCCCGCTGGGTCGACTAGGGGTTAATCCAGGGTGTTTGGCTGTCATCCCGTGGGCCGATTCGCTCAAATGCAGATTTTGCATTTGAATGGTTCTCATGGTTCAGGGTTAATCTAATGGTCCTAAATAACTTCCTACACCTATATATACATCCCTAACCTAAACTTAAATCTCATATACAATTCTCTAGCCTCCATTGCTCTCTTCCTCTCTAAAAATAAATAAATCAATGGCGTCTCTACTCTGTTGAAACCTAAGCTAGGACTTGTGCTTCTTCTTCCTCCAATTCTGATTAGGATTAAAAGAGAACAGCTACAACACCATTTTCTTTTAGAATCCAGCCAAGGCAAGTGCAGTTATTTTCCGATATAAACTTTAATTATAATTGTGACATGATTGTAAATCTGAATTTGAGATTGCGTATGTTCTGTTCTGATCTATTTTATTCTATATCTCTTTCTTCTTTCTGTTCTATAGCCAGGCTACCCCGAGCCTGCGCCAAATCTCATAAGAGATTAACGCACGAACGTTAAACTTTGGGACAAATAATGAATGATGGCATAATTGGACATGGCTAATCTGTGACTAAAAGGACATAGCTTGTAAACTAGATTTAGATCTGTGCATATTCTGTGAATTGGAAGAAGAGGAACCATTGTATATTAACATGTGACTTGAGACATTGGACATAACGCATATTTTTGAATTAAAGATCTGTTATAATTTAAAGTTCTAGATTGTTAGGCATATTGTTTATATAGAGATTCATGATTTGGGATAAAAAGGGAATATGACTTAGGTGTGAAGATTTATGCTAAGATTTGATAACTATTAAATGTGAATAACACCTAAGTGGGAGATTTTTGAATATACGACATGCATTGAAATCGATGGCTATATTTGGTATAATTTTATGTGAATCTTTTGTACTAGGCAAGTTTAACTAAATTTGAGACGTGTGTTATATGGTAAATTATGACCATAATCTGTGCCATGTAAATTCAATGCAAACGTGTGGTATATGATCATAATGTGAATCATGACAACTATTTAGGCATGCAAACTTAGGCCAAATTTATAATTAGGCAAGATATGTTTATGAAACTTTAAGGAATGATTAAATCTGTTATATGGCCTAATCTGCTAGTTCTGTTATATTGCCTAATTTGCTAGTTCTGTTATATTGCCTAATCTGCTAGTTCTGCTATATCTGTTCATATACCAAATCTGTCATCTGCTAAGTCTGCTGAAGATGCCTAAATTGTTATATGCTAAATCTGCTAAACTGCTTAATTTGCTGAATCCGTTAAGTCGCCTAATCTGCTAAATCTGTTATCTGCCATGTCTGTTGAGTTGATATATTTAGTCTGTTATTGACATAATCTGAATTGGCTATAATTATGAAAATTGACATGTATATTAGGCGTGGGCATAAATGGTAAATTAATAATTAATTGACTGCAAAGATAAACATGGCTGACTCGAGGTTAGAATGAGTTTGTGGCGTAATCCTGCCCGGAATCGCCCGGCACATCCAGTGGCCGCAAACAATAGGTTCTAATGTGAGATGTTAGTCATAACGTGCTTGAAACCCGAGGTTAGACTCAGTTTGCGGCAGAAATCTGCCCGGAACCAACCGGCCTAACCAGTAGCCGCAAACTGTCAGTCTATTGTGAGAGGTCTGGGCATTAATATTTAATTAATGAAAATCTGAGATAAATATAATGTCTAAAACGTGTTGGGCGGATAGGGTTAAACCCACTAGACTGATGAGTTTAATAAATCTGTTCCGTGAATTGGTAGGCCCAATTACAAAGTTAGACAAATCTGTAAATCTGTTAAATCCGTATATCTGGTCCGTTAGTCTAAAACTTGTCTGACCTGTGAACTAGTTGATCTGAATTCTGTATGTCTGAACTTGTTAATCTGAAATCTGTTAGTCTGGGGACACAAGGATAGGAGGGGAATTACTTGTGTCATCTGTTGTTTGGGACCCATATTAGTCAGTAACCCTTTCTGGTATCAAAACTTTGACCCAACAGTAGGTAGGGTCCTGGCACGCTTACTGAACTAATTATAAGCGGTTCATTTTGATAATGGCGAGGGGTGTTGATGGTGCGTTCCAACCGGGTCATGTGCGTGCATGGATCCCGGTCTGTCTCTGAGGATGTAAGACGGTGTGACATCTGTAAATAGGTCTGTGCCAATTGGTTGTCACTTTAGGGAGTGATACACCCTACTGTGGGGCCGACACAGGATATTTATGTATTAGGGAGCCGATCGCTTGGGGTAGGGTTTTAGGGTACACTTAGTTCTGTCTGTTTCTGTTGGTACCGTCTGTTTCTGTTGGGTGGTAACACCTGTCTGTTTCTGCGTGGTACCGTCTGTTCGGGTGGTAAAGGCCCATTACCAGTGTACACCTAATTCTACATTCGGTTTCCGTAGGGATTAATCTGTTTCTGCTTTTGTCTGTTTCTGATCGGGTAGTAAAGGCCCATTATTGGCATTCTGTTTCTGTTAAATTATTCTGTACCCGTTTCAGTTTCAGTTTAGACATTAGGGTGACACCTAATTCGGTTATACTAGTATTAGTGCAGAGAAGTATAAAATAATAGCTTATATCATTCTGTTCTTCTGTCATATCTGCTACATCTGTTACAGTTATCTCTCATCCAGTTTTATTTCCATGTCATGTTATTATTATCTGTTCATAACTGAAAATCACTGGACTTTCCAGACTTTTGTCTGACCCTTGTTGTTTTGCCTCCTTTCTTCCGTTTCTCCCCCCAGGTTTTGTAGAAGGGAATACTCTAGCTTGATCCAGATTTCTTCCGCTTGCAGTGCTTAAAGTATGGCTTGTCTTCTTCTGTGGGGATTATGATTTAAAACTATGCATTCTGAAGGCTTTTGTACAAGACTAATATTTTGTACTTGAATTTTGATATTGTGATTTGAAAGGATGTAACCAAGCTTCTGTTGAAATAAAGTTATAAATTTTTTAAGTACTGTTTTATCTGTCTTGTAAGTTTCTGTTCTGTTTACTAAAATGCTCCACCAAAGTTAAGGCATTCCCTTGTGAGTGACCTTAACGGAGGTGGGGTGTTACACTGTGTCCCACAAGTGGGAGACTTAGTAAGGAAAGTTCTCGAGGAGGCGCATCACTTGAAGATGACCATACATCCCGGAGGGGATAATATGTACAGGGATATGAAACGCATTTTCTTTTGGGCTAGAATGAAGAAGGACGTGGCGGAGTTCGTTTCGAAGTGCATGGTGTGCCAACAAGTAAAGGCTGAGTCGAAGAAGCCCGGTGGGCTATTACATCCTTTGGAGATTCCGCAATGGAAATGGGAAAGTATCTCAATGGATTTCGTGGATGGACTGCCTAGGTCAAGGAAGGGAAATACTAGCATATGGGTCATAGTTGATAGACTCACGAAAAGTGCCCACTTCATTCCGGTGAAAAGCAAGAGGACCGCATCATGGCTAGCGTCTGTTTACCTTCGAGAGATAGTGCGATTGCACGGGGTTCCTTCTAGTATAGTAAGTGATCGTGATCCGATTTTCACTAGCCAGTTCTGGAATAGTCTACAAGAAACAATGGGTACACGACTGAATTTTAGTACAACCTATCACCCACAGACGGATGGACAAACCGAAAGGGTAAATAGGGTACTGGAGGATCTTCTGAGGCTATGCATTCTTGACTTTGGTGGTACTTGGGAAGACCATCTCCCTCTCGTGGAGTTTGCATATAATAATAGTTACCAGGCTAGCATCGAAATGGCACCGTTCGAGGCCTTGTATGGAAGACCGTGCAAGTCACCAACTTGTTGGTGGGAAACGACAGACAAGCTTATACTTGGGCCCGACATGATAAGGGACACTTCTGGGAAGATTGAGTTGATACGAAGACGGATGAAAGCAGCCCAAGATAGAAAGAAATCTTATGCGGACAAGAGAAGGACAGACCTAGAGTTCGAAGTCGGAGATATGGTCTTTATAAAAGTCTCTCCTTTGCGCAATGTGGTTCGTTTTGGAGCGGTTGGAAAGCTAGCGCCGAGGTTCATAGGACCGTTCCCTATCACTGAGAGGATTGGGCAAATGGCCTATAAGGTAGAATTATCCGAGAGGCTGGCCGGAGTACACAATGTCTTTCACGTCTCGCATCTCCGAAAGTGCTTACATGAGTCAGCCGAAGTGGTTGAGCCAAGCATCCTTGAAGGCATAGAAGTGGAGAAAGAAGCAACTTTGAGGCGAGTTCCGATTTGTATCTTAGGAACAGAGATCAAGAAGCTAAGGAATCGAGAAGTCAAGCTAGTCAAAGTACAGTGGAGTGAAGCCCAAGAAGACGCAACTTGGGAAACCGAAGAGAAGATACGCGCACTTTACCCATTTCTTTTTGAGGGTACATTCTCGATCTTTTTCCTATAAGTTTGAAAATCTTTTCGTATCATGCCATGTTTGTCTTGTTATCTTCTCGACCTTATCTTGAGAGCCTTAGGTAGAACCATATGGATGTAAACATGTGATTGAAACATGTTATGGTTGATGTTTGCAAATGGTTGCAAGTGTTTGCAAGTGACTGCTAGTGGATGCATGACACACATTAGGCACTAGATCGGCTCAGTCACATTTTCATATTGCATATGCATGAGTGCTTATACTTATACATGGATGGAACTTGTTATGCTATCACTTGGATGTTGCATATGAATGAATGTTTTGTGCACTCATGTAAAGATTATAAATTATGTTAGGAATTTGCATACATGTTGGACTCATTACACTAACATATTTTGCATTAAGGAGGTTTACTGAATCAGTAACCGCCTGATCTTTTGCATTAGATAAAGTACATATACACACACTTACTGCATATGTTCATACAGCATTAGAAATCCTTTAAGGACAATGGTTGCCCGTGGATGATGTTTTGAGTAGATGGATAATGGATGGTAGGATATGTTCTTCCTAACTTGGGGATTTCAGGGACGAAATCCTTTGAGGAAGGAAGAATGTAACATCCCGTATTTTAATAACATAGGACAACTATAAATCAAGGCAGAATTAATTTTTAAAATAAGAACCAAGGGCAACGGGTTACGCCATTACGTTCGTCTCGAAATTATGCTTGGAAACGAGTCTGAATTTTCGAGACTCGGAATCCGTATGACCAAGTTATGACCCTCCAAAGTTTCAGAAATTTTCAGAGTTCAAACAGCTCGAATTCGAATTCAAAATTCGAATTTAAACCCAGAACAGACTGGGCGGGAAATTTCCCGCCCAGGACCAGGTCGACTGGGGGGTCGACTCTAGAGTCGACCTGCCCAGGACCAGGTCGACCATAGTGTCGACCTGGGGGTCGACCTGGGTGTCGACCTGGTTGGCCGAGCCCATTTCTGAAGCCTGGTTCACTTTGATGTTTCCTGTCCATTTTCTGTCTAGATTCGTTGGCCAGACCCTATATAAACAACCCCCTAGCCCCCTTCTCTCTACACATTTCTCTCTGGCCTTATGCTGCTCGAGTTCTGGTTGAAAAGTTAGAGAAAGGAACTTCTTCTTCTACGTCGAGACTACGTTTAGAGAATTTGCTGAATTGGGGGATTTCTAAAGCTTCTACATCGTTTCTTTAATCTCTAATTCTCTAAACCACGATCTGTAAGCCCCAGTTACTTTTAGATCTAAACTCTAAATTTAATGTGAACATGTTGTAAATTGTAATTGAACCTAAGTGGCGATTATCTTAGATCTATTATTATATATCTTGGATCTAACATTGTATACATTGGATCTGTTATTGTTCATATTGGACCTATTATTGCCACCTTGAACCTGGTACCGTTCATCTTGAATCTTGACTTGTGGAAATGTTATATGAAATTGATTTGGGGTTTATATATGTTGTGGATCCAAAAAAAAGAAAAAATGAAAAAGAAAAACCTCTCATGACCTTTACCTTGACACCCCTGTGATGTTGAAACTATTATTGGGGTTGTTATCTTATATTGTAATGTCTATCACCCTATTTTGCTAAGTTTGATATTTGAGATCCTATTTCATATGACAGTAATGCTATAATCATCATGCTTAACTTATAATCACTTTTGCCACCTTATGCCTATCCCTTTTGTGTAATTCCCTATTTTGATATATTGTATTGATTCGAATTCACGTGCGTTGGGTATACGTTTTGGGTAGTTTTAGGAAAAACTGAATTGGCTATGAACTTGACATGATTTGACATGAAGCATGACATGAAAATTTGGCATGAAATTATACTTGAAAACTTGAACATGGACATGACACTTAGATAAACTTGAAAGTGGCTAACTCGAGGTTGGGTTGAGTTTTCAGTGTAAATCTGCCCGGAACCGCCCGGCGAATCCAGTAACTGCAAACAATAGGATCCAATGTGGGTAGTTGGTCATATAGCACTTAAAAACCCGAGGTTAGACTATATTGTGGTGTAAATCTTCCCGGAACCGCCCGACGAATCCAGTTACCACAACGACTAGTCTAATGTGATAGGTTAGGGTCCATTAATTTATTTAATGCCACATGATAGGGTTAAGTCATGGACCACTTGAATATACTTAACCAAATTGGATACGGTGATTTGATAAGGTTAAGTCATGAACCCCTTGAATACACTTAACCAACTTGATACATGATTTGGATAGGGTTAAGTCACGAATTTAAATGACAACACTTAACCCATTAGAAACCCTAGTTACGCGGTCCTTTTCAACAATAACCCACTTAGACGTATCACGATACCCTAGGACTAGGCAGGGTGGGGCACGATTACTTGGCTGATTGTAAGCGACCAGAACGACGGCTGAGTAGGTGCACCATTGTAGGTTCAGACGGACTATGGTCGTGCACATAGTCCGGAATTGAAAAAGCAGGCATTAGGCACCCGTAGGTTTATACTGTGCGTGCTTGATTCGTGTCGGTGGTTGGCACCCTTGGGCTTGATACACCCTATGGTGGACCTAGCACAGATGACTACATTTCATGATAGGGCCGTATGACACAGACACTTGACGAGCTAGAACTTGTAGGGAGCCGATCGATTAGTAAATCGTTCTGTAGGACCCCGTAATGGGTCATTTCATGATATTGGACCAAGGGATCATTTCATGGTTAATAACTTGACATGGGTAAAAATACTAGTACAGTTGGTGCAGCGAATTTAGAATATGCGATGCTAGACTTGACTTATCTTGTTATCTCAGTTATCATACCTATCCTGTTATTATCCTTATGTTTAATTCCTGTTTTCACATGTCATGTTACCTTTACTAGTTTGTATACTGAAAGTCACTAGGGCTTACCAGTCTTTTTGACTGACCCTTTTTCTTTCGCCCCTTTTTCTTTCGTTTCTCCCCCAGGTTCTCAGGGAGGAAACTCTAGCTCTTAGCTTGGATCTAGCTTGCTTTCTGACAGCTCATGTACGGTTTGGTCTTGAGCTATGCTATGGCTGCACTACTGCTATTTTGGGGAATAATTTACTATTGCTATTTTGAGTTTATGCTTCTTTATTTAGAACTTGATGTAATGGAATAATTTGTACTTTGGATATATGAGGTTTTGACTCTTTCCACGAAAGTATTGAAATTTGGTTTTTATTTCTACCGTTGCTTTATTTATGTTCTGTCTTCTGATATCTCTGTGTATGTTTACCTAGATAATGCTTCACTGAAACTAGTGCATTCCCTTTTGAGAGTGACCCTAGAAGAGGTGGTGTGTTACAGTTGTAAATTGTGAATTGTTTATTTTTGAATGGTAATTCGTTTGAATAGGAATAATCAACAATTTAATGGAGCTAAATGAATTATAAACTAAAGAATAAATTTCCAGTAAAATTAAACTGGAATAAAATTGCATATAAATTGAAATTTGTGATTTAACCCTGTGTTTGATAATGAATTGATGTTGTGTGTTTGATTCTAGAATTGGTATAGTTATGCTAGTTGATTACTGAAATATTATTTCATAATTTCACATATTTATTACTGATATGTGAATTGAGTTAAGTATAGGTGCCAGAGGAATAGGCAGACTGATGTTGGTTGATAAAATCGCATATACGTTGAGCAAATATGCTTAATAGCGCTCGTAAAAGGTACTTCTACGTGAAATATAAAATTTTGTGGTTTGATTTTTGTTTTCCGACCGTGTTGGTCGATGTATATATATTATTTGTTCCTGCGATATCGAAGATGTCACTCCGTGCAGGGGAGACTCTACCGGATTTTTCCGGGAATTTAATGTGTTAGAAATTTTTTGATATTTTTGAAGATATTTATATACGGTATCGAATCGTTTTCGATTTTAAAGTAAATTAGATTTGGAAATTAATGGGTTTGTAACGTTCTTTCTTACCTTAGAAATTTCGAGGACGAAATTATTTTAAGGGGGGCAGAATGTAACATCCCGTATTTTTGGTAGCCAAATATTTTATTTAATTTATTAATTAAATATTATATTTGGAATATTAAAGGATTTTAATATTTAATTCGTTATTAAAAAGAAGTTTGAACGTTATATATTTATATAATTATAAATCGAGCTCGAAATCGCGCGGTAGTTCATAAATGGGAGTTTTGAACTTCAATTTGATATACAAGATCCGATATAAGTCGGATTTCTGTGAAACAAGAAACGTTCGAACCGTATTGATGATAATTTTCATATGAAAGAGAAAAATCCAGATTTCGTGTTATAGATTGTTAGTTATGGCCAATTCAAATTTTAAAATAGTCGCTGTAAAAATCGTTATTAAAATATAGGCCTTTAAAATGGCCATTTTGCAAACGGTCTTCGATTTCGACGAAATCAATTTTATTGGGACCGTAACGTTAAATTATTGCACGGTGTTAAATGGGGTGGCAAACCGATGTCATATGTGGCCACGGTAGCCGTAAACGCCCATTCAATTTATATAGATCGTAATTAATATAATAAATGGATATTTGAGTGTAACTTGAGCAGATGATCGAATTAAGCCACGAAACTAGTTCCATTGAGTTTCTATCGTCGATTAGAGTCAGGATAGGTATATAGTTTGTTATTTTTGAAGACCGGTTAATTTGTGCCCAGAATGGCATTTGCGGAGTGCGTAAAAATAGCCTACCGGGAAAAAAGTCTCAGAATGCGACGAAACTGGTGCCGTTGGGTTCGTATTGAAGAATTATTATAGATTTCCAAGGTTTCAAGTTGATTTGATTTATCTGGTGATCGTGAAAAATTTAAACGCGTATTTATTTCTGGTTTTATAAAGGAATTTTTTTCAAACGACCTCGGATTTCGACGAAACTTGTCCCATTGGATCCGGAATATCTTTTTACACCAAGATTAGTTTTTTTTATCAGAAGACAGAAATTGTTTGTAGTGATTTTAATCAACTACTTTACCAGTAAGTTTCGTTAAAAAAAATAAAAATAAAAGCCTACACTACGTATTAACATGTACTCCCTAAAAAAAAATCCTACTCTAAGTTATAACGCTGCATGTATGCAAATGCTAACCCAAAATGTACAATATTGTAGCAGCCTACCTACTTTAAAGTATGTATAGCCAACCTATTATTTCTCTTCATGTTAATGTACGTGTATCACCGTACACCTAGCCAACAAATGAATAAACAAGGCACATGCAAATGGCTCCTTTCATAAGATAAAGTGTATGCAAAGTCTACTCTGTATTTTCTGTTCAGCTTCATTTCCATTCCAACCGACCTGTTCTTTCTTTTCATAATTAAAAACACAGCCCGTATCTTATCTTTTAAGCCACACCCTTCGACAAATTGAGACAATCATGCAGACCTACTCCATATGCAAATTCTAGCTTCCCACATGGGAATTCTTATCCCCGTACCATCTAAATTGCACACAGCTCTACCCCAACCTGTCTGGTCTCTTCAAGTGAAAGCGGCAGAGCATCAAAGCCCCAATCGAAACAGCTATGGAGGGAAATAAATAATAGAACAACTACCCTATGCTATCAACAAGACATTCTTCTTATCCTTTAAACCCCTTCCCTATATATACAGCATCGTGGAACATCAAATTCGAGAGAAGATGAAAAAATAAATAAATAACACAAATAAATAG
This sequence comes from Allium sativum, assembly GCA_030737875.1. Lineage (NCBI taxonomy): Eukaryota > Viridiplantae > Streptophyta > Magnoliopsida > Asparagales > Amaryllidaceae > Allium > Allium sativum. The sequence goes on along the minus strand of CM060920.1, from coordinate 321,025,757 downwards.
ATAATTAAAATCTCAACAGTTCAGTGGACTTGTAGGGAAGTAATCTTCAATCTGGTATATGCTGGATAGTGTACGGTGTTGATTTGGGGTGCTGGAATTTTCGTCAGCGATTTTAGGGTTTGGGTGCGTCGGTGTTAGGACGGAGTAGGATGGACTGAGGATGGCACTTACGTAAAAGCTTTGGTGCGATCTGGAAACAATTTCCGTCGCAGGTACTATTGGTGGAAGCTCGGTGTAATGGGGTTTTGGGAGAGAGTTGAATGCTATTTGAAGGTGTGCGGCGCGGAGTGGGGAAGACCGTGATCATCGGTGGTTTCAGCGTTGAGAAACGTGGAGAAGGGATGGAAGGAGGGGCCGTGTTGCTAAAATGGGATTTTGGGAACGAAGTACTGATGAAGGGAATGAATGAAAATATCTGGAAGGATAAACGTGTTCAGCCTGAATTTGTGGTTAAGTACAGACTATATATATTTTAAAGGTAAGTCCTATTATCTAATTAACTTGGAGTTAAACAGTTTAACTAAAAGAGTATTAACCGTAAAACAATGAAAATGAATTGCAGCGGAAGGAGAATGGAGTTATCCGCCTGATGTGATACTAATTCAAGTGATAAAGCTGGTTCCAAGGTTTCAAAGCGACACTTAAAGGAAGATCCGCTAGTTCCTTTGGGTCTCCAGTGATAACGTATGAAATGAAATTTAAATAGTTAATTTACATTTTTGGGTTAAGATAAATGATATAAATCGTTAATGCCTCATATTTAATTGTAGTATGGGAAGTAAACAATGAGGTGGTGCATGTTTTCTTTTACTGTCTGAACAAGGACGGTTTGTATGGTGTACGTTGCAACAGGAAGCAAAGTAGAAGTTAGAGAAAATAATATAATTAGTTGTTAAATAAATGGTTAATAATTAATTAGTTTAATTAAAAACGTTTTGATTTATTTTTAATAACCCTTTTTATCTATTATCTGAATAGGACAAAAAATGGGCCATTAGAACCGCTTTGACAAAGCGCTACATCATGGAACCAAGTTGGAACAGAATTGGACGACTTTGGAATCATTCAGAATTTTAGTTAAATTAAGCTATCATTTAATTTAACCAAACCGAACCATTTCAACAACAAGTCAACTCAAGGTGAGTTAAACTCACTCAGTTTTTCCTTTTATATTTTATATAAATTGGGTTTTTATTTTGTGTGCTCTGTTTGATAATGGTTGACTGTTGCTAGTATTATAATTATTTGTTGATATAACTGATGAAACTTAACCGACGTTTGATTTCGGTGAAATACCAAATCGTTATCCTAACGATTGGTTCCAATTAAGGTAACTTACCTTGTTGGTCACGTTTATAAAATAAACGTGTTTAATTGGTTGAATTGTTTGAATTGCTTGTGGTTGGGAATAAATGGTCATTATAAATTATTACCAGTTAAATGAAATTGAACGATCTGTTTGGAGATAACCATGTGTATATAGGGAAGAATAGGTTTGGAGGAATCCAACGGGATTCCTCAAAATATATTATTTATTTTCATATTATCATATGAACTGTCACATTTGGGTAATTGATTTGAGTATTGATCATTGATTAGAAATTCAACCTGTGTTGTGTTTTAACCAATGGGCTATATTGGTTGAGTAATCGACAGTAAATGGCCTGAAGGTAAATTGTTTTATTCATATCGATTTACCGTCAGGTAAATTGATAGGACTGAAGTTATAAAATCCATTTATAACTAAAGATAGATTTTGAAATATTTTTTTTTTAATAAAACTTTATGTTACTTATCATTTAAGTGTAATCGATCATTAACTGTTTTTATAAAGCCAATTCTGATGTTAATCATATTTATATACAAGTGAATAGAAATTAACCAAACGGTTAAATTTCGAAATTTGTTTTTATTAAGAAACAATTAAATGGAATAATTTAAATTAATTATATTGATAATTAGTTTAAAGGGAAGTTGAATTGGAATGAAATATTTGTTTTGGGATTTCAATTTGTATTTATCTTCAGATATGAACGTTGTTGATCAAGGTCTGAGAGGTAATTAAAATACCCCAACTTGAACGACATCCAGATTATCTGAGGATGATATTAGTTGTAATGGTAAGTTGGTTAGAGATAATTTATTATTTCCATTTAAAGAAATAATAATGAATCGTTGGTGAAAATTTAGAGAACAATATTTACAGGGATGATTCCAAAGTAAAAAGGAAAATTAGAAAAGGGTGGCGTGAAAATATAATGATATGTTCGAGTTAGGAAGGAAATGTAAAGTTGACTTTTATTCTACTAGAATAAGCATTGGAGTATGTCTTTCAAGTATTGAATTAAGGATATTTCTCAACGTTGTTTTACGAGTAATAGTTGAATTGATTTCCCAATTTTGATAATAATGTGGCTAATGTTTTAAAAGTGAAAATAGGAACTTGGGTATAATATATGAGTTTCTACGTATTAAAAAGAATTAGTTTAAAGAGAAAACTTATGTTAAATAAGAAACGAGAAAATTATATTTTTAATATCGAAGTATTTAAGAGTTCTAAATTCACATTTGTTTTTAATTAAAAGGCCAAGTGGTGCTGAATACTGAACCAGTGAACTCATTGGATTGTCATGATTGAAACACTGTTTATTTTGATAGTTAAATCACCGACTATCAAATCTGTCCAATACGATTGTTGGTAAGGAAAGACCGGGATCGAACTTAAGTTCGAAAACCATTCCGACCAACAAATACGTGAAGATATCAGAAGACGGTCGAGGTGGAGCATTGAAGACCGTGGATCTTCATAAGCGGAAGGATAACTTATAATCTCCGGCTTAACGGCCCGAGATACACTGTGATTCTGTCGTGGTTGGAATTTAAGGGTTGCAAGGACTTCTCGCTACTGATCCTTGGGGTGATTCCTATATGAGATGCAGTAGGAGAGTACCTTCGGTTCATCCTGTTCCTAGATGACTTGTATGGACGAACGTCTGACGGAGTATTTCCTTAAAACCACGTACGTTGATTTTTACAAATATACCGAGTTGGTGGTAAAGAATGGCCCTTCTTTAAAACCCAGAGTATATTTGGGGACGTCAATTAGTGATTTGACGGATCTGACGATGTCGCACTCAAAGTGAATAATGACCAGGTGTTCAAAGTATAATTTAAACCTCAAGCCTCACAACCGGGAAATGACAAAAATCGGACTGGCAGCATGGCTATGTGGGTCGCTCCCATTAGGGTGTGTAATCACCTATCTAGAGAAATTCCTTTTGTTTCTTTAATTTATTTCGATGCTGTCCCTTTTTGGGAAACCCGTGGTTTGAGCCCAACCATTGGCTATATACATTCGATACACTCAAGGGAAATGAGTGATCGGTCATGTGAGGGTCAAGTAGCAAGACGTTCTTGTTGAACCCAGTGTATTCGCCTCTAGAGATAACTATCGGCAGGTGGTCCCATACCTTGTCAAGGTCGGAATCCAATTTCCAATAAGTGCCCGCGGTTTTTGATTGTATATTATATATGTGGAGCGTGAGATTCAAGCGTTCTACTAGATTATTATTTACTTCTAATTAGACATTATTATAATATCAGAAAAGATATTGATTTCAAAAGTGTTTTGGGTTATCGTAAGGTAAAAACCATCCGTGTTCATGTGTGGATTTGGTCTTACGATTATCCATTTCTTTCGGAAAGATTTTGACTTAAAAATCAAGTTGTGTGTTACCTTAATTCTGTGCGAGTTTTTCTCACTCTGCTTCACCAAACTGACCCGGTGTTTTGTAAATGCTCGGGTTAGCCCGGCGTGTACAGGTTCAGGTTATCGAATGCTGTGAAGTCCAGAGACGAGCTGGAGATGTTCATACATATGATATTATATAGCTACTATTCCGCTGTGGGTTGTATCTAAGGACAGGTTATTATAACTGTCCAGATGTGTGATGTACTCTGATAATTGTAAGTATTTTCAAAAGCTCTCAATAAAGGTTTATTTCTGTATTATATTTTGTTCGGTTGCGATGTGAGACTCTGTGTTGTGTTGGTTCTTCTTCTTCTTCTATTCTAATATTTCTTTCTTTCTTATCTCACCCTCTAAATTCTTTCTAATGACGTTCCAGTGTTTTCGGTATTTGGAAGGTCGGCATGAGTTACAGTAAAGATATTTATGTCGATTTTCAGGGCCGAAAATTCTTGGGTTGTTACAGGTTTTGTAGTCAACTGTGGAAAATGAGTGATGGTTGAAGAATCTAATCTACAACAAAGTGGAGAGGTTAATTTGATGATTGGTGATGATTCTACAATTGAGGATCATATTTCAGATAGGGGTCTTCATGTTGATGGTGCTTGAGGGATCGATATTGATCATGTAATGAGCTTAGATCGAGTAATAGACGAGTGTTGAGTTGCAAAATCCACAAAAATAAGATGGATATCTTTGTGGTATTACAAATGTTTTTTAGAACGATTTTGTTTGGTGCATCCCATGAGGGAGATGCATCACTTACAGACGGCGGCTCTGGTTTGTAATGTAGTATGGTTGAGATATGAGGATTTATAAGAGAGTTAGTAATGACATGTTTGTTTTCTGTTGGAGCTTTTGATGTGATTTCATATAAATGTGGAGTATTGAGATTTGTGATATTACACACATACCCCCGTTATTTATGTTAGTTATGGAAGTAGCTTCGTGACAGAGAAGATGACTTGCTGTTAGTCAAATTTATGTTTATTACCCTCAAAACGTAATTTTTCCGCAGAATACCTTGCTTACGAAAGGAATGAGTTAGGATTAAGTGGTACTTCCTTGAGGAAAACTTGAGAGAGTTTTGGGACCTTTTAAAGGCAGATTCATTTAGAAAAGAAGGTTAAAATGAGATTTTCGTAGTTTCTGGGAGAAAGAAGCCCGTTCGAACAACGGTCTATATTTTGGCATTTTGTTACACCCCACGTCCATTAATGTCACTCACTAAGGGAATGCATTAACTTCCATAGAGTATTATAAGAGTATAGAACAGAATATCACAAGACATATATATAGATGGAACTTAAGAAAATTCTAACTTTATTCATTGTAGCGGAAAAGCAAAACATGTTTGGTTGCAACATCAAAACCACATACTAGAATCAAGTACATAAATATCCATCTTGAACAAAATTATTATCAGAGTACATAAAAGTAAAATCATAATCCCACTCCAAATAGCCATAATGAAAAGAGATAAAGCTGAGCATTACTCTCAACACTCCCAAGTGCTTCAAGAAGAAAGAAATCCAAGTCAAGCTTCAGTGTTTCCTCCCTGAGAACCTTGGGTGGGGGGGAATGGAAGAAAAAGAGGCAAAAACAAAAAGTTCAGACATAAAGCCTGGCGAGTCCAGCTACTATTGGAAAGAAAATAAGTAAAGCAATATGACAGGAATAAACAAGATGGAAAGTATAACCATGACATAAGGTAAAGCTGGATAACAGGATGAATATAAAGGAATGTCTAGTGTGCTTCTCAGATTTCTTACTTAATTTAATTCTCTGCACCACCTACTAGTAATTCTTAACGAAATGATCCTAACCCCGCAATTGGTAGCACTTAGGGGTAACATCTAGTAAGAGGTATCCACCCTATACAATCCTTGAAAGTCCACTTGCCTATAATAGTTACTAGATGTCCCCAGACTACCCCTAATAGATCGGGCCCCTAACTTGTAGATATCTGTGCGGGTCCCAGCTTAGGGTGTATCACTCCCTAAGTGGCAACCCGTGGGTGCATAGCTTTATACCTACTAATGTACAGTTGTTAAATCTTCCAATGCCGGGAACACCTTGTGCACGCTTAACGAACCCGAACCCGTCGGAACCTGCACTGCTACACCCTCGCTCTTATTTGATAGCTTATAATCAGCCCAGTAAACGTGCCCCAACCCTGCCTAGCCCAAGGTTCCCGATACCACTAATTGGATTACTGTCTGAAATAGGTACCTATCGCTACTAGGTTTTTCCCCAGGGTTTATCCTAACCCAAACTTATATTGGTTAAGAGTTGTCTATCAACCCAATTGACTTAACCCTATCCACTTACCTAATTAACATGCATTATTGGTTAAGCTTGCCTTAACCCTATCCACTTTGTTCATGTATTATTGGCTAAGTTGTCATCTTACGCAGGTTAACTTAAACCCACCCACCTAACATGTTTTAGGTATCATATTCATCTTTGATCAACATTAATTAGTTATTAATACAAAGAACTCTCACATTAATTCGATGGCTTATGGCTGCTGGATGTGCCGGGCGGTTCCGGGCAGACTACTGCCACAAGTCAGACTTAACCTCGTGTCTAAGCATATTTTAGTTATGTCTACGACCTCTCACATTAGACTGGCCGTTTGCGTTTGCTGGTTAGGCCGGTTGGTTCCGGGTAGGCTTCTACCACAAATGGAGTCTAACCTCGTGTCTCAGCATGCTTAACTTAGCCAATTTATTCATTTGCAGTTTATGCTAATTTTAGGCTAATTATGTTAATTACCCAAAATTCCCAATTTCATATCATGCCCAACAATTAACATATATTATGTGAAATTTAACATTTTTCATGCCCAAACCAACCCAATGTATATTATGCCAAATTTCCCATCATTCCCAAAATTACCGTTCGTACGTTCATCTCTATGCGATTTGGCCTAGGCTTGAAGTAGCCCGGCTATAAAAACCAAAAAGGGAAGGAGGAAGGGATAAGATAAAGAACATGCATAATAATAACAATAGGCATAAGTATGAACTGTTCATAAAGATATGATAAAACTGATAAAACTGATGATAATATCAACATGGGCATATAAAAATCATGAATCTGATGTTATAGGCTAAGATAGAATTGATGAGATTCAATCTTATTATCATGTATAATTCCCAAATCCAATTTACAACATGTCAGAATTGCTTTAGCATTATTTTAATCTAAAAATAATCAATGAACTCACAAAGATGGGATTAAGGAAGAGAATCAGGGGTTGTAGTTGTTGTAGATTCGATCCCCTTTATAGAATTCCTTTACTTTTGTTTGTTGAAGATGAAGGACTAGTTTAGGTTGAGGCAGCATGGAGGTGCCATGAATTAGTGTAGTGAAATTAGGTTTAGGTCTAGGTGTGTTTATATAGGTGTAGTGAGTTAATTAAAGCCATTAGATTAGATCAGGAGCCATAGGAATCATCCACGTCAAACGACCAATATAAAATAGCCATGTTGCAAAAAAACGATTATTAACCAATAAAAATGCGCCATGTGTGCAACATGATGCGGAGCAGCAGGGTGTTGACACCCACACGTCATATATATATACTTATATTTTTCTTTTTAACCATTTTTCCAATTAATCCTATTCACACTGAACTGTTTTTTAATTGAACTGCATTCACACTAAGCCACTTTTTAACTATTCTCCTAAAACAAAAATATGGCGTTGGCGGGGATCGAACTCTGTACTTCTTGTATGCAAGGCACATGCTCTAAGCAACTGGGCTACTTAGTCTTTTGTTAACAAGACTTAGGACAATGGTTTCCATTATTTTTTTCTCGTTCCTCTTTTTTCCATGTTTTGCTGCAATATTTAATTTAAAGATATCGTTTTCATCCTAAATCGGTTTTCTGCAAACCATAGGTCTAAATTGACCAGAAAATAGCCACGAACGCAATGATGTAACCCATTTCATCTAATTCTTCTCTTAAATTAATTATTATTTTATTATCTCTTATGACATGTTTCAAAATAACGGGGTGTTACATTCTTCCCTCCTTAAAGGATTTTGTCCCCAAAATCTTCAAGTTAAGAAGAATGTATCCTACCATCGAATCATCCATCATCCACAAGCATCCATTGTCCTTAAAAGATTCCTAACGCTATATGAACATATGCAAAAGTGTGTGTATATGTTCCTTATCTAATGCAAAGATCAGGCGGTCTACTAATTCAGTTGACCTCCTTAATGCAAAACATGATAGTGTCATGCGTCCATTATGTATGCAAAAGAATTTTAATGATACATATCATTTCTGTATGAGTGCACAATCATTCATTCAAATGAAGCATCCATATGATAACAAATTCAGTATACATCCATTAATTTAAATATGCACACTCATTCATATGCAATATGAATGTGATTGAGCCGATCTAGTGCCTAATGTGTGTGTAAATGCATCCACGAGCAACCATTAGCAAACACTTACCTCCACTTGCATCTACCAAACATAACATGTCTCAAACACATGTTTACAACCATATGAATTTCCTACCTAAAGATCGAAGATGTAATCGAGAGGATATACTAAACGATAGAACAAGTATAAACAAAGCGGTAGAAAAAGGAGAAGTTAAGAACATACCCTCAAAAAGGAAAGGGTACACCGTACGCATCTTGTCTTCTGTCTCCTAAGTCGCGTCTCCTTGCTCATCTCCCCGTTGGACTTTAATCAACTTGACCTCTCAGTTGCGTAACTTCTTGATCTCCGATCCAAGGATGCATGTAGGAGCTCGTCTAATCGTGGCATCTTGCTCCACTTCCACTTATCTAAGAATGCTCGGCTCTACTATTTACACGGTATCATGTAAGCACTTCCGCAAATGCAACACATGAAATACATCATGAACACCACTTAGCTTCTCGGGCAACTTCACTCTGTAGGCCATCTGTCCAATTCTTTCTGTAATGGGGAATGGTCCTACGAACCTTGGTGCCAATTTCCCTACAGAACCAAAACGAACTACGTTCCTCAATGGTGATACTTTAATAAAAACCATGTCTCCAACATCGGACTCAAGATCCGTTCTTCTCTTATCAGCGTATGACTTTTGCCGGTTCTGTGCCGTCTTCATTCGTCTTCGAATCAAATCTATCTTCTCAGAAGTTTCCCTAACCATATCGGGTCCAAGTAAAATCTTATCCATATATTCCCACCAATAAGTCGGTGATCGACAAGGTCGTCCATATAGAGCCTCAAAAGGTGCCATGCCAATGCAAGTCTGATAGCTGCTGTTGTAGGCGAACTCTACTAATGGAAGATGTTCCTCCCGTGTCCCTCCAAAGTCCAAGATACATAATCTCAAAAGATCTTCTAGAATCCGATTCACTCTTTCTGTTTGGCCATCCGTCTGAGGGTGATAAGCGGTGCTCAAACACAATTGCATTCCTACCGCCTCTTGCAAGCTCTTCCAAAACTCACTATTGAAATTGGGATCTCGATCGCTTACTATGATAGAAGGTATGTCGTGTAAACGAACTATCTCTCGGAGGTAAACAGATGCTAACCACGCCGCTGTTCTTTTACTTTTAACGAGAATAAAATGGGCGCTCTTAGTAAGTCTATCTACTACTACCCAAATCCCTGTATTACCCTTCCTTGACCTCGGAAACCCATCAACGAAATCCATGGAAACACTTTCCCATTTCCACTATGGAACCTCTAAAGGGTGAAGCAAACCACTAGGCTTCTTTTGCTCAGCCTTGACTTGCTGGCACACTAAGCATCTAGAAACGAACTCAGCTACATCCTTCTTCATTCCGGCCCAAAAGAAAACTCGCTTCATGTCCCTATACATCTTGTCTCCACCGGGATGTATGTTCAACTTAGAACGATGTGCTTCTTCAAGGATTGTCCTCCTCAAACCCTCGTATCGAGATACGCAAAGTCTCCCATCCCTACGCAGCCAACCTTTGTCATCAATAGTATACCTACTAAGATGGCTCGAAGACCCCGCTCTGATGAGCTGGTCTACTATCTCTATCAACTGTGGGTCATCTCACTGTGCCAAACCTATCTGTCCCAAAAGCATAGGTCGTACCTCTATCGATGCCAACAAATCGGGTACATAATCAATATAGGGTCTAAAGTCAAAGGTAGAGATATACTCTAAACTCCGCCGCTCGACAAACAAAGGATTCAAAGTCAACTTCTTTCTACTTAAGGCATCCGCTACAATGTTACCCTTGCCAGGGGTATATGCAATCTCAAAATCGTAGGATGCTAAGAACTCCATCCACCTCTGTTGCCTTAAGTTTAAATCTTTTTGGGATAACAAGTATTTTAGTAACTTATGGTCTATATACAACTCAAACCTCTCACCAAGCAAGTAATGGATCCAAGACTTAAGCGCAAAAAGTATGGCAGCTAACTCTAAGTCGTGGGTAGGATAATTCTTCTCATGGAGTTACAACTGCCTTCTAGTATAGCATATCACCCTTCCCTCTTGCATCAAAACTACGCCAAGCCCTATCCCGTAAGCATCGGTATAAACTGTGAACGGTTTACTCCCATTAGGAAAAACTAAAACTAGAGTTGTCCTCAATGCCCTCTTTAAACGCTGGAAAGCATCGTCACAGTCAACATCCTAAGAAAAAGTCAAATTCTTTTTCGTCAACCGTGTAAATGGGGCTGATATCTTAGTAAAGTCCTTGATGAACTTTCTATAATAGCCTGCCAAACCAAGAAAACTACTTACTTCTATTGCATTCTTAGAAACCCTCCAATCTTGGATTGCCAGCACCTTCGCGGGATCCACTGCTATCCCTTCCTTAGAGACCACGTGCCCTAAGAACCTTACCTCCTTCCTCCAAAAATGACATTTGGAGAACTTGGCTTTGAGTTGATGTGCTCGAAGGGTCTCTAAAACTTCCCTAAGATGTAGGGCATGCTCTTCCTCGCTTCCAGAGAATATCAAGATATTATCCGCAAAGACTACCACGAACTTCTTTAGAAGCTCCCTAAACACCCTACTCATCAAGTCTATGAAATATGCAGGTGCATTCGTCAAACCAAAAGGCATGACGAGCCATTCAAAGAAACCGTTAGGAGTCCTAAAAGGAGTCTTATCTGTACTATCCTCATCCACCCTCAACTAATGAAATCATGTAGCTAAGTCCAACTGCGAGAAAACCGAAGCACCAACCAACTAATCGAACAAATCATCTATCCTTGGCAATGGGTGTTTGTTCTTCTTCGTGATCTTATTCAGCTCCCTATAGTCCATGCATAATCTAAGCGATCCATCAGCCTTCGTGGAAAAAACAACAGGATCACCCCACTCCGAGATACTTTTTCTTATGAACCCTATCTCAAGCAAATCTTTCACTTGTTTACTAAGCTCCCTCCTTTCTCTTGGAGCCATGTGGCGCACAAGCAATGCAACTGGCTTTGCATTGTCTACCAAGTACATACGGAAATCTATCTTGCATTTTGGAGGTAAGACCCTAACCTTCTCAAAGACATCTGCATACTCACGGACTACTCGAACAAATTGCAGATCATCAATATATGTGTCAAGAGATTCTAGGTAGCTAAGCATAACAGAACCCTTAGGGTCGCATGAGATATCGAGAGTATTACCCAAACTAGTCAACAGTCGAACTACCCTCTTTTCATAGTCGAGAATGACACCATACCTGGCTAGCCAATCCATTCCTAGAATCAACCCATAGCCCATGAAACCAAGTACATAAGCATTGCATTCGAACTCAATGCCATACACAAATATTCTCAAATCCCGACATAACATAAAAAGATGAGTCGTACTCCCAATAGGATTTGAAACAACGACGGGATCCACTACTATACTAGTATCTAGGTGTAGAGAGTCAACAACAGAAGCAGATATAAATGAATATGAAGCGCCAGAATCAAACAAAGTACATACAGGATGATCGAAGAGGAAAATCAAACTTTCAAAAGAAATGTTTCTACCTCTCTCTTGCGTAGCTGCCACGAGAGCATGAACTTGCCCTCCAGAAGTAGATCCTATCCACTATCCTTGCCTCCTTAGGCAGTCCTTAATCATATGTCTTGCCTCACCACATTGGAAGCAATCAGTCTTTTTCGCCTTCTTCTTTCTACAATCTTTAGCTATATGACCTGGTATACCACAGAAATGGCACTTCCTTTTATCTTGGGTTTTATTATTCTTTCCACCCTTCTTAGGTTCTAATTTCTTGTTTTGTGATTCTTCCACTTTTACCTCTTTCTTTTCACCTTTACCTTCTTCGTGGATTAAAGCCATATCAACAAGTTTCTCATCCTTGGGATGTGCTCCTTAGCCTAAACTCCCTCATTCTCATTTTTTACATCCTTGTGTAACATGTTAACAAGTCTCTCGAAAGATGCCTCCATCACATGGAAAACCTTACGAATCTTGAAAGAAGATTAGCCGCAGGTGAAACTACTGCGGCTACAGATGGAGGTTGGGCACTTCTTTGCCCTCCGACATGTGCCGTATTTTGAACATGCCTATGGAAGCATGGCAAAAAGAAAGGAAAAAGAGATTCAAGTAGAGAATCGAAAGAAAGATATATGGCTTTTGGGGATTATGTTTTTCATAATAAACCTTTCTCTTGAAAGTACCCTCTTTGAAACATTTTTTTGCAAATACTTTTTAAAAATACTTTTGAAAACGGTTTTCAAAATCTATTATCTGTTCTGGTAACCTTCAGCTCTGATACCACATGTAACACCCCACGTCCATTAATGTCACTCACTAAGGGAATGCATTAACTTCCACGGAGTATTATAAGAGTATAGAACAGAATATCACAAGACATATATATATATATATATATATATATGGTACTTAAGAAAATTCAAACTTTATTCATTGCAGCGGAAAAGAAAAACATGTTTGGTTACAACATCAAAACCACATATTAGAATCAAGTACATAAATATCTATCTTGAACAAAATTATTATCCGAGTACATAAAAGTAAAATCATAATCCCAGTCCAAATAGCCATAATGAAAAGAGATAAAGCTGAGCATTACTCTCAACATTCCAAAGTGCTTCAAGAAGAAAGAAATCCAAGTCAAGCTTCAGTGTTTCCTCCTTAAGAACCTGTGGGGGAGGGGGAACGGAAGAAAAAGAGGCGAAAACAAAAAGGTCAAACATAAAGCCTGGCGAGTCCAGCTACTTTTAGCATTAAAATAAGTAAAGCAATATGACAGGAATAAACAGGGTGGAAAGTATAACCATGACATAAGGTAAAGCTGGATAACAGGATGAATATAAAGGAATGTCTAGTGCGCTTCCCAAATTTCTTACTTAACTTAATTCTCTGCACCACATACTAGTATTTCTTAACGAAATGATCCCAACCCCACAATTGGTAGCACTCAGGCGTAACATATAGTAAGAGGTATCCGCCCCATACAATCCTTGAAAGTCCACTTGCCCATAATAGATACTAGATGTCCCCACACTACCCCTAATCGATTGGCTCTCTAACTTGTAGATATCTGTGCGGGCCCCGGCTTAAGGTGTATCACTCCCTAAGTGGCACCCCGTGGGTGCACAGCTTTATACCTACTAATGTACAATGGCTAAATCTTCCAATGCCGGGAACACCTTATGCACGCTTAACAAACCCGTCGGAACCTGCATTGCTACACCCTCGCTCTTATTTGACTGCTTATAATCAGCCCAGTAAGCATTCCCCAACCCTGCCAAGCTCAGGGTTCCCGATACCACTAAGTGGGTTACTGTCTGAAATGAGTCCCTACCGCTACTAGGTTTTTCCCCAGGGTTTATCCTAACCCAAACTTCTATTGGTTAAGTGTTGTCTATCAACCCAGTTGACTAAACCCTATCCAATAATCTAATCAATATGCATTATTGGTTAAGCTTGCCTTAACCCTACCCACTTTGTTCATGTATTATGGGTTAGGTTGTCATCTTACATAGGTTAACTTAACCCTACCCACCTACCATGTTTTAGGTATCATATTCGTCTTTGATCAACATTAATTCGTTATTAATGCATAGACCTCTCACATTAAGTCGATGGCTTGTGGCCGCTTGATGTGCCAGGCGGTTCCATGCAGACTTCTGCAACAAGCCAGATTTTACCTCGTGTCTAAGTATCTTTTAGTTATGCCTACGACCTCTCATATTAGACTGGCCGTTTGCGGTTGCTGTATAGACCGGTTGGTTTCGAGCAGGCTTCTACCGCAAATGGAGTCTAACCTCGTGTCTCGGCATGCTTATCTTAGCCAATTTATTCATTTGCAATTTATGCTAATTTTAGGCTAATTATGTCAATTACCCAAAATTCCCAATTTCATATCATGCCCAACAATTAACATATATTATGCAAAATTTAACATTTGTCATGCCCAAACCAACCCAACTTATATTATGCCAAATTTCCCATCGTTCCCTAAACTACCGTTCGTACATTCATCTCTATGAGATTTGGCCTAGGCTCGAAGTAGCCCGACTATAAAAACCATAAGGGGAAGGAGGAAGGGATAAGATAAAGAACAGGCATAATAATAACAATATGCATAAGTATGAACTGATCATAAAGATATGATAAAACTGATAAACTGATGATAATATCAACATGGGCATATAAAAATCATGAATCTGATGTTATAGTCTAAGATAGAATTGATGACATTCAATCTTATTATCATGTATAATTCCCAAATCCAATTTACAACATATCAGAATTGCTTTAGCATTATTTTAATCTAAAAATAATCAATGAACTCACAAGATTGGATTAAGGAAGAGAATTAGGCGTTGTAGTTGTTTTAGATTCGATCCCCTTTATAGAACTCCTTTACTTTGATTTGTTGAAGAAGAAGGACTAGTTTAGGTTGAGGCAACATGGAGGCGCCACGAATTAGTGTAGTGAAATTAGGTTTAGGTCTAGGTGTGTTTATATAGGTGTATTGAGTTAATTAAGGCCATTATATTAGATCAGGAGCCATAGGAATTGTCCACGTCATCCGACCAATAGAAAATATCCATGTTGCGAAAAAAACGATCATTAACTAATAAAAATGCGCCATGTGTGCAACATGATGCGCAGCAGCAGGGTGTTGACACCCACACGTCATATATATATACATATATATATTCTTTTTAACCATTTTCCACTTAATCCTCCAATTAACCCTTTTCACACTAAACCGCTTTTAATTGAACTGCATTCACACTAAGCCACTTTTTAGCCATTCCCCTAAAACAAAAATATTGCGCTGGCGGGGATCGAACTCTGTACCTCTTGTATGCAAGTCACATGCTCTAACCAACTAGGCTACTTAGTCTTTTGTTATCAAGGCTTAGGAAAATCGTATCCATTTTTTTTTTCTCATTCCTCTTTTTTTCATGTTTTGTTGCAATATTTAATTTAAAGATATCTTTTTCATCCTAAATCGGTTTTCTGCAAACCATATATCTAAATTGACTAGAAAATAGCCACGAAAGCGTTCAAGTAACACGTTTCACCTAATTCTTCTCTTAAATTAATTATTCTTTAATTATCTCTTATGACATGCTTCAAAATAACAGGGTGTTACACATTTCCTTGTAGTTTCGTTATGATTCTTTTGGCAACACACTGTAAAAATTCCCAAAATCTTTAAAAGGTGGAGGTTGGATTCCGGTTAGAATAAATGATCTCAAATAACTGTCGCCTTGTGTAGTTTCGGTTGACTTACAAAGGCTTTTTCAGGTAATTGAAATGGGGTCTAAAATTATAGGTAAGCTAAGGAGATTAGGGAATCATCGAGAAGTGAGTTTCAGTAATGTTTTTTTTTTAGATTATTCATATCAACAACGAAAGAAGGTGGTTAGTCTCATTACTTGTGACCTTTGAAAAATAGACGAAAGGGATTATTGGTTGTGTTGAAACATTTCCATACAAATCTTAGATCGAACCTACAAAGTTAGCATAGAATAATAATGTATTAAATAATTTCTCATTTATTACCCTAAGGGTTTGCTTGTATTTTTTATTGAGAACTTCCAAAATTGCTTACATTTTTTCTAAATTGATTTACGAATTAGTGTTTACAACTCAAATTTAGGAGTACAAGATTGAGAATGAGAAGTAGGTCCCCGATTGTAGACCCCTAGGGTCGTATTTATAAGTGCAAGTTGGCCTTCCGGTTGGCATGTAGGTTTTGTCCCGACTTTCTATCAAGGAAGCATATGGAAGCTTCATATGGAAGCTTTGTGAAATGACCCAAACTTCCCCGTTAAGGAAAGTCCGGATTTAATTAAGAACACAACAAATCAGGACACAAACAGAAGAACATTTCATTGTTATTACAACAATTTGCATAAGAGTACAAGAACAATACAGAGTATGAATGAATATTACACATTGGAAATACAATATCAGAGATTTAAATTACATTTAAATAGCAGCAGAAAAATAATACAAAATACAACTGAAAGAAATACATGGATATAGAGCTTTCTGAATATTGCTTCAGCTGTAAACCAGGATCCTGTGAATATAATATCTGCAAAACAAAAACTACTAGCTGCCCGTATGGAAAATATGGGCACCTAGAGTTTAGGTTAAAACAATAAACTCCAGGTCGGTCATGGGACTGGCGTGAGAACTAAAACAGTTGTTAATCTTAAGTTTTAAAGTGGGAATATCATGGGTCCACGCCGTATAACACGCAACGGGTTTACTCCACATGAATCTTAGTTTAAAATAAAACAATGCAATGCTGTTAAGAAAAATTAAGCTATTATAAGACTTAGGTCCCATCACACAATGCAACGCAAGTCAAAGGATAGAGTTTTCCCTTATAATAACCAAATATGCTTGATACGCAAAATTTCATCTTTTATTATTATTAATATAATTGTATAATGTCAAAAACAACTTCAAATATAAATGTATCAATCATAGACGACATGGGTACCATATATCGTGTCGCCATACTAGTTCTACAATCAAAACCACATGATGTCATATTGGAAGTTGGATTTCCATCTATGAACCAAGGAAAGGGATCGTCCTTACCGAATTCGAGACACTCTAGCTAGTGCCTCAGGACTCAGACTCAGGTGAGCCCTAGGAGCCACATGGTCGTACCACAACTTACGTTAGTGGATTATATATAATTCCTGAACAATACGTTTCCCCGCCCTATGGGGCGTAAATAAAGAGCTACTAGGGACTCAAATCCGAGGCGCCTCATTCCATCATTCACATAAGTAAAATGTCTGGGATCCATACCATGATACCACTTCTAGCTAGAAAGAAACATATGTTCTCCCTGGATCCTTCTCCCGTTTCTGGTTCATACCGGGGTGTGAGGCTCGCGAAGTAACTCTATACACAAAGCTATGCCTAAATAAGCTATTCTTTGATCATCAACCACAAGGTTCTGCTTTTCAACAAAAGCTTGATCCATGCATCTTAGCATACCACATTGTCAATCCATACCATACCATTGATTTCTGCCAATATATAACCTCTAAGCTCGCACGTCTCAAAGAACGGTGTTAAGCAAGAAGATAAATTCTCCGCCACCAAACAGATATATATTTAGCAGAGATCAATGAATATAGCATAAAGGAATACAACGCCAGACATACCATCCATTTACAAGTCCGTTCTTGGTCTGAACGAAACCGGAGGCACCTTATTCCTCGTCCCATATGTCCAATACAGGAGAGAGGTCCTCGCATATCCGTCGATCTCCAAGTACGTTTGGACGATCACCACTTATTGCCTTGTCTTGGGTGTACGACCAAATCAAGAGGTCAGTAATCACCCAAACGATGTGAAGAACTCTGGTCTTCAACCACCATCTCCATCTTCGACTCTTAATCGTCGTAGTAATTATTCAGAATGGGTTAAACCCGGTCTTTCCAAATAATTCGCGTATTTTATAATCAACTGCTATAAAAACAATCATACACCTCATTCCAACTCAGAATATTCTTTTAATAAAATATTCACATTACTAGGGAAAGGTAACCATTAATTTTATCAAAGATAAATTCTTTTAAATTTATTCTTTAATCTTCCTTTCGATATCGATTTCAAAAGATTTTATTAACTAGTCGGGATTATCGAACCTTACCGAAGTAATCATTTAGTATTTATTATCCCAATCCTAACCTATTCATCCCATGGAGCAAAACTCGTAGCACTCCATATCTAACACCTACTGTGTTATTGGTAAAATTAATTACCATTTCACGATTAAATCTAATTAGAGAATTTAACTATCGTCTGGAGTAAAACTGGTGGTACTCCGTTCTCTATCATTTCAAGAATTCGATAAATTAAACTATCTCATTCCCATCCCAATGTAATTAGGTATTTATTAAAACTCTAATTTGGTTTTAATATCAAAAATCATTACTTTATGATTATTCAAATTTAGGAAATTAATCTTTATCTTTAACTGGGTTAAAGAACTAATGTTATTTAAAACATAGTTTACGATAAACCCAAATCATCTTCTATTAACTATGGAATCTTCACGAAAAACAGATCAATATATAATCGATATAAATTTCCGTATCAGACTAATAATATAAATGGAATAACGGAAAGGCCTTTCAAATTCCATATATAGTAACGGTCTTCTTATACAGAGGCTTATCTCGATTATTATTAAATCGAATTCCCTTCAACCCCAATTTATTCTATTAAATTGGAAAAATTTACTCTGGAAAAATTCTCATTTAAATCTCAATAAAAGATTTATAAATTCCATTTAAATCTTAATAAAAGATTTATAAATTCCAAATTATATTTTCACTGTTAATTGGGATTAAAGAACGGATGTCATTTAAAAACACAGTTCACAATAAACCCACAATCAACTTTCATTTCAATTCTAATTAAACATTAATTAATTAGTAAACTTTTCTAAATCTTAAATAAAAGATTTATTCTTTTCACATGGGGTTTAAGAACAGGGTTATTTAATACACCATTCAAGACAAACCCAAAATCCAATTTATTTTATTTAATTCCAAATAAATATTAGTTAATTGGAAAACTCCATTAAATCTTAATTAAATATTTATTTTAATTAATAACTAGTTCATTTCAATAAAAAAAAATTTTTATCTTTACAAAAATGGAATTTTTCATCAAAATTCTTTCCAAATCATTTGTAATGATTTTACATAATTTTTCCATATTTTTAATAAT
Source organism: Allium sativum (assembly GCA_030737875.1). Classification (NCBI taxonomy): domain Eukaryota; kingdom Viridiplantae; phylum Streptophyta; class Magnoliopsida; order Asparagales; family Amaryllidaceae; genus Allium; species Allium sativum. The sequence continues at coordinate 321,006,793 of CM060920.1, read as the reverse complement.
TTTATTAAGGCCCTTACAATCGGTTTCCAATAACGGCCACCGAACTGCATTTACAATGTAACAACCCGAAAATCTGGGCCAGTTTAAAATTTTTATTTTGGCAATTTTAGCGAATTTCGATTATTTAAAATGAATTATTTTAAATAATATCGACGAGAAAATTTCTTTTGAATAAAATTCAATCGTACATAGTTATATAGATCGACGTTAGAATATAAATAATTATATATAATTATAAATAGAATTGAAAATGGCGCGGTAGTTCGATAATTCGATTTCAAACTTCAATTGAACATACCGAGTGCAAAACAATCCGGATTTTAGTGAAACAAAAAACAATAGGGTCTATTTGATAATATCTTTCCAACGAATCAGAACAATCGAAATTTCATAGCGGGAATCAAAAGATATGTCCAGTTGAAAATTATGAATAGTCGCTATGGAATTTCGGCCCTTAAAAATGGTAATTTTGCAAACGACCTCGGATTTCGACGAAACCACTTTTGTTGGATCCGCAGTGTCAGGTTATTGTTAGATTTCAAATTTCATAATTTTTCAAATCAATATGTGAGCGTGGCAAAGGAAAACGCGTTTGACCAGTTTCAGTTGATTTTAATCGACTGGAAAATGGCCATTTTTCTAACGGTCTCAGAATTCGACAAAAATAGTTTTGTTAGGACCGTATCGTCAATACGAAGCTAGAAAACATTTTTCTACAATTTATAGAGTTCATATGTGACCCCGGTAAATAGAAATGCGCGTTTAAATTCAATATATAGAGTTATATGTTGATTTTGACGAAAATTGATCGAAACAATCAAATCAGCTTGCGATACGTATCCCATTGTGTTTGGAATGGGGGTGAAACGCTATGGACGACAGGCGGTGGGCCTCGTTTCGAGGTCGAAATAAAAAGTCAACATTTTTGTAAAAAAACAATTAAATAATAAAAAAAGAAAAAACCTTTCCTTCCTTTAACCGGTCTACCATACCCCCCCATGTTCAAATCGATTCAGTCAAGGGAATATATATATATATATATATATATATATATATATATATATATATACAGAGCGACGGAGGGAGCCGCCGCTCCTGGCACCGCTGGCCACCGTTCGCCGCCGACGCGAGGCGCCTCCCCTCTCGATCAGTCTCCCCGTCCCCCTCCATCAGCCGACCTCGAGATTGAACCCACGAAGACCGCGAGCATCCCTAGCTCTCGATCCCACCGCACCGCCGATCGCCTCAGCCTCGCCGACCTCCTCCTCCTCCCCACAGACGCCCCCTTCTTCCCTTCCCCATCTCGAACGTTGTGCCCAAAATCGAGCCCCATCGCGTTGACCACCGTACCGAACATCGTGCCCAAAATCCGTCCCCTCCCCCCTGTATCGAATACTGTAAGTTTTCTATTTTAATTTTGTTTTTATTTATTTACTTTCTTATTTATTTTTCAGATTAGGGTTTTGTTTCTTTTAGGATAATAAAATTGGGTTTTTAGAATCATAAAAATGCAGTTTTTATGATGATAAAAAAATAGGATTTTCTTAAGGTTTAACTATTTTGAATTTGCTTTAATAGCACTGTAAAATCAGTTTTTCAAATTAATATACATTGTTTTTAAAATTAGCATTCTTTTAAAATTATATATGGCTTTAATATAAAAATATAATTTTTATATAGGGATGATAGATAAAAATATGATTTTTATATTATAGAGATAGTAAAAATATGATTTTTATATTTTTAAAGAATTAAAAATATGTTTTTTATATTTTTAAAGTATTAAAAATATAGTCTTTACTATATAAATGATGTAAAAATATGATTTTTGTTTATGTAGAGAAGTAAAAATATAATTTTTATAGGATAGGAATATTAAAAATATCATCTTTATATATGTAGCAAAATAAAAATGGGATTTTTATAGTGATGGAGTTGAAAAGGTGAAATCTTTATAGTTGAAAAGGCGATATTTTTATATATAAGATAACGATGTAAAAATAGAATTTTTATCCATATAGCGTGGAAGTAAAAATTCGTTTTTTCTATATTGAATAGCAAAGTAAAAATTCGATTTTTATATATTGAATAGCATAGTAAAAATTCGATTTTTATATATTAAATAGCATAGTAAAAATTCGATTTTTATATATTGAATAGCACAGTAAAAATTCGATTTTCATATATTGAATAGCATAGTAAAAATTTGATTTTTATATATTGAATAGCGAAATAAAAATTCGATTTTTAAATGTATGAAGCGATTAAAAAAATATGATTTTCAAATTGAAAGTGAACAAATAAAAACGTGATTTTTATTTTAAAGACATCAAAATATAAAAATGTGTGATTTTTATATATGTAGTGAATACGGGCAACGAAGGTGATAAAAAGGCGAGCACGGCGAAGATTTTCTATAAATGAGGAGTCATGGTATTGGATAGCTATCGGTGAGAATTTCACACCTTTCAATTTCTTTTTCTAGTTATATATATATACTAGGATGCAGACGGTGCTTAGTAGCACCCGACACAAACGTCCACAGACCATGGACTTGTTTGTTTGGTTGCATAAATTAATTTGATGATTTGGTTTGAATTGAATTGTTTGGTGAAATGAAATTGATTTGATTGATGTGTGAATGGCGTGGGCCTTCACTAGACCGGGGATAACGCTAGGCCTCGTCCCGTTTCTAGTATCGTGCCGTTATGCCGCCGAAATTTTCTAAAATGAGTTAGAAAAATAAAAATATCATTTTATTGTGTAAATGAATAATAGAAATTCATGTGTTGGAATAAAATGTTTTATCGTTAAAAATATAATTTTTAACGTGAATATGAATAAATGAATATTTATAAACAAATCGGCCGATTTGTTTATATACACTAATTTGAATGACATTGATTGGGTCGATAAATTTTACACATCGCCCAACTGCACAAATAAAATCTGTGTTTGTTGATTTGAAACCCCACACGGGTGTTGGGATGAAATTTGAAGTTCACTCATCCTGATTGATTAAATATGTCGATCGATTGATTGACAGGCTGTTATAAGCGTTAGATATCTATATTTGATGCTTATACAGTGTAGTGCACTTTGGTTGTTGGTTGATTATTTTTCAATGCTATTATATACATGTGTTGTATGGAATCCATATAATTAACTTTATATGGTAATTGATTGGGCCTCATTCCAATTTGAAAAACAAAGAATAATATAAAATAAAGGTTCATGTGTTGACAATACTCATCCGTTGAGGTTAGTCATGTGTTGAACGAAATATTTTAATAATAAAATTTGCATCTTTATCAATATCAAATAAAGGTTCATGTGTTGACAGTACTCATCCGTTGAGATTAGTCATGTGTTGAACGAATTATATTTGAAATAGAATATTTGAAAATAGGAATATATGAAGCCGTGTTGATTAGATTGACGCCATTTTGACGTGAACGATATTTATATCGATTTTATTCATTTTGAAATGAATTGAATATAAAACCAATTCGAATTGAATTGAAAACGAATTGAAGTGAAATCGAATTGAATTGAAATTTGATTTGAATAGAAAACGAATTTGAATCAAATAGAAAACCACTTTGAATTGAATCGAATTGAAAACGAATCCGAATTGAATTTAAAACGAAGTGAAACGAATTCAAATTGAATTGAAATTTGAGTTGAATAGAAATGAATTTTAAACCGAATTTATAAGGAAAGATTCAACTTTGATTTGAAATTGAAATGGAAGTTGAAAATGTTTTTGAAACGAATTCAAAACTATTTATAAAATTCGTTTTAAATAGAAATCGACGATATATATATATTATATATATTATATATATAATATAATGGCCTGAATAGAACGCGCCGCGCCGCGGTAGTTCGTGAATTTTGACCATTTATTTCAAACGGACATCACGGGAGATCCGACCGTCGGATTCTCCTAAAACCGGAACCGTTGGGTTCGTATCGAAAAGAGCCTTCTAACGAATATTAGAAATTTGAAATCTAACAGTTGGATTTGGAAATATGTCCAAGTCAAATTTGGAAAAGGTCGTTGTAAGTGCAGTTCGATGGCCGTTAATGGAAATCGACTGTACGGGACTTGATAAAATTATTAAAAATTGTAATAATTTGTGTAAAATCATAAGAAATGATTTAGAAAGAATTGGGATGAAAAACTCCATATTTGAAAAGATAAAAATAGATTTTTATCGAAATGAACTAGTTTTTTACTAGAATTATAATTCTATTTATTTTTAATTAAATAAATTGGATTTGAAATGATTTTTAAAATAATCAGAATTTCCAATAATTATATTGGAATGGATTAGAATCGAAATTGTCTTCGGAATATTTCGATATTGGATTTCGTGATGATACAGATATTGTTATGGGAATTTGAAAGATATAGATATATATATATATATCGTTATTTCCAATATGATATTTGTTGGTCGTAGAATTTGATATTGAATATAAGCCGATATATTTTCTATTCAGAGCCTTGTATTTAATATCAAATGTGATTTGGGTTTGTCGTGAATGGTGTCTTGACTAACACTGTTCTTGAACCCAGTTGAGAAAAGATTAAATCTTTTTATTTAGATTTAATGAAGTGTACCAATTAAATAATATTTAATTGGAATTGAATTGATATTGATTTTTAGGTTTATCGTGGACAGTGTTTTAAATAACACTCGTACTTTAACCCGATAATTAATGGAAGGTGATTTTGGGTTTATCGTGAACCGTGTTTTAAATGACACTGATTCTTTAACCCAGTTAACGATTAAAACTAAGTGGAGTTTTAATGAATCTTTAATTAGATTGAAAAGATCGAGAATGGAGTATCCCCAGTTTTGCTCCAGGCGATAGTTAAATCTTTAATTAGATTTGAATGTGAAATGGGAATTGAATTTACTGATAACACCGTGGTGTTAGATATGAAGTATTACCGGTTTTACTTCATGGGATGAATAGGTTGGGATTGGGAAATTAAAACCAATGATTACTACGGTAAGGTTGGCTAATTCCGACTAGTTGAATCGAAATTCCTAGGAAGATTAGAGAATAAATTCAGGAATTTATCTTGGATAAAATTAATGGGATCCTTTCCCTATGAATGTGAAATCAGAAACTTACTGTCGGTTAGCTAAGAAGAATGGTTTTCTGGATATTGTTCTGATGTTTGTTTCGGCCTTCGGGGTTAATATTTGGGGAATTATTCTCTTGATTAATTTACGGTTAGTGACTGATGAATTGGAATGAGGCGTATGTTGTGTTTGTGTAACACTTATTTAAAATATACGTGAGTTATTCAGAAAGACCGGGTTTATCCCATTCTGAATAACTGATACGACGATAAGTCGAAGATGAAGACGATGGTCGAAGACCGGAGCTCTTCACGTCGTTTGGGTGATTACTGATGGTTTTGATTGGGTTGTACACCCAAGAAGATGGAAACAGTTGGTGATCGTCCAGACGTGCTTGGAGATCGATGGATATGCGGGGTACTAGGTGCCTCCGGTTTCGTTCAGACCCAGAACGGACTTGTAAATGGACTGTGTGTATGACATTGGATTTTAGTCCGTGTGATTGATCTCTATTAAATATATATCTGTTTGGCGGCGGATAATTTATTCTCTTGCTTGACGCCCTTCTTTGAGACGTACGAGCTCAGGGGTTATATATTGATGGATATCAAACGCATGGAGTGAATTGCCTGTGTGGCATGCCTAAGTGGCAATTGATCGAGGCTTCTGTTGAAAAGTAAAGTCTTGTGGTGATGATCAAAGCACGGCCTTTGTGGCGTAGCTTTGTGTAATGTTTACTTCGCGAGTTTCGCACCCCGGTTGTGAACCAAAAACGGGAGAGGACCTCAGGGAGGGCATGCGTTTCTTTTTAGCTAGGATGGTGTCAGTGACCTACCAGCCCTGACATTTATATACTTTTCACCTGTGTGGTTGTTGCTGTTGCAAGGCGCCTCGGTTTGATCGGACGATCCGGGTCCGATGGAGTCATTCGTTGGCTCATTTACGCCCCAAAGGGCGGGGAAACGTAGTGCTTAGGCATTTTAATCCACATCGGTGGACCGGCCCTGTCGCTCCAAGGGTCACTCGAGCTCTGATCCTGTGGCTCGGGCTAGAGAGTCACGAATCGGTAGAGGACAATCCCTGGCCTCGGTTCACAGACGGAAATCCAATTTCCAAATACGTGACATTTGCGGTTTTATTTGTAAACCTATATATGGCGACATGATATATGGTACCCATGCCGCCTATGATTGATACTTATGATTTGAAGTTGTTTTATACACTATGCACTTATAATAGTATCAAATGATTTGTTTTAAACGTATCAAGCATTCTTTGGCTGTTATAAGGGAAAACCCTATCCCCCGGCTTGCGTTGCATTGTGTGATAGGACCTGGGTCTTATAATAGCTTTATTTTTCTTTATTTAGCATTGCGCTGTTGTTTTATGCACTGGTATTCTTGGGAGGAAACCCATTCCGTGTTATATGGCGTGGTCCCTTGATTTACCTAACTTTAAAATAAAGATTTACAACTGTTTTAGATCTCACACCAGTCCCATGACTGACCTGGAGTTTATTGTTTTAACCTAAACTCTGGGTGCCCTTATTTTGACACGGGTAGCTAGTAGTTTTGGTTTTGCAGATTTATATTCACAGGATCCTGGTTTACAGCTGGAATGATATCCGGAAAGCTTTGTATCCGTATATCTCTTCTAGTTGTGTATTGTATTATTTTTCGCTGCTATGTGTTTAAATGTAATTTAAATCTCTGATATTTCTATGTAATATTTATTCATTTATACTCTGTATATTCTTGTAATCTGATGCATTGTTGTAATATACAATGAAATGTTCTTTTGTATGAGTTCTGTTTTGTCGTGTTCTCAAAACAATTCGTTCTTTCTCTTATCTTCGGAGACCGGGGAAGTTCGGGTCGTTTCATCGTTGTATCAGAGCTTTGGTTTACAAAGCTCAGAGAACAAGGCACATTAGAACCATACGAAAGAATTCATCAGATATTGGATTAGTAATATCCAATGGGAATGACTCGTTAGAGATGGGATTAGTATTATCCTAGAACAAGTGTGAAGAGTATGTTTTTAAAATGAAAACAAAATTTGTTTTGAAAATTTAAATCAACTATTCGTATTTGATTATTTATTTGTATTGATTTGGACAGTCCAGTATATAAAGATTTTGCATATACGCCTTGCAAACGTGTATTTGAAGTTTTAATATACTGGATAGATATAGAATTACACTCTAATCGCCCGGAGATGATTTTGTTGATGGAGCTCCATCATTAGAATTTATGTTCGAGTGACGAAAGTGGGCTTTCTATATATTTCCTATTGACTGGTGTGAGAACCGAAATTAGATAGGGCTTATTGTTGTGATTTGGCATCAAAAATCTGATTTTTGGCTATATATCAAAATTATGAATTTGAAAAGCTAATTGACTAATTAATTGATGGTTGTGTTGATTGATTATTGTTTGATTAATTAAAAATGTTAACATTTAACCAAATTGATCAAATATTGAATTGTATTGAAAATTGGTCGCATTTGCTTGCATATACATATACTTACATTGAACAGGTCATAGCAAGGAGGCTAGAGCAGAGAATAAAATTTGTTTGCCCGACAAATAGGTACATGTTTAATATAATTTACTGTTTTGTTTGGGTGATGATGATTTTATGAGCCGATTGGCTAGCCGCTTGGCTTTTTCTTTTTCTTTTTGAGATCAAAAGGCCTATATGGCGATTTCGGGATTTTCCCGTGGCTCCCGGTGCAGGGGAGGTTATGGCGAAATTTTTCAAAAATTTAGGGTGTTAGCCAAATTTTTGAAGAATTTGAAAATTCTCAAAAACTAAAAAGTTGGAGAATGGAAGCCAGATCGAACGTAGAGTTGATTAATCGAACCACTTTCGGCTTTGTTCCTTTTCGGGGACGAAAAGTTTTAAGTGGGGGAGATTGTAACAACCCGAAAATCTGGGCCAGTTTAAAATTTTTATTTTGGCAATTTTAGCGAATTTCGATTATTTAAAATTAATTATTTTAAATAATATCGACGAGAAAATTTCTTTTGATTAAAATTCAATCGTACATAGTTATATAGATCGACGTTAGAATATAAATAATTATATATAATTATAAATAGAATTGAAAATGGCGTGGTAGTTCGATAATTCGATTTCAAACTTCAATTGAACATACCGGGTGCAAAACAATCCAGATTTTAGTGAAACCAAAAACAATAGGGTCTATTTGATAATATCTTTCCAACGAATCAGAAAAATCGAAATTTCATAGCGGGAATCAAAAGATATGTCCAGTTGAAAATTATGAATAGTCGCTATGGAATTTCGGCCCTTTAAAATGGAAATTTTGCAAACGACCTCGGATTTCAACGAAACCACTTTTGTTGGATCCGTAGTGTCATGTTATTGTTAGATTTCAAATTTCATAATTTTTCGAATCAATATGTGAGCGTGGATAAGGAAAACGCGTTTGACCAGTTTTAGTTGATTTTAATCGACTGGAAAATGGCCATTTTTCTAACGGTCTCAGAATTCGACGAAAATAGTTTTGTTAGGACCGTATCGTCAATATGAAGCTAGAAAATATTTTTCTACAATTTATAGAGTTCGTATGTGACCCCGATAAATAGAAATGCGCGTTCAAATTCAATATATAGAGTTATATGTTGATTTTGACGAAAACTGATCGAAACAATCAAATCAGCTTGCGATACGTATCCCATTGTGTTCGGAATGGGGGTGAAACGCTATGGACGACAGGCGGTGGGCCTCGTTTCGAGGTCGAAATAAAAAGTCAACATTTTTGTAAATAAAACAATTAAATAATAAAAAAAGAAAAAACTTTCCTTCCTTTAACCGGTCAACCATACCCCCCATGTTCAAATCGATTCAGTCAAAGGAAATATATATATATATATATATATATATATATATATATATATATATATATACAGAGCGACGGAGGGAGCCGCCGCTCCTGGCACCGCTGGCCACCGTTCGCCGCCGGCGCGAGGCGCCTCCCCTCTCGATCAGTCTCCCCGTCCCCCTCCATCAGCCGACCTCGAGATTGAACCCACGAAGACCGCGAGCATCCCTAGCCCTCGATCCCACCGCGCCGCTGATCACCTCAGCCTCGCCGACCTCCTCCTCCTCCCCACAGACGCCCCTTTCTTCCCTTCCCCATCTCGAACTTTGTGCCCAAAATCGAGCCCCATCGCGTTGACCACCGTACCGAACATCATGCCCAAAATCCGTCCCCTCCCCCCTGTATCGAATACTGTAAGTTTTCTATTTTAATTTTGTTTTTATTTATTTACTTTATTATTTATTTTTCAGATTAGGGTTTTGTTTCTTTTAGGATAATAAAATTGGGTTTTTAGAATCATAAAAATGAAGTTTTTATGATGATAAAAAAATAGGATTTTCTTAAGGTTTAACTACTTTGAATTTGCTTTAATAGCACTGTAAAATCAGTTTTTAAAATATTAATATACATTGTTTTTAAAATTAGCATTCTTTTTAAATTATATATGGCTTTAATATAAAAATATAATTTTTATATAGGGATGACAGATAAAAATATGATTTTTATATTATAGAGATAGTAAAAATATGATTTTTATATTTTTAAAGAATTAAAAATATGATTTTTATATTTTTAAAGTATTAAAAATATAGTCTTTACTATATAAATGATGTAAAAATATGATTTTTGTTTATGTAGAGAAGTAAAAATATAATTTTTACAGGATAGGAATATTAAAAATATCATCTTTATATGTGTAGCAAAATAAAAATGGGATTTTTATAGTGATGGAGTTGAAAAGGTGAAATCTTTATAGTTGAAAAGGCGAGATTTTTATATATAAGATAACGTTGTAAAAATAGAATTTTTATCCATATAGCGTGGAAGTAAAAATTCGTTTTTTCTATATTGAATAGCAAAGTAAAAATTCGATTTTTATATATTGAATAGCATAGTAAAAATTCGATTTTTATATATTGAATAGCATAGTAAAAATTCGATTTTTATATATGAATAGCATAGTAAAAATTCGATTTTTATATATTGAATAGCATAGTAAAAATTCGATTTTTATATATTGAATAACGAAGTAAAAATTCGATTTTTAAATGTATGAAGCGATTATAAAAATATGATTTTCAAATTGAAAGTGAACAAATAAAAACGTGATTTTTATTTTAAAGACATCAAAATATAAAAATGTGTGATTTTTATATATGTAGTGAATACGGGCAACGAAGGTGATAAAAAGGCGAGCACGGCGAAGATTTTCTATAAATGAGGATTCATGGTATTGGATAGCTATCGGTGAGAATTTCTCACCTTTCAATTTCTTTTTCTAGTTATATATATACTAGGATGCAGACGGTGCTTAGTAGCACCCGACACAATCGTCCACAGACCACGGACTTGTTTGTTTGGTTGCATAAATTAATTTGATGATTTGGTTTGAATTGAATTGTTTGGTGAAATGAAATTGATTCTATTGATGTGTGAATAGCGTGGGCCTTCACTAGACCGGGGATATGGCTAGGCCTCGTCCCGTTTCTAGTATCGTGCCGTTATGCCGCCGAAATTTTCTAAAATGAGTTAGAAAAATAAAAATATCATTTTATTGTGTAAATTAATAATAGAAATTCATGTGTTGGAATAAAATGTTTTATCGTTAAAAATATAATTTTTAACGTGAATATGAATAAATGAATATTTATAAACAAATCGGCCGATTTATTTATATACACTTATTTGAATGACATTGATTGGGTCGATAAATTTTACACATCGCCCAACTGCACAAATAAAATCTGTGTTTGTTGATTTGAAACCCCACACGGGTGTTGGGATGAAATTTGAAGTTCACTCATCCTGATTGATCAAATATGTCGATCGATTGATTGACAGGCTGTTATAAGCGTTAGATATCTATATTTGATGCTTATACAGTGTAGTGCACTTTGGTTGATGGTTGATTATTTTTCAATGCTATTATATACATGTGTTGTATGGAATCCATATAATTAACTTTATATGGTAATTGATTGGGCCTCATTCCAATTTGAAAAACAAAGAATAATATAAAATAAAGGTTCATGTGTTGACAATACTCATCCGTTGAGGTTAGTCATGTGTTGAACGAAATATTTTAATAATAAAATTTGCATCTTTATCAATATCAAATAAAGGTTCATGTGTTGACAGTACTCATCCGTTGAGATTAGTCATGTGTTGAACGAATTATATTTGAAATAGAAATATTTGAAATAGAATATTTGAAAATAGGAATATATGAAGCCGTGTTGATTAGATTGACGCCATTTTGACGTGAACGATATTTATATCGATTTTATTCATTTTGAAATGAATTGAATATAAAACCAATTCGAATTGAATTGAAAACGAATTCGAATTGAAAACGAATTGAAGTGAAATCAAATTGAATTGAAATTTGATTTGAATAGAAAACGAATTTGAATCAAATAGAAAACCACTTTGAATTGAATCGAATTGAAAACGAATCCGAATTGAATTTAAAACGATGTGAAACGAATTCAAATTGAATTGAAACTTGAGTTGAATAGAAATGAATTTTAAACCGAATTTATAAGGAAAGATTCAACTTTGATTTGAATTTGAAATGAAAGTTGAAAATGTTTTTGAAACGAATTCAAAACTATTTATAAAGTTCGTTTTAAATAGAAATCGACGATATATATATATATATATATATTATATATATAATATAATGGCCTGAATAGAAAGCGCCGCGCCGCGGCAGTTCGTGAATTTCGACCATTTATTTCAAACGGACATCACGGGATATCCGACCGTCGGATTCTCCTAAAACTAGAACCGTTGGGTTCGTATCGAAAAGAGCTTTCTAACGAATATTAGAAATTTGAAATCTAACGGTTGGATTTGGAAATATGTCCAAATCAAATTTGGAAAAGGTCGCTGTAAGTGCAGTTCGATGGCCGTTAATGGAAATCGACTGTACGGGCCTTGATAAAATTGTTAAAAATTGTAATAATTTGTGTAAAATCATAAGAAATTTGGGATGAAAAACTTCATATTTGAAAAGATAAAAATAGATTTTTATCGAAATGAACTAGTTTTGAACTAGAATTATAATTCTATTTATTTTTAAATAAATAAATTGGATTTGAAATGATTTTTAAAATAATCAGAATTTCCAATAATTATATTGGAATGGATTTGAATCGAAATTGTCTTCGGAATATTTCGATATTGGATTTCGTGATGATACAGATATTGTTATGGGAATTTGAAAGATATAGATATATATATATATATATATATATATATATATCGTTATTTCCAATATGATATTTGTTGGTCGTAGAATTTGATATTGAATATAAGCCGATATATTTTCTATTCAGAGCCTTGTATTTAATATCAAATGTGATTTGGGTTTGTCGTGAATGGTGTCTTGACTAACACTGTTCTTGAACCCAGTTGAGAAAAGATTAAATCTTTTTATTTAGATTTAATGAAGTGTACCAATTAAATAATATTTAATTGGAATTGAATTGATATTGATTTTTGGGTTTATCGTGGACAGTGTTTTAAATAACACTTGTACTTTAACCCGATAATTAATGGAAGGTGATTTTGGGTTTATCGTGAACCGTGTTTTAAATGACACTGATTTTTTAACCCAGTTAACGATTAAAACTAAGTGGAGTTTTAATGAATTTTAATTAGATTGAAAAGATCGAGAATGGAGTATCCCCAGTTTTGCTCCAGGCGATAGTTAAATCTTTAATTAGATTTGAACGTGAAATGGTAATTGAATTTACCGATAACACCGTGGTGTCAGATATGAAGTATTACCAGTTTTACTTCATGGGATGAATAGGTTGGGATTGGGAAATTAAAACCAATGATTACTACGTTAAGGTTCGCTAATTCCGACTAGTTGAATCGAAATTCAAAGGAAGATTAGAGAATAAATTCAGGAATTTATCTTGGATAAAATTAATGGGAACCTTTCCCTATGAATGTGAAATCAGAAACTAACTATCGGTTAGCTAAGCAGAATGGTTTTCTGGATATTGATCTGATGTTGGTTTCGGCCTTCGGGGTTAATATTTGGGGAATTATTCTCTTGATTAATTTACGGTTAGTGACTGATGAATTGGAATGAGGCGTATGTTGTGTTTGTGTAACACTTATTTAAAATATACGTGAGTTATTCAGAAAAACCGGGTTTATCCCATTCTGAATAACTGATACGACGATAAGTCGAAGATGAAGATGATGGTCGAAGACCGGAGGTCTTCACGTCGTTTGGGTGATTACTGATGATCTTGATTGGGCTGTACACCCAAGAAGATGGAAACAGTTGGTGATCGTCCAGACGTGCTTGGAGATCGATGGATATGCGGGGGACTAGGTGCCTCCGGTTTCGTTCAGACCCAGAACGGACTTGTAAATGGACTGTGTGTCTGACATTGGATTTTAGTCCGTGTGATTGATCTCTATTAAATATATATCTGTTTGGCGGCGGAGAATTTATTCTCTTGCTTAACGCCCTTCTTTGAGACGTACGAGCTCAGGGGTTATATATTGATGGATATCAAACGCATGGAGTGAATTGCCTGTGTGGCATGCCTAAGTGGCAATTGATCGAGGCTTCGGTTGAAAAGCAAAGTCTTGTGGTGATGATCAAAGCACGGCCTTTGTGGCATAGCTTTGTGTAATGTTTACTTCGCAAGTTTCGCACCCCGATTGTGAACCAAAAACGGGAGAGGAACTCAGGGAGGGCATGCGTTTCTTTCTAGCTAGGGTGGTGTCAGTGACCTACGGCCCTGACATTTATATACTTTTCACCTGTGTGGTTGTTGTTGTTGCGAGGCGCCTCGGTTTGATCGGACGATCCGGGTCCGATGGAGTCATTCGTTGGCTCATTTACGCCCCAAAGGGCGGGGAAACGTAGTGCTCAGGCATTTTAATCCACATCGGTGGACCGGCCCTGTCGCTCCAAGGGTCACTCGAGCTCTGATCCTGTGGCTCGGGCTAGAGAGTCACGAATCGGTAGAGGATGATCCCTGGCCTCGGTTCACAGACGGAAATCCAATTTCCAAATACGTGACATTTGCAGTTTTATTTGTAAACCTATATATGGCGACATGATATATGGTACCCATGCCGCCTATGATTGATACTTATGATTTGAAGTTGTTTTATACACTATGCACTTATAATAGTATCAAATGATTTGTTTTAAACATATCAAGCATTCTTTGGCTGTTATAAGGGAAAACCCTATCCCCCGGCTTGCGTTGCATTGTGTGATAGGACCTGGGTCTTATAATAGCTTCATTTTTCTTTATTTAGCATTGCGCTGTTGTTTTATGCACTGGTATTCTTGGGAGGAAACCCGTTCCATGTTATACGGCGTGGTCCCTTGATTTACCTAACTTTAAAATAAAGATTTACAACTGTTTTAGATCTCACACCAGTCCCATGACTGACCTGGAGTTTATTGTTTTAACCTAAATTCTGGGTGCCCTTATTTTGACACAGGCAGCTAGTAGTTTTGGTTTTGCAGATTTATATTCACAGGATCCTGGTTTACAGCTGGAATGATATCCGGAAAGCTTTGTATCCGTATATCTCTTCTAGTTGTGTACTGTATTATTTTCCGCTGCTATGTATTTAAATGTAATTTAAATCTCTGATATTTCTGTGTAATATTTATTCATTTATACTCTGTATATTCTTGTAATCTGATGCATTGTTGTAATATACAATGAAATGTTCTTTTGTATGAGTTCTGTTTTGTCGTGTTCTCAAAACAATTCGTTCTTTCTCTTCTCTTCGGAGACCGGGGAAGTTCGGGTCGTTTCACAACGACCTTTTCCAAATTTGATTTGGACATAATTATAAATCTAACCGTCAGATTACAAATCTCTTATATTCATTGGAAAGCTCGTTTCGATACGAACCCAACGGTTCTAAATTTAGGAGAATCCGACGGTCGGATCTCTCATTACATCAATTTGAAGTTAATGGTCGAAATTCGCGAATGGTCGCTGCGCGGCGCATTCTATTCAGGCCATTAAATATATATAATATATTTATTATAAATTTTTCGTCGATTTCCATTTAAAATGTATTTATATAATAACGATTCCAACTTCTTTTTCGACTTTAAATAAAAATTGAATATTCTATATTTTTATCATATTAAAATGATAATATTTTCAAAACATTAGATTTTTAAATCACTTCTTTTCTATATTTATAAAAAATGAAATAAATCGATCGATAAACCCGTTCGGGTTAAAATGGCATTTGCTATTTAACTCGGCTTCATATTTTTGTGTCCATCTAAAGACATACATCGAAATCATGATTTTATTCTTCACTGAATATTATTTTAAAATATTCCTAATCTTAAAATATTCTTTATTTTAAGATATTCTTTATATTAAAATAATCTTTTACACTAGAATATTCTTTTACATCAAAATCTTTTACATAAAAATGTTCTTTACATTAAAATGGTTCTTTTATATAAAAATGTTCTTTACATTAGAATGGTTCTTTTATATAAAAATGGTCCTTTATATAAAAATGATTCTTTTACATTGAAAATGTTTCTTTTATATAAAAATGTTCTTTTATATAAAAATGATTCTTTTATATAAAAATGTCCTTTTATATAAAATGATTCTTTTACATTGAAAATAATTCATTTATATAAAAATGTTCTTTTATATAAAAATGATTCTTTTATAAAACATTATTTATAAAACATTATTTATTTCTAAATCGAAATGCAACTCAATCAATTACATTCAATTTCAGTTATATGGATTTCATACATCATATGTAATCAATAATAATGATAAATAATCATTAAACAGTCCATTCGCATCTAAAGTGAAGTTTACAACTGTGTGAGCATTAAATTAAATAAATAACGCTCTTCACAGCCTGTCAGTCCATCGATTGACATATAATTAAATATTTGGATTAGTGAATGTCAAATATCATCCCAATACCCGTGTGGGGTTTTCATCCAACAACAGATTATTTAAATAAAACATTGGTTAATAAATTTAACCAATTCTAATTCAGTTTGAATTATTTTCTCTTTAACCAATTTTCCCTGTTCAAATTATAAATGAATATTTGTTATTTAATTTCACTATCACATTATTATTTACATTTTTAATGTGTTAAACATTTAAATAACACAAACAACGCACAATACTGTCAATTTAAATCATCCATGGTTTGTGGACGAGGAAAGTGGTCTAACAAGCACTCTATACAGTTTATAATGATTAAACAGATAAAAAACTAAACCGGCAATTCTATATATTTTCCAATTATGAAAATAAATAAATAATTGTGCAAAATTTTTAGTGAGAAGTTCTGACCTTTGGTTTCCACTCCGTCATTCTTTAGCGGACGATTTGGATTCCGTTCTGCTTCCCATCAGTTCCATCGCAATCTGTTTCACGCGGTATATATATTAAAAATCATATTTTTATAACGCTATATATATATATTAAAATCATATTTTTAAACTGTTCCATATATATAAAAATCACATTTTTATTTCAGTGCGATCTATATGAAAATCATATTTTTATTTCAATGCGATGTATATAAAAATCATATTTTTATTTAAAACTATGACATGATAAAAATCACATTCCTATTAAAGTTATTTATAATTAAAAGCATGTTATTTTCTTTTTATAAACAATGCTATGTTTTCCTTTTGAAAACAATGTTATGTTTCCTTTTAAAAACAATGTTATATTTCTTTTAAAAACAATGTTATGTTTCTTATAAAAACAATGTTATGTTTCCTTTTGAAAACAATGTTGTTTTTCCTTTTAAAAACAATGATATTTTATATTTTATAAACAATGATATTTTATATTTTATAAATCATGCAATATATACATTTTTAAAAGTAATGCTAATTTAATGATTACAAACAATGCTAATTTTATGATCAAAACAATTCTAATTTTATGATTAGAAACAATGCTAATTCTTGTATTCACAAAAACAATGCCAATTCTTTTTACATACAAATACAATGTATATTCTTTTTACATACAAAACAATGTCAATTCTTTTTACATACTAAAACGATGTAGGTTTTTTATTTTCAAAACAATACAATTTTATTTTTCAAAACAATACTATTTTATTTCAATGTTATTTTATAAACAACATAAATTTTATTTACAAACCAATGTCAATTTTATTTACAAATCAATGTCAATTTTATTTTCAAATCAATGTCAATTTTATTTACAAATCAATGTCAATTTTATTTTCTAAAACATTGCTATTTTATTTTGTAAAACATTTCTATTGTATTTTATAAAACATTGCTATTTTATTTTGTAAAACATTTCTATTTTTTTTACTTTCAAAGCAATACTATTTTTATTTCATGTATTTATATTATTATTTTTTGAAAAAAACTAATTTTTTTACATGTATTAATATTTTTAGAAACTATAAACTACCTTTCTCTTCTCCTTCAGTATCATCGGTCCAAACCGAATTGAAACTGCTCGCATCAACTATCCACCTCGACCATGTCACTCCGACCACCAGATCAAGATCGAATGCCACCACGCCTAAGTTCTTGGCATCACCACCCTGCGCCCACAGTTTTGGCCATCTCGGTGGCCCACGGCAGCGTGGAAACGCCTGCGAGCGGCAGGACTTTGGAGCGAGGTTTCTTGCGATTCCCAAAGTGAAAAAAAATCACGCTTGTATAAATTCGAAGAGGATGCAAAGCTCGCTGATTTTCGATTTGGGAGTACGATTTAATTCGAGCTGGTTTAAAAATGATTAGGGAATGAATTTGGAAGAACCATGGCCATTCAATTCTTTGTGGCGGCGCGGATAGCCGAGCAGATTAGGGTTCTGAAAAAAATACAGTGTATTTTGATGTATTTATAATATATTTTATATTATATAATTATTAAATTCAAAACTAACTTTTTAAACCATCTGAACTCCAAACGAGACCCAACAACTATTGCCCCTTGCTAAATACCCCCATTCCAAACATAATGGGAGATGTTTCGTAAGCCAATTTGACTGTTTTGATTAGTTTTTATCAAAATTAAAATAGACATCAATATAAATTTAATTTAAACATACATTTTAAATTACTGCGGCTGCATACTGACTCTAAAAATTCCCGAAAAATTAATCTAGCTATGTTTTGACGATATGGTTCTAACAAAATTAATTTCGTCGAATTTGGAGACTGTTTGAAAAATGGCCTGGCCATTTTCTGGTCGAAACAATTTGACTGAAATTGACATAACACATCTTCTTTTTCCACACTCATATATTAATTCCAAAAATTATGAAATTTGGAATCTAGCTATAATTTGACACTCCGGATCAAACAAAAGTGGTTTCGTCGAAAACGGAGGTCGTTGGTAAAATGTCTACTTTTAATATATATATATATATATATATATATATATATATATATAAATTCCATCGCGACTATTCTGAACTTGAAACTAGGCATAACTTTTGATTCCCATTATGAAATTTCAATTTTTCAGATTCGTTGGAAGGATATTTTTAAATAGATTTAAATATTTTTGGTTTTATTGAAATCCACTTTATTTTGAATCCTATATATTAAATTGAAATTAGAAATTGAATTTTCAAACTGCCGCGCTGTTTCAGTCTCGTTTTATAATTGAAATAAATTTATACGTTCTAACTTCGATTTAAATAATTTTTTCATTGTTATTATTTAACATAAATTATTTTAAATATTCAAACCAAAATAAAAAAAATTAAATCGGTTCTGATGTTCAGGGTTGTTACACTTTGTGAGTGTGCCTTCCATCAATTTTCAGGAGGGAAAATATAGTGTGTTACAAGAAGTTTAGAAAGGACGCTCCTGGAGACGAAAATATTAGCAAAATTTTGTGGGGGGAGGGGGGGTTATCAGACCTTTCATCAGCTAATGATGTAGACAGCTTCTTTTCCCTTCATACTTCATGATTTGCTGGTAAGGGCTTATGCTTTCTAATATTCTCGTATCGGGTAACCGAAAGGTATACAAAGCTTAGCCTTTTACGCTTGGAAAGTGCAAATCTGGTTGTTGCCCTTTGGATTAAGCCGAGAGGGGCTTTTTGAGAGAAGGGGTAACTCCTTGCCTCTCTTGTAACGTCCCGAGGGATTCGACACCCGAATTCCAACAATAATGCATAACCTAGTATTACTTAAAAGAACTCAAATATCGAAAACACCGGATAATTAATGAAAGAATATAGAGGATGAGATAAGAAAGAAAATATAGAATAGAAGAAGAAGAAGAACCAACTAACAAACACAATACATCAGAGTCTCACATCACAGCGGAACAAAATATAATATGGAAATAAATCTTTATTGAGAGCTATAAATAAAACTTACAATCATTAGAGTATATTAATACATCCAGATATTTATAATGACCGGTCCTCGTATACAGCCACATAGCATAATAAATCCAGATATCATACGTCTGAACGTCTTCAGCTCGTCTCCGGACTTCACAGCATCCGATAACCTGAACCTGTACCACCCGGTCTAACCCGAGAATTTTCAAATTGCTGGATCAGTCTGTTGAACCAGAGTGAGAAAAACACACTATGTTTTAAAAACATCACCCAACTTGATTTAAAATCAAACCATTTTTTTTTGAAATCATAGCTTTCTGATATTATAATAGTGTCTAAACACAAATAAATAGCAATCTAGCGGAATACTTGCATCTAACATTCCACATATATTGTATACAATCAAAAACCGTGGGCTCTTACTGGAGATTAGATTTTCAACTATGAAAAGGTATGGAACCACCTTCCAATAGTGTATCTCTAGAGGCGAATACACTGGGTTCAACATGGACATCTTGCAACCTAACCACACATGACTGACCACTCATTTCGCTTGAGTGTATCGAATGTATATCACTAATGTTTGGGTGTGACCCACCGTTTCCCGATAAGGGACAGCATCCAAATAGATTAAAGAATGAAATGAATTTTCTCTAGATAGGTGATTATACACGCTACTTGGGATCTACCCACTTAGCCTTGCTACCTGCCTGTAACACCCTGTGTATTCTCTAACTGTGGAATTAACAAATTAAAGTATAATTAATTTGAAATCAAAGAACTAAGGGAAACAGGATACGCCATTGCGTTCGTCTCGGAAAAATACGCGAAATAGAGTCCGAGTTTTCGAAAAACGGAGTCCGTATGAAGAAGATATAGCCTCCGGAAGTTTCTGAATTAAGTTTAAAATTAAAAATCGGGCCCAATTGGCCAGGGCGGGAAAATTCCCGCCTAAGACACCCAGGTCGACTGGGCTGTCGACCTGGTCTAGCCAGGTCGACAGGGCTGTCGACCTGGTCCAGACCCAGGTCGAACCCAGTCCACCCTGGCTGGCCTAGTCTATGTTGGTCGATTTTCAGAAGCATGCTTTGTCATTAGGGCTAGGTGGCAGGCTCTAATTGGTCTCTCTTTCGAATGAATGGCTACGATCAATCCAAGCAGCATCGATGGTCCTAATCAGTTCATAAACTCTATAAAAACGGCCCTAGACTCTACCTAACCTAAGTCTCTAACACAATTCTCTAGCCTCCATTGCTCTCTTCTTCTAATTAAAAATAAAAATGGCGTCGCTACTCTGCTAGAATCAAAACTAGAAGTCAATTAACATCATCCTAAATTCAAATTTGAGATAAAAGCTTCTGCAACAAATCTGTAACAACTAAAGTTCTTTCTTTAATCCAATCAAGGCAAGTACAGTTATTTTCCGCTATAAACGTTAATTATAATTTTGATATGTTTTTAATTCTGAATCTGAGATTGTATATATATTCTCTTCTGTCAGATCTTTTTTTCTGTGACTGTTCTGTATCCCTTTTCTTCTTTTCTGTTTCTATAGCCAGGCTACCACGAGCCTGTGCCTAATCTCATAAGAGATGAACGTATGAACGCAAATTTTGGGATGAATGATGCGAAATTTGACAAGACTAGATTGAATGTATGACTTTAGGTCTGAGGCATAAAATATATTGGACATGTGACTTGGGATTGGATGCATAAATTTGACTATGAATATATAATTTATGCATGTTGTATGCATAGTTATGTTGTAATTTAGATCTGTAATTAATTAAAAAAAAAGATGAGCATATGTTGTAAACTAGATTTGGATCTATGCATATCCTATGATAGAAGAAAAGAGGAACCATTGTATGATTACATATGATTTGAGACTTTGGACAAAATGCATATAAAAGTCAAGATCTGATTTTTTAGAAGATATGATTTAAAGATTTAGATTGTTGGGTATATTTTGCATAATGATTCATGACTTAATAAGAAGAAGGATATGGAAACGTAGGTGTAAAAGATTTACATTAATTAGGATCTCTACTATTGTGATTACACCTAAATAGGGAATTTTGCATATATGGCATGCATTGTAATTAATGATCATATTTGGTATAATTTATATGTGAATCTGCTGTATAAGGTTAGTTTAACAAAAATTAGAACATATGTTATAGGGTAAATTATGTCCATATTCTGCGCTATGTAAATGTATGCAAACATGGAAGTATATGATCTTATTGTGAATCACGACAATTATTTAGGCATATGAATTTAGGCCTAATTTATGTTTAGGCAAGGCATGTAAATAGAACCTTTAGAAATATTAAACCTGCTAAATCTGTCATTTACTGAATCCGTTGAAAATGCCTATTTTGCTAATTTGCTAAGTTGCCTAAAACTGCTAGTTCTGTTATATTGCATAGACTGCTAATTAGATTTAAATGCCAAATCTGTTAAATTTGTCTGTTGAGATGCCTAACCTGTTATATTCCAAAATCTGCTAAGTTGCTAAATCTATTAAATCCGTTAAGTCATATAATCTGGAAAAATCTGCTATCTGCTAAAATCTGTTATCTGCTGTGTTGATATAATCATCCTGTTATTGATATAATCTGAATTGGCATATATATATATTGGGCGTGCGCATAAACGGTAAATTATTAATTGGCCGCAAAGATAAACATGGCTAACTCGAGGTTAGAATGAGTTTGCGGCGTAATTCTGCCCGGAACCGCCCGGCACATCCAGTGGCCGCAAACAATAGGTTCTAATGTGAGAAGTTAGTCATAACCTGCTTAAGACACGAGGTTAGGTCTGGCTTGTGGCAGAAGTCTGCCCGGAACCGCCCGGCCCATCCAGCGGCCACAAGCTAGCGACCTAATGTGAGAGGTCTGGGCATTAATAATTAATTAATGCAAATCTAAGATAAGAATGACGTCTAAAACGTATTGGGGAAAATAGGCATAAACCAACGGGATTAATAGGTGTAGTAAACCCGTCCAATACAAAGTTAGACAAATCTGAAAAATATGTACATCTGATCCGTTAGTCTGAAAACTTGTTAACTTAATTTGTGAACTAGTAAATCTGAATTCCGTATGTCTGAACTTGTAAACAAATAAATCTGAAATCTGTTAGTCTGGGGACACAAGGTTAGGAGGGGAATTACTTGTGACATCTGTTGTTTGGGACCCATATTAGTCAGTAACCCTTTCTGGTATCAAAACTTTGACCCAACAGTAGGTAGGGTCCGGGCACGCTTACTGAACTAATTATAAGTGGTTCATTCTGATAATGGCGAGGGGTGTTGATGGTGCGTTCCAACCGGGTCATGTGCGTGCATGGATCCCGGTCTGCCTCTGAGGATGTAAGACGCCGTGACATCTGTAAATAGGTCTGTGCCAATTGGTTGTCACTTTAGGGAGTGATACACCCTACTGTGGGGCCGACACAGGATATTTATGTATTAGGGAGCCGATCGCTTGGGGTAGGGTTTTAGGGTACGCTTAGTTCTGTCTGTTTCTGTTGGTACCGTCTGTTTCTGTTACACCTGTCTGTTTCTGTGTGGTACCGTCTGTTCGGGTGGTAAAGGCCCATTACTAGTGTACACATAATTCCACATTCTGTTTCCGTAGAGATAAATCTGTTTCTGCTTCTGTCTGTTTCTGATCGGGTAGTAAAGGCCCATTATTAGCATTCTGTTTCTGTTAAAGTATTCTGTACCCGTTCCTGCTTCAATTTAGACATTAGGGAGACACCTAATTCTGCTATACTAGTATTAGTGCAGAGAAGTGTAAAACAATAGTTTATATCATTCTGTTTTTCTGTTATATCTGCTACACCTGTTATAGTTATCTCACATCCAGTTTTATGTTCATATCATATTATTATTATCTGTTCATATGCTGAAAGTCCCTTGACTTGCCAGACTTTTTGTCTGACCCTTGTTGTTTCTCCTCCTTTCTTCCGTTTCCCCCCCAGGTTATCCAAGGAGGGAAATACTTTAGCTTGATCCGGATTTCTCTTTGCTTGAAGTGCTTAAAGTATGGCTTGGCTCTGTATAGCTTCCGTTCCATGGGGATTATGATTTTAAACTATGCATTTTGAAGGCTTTTGTACAAGACTGTTATTTTGTACTTGAACTCTGAAATTGAAAGGATGTAACCATATTAATTTCTGTTTCCGCTGTAATAAAGTCAAAAATTTTCAAGTACTGTTTTATCTGTCTTGTAAGTTTCTGTCCTGTTTACCAAAATGCTCCACCAAAGTTAAGGCATTCCCTTTTGAGTGACCTTAACGGAGGTGGGGTGTTACACCCGATTTTCGTCATTTCCCCGTTGAAGAGGCTTGAGGTTTAGCACTACCTTTAGAACATCACATCACCATTCACTTTGAATGCCACATTGTCAGATCCACCAAATCACTAATTGACGACCCCAAAAATATTCTGGGTGTTAGCTAAGAGAAGTTGTCTTCTCCTCCACCAACAGAAATGCGTTTGCAGAAATCAACGTACGTGACTCTTAAGAAATACTCGGTCAGACACTCATCCATATAGTCATCCAGGAACACGATGAACTGAAGGCGCCTGTAAAGACCCGAAAATTCCCGCCCTTTGAATTGACCATAAACCACACAGGTCTGACCCAAAAGTTGGAAATCTTCGAATACTTTAACTTTGGGAATACAATACATTAGAACAATAACAACAGACCTTTATAAACATCATAATAATGTTACATCAGAGTACAGAATATCAAAGTACATCGATATATAAAATATAGCGGAAGACTTATTATAATAAATTAATACAATACACAGCGGAAGACTTTCTATACTCTGGACATAGCTTTAGTCTTTGATCCAGAATCCTGCTTAAGAGATAAATATCTGCAAAAAGCTACTCGACTGCCCGTGTGGAAAAGAGGGAACCCGAGTTTGCAAAGTGAAACAAACTACGAGTCAGTCATGGGACTTGTAACACCCCACGTCCATTAATGTCACTCACAAAGGGAATGCATTAACTTCTATGGAGCGTTTTAAGTAAGTATAGAACAGAAAATCACAACAAGACAGATATAAACAATACTTGAAAATTAAAACTTTATTTCATTGCAGTGGATAAACCCATATGTTTGATTACATCATCAAAAACATAAACCAAAGTTAAGTACATCATATCCATCTTGATAAAACAAAGTACATAAACTGAAAGACATAATCCCCATTATTAAAATAGCCATAAATAAAGAGAAGCTGAATTTTACTTCAGCGGTCCAAGAAATCTTCAAAAACCAGTCCAAAATCAAGCTCCACTGGTGCTAGTTCCAACCTGAGCATCTAGGGGGGAAGGAAAGAGATGGAAAAGGGGGGTCAGACATAAAGTCTGGCGAGTGCGATAATTCTAACAATACAATTAACAAAGTAACTAGGCTAAGGCATAAGTTGGAAAATAAGGAAATGACCATGAAACATTGAGTATGGCAGAGTAAACAAGGAAACAAGATGAACAACGATATCGTTAAAGCACACCTAACCGACTAAGATAAATTTACTAAACTACACCAACACTATAGGATAATTGCTATACTGCACCTCCACTAGTCACCCTAAGGTTGATCCCGCCTACAGACTTAATAATGATATTGGTAGTTTCGTGCACCCATAGCGGCCTTCATAGGTGCCGTCTGCCCCTATCTCCACTAGGTGTACCCACTACCCCCAAGCGATCGGCTCCCTAACTCGTAGATACCCGTGCTGGCCCCACAGTGGGGTGTATCACTCCCCAAAGTGGCAACCCGACACCACCAAGAATGCACGGCTTATACCTAAACGATGCAACAACGTCTTACCTACCAGCCCGGGTCCACACACGCATATGAACCCGTTGGACTTGCGTTGCCACCGCTAACCCGGTTTGGCCTCTTACAGTCAAGCCCAGTATGCGTGGCCCGTCCTCGACTTGGGTCGAGCCCACAAAGATACGTATGGGTTACTGGTTGAAACGGGCCCCCATTACTCGACACAAGCTATCCACCTAAGCTTGGTCCCCTCTAATACATCCCACTTAACCCACTTCTTAATCATGTTTCAATTACATGTTTCACATTTTGGTTAAGTGTTTCTAATCGTATTTCCAAATGCCACCCAAGGCACCCACTAGATTCCACATGCCACCCAAGGCACCCACTTAACCCCCTCATGTCCCACTACATGCTTATCTGGTTAAGTGTTTCTTAATTCATTAAGACCGTAACCTCATAAAGACCTCTCACACTAGACTGGCATTTGTGGCAGCTGGATTTGCCGGGCGGGTCCTGGCAGTCTTACACCACAAAAGAGCCTAACCTCGTGTCTTTACAATTGTTACGTATTTAGTTTATGCCTAAGACCTCTCACATTAGACTGACATTTGTGGCAGCTAGATTTGCCGGGCGGGTCCAGGCAGTCTTACACCACAAAAGAGCCTAACCTCGTGTCTTAGACGATTAATTACTCGTAATTAATCACCCCCAATTTGAATTACTTTCCCTATTCAAATTATCAATCAATTCCAAATTTAGCAATGTCCATAATTGACTCAATTATGTCCATCCATTTATGGTATGTAAAATCATACCAATTTCACCATAATTTTATTTTATGCCTTTTAAGGCATTTATGCCAATTAAATATTTTTAATATTATCCCCTTTTACCCCACGTAGTACGTTTGTTCGTTTAACGCAAAAATATACGTTAGACTCGAATAGTCTAACTTATGAAATAAAAGAAAACATCACAATATATACACATAATTAAAACATAGATCTAACATAGCGGTGAACTTGCATATGTGAATGATGTTCTACATCTAAAACTTGCATAGGCCAAGATTACAACTTGAATAAACAACATATGTCATAGATCTATATCTAAAGGTGTGAACTTGATGAAATAATGGCCACAAACTTGCATAGGTAATAACATAACATGATTCATATCCAACTTATAAACTCACATATGTGATCGCAACAATGGTGTAAACAAGTATCTAACATGTAAGGTATCATGTAGAATTTAACCTATAACTTACACATGTTATAGCCTAACTTTCAATTAAATTTTCACATAAACTAGGTGTCATAACCATGTAAGTTCACATCTTATTCTACCCAACATGTATGTGATTCATGTTTGAATCCAAAATCTAAACTTGCATATAAATGATTTATCATATGAATCGATATAACAAACTAGCATAAGAAACATGTTGATTTGATTGTATGTAAAATTACAACATGGATGAGAGCAACATAACTCTACATCATAAATGATAGCATCACACATAACATCATAGATATTTCAATCACAACATAATTACAACATGCAATCAATACTTCATATCACATCCATACAATCCGCATTATAACTTAATCTAATTAAATTACTAATTATCTTGTTAAAACTGTCGAACTCACAACTCAAAACCAGTCTTGAGTTCTGAATTCTGATTTCTGGAGTTGAATTAGAGCTCCTTTGATGAAGATTCGCTGTTAGGGTTGAATAGTTCTGATTTGGTTGCTGTTCTTCCTCTTTAATTTGGTGGCGGCTGCTCTAGGGTTCAAGACAACAGCATGACGGCCATAGTTTTAGTTTTAATTCTGATATAGGGTTTGAGTCTATGGGTCTTTTTATAGAATTCTGAATTAATTTAAGCCGTCGGATGTTCTTAGGGTTAATCAAAACCATTTAATCATGATAGGGTGATGAGTCAGCCCTAATGACTCAGCAAGGAGTCAGAAAGGGCACAACAACACAGGTCAGCCTGAACCAGAAAGCTGTGCAGGCTCCTGCCTCGGCCTGGGCGCACTTGGCAGGTGCGCCAGTGTAAATATGTACTGGCGCACTTCCCAACTACGCCAGTGCATTTTTTTTCTACTTTGCCACCAAACTTCGTTCGTCCATAACTCTTTCATCCGGTACTCGTTTCCCGCAAACTCGGACTCTATTTCAACCAGAATTCCGAGATGAACACAATGGCGCAACCTAATCCCCATAATTCTCACATCCGAGATTAATTATTCTTTAATTTAGTTAATTCGATTATTTTAAAATCCGGGGTGTTACATTCTCCCCTCCTTAAAGGATTTCTCCCCCGAAATCTCCAAGTTAAGGAGAATGCATTTCCTACCATCCAAACAACCATCTACTCAACCATCAAACACGGGCATCCATTGTTCTTATAAAATTTCTAATGCTGTATGAACATATGCAAGAATTTTGTGTATATGTTCCTTATCTAATGCAAAATCAGGAGGTCTACTGATTCAGTTGACCTCCTTAATGCAAACCATGATAGTGCCATGCGTCCATTATGTATGCGAAGAACCTTATCGATACATATTATTTCTACATGTGTGCACAACCATTCACCAAAATGCAACATCCATATGATGGTACAACCATTATACATCCATTAACTTAAATATGTACACACATTTATATGCAATATGCAATATGAAGTGACTGAGCCGATCTAGTGCCTAAAGTGTGTGTATATGCATCCACGAGCAACCACTAGCAACCACTTGCATCCATCATACATAACATATCTCAAACACATGTTTCAACCATAGGACTATCCTATCTAAAGGTCAAAGATACTAGCGAGAGGACATAATAAAGATAAGATAAGTACAAGGTAAGCGATAAAGGAGAAATTAAAAGACATACCCTCGAAAAGAAAAGGGTATAATGAACGCATCTTCGCTTCCGTCTCCCAAGTAGCGTTGCTCTCATCATCTCCCCATTGCACGTTGACTAGTTTGACCTATCGATTCCTCAACTTCTTAATCTCCGACCCAAGAATGCGCGTAGGAGCTCGTCAAATCGTTGCATCACGCTCGATCTCCACCTCTCTAAGCAAGCTCGGCTCTACCACTTCCGCGGTCTCGTGCAAGCACTTCCTCAAATGTGATACATGGAATACGTCGTGTACACCACTAAGTCTCTCGGGCAACTCCACTCTATACGCCATCTGCCCAATCCTTTCCTTAATAGGAAACGGTCCTACGAACCTTGGTGCTAACTTCCCAATGGACCCAAAGCGAACGACGTTCCGTAATGGAGACACCTTGACAAAGACCATGTCCCCAACATCAAACTCAAGATCTGACCTCCTCTTGTCCGCATAAGATTTCTGTCTATCTTGCGCCGTCTTCATCCACCTTCGAATCAAATCGATCTTTTCCGAAGTCTCTCTAATCATATCGGGTCCAAGCAAGATCTTATCTGTAGACTCCCACTAACATGTAGGTGAACGACATGGCCGTCCATAAAGAGCCTCGAACGGTGCCATGCCAATGCTAGACTGAAAGCTATTATTATATGCGAACTCTACCAACGGAAGATGTTCCTCCCATGTACCTCCGAAATCTAAGACACATAATCTCAGTAGGTCCTCTAGAATACGATTCACCCTCTCGGTCTGGCCGTCTGTCTGAGGCTAATATGTGGTGCTCAAACATAACTGAGTCCCTACCGCCTCTTGCAAGCTTCTCCAAAATTAGCTAGTGAAAATAGGATCGCGGTCGCTCACTATGCTAGAAGGAACACCGTGCAAACGAACTATCTCTCGAATGTATACGGAGGCTAACCATGGAGCGGTCCTCTTACTCTTCACGGGAATGAAATGGGCGCTCTTAGTAAGTCTGTCTACCATGACCCAAATCCCCGTATTACCCTTCCTTGATCTCGGTAATCCGTCAATAAAGTCCATCGAGACGCTTTACCACTTCCATTGTGGGACCTCCAATGGGTGAAGTAATCCACCGGGCTTTTTTTCTCCGCTTTTACTTGTTGGCATACCAAGCATCTAGCGACATACTCAGCCACATCTTTCTTCATGCCGGCCCAAAAGTAAACTCGTCTCATGTCCATGTACATCTTGTCCCCGCCGGGATGGATGGTCATCTTCTAACGATGGGCATCATCAAGAATGGTATTCTTAAGATTCTCGTCCCGTGGTACACAAAGTCTACCGTCCCTACACAACCAACCCTTATCGTCTAGGGTATACCTACGGAGATGGCTTGATGACTCCCATCCTTTGAGCTTTTCTACTAACTCAACCAACTGTGGGTCGTCTCGTTGTGCCTCGCCGATCCATCCCAAAAGCGTAGGTCTGACCTCTAAGGATGCTAGCAAACCAGGTACGAAGCCAATGGAAGGTGTAAAGTCAAACGTAGAGATGAACTCTAAACTTCGCCGCTCAACAAACAACGGACTTAAGGATAATCTTTTCTACTTAAGGCATCTGCCACCACGTTACCCTTGCCAGGGGTATATGCTATCTCGAAGTCGTAGGATGCTAAGAAATCCATCCACCTTTGCTGCCTTAAGTTCAAGTCCTTTTGAGAGAACAAATATTTTAGCGATTTGTGGTCAGTGAACAATTTGAATTTCTCGCCAAGAAGATAATGACGCCAAGACTTAAGCGCGAAAACAATAGCGGCCAACCCTAGGTCATGTGTAGGGTAATTTCTTTCATGCACTCTCAACTGCCTTCCACCATAGGCTATTACCCTTCCATCTTGCATTAAGACTGCGCCTAGTCCTTTCCCACAAGCGTCGGTATAAACGGTAAATGGCTTACTCCCATCTGGCAACACTAGGACTGGGGTTGTGGTCAAAGCTCTCTTTAAACGTTGGAACGCATCATCACAATATACATCCCACGTGAAAACTAAGTTCTTCTTCGTCAAGCGTGTTAATGGAGTTGATATTATTGCGAAGTCTTTGATAAACTTCCTATAGTAGCCAGCCAACCCTAAGAAACTTCTCACCTCGGTAGCATTTTTAGGAACCTTCCAATCTTGGATGGCCACTATCTTCCCGGGATCCATGGCTATCCCCTCTTTGGAAACCACGTGCCCTAAGAATCGCACTTCTTTCCTCCAAAAGTGACATTTAGAAAATTTTGCTTTAAGGCTACGCGCTCGAAGAGTCTCCAACACTTCCCTAAGATGTAGGGCATGCTCTTCTTCGCTTTTAGAAAAGATCAAGATGTCGTCCACAAAGACTACCACGAACTTATTAAGGTACTCCCTAAACACCCTACTCATCAAATCAACAAAGTATGCGGGGGCGTTTGCCAAACCGAAGGGAATCACCAGCCACTCGAAGAAACCGTTTGGAGTCCTAAAGGCAGTCTTGTTTATGCTATCCTCAGCCACTCTCAACTAATTGAAACCAGTGGCTAAGTCCAACTGCAAAAACACTGAGGCGCCAACTAACTGATCGAAAAGATCGTCAATCCTCGGCAGTGGGTGTCTATTCTTTTTAGTAAGCTTATTAAGTTCTTTATAGACCACACAAAGTCTGAGGGACCCATCCGCCTTCATGGCAAATACTACTGGAGCACCCCACTCCGATATACTACGTCTGATGAACCCCTTCTCAAGCAATTCTTTCAATTTCTTACTGAGTTCTCTTCTCTCTCTTGGAGCCATGTGGCGCACTGGCAATGCAACTGGCTTTGCATTGTCCACTAGATATATTCGAAAGTCTATCTCACGTTTTGGGGGTAAACCCCTTACCTCATCGAAGACATCAGCATATTCACGGACTATGGGAACAGAATGTAAATCATCATCGGATGCGTCAAGGGATTCTAGGTAACTAAGCATCACTGGACCTCTAGGGTCACAAGAAATATCAAGGGTCTTTCCAGAACGAGTCAACAATCTAACTACCCTTCTTTCACAATCTAGGATGGCCCTATATCTAGTTAGCCAATCCATACCTAGAATTAAACCGTAGCCCATGAAGCCAAGAACAAAAGCGTTGCACTCAAACTCAACGCCCAAAATAAACACTCTCAAATCCCGACAAATCATAGAAAGATGAGCCGAACCACCAATAGGATTTGAGACTACTAAGGGATCAGTAACTAGACTAGTATCAAGGTGCAGTGTTTCAACTAACGATGTAGAAATAAACGAATGCGATGCGCCATAATCGAATAAAGTACGGATAGGATGATCAAACAGAAAAACTAAACTTTCAACGGAAATTGCTCTACCTCGTTCTTGCAGCGGTGGGACCATGAGAACCTGAACTTGTCCCCTTGCCTGCCCGGGTGCCATAAGAGCTTGCACCTGTCCTCCCGAGGTAGACCCTGCCCTCTGCCCTTTCTTTGGGCAGTCCTTAATAAGATGTCCCTCTTCGCCACCGTGGAAACAACCAGTCTTCTTTTTCTTCCTACAATCTTTGCTAAGATGGCCGGGTGTCCCACAATTAAAGCATTTCTTCTTCCCCTTAGCATTGTTGCCTTTGCCACCTTTCTTGTTCTGTTGTTGCTGTTGCGACTTCTTTTGATCCCCTTTCTTCTCGGGTGCCTTATTAGCATTGGCACCCTTCTCCTCTTCATGCATGAGTGCCATGTCAACTAACCTCTCAAAGGTAGTCCCCATGGGAATGTGGGTCATAGCTAACCCATGAAGCGACTCGTTTAAACCCTTAACAAATATTAGAGCCTTCTTCTCTGGAGTGTTCACCAAGTCTAAGCCAAACCTTGCCAATTGGTTGAATTTGTTAATGTACTCTTTCACCGATAGATTCCCTTACTTCAGTGACAAAAACCTTTCCATGTATAGATTCTCTTCAGCCCGTGAGAGAAACTTCGCCTCAAACCTCTGCCTAAAATCTGGCCATGTATCGACTTGACGTCCCCCATTAGTGACCTCCCACCAAAACGAGGCCTCATCCTTCATTAGCCAGGCAGCTAGCTGGACTTTTCTTCCATCATCCACTTCAAAGATTCCAAACAATTCTTCCACCTCCTTTAGCCAGTTACGAGCTTCAACAAATGTCTCCGTCCCGTGAAAAGGTCTTCCACCCATTGCTCTAAAGTCCTTACATATCTTTGTGAAATTATCGACACGAGGAGGAGGAGGATTTGCTGGACCTGCGGCGGCGGCCCTAGCCTCAAGATATTGACCGAACCAACCGGGCACATGAACGCCCTCTGGTATCTCAGATGCTTCAGACATGCTGAAACGAAAAGGGAAAGATTCAATACAAAAAGGACTGAAGGAAAGATATATGGCTCTTGGGGTTATGCTTCCCAAAATATACTTTTCTCTTGAAAATACTTTCCTTAAATCATACTTTTGAAAGTACTTCTTTATAAAAATTGCTTTGAAAAATAATTTTTCAAAAATTCATATCTGTTCTGGTAACCTTCAGCTCTGATACCACGTGTAACACCCCACGTCCATTAATGTCACTCATAAAGGGAATGCATTAACTTCTATGGAGCGTTTTAAGTAAGTATAGAACAGAAAATCACAACAAGACAGATATAAACAGTACTTGAAAATTAAAATTTTATTTCATTGCAGCGGATAAACCCATATGTTTGATTACATCATCAAAACCATAAACCAAAGTCAAGTACATCATATCCATCTTGATAAAACAAAGTACATAAACTGAAAGACATAATGCCCATTATTAAAATAGCCATAAATAAAGAGAAGCTGAACTTTACTTCAACGGTCCAAGAAATCTTCTAAAAGCAGTCCAAAATCAAGCTCTATTGGTGCTAGTTACAACCTGAGCACCTGGTGGGGGGGGGGGGGGGCGGAGGAAAGAGATGGAAAAAGGGGGGGTCAGACATAAAGTCTGGCGAGTGCGATAGTTCTAACAATACAATTAACAAAGTAACTAGGCTAAGGCATAAGATGGAAAATAAGGAAATGACCATGAACCATTGAGTATGGCAGAGAAAACAAGGAAACAAGATGAACAATGATATCGTTAAAGCGCACCTAACCCACTAAGATAAATTTACTAAACTACACCAACACTATAGGATAATTGCTATACTGCACCGCCACTAGTCACCCTAAGGTTGATCCCGCCTACAGACTTAATAATGATATTGGTAGTTTCGTGCACCCCTAGCTGCCTTCATAGGTGTCGTCTGCCCCTATCTCCACTAGGTGCACCCACTACC
Organism: Allium sativum; assembly: GCA_030737875.1. Classification (NCBI taxonomy): domain Eukaryota; kingdom Viridiplantae; phylum Streptophyta; class Magnoliopsida; order Asparagales; family Amaryllidaceae; genus Allium; species Allium sativum. Next base: position 320,973,248 of record CM060920.1, on the reverse strand, counting down.
CCCAAGCGATCGGCTCCCTAACTCGTAGATACCCGTGCTGGCCCCATAGTCGGGTGTATCACTCCCCAAAGTGGCAAACCGATACCACCAAGAATGCACGGCTTGTACCTACACGATGCAACAACGTCTTACCTACCAGCCTGGGTCCACACACGCATATGAACCCGTTGGACTTGCGTTGCCACCGCTAACCCGGTTTGGCCTCTTACAGTCAAGCCCAGTATGCGTGTCCCGTTCTTGACTTGGGTCGAGCCCACAAAGATACGTATGAGTTAGTGGTTGAAACGGGCCCCCATTACTCGACACAAGCTATCCACCTAAGCTTGGTCCCCTCTAATACATCCCACTTAACCCACTTCTTATTCATGTTTCAATTACATGTTTCACATTTTGGTTAAGTGTTTCTAATCGTATTTCCAATTGCCACCCAAGGCACCCACTAGATTCCATATGCCATCCAAGGCACCCACTTAACCCCCTCATGTCCCACTACATGCTTATCTGGTTAAGTGTTTTCTTAATTCATTAAGACCGTAACCTCATAAAGACCTCTCACATTAGACTAGCATTTGTGGCAGCTGGATTTGCTGGGCGGGTCCGGGCAGTCTTACACCACAAAAGAACCTAACCTCGTGTCTTTACAATTTTTACGTATCTAGTTTATGCCTAAGACCTCTCACATTAGCCTGACATTTGTGGCAGCTGGATTTGCCGGGCAGGTCCGGGCAGTCTTACACCATAAAAGGGCCTAACCTCGTGTCTTAGACGATTAATTACTCCTAATTAATCACCCCCAATTTGAATTACTTTCCCTATTCAAATTATCAATCAATTCCAAATTTAGCGATGTCCATAATTGACTCAATTATGTCCATCCATTTATGGTATGTAAAATCATACCAATTTCACCACAATTTTATTTTATGCCTTTTAAGGCATTTATGCCAATTAAATATTTTTAATATTATCCTCTTTTACCCCACGTTGTACGTTTGTTCGTTTAACGCAAAAATATACGTTAGACTCGAATAGTCTAACTCATGAAATAAAAGAAAACATCACAATATATACACATAATTAAAACATATATCTAACATAGGGGTGAACTTGCATATGTGAATGATGTTCTACATCTAAAACTTGCATAGGCCAAGATTACAACTTGCATAAACAACATATGTCATAGATTTATATCTAAAGGTGTGAACTTGATGAAATAATGGCCACAAACTTGCATAGGTAATAACATAACATGATTCATATCCAACTCATAAACTCACATATGCGATCGCAACAATGGTGTAAACAAGTATCTAACATGTAAGGTATCATGTGGAATTTAAACTATAACTTACACATGTTATAGCCTAACTTTGAATTAAATTTTCACATAAACTAGGTTTCATAACCATGTAAGTTCACATATAATTCTACCCAACATGTATATGATTCATGGTTGAATCCAAAATCTAATCTTGCCTACAAATGATTTATCATATGAATCGATATAACAAACTAGCATAAGAAACATGATGATTTGATTGTATGTAAAATTACAACATGGATGATAGCAACATAACTCTACATCATAAATGATAGCATCACACATAACATCATAGATATTTCAATCATAACATAATTACAACATGCAATCAATACTTCATATCACATCTATACAATCCGCATTATAACTTAATCTAATTAAATTACTAATTATCTTGTTAAACTATCGAACTCACAACTCAAAAGCAGTCTTGAGTTCTGAATTCTGATTTCTAGAGTTGAATTAGCACTCCTTTGATGAAGATTCGCTGTTAGGGTTGAATAGTTCTGATTTGGTTGACGTTCTTCCTCTTTAATTTGGTGGCAGCTGCTCTAGGGTTCAAGACAACAGCATGACGGCCATAGATTTAGTTTTAATTTTGATTTAGGCTTTGAGTCTATGGGTCTTTTTATAGAATTCTGAAATAATTTAAGCCGTCGGATGTTCTTAGGGTTAATCAAAACCATTCAATCATGATAGGGTGATGAGTCAGCCCTAATGACTCAGCAAGGAGTCAGAAAGGACTCAACAACACGGGTCGGCCTGAACCAGAAAGCTGTGCAGGCTCCTGCCTCGGCCTGGGCGCACTTGGTAGGTGCTCCAGTGTAAATATGTACTGGTGGACTTCCCAAGTGCGCCAGTGCAATTTTTTTCTACTTTGCCACCAAACTTCGTTCGTCCATAACTCTTTCATCCGGTACTCGTTTCCCGCAAACTCGGACTCTATTTCAACCAGAATTCCGAGACGAACACAATGGCGCAACCCAATCCTCATAATTCTCACGTCTGAGATTAATTATTCTTTAATTTAGTTAATTCGATTATTCAAAAATCCGGGGTGTTACAGGACTGGTATGAGAAATCTAACTTAACTAATCTAATAATAAGGCTAATCACAGGACCACGCCGCTAACGCGGAACGGGTTTACTCCATCGGATTGCCAGTGCATAACATAAGGTAAATCGTTAAACAACGCAATGCTTTTTAGAAAAATGAAAGCATTATAAGACTTAAGTCCCATCACACAATGCAACGCAAACCGGAGGATAGAGTTTTACCTTATAATGGTCAAAAATGCTTGATACGATAAAAATGGATTTGGTATTATTACTAGTGTATATATGTTTCAAAAACAATTTCAATCATAATATATCAATCATAGACGGCATGGGTACCATATATCATGTCGCCATACTAGTTCTACAATCAAAACCGCATGGTGTCATATTGGAAATTGGGTTTCCATCATGAATCGAGGCTAGGGATCGTCCTCTCCGATACGTGACACTCTAGCAAATGCCTCAGGATTCCCCGCAGTGAACCCTTGGAGCTATAGGGCTGGTCCACACCTGCGTTAGTGGATTGGCAATTCCAGAACACACGCTTCCCGGTCCTTTTGGACCTCCAGTATGACCACTTATAGCCTATAAATCCGAGGTACCTCATAATCCATCATCCACATAAGTAAAATGTCAAGGTTGGTAGGTCACTGACACCGCACTAGCTAGAAAGAAACGTGTGCACTCCCTACGGTCCATATCCCGTTTTTGACTCATACCGGGGTGTGCGACTCGCGAAGTCACGCTATACACAAATCTATACCTAAACAGACCGTGCTTTGATCATCAACCACAAGGCCCTGCTTTTCAACAAAAGCCTTGATCAGTGCATCTTTGCATGCCACATTGTCAATCCATACCATAACATTGATTCCTGTCAATATATAACCTCTAAGCTCGTACGTCTCAGAGAAGGGTGTTAAACACCAAACAGATATATATTTAGCAGAGATCAACGAATACAGTATAAAGGAATACCACGTCAGACATACCATCCATTTACAAGTCCGTTCTGGGTCTGAACGTAACCGGAGGAACCTTATTCCTCACATATCCGAACAATCAACACTATGTCCGGACGGCTACCTCTGACTCCCATTCAAGGTAGCTACTCCAATCATGGGCCTCAGTAGCAACACATCCATTCGATGTAAAGATCGTCGGTCTTCAATCACCGCCTTCAACTCTTCGACTTAAATCGTTGTATAATCATTCCAAATGAGTTGAGCTTGGTCTTTTCAAATGATTCTCGTATATATATATATATATGTATATATATTTTAAAACCATTTCATATCGTTATTAGTATTTAATAACGATTTATCGCCATTTTTATATATATATATATATAAATAACTATAATAATTTAACGACGCTTCTGGTCGATCGGCGGCCCTAGCGCTGTTTTCAACCAAATTTGATTTACACATTTCTCGAAATCTAATCGTTGGATTTTATCAAAGTTTATATTGTCAGAAAGATCTCCCCAAAGCAGACCTAACGGTTCCAGTTTTTGGAAAATCCGACGGTCGGATCTTGCAGTATAATCGTTTAAAGTTACGATTTCAAATCACGAACTGCAGTAGCACGATTCGTTTAATTTATAATTTATATTTATACATATATATATATGTATATATATATATAAACATAAATCGTTTGGCGATTTCAACCATTACAATCCATTCTTTTTATCGCATCTAAAACGAAGATAAAAATAGTTCTTTTATTTCTACTCTTTTTATCGTTTCTAATTTGACGATAAAAATATCACTTTTTTTTCTACTATTTTTATTGTCCCTAGAATGACAATAAAAATATGTCTTTTTATTCCATTCTTTTTTATTGTCTCTATTCTGACAATAAAAATTTAACATTAAATTCTATCCTTTGATTACATCTATAATGACATTAAAATGCAACTTCAAAATTTAATCTTCTTATTGTCTCTATTTTGAAAATAAATCATAACATTAAATTCTACCTTTTTGATTACATCTAAAATGTAAATTTAAAAATGCCTCTTTTAATCTAATCTTTTTATTTACACCTAGAATGTAAATAAAAATATAACCTTGATTCTATTCTTTATTTACATCTAAATTGTAAATAAAGATGTTACTTTAAATTTATTCTTTTTATTTACATCTAAAATGTAAATAAAGATGTCGCTTTTTATTTTTATGTTTTTATTTACATCTAAAATGTGAATAAAATATTCTTTATAAATCAAGTTTTTATTTTCATGTTTTTATTTATATCTAAAATATAAATAAAAATACCCTTTTTCAATTCATGTGTTTATTTATATCTAAAATATAAATAAAAATGTCAACTTTTTATAATCACGTTTTTATTTACAACTAAATTGCAAATAAAATTGTACTTTATAACTTCATGTTTTTATTTGCAACTAACTTGCAAATAAAAAGTGTACTTTATATCTATGGTTTTTATTTGCATATAAAAAGGCAAATAAAAATGTACTTCTAAATTTCCTGTCATTTATTCACATATAAAATGTGAATAAAATATTCTTTACAAATTCATGTCTTTACTCACATCTAAAATGTGAATAAAATATACCCTTTTAGTACAAGTCTTTTATTTACATGAAAAATGTAAATAAGATATACTTCTTTATTCATGCCTTTTATTTACATGTAAAATGTAAATAGGTGTTATTTTTATCTAATATCACATTTGATAACAAAGTGTTATTTTAACCCAATATACATTCTTAACAAAAATGTTATTTTAATTCTCATGCTACATTTTATAATAAAAATGTTATTTTCCTCTAATGCAACATTTTATATGAAAATGTTATTTCTAATCTAATATAACATTTTACATAAAATGTAATTTTCAATCTAATGTAACCTTTTACATAAAAATGTAATTTTCAATTCTAATATTACATAAAATAATATTTTATATGTAAATATTTTCCTATGAATTCTAATGTCAAATAAATGAATATTTATTTGTAACCAATTTTCTGTGTTATTCAAATGACAAATAAATGGTCATTTATTTGTAATCAATTTTCTAAGTTATTCAAATGACAAATAAATGGTCATTTATTTGTAATCAATTTTCTATGTATGTTAATGTCACATAAATGCATATTTCATGTGTCACAATTTCCTATGTATATTTTTTGTCTAGCTCTTTTTAACCAACAAAAATGTATATTTTTGTCTAACTCTTTTTTATCTAATATAGCACCTTCATTTCCATATCTTTTTCTTATGTACTCTAATGACAAATAAAAGAATATTTTATTTGTTTACCTTTTCTATGTGTTTTAATAACATATAAAAGAATATTTTATGCGTTTACATTTATCTAACCTTTCATATTAACATAAAAAGGGTATTTTTACGTTAAATCGATTCTAACATTTCAACAAAAACAAATAAAAAGCATAACTTTGTTTTTGTTGACAATTCTATTTCAACAAAAACATATAAAAGTGATATATCTGTTTTGTCGACAACTCTAATTCAATAAAACACATATAAAAATGATATATTTGTTTTATTTTCAATCCTAACTCAATAAAACAAATAAAAAGTGATATTTTGACCAATTCAACATTTATAACTAAAATGTTATTTTTATTCACCTTTACATTTTATAACTAAAATGTTATTTTTCTTCACTTTAACATTTTATAACAAAAATGTTATTTTTATTCTAAATAAACATTTTTAACAAAAACTGTTATTTTTATTCTAACTAAACAACTATAACAAGGATGTTTGTTTTTATCTAACGTGACAATTATAACCGAAAATGTGATTTTATCTTACTATGGCATTTTTATAACAAAAATGTGATTCTATTTCTACTGCAACATTTTTATCCAATGTAACCTTTTATACTACAAATGTTATGTCATGACAAATATGATGTATTTTTGGTTTCAATCTTTTTGTCACAACAAAATGATATATTACTTTCACCTATTTTATCATAACAACAATGAGATATTGGTTTACAACAATTTTATAGTAACCAAAATGACATATTTTTTTCAACAATTTTATAATCACAACATGACATATTTATTTCCAATTATTTTATTATAACAAATATGATTTATTTGTTTTCAACTATCCCATCTTAATAAACAAGAGATATTGTTTTCAACAAACAAACACGAAATGTTTATTTTCGACTATCTTATAATAATCAAAATAATTCAATCAATCAACAGATTGGTATAAGAGAATTCATCAATCCACATCAAATCACGAATAACACAAATATTTACAGCGCATGTGTAACACTAAAATTATAATTAACAAATTTAAATTATATAATTAAAGGTATAGAATTTCTCACAGCGTTTCTGAGTTCTGTGCTGTTCAGATCCAAAATTTGGCAAAAATTCAACTTGCTCAGAATCAGGTCTAGTCAGTTTCATCGCGAAGATCTCGGTCTCACGATCGTGGCGCACCTGAAATCGTTCAAACCCGAGTCCGTACGAGCAACATATGGTTCAATTAAGATTGGTAAAATAGAATTAAAGTAATTAGTCAACTATAATTTGAAAAAAAGTCAACCCACCCTTATCTTCTTCCTCCATCATTCCAAACGGTTCAGTGAAACCCATAGCTTCAATTCTAGGGCTCTATTTATCTCAAAATCTATGACACTTGAAGGAGATCGGATTATGGCACTTCGAAGAGGAGGGGAAGGGGGTGTGGGCGCTGGGGGTAGGGATAGGCGCAGTGGGGTCCACAAGGGGCGGTGGGGCTTAGTTGGGCGCAGGTAGAGGAGGAAATTCCGGCTAATCTACAACTCTAAATCCGATCATCACCTTATGGAATCGAAGGTCTCGAAGAGCACTACAATATTGTCTAAGAAGGTTTGATTTTTATTGTATGGATTGAGAGAGATTAGAGGATGAAAATCGGATGTTCTTGTAACAACCCGAAAATCTGGGTCAGTTTAAAAATTTTATTTCAGCAATTTTAGCGAATTTTGATTATTTAAAATGAATTATTTTAAATAAAAATGATGAGAAATTTATTTTGAATAAAATTCAATCGTATATAGTTATATAGATCGATGATAGAATATAAATATTTATTTATATTTAAAAAAGGAATTGAAAATGGCGCGGTAGTTGGATAAATCGATTTCAAACTTCAATTGAATGTACCGGGTGCAAAACAATCCGGATTATAGTAAAACCAAAAATTATGGAATCTAATTGTGAATATCTTTCCAACGAATCTGAAAAATCAAAATTTCATAGCGGGAATCAAAAGATATGTCCAGTTGAAAATTCTGAATAGTCGTTATGGAATTCAGGCCCTTAAAAATGGAAATTTTGCAAATGACCTCGGATTTCGACGAAACCACTTTTGTTGGGTCCGTGATGTAAAGTTATTGCTAGATTCCAAATTTCATATTTTTTCGAATCAATATGTGAGCGTGGCAAAGGAAAACGCGTTTGACCACTTTTAGTTGATTTTGATCGACTGGAAAATGGCCATTTTTCAAACGATCTCAGAATTCGACGAAACTAGTTTTGTTAGGACCGTATCGTCAATACGAAGCTAGAAAATATTTTTCTGTAATTTTTAGGGTTAGTATGTGACCCCGGTAATTTAAAATGTACGTTCAAATTGAATATATACTGATTTATGTTTTAAATTTGATGAAAACCTATCGTAACAGCCGAATCAGCTCACAATACATATCCTATTGTGTTCAGAATGAGGGTAATTAGCTAGGGACGACAGTCGTTAGGTCTCGATTGGTGTTGGAATTAAAAGTCAACATTTTTTTTTAAGAATAAAATAAATTAAATAATATATATTTTCCATTTAAACCCCCCCCCTCTCTTCTTTTCCTCCCCGACACTTCTCAGAGAAAAAAAAAGAAACGAACGGGATCGGAGACCCGCCGCCTCCTCCATGGGCCACCATCGGCCGTCGCGGCCTTCGCTCCACCCCCCCTTGATCCTCAGCACCTCTGCCCCTCTCCCTTACAATTTCCGCAACCATAGCCCCCAAGCCCTGGATCGACGGAAGCAGCCAACCCTTCCACCTTCGCCCACTGCTCCGCCTACCGCACCCCCTGTGGCCCCCACGACCGATGCCACCGACCCTGTAGCCTCGCCCCCTCTCCAGATCGACACAAAACATCCCCCACCTCCTGGAAAACCACCGCCCGGACCACCAATGCCTCGCCGCGGCCATGTGCGCCCTCCTCACCACTGGTGACACTGCTGACCACCCTCCACTCGATGTAAGGCTGCTGATTTTAATTTTTATGTTTTAAAAATATGATTTTTATCATATGTGAGATATAAGAATATAATTTTTATATAAGTAGTGAATCAAAAATATGATTTTGATATTAGTAGACAAATAAAAATATAATTTTTATATGATAGGCGTAGGAAAAATATAATTTTTACATGATAACAAAAGTAAATATTCGATTTTTATATATTGAACAACGAAGTAAAAATTCGATTTTTATATATTGAATAGCATAGTAAAAATTCGATTTTTATATATTGAACAACGAAGTAAAAATTCGATTTTTATATATTGAATAGCATAGTAAAAATTCGATTTTTATATATTGAACAATGAAGTAAAAATTCGATTTTTATATATTGAATAGCATAGTAAAAATTCGAATTTTATATATTGAACAACGAAGTAAAAATTCGATTTTTATATATTAAATAACGAAGTAAAAATTCGATTTTTATATATTGAATAGCAAGAGTAAAAATTCGATTTTTATATATTGAACAACGAAGTAAAAATTTGATTTTTATATATTGAATAGCATAGTAAAAATTCGATTTTTATATATTGAATAACGAAGTAAAAATTCGATTTTTTTATGTTGAATAGCGAAGTAAAAATTCGATTTTTATATATTGAATAGCGAAGTAAAAATTCGATTTTTATATATTGAATAGCGAAGTAAAAATTCGATTTTTATATATTGAATAGCATAGTAAAAATTCGATTTTTATATATTGAACAACGAAGTAAAAATTCGATTTTTATATATTGAACAACGAAGTAAAAATTCGATTTTTATATATTGAACAACGAAGTAAAAATTCGATTTTCATATGTTGAACAACGAAGTAAAAATTCGATTTTTATATATTGAATAGCGAAGTAAAAAATCGATTTTTATATATTGAATAACGAAGAAAAAATTCGATTTTTATATATTGAATAACGAAGTAAAAATTCGATTTTTATATATGTAGAGAATACGGGCAGTGAAAAGTGATAAGAGGCAGAACGGCGAAGATTTCTATGAATGAAGTGTCGTGAAGTTGGGATAGCTATCGGTAAGAACTTCTCACTCTTCAATTTCTTTTTCTAGTTATATATATACTAGGATGCAGACGGTGCTTAGCAGCACCCGACACCCGTCATCCACAGACCATGGATGGCTTGTTTGTTTAATTGTTTGGTTGTGTAGTTGGTTAGATTATTTGGTTTGAATTGAATTGTTTGGTGAAATGAAATTGATTTGATTGATGTGTGAATGGCGTGGGCCTTCACTAGACCAGGGATAAGGCTAGGCCTTGTCCCGTTTCTAATATCATGCCGTTATGCCGCCGAAATTTTCTAAAAATAAGTTAGAAAAATAAAGATAACATTTTATTTAATAAATGAACCGAATAGAATATTCATAGGTTGAATAAAATAGTTTGATCGTTAAAAATATAATTTTTAACGTGAATGTGATTAAATAAATATTCATTTACAAACTGGACGGTTTGTTTATGTACACCTATTTGAAGTACGTTGATTGGGACGATAAATTTTACACATCGCCCAACTGCACAAATAAAAATCTGTGTTTGATTGCTTGAAACCCCACACGGGTATTGGGATGATATTTGACGTACACTAATCCCGATTGTTTGGTTGTATGTCGATCGATTGATTGGCAGGCTGTTATAAGCGTTGAATATTTATATTTGATGCTTATACAGTGTAGAATGCACTTTGGATGATGGTTAATTATTCATCGTTGTTAATATATACATGTGTTGTAGAAAATCCATATAATTAACATTATATAGTAATTGATTGGGCCTCATTCCAGTTTTAAAATAGAAATATTTGAAAAAGAAATATTTGTAATAGAATATTTGAAAATAGGAATATATGAAGCCGTATTGATTAGATTGTCGCCATTTTGACGTGAACGATATTTATATCGATTTTATTCATTTTATAACGAATATCGAAAGTGATTTCAAAATCTGAAATTTTGAAAAGAACGAATTCAAATTGAAATGGAATAGAAATGAATTCGAATTGAAATCGAAACGAATTAAAATCGAATTAAAATCGAAATTGAATTGAAATCAATTTGAAATGAATTTAAAACGAATTTATATTGGAATATTCAATTTTGATTTGAAATTGAATATGAAGTTGAAACCATTTGGAAAATGAATTTAAAACGATTTATAAAACACGTTTTGAATTGAAATCGACGAAGTATATATTATATATATATTATATATATAATATAATGGCCTGAATAGGACGCGCCGCGCCGCGGCAGTTTGCGAATTTCGACCATTGACTTCGAACGGATATTACGGGAGATCCGACCGTCGGATTCTCCTAAAACCGAAACCGTTGGGTTCGTATCGAAAAGAGCTTCCTAATGAATATTAGAAATTTGAAATCTAACGGTTGGATTTGGAATTATGTCCAAATCAAATTTGGAAAAGGTCGCTGTAAGTGCAGTTCGATGGCCGTTGATGGTAATCGACAATACGGGCCTTGATAAAATTATTAAAAATAGTAATAATTTGTGTAAAATCATAAGAAATGATTTGGGAAGAATTGGGATGAAAAACTCCATATTTGAAAAGATAAAAATAGATTTTTATCGAGATGAACTAGTTTTGAACTAGAATTAAAATTCTATTTGTTTTTAAATAAATAAATTAGATTTGAAATGGTTTTGAAAATAACCAGAATTTCCAATAATTGCATTGGAATGGATTTTGAATCGAAATTGTCTTCAGAATATTTCGATGTTGGATTTCGTGATTATACAGGTGTTGTTATGGAAATTTGAAAGATATACATATTTATATCGTTATTTCCAATACGATATTTGTTGGTCGTAGAATTTGATATTGAATATAAGCCGATATATTTTCTATTCAGAGCCTTGTATTTGATATCAAATGAGATTTGGGTTTGTCGTGAATGGTGTCTTCATCAACACTGTTCTTGAACCCAGTTGAGAAAAGATTAAATCTTTTTATTTAGATTTAATGAAGTGTACCAATTAAATGATATTTAATTGAAATTGAATTGATATTGATTTTTGGGTTTATCGTGGACAGTGTTTTAAATAACACTCGTTCTTTAACCCGATAATTAATGGAATGTGATTTTGGGTTTATCGTGAACCATGTTTTAAATGACACTGATTCTTTAACCTAGTTAAAGATTAAAACTAAGTGAAGTTTTAATGAATCTTTAATTAGATTGAAAAGATCGAGAATGGAGTATCACCTGTTTTGCTCCTAGCGATAGTTAAATCTTTAATTAGATTTGAACGTGAAATGGTAATTGAATTTACCGATAACACCGTGGTGTTAGATATGAAGTATTATCAGTTTTACTTCATGGGATGAATAGGATGGGATTGGGAAATTAAAACAAATGATTACTTCGGTGTGGTTCGCTAATCCCGACTAGTTTGAATTGATATTCAAAGGAGATTAAAGAATAAATTTAAAGAATTTATCTTGGATAAAATTAATGGGAACTTTTCCCAAAGTATAGGAATATATGAATAAAAGAATATTCTGAATTGGAATGAGGCGCATGTTGTGTTTGTGTGACACTTTTATAATATATACGCGAGCTATTCGGAAAGACCGGGTTTATCCCATTCTGAATAACTGATTCGACGTGGTGTCGAAGATGAAGACGGTGGTTGAAGACCGGAAGTCTTCACGTCATTTGGATAATTACTGATGATCTTGATTGGGCTGTAGACCCAAGAAGATGGAAACAGTTGGTGATCGTCCAGATGTACTTGGAGATCGATGGATATGCGGGGTACTAGGTGCCTCCGGTTTCGTTCAGACCCAGAACGGACTTGTAAATGGACTGTGTGTCTGACATTGGATTTTAGTCTGTGTGATTGATTTCTATTAAATATATATCTGTTTGGCGACAGAGAAATTATTCTCTTGCTTAACGCCCTTCTTTGAGACGTACGAGCTCAGGGGTTATATACTGATGGATATCAAACGCATAGAGTGGATTGCCTGTGTGGCATGCTAAGATGCAAATGATCAAGGCTTCTGTTGAAAAGAAAAGTCTTCTGGTTGATGATCAAAGCACCGCCTGTGTGGCACAGCTTTGTGTAGCGTTAATTCGCGAGCCTCACACCCCGGTTGTGAACCAGAAACGGGAGAGGACATCAGGGAGGGCATGCGTTTCTTTCTAGCTAGGGTGGTGTCAGTGACCTACCAGCCCTGACATTTATATACTTTTCACCTGTGTGGTTGTTGCTGTTGCGAGGCGCCTCGGTTTGATCGGACGATCCAGGTCCGATGGAGTCATTCGTTGGCTCATTTACGCCCCAAAGGGCGGGGAAACGCATGTTCAGGCATTTTAATCCACATCGGTGGACCGGCCCTGACGATCCAAGGGTCACTCGAGCTCTGATCCTGAGGGGCGGGCTAGAGCGTCTCGAATCGGTTGAGGACTATCTTTTACCTCGGTTCATAGATGGAAATCCAATTTCCAAATACGTGACATTTGCGGTTTTATTTGTAGAGCCTATTATGGCGACATAGTGGGATGGGGCGCTTATGCCGTCTATGATTGATACTTATGATTTGAAGTTGTTTATACACTATGAACTTATAATAGTATCAAATGATTTATTTTAAACATATCAAGCATTCTTGGCTATTATAAGGTAAAAAACCCTATCCTCCGGCTTGCGTTGCATTGTGTGATGGGAACTGGGTCTTATAATAGCTTCATTTTTCCTTATTTAGCATTGCGCTGTTTGTTTTATGCACTGGTGTTCTTGGGAGGAAACCCGTTCCGTGTTATACGGCGTGGTCTCTTGATTTACCTAACTTTAAAATAAAGATTAATAACTGTTTTAGTTCTCACACCAGTCCCATGACTGACTTGGAGTTTATTGTTTTGACCTAAACTCTGGGTGCCCTTATTTTGACACGGGCAGCTAGTAGTTTTGGTTTTGCAGATTTATATTTACAGGACCCTGGTTTACAGCTGGAACGATATCCGGAAAGCTTTGTATCCGTATATCTACTTCTAGTTGTGTATTGTATTATTTTCCACTGCAATGTATTTAAATGTAATTTAAATCTCTGATATTTCTGTGTAATATTCATTTGTACTCTGTATATTCTTATATTCTGATGGATTGTTGTAATATACAATGAAATGTTCTTCCGTCTGCGTTCTACTTTGTCGTGTTCTCAAAACAATCCGTTCTTTCTCTTCTCTTCGGAGACCGGGGGAGTTCGGGTCGTCTCATCGTGGTATCAGAGCTTTGGTTTACAAAGCTTAGAGAACAAGACACCTTAGAACCATACGAAAGAATTCATCAGATATTGGATTAGCAATATCCAATGGAATGACTCGTTAGAGATGGGATCAGTAGTATCCTAGAACGAGTGAGAAGAGTATATTTTTAAAATGAAAACGAATTTTGTTTTGAAAATTTAAATCAACTATTCGTATTTGATTATTTATTTTAAATTGATTTGGACAGTCCAGTATATAAAGATTTTGCATATACGCCTTGCAAACGTGTATTTGAAATTTTAATATACTGGATAGATATAGATTCACACTCTAGTCGCCCGAAGCTGATTCTGATGATTGTAGCTACATCATCAGAATTAGTGTTCGAGTGTCGAAGGTGTGATATTTATATATCTCCCTTTGACTGGTGTGAGAACCAGAATTAGATAGGGCCTATTGTTGTGATTTGGCATCAAAAATGTGATTCTTGACTATATATCAATGTTATGAATTTGAAAAGCTAATCAACTAATTGATTGATGGTTGTGTTGTTTGATTATTGTTTGTTAGTTGAAATTTTAACCATATAGCCAATTTGATCAAATAGTGAATATTATTGAAATTTGGTCGCATTTGCTTGCATATACATATACTTACATTGAACAGGTCATAGCAAGGAGGCTAGACCAGAGAAATAAAATTTGTTTGCCCGACAAATAGGTACATGTTTACTACATAATTTACTGTTTTGTTTGGGTGATGATGATTTTATGAGCCTATTGGCTAGCCGCTTGGCTTTTTCTTTTTCTTTTTGAGATCAGAAGGCCTGTATGGCAATTTCGGTATTTTCCCGTGGCTCCCGGTGCAGGGGAGGTTATGGCGAAATTTTTCGAAAATTTAGGGTGTTAGCCAAATTTTTGAATTTTTTTGAAAATTCTCAGAAACTGAAAAGTTGGAGAATGGAAGCCAGTTCGAACGTAGAGTTGATTAATCAAACCACTTTCGACTTTGTTCCTTTTCGGGGATGAAAAGTTTTAAGTGGGGGAGATTGTAACAACCCGAAAATCTCGGCCAGTTTAAAAATTTTATTTCGGAAATTTTAGCGAATTTTGATTATTTAAAATGAATTATTTTAAATAAAAACAACGAGAAATTTATTTTAAATAAAATTCAATCGTATATAGTTATATAGATCGACGATAGAATATAAATATTTATTTATATTTAAAAAAGGAATTGAAAATGGCGCGGTAGTTCGATAATTCGATTTCAAACTTCAATTGAATGTACCGGGTGCAAAACAATCCGGATTTTAGTAAAACCAAAAATAACGGAATCTAATTGTGAATATCTTTCCAACGAATCTGAAAAATCAAAATTTCATAGCGGGAATCAAAAGATATGTCCAGTTGAAAATTTTGAATAGTCGCTATGGAATTCAGGCCCTTAAAAATGGAAAATTTGCAAACGACCTCGGATTTCGACGAAACCACTTTTGTTGGGTCCGTGATGTAAAGTTATTGCTAGATTCCAAATTTCATAATTTTTCGAATCAATATGTGAGCGTGGCAAAGGAATACGCGTTTGACCACTTTTAGTTGATTTTGATCGACTGGAAAATGGCCATTTTTCAAACGATCTCAGAATTCGACGAAACTAGTTTTGTTAGGACCGTATCGTCAATACGAAGCTAGAAAATATTTTTCTGGAATTTTTAGGGTTAGTATGTGACCCCGGTAATTTAAAATGTACGTTCAAATTGAATATATACTGATTTATGTTTTAAATTTGACGAAAACCTATCGTAACAGCCGAATCAGCTCACAATACGTATCCCATTGTGTTCAGAATGGGGGTAATTAGCTAGGGACGACAGTCGTTGGGTCTCGATTGGTGTTGGAATTAAAAGTCAACATTTTTTTTAGAATAAAATAAATAATATATATTTTCCATTTAAACCCCCCCCTCCTCTCTTCTTTTCCTCCCCGACACTTCTCAGAGAAAAAAAAGAAACGAACGGGATCGGAGACCCGCCGCCTCCTCCCTTGGCCACCACCGGCCGTCGCGGCCTTCGCTCCACCCCCCCCCCCTCGATCCTCAGCACCTCCGCCCCTCTCCCTTACGATTTCCGCAACCATAGCCCCCCCAAGCCCTGGATCGACGGAAGCAGCCAACCCCTCCACCTTCGCCCACTGCTCCGCCTACCGCACCCCCCTGTGGCCCCCACGACCGACGCCACCGACCCTGTAGCCTCCCCCCCTCTCCAGAACGACACAAAACAGCCCCCACCTCCTGGAAATCCACCGCCCGGACCACCAATGCCTCGCCGCGGCCATGTGCGCCCTCCTCGCCACTGGTGACGCCGCTGACCACCCTCCAATCGATGTAAGGCTGCTGATTTTAATTTTTATGTTTTAAAAATATGATTTTTATCATATGTGAGATATAAGAATATAATTTTTATATAAGTAGTGAATCAAAAATATGATTTTGATATTAGTAGACAAATAAAAATATAATTTTTATATGATAGGCGTAGGAAAAATATAATTTTTACATGATAACAAGAGTAAAAATTCGATTTTTATATATTGAACAACGAAGTAAAAATTCGATTTTTATATATATTTAATAGCATAGTAAAAATTCGATTTTTATATATTGAACAACGAAGTAAAAATTCGATTTTTATATATTGAATAGCATAGTAAAAATTCGATTTTTATATATTGAACAACGAAGTAAAAATTCGATTTTTATATATTGAATAACATAGTAAAAATTCGATTTTTATATATTGAACAACGGAGTAAAAATTCGATTTTTATATATTGAATAACGAAGTAAAAATTCGATTTTTATATATTGAATAGCAAGAGTAAAAATTCGATTTTTAAATATTGAACAACGAAGTAAAAATTCGATTTTTATATATTGAATAGCATAGTAAAAATTCGATTTTTATATATTGAATAACGAAGTAAAAATTCGATTTTTATATGTTGAATAGCGAAGTAAAAATTCGATTTTTATATATTGAATAGCGAAGTAAAAATTCGATTTTTATATATTGAATAACGAAGTAAAAATTCGATTTTTATATATTGAATAGCATAGTAAAAATTCGATTTTTATATATTGAATAACGAAGTAAAAATTCGATTTTTATATATTGAATAACGAAGTAAAAATTCGATTTTTATATATTGAATAACGAAGTAAAAATTCGATTTTATATGTTGAATAGCGAATTAAAAATTCGATTTTTATATATTGAATAGCGAAGTAAAAATTCGATTTTTATATATTGAATAGCATAGTAAAAATTCGATTTTTATATATTGAACAACGGAGTAAAAATTCGATTTTTATATATTGAACAACGAAGTAAAAATTCGATTTTTATATATTGAACAACGAAGTAAAAATTCGATTTTTATATGTTGAATAGCGAAGTAAAAATTTGATTTTTATATATTGAATAGCGATGTAAAAATTCGATTTTTATATATTGAATAACGAAGAAAAAATTCGATTTTTATATATTGAATAACGAAGTAAAATTTCGATTTTTATATATGTAGAGAATACGGGCAGTGAAAAGTGACAAGAGGCAGAACGACGAAGATTTCTATGAATGAAGTGTCGTGAAGTTGGGATAGCTATCGGTGAGAACTTCTCACTCTTCAATTTCTTTTTCTAGTTATATATATACTAGGATGCAGACGGTGCTTAGCAGCACCCGACACCCGTCATCCACAGACCATGGATGGCTTGTTTGTTTAATTGTTTGGTTGTGTAGTTGGTTAGATTATTTGGTTTGAATTGAATTGTTTGGTGAAATGAAATTGATTTGATTGATGTGTGAATGGCGTGGGCCTTCACTAGACCTGGGATAAGGCTAGGCCTTGTCCCGTTTCTAGTATCGTGCTTTTATGCCGCCGAAATTTTCTAAAAATAAGTTAGAAAAATAAAGATAACATTTTATTTAATAAATGAACCGAATAGAATATTCATAGGTTGAATAAAATAGTTTGATCGTTAAAAATATAATTTTTAACGTGAATGTGAATAAATAAATATTCATTTACAAACTGGACGGTTTGTTTATGTACACTTATTTGAAGGTCGTTGATTGGGACGATAAATTTTACACATCGCTCAACTACACAAATAAAAATCTGTGTTTGATTGCTTGAAACCCCACATGGGTATTGGGATGATATTTGACGTACACTAATCCCGATTGTTTGGTTGTATGCCGATCGATTGATTGACAGGCTGTTATAAGCGTTGAATATTTATATTTGATGCTTATACAGTGTAGAATGCACTTTGGATGATGGTTGATTATTCATCGTTGTTGATATATACATGTGTTGTAGAAAATCCACATAATTAACATTATATGGTAATTGATTGGGCCTCATTCCAGTTTTAAAATAGAAATATTTGAAAAAGAAATATTTGTAATAGAATATTTGAAAATAGGAATATATGAAGCCGTATTGATTATATTGACGCCATTTTGACGTGAACGATATTTATATCGATTTTATTCATTTTATAACGAATATCGAAAGTGATTTCAAAATCTGAAATTTTGAAAAGAACGAATTCGAATTGAAATGGAATAGAAATGAATTCGAATTGAAATCGAAATGAATTAAAATCGAATTAAAATCGAAATTGAATTGAAATCAATTTGAAATGAATTTAAAACGAATTTATATTGGAATATTCAATTTTGATTTGAAATTGAATATGAAGTTGAAACCGTTTTGAAAATGAATTTAAAACGATTTATAAAACACGTTTTGAATTGAAATCGACGAAGTATATATTATATATATTATATATATAATATAATGGCCTGGATAGGACGCGCCGCGCCGCAGCAGTTCGCGAATTTCGACCATTGACTTCGAACGGATATTACGGGAGATCCGACCGTCGGATTCTCCTAAACCCGGAACCGTTGGGTTCGTATCGAAAAGAGCTTCCTAAAGAATATTAGAAATTTGAAATCTAACGGTTGGATTTGGAATTATGTCCAAATCAAATTTGGAAAAGGTCGTTGTAAGTGCAGATCGATGGCCGTTGATGGAAATCGACTGTACAGGCCTTGATAAAATTATTAAAAATAGTAATAATTTGTGTAAAATCATAAGAAATGATTTGGGAAGAATTGGGATGAAAAACTCCATATTTGAAAAGATAAAAATAGATTTTTATCGAGATGAACTAGTTTTGAACTAGAATTAAAATTCTATTTGTTTTTAAATAAATAAATTAGATTTGAAATGGTTTTGAAAATAACCAGAATTTCCAATAATTGCATTGGAATGGATTTGAATCGAAATTGTCTTCGGAATATTTCGATGTTGGATTTCGTGATTATACAGGTGTTGTTATGGAAATTTGAAAGATATACATATTTATATCGTTATTTCCAATACGATATTTGTTGGTCGTAGAATTTGATATTGAATATAAGCCGATATATTTTCTATTCAGAGCCTTGTATTTGATATCAAATGTGATTTGGGTTTGTCGTGAATGGTGTCTTCATCAACACTGTTCTTGAACCCAGTTGAGAAAAGATTAAATCTTTTTATTTAGATTTAATGAAGTGTACCAATTAAATGATATTTAATTGAAATTGAATTGATATTGATTTTTGGGTTTATCGTGGATAGTGTTTTAAATAACACTCGTTCTTTAACCCGATAATTAATGGAATGTGATTTTGGGTTTATTGTGAACCGTGTTTTAAATGACACTGATTCTTTAACCCAGTTAAAGATTAAAACTAAGTGGAGTTTTAATGAATCTTTAATTAGATTGAAAAGATCGAGAATGGAGTATCACCAGTTTTGCTCCTGTCGATAGTTAAATCTTTAATTAGATTTGAACGTGAAATGGTAATTGAATTTACCGATAACACCGTGGTGTTAGATATGAAGTATTATCAGTTTTACTTCATGGGATGAATAGGATTGGATTGGGAAATTAAAACAAATGATTACTTCGGTGTGGTTCGCTAATCCCGACTAGTTTGAATTGATATTCAAAGGAGATTAAAGAATAAATATAAAGAATTTATCTTGGATAAAATTAATGGGAACTTTTCCCAAAGTATAGGAATATATGAATAAAAGAATATTCTGAATTGGAATGAGGCGTATGTTGTGTTTGTGTGACACTTTTATAATATATACGCGAGCTATTCGGAAAGACCGGGTTTATCCCATTCTGAATAACTGATTCGACGTGGTGTCGAAGATGAAGACGGTGGTTAAAGACCGGAAGTCTTCACGTCGTTTGGATAATTACTGATGATCTTGATTGGGCTGTAGACCCAAGAAGATGGAAACAGTTGGTGATCGTCCAGACGTACTTGGAGATCGATGGATATGCGGGGTACTTGGTGCCTCCGGTTTCATTCAGACCCAGAACGGACTTGTAAATGGACTGTGTGTCTGACATTGGATTTTAGTCTGTGTGATTGATTTCTATTAAATATATATCTGTTTGACGGCGGAGAATTTATTCTCTTGCTTAACGCCCTTCTCTGAGACGTACGAGCTCAGGGGTTATATACTGATGGATATCAAACGCATAGAGTGGATTGCCTGTGTGGCATGCTAAGATGCAAATGATCAAGGCTTCTGTTGAAAAGCAAAGTCTTGTGGTTGATGATCAAAGCACCGCCTGTGTGGCACAGCTTTGTGTAGCATTAATTCGCGAGCCTCACACCCCGGTTGTGAACCAGAAACGGGAGAGGACATCAGGGAGGGCATGCGTTTCTTTCTAGCTAGGGTGGTGTCAGTGACCTACCAGCCCTGACATTTATATTCTTTTCACCAGTGTGGTTGTTGCTGTTGCGAGGCGCCTCGGTTTGATCGGACGATCCGGGTCCGATGGAGTCATTCGTTGGCTCATTTACGCCCCAAAGGGCGGGGAAACGCATGTTCAGGCATTTTAATCCACATCGGTGGACCGGCCCTGACGATCCAAGGGTCACTCGAGCTCTGATCCTGAGGGGCGGGCTAGAGCGTCTCGAATCGGTTGAGGACTATCTTTTGCCTCGGTTCATAGATGGAAATCCAATTTCCAAATACGTGACATTTGCGGTTTTATTTGTAGAGCCGAGTATGGCGACATAGTGGGATGGGGCGCTTATGCCGTCTATGATTGATACTTATGATTTGAAGTTGTTTATACACTATGCACTTATAATAGTATCAAATGATTTGTTTTAAACGTATCAAGCATTCTTGGCTATTATAAGGTAAAAAACCCTATCCTCCGGCTTGCGTTGCATTGTGTGATGGGAACTGGGTCTTATAATAGCTTCATTTTTCCTTATTTAGCATTGCGCTGTTTGTTTTATGCACTGGTGTTCTTGGGAGGAAACCCGTTCCGTGTTATACGGCGTGGTCCCTTGATTTACCTAACTTTAAAATAAAGATTAATAACTGTTTTAGTTCTCACACCAGTCCCATGACTGACCTGGAGTTTATTGTTTTGACCTAAACTCTGGGTGCCCTTATTTTGACACGGGTAGCTAGTAGTTTTGGTTTTGCAGATTTATATTCACAGGACCCTGGTTTACAGCTGGAACGATATTCGGAAAGCTTTGTATCCGTATATCTACTTCTAGTTGTGTATTGTATTATTTTCCGCTGCTATGTATTTAAATGTAATTTAAATCTCTGATATTTCTGTGTAATATTCATTTGTGCTCTGTATATTCTTATATTCTGATGGATTGTCGTAATATACAATGAAATGTTCTTCCGTCTGCGTTCTACTTTGTCGTGTTCTCAAAACAATCCGTTCTTTCTCTTCTCTTCGGAGACCGGGGGAGTTCGGGTCGTCTCAGTTCTTGGCCATAGAAGAGAGGGGCGGCGGTTGATTTCTAGAGTAAGGAGATTAGGGTTTGGGGATTAAGGTGTATATTTATTATATTATATTAATTAATTACCCAATTAAGGCCCGATTCGGCCCGAACTCAGAATTAGGCCTGCTCACTGTCTAACTATAGGTTTTGACGTCTTCTGAACGCAATGGCACTAGTGATGAAGCCCAATTCCGAAGTCTACAACATGTTTACTTTATTTTTAAAATATAAATCATTTATTTTTAATTCATCCGTACAAATAAATTCACCGGGGTCACAAATTAACTCCCAAAAATCCCAAAAAGAATATTTTTAGCTATGTTTTGATGATACGGTCCTAACAAAATTAGTTTCATCGAATTCCGAGACCGTTTGAAAAATGGCCATTTTCAAGTCGATTAATTTTGACCAAAACTGACAAAACACAATTTTCTTTTCCACACTCACATATTAATTCTAAAAATTATGAAAAATTAAACTTAACCATATTTTGACATTCTGGATCCAACAAAAGTGGTTTCGTCGAAAACAGAGGTCATTTGCAAACTGACTATTTTTAAGGGCAATATATTTAATTAAAATATATATAAATTCTACAGCGGCTTTTCTTAATTTTAAACAGGACATAACTTTTGATTTATAAAGTGAAATTTCTGTTTCTTGGATTTGTTAGAAAGATATTGTTAAATAGATTCTGATGTTTCTGGTTTCGCTAAAATCCGATTTATTTTGAATCCTGTACAGTCAGTCAAAGTTCAAATTCAAAATTTTAAACTATCGCGCTATTTTAAACTCTATTTATAATTAAAATAAATTTATTCGTTCTAACTTCAATTAAAATAAATTTTTAGTCGTTAAGGTTTAGAATTTAATGTTATGATTTATTGTCAAAATAGAGACAATAAAAAGATTAAATTTTGAAGTTACGTTTTATTGTCATTATAGATGTAATCAAAGGATAGAATTTAATGTTAAATTTTTATTGTCAGAATAGAGACAATAAAGAAGAATAGAGTAAAAAGACATATTTTTATTGTTATTCTAGGGACAATAAAAATAGTAGAAAAAAATGATATTTTTATCGTCAAATTAGAGACAATAAAAAGAGTAGAAATAAAAGAACTATTTTTATCGTCATTTTAGATGCGATAAAAAGAGTAGAAATAAAGTGATATTCTTATCGTCATGTTAGATAAGATAAAAAGAATGGATTATAATGGTTGAAATCGCTAAACGATTTATGTTTATATATATATAAATATAAATTATAAATTAAACGAATCATGCTGCTGGAGTTCGCGATTTGAAATCGTAACTTTAAACGATTATACCGCAAGATCAGACCATTGGATTTTCCCAAAACTGGAACCTTAGGTCCACTTTGGGGAGATCTTTCTAACAATATAAACTTTGATAAAATCCAACGGTTAGATTCCGAGAAATGTGTAAATCAAATTTGATTGAAAACAGCGCCAGGGCCGCCGATCGACCCGAAGCGTCGTTAAATTATTATAGTTATTTATATATATATATATAAAAATAGCGATAAATCGTTATTAAATACTAATAATGATATGAAATGGTTTTAATATATATATATACGAGAATCATTTGAAAAGACCGAGTTCAACTCATTTCAAATGATTATAGGATGATATAAGTCGAAGAGTTAAAGACTTCACATCGAATGGATGTGTTGCTACTAAGGCCCATGATTGGAGTAGCTACCTTGAAGGGGAGTCAGGGGTAGCCATCCGGACGTAGTGTTGATTGTTTGGATATGCGAGGAATAAGGTTTGTAACACCCCATGTCCAT
This sequence comes from Allium sativum, assembly GCA_030737875.1. Classification (NCBI taxonomy): domain Eukaryota; kingdom Viridiplantae; phylum Streptophyta; class Magnoliopsida; order Asparagales; family Amaryllidaceae; genus Allium; species Allium sativum. The sequence goes on along the minus strand of CM060920.1, from coordinate 320,949,582 downwards.
TAATGTCACTCACAAAGGGAATGCATTAACTTCTATGGAGCGTTTTAAGTGTGTGTAGAACAAAAACTTAACAACAAGACAGATATAAACATTACTTAAAAATTTAAAATTTTATTCATTACAGCGTTAAACACATAAGTTTGATTACATCATCAAAAACCAGAGTCAAAGTGCATAATATCCATCTTGACTAAATCAGAGTACATAAATTGAAAGAAATAACCCCAACACAAAATAGTCATAAATAAGATAGGCTGAACTTTTACTTCAGCGATCAAAGCAACTTCTAAAAGCAAGAGATACAGCTGTCCAAAATCAAGCTCCACTGGTGCTAGTTCCAACCTGAGCACCTTTGGGGGGGGGGGGAGGAAGAAAAGAGGTGGAAACAAAGGGGTCAGACATAAAGTCTGGCGAGTGCGATAACTTTAACAATATAATTACCAAAATAACCAGGCTAAGGCATAAGTTGGAAAATAAGGAAATGACTGTGAACAATTGGGTATGACAGAGTAAACAAGGAAATAAGATTGAACAAAGATAACGTTAAAGCGCACCTAAACCACTATAAGATAATTACTATACTGCACCACCACTAGTCACCCTAAAGGTTGATCCCGCCTACAGAACTTAATAATGATAATGGTAGATTCATGCACCCATAGTTGCCTTCATAGGTGCCGCCTGCCCCTATCTCCACTAGGTGTAACCACTACCCCCATGCGATCGACTCCCTAACTCGTAGATACCCGTGCTGGCCCCACAGTGGGGTGTATCACTCCCCAAAGTGGCAACCCGATACCACCAATAATGCACGGCTTATACCTACACGATGCAATAACGTCTTAGACGATTAATTACACAAAATTAATTATCCCCCAATTTGAATTAATTTCCCTATTCAAATTATCAATCAATTGCAAATTTAAGTATGTCCATAATTGACTCAATTATGTCCATCTATTTATGGTATGCAAAATCATACCAATTTTCATCACAAATTAATTCTATGCCATTTAAGGCATTTATGCCAATTCTCAATATTAAATCTTTTAATATTATCCCATTGCCCCACGTTGTACGTTCGTTCGTTTAACGCAAAATATACGTTAGACTCGAACAGTATAACTCATGGAATAAAAAGAAAACATCACAACATACATAGAAATAAAACTAGATCTAAACATAAGGGGTGAATTTGCATGTGTGAATGAGGTTCTACATCTAAAACTTGCATAGGCCAAAGTCACAAACTTGCATAAAACTACATATGTCATAGATCTAAATCTAAAGGTGTAAACTTATTTAGGTAATAGTCACAAACTTGCATAAACCATGTATGTCATGGATCTAACCATAAGGGGTAAACTTGCATAAGTATGATTCATACTCCAAAACATATGTGTATATACTTGCATATGTGATTTATGCAACATAAACGATGGTGTAAACTTACATCTAAACATATAAACTAGCATATAGAATTTTTGTATACTAGCATATAACTTACACATGTCATAGCCTAATTTACACATAAAATAGATGTCATGAAACATGTAAGGTTGTATATAATTTTCATTAACTTGCATATGATTCATATCTAAATCAACATCTAAACTTGCATACGTACATATGATTTATCATATGAATTAGTTCCAATAACAACCAAACTAGCATATGAGACAACATGATGAATTGTTTATACATAAGCCAATCATAGAATTACAACATAGATGATAACATCACAACTTTACAACATAGATGATAACATCACAACTTTACAACATAGATGATAACATCATAGAATTTACAACATAGACAATAACATGCGGTTAATAATTCACAACATAACCATATAATCCACATTATAGCTTAATCCAATTAAATTGTTAATTATTTTATTAAAGACATCGAACTCACAACTCAAAGAAGGTCTTGAGTTCTGAAATCTGAGTTCTGAAATTGAATTAGTTTTCCTTTGAAGTAGATTCCTTGTTGCGGTTTAGATTAGAATTGAATTTGATTAGCTTTCTTCCTCTCTAATTGGTGGCGGCTATTCTAGGTTGCTAGGTGACGGCATGGAGACCATGAGTCTAATTTTTTTTTGATTTTAGGGTTTGAGTCTACATGTGTTTTTATAGAGTTTAGGATTAATTTAGGCCATCCGATCAACCCAGAATTAACCCCAGCCATTCAGAGCAGATCAGAAACCCTAATGACTCAGCATACAGTCATAAACAGGTCATCAATCAAATCTGCCCGGGGGGGGGGGGGGGGGTAGGTCGACCCCCATGTCGACCTGGTGAGGGTAGGTCGACCCCCTGGCCGACCTGGCCCTGGAGGGAAATTTCCCGCTTAGCCCATCTGACTCTGAAATTTGAATTTTTGAAATCTGTTTTGAATTTTCTGAAACTTACGTGTAACAACCCGTATTTTCAATAACCTGTTATAACGTAAATCGAGGCAGAATTTAATTTATAAATCTGAATCAAGGGAAACGGGCTATGCCATTGCGTTCGTCTCGGAAAAATACACGAAATAGAGTCCGAGTTTTCGAAAATCGGAGTCCGTATGACCCGATTAAGGCCCAACGAAGTTTTCAGAAAATTTCAAGTTCAAAACAGATTTCAAATTCAAGTTTGAATTTGAAAATTTGGGTCAGATTGGGCCAGGCGGGAAAATTCCCGCCAGAGTACCCAAGTCGACAGCCCTGTCGACTTGGGAGTCGACTTGGTTGGACCTAAGTCGACAGCCCTGTCGACTTGGCTGTCGACTTGGTCCAGCCGGGCAGTTTTGCCTGGTGCACCATTTTGGGTTTGTGTTGAGTTTGGGGGCCAGATTCGGTTTTAAGGACTGAGATTGGAACTAGGGTTTAATCCTAAGGCTAGAACTAGTCCTAATCTCTATAAATAAGGCCCTAACCTAACCCTAAATCATCATTATTCATTCATACAACTAAACTATGGTTAAATCAATCCTCTCATGGCCTCCACTCTCTTCATAAAATTCATAAATAAATTTCTGTGAGATTTTACATGCATACAAGTGTTTTCAAGCTTGTATGAGCATCATTAGCTTGCATTCAAGTCAAGTTTCTATAATTGCATCATAAAGAAAGAGTTTTGATCATTTTGGCTTAAGGGTTTTTCTATAGAAGTTTGCATTTTGGGTTTAATTGGTTGCATAAGGGCTTTGTCATATTTTTGTGTCTTCATAAGCATTGTAAGCCCTTTTCTACTTTCATACTTAAACTCTAAAGTTAATGAATGATGCAAGTTGTGTTTGATCATTATGATATGATATGCAAGTTTATTATGTTATGCAAGTATGATATGCCAGTTTATTATGTTATGCAAGTATGATATGCAAGTTTATTTTGTTATGCAAGTATGATATGCAAGTTTATCATGTTATGCAAGTTTGCTATGTTATGATATGCAAGTCTACCATGTTATGTTATGCAAATTTGATATGCAAGTTTGTCATATGATATGCAAGTTATGTTATGCAAGTTTGGGTTGATCATTTTGTTCATGTTATCATGTTATGCAAGCTTATCTTGGGTTTATGAGCTTAAAGCTCCAAGCTTTATGCTAAAGGTTGCATTTTGGCAATATGTAAGTTATCATATCTCTTATGATAACTTGCATGTGAGGCTAAATGCGAACTTATGGCCATTTCTACATGTCATTTATCACCATGTATCACCAATATGCTATGTTTGGTTTTATGCATGCTTTTGAGGCCTAAAATGTAATACGCAAGTATATGAACATATGTACATTTCATATGCCACCATGTTAAACTTGTGGCTTCAACACCTTTATGTCATGATTATGCCAAGTTCCCTCTTTCTATCCTTTATGCACTATTGCGATATGTAAGCGATGGGATTGCGTTTGGGGTTGGGTAAACTTAAAAGACATAAAAACATAAGCTTGGGAATTTACCTATTAAGTTAGGTCTACCCTTTGGGAATTTACCTATTAAGTTAGGTCTACCCAAATGCTTGAAAACTTGTAACATGTTTTGGAAACATGATGGACATGACACTTAGAAAAGATAAGTGTGACCAACTCGAGGTTGGGTTGAGTTTGTAGCGTAAACCTACCCGGAACCGACCGGCTTAACTAGTTGCTGCAAACAATAGGACCCAATGTGAGAAGTTGGCCATGTTGTACCTTGAACCCGAGGTTAGACCAAGTTGTGGTGTAAAGCTACCCGGACCCGCCCGACTTAACTAGTAAACACAACAAGGTCTAATGTGAGAGGTTAAGGCGCATTAAATTAATTAATGCCTCATGATTAGGGTTAAGTCATGGTCCACTTAATACTTAACCAATTTGGGCTTGGTAGATTAATCAGGGTTAAGTCGTGAACTCATCGTTACACTTAACCAAGTTAATCCATGATTAGCAAGAGGGTTAAACCGTACTTAACCCACTAGAAAATCCTAGCAACGGGGGTCCACTCCAGCAGTAATCCCAAGTTTGTATCATCATGACCCTAGGGTCTAGGCTAGGGTGTGGGGCACGAATTACTGGACTTGAGGTAAGCGACCAAAAACGACGGCAGATGAGTACGCCGGTGTAGTTCCGGGCGGACCATGGTCGTGCACATAGTCCGAAGCCGGGGAAAGCATGCACGGGTACCAGTAGATCGAGACTGTGCACTCATGTTTATGGTGTCCAGGGGTTGCCACCCTAGGGCTTGATACACCCGACGGGAGACCCTACACAGTCTGACTACAATTATGTTTGGGCCGCATTGACACCAACACGTGACGAGTTAGGCTTGTAGGGAGCCGATCGACTAGACCGTTTGGTTGGACCGCGTAGTAGGGTCACTTCATGTTATTGGGCCAAAGCTTGGGCCAAGGGATCAATACTTGTTTATTCAAGTCATGTTAGTTTGCTAGTACACCTGTGGTGCAAAACCTTAATCCTGAGTATGCGATGACACCTTTATCTACCTTGTTAGTTAATTATCATGCTAGTATGTTGTTATCCTTATGTTCATCCCAGCTTTCATCATGCTAGTTAACTTTATCAGTTTACATTGATTGTAGTAGGGCTTACTCAGTCTTTTTGATTGACCTGTTTTCTTTCGCCTCTTTTCTTCCGTTTCCCCCCAGGTTCTCAGGGTGGGAACGTTGGAGCTTAGCTTGGATTTCGGATTGCTTGCTTGTGGGATTTCAGCTCATGTACGGTTTCTACATGAAGCTAGCTATGGTTATCACTTATTTGGGGATAGCACTCATGTATTTCAGTTTTTCAGTTGATGTTGTTTTTATCTAGACTTGTTTATTTGGAAAGCTATGTTGTACCAGACTTGTTTTGAAATAGTATGAAATCTTCCGCTGTTTTATCTATGTTATTTACTTTGTTTACATATATACATATGTTCTTGTTCTGCCTTGATATATCATTATGCATGTTTACCTGATTCAAACGCCCTCCAAAGTCAGAGTGCTTGCAGGAGCCACCCTGGCGGAGGTGGGGTGTTACATTTGGTATCAGAGCATATGGTTTACGAGAAGGAACAAAAAGGTTTTTAAAACTTTTGGAAAACTATTTTCAAAACCAAGTATAAAGTATTTTCCAAAGAAAAGTCTAGTTTATTTTAAAGGCTATTCCCAAAAAAGCCATTAGCAAAATTCCTTCGTTTTTCTCCATTCTGAATCTGTCTTTTTCTTCATTTTCAGTATGGCCGATAACTTTGCTATTCCGGAGGGAGTACACGTACCTGTTTGGTATAGGAGACTTTTGGAGGCTAGGGCGACCGAAGCCGGCCCCGCAGATGTCCCTCCTCCTCCTCCTCCAGTAGTTAATGTTCCTCCTCCTCCAGTAGTTAATGTTCCTCCTCCTCCTGTCGCTGAGGTTCCTCTTCCTCCTCCCCCTCAGCATCCTCAAGCTGACTTCGCAAAGACTTGCAAAGATTTCAAAGCAATGGGTGGCAAGAACTTTCAAGGCACTGAGACTTTTGTAGAGGCCAAAAATTGGTTGAAAGAGACCGAGGATTTATTTGCTATCTTTGGGTTAGACGATCAGAGGAAGATCTTGTTGGCGGTTTGGCTTATGAAGGATGAAGCCGCTTATTGGTGGGAAGTCACCAATGGTACTAGGCCCGTTGAGACTTGGGCCGATTTCAGGGCAAGGTTCGTGCTTAAGTTTCTATCTTCTGCTGAGGAGAATCTGCAAATGGAGAGGTTCATAACTTTGAAACAAGGAGATAAGTCTGTCAAAGAATATGTGAACAAGTTCAATCAGTTAGCTCGTTTTGGCTTGGATATGGTTAATACTCCTCAGAAGAAGGCTATTCGTTTTGCTAGAGGATTGAATGAGCCATTGCAGGGATTGGCTATGTCACATATTCCCCATGGGGCCACGTTTGAGAGCTTGGTTGATATGGCGTTACTTCAGGGAGATGTCAAGAAAGAGATCAAGATGAATGATACTCAAGCCAAGAAGACTGATTCCCAGGGGAAAGGAAATCAGGGTAATCCAAGTGGTCAGAGCAGTCAAGGCAATCAGAACAAGAACAAGAACAAGAGTCAAGGCAACAAGGGGAACAACAACAAGGGCAAGAACAACAAGGGGAAATGCCATTATTGCGGTTCAGTTGGGCATCTTATTAAGGATTGTAAGAAGAGGAAAAGGAAGAATGGTGAATGCTTTTTCTGCGGTGAGACTGGACATTTCAGTAAGGATTGCCCGAAGAAGTAAGGGCAAGGCCAGGGTCAGATTCAGCGTGTTCGACCTTCAGGAGGGCAAGTTCATGCTCTCAATACCGCTCCAGTTCCCGATCGAGGTAGTATTTCTGTTGAGAGCCTTGTATATATTTCTGATTTTCCAGTTCGTACCTTGTTTGATTCTGGTGCATCGCATAGCTTTATCTCATCTGATCTTGTTGATAGTTTGCACCTTAGTACTAGCTTGGTGGATGATCCCGTCTGTGTCTCAAATCCTATTGGGGGTTCCGCCCATCTGTCTATGATATGTGGGGATTTGAGGATCTCTATACTGAGTGTAGAGTTCTTGTGTAGTGCTTATGTTCTTGGTTTTAGGGGATATGGATTGATATTGGGCATGGATTGGTTGTCCAGATATTGAGCCATCCTTGATTGTGAGCATAGGGTTGTGAGGCTCGTGACTCGCCTCGGAAACACCCTAGAAATTTCTTGTAATCCGAGAGGTCCCGTCATGTTGTGCTATCTTGAATCACTCGACTCGTCAATGGAAACTCTTCAGTCTGTAAGAGTGGTTCGAGAGTATCCGGATGTTTTCGATGAAGTTAGGGGGTTGCCCCCTAAGCGAGAGATTGATTTCCGCATTTATCTGGTGGATAATGCAAAGCTGGTTTCTTTGCCCGTTCGGCACATGGCTCCGCGTGAAAGGCGGGAGCTAAGTAAGCAAGTGAAAGAGTTGCTTGAGAAGAACTTCATTAGACGAAGTATATCTGTATGGGGAGCGCCTGTGGTATTTGCTACCAAGGCAGATGGTTCTCTCCGACTTTGTGTTGATTATCGAGAGTTGAATAAGCTGACTAAGAAGAACAGACACCCGTTACCGAGGATTGATGATCTCTTTGACCAGCTTATCGGTGCTTCTGTTTTCTCTCAGCTTGATCTTGCTACTGGATTCCATCAGCTCAGGGTAGCTGAAGATAGTATAGACAAGACTGCGTTCAGAACGCCAGATGGATTCTTCGAATGGCTTGTCATGCCGTTCGGCTTGACTAATGCACCCGCATATTTCGTGGACTTGATGAGTAGGGTGTTCAGGGAGTTCTTGAACAAGTTTGTCGTGGTCTTCGTAGATGATATCCTGATCTTCTCTAAGGATGAGGAAGAGCACGCAAGGCATCTCGTGGAGGTGATGGATACGCTTAGAGCGCATCAGTTGAAGGCCAAGTTCTCCAAGTGTCACTTTTGGAGAAGGGAAGTTAGATTCCTTGGGCATATAGTATCTAAGCAAGGCTTAGCGGTGGATCCCGCTAAGGTAGTTGCAGTTCAGGATTGGAAGACTCCAAGGAATGCAACCGAAGTGAGAAGTTTTCTAGGTCTTGCAGGCTTTTACCGGAAGTTCATCAAGGACTTCGCGAAGATTTCCGCTCCTCTCACTAAATTGACGAAGAAGAATTTAGTTTTTGCTTGGAGCATAGAATGCGAGCTGGCTTTTCAGAAGCTCAAGAGAGCCCTCACATCAGCACCTGTTCTAGCATTGCCCGATGGAGGGAAGTTATTTACAGTATACACCGATGCATGTGGCACGGGGTTAGGAGCTGTTCTGATGCAAGAAGGAAGGGTGATATGCTTTAGCGGTAGACAACTCAAAGTGCATGAGAAGAATTATCCCACTCATGACTTAGAGTTGGCAGCAATAGTATATGCACTCAAGGCTTGGCGCCATTATCTTCTGGGAGAAAGATTTGAGCTTTATACCTATCACAAGTCATTGAAGTATCTCTTTTCTCAGAAGGATCTGAATCTAAGGCAACAAAGATGGATGGAATTCTTGGCGTCCTACGATTTTGAGATAGCTTATACCCTTGGCAAGGGGAATGTGGTAGCAGATGCATTGAGTAGAAGAAGGTTGACCCTAAGTCCTCCATTCGTTGAGATGAAGAATTTAGAGTATGTGGCAACCTTTGATTTCTCTTTGGCGGTTGAGTCGATGACCGGTTCTTTAGCATCTCTGGAACTCAGACCTACCCTTCTTGATCAAGTTGGGGCTTCGCAGAAAGAAGACCCTCAGATAGTTGAGATTATGGATAAGCTGATTCGAGGAGAGGCGTCTAGTCATCTCGCTCGATATTCTATTGATGACAAGGGTTGGCTAAGGAGAGACGGAAGGTTATGTGTTCCAATGGTAGAAGATTTAGTAAGAAAAGTTCTTGAGGAAGCGCATCGCTCTAAGTTGACTATACATCCAAGCGGAGATAAGATGTATAAAGATATGAAGCGCATTTTCTTTTGGCCTGGGATGAAGAAGGATGTGGCAGAGTTTGTCTCTAGATGTTTCATTTGCCAGCAAGTTAAGGCCGAGTCGAAGAAGCCCGGTGGGCTATTGCATCCTCTAGACGTTCCACTTTGGAAGTGAGAGAGTATTTCCATGGATTTTATCGATGGGCTACCAAGGTCAAGGAAAGGGAATACGAGCATTTGGGTTATTGGGGATAGATTTACGAAGAGTGCTCATTTCATTCCGGTGAAGAGCAAGAGAACCGCATCTTGGCTAGCGTCTGTATATCTTCGTGAGATTGTGAGACTTCATGGAGTCCCTTCTAGTATAGTCAGTGACCGTGACCCAATCTTTACAAGTCAATTCTGGAATAGCTTGCAAGAAGCTATGGGCACGAGGTTGAATCTAAGTACAACTTATCACCCACAGACGGACGGTCAAACCGAAAGGGTGAATAGGGTACTCGAGGATCTATTGAGGCTTTGTATCCTGGATTTTGGTGGTACTTGGGAAGACCATCTTCCTCTTGTTGAGTTTGCATATAATAACAGTTATCAGGCAAGCATAGGGATGGCACCATTTGAAGCTTTATATGGGAGGCCGTGCAAGTCGCCTACATGTTGGTGGGAGACTACAGATGAGCTTATACTTGGGCCTGATATGATCAGAGATACATCCGAGAAGGTCGAGTTGATTCAGAGACGGATGAAAGCGGCCCAAGACCGACAGAAATCCTATGCTGATAAGCGAAGAACTGATTTGGAGTTTGATGTTGGGAATATGGTTTTCGTGAAGGTTTCTCCTTTGCGGAATGTGGTCCGATTTGGAGCCGTTGGGAAGTTGGCACCGAGGTTTGTTGGACCATTCCCTATTATAGAGAGGATCGGGCAGATGGCTTATAGAGTGGAGTTGCCCGAGAAGCTTGCCGGAGTACACGATGTTTTTCATGTCTCGCATCTCCGGAAGTGTTTACATGAATCAGCAGAGGTTGTTGAGCCAAGTGTTCTGAAAGATGTGGAAGTGGAGAAAGAGGCTACCTTGAGGAGAGCTCCGATTCGTATCTTGGGGACGGAGACCAAGAAGCTAAGGAATCGAGAGGTCAAGTTGGTGAAGGTTCAATGGGGTGAAGCCGAAGAAGACGCAACTTGGGAAACCGAGGAGAAGATGCGTGGGCTTTATCCATTCCTTTTTGAGGGTACACTCTCAATCTCTTTTCTTTGTTAACATATCTTTCTCTTTGCTATCCATGTTTATCTAGTTTATCGTGTTAATCTTGTCATGAGAACCTTAGGTAGAAACCCTTTGGATGAAACATGTGTTTGAAACATGTTATGCTTGATGTTTGCAAGTGGTTGCAAGTGTTTGCAAGTGGTTACTCGTGGATGCATTATACACGTTAGGCACTAGATCGGCTCACACACTCCTCATATTGCATATGCATGAGTGTTTACGCTTATTCATGGATGAAAATTTTTGGTGTTATCACATGGATGTTGCGTATGGATGTATGTTATGTGCACACATGTAGATGTTATATATTATGTTAGGAATTGCATACATATGGATTCATTTCACTAACATAATTTGCATTGATGATATTTGCATTAGATAAGTACATATACACACACCTTTGCATATGTTCATGCAACATTTAGAATCTTGTAAGGACAATGATTGCTCGTGGATGATGTTTTGAGTAGATGGATGTTGGATGGTAGGATACGTTCTTCCTAACTTGAAGATTTCGGGGACGAAATCCATTAAGGAGGGGAGAATGTAACAACCCGTATTTTCAATAACATGTTATAACGTAAATCGAGGCAGAATTTAATTCATAAATCTGAATCAAGGGAAACGGGCTATGCCATTGCGTTCGTCTCGGAAAAATACGCGAAATAGAGTCCGAGTTTTCGAAAATCGGAGTCCGTATGACCCGATTAAGGCGCAACGAAGTTTTCAGAAAATTTCAAGTTCAAAACAGATTTCAAATTCAAGTTTGAATTTGAAAATTTGGGTCAGATTGGGCCAGGCGGGAAAATTCCCGCCAGAGTACCCAAATCGACAGCCCTGTCGACTTGGGAGTTGACTTGGTTGGACCCAAGTCGACAGCCCTGTCGACTTGGCTGTCGACTTGGTCCAGCCGGGCAGTTTTGCCTGGTGCACCATTTTGGGTTTGTGTTGAGTTTGGGGGCCAGATTCGGTTTTAAGGGCTGAGATTGGAACTAGGGTTTAATCCTAAGGCTAGAACTAGTCCTAATCTCTATAAGTAAGGCCCTAACCTAACCCTAAATCATCATTATTCATTCATACAACTAAACTATGGCAAAATCAATCCTCTCATGGCCTCCACTCTCTTCATAAAATTCCTAAATAAATTTCTATGAGATTTTCCATGCATACAAGTGTTTTCAAGCTTGTATGAGCATCATTAGCTTGCATTCAAGTCAAGTTTCTATAATTGCATCATAAAGAAAGAGTTTTGATCATTTTGGCTTAAGGGTTTTTCTATAGAAGTTTGCATTTTGGGTTTAATTGGTTGCATAAGGGCTTTGTCATATTTTTGTGTCTTCATAAGCATTGTAAGCCCTTTTCTACTTTCATACTTAAACTCTACAGTTAATGAATGATGCAAGTTGTGTTTGATCATTATGATATGATATGCAAGTTTATTATGTTATGCAAGTATGATATGCAAGTTTATTATGTTATGCAAGTTTCTTATGTTATGCAAGTATGATATGCAAGTTTATCATGTTATGCAAGTTTGCTATGTTATGATATGCAAGTCTATCATGTTATGTTATGCAAGTTTGATATGCAAGTTTGTCATATGATATGCAAGTTATGTTATGCAAGTTTGGGTTGATCATTTTGTTCATGTTATCATGTTATGCAAGCTTATCTTGGGTTTATGAGCTTAAAGCTCCAAGCTTTATGCTAAAGGTTGCATTTTGGCAACATGTAAGTTATCATATCTCTTATGATTACTTGCATGTGAGGCAAAATGCGAACTTATGGCCATTTCTACATGTCATTTATCACCATGTATCACCAATATGCTAAGTTTGGTTTTATGCATGCTTTTGAGGCCTAAAATGTAATACGCAAGTATATGAACATATGTACATTTCATATGCCACCATGTTAAACTTGTGGCTTCAACACCTTTATGTCATGATTATGCCAAGTTCCCTCTTTCTATCCTTTATGCGCTATTGCGATATGTAAGCGATGGGATTGCGTTTGGGGTTGGGTAAACTTAAAAGACATAAAAACATAAGCTTGGGAATTTACCTATTAAGTTAGGTCTACCCTTTGGGAATTTACCTATTAAGTTAGGTCTACCCAAATGCTTGAAAACTTGTAACATGTTTTGGAAACATGATGGACATGACACTTAGAAAAGATAAGTGTGACCAACTCGAGGTTGGGTTGAGTTTGTAGCGTAAACCTACCGAGAACCGACCGGCTTAACTAGTTGCTGCAAACAATAGGACCCAATGTGAGAAGTTGGCCATGTTGTACCTTGAACCCGAGGTTAGACCAAGTTGTGGTGTAAAGCTACCCGGACCCGCCCGGCTTAACTAGTAACCACAACAAGGTCTAATGTGAGAGGTTAAGGCGCATTAAAATAATTAATGCCTCATGATTAGGGTTAAGTCATGGTCCACTTAATACTTAACCAATTTGGGCTTGGTAGATTAATCAGGGTTAAGTCGTGAACTCATCGTTACACTTAACCAAGTTAATCCATGATTAGCAAGAGGGTTAAACCGTACTTAACCCACTAGAAAATCCTAGCAACGGGGGTCCACTCCAGCAGTAATCCCAAGTTTGTATCATCATGACCCTAGGGTCTAGGCTAGGGTGTGGGGCACAAATTACTGGACTTGAGGTAAGCGACCAAAAACGACGGCAGATGGGTACGCCGGTGTAGTTACGGGCGGATCATGGTCGTGCACATAGTCCGAAGCCGGGGAAAGCATGCACGGGTACCAGTAGATCGAGACTGTGCACTCATGTTTATGGTGTCCAGGGGTTGCCACCCTAGGGCTTGATACACCCGACGGGAGACCCTGCACAGTCTGACTACAATTATGTTTGGGCCGCATTGACACCAACACGTGACGAGTTAGGCTTGTAGGGAGCCGATCGACTAGACCGTTTGGTTGGACCGCGTAGTAGGGTCACTTCATGTTATTGGGCCAAAGCTTGGGCCAAGGGATCAATACTTGTTTATTCAAGTCATGTTAGTTTGCTAGTACACCTGTGGTGCAAAACCTTAATCCTGAGTATGCGATGACACCTTTATCTACCTTGTTAGTTAATCATCATGCTAGTATGTTGTTATCCTTATGTTCATCCCAGCTTTCATCATGCCAGTTAACTTTATCAGTTTACATTGATTGTAGTAGGGCTTACTCAGTCTTTTTGACTGACCTGTTTTCTTTCGCCTCTTTTCTTCCGTTTCCCCCCCAGGTTCTCAGGGTGGGAACGTTGGAGCTTAGCTTGGATTTCGGATTGCTTGCTTGTGGGATTTCAGCTCATGTACGGTTTCGACATGAAGCTAGCTATGGTTATCACTTATTTGGGGATAGCACTTATGTATTTCAGTTTTTCAGTTGATGTTGTTTTTATCTAGACTTGTTTATTTGGAAAGCTATGTTGTACCAGACTTGTTTTGAAATAGTATGAAATCTTCCGCTGTTTTATCTATGTTATTTACTCTGTTTACATATATACATATGTTCTTGTTCTGCCTTGATATATCATTATGCATGTTTACCTGATTCAAACGACCCTCCAAAGTCAGAGTGCTTGCAAGAGCCACCCTGGCGGAGGTGGGGTGTTTCATTACGATTGCCATAACTTCTTCATACGAAGTCCAATTCATGCCAACTCGGACTCTATCTCAACCAGAATTCCGAGACGAACACAACGGCGCAACCCGTTTTCCTTATTTTTCACATCTGAGATTAGTTATTCTTTAATTTGTGAACATTAATATTGAAAATTATGGGGTGTTACAAGGTTCCTCCAGTTTCGTTCAGATCCAGAACGGACTTGTAAATGGATGGTATGTCTGACGTGTTAGGGTTTGTGCCCTAGAGGCAACTCATTTGATGAGATTGATAACACTGTTGATGTTATTGTTTTATTTGGAATAAAATAATATTCTATTATATTATATTCACTGCGTGATATAAATATTAATATAATGGAATTCCTTAGAATAATAATATGGGATTATATAGTTCGAGTAAGACTGAACTTGAGATTATATGATATGACAAGTATTATAATTCTTAAATGTCCCTAGTCAAGTTTTATTGTTTATACAGGAGAACGATAAAGCGTTAAGACTAGTATATTGATTGATTGATGATCACGTCTCATTGATCATTAATATACATGATATTAAAGTCAAGATATAAATACGTATTAGAGAATAATGTATTGGGCTGACCCACCATAAGATAACTACATGGAATATAAATCAACAGTATCATAAGTTGTTCTCATAGTGATAGTGATATAATGGTCCTCAGTCCAGAAATCATTATAATTTTATTCGAGGAAATCTATGTTTTGATATCATCTAAAGTTATTTCGTAACAGAGTAATGATAACGGTGATTATTGGATGTATCTAGAATCGAATATAAATTATGAATGACCTAGATGGAATTTAACCCTGCGATTTATATTTGTAGTGATATCCTTGGGCCTCTTGATTGAGTGAGACTGTGAAATGCATGGCCATGCTCAAATATCGATTTGTTCAGAACAGTCTACTCATTGATCAAGAAAACAGATTAACTTATAAAAGGATGTTACGATCCATGCGTTTATTTAATCTAGGATATAACGGTTAAAAGGATTAAATTATACTGACACACTATTCACAACAAGTTGTATTGAATCATCACTATTATAGCTTGGGTAACAATGATGTGTTACTAGACGCCGCTCATTGTTTACAGTCTGAATTTGTTTAAACTATTGCCAACGCTGTCATAGCCTATAGGGTCACACTTACATTCGTTGCTAAAGATAAGGATATTTAAAATGAGGGTTTTTTGACAAATTCCATTTTAGATAAGGGTTGATTGGGTCATAAGGTTTGGAGAGATTGTCGGTTCTATTATTATAAAGGTCGGACCTTATCATCAACGTAAAAAAAAACAGCCGAAATCCAAAACCCTAGATCACAACTTAATCCCAAATTCAGCTAGTATTGACCTATCTTCCTCGATTTGATTCGAGAGTAACGATTGTGGACTCCGATAGAGGTGCTCGACTTCAAGCACTAATTCAATCTGATCTGGAACTGGATTTTGGATTCAACAGCTCAAGATCCCCTTTTGATTCGAATCGGAGAACTGAAAAGGTACGAAATTTAATTTCTATCATGGTTTCTGATTACAAATTAGGTTTAAATTTGTTGTCTTCCGCTGTGTATCGATCAATTATCACTTCAATGGTATCAGAGCTCATGGTTATTTTGATTCGAGTATTGGTTAGGCCCCAAAATTGTTACAGTAACATGTTAGTCGATGTTATGAACATCAAACTGATGAGATCTGGAATTTTGTAAACATTCAATTATGAACTATAATCGGTTTTGTAACGAACAAATTTAGTCTTGTTCGTTTGAATGACTTTGAATTGATATACGATATTAATTCAATTCTGAATGACTGAAATTCAAATTCCTATGTTAGTATAAAAGGTTTAACCTGTATTTTGAATCTGGTTTTAAAAGAAAACAATTATTATTTCGTTCTGTAATTGTGGCAGAAGATTTAAATATATATAATAGATATACTTTGAATCACATCTATTACATGTATTTAATTTGTGCTCTGTTATGATTCCATGAATGAAATTAGAATGACACAAAGTTTTCAAGTCAGTATGTGTTTGGATCTGTATACCTTTATTTATAAAACCAGATAGATTTAGAATCATATCTATTTTATGTAACCTATGATGCCCTATTTTACTCTATAACAATACCAGTTATTGAATTACAGATTTGAGTTGTAGACAGTCTTTATCCTTGTATTTATGGCATGGTATTTCATACCTATTAACAAAAGAAAAATCTATTATAATCTGTGCTGAACTTCAAGCTTACCTTGGTACACTGAAAATAAAATTTGTATTTTGATACAAAGCCGGAGATAAGTCCAAGTATTAAGAATACTGAATTGGATTTCATACTATTGGTGCATAAATAGTATTCAAATCTGGTATTTTAAAATTATTATAAACAACATTTATTGATAGTTAAAATCTGATTTTAACTAAAATCTTAAATAATTGTTATTCTGTCTATCCTTCATAGAACCCAGTGATAAATCAAAATCAATTTGATTGATCAAGAATAGTATGGCAATCTTATTTCATTTTGAAATACTGATTTCATAAAGTATGTTATTGCCTGATGGACAAGAAAGGGGTTGAATAAATGCTGCCACAATTGTCTTATGTATACATATATAAAGTATATATATACACATATGTTTGAATTTGATAATTATTTGACAAGAAGTCGATATACTAAAAGTCTGTATTGATGACTTGATAAAGTTTATTTAATATTAGATATTAAGTTTACATTGATGAATTATCACTGGTTGTATATTTCCTCAAAGTAAATATTACATCCAGATTTTAATTAATGATAAGGTATGATTTAGTACTCTTTTGAATCTGGTATACCTTGATACCTCTTTTCTCTAACTATGACACTATCATATCTGGGACAAACTGTTTTGTTTACCACAGTTCATTTTTAGACATTAATTATAATTATACACAACATATTTTAGATCTGTTTAAATGAGTTAACTGTTCTAAAATTATAATCGAAGCTGGTTTGTATATGTGTATATTAATGTCATGATCTTATCATTTCATTATAAAGGCCAGATCTGTTTTGATATCGATCTTGAAACTATAGTGTATCATCACTCTAATCAAAACATCTACAGGATTTGATCCTTTTAACATGAGTGATAAACATTGTTCACTCCTTTGTATTTTACTGTCATTTAATTTAATTTGTAGATCTCTTTATAGTTATAACTGTGATAGTTGTAATTATAATTGCATTGATATGCTTTCCCTTAGTAAACCCCTGAGTTATATACATATATTTATATATATATGTATGTATTTACATATATGTTTATACAAAGATACATGATTTTCCCTATTGTTCTTCTAACATCATTTACATTTGCATAAGTATTTAGATACTGTATTTTATCAAATTAGTTGATGATCATGATGTTAGCATATGGACATAGGTAAATAGTGTTGAAATGTTGATCCTGTTATAA
Organism: Allium sativum; assembly: GCA_030737875.1. NCBI lineage: Eukaryota > Viridiplantae > Streptophyta > Magnoliopsida > Asparagales > Amaryllidaceae > Allium > Allium sativum. Next base: position 320,932,272 of record CM060920.1, on the reverse strand, counting down.
GGTAAAAGGAACCAGTTTTTACCTTCTAAAACATGTAACAAAGCTATTTAATACATGTACGGTTGACTTTATAATTTGCACCATTACATTGTATAATGTTGTAAGATTATGTATACATATATATTTTAAAATTCAAATTAGTTTGACTGATTTGGATTCATTCATTTGGGTCTTTTACATGTCATATATATATATATATATATATATATATATATATATCAGTTGAAAATTAAACTGGGCCAAATATAGATTAATATTGGTTGATTGAAACAAGCAGTTTAATCGTTTTGTAAGTGTGCCTATGTCACTTGATAGTTCTGTATTCACTCTAGTTATATTTATATATATATGTGTGTGTATATATATATATATATATATATATATATATATATTATATATGTGATTATAACTGTGTTTATTCAGAAACAAAAATCAACAACACTAATATGATCCATATTGATGCATCTATGTGTTGTGATTTTGTTTGACAATTACATTGTTTATTGTTTGCTTATACACTTGCAAAATTATTAACATCACGGATACATGCCATCCAAAGAATGATCCTATATTGATCGGTTCATAAAACAACACTGCAAATAAGATTTGCAATATTACATATACATAAGATATGTAAATCTTTGGGCTTTTACTTTACCTTAAAATCTGTTTTGTATGTATAATTGCAATCTAATGTTTGAACTGAATATATATATATGTATATGTTATATCATTTAGTAAAACTGATAATGCATATATGAGTTTTATAACAGGCTATAAAAGTATAGTTTGTATAGTAGACTTCAAGGCAATGGGTAGATGTCTAGGATATAAAATTGATGTTAAAATTGTTTAAATCAATGTTGTATATCAGGACATTGACCCTCGTACAGTCAATACCCAAAACATGCAATTATCTACAAGTATAGAGGATATGATTTATACTGTTTAAATACCACAGTAATATGTATTCATGGTAACTGAAATAATTATATCAGATTTGATCTGATCCTATCTTATTTTATATTTCGGTTACATGTAAATATATAACACTGTGGTGCATGTAAATACATATATCAAATCTGTTCTGAAATAACACTGTTTCTATGTTACAATCATGAATATATCATTGAACCTGGTTTTAGTGTATCAGATATGATCTGATTAACTCTGTTTCATCCAAATGCATGTATATGTGTGAAAACCCGTAACTTCCCCGTAAAGGAAAGTGTCGGATAGTTCGAGAACAAGCCACAACAGAACGCATACAGAAGAACATTTCATTGTATATTACAACAATGCATCAGATTACAAGAATATACAGAGTATAAATGAATATTACACAGAAATATCAGAGATTTAAATTACATTTAAATACATAGCAGCGGAAAATAATACAATACACAACTAGAATGAGATATACGGATACAAAGCTTTCCGGATATCGTTCCAGCTGTAAACCAGGATCCTGTGAATATAAATCTGCAAAACCAAAACTACTAGCTGCCCGTGTCAAAATAAGGGCACCCAGAGTTTAGGTTAAAACAATAAACTCCAGGTCAGTCATGTGACTGGTGTGAGAACTAAAACAGTTATTAATCTTTATTTTTAAAGTTAGGTAAATCAAGGGACCACGCCGTATAACACGGAACGGGTTTCCTCCCAAGAATACCAGTGCATACAACAACAGCGCAATGCTAAATAAAGAACAATGAAGCTATTATAAGACCCAGTTCCCATCACACAATGCAACGCAAGCCGGAGGATAGGGTTTTTACCTTATAATAGCCAAGAATGCTTGATACGTTTAAAAGAAATCATTTGATACTATTATAAGTGTAAAGTGTATAAAACAACTTCAAATCATAAGTATCAATCATAGGCGGCATGAATGCCCCATACCACTATGTCGCCATATATAGGTTATACAATCAAAATCGCAAAGTCACGTATTTGGAAATTGGGTTTCCATCTATGAACCGAGGCAAAAGATAGTCCTCAACCGATTCGAGACGCTCTAGCCCGCCCCTCAGGACCCAGACTCAGGTGGGCCCTTGGATCCTCAGGGCCAGTCCACCGATGTGGATTAAACTTAAACCCTGGACATGCATTTCCCCGCCCTATGGGGCGTAAACGAGCCAACTAAATGACTCCATCGGTTCGAAAACGACCGATCAATCCGAGGCGCCTCGCAACAGCAACAACCACATAAGTCAAACTCGTCAGGGCGTGTAAAACCACTGACGCCACTTCTAGCTAGAAAGAAACGCATGCCCTCCCTGACGTCCTCTCCCGTTTTTGATTCATACCGGGTGTGAAACTCGCGAAGCAAACGTTACACAAAGCTACGCCACAAAGGCCTTGCTTTGATCATCACCACAAGACTTTGCTTTTCAACAGAAGCCTCGATCAATTGCCACTTAGGCATGCCACACAGGCAATTCACTCCATGCGTTTGATATCCATCAATATATAACCCCTGAGCTCCTACGTCTCAGAGAAGGGCATTAAGCAAGAGCATAAATTCTCCGCCGCCAAACAGATATATATTTAATAGAGATCAATCACATGGACTAAAATCCAATGTCAGACACACAGTCCATTTACAAGTCCGTTCTGGGTCTAAACGAAAACGGAGGCACCTAGTACCCCGCATATCCATCGATCTCCAAGTACGTCTGGACGATCACCAACTGTTTCCATCTTCTTGGGTGTACAGCCCAATCAAGATCATCAGTTATCACCCAAACGATGTGAAGACCTCCGGTCTTCGACCATCGTCTTCATCTTCGACTTATCGTCGTATCAGTTATTCAGAATGGGATAAACCCGGTCTTTCCGAATAACTCGCGTATATTTTATAAAAGTGTTACACAAGCACAACATACGCCTCATTCCAATTCATTAGTCACTAACCGTAAATTAATTAAGAGAATAATTCCCCCAAATATTAACCCCGAAGGCCGAAACCAACATCAGATCAATATCCAGAAAACCATTCTGCTTGGCTAACCGACAGTTAGTTTCTAAATCTCACATTCATAGGGAAAGGTTCCCATTAATTTTATCCAAGATAAATTCTTGAATTTATGTTTTAATCTACTTTTGAATATCAATTCAAACTAGTCGGGATTAGCGAACCTTACCGAAGTAATCATTTGTTTTAATCTCCCAATCCCAACCTATTAATCCCACGAAGTAAAACTGGTAATACTTCATATCTAACACCACAGTGTTATCGGTAAATTCAATTACCATTTCACGTTCAAATCTAATTAAAGATTTAACTATCGCCTGGAGTAAAACTGGTGATACTCCATTCTCGATTTTCCAATCTAATTAAAGATTCATTAAAACTCCACTTAGTTTTAATCGTTAACTGGGTTAAAGAATCAGTGTCATTTAAAACACGGTTCACGGTAAACCCAAAATCACAATCATTAATTATCGGGTTAAAGAACGAGTGTTATTTAAAACACTGTTCACGATAAACCCAAAAATCAATATCAATTCAGTTCCAATTAAATATCATTTAATTGGCACACTTCATTAAATCTAACTAAAAAGATTTAATCTTTTCTCAACTGGGTTCAAGAACAGTGTTAGTGAAGACACCATTCACGACAAACCCAAATCACATTTGACATTCAATATAAGGCTCTGAATAGAAAATATATCGGCTTATATTCAATATCAAATTCTACGATTAACAAATGTCGTATTGGAAATAACGATATATATATATCTTTCAAATTTCCATAACAACCTCCGTATAATCACGAATTCCAACATCGAAATATTCCGAAGACAATTTCGATTCAAATCCACTCCAATGCAATCAATGGAAATTTTGGTTATTTTTAAAACCCTTTTCGAATTCAATTTATTTATTTAAAAATAAATAGAATTATATTTCTAGTTCAAAACTAGTTCATTTCGATAAAAATCAATTTTTATCTTTTCAAATATGGAGTTTTTCAACCCAATTCTTTCTAAATCATTTCTTATGATTTTACACAAATTATTGCTATTTTTAATAATTTTATCAAGGCCCGTACAGTCGATTTCCATCAATGGCCATCGAACTGCACTTACAGCGACCTTTTTCGAATTTGATTTGGACGTATCTCCAAATCCAACCGTTAGATTTCTAATTTCAAATATTCATCAAAAAGCTCTTTTCGATACGAACCCAACGGTTCCGGTTTTAGGAGAATCCGACGGTCGGATCTCCCGTAATGTCCGTTTGAAATAAATGGTCGAAATTCGCGAACTGCCGCGGCGCGGCGCGTTCTATTCAGGCCATTATATTATATATATAATATATATTTCGTCGATTTCTATTTAAAACGAATTATAGAAAAAGTTTTAAATTCGTTTCAAAAGCAATTTCAACTTCCTTTTCAATTCAAATCAAAATTGAATTCTCCTTTATAAATTCGTTTTAAAATTCATTTCTATTCAATTCAAATTTCAATTCAATTTGAATTCATTTCAATTCGTTTTCAATTCAATTTGAATTCGTTTTCAATTCAATTTGAATTCCTTTTCAATTCATTTCGAAATCGTTTTCAATTCATTTCGTTTCGAAATCGTTTTCAATTCAATTCATTTCGAAATCGCTTTATATTCAATTCATTTCGAAATCGTTTTCTATTCAATTCATTTCGAAATCGTTTTCTATTCAATTCATTTCGAAATCATTTTCAATTCAATTCATTTCGAAATCATTTTCTATTCAATTCATTTCGGAATCGTTTTCTATTCAATTCATTTCGAAATCGTTTTCTATTCAATTCATTTCGAAATCGTTTTCAATTCAATTCATTTCGAAATCGTTTTCAATTCATTTCATTTCGAAATCGTTTTCAATTCAATTCATTTCGAAATCGTTTTCAATTCAATTCATTTCGAAATCGTTTTCAATTCAATTCATTTCGAAATCGTTTTCAATTCATTTCATTTCGAAATCGTTTTCAATTCAATTCATTTCGAAATCGTTTTCAATTCAATTGATTTCGATATCGTTTTCAATTCAATTCATTTCGAAATCGTTTTCAATTCATTTTGAAAATAGTTAAAATCGATATAAATATCGTTTACGTCAAAATGGCGTCAATCTAATCAACACGGCTTCATAAATTTGTATTTTCAAATATTCTATTTCAAATATTTCTTTTTCAAAATAGTTGTTATTATCAAAATATTTCGTTCAACACATGACCAATCTCAATGGATGAGTACTGTCAACACATGAACCTTTATTTTATATTGATAAAGATGTAAACTTTATTATTAAAATATTTCGTTCAACACATGACCAATCTCAATGGATGAAACTGTCAACACATGAACTTTTATTTTATATTGTTCTTTATTTTTCAAATTGGAATGAGGCCCAATCAATTACCATATAAAGTTAATTATATGTATTTTCATACCACACATGTATATCATAGCATTGAAAAATAATCAACCATCAACCAAAGTGCACTACACTGTATAAGCATCAAATATAGATATCTAACGCTTATAACAGCCTGTCAATCAATCGATCGACATATTTAATCAATCAGGATGAGTGAACTTCATATTTCATACCAACACCCGTGTGGGGTTTCAAACAATCAAACAAATATTTTATTTGTGCAATTGGGCGATGTGTTAAATTTATCGACCCAATCAATGTTCTTCAAATTGGTGTACATAAACAAACCGTCTGGTTTGTAAATGAATATTTATTTATTCACTTTCACTATATTCATATTCACGTTAAAAATTATATTTTTAACGATAAAACATTTTATTCCAACATATGAATTTCTATTTTTCATTTACACAATAAAATGATATTTTTATTTTCTAACATATTTTAGAAAATTTCGGCGGCATAACGGCACGATACTAGAAACGGGACGAGGTCTAGCCTTATCCCCGGTCTAGTGAAGGCCCACGCCATTCACACATCAATCAAATCAATTCGTTATGTAAACCACAAAATTTGGAGTAAGAGTCTAACCTAGCCTTACTCCTTCGCCTTATAACGGCGCACGTCTAATCCTAACCAATTTATCGATTCGATTTTTCACACCACGAACCACATTCAAACCAATATCGCAATCAATCACCAAACAGCCAAACAAACAAGTCCATGGTCTATGGACGATTGTGTCGGGTGCTACTAAACACCGTCTGCATCCTAGTGTATATATATAACTAGAAAAGAAATTGAAAGGTGAGAAATTCTCACTTATAGCTATCCTAGCTCCACGGCACTTCTGTTGTAGAGATCTTCATCGTTCCCGCCTTTTGTCACCTTCGTTGTCTGCTTTCACTACATATGTAAAAATCGAATTTTTACTTCGCTATTCAATATATAAAAATCGAATTTTTACTTCGCTATTCTATATATAAAAATCGAATTTTTATTTCAAAGTTCAATATATAAAAATCGAATTTTTATTTCAAAGTTCAATATATAAAAATCGAATTTTTACTTTGCTATTCTATATATAAAAATCGAATTTTTATTTCAAAGTTCAATATATAAAAATCGAATTTTTACTTCGCTATTCAATATATAAAAATCGTAACTTTTCCTTATTAAAATCATATTTTTAATATGCGACTAGTATAAAAATTATATTTTTAACTTTTCTATATTATAAAAATTATATTTTTAACCTTTTTATAATATAAAATTTATATTTTTATTATCCCTATGATATAAAAAATCATATTTTTACACTCCACGTTTATATATATATATATATATATATATATATATATATATATAAAGATCTAATCTTTAACTTCAAAAATATAATCCTTTCTATTTCAAAAGTATAATCTTTTTCCATATCAAAAATTTAATCTTTCCTATACGATAAAAATCCAATCTTTATACACGGTAAAAATCGTTCCTCTTTATAAATAAAAATCGTATTTTCCTCTAATTAAAAATCACATTTTTAATTTTCCTACCACATAAAAATCAGTTCTTATATCACCTAAAAATCAGTTTTTACTAATTAAAATAAAATCAGTATTTAAATCATTTTCAAATCAGTTTTTAAACTGTTAAAGCAAAAACAGTATTTAATCTTTAAAAATAAAAACAGTATTAAATCTAATTAAAATTCTGTATTTAACCTAATTAAAATTCAGAAAATAAAAATAAAGTAAAATACTTACTTGTTTTAGAAAAGAGGAGCAGCGTTCGTCGGTGAAGACTAGGGGGTTGCGGGGTTGGGCAGGGAGGCGGAGGGGTAGGCGATGGCTTCCAGGGAGGGCGGCGCTACGGCTTCGATGGATGGAGGGGGGGGGGTCTGGGACATTGCGCTCGAACTTGGGGGGGGGGTTCTTCTGGCGCGGGGTTCTAAGCGGGAAGGAGGACGGAGGAGCAGGAGTGGGAGGTCTGGGCGGAGGCGCGGCGGTTACTGGAGGGTGGGGCGGCGGCGAAACTAAGGGCGACGTTTTTTTTTTCTTTGTTTGCTTCGATTTGATAAAGTAACAGAAAAGGGGGGGCCAGAAGATAAAGGGGGAAAATATATTTTTTTATTTAATTTTATTTAATTATTTTATTCGCCCCAAAGTTGACTTTTACATACGACCCCGAAATGGGGCACACCGCCTGTCGTCCATAGCGTTTTACCCCCATTCCGAACACAATGGGATATGTATCGTAGGTTGATTCGATCGTTTGAATCAGTTTCCGTTACATTTACATTTAAATCACTATATTGAATTTTAAACGTACATTTCAAATTACCGGGGTCACATACTAACTCTAAAGATTCTCGAAAAATATTTTCTAGCTTCGTATTGACGATACGGTCCTAACAAAACTAGTTTCGTCGAATTCTGAGACCGTTAGAAAAATGGCCAATTTCCAGTCGATTAAAATCAACTAAAACTGGTCAAACGCGTTTTCCTTTGCCACGCTCACATATTGATTCGAAAAATTATGAAATTTGGAATCTAGCAATAACTTGACACCACGGACCCAACAAAACTGGTTTCGTCGAAATCCGAGGTCGTTTGCAAAATGTCTATTTTTAAGGGCCTTATATATATATAAATATATATAAATTCCACAGCGACTATTTCTAATTTTAAACTGGACATATCTTATCATTTCTAAGATGAAATCCCAGTTTGTTAACTTCGTTACAAAGATATAGTTATACAAATTCAAATATTTCTTGTTTCGTTCAATTCTGACTTATATTGAATTCTGTATATTCATTTGAAATTAGAAATCGAATTTTCGAACTACCGCGCCATTTTCAATTCTATTTATAAATATAAATAAATATTTATATTCTAACGACGACGCGTATATAATATATACGTTCGAATTATATTCAAAATAAATTTTCGTCGATATTATTTAAAATAATTCATTTTAAATTATCAAAATTCGCTATAATTGTCAAAATAAAAATTTTAAACTGGCCCAGATTTTCCGGGTTGTTACAATCTCCCCCAATTAAAACTTTTCGTCCCCGAAAAGGAACAAAGTCGAAAATGGTTTGATTAATCAACTCTACGTTCGATCTGGCGTCCCTTCTCTAACCTTTTAGTTTCTGAGAATTTTCAAAATTTCAAAAATTTGGCTAACACCCTAAATTTTTGAAAAATTTCTCCATAACCTCCCCTGCACTGGGAGCATCGGGGAATTTCAAATAGCTTCCCCGGTCCTTCAGATCTCAAAAAGAAAAAGAAAAAGCCAAGCGGCTAGCCAATAGGCTCATAAAATCATCATCACCCAAACAAAACAGTAAATTATGTAGTAAACATGTACCTATTTGTCGGGCAAACAAATTTTATTCTCTGCTCTAGCCTCCTTGCTATGACCTGTTCAAGGATATACATGTATATGCAAGCAAATGCGACTAATTTTCAATACAGTTCAATATTTGGTTCAATTAGGCTAAATGGTTCAAAATTATCAACCAAATAAACAAACAACACAAACATCAATCAATTATTGAATTAGAGTTTGAAATTCATAATTTTAATACATATACAAAAATCATGTTCTTGATGCCAAATCACAACAATAGGCCCTATCTAATTTTGGTTCTCACACCAGTCAATAGGAAGTATATAGAAATCCCACCTTCGAAACACGAACATAAGTTTTGATGATGATCGATCAATCATCAGAACCATCTCCGGGTGTCTAGAGTGTAATTCTATATCTATCCAGTATATTAAAATTTCAAATACACGTGGATCAGACGTATACGCAAAATCTTTATATACTGGACTGTCCAACTCAATATAAATAGATAATCAAATACGAATAGTTGATTTAAATTTTCAAAACAAAGATTGTTTTCATTTGAAAAATATACCCTTCCCACTCGTCCTAGGATACTACTGATCCCATCTCTAACGAGTCATTCCCGTTGGATATTACTAATCCAATATCTGATGAATCCTTTCATATGGTTCTAATGTGTCTTGTTCTCTGAGCTTTGTAAACCAAAGCTCTGATACCAACTGTGAAAACCCGTAACTTCCCCGTAAAGGAAAGTGTCGGATAGTTCGAGAACAAGCCACAGCAGAACGCATACAGAAGAACATTTCATTGTACATTACAACAATGCATCAGATTACAAGAATATACAGAGTATAAATGAATATTACACAGAAATATCAGAGATTTAAATTACATTTAAATACATAGCAGCGGAAAATAATACAATACACAACTAGAATGAGATATACGGATACAAAGCTTTCCGGATATCGTTCCAGCTGTAAACCAGGATCCTGTGAATATAAATCTGCAAAATCAAAACTACTAGCTGCCCGTGTCAAAATAAGGGCACCCAGAGTTTAGGTTAAAACAATAAACTCCAGGTCAGTCATGTGACTGGTATGAGAACTAAAACAGTTATTAATCTTTATTTTTAAAGTTAGGTAAATCAAGGGACCACGCCGTATAACACGGAACGGGTTTCCTCCCAAGAATACCAGTGCATACAACAACAGCGCAATGTTAAATAAAGAACAATGAAGCTATTATAAGACCCAGTTCCCATCACACAATGCAACGCAAGCCGGAGGATAGGGTTTTTACCTTATAATAGCCAAGAATGCTTGATACGTTTAAAAGAAATCATTTGATACTATTATAAGTGTATAGTGTATAAAACAACTTCAAATCATAAGTATCAATCATAGGCGGCATGAATGCCCCATACCACTATGTCGCCATATATAGGTTATACAATCAAAATCGCAAAGTCGCGTATTTGGAAATTGGGTTTCCATCTATGAACCGAGGCAAAAGATAGTCCTCAACCGATTCGAGACGCTCTAGCCCGCCCCTCAGGACCCAGACTCAGGTGGGCCCTTGGATCCTCAGGGCCAGTCCACCGATGTGGATTAAACTTAAACCCTGGACATGCATTTCCCCGCCCTATGGGGCGTAAACGAGCCAACTAAATGACTCCATCGGTTCGAAAACGACCGATCAATCCGAGGCGCCTCGCATCAGCAACAACCACATAAGTCAAACTCGTCAGGGTGTGTAAAACCACTGACGCCACTTCTAGCTAGAAAGAAACGCATGCCCTCCCTGACGTCCTCTCCCGTTTTTGGTTCATACCGGGTGTGAAACTCGCGAAGCAAACGTTACACAAAGCTACGCCACAAAGGCCTTGCTTTGATCATCACCACAAGACTTTGCTTTTCAACAGAAGCCTCGATCAATTGCCACTTAGGCATGCCACACAGGCAATTCACACCATGCGTTTGATATCAATCAAAATATAACCCCTGAGCTCGTACGTCTCAGAGAAGGGTGTTAAGCAAGAGAATAAATTCTCCGCCGCCAAACAGATATATATTTAATAGAGATCAATCACACGGACTAAAATCCAATGTCAGACACACAGTCCATTTACAAGTCCGTTCTGGGTCTGAACGAAACAGGAGGCACATAGTACCCCGCATATCCATCGATCTCCAAGTACGTCTGGACGATCACAAACTGTTTCCATCTTCTTGGGTGTACAGCCCAATCAAGATCATCAGTTATCACCCAAACGATGTGAAGACCTCCGGTCTTTGACCATCGTCTTCATCTTCGACTTATCGTCGTATCAGTTATTCAGAATGGGATAAACCCGGTCTTTCCGAATAACTCGCGTATATTTTATAAAAGTGTTACACAAGCACAACATACGCCTCATTCCAATTCATTAGTCACTAACCGTAAATTAATCAAGAGAATAATTCCCCCAAATATTAACCCCGAAGGCCGAAACCAACATCAGATCAATATCCAGAAAACCATTCTGCTTGGCTAACCGACAGTTAGTTTCTAAATCTCACATTCATAGGGAAAGGTTCCCATTAATTTTATCCAAGATAAATTCTTGAATTTATGTTTTAATCTACTTTTGAATATCAATTCAAACTAGTCGGGATTAGCGAACCTTACCGAAGTAATCATTTGTTTTAATCTCCCAATCCCAACCTATTAATCCCACGAAGTAAAACTGGTAATACTTCGTATCTAACACCACAGTGTTATCGGTAAATTCAATTACCATTTCACGTTCAAATCTAATTAAAGATTTAACTATCGCCTGGAGTAAAACTGGTGATACTCCATTCTCGATTTTCCAATCTAATTAAAGATTCATTAAAACTCCACTTAGTTTTAATCGTTAACTGGGTTAAAGAATCAGTGTCATTTAAAACACGGTTCACGGTAAACCAAAAATCACAATCATTAATTATCGGGTTAAAGAACGAGTGTTATTTAAAACACTGTTCACAATAAACCCAAAAATCAATATCAATTCAGTTCCAATTAAATATCATTTAATTGGCACACTTCATTAAATCTAACTAAAAAGATTTAATCTTTTCTCAACTGGGTTAAAGAACAGTGTTAGTGAAGACACCATTCACGACAAACCCAAATCACATTTGATATTCAATACAAGGCTCTGAATAGAAAATATATCGGCTTATATTCAATATCAAATTCTACGATTAACAAATGTCGTATTGGAAATAACGATATATATATATATATATATATCTCTTTCAAATTTCCATAACAACCTCCGTATAATCACGAATTCCAACATCGAAATATTCCGAAGACAATTTCGATTCAAATCCACTCCAATGCAATCATTGGAAATTTTGGTTATTTTTAAAACCCTTTTCGAATTCAATTTATTTATTTAAAAATAAGTAGAATTATATTTCTAGTTCAAAACTAGTTCATTTCGATAAAAATCAATTTTTATCTTTTCAAATATGGAGTTTTTCATCCCAATTCTTTCTAAATCATTTCTTATGATTTTACACAAATTATTGCTATTTTTAATAATTTTATCAAGGCCCGTACAGTCGATTTCCATCAATGGCCATCGAACTGCACTTACAGCGACCTTTTTCGAATTTGATTTGGACGTATCTCCAAATCCAACCGTTAGATTTCTAATTTCAAATGTTCATCAAAAAGCTCTTTTCGATACAAACCCAATGGTTCCGGTTTTAGGAGAATCCGACGGTCGGATCTCCCGTAATGTCCGTTTGAAATAAATGGTCGAAATTGGCGAACTGCCGCGGCGCGGCGCGTTCTATTCAGGCCATTATATTATATATATAATATATATAATATATATTTCGTCGATTTCTATTTAAAACGAATTATAGAAAAAGTTTTAAATTCGTTTCAAAAGCAATTTCAACTTCCTTTTCAATTCAAATCAAAATTGAATTCTCCTTTATAAATTCGTTTTAAAATTCATTTCTATTCAATTCAAATTTCAATTCAATTTGAATTCATTTCAATTCGTTTTCAATTCAATTTGAATTCGTTTTCAATTCAATTTGAATTCCTTTTCAATTCATTTCGAAATCGTTTTCAATTCATTTCGTTTCGAAATCGTTTTCAATTCAATTCATTTCGAAATCGCTTTCTATTCAATTCATTTCGAAATCGTTTTCTATTCAATTCATTTCGAAATCGTTTTCTATTCAATTCATTTCGAAATCGTTTTCAATTCAATTCATTTCGAAATCGTTTTCTATTCAATTCATTTCGAAATCGTTTTCTATTCAATTCATTTTGAAATCGTTTTCTATTCAATTCACTTCGAAATCGTTTTCAATTCAATTCATTTCGAAATCGTTTTCAATTCATTTCATTTCGAAATCGTTTTCAATTCAATTCATTTCGAAATCGTTTTCAATTCAATTCATTTCGAAATTGTTTTCAATTCAATTCATTTCGAAATCGTTTTCAATTCATTTCATTTCGAAATCGTTTTCAATTCAATTCATTTTGAAATCATTTTCAATTCAATTCATTTCGAAATCGTTTTCAATTCAATTCATTTCGAAATCGTTTTCAATTCATTTTGAAAATAGTTAAAATCGATATAAATATCGTTTACGTCAAAATGGCGTCAATCTAATCAACACGGCTTCATAAATTTCTATTTTCAAATATTATATTTCAAATATTTCTTTTTCAAAATAGTTGTTATTATCAAAATATTTCGTTCAACACATGACCAATCTCAATGGATGAGTACTGTCAACACATGAACCTTTATTTTATATTGATAAAGATGTAAACTTTATTATTAAAATATTTCGTTCAACACATGACCAATCTCAATGGATGAAACTGTCAACACATGAACTTTTATTTTATATTGTTCTTTATTTTTCAAATTGGAATGAGGCCCAATCAATTACCATATAAAGTTAATTATATGGATTTTCATACCACACATGTATATCTTAGCATTGAAAAATAATCAACCATCAACCAAAGTGCACTACACTGTATAAGCATCAAATATAGATATCTAACGCTTATAACAGCCTGTCAATCAATCGATCGACATATTTAATCAATCAGGATGAGTGAACTTCATATTTCATCCCAACACCCGTGTGGGGTTTCAAACAATCAAACAAATATTTTATTTGTGCAATTGGGCGATGTGTAAAATTTATCGACCCAATCAATGTTCTTCAAATAGGTGTACATAAACAAACCGTCTGGTTTGTAAATGAATATTTATTTATTCACTTTCACTATATTCATATTCACGTTAAAAATTATATTTTTAACGATAAAACATTTTATTCCAACATATGAATTTCTATTATTCATTTACACAATAAAATGATATTTTTATTTTCTAACATATTTTAGAAAATTTCGGCGGCATAACGGCACGATACTAGAAACGGGACGAGGTCTAGCCTTATCCCCGGTCTAGTGAAGGCCCACGCCATTCACACATCAATCAAATCAATTCGTTATGTAAACCACAAAATTTGGAGTAAGAGTCTAACCTAGCCTTACTCCTTCGCCTTATAACGGCGCACGTCTAATCCTAACCAATTTATCGATTCGATTTTTCACACCACGAACCACATTCAAACCAATATCGCAATCAATCACCAAACAGCCAAACAAACAAGTCCGTGGTCTGTGGACGATTGTGTCGGGTGCTACTAAACACCGTCTGCATCCTAGTGTATATATATAACTAGAAAAGAAATTGAAAGGTGAGAAATTCTCACTTATAGCTATCCTAGCTCCACGACACTTCTGTTGTAGAGATCTTCGTCGTTCCCGCCTTTTGTCACCTTCGTTGTCTGCTTTCACTACATATGTAAAAATCGAATTTTTACTTCGCTATTCAATATATAAAAATCGAATTTTTACTTCGCTATTCTATATATAAAAATCGAATTTTTATTTCAAAGTTCAATATATAAAAATCGAATTTTTATTTCAAAGTTCAATATATAAAAATCGAATTTTTACTTTGCTATTCTATATATAAAAATCGAATTTTTATTTCAAAGTTCAATATATAAAAATCGAATTTTTACTTCGCATTTCAATATATAAAAATCGTAACTTTTCCTTATTAAAATCATATTTTTAATATGCCACTAGTATAAAAATTATATTTTTAACTTTTCTATATTATAAAAATTATATTTTTAACCTTTTTATAATATAAAATTTATATTTTTATTATCCCTATGATATAAAAAATCATATTTTTACACTCCACGTTTTTATATATATATATAAAGATCTAATCTTTAACTTCAAAAATATAATCCTTTCTATTTCAAAAGTATAATCTTTTTCTATATCAAAAATTTAATCTTTCCTATACGATAAAAATCCAATCTTTATACACGGTAAAAATCGTTCCTCTTTATAAATAAAAATCGTATTTTCCTCTAATTAAAAATCACATTTTTAATTTTCATACCACATAAAAATCAGTTCTTATATCACCTAAAAATCAGTTTTTACTAATTAAAATAAAATCAGTATTTAAATCATTTTCAAATCAGTTTTTAAACTGTTAAAGCAAAAACAGTATTTAATCTTTAAAAATAAAAACAGTATTAAATCTAATTAAAATTCTGTATTTAACCTAATTAAAATTCAGAAAATAAAAATAAAGTAAAATACTTACTTGTTTTAGAAAAGAGGAGCAGCGTTCGTCGGTGAAGACTAGGGGGTTGCGGGGTTGGGCAGGGAGGCGGAGGGGTAGGCGATGGCTTCCAGGGAGGGCGGCGCTAGGGCTTCGATGGATGGAGGGGGGGGGGGGTCTGGGACATTGCGCTCGAACTTGGGGGGGGGGGTTCTTCTGGCGCGGGGTTCTAAGCGGGAAGGAGAAGGACGGAGGAGCAGGAGTGGGAGGTCTGGGCGGAGGCGCGGCGGTTCCTGGAGGGTGGGGCGGCGGCGAAACTAAGGGCGATGTTTTTGTTTCTTTGTTTGCTTCGATTTGATAAAGAAACAGAAAAGGGGGGGCCATAAGATAAAGGGGGAAAATATATTTTTTTATTTAATTTTATTTAATTATTTTATTCGCCCCAAAGTTGACTTTTACATACGACCCCGAAATGGGGCCCACCGCCTGTCGTCCATAGCGTTTTACCCCTATTCCGAACACAATGGGATATGTATCGTAGGTTGATTCGATCGTTTGAATCAGTTTCCGTTACATTTACATTTAAATCACTATATTGAATTTTAAACGTACATTTCAAATTACCGGGGTCACATACTAACTCTAAAGATTCTCGAAAAATATTTTCTAGCTTCGTATTGACGATACGGTCCTAACAAAACTAGTTTCGTCGAATTCTGAGACCGTTAGAAAAATGGCCAATTTCCAGTCGATTAAAATCAACTGAAACTGGTCAAACGCGTTTTCCTTTGCCACGCTCACATATTGATTCGAAAAATTATGAAATTTGGAATCTAGCAATAACTTGACACCACGGACCCAACAAAACTGGTTTCGTCGAAATCCGAGGTCGTTTGCAAAATGTCTATTTTTAAGGGCCTTATATATATAAAAATATATATAAATTCCACAGCGACTATTTCTAATTTTAAAATGGACATATCTTATCATTTCTAAGATGAAATCCCAGTTTGTTAACTTCGTTACAAAGATATAGTTATACAGATTCAAATATTTCTTGTTTCGTTCAATTCTGACTTATATTGAATTCTGTATATTCATTTGAAATTAGAAATCGAATTTTCGAACTACCGCGCCATTTTCAATTCTATTTATAAATATAAATAAATATTTATATTCTAACGATGACGGGTATATAATATATACGTTCGAATTATATTCAAAATAAATTTTCGTCGATATTATTTAAAATAATTCATTTTAAATAATCAAAATTCGCTATAATTGTCAAAATAAAAATTTTAAACTGGCCCAGATTTTCCGGGTTGTTACAATCTCCCCCACTTAAAACTTTTCGTCCCCGAAAAGGAACAAAGTCGAAAATGGTTTGATTAATCAACTCTACGTTCGATCTGGCGTCCCTTCTCTAACCTTTTAGTTTCTGAGAATTTTCAAAATTTCAAAAATTTGGCTAACACCCTAAATTTTTGAAAAATTTCGCCATAACCTCCCCTGCACCGGGAGCATCGGGGAATTTCAAATAGCTTCCCCGGTCCTTCAGATCTCAAAAAGAAAAAGAAAAAGCCAAGCGGCTAGCCAATAGGCTCATAAAATCATCATCACCCAAACAAAACAGTAAATTATGTAGTAAACATGTACCTATTTGTCGGGCAAACAAATTTTATTCTCTGCTCTAGCCTCCTTGCTATGACCTGTTCAAGGATATACATGTATATGCAAGCAAATGCGACTAATTTTCAATACAGTTCAATATTTGGTTCAATTAGGCTAAATGGTTCAAAATTATCAACCAAATAAACAAACAACACAAACATCAATCAATTATTGAATTAGAGTTTGAAATTCATAATTTTAATACATATACAAAAATCATGTTCTTGATGCCAAATCACAACAATAGGCCCTATCTAATTTTGGTTCTCACACCAGTCAATAGGAAGTATATAGAAATCCCACCTTCGAAACACGAACATAAGTTCTGATGATGATCGATCAATCATCAGAACCATCTTCGGGTGTCTAGAGTGTAATTCTATATCTATCCAGTATATTAAAATTTCAAATACACGTGGATCAGACGTATACGCAAAATCTTTATATACTGGACTGTCCAACTCAATATAAATAGATAATCAAATACGAATAGTTGATTTAAATTTTCAAAACAAAGATTGTTTTCATTTGAAAAATATACCCTTCCCACTCGTCCTAGGATACTACTGATCCCATCTCTAACGAGTCATTCCCGTTGGATATTACTAATCCAATATCTGATGAATCCTTTCATATGGTTCTAATGTGTCTTGTTCTCTGAGCTTTGTAAACCAAAGCTCTGATACCAACTGTGAAAACCCGTAACTTCCCCGTAAAGAAAAGTGTCGGATAGTTCGAGAACAAGCCACAACAGAACGCATACAGAAGAACATTTCATTGTATATTACAACAATGCATCAGATTACAAGAATATACATAGTATAAATGAATATTACACAGAAATATCAGAGATTTAAATTACATTTAAATACATAGCAGCGGAAAATAATACAATACACAACTAGAATGAGATATACGGATACAAAGCTTTCCGGATATCGTTCCAGCTGTAAACCAGGATCCTGTGAATATAAATCTACAAAACCAAAACTACTAGCTGCCCGTGTCAAAATAAGGGCACCCAGAGTTTAGGTTAAAACAATAAACTCCAGGTCAGTCATGTGACTGGTGTGAGAACTAAAACAGTTATTAATCTTTATTTTTAAAGTTAGGTAAATCAAGGGACCACGCCGTATAACACGGAACGGGTTTCCTCCCAAGAATACCAGTGCATACAACAACAGCGCAATGCTAAATAAAGAACAATGAAGCTATTATAAGACCCAGTTCCCATCACACAATGCAACGCAAGCCGGAGGATAGGGTTTTTACCTTATAATAGCCAAGAATGCTTGATACGTTTAAAAGAAATCATTTGATACTATTATAAGTGTATAGTGTATAAAACAACTTCAAATCATAAGTATCAATCATAGGCGGCATGAATGCCCCATACCACTATGTCGCCATATATAGGTTATACAATCAAAATCGCAAAGTCACGTATTTGGAAATTGGGTTTCCATCTATGAACCGAGGCAAAAGATAGTCCTCAACCGATTCGAGACGCTCTGGCCCGCCCCTCAGGACCCAGACTCAGGTGGGCCCTTGGATCCTCAGGGCCAGTCCACCGATGTGGATTAAACTTAAACCCTGGACATGCATTTCCCCGCCCTATGGGGCGTAAACGAGCCAACTAAATGACTCCATCGGTTCGAAAACGACCGATCAATCCGAGGCGCCTCGCAACAGCAACAACCACATAAGTCAAACTCGTCAGGGCGTGTAAAACCACTGACGCCACTTCTAGCTAGAAAGAAACGCATGCCCTCCCTGACGTCCTCTCCCGTTTTTGGTTCATACCGGGTGTGAAACTCGCGAAGCAAACGTTACACAAAGCTACGCCACAAAGGCCTTGCTTTGATCATCACCACAAGACTTTGCTTTTCAACAGAAGCCTCGATTAATTGCCACTTAGGCATGCCACACAGGCAATTCACTCCATGCGTTTGATATCCATCAATATATAACCCCTGAGCTCGTACGTCTCAGAGAAGGGCGTTAAGCAAGAGAATAAATTCTCCGCCGCCAAACAAATATATATTTAATAGAGATCAATCACACGGACTAAAATCTAATGTCAGACACACAGTCCATTTACAAGTCCGTTCTGGGTCTGAACGAAACCGGAGGCACCTAGTACCCCGCATATCCATCGATCTCCAAGTACGTCTGGACGATCACCAACTGTTTCCATCTTCTTAGGTGTACAGCCCAATCAAGATCATCAGTTATCACCCAAATGATGTGAAGACCTCCGGTCTTCGACCATCGTCTTCATCTTCGACTTATCGTCGTATCAGTTATTCAGAATGGGATAAACCCGGTCTTTCCGAATAACTCGCGTATATTTTATAAAAGTGTTACACAAGCACAACATACGCCTCATTCCAATTCATTAGTCACTAACCGTAAATTAATCAAGAGAATAATTCCCCCAAATATTAACCCCGAAGGCCGAAACCAACATCAGATCAATATCCAGAAAACCATTCTGCTTGGCTAACCGACAGTTAGTTTCTAAATCTCACATTCATAGGGAAAGGTTCCCATTAATTTTATCCAAGATAAATTCTTGAATTTATGTTTTAATCTACTTTTGAATATCAATTCTAACTAGTCGGGATTAGCGAACCTTACCGAAGTAATCATTTGTTTTAATCTCCCAATCCCAACCTATTAATCCCACGAAGTAAAACTGGTAATACTTCATATCTAACACCACAGTGTTATCGGTAAATTCAATTACCATTTCACGTTCAAATCTAATTAAAGATTTAACTATCGCCTGGAGTAAAACTGGTGATACTCCATTCTTGATTTTCCATTCTAATTAAAGATTCATTAAAACTCCACTTAGTTTTAATCGTTAACTGGGTTAAAGAATCAGTGTCATTTAAAACACGGTTCACGGTAAACCCAAAATCACACTCATTAATTATCGGGTTAAAGAACGAGTGTTATTTAAAACACTGTTCACGATAAACCCAAAAATCAATATCAATTCAGTTCCAATTAAATATCATTTAATTGGCACACTTCATTAAATCTAACTAAAAAGATTTAATCTTTTCTCAACTGGGTTCAAGAATAGTGTTAGTGAAGACACCATTCACGACAAACCCAAATCACATTTGATATTCAATATAAGGCTCTGAATAGAAAATATATCGGCTTATATTCAATATCAAATTCTACGATTAACAAATGTCGTATTGGAAATAACGATATATATATATATATATATCTTTCAAATTTCCATAACAACCTCCGTATAATCACGAATTCCAACATCGAAATATTCCGAAGACAATTTCGATTCAAATCCACTCCAATGCAATCATTGGAAATTTTGGTTATTTTTAAAACCCTTTTCGAATTCAATTTATTTATTTAAAAATAAATAGAATTATATTTCTAGTTCAAAACTAGTTCATTTCGATAAAAATCAATTTTTATCTTTTCAAATATGGAGTTTTTCATCCCAATTCTTTCTAAATCATTTCTTATGATTTTACACAAATTATTGCTATTTTTAATAATTTTATCAAGGCCCGTACAGTCGATTTCCATCAATGGCCATCGAACTGCACTTACAGCGACCTTTTTCGAATTTGATTTGGACGTATCTCCAAATCCAACCGTTAGATTTCTAATTTCAAATATTCATCAAAAAGCTCTTTTCGATACGAACCCAACGGTTCCGGTTTTAGGAGAATCCGACGGTCGGATCTCCCGTAATGTCCGTTTGAAATAAATGGTCGAAATTCGCGAACTGCCGCGGCGCGGCGCGTTCTATTCAGGCCATTATATTATATATATAATATATATTTCGTCGATTTCTATTTAAAACGAATTATAGAAAAAGTTTTAAATTCGTTTCAAAAGCAATTTCAACTTCCTTTTCAATTCAAATCAAAATTGAATTCTCCTTTATAAATTCGTTTTAAAATTCATTTCTATTCAATTCAAATTTCAATTCAATTTGAATTCATTTCAATTCGTTTTCAATTCAATTTGAATTCGTTTTCAATTCAATTTGAATTCCTTTTCAATTCATTTAGAATCGTTTTCAATTCATTTCGTTTCGAAATCGTTTTCAATTCAATTCATTTCGAAATCGCTTTCTATTCAATTCATTTCGAAATCGTTTTCTGTTCAATTCATTTCGAAATCGTTTTCTACTCAATTCATTTCGAAATCGTTTTCAATTCAATTCATTTCGAAATCGTTTTCTATTCAATTCATTTCGAAATCGTTTTCTATTCAATTCATTTCGAAATCGTTTTCTATTCAATTCATTTCGAAATCGTTTTCAATTCAATTCATTTCGAAATCGTTTTCAATTCATTTCATTTCGAAATCGTTTTCAATTCAATTCATTTCGAAATCGTTTTCAATTCAATTCATTTCGAAATCGTTTTCAATTCATTTCATTTCGAAATCGTTTTCAATTCATTTCATTTCGAAATCGTTTTCAATTCAATTCATTTCGAAATCGTTTTCAATTCAATTCATTTCGAAATCGTTTTCAATTCAATTCATTTCGAAATCGTTTTCAATTCATTTTGAAAATAGTTAAAATCGATATAAATATCGTTTACGTCAAAATGGCGTCAATCTAATCAATACGGCTTCATAAATTTCTATTTTCAAATATTCTATTTCAAATATTTCTTTTTCAAAATAGTTGTTATTATCAAAATATTTCGTTCAACACATGACCAATCTCAATGGATGAGTACTGTCAACACATGAACCTTTATTTTATATTGATAAAGATGTAAACTTTATTATTAAAATATTTCGTTCAACACATGACCAATCTCAATGGATGAAACTGTCAACACATGAACTTTTATTTTATATTGTTCTTTATTTTTCAAATTGGAATGAGGCCCAATCAATTACCATATAAAGTTAATTATATGGATTTTCATACCACACATGTATATCGTAGCATTGAAAAATAATCAACCATCAACCAAAGTGCACTACACAGTATAAGCATCAAATATAGATATCTAACGCTTATAACAGCCTGTCAATCAATCGATCAACATATTTAATCAATCAGGATGAGTGAACTTCATATTTCATCCCAACACCCGTGTGGGGTTTCAAACAATCAAACAAATATTTTATTTGTGCAATTGGGCGATGTGTAAAATTTATCGACCCAATCAATGTTCTTCAAATAGGTGTACATAAACAAACCGTCTGGTTTGTAAATGAATATTTATTTATTCACTTTCACTATATTCATATTCACGTTAAAAATTATATTTTTAACGACAAAACATTTTATTCCAACATATGAATTTCTATTATTCATTTACACAATAAAATGATATTTTTATTTTCTAACATATTTTAGAAAATTTCGGCGGCATAACGACACGATACTAGAAACGGGACGAGGTCTAGCCTTATCTCCGGTCTAGTGAAGGCCCACGCCATTCACACATCAATCAAATCAATTCGTTATGTAAACCACAAAATTTGGAGTAAGAGTCTAACCTAGCCTTACTCCTTCGCCTTATAACGGCACACGTCTAATCCTAACCAATTTATCGATTCGATTTTTCACACCACGAACCACATTCAAACCAATATCGCAATCAATCACCAAACAGCCAAACAAACAAGTCCATGGTCTGTGGACGATTGTGTCGGGTGCTACTAAACACCGTCTGCATCCTAGTGTATATATATAACTAGAAAAGAAATTGAAAGGTGAGAAATTCTCACTTATAGCTATCCTAGCTCCACGGCACTTCTGTTGTAGAGATCTTCGTCGTTCCCGCCTTTTGTCACCTTCGTTGTCGGCTTTCACTACATATGTAAAAATCGAATTTTTACTTCGCTATTCAATATATAAAAATCGAATTTTTACTTCGCTATTCTATATATGAAAATCGAATTTTTATTTCAAAGTTCAATATATAAAAATCGAATTTTTATTTCAAAGTTCAATATATAAAAATCGAATTTTTACTTTGCTATTCTATATATAAAAATCGAATTTTTATTTCAAAGTTCAATATATAAAAATCGAATTTTTACTTCGCTATTCAATATATAAAAATCGTAACTTTTCCTTATTAAAATCATATTTTTAATATGCCACTAGTATAAAAATTATATTTTTAACTTTTCTATATTATAAAAATTATATTTTTAACCTTTTTATAATATAAAATTTATATTTTTATTATCCCTATGATATAAAAAATGATATTTTTACACTCCACGTTTTTATATATATATAAAGATCTAATCTTTAACTTCAAAAATATAATCCTTTCTATTTCAAAAGTATAATCTTTTTCTATATCAAAAATTTAATCTTTCCTATACGATAAAAATCCAATCTTTATACACGGTAAAAATCGTTCCTCTTTATAAATAAAAATCGTATTTTCCTCTAATTAAAAATCACATTTTTAATTTTCTTAACACATAAAAATCAGTTCTTATATCACCTAAAAATCAGTTTTTACTAATTAAAATAAAATCAGTATTTAAATCATTTTCAAATCAGTTTTTAAACTGTTAAAGCAAAAACAGTATTTAATCTTTAAAAATAAAAACAGTATTAAATCTAATTAAAATTCTGTATTTAACCTAATTAAAATTCAGAAAATAAAAATAAAGTAAAATACTTACTTGTTTTAGAAAAGAGGAGCAGCGTTCGTCGGTGAAGACTAGGGGGTTGCGGGGTTGGGCAGGGAGGCGGAGGGGTAGGCGATGGCTTCCAGGGAGGGCGGCGCTAGGGCTTCGATGGATGGAGGGGGGGTCTGGGACATTGCGATCGAACTTGGGGGGGGGGGGGTTCTTCTGGCGCGGGGTTCTAAGCGGGAAGGAGAAGGACGGAGGAGCAGGAGTGGGAAGTCTGGGCGGAGGCGCGGCGGTTCCTGGAGGGTGGGGCGGCGGCGAAACTAAGGGCGACGTTTTTTTTTTCTTTGTTTGCTTCGATTTGATAAAGTAACAGAAAAGGGGGGGCCAGAAGATAAAGGGGGAAAATATATTTTTTTATTTAATTTTATTTAATTATTTTATTCGCCCCAAAGTTGACTTTTACATACGACCCCGAAATGGAGCCCACCGCCTGTCGTCCATAGCGTTTTACCCCCATTCCGAACACAATGGGATATGTATCTTAGGTTGATTCGATCGTTTGAATCAGTTTCCATTACATTTACATTTAAATCACTATATTGAATTTTAAACGTACATTTCAAATTACCGGGGTCACATACTAACTCTAAAGATTCTCGAAAAATATTTTCTAGCTTCGTATTGACGATACGGTCCTAACAAAACTAGTTTCGTCGAATTCTGAGACCGTTAGAAAAATGGCCAATTTCCAGTCGATTAAAATCAACTGAAACTGGTCAAACGCGTTTTCCTTTGCCACGCTCACATATTGATTCGAAAAATTATGAAATTTGGAATCTAGCAATAACTTGACACCACGGACCCAACAAAACTGGTTTCGTCGAAATCCGAGGTCGTTTGCAAAATGTCTATTTTTAAGGGCCTTATATATATAAAAATATATATAAATTCCACAGCGACTATTTCTAATTTTAAACTGGACATATCTTATCATTTCTAAGATGAAATCCC
Source organism: Allium sativum (assembly GCA_030737875.1). Classification (NCBI taxonomy): domain Eukaryota; kingdom Viridiplantae; phylum Streptophyta; class Magnoliopsida; order Asparagales; family Amaryllidaceae; genus Allium; species Allium sativum. The sequence goes on along the minus strand of CM060920.1, from coordinate 320,907,502 downwards.
AGTTTGTTAACTTCGTTACAAAGATATAGTTATACAGATTCAAATATTTCTTGTTTCGTTCAATTCTGACTTATATTGAATTCTGTATATTCATTTGAAATTAGAAATCGAATTTTCGAACTACCGCGCCATTTTCAATTCTATTTATAAATATAAATAAATATTTATATTCTAACGACGACGCGTATATAATATATACGTTCGAATTATATTCAAAATAAATTTTCGTCGATATTATTTAAAATAATTCATTTTAAATAATCAAAATTCGCTATAATTGTCAAAATAAAAATTTTAAACTGGCCCAGATTTTCCGGGTTGTTACAATATGAGATGAACAGCAGTGAACATTATCAGATGCTGATCTGGTTTCTCCTGGTTCATCATTCCAGTTTAACATAAGATGTTGAAACTATTGTGAAATAAAAATGCAGTTGTTCATTTTGGGTCATCGTCTGATGTATTCTGTTATTGTTAATGATGTGTTATGTTTGTAATATAATTCTGAAATGAGCCATTTGTAACGACCCAGAAAATTTGAACCAATTAAAAAATTTTAAATTGGCTAAAATAATGGATTTTAAATATTTAAAATAAATATTTTAAATAATGGCGATGAAAACTGAGTTTGAATCGACAATTGAAAACGAATATAATTAATTATAATTATAAACAAGGCCTGAAAGGGCGCTGTAGTTTCAAAAATTGAATTCAGACTTTGTCGGACTGTACCGGGTGCAAAACAATCCGGATTTTAGTGAAACCAAAAATATTTAAATCTGTTAGTGAATACCTTTCTAATGAATCTGAAAAATCGAAATTTCATAGCGGGAATCAAAAGATATGTCCAGTTGAAAATTCTGAATAGTCGCTATGGAATTCAGGCCCTTAAAAACGGAAATTTTGCAAACGACCTCGGATTTCGACGAAACCACTTTTGTTGGGTCCGTGATGTTAAGTTATTGCTTGATTCCAAATTTCATAATTTTTCGAATCAATATGTGAGCGTGGCAAAGGAAAACGCGTTTGAACAGTTTTAGTTAAAACCGATCGACCTGAAAATAGCCATTTTTCAAACGGTCTCAGAATTCGACGAAATCAGTTTTGTTGGGACCGTATCGTCTCAACATAGCCAGATTTATTTTTCAGGAATTTTTAGAGCCCGTATGTGGCCCCGGTAGTTGGAAATGTTCGTTCAAATTAAATATTGAATGTTTTATATTTTGATTTGAATGGAAACTGTAACAACCCGAAAATCTGGGCCAGTTTAAAATTTTTATTTTGGCTATTCTAGCGAATTTTGATTATTTAAAATGAATTATTTTAAATAATATCGACGAGAAATTTATTTTGAATAGAATTCGAACGTATATATTATACGCGTCGTCGTTAGAATATAAATATTTATATATAATTATAAATAGAATTGAAAATGGCGCGGTAGTTCGATAATTCGATTTCAAACTTCAATTGAATGTACCGGGTGCAAAACAATCCGGATTTTAGTGAAACCAAAAATGATAGGATTTAATTGATAATATCTTTCTATCGAATCCGAAAAATCAAAATTTCGTAGCGGGAATCAAAAGATATGTCCAGTTGAAAATTCTGAATAGTCGCTATGGAATTCAGGCCCTTAAAAATGGACATTTTGCAAATGACCTCGGATTTCGACGAAACCAGTTTTGTTGGGTCCGTGATGTCAAATTATTGCTAGGTTTCAAATTTCATAATTTTTCGAATCAATATGTGAGCGTGGCAAAGGAAAACGCGTTTGACCAGTTTCAGTTGATTTTAATCGACTGGAAATTGGCCATTTTTCCAACGGTCTCAGAATTCGACGAAACTAGTTTTGTTAGGACCGTATCGTCAATACGAAGCTAGAAAATATTTTTCTAGAATTTTTAGAGTTAGTATGTGACCCCGGTAATTTGAAATGTACGTTTAAAATTCAATATAGTGATTTAAATGTAAATTAAACAGAAACAGATCGAAACGATCGAATCAGCTTGCGATACATATCCCATTGTGTTCAGAATGGGGGTAAAACGCTATGGACGATAGGCGGTGGACCTCGTTTAGAGGTCGTATGTGAAAGTCAACTTTTTAATAATTAAATAATAAAAAAATATATATATATCCTCCTTACCCTTCCTCCTTTATATTCTGGCCCCCCTTTTATTTATTTTTTTCGATTTCATTTCACAGTACAAAAAAAAAAAGAGAACCCAAGCGAACGCCGACGGCCAGCCTCCCCGCCCCAATCACCGTCGCGCGCCCCTTCGCCGTCCTCCCTCCCTCTTCCTCCTCCCCTTCTCCTCCTTGGCCGCATCGCAGACCCCAACCCCATCAGAAATCGACCGCAACGCCTCCCACAAACCATCGCGCCGCCCCTCCTTCTTCCTCCTCCTCCCCTTCCCTTCGCCTGCGACCCCCGACCTTACCCATACCCGAACCCGAAACCCCCCCCCCCCTGAGGACCGACGAAGCCGCATAGCCCCCCCTGTAAGTTTTTCCCTTACTTTTATTTCTTTATTTCATTTATATAAAGTAATTACTGCATTAAAAACGAAATTCAGTTTTCCCTGTGATATGTAGGATTAAAGAAAAAAATTAAAACTGATTTTTAGGATTTTTAAAAACTGATTTAAAAGGAATTTTAAAATTGATTTTATTTTAAAGGTTTAAACTTTAAAATAGAAAAGGCGTAATTTTTATTGAGTAGGAGAAGTAAAAATATGATTTTTATATTTTTAAAGTATTAAAAATATAACCTTTACTATATAGAAGTAATAAAAATATGATTTTTATATTTTTAAAGTATTAAAAATATAATCTTTATAGGATAGAGAAAATAAAAATATCATCTTTGTATGTGTAGCGAAATAAAAATCTGATTTTTTATTTTATATACGTTGAGATAAAGTGGTAATTTTTATAATGATGAAATCTATATTTTTGAAATGGAATTTTTATCTATATAGTAGCAATGTTGAAAATAGAATTTTTATCCATAGAGAGTGATTATAAAAATATGATTTTTTATATATTGAATAGCATAGTAAAAATTTGATTTTTAAATATATGAAGTGATTATAAAAATACGATTTTTAAATTGAAAGTGAATAAATAAAAATGTGATTTTTATTTTAAAGACATCAAAATATAAAAATGTGTGATTTTTATATATGTAGTGGCTACGGGCAACAAAGATGACGAAGATGCGATAGCGATGAAGATTTCCTGCAAAAGAAGTGCCGTGGAGCTAGGATAGCTTTCTGTGAGAATTTCTCACCTTTCAATTTCTTTTCTAGTCATATATATATACTAGGATGCAGACGGTGCTTAGTAGCACCCGACACAATCGTCCACAGACCATGGACTTGTTTGTTTGGTTGCATAGATTAGTTAGATGATTTGATTTGAAATTGAATTGTTTGGTGAAATTGAATTATTTGGTGAATTGAATGGATTGATTGATGTGTGAATGGCGTGGGCCTTCACTAGACCGGGGATAAGGCTAGGCCTCGTCCCGTTTCTAGTATCGTGCCGTTATGCTGCCGAAATTTTCTAAAATGTGTTAGAAAAATAAAAATATCATTTTATTTAAAGAATGAATTGAATAGAAATTCATAGGTTGAAATAAAATGTTTTTTCGTTAAAAATATAATTTTTAACGTGAAGTGAATAAAATGAAATATTCATTTGCAAACCGGACGGTTTGTTTATGTACACTTATTTGAATGACATTGATTGGGACGATAAATTTTACACATCGCCCAACTGTACAACTAAAATATGCGTTTGATTGTTTGAAACCCCACACGGGTGTTGGGATGAAATTTGAAGTTCACTCATCCTGATTGATTAAATATGTCGATCGATTGATTGACAGGCTGTTATAAGCGTTAGATATCTTTATTTGATGTTTATACAGTGTAGTGCACTTTGGTTGATGGTTGATCATTTTTCAACGTTATTATATACATGTGTTGTGTGAAAATCCATATAATTAATTTTATATGGTAATTGATTGGGCCTCATTCCAGTTTAGAAATGGAAATATTTAAAATGGAAATATTTAAAATAGAAATATTTGAAATAGAATATTTGAAAATAGAAATTTATGAAGTCGTGTTGATTAGTTTGACGCCATTTTGACGTGAACGATATTTATATCGATTTTAAACGATTTCGAAATGAATTGAATTGAAAACGATTTCGAAATGAATTGAATTTAAAACGAATTCAAAGTGAATTGAAAACGATTTCAAAGTGAATTGAAAACGATTTCGAAATGAATTGAATTGAAAACGAATTCAAAGTGAATTGAAAACGATTTCAAAGTGAATTGAAAACGATTTCGAAATGAATTGAATTGAAAACGATTTCGAAATGAATTGAATTGAAAACGATTTCGAAATGAATTGAATTGAAAACGAATTCAAATTGAATTGAAATTTGAATTGAATAGAAATGAATTTTAAAACGAATCTATAAAGAAGAATTCAATTGTGATTTGAATTGAAAAGGAAGTTGAAAATGTTTTTGAAACGAATTCAAAACTATTTATATAATTCGTTTTAAATAGAAATCGATGAAGTTTATATTATATATATAATATAATGGCTTGAATAGAACGCGCCGCGCCGCGGCAGTTCGTGAATTTCGACCATTTATTTCAAACGGACATTACGGGAGATCCGACCGTCGGATTCTCCTAAAACCGGAACCGTTGGGTTCGTATCGAAAAGAGCTTTCTAACGAATATTAAAAATTAGAAATCTAACGGTTGGATTTGGAATTATGTCCAAATCAAATTTGAAAAAGGTCGTTATAAGTGCAGTTCGATGGCCATTGATGGAAATCGACTGTACGGGCCTTGATAAAATTATTAAAAATAGTAATAATTTGTGTAAAATCATAAGAAATGATTTGTGAAGATTTGGGATGAAAAACTCCATATTTGAAAAGATAAAAATAGATTTTTATCGAAATGAACTAGTTTTGAACTAGAAATATAATTCTATTTATTTTTAAATAAATAAATTGAATTGAAAAGGGTTTTGAAAATAACCAGAATATCCAATGATTGCATTGGAGTGAATTTGAATCGAAATTGTCTTCGGAATATTTCGATGTTGGAATTCGTGATTATACGGATGTTGTCACGGAAATTTGAAAGATATATATTTATATCGTTATTTCCAATACGACATTTGTTAGTCGTAGAATTTGATATTGAATATAAGCCGATATATTTTCTATTCAGAGCCTTGTATTGAATATCAAATGTGATTTGGGTTTGTCGCGAATGGTGTCTTCACTAACACTGTTCTTGAACCTAGTTGTGAAAAGATTAAATCTTTTTATTTAGATTTAATGAAGTGTACCAATTAAACGATATTTAATTGGAATTGAATTGGTATTGATTTTTGGGTTTATCGTGAACAGTGTTTTAAATAACACTTGTTCTTTAACCCGATAATTAATGGAATGTGATTTTGGGTTTATCGTGAACCGTGTTTTAAATGACACTGATTCTTTAACCCAGTTAAAGAATAAAACTAAGTGGAGTTTTAATGAATCTTTAAATAGATTGAAAAGATCGAAAATGGAGTATCACCAGTTTTGCTCCAGGCGATAGTTAAATCTTTAATTAGATTTGAACGTGAAATGGTAATTGAATTTACCGATAACACTGTGGTGTTAGATATGAAGTATTACCAGTTTTACTTCATGGGATGAATAGGTTGGGATTGGGAAATAAAATAAATGATTACTTCGGTGTGGTTCGCTAATCCCGACTAGTTTGAACTGATATTCAAAGGAGATTAAAGAATAAATTCAAGAATTTATCTTTGATAAAATTAATGGGAACTTTTCCCAAAGTATAGGAATATTTGAATAAAAGAATATTCTGAATTGGAATGAGGCGTATGTTGTGTTTGTGTAACACTTTTATAATATATACGCGAGTTATTCAGAAAGACCGGGTTTATCCCATTCTGAATAACTGATTCGACGTGGTGTCGAAGATGAAGACGGTGGTCGAAGACCAGAAGTCTTCACGTCGTTTGGGTGATAACTGATGATCTTGATTGGGCTGTACACCCAAGAAGATGGAAACAGTTGGTGATCGTCCAGACGTACTTGGAGATCGATGGATATGCGGGGTACTAGGTGCCTCCGGTTTCGTTCAGACCCAGAACGGACTTGTAAATGGACTGTGTGTCTGACATTGGATTTTAGTCCGTGTGATTGATCTCTATTAAATATATATCTGCTTGGCGGCGGAGAATTTATTCTCTTGCTTAACGCCCTTCTCTGAGACGTACGAGCTCAGGGGTTATATATTGATGGATATCAAACGCATGGAGTGAATTGCCTGTGTGGCATGCCTAAGTGGCAATTGATCGAGGCTTCTGTTGAAAAGCAAAGTCTTGTGGTGATGATCAAAGCACAGCCTGTGTGGCACAGCTTTGTGTAACGTGAATTCGCGAGCCTCGCACCCCGGTTGTGAACCAAAAACGGGAGACGGACCTCAGGGAGGACTTGCGTTTCTTTCTAGTTAGAAGTGGCGTCAGTGGTTTTACACGCCCTGACGAGTTTGACTTATGTGGTTGTTGCTGTTGCGAGGCGCCTCGGTTATATCGGTTTCGGCCGATGCATTCTGGTCGGCAGACGGACCAGACTTACACCCCATAGGGTGGGGAGACGTAGTGTTCAGGGTTTAAGTTTAATCCACATCGGTGGACCGGCCCTGTCGCTCCAAGGGTCGATGCGCTCTGACCCTGTGGCTCGGGCTAGAGAGTCACGAAAACGGTTGAGGACTATCTTTTGCCTCGGTTCATAGACGGAAATCCAATTTCCAAATACGTGACATGTGCGGTTTTATTTGTAGAACCTAGTATGGTGACATAGTGGGATGGGGCGCTCATGCCGCCTATGATTGATACTTATGATTTGAAGTTGTTTTATACACTATGCACTTACAATAGTATCAAATGATTTGTTTTAAACGTATCAAGCATTCTTGGCTATTATAAGGTAAAAACCCTATCCTCCGGCTTGCGTTGCATTGTGTGATGGGAACTGGGTCTTATAATAGCTTCATTTTTCTTTATTTAGCATTGCGCTGTTTGTTTTATGCACTGGTATTCTTGGGAGGAAACCCGTTCCGTGTTATACGGCGTGGTCCCTTGATTTACCTAGCTTTAAAAATAAAGATTAACTGTTTTAGTTCTCACACCAGTCACATGACTGACCTGGAGTTTATTGTTTTAACCTAAACTCTGGGTGCCCTTATTTTGACACGGGCAGCTAGTAGTTTTGGTTTTTGCAGATTTATATTCACAGGGTCCTGGTTTGCAGCTGGAACGATATCCGGAAAGCTTTGTATCTGTATATCTCTTCTAGTTGTGTATTGTATTATTTTCCGCTGCTATGTATTTAAATATAATTTAAATCTCTGTTATTTCTGTGTAATATTTATTTGTTTATACTCTGTATATTCTTGTAATCTGATGCATTGTTGTAATATACAGTGAAATGTTCTTTTATATGCGCTCTGTTGTGGTTTGTTCTCGAACTATCCGGCACTTTCCTTTACGGGGAAGTTACGGGTTTTCACAGTTGGTATCAGAGCTTTGGTTTACAAAGCAGAGAACAAGGCACATTAGGACCATACGAAAGAATTCATCAGATATTGGGTTAGTAAAACCCAATGAGAATGACTCGTTAGAGATAGGATCAGTAGTATCCTAGAACGAGTGTGAAGAGTATAATTTTGAAAGTGAAAACAAATTTTGTTTTGAAAATTTAAATCAATTATTCGTATTTGATTATCAATTTATATTGATGTGGACAATCCAGTATATATAGATTTTGCGTATACGTCTGATCCGCGTGTATTCGAAATTTTAATATACTGGATAGATATAGAATCACACTCTAGTCGCCCGGAGATGATTCAGATGATGAGGCATCATCATCAGTGTTTATATTCGAGCGACGAAAGTGAGATTTCTATATATTTCCTATTGACTGGTGTGAGAACCAAAAATTAGATAGGGCCTATTGTTGTGATTTGGCATCAAAAACATGATTTTGTATATGTATCAAAGTTATCAATTTGAAAACTCTAATCCACTAATTGATTGATGTTTGTGTTGTTTGTTTATTTGTTTGCTAATTTTGAACCATTTAGCCTAATTGTATCAAATATTGAACGGTATTGAAAATTGGTCGCATTCGCTTGCATATACATATACTTACATTGAACAGGTCATAGCAAGGAGGCTAGAGCAGAGAATAAAATTTGTTTGCCCGACAAATAGGTACATGTTTACTACATAATTTACTGTTTTGTTTGGGTGATGATGATTTTATGAGCCTATTGGCTAGCCGCTTGGCTTTTTCTTTTTCTTTTTGAGATCTGAAGGACCGGGGAAGCTATTTGAAATTCCCCGATGCTCCCATTGCAGGGGAGGTTAGGGCGAAATTTTTCGAAAATTTAGGGTGTTAGCCAAATTTTTGAAATTTTGAAAATTCTCAGAAACTAAAGAGTTGGAGAATGGAAGCCAGATCGAACGTAGAGTTAATTAATCAAACCACTTTCGACTTTGTTCCTTTTCGGGGACGAAAAGTTTTAAGTGGGGGAGATTGTAACAACCCGAAAATCTGGGCCAGTTTAAAATTTTTATTTTGGCTATTCTAGCGAATTTTGATTATTTAAAATGAATTATTTTAAATAATATCGACGAGAAATTTATTTTGAATAGAATTTGAACGTATATATTATACGCGTCATCGTTAGAATATAAATATTTATATATAATTATAAACAGAATTGAAAATGGCGCGGTAGTTCGATAATTCGATTTCAAACTTCAATTGAATGTACCGGGTGCAAAACAATCCGGATTTTAGTGAAACCAAAAATGATAGGATCTAATTGATAATATCTTTCAATCGAATCCAAAAAATCAAAATTTCGTAGCGGGAATCAAAAGATATGTCCAGTTGAAAATTCTGAATAGTCGCTATGGAATTCAGGCCCTTAAAAATGGACATTTTGCAAATGACCTCGGATTTCGACGAAACCAGTTTTGTTGGGTCCGTGATGTCAAATTATTGCTAGGTTTCAAATTTCATAATTTTTCGAATCAATATGTGAGCGTGGCAAAGGAAAACGCGTTTGACCAGTTTCAGTTGATTTTAATCGACTGGAAATTGGCCATTTTTCCAACGGTCTCAGAATTCGACGAAACTAGTTTTGTTAGGACCGTATCGTCAATACGAAGCTAGAAAATATTTTTCTAGAATTTTTAGAGTTAGTATGTGACCCCGGTAATTTGAAATGTACGTTTAAAATTCAATATAGTGATTTAAATGTAAATTAAACAGAAACAGATCGAAACGATCAAATCAGCTTGCGATATATATCCCATTGTGTTCAGAATGGGGGTAAAATGCTATGGACAATAGGCGGTGGACCTCGTTTAGAGGTCGTATGTGAAAGTCAACTTTTTAATAATTAAATAATAATAATAAAAAAATATATCCTCCTTACCCTTCCTCCTTTATATTCTGGCCCCCCTTTTATTTATTTTTTTCGATTTCATTTCACAGTACAAAAAAAAAAGAGAACCCAAGCGAACGCCGACGGCCAGCCTCCCCGCCCCAATCACCGTCGCGCGCCCCTTCGCCGTCCTCCCTCCCTCTTCCTCCTCCCCTTCTCCTCCTTGGCCGCATCGCAGACCCCACCCCCATCAGAAATCGACCGCAACGCCTCCCACAAACCATCGCGCCGCCCCTCCTTCTTCCTCCTCCTCCCCTTCCCTTCGCCTGCGACCCCCGACCTTACCCATACCCGAACCCGAAACCCCCCCCCCCCCCGAGGATCGACGAAGCCGCATAGCCCCCCCTGTAAGTTTTTTCCCTTACTTTTATTTCTTTATTTCATTTATATAAAGTAATTATTGCATTAAAAACGAAATTCAGTTTTCCCTGTGATATGTAGGATTAAAGAAAAAAATTAAAACTGATTTTTAGGATTTTTAAAAACTGATTTAAAAGGAATTTTAAAATTGATTTTATTTTAAAGTTTTAAACTTTAAAATAGAAAAGGCGTAATTTTTATTGAGTAGGAGAAGTAAAAATATGATTTTTATATTTTTAAAGTATTAAAAATATAACCTTTACTATATAGAAGTAATAAAAATACGATTTTTATATTTTTAAAGTATTAAAAATATAATCTTTATAGGATAGAGAAAATTAAAATATCATCTTTGTATGTGTAGCGAAATAAAAATCTGATTTTTTATTTTATATACGTTGAGATAAAGTGGTAATTTTTATAATGATGAAATCTATATTTTTGAAATGGAATTTTTATCTATATAGTAGCAATGTTGAAAATAGAATTTTTATCCATAGAGAGTGATTATAAAAATATGATTTTTTATATATTGAATAGCATAGTAAAAATTTGATTTTTAAATATATGAAGTGATTATAAAAATACGATTTTTAAATTGAAAGTGAATAAATAAAAATGTGATTTTTATTTTAAAGACATCAAAATATAAAAATGTGTGATTTTTATATATGTAGTGGCTACGGGCAACAAAGATGACGAAGATGCGATAGCGATGAAGATTTCCTGCAAAAGAAGTGCCGTGGAGCTAGGATAGCTTTCTGTGAGAATTTCTCACCTTTCAATTTCTTTTCTAGTCATATATATATACTAGGATGCAGACGGTGCTTAGTAGCACCCGACACAATCGTCCACAGACCATGGACTTGTTTGTTTGGTTGCATAGATTAGTTAGATGATTTGATTTGAAATTGAATTGTTTGGTGAAATTGAATTATTCGGTGAATTGAATGGATTGATTGATGTGTGAATGGCGTGAGCCTTCACTAGACCGGGGATAAGGCTAGGCCTCGTCCCGTTTCTAGTATCGTGCCGTTATGCTGCCGAAATTTTCTAAAATGTGTTAGAAAAATAAAAATATCATTTTATTTAAAGAATGAATTGAATAGAAATTCATAGGTTGAAATAAAATGTTTTGTCGTTAAAAATATAATTTTTAACGTGAAGTGAATAAAATGAAATATTCATTTGCAAACCGGACGGTTTGTTTATGTACACTTATTTGAATGACATTGATTGGGACGATAAATTTTACACATCGCCCAACTGCACAACTAAAATATGCGTTTGATTGTTTGAAACCCCACACGGGTGTTGGGATGAAATTTGAAGTTCACTCATCCTGATTGATTAAATATGTCGATCGATTGATTGACAGGCTGTTATAAGCGTTAGATATCTTTATTTGATGCTTATACAGTGTAGTGCACTTTGGTTGATGGTTGATCATTTTTCAATGTTATTATATACATGTGTTGTGTGAAAATCCATATAATTAATTTTATACGGTAATTGATTGGGCCTCATTCCAGTTTAGAAATGGAAATATTTAAAATGGAAATATTTAAAATAGAAATATTTGAAATAGAATATTTGAAAATAGAAATTTATGAAGTCGTGTTGATTAGTTTGACGCCATTTTGACGTGAACGATATTTATATCGATTTTAAACGATTTCGAAATGAATTGAATTGAAAACGATTTCGAAATGAATTGAATTTAAAACGAATTCAAAGTGAATTGAAAACGATTTCAAAGTGAATTGAAAACGATTTCGAAATGAATTGAATTGAAAACGAATTCAAAGTGAATTGAAAATGATTTCAAAGTGAATTGAAAACGATTTCGAAATGAATTGAATTGAAAACGATTTCGAAATGAATTGAATTGAAAACGATTTCGAAATGAATTGAATTGAAAACGATTTCGAAATGAATTGAATTGAAAACGAATTCAAATTGAATTGAAATTTGAATTGAATAGAAATGAATTTTAAAACGAATCTATAAAGAAGAATTCAATTGTGATTTGAATTGAAAAGGAAGTTGAAAATGTTTTTGAAACGAATTCAAAACTATTTATATAATTCGTTTTAAATAGAAATCGACGATGTGTATATTATATATATAATATAATGGCTTGAATAGAACGCGCCGCGCCGCGGCAGTTCGTGAATTTCGACCATTTATTTCAAACGGACATTACGGGAGATCCGACCGTCGGATTCTCCTAAAACCGGAACCGTTGGGTTCGTATCGAAAAGAGCTTTCTAACGAATATTAAAAATTAGAAATCTAACGGTTGGATTTGGAATTATGTCCAAATCAAATTTGAAAAAGGTCGCTATAAGTGCAGTTCGATGGCCATTGATGGAAATCGACTGTACGGGCCTTGATAAAATTATTAAAAATAGTAATAATTTGTGTAAAATCATAAGAAATGATTTGTGAAGATTTGGGATGAAAAACTCCATATTTGAAAAGATAAAAATAGATTTTTATCGAAATGAACTAGTTTTGAACTAGAAATATAATTCTATTTATTTTTAAATAAATAAATTGAATTGAAAAGGGTTTTGAAAATAACCAGAATATCCAATGATTGCATTGGAGTGGATTTGAATCGAAATTGTCTTCGGAATATTTCGATGTTGGAATTCGTGATTATACGGATGTTGTCACGGAAATTTGAAAGATATATATTTATATCGTTATTTCCAATACGACATTTGTTAGTCGTAGAATTTGATATTGAATATAAGCCGATATATTTTCTATTCAGAGCCTTGTATTGAATATCAAATGTGATTTGGGTTTGTCGCGAATGGTGTCTTCACTAACACTGTTCTTGAACCTAGTTGTGAAAAGATTAAATCTTTTTATTTAGATTTAATGAAGTGTACCAATTAAACGATATTTAATTGGAATTGAATTGGTATTGATTTTTGGGTTTATCGTGAACAGTGTTTTAAATAACACTTGTTCTTTAATCCGATAATTAATGGAATGTGATTTTGGGTTTATCGTGAACCGTGTTTTAAATGACACTGATTCTTTAACCCAGTTAAAGAATAAAACTAAGTGGAGTTTTAATGAATCTTTAAATAGATTGAAAAGATCGAAAATGGAGTATCACCAGTTTTGCTCCAGGCGATAGTTAAATCTTTAATTAGATTTGAACGTGAAATGGTAATTGAATTTACCGATAACACTGTGGTGTTAGATATGAAGTATTACCAGTTTTACTTCATAGGATGAATAGGTTGGGATTGGGAAATAAAATAAATGATTACTTCGGTGTGGTTCGCTAATCCCGACTAGTTTGAACTGATATTCAAAGGAGATTAAAGAATAAATTCAAGAATTTATCTTTGATAAAATTAATGGGAACTTTTCCCAAAGTATAGGAATATTTGAATAAAAGAATATTCTGAATTGGAATGAGGCGTATGTTGTGTTTGTGTAACACTTTTATAATATATACGCGAGTTATTCAGAAAGACCGGGTTTATCCCATTCTGAATAACTGATTCGACGTGGTGTCGAAGATGAAGACGGTGGTCGAAGACCAGAAGTCTTCACGTCGTTTGGGTGATAACTGATGATCTTGATTGGGCTGTACACCCAAGAAGATGGAAACAGTTGGTGATCGTCCAGACGTACTTGGAGATCGATGGATATGCGGGGTACTAGGTGCCTCCGGTTTCGTTCAGACCCAGAACGGACTTGTAAATGGACTGTGTGTCTGACATTGGATTTTAGTCCGTGTGATTGATCTCTATTAAATATATATCTGCTTGGCGGCGGAGAATTTATTCTCTTGCTTAACGCCCTTCTCTGAGACGTACGAGCTCAGGGGTTATATATTGATGGATATCAAATGCATGGAGTGAATTGCCTGTGTGGCATGCCTAAGTGGCAATTGATCGAGGCTTCTGTTGAAAAGCAAAGTCTTGTGGTGATGATCAAAGCACGGCCTGTGTGGCACAGCTTTGTGTAACGTGAATTCGCGAGCCTCGCACCCCGGTTGTGAACCAAAAACGGGAGACGGACCTCAGGGAGGACTTGCGTTTCTTTCTAGTTAGAAGTGGCGTCAGTGGTTTTACACGCCCTGACGAGTTTGACTTATGTGGTTGTTGCTGTTGCGAGGCGCCTCGGTTATATCGGTTTCGGCCGATGCATTCTGGTCGGCAGACGGACCAGACTTACACCCCATAGGGTGGGGAGACGTAGTGTTCAGGGTTTAAGTTTAATCCACATCGGTGGACCGGCCCTGTCGCTCCAAGGGTCGATGCGCTCTGACCCTGTGGCTCGGGCTAGAGAGTCACGAAAACGGTTGAGGACTATCTTTTGCCTCGGTTTATAGACGGAAATCCAATTTCCAAATACGTGACATGTGCGGTTTTATTTGTAGAACCTAGTATGGTGACATAGTGGGATGGGGCGCTCATGCCGCCTATGATTGATACTTATGATTTGAAGTTGTTTTATACACTATGCACTTACAATAGTATCAAATGATTTGTTTTAAACGTATCAAGCATTCTTGGCTGTTATAAGGTAAAAACCCTATCCTCCGGCTTGCGTTGCATTGTGTGATGGGAACTGGGTCTTATAATAGCTTCATTTTTCTTTATTTAGCATTGCGCTGTTTGTTTTATGCACTGGTATTCTTGGGAGGAAACCCGTTCCGTGTTATACGGCGTGGTCCCTTGATTTACCTAGCTTTAAAAATAAAGATTAACTGTTTTAGTTCTCACACCAGTCACATGACTGACCTGGAGTTTATTGTTTTAACCTAAACTCTGGGTGCCCTTATTTTGACACGGGCAGCTAGTAGTTTTGGTTTTTGCAGATTTATATTCACAGGGTCCTGGTTTGCAGCTGGAACGATATCCGGAAAGCTTTGTATCCGTATATCTCTTCTAGTTGTGTATTGTATTATTTTCCGCTGCTATGTATTTTAATATAATTTAAATCTCTGTTATTTCTGTGTAATATTTATTTGTTTATACTCTGTATATTCTTGTAATCTGATGCATTGTTGTAATATACAGTGAAATGTTCTTTTATATGCGCTCTGTTGTGGTTTGTTCTCGAACTATCCGGCACTTTCCTTTACGGGGAAGTTACGGGTTTTCACAGAAACTGACTGAAACGGTCTAATGGGCCTACGAAACATATCCCATTGTGTCCGGGATGGGGGTAAAACGCTAGGGGCGACAGTCGTTGGGTTTGAATTCCTGTACGTATGGTCAAAGTGGTATTTTCCTATTTTTATAACCTTTGGGCCAATCATAATTCACCATTCATTAAATAAAAAAAATAGGCCGAAACCCTTTTTATCTCCTGCGATCAACGTCCACCGTCGTTCAAACCTTTCTCCCCACTTCGCCACCGCCACGGCCATCACCAGCCTCCGCCACCACCCATTCTCGAAAGTTCCTTCCTCCCTCTCCAAATCAACACCGATTTCACCTCCTATCATCACGCCCTCGACGAGATCTGGGCCTGGAAAGTTCGACCGCGTCGCACCTCCTAGCGCCGCCAGCAGGAGCTCGAACCGAAGGTGGTGGCCATCGCTGGGAAGCTCTCGCGAAGCCGCTCGTCATGGTGAAGTCTGATCGCCATCACATGCTCCGAGTTGCGTGTGAAAATGAACCCTAGGATGGAAGATGTTGGGTTCGATGGAAGCAGCTTTACAGAACGAAGACACAGTGAGTTGATTTTTATTTAGTTATTGTTTATTTTAGTTTAACTAATATAAATATAAATGCAGTTTTTAATAAATATAAAGGCAGCTTTTATTTTCATTTTTTTTATAAATATATATAGCATTATGACAATAAAACTAGAAAGGTTTTAAAATAAAGTTAGAAAGGTTTTAAAATAAAATTAGGATTGTTTTGGAAAAATAAAATACTTTCAAATAGAAAATATAAAATAGAATTTGTTTTAGAAAATATAAATAGACTTTGACTTAAAAATAAAATTACCTTTGATTTGAAATTAAAATTATCTTTGTCTATAAAATATAAACCATAGTTTAAAAATGTGATTTTGCTATGTTAACGAAATTCGATGAAACAGGAAACATCGTGACCGTGTGGACGCCTTCTACCTTTTAGAAGAGGCCGCATATTTTTCTGAGCCTTCTACAATTTTTGGCAAAGCCGAAAGCAATGTGAGATTTCTAATTTATAAACAATAGGGAAAACGACGATGTATAAATTATATAGTCGATGTATGAGTTATATAAGCGTTGTACATCTCTTGTATAAGCGTTGTATAAGTTGTACGTTCGATGTATAAGTTATATATGCGTTGTAAAAATTATATATGTGTTGAAATAAAAGTGAATTGCTGTATATATATATATATATATATATATATACGCCCCTCGTCCACAAACCATGGACGATATTTATTGATTGTGATTGGTGTGAAAATTGATTGATAGCGAATGATTGTTTGGGATTGTTTATGGTTGATATTGATTGATTGAGGTTGAAAAATACCCGTTTGTGGTTGGGAAATATTTGGTTGAAACCACATAGGATTAGTTTGTGGAAATGAAATAAATATATACATGCCGCCTGCGTGCGAACTAGATGCATGATCCCCATTGTCAAAAACCGCGAGGTTTTAAGGTAGAGCGAGGAGCCGTACTAGGGACGGTCCCGGTTTTAACTAACCTGCCGTTATGCTGCCGAAATTTTGAATAATATTCATGTGTTTGAATTATTTTCATTTGCTAAAACTATATTTATTCATTGAATAGAAAACCTTCATGTGTTGAATCGATATTCATTCGTTGATTAGAAATTCATGTGTTGAATGGTATTCGCGTTTTAAATATAAAAATCACATTTTTATCTATATATAGAAACTATAGAAAACCTTCATGTGTTGAATCGATATTCATTCGTTGATTTGAAATTCATGTGTTGAATGGTATTCATATTTTTAAATAAATTGTTTGATAATAAAAATCACCTTTTATCGACTATATGAACTGTGTAAAATAAAATCGTTTTGAAAGAAATTGTTTTATAAGAAAAATCCTATTTTTATCACCAATATGAAATATATAAAATAATAGTGTTTTGAAATGAGTTGTTTTACAATAAAAATCACATTTTTATTATATGCGTGAATCGTTGAAATGTGAAGTGTCAAAAATAGCCACTTGTTCAAATAATTATATATGTGTTGAAATATTCATTAATTAGCTAATGATATGATTTGTACCTATGTATGTAACATTAGAATGAATGGTGTTTTTAAACCAAATAGAAATCAAATATGAAGTTGAATAGAAAATGATAAATGATAAGAACTATATATATGTAAATGCATATTCATTGAACAGGTTATAGCAAAGGGGCTAGAGAAGAGGAATAAAATTTTGTGCCCGACAAATAGGTACACATTTACTGTTTTGTTTGGGTGATGATTTTATGAGCCTGCTGGCTAGCCGCTTGGCTTTTTTCTTTTTATTTTTGAGATTAGAAGGACCGGGGAAGCTATTTGAGATTTCCCGATGCTCCCGGTGCAGGGGAGGTTATGGCGAAATTTTCCAAAATTTTAAGGCATTAGTGAAATATTTGAAGTGAAAACGATATTAAAAAATTGAATGAACTATATTTATATAAATATATAAATATAAATAAAATTAAAATGAAACGTAGTCGTGCAGTTCGCATTTTGAAACCATGATTTCAAACAACTAGTGCGGGAAATCCGACCATTGGATTTTCCCGAAACCGCAACCGTCGGGTTCGCCGTGGAAATATCTTCCCAGCGGCACCAACTTTGTAAAAATCCAAAGGTTGGATTGTCTGGAATGTTTAATTCAAAGCTGAAGAAAAACAATGCCAGAAGCGATTACATTTATATATATATATATAAATATAATTATATATTTAATCGAATAACGACGCTGCAGTTCGTATTTTGAAATCGAAACTTCAAACGATTGTACCAGGTGATTCGACCGTCGGATTTTCCCGAAACTGGAACCGTTGGATTCGTTTTGAAAAGACCTTTCTAATGATGTAAATTTTGGGAAGATACAACGGTTAGATTTTCAGATATGTGTAAATCAAATCTGAAGAAAAACAGCGCCACGGCCGCTTTATGGCCCGAAGCGTCGTTTTGAATAAATTAGCTATTTTTAAATAAATAAAAATAGCGATAAATCTGTGAAAACCCGCAACTTCCCCGTAAAGGAAAGTTTCATTGTATATTACAGCAATGCATCAGATTACAAGAATATACAGAGTATAAATGAATATTACACAGAAATATCAGAGATTTAAATTACATTTAAATACATAGCAGCGGAAAATAATACAATACACAACTAGAAGAGATATACGGATACAAAGCTTTCCGGATATCGTTCCAGCTGTAAACCAGGATCCTGTGAATATAAATCTGCAAAACCAAAACTACTAGCTGCCCGTGTCAAAATAAGGGCACCCAGAGTTTAGGTTAAAACAATAAACTCCAGGTCAGTCATGGGACTGGTGTGAGAACTAAAACAGTTAATCTTTATTTTAAATCATTAGGTAAATCAAGGGGCCACGCCGTATAACACGGAACGGGTTTCCTCCCAAGAATACCAGTGCATAAAACAAACAGCGCAATGCTAAATAAAGAAAAATGAAGCTGTTATAAGACCCAGGTCCTATCACATAATGCAACGCAAGCCGGGGGATAGGGTTTTCCATTATAACAGCCAAAGAATGCTTGATACGTTTAAAACAAATCATTTGATACTATAATAAGTGCATAGTGTATAAAACAACTTCAAATCATAAGTATCAATCATAGGCGGCATGGGTACCATATATCATGTCGCCATATATAGGTTTACAAATAAAACCGCAAAGTCACGTATTTGGAAATTGGATTTCCGTCTATGAACCGAGGCAAAAGATAGTCCTCAACCGATTCGAGATGCTCTAGCCCGTGTCTCAGGCAAGTACTCGGTCAAGCCTTTGGATCGTCAGGGCCGGTCCACCGATGTGGATTAAAATGCCTGAACACTACGTTTCCCCACCCTTTGGGGTGTCAATGAGCCAACAAATGACTCCATCGGTTCGAGAACGACCGATCAATCCGAGGCGCCTCGCAACAGCAACAACCACATAAGTCAAACTCGTCAGGGCATGTAAAACCACTGACGCCACTTTCTAGCTAGAAGAAAACGCATGCCCTCCCTGAGGTCCGTCTCCCGTTTTTGGTTCATACCGGGTGTGAAACACGCGAGGTAAACGTTACACAAAGCTACGCCACAAAGGCCGTGCTTTGATTATCACCACAAGACTTTGCTTTTCAACAGAAGCCTTGATCATTTGCATCTTAGCATGCCACACAGGCAAACCATCCTATGCAACCGACATCAGTCACACAGAATGAAATCCGATGTCAGACACACAGTCCATTTACAAGTCCGTCCTGGGTCTGAACGAAACCGGAGGCACCTAGTACCCCGCATATCCATCGATCTCCAAGTACGTCTGGACGATCACCAACTGTTTCCATCTTCTTGGGTGTACAGCCCAATCAAGATCATCAGTTATCACCCAAACGACGTGAAGACCTCTGGTCTTCGACCATCGTCTTCATCTTCGACTTATCGTCGTATCAGTTATCCAGAATGGGATAAACCCGGTCTTTCCGAATAACTTGCGTATATATTATAAAAGTGTTACACAAACACAACATACGCCTCATTCCAATTCATTAGTCACTAACCGTAAATTAATCAAGAGAATAATTCCCCAAATATTAACCCCGAAGGCCGAAACCAACATCAGATCAATATCCAGAAAACCATTCTGCTTAGCTAACCGACAGTTAGTTTCTAAATTTCACATTCATAGGGAAAGGTTCCCATTAATTTTATCAAAGATAAATTCTTGAATTTATTCTTTAATCTATTTTTGAATATCAATTCAAACTAGTCGGGATTAGCGATCCTTACCGAAGTAATCATTCGTTTTAATTTCCCAATCCCAACCTATTCATCCCATGAAGTAAAACTGGTAATACTTCATATCTAACACCACGGTGTTATCGGTAAATTCAATTACCATTTCACGTTCAAATCTAATTAAAGATTTAACTATCGCCTGGAGCAAAACTGGTGATACTCCATTCTCGATCTTTTCAATCTAATTAAAGATTCATTAAAACTCCACTTAGTTTTAATCATTATCTGGGTTAAAGAATCAGTGTCATTTAAAAACACGATTCACGATAAACCCAAAATCACATTCCATTAATTATCTGGTTAAAGAACAAGTGTTATTTAAAACACTGTTCACGATAAACCCAAAAATCAATACCAATTCAATTCCAATTAAATATCATTTAATTGGTACACTTCATTAAATCTAAATAAAAAGATTTAATCTTTTCTCAACTGGGTTCAAGAACAGTGTTAGTGAAGACACCATTCACGACAAACCCAAATCACATTCCATTAATTATCGGGTTAAAGAACAAGTGTTATTTAAAACACTGTTCACGATAAACCCAAAAATCAATACCAATTCAATTCCAATTAAATATCATTTAATTGGTACACTTCATTAAATCTAAATAAAAAGATTTAATCTTTTCTCAACTGGGTTCAAGAACAGTGTTAGTGAAGACACCATTCACGACAAACCCAAATCACATTCGATATTCAATACAAGGCTCTGAATAGAAAATATATCGGCTTATATTCAATATCGAATTCTACGACTAACAAATGTCGTATTGGAAATAACGATACAAATATATATCTTTCAAATTTCCATAACAACACCTGTAATATCACGAATTCCAACATCGAAATATTCCGAAGACAATTTCGATTCAAATCCACTCCAATGCAATCATTGGAAATTTTGGTTATTTTCAAAACCATTTCAAATTCAATTTATTTATTTAAAAATAAATAGAATTATAATTCAAGTTCAAAACTATTTCATTTCGATAAAAATCTATTTTTATCTTTTCAAATATGGAGTATTTCATCCCAAACTTTCACAAATCATTTCTTATGATTTTACACAAATTATTACTATTTTTAATAATTTTATCAAGGCCCGTACAGTCGATTTCCATTAACGGCCATCGAACTGCACTTACAGCGACCTTTTTCGAATTTGATTTGGACGTATCTCCAAATCCAACCGTTAGATTTCAAATTTCTAACATTCATTAGAAAGCTCTTTTCGATACGAACCCAACGGTTCCGGTTTTAGGAGAATCCGACGGTCGGATCTCCCGTAATGTCCGTTTGAAATAAATGGTCAAAATTCACGAACTGCCGCGGCGCGGCGCGTTCTATTCAGGCCATTATATTATATATATAATATATATAATATATACTTCGTCGATTTCTATTTAAAACGAATTATATAAATAGTTTTGAATTCGTTTCAAAAACAATTTCAACTTCCTTTTCAATTCAAATCAAAATTGAATTCTTCTTTATAAATTCGTTTTAAAATTCATTTCTATTCAATTCAAATTTCAATTCAATTTGAATTCATTTCAATTCATTTCGAAATCGTTTTCAATTCAATTCATTTCGAAATCGTTTTCAATTCAATTCATTTCGAAATCGTTTTCAATTCAATTCATTTCGAAATCGTTTTCAATTCAATTCATTTCGAAATCGTTTTCAATTCAATTCATTTCGAAATCGTTTTCAATTCAATTCATTTCGAAATCGTTTTCAATTCAATTCATTTCGAAATCGTTTTCAATTCAATTCATTTCGAAATCGTTTTAAAATCGATATAAATATCGTTCACGTCAAAATGGCGTCAAACTAATCAACACGGCTTCATAAATTTCTATTTTCAAATATTCTATTTCAAATATTTCTATTTCAAATATTTCCATTTCTAAACTGGAATGAGGCCCAATCAATTACCATATAAAACTAATTATATGGATTTCCATACAACACATGTATATAATTGCAACGATAAATAATCAACCATCAACCAAAGTGCACTACACTGTATAAGCATCAGATATAGATATCCAACGCTTAAAACAGCCTGTCAATCAACCGATCGACATATTTAATCAATCAGGATGAGTGAAATTCAAATTTCATCCCAACACCCGTGTGGGGTTTCAAACAATCAAACAAATATTTTATTCGTGCAGTTGGGCGATGTGTAAAATTTATCGTCCCAATCAATGTCCTTCAAATAGGTGTACATAAACAAACCGTCCGGTTTGTAAATGAATATTTATTTATTCACTTCACTATCTTCATATTCACGTTAAAAATTATATTTTTAACGATAAAACATTTTATTTCAATCTATGAATTTCTATTATTCATTTACACAATAAAATGATATTTTTATTTTCTAACATATTTTAGAAAATTTCGGCGGCATAACGGCACGATACTAGAAACGGGACAAGGCCTAGCCTTATCCCCGGTCTAGTGAAGGCCCACGCCATTCACACAACAATCAAATCAATTTCATCTCACCAAACAATTCAATTCAAACAAATAACTCAACTAATCTATGCAACCAAACAAACAAGTCCATGGTCTGTGGACGATTGTGTCGGGTGCTACTAAGCACCGTCTGCATCCTAGTATGTATATATATATATAACTAGAAAAATAAATTGAAAGGTGAGAAATTCTCACATATAGCTATCCTAGCTCCACGGCACTTCATCGATAGAAATCTTCATCGCTATCGCATCTTCGTCATCTTCGTTGCTCGTAATCACTACATATATAAAAATCGAATTTTTACTTCGCTATTCAATATATAAAAATCGAATTTTTATTTCAAAGTTCAATATATAAAAATCGAATTTTTATTTCAAAGTTCAATATATAAAAATCGAATTTTTACTTCGAAGTTCAATATATAAAAATCGAATTTTTACTTCGAAGTTCAATATATAAAAATCATATTTTTCTATCGAAGTTCAATATATAAAAATCATATTTTTCTATCGAAGTTCAATATATAAAAATCATATTTTTCTATCGAAGTTCAATATATAAAAATCATATTTTTCTATCGAAGTTCAATATATAAAAATCATATTATATATATTTTTAAAACATTCCCATATATTTTCAAAACCTTGCGATATAGATATATTTTCAACAATGCTAATTTTTATATTTAAAAATCATTTCAAATTTATACTTTCTATTTAAAGTTTTAACCTTTTTCTATTTAAAGTTTTAAATACCTTTTTCAAATCAGTTTTAAAATTAACATAAAATCAGTTTTTAAAATTAACATAAAATCAGTTTTTAAAATTAACATAAAATCAGTTTTATAAAATTCCTAAAATCAGTTTTATAAAATTCCTAAAATCGGTTTTATAAAATTCCTAAAATCAGTTTTATAAAATTCCTAAAATCGGTTTTTAATCAACATCAATTTTTAATCAACATCAATTAATAAATTAACTAAATTACCTTTTTTTTTTTATTGTTGGATCGAAATGAAACGTTAAAGGGAGGGGCCAGAAGGAGATAAAGGAGGGAAGGGGGAATTAAATTTTTTTTTTTATTAATTATTTATTTAATTTTGGTAATAAGGGTTGACTTTTACATACGACCTCGATACGAGGTCCACCGCCTGTCGCCCATAGCGTTTAACCCCCATTCCGAACACAATGGGATATGTATCGCAAGCTGATTCGATCGTTACAATCAGTTTCCGTTAAATTTACATTTAAATCACTATATTGAATTTTAAACGTACATTTCAAATTAACGGGGTCACATACTAACTAGAAAAATTCCAGAAAAATATTTTCTAGCTTCGTATTGACGATACAGTCCTAACAAAACTAGTTTCGTCGAATTCTGAGACCGTTTGAAAAATGGCCAATTTCCAGTCGATTAAAATCAACTAAAACTGGTCAAACGCGTTTTCCTTTGCCACGCTCACATATTGATTCGAAAAATTATGAAATTTGAAATCTAACAATAGTTTGACATCCCGGACCCAACAAAAGTGGTTTCGTCGAATTCCGAGGTCATTTGCAAAATGTCCATTTTTAAGGGCCTGAATTCCATAGTGACTATTCAGAATTTTCAACTGGACATATCTTTTGATTCCCGATATGAAATCTTGATTTTTCGGATTCGTTGGAAAGATATTCACTATTAGATTCCATTATTTTTGGTTTCACTAAAATCCGGATTGTTTTGCACCTGGTACATTCAATTGAAGTTTGAAATCGAATTATCGAACTACCGCGCCATTTTCAATTCTATTTATAATTATATATAAATATTTATATTCTAACGACGACGCGTATAATATATACGTTCGAATTATATTCAAAATAAATTTCTCGTCGATATTATTTAAAATAATTCATATTAAATAATCAGAATTCGCTAAAATTGCCAAAATAAAAATTTCAAACTGGCTCGCATTTTACGGGTTGTTACAATCTCCCCCACTTAAAACTTTTCGTCCCCGAAAAGGAACAAAGTCGAAAGTGGTTTGATTAATCAACACTACGTTCGATCTGGCTTCCATTCTCCAACTCTTTAGTTTCTGAGAATTTTCAAAATTTCAAAAATTTGGCTAACACCCTAAATTTTTGAAAAATTTCGCCATAACCTCCCCTGCACCGGGAGCATCGGGGAATTTCAAATAGCTTCCCCGGTCCTTCAGATCTCAAAAAGAAAAAAGAAAAAGCCAAGCGGCTAGCCAATAGGCTCACAAAATCATCATCACCCAAACAAAACAGTAAATTATGTAGTAAACATGTACCTATTTGTCGGGCAAACAAATTTTATTCTCTGCTCTAGCCTCCTTGCTATGACCTGTTCAATGTAAGTATATGTATATGCAAGCAAATGCAACCAATTTTCAATATAATTCAATATGTGATTCAATTAGGCTAAATGGCTAAAAATTAGCAAACAAATAAACAAACAACACAAACATCAATCAATTAGTGAATTATCATTTCAAATTCATAATTTTGATATATAGTCAAAAATCAGATTTTTGATGCCAAATCACAACAATAAGCCCTATCTAATTTTGGTTCTCACACCAGCCTAATGGAAATATATAGATATCACACCTTCGTCACTCGAAAATAAATACTGGTAACGCTGCAGCATTATCAGAATCATCCCCGGGCAACTAGAATGTGATTCTATATCTACCCAATATATTAAAACTTTGAATATACATTTGCAAGGCGCATATGCAAATTCTTTATATACTAAATTGTCCAAAATCAATATAAATAACTAATCAAATACGAATAATTGATTTAAATTTTCAAAACAAAATTTGTTTTCACTTTAAAAATATACTCTTCACACTCGTTCTAGGATACTACTAATCCTATCTCTAACGAGTCATTCTAATTGGATATTACTAATCCAATATCTGATGAGTTCTTTCGTATGGTTCTAACGGGCCTTGTTCTCTGAGCTTTGCAAACCAAAGCTCTGATACCAACTGTGAAAACCCGCAACTTCCACGTAAAGGAAAGCGTCGGATAGTTCGAGAACAAACCACAACAGAACACATACAGAAGAACGTTTCATTGTATATTACAGCAATGCATCAGATTACAAGAATATACAGAGTATAAATGAATATTACACAGAAATATCAGAGATTTAAATTACATTTAAATACATAGCAGCGGAAAATAATACAATACACAACTAGAAGAGATATACGGATACAAAGCTTTCCGGATATCGTTCCAGCTGTAAACCAGGATCCTGTGAATATAAATCTGC
The DNA here is from genome assembly GCA_030737875.1 of Allium sativum. Lineage (NCBI taxonomy): Eukaryota > Viridiplantae > Streptophyta > Magnoliopsida > Asparagales > Amaryllidaceae > Allium > Allium sativum. The sequence goes on along the minus strand of CM060920.1, from coordinate 320,881,766 downwards.
AAAACCAAAACTACTAGCTGCCCATGTCAAAATAAGGGCACCCAGAGTTTAGGTTAAAACAATAAACTCCAGGTCAGTCATGGGACTGGTGTGAGAACTAAAACAGTTAATCTTTATTTTAAATCATTAGGTAAATCAAGGGGCCACGCCGTATAACACGGAACGGGTTTCCTCCCAAGAATACCAGTGCATAAAACAAACAGCGCAATGCTAAATAAAGAAAAATGAAGCTGTTATAAGACCCAGGTCCTATCACACAATGCAACGCAAGCCGGGGGATAGGGTTTTCCCTTATAACAGCCAAAGAATGCTTGATACGTTTAAAACAAATCATTTGATACTATAATAAGTGCATAGTGTATAAAACAACTTCAAATCATAAGTATCAATCATTGGCGGCATGGGTACCATATATCATGTCGCCATATATAGGTTTACAAATAAAACCGCAAAGTCACGTATTTGGAAATTGGATTTCCGTCTATGAACCGAGGCAAAAGATAGTCCTCAACCGATTCGAGACGCTCTAGCCCGTGTCTCAGGCAAGTACTCAGTCAAGCCTTTGGATCGTCAGGGCCGGTCCACCGATGTGGATTAAAATGCCTGAACACTACGTTTACCCACCCTTTGGGGTGTCAATGAGCCAACAAATGACTCCATCGGTTCGAGCACGACCGATCAATCCGAGGCGCCTCGCAACAGCAACAACCACATAAGTCAAACTCGTCAGGGCGTGTAAAACCACTGACGCCACTTTCTAGCTAGAAGAAAACGCATGCCCTCCCTGAGGTCCGTCTCCCGTTTTTGGTTCATACCGGGTGTGAAACACGCGAGGTAAACGTTACACAAAGCTACGCCACAAAGGCCGTGCTTTGATCATCACCACAAGACTTTGCTTTTCAACAGAAGCCTTGATCATTTGCATCTTAGCATGCCACACATGCAAACCATCCTATGCAACCGACATCAGTCACACAGAATGAAATCCGATGTCAGACACACAGTCCATTTACAAGTCCGTCCTGGGTCTGAACGAAACCGGAGGCACCTAGTACCCCGCATATCCATCGATCTCCAAGTACGTCTGGACGATCACCAACTGTTTCCATCTTCTTGGGTGTACAGCCCAATCAAGATCATCAGTTATCACCCAAACGACGTGAAGACCTCTGGTCTTCGACCATCGTCTTCATCTTCGACTTATCGTCGTATCAGTTATCCAGAATGGGATAAACCCGGTCTTTCCGAATAACTTGCGTATATATTATAAAAGTGTTACACAAACACAACATACGCCTCATTCCAATTCATTAGTCACTAACCGTAAATTAATCAAGAGAATAATTCCCCAAATATTAACCCCGAAGGCCGAAACCAACATCAGATCAATATCCAGAAAACCATTCTGCTTAGCTAACCGACAGTTAGTTTCTAAATTTCACATTCATAGGGAAAGGTTCCCATTAATTTTACCAAAGATAAATTCTTGAATTTATTCTTTAATCTATTTTTGAATATCAATTCAAACTAGTCGGGATTAGCGATCCTTACCGAAGTAATCATTCGTTTTAATTTCCCAATCCCAACCTATTCATCCCATGAAGTAAAACTGGTAATACTTCATATCTAACACCACGGTGTTATCGGTAAATTCAATTACCATTTCACGTTCAAATCTAATTAAAGATTTAACTATCGCCTGGAGCAAAACTGGTGATACTCCATTCTCGATCTTTTCAATCTAATTAAAGATTCATTAAAACTCCACTTAGTTTTAATCATTATCTGGGTTAAGGAATCAGTGTCATTTAAAAACACGATTCACGATAAACCCAAAATCACATTCCATTAATTATCGGGTTAAAGAACAAGTGTTATTTAAAACACTGTTCACGATAAACCCAAAAATCAATACCAATTCAATTCCAATTAAATATCATTTAATTGATACACTTCATTAAATCTAAATAAAAAGATTTAATCTTTTCTCAACTGGGTTCAAGAACAGTGTTAGTGAAGACACCATTCACGACAAACCCAAATCACATTCCATTAATTATCGGGTTAAAGAACAAGTGTTATTTAAAACACTGTTCACGATAAACCCAAAAATCAATACCAATTCAATTCCAATTAAATATCATTTAATTGGTACACTTCATTAAATCTAAATAAAAAGATTTAATCTTTTCTCAACTGGGTTCAAGAACAGTGTTAGTGAAGACACCATTCACGACAAACCCAAATCACATTCGATATTCAATACAAGGCTCTGAATAGAAAATATATCGGCTTATATTCAATATCGAATTCTACGACTAACAAATGTCGTATTGGAAATAACGATACAAATATATATCTTTCAAATTTCCATAACAACACCTGTAATATCACGAATTCCAACATCGAAATATTCCGAAGACAATTTCGATTCAAATCCACTCCAATGCAATCATTGGAAATTTTGGTTATTTTCAAAACCATTTCAAATTCAATTTATTTATTTAAAAATAAATAGAATTATAATTCTAGTTCAAAACTATTTCATTTCGATAAAAATCTATTTTTATCTTTTCAAATATGGAGTATTTCATCCCAAACTTTCACAAATCATTTCTTATGATTTTACACAAATTATTACTATTTTTAATAATTTTATCAAGGCCCGTACAGTCGATTTCCATTAACGGCCATCGAACTGCACTTACAACGACCTTTTTCGAATTTGATTTGGACGTATCTCCAAATCCAACCGTTAGATTTCAAATTTCTAACATTCATTAGAAAGCTCTTTTCGATACGAACCCAACGGTTCCGGTTTTAGGAGAATCCGACGGTCGGATCTCCCGTAATGTCCGTTTGAAATAAATGGTCGAAATTCACGAACTGCCGCGGCGTGGCGCGTTCTATTCAGGCCATTATATTATATATATAATATATATAATATATACTTCGTCGATTTCTATTTAAAACGAATTATATAAATAGTTTTGAATTCGTTTCAAAAACAATTTCAACTTCCTTTTCAATTCAAATCAAAATTGAATTCTTCTTTATAAATTCGTTTTAAAATTCATTTCTATTCAATTCAAATTTCAATTCAATTTGAATTCATTTCAATTCATTTCGAAATCGTTTTCAATTCAATTCATTTCGAAATCGTTTTCAATTCAATTCATTTCGAAATCGTTTTCAATTCAATTCATTTCGAAATCGTTTTCAATTCAATTCATTTCGAAATCGTTTTCAATTCAATTCATTTCGAAATCGTTTTCAATTCAATTCATTTCGAAATCGTTTTCAATTCAATTCATTTCGAAATCGTTTTCAATTCAATTCATTTCGAAATCGTTTTCAATTCAATTCATTTCGAAATCGTTTTCAATTCAATTCATTTCGAAATCGTTTTCAATTCAATTCATTTCGAAATCGTTTTCAATTCAATTCATTTCGAAATCGTTTTCAATTCAATTCATTTCGAAATCGTTTTCAATTCAATTCATTTCGAAATCGTTTTCAATTCAATTCATTTCGAAATCGTTTTCAATTCAATTCATTTCGAAATCGTTTTAAAATCGATATAAATATCGTTCACGTCAAAATGGCGTCAAACTAATCAACAGGCTTCATAAATTTCTATTTTCAAATATTCTATTTCAAATATTTCTATTTCAAATATTCCCATTTCTAAACTGGAATGAGGCCCAATCAATTACCATATAAAACTAATTATATGGATTTCCATACAACACATGTATATAATTGCAACGATAAATAATCAACCATCAACCAAAGTGCACTACACTGTATAAGCATCAGATATAGATATCCAACGCTTAAAACAGCCTGTCAATCAACCGATCGACATATTTAATCAATCAGGATGAGTGAAATTCAAATTTCATCCCAACACCCGTGTGGGGTTTCAAACAATCAAACAAATATTTTATTCGTGCAGTTGGGCGATGTGTAAAATTTATCGTCCCAATCAATGTCCTTCAAATAGGTGTACATAAACAAACCGTCCGGTTTGTAAATGAATATTTATTTATTCACTTCACTATCTTCATATTCACGTTAAAAATTATATTTTTAACGATAAAACATTTTATTTCAATCTATGAATTTCTATTATTCATTTACACAATAAAATGATATTTTTATTTTCTAACATATTTTAGAAAATTTCGGCGGCATAACGGCACGATACTAGAAACGGGACAAGGTGTAACAACCCGTAAAATGCGAGCCAGTTTGAAATTTTTATTTTGGCAATTTTAGCGAATTTTGATTATTTAAAATGAATTATTTTAAATAATATCGACGAAAATTTATTTTGAATATAGAATTAGAACGTATATATTATACGCGTCGTCGTTAGAATATAAATAATTATATATAATTATAAAAGGAATTGAAAATGGCGCGGTAGTTCGAAAATTCGATTTCTAATTTCAAATGAATATACAGAATTCAATATAAGTCAGAATTGAACGAAACAAGAAATATTTGAATCTGTATAACTATATCTTTGTAACGAAGTTAACAAACTGAGATTTCATCTTAGAAATGATAAGATATGTCCAGTTTAAAATTCTGAATAGTCGCTATGGAATTCAGGCCCTTAAAAATGGACATTTTGCAAACGACCTCGGATTCCGACGAAACCAGTTTTGTTGGGTCCGGGATGTCGAGTTATTGCTAGGTTTCAAATTTCATAATTTTTCGAATCAATATGTGAGCGTGGCAAAGGAAAACGCGTTTGACCAGTTTCAGTTGATTTTAATCGACTGGAAAATGGCCATTTTTCTAACGGTCTCAGAATTCGACGAAACTAGTTTTATTAGGACTGTATCGTCAATACGAAGTTAGAAAATATTTTTCTGCAATTTTTAAAGTTCGTATGTGACCCCGGTAATTTGAAATGTACGTTTAAAATTCAATATAGTGATTTAAATGTAAATTTAACGAAAACTGACTGTAACGATTGAATCAGCTTGCGATACATATCCCATTGTGTTCGGAATGGGGGTAAAACGCTATGGACGACAGGCGGTGGGCCTCGTTTCGAGGTCGTATGTAAAAGTCAACTTTTAAAAAATAATTAAAAAAAAAAAAAAAAAAAAACCCTCTCCCTCCTTTTAGTTCTGCCCCCCCCCCCCCCCCCCCCCGTTTCAATTTCAGTTCATAAATAAAAAAAAAAAAAAAGAAATCAAAAGGGGAACCCGTCGCCCTCCGATCTGGCGCGCCACCACGCCTCTGCCACCCTCGCAGCCAGAGCGCCACCACCCCGTCGAAGCCACTACCTCCTTCTTCCTCTCCTCTCGATCCTCCCTCCAGTCTTCTCTCCCTCCTCTTCAAACCGCCCCACGCCACCACAGTCCGACCACCCACCGCCCTGCTGGCCCACCACCAGGCAGACAGCGCCCTCCCCAGCCTCCTCCTTGATGCGACGCGCGTGAAGACCCCCCCCTCCTCCTCGAAGAAATCGCGACGTGAATCACCCACCCCTCTGTAAGATCCTGATTGATTTTTTTATTTTACTTTAAAATTGATTTTTTGTTTGTTTACTTTAAAACTGATTTTCAAAACATTTAAAAGCTGATTTTTGTTTAAAAGAAAAAAAAACTGATTTTTGTTTAAAAGAGAAAAAGCTGATTTTTGTTTAAAAAGGTATAAAACTGAAAATTATATAAAGTTAGAACTTTTTTTTTATAGGTTTTAAAAACCGATTTTTATTTTTAATCTAGAAATTCTGATTTGAATTAGAGTTAAAATTCTGATTTTAAAAATGAAGTTAAAAACTGATTTGAAAGGATTTTAAAAACTGATTTTATTTTAAGATTTTAAAAAGAAAAAGATTTAAACTTTAAAATAAAAAAGATCATATTTTTAAAATAATAAAAATATGATTTTTATCTATTGAACTTCGAAATAAAAATATGATTTTTATCTATTGAACTTCGAAATAAAAATATGATTTTTATGTATCGAATAACGAAGTAAAGATTCGATTTTTATATATATAGTGGCCTTGGGCAACGAAGGTGACAAAAAGGCGAAACGACGAAGACTCCTGCATATGAAGTGCCGTGGAGCTTGGATAGCTATTAGTGAGAACTTCTCACCTTTCAATTTAATTTTTCTAGTTATATATATATACTAGGATGCAGACGGTGCTTAGTAGCACCTGACACCCGTCATCCACAGACCATGGATGGCTTGTTTGTTAAATTGTTTGGTTGTGTAGTTGATTAGATGATTTGATTTGAAATTGAATTGTTGGGTGAAATAAATTGATTTGATTGATGTGTGAATGGCGTGGGCCTTCACTAGACCGGGGATAAGGCTAGGCTTCGTCCCGTTTCTAGTATCGTGCCGTTATGCCGCCGAAATTTTCTAAAATATGTTAGAAAATAAAAATATCATTTTATTGTGTAAATGAATAATAAAAATTCATATGTTGGAATAAAATGTTTTATCGTTAAAAATATAATTTTTAACGTGAATATGAATGTAGTGAAAGTGAATAAAATAAAATATTCATTTACAAACCAGATGGTTTGTTTATGTACACCTATTTGAATGACGTTGATTGGGTCGATAAATTTTACACATCGCCCAACTGCACAAATAAAATATGTGTTTGATTGTTTGAAACCCCACACGGGTGTTAGGATGAAATCTGAAGTTCACTCATCCTGATTGATTAAATATGTCGATCGATTGATTGACAGGCTGTTATAAGCATTGAATATCTATCTTTGATGCTTATACAGTGTAGTGCACTTTGGTTGATGGTTGATTATTTTTCAATGCTATGATATACATGTGTTGTATGAAAATCCATATAATTAACTTTATATGGTAATTGATTGGGCCTCATTCCAGTTTTAAAATAGAAATATTTGAAAAAGAAATATTTGAAATAGAATATTTGAAAATAGAACTTTATGAAGCCGTGTTGATTAGATTGACGCCATTTTGACGTGAACGATATTTATATCGATTTTATCGATTTCGAAATGAATTGAATTGAAAACGATTTCGAAATAAATTGAATTGAAAACGATTTCGAAATGAATTGAATTGAAAACGATTTCGAAATAAATTGAATTGAAAACGATTTCGAAATGAATTGAATTGAAAACGATTTCGAAATAAATTGAATTGAAAACGATTTCGAAATAAATTGAATTGAAAACGATTTCGAAACGAATTGAATTAAAAACGATTTCGAAATAAATTGAATTGAAAACGATTTCGAAATGAATTGAATTGAAAACGATTTCGAAATAAATTGAATTGAAAACGATTTCGAAATAAATTGAATTGAAAACAATTTCGAAACGAATTGAATTAAAAACGATTTCGAAATAAATTGAATTGAAAACGATTTCGAAATGAATTGAATTAAAAACGATTTCGAAATGAACTGAATTGAAAAAGATTTCGAATAGAAATGAATTGAAAACGATTTCGAATAGAAATGAATTGAAAACGATTTCGAATAGGATTGAATTGAAAACGATTTCGAAAGGAATTGAAAACGATTTCAAATTGAATTGAAAGCGAATTGAAATGAATTCAAATTGAATTGAAATTTGAATTGAATAGAAATGAATTTTAAAACGAATTTATAAAGAAGAATTCAATTTTGATTTGAATTGAAATGGAAGTTGAAATTGTTTTTGAAACGAATTTAAAACTATTTATATAATTCGTTTTAAATAGTAATCGACGAAATATATATTATATATATAATATATATAATATAATGGCCTGAATAGAACGCGCCGCGCCGCGGCAGTTCGTGAATTTCGACCATTTATTTCAAACGGACATTACGGGAGATCCGACCGTCGGATTCTCCTAAAACCGGAACCGTTGGGTTCGTATCGAAAAGAGCTTTCTAACGAATATTAGAAATTAGAAATCTAACGGTTGGATTTGGAATTATGTCCAAATCAAATTTGAAAAAGGTCGCTGTAAGTGCAGTTCGATGGCCGTTGATGGAAATCGACTGAAATTATTAAAAATAGTAATAATTTGTGTAAAATCATAAGAAATGATTTGTGAAGATTTGGGATGAAAAACTCCATATTTGAAAAGATAAAAATAGATTTTTATCGAAAGGAACTAGTTTTGAACTAGAATTAAAATTCTATTTATTTTTAAATAAATAAATTGAATTTGAAAAGGGTTTTGAAAATAACCAAAATTTCCAATGATTGCATTGGAGTGGATTTGAATCGAAATTGTCTTCGGAATATTTCGATGTTGGAATTCGTGATTATACAGATGTTGTTATGGAAATTTGAAAGATATATATTTATATCGTTATTTTCAATACGACATTTGTTAATCGTAGAATTTGATATTGAATATAAGCCGATATATTTTCTATTCAGAGCCTTATATTGAATACCAAATGTGATTTGGGTTTGTCGTGAATGGTGTCTTCACTAACACTGTTCTTGAACCCAGTTGAGAAAAGATTAAATCTTTTTATTTAGATTTAATGAAGTGTACCAATTAAAAATGATATTTAATTGGAATTAAATTGGGAATGATTTTTGGGTTTATCGTGAACAGTGTTTTAAATAACACTTGTTCTTTAACCCGATAATTTAATGGAATTGATTTTTGGGTTTATCGTGAACAGTGTTTTAAATAACACTTGTTCTTTAACCCGATAATTTAATGGAATTGATTTTTGGGTTTATCGTGAACAGTGTTTTAAATAACACTTGTTCTTTAACCCGATAATTAATGGAATTGATTTTTGGGTTTATCGTGGACAGTGTTTTTAAATAACACTCGTTCTTTAACCCGATAATTAATGAAGGTGATTTTGGGTTTATTGTGAACTGTGTTTTTAAATGACACGGATTCTATAACCCAGTCACAGATTAAAACTAAGTGGAGTTTTAATGAATCTTTAATTAGATTGAAAAGATCGAAAATGGAGTATCACCAGTTTTGCTCCAGGCGATAGTTAAATCTTTAATTAGATTTGAACGTGAAATGGTAATTGAATTTACCGATAACACGGTGGTGTTAGATATGAAGTATTACCAGTTTTACTTCATGGGATGAGTAGGTTGGGATTGGGAAATTAAAACAAATGATTACTTCGGTAAGGTTCGCTAATCCCGACTAGTTTGAATTGATATTCAAAAATGGATTAAAGAATAAATTCAAGAATTTATCTTTGATAAAATTAATGGGAACCTTTCCCTATGAATGTGAAATTAGAAACTAACTGTCGGTTAGCTAAGTAGAATGGTTTTCTGAATATTGATCTGATGTTGGTTTCGGCCTTCGGGGTTAATATTTAGGGAATTATTCTCTTGATTAATTTACGGTTAGTGACTAATGAATTGGAATGAGGCGTATGTTGTGTTTGTGTAACACTTTTATAATATATACGCGAGTTATTCGGAAAGACCGGGTTTAGCCCATTCTGAATAACTGATACGACGATAAGTCGAAGATGAAGACGATGGTCGAAGACCGGAGGTCTTCACGTCGTTTGGGTAATTACTGATGATCTTGATTGGGCTGTACACCCAAGAAGATGGAAACAGTTAGTGATCGTCCAGACGTACTTGGAGATCGATGGATATGCGGGGTACTAGGTGCCTCCGGCTTCGTTCAGACCCAGAACGGACTTGTAAATGGACTGTGTGTCTGACATTGGATTTTAGTCCGTGTGATTGATCTCTATTAAATATATATCTGTTTGGCGGCGGAGAATTTATTCTCTTGCTTAACGCCCTTCTCTGAGACGTACGAGCTCAGGGGTTATATATTGATGGATATCAATCACATGGAGTGAATTGCCTGTGTGGCATGCCTAAGTGGCAAATGATCAAGGCTTCTGTTGAAAAGCAAAGTCTTGTGGTTGATGATCGAAGCACGGCCTTTGTGGCGTAGCTTTGTGTAACGTTGATTCGCGAGTATCACACCCGGTATGAATCAAAAACGGGAGACGGACCTCAGGGAGGGCATGCGTTTCTTTCTAGCTATGAGTGGCGTCAGTGCTTGAACTGGCTGACGAGTTTGACTTATGTGGTTGTTGCTGTTGCGAGGCGCCTCGGTTATATCGGTTTCGGCCGATGCTTCTGGTCGGCTGACGGACCAGACTTGCGCCCCAAAGGGCGGGGAAACGTAGTGTTCAGGCATTTTTAATCCACATCGGTGGACCGGCCCTGACGATCCAAGGGTCACTCGAGCTCTGATCCTGAGACATGGTAGGCTAGATTGTCTCGAATCTGTGAGGATCTTGCCCCTTGCCTCGGTTCATACCATAAATGATAACCCAACTTCCAATACGACGTCTTGCGGTTTTGATTGTAAACTTATATATGGCGACATAGTGTTATGGGCCGTTCATGCCGCCTATGATTGATACTTATGATTTGAAGTTGTTTTATACACTATGCACTTATAATAGTATCAAACGATTTGTTTTAACCGTATCAAGCATTCTTTGGCTGTTATAAGGGAAAACCCTATCCTCGGCTGCGTTGCATTGTGTGATGGGACCTGGGTCTTATAACAGCTTCATCTTTCTTTATTTAGCATTGCGCTGTTTATTTATGCACCGGTATTCTTGGGAGGAAACCCGTTCCGTGTTATACGGCGTGGTCCCTTGATTTACCTAGCTTTAAAAATAAAGATTAATAACTGTTTTAGTTCTCACACCAGTCACATGACTGACCTGGAGTTTATTGTTTTAACCTAAACTCTGGGTGCCCTTATTTTGACATGGGCAGCTAGTAGTTTTGGTTTTGCAGATTTATATTCACAGGATCCTGGTTTACAGCTGGAACGATATCCGGAAAGCTTTGTATCCGTATATCTCATTCTAGTTGTGTATTGTATTATTTTCCGCTGCTTTGTGTTTAAATGTAATTTGAATCTCTGATGCACTGTTGTTATATATAGTGAAATGTTCTTCTGTTTGCGTTTTGTTGTGGTTTGTTCTCGAACTATCCGACGCTTTCCTTTACGGGGAAGTTGCGGGTCTTCACACGTGGTATCAGAGCTTTGGTTTACAAAGCTCAGAGAACAAGACACATTAGAACCCTACGAAAGAATTCATCAGATATTGGATTAGTAATATCCAATGGGAATGACTCGTTAGAGATAGGATCAGTAGTATCCTAGAACGAGTGTGAAGAGTATATTTTTCAAATGAAAACAAATTTCGTTTTGAAAATTTAAATCAACTATTCGTATTTGATTATTTATTTTATATTGATTAGGACAATCCAGTATATAAAGATTTTGCATATGTGTCTTGCAAACGTGTGTTCGAAGTTTTAATATATTGGGTAGATATAGAATCCCCCTAGTGTCCGGGAATAATTCTGGTGATGGGGCACTGTCGCCAGTATTTATTTTCGAGCGACGAAAGTGAGATTTCTATATATTTCCTATTGATTGGTGTGAGAACCAAAATTAGATAGGGCCTATTGTTGTGATTTTGCATCAAAAATCTGATTTTTGTATAGATATCAAATTATGAATTTCAAATGCTAATTCACTAATTGATTGATGTTTGGGTTGTTTGTTCATTTGTTTGCTAATTTTGAACCATTTAGCCTAATTGAAACAAATATTGAATTATATTGAAAATTGGTCGCATTTGCTTGCATATACATATATATCATTGAACAGGTCATAGCAAGGAGGCTAGAGCCAGAGAATAAAATTTGTTTGCCCGACAAATAGGTACATGTTTACTACATAATTTACTGTTTTGTTTGGGTGATGATGATTTTATGAGCCTATTGGCTAGCCGCTTGGCTTTTTCTTTTTCTTTTTGAGATCTGAAGGACCGGGGAAGCTATTTGAAATTCCCCGATGCTCCCGGTGCAGGGGAGGTTATGGCGAAATTTTTCGAAAATTTAGGGTGTTAGCCAAATTTTTGAAATTTTGAAAATTCTCAGAAACTGAAAAGTTAGAGAAGGGAAGCCAGATCGAATGTTGAGCTGATAAATCAAACCACTTTCGACTTTGTTCCTTTTCGGGGACGAAAAGTTTTAAGTGGGGGAGATTGTAACAACCCGTAAAATGCGAGCCAGTTTGAAATTTTTATTTTGGCAATTTTAGCGAATTTTGATTATTTAAAATGAATTATTTTAAATAATATCGACGAAAATTTATTTTGAATATAGAATTAGAACGTATATATTATACGCGTCGTCGTTAGAATATAAATAATTATATATAATTATAAAAGGAATTGAAAATGGCGCGGTAGTTCGAAAATTCGATTTCTAATTTCAAATGAATATACAGAATTCAATATAAGTCAGAATTGAACGAAACAAGAAATATTTGAATCTGTATAACTATATCTTTGTAACGAAGTTAACAAACTGAGATTTCATCTTAGAAATGATAAGATATGTCCAGTTTAAAATTCTGAATAGTCGCTATGGAATTCAGGCCCTTAAAAATGGACATTTTGCAAACGACCTCGGATTCCGACGAAACCAGTTTTGTTGGGTCCGGGATGTCGAGTTATTGCTAGGTTTCAAATTTCATAATTTTTCGAATCAATATGTGAGCGTGGCAAAGGAAAACGCGTTTGACCAGTTTCAGTTGATTTTAATCGACTGGAAAATGGCCATTTTTCTAACGGTCTCAGAATTCGACGAAACTAGTTTTATTAGGACTGTATCGTCAATACGAAGTTAGAAAATATTTTTCTGCAATTTTTAAAGTTCGTATGTGACCCCGGTAATTTGAAATGTACGTTTAAAATTCAATATAGTGATTTAAATGTAAATTTAACGAAAACTGACTGTAACGATTGAATCAGCTTGCGATACATATCCCATTGTGTTCGGAATGGGGGTAAAACGCTATGGACGACAGGCGGTGGGCCTCGTTTCGAGGTCGTATGTAAAAGTCAACTTTTAAAAAATAATTAAAAAAAAAAAAAAAACCCTCTCCCTCCTTTTAGTTCTGGCCCCCCCCCCCCCCCACCCCCCGTTTCAATTTCAGTTCATAAATAAAAAAAAAAAAAAAGAAATCAAAAGGGGAACCCGTCGCCCTCCGATCTGGCGCGCCACCACGCCTCTGCCACCCTCGCAGCCAGAGCGCCACCACCCCGTCGAAGCCACTACCTCCTTCTTCCTCTCCTCTCGATCCTCCCTCCAGTCTTCTCTCCCTCCTCTTCAAACCGCCCCACGCCACCACAGTCCGACCACCCACCGCCCTGCTGGCCCACCACCAGGCAGACAGCGCCCTCCCCAGCCTCCTCCTTGATGCGACACGCGTGAAGACCCCCCCTCCTCCTCGAAGAAATCGCGACGTGAATCACCCACCCCTCTGTAAGATCCTGATTGATTTTTTTATTTTACTTTAAAATTGATTTTTTGTTTGTTTACTTTAAAACTGATTTTCAAAACATTTAAAAGCTGATTTTTGTTTAAAAGAAAAAAAAACTGATTTTTGTTTAAAAGAGAAAAAGCTGATTTTTGTTTAAAAAGGTATAAAACTGAAAATTATATAAAGTTAGAACTTTTTTTTATAGGTTTTAAAAACCGATTTTTATTTTTAATCTAGAAATTCTGATTTGAATTAGAGTTAAAATTCTGATTTTAAAAATGAAGTTAAAAACTGATTTGAAAGGATTTTAAAAACTGATTTTATTTTAAGATTTTAAAAAGAAAAAGATTTAAACTTTAAAATAAAAAAGATCATATTTTTAAAATAATAAAAATATGATTTTTATCTATTGAACTTCGAAATAAAAATATGATTTTTATCTATTGAACTTCGAAATAAAAATATGATTTTTATGTATCGAATAACGAAGTAAAGATTCGATTTTTATATATATAGTGGCCTTGGGCAACGAAGGTGACAAAAAGGCGAAACGACGAAGACTCCTGCATATGAAGTGCCGTGGAGCTTGGATAGCTATTAGTGAGAACTTCTCACCTTTCAATTTAATTTTTCTAGTTATATATATATACTAGGATGCAGACGGTGCTTAGTAGCACCTGACACCCGTCATCCACAGACCATGGATGGCTTGTTTGTTAAATTGTTTGGTTGTGTAGTTGATTAGATGATTTGATTTGAAATTGAATTGTTGGGTGAAATAAATTGATTTGATTGATGTGTGAATGGCGTGGGCCTTCACTAGACCGGGGATAAGGCTAGGCCTCGTCCCGTTTCTAGTATCGTGCCGTTATGCCGCCGAAATTTTCTAAAATATGTTAGAAAATAAAAATATCATTTTATTGTGTAAATGAATAATAAAAATTCATATGTTGGAATAAAATGTTTTATCGTTAAAAATATAATTTTTAACGTGAATATGAATGTAGTGAAAGTGAATAAAATAAAATATTCATTTACAAACCAGATGGTTTGTTTATGTACACCTATTTGAATGACGTTGATTGGGTCGATAAATTTTACACATCGCCCAACTGCACAAATAAAATATGTGTTTGATTGTTTGAAACCCCACACGGGTGTTAGGATGAAATCTGAAGTTCACTCATCCTGATTGATTAAATATGTCGATCGATTGATTGACAGGCTGTTATAAGCATTGAATATCTATCTTTGATGCTTATACAGTGTAGTGCACTTTGGTTGATGGTTGATTATTTTTCAATGCTATGATATACATGTGTTGTATGAAAATCCATATAATTAACTTTATATGGTAATTGATTGGGCCTCATTCCAGTTTTAAAATAGAAATATTTGAAAAAGAAATATTTGAAATAGAATATTTGAAAATTGAACTTTATGAAGCCGTGTTGATTAGATTGACGCCATTTTGACGTGAACGATATTTATATCAATTTTATCGATTTCGAAATGAATTGAATTGAAAACGATTTCGAAATAAATTGAATTGAAAACGATTTCGAAATGAATTGAATTGAAAACGATTTCGAAATAAATTGAATTGAAAACGATTTCGAAATGAATTGAATTGAAAACGATTTCGAAATAAATTGAATTGAAAACGATTTCGAAATAAATTGAATTGAAAACGATTTCGAAACGAATTGAATTAAAAACGATTTCGAAATAAATTGAATTGAAAACGATTTCGAAATGAATTGAATTGAAAACGATTTCGAAATAAATTGAATTGAAAACGATTTCGAAATAAATTGAATTGAAAACGATTTTGAAACGAATTGAATTAAAAACGATTTCGAAATAAATTGAATTGAAAACGATTTCGAAATGAATTGAATTGAAAACGATTTCGAAATGAATTGAATTGAAAAAGATTTCGAATAGAAATGAATTGAAAACGATTTCGAATAGAAATGAATTGAAAACGATTTCGAATAGGATTGAATTGAAAACGATTTCGAAAGGAATTGAAAACGATTTCAAATTGAATTGAAAGCGAATTGAAATGAATTCAAATTGAATTGAAATTTGAATTGAATAGAAATGAATTTTAAAACGAATTTATAAAGAAGAATTCAATTTTGATTTGAATTGAAATGGAAGTTGAAATTGTTTTTGAAACGAATTTAAAACTATTTATATAATTCGTTTTAAATAGTAATCGACGAAATATATATTATATATATAATATATATAATATAATGGCCTGAATAGAACGCGCCGCGGCAGTTCGTGAATTTCGACCATTTATTTCAAACGGACATTACGGGAGATCCGACCGTCGGATTCTCCTAAAACCGGAACCGTTGGGTTCGTATCGAAAAGAGCTTTCTAACGAATATTAGAAATTAGAAATCTAACGGTTGGATTTGGAATTATGTCCAAATCAAATTTGAAAAAGGTCGCTGTAAGTGCAGTTCGATGGCCGTTGATGGAAATCGACTGTA
The DNA here is from genome assembly GCA_030737875.1 of Allium sativum. NCBI lineage: Eukaryota > Viridiplantae > Streptophyta > Magnoliopsida > Asparagales > Amaryllidaceae > Allium > Allium sativum. Next base: position 320,865,906 of record CM060920.1, on the reverse strand, counting down.
CGAGCCTTGATAAAATTATTAAAAATAGTAATAATTTGTGTAAAATCATAAGAAATGATTTGTGAAGATTTGGGATGAAAAACTCCATATTTGAAAAGATAAAAATAGATTTTTATCGAAAGGAACTAGTTTTGAACTAGAATTAAAATTCTATTTATTTTTAAATAAATAAATTGAATTTGAAAAGGGTTTTGAAAATAACCAAAATTTCCAATGATTGCATTGGAGTGGATTTGAATCGAAATTGTCTTCGGAATATTTTGATGTTGGAATTCGTGATTATACAGATGTTGTTATGGAAATTTGAAAGATATATATTTATATCGTTATTTTCAATACGACATTTGTTAATCATAGAATTTGATATTGAATATAAGCCGATATATTTTCTATTCAGAGCCTTATATTGAATATCAAATGTGATTTGGGTTTGTCGTGAATGGTGTCTTCACTAACACTGTTCTTGAACCCAGTTGAGAAAAGATTAAATCTTTTTATTTAGATTTAATGAAGTGTACCAATTAAAAATGATATTTAATTGGAATTAAATTGGGAATGATTTTTGGGTTTATCGTGAACTGTGTTTTAAATAACACTTGTTCTTTAACCCGATAATTTAATGGAATTGATTTTTGGGTTTATCGTGAACAGTGTTTTAAATAACACTTGTTCTTTAACCCGATAATTTAATGGAATTGATTTTTGGGTTTATCGTGAACAGTGTTTTAAATAACACTTGTTCTTTAACCCGATAATTAATGGAATTGATTTTTGGGTTTATCGTGGACAGTGTTTTTAAATAACACTCGTTCTTTAACCCGATAATTAATGAAGGTGATTTTGGGTTTATTGTGAACTGTGTTTTTAAATGACACAGATTCTTTAACCCAGTCACAGATTAAAACTAAGTGGAGTTTTAATGAATCTTTAATTAGATTGAAAAGATCGAAAATGGAGTATCACCAGTTTTGCTCCAGGCGATAGTTAAATCTTTAATTAGATTTGAACGTGAAATGGTAATTGAATTTACCGATAACACGGTGGTGTTAGATATGAAGTATTACCAGTTTTACTTCATGGGATGAGTAGGTTGGGATTGGGAAATTAAAACAAATGATTACTTCGGTAAGGTTCGCTAATCCCGACTAGTTTGAATTGATATTCAAAAATGGATTAAAGAATAAATTCAAGAATTTATCTTTGATAAAATTAATGGGAACCTTTCCCTATGAATGTGAAATTAGAAACTAACTGTCGGTTAGCTAAGTAGAATGGTTTTCTGAATATTGATCTGATGTTGGTTTCGGCCTTCGGGGTTAATATTTGGGGAATTATTCTCTTGATTAATTTACGGTTAGTGACTAATGAATTGGAATGAGGCGTATGTTGTGTTTGCGTAACACTTTTATAATATATACGCGAGTTATTCGGAAAGACCGGGTTTAGCCCATTCTGAATAACTGATACGACGATAAGTCGAAGATGAAGACGATGGTCGAAGACCGGAGGTCTTCACGTCGTTTGGGTAATTACTGATGATCTTGATTGGGCTGTACACCCAAGAAGATGGAAACAGTTAGTGATCGTCCAGACGTACTTGGAGATCGATGGATATGCGGGGTACTAGGTGCCTCCGGCTTCGTTCAGACCCAGAACGGACTTGTAAATGGACTGTGTGTCTGACATTGGATTTTAGTCCGTGTGATTGATCTCTATTAAATATATATCTGTTTGGCGGCGGAGAATTTATTCTCTTGCTTAACGCCCTTCTCTGAGACGTACGAGCTCAGGGGTTATATATTGATGGATATCAATCACATGGAGTGAATTGCCTGTGTGGCATGCCTAAGTGGCAAATGATCAAGGCTTCTGTTGAAAAGCAAAGTCTTGTGGTTGATGACCGAAGCACGGCCTTTGTGGCGTAGCTTTGTGTAACGTTGATTCGCGAGTATCACACCCGGTATGAATCAAAAACGGGAGACGGACCTCAAGGAGGGCATGCGTTTCTTTCTAGCTATGAGTGGCGTCAGTGCTTGAACTGGCTGACGAGTTTGACTTATGTGGTTGTTGCTGTTGCGAGGCGCCTCGGTTATATCGGTTTCGGCCGATGCTTCTGGTCGGCTGACGGACCAGACTTGCGCCCCAAAGGGCGGGGAAACGTAGTGTTCAGGCATTTTTAATCCACATCGGTGGACCGGCCCTGACGATCCAAGGGTCACTCGAGCTCTGATCCTGAGACATGGTAGGCTAGATTGTCTCGAATCTGTGAGGATCTTGCCCCTTGCCTCGGTTCATACCATAAATGATAACCCAACTTCCAATACGACGTCTTGCGGTTTTGATTGTAAACTTATATATGGCGACATAGTGTTATGGGCCGTTCATGCCGCCTATGATTGATACTTATGATTTGAAGTTGTTTTATACACTATGCACTTATAATAGTATCAAACGATTTGTTTTAACCGTATCAAGCATTCTTTGGCTGTTATAAGGGAAAACCCTATCCTCGGCTGCGTTGCATTGTGTGATGGGACCTGGGTCTTATAACAGCTTCATCTTTCTTTATTTAGCATTGCGCTGTTTATTTATGCACCGGTATTCTTGGGAGGAAACCCGTTCCGTGTTATACGGCGTGGTCCCTTGATTTACCTAGCTTTAAAAATAAAGATTAATAACTGTTTTAGTTCTCACACCAGTCACATGACTGACCTGGAGTTTATTGTTTTAACCTAAACTCTGGGTGCCCTTATTTTGACACGGGCAGCTAGTAGTTTTGGTTTTGCAGATTTATATTCACAGGATCCTGGTTTACAGCTGGAACGATATCCGGAAAGCTTTGTATCCGTATATCTCATTCTAGTTGTGTATTGTATTATTTTCCGCTGCTTTGTGTTTAAATGTAATTTGAATCTCTGATGCACTGTTGTTATATATAGTGAAATGTTCTTCTGTTTGCGTTCTGTTGTGGTTTGTTCTCGAACTATCCGACGCTTTCCTTTACGGGGAAGTTGCGGGTCTTCACACAAGGCCTAGCCTTATCCCCGGTCTAGTGAAGGCCCACGCCATTCACACATCAATCAAATCAATTTCATCTCACCAAACAATTCAATTCAAACAAATAACTCAACTAATCTATGCAACCAAACAAACAAGTCCATGGTCTGTGGACGATTGTGTCGGGTGCTACTAAGCACCGTCTGCATCCTAGTATATATATATATATATATATATATAACTAGAAAAATAAATTGAAAGGTGAGAAATTCTCACATATAGCTATCCTAGCTCCACGGCACTTCATCGATAGAAATCTTCATCGCTATCGCATCTTCGTCATCTTCGTTGCTCGTAATCACTACATATATAAAAATCGAATTTTTACTTCGCTATTCAATATATAAAAATCGAATTTTTATTTCAAAGTTCAATATATAAAAATCGAATTTTTATTTCAAAGTTCAATATATAAAAATCGAATTTTTACTTCGAAGTTCAATATATAAAAAACGAATTTTTACTTCGAAGTTCAATATATAAAAATCATATTTTTCTATCGAAGTTCAATATATAAAAATCATATTTTTCTATCGAAGTTCAATATATAAAAATCATATTTTTCTATCGAAGTTCAATATATAAAAATCATATTTTTCTATCGAAGTTCAATATATAAAAATCATATTATATATATTTTTAAAACATTCCCATATATTTTCAAAACCTTGCGATATAGATATATTTTCAACAATGCTAATTTTTATATTTAAAAATCATTTCAAATTTATACTTTCTATTTAAAGTTTTAACCTTTTTCTATTTAAAGTTTTAAATACCTTTTTCAAATCAGTTTTAAAATTAACATAAAATCAGTTTTTAAAATTAACATAAAATCAGTTTTTAAAATTAACATAAAATCAGTTTTATAAAATTCCTAAAATCAGTTTTATAAAATTCCTAAAATCGGTTTTATAAAATTCCTAAAATCAGTTTTATAAAATTCCTAAAATCGGTTTTTAATCAACATCAATTTTTAATCAACATCAATTAATAAATTAACTAAATTACCTTCTTTTTTTTTTTATTGTTGGATCGAAATGAAACGTTAAAGGGGGGGGGGGGGGCAGAAGGATATAAAGGAGGGAAGGGGGAATTAAAATATATTTTTTTTATTAATTATTTATTTAATTTTGGTAATAAGGGTTGACTTTTACATACGACCTCGATACGAGGTCCACCGCCTGTCGCCCATAGCGTTTAACCCCCATTCCGAACACAATGGGATATGTATCGCAAGCTGATTCGATCGTTACAATCAGTTTCCGTTAAATTTACATTTAAATCACTATATTGAATTTTAAACGTACATTTCAAATTACCGGGGTCACATACTAACTAGAAAAATTCCAGAAAAATATTTTCTAGCTTCGTATTGACGATACGGTCCTAACAAAACTAGTTTCGTCGAATTCTGAGACCGTTTGAAAAATGGCCAATTTCCAGTCGATTAAAATCAACTGAAACTGGTCAAACGCGTTTTCCTTTGCCACGCTCACATATTGATTCGAAAAATTATGAAATTTGAAATCTAACAATAGTTTGACATCCCGGACCCAACAAAAGTGGTTTCGTCGAATTCCGAGGTCATTTGCAAAATGTCCATTTTTAAGGGCCTGAATTCCATAGCGACTATTCAGAATTTTCAACTGGACATATCTTTTGATTCCCGATATGAAATCTTGATTTTTCGGATTCGTTTGAAAGATATTCACTATTAGATTCCATTATTTTTGGTTTCACTAAAATCCGGATTGTTTTGCACCCGGTACATTCAATTGAAGTTTGAAATCGAATTATCGAACTACCGCGCCATTTTCAATTCTATTTATAATTATATATAAATATTTATATTCTAACGACGACGCGTATAATATATACGTTCGAATTATATTCAAAATAAATTTCTCGTCGATATTATTTAAAATAATTCATATTAAATAATCAGAATTCGCTAAAATTGCCAAAATAAAAATTTCAAACTGGCTCGCATTTTACGGGTTGTTACAAAATCGTTATAAAATATCATAAGAGATATGGAATGGAAATAAACTGAATTTGCTCGATTTGTGTGGCTTTTGATGGTTGAATGTGTTTAGTGTGAAAATTACATTAAAGAATAAGATTGGTGTTGTCAAATAATTTAACCATTGAAATAAATTGATTTGAAATTCTAAATATACGTGAATTATTTGAAAAGGCCGAGTTAATTCTCATTTCAAATGATTGACCGACGATTGAAATTCGAAGATGAAGACGACGGTCGAAGACCGGAGATCTTCACCTCGTTTGGATGGTAACCGAGGTCCTGATTGGGAGGCATCCCGAAATACGGATAATGAGTGGTGATCGTCCAGACGTACGTGGTGATCGATGGGTTTGCAAGGTATTTAGTGCCTCCGGTTTCGTTCAGACCCAGAACGGACTTGTAAATGGACTGTGTGTCTGACATTGGATTTTATTCTATGTAGGTTGATCTCTATTAAATATACATCTGTTTGGCGGTGGAGAATTTATTCTTTTGCTTAACGCCCTTCTCTGAAACGCACGAGCTCAGAGGTTGTATATCGATGGACATCAGTCGCATGGCATGAATTGCCTGTGTGGCACGCTAAGATGCAGTGATCAGGGCTTCTGTTGAAAAGCAAAGTCTTGTGGTGATGATCAAAGCACCGCCTGTGTGGCGTAGCTTTGTGTATAACGTAAATTCGCGAGCCTCACACCCCGGTATGGACCAGAAACGGGAGAAGGACCTCAGGAAGGGCATGCGTTTCTTTCTAGCTAGGGTGGTGTCAGTGACCTACCAGCCCTGACATTTATATACTTTTCACCTATGTGGTTGTTGTTGTTGCGAGGCGCCTCGGTTTGATCGGACGACCCGGGTCCGATGGAGTCATTCGTTGGCTCGTTGACGCCCCAAAGGGCGGGGAAACGCAGTGTTCAGGAATTTTAATCCACATCGGTGGATCGGCCCTGACGATCCAAGGGCCCACCTGTGTCTGGGTCCTGGGACACGGGCTAGAGCGTCTCGAATCCGGTAAGGACTATCTTTTGCCTTGGTTCATGACGGAAATCCAATTTCCAAATACGTGACTGTGCGGTTTTGATTGTATACCTATATATGGCGACATAGTGGTATGGGGCATTAATGCCGTCTATGATTGATAGTTATGATTTGAAATTGTCTTTGAAACAAATAAACACTAGTCATAATATCAAATGCTTTTGTTTTATTCGTATCAATCATATTTTGGTCATTATAAGGTAAAACTCTATCCTTCGGTTTGCGTTGCATTGTGTGATGGGAACTGAGTCTTATATTGGCTTCATTTTTATAAAAAGCATAGCGATGTTTAAAAGAAAGATTTGTTTTAAAGCACTGGCAATCCAATGGAGTAAACCCGTTCCACGAAAGTGGCGTGGTCCTGTGATTAGCCATATTATATATGTGTTGAATAGATTTCTCATACCAGTCCCTTTACAGACTCGTAGTTTGTTGCACTTTCAAACTCGGGTGCCCCTTTTTCTACACGGGCAGCCTTGTATTCAGGTTTAGCTGGTTCTTTCTGGATAGCTGGAGCTGAAGATGGATTCTATCATTTATCTCTTTTTATGCTGTTCAGCTCCTATTGTACATATTTTGTTTGTTTTCCGCTGTAGACATTTATGTATAGCTGAACTGTATTTGTACTAAGTAAGATCCTGTATACTGTGTAACTCTGATGATTACTTTTATCCAGTATATTCTATTGTTCATTATCTGGTGTATTTATTTAATTTTGTTCTGCTATTATCTGTTTCTGTGTTATATTCCTAAGATAACCCTTGTCTCCGTCAGTACGGGATTTGGGGTCGTCTCAACGTGGTATCAGAGCTTTGGTTAAGCTTAGTTCTAGAATATAACATTTGAACGAACTCGTCAGAAATAGAACCAGTAGTCTCCTAGGACGGGTAACTCTATACAGGTAGGATCAGTAATATCCTAGTATGAGTAAAGCAGAATGAAATAACACCTCGATAGACACATTTACACTTGAAGTACATGTTCCTATATTTTAAAATATCTTTTCTGAGACCTGACACTTGATCTGCTAATTGCAGAAGTACTAGAAAAATGAGTGTCGGAAACAGGAGAAATGCAGAGCCCGATCTAGAGGCTCTATTAAAGAGATATCGAAATCTGAACGGAGCACAGTTCTCGGGAAATGAATCTATAATTCAAACCCAAGCTTGGATGAGTTCTGTCGAAAGAATATTTGAGTGTATCCAGCTGAGGGATGACCAGAAACGGTTAGTAGCATCTTGGGCGCTCAAAGAAGAAGCTTTAATCTGGTGGGAAACAATCATCAAAGATAATCCAGGAGGTGACATCACCTGGGACAGGTTCAAAGTGATTTTCCTAGAAAGATTTACTCCTCCCGAAGCAACCGAGAGATTATGTGATGAATTTCCTTACCTAATACAAGGTGATATGACCATCCCAGAATATCATAAGAAATTCAATGAACTTGCTCACTTTGCTCCTCATCTGATTCAAGATCCAAAGAGGAAAAATCTGAGATTTATTCATGGCCTGCAAAGGAGATATCAGAATAGTGTAATCAGGAATGTGAAGCTTCCTTTTTCTGAAATGATATACATGGCTTATCAGTATGAAGATCTCCATAAGAAAGGAATGTTGCGCGACGAAGAAGAAGTTTGTTGTAGTGACAAAATTGAGTCTGAAACTGATCGTCCTGAGGCCAGTACAATGTCTGAAGTCGGTAAGGAGCCCAGAGTCAATCGAAAAAGGGCCAGATCCGAAAAAGAACCAGCAACGACTTCCGTGTGTAATAACTGCCATCAAAAGGGGCATTTGTCGATAAACTGCGGACCCTTAAGGAAGAGATTAAAAGGTGCACTTCAATCCAAAGAAGGACTTCAATCGAATAGGAAATGCAATCTCTGCCATCAGGCTGGTCACGTAAAGCAAGATTGCTGGCAGTTGAAAAAGACTGAAATAGTTCAAGTGAATGAAGTAGCAGAAACTTCTGATCCCTCAGCAATTCAAGGACTTGAAACTGAGGCAGCAGCGTTGGCTGGAGTTTCTTGCAGCATATGATTTTGAAATTCTATACACTCCAGGGAAAGCCAATGTCGTGGCCGATGCGTTAAGCCGAAAAAATGAGATGATCGCCAGCTTTATTATCACGACTTCCTTGATTGACAAAATATCTATTCTTTAGAAGGAGGATAACTTTATTAAGGATATGATTAAAAGGATTCAGAAAGGCGAACCCTCGTGTTTTCAAATAGATAACGACGAGACTTTGAGGTTGAAAGGAAGGATTTGTGTTCCTGATATCCCAGAGTTAAAAAGGGAAGTGTTAGACGAGAGTCACAAGTCCAAGTTGAGTATCCATCCTGGTGTGGCCAAAATGTATAACGATCTCAAACGAACATTCTGGTGGAAGGCTATGAAAAGAGACGTTTCAATATATGTTAGTCGGTGCCCTACTTGCCAGCTAGTCAAGAGCGACCAACAGAAACTAGCTGGATTATTACAACCGCTAGAAGTTCCTGGTTGGAAGTGGGAGCATATCTCCATGGATTTCATTGATGGTCTGCCTAGGACCAGAAAAGGAAATGACAGTATTTGGGTGATCGTAGATCGCTTCACGAAGACCGCCCATTTCATACCTGTCAGATCAAACAGAACCGCTCAGAGTCTGGCGTAGATATACTTCAAGGAAATAGTTAGACTACATGGAGTGCCGCTCAGCATAGTCAGTGATAGAGATACAATATTCACTAGCAAATTCTGGGAAGCATTTCAAGTCGAGCTGGGAACGAAGTTAAACTTGAGCACGGCTTATCATCCTCAGACAGACGGTCAGACTGAGAGGATGAATCGCATTTTAGAAGATCTATTGCGGGCTTGTGTTCTAGATTTCGGTGGACCATGGGAAGACCATCTGCATTTGGCTGAATTCTCTTATAACAACAGCTACCAGGCGAGTCTGACAATGTCGCCATTCGAAGCATTGTATGGTAGACCGTGCCGATCTCCTGCTTGTTGGGTCGAGCCTGGAAATAGACTTGTGTTAGGGCCTGATATGATTCGAGAAGCTGCTGACAAAGTCGATTTTATTAAGAAGCGATTACTCGCCGCTCAAAGCCGACAAAAGAGCTATGCCGATAGAAGAAGAGATATATCCTTTGAAGTTGGCGACTATGTATATTTGAAAGTATCGCCGATGAGAGGAGTTATCCGGTTCGGTAAAACTGGAAAGTTAGCGCCCAAATTCATAGGTCCGTTTCCTATTCTGGAACGTATCGGAACTCTCGCTTATAGGGTCAAAATGCCTGATTGGCTGCCTGGAGTTCATGATGTATTTCATATATCTCAACTTCGAAAGCACGTTCATGATCCAGACTTGATCGTGGAAGAAGCAGCTCAACATGACATTGAAATAACCCCAGAATTAGTTGTGAGAAGAGAGCCGCTAAAGATAATAGGCAAAGAAACCAAAGAGCTGAGGAACAAGAAGGTTCGCTTAGTCAAAGTGCAATGGAGTGGAGATCCGCGAGATTGTACTTGGGAAACTGAGGAGAGCATTCAGAAAGCTTATCCTAGATGCCGAGTAGATATCTCTGATTGACTCCGGTGCAAGGTGCAATTACCATACTTTGCATTACCATTTAATTCTCTATTCTGTTGATATTTTCTTCCCATGGATGTGCATTATTTATTCTATACTCTGAATGATTTTTAAAGGAATATAGGATTTGATTAGTATATTTTTGGAAGGTTAAAAACAAATTGGTTGTTGTATTGTGGGATTGTAGATTTATCAAACCACTTTCGACTTTGTTCCTTTTCGGGGACGAAAAGTTTTAAGTGGGGGAGATTGTAACGACCCAGAAAATCTGAACCAATTTAAATTTTTTAAATTGGCTAAAATAATGGATTTTAAATATTTAAAATAAATATTTTAAATAATGGCGATGAAAACTGAGTTTGAATCGACAATTGAAAACGAATATAATTAATTATAATTATAAACAAGGCCTGAAAGGGCGCTGTTGTTTCAAAAATTGAATTCAAACTTTGTCGGACTGTACCGGGTTCAAAACAATCCGGATTTTAGTGAAACCAAAAATATTTAAATCTGTTAGTGAATACCTTTCTAATGAATCTGAAAAATCGAAATTTCATAGCGGGAATCAAAAGATATGTCCAGTTGAAAATTCTGAATAGTCGCTATGGAATTCAGGCCATTAAAAACGGAAATTTTGCAAACGACCTCGGATTTCGACGTAACCACTTTTGTTGGGTCTGTGATGTTAAGTTATTGCTTGATTCCAAATTTCATAATTTTTCAAATCAATATGTGAGCGTGGCAAAGGAAAACGCGTTTGAACAGTTTTAGTTAAAACTGATCGACCTGAAAATAGCCATTTTTCAAACGGTCTCAGAATTCGACGAAATTAGTTTTGTTGGGATTGTATCGTCTCAACATAGCCAGATTTATTTTTTGGGAATTTTTAGAGCCCGTATGTGGCCCCGATAGTTGGAAATATACGTTCAAATTAAATATTGAATGTTTTATATTTTGATTTGAATGGAAACTGACTGAAACAGTCGAATGGGCCTACGAAACATATCCCATTGTGTCCGGGATGGGGGTAAAACGCTAGGGGCGACAGTTGTTGGGTTTGAATTCGTGTACGTATGGTCAAAGTGGTATTTTCCTATTTTTATAACCTTTGGGCTAATCATAATTCACCATTCATTAAATAAAAAAATAGGAGGAAACCCTTTTTATCTCCTGCGATCGACGTCCACCGTTGTTCGAACCTTTCTCCCCACTTCGCCGCCGCCACGGCCATCACCAGCCTCCGCCACCACCCATTCTCGAAAGGTCCTTCCTCCCTCTCCAAATCAGCACTGGTTTCACCTCCTATCATCACGCCCTCGACGAGATCTGGGCCTGGAAAGTTCGACCGCGTCGCACCTCCTAGCGCCGCCAGCAGGAGCTCGAACCGAAGGTGGTGGCCATCGTTGGGAAGCTCTCGCGAAGCCGCTCGTCATGGTGAAGTCTGATCGCCATCACATGCTCCGAGTTGCGTGCGAAAATGAACCATAGGACGGAAGATGTTGGGTCCAAAGGAAGCAGCTTTACAGAACGAAGACACAGTGAGTTGATTTTTATTTAGTTATTGTTTATTTTAGTTTAACTAATATAAATATAAATGCAATTTTTTTTAATAAATATAAATGCAGTTTTTAATAATATATATAAAGGCAGCTTTTATTTTCATTTTTTTAATAAATATATATAGCATTATGACAATAAAACTAGAAAGGTTTTAAAATAAAGTTAGAAAGGTTTTAAAATAAAATTAGGATTGTTTTGGAAAAATAAAATACTTTCAAATAGAAAATATAAAATAGAATTTGTTTTAGAAAATATTAATAGACTTTGACCTAAAAATAAAATTACCTTTGATTTGAAATTAAAATTATCTTTGTCTATAAAATATAAACCATAGTTTAAAAATGTGATTTTTCTATGTTAACGAAATTCGATGAAACAAGAAACATCGTGACCGTGTGGACGCCTTCTACCTTTTAGAAGAGGCCGCATATTTTTCTGAGCCTTCCACAATTTTTGGCAAAGCCGAAAGCAATGTGAAATTTCTAATTTATAAACAATAGGGAAAACGACGATGTATAAATTATATAGTCGATGTATGAGTTATATAAGCGTTGTACATCTCTTGTATAAGCGTTGTATAAGTTGTACGTTCGATGTATAATTTATATATGCGTTGTAAAAATTATATATGTGTTGAAATAAAAGTGAATTGCTATATATATATATATATATATATATACACGCCCCTCGTCCACAAACCATGGACGATATTTATTGATTGTGATTGGTGTGAAAATTGATTGATAGCGAATGATTATTTGGGATTGTTTATGGTTGATATTGATTGATTGAGGTTGAAAAATACCCGTTTGTGGTTGGGAAATATTTGGTTGAAACCACATAGGATTAGTTTGTGGAAATGAAATAAATATATACATGCCGCATGCGTGCGAACTAGATGCATGATCCCCATTGTCAAAAACCGCGAGGTTTTAAGGTAGAGCGAGGAGCCGTACTAGGGACGGTCCCGGTTTTAACTACCCTGTCGTTATGCTGCCGAAATTTTGAATAATATTCATGTGTTTGAATTATTTTCATTTGCTAAAACTATATTTATTCAGTGAATAGAAAACCTTCATGTGTTGAATCGATATTCATTCGTTGATTAGAAATTCATGTGTTGAATGGTATTCGTGTTTTAAATATAAAAATCACATTTTTATCTATATATAGAAACTATAGAAAACCTTCATGTGTTGAATCGATATTCATTCGTTGATTTGAAATTCATGTGTTGAATGGTATTCATATTTTGAAATAAATTGTTTGATAATAAAAATCACCTTTTATCGACTATATGAACTGTGTAAAATAAAATCGTTTTGAAAGAAATTGTTTTATAAGAAAAATCCTATTTTTATCACCAATATGAAATATATAAAATAATAGTGTTTTGAAATGAGTTGTTTTACAATAAAAATCACATTTTTATTATAAGCGTGAATCGTTGAAATGTGAAGTGTCAAAAATAGCCACTTGTTCAAATAAATATATATGAGTTGAAATATTCATTAATTAGCTAATGATATGATTTGTACCTATGTATGTAACATTAGAATGAATGGTGTTTTTAAACCAAATAGAAATCAAATATGAAGTTGAATAGAAAATGATAAATGATAAGAACTATATATATGTACATGCATATTCATTGAACAGGTTATAGCAAAGGGGCTAGAGAAGAGGAATAAAATTTTGTGCCCGACAAATAGGTACACATTTACTGTTTTGTTTGGGTGATGATTTTATGAGCCTGTTGGCTAGCCGCTTGGCTTTTTCTTTTTCTTTTTGAGATTAGAAGGACCGGGGAAGCTATTTGAGATTTCCCGATGCTCCCGGTACAGGGGAGGTTATGGCGAAATTTTCCAAAATTTTAAGGCGTTAGTGAAATATTTGAAGTGAAAACGACATTGAAAAATTGAATGAACTATATTTATATAAATATATAAATATAAATAAAATTAAAACGAAACGTAGTCGTGCAGTTCGCATTTTGAAACCATGATTTCAAACAACTAGTGCGGGAAATCCGACCATTGGATTTTCCCGAAACCGCAACCGTCGGGTTCGCCGTGGAAATATCTTCCCAACGGCACCAACTTTGTAAAAATCCAATGGTTGGATTGTCTGGAATGTTTAATTCAAAGCTGAAGAAAAACAGCGCCAGAAGCGATTATATTTATATATATAAATATAATTATATATTTAATCGAATAACGACGCTGCAGTTCGTATTTTGAAATCGAAACTTCAAACGATTGTACCGGGAGATCCGACCGTCGGATTTTCCCGAAACTGGAACCGTTGGATTCATTTTGAAAAGACCTTTCTAATGATGTAAATTTTGGGAAGATCCAATGGTTAGATTTTCAGATATGTGTAAATCAAATCTGAAGAAAAACAGCGCCACGGCCGCTTTATGGCCCGAAGCGTCGTTTTGAATAAATTAGCTATTTTTAAATAAATAATAATAGCGATAAATCGTTATAAAATATCATAAGCGATATGGAATGGAAATAAACTGAATTTGCTCGATTTGTGTGGCTTTTGATGGTTGAATGTGTTTAGTGTGAAAATTACATTAAAGAATAAGATTGGTGTTGTCAAATAATTTAACCATTGAAATAAATTGATTTGAAATTCTAAATATACGTGAATTATTTGAAAAGGCCGAGTTAATTCTCATTTCAAATTATTGACCGACGATTGAAATTCGAAGATGAAGACGACGGTCGAAGACCGGAGATCTTCACCTCGTTTGGATGGTAACCGAGGTCCTGATTGGGAGGCATCCCGAAATACGGATAATGAGTGGTGATCGTCCAGACGTACGTGGTGATCGATGGGTTTGCGAGGTATTTAATGCCTCCGGTTTCGTTCAGACCCAGAACGGACTTGTAAATGGACTGTGTGTCTGACATTGGATTTTATTCTGTGTGGGTTGATCTCTGTTAAATATACATCGGTTTGGCGGCGGAGAATTTATTCTTTTGCTTAATGCCCTTCTCTGAAACGCACGAGCTCAGAGCTTGTATATCGATGGACATCAGTCGCATGGCATTGCCTGTGTGGCATGCTAAGATGCAGTGATCAGGGCTTCTGTTGAAAAGCAAAGTCTTGTGGTGATGATCAAAGCACCGCCTGTGTGGCGTAGCTTTGTGTATAACGTAAATTCGCGAGCCTCACACCCCGGTATGGACCAGAAATGGGAGAAGGACCTTAGGGAGGGCATGCGTTTCTTTCTTGCTAGGGTGGTGTCAGTGACCTACCAGCCTTGACATTTATATACTTTTCACCTATGTGGTTGTTGCTGTTGCGAGGCGCCTCGGTTTGATCGGACGATCCGGGTCCGATGGAGTCATTCGTTGGCTCATTGACGCCCCAAAGGGCGGGGAAACGCAGTGTTCAGGAATTTTAATCCACATCGGTGGACCGGCCCTGACGATCCAAGGGCCCACCTGTGTCTGGGTCCTGGGACACGGGCTAGAGCGTCTCGAATCCGGTAAGGACTATCTTTTGCCTTGGTTCATGACGGAAATCCAATTTCCAAATACGTGACTGTGCGGTTTTGATTGTATACCTATATATGGCGACATAGTGGTATGGGGCATTAATGCCGTCTATGATTGATAGTTATGATTTGAAATTGTCTTTGAAACAAATAAACACTAGTCATAATATCAAATGCTTTTGTTTTATTCGTATCAATCATATTTTGGTCATTATAAGGTAAAACTCTATCCTCCGGTTTGCGTTGCATTGTGTGATGGGAACTGAGTCTTATAATGGCTTCATTTTTATAAAAAGCATAGCGATGTTTAAAAGAAAGATTTGTTTTAATGCACTGGCAATCCAATGGAGTAAACCCGTTCCACGAAAGTGGCGTGGTCCTGTGATTAGCCATATTATATATGTGTTGAATAGATTTCTTATACCAGTCCCATGACTGACTCGTAGTTTGTTGCACTTTCAAACTCGGGTGCCCCTTTTTCTACATGGGCAACCTTGTATTCAGGTTTAGCTGGTTCTTTCTGGATAGCTGGAGCTGAAGATGGATTCTATCATTTATCTCTTTTTATGCTGTTCAGCTCCTATTGTACATATTTTGTTTGTTTTCCGCTGTAGACATTTATGTATAGCTGAACTGTATTTGTACTAAGTAAGGTCCTGTATACTGTGTAACTCTGATGATTACTTTTATCCAGTATATTCTATTGTTCATTATCTGGTGTATTTATTTAATTTTGTTCTGCTATTATCTGTTTCTATGTTATATTCCTAAGATAACCGTTGTCTCCGTCAGTACGGGATTTGGGGTCGTCTCACCATTATGATTTGATCATATATATTATAATCAAATTCTGAAATGTACTCATATGTAATGTTGAATATCTTCAACTGTTTATACTGTATTGATCTACAGTCTAGGTATATATTATTATTTCGATTTGCCCAGAAATATTTGAACGTTAACTGTTTGTAATAATTTGCAGTATGCTAAATTTTATGATTGTCATGAAATAAAAGAACTCTTTTGATTATCCAAGTTTTATTGTAAAAGGTTCATGTTCTGGGTTGTCCCTTTTGCTATCATGGGCCATCATTTTGATTATTGGGCCTTAAATTAGGGGCCTTAATTTACATATGTATAAATATATTAGGCTTAAATCTATATGATTTGCATGATATAGAGCGAAGCCAAAATCGTGTTGCAAAATCTATTAGCTATAATATAACCATAATTTTGAAATGTTCAAAATTAAGTTGGCTTGCAACCTAAATGTAACATTAAATTTAAATATATATAGACATATATATATATATATGTATACGTTATATATTTTATTTAAGTTCAGTCGACATTATAGATGTGAAGTACATATATTTTGATATGTATAAATAACTCTGATATTGTTCGTCACTACGAATTATAAATTCCCTTTAAAGCAAATAATTTTGTTATATTAAGTCATGGTGATGTCTTCCAATAATATAATCATCACTGTCTAGAATCACTGGTTGTAACTAACGCCAAAGCGTTGTGCGCCTTTTATTTTGGTTATATGCGATGGAGTAAAATGTGGTGCTCCAATCTATTATTAGGTCTGACTTAACTAGGCTGCATAATACGATTATGGCCTTAGAGACAACAACATGAATTATTCTATATTTTGAGCAAATGAATAATAATGAACTAAATGTTCATCATGCGATCCAAGAATTATATATGATATAATTGACATAAGATGTTTACCTAAAAGATTGTGTTTTGAGTTCAGCCAAAGCAGGGTCATGGCATGACTAGATATGGATCTTGGAACACCATTATATATATATATATATATATATATATATGTACATAAATAAAGGGATGTTAATTTGAGTGGGAGCATATTTTAGTTTAAAATTTATATATATACATTTATACTAATATAAATTTCGATTGTCGAAATTTGTATTAAATAAATATTAAAGAACCAGTTATTATTTATTATCTACTGTAGATATTAAATAACACAATAACTATGATAATTTAAATTATTCCTTGAGAAGGATAAATTGAATTAAATCAAATTTCTTGACTGACATTGAAATTTGAGGATTGTCCTCAAACAAATTAAAACGTAATTGTTCTAATAAATATAGAGGATCTAAAACAAAAGTTAAAGTATGACTTCAACTGAATAAAATATAAATGTTATAATAATCTACTTATACATTTCTAGTATTAGATACTAGATATATATCACATAAATGTATGTTGAATTTACAGAAATTGCAAAATAAGTAGAAATCTGAAAAGACAAGTGGACTTACGATTGGAAATGAAGCGAATGTTGATGGATTATCCATAGAAAGTTGATTCTTATTGATTATACTGGCTTAATTAAATAAATAAAATAATTGTTATAATGAAATTCCATTTAAGATAAATGTTATAATATATCTTGTTAGACAAGTTTGAATTTCATTAGTAATAAAAGAATAATTGTTATTCATTTTATTTAAATAAAATATCGTATGGAATTTCACAAATAGTTAATGATATTTGTAAATCCTTAACTATAATGTACTTGACATTAATAATGAATGGATTAAACTTAGTAATATAAATCCAATATACCTTTAGTATTACCAGTTAGCACTATAAACAAGAAAGAATTTTGAGATGATTTGATTTTGAATGCAGATCTTGTTTATTAGGTAAAATAACTGAATCCTCTTTCACTTGACACAGTAAATGAATGATAAGTATTGGGTCTCATACATAATGATATATAAGGAGCAATGAATACATAAACTAGAGGTAGGTTTTATTACTTCATTGTATTTACTGATGATATCAGTAGATACAGATATGTGTATCTTATGAAACACATATCAGAATCCTTTGAAAAGTTCGAAGAATTCAAGGTGAAGTTAGAAACCAATTTTGATAGAAAATAATTTCTCTCTGAAAGGATCAAAGAGAATATTTAAGCCAATTAATTAATGACTGTCCATATGAGTTTGAAATCGTTTCATAACTTACCCCATCAAGAAGACCATATTGGAATGGTGTGTCTGAAAGGAGACATCGTACCTTATAAGATAAAATACGATTAATGATAAGTCATATAGATCTTCCAATAAATTAAATTTAGAACAATTGTATTAAATCCCACTAAAACGATCTGAAGATACCATATAAGATATGGACTAGGAAATGTCCTAGTGTCTCTAATACGATAATTTGAGATGTAAAGACATTTATTAAATGTCCTTCCTCTGATAAGATCAGACCTAAATCAAATAATATTTTGTGGATAGAAATTCTCTGAGAATAAAATGTTTTTTTGCTCAATTTGGCATCCTTTGGAAGAAGAGCCCGTCTCTAAGACACCTATGGGAATAAAACAGATTTCGAGATGACTCGGAAACCACAAAATACCATTGAATCTTGTATAAACAAGAAATTTAGTGGGAGTGACACAATAATTCTGATGTTATTTGATAACACATTAATTATTGTAAATAATGTTAGTTTAAAACAAGAAATAAATAGTAATTCTAAGAAAGAAAATGTTTGGATTAAAAGTTCATAAGTTGAACTTAATTCACTGTTGATCCAATGATTTATTTTGCGATAACAATATGGCTGATGCCCAGGCCTAAAACCTTAAACTCATTATTGATCCAAACATATATTTAAGAAATATAATTCTTATGTGAAATTGTTCACAGAAGAAATAAACATATCTGCAAGGTTACAAAAGTTGTATTGTTGCAGACCTACTGAATTAGATTCCATCGCAGCGGAAATTTAATAGTCACACTAGTTTCATAAGTATACGATACATAAATGATTGACTCTAGTGCAAGTGGGAGATTGTTAGGGTTTGTGCCCTAGAGGCAATTCATTTGATGAGATTGATAACACTGTTGATGTTATTGTTTTATTTGGAATAAAATAATATTCTATTATATTATATTCACTGCGTGATATAAATATTAATATAATGGAATTCCTTAGAATAATAATATGGGATTATATAGTTCGAGTAAGACTGAACTTGAGATTATATGATATGACAAGTATTATAATTCTTAAATGTCCCTAGTCAAGTTTTATTGTTTATACAGGAGAACGATAAAGCGTTAAGACTAGTATATTGATTGACTGATGATCACGTCTCATTGATCATTAATATACGTGATATTAAAGTCAAAATATAAATACGTATTAGAGAATAACATATTGGGCTGACCCACCGTGAGATAACTACATGGAATATAAATCAACAGTATCATAAGTTGTTCTCATAGTGATAGTGATATACTGGTCCTCAGACCTGAAATCATTATAATTTTATTCGAGGAAATCTATGTTTTGATATCATCTAAAGTTATTTCGTAACAGAGTAATGATAACGGTGATTATTGGATGTATCTAGAATCGAATATAAATTATGAATGACCTAGATGGAATTTAACCTTGCGATTTATATTCGTTGTGATATCCGTGGGCCTCTTGATTGAGTGAGACTGTGAAATGCATGGCCATGCTCAAATATCGATTTGTTCTGAACAGTCTACTCATTGATCAAGAAAGCAGATTAAATTATAAAAGGATGATACGATCCATGCCTTTATTTAATCTAGGATATAATGGTTAAAAGGATTAAATTATATTGACACACTATTCACAACAGGTTGTATTGAATCATCACTATTATAGGTAACAATGATGTGTTACTAGACGCCACTCATTGTTTACAGTCTAAATTTGTTTAAACTGTTGCCAATGCTGTCATAGCCTATAGGTTCACACTTACATGCGTTGCTAAAGATAAGGATATTTAAAATGAGGGTTTTTTGACAAATTCCATTTTAGATAAGGGTTGATTGGGTCATAAGGTTTGGAGAGATTGTCGGTTCTATTATTATAAAGGTCGGACCTTATCATCAATGTAAAAAAAAAAAACAGCCGAAATCCAAAACCCTAGATCACAACTTAATCCCAAATTCAGCTAGTACTGACCTATCTTCCTCGATTTGATTCGAGAGTAACGATTGTGGACTCCGATAGAGGTGCTCGACTTCAAGCACTAATTCAATCTGATCTGGAACTGGATTTTGGATTCAACAGCTCAAGATCCCCTTTTGATTCGAATCGAAGAACTGAAAAGGTACGAAATTTAATTTCTATCATGGTTTCTGATTACAAATTAGGTTTAAATTTGTTGTCTTCCGCTGTGTATCGATCAATTATCACTTCATGACGTTGTATTCCTTTATACTGTATTCGTTGATCTCTGCTAAATATATATCTGTTTGGTGTTTAACACCCTTCTCTGAGACGTACGAGCTTAGAGGTTATATATTGACAGGAATCAATGGTATGGTATGGATTGACAATGTGGCATGCAAAGATGCACTGATCAAGGCTTTTGTTGAAAAGCAGGGCCTTGTGGTCGATGATCAAAGCACGGCCTGTTTAGGTATAGATTTGTGTATAGCGTGACTTCGCGAGCCGCACACCCCGGTATGAGTCAAAAACGGGATATGGACCGTAGGCAGTGCACGCGTTTCTTTCTAGCTAGTGTGGTGTCAGTGACCTACCAGCCCTGACATTTTACTTATGTGGATGATGGATTATGAGGTACCTCAGATTTATAGGCTAGAAGTGGTCATACTGGAGGTCCAAAAGGACCGGGAAGCGTGTGTTCAGGAATTGCCAATCCACTAATGCAGGTGCGGACCAGCCCTACAGCTCCAAGGGTTCACTGCGGGGAATCCTGAGGCATTTGCTAGAGTGTCTCATATCGGAGAGGACGATCCCTAGCCTCGATTCATGATGGAAACCCAATTTCCAATATGACACCATGCGGTTTTGATTGTAGAACTAGTATGGCGACATGATATATGGTACCCATGCCGTCTATGATTGATATTTTATGATTGAAATTGTTTTTGAAACATAAATACACTAGTAATAATACCAAATCCATTTTTATCGTATCAAGCATTTTTGACCATTATAAGGTAAAACTCTATCCTCCAGTTTGCGTTGCATTGTGTGATGGGACTTAAGTCTTATAATGCTTTCATTTTTCTAAAAAGCATTGCGTTGTTTAACGATTTACCTTATGTTATGCACTGGCAATCCGATGGAGTAAACCCGTTCCGCGTTAGCAGCGTGGTCCTGTGATTAGCCTTATTATTAGATTAGTTAAGTTAGATTTCTCATAACAGTCCCATGACTGACTCGTAGTTTGTTTCACTTTGCGAACTCGGGTGCCCTCTTTTCCACACGGGCAGTCGAGTAGCTTTTTGCAGATATTTATCTCTTGATCAGGATTCTGGATCGAAGCCTAAAGCTGTGTCCAGAGCATAGAAAGTCTTCCGCTGTGTATTGTGTTAATTTATTATAATAAGTCTTCTGCTGTATTTTATATATCGATGCACTCTGATATTCTGTACTCTGATGTAACATTATTATGATGTTTATAAAGGTCTGTTGTTAATTGTTCTAATGTATTGTATTCCCAAAGTTAAAGTATTCGAAGATTTCCAACTTTTGGGTCAGACCTGTGTGATTTATGGTCGATTCAAAGGGCGGGAATTTTCGGGTCTTTACAGCCCCCTCCTACCACATCCTTGGTATTACCCTATAGATTAGCATTGAGTAGTCCTTGAAAATCCGTAGATTCCATTCAAGACAGAATCAGTATCGAAATATCTCAAGCCGCTAAACCAGAGAATTCAACAAGTGGCTCTTCCGCTCCTGAAGATCAATAGTCTTCTATTTCTCTATCTTCAATAATCATCTTTTACGTATTCGCTGGTTCAGAATGGTTTTCGAATATAAATTCGATCCCGGTCTTTCCGTACCAACAATCGTATAGGTCAGATTTGATAGTGGTTATTTAACTATAAAATAAAATAGCCATTCAATTATAAAATAAAAATGAACTTACTGGTTTAATATTCAGCATCACTTGGTTTCTTTAATTAAAATAATTAAACAAATGGTTAATTTACAACTTAAAACTATTTTTGATATTTCAACATAGCATTTCACTTCTTATTTAATCATATAATTATCTTCAAAACTATTTACCATACCATTACTCATTATCTATAATCGAGAAATCACTTCTACTCCCCACTTGTAAAACAACGTGACAAAATCTCTTTTATTTAATTATCTGAAAACAATTAATAACTCTTATAAAAATCCTATTTCAAAACACAACTTATCATTTCCTTTTTACCTTGAAAATATTGTGATATTTTCACATAATCTCCTTTTGTTTTCCGTTACCTTGGAAATCTCATTTTACGTATTCTCGAGTCCTTTTATTTCCTTTACTCTGGAAATCAAATTATATTCTCAAAACTTTTTTTCTGTTACTTTGGAAATCCCATTGTATTCTCAAATATTTATACTTCAACATTCATTAGTCCCTTACCGTAGATTGGTAAGCGAAACAATTTCTTAAGTATCAACACCGGAGATCGAAATCAACATCAGATTAACACTTAGAAAATCGCTCAACTCAACAAATATCCAGTTAGGTTCCAATTCTTATCTTGACTCGTTATCAACCCATATTGTTCCATTTCTAATTCATTTGACCATTTTCCTCTTTGAAAATCTCGTTTCAATTCCATCTCTTTCACTTAATTTCATTATTAAGTATTGCCAATTCAAAATCAACACCTCGACTTCACATCTTCTTTATAAACCATGTTTATAAAATCTTTAGTTTTAATATAAACACCTTCTTATCTCGACTTCTTTTACTTAAATTCAAATGTTAAGTAAATATTTATTTTAAGCTATCGGGTTTGCTTAAAATTCCTTTTATAATTTTATTAGAGAAAGCTTGGGTTTTAAAATAAAAACCAGCTCATAATCTCTTTCTAAAATCCAACTAGTTTTCATTTCAAATCTTTCCTTACTTCGACAAATTTCAATAACAAGGTAATTACTTAAATCATTATTATTAAAAACGATAATTTACTTCATCATTAACTATTATAAAATTAGTTAATTGCTCATTAACTAAAATAAACAATAAATTCCCTTTTAAAACTCTTATTAATATTTAAACATATATTTTTTAAGCTATCTTAATATATTACTTGACAATAAACTATTTTAACTTATTAATCAAACGCTGGTTAAAACGGTCGACTTGGTTAACTCAAAACACGATAATTTCTTTAACGATTCCAATTAATTCCACCTTTAAATTAATTAATAATATAATAAATTTAAATGACTTCATTTAATTGTTTCTTAGAATAATTTATTCCACACTTAATCGTTGCATAAATTAATATTTATATGTTTATAATTCTTATTAACGTAAGATTTTTTTATAAAATCACTTCACAATTACATATAAAGTTAATATTAAATAATAAATATTTATTTTCTATTTAATAAACTTCAATTTAAAATAATAGATTTCAAAATCTATTCTCAGTTATAAATTTTATAACTTCATAGCTGTCGATTCACCTGACTGTAATCCATATTTATAAAATGACTGATTACCCAACCATCTGCTGCCAATTACTCAACCAATACTGTCCATGGTTAATATCACAACAAATGTTGAATTACGATTCAAAAATCCAAAAAATAATCAATCATTTAATCGGGTTGGTCATACAGTTCATATAACGATAATATAAAAATAAATAATAAATATGAGGAATCCAATTGGTTCCCTCCAACCTGTTTTCCCTGCATCCAAATATGTTATCTCGAATAATATTATTCAATTAAATAAACAGATATGATATTCAACAATAAATAAATCACAGCAATCCAGTCATCCCTATTATAATTAAATATGTTTATATTATTATAAACGTAACCAATGAGGTAAGTTACCTCATTTGGAAATAATCGTTAAAAATAACGACTAGTCCAAATTAAATTAAACGAATGTTTAATTTAAATCAGTTCAGTTCAACACATATATAGCATCCGTCAAACAATTAACAAACATAGCACACAAATAATAAACCCGTCTTATATGAATATAAGTGGGTAAGCTGAGCGAGTTAAACTCACATTGATTTGTTCGTTGAACGGTTCAGTTACAGTTAAATTAAAATAGTCGTTTAATTTAAGTGTAATTTCCAGCTATACCCGTCTCTGTCCAAAACAGTTCCAGAATGTCCTATTCTTTACTACGATCTCAGCGTAACTTGTTTCTTTAAATTCTGGTACCATAATAAAAAGTTATGTTTGGACTTAGTTTATATGTTAATGATTTAATTAATTAATAAACTCTATATTAAGCTATACTAAACAAATTATAAAACTATAATTACGTTATTGATTACTGTTAACGGTCCATCCACTTAAATCCATCATGTTGCGTCCACCTTTCCAAAGAATACCAATATACCACCATGCTTTCTTGCCTACTCCACGTTCTTCCACTACTCTTTTCTCTTTTTTTTTGTTCTTATTAGTTTCGAAACCTACTACTATATAACTTATTTTAACACTCCATGTCCCAGCTTGTTTCCATTTAACTCCCTTATTTATATATTATAGCCCATCAACTTATAAAAGTCCACGTCCTCTTCTTTACATATATATTGTTCCCTTTCTTCCTTAGTTGTACTTCGGCTTCGCTTGAAATGTTTTCCCTATCCTTACCATGCTTCACACGTTCGTTCAATGCCAATCCCACTGTTACTTACAATCACGCAGGCTCCCTTATTCTTTGTTTCTCCACATTCCATATTTTGGACTGCACTGAATTGTTCCCCCATGTTCTTGCTACTGAACGTACCCACCGACCACACTATGTTCTTCGTAGTTCTCTTTCCCCATCTAAGTTCGCTGAAACCATGTTGCGCTACCCGAATGCGCATGCTCTCCACAACAACACCTCGCCTCCTCTCTCCTATCTCTCGAACTACCCAGCACCTAAAACCTCGTTCAAAACATACCCGTGAGTTACCCGGAACTCACGCCACCGAAGTACACCTGCTCACCACAAACTGTGCCACCTTCCCATATCAGACCACTGCGCTTACCTCGCCTGAACCGCCCACAACACCTTTCAGTTCGACAGCATACCTAAGAACAAATAGACGAGAAGATATATATATAAATATACATGTATATATATATACACACACACACGAATTGAGTTCGGTTGTATCTCCTTTTAAATGGATTTCTCTGTTTTGTTCGAAAATAATGGAAACAAAAACTTTGCATAAGCATTAGCTGAACAAAAATTGGAGAGGCATACATTCTTTTAGTCACGCGAAAATTGGTTCAAATATTTATAGAAGAAGAAAAATCAAGATAAGAAGAACGTCTATCACAAAAGAAAAGTACTTGTAGCATGAAGGCCTTAGGGTAGCTGTAATTGGTTTCCTCAATTCATGACAGGACTGTGCGTGTTATGTTTAATTCGATGGAAAGGCATAGGTTATAGCATTTCCAGCTAGGGTGTACGTATTTGGTTCCTCAACCATGAAGTAATATGGAAAAATGGGTCCGTGTTATAAATATAGGATAGGAGTTGAAAATATGTAAACTAAGGCTTTGTGCATGCTATGTGTTAGGCCTGCACTGCATGTATATAGGTTGGCACATTTGTATTTATTCCTTAGCCTTAAATTACTTAATAATTAAGTTTATTTATAACTATTTATTTTTATATATTATAATATTAAATTTTCTACTGCTAACAACTGTTGTTTACCGCTAATGGTCACATTCATACCGCCACACGCGATCTCCCAATGTAACAAAAATTTACATACTGCTACTCTTAACATTTCGATTACAGCGAAATTCATTTCATTGAAAACCGACTCCGTTTGCACAAAGTTGTTATTTTAATTTCAAACTATTTATCGGTTCACCTTTAAATTGCACGAACAAATAAAACAACTCCGATTGGTTTCATACTAGGAATCTAACAATAATTAGCGATACGTATTCCAATAAAATTTGTTTCGTTGAAAACGGAGGTTGTTTGCAAAGAAAACTATTTTATGCGTAAAACAATGCTATTTTGGACACCAAAATGCCCGGTCTCCCAAAAATAACAAATTATATATACATCCTGACTCTAAACGTCAATACATAATTCAACGAAATTCGTTTCGTGGCTTGATTCGATCATTATCTCAAGTTTATGATCACAAACCCTTTTAAATCGAATTAAATTATTAAATTAATCGCTATAATTTATAAATAATTCCATAGCGACAATTTGAAAATTTGAATTGGGCATAATTAACAAACTATTACATGCAATCTCGAGTTTTCTCTTTCATTAGAAAAATATGATCAAATATGTTCAAACATTCCTTGTTTCACCTAATTCTGACTTATATCGGATTTTGTATATTCAATTGAAGTTCAAAACTCAATAATGCGAATTACCGCGACGTTACAAGGTTGTTTTATAATTATATATAAACTAATCGATTAAACTTCGTTTAATAATGAATATATATATATATATATATATTAAATCCATTTAAAATTCCAAATCAATATTTAAAATAATAAAATATACTAAATATCCGACTACAGAAAATACGGGACGTTACATTCCTTCCCCTTAAAAGAATTTCGTCCCCGAAATGACTAAGGTAGAAGAAACGCTACAACCCATCAACTTTTCAAACTCCAATTTATTTCAACTCAAAAACCAATCCATTACTATAAATAAATCTTTTCAAAAATATTGGAAATTTTCTAACACATTAAATTCCTTGAAAAATTCGGCAGAGTCTCCCTTGTACGGAGTGACTTCTGCTAGATCGCTGGATCAAATAATATGTACATCAACCCACATGGTCGGAAAACAAAATTCAAAACCTAAAAATATTATTTTCGCGTAAGCGTACCTTATGCGAGCGTTATTGAGCATACTTGCCCAATTTATTACGATATACTCAACCAAAATCAACCTCAAAGCCTTCTGGCACCTATACTCAACTCAATTCATCAGGTAAGTGACAATACATGTAATTCTAAAAATCATTTCATTACTAACCAGTATAACGATACAGATTTCCAAAATCAAAAAGGAAACATCATTCATATGCAAATACAGGGTTTAATCATTAATTTCAAATCATATTCGATTCATTCAAATTATGCTACTGAGATTCGTTTGTTTGGTTTCCAACTCATTAAACTCTTCATTAAATCATTTATATCAAATCCGTCTAACATACAATCAACAAATGATACACAATTAACACAAGCTAATCATTCAGATTATATTAACTTTAATTTATATTTACTTGGGTTTTACAGGCCATAATTATCAATTGATTAATATCCGATTGATTTCCATTCAATCATTCATTCTTAACCAATTTAGTTCCAAATTTATCCAATTGACTAATTTATTTTTCAAATTAGTTTACTCTCATTTCAGAATCCAATTTCTAGTTTTTATTCCAAACAGCATCCAATATTTCTTCAAATTTTACTTAACTTATTTTTAAGTTAAATCCTGATTCATGTTAATTACAAATTAAAATTTTCATTCACAAATTCCATATTTGAAATCTCTTCGGTTTATATTAAACCATTCAAATTTTAATCCAATTTGAATTCCATTCAAATCAATCAAACAAATCAATTTCTAAATAATCTGATATAATTATTTCTTTTCTGCACAAAAATATAATTCGGGCAAAATTATTTCATTTACCCTCTTTTCAAAACAATATCGTGTCCATTTCCAGTTCAATGCTTCTCAACACTTGATCAAACAACACAATACAAAATATTTATATATATAAAATTTACAAATACGCACTCATATATATACACGCAACTCAATCTAGGATATTACTAACCCCATCTCTATCGAGTTACGCCAAAGAGCCAAGGTTATTACTAAACAAATAGCTCTGGTACCACTGTAACAACCCGAGGGATTCGACGCCCGAATTCCAACAATAATACATAATCCAGTATTACTTGCCAGAACACAAATATCGAAAACACCGGATAGTTAATGAAAGAATACATAGGGTGAGATAAGAAAGAGAGTTTAGAATATAAGAAGAAGAAGAACCAACTAAACAACACAACACATCCGAGTCTCACATCACAGTGGAACAAAATATAATATAGAAATAAATCTTTATTGGGAGCTATAAATAAAACTTACAATCATTAGAGTACATTAACACATCTGGATAGTTATAACGACCTGTCCTCATATACAGTCACACAACGGAATAAATCTAGATATCATACGTCTAAACGTCTTTAGCTCGTCTCCGGACTTCACAGCATCCCATAACCTGAACCTGTACAACCCGGTCTAACCCGAGCATTTTCAAAACGACGGATTAGCCTAGTGAACTAGAGTGAGGAAAACACACTAAGTTTTAAAAACATCACCCAACTTGATTTAAAGCCAGACCATTTCTTTTTGAAATCACATCTTTCTGATATTATAATAGTGTCTAAACACAAATAAATATCAATCTAGCGGAACACTGGCATCTAACGTTCCACATATATAGTATACAATCAAAAACTGCAGGCTCTTATTGGAGATTAGATTTCCAACTATGACAAGGTTTACCTACCGATAATGTATCTCTAGAGGCAAATACACTGGGTTCAGCAAGAACATCTTGCAATCCGGCCACACATGACAGACCACTCATTTCGCTTGAGTGTATCGAATGTATATCACCAACGGTTGGGTGCCACCCACCATTTTACGATAAGGGACAACATCAAAATAGATTAAAGAATGAAATAAATTTTCTCTACATAGGTGATTATACACCCTGCTTAGGAGCTACCCACTTAGCCATGCTACCTGCCCGATTTTTGTCATTTCCCAGTTGAAGAGGCTTAAGGTTTAACACTACCTATAGAACATCACATCACCATTCACTTTGAAAGCCACACTATCAGATCCGCCAAATCACTAATTGACGACCCCAAAAATATTCTGGGTGTTAGCTAGGAGAAGGTATCTTCTCCGCCACCAACAGAAATATGTTCGTAGAAATCAACATACATGACTTAAGAAATACTTTGTCAAACACTCGTCCATACCTGTCATCCAAGAACAGGATGAACCGAAGGCACCCTCCTACCATATCCTAAGCGTCACCCTATAGATTAGTAGCAAGTAGTCCTTGCAAATCCCTAGATTTCAATCATGAAAGAATCACCATCGAAATATCTACGGCCGCTAAACCAGAGAAATTCAACAAGTGGCTCTTCCGCTCGTGAAGATCAACAGTCTTCTATTTCTCTATCTTCAATAATCATCTTCTATGTATTCTGTAACACCCCACCTCCATTAATGTCACTCATAAAGGGAATGCATTACTTCAGTGAAGCGTTATAGGTAAAAGATGTAGATAAATTACAAGACAGACAAATAAAACAGCGGAAAACAAAGTCATTTTATAAGCAACGTAGTTTAGTCAAGCTTTTACAACAAACTCACTCATACTTAAAAGTACTACATAAAACTTCTATCTTGATTCGAAAACTTCCAAGTATATAAGAAGCATAAAAAATAGTAAAGTAGCATTAGTCCCCAAGTTAAAGTGCAAACACTGCCATAGCCAAAGATAAGAGGATCCAAGAAATACATCAAAGAATCTTCAAGCTTGGAAAGAGAAACGGTCCAAACTAAGCTGAGCTATTCCCTCCCTGACTACCTGGGGGGAGAAACGGAAGAAAAGAAGACGAAAGATAACGGGTCAGACATAAAGCCTAGTAAGTCCAGTGATTTTCATTATGTAAACAGGTAAAAGTGACATGACATGAATAAACTAAATATAAGACAGTACCGTGATAACAGGGAGAACAAGATAAGATTAGCATAAGATATGATAAGGCAAGATAAACTGAATACGCTTCTACTCTTTCCCTGCTTCGCTACTACCCTGTTATTCTGATTTATATGTCTCTGCACCACCTAACTAGTGTCCTAACTAGTAATCTATATAAAATGATAATGTGATCCCAATCCCCGCTGTTGTGGTAGCCTTCAGGTGTACATCTATTATGAGGATCCTACCTCTACCTGCCTAATTGCCATAGATATGTTAAATGTACCCTTACTACCCTATCGATCGGCTCCCTACTTGTATCCATTTATTACTTGTGTCATCCGACACCGCTTGTATGTATACATTTCTTATGTCATTCGGCCCCACTTGTATGTATTCATTACCTGTGTCATTCTACCCCGCTTGTATGTAGATACCTGTGCTGGCCCCATCATGTGGTATATCAATTCCCATGATGGCAACCCGACAAGATTCTAGATGCACAGTGTATACTACTGATGCCTAGTGCCTACTTTTCCACTCCGGAGCACGTGCATGCCCATACTCCGTCGGAACTACACTGCTGCACCATCCGCCGCTATTTTGACCGCTTATAATTAGCCCAGTAATCGTGCCCAATCTTGCCTAGCTCAGGTTACCATGATACATCTATGTGGGTTACTGTTGAAATGGGTCCCCGTTACTAGGGTTTCCTAATCAACATGCTATAATGGTTAAGTGTTCTCAATTTAACTTAACCCTACCCATTTTCTTAATTAACATGTTCTACTGGTTAAGTGTTGCCTATTCATATGTTACTTAATCTTCTCACTGATTCACGCATTTTTATTCAACGGTTAAGTTTGTGGGCCTATATATTGTAATATTACCCACTTACCCAAGATTTATTTAACCCTTTCCCATTATCATGTCCATATGTATTATTGGTTAAGCTTTCCTTAACCTTATCCACTTTGTTCATGTAATATTGGTTAAGTTGTCTTCTTGTCCATGTTAACGTAACCCACCCACCTAACATGTCATATTGGTTAAGTGATTCTTATTAACTTAACCCTACTCATTCATCATACTATATTGGTTAAGTGTTTCTCGTTAACTTCACCATATTCATTAGCTTTAATTCATTCATTAATGCCTTAACCTCCCACATGAGAACTGTTGTTTGCGGTTGCTGGATGTGTCGAGCGGTTCCGGGCAGACTTCTGCTGCAAACTCATTCTAACCTCGGGTTTTGGGCTTTATGCGCTAACCTCTCACATTAGATCTATGTTATTGCGGTTGCTGGATGTGCCGGGCGGTTTCGGGCAGTCGTACACCGCAACTCAATCTAACCTCGGGTTAGGCACGTTCATCTTTTAGCCAATTTTTCATATTTACCATATATGTCCAAGTCTAGATTTTTTTTATATACTAATTATCCCAAATTTTACAAAACTAGTCATGTTCCAATTCTCAAGTTATGCCCAACCAGGCCAATTGCAAGTTATGCCCTATAAATTAAATTTCAAGTTATTGCTCAAAATAGGTTACACCTAATCTTCCCAAATTTGCAATAATTATCATGCCCCAAAATGACAATATACGTTATGCTTGGCGTCCCAATCAATAGTTATGCCCAATCTAGTTATAATATTCCAATTTTTCGCGAAGTTTGCAACAATAACAATTATGCCCCAAATCACAAGTTACAAATTATGTTCCATTATTACCAAATAGATTATTCCCCAATATCAATTACAAGTTATGCCCAACAATTTCACCAAAATAGGTTATACCCAAACATTCCCCGTATTCCAATCGTTCGTATTTTGCGATTTCAGCCTGGGTTCGAAGGTAACCCAGGTTCATAAAAGAAAAAGGAAATAGGGGAAGAGAGAGAGAGAGAAGGAGTTTAAAATAAGAATAGGCATAAAAATAGGCATGTAACAATAGACTTAATACAAGAAATTTAGATCCAACAAAGATAGATTCTTGAATAAGCTGATACAATCATTATCATAGGCATAAGAATAACATCTTGAACCAAAAAGGATTATATATTCTATGTTCAACAAAGTTAGGCATGATTGAATCGATATAATAACTTCTTAGGCATGTAAAATCATAGATTCAATAGAAGGATAGGGGTAAATCTGAAAAGATTGTCTCATCATCAAGCATAGAAGTAGATTAATTTTATTACATGTCAAGATTACTATTAGGTGTTTAAATCTGAAAATAACATGAACTTACATTGCTAGGATTAAGAAAAGATAATTAAATTGTTGTTGTTGCAGAAACTCTAATTTGATGTTGATTGATATTCAAAGTTGATTGTTGATGAAGAACTTCTAGTATGATTTAGGTTTTTGAGGCGGCGGCTAAGAGAATTGAGAGTTCAGCAGCATAGGTGCATCATAATGAATTGTTATAAATTAGGGTTTAGGTTTAGAAATGTATATATAGAAGTATAGGATCAATTTGAGTCTTTAGATGAACTAGGAGATCATCAGAGCCATCCAAAGCAAAGAGATGTGTCATCCAGCCAACCATAGCACAACACATAAACCCTAATACCTCAGAATTTGTCATCAGGCCAATCAGAGAAGGCCACATCAGCTCAGGGCTATAAAAATTCGTCATTGGAACTGGATGTCAAAAAGGGGTCGACTCCATACAGGGGGGGTCGACACCTATTTCGACTCCCCTATAGCCCCTATAAGGGGGTCGACACCCATGTCGACTCCCCCTGAGGGGGGTCGACACCTCTGAGCGGGAAATTTCCCGCTCAGCCAGCTCTTACTGAATTTCGATTTTCGAACTGTTTTGACTTTTAATTATTATTTTAATTTAATCTCTATTTAAACTTGGAATCTTCTGAACTCCATAACTTCTTCATACGGAGCCCGATTTACGCAAACTCGGACTCTATCTCAAGCAGAATTCCGAGACGAACGCAATGGCGTAGCCCGTTTCCCCTAATTATTCTTTTAAAAATTAAGTGTTCTTTAATTCGTTATTTTAATATACATAGAAAATTCAGGGTGTTACATTCTCCCCTCCTTAAAGGATTTCGTCACCGAAATCTCCAAGTTAAGAAGAATGTGTCCTACCATCCATCTACTCATCCATCATCCATAAGTGTCCAATGTCCTTAAAAAAAATTCTAATGCTATATGAACATATGCGAGGGTGTGTGTACATGTTCCAATACTAATGCAAAAGATCAGGCGGTCCACTGATTCAGTTGACCTCCTTAATGCGAATTATGTTAGTGCCATGAGTCCAACATGTATGCAGTTATTCCTATGGTACTTTATGACTTCTATATGAGTGCACAATCATCCATTCAAATGCATCATTCATATGATATCACATCAAGTTTCAATCCATATATATATATAAATCCACTCATGCATATGCAATATGGAAGTGATGGAGCCGATCTAATGCCTAATGTGTGTGTATATGCATCCACGAGCAACCATTAGCAAACACTTACATTCACTTGCATCCAACAAACATAACATGTCTCAAACACATGTTTACATCCATTGGCTTCTACCTAAGGATCGAGGATAAGACCGAGAGGATATACTTAAAAGATAAAGACTAGCATGCAAATAAACTTTACAGAAAAAGAGAGATCAAGGATATACCCTCAAAAAAGGGTATGATGCGCATATCTAGTCTTCAGTCTTCTAAGCCGCTTCTTCTTGAGCTTCACTCCATTGTGCTCTGACTGTCTTAACTTCATGATTACGTAGCTTCTTAATTTCTGTTTCCAAAATATTAGTTGGAACTCATTTCACTATCGCCTCTCATTCCACCCCTTCTCCTTCTAGTATACTCGGCACTACAACTTCTGTTGTGTCATGCTAAGAAGGTCTTCCAAAATTCACTAGAGGGTATTCCATGTGGAAGAACTGTCTCTTGAAAATAAACAGATGCTAACCTTGTTACCAGGTGTAGTTATTAAGGTGATTAGAGATCTCTTCTCTACTTAACTTATCCATAGCGTCAACTATCTGAGAGTCTTTTCTTTGTGAAGTCCTTATTTGATCCAAAAGCGTAGGTCTTACTCCTAGCGACGCTAACTACTAACTTAACTGAAGGTTTTAAAATCAAAGGTTGATATATATTCTGAACTTTTCCTTTTCACATAAAGAGGACTTGAAGTCAACCTTTTTCTTCTTAAGGCATCCGCTACGACCTTACCCTTCCTTCTTACATCCAAATGGTGCCTAGTCCCGTGCCACGTTCATCTGTGTATACCGTAAACCTTTACTACCGTAAGGTAAAAGTCAAAACTGGAGCTGTTGTAAGAGACTTCTTCGATCGTTGGAAAGCAACATCACAATCAGTACCCCGAGCAAAGGTTAGATTCTTCTTCGTTAATCGAGTAAGTGGGGCTAATACCTTCGCAAAGTTCTTAATGAACTTCCTATATTAGCCCGCTAGTCCAAGAAAGCTTCTTACTTCTGTTGCATTCCTTGGGACCTTCCAGTCTTGCACCGCAACTACCTTTGCGGGATCTACTGCTACCCTTCTTTGGAAACCACATGTCCTAGAAACCTTACTATTTCTCTCCAAAAATGAAATTTTGGAGAACCTAGCCTTAAGTTGATGTGCTCGAAGTGTATCCACCACTTCTCTTAAATGCAAAGCATGTTCTTCCTCATTCTTTGAGAAAATCAAGATATTGTCCACGAAGGCTACAACAAACTTATTAAGGAACTCCCTAAACACCCTACTCATCAAGTCAACAAAATAAGCGGGTGCATTCGTCAAACCGAAAGGCATGACAAGCCACTCAAAGAAACCGTCAAAGGTCCTAAAAGCAGTATTGTCTATACTGTCCTCAGCTACTCTTAGCTGATGAAACCCTGTAGCCAAATCTAGTTGGGAGAAAACAGACGCACCAACAAGCTGGTCAAACAAATCATCTATTATTGGAAGTGGGTGCCTATTTTTCTTTAGTCCGCTTGTTTAATTCTCTATAATCCACACATAGGCGAAGTGAACCATCTGCCTTAGTAGCAAACACTACTGGAGCACCCCATTCAGAAATACTTCGCCTAATAAACCCCTTCTCAAGCAACTCTTTAACTTGCTCGCTGAGCTCTTCCTTTCCCTTGGATTCATGTGTCATACAGGTAATGCATCTGGCCTTGCATTGTCAACTAGATATATGCGAAAGTCTATCTCGCATTTTAGGTGACAAACCCCTAAGCTAATAAAAAACAACTGCGTACTCATGAACTACTCCAGTGGATCACAAATCGTCGATAGATGCATCAATTGATTCTAGGTAGCTAAGCCAAACTGATCCCTTAGGATCGCAGGAAATTTCGAGGGTATTCCCGAGGCAAGTCAAAAGTCTAACTACCCTCCTTTCACAATTACTAGCTAACCAATCCATGCCTAGAATCAACCCATAGACCATGAAACCAAAAACATAAGCATTACACTTAAACTCAATACTTAATATAGCTATTCTCAAATCCTTGCAAACCAAAGATAAATGAGCTGAACCACCAATAGGATTTGAGACAACCAATGGGATCCTCTACCCTACTACTACTAAGGTGCAGAGACTCAACTATGGAAGCAGATAGAAAAGAATGTGAAGCGCCAGAATCAAATAAAGTTCTAATGGGATGATTGAAAAGAAAAACTAAACTTTCAACAGAAACATTCCTACCTCTCTTAGGTACACTAGCAGTGAGAGCATGCAATTGCCCTCTAGAAGATTATGTCCTTTGCCCTTGTCCTTCGGGCAATCCATGATAGGATGCCCTGCTTCACTATACGGAAAACAGCCACCTGTCCTCTTCTTCCTACAATTAAATGACCCGCTATAGCATAGAAAAGGAACTTCCTCTTGTCGCGGGATCTATTATTTCTTCCACCCTTCTTATATTCCAATCCCTTGTTTGTGATTCTTCCACTTGGCCTCTTTCTTTTCACCTTTCTCCTTCTGCGTGGATTAAGCCATATCAACAAGCTTCTTATCCTTGGGCTTGTGCTCCTTAGCCCAAACTCCTTTATTCTTATCCTTACTATCCTTGTGTCGCTTGTTGACAAGTTTCTCGAAACTACCTCCATCGCACGGCAACCTACAAAGCTTGAAAAGAAGATTAGCCGTAGGTGAAACTGTTGCGGGTACAGATGGAGGTTGGGTACTACTTCGCCCTTGACATGTGTCGTATGCCTACGAAACTATGGCGAAAAGAAAGGAAGAAGAGTTTCAAATAGAGAATCGAAAGATAGTACATATGGCTTTCGGGAATATGCCTTTTAGAAACAATAATTTTCTCTTGAAAAATGCTTCTTTAAAACATGTTTTAGAAAACAACCCTTTTTAAAATATGCTTTTGAAAAATCTTTTATCTGTTCTGGTAACCTTTAGCTCTGATACCACGTGTAACAGCTCACCTCCATTAATGTCACTCACAAAGGGAATGCATTAACTTCAGTGAAGCATTGTAGGTAAAAGATGCAGATAAATTACAAGACAGAAAAATAAAACAGCGGAAAACAAAGTCATTTTATAAGCAACGTAGTTCAGTCAAGCTTTTACAATAATTAACTCACCCATACTTAAAAGTACTACATAAAACTTCTGTCTTGATTTGAAAACTTCCAAGTATATAAGAAGCATAAAACATAGTAAAGTAGCATAAGTCCCCAAATTAAAGTGCAAACACTGCCATAGCCAAAGATAAGAGGACCCAAGCAATATATCAAAGAATCTTCAAGCTTGGAAAAAGAGAAACGGTCCAAACTAATTTGAGCTATTCCCTCCCTGACAACCTGGGGGGGAGGGGGGGAACGGAAGAAAAGAAGACGAAAGAAAATGGGTCAGACATAAAGCCTGGTAAGTCCAGTGATTTTCAGTATGTAAACAGGTAAAAGTAACATGATATGAATAAAATAAATATAAGACAATACCGTGATAACAGGGAGAACAAGATAAGATTAGCATAAGATATGATAAGGCAAGATAAACTGAATGCGCTTCTATTCTTTCTCTGCTTCGCTACTACCCTGTTATTAACTAGTGTCCCAACTAGTAATCTGTATAAAATGATAATGAGATCCCAATCCCCGTAGTTATGGTAGCCTTTAGGTGTACATCTATTATGAGGATCCTACCTCTATCTATCTAATTGCCATGGATATGTTAAATGTACCCTTACTACCCTATTGATCGGCTCCTTACTTGTATCCATTTATTACTTGTGTCATCCGACCCCGCTTTTATGTATTCATCTCTTGTGTCAATCGGCCCCGCTCATATGTTTTCATTACTTGTGTCATTCGACCCCGCTTATACGTAGATACCTGTGCTGGCCCCATCATGGGGTGTATCAATTCCCATGATGGCAACCCGACACGATTCAAGATTCACAGTGTATACTACTAACGCCCTGTGTCTGCTTTTCCACCCCGGAGCACGTGCATGCCCGTACTCCGTCGGAACTACACTGCTGCACCACCCGCCGCTATTTTGACCGCTTATAATCAGCCTATTAATCGTGCCCCACCGTGCCTAGCTCAGGGTACCATGATACATCTATGTGGGTTACTGCTGAAATGGGTCCCCGTTACTAGGGTTTCCTAATCAACATGTTATAATGGTTAAGTGTTCTCAATTTAACTTAACCCTACCCATTTGCTTAATTAACATGTTGTACTGGTTAAGTGTTGCCTATTCATATGTTACTTAACCTTCTGACTGATTCACGCATGTTTATTCAACGGTTAAGTTTGTGGGCCTATATATAGTAATATTACCCACTTACCCAAGATTTAGTTAACCCTTTCCCCTTATCAAGTCCATAAGTATTATTGGTTAAGCTTGCCTTAACCCTATCCACTTTGTTCATGTAATATTGGTTAAGTTGTCTTCTTGTCCATGTTAACTTAACCCACCCACCTAACATGTCATATTGGTTAAGTGATTCTTATTTACTTAGCTTTAGTTCATTCATTAATGCCTTAACCTCTTACATTTGAACTGTTGTTTGCGGTTGCTGGATGTGCGGAGCGGTTCCGTGCAGACTTCTACCGCAAACTCATTCTAACGTCGGGTTTTGGGCTTTATGCGCTAACCTCTCACATTAGATCTATGTTGTTGCGGTCGCTGGATGTGCCGGGCGGTTCCGAGAAGTCTTACATCGCAACTCAATCTAACCTCGGGTAGGCACGTTCATCTTTTAACCAATTTTTCATATTTACCATACATGTCCAAGTCTAGATTTTTTTTATATATATTAATTATCCCAAATTTTACAAAACTAGTCATGTTCCAATTCTCAAGTTATGCCCAACCAAGCCAATTGCAAGTTATGCCCTACAAATTAAATTTCATGTTATTGCTCAAAATAGGTTACACCTAATCTTCCCAAATTTGCAATAATTGTCATGCCCCAAAATCACACTATACGTTATGCTTGGCGTCCCTATCAATAGTTATGCCCAATCTAGTTTTAATATTCCAATTTTTCCCCAAGTTTGAAACAATAACAATTATGCCCCAAATCACAAGTTACAAATTATGTTCCACTATTACCAAATAGATTATTCCCCAATATTAATTACAAATTATGCCCAACAATTTCACCAAAATAGGTTATACCCAAATATTCCCCGTATTCCAATCATTCGTATTTCATGATTTCAGCCTAGGTTCGAAGGTAACCCAGGTTCATTAAAGAAAAAGGAAATAGAAGAAGAGAGAGAGAGAGATATATATAAGGAGCATAAAATAAGAATAGGCATAAAAATAGGTATGTAACGACAGACCTAATACAAGAAATTTAGATCCAACAAAGATAGATTCTTGAATAAGCTGATACAATCATTATCGCAGGCATAAGAATAACATCGTGAACCAAAAAGGATTGTATATTCGATGTTCAACAAAGATAGGCATGATTGAATCAATATAATAACTTCTTAGGCATGTAAAATCATAGATTCAATAGAAAGATAGGGGTAAATCTAAAAAATTGTCTCATCATCAAGCATAAACTTAGATTCATTTTATTACATGCCAAGATTACTATTAGGTGTTTAAATCTGAAAATAACATAAACTTACATTGCTAGGATTAAGAAAAGATAATTGAATCGTTGTTGTTGCAGAAACTCTGATTTGATGTTGATTAATCTTCAAAGTTGATTGTTGATGAAGAACTTCTAATATGATTTAGGTTTTAGAGGCGGGGGCTAAGAGAATTGAGAGTTCAGCAGCATAGATGCATCATAAGGAATTGTTATAAATTAGGGTTTAGGTTTAGAGATGTATATATAGAAGTATAGGATCAATTTGAGTCGTTAGATGAACTAGGAGATCATCGGAGCCATCCAAACCAAAGAGATGTGTCATCCAGCCAACCATAGCACGACACATAAGACCTAATACCTCAGAATTTGTCATACAGCCAATCAGAGAAGGCCTCATCAGCTCAGAGCTATAAAAATTTGTCACTGTAACTCAATCTCAAAAAGGGGTCGACTCCCTATAGGGGGGTCGACACCCATGTCGACTCCCCTATAGGGGGGTCGACACCTATGTTGACTCCCCCTAAAGGGGGTCGACACCTCTGAGCGGGAAATTTCCCGCTCAGCCAGCTCTTACAGAATTTCGATTTTTGAACTGTTTTGACTTTTAATTATTATTTTAATTTAATTCCTGTTTAAACTTGAAATCTTTGGAACTCCATAATTTCTTCATACGGAGCCCGAATTACGCAAACTCGGAATCTATCTCAAGAAGAATTCCGAGGCGAACGCAATGACGCAGCCCGTTTACCCTAATTCTTCTTTTAAAAATTAAGTGTTCTTTAATTTGTTATTTTAATATACACGGAAAATTCAGGGTGTTACATATTTGCTGGTTCGGAGTAGTTTTCGAATATAAATTCAATCCCGGTCTTTCCGTACCAACAATCATATACGTCAGATTTAATAGTCGATTATTTAACTATCAAATAAAACATCCATTCAATCATAAAATAAAAATGAACTTACTGGTTTAGTATTCAGCATCACTTGGCTTCTTTAATTAAAATAATTAAACAAATGGTTAATTTACAACTTAAAACTATTTCCGATATTTCGACATAGCATTTCACTTCCTATTTAATCATAAGATTATCTTCAAAACTATTTACCATACCCTTACTCTTTATCTATAATCGAGAAATCACTTCAACTCCCCACTCGTAAAACAACGTGACAATTAAATCTCTTTTATTTCATTATTTGAAAACATTTACTAACTCTTATAAAAATCCTATTTCAAAACAAAACTTATCATTTTCTTTTTACCTTGAAAATATCAAGATATTTTCACGTAATCTCCTTTTGTTTTCCGTTACCTTGGAAATCTCATTTTACATATTCTCAAGTCCTTTTATTTCCTTTACTCTGGAAATCATATTATATTCTCAAATATTTATTTTCGTTACTTTGGAAATCCCATTGTATTCTTAAATCTTTATACTTCAACATTTATTAGTCCCAGACCGTAAATTGGTAAGCGAAACAATTTCCTAAATATCAACCCCGGAGAACGAAATCAACATCAGATTAACACTCAGAAAATCACTCAACTCAACCAATATCCAGTTAGGTTCCAATTCATATCTTAACTCGTTATCTACCCATACTATTCCATTTTTAATTCATTCAACCGTTTTCCACTTTGAAAATCTCGTTTCAATTCCATCTCTTTCACTTAATTTCATTATTAAGTATTGCGAATTCCAAATCAACACCTCGACTTCACATCTCCTTTATAAATCATGTTTATAAAATCTAAAGTTTTAATATAAACCCCTTCTTATCTCAACTTTTTTTACTTGAATTCAAATGTTAAGTAAGTATTTATTTTAAACTATCATGTTTTCTTAAAATTCCTTTTATAACTTTATTAGAGAAAACTTGGGTTTTAAAATTAAAACCAGCTCATAATCTCTTTCCAAAATCCAACTAGTTTGAATTTTTATTCTTCGATTTCCTTACTTCGATAAATTTCAATTACAAGGTAATTACTTAAATCATTATTATTAAAAATAATAATTTAATTCATCATTAACTATTATAAAATTAGTTAATTGCTTATTAGCTAGAATAAACAATAAATTCCCTTTTAAAACTCTTATTAATGTTTAACAAATATTTTTAAGCTATTTTAATATATTACTTGGCAATTAACTATTTTAACTTAATAATCAAACGTCGGTTGAATTTGTCGACTTGGTTCACTTAAAACACGATTATTTCTTTAACCGATCCAAACTAATTCCACTTTAAATTAATTAATAATATAATTAATTTAAATGACTTCATTTAATTGTTTCTTAGAACAATTAATTCCACACTAAATCGTTACATAAATTTTTGTTTATCAGTTTATAATTCTTATTAACGTAAGAATTTGTTTTATAAAATCACTTAAAAATTACTTATAAATCTAAATAATAAATAATAAATATTTATTTTCTGTTTGATAAACATCAATTTAAAATAATAGATTTCAAAATTTATTCTCAGTTATAAATTTTATAACTTCATTGCTGTGGATTCACCTAACGGTAAATCCATATTTATAAAACGATTGATTACCCGACCATCTGATGCCATTTACTCAACCAATACTGTCCATTGGTTAATGTCACGACAAATGTTGAATTACGACTAAAAAATCCATAAACAAATCAATCATTTAATCGATATGGTCATACAGTTCATATAACGGTAATATAAAAATAAATAATAAATTTGAGGAATTCAGTTGCATCCCTCCAACCTATTTTCCCTGCATCCAAATACGTTGTCTCAAATAATATTATTCAATTCAATAAACAGATGTGATATTCTACAATAAATAAATCATAGCAATCCAGTCATCCCTATTATAATTAAATATGTTTATATTATTATAAACGTAACCAATGAGGTAAGTTACCTCATTTGGAAATAATCGCTAAAAATAACGACTGGTCCAAATTTAATTAAACGAACATTTAATTTAAATCAGTTCAGTTCAACACATATATAGCATCCATCGAACAATTAACAAACATAAAACACAAATAATAAACCCGACTTATATAGATATAAGTGGGTAAACTGAATAGGTTAAACTCACATTGATTTTTTTATTGAAAGGTTCGATTACAGTTAAATTAAAAGAGTCGTTTAGTTTAACCGTAATTTCCAGCTATCCCCGTCTCTGTCCAAAACATTTCCAGAACGTCCTATTCTTCACCACGATCTCAACGTAACTTGTTTCGTTAAATTCTAATACCATAACAAAAAGTTATGCTCAGACTTAGTTTACACGTTAATGATAATTAATTAATAAACTCTATATTAAGCTATAGTAAACAAATTGTAAAACTATAATTACGTTATTGATTACCGTTAACTATCCATCCACTTAAACCCATCATGTTGCGTCCACCTTTCCAAAGAATACCACCATGCCTTCTTGCCTACTCCATGTTCTTCCTCTACCGTTTTCTCTTTTTTTTTGTTCTTGTTAGTTTCGAAACCCACTACTATACAACTTATTTTAACACTTCACGTCCCTGCTTGTTTCCATTTAACTCCCCTAGTTTTATACTATAGCCCATAAACTTATAACAGTCCACATCCCCTTCTTTACATATATATTGTTCCCTTTCTTCCTTAGTTGTACTTCGGCTTCGCTCAAAATGTTTTCCCAATCCTCACCATGTTTCACACGTTCGTTCATTGCCAATCCCACTGTTACTTATAATCACGCAGTCTCCCTTATCCTTTGTTTCTCCACATCCCATATTTTGGACTGCACAGAATTATTCCCCCATGTCCTTGCTATTGAAAATACCCACCGACCACACTATGTTCTTTGTAGTTCTCTTTCCACATCCATGTTCGCCGAAACCATCCTGCGCTACCCGAATGTGCATGCTCTCCACAACAGCACCTCTCCTGCTCTCTCCTATCTCTCGAACTACCCAGCACCTGAAACCCTGTTCAGAACATACCCACGAGCTACCCGAAACTCACGTCACCGAAGTACACCTGCTCACCATAAACCGTGCCACCTTCCCGTAACAGACCGCTGCGCCTACCTCGCTTGGACCGCCAACAACACCTTTCAGTTTGACATCATAACTAAGAACAAATAGACGAGAAGATATATAAATATATATATATATATATGGAGTTCGGGTGTATTTCCTTTGAAATGGAGTTCTCTGTTTTGTTTGAAAAGGATGGAAACAAAAACTTTGCAAAAGCTTTAGCTGAACAAAAGTGGGAGATGCATACATTCTTTTAGTCACGCAAAAATTGGTTCAGATATTATAGAAGAAGAAAAATCAAGATAAGAAGAACGTCTATCACAAAAGAAAATTACTGCGTAGCACGAAGGCCTTAGGGTAGCTGCAATTGGTTTTCTCAATTCATAAAGTACTGTGTGTGTTATGTTTAATTCGATGGGAAGGCAGAGGGTATAGCGTTTCCTGCTAGGGTGTATGTATTTGGTTCCTCAACCATGAAGTAGTATGGAAAAATGGATCTGTGTTATAAATATAGGGTAGGAGTTGAAAATATGTACACTAAGGCTCTGTGCGTGCTATGTGTTAGGCCTGCGCTGCATGTATATAAGTTGGCACATTTGTATTTATTCCTTATCCTTAAGTTGCTTACTAATTATGTTTATTTATATATATTTGTTTTTATATATTATATTACTAAATTTTCTACCGCTAACAACTGTTGTTTACCGCTAATGGCCACATTCATACCACCACATGCGAGCTCTCAACGCAATGAAAATTTACGTGCTGATACGTCTAAACATTTCAATTCAAACGAAATTAATTTCACTGAAAAGCGATTTTGTTTGCACAACGTTGTTATTTTAATTTCAATTTATTTATTGTTCACCTTTAAATTGCACGCACAGATAAAACAACTCTGATTGGTTCCAAACTGGAAATCTTGCAATAATTTGCGATACGTATTCCAATAAAATTAATTTCATTGAAAATGGAGGTTGTTTGCAAAGAAAACTATTTTACGCGTAAAACAACGCTATTTTGGACACCAAAATGCCTGGTCTCCCAAAAATAACAAATTGTATATCCATCCTGACTCTAAACATCAATACGAATTCAACGGAATTCGTTTCGTTGTTTAATTTGATCATTATCTCAAGTTATGATCACAAACCCTTTTAAATCGAATTAATTTAAATTAATCGCTATAATTTATAAATAATTCCATAGCGACTATTTGAAAATTTGAATTGGACATAACTAACAATTGATGACACAAAATCTCAAATTTTCTCTTTCATTAGAAAAATATGATCAAACAGATTCAAACATTTCTTGTTTCACCGAATTCCGACTTATATCGGATTATGTATATTCAATTGAAGTTCAAAACTCAATATTATGAACTACCATGAAGTTACGAGCTTGTTTTAAAATTATATATAAAATAAACGATTAAATTGTTTAACAATGAATATATATATTTAAATCCATTTAAAATTCCAAACCAATATTTAAAATAATAAAATATATTAAATATCTGACTACCGAAAATACGGGACGTTACATCTCTTCCCTTGGTTCTGAAAGCACACATCGAAGCTTGATTTTATTTCTTCTGAAGGGTTCCCAGTCCTCATGCCCCTTCACCTTGGCTCTTGCTTTTGATTTTGCGCTGATTATTTTTAGTACTAATATTAGCCTTAGTTAAGGGGTGATCCTGATTTTTCAAGTCAATTGCTTAAAATTTCGGTGCATGACATTATTCCTACTATATGATATTCCCAACTTGACTGTCAGATCTAAATGAACGGTTATCATTTCTTCTCCTTTGTCTTATGCATTTATAAATAAACCTTTCCTTTTCTTTCTTCTCTTTTCACCTGCAAACATTGTCTCAAACTGCAAGCATCAAATCATAAACTAATTATTAACCGACCTTTCGGTGCGGTTCCAAAAAGTATACCAGGCCCACTCGACTCCGTCCACCGCGTGGCATCAAAGCTTGAAGTGTTGCCAAAACACTCAGGATACAGGCCCTAGATGGAGCCGTGCAAGCATAGGCCTCACAATACCTCACAATCGGCATCCTCGAAATATAGCCTCCTTCATAAATTCGCATCCTGTAATTTCGTACCCCTCTATCTCAACTCCTCTGATTTTGCATCACCAGGATTTCGACTCTCTCTTCTCGCATCCCAAACGCCATACAACACACCGGATTTCACATCCTCAAACAAACACTTTCTTATGAATTT
Organism: Allium sativum; assembly: GCA_030737875.1. Taxonomy (NCBI): domain Eukaryota; kingdom Viridiplantae; phylum Streptophyta; class Magnoliopsida; order Asparagales; family Amaryllidaceae; genus Allium; species Allium sativum. Next base: position 320,821,009 of record CM060920.1, on the reverse strand, counting down.
CACATCCCCAGATCCAATTCACCTCACTTTTGTTTCATATCCCCCAGGATGCGAATTTCATATCTCTCGGGATACGAATTTGGTATCCCTCAGGATAAGAAATTTCATATCCTGAGGATATACATCCCGTATCCCCTTGAGGATATGAGATTTCGTAACCCCAAGGGGTACGAAATCTTCATATCCCCAGGAAGATACAAAATTTCCTATTACGGTATGAGGGAAGCAATTTCTAGAAGCCGCCTATTCTGGATGAGAAATCTATTGTTGTGGTCATCAAATCTCACATACTCCTACATAATCCACTACCTATAAATACCCACTTCCTCATACTTCAAAAAGGTTGGCATTTGCATGATTTGAAAGCTATATATGGACCTTAGACATCATTAATGATTGCTAGGACTTGAGGAGGAAGAACACATATTTTCTTCCAAAACTTTACATACGCAAAATATGCCTCTCGAATAAGTAGTCAAAATTTGTATGATGACGCCTAGTACTTGTAACCTTCAAAAATCAATAAAAATCTGCAAACGCTTTAAAGTGGACGAAGGTACAATACAAACCGGACCACTATAATTCTTTGTGTTCTTTGCTTATTGCATTTTCATTTTTCGTATGCGAAATGTTATTCCCAAGTAATCGTGAATCCTTGTGTGTAACGACAATTTAAGCTTTCAACATTTTAGTGATTTCACTGAGTGCTGAACTCGCTTTTTTGCATCCGATATCCATCTCGACTTCAAAGGGCTACTCGAGTTTTCTCGACCTGGTTTTCTTACGATGGATAAAAAGGAAAGAATCTGATGATTGGAACTTCTAAAGCGGCTGACACTTCTACTTCTCACCAGCCCCTAACCTCGGAAAATTCGACTGATATTGAAACCATTCCTCCATATGATCTGAGACATCGGCAACCCAAGCTTAGCTCTTCGAGGACTATAAGAAATTGGAAGACAGAACTTGAGAACTCAACGACACATTGAAGACAATCATTAAGCTGATGCAACAACTCCAAGACAGTCAACGCCACGTCGCTCTTTAGCTTAACCGGAGCAACATTCGTCCTCTAACCAATGTCTCGGAAAGTTCTTCTTCCGAAACTCATCATGGGAACCAAAGGCAAGGGATCAGGACTATTGCTAATGCCAATGCCCTCGCCAATACTAATGACCATGTTAATGGCAACGACAACGTCAATGGAAGCGGTAATGGAACTACCATGACTTTCGGTGAGGGAACGCGTAAACGCAACTGTTCCCGGTTGGCTATCAACGACGAACCAGGTCCTAGTAATCGCCCCCCTCCATGACAGAACCCAACTGTCGTCGCTCTAAACTTGGGACCTACGCGTTTAACAACCCAATATACCCAAGTTCAACATGATCAAGTTCAACAGGCTTAGGCCCAAGCTCATCAACCTTACCAAAATCAAGTAGATTAGGTTAATGACATGGATGAAGATGATCCTAACGTTCATCCTGAAGACATCCAAAGTCCCGAACTTCTGAGTTAAACCATGACAGTTGGAACCCAATGGAGGTTCAGCCTGTGTTTCTTACCTACATAATCCAAAGGATCGTGACCAAAACGTAGGGAAACACCAGCAATAGTTGGGAAACCAACATGAGGCATAACCTATTTAATCGGGTCGTCCAAGAGGCAGAATGGCCACGACGTTTCAATATCCTCTAGCTTACGGCTTACTCATGGAAGACCGATCCCTACAACTTTCTAAACCATTATGAATGACATATGGACTCCAGTTGATCCACTTATGTCGTCAAGTACAAGTGCTTCCCTGTTTTTTTTAGAAGACACATCCCTGCTTTGGTTTACTCAACTTCCAACTCGATCCATCTATACCTTTCGCTTCTGAACTAATAAAGTACTTCAGAATGCACATCGCAAGGCCAAAGGATACACTTACTCTTTTAAACCATTACTAGGGCGCTCGGGAATCTCTCAAGAGTTACCTTAAACGTTTTAATACCACCCTTGCTGAGCTTAATGATCCAAAGCCATGCACAGTATTGGTCCAGCTTGCTAAGGGTATCTTTCCCAGGTCCGAGTTTGGCGCATAGATTAGAAGAAAGAAACCTTGGACCTTGGAAGCTTTCTACGAGAAGGCCAGTCTGTTTCTATGCCAGGAGTAAACGCGAAGAAACCTAGCAGCTCAATGTAGACATCCCAACAACCCACACTCAAACACCGTCATCAACAACATAAAAGGGAAACAAGTCGAAGAATCTTCCGACAAGGGTAAGGGAGTGGCCCAATTTAAGCCTTAACCGAACAACGGCAACCCGGGGTCACAACAACCAAACCCCTGGAGATTCGAAGAAGCATGATCGCTGCCCAACTTATAGGAACTACACTCCACTCAACCGAGAGCTGGAGGCAATTTATCTTGAGACCAGTAATACCATCCAGTACATGAAATCAAACACGAGAGAAACTACTGACTGCGAGAAGAACTCTGACAAATACTCTAGATTCCCCAACATATTCAGACATAACCTGAATGTCCACCGCTACCTCAAGGATGCTATAAAGAAGCTCATCCGAGAGAAACCCTTGGAGTAGTATGTTCAAAATTCTATTACTACAGAAGCAGCTGTGGTCCCCTCAACATCCATACCCTCCATCTAATACGGCCCCAAGGCCGTCCAATCAAAGACCATGTGGAATCGTGATCAACACCATCTATGGTGAGCCTCACCCTGTAAATGAGAGCTTTTTGGCGTATGGAGGGATACACCAATTCCATCAAGCATGCCGGTTTGGAAGCATGCTCCACCTTGGATGAATCTGTCCCTACCAAGCTTCAGAAGACAATGTGCGATGATATTGTTTACCGCGAGAGAAAGTCTACGGGAATTGAAGTCTCGACCATAGACCCTCTCGTCATTTCAGCACACATAGGCTCAGCCTATGTCCGAAGAACCCTCATTGATTCTGGAAGCTCCTTCAACATAATCTTCAAGTCGGCCTATGACCAGATGAAGCTTGAGGTCAAAGACTTGTAGCCTTGCCACACCATTGTTTATGGCTTCAACGATTCCTCCAACTAGCCGATAGGAATGGTAGTCCGACGGTTGAGATTAGAGATGGGGTCGAAGCAGAGTCTGGATCCACACGTCTATACTCATCGACATCATCTCTCATTACAACGTCTTTTTGCGACGTCCTTTCCTCACAATGTTTAGAGTCTACAAGTTACCTTGGTCCCTTCTCATGAAATTTTCAACCGAGAATGGGATCGGAATCGTCAAGGGCGAGTAAGCCACAATGAGATCCTGCTACCTCGCCGAACGGAAGGACGCTATCAACAAGGAGAAGGCAAGAGCGTAGAGCCAGTCCTCTATGCCATAACTGTCAGTGCATAGCAACCATTGGAGTTTGGGTCTTGGCTCAGACGTCACTACCGTCTTTCTAGCGATTTTGATCCAAGAGAAGATGAAGAACCCAGTTTCTAGAGGGCTACCCTAGTGGAACCGACTATTGACATTCCAATTTATCTCGCCAATCCGACAATGGCCTTGATAATTAGATCGTAACTCCACACATCAAAAAAGAAAGTGCTTGTGGACTTCTTAAGGGCCAACCTCGATGTATTTTCTTGGATCCACTAAGATATGTGTGGCATCGACCCAGGAATTGCTTGTCACATGCTCAATATCAACCCGAAGCATTTTCCAGTCAAACAAAAGAGTTGAATCATGAGAATAGAGAGATCGATAATACTCAAAGAGGAGATGAATAGGCTGCTTGACAACGACTTTATCTGCGATGCCATCTACCCCGAATGGGTCTCCAACCCAGTTTTTTTCAAGAAATCAAGTAGAATGTAGCGAACGTGTGACGACTACTCAGATTGAACAAAGCCTGCCAAAAGATAGTTTCCTACTTCCAAAGATCGACCAACTAGTTGATTCAACTTCCGGTTGCCATCTTCTCTCCTTCATGGATGCGTACTCAGGCTACAATCAAATTCTAATGTACCTTCCAAATTAGGAGCACACTTCATTCATCTGTTACCTTGGGCTCTACTACTATGTTGTCATGCCATCCATTCTCTAGATTCTGGATCCACCTATCAGCGACTAGTTAATCACATATTCAAGGACTGGGTCAGGAGATACATGGAGGTCTGCATGGATGATATAATCGTGAAAATAAGGGTGTCGAACAACCATGTCAATGACCTCGTAGATGTGTTCAATGTCCTTTGTAAATATGGCATGAAATTCAATCCCTTGAAATGCTCTTTTGGCGTTGCATTGGGAAAATTCTTAGGTTTTATTGTCAATTCACGGGGCATTGAAGCTAATCCATAAGAAATCCAAGCTATTTAGGATATCCAAGCCCCTCAAAGCATCAAAGATGTTCAAAGCTTAAATGGGAAAATGGCCGCCCTAAGTTGATTAGTCTTAAAAGCTACCGATAAATGCATTTTCTTTTTCGACTTGCTTAGAAAAGGGAAGTGCAACTTCACGTGGACATTGGAGGTCCTTGTTGCATTCCAGGACCTCTTGAATAACTTAGAGCGACCAACTATCTTGTCAAAACCCGTGGATCATGAAGACTTTTACATCCATTTGGTTGTTTCTATGCAGGTGATTAGCTCGGCGCTAGTGCAACTTCACGTGGACATTGAAGGTCCTTGTTGCATTCCAGGACCTCTTGAATAACTTAGAGCGACCACCTATCTTGTCAGAACCCGTGGATCATGAAGACTTTTACATCCATTTGGTTGTTTCTATGCATGTGATTAGCTCGGCGCTAGTGCGCGAAGAAGATCGCATTCAACGGCCCATTTACTACATCAGCAAGAGACTAATATAAGCTGAAAAGAGTTATCCAAAACTTGAGAAGCTTGCTTACTTCCTGCTAATCTCTTCCCGGATGTTACAACCATAAATTCAATTGTTAGAGTTTATGCCTTGGAGGCAATCCATTAGATGGGATTACTAACATTGTTAATGTTATATTTTTTTTTTGAATAATATATATATATATATAATCTATTATGCTATATTTACTGCATAATATATATATTGACATAATAGAAGTCCTTAGAATAATAATATAGAATTATATAGTCTATGTAAGCGACTTGAACATGAGATTATATAATATATTAAGTATTAATATAATTCTTAAATGTCCTTAGTCAAGCTTTGTTATTTATATAGGACAACAATAAAACATTGTGACTAGTATGTTGGTTGACTGATGATCACATCTCATTGATCATTAATATACGTGATATTAATGTCAAGACAAAAATATGTATTCGAGAATAGAGTATTGGACTGACCCCTTATAAGAAAATTACATGGAATATAATTAACAGTATAACAAGTTAATCTCATAGTGACAGACTGATGTAATGGTCCTCAGACATGAAAATCATTATAATTTTATTCGAGGATATTTGTGTTTTGATATCATCAAAAGTTACTTTTAATCGAGTAGATGATAAAGGTGATTATTGGATACATCTTGAATTGATTGAAAATTATGAATGATCAGGATGGAATTTAACCCTACGATATATGTAGAGATATTTATGGGCCTCTTGATTGAGTGAAACTATGAAATGCATGGCCATGCTCAAATATTGATTTTTTTAAATAGTCTACTAATCAATCCAGATAAAAGGCATAAATTATAAAGAGGATGACATGTTCCATACCTCGAGTTTAATATTGGATATATTGGTTAAAAGGATTAAACTACATTGAGACACTGATCACAGAAAAGGTTGTATCGAATAATTGATTTTATTATAACTTGGATAACAGTGATGTATTACTAGATGTCAATCACTGTTTATGGTTTCAAATACGATTTAAAATTGTTGCCAACATTATAATAACCTATAGTGTCACACAATAAGAACGTTTGAAAAGAAAGGACTGTTCTAAACAAATAATATTTAAAACATTGATTTTATTTTGTTTGAAAGGGTTCATACCTTGTAATTCGATTTTTCCCTATTATTCTCAATATTAAAAGGGGTATCAACCCTTCTTTTATATTAATTCTATCAGATAGAAAACCTCGATATTGATAACAATTACAAAAACGGTAATAATAGATCTTGTTCTCTTTGGCCATGGGAACTGGGATTTTTCCCTATTCTGCTGCGGCTTCCAAAAATTCCCCATAACTTCCTCTTCAGTTTTCTTCTACTCCTCTAACTCTCTCTTATCGCTTCCACTTCTTGAACCCAAATTTCTTCCATTTCCTTAGAAACAAGCTCGCCCCAAATGATCTCGTCTATCTTTCATCCTCAGAACTGCTCGTTTTCGCAGCCAATCAATCTTCCTCAGATGCTCTTGATCCCCGTTATCTGGTCAGCTGGTTTAGCTTGTCAGTTGATGGCGCTTCTACTGATTGGATCTATTAGATCTATATTTCCTACAAGATCCGGTTGGTTTTCATGCACGATTGTTCTCCGCCATGCTCTTGTTCTCTTCGATTTCCTGTACGAGACTCCTCAGATCTGTGTTATGTGATGATGATGCTCTTCGGCCATTGTTGTTTCTGTCTCGCTGATGAAGACGACTATCACTGTAAGTGTTATCGATGCGCGGTTCCTTAAACTGCTCCTTGAGTTATGGTTTATGAATTGAATGATTTGATTATTGTGTTTTTTGTACCTTACTCTTGGTAGCTGTCTTTTTATTCGTTGATGGATTTATGGTATGGTTCGACAGATTTGTCGATGCATTGTTATTGTATGCACCATGTCTGTGTTTTTTGTCCTAGATTTACTTTTGGGTGGTTTGAGAATTTTGAGTCTGTCTAGTCTATGCAGTCGAAGTTTGGCATTATGACATGTTAATGCTCTCTTTATCACTATGTATGGTATCTGGGGAGCTACAAGTGTTGTTCCCTCAATGTCCATGTAACTTACTCTGTTTCATGCCAATTGGTCATTCTTCTGTCTTGCCTTTTGGTTTGCTCTACTTCTATCTGCTCGAGCTATGAGTGCTTGATCTTCCTGGTTGATGTAGCTTTGTCATTTTCGTCCTGTGTTTACTAAAGTGTCTTGATGGTCTTTGAGGTTATGCTTCACCGGTCTATGTTGCTTGCTTCTTCTCAACTCCACCTATCTCCACGGTCTTGTGATGTTTAGGTGTTGAGTGTTGTCCTTCATGGGAGTTTGGCTTGATGTGTCCTGGTGGTACACTTTTATCCTTGTTTTTTGCTATCTTCTTTGGCATGCACTGCATAGACTGCTTTCTTTTATATCCAGTGTTGATCTTGGTCCTCTGGCTTGCAATTTTGAGACCCTATGGATATGCTTATGTTTCTTAACTCTATCGGTGGCTCTTGGTCTTCCTTGGCTTTACTTGGAAGAACTTCTGTGTACAATAATTTTATTCGTGCTTCCTTTTGTATTAGTGTGATGGGTTTGGTTCAGTTATCTCTTGGGTGTTTCACATTTGTGTGTGTGGGCACCTTTTTTGGCTAGTGGTCAAGCCTTCTTGGCCGCCTTTTTGGTTTATTGTAATATGTTTACTTTGCTTTAAAAAAAGAAAAATCAGATAGAAAACTTGAGAAAAACATTAAAAAGGGGTGAATCGAAAATCATGTTTTTTCCTACTTAGTTGCTCTTATTTTATTTTTCATATCTATACATTTACATATACATCCCATTTATCATATTTAAGCCATATCACATGAAACCTAGCTCATTTTCAGTCTTATAATGATATTGAAGTCTGTAACTTAGTAGAGTCAAATTTAATGCATTATGAAACATGATCTTGAATGTAGTAGTATCTTATGTATTTATGTTTAATATGCAAGTGCTGAAAAAGAATCTTGATATGGTAATTGCACTTTTAATTACCTACTTTAAGTGAATGCGTTGAAGTATTATGCCAAATTCAAATAAGGTTTGTCCTATCCACAAAATTTGAGCATGGAAACTTCCTTAGACTATATATTCTATGTAACGACCCGAACTTCTCGGCTGGCCTAAACCGAGCAAGAAGACGCATTGTTTTAAGAACACAACACATCAGAACACAGAAAAAGTGAACATGTAACAATCCAAAATTTTGGCCACATTAATTAATTATTAGAATTTCAAAAACAAGAAATTACGCAAACGATGGAATTTGACCATAAAACTTTAACGCGATGCGTTTATCCTGGAATTCTGGCCAACTTTCATTTTTGGAGTTTCGCGAACAAAGTCCATATGAAAAGTTACAGATGAAATACGAAAATGGACAAAAAATAAATAAAATAGAATAATTAAATATTATATACCTTATTTAACTAGCCTTACTCAACATTTGACGACCCAGGCGGTTAACCTACTGGGAATCATAACGCCCATCGACGACTAGGTTTTATAAGGTTAGATTATAATAAAATATCGAACGGATGGACGGATGTTAATTAAAATGAATCTAACGTTCCAAGGCCAATTCCACTCATATAAATAAAGGGGTAAGGCCTCATTCGGCTAGTAACAGTTCCTTGATTTCGATTTCATTTTGACGAGATTGATCACTCGTTCGTGGATACTGATTGTAACACCCCGTATTTTCTGTGAACATATAAGGAACAAATCTGAGAATAATTAACTTTTAAGACAAGAATCAAGGGAAACAGGTTGCGCCATTGCATTCGTCTCGAAATTCTGCTTGGAAAAGAGTCCGAGTTTTCGAGAAACGGAGTCCGTATGAGGGAGATATGACCCTCCGAAGTTTCAGGAATTTTCAGGACTGAAAACAGCTCGAAATTCGAATTCGAATTTCAAATTCAAACGCCAGCGCAGACTGGGCGGGAATTTTCTCGCCCAGGACCAGGTCGACCTTCCAGGGACCAGGTCGACCCTATGGTCGACCTGGGGGTCGACCTGGTGACAGAACCCAGTTCTGAGCCTAGGTTCATTCTGATGTATTTGGTCATGTTTTCTGCCTAGGTTCTTCCGCCTAATCCTATATAAACTGCCTCCTAACCTCATTCTCTTTACACCATTTCATTCTCTCCTTATGCTGCCTCTGAAATATAATAAATAAATAAAACAATGGCGTCGCGACTCTGCTGGGATCAAATCTAGAACTTGTGCATCTTCTTCCAAATCTGAATTAGGTTAAAAGAGAACTACTGCAACTCTTCTTCTATAATCCATTCAAGGCAAGTGTAGTTATTTTCCGATATAAAGTTAATTATGATCTTGACATAATTATAAAACTGAATCTGAGATTATGCCCTTTTTCTATTTATCAGATCCATTTATCTGTTTTAGTATTTTGTTTGTTCTGTATTTCTTCCTCCTTTCTTTCTTTTTGTTTGATAGCTAGGCTACCACGAGCCTGAGCAAAATCTCATAAGAGATAAACACATAAATGCTAAATTTGGGAAGAATATTGAATGAGGCATATTTGGCCATAATTGATTTGTAATTAGTTTGAGGATACAACGCATGTTGTAATTCTGGACATAAATTTGTGGCATATTGCATAAGAGGATTTATGACTTGGAAGAAGAAGACTATTGTGACTTAGAACATAAAGAACATAGGTTGTAACTTAGAACATAAATCTGAGGCATGTTGTATTTAAAACATAAGGTAGGTTTAACATATGTCTTGAGTTTTGAGGCATAAAGAATATTGGACATATGATTTGGGATTTGGGGCGAAAAATTTAACTGTGAACATGTAACTGATTTGGATGCATAGTACAAGTTGTAATCCAAGATCTAGACCTGGACATACTATATACATATATTATATTATAGTCCGTAATTTGGAAAAAGAAGAATTAATTTTCATATAACTTAGGTGTAAAGATCCATATTAAGATTTGATGATTGTTAAGTGTGCATACACCTAAGTAAAGGGGAGGGCTTTTGGATATATGACATGCATTGTAATCCATGACTATATTTGGCATAATTTATATGTAAGGTTTTTGGAGAATATTCTAAACTATGCAAGTTTAACCAAAACTTGAGACATATGTTATATGGTTAATTATGACCATAACTTAGGCATGTAAGTTTAGGCTCACTCCATGATTAGGCAAGATATGTGAATAAGACTTTGAGAAATGTTTAGATCTGCTATCTACTTAGTATGTTAAATTTGCCTAATCTGCTAAATCTGTTACTTGTTTAATTGCCTAAACTGTTAAATATGTTGAATCGCCTAATCTGCTAATTATGCCTAATCTATTAAATCTGTTGAGTTGCCTAGTCTGCTAAATCTGTTGAACCGTCTGAGCTCCTAAACCTGTTACATCTGTTGAAATGCTGAATGATTGTAATTTGTGTAGGCTCGATTTAAGACTGTGTAAAACATGTTAATTTGTTTAATCTGCTGCGACTTGAAAAGAAGTCAAATCTGTTAAATTGACATTATTAGTCTGATATTTGTAATGGAATAAATGGGTTATTATAAAAATGCTGAGACACGAAGTTAGACTCATGTTTGCGGTAGAAGTCTGCCCGTACCCAACCAGCTTAACCAGCAACCGCAAACTGCTAGTCTAATGTGAGAGGTCGTAGGCATAACTAAGATATGCTTAGACACGAGGTTATGGATGGCTTGTGGCAGAAGTCTGCCCGGAACCGCCCGGCATATCCAGCGTCCACAAGCTACTGACCTAATGTGAGAGGTCTGTGCATTAATATTTAATTAATGAAAATCTGAGATAAATATGATGTCTAAAACGTATTGGGTAGATAGGGTTAACCAACTGGACTGATGAATTAATAAACCGGTTTCGTGAATCTGTAGGCCCAATACAAAGTTAGACAATCTGTATGAGACGACCCCGAACCCCGTACTGACGGCGGCAAGGGTAATCCTTGGAATATAACACAGAAACAGATAACAGCAGAACAGAATTAAATAAATACACCAGATAATTAACAAATAATACACTGCATAAACATAAACATCAGAGTTACATAGTATACAGGATCTTACTTAGTACAAATACAGTTCAGCTATACATAAATTTCTACAGCGGAAAACAAACAAAATATGTACAATAGGAGCTGAATAGCATAAAAAAAGATAAATGATAGAATCCATCTTCAGCTCCCGCTATCCGGATAAAGCCTGCTAGACCTGAATACAAGGCTGCCCGTGTAGAAAAAGGGGCACCCGAGTTTGAAAGTGAAACAAACTACGAGTCAGACATGGGACTAGTATGAGAAATCTACTCAACACATTTAAAATATGGCTAATCACAGGACCAAGCCACTTTCGTGGAACGGGTTTACTCCATTGGATTGCTAGTTCTTTAAAACAAATCATTCTTTTAAACATCGCAATGCTTTTTTTTATAAAAAATGAAGCCATTATAAGACTCAGTTCCCATCACACAATGCAACGCAAACCGGAGGACAGAGTTTTACCTTATAATGGCCAAAATATGCTTGATACGAATAAAACAAAAGCATTTGATATTATTACTAGTTTTTATATGTTCCAAAAACAATTTCAAACCATAACTATCAATCATAGACGGCATTAATGCCCCATACCACTATGTCGCCATATATAGGTATACAATCAAAACCGCACCATCACGTATTTGGAAATTGGATTTCCGTCATGAACCAAGGCAAAAGATAGTCCTTACCGACTTCGAGATGCTCTAGCCCACCCCTCAGGACCCAGACTCAGGTGGGCCCTTGGATCGTCAGTGCCGGTCCACCGATGTGGATTAAAATTCCTGAACAATGCGTTTCCCCGCCCTATGGGGCGTAGGTGAGCCAACGAATGACTCCATCGGACCCGGATCGTCCTATCAAACCGAGGCACCTCGCAACAGTAACAACCACATAAGTCAAACTCGTCAGGGCGTGTAAAACCACTGATGCCACTTCTAACTAGAAGGAAATGCATGCCCCCCTGATGTCCTCTCCCATTTCTGGTTCATACCGGGGTGAGAGGTTCGCGAATTCATGTTATACACAAAGCTACGCCACACAGACGGTGCTTTGATCATCAACCACAAGACTTTGCTTTTCAACAGAAGCCCTGATCACTGCATCTTAGCATGCCACACAGACAATTCACATCGTGCAACTGATAGATATCAATCACACAGAATAAACGCCGATGTCAGACACACTGTCCATTTGCAAGTCCGTTCTGGGTCTGAACGAAACCGAAGGCACTATATACCTCGCAAACCCATCGATAACCACGTACGTCGGGACGATCACCACTCATTATCCATATTTCGGGATGCCTCCCAATCAGGACCTCGGTTACCATCCAAACGAGGTGAAGATCTCCGGTCTTCGACCACCGTCTTCATCTTCGATTACTTATCGTCGATTCAGTTATTCAGAACGGGATAAACCCGGTCTTTCTGAGCAACTCGCGTATATAATAAACACGCGCTACATAAACATTACATACGCATCATTTCAATTCATTAGTCACTAACCGTCAATCAGTAAGAGAACGATTTCCCAAATATTAACCGCGAAGGCCGAAACCAACATCAGATCAAAATCCAGGAAACCATTCGACTTAGCTAACCTTCAGTTAATTTCTAAATTTCACATCCATATCGTTTATAATATTTTATAACGATTTATCGCTATTTTTATTTATTTTAAAATAGCCAATTTATTCAAAACGACGCTTCGAGCCATAACGCGGCCGTAGCGCTATTTTTCTTCAGATTTGTTTTACACATATTTGAAAATCTAACCGTTGGATCTTCTTAAAATTTACATTATTAGAAAGATCTTTTCAAAACGAATCCAACGGTTCTAGTTTCGGGAAAATCCGACGGTCGGATCTCCCGTTATAATCGTTTGAAGTTTCGATTTCGAAATACGAACTACAGCGTCGTTATTCGATTAAATATAATTATATATATATATATATATATATATATATATATATATATATAATCGATTCTGGCGTTGTTTTTCTTCAGATTTGAATTAAACATTCCAGACAATACAACCGTTGGATTTTTACAAAGTTGTTGCCGTTGGAAAGATATTTCCAAAGCGAACCCAACGGTTGCGATTTCGGGAAAATTCGATGGTCGGATCTCCCGCACTAATCGTTTGAAATCACGGTTTCAAAATACGAACTGCAGCTTCGTTATTCGATATATTTTAATTCTATATATATATATATATATATATATATATATATATATATATATATCGATTCTTCGATTTCAAAGCTATATTCTTTCCATACATTTGATAAAAATTATATTTTTATCTAACTGTCTTCTATTTCAACACTTCACTATTTTTATCGATTCATGTGTATACTAAAAATGTGATTTTTAATGTAAGACAACTAATTTCAAAACTTGACTATTCTATATAGTTAATATCGGTGATAAAATTTGGATTTTTATTATAAAACAATTTCTTTCAAAACAAGATTATTTTATATAGTTCATATCGATGATAAAAATAGATTTTTTATTATAAAACAATTTCTTTCAAAACAAGATTATCATCGATATAGTTCATATCGATGAAAAAAATAGGATTTTTATTATAAAACAATTTCTTTCAAAATATGAATACCATTCAACACATGAATTTCAATTCAACGAATGAATTTCGATTCAACACATGAAGGTTTTCTATAGTTTGTATATATAGATAAAAAGATGATTTTTATATTTTAAACACGAATACCATTCAACACATGAATTCTATTCAACGAATGAATTTCGATTCAACACATGAAGGTCTTCTATTCAACGAATAAATATAGTTTCAACAAATGGAAATAATTCTAACACATGAATATTATTCAAAATTTCGGTAGCATAACGGCAGGGTAGTTAAAACCGGGGTCGTCCCTAGTACGGCTCCTCGCTCTACCTTAAAGCCTCGCAGCTTTTGACAATGGGGAATCATGCATCTAGTTCGCACGCAGGCGGCATGTGTAAATTTTTCATTTCCACAAACTAATCCTATGTGGTTTCAACCAAATAATTTTCAACCATAAACGGGTATTTCTCAACCACAATCAATCAATTTCAACCACAAACAATTATAATCAACCATTCGCTATCAACCAATTTTCACACCAATCACAATCAATAAATATCGTCCATGGTTTGTGGACGAGAGGCGCATATATATATATATATATATATATATATATATAAGCATTTCACTTCTATTAAACACATATGTAATTTTTACAACGCATATACAACTTATACATCGAACGTACAACTTATACAACGCTTATACAAGAGGTGTACAACGCTTATATAACTCATACATCGACTATATAATTTATACATCGTCGTTTTCCATATCGTTTATAAATTAGAAATTTCACCTTGGGTTCCACTCTACCAAAAATAGCAGACGGCTCAGAAAAATATGCGGTCTCTTCTAGAATGTAGAAGGCGTCCCCACGGTCGCGATGTTTCCTGTTTCATCGAATTTCGTCAATACACGAAAAAGATATGTTTTTTCAAAGTTTGTAACAGTTTTAAACTGTTAAAAACAGTTTTAATTAAACAGCCGTATACCTCTATTCCTCGTTCAAAACTAGGTTTTGAATTTTCGCTCGAGCCGCGAAGTGTTGTCTCGATCAGGTGCTGCAGCGTCGAAGAGCTACGAATGGGCTTCTCGCGCGTGGTGGTTGGAGGCGATTCGGTGGTCAGAGGTGGGAGCTAGACGGCGGTGAAGTCTTCGACTTCTTGGGCGTCGTTCGCGACACTGGCGAGGAGAGAGAGGGCAGGGTTGGTCGGATTTGAAGGGGAGGAGGAGGGCTCTCGAATCCTGGTGGCGGCGGAGGCTGACGTGGACGGAGGCGGCGGGAAAGTGGTCGGGAACGGAGGAGCACGATTACCGTCGAGAGGAGAGAGGGAGCGGGGAGAGAGAAAGATTATGTGGCCCAATGAATTTTTTTATTTTATTTATATATTTTCAAAATTCTAAAATACCCTCTTCCACCCATGAACACCAATCCAAACCCAACGACTGTCGTCCCTAGCGTTTTACCCCCATTCCGAACACAAAGGGATATGTTTCGAAGACCCATTCGAATGTTTCAGTCAGTTTTCATTCAATTTAAAATATATAATATTCAATATTCGATTTGAACATACATTTCAATTTTCCAGGGCCACAAACTGATTCGAAAAATTCCAGAAAAATAAATCTGGCTATGTTTTGACGATACGGTCCCAACAAAACTAGTTTCGTCGAATTCTGAGACCGTTTGCAAAAAGGACCATTTCTGGTCGATCCAATTTAACTATAATTGATCAAAACACGTTTTCCTTTGCCACGCTCACATACTAGCTTCAAAAATTATGAAAATTGAAATCTAGCAATAACTTCACATCCCGGATCCAACAAAAGTGGTTTCGTCGAATTCTGAGGTCGTATGCAAAATGGCCAATTTCACGGGCTATATAAATTCCATAGCGACCTTTCTGAAAATTCATTTGGCCATAACTTTTGCTTTCCGCTATGAAACTTCGATTTTTCAGATTCATTAGAAAGGTATTCACTAACAGATTTAGATATTTTTGGTTTCGGTCAAATCCGTTTTGTTTTGCACCCGGTATAGTCCGACAAAGTTTGAATTCAATTTTTGAAACTGCAGCGCCTTTTCAGGCCTTGTTTATAATTAGAATTAATTATATTCGTTTTCAATTGTCGATTCAAACTCAGTTTTCATCGACATTATTTAAAATATTTATTTTAAATATTTAAAATCCACTAAAATAGCCAATTTAAATTTTTTAAATTGGTTCAGATTTTCCGGGTCGTTACACTGTAAGTCTGTTAAAACTATACATCTGATCCGTTAGTCTGAAAACCTGTTAACCTGATTTTCTAATCTGTGAACTAGTTGGCTTGAACTCTGTATGTCTGAGAACTTGTAAACAATTTAATCTGAAATCTGTTAGTCTGGGGACACAAGGTTAGGAGGGAGAAATACTTGTGTTATCTTTTGTTTGGGACCCATATTAGTCAGTAACCCTTTCTGGTATCAAAACTATGACCCAACAGTAGGTAGGGTCCGGGCACGCTTACTGAACTAATTATAAGCAGTTCATTTTGATAATGGCGAGGGGTGTTGATGGTGCGTTCCAACCGGGTCATGTGCGTGCATGGATCCCGGTCTGCCTCTGAGGATGTAAGACGCCGTGACATCTGTAAATAGGTCTGTGTCATTCAAAGGTTGCCACTTTAGGGAGTGATACACCCTTCTGTGGGGCTGGCACAGGGTATTTATGCATTAGGGAGCCAATTGCTTAGGGTAGATTTAGGGTACACTTAGTTCTGTCTGTTTCCGTTGGGGTACCGTCTGTTTCTGTTGGGTGGTAACACCTGCCTGTTTCTGCGTGGTACCGTCTGTTGGGGTGGTAAAGGCGCATTTACTAGTGTACACCTAATTCTAACATTCTATTTCTGTAGGGATTATTCTGTTTCCATCTCTGATTCCGTTCATGTACCTTCTGTCTGTTGGGGTGGTAAAGGCCCATTACTGGCATTTTGTTCCTGTATAGATTACTCTGTTCCATTTCTGTTTCATTTTGGATAACACCTAATTCTGTTATACTGTTATTAGTGTAGAGAAGTAAAATATAAGTAAGAAGCATACTTGGGATATATCATTCTGTTTCTTCTGTTTAGCTTAAGTATGAAAGTTAGTCCTGTTGTTGTTGTCTCTTATCCAGCTTTATTTTCATGTCATGATATTATTATCTGTTCATATGCTGAAAGTCACTGGACTTGCCAGACTTTATGTCTGACCTTTCTTGTTTTCGCCCCTTCTCTTTCGTTTCCCCCCTCAGGTTTGTAGGGTGGAAATCTAGGAGCCTGATTCGGATCTTCTTTGGTTGAAGTATCACCTGGCTTTGGCATGGCAGTTTATGTTGGGGATTATGATTTTAAAAACTATGCATTCTGAAGGCTTTTGTACAAGACTGATATTTTGTACTTGAATTCTGATATTGTGATTTGAAAAGATGTAACCAAACTTACTTCGGTTTCTGTTGTAATAAAGCTATAAATTTTTCAAGTACTGTTTTATTTGTCTTGTAAATTTCTGTTCTGTCTACTAAAACACTCCATCAAAGTTAAGGCATTCCCTTTGTGAGTGACCTTAAGGGAGGTGGGGTGTTACACTTGGTATCAAAGCCGAAGGTTACCAGATTGGGTAAAGTTTTTGAAAACTATTTTCAAAAAGGTTTTAAAAAGGAAATATTTTCAAAAATAAAGCTTATTTTGAAAAACATAATCCCCGAAAGCCATATATCTATCTTTTCAGTTCTCTGTTTTGAATCCTTTTTCTTTCGTTTCAGCATGTCTGGGAATCTTAACTTTCAAGAGGGCGTGCCAATACCTGGCTGGTTCAGGAGGTACTTAGAGGTTAGGGCCAACGATGCAGGCCCAGCAGATATTCCTCCCCCAGCTGCAGCGATTCCTCCTCCTCCGCCCCCTTCTCGTGCAATTTCTTTTTCAAAGATCTGTCAAGATTTTAGGGCCATGGATGGAAAGGATTTCAAGGGAACTGAATCATTCGTAGAAGCAAGGAACTGGCTCAAAGAAACAGAGGATCTGTTCGTTATCTTCGAGGTGGACGATAGGCAGAAGGTACAGTTGGCGGTATGGTTGCTCAAAGACGAAGCTTCCTATTGGTGGGAAGTCACTAACACCGAGAGGCCGGTTGAAACATGGATGGATTTCAGAACAAGGTTTGAGACGAAATTCCTCTTGCAAGCTGAACGAAGTCTACAACTGGAAAAGTTCTTATCTCTTAAGCAAGGAAGTATGACGGTCAAGGAATATGTCAACCAATTCAACCAACTGGCTAGGTTCGGACTAGATTTAGTCAACACCCAGCATAAAAAGGCTCTTCGCTTTGTTAAAGGATTGAACGAGCCACTACACAGCCTAGCCATGACCCATGTACCCATGGGAGCGACTTACGAGAGATTGGTGGACATGGCACTACTACACGAGGAAGACAAGGGCAAGAAAGAGGCAAAGAAGGAAGAACCACAGAACAAGAAAGCATGGCCCAAAAAGGAAACACAAAAGAAGGATGAGAAGTCTGAAGATAAGAAGGAGAAAAAGTGCTTTACTTGTGGAAGCTCGATTCATCTGAACAAGGATTGCAGAAAAAGAAAGGGAACTTGCTTCAACTATGGTGAGATGGGATACTTCACTAGGGACTGCCCGAAGAAACGAGGGCAAGGGCAGAGGGCAGGACCAACTTCTGGAGGGCAGGCGAACAATCTCGAGGCTAGTGGATAGGATAGAAATAAGGAAACTTTATGTAGGAGGTTTAATTTCTTTATCTGGTTGTTAAGATAAAGCTCTTTTCTGATTCTGGCAATTTTTTTTCTGTAATCGATACTCTGCACTTTAATACTTGTATTGTTCCTGATTCCTCTATAGACTCAGACCCATAAGGGTTATGACTCATCTATTTGTGATAAGTTGGGTATCTGTGTTGAGTGTTAAGTTGACTATGACGCATACATTCTGGGTTTATATCATGCTTAGTTTCTTAAGAGTCATTCGGTAATCTGATCTGTACCAGTAATCTGTAAATATCTGAATATTTCTGATAAGGTTAAGATTTCCAGTTTTGACATTGTCTAAAGAGGGTAATCCTCTGGGTGTCAATCTGATGTTGATATCGGTCTTTGGGGTTGATACTTAGGGGAATTATTCTCTCAACCAATGTCTAATGGGAACCAAGATTTTGTTTCATCTGTACTCGCTTCCGTCATTCGACTGTATCCTATCGATCGAATCTTCGAACTTTAGGTAGAAACTAATGGGTGTAAACATGTGTTTGAGACATGTTATGTTTGATGGTCGCAAGTGGATGCAAGTGGTTGCTCATGGATGCATATACACACACTAGGCAATAGATCGGCTCGAAAACACTCTCATACTGCATATGGATGTGTGAGCATTTTCAATTTTTGTGGATACAAAATGATTGACTCATCACATGGATGTTGCATATGAATGAATGGTTGTCACTCATATAAGAATGATATGTATCAAATAGGAAAATTGCATACATGTTGGACTTATGACACTGACATAGTTCGTATTAAGGAGGTCAACTGAATCAGTGGACCGCCTGAACTTTGCATTAGATAAGGAACATATACACATGCTTTTGCATATGTTCATACAACTTTAGAAGTTTTCTAAGGACAATGGATGCTTGTGGATGATGGTTGAGTAGATGGATGATTGGATGGTAGGACACATTCTTTTTAACTTGAAGATTTCGGGGACGAAATCCTTTAAGGAGGGGAGAATGTAACACCCCGTATTTTCTATGAACGTATAAGTAACAAATCTGAGAATAATTAATTTTTAAGATAAGAATCAAGGGAAATGGGTTGCGCCATTGCGTTCGTCTCGAAATTCTGCTTGGAAATGAGTCCTAGTTTTCGAGAAACGGAGTCCGTATGAGGGAGATACGACCCTCCGAAGTTTCAGAAATTTTCAGAACCGAAAACAGCTCGAAATTCGAATTCGAATTTCGAATTCAAACTTCAGCGCAGACTGGGCGGGAATTTTCCCGCCCAGGACCAGGTCGACCCGGGTGTCGACACTATGGTCGACCTCCCAGGGACCAGGTCGACCCTATTGTCGACCTGGGGGTCGACCTGGTGACAGAACCCAGTTCGGAGCCTGGGTTCATTCTGATGTATTTGGTCACGTTTTCTGCCTAGGTTCATCTGCCTAATACTACATAAACAGCCTCCTAGCCTCATTCTCTTTACACCATTTCATTCTCTCCTTACGCTGCCTCTGAAATATTATAAATAAATAAAATAATGGCGTCGCTACTCTGCTGGGATCAAATCTAGAACTTCTGCATCTTCTTCCAAATCTGAATTAGGTTAAAAGAGAACTACTGCAACTCTTCTTCTATAATCCAGTCAAGGCATGTGTAGTTATTTTCTGATATGAAGTTAATTATGATCTTGACATAATTATAAAACTGAATCTGAGATTATGCCCTTTTTCTATTTATCAGATCCGTTTCTCTGTTTTATTATTTTGTTTGTTTTGTATTTCTTCCTCCTTTCTTTCTTTTTGTTTGATAGCCAGGCTACCACGAGCCTGAGCAAAGTCTCATAAGAGATAAACGCATAAACGCTAAATTTGGGAAGAATATTGAATGAGACATATTTGGGCATAATTGATTTGTAATTAGTTTGAGGATACAACGCATGTTGTAATTCTGGACATAAATTAGTGGCATATTGCATAAGACGATTTATGACTTGGAAGAAGAGGACTATTGTGACTTAGAGCATAAAGAACATAGGTTGTAACTTAGAACATAAATCTGAGGCATGTTGTATTTAAAACATAAGGTGTGTTTAACATATGTCTTGGGTTTTGAGGCATAAAGAATATTGGACATATGATTTGGGATTTAGGGCAAAAAATTTAACTGTGAACATGTAACTAATTTGGATGCATAGTACAAGTTGTAATCCAAGATCTAGACCTGGACATACTATATACATATATTATATTATAGTCCGTAATTTGGAAAAAGAAGAATTAATTTGCATATAACTTAGGTGTAAAGATCCATATTAAGATTTGATGATTGTTAAGTGTGCATACACCTAAGTAAAGGGGAGGGCTTTTGGATATATGACATGCATTGTAATCCATGATTACATTTGGCATAATTTATATGTAAGGTTTTTGGAGAATATTCTAAACTATGCAAGTTTAACCAAAACTTGAGACATATGTTATATGGTAAATTATGACCATAACTTAGGCATGTAAGTTTAGGCTCACTCCATGATTAGGCAAGATATGTGAATAAGACTTTGAGAAATGTTTAATTCTTCTATCTGCTTAGTATGTTAAATTTGCCTAATCTGCTAAATCTGTTACTTGTTTAATTGCCTAAACTGTTAAATATGTTGAATCGCCTAATCTGCTAATTATGCCTAATCTATTAAATCTGTTGAGTTGCCTAGTCTGCTAAATCTGTTGAACCGTCTGAGCTGCTAAACCTGTTACATCCATTGAAAAGCTGAATGATTGTAATTTGTGTAGGCTCGATTTAAGACTGTGTAAAACATGTTAATTTGTTTAATCTACTGCGACTTGAAAAGAAGTCAAATCTGTTAAATTGACATTATTAGTCTGATATTTGTAATGGAATAAATGGGTTATAATAAAAATGCTGAGACACGAGGTTAGACTCATGTTTGCGGTAGAAGTCTGCCTGGACCCAACCGGCTTAACCAGCAACCGCAAACTGCTAGTCTAATGTTAGAGGTCGTAGGCATAACTAAGATATGCTTAGACACGAGGTTAGGTCTGGCTTGTGGCAGAAGTCTGCCTGGAACCGCCCGCATATCCAGCGGCCACAAGCTACCGACCTAATGTGAGAGGTATGTGCATTAATATTTAATTAATAAAAATCTGAGATAAATATGATGTCTAAAACGTGTTGGGTAGATTGGACTAAACCAACTGGACTGATGAATTAATAAACCTGTTTCGTGAATCTGTAGGCCCAATACAAAGTCAGACAATCTGTAAGTCTGTTAAAACTATACATCTGATCCATTAGACTGAAAACCTGTTAACCTGATTTTCTGATCTGTGAACTAGTTGGCTTGAACTCTGTATGTCTGAGAACTTGTAAACAAGTTAATCTGAAATCTGTTAGTCTGGGGACACAAGGTTAGCAGGGAAAAATACTAGTGTCATATGTTGTTTGGGACCCATATTAGTCAGTAACCCTTTCTGGTATCAAAACTATGACCCAACAGTAGGTAGGGTCCGGGCACGCTTACTGAACTAATTATAAGCGGTTCATTCTGATAATGGCGAGGGGTGTTGATGGTGCAATCCAACTGGGACATGTGCGTGCATGGATCCCGGTCTTCCTCTGAGGATGCAAGACTCCGTGACATCTGTAAATAGGTTTGTGTCATTCAAAGGTTGCCACTTTAGGGAGTGATACACCCTTCTGTGGGGCTGGCACAGGGTATTTATGTATTAGGGAGCCAATTGCTTCGGGTAGATTTAGGGTACAATTAGTTCTGTCTGTTTCCGTTGGGGTACCGTCTGTTTCTGTTGGGTGGTAACACCTGCCTGTTTCTGCGTGGTACCGTCTGTTGGGGTGGTAAAGGCCCATTTACTAGTGTACACCTAATTCTAACATTCTGTTTCTGTAGGGATTATTCTGTTTCCATCTCTGATTCCGTTTATGTACCTTCTGTCTGTTGGGATGGTAAAGGCCCATTACTGGCATTCTGTTCCTGTATAGATTACTCTGTTCCGTTTCTGTTTCAGTTTGGATAACACCTAATTCTGTTATACTAGTATTAGTGCAGAGAAGTAAAATATAAGTAAGAAGCATAACTTGGGCTATATCATTCTGTTTCTTCAGTTTAGCTTAAGTATACCAGTTAGTCCTGTTGTTGTTGTCTCTTATCCAGCTTTATTTTCATGTCATGATATTATTATCTGTTCATATGCTGAAAGTCACTGGACTTGCCAGACTTTATGTCTGACCTTGCTTGTTTTCTCCCCTTCTCTTTCGTTCCCCCCCCCCCCCCCCCCCAGGTTTGTAGGGTGGAAATCTTGGAGCCTGATTCAGATCTTCTCTGCTTAAAGTATCACCTGGCATTGGCATGGCAGTTTATGTTAGGGATTATGATTTTAAAAACTATGCATTCTGGAGGCTTTTGTACAAGACTGATATTTTGTACCTGAATTCTGATATTGCGATTTGAAAAGATGTAAACAAACTTACTTCGGTTTATGTTGTAATAAAGCTATAAATTTTTCAAGTACTGTTTTATTTGTCTTGTAAATTTCTGTTCTGTCTACTAAAACGCTCCATCAAAGTTAAGGCATTCCCTTTGTGAGTGATCTTAACGAAGGTGAGGTGTTACACTGATATAGGCCAGCGATTTGTTATGCTAAACGCTTTGATTCAACCCAGATTGGTATTAAAATTCAGAAGCTCGCAAACCCTAGATATGATTTTATCTTGGTCTATTATTTTTCGTATTAGATCCTATTTAGATTTTATTTACACTGCTGCGAAATCTATTTGAAAATCCTAAATGTTACTTTCAATAGTATCGGAGCTTAGGGTTTATGAAAATCATTGATTGAGTTTATTAGGTAATGTTTCTTGCGTGGATCATTTGATTGATGAACCTGGGTTGATGTTAATAACCTTGAAACCAAACCTATACACTATATTGACTGAAGATTGCTTAATGAAACTATGCATGTTCGTTGGATGTCCAATTTTGAGTTTAGATATTAGTGAATGTTATAGAATTTCTCATCTTATCTTAGTTATGGTAATGAACATAAGAATGGAATTTCAATATTATGGTTGATAACATGTTGCAAACACCGATACTATTTCAGTAAAAGATTTAGAACATAATTTTTTTTCTCTAATGTAAATTGTTTCATCCAGAATAAAATTTTATGTTTGATTTAAATTCGAAAAATAATTTAAGAATTGATATTAGACATCAATTTTGAAGCTAATTCATATCTTGTTAATCCTATAAATTGGATTAATTATATTGATAAAAAGGGAATTGGGGGTTTGTTTCTCGAATTGAATCTTTTATTGCAACTACAACATTATCCCTAGTTCTATTTGAATTCTGAAAATAAAAGGGTTTATTTTTCTGCCAAATAAATATTTGGGATACAACATCACTGTGGATTAAACTTGTTAAATCTATGCACATTTTATGTATGTTTGGATCTTAATCTTGTAAGCTATGTCAAAATAAGGATCAATTTGTTTTGTTGCTAAAGTTTATATTGATAAACTGGATATTTTAAAGCCATTAATAGTGTTGAGAACACTGATGTATGTTTCGATTGGAATAGTAAAAAAATACATATTCATATCAATTCAGAATTTGGTTCTATGTAAATGAATTCTATATTTGACATAGAAATTTTGAAATGAATACATAGTTAATTCAGAATTGACTCTAATTTTATATTACAGTCTCCTTCCTCTGTAAAATTCTATTCATATGGTTTAATTTGTAAACTTTATATATGATAGTATGAGTTTGGGTTTGAAAATTGGTTGATTGCCTAAAATCTGTAATCATTTGCTATAATTGAAATTGAATCGTTTTTTTCTCGAATGTTAAAGCTAGATAATGTCTGATCTCCTGAAAATACTGGATTTTGGATCTGTATAAGATTGGATTTTCTTTTATGGATATGATAGAAGTATATATATACACAATCTATGTATGTTAATGCATGCCACTAAATACAATGTTAGTTAGAATGCCATTATTATAAATCTGCTATGAAAAACTCGTTTTTCAGACATGTCTATAACTATATATATACACACACATACACACACACATACATACATACACACACACACACTTTGGTAATTTTGTCCTACTTAGTTAATGTATGTATATTTTATAATCTGACAATTATAAGTGTTATTAGACATTAATTGTTAGGTGGATCTATGTATGTAAGACACATACATATGTGTATATATAAGATACATATATGCATATAAATGTATATATAATATACTGATAACACACTTAATAAGTTGATATGTGTTTAATAACTCATCACTTATATGCCAAATACATATAAATAAATCTGTTTTTTTTTGAGTTATTTTGAAATCTGGGTTATATAATTAGACATTCTTGGACATATATTTTGTAATGCTGAATGCCTAAATTTGTTCACATATAATCCCAGCATTGGGGGTAAATTTTATTAGTCTGTTTTTCAACCTGGACATTTTTTTCCACTATGATCACATGTGTAGTACTTGCATGAAAACATAAAATACACTTGTGACTTGGCATATATATATAATATATGTATGTATGTATGTGTATATATATATATATAATATATGTATGTATGTATGTGTATATATATATATATATATATATATATATATATATATATATATTTGAACATGTGTCTTAATATACAGTTCAGTTTCTATGATCTATACTATGTTATAATTATTGAGTTACAAATGGGGAGCGTACAATCCCTCTGCCCTTGTTAAAACTGAAACGTCAAATGATGCTTCATTGCTTTCACGTATTAAGGTTTTCTTCCCTAAATCGTTCACTTTTCTTTTTATCATTGTCAGTCTCATGCCTTCTCCCCCCCAATGGAATCCTGTCCAATCTGCCTTCTGCCCATCTATGCATCACGTCAGATTGCAGGTTTACCTGCCACCGTAGAAAATTGCGATCTAGCCAATTCAATTTTAGTCGATTAGCAGTTGTCTTTGGGTTCAATTCAAATCCAGGAATTCGCATACACCTACCGGAACAGCGAAGGACCTTTCCGTCTTCCTCATCCTATAGACACCAAATAACAATATTTTCCAGATTAGGAATCATCTTTTTATTATCTGCTAGAGTTTGTTTTCCACCATTGACTAGATTCGGCTGCAATTTGTTAATGTTAGTCAACATGTTACAACTATGACCGTTTTTGGTTAATCTTACCGAATATTGGCCTTGGTTAGCCTTCTTCAGTACCCTCTATTCTTCTTTAATTACCCCTTCTTTATATTAGAGTCCAGTCGTAGCTTCTGCTATCACTTTACAGAAATAAAATGGGTTGAATATGTTTTGATTTTATAACAATAGGTTGTAACCAAATGTTGCATTTGCTTTTTGCATGAATATATTTTCTATCTATTTACAAGTTAAAGTTATGTTGCTTACAACTAAAATCGAATAAGAAATTTTACCAATCAAGTTGTGGTTATGTTTACTTACACATGTAATTTTTTTATATAAAGACCATAACCTATAGTTTTCGACTCCTGTTCTTACTCTGGTTTTAAACATCAGTAGACAAAACTATCAAGAATGTTGGTTGGCTCATTTATGTATCTTTTATTATCTAATGGTTTTGTCTCATGAAAATAAGGCACTTTATGATGCTTAGCTTTGCTTATAATGCTTCAAAATTCAAAAAATATTTTCAAAGAGAGGGCAATAAATCAAAATTCAACATTTATGGTTTAGTGCATGTGTAATGACATTTTTTCGATATGTTTATGATAGAACTAATAAATAAAATAGTACATAGTGATAAATTGAACTAAAATCTATATTTGTGTATGTGCATGTCTGCGTACGTGTTATCTAGCTAATTTTTTTTGTATAAATAGGTGCAAGAAAGTAAATTAGGTTTTATTTTTCATACAATAAGCTTGGGATGATGATAAGTGTTCTTAGAGCTTGTATTTATCTAACATTTTTTAGAACGTTATCTCATGACCACAAAGTGAAAGTTGTGTTTATCTCTATTTTTTCAACAGAATTAGTGAATAACAGTCTACTGTTTGTTAGCCTAGGTACTCACAAATAAGAGTAATCATTTTTTCTTAATTCGGACTTAGTTTTTTTATTGGTTTTATCATTGTCTTTACATTTTTCAAAGTGAAAAGTTAGGTCAAAATGTTTGCAAGTTTCAGTATTCCGCATGTGTTATTTTGGTTGGTTTAGCTATTAAGTTATAAAGTTTACGACTTCTAAAGAGAAGCCATTTCTGAAGTTTGTTTGTTTGTTATTTATATCGAAACTTGGACAATTCTCCATTATATATTTAACGATTCACTGCAATTCAAAAAGGAAAGGAAGTTTATATTTACATTAGCATTAAAAAAATTATATAAACAGTTGTATTTTTGTGTTCAAGTTTGTTTTCGTCCATACATAAGCTAAAACTGATTCATACTATTCACAACTGATAGTATAAGTTTAAAATTCAGCTCCTAGTGTATGCATTAACAGATAGTTTATTCAACGTAGTTATCTCAAAAAAGTTCAATAATGGACCTTTCTCCAGCGACCTGAATCCAAAACCATTAGGTATCTCCATATACATTGGTTGCTTCACATTCAATGATTTAATAGTTATAGAAGTAGATTAGATAAGCATGTGTTAATTTGTTGTACTTTTTCCAACTGAAATCTTTTAAAGTTGTTCTTCCATGCCTCTATGTATATCTAATAATTAAATTTTATTTTTGAAGTCAGACATATGCTTAGCACTTCAATATACCAGAGTCCATTAAAAAGCAGATTAATTTTATTCGGTTTAAATTTTCATTGACTTCTTTCAGTAATGTTTTTGCTATTTGAACCTTCATTATTATGCATTATTTCATTTTGTAAGTGTGTTTGTGCATAAGAGAGAAAGGGAGGGAGAAAGAGAGAGAAGAGAGGGAGGGATAGAGAGTGTTGTTAAACCATGCTTTAGACTATCTTAGGTAAAAATAAAGGTAATATTATGCTGGAGTAATTCTTCGTCTCGCTAGATATTATGTTCAAAATAACATAGCTAATTATCATATTTCCTAAAGTAGATTATATTTCATTTGCATTAAGTTCAAAATTTTGTTTCTAAAACAGAAGAACAATGCAACTTATCCAATATCCATCTATTAATATATGTAAATTTAACCATTTTATTAACTTCTACAGAAATTCAAGAACTATTTTAATTCTTACTTGCTTCTTTCAATAGTATATCATCTTATTAATCTTCTACTAATGGCTTTCCAATCAATTTCTGTTTGCTTATTCGCTAATATAGTCCGATCTTCCTATTGTTATGGTTCGTGATATTTATCACATGGATATTGAAGATGGAGAAATTGGAAGTTGCAAAATTTAAGGATCTGTTGCAAATTGTATGGATGTATTGAAAAATGTTAGGAAATCTTTATTTTGAGCAAGTTCTAAGGAGTATTTGTTTCTGAGATATTTTAGGATCCAATTAGGTTTTAAACCTAGTCTTTCTATTTGCCTATATAAGCATTTCAGTAGGAAGGGATTTACTTGTACTTTTGAAGGGAGAAAAACTTGTTTTTGTTTTTAGGGATTGAGATATTCTTTAAATTTTAGGTCGTTCTTTGTAATCAGATGGTGGAATAATAAAGGTTTGTTTGGTGGAATTTGTTTATTATTGTTTTCTTTTCCATCTTTTAAAATCTACTTGTGTAGAGATCTCAGGGAAACCCAAACAATTGGTATCAGAGCCTTCTGCACATTTTTTGAAGTGGGTTTGAATATGGATAAAATAATTATTGAAAAACTTAATGGAAGAAATTGGGGATTATGGACGACAAAGATGGAAGATTTCTTTTATCTTAATGATCTTCATCAGCCACTGGAGAATAATGGGGGAAAACCTAGCAATCTATCCAAAGCAAAATTGGAGACTTTGGATAGGAAGGTTGCTGCTTCTGTTCGTTGCTTTTTGGATAATTCAGTGTTTCATATTGTTTCTAATGAAACTTCTGCTTATGCAATATGGAAGAAATTGGAAGGGATTTATACAAAGAACTCCACAATAAATAAGGCTCTTCTTGTGAGAAGATTGGTTAATCTAAAGCTTAAGGAAGGGGGATCAATTGGAGAGCATCTTAATGATTTTTAGGAAATTGTGAATCAATTGGCTGCCGTGAATTTCAAGGTGTATGGTGAAACACAAGCCTTAATGATAATGAGTTCATTGCTAGAAAGTTGGGAAACACTTGTGGTTGCATTGACTAACTCAAATACGGATGACGTTGTTTCAATGGGGCCCATGGTTAGTAGCTTGCTTAATGAGGAGATGCGGAGGACGAGTCTTATGGAAGGAAAAGATAAGGAGGCAACGGAAATTGAAACTCCAATTGAAAAAGATTTTATTGCAAGGAGGGTTAGTCAATGTAATATGGAAAGGCAATCAAATAAATCATACATGAGAAAGGAATACATTTATTTATACTATGATAAACCCAGTCATCAACTTAGATTTTGTCACAAGCTTAAAAGGGATAAGGAGAAGACGAAGGCAATGGAAGAAGAGACCGATGAACAAAATAACAACGGTAATGAAGTGAATGTAAGTGAGGAAATTGAAGGAAATGTTTTATGTGTTAATGAAGGCGAAAGCAAAGACTGGATACTTGATTCAGGAGCTTGTTTTCACGTGTGTCATCAAAAGGAAGCATTTATTTATTATGAAGAACAAAGTAGTAAAATGGAATCCACCGACGGTCGAGATTTGCATGTTAAAGGCATAGGTCCGGTTCAATTGAAGATGAATGATGGAAAGGTGGTAAAGCTGACGGGAGTTAGGCACATCCCAGAAATTAAGAAGAATCTTGCTCCAATTGGACAGTTAGAACAAAAAGGTTGCAATTTTTCGACAAAAGGTGGAGTTACAAGGGTTTGGAGGGGTAACAAGGAGCTTCTGCGCGCAAAACGGGGAACTGATAACATATATAAATTTCTTGGAAAAACAGTGGAGAATGTTACGAGTTCTCAAATTAGATTAGGAGAGGTGAGTTCGTCTGAATCAAGGTGGAGCCATCAACGTAAAGCCACAAAGTCTACATGGAGGCCATTGTTGTATTACAAGCAATTTTGAGATTATTTTTGGGGTGTATCTCATGCGAGAGATGCATCATTTGTGTAACACCCCACCTCCGTTAAGGTCACTCACAAAGGGAATGCATTAACTTCAATGGAGCGTCATAAGTGTATAAAACAGATAAATTACAAAACAGATAAAATTTAAACGACGGAAAATAAATAAAACTTTACTTCATTGATGAAACAACAGCTTGGTAAAACAGCTTGTACAAAGATTGTTTTCCAATATCCATTACAACAAAGCATCTGTCTTGTTTAACAAAATAAAGAAGCATAAAATGACAATGATATTCCCCAATAAAGCATGAGCCAGCCATAGCAGTGGAAAAGAGAGTTCAAAGCAATACGTCGACAATCTTCGAGCATGGAAAGAAAACTGAGCTAAGTGGCAATATTCCTACCCTGTGAACCTAGGAGGGGGGACAGAAGAAAAGAAAGCGAAACAAAACAGAGTCGGACATAAAGCCTGGTAAGTCCAGTGACTTTCAGCATGTAAATATGTAAAAGCATCATGACATGAATAAAGTGGATACCAGACAATAACCATGATAATAAGCATAGCAAGACAACAAATGATGATCGTTATATACGACAAGGTAAGATACACTGAATGCGCTTCGGTTCTTACTCTGATTTCCTATTTTCTCTGCACCACCCAACTAGCATCCTAACTAGTGTCTTTTATAGAACGGTACGTATTCCCTACTAGTGTCCCAATTAGTATCCAATGAAAAAGGATCCGTATCCCCTACTAGTGTCCCAACTAGTATCCTATGTTATATAATAAGGTGACCCCAACCCCGCAACTGTGGTAGCCTTCAGGTGTACATCTAGTATGAGGATCTTACCTTAACCAGCCTAATTTCCATGAAGATGTTAGATGTACCCTTACTACCCTATCGATTGGCTCCCTACTTGTATTAATTTTCCTTGTGTCTGTGTTAATCTGTCGTCTCTTGCGTGTAGATACCCTGTGCTGGTCCCACCATATGGTGTATCAATCCCTATGATAGCAACCCGACACGATTCAAGATGTACAGTGTATACTACTGGTGCCCAGTGCCTGCTATCCACTCCAGAGTATGTGCACGCCCATACCCTGCCGAAACCTGCACTACTGCAACCCCCGGTGCTATTTTGATCGCTTATAAGCAGCCCAGTAGTCGTGCCTCACCCTGCCTAGTTCAGGGTACCGTGATACATCTATGTGAGTTACTACTGAAATGGGTCCCCGTTACTAGGGTTTCTTAGGGTCTATTCGCATACCTCCCAAATTGGTTAAGTGTTATCCATCCGTTCAAGTTAACTTAACCCACCACACATCACGTCACATTGGTTAAGTATTGTCCATTCATGTTAACTCAACCCATCCACTCATCATGTCATGTTGGTTAAGTGTTTCTTATTTAACTTAACCCTTCTCAATCATCATGTTGTACTGGTTAAGTGTTTCCTATTAACTTAACCCTATTCATTCATCATGTTATTTTAGTTAAGTGTTTCCCCTTAACTTAACCCCACTCGTTCATCATGTTATATTGGTTAACTTAACCCTGCCCACCTGTCTAATTAACATGTTATAACGGTTATGTGTTCTAAATTTACTTAACCCCACCTTCTTGTCTAATTAACACGTTATAACGGTTAAGTGTTCTAAATTTACTTAACCCCACCTTCTTGTATAATTAACATGTTATAACGGTTAAGTACTCTAAATTTACTTAACCCCACCTTCTTGTCTAATTAACATGTTATAACAGTTAAGTGTTCTCAATTTACTTAACCCCACCTTCTTGTCTAATTAACATGTTGTATTGGTTAAGTGTCGCCTATTCATATATTACTTAACCTTACCATTCTTAGCATGTTTGTTTATTGGCATTAATTAATTTATTAATGCCCCAACCTCTCACATTAGAACTGTTGTTTGCGGTTGTTGGATGTGCCGAGGGTTCCGGGCAGACTTCTACCGCAACCTCATTCTAACCTCGTGTTTTGGGCTAAATGCGCTAACCTCTCACATTAGATCTGTGTTGTTGGGGTTACTGGATATGTCGGGCGGTTCCAGGCAGTTTTACACCGCAACTCAATCTAACCTCGGGTTAGACATGTTCATCTTTTAGCCAATTTACATATTTACCATACATGTCCAAGTCTAGATTTTATATGCTAATTATCCCAATTTCACAAAACCAGTCATGTTTCAATTCTCAAGTTATGCCCAACAAATTCAATTACGAATTATTAATCAAAATAGGCTACACCTAATCTTCCAAAATTTACAATAATAGGCATGCTCCAAAATCACATTATACATTATGCTTGGCATCCCACCCAATAGTTATGCCTAATCTAGATTAATATTCCAGTTTACAGTTACGCCCTAAACTTGGTTTACATGCCAATTAACCCAAACTTGCAGTTATAACGATAATAATGCCCCTATATCAATTACAAGTTATGCACAACAATTTCACTGAATATGTTATGCCTAATTATTTTACCAAATACATTATGCCTAATATTTACCCAAAAATCGGTTATACCCAAATATTCCCCATATTCCAGTCGTTCGTATTTCGCGATTTCAGCCTAGGTTCGAAGGTAACCCAGGTTCATAAAAGAAAAAGGAAATAGGGGAAGAGAGAGAAGGAGCATAAAATAAGAATAGGCATAAAAATAGGCATGTAACAACAGACCTAATACAGGAAATTTAGATCCAACAAAGATAGACTCTTGAATAAACTGATACAATCATTATCGCAGGCATAAGAATAACATCATGAACAAAAAAGGATTATATTCCTGATGTACAACAAAGATAGGCATGGTTGTATCGATAATAACTTCTTAGGCATTTAAAATCGTGGATTTGAAAGAAAGATAGGGATAAATTAGAAAAGATTGTCTTATCATCAAGCATGGATTTAGACTCATTTTATTACATGCCAAGGTCACAATTAGGTATTTAAATCTGAAAATAACGTGAACTTACAGAAAAGAATAGATCTTGTATTCTGGGATCTGATTTCTGAATTTGTAAAGCTAATCCTTTGATGTAGAGGATTCTCTAGTTTGGATTTGGTTTGGAGCTTTCTAACTTGATTTCTAGTTTGGAGAAGATGGAGGCTATGCTAGTTTGGAGATGTACGGCATGACGGCTTCTTAGCATGAGATTATGAGGTTTAGGGTAGAGGGTTGAGGTGACTATATAAAAGTCTAGGATTAATTCTAGCCTTTAGATCAGTCTAAGAGAAATTAGAGCCATCCAAACCAAAGAGATGTGTCACTCAACAATCACAACACGACACATAAGTCCTAACATCTCAGAATTCGCCAATAGGCCAAACAAAGAAGGCCACATCAGCTCAGGGTTATAAAAAATCATCATAGGAGTTGGATCTCAAAGTAGTCGACTCCCTACGGGGGGGTCGACCCCTATGTCGACTCCCCTATAGGGCGGTCGACACCTATGTCGACTCCCCTTACAGGAGTCGACACCCTGAGTGGGAAATTTCATGCTCAGCCTGTTCATTCCGAATTTTGAATTTTGAACTAGTTTTTGATTTTAGTTATTATTTATATTTATTTTTTGCTTAAACTTGAAATCTTCTAACCTCCATAACTTCTTCATACGGAGTCCGATTCACGCAAACCCGGACTCTATCTCAAGAAGAATTCCAAGACGAACGCAATGGCGTAACCCACTTCCCTTAATTCTTCTTCTAAAAATTAAGTGTTCTAAAGTTTCTTATTTTAAATATTCACGGAAAATACGAGGTGTTACATTCTCCCCTCCTTAAAGGATTTCGTCCCCGAAATCTCCAAGTTAAGAAGAATGTTTATTCTACCATCCAACATCCATCTACTCAACCATTCAATCACAGCATCCATTGTCCTTAAAAGATTTCTAATGCTATATGAACATATGCAAGGGTGTGTGTACATGTCCCAATACTAATGCAAAAGATCAGGCGGTCCGCTGATTTAGTTGACCTCCTTAATGCGAATAATGTTAGTGCCATGAGTCCAACATGTATGCAGTTATTCCTATGGTACTTTATAACTTCTATATAAGTGCACAATCATCCATTCAAATGCATCATCCATATTATATCACATCAAGTTTCAATCCATATATATATAAATCCACTCATGGATATGTAATATGGAAGTGATGGAGCCGATCTAATGCCTAATGTGTGTGTATATGCATCCACGAGCAACCATTAGCAAACACTTACATTCACTTGCATCCAATAAACATAACATGTCTCAAACACATGTTTACATCCATTGGCTTCTACCTAAGGATCGAGGATAGGACTGAGAGGATATACTTAAAAGATAAAGACTAGCATGCAAATAAACTTTACAGAAAAAGAGAGATCAAGGATATACCCTCAAAGAAGGGTATAATGCGCGTATCTAGTCTTCAGTCTTCTAATTCGCATCTTCTTGAGCTACATTCCATTATGCTCTGACTGTCTTAACTTATCCATTGCGTCAATTATCTAAGAGTCTTTTCTTTGTGAAGTCCTTATGTGATCCAAAAGTGTAGGTCCTTACTCCTAGCGATGCCAACTACTAACTTAACCAAAGGTTTTAAAATCAAGGGTTCATATGTATTCTAAATTTTTCCTTTTCACATAAAGAGGACTTGAAGTCAACCTTTTTCTTCTTAAGGCATCCGTTACGACCTTACCCTTCCTTCTTACATCAAAATGACGCCTAGTCCGGTGCCACATGCATCCGTGTATACCGTAAACCTTTTACTATCGTAAGGTAAAAGTCAAAACCGGGGCCGTTGTAAGAGCCCTCTTTGATCGTTGGAAAGCAACATCACAATCAATATCCCGAGCAAAGGTTAAATTCTTCTTCGTTAATCCAGTAAGAGGGGCTAATACCTTCGCAAAAGTTCTTAATGAACTTCCAATATTAGCCTGCTAGTCCAAGAAAGCTTCTTACTTCTTTTGCATTCCTTGGGACCTTCCAGTCTTGCACCACAACTATTTTGCGGGATCTACTGCTATCCCTTCTTTGGATACCACATGTCCTAGAAACCTTACTTCTTCTCTCTAAAAATGTCATTTTGGAGAACTTCGCCTTAAGTTGATGTGCTCGTAGTGTATCCATGACTTCTCTTAAATGCAAGGCATCTTCTTCCTCGTTCTTTGAGAAAATCAAGATATCATCCACGCAGACTACTATAAACTTATTGAAACACCCTACTCATCAAGTCAACAAAATAAGCGGGTGCATTCGTCAAACCAAAAGGCATGATGAGCCACTCAAAGAAAATGTCAGGGGTCCTGAAAGAAGTCTTGTCTATACTGTCCTCAGCTACTCTTAGCTGATGAAACCCTGTAGCCAAATCTAGTTGGGAGAAAACAGATGCACCTATAAGCCGGTCAAACAAATCATCTATTCTTGGAAGTGGGTGCCTATTTTTCTTAGTCAGCTTGTTTAATTCTCTATGATCCACGCATATGCGAAGTGAACCATCCGCCTTAGTAGCGAACACTACTGGAGCACCCCTTCAGAAATACTTCGACTAATAAACCCCTTCTCAATACACTCTTTAACTTGCTCTCTGAGCCCTTCCTTTCCCTTAGATTCATGTGTCGTACAAGTAATGCAACTGGCTTTGCATTGTCAACTAGATATATGCAGAAATCTATCTCGCGTTTTAGGGGACAAACCCCTAACATAATCAACAACATCTGCGTACTCATAGACTACTCCAACGGATCGCAAACCGTCGATAGATGCATCAAGTGATTCAAGGTAGCTAAGCCAAACTGATCCCTTAGGATCGCATGAAATATCGAGGGTATTCCCGAGGCAAGTCAAAAGTATAACTACCCTCCTTTCACAATTACTAGCTAACCAATCCATGCCTAGAATCAAACCATAGCCCATGAAACCAAAAACATAAGCATTACACTTAAACTCAACACTTAATATAGCTATTCTCAAGTCCTTGCAAACCAAAGATAAATGGGCCGAACCACCAATTGGATTTGAGACAATAATGGGATCTTCTACTATCAAGTACTAAGGTGTAGAGACTCAACTACGGAAGCAGATAGAAAAGAATGTGAAGCACCAGAACCAAACAACGTTCTAATAGGATGATTGAAAAGAAAAACTAGACTTTCAACAGAAACGTTCCTACCTCTTCTAAGGTACACTAGCAGTGAGAGCATACAATTGCCCCATAGAAGATTATGTCCTTTTCCCCTTGTCCTTGTCCTTCGGGAAATCCTTGATAAGGTGACCTGCTTCACCATACTGAAAATAACCACCTGTCTTCTTCTTCCTTCAATTAAATGACCCGTTATACCACAGAGAAGACACTTCCTCTTGTCGCGGGATCTATTATTTCTTCCCCCATTCTTATATTCCAGTCCCTTGTTTGTGATTCTTCCACTTTTCCCTCTTTCTTTTCACCTTTCTCCTTCTGTGTGGATTATATCAACAAGCTTCGCTTCTTATCCATAGGCTTGTGCTCCTTAGCACAAACTCCCTTATTCTCATCCTTACTATCCTTGTGTAGCTGGTTGACTAGTTTCTCGAAACTACCTCCATCGCACGGCAACCCACAAGGTTTGAAAGAAAATTAGCCGCAGGTGAAACTACTGCGGCTACAGATGGAGGTTGGGCACTACTTTTCCCTCGAAAAGTGTCATATGCCTACGAATCTATGGCGAAAAGAAAGGAAGAAGAGATTCAAATAGAGAATCGAAAGGTAGTGCATATGGCTTTGGGGAATATGCCTTTAAAAATAATACTTTTCTCTTGAAAATCACTTCTTTAAAACATGTTTGAGAAAACACCCCTTTTAAAATATGCTTTTGAAAAATCTTTTATCTGTTCTGGTAACCTTTCGCTCTGATACCACGTGTAACACCCCACCTCCGTTAAGGTCACTCACAAAGGGAATGCATTAACTTCGGTGGAGCGTCATAAGTGTATATAACAAATAAATTACAAAACATATAAAATTTAAACAGCGGAAAATAAATAAAACTTTACTTTATTGATGAAACAGCAGCTTGGTAAAACAGCTTGTACAAAGATTGTTTTCCAATATCCATTACAACAAAGCATCTGTCTTGTTTAACAAAATAAAGAAGCATAAAATGACAATGATATTCCCCAATAAAGCATGAGCCAACCATAGCAGTGGAAAAGAGAGTTCAAAGCAATACATCAACTATCTTCGAGCTTGGAAAGAAAACTGAGCTAAGTGGTAATATTCCCTCCTTGTGAACCTTGGGGGAGGGGGGGGGGGGACGGAAGAAAAGAAAGCGAAACAAAATAGAGTCAGGCATAAAGCCTGGTAAGTCCAATTACTTTCAGCATGTAAATAGGTAAAACCATCATGACATGAATAAAATGGATACTAGACCATAACCATGATAACAAGCATAGAAAGACAAAAAATGATGATCGTTAGATATGACAAGGTAAAATACACTGAATGCACTTCGGTTCTTACTCTGATTTCCTATTTTCTCTGCACCACCCAACTAGCATCCTAACTAGTGTCTTTTATAGAATGATTCGTATTCCCTACGAGTGTCCCAACTAGTATCCTGTGAAAAAGGATCTGTATCCCCTACTAGTGTCCCAACAAGTATCCTATGTTATATAATAAGGTGATCTCAGCCCCGCAATTGTGGTAGCCTTCAGGTGTAATCTAGCATGAGGATCTTACCTCAATCAGCCTAATTGGCATGAAGATGTTAGATGTACCCTTATTACCCTATCGATCGGCTCCCTACTTGTATTAATTTTCCTTATGTCTGTGTCAATCGGTCGTCTCTTGCATGTAGATACCCTATGCTGGTCCCACCATAAGGTGTATCTATCCCTATGATAGCAATCTGACACGATTCAAGATGCACAGTATATACTACTGGTGCCCAATGCCTTCCTTATCCACTCCGGAGTACGTGCACGCCCATACCCTGCTGGAACCTGCACTGCTACACCCCCTTCCGCTATTTTGACCGCTTATAATCAACCCGGTAATCGTGCCTCACCCTGCCTAGTTCAGGGTACCGTGATAAATCTATGTGGGTTACTGCTAAAATGGGTCCCCGTTACTAGGGTTTCCTAACATCTATTTGGGTTACTACTGAAATGGGTCCCCGTTAATCGGGTTTCCCAGGGTCTATTTGCATAACCCCCAAATGGGTTAAGTGTTATCCATCCATTCAAGTTAACTTAACTCACCACACATCACGTCACTTGGTTAAGTGTTGTCCATTCATGTTAACTCAACCCATCTACTCATCATGTCATGTTGGTTAAGTGTTTCTTATTAACTTAACCCTTCACATTCATCATGTTATACTGGTTAAGTGTTTCCTATTAACTTAACCCTGTTCATTCATCATGTTATATTGGTTAAGTGTTTCCCCTTAACTTAACCCCACTCGTTCATCATGTTATATTGGTTAACTTAACCCTGCTCACCTATCTAATTAGCGTGTTATAATACTTTACCCCACCTTCTTGTTTAATTAACATGTTATAACGGTTAAGTGTTCTAAATTTACTTAACCCCACATTCTTGTCTAATTAACATGTTATAATGGTTATGTGTTCTAAATTTACTTAACCCCACCTTCTTGTCTAATTAACATGTTGTATTGGTTAAGTGTCGCCTATTCATATGTTACTTAACCTTACCATTCTTAGCATGTCTATTTATTGGCATTAATTAATTTATTAATGCCCCAACCTCTCACATTAGAACTGTTGTTTGCGGTTGCTGGATGTGCCGGACGGTTCTGGGCATACTTCTACTGCAAACTCATTCTAACCTCGGGTTTTGGGCTAAATGCGCTAACCTTTCACATTAGATCTGTGTTGTTGCAGTTACTGGATATGCCGGGCGGTTCTGCGCAGTTTTACACCGCAACTCAATCTAACCTCGGGTTAGACATGCTCATCTTTTAGCCAATTTACATATTTACCATACATGTCCAAGTCTAGATTTTATATGCTAATTATCCCAATTTCACAAAACCAGTCATGTTTCAATTCTCAAGTTATGCCCAATAATTTCAATTACGAGTTATTAATCAAAATAGGCTACACCTAATCTTCCCAAATTTACAATAATAGGCATGCCCCAAAATCACAATTTACATTATGCTTGGCGTCCCAACCAATAGTTATGCCCAATCTAGATTAATATTCCAGTTTACAGTTACGCGTTGAACTTGGTTTACATGCCAATTAACCCAAACTTGCAGTTATAACGATAATAATGCCCCAATATCAATTACAAGTTATGCCCAACAATTTCGCCGAATATGTTGTGCCCAATTATTTTACCAAATTCATTATGCCTAATATTTACCCAAAAATAGGTTATACCCAAATATTCCCCGTATTCCAATCGTTCGTATTTCGCGATTTCAGCCTAGGTTCGAAGGTAACCTAGGTTCATAAAAGAAAAAGGAAATAGAGGAAGAGAGAGAAGGAGCATAAAATAAGAATAGGCATAAAAATAGGCATGTAACAACAGACCTAATACAGGAACTTTAGATCCAGCAAAGATAGACTCTGAAATAAACTGAGAAAATCATTATCGCAGACATAAGAATAACATCATGAACCAAAAAGGATTATATGCCTGATGTACAACAAAGATAGGCATGATTGTATTGATATAATAATTTCTTAGGCATGTAAAATCATGGATTCGATAGAAAGATAGGGATAAATCTGAAAAGATTATCTTATCATCAAGCATGGACTTAGATTCATTTTATTACATGCCAAGATTACAATTAGATATTTTAAATCTGAAAATAACGTGAACTTATAGAAAAGAATGGATCTTGTATTCTGGGATCTGATTTCTGAATTTGTAAAGATAATCCTTTGATGTAGACGTTTGATTCTCTAGTTTGGATTTGATTTGGAGCTTTCTAACTTGACTTCTAGTTTGGAGAAGATAGAGGCTATGCTAGTTTGGAGATGGACAGCATGACGGCTTCTTAACATGAGATTATGATGTCTAGGGTTGAGGGTTGAGGTGATTATATAGAAGTCTAGGATTAATTCTAGCCTTTCGACCAGTCTAGGAGAAATCAGAGCGATCCAAACCAAAGAGATGTGTCACTCAGCTAATCACAACACAACACATAAGCCCTAACACCTCAGAATTCACCAACATGTCAAACAGAGAAGGCCACATCAGCTCAGGGTTATAAAAATTCGTCACAGGAGCTGGACCTCAAAGGGGTCAACTCCCTACATGTAACGAAAAGGAATTCTGCTCGATCTGAATCAGTCGCTAAACTGATCAAGACCATTCGAAACCCCTGATCGTTTTGAGATCACGACAAATCGGAACACAAACAGAAGAACATTTCATTGTTAATCACAATTATTCCATCAGAATACAAGAATATACAGAGTATGAATGAATATTACATAATTGATAAATATCAGAGATTACAATAAATTACAATGCAGCGGAAAAATAATACAAAACACAACTGAAAGAGATATACGGATACAGAGCTTTCCGGATATCATTCCAGCTGTTAATCAGGATCCTGTGAATATAAATCTGCAAAACCAAAACTACTAACTGCCCGTATGGAAAATAGAGGCACCCAGAGTTTAGGTTAAAACAATAAACTCCAAGTCAGTCATGTGACTGGTGTGAGAACTAAAACAGTTATTAATCTTTATTTTAAAGTTAGGTAAATCAAGGGACCACGCCGTATAACACGGAACGGGTTTCCTTCCAAGAATACCAGTGCATAAAACAACAGCGCAATGCTAAATAAAGAACAATGAAGCTATTATAAGACCCAGGTCCCATCACACAATGCAACAAAAGCCGGAGGATAGGGTTTTACCTTATAATAGCCAAAGAATGCTTGATACGCTAAATTTCATCTTTTATTATTACTATAAGTGTATAGTGTCAAAACAATTTCAATCATAAGTATCAATCATAGACGGCATGGGTACCATATATCATGTCGCCATATATAGGTTTACAATCAAAACCGCAATATCACGTATTGGAAGTTGGATTTCCATCTGTGAACCGAGGCAAAAGATAGTCCTCACCGATTCGAGACTGTCTAGCCCGAGCCTCAGGACCCAGACTCAGGTGGGCCCTT
Source organism: Allium sativum (assembly GCA_030737875.1). Taxonomy (NCBI): domain Eukaryota; kingdom Viridiplantae; phylum Streptophyta; class Magnoliopsida; order Asparagales; family Amaryllidaceae; genus Allium; species Allium sativum. The sequence continues at coordinate 320,780,361 of CM060920.1, read as the reverse complement.
GGATCGTCAGGGCCGGTCCACCGATGTGGATTAAAATGCCTGATCACTACATTTCCTCGCCCTTTGGGGCGTAAATGAGTCCAATGACTCCATCGGTCCCGGATCGACCGATATATCCGAGGCACCTCGCAACAGCAATAACCACATAAATCAAACTCGTCAGGGCATGTAAAACCACTGACGCCACTTTTAGCTAGAAGGAAATGCACGCCCTCCCTGATGTCCTCTCCCTTTTCTGGTTCACAACCGGGGTGTGAGGCTCGCGAATCAACGATACATAAAGCTGTGCCACAAAGGCCGTGCTTTGATCATCAACCACAAGACTTTGCTTTTCAATAAAAGCCTTGATCATATTGCCACTTAGGCATGCCACACAGGCAATTCACTCCATGCGTTTGATATCCATCAATATATAACCTCTGAGCTCGTACGTCTCAGAGAAGGGCGTTAAGCAAGAGAATAAATTCTCCGCTGCCAAACAAATATATATTTAATAGAAATCAATCACACAGAATAAAATCCAATGTCAGACACACAGTCCATTTACAAGTTCGTTCTGGGTCTGAACGAAACCGGAGGCACCTAGTACCCCGCATATCCATCGATCTCCAAGTACGTCTAGACGATCACCAACTGATTCCCACCTCTTGGGTCTACGACCCAATCAAGATCATCAGTAATCACCCAAACGATGTGAAGACTTCCAGTCTTCGACCATCGTCTTCATCTTCGACACCACGTCGAATTTGTTATTCAGAATGGGATAAACCCGGTCTTTCTGAATAACTCGCGTATATAATAAACAAGTGTTACACGAACACAACATACGCCTCATTCCAATTCAGAATATTCTTTTATTCAAATATTCTCATACTTTGGGAAAGGTTCCCATTGATTTTATCACAGATAAATTCTTTAAATTTATTCTTTAACCTTCTTTGAATATCAATTCAAACTAGTCGGGATTAGCGAACCACACCGAGGTAATCATTTATTTTATTTCCCAATCCCAACCTATTCATCCCATGAAGTAAAATTGGTCATACTTCATATCTAACACCACGGTGTTAACGGTAAATTCAATTACCATTTCACGTTCAAATCTAATTAAAGATTTAACTATCGCCTGGAGCAAAACTGGTGATACTCCATTCTCGATTATTTCAATCTAATTAAAGATTCATTAAAACTCCACTTGGATTTTATCTTCCCAATAATCACTATCAAGGATTATTTACCTTGGGAAATCACATCCTGTCTTTAACTGGGTTAAAGAACCAATGTCAATTAAAAACGATTCACTATAAACCCAAAATCACATTCAATTCATTATCGGGTTAAAGAACAAGTGTTATTTAAAACACCGTTCACAATAAACCCAAAAATCAATTCAAATTCAATTCCAATTAAATACCATTTAATTGGTACACTACATTAAATCTAATTAAAAAGATTTAATCTTTTTCTCAACTGGGTTTAAGAACATTGTTAATGAAGACACCATTCACGACAAACCCAAATCCCATATGATATTAAATACAAGGCTCTGAATAGAAAATATATCGACTTATATTCAATATCAAACTCTACGACCAAAAAATATCGTATTGGAAATAACGATATAAATATATCTTTCAAATTTCCATAACAATATCTGTATAATCACGAAATCCAACATCGAAATATTCCAAAGACAATTTCGATTCAAATCCACTCCAATTCAATTATTGGAAATTTCCGGTTATTTTCAAAACCATTTCAAATCCAATTTATTTATTTTAAAAATAAATAGAATTATAATTCTAGTTCAAAACTAGTTCATTTCGATAAAAATCTATTATTATCTTTTCAAGTATGGAAATTTTCATCCCCATTCTTCAAAAATTATTTCTTATGATTTTACATAAATTATTACTATTTTTAATAATTTTATCAAGGCCCGTACAGTCGATTTCCATCAATGGCCATCGAACTACACTTACAACGACCTTTTCCAAATTTGATTTGGACATAATTCCAAATACAACCGTTAGATTTCACATCTTTAACATTCTTTAGAAAGCTCTTTTCGATACGAACCCAACGGTTCCGGTTTTAGCGGAATCCGACGGTCGGATCTCCCATAACGTCCATTCAAAGTCAATGGTCGAAATTCGCGAACTGCCGCAGCGCATCGCGTTCTATTCAGGCCATCATATATATAATATATATATATATATATATATATATATATATTTCATCGATTTCCTTTTAAAACATATTATATATATCATTTTAAATTCGATTTCGAAACAATTTCAACTTCATATTCAATTTCGAATCGAAATTGAATGTTCCACATCATCGATATACAAATGATAATATTTTCAAAACATTATATTTTGAAATTACTTTCTTTTCTATATTCATTATAAAATGAATAAAATCGATATAAATATCGTTCACGTCAAAATGGCGTCAATCTAATCAACATGGCTTTTATTCAACACATGAATTTATTTTCTATTCAACACATGAATTTATTTTCTATTCAACACATGAATTTATTTTCTACTCAACACATGAATTTATTTTCTATTCAACACATGAATTTATTTTCTATATTGGAATGAGGCCCAATCAATTACCATATAACGTTTATTATATGGATTTCCATACAACACATGTATATAATAGCAACGATAAATAATCTACCATCATCCAGAGTGCACCACACAACTGCATAAGCATTAAATATCAATAATTAAAGCTTACACAGTCTGTCAACCCATCGATTGACATACAACTAAACAATCGGGATTAGTGTACGTCAAATATCATCCCAATACCCGTGTGGAGTTTCAAATCAACAAACATAGATTTTATTTGTGCAGTTGGGCGATGTGTAAAATTTATCATCCCAATCAGTATCCGTCAAATCAGTGTATATAAACAAATCATCCGATTTGTTTATAAATATTTATTTTATATACACGTTAAAAAATATATTTTTAACTATAAAATATTTTCCACTATAAAATATTTCATTTCATTCCACGTCACACAATCAAATTTCACAACACAGCAATCAAACAAACAAGTCATCCATGGTCTGTGGACGACGGGTGTCGGGTGCTTCTAAGCACCGTATGCATCCTAGTATATATTTCAAACTAGAAATAAATTAAAGGTGAGGAGTTCTCACCTAGAGCAAAACCAAATGCCGCGACTCTTCATATGTAGAAAATCTTCGCTGTGCTCTCCTTTTGTCACTTTCGTTGCCCGTAGTTACTACATATATAAAAATCACATTTTTATATTGTTGCTATGTATATAAAAATCACATTACCACTACTATATAGATAAAAATTCTATGTTTATACCGGTGTTCATATGATAAAGATCATATTTTTATCACGCTAACTTCATAATAAAAATTATATTTTTATATCGCTAATACATAAATAAAAATCGATTTTTTATAACGCTAACTTCATAATAAAAATCGAATCTTTATATTGCAAATTTCTATACAAAAATCAAATCTTTACATTGCAATCTTCACAAAAAAAATCTAATCTCTTTATGCGATAAAAATCAAATTTTTATCATGGTTTATGTATCATAAAAAAAATCTCACCTTTATTTTGTCTACACAAAAATAATAATTTGATTCAATATATATATATATATATATATATATATATATAAATCTAACTTTTCTTCGCTACATGAACATTTAAAAAGAAAATCTTCGTTTATACAATAAAAATCATATTTTTATACGGATAAAAATCCCATTTTTATACGAATAAAGATTATAACTTCATACGAATAAAAAAACCTAACTTGCTACGGTTAAAGCTCTAATTTTTATAAGTAGAAACTTACATTTCCTTGCAAAAATCGAAGCTTTGTCGCTGTTGGGGGGTCCACGGGGTCGGGGTTTGGCTGAGGTGGCGCGGGAAGGGGTGCATGGGGTTGAAGGGGGCGGCGCTGGTCGGAGATTGGGCTAGGGTTTGGCCGACGGCCTAATTTGGGGAGAGGGGTTCCTTCACGTCGAAAGTGAGGCAAGAGAGGGGGTTTGGGGTCGCCGGAGCTCCGTCGATGCGTGGTGGAGGTGGGCGCCGGAGGTGGAAGACCTGGGGCGGTGCGATGGCGTCTGGGGAGGGGCTCCGTCGATTTGTTTTTTTCTTCTGTTGAAAATGAAATCGGGGGGAGGGGGCTGAGAGGAAATAATGGAGGGGAGAGAGAGTTTTATTATTTATTTAATTTAATTTAATCCACTAAAAGTAACTTTTTCTTTCGAACTCATAATCGAACCCACCGCCATTTGTCCATAGCTAATTACCCCCATTCCGAACACAATGGGATATGTATCGTAAGCTAATTCGATCGTTTCGATCAGTTTTCGTCAAAATCAAAATATAACTCTATATATTAACTTTGAACGTGCATTTCAATTCACTGGGGTCACATACGGACTCTAAAAATTGCTGAAAAATATTTTCTAACTTCGTATTGACGATACGGTCCTAACAAAACTAGTTTCGTCGAATTCTGAGACCGTTTGAAAAATGGCCATTTTCCAGTCGATTAAAATCAACTGAAACTGGTCAAACACGTTTTCCTTCGCCACGCTCACATATTGATTCAAAAAATTATGAATTTTGGAATCTAGCAATAACTTGACATCACGGACCCAACAAAAGTGGTCGTTGAAAACCGATGTTGTTTGCAAAATTTCCATTTTTAAGGGCCAAAATTCCATAGCGACTATTTTGAATTTTCAACTGGGCATATCTTTTGATTCCCGCTATGAAATTTCAATTTTTCGGATTCGTTGGAAAGATATTCTCAATTAGATTCAAATATTTTCGGTTTCGTCAAAATCCGATGTATTTTGGACCCTGCACACTCATTTGAACTTTGAAATCGAATTTTCGAACTACCGCGCCATTTTCAATTCCTTTTATAATTATAAATAATTATTTAAATTCTAACGACGATTCAAATAAATATATACGTTCTAATTCCATTAAAAATAAATTTCTCATCGTTATTATTTAAAATAACTCATTTTAAATATTCAAAATTAGCTAAAATTGCAAAAATAAAAATTTTAAATTGGCTCGGATTTCCGGGTTATTACAATCTCCCCCACTTAAAACTTTTCGTCCCTGAAAAAGAACGAAGCTGAAAGTTGTTTAACTAATCAACTCAACTTCCATTATTTTCACTACGGCTTAAGTTCTTCAACTTTTCACTTTCTAAGAATTTTTCAAAATTTTCAAAAATTTGGCTAACACCCTAAATTTTAGAAAAATTTCACCATAACCTCCCCTACGCCGGGGACTTCGGGATATTTCATATAGCCTCCCATAGCCTTCTTCAATCCAAAAAAAAAGAAAACGCCAAGCGGCTAGCCAATCGGCTCATAAAATCATCCAAACCCAAGAAATTAGTAAACATGTACCTATTTGTCGGGCAAGCAATTTTATTCTTCTGCTCTAGCCTCCTTGCTATGACCTGTTCAATGTAAGTACATGTATATGCATGCAAATGCGACAAATTTTCAATACAATTCAATATTTGGTTCAATTTGGCTAAAGATTCAACATTTAATTAATCAAAACAGTAATCAATCAACACACCCATCAGTCAATTTGTTGATTATCATTTAAAATTCATAACTTTGATATATAGTCAAAAATCACATTTTTGGTGTCAAATCACAACAATAGGCCCTATCTAGCTTTGGTTCTCACACCAGTCAATTGGAAATATATAGAAATCCCACTTTCATCACTCGAACATATATCCATTGATGATGCAGCTGCTATCATCAGTGTCATCTCCGGGCGACTAGAGTGTGATTCTATATCTATCCAGTATATTAAAACTTTGAATACCCCTGGATCAGACGTGTATGCAAAATCTTTATATACTGGATTGTCCAAATCAATATAAAATAAATATTCAAATACGAATAATTAGGTTTAAATTTTCAAAACAAAATTGGTTTTCATCTTTAAAAATATACTCTTCACACTCGTTCTAGGATACTACTGATCCCATCTATAATGAGTCATTCCCATTGGATATTACTAATCCAATTTCTAATGAATTCTTTCGTATGGTTCTGATGTGTCTTGTTCTCGAGCTCTGTAAACCAAAGCTCTGATACCAACTGTAACGAAAAGGAATTCCGCTCGATCCGAATCAGTCGCTAAACCGATCAAGACCATTCGAAACCCCTGATCGTTTTGAGAACACGACAAATCGGAACACAAACAGAAGAACATTTCATTGTTAATCACAACAATTCCATCAGAATACGAGAATATACAGAGTATGAATAAATATTACACAATTGATAAATATAAGAGATTACAATAAATTACAATGCAGCGGAAAAATAATACAAAACACAACTGAAAGAGATACAAGGATACAGAGCTTTCTGGATATCATTCCAGCTGTTAATCAGGATCCTGTGAATATAAATCTGCAAAACCAAAACTACTAGCTGCCCGTGTGGAAAATAGGGGCACCCAGAGTTTAGGTTAAAACAATAAACTCCAGGTCAGTGATGTGACTGGTGTGAGAACTAAAACAGTTATTAATCTTTATTTTAAAGTTAGGTAAATCAAGGGACCACACCGTATAAAACGGAACGGGTTTCCTCCCAAGAATACCAGTGCATAAAATAATAGTGCAATGCTAAATAAAGAACAATGAAGCTATTATAAGACCCAGGTCCCATCACACAATGCAACACAAGAAGGAGGATATGGATTTACCATATAATAGCCAAAGAATGCTTGATACGCTAAATTTCATCTTTTATTATTACTATAAGTGTATAGTGTCAAAACAATTTCAATCATAAGTATCAATCATAGACGGCATGGGTACCATATATCATGTCGCCATATATAGGTTTACAATCAAAACCGCAATATCACGTATTGGAAGTTGGATTTCTATCTGTGAACCGAGGCAAAAGATAGTCCTCACCGATTCGAGACTGTCTAGCCCGAGCTTCAGGACCCAGACTCAGGTGGGCCCTTGGATCGTCAGGGTCGGTCCACCGATGTGGATTAAAATGCCTGAACACTACGTTTCCCAGCCCTTTGGGGCGTAAATGAGTCCAATGACTCCATCGGTCTTGGATCGACCGATATATCCGAGGCGCCTCGCAACAGCAATAACCACATAAGTCAAACTTGTCAAGGCGTGTAAAACCACTGACGCCACTTCTAGCTAGAAGGAAACGCATGCCCTCCCTGTTGTCCTCTCCCGTTTCTGGTTCACAACCGGGGTGTGAGGCTCGCGAATCAACGCTACACAAAGCTATGCCACACAGTCCGTGCTTTGATCATTAACCACAAGACTTTGCTTTTCAACAGAAGCCTTAATCATATTGCCACTTAGGCATGCCACACAGGCAATTCACTCCATGCGTTTGATATCCATCAATATATAACCTTTGAGCTCGTACGTCTCAGAGAAGGGCGTTAAGAAAGAGAATAAATTCTCCACCGCCAAACAGATATATATTTAATAGAAATCAATCACACAGAATAAAATCCAATGTCAGACATATTGTCCATTTACAAGTTCGTTCTAGGTCTGAACGAAACCGGAGGCACCTAGTACCCTGCATATCGATCGATCTCCAAGTACGTCTGGACGATCAATAACTGATTCCCTCCTCTTGGGTGTACGGCCCAATCAAGATCATCAGTAATCACCCAAAAGATGTGAAGACCTCCGGTCTTCAACCACCGTCTTCATCTTCGACACCACGTCGAATTAGTTATTCCGAATGGGATAAACCCGGTCTTTCTGAATAACTCGCGTATATAATAAACAAGTGTTACACAAACACAACATACGCCTCATTCCAATTAAGAATATTCTTTTATTCAAATATTCTCATACTTTGGGAAAGGTTCCCATTAATTTTATCAAAGATAAATTCTTTAAATTTATTCTTTAACCTTCTTTGGATATCAATTCAAACTAGTCGGGATTAGCGAACCACACCGAGGTAATCATTTATTTTATTTCCCAATCCCAACCTATTCATCCCATGAAGTAAAACTGGTCATACTTCATATCTAACACCACGGTGTTAACGGTAAATTCAATTACCATTTCACGTTCAAATCTAATTAATGATTTAACTATCGCCTGGAGCAAAACTGGCGATACTCCATTCTCGATTATTTCAATCTAATTAAAGATTCATTAAAACTCCACTTGGTTTTAATCTTCCCAATAATCACTATCAAGGATTAATTAACTTGGGAAATCAGATCTTGTTTTTAACTGGGTTAAAGAACCAATGTCAATTAAAACACGGTTCACTATAAACCCAAAATCACATTCAATTCATTATCGGGTTAAAGAACAAGTGTTATTTAAAACACCATTCACGATAAACCGAAAAATCAATTCAAATTCAATTCTAATTAAATACCATTTAATTGGTACACTACATTAAATCTAAATAAAAAGATTTAATCTTTTTCTCAACTGGGTTTAAGAACAGTGTTAATGAAGACACCATTCACGACAAACCCAAATCCCATTTGATATTAAATACAAGGCTCTGAATAGAAAATATATCGACTTATATTCAATATCAAACTCTACGACCAACAAATATCGTATTGGAAATAATGATATAAATATATCTTTCAAATTTCCATAACAACATCTGTATAATCATGAAATCCAACATCGAAATATTCCAAAGACAATTTCGATTCAAATCCACTCCAATTCAATTATTGGAAATTTCCGGTTATTTTCAAAACCATTTCAAATCCAGTTTATTTATTTTAAAAATAAATAGAATTATAATTCTAGTTCAAAACTAGTTCATTTTGATAAAAATCTATTTTTATCTTTTCAAATATGGAAATTTTCATCCCAATTCTTCACAAATCATTTCTTATGATTTTACACAAATTATTACTATTTTTAATAATTTTATCCAGGCCCGTACAGTCGATTTCCATCAACGGCCATCGAACTGCACTTACAACGACCTTTTCCAAATTTGATTTGGACATAATTTCAAATCCAACCGTTAGATTTCACATCTTTAACATTCGTTAGAAAGCTCTTTTCGATACGAACCCAACGGTTCCGGTTTTAGGAGAATCCGACGGTCGGATCTCCCGTAACGTCCATTCAAAGTTAGTGGTCAAAATTTGCGAACTACCGCAGCGCGGCGCGTTCTATTATGGCCATTATATATATAATATATATATATTATATATTTCATCGATTTCCTTTTAAAACGTATTATATAAATCGTTTTAAATTCGTTTTCGAAACGATTTCAACTTCATATTCAATTTTGAATCAAAATTGAATATTCCACATCATCGATATACAAATGATAATATTTTCAAAACGTTATATTTTGAAATCACTTTCTTTTCATTCATTATAAAAATGAATAAAATCGATATAAATATCGTTCACGTCAAAATGGCGTCAATCTAATCAACACAGCTTTTATTCAAAACATGAATTTATTTTCTATTCAACACATGAATTTATTTTCTATATTGGAATGAGGCCCAATCAATTACCATATAACATTTATTATATGGATTTCTATACAACACATGTATATAATAGCAACGATATATAATCAACCATCATCCAGAGTGCACCACACAACTGCATAAGCATTAAATATCAAAAATTAACGCTTACACAGTCTGTCAACCCATCGATTGACATACAACTAAACAATCGGGATTAGTGTACGTCAAATATCATCCCAATACCCGTGTGGGGTTTCAAATCAACAAACACAGATTTTATTTGTGCAGTTGGGCGATGTGTAAAATTTATCGTCCCAATCAGTATCAGTCAAATCAGTGTATATAAACAAATCGTCCGATTTGTTTAAAAATATTTATTTTATATACACGTTAAAAATTATATTTTTAACTATAAAATATTTTCCACTATAAAATATTTCATTTCATTCCACGTCACACAATCAAATTTCGCAACACAGCAATCAAACAAACAAGTCATCCATGGTCTGTGGACGACGGGTGTCGGGTGCTACTAAGCACCGTCTGCATCCTAGTATATATTTCAAACAAGAAATAAATTAAAGGTGAGGAGTTCTCACCTAGAGCTAAACCAAACGCCGCGACTCTTCATATGTAGAAAATCTTCGCTGTGCTCTCCTTTTGTCACTTTCGTTGCCCGTAGTCACTTCATATATAAAAATCACATTTTTACACCGCTACTATATAGATAAAAATTCTATTTTTATACCGGTGTTCATATAATAAAGATCATATTTTTATCACGCTAACTTCATAATAAAAATTATATTTTTATATCGCTAATACATAAATAAAAATCGAATTTTTATAACGCTAACTTCATAATAAAAATCGAATCTTTATATTGCAACTTTCTATACAAAAATCAAATCTTTACATTGCAATCTTCACTATAAAAATCTTATCTCTTTATGCGATAAAAATCAAATCTTTATTATGGTTTACGTATCATAAAAAAAATCTCACCTTTATTTTGTCTACATAAAAATCATAATTTGATTCAATATATATATATATATAAATCTAACTTTTCTTCGCTACATGAACATTTAAAAAGAAAATCATCGTTTATACAATAAAAATCATATTTTTATATGGATAAAAATCCCATTTTTATACGAAAAAAGATTATAACTTCATACGAATAAAAAACCTAACTTTCTACGGTTAAAGCTCTAATTTTTATAAGTAAAAACTTACATTTCCTTGCAAAAATCGAAGCTTTGTCGTTGTTGGGGGGTCCACGGGGTCGGGGTTTGGCTGAGGTGGCGCGGGAAGGGGTGGAAGGGGGCGGCGCCGGTCGGAGATTTGGCTATGGTTTGGCCGGCGGCCTAATTTGGGGAGAGGGGTTCCTTCACGTCGAAGGTGAGGCAAGAGAGGGGGTTTGGGGTCGCCGGAGCTCCGTCGACGCGCGGTGGAGGTGGGCGCCGGAGGTGGAAAACCTGGGGCGGCGCGATGGCGTCTGGAGGGGGCCTGGGAGGAAATAAGGGAGATGAGAGAGAGTTTTATTATTTATTTTAATCCACTAAAAGTAACTTTTTCTTTCGAACTCAGAATCGAACCCACCGCCTGTCGTCCATAGCTAATTACCCACATTCCGAACACAATGGGATATGTATCGTAAGTTGATTCGATCGTTTCGACCAGTTTTCGTCAAAATCAAAATATAACTCTATATATTGACTTTGAACGCGCATTTCAATTCACTGGGGTCACATATGGACACTAAAAATTCCTGAAAAATATTTTCTAACTTCGTATTGACGATACGTTCCTAACAAAACTAGTTTCATCGAATTCTGAGATCGTTTGAAAAATGGCCATTTTCCAGTCGATTAAAATCAACTAAAACTGGTCAAACGCATTTTCCTTCGCCACGCTCACATATTGATTCGAAAAACTACGAATTTTGGAACCTAGCAATAACTTGACATCGCAGACCCAACAAAAGTGGTTTCATCAAAAACCGAGGTCGTTTGCAAAATTTCCATTTTTAAGTGCCAGAATTCGGTAGCGACTATTCTGAATTTTCAACTGGGCATATCTTTTGATTCCCGCTATGAAATTTCAATTTTTCGGTTTCGTTGGAAAGATATTCTCAATTAGATTCAAATATTTTTGGTTTTGCCATAATCCGATTTATTTTGCACCCTGCACATTCATTTGAACTTTGAAATCAAATTTTCGAACTACCGCGCCATTTTCAATTCCTTTTATAATTATAAATAATTATTTATATTCTAACGACGATTCAAATAAATATATACGTTCTAATTCCATTCAAAATAAATTTCTCGTCGTTATTATTTAAAATAATTCATTTTAAATATTCAAATTCACTAAAATTGCCAAAATAAAAATTTTAAATTGGCTCGGATTTCCGGGTTATTACACTATATGGGGGTCGACACCTATGTCGACTCCCCTTGGGGGGGGGGGGGGGTCGGCATCCTGAGCGGGAAATTTCCCGCTCAGCCTGTTCTTTCTGAATTTTGAATTTTGAACTAGTTTTTGATTTTAATTATTATTTATATTTATTTTCTGCTTAAACTTGAAATCTTCTAACCTCCATTACTTCTTCATACGAAGTCCGATTCACGCAAACTTAGACTATATCTCAAGCAGAATTCTGAGACGAACGCAATGGAGTAACCCGTTTCTCTTAATTCTTCTTCTAAAAATTAAGTGTTCTAAAGTTCGTTATTTTAAATATTAACGGAAAATACGGGGTGTTACATTTTGTGGGTGGTTTTTTGGTTTATGGATTTGTTGATTATTGGAGTGATTTTGTATCAAGGTGGAGTGTTATGGTTTGTGATATTTATCACATGGATATTGAAGATGGAGAAATTGGAAGTTGCAAAATTTAAGGATCTGCTGCGGATTTTATGGATCGATTGAAATATTTTAGGAAATCTTTATTTTGGGCAAGTTTTAAGGAGTAGTTGTTTCTGAGATATTTTGGGGTCCAATTAGGTTTTTAACCTAGTCTTTCAATTTGCCTATATAAACATCTCATTAGGAAGAGATTTACTTGTACTTTTGAAGGGAGAAAAACTTGTTTTTGTTTTTAGGGATTGAGATATTCTCTCAATTTTAGGTCTTTCTTTGTAATCAACTGGTGGAATAATAAAGTTTTGTTTGGAGGAATTTTTTTGTTATTGTTTTCTTTTCCCTCTTTTAAAATCTGCTTGTGTAGAGATCTCGGGGAAACCCTAACACCTATGTGAAAAGATAAGCGCAAATGTGACTATTCTACCATACAGCTATACTATCTTCTCCAAAGTAAAATAGCAATAACTCATCGGTTTATATTAATAACTCATATTTCAAGTGCATAAGAATTGAAGTTAGCTGGTAATTACTATTAAAATAAAAAACATGATTTTTTTTGTTTCTTTTGGCAGGCTGACTGCATTTGACAGTGACTAAAACATGACTACCCTGTGAGCTATCCATCAATTTTTAGGTTTATATGCTTATTAATGCAAAAAATATAACTTCATTCTTGCTTTTACAGAATTCTAAGCACTTTAGTCGTGGAAGACGGGAAAAAATAGTAATCAATATTGAAAATATAAATTGTTGACATATAAGATAAAGGCTAAAAATTAGTGCCATGCAGAGTGCTATATACAAAAGGCAAGTTCATAATGTGATGATTTCTTTCGAAAAAATGTGAGCACATGCACTATTTACATCCTGCAAAATCGTGTTCCTCCATTAGAAATTATGCCTCTTCTAATTATTTTTGATATTGACCAGTAAAACTTCCAAATTTTTTGTTATTTTGTTTGGTTATACATTTGTTTGATTTTTGTTTAAATGCAATGTTGCTAATATTACTCCTGCAAATATATACGTATTACCTTATTACATATAATTTTCCATAAATTAAAATTAATCAGTTGAATTAATTATTCTGAAATCCTCTAAAGCCACATACACATATATGGAATTTGTGCAAAATAAAAACTGATCGATCACTCTTATAATAATGTAAAAATGTACAGTAAGACTTTTGTCAAATTTAAGAAAAAAAAGTAAAAAATAATTTTATTACGCAAGTGTCAGTGTAAGATATTTCTTATATGGTAATGTCACAAATTATCAAAAGTTTTGTTATTAATTACATAGAAATAGTATATTGAAGTTATTACCCTATGAGGTAGAATCTCCCAAACTATATCCATTAGAACCTTCAACATGCAATAAAATGATGTTGCAAGCACCCTTATAATATTTGGAAATAAACCAAATATTACATCTTTAGTAAATCATTATAAGGTAAACAGTAGATTCTTGACTCCTTTTACATCCCATGTCCTCTCCTTCCTGCATAAATATCCACTACAATTTCGCTGTTACTAACTCACTCTCTTTAATTTTCAACTATGTATATAATTCACTTAAATCGTCGAGTACACATACATATACATACACACACATTTATACTTACATACATACATACATACATATATACACACACACACACACACACACACATATATATATATATATATATATATATATATATATATATATATATACGCACATGCACGCACACATTTATATATGTACGCATGTATATATGTATGTAAGTTGTGTAATATACAATGTCACCATCAAAGTAAGATGTTCATGTCTTAGCAGTGCATGATAGTTTAGTCAATCCTGGTGTTTAAGTCAAAAATGGCTTAAACACCAAGGGTGCTTTTAGAGCACTTCACCAAACGGTTAGGAGTAATAAGGCGAGGTCGCAATCACAAAAGTAAAAAGCATAAAAGTAAGAAAACAAAGTTTTATAGTGGTTCGATCTTTAGAAGATCTACGTCCACTTTGAGAATGATTCCATTATCACATTTAAATTTACAATGCATGAATATTCTCTCATTACATTCATCATTAATCTCTCAATCTCCTCTCTTTGATCTAATAGAAATGGATGGAAAAATTGGTGAGATCCTTCAAGTGAAGCGAATGGTAGAATCGATCTAGAGTTTCTCGAGAACTTGATCGAATTTCCAAGGTTCCATGATAGATTCGGAGTTGGATCTTTGATTAGAGTTGGTTAGAGATGAAAAATCACGCAGAAATGGTTGAGAATCAGGTTGGACAACCCTTCGGGGTCATAAAATCCCCCCTTGAATGGTGGAGAAGTGGGCTATTTATAGGTGAAGTCTGGGGTAGTGGCAGCATTGTAACTATGGGGTACAGGGGACTGATCGGTATTCTGCAGTATTTACGAAACTGTCCTTGGGTACATCTGGCAACAAGTGGAAAGGGATACCGATCGGTCATGAATTTTGAACACCGATTGGTCATAAGAATGGAGCACCGATCGGTCAACAAAAGCAAGCACCGACCACCTGGAAACATATCTTATAATCTGTTGCCGCTTTAATTTGCATGAACTTATTTACAACTATGCCATGCTTGTCTCTTAGCGCCCATCCTTTATCCACGTTGCTAGGTTGTCGTGTTCTAATCAAAGAATATGAGTGCAAAATTTACCATACTGCCATTGTGTTGTTTTGCAAACACCTGGAGCCATCCGGTATTGTAATTCTTAACCGATCACGCTGCTTCTCACTTGTGTGCAACTAACCTATCGGTTGTTTAGGATGCCTCAGAATCGCGTAGCATTGTATGTGACGTAATTCATGAGCATATTTTGTATATTTTTCCATTAAACTTACGTGGAGATGCTTTGTTTCATGTTTTAAGTATTAAACCTGCTCATCAATATGTTGTACATGGAAGATTATATGGCTGGTCAATATACTTTTGTACCGATCTGTATGTGTATTTCAACATGCATTATATGATGCTTAACACGTACACACATTGATATATGCTATTAGAACGTGCCACTATACCATACTGTAGTTGATCTGCATGGCTTCAGTTCATTAATAATATATATATTCTTCACGGGTATGACTTACTACACCATTAATACTGCTTGTTGGTTCAAATATAATTTATTACAAATACCGATCGGTGTTCCCACTAGGATGCCGACCGATCAAGGTCTTAGGGACTGATCAGCTATGCACGTTTTACATGTTGGACCATCTTCATAATATAGCAATATGTTGCATCCATGAAGCTGTCTGGTTTGCACGTTATCTATTGTTTTTATATTGCATTGATTCTTTAATATAGTGCAAATGTCCATCATTTGAGATTCTACCCAAATGCATGTAACACATTCCAGGTATGCATCATGATAAACCGATCGGTCTGTAGTGTTGCTCCCATTTCAATGATAACAACACGTCCATTTTACTTCATTCATTTGCTAAAACTGGTCCATGAAAATACTTATAACATGTTGTGCGTAACTTCCCGCATTTTTATCGGTTTGTATTTGAATATTTAAATCAGTTTAAATATTGAATTTATAATATAAGTTGATTTATATATTAACTAAAAATGAAGTTGAATGTATAAAAATATATATTAAATATAATCAAGCTTATGATGTCGTGGCAGATCATAATTTAACGTTCTGAACTTCAACAGAGTGCACATAATCCGTTATTAGTCGGATTTCTTCGAAATAATAAACATTGGAATCTGTTTAACTATATTTTTCCAATGGAAGTGAAAAATAGAGATTTTGCGTTATAGATTGTGAGTTATATCCAAATCAAACTTTCAAATAGTTGCTATAGAATTGTTTATCAACCATAACGGTTTATTTTGATATGACTAGATACTGGTTTCGATTTTGGACAAGCCCTTTGAGACGTAGTGATAATTTAATTTTTAGAATTTTACTATAATTTTTAATTCGTAAAATAAACTACTTTTTATTTGGAAAATTTTACACCCTATAGCAGCATTTTGGGGTTTCACAATATAAGTTAACCTACCGATATTATTATATTTTTGGGATCGTGGCACCTCGCTGGACACGACTGTATTTTCATTTCTGTCCGTAACAGTCCGTAATTGAATAGAGTTTTATGCATTAGGTACATATCTATATTTTTAATGTTACATTAAAAGAGAAGCTTCCTGCACCGAAATCTTTACCTGTCCTGTCTACGTTTCATTTCACATTATTTCCTTTCTGTCCTTTATTCATTAACGCACTACATACATCGTTTCATCCCATCTTGGCCTCTTACCTTAACACTTAAGCATTGTAAAAAAATGTATATATAGTTAAAGGTTGCTACATGTCTGTCTAGCAAGCTAAATCTTCAACACCCAGGAAATGGTACCAGTCTAGTATCCTCTGTGTACACCCTATTTTCCATGCCTGAAGTCTCCACGGTGCATTAAACAACACACGTACATACTAAATTATCTTCTCCATGCTAAAGGATACACAAATCAATAGTAGCAGATATTTTATTTCCTCATCCCTAACTTGGACTCATCTGCAATCTTCGCTGCTAAGGTAACAAACCAACTGTTCACAATGGAATGATTTGGCATCTTGTCAAATAATATATGAAAATATAAGAGAACAACCTATCACTACGTTCCATGTTTCAGCCACCTTAATAGCTCCTATCATAGATGTACGTTTTTCTTTAATACTCCATACCGAAGGACATTCTTACGTATGCAATTCGAACAGCTATGCATTGGGACTCTAAGGCACCTAAATGATAAAGCACATGTCTACAATAAAACAATCAAGCTATAAATCTATTACACCTTATACCCTCTATTCCTTGGCCACGAAGTATCACTCACTATAAATATATGAGCCTTCACTTGCTTCTTCTTCAGCAAATTAAAACACCACAACTTCCTAGGGTCTTTTGAAAATTCAAAACAAAACCATATCCATCTATATATATATATATATATATATATATATATATATATATATATATATATATATATATTGCCATGAGACTATATGGAAATACTGTTTCGTTCTCATGCCAGTTCCAAGGAGATCGACGCTGTTTTGAACAACCCCAAAATTCTGAGGCACGTTACAGTTTCGAATGGGGAGTTTTAAATACAGGAAAGTGGAATGAAGTATGCTTATAAAGAAAGATGAAGTTTGCACCTATTTGTGGAAAATGTAAGAATGGACGTGGAAGGATTAATGGGTTTTCTTTTGAAAAGATGAAGTAAGGTGAGCGGTTTTATGAGTTAAGAAAGGGGCGGTGCACGTATGTTTCTGGAAGTGGAAGTTTACAAATGAAGGGAAGGGAGCCATGTGTTGTCTGTTGGCAAACGAGGTGGCTGAAATGGAAAAGTAGCATGGAGCATGGGTTATGGTGCGACTTTGAGCATATGATAGAAACGTTAATTGGTTGGTTTCTTCACTGGAAGGTGGAAAGATGGGAAGGTATATTCACAATTATGAATAGTGGTAGTGGGTTTCAGTGACAAGGAGGTGGGATAGTGTTATCCGTAAGGATAAAAGAGGTTTGTGTGTGAGCGTTTGGGGGAAATGTGAAAGAAGATGAAGAAGAACAGGGGATGTAAACGTTGATTAAAAAACTTAAATAGTGGTTAGTGTTTAAACCTTGTTATATAAGGGAAGCGTGGTCTTTAAACAGTGAAGAAGATCACATTACACACTGTAATGGGTGGTTGGCGTTCCATGAAAGCGGGAAGGATTTCGGGGATTAACGCATTGTTTGACTCGGAGAAAACAAGGTTAATTCAATGATGATGGAAGTGGTAGATGTGACATAGTGGTGGTGCTGATTTAGTGAAGGATGTGAAGAAGGCTTCTATGACATTTTCAGTGATTTGAACGGTCGAGACACGGAGGGGTATGAGGGAGAGATCGTGATGAACATGAGTGATATCGAGATGATCACTGCAGCGATGGTGCACGTGCATCGTGCACACAAATGCGCAGAAGCTTGGACTGATGAAAAACTGAATGGGTGAAGGAGAAGACACTGTTCAAAAGGGTTAATGCTGCAACGAAATAGGCCGGGTATAATCAGCTGACGCAAATCGTTATTTAACGGTTAACGCGCAAAGGTGAGTAAATTCACTAACTCTAATCTATTTTAAAATATTATAATTATATTTTAATGTTGATTGAATGTTGTGTGATGGTCGTTTAGGTAGACTACAATTAAATTGGTTGAAATATATATATATCGTACACATCATAAGTTGGATACTGATTCCACCAATTATAATATTTCCTAGTATGAAATTAGTGTTAATTGAGTTGACTAACATTTGTGGATGCGGGAAACCGGTTGGAGGAATCCAACTGGATTCCTAAATATTTATATGAACTGTTTATTTTATATATGCAATGTTTGAATCCAAATGACATTGAAACCCTGTGTGGATATTGATGTTGAATGGAAATTCAACGTTATTTTGATTTAATAAATAAACGATATCGATTGAGAAAGTGGCAGCACTGACCTTAAACCCACCTCTTTGTTAAACAGTCGATTTGTCGGTAGGCGAATCAACGAAGTTAAACAATATTTTTAGATTTACTGTATTAGTCTAACGGTAAGGAGTAATTACGATCAATAACAAATTAACTAATGATTTAAAGCTAATTAAATCAACTGTTTTGTTAGAAATTGATTATTTGATTAATTAATCTTCAATTAATCAAATAATAATGGTTTTAGAAATTAATTGTTTAAATTAATAAGATTCCTTAATTATTAATTACCCTTTTTAATTAATAAAGTATTAAATAATTATTGAACTAATATAATTAGTTATTGTAAAGTAAGTAACCAATCTACTTTAGATTAATGATGAAGTAAACTGTTTACTTCAGCAATGATAAAGTAAATATTATTTAATTATTTTTAATTAAATAATTGTTTCTTAAATGGACCTCATTTAAGATGTTATTGAATTGGTAATGAGATGTTACTTGCATTAAGTAAATGACTCAAATAAAAGTAAAATTTCAAGAGACAAAGAACGTAATTGGATTTTGGCAAAAGAAGTCATAAATATAATTGTATAACGAAGACGCAGCAAAGTGTTAATATTTAAATAAATAGTTGTAAACAACTGAGTTTTCAAATTTAGGATATGGCGTCATAAAACCATATTCAAAATAAAGTAAGAAATACGATTTGATGGATTATAAAGTATAAGGGGTTAGAGTTACGAACTTATATATATTCTAAGATAAGAATGTTGTTGATCATGGCCGGAGAGGTAATTAAAATACCCCAACTTAAACGACTTCACCATTATCGAGGAATGGTATCTGTTTGTAACGGAAAGAGATGTCAGGATTAGTTATAAAGGGTATATTACAGCGTATTGCATGTTTTTGAACTATCACGATAAGTTGACATGGGTAGGAAAGAGCAAGAGAGCAGTACTCGTGTTATAGTCCTTCTTGAATAGCATAAAGCACTAACTTTAAGAGCAGCTAAGAAGTAGACTCATCCCCATGATAAGGTGTTCTTATTGCGAACTTATTTCACTGGGCTGGGCACTTCTCTTTTTTCGCTTGCTGCTTGCGCCAAGCTTAAGCGTGATTTTAATATATACCACTATTCCCTAGGGAATGGAAACAGTTTGGTTTGAAATCCACTTATTCTAAATAATAAGCAAGTAATGGTGTTTTTTCAAAGAAGCATAGAAATTCTATGTTGGGTTAGGAATAAAAACGAATAATTGAGATTTAATACATTTCCTGTATAAAATGGGAATCTTCAAGTGTGGAAATTGATAAAAACATTAATGATAAAATATGTCGTTCAACATTGGTTTTAGGTCATATAAGAAATGATAATCAAATATTGAATAAATTATATATATATATCACTATTTTCAAAGTAAAGGAAGGCTAAAGGAGTTTAGAAATATGATGTAATACTTTCGAGAAAAGGGAAATAAAGAAGAGTTTATAAAAATATGGGAAGCTAGAAAATAAATATTTATATATATAAAGAGCCAGTGATTGTGTGATGATTAGTTGTACATTTGAATGGATATATGTTTTTACTTCGATAGTTAAATAACCGACTATCGAAGTGTTTTAACCATCGTTGTCACTACGGAGAGACCGATTGGATATATTATCCGAAAAACCACTCCATATAGGCATAAGCGCTGCGAATTAGATAATGCTGTAGATAATTGAAGACGGAGTGAAATGCAAGGGTTGTTCTGTTCCAGAATTGTGTTTTCTATTTCTCTAGACCCAGGACAACTTGTATGGACGATTGTCTGACAGAGTGTTCCTAACAGATCACATAAGATGATCTTTCCGAGGTATTACGTCTGGTAGCAGAGAAATTCGTTTCTCTTAGCTTTTTATACCCATAATATTTTAGGAAGATCAACTAGTGATTTGACGGGTTTGTGAATGTGGCATTCATAGTGAATGGTGACCAGATGTTCAAAAAAGATTAACGTAGCCTCAAGCC
Organism: Allium sativum; assembly: GCA_030737875.1. Taxonomy (NCBI): domain Eukaryota; kingdom Viridiplantae; phylum Streptophyta; class Magnoliopsida; order Asparagales; family Amaryllidaceae; genus Allium; species Allium sativum. Next base: position 320,759,405 of record CM060920.1, on the reverse strand, counting down.
TCACAATCAGGAAATGAAAAAAATCGGGCAGGCAGCATGGCTAGGTGGGTCATTTCCAAGCAGGGTATATTTGTCACCGATCTAGAGAAAATTCATTATTTATTCTTCTTTCGGTTCTGTATCTTACGGATTACGGTTGGACGGCCGACAACCGTGGGTGATAATATATTCGATACACTCAAGCTAAATGAGTGGTCGGTCATGTGTGGGCCGGGTTGCAAGATGTTCTTGTTGAACCCCAGTGTATCCCCTCTAGAGTACACTTATCGGGAGGTGGTCCCATACCGTGTCATAATTGGAACCCAATCTCCAATAAGCGCCTTGCGGTTTTTGATTTTATACTATGTATGTAGAGCGTGAGATGCAAGCGTCCTACTATTTGGTTATTTATTTGATTAGACATTATTATAATATCACTGGATTTTGATCAAAAATGTTTTGGTCATAATAAGGTAAAAACCGTCCATGTTTATGTGTGGGTTGGTCTTACTGTTACCCTTTCTTTCAAAAGGATTTTCAAAGTTAAACAATATGGTTGGTGTTTACTCATACCAGTCCCATGACTGACCTAGAGTTTATTTTGTTTGTTTTCCCTAAACTCTTGGGTGCCCAAATTTGTACGGGCAGTCAAGTGTTTCAGGCTTTTACAGATACACTTGGAGGAGCTCGAAGCAGGAGGTTTCACCACTATTTATTTAGAGATTATTTCCGCTATGATGTATAAGTGTTATACACTGATATGGTATGTATATACAATACAGTTTTGTATTTCAAATTATGTTATATATATTTTATTTGTTACATTGTGAGATTCATGTTTACTCTGACTCTGATGTTCTTCTTATTCTTCTATTCTATTAGTTCTATCTTATCTTTCTTATCCACTAATTTCTTTCTATTAATGACCCCGTGTTTTCGATACTCGAAAAGTCAACATGGTGTTTGATGTTGATTTTCAGGATCAAAAATTTGCGGTCGTTACAGTGGTATCAGAGCATAAGGTTAAGTGATTACCTTAGCTCTGTGGCGTGACTCAATAGAGATAAGGTTAGTAAGACCTTAGACTGAGTTTGAGTGTATATATATGAGCACGTAATTATAGATTTGTATAAAAACTGTTTTATATTGTGTTGATTGATCTGTTGAGTGGTATATGAATTCCAAATCAACGCGTTTAGCTGACGGGGTCGATAAGGATTTATAAATGCTTGGATAGAGCAATTCAACATAGTATTGTTTTAAAAAGCTGGGTAAATGAAATAATTTTACCCAAAATATATTTTGATATAAAAGAAGTATATATCTTGAGATTATTATAATATATTGGATGTGTTGATCATTATTATGATCGAATAAGTTTTATAATTGAGTTGGTTATATAAATAACCAATCGAAATATCATATAAATATAATTTGTAGAATCAGATGGAATAAATCTGAATTTAAAACCAGAATTGAAATAAAACTCTAGAAACTTGGAAAGGTGTTGTAAATAAATTTTGAATTGAATATATGGAAATTTTAAAATCCTGGGAGAGATCTGGAAATGTGTTTCAAGCAATTAGAAAGGTTATTTGGAAGTAAATTTCAAGATAAAAGTGTTTGAAAAATAAGTTTTGAGTGTGATATAGTATTGAACTCACTTCGGCAGCGGGAAAATAGTAGCGATGATGGATGGCCACATCATCAATATTCATTTTCGAGTTTCTAAAGTGACGGATTACTACCAAAAGATATTTTTTTGAAATTGTTTTGAGAAAATTAATTATTTTGAATCCTAAAAAGGAATATTTATTCTAGAAAGGCAAAGCTATTTAAAAACTCCCAGGATGATATTGTTTTGAATTGAAACAAGTATACAAGATGAATTTGTAATAATGGAAATAAATTGTACTTAAGAAGTTAGGAAAAGATTGTCAAAGCAAATGGAGATTAACAAAAACAGTTAAGGAGAAATTAAGTTTGATGGAAAATGGTACTAAAATAAAACTGGAATTGAATTGAAGCCAGTTAATTGGAAATCGTATGGGAATAGAATTTAACTTGGCAAAGTAATTGAACTTGTGAAATAAGATTTTTGGAATGGAACTGAATATGGTTATGGAATTGAATTGTTAAGTAAGAATTTGGATTTAGAATTTGAAGTGGAGTTTGAACTAGAATTTGGCTTGGGTACTAGAGAATAATTGGAGGTGGACAAGTGGATTATAGATCAATAATTGGAATGCATGGGTATATGCTGATGGAATATCAAATGGAAGAGTTAGAAATGGGATGCCCAACCAAAAAGGTACATGTTTATATCTTATACGAGTATGAGATTTTTATGAGTCTGTTTGGCAAGCTGTTTGGCTGTTCGATTTTCTTTTTGATTGGAAGATGGCCCAGAGAGGCGAATTGTAGTAGTACCGAATGAGCCGTGCAAAGGAGATGCTGGTGAAATTCTCTGAAAATTAAAGTTGTTAGGAAATTTTCAGAATTTCTGAAAGTATTTGTTAATAAGAGGGAATTAAATTTTTAATTAGAATTAATTGGTTCTGTTGAAAACTGAATTTAAGAAATTAAATAAAAGATCTTTAATCTAATTATAATATGGATTGTAGCATTTTCCCTACATTAGTAATTTCGGGGACGAAATTCTTTTAAATGGGATGGAATGTAACGTCCCCCATTTATATCAGTTTGTATTTGAATATTTAAATCAGTTTAAATATTGAATTCGTAATATAAGTTGATTTAATTATTAATTAAAAATGAAGTTGAACGTATAAAAATATATATTAAATATAATCGAGCTTATAATGTTGTGGCAGTTCGTAATTTAACGTTCTGAAGTTCAACTGAGTGTACAAGATCCGTTATTAGTCGGATTTCTTAGATATAAGAAACATTGGAATCTTTTTAACTATATTTTTCCAATGGAAGTGAAAAATAGAGATTCCGCATTATGGATTGTGAGTTATATCCAAATCCAAATTTCAAATAGTCGTTATAGAATCGTTTATCGACCGTAATGGTTTATTTTAATATGACTAGCTACTGGTTTCGATTTTGGACAAGCCCTTTGAGACGTAGTGATAATTTAATTTTTAGAATTTTGCTGTAATTTTTAATTCGTAAAATAAACTACTTTTTATTTGGAGTATTTTACACCCTGCAGTAGCATTTTGGGGTTTCTCAATATAAGTTAACCTACCGATATTATTATATTTTTGGGATCGTGGCACCTCATTGGACACGACTGTATTTTCATTTCTGTCCGTAACAGTTTGTAATTGAACAGAGGTTTATGCATTAGGTACATATCTATATTTTTAACGTTAAATTAAAAATAAGCTATTGGCACCGAAATATTCACCTGTCCTGTCTGCGTTTCATTTCACATTATTTCCTTTCTGTCCTTTATTCATTAACGCACTACATACATCAATCCATCCCATCTTGGCCTCTTGCCTTAACCCTTAAGCATTATAATTTTTTTATATATAGTTATAGGTTGTTGCATGCCTGTCTAGCAAGCAAAATCTTCAACACCGAGGAAATGGTACCAGCCTGGTATCCTCTTTATACACCCTATATTCCATGCCTGAAGTCTCTAATGTGCATTAAACAACATAGGTACATACTAAATTATCTTCTCTATGCTAAAGGATACACAAACCAATAGTAGCAGATATTTTATTTCCTCATCCCTAACTTGGACGCATCTGCAATCTTCACTGCTAAGGTAAATACAAACCAACTGTTCACAATGGAATGTTTTGGCATCTTGTCAAATAATATTTGAAAATATAAGAGAACAACCTATCACTACTTTCCATGTTTCAGCTACCTTAATAGCTCCTATCACAGATGTACATTTTTCTTTAAATACTCCATACCAAAGGACATTCTTACGCATGCAATTCGAACAGCTATGCATTGGGACTCTAAGGCGCCTAAAAGCTAAAGAACATGGCTACAATAAAACAATCAAGCTATAAATCTATTACACCTTATACCCTCTATTCCTTGGCCATGCAGTATCACTAACTATAAATATATGAGCCTTCACTTGCTTCTTCTTCAGCAAATTAAAACACCACAACTTCCTAGGGTCTTCTAAAAATTCAAAGAAAAACCATATCCATCTCTAAATATATATATATATCCATGAGACTATATGGAAATACTGTTTCGTTCTCATGCCAGTTCCAAGGAGATCGACGTTGTTTTGAACAACCCCAAAATTCTGAAGCGTGCTACAGTTTCGGACGGGGAGTTTTAAATACAGGAAAGTGGCATGAGGTATGTATTCGGTTATAAAGAAAGATGAAGTTTGCACCTGTTTGTGGAAAATGTAAGAATGGACGTGGAAGGATTAATGGGTTTTCTTTTGAAAAGATGAAGTAAGGTGAGCGGTTTTATGAGTTAATGAAAGGGGCGATGCACGTATGTTTCTGGAAGTGGAAGTTTACAATTGAAGGGAAGGGTGCCATGTGCTATCTGTTGGCAAACGAGGTGGCTGAAATGGAAAAGTAGCGTGGAGCATGGGTTAAGGTGTGACTTTGAGTATATGATAGCGATGTTAATTGGTTGGTTTCTTCACTGGAAGGTGGAAAGATGGGAAGGTATATTCACGGTTATGAATAGCAGTAGTGGGTTTCAGTGACAAGGAGGTGGGATAGTGTTGTCCATAAGGAGAAAAGGGGTTTGTGTGCGAGCGTTTGGGGGAAACGTGAAGGAAGATGAAGAAGAACAGAGGATGTGGATGTTGATTCGAAAACTTAAATAGTGGTTAATGCTTAAACCATATTATATGGGGGGAAGCGTGGTCTTTAAATAGTGAAGAAGGGCACACTACACATTATAGTGGGTGGTTGGCATTCCATGAAAGCGGGAAGGACTTCGGGGATTAACGCATTGTTTGACTTAGAGAAAACAAGGTTAATTCAATGATGATGGAAGTGGCTGATGTGACATAGTGGTGGTGCTGATGTAGTGAAGGACATGAAGAAGGGATCTATGACATTTTCGGTGATTTGAACGGTCGAGACACAGAGGGGTAGGAGGGAGCAATCCTGATGAACATGAGTGATTTTAAGATGATCACTGCAGCGATGGTGCACGTGCACTGTGCACACAAATGCGCAGAAGCTTGGACTGATGAAATACTGAATGGGTGAAGGAGAAGACACTGTTCATAAGGGTTAATGCAGCAACGAAATAGGCCGGGTATAATGAACTGACGCAAATCGTTATTTAACGGTTAACGCGCGAAGGTGAGTAAATTCACTAACTCTAATATATTTTAAAATATTATAATTATATTTTAATGTTGATTGAATGATGTGTGATGGTCGTTTAGGTAGATTACAATTAAATTAGTTGAAATATATATATCATACACATCATTGGTTGAATACTGATTCCACCAATTATAATATTCCCTAGTATGAAATTAGTGTTAATTTTGTTGACTAACATTTATGGATGCGCGAAACCGGTTGGAGGAATCCAACCGGATTCCTAAATATTTATATGTACTGTTTGTTTTATATATGCACTGTTTGAACCCAAACGAAATTGAAACCCTGTATGGATATTGATGTTAAATAGAAATTCAACGTTATTTTGATTTAATAAATAGACGATATCGATTAAGAAAGTGGCAGCACCGACCGTAAACCCACCTCTTTGTTAAAAAGTTGATTTGCCGGTAGGCGAATCCATGAAGTTAAGTTATAAAAATTATATTTTTATAATTAAAGAAATATTTTTAGATTAATTGTATTAGTCTAATGGTACGGAGTAATTACGATCAGTAACAAATTAACTGATGATTTGAAGTTAATTAAATCAACTGTTTTGTTAGAAATTGATTATTTGATTAATTAATCTTCAATTAATCAAATAATAATGGTTTTAGAAATTAATTGTTTAAATTAATAAGATTCCTTAATTATTAATTACCCCTTTTAAATAATAAAGTATTAAATAGTTTTTGAACTAATATAATTAGTTGTTGTAAAGTAACCAATCTACTTTAGATTAATGATGAAGTAAACTGCTTACTTCAGCAATGATAAAGTAAATATTGTTTAATTATTTTTAATTAAATAATTGTTTCTTAAATGGACCTCATTTAATATGTTATTGAATTGGTAATGAGATGCTACTTGCGTTAAGTAAATGACTCAAATAAAAGTAAAATTTCAAGAGACAAAGAACGTAAATGGATTTTGGTAAAAGAAGTTATAAATATAATTGCATAACGAAGACACAGCATAGTGTTAATGTTTAAATAAATAGTTGTAAACAACTGAGTTTTCAAATTTAGGATATGGCATCATAAAACCATATTTAAAATAAAGCAAGAAATACGATTTGACGAATTGTAAAGTATAAGGGGTTAGAGTTACGAACTTATATGTATTCTAAGATATGAATGTTGTTGATCAAGGTCTGAGAGGTAATTAAAATACCCCAACTTGAATGACTTCACCATTATCATGGAATGGTATCAGTTTGTAATGGAAAGAGATGTTAGGATTAGTTATAAAGGTGATATTACAGCGTATTGCAAGTTTTTGAACTGTAACGATAAATTAACGTTGTGACCAAGCTTAAGCGTGATTTTTATATATAGCACTATTCCCTAGGGAATGGAAACAGTTTGGTTTGAAATCCACTTATTCTAAGTACTAAGCAAGCAACGTTGTTTTTCCAAAGAAGCGTGGAAATGCTATGTTGGGTTGGGAACAAAGACGAATAATTGAGATTTAATATATTTCCTGTTTTAAATGGAAATCTTCAAGTGTGGAAATTGATAAAAACATTAATGATAAAATATGTCGTTCGACATTGGTTTTAGGTCATATAAGAAATGATAATCAAATATTGAATAAATTATATACATATATATCGCTATTTCCGAAGTAAAGGAAGGCTAAAGGAGTTTTGAAATTTGATGTAATACTTCCGAGAAGAGGGAAATAAAGAAGAGTTTATAAAAATATGGGAAGCTAGATAATTAATATTTATATACGTAAAGAGCCAGTGATTATGTGATGATTAGTTGTACATTTGAATGGATGTTTGTTTTTACTTCAATAGTTAAATGACCGACTATCGAAGTGTTTTGACCATCGTTGTCAATACGGAGAGACCTTTTGGGTATATTATTCGAAAAACCACATCGTATAGGCATAGGCACTGCGAATTATATTATGTTGAAGATAATTGAAGACGGAGTGAAATGCAAGGGTTATTCTTTTCCAGAATGGTGTTTTCTGTTTGTCCAGACCCAGGACAACTTGTATGGACGAATGTCTGACAGAGTATTCCTAACAGGTCACATTAGATGATCTTTCCGAGGTATTACGTCTGGCGGCGAAGAAATTTGTTTCTCTAAGCTTTTTATACCCATAATATTTTGGGAAGATCAACTAGTGATTTGACGGGTTTGACGATCTGGCATTCAAAGTGAATGGTGACCAGATGTTCTAAAAAGATTAACGTAGCCTCAAGCCTTACAACCAGGAAATGACAAAAATCGGGCAGGCAACATGGCTAGGTGGGTCATTCCCAAGCAGGGTATATTTGTCACCGATCTAGATAAAATTCATTATTTATTCTTCTTTCGATTCTGTTTCTTATGGATTATGGTTGGACGACCAACAATCGTGGGTGACAATATATTCGATACACTCAAGCTAAATTAGTGGTCGGTCATGTGTGGACCGAGTTGCAAGATGTTCTTGTTGAACCCCAGTGTATCCCCTCTAGAGTACACTGATCGGGAGGTGGTCCCATACCTTGTCATAGTTGGAATCCAATCTCCAATAAGTGCCTTGCGGTTTTTGATTTTATACTACGTATGTAGCGCGTGAGATGCAAGCGTCCTACTATTTGGTTATTTATTTGATTAGACATTATTATAATATAGCTGGATTTTGACATCAAAAATGTTTTGGTTATAGTAAGGAAAAAACCGTCCATGTTTGTGTGCGGGTTTGTCTTACTATTACCCTTTCTTTCAAAATGATTTTCAAAGTTAAACCATATGGTTGGAGTTTACTCACACCAATCCCATGACTGACCCAGAGTTTATTTTGTTTGTTTTCCCTAAACTCTTGGGTGCCCAAATTTGTATGGGCAGTCAAGTGTTTCAGGCTTTTACAGATACACTTGGAGGAGCTCAAAGCAGGAGGTTTCACCACTAGTTATTTAGAGATTATTTCCGCTGTGATTTATAAGTGGTATACACTGATATGGTAATGTATATGGTATGTATATACAATACAGTTTTGTATTTCAAATTATGTTATATATATTTTATTCGTTCCGCTGTGAGATTCATATTTGCTCTGACTTTGGTGTTCTTCTTATTCTTCTATTCTATTAGTTCTATCTTATCTTTCTGACCCTCTAATTTCTTTCTATTAATGACCCGGTGTTTTCGATACTCGAATAGTCAACATGGCGTTTGATGTTGATTTTCAGGATCGAAAATTCTACGGCCATTACATTGTGTCTATTTTATGAAGGATGATACACCTAGCATGCTTTTAGTCCATTCATGCTTCACAGTTCCATTAATAGATTATAAGTATATTTATACCAATGTTTCAATGCATCTTGGCCATGCTATGTTGCTTATTTAACATATGTGTTAACATGTATGTCAATAGCCAACCTTCACACATGCTGTTCCAGTCCATATTCATGTCTTTTATATTTTTCCACATATTCTCTAGCTGAGATGATCAACATATTGAATCCATGAAAAAATAATGTCGATCATCATGCTATTATCCTGACCGATCACCATGCTAAAGATAAGCGACCGGTCCGTATATACATTTATGACCGATCGGTTGTCATGCGGAAAACGACCGATATTACTGAAACCAACCAATCTAGTGACTGGGCCCGACCAGTCCATATGCATTGAATGTATTTCCCGATCCGTACTTTTCCGAACCGCATTTCCAGCGGGGTTAACATTTGCCCCTCGAAGCTTGTATTTTTCGCTTGTGAGAAATGCAGGCCTCGAACTGAACATTGTTAATGCAATTTTGCATTGAGATCCAGTTGTAGCTTTTCTACTTGCAATGGTGAATCATGCTTTGAATTTATATGCTTCACATCACCTGTTCCATAATTAAAACAAGCGATTGCATGATTTTGGACCTATACTCACCATCGACTGTCCATATCGATAGTGGATTAGTTAAAAATAATGAACAATAACAAATTTTATTCTAAATCGAATAAAGTGTTTGCACTGGACCATTTTATTCAACTGTTTAAAACTCGTCAAATGTTATTTACACAAATACAGTATTCTGATTCGAATTCGCATTAACGCTAAATATCAACTGGTCGAGATAATTCGACTGTGGATTTCAAGCGTCATTGTTTTAATGATTTACATGATAATGCATGACACTTTTCATTTAGGAAATGTGTATGTGCGATTCATTTTCTGCTTCCTGTTTGAGAAGCTTTGATATTCATGCCCCTTATTTACGAAGTCGTTATTAGCCTTCTCCACTGAAAGTACTTTGGATTTCATGCCCTGTAACAACCCGGAAAATCTGGGCCAGTTTAAAATTTTTGTTTTGGCAATTTTAGCGAATTTAGATTATTTAAAATGAATTATTTTAAATAATATCGACGAGAAATTTATTTTGAATTGAAATTCGACGTATATATTATATACGTCGTCGTTAGAATATATAATAATTATATATAATTATAAAAGGAATAGAAAATGGCGCGGTAGTTCGAAAATTCGATTTCTAATTTCAAATGAATATACAGAATTCAATATAAGTCAGAATTGAACGAAACAAGAAATATTTGAATCTGTATAACTATATCTTTGGAACGAAGTTAACAAACTGAAATTTCATTTTAGAAATGATAAGGTATGTCCAGTTGAAAATTAGAAATAGTCGCTGTGGAATTTATATATATTTTTATATATATAAGGCCCTTAAAAATAGCAATTTTGCAAACGTCCTCGGATTTCGACGAAACCACTTTTGTTGGGTCCGTGAGGTCGAGTTATTGCTAGATTTCAAATTTCATAATTTTTCGAGTTAATATGTGAGCGTGGCAAAAGAAAACGTGTTTTGACCATTTCAGTTGATTTTAATCGACTGGAAATTGGCCATTTTTCTAACGGTCTCAGAATTCGACGAAACTAGTTTTGTTAGGACCGTATCGTCAATACGAAGCTAGAAAATATTTTTTTTGGAATTTTTCTAGTTAGTATGTGACCCCGGTAATTTGAAATGTACGTTTAAAATTCAATATAGTGATTTAAATGTAAATTTAACGGAAACTGATTGTAACAGCCGAATCAGCTGACGATACATATCCCATTGTGTTCGGAATGGGGGTTAAACGCTATGGACGGCAGGTGGTGGACCTCGTTTAGAGGTCGTTTGAAAAAGTTGACTTTTTGTATTAAAATAAAATAATTAAATAATTAAAATAATAAAAAATTAAACTTCCCCCCCCCCTTTTCTTCCTCGATGGCCCCCCCCCGATTCAGTTATTTACAAAGCAAATAAAAAAAAAAAAAAAAGAAGACGAAACCCTAAATACCCGAAGCCGCCGCCCTCTGACGTTCGAGCCATCGCCAGCGCCGCCGCTCCGATCCTGGAAGCCATCGCCGAAGCCACCGCCTGACGCTGAGCCGCCCTCGCAACATCCTCCTCCCACCGAACGACGCATCGAAGCAGAAACCCTCGCATCCCTCTGAACCACCGTCACCTCGTCGAACCCCTGAACCACCGACGCCACGAGCCACGGCCGAGCTAGGTGAGCGTTTAATTGGTTTTATTTTTATTTTTGATTTTTGTTTTGTTTTACAGAAAATTAAAACTGTTTTTTTTTGATTTAAAAACTGTTTTAAAAATGAAATATAAAACTGATTTTTTGTTTTAAGTTTTTAAAACAGAATTTTAAAAGATTTTAAAACAGAAATTTCAAAAACAGAAATTTTTAAAAGAGATTTTAAAACTGTTTTTAAAAGAAATCAAAACAGAATTTTTAAAAAAGGAATAAAAAGTAAAACTGCATTTTTTAAAATTAGTAAAAAACTGCATATTTTTTTTAAAAGTAAAAAACTGAATTTTCTTTATTTTTAAAACTGTTTTTCTTTTATTTACTTTAAAGCTAAATTTTATTTTATGTTGTAAGTGATAAAAATGTAATCTTTTATATAACATGGAAGTAAAAAATATAATTTTTCTATATTGAATAGCGAAGTAAAAATATAATTTTTCTATATTGAATAGCGAAGTAAAAATATAATTTTTCTATATTGAATAGCGAAGTAAAAATATAATTTTTCTATATTGAATAGCGAAGTAAAAAATATAATTTTTCTATATTGAATGGCGAAGTAAAAATATAATTTTTATCTATGAACTTTGAACTAAAAATTCGATTTTTATATATTGAACTTTGAAGTAAAAATTCGATTTTTATATATATAGTGAATACGGGCAACGAAGATGACGAAGGTGCGATAGCGATGAAGTTTTCTATCAGTGAAGTGCCGTGGAGCTAGGATAGCTATAGGTGAGAACTTCTCACTCAAATTCTACTTTTCTAGTTATATATATATATACTAGGATGCAGACGGTGCTTAGTAGCACCCGACACAATCGTCCACAGACCATGGACTTGTTTGTTTGGATGTTTGGTTATTGATTGCGATATTGGTTTGAATGTGGTTTGTGGCGTGAAAAATCGAATCGATAAGTTGGTTAGGATTAGACGTGCGCCGTTATAAGGCGAAGGAGTAAGGCTAGGTTAGACCCTTACTCCAAATTTTGTGGTTTGCATAACGAAATGAATTTGATTGATGTGTGAATGGCGTGGGCCTTCACTAGACCGGGGATAAGGCTAGGCCTTGTCCCGTTTCTGGTATCGTGCCGTTATGCCGCCGAAATTTTCTAAAATAAGTTAGAAAAATAAAAATAGCATTTTATTTAAAGAATGAACTGAATAGAAATTCATATGTTAAAATAAAATGTGTTACCGTTAAAAATATAATTTTTAACGTGAATGTGAATAAATAAATATTCATTTACAAACCAGACGGTTTGTTTATGTACACCTATTTGAATGACGTTGATTGGGTCGATAAATTTTACACATCGCCTAACTGCACAAATAAAACATGTGTTTGATTGTTTGAAACCCCACACGGGTGTTAGGATGAAATTTGAAGTTCACTCATCCTGATTGATTAAATATGTCGATCGATTGATTGACAAGCTGCTATAAGCGTTAAATGTCTATATTTGATGCTTATACAGTGTAGTGCACTTTGGTTGATGGTTGATTATTTTTCAAGGCTATTATACATGTGTTGTATGAAAATCCATATAATTAACTTTATATGGTAATTGATTGGGCCTCATTCCAGTTTTGAAAAAGAAATATTTGAAAAAGAAATATTTGAAATAGAATATTTGAAAATAGAAAATTTATGAAGCCGTGTTGATTAGATTGACGCCATTTTGACGTGAACGATATTTATATCAATTTTAAGCGATTTCGAAATGAATTGAATTGAAAACGATTTTGAATTGAATTGAAAACGATTTCGAATTGAATTGAAAACAAATTGAAATGAATTCAAATTGAATTGAAATTTGAATTGAATAGAAATGAATTTTAAAACGAATTTATAAAGAAGAATTCAATTTTTATTTTAATTGAAAAGGAAGTTGAAATTGTTTTTGAAACGAATTCAAAACTATTTATATAATTCGTTTTAAATAGAAATCGACGAAATATATATTATATATATTATATATAATATAATGGCCTGAATAGAACGCGCCGCGCCGCGGCAGTTCGCGAATTTCGACCATTTATTTCAAACGGACATTACAGGAGATCCGACCGTCGGATTCTCCTAAAACCGGAACCGTTGGGTTCGTATCGAAAAGAGCTTTCTAATTAATGTTAGAAATTTGAAATCTAACGGTTGGATTTGGAGATACGTCCAAATCAAATTCGAAAAAGGTCGTTGTAAGTGCAGTTCGATGGCCATTGTTGGAAATCGACTGTACGGGCCTTGATAAAATTATTAAAAATAGTAATAATTTGTGTAAAATCATAAGAAATGATTTGTGAAAGTTTGGGGTGAAAATCTCCATATTTGAAAAGATAAAAAAATGGATTTTTATCGAAATGAACTAGTTTTGAACTAGAATTATAATTCTATTTATTTTTAAATAAATAAATTGAATTTGAAATGGTTTTGAAAATAACCAAAATTTCCAATGATTGCATTGGAGTGGATTTGAATCGAAATTGTCTTCGGAATATTTCGATGTTGGAATTCGTGACATTACAGGTGTTGTTATGGAAATTTGAAAGATATATATTTGTATCGTTATTTCCAATACGACATTTGTTAGTCGTAGAATTCGATATTGAATATAAGCCGATATATTTTCTATTCAGAGCCTTGTATTGAATATCGAATGTGATTTGGGTTTGTCGTGAATGGTGTCTTCACTAACACTGTTCTTGAACCCAGTTGAGAAAAGATTAAATCTTTTTATTTAGATTTAATGAAGTGTACCAATTAAATGATATTTAATTGGAATTGAATTGGTATTGATTTTTGGGTTTATCGTGAACAGTGTTTTAAATAACACTTGTTCTTTAACCCGATAATTAATGGAATGTGATTTTGGGTTTATCGTGAATCGTGTTTTAAATGACACTGATTCTTTAACCCAGATAATGATTAAAACTAAGTGGAGTTTTAATGAATCTTTAATTAGATTGAAAAGATCGAGAATGGAGTATCACCAGTTTTGCTCCAGGCGATAGATAAATCTGTAATTAGATTTGAATGTGAAATTTAGAAACTAACTGGCGGTTAGCCAAGCAGAATGGTTTTCTGGATATTGATCTGATGTTGGTTTCGGCCTTCGGGGTTAATATTTGGGGAATTATTCTCTTGATTAATTTACGGTTAGTGACTAATGAATTGGAATGAGGCGTATGTTGTGTTTGTGTAACACTTATTTAAAATATACGCGAGTTATTCGGAAAGACCGGGTTTATCCCATTCTGAGTAACTGATACGACGATAAGTCGAAGACGAAGACGATGGTCGAAGACCGGAGGTCTTCACGTCGTTTGGGTGATAACTGATGATCTTGATTGGGCTGTACACCCAAGAAGATGGAAACAGTTAGTGATCGTCCAGACGTACTTGGAGATCGATGGATATGCGGGGTACTAGGTGCCTCCGGTTTCGTTCAGACCCAGAACGGACTTGTAAATGGACTGTGTGTCTGACATCGGATTTCATTCTGTGTGACTGATATCGGTTGCATAGGATGGCTTGCCTGTGTGGCATGCTAAGATGCAAATGATCAAGGCTTCTGTTGAAAAGCAAAGTCTTGTGGTTGATGATCAAAGCACGACCTTTGTGGCGTAGCTTTGTGTAACGTTTGATTCGCGAGTTTCACACCCGGTATGAATCAAAAACGGGAGACGGACCTCAGGGAGGGCATGCGTTTCTTTCTAGTTAGAAGTGGCGTCAGTGGTTTTACACGCCCTGACGAGTTTGACTTATGTTGTTGTTGCTGTTGCGAGGCGCCTCGGTTATATCGGTTTCGGCCGAATGCATTCTGGTCGGCTGACGGACCAGACTTACACCCCATAGGGTGGGGAGACGTATTGTTCAGGCATAATAATCCACTCCGTGTGGACCGGCCCTGACGATCCAAGGGGCAGTTGCGGCTGTTCCTGAGGGGCGGGCTAGAGCGTCTCGAATCGGTTGAGGATCTTGCCCCTAGCCTCGGTTCATAGATGGAAACCCAATTTCCAAATACGTGACATTTGCGGTTTTATTTGTAAACCTATATATGGCGACATAGTGGTATGGGGCATTCATGCCGCCTATGATTGATACTTATGATTTGAAGTTGTTTTATACACTATGCACTTATTATAGTATCAAATGATTTGTTTTAAACGTATCAAGCATTCTTTGGCTGTTATAAGGGAAAACCCTATCCCCCGGTTTGCGTTGCATTGTGTGATAGGAACTGGGTCTTATAACAGCTTCATCTTTCTTTATTTAGCATTGCGCTGCTGTTTTATGCACTGGTATTCTTGGGAGGAAACCCGTTCCGTGTTATACGGCGTGGTCCCTTGATTTACCTAACTTTTAAAATAAAGAATAATAACTATTTTAGTTCTCACACCAGTCACATGACTGACCTGGAGTTTATTGTTTTAACCTAAACTCTGGGTGCCCTTATTTTGACACGGGCAGCTAGTAGTTTTGGTTTTGCAGATTTATATTCACAGGATCCTGGTTTACAGCTGGAACGATATCCGGAAAGCTTTGTATCCGTATATCTTCTTCTAGTTGTGTATTGTATTATTTTCCGCTGCGATGTATTTAAATGTAATTTAAATCTCTGATATTTCTGTGTAATATTCTTTTATACTCTGCATA
This sequence comes from Allium sativum, assembly GCA_030737875.1. Lineage (NCBI taxonomy): Eukaryota > Viridiplantae > Streptophyta > Magnoliopsida > Asparagales > Amaryllidaceae > Allium > Allium sativum. The sequence continues at coordinate 320,743,903 of CM060920.1, read as the reverse complement.
TTCTTGTAATCTGATGCATCGTTGTAATATACAATGAAATGTTCTTTTATATGCATTCTGTTGTGGTTTGTTCTCGAACTATCCGACACTTTCCTTTACGGGGAAGTTGCGGGTCTTTACACGTGGTATCAGAGCTTTGGTTTACAAAGCTAGAGAACAAGGCACATTAGAAACATACGAAAGAATTCATCAGATATTGGATTAGCAATATCCAATGGGAATGACTCGTTAGAGATAGGATCAGTAGTATCCTAGAACGAGTGTGAAGAGTATATTTTTAAAATGAAAACAAATTTTTGTTTTGAAAATATAAATCAATTATTCGTATTTGATTATCTATTTATTTTGAATATGGACATTCCAATATATAAAGATTTTGCATATACGCGTCATGAACGTATATTCGAAGTTTTAATATACTGGATAGATATAGGACCGCACTCTAGTAGCCCGGAGATGTTCTGATGGTGGTTCGAAACATCATCAGCATTTATTTTCGAGTGACGAAGGTGTGATACCTATATATTTCCATTAGACTGGTGTGAGAACCAAACCTATATATATAGCTAGGACACATTGTTGTGAATTGACATCAAGAACATGATTTTAGTATATGTATCAAAATTATGAATTTGAAACTCTAATTCACTAATCGATTGATGTTTGTGTTGTTTCGTTATTTGTTTGCTAATTTTTAGCCGTTTAGCCTAATTATATCAAATATTGAACGATATTGAAAATTGGTCGCATCTGCTTGCATATACATATATATCATTGAACAGGTCATAGCAAGGAGGCTAGAGCCAGAGAATAAAATTTGTTTGCCCGACAAATAGGTACATGTTTACTACATAATTTCCTGTTTTGTTTGGGTGATGATGATTTTGTGAGCCTATTGGCTAGCCGCTTGGCTTTTTCTTTTTCTTTTTGAGATCTGAAGGACCGGGGAAGCTATTTGAAATTCCCCGATGCTCCCGGTGCAGGGGAGGTTATGGCGAAATTTTTCAAAAATTTAGGGTGTTAGCCAAATTTTTGAAATTTTGAAAATTCTCAGAAACTAAAGAGTTGGAGAATGGAAGCCAGATCGAACGTAGAGCTGAATAATCAAACCACTTTCGACTTTGTTCCTTTTCGGGGACGAAAAGTTTTAAGTGGGGGAGATTGTAACAACCCGGAAAATCTGGGCCAGTTTAAAATTTTTGTTTTGGCAATTTTAGCGAATTTAGATTATTTAAAATGAATTATTTTAAATAATATCGACGAGAAATTTATTTTGAATTGAAATTCGACGTATATATTATATACGTCGTCGTTAGAATATATAATAATTATATATAATTATAAAAGGAATAGAAAATGGCGCGGTAGTTCGAAAATTCGATTTCTAATTTCAAATGAATATACAGAATTCAATATAAGTCAGAATTGAACGAAACAAGAAATATTTGAATCTGTATAACTATATCTTTGGAACGAAGTTAACAAACTGAAATTTCATTTTAGAAATGATAAGGTATGTCCAGTTGAAAATTAGAAATAGTCGCTGTGGAATTTATATATATTTTTATATATATAAGGCCCTTAAAAATAGCAATTTTGCAAACGTCCTCGGATTTCGACGAAACCACTTTTGTTGGGTCCGTGAGGTCGAGTTATTGCTAGATTTCAAATTTCATAATTTTTCGAGTTAATATGTGAGCGTGGCAAAAGAAAACGTGTTTTGACCATTTCAGTTGATTTTAATCGACTGGAAATTGGCCATTTTTCTAACGGTCTCAGAATTCGACGAAACTAGTTTTGTTAGGACCGTATCGTCAATACGAAGCTAGAAAATATTTTTTTTGGAATTTTTCTAGTTAGTATGTGACCCCGGTAATTTGAAATGTACGTTTAAAATTCAATATAGTGATTTAAATGTAAATTTAACGGAAACTGATTGTAACAGCCGAATCAGCTGACGATACATATCCCATTGTGTTCGGAATGGGGGTTAAACGCTATGGACGGCAGGTGGTGGACCTCGTTTAGAGGTCGTTTGAAAAAGTTGACTTTTTGTATTAAAATAAAATAATTAAATAATTAAAATAATAAAAAATTAAACTTCCCCCCCCCCTTTTCTTCCTCGATGGCCCCCCCCCGATTCAGTTATTTACAAAGCAAATAAAAAAAAAAAAAAAAGAAGACGAAACCCTAAATACCCGAAGCCGCCGCCCTCTGACGTTCGAGCCATCGCCAGCGCCGCCGCTCCGATCCTGGAAGCCATCGCCGAAGCCACCGCCTGACGCTGAGCCGCCCTCGCAACATCCTCCTCCCACCGAACGACGCATCGAAGCAGAAACCCTCGCATCCCTCTGAACCACCGTCACCTCGTCGAACCCCTGAACCACCGACGCCACGAGCCACGGCCGAGCTAGGTGAGCGTTTAATTGGTTTTATTTTTATTTTTGATTTTTGTTTTGTTTTACAGAAAATTAAAACTGTTTTTTTTTGATTTAAAAACTGTTTTAAAAATGAAATATAAAACTGATTTTTTGTTTTAAGTTTTTAAAACAGAATTTTAAAAGATTTTAAAACAGAAATTTCAAAAACAGAAATTTTTAAAAGAGATTTTAAAACTGTTTTTAAAAGAAATCAAAACAGAATTTTTAAAAAAGGAATAAAAAGTAAAACTGCATTTTTTAAAATTAGTAAAAAACTGCATATTTTTTTTAAAAGTAAAAAACTGAATTTTCTTTATTTTTAAAACTGTTTTTCTTTTATTTACTTTAAAGCTAAATTTTATTTTATGTTGTAAGTGATAAAAATGTAATCTTTTATATAACATGGAAGTAAAAAATATAATTTTTCTATATTGAATAGCGAAGTAAAAATATAATTTTTCTATATTGAATAGCGAAGTAAAAATATAATTTTTCTATATTGAATAGCGAAGTAAAAATATAATTTTTCTATATTGAATAGCGAAGTAAAAAATATAATTTTTCTATATTGAATGGCGAAGTAAAAATATAATTTTTATCTATGAACTTTGAACTAAAAATTCGATTTTTATATATTGAACTTTGAAGTAAAAATTCGATTTTTATATATATAGTGAATACGGGCAACGAAGATGACGAAGGTGCGATAGCGATGAAGTTTTCTATCAGTGAAGTGCCGTGGAGCTAGGATAGCTATAGGTGAGAACTTCTCACTCAAATTCTACTTTTCTAGTTATATATATATATACTAGGATGCAGACGGTGCTTAGTAGCACCCGACACAATCGTCCACAGACCATGGACTTGTTTGTTTGGATGTTTGGTTATTGATTGCGATATTGGTTTGAATGTGGTTTGTGGCGTGAAAAATCGAATCGATAAGTTGGTTAGGATTAGACGTGCGCCGTTATAAGGCGAAGGAGTAAGGCTAGGTTAGACCCTTACTCCAAATTTTGTGGTTTGCATAACGAAATGAATTTGATTGATGTGTGAATGGCGTGGGCCTTCACTAGACCGGGGATAAGGCTAGGCCTTGTCCCGTTTCTGGTATCGTGCCGTTATGCCGCCGAAATTTTCTAAAATAAGTTAGAAAAATAAAAATAGCATTTTATTTAAAGAATGAACTGAATAGAAATTCATATGTTAAAATAAAATGTGTTACCGTTAAAAATATAATTTTTAACGTGAATGTGAATAAATAAATATTCATTTACAAACCAGACGGTTTGTTTATGTACACCTATTTGAATGACGTTGATTGGGTCGATAAATTTTACACATCGCCTAACTGCACAAATAAAACATGTGTTTGATTGTTTGAAACCCCACACGGGTGTTAGGATGAAATTTGAAGTTCACTCATCCTGATTGATTAAATATGTCGATCGATTGATTGACAAGCTGCTATAAGCGTTAAATGTCTATATTTGATGCTTATACAGTGTAGTGCACTTTGGTTGATGGTTGATTATTTTTCAAGGCTATTATACATGTGTTGTATGAAAATCCATATAATTAACTTTATATGGTAATTGATTGGGCCTCATTCCAGTTTTGAAAAAGAAATATTTGAAAAAGAAATATTTGAAATAGAATATTTGAAAATAGAAAATTTATGAAGCCGTGTTGATTAGATTGACGCCATTTTGACGTGAACGATATTTATATCAATTTTAAGCGATTTCGAAATGAATTGAATTGAAAACGATTTTGAATTGAATTGAAAACGATTTCGAATTGAATTGAAAACAAATTGAAATGAATTCAAATTGAATTGAAATTTGAATTGAATAGAAATGAATTTTAAAACGAATTTATAAAGAAGAATTCAATTTTTATTTTAATTGAAAAGGAAGTTGAAATTGTTTTTGAAACGAATTCAAAACTATTTATATAATTCGTTTTAAATAGAAATCGACGAAATATATATTATATATATTATATATAATATAATGGCCTGAATAGAACGCGCCGCGCCGCGGCAGTTCGCGAATTTCGACCATTTATTTCAAACGGACATTACAGGAGATCCGACCGTCGGATTCTCCTAAAACCGGAACCGTTGGGTTCGTATCGAAAAGAGCTTTCTAATTAATGTTAGAAATTTGAAATCTAACGGTTGGATTTGGAGATACGTCCAAATCAAATTCGAAAAAGGTCGTTGTAAGTGCAGTTCGATGGCCATTGTTGGAAATCGACTGTACGGGCCTTGATAAAATTATTAAAAATAGTAATAATTTGTGTAAAATCATAAGAAATGATTTGTGAAAGTTTGGGGTGAAAATCTCCATATTTGAAAAGATAAAAAAATGGATTTTTATCGAAATGAACTAGTTTTGAACTAGAATTATAATTCTATTTATTTTTAAATAAATAAATTGAATTTGAAATGGTTTTGAAAATAACCAAAATTTCCAATGATTGCATTGGAGTGGATTTGAATCGAAATTGTCTTCGGAATATTTCGATGTTGGAATTCGTGACATTACAGGTGTTGTTATGGAAATTTGAAAGATATATATTTGTATCGTTATTTCCAATACGACATTTGTTAGTCGTAGAATTCGATATTGAATATAAGCCGATATATTTTCTATTCAGAGCCTTGTATTGAATATCGAATGTGATTTGGGTTTGTCGTGAATGGTGTCTTCACTAACACTGTTCTTGAACCCAGTTGAGAAAAGATTAAATCTTTTTATTTAGATTTAATGAAGTGTACCAATTAAATGATATTTAATTGGAATTGAATTGGTATTGATTTTTGGGTTTATCGTGAACAGTGTTTTAAATAACACTTGTTCTTTAACCCGATAATTAATGGAATGTGATTTTGGGTTTATCGTGAATCGTGTTTTAAATGACACTGATTCTTTAACCCAGATAATGATTAAAACTAAGTGGAGTTTTAATGAATCTTTAATTAGATTGAAAAGATCGAGAATGGAGTATCACCAGTTTTGCTCCAGGCGATAGATAAATCTGTAATTAGATTTGAATGTGAAATTTAGAAACTAACTGGCGGTTAGCCAAGCAGAATGGTTTTCTGGATATTGATCTGATGTTGGTTTCGGCCTTCGGGGTTAATATTTGGGGAATTATTCTCTTGATTAATTTACGGTTAGTGACTAATGAATTGGAATGAGGCGTATGTTGTGTTTGTGTAACACTTATTTAAAATATACGCGAGTTATTCGGAAAGACCGGGTTTATCCCATTCTGAGTAACTGATACGACGATAAGTCGAAGACGAAGACGATGGTCGAAGACCGGAGGTCTTCACGTCGTTTGGGTGATAACTGATGATCTTGATTGGGCTGTACACCCAAGAAGATGGAAACAGTTAGTGATCGTCCAGACGTACTTGGAGATCGATGGATATGCGGGGTACTAGGTGCCTCCGGTTTCGTTCAGACCCAGAACGGACTTGTAAATGGACTGTGTGTCTGACATCGGATTTCATTCTGTGTGACTGATATCGGTTGCATAGGATGGCTTGCCTGTGTGGCATGCTAAGATGCAAATGATCAAGGCTTCTGTTGAAAAGCAAAGTCTTGTGGTTGATGATCAAAGCACGACCTTTGTGGCGTAGCTTTGTGTAACGTTTGATTCGCGAGTTTCACACCCGGTATGAATCAAAAACGGGAGACGGACCTCAGGGAGGGCATGCGTTTCTTTCTAGTTAGAAGTGGCGTCAGTGGTTTTACACGCCCTGACGAGTTTGACTTATGTTGTTGTTGCTGTTGCGAGGCGCCTCGGTTATATCGGTTTCGGCCGAATGCATTCTGGTCGGCTGACGGACCAGACTTACACCCCATAGGGTGGGGAGACGTATTGTTCAGGCATAATAATCCACTCCGTGTGGACCGGCCCTGACGATCCAAGGGGCAGTTGCGGCTGTTCCTGAGGGGCGGGCTAGAGCGTCTCGAATCGGTTGAGGATCTTGCCCCTAGCCTCGGTTCATAGATGGAAACCCAATTTCCAAATACGTGACATTTGCGGTTTTATTTGTAAACCTATATATGGCGACATAGTGGTATGGGGCATTCATGCCGCCTATGATTGATACTTATGATTTGAAGTTGTTTTATACACTATGCACTTATTATAGTATCAAATGATTTGTTTTAAACGTATCAAGCATTCTTTGGCTGTTATAAGGGAAAACCCTATCCCCCGGTTTGCGTTGCATTGTGTGATAGGAACTGGGTCTTATAACAGCTTCATCTTTCTTTATTTAGCATTGCGCTGCTGTTTTATGCACTGGTATTCTTGGGAGGAAACCCGTTCCGTGTTATACGGCGTGGTCCCTTGATTTACCTAACTTTTAAAATAAAGAATAATAACTATTTTAGTTCTCACACCAGTCACATGACTGACCTGGAGTTTATTGTTTTAACCTAAACTCTGGGTGCCCTTATTTTGACACGGGCAGCTAGTAGTTTTGGTTTTGCAGATTTATATTCACAGGATCCTGGTTTACAGCTGGAACGATATCCGGAAAGCTTTGTATCCGTATATCTTCTTCTAGTTGTGTATTGTATTATTTTCCGCTGCGATGTATTTAAATGTAATTTAAATCTCTGATATTTCTGTGTAATATTCTTTTATACTCTGCATATTCTTGTAATCTGATGCATCGTTGTAATATACAATGAAATGTTCTTTTATATGCATTCTGTTGTGGTTTGTTCTCGAACTATCCGACACTTTCCTTTACGGGGAAGTTGCGGGTCTTTACACGCCCCCACTTGGGCTAAAATCTAAAACTTGTCGTGTTTGAGATTTTCAGACACTACACACGTTAATTAATTACCAATCACTTGTCGCATCTGATATATTCAGATGTTACGCAAGTTGTTTGGTTAAATCTGAACTCCATCTATAATCCTGCTTGGTTATTTTTGGCATTGGAGACTTTCATCACTCAATTATATTGTTTAATCCAAGCGTCAGTAGATTCAGAAGGAATGCCCCTAGAAAGGACATTGGTTAGAACCCCAATGTTTGTCATGATCGGATCAGGTACTTCCTGATGCTGGCGACCAATTGGCTGCCCAGAATTCTTCACATCTGAGATTTCAGATGCTACGCAAATGATTTTCACTCTTCACATCCGGGGATTCCAGTTGCTACGCAAATGGTTTTTTCATTCTTCATATTTGGGGATTCCAGATGCTAGGAAAATGGTTTTTTCATTCTTTATATCCGGGGATTCCAGATGCTACGCAAATGGTTTTTTATTCTTCACATCTAGGGATTCCAAATGCTACGCAAATGGGTTTTTCATTCTTCACATCTGGGGATTCCAGATGCTATGCAAATGGTTTTTTCATTCTTCACATCAGGGGATTCTAGATGCTATGAAAATGATTTTTTTCACTCTTCACATATGGGGATTCCAGATGATACACAAATTATTTTTTCATTCTTCACATCTGCAGATTCCAGATGCTACGCAAATGGTTTTCATTCTTCACATCCAGGGATTCTAGATGCTACGCAAATTGTTTTCATTCTTCACATATGGGGATTCCAGATGCTATGCAAACGGTTTTCATTCTTCACATCTGAGGATATCAGATGCTATGCAAATGGTTTTCATTCTCTACATCTAGTGATTCCATATGCTACGCAAATGGTTTGGGTGGCTGTTATGTCGTTCCATGGGGCGAACATTTGTGCCTTTGTCGGATGCTTGACTTGGTAGGTTGTTCCGATTTAGGAACTGAAGCTTTGAACCTCTTACTTAGGGAAGTGCCCCTTCGATAAAAGTTACAACTCTCGTGTTTGTTTGCCGTGGAGCTTGTTTGTTGTTTGAATCTTTGCGACTTTCCCATTCACTTTTCAAGGAGGTGTTTTTTTTTTGCATTTGTGCATGTTGATATTTACAGCATTTGGCTCTTGAACTACCGTTGTTGGGTTCGCGATGTTACAGGAACAAGCGCCTGACAAATGGCCTGCAATATGAAATCATGTTTTAAGAAAGTTTTGATTTGATATATAATGTTGCAAGCATGAAATTCATTTTGGCAGATATGCTCTTATTCGTAGAGCTAATGTTTAGTGCATTACTTGCAGATTATTACAGACTGTTTCAAGCAGTTTCGAATATAACATAAAGTAAAACATGAATTAAAGAATGAACTAAAGCATGAAATAGAGCATAAAGTAAAGTGGTGACGATGTTGATCACTTATTCTAAGCCATTGAAATTGGAGCTCCATCAATGGTTATCAGTTGACAATAAGCCTTGGATTAGTTTGAGCAGAGCTATGTTGCTTGGATCGGACTGATCATTTGATACCACTTTCCCCTGGGAGGTTGTAGAAGGATTCATGGCCTGTCGTTTCTTTACATACTGTTGTAGCCTATTTTGATCAGTTCCTCAAAGAGGTTCTTCAGGTGTCGGTAGTCATTAGTGTTATGACCAGGCTGGTTGTGAAATCTACAGAATTTTCCCAAGTTTGCTACTTTGTCGCTTATCTTTATTAGATTTGGCTCTACATACTCTTCAGAATTCTTTGTTGCAAGATAGATATTTTCAGGAGTGTCGTTCAAAGGCGTCAGCTCTGATGAGTTGAAAAGGCGTGACTTCTTATTATCCTTGTTGTTGTTCCCATCATTGGCGCACTTCTGCACTTGAGTGTTCTTCTGATTATACCAAGCATCAACATTTTTGGGAGCTTTAAGAAGCAGATTGTCATCAATAATTTGAAGAGGTACGGGATTAGCATCGACCCACATGTACTTTTGAAGAGGTACAGGATTAGCATCGACCCACATGTACTTCTCTTCTTTTTTATAGAATTTGTTAAGCATATTTGGATCTTTCTTTTTAATCCATTTACCGAATTCGCTCTTTTCATCTATAGCGCTAATTAGGGACATTAAGATCATGTGGGGTTCAGGATTTCCTACTCAGGCCAAAGCATTGTGGAATCTCTTGAGGAAGGCTTTAACAAACTCTCTCGGGTTCTGCTTCATCGATGTCAGAGAAATAACATCCTTAACCTTGGTAGCCTACAACCTGAACTGCTCTTTGAATTCAGAGTTAAATCATCAAATCGGTCGATGGACCTGGGAGGCAATCTTGTGAACCATAATGATGCGACGTCTTCTAGGTAGAGAGGGAAGCACAAGAATTTGATCTCATCCGTTGCCTTGGCTGCATGCATGTTCCACTCGTATTCATATAGGAAGTGATTTGGATCAGAAGTCCCGTTGTATGGAGGCAATGTAGGATGAGTGAACTTTTTGAGGAATTCAGCCTTGCAGATCCTCTTTGTGAATGGATTTTTGCGAGGGAGAAGTCCCATTTCCTTTCACTATCCTTGCAAGGCATATTGTCTTTCATGATTTTCTTTACCATATCTATGATATATTCCATCGAGTTGTGTTGTTTCGGAGAGTAGACTTCGATCTCTTTTTCAGATGCTCATCGTGGCAAGCGATCGCAAGTAGAGGATCTAGGTCTTTTACTCTGCTATGGGAAGGTTCCCCTTTAACAGGACTTGCAACTCGTCGGTCATTTCGATCGGAATGGTTTTTATCTTTCAACTTTGAGTCTTCGGTATTAGCATCTTCTTTGTCAATAAATCCTTCCAAGTTGTCATTATGAGGATCGAAGGCTGATGAATTTGCATCAAGGTTGACATAGATTTTCGAAGGAGGTGCGGGATTCGCTTGAGCGTCTAGGAGAGTACTCACTTTATCCATTAAAGCTTGATTAACATCCGCAAGGGTTTTATTAGCATCGATTAAAGCTTTGTTGGAGGCTTCCATGCATTGGCTCTAGTTGGCCACAATGTCATCTAATTCAGCTTTAGTCACTCCAGCCCCGGACATTGAATCTTCTCCAACTTCGAAGCGGTTCATGAGTGGAGTAGTTTCATTGTTGACAACGTTGTCATTTTCCTAAACAGTTTTGCTTGTAGTCTTCTTAGATTTAGCCATTACTTTGGATAAGTCTTAAAGTTTGATGAGAATTCGTCGATTGGTCTAGATCAGAGACTTGCGGGATCTATGGGAGTAGTAGGCCTAAAACTCCAATGGTAGGCTCTTAAAATTGAGAAAAGTGCTAATGCGGCCCCACGGTGGGGGCCAAATGTTTAAGTCAAAAATGGCTTAAACACCAAGGGTTCTTTGAGAGCACTTCACCATACGGTTAGGAGTAATAAGGCGAGGTCGCAATCACAAGAATAAAAGGCATAAAAGTAAGAACACAAAGTTTTATAGTGGTTTGATCTTTAGAAGATCTAAGTCCACTTTGAGAATGATTCCATTATCACATTTAAATTTACAAGGCATGAATATTCTCTCACTGCATTCATCATTAATTTCTCAATCTCCTCTCTTTGATCTAATAGAAATGGTTGGAAAAATTGGTGAGATCCTTCATGTGAAGCAAGTGGTAGAATAGATCTAGAGTTTCTCGAGAACCTGATCGAATTTTCATGGTTCCATGATAGATTCGGAGTTGAATCTTTGATTAAGATGGTTAGAGATCATAAAATCACTTAGAAATGATTGAGAATAAGGTTGGATAGCCCTTCGGGTCATAAAATCCCCCCCCCCCCCCCCCCCCCGTGAATGGTGGAGAAGTGGGATATTTATAGGAGAAGTTTGGGGTAATGACAGTGTTGTAATTATGGGATACAGGGCACCGATCAATATTCTGTAGTATTTACAAAACTACCATTGGATACAATTGGCAATAGTTGGAAAGAGATATTGATCGGTCATGAATTTTTAACACTGATCGGTCATAAGAATGGAGTGTCGATCAGTTAAAAAAAGCAAGCACCGACCGCTTGGAAACACATTTTAAGATCTGCTGCCGCTTTTATTTGCATGAACTTATTTACAACTATGTCGTGCTTATCTCTTAGCGCCCATCCTTTTTCCACGTTGCCAGGTTACCATGTTCTAATCAAAGAATATGAATGCAAAATTTACCATAATGTCATTGTGTTGTTTTGCAAACACCTGGAGCCGTCCGATTTTATAATTCATAACCAATCACGCTGCTTCTCACTTGTGTGCAACTAACCTATTGGTTGAGTAGGATGCCTCAGAATCGTGTAGCATTGTATGTGATGCAATTCATGAGCATATTTTGTATATTGTTCCATTGAACTGACATGGAGATGCTTTGTTTTGTGTTTTAAGTATTAAACCTGCTCATCCATATGCTCTACGTGGAAGATTATATGGCTGGTCAGTATACTTTTGTACCGATCGGTATGTGTGTTTCAACATGCATTAAATGATGCTTACCACGTACACACATTGATATATGCTATTAGAACGTGCCATTATATAATAATCTAGCTGATCTGTATGGCTTCAATTCATTAATAATATATATATTCTTCATGTGAATGACTTACTGCACCATCCATACTGCTTGTTATTTCAAATATATATTATTACAAATACCGATCGGTGTTCCTACTAGGATACCGACCGATCAATTTCTTGGGGACTGATCAGCTGTGCACGTTTTACATGTTAGACCTTCTTTATAATATAGCAATATGTTGCACCATGAATCTATCTGGTTTGCATGCTATCCATTGTTTTATATTGCACTGATTCTTTGATATAGTGCAAATGTCCATCATTTGAGGATCTACCCAAATGCATGTAACACGTTCTAGCTATGCATCATTATAAACCAACCGTTCTGTAGTGCTGCTCCCATTTCATTGATAACAACACGTCCATTTTACTTCATTCATTTGCTAAAACTGGTCCATGCAAATACTTATAACATGTTGTGTCCATTTTATGAAAGATTATACGCCTAGCATGATTTTTATCCATTCATGCTTCATGGTTCCATTAGTAGATAATAAGTATATTTATACCAATGTCTCAATACATCTTGGCCACACTATTCTGCTTATTTAACATGTGAGTTAACATATATGTCAATAGCCAACCTTCACACATGCTATTCCAGTCCATATTCATGTCTTTTATATTTTCCCTTGTATTCTCTAGCTGAGATGAGCAATATATTGAATCCGTGCAGAAATAATGCCGATCATCATGCTATTATCTTGACCGATCACATTGCCAGAAGATAAGAGACCGGTCCGTATATACATTTATGACCAAGACCGACCAATATTACTAAAACCAACCAATATATTGATTGGGCCCGACCGGTCCATATGCATTGAATGTATTGCCTGTTAAATATTGGAGAATAAATGTTGTGATGATAACAGGATAGATTGTTATGAAAGCAGTAATTTGAATGAGGAGAAGAGTTTGTATATTTTGAATGAATGAAAAAATGTACAGACTGGGTTCGTATATATATTGTATTTTAACAGTGGGTTAGCTAAATACATAGGCCCACTTTAGATAGCCCAGAACAGATGAATACAAAATGGTGTACATAAGCACATAACGAGTTCAGCTGCATTGTATTCTTTATTTCCCTCTCTCAAATTTAGGGTTAGATTTCTAGAACCCTAAATTTGCTTCCACAACTGCAAAAATGGTGCCTTTTAGAAACGATGTTTCTCTTCCCTGCATCGATAGTTAGTGTTGATAGCAAACTTGATTTGGACGCCTTCGATTTCTCTTAGAGTACAAGGAGGATGACTTATTTTAGAGTTGAGGCTTCAGCATGATAGATTTGAGGGAGAGTGGCATCGCAGTCAGCAGATAAGTGTCAATTAAGCATGCTTGAAGGTTTGAGCTCTGGAAGCTTTTGAGTCTTCAATTCGCCACGAATTCTGATGTAATTTCTTGTCGACAGTGCCTTGGTAAGAATATCCGCTTTCTGGCGGTAAGATGGTATGTGATTAACTTGTAATCTTCCTTCCATGACTTGTTCACGAACAAAATATATGTCTATCTCGATATGTTTGGTTCGTGCATGTTGAATTGGGTTAGAAGACATATATATAACACTCTGATTATCACACCGTATCGTTTCTTTGAGGTATTTAGTAATTTTAAGTCTTTCATGATGGACTATAACTAGTTAGTTTCTGCTGTAGCATTAGCAATACTTCGACACTCTGCTTCTGCAGTGGATTTAAATATAATAGGCTGTTTTTTAGAGCCCCATGAAATAAGATTGTCACCAATGTAGACGCAGTATCCAGTGTTAGATTTTCTGTCATCTGGATCTGCTGCCCAATCTTAATCTGTATAGCGAACAATGTTTAGCTCCTTTCCACCTTTTAGTGATAGACCAAAATTGATTGTGCCTTTAAGATATATCAATAATCTCTTAACTGCTTTCCAGTGCTCATCTTTAGGATCCTGTAAAAATTGAGAGACTTTGTTAACATTAAATGTTATGTCAGGTTTGGTTATGGTTGCATACTGAAGTGCACCCACAACACTTCTGTATTGGTTAATATTGTTTATGGATTCTCCCCTGTTTATAGAGTATTGCTGATTAGATGTCATTGGACTAGTTTGTGGATAGGCTTCATCCATTTTATTTTTTGACCAGTAATTCTGCAGTGTACTTTTTCAAACTCAGAAGAATTTCCGACTTTGATTTTCTTTGCACTTCAATTCCAAATAAGTGTGGTATTTCTCCAAAGTTTTTGATGGATAACTCTTTGTTCAGGTAACATATTAGGTCTTCTCTTTCAGCATCAGTGTTATCTGTTACAATTTGATCATCAACATATATTAAAATATATATAGTAGAAACATCGCTGATTTTAGTGAACAGTGAATTGTCAGATTTTGTATATTTGTATCCCAAAGATGTTAATGCTCCTTTTAATCTTTCAAACCATACTCTAGGAGCCTATTTCAGGCCATATATAGCTTTGTGAAGTTTGCATACATAATCTGGTTTCTGTATGAACCCTTCAGGCTGTTGCAGGTATATTTCTTCCTGGAAAATACCATCCAAGAAGGCATTATTTACATCTAGATGCTTAATGCTCCAATTATTGTTGAGTGCAACATTAAATATTAATTTGATTGTTGTAGGCTTAACAATTGGTGAAAAAGTTACAGTATAATCAAATCCATATTCTTGTGTGTAGCCTTTTGCAACTAGTCTTGCTTTATATCTATTGATTGATCCATCTGAGTTTCTTTTGACTCTATAAGTCCATTTGCATCCTATCAGATTTTTATTTGTTGGATGTTAAACCAGCTCCCATTTCTGATTTTTCATAAGAGCTTCATATTCTTCATTCATTGCTATTTTCCATTCCTTTCATTTGACTTCCTATTCATATGTGCAAGGTTCATCACTATGGACCGTGGCAGTATAGGTCTTTGCCTTGAATATTCCGATTTTGGATCTGGTTGTCATCGGATGACTAGTAACAGTATGTGGTATATTGGCTTATTGACTTTGTTGATCTTTACTGCTTTCATCATCAGGTATGGGATTACTCTGATTTCCTTCACTGTCTTGAGAGCTTTGATTTGCAGATTTATCAGAGTTTTCTTCTTCACGTGTAGAGTTGGCAAGGCTGGGAGGTTCTGTGGTACTACTGCTGAAATATTTTTCAGTAGTATTTCTTTGAGCATCAGTAGCCACTCTAGTGTTGAATGGAAGTATGACATCTTCGCTAATCGGGATTTCAGGTATATTTGCTGAATTGTTGATAACTTTGTGGTGGTTTTGATGTTACTTCTCTTATATGGGAATACATTCCCATTAAAGACTACATGTCTACTGACAAATACTCTTCCATCTTCATCAATACATCTGTAACCCTTCTGTTTATCAGCATATCCAATAAAAGTACACTGTTTTGATCTGAAACTTAGTTTATTAGCATTATAAAGCCTTAGATATGGGAAGCAGAGACACCCAAATGTTTTCAAACTGTGATAATCTAGTTTGATATTATATAATTATTCCAGTGAACTTATATCATTAAAAACTTTGGTAGGCATCTATTAGTTAGATATACAACAGTGTTGAATGCTTCAGACCAGAATTTTAGTGGTAGTGATGCATGTGCTAAAAGTGTTAAACCAGACTGCACTATGTGTCTGTGCTTCCTTTCTACTAATTCGTTTCGTTCAGAGGTATATGGGCATGTAGTTCCATGAATAACCCCCTTATTTTTGAAATGATTGATCAGACTTTTATACTTAGCTCCACCATCTGATTATATGATCTTTACACTAGTTATGAACTGATTTTCAATCATATTCATGAAGTTTACAACAATTTCATATGTTTCATATTTTTCTCTTAAAAAATATATCGAAGTATATCTAGTATGAGCATCTACAAACGATATGTAGTATTTGTACCCATAATCAGGAAATACTGGGGCAGGACCCCATAAATCAGTAGCAACTAATTCAAATGGTTTAGCATACTCAGTTAAAGATGTATTAAATGGAAGTTTATGACGCTTACCCAATTGGCAGTAAGTACAAATGTATGGGGTAGAAACATCATTACGTGAAATATTATTCTTACTAAGAATACTTTTAACTATTTTAGCACTAGGATGACCTAGTTTATAGTGCCAAATATCAAAGACATTGTTACTATCGGAATTATGCTAAAGGGCAGATGTGTATCATGGCTTTTCTTTTGCAGAGTTGACTTGATCACCAAAGTTGAACTTATAGAATCCATTTTCAGTGTTGCCCTACAGAAGAATATCATTAGTTAGTATGTCTTTAAGAAGGCAATATTTAGGATAAAACTCAAAATACACATTGTTATCTTTAGCAAATTGAGATACACTTATTAAATTTTTCTTAATATTTGGCACTCTTAGTAAGTTATGCAAAAATAACCGTTTCTTGACCCTTATAAAACCACTAACAATATGAGAGATTTTAATACACTACCATTTCCTATGCTTATTGAATGTTCACCTCAATATTCCTTATTGCCAAGATTTAGATTATCAATGTTGTTGGTCATTTGATTAGTTGCCCCTGAATCTGGATACCAATTGTCATCCTGGATATGTTCGACCCTTGCTTTTTCATTCAGATTAAATCCTATATTTGCTTCAGGTTGTGTACCAATATCAGGTTGGGACTGGGCAAGGTTAGCATTCGGATTGTTCCCTCTCTGACTTCCATCACCCTGATTTGGTTAAAACCGGCTCAAAGCATAGTAGACAATATAATTGAATCTGTGATTACTTAATGGATGTGTGTAGTTTATGTTTCATGCAGTATTGTTGCTATTGATTGCATAAAGTACGCATTCTAGATAATATGGCTTAGAATCATTGTTATATATACAAGCGGATCTGAAATGGTTTTGACTTATTTAATATATATTTGCAATGAATAAGTTACATGAAATCTCATTTCACATTTATGTGTATTATACAATATATGCGATTCATATTAACAAATATTTTGATATGTTCAAAAGAAATATAGGCACGATCCCTGTATAATGCTGAATTTAATATATATATATATACACACACACACACTCGCGTATATGATTATTTAAATTCAAATTAATATTATAAATATAAAATACATGTATATCTTTATATATGTAAATGACTATAATATTGTTCGCAAATACGAATTACAAATTCCCTCTAAAATTCCGCTTAAAATAAATGTTATAATGGATCTTCCTTAGACAAGTTTAAATTTCATTTGTAATAAAAGAATAATTGTTATTTATTCTATTTAAATGAAATATCATATGGAATTTCACAAATAATGATATTTATAAATCCTTAACTATAATGTACTTGACATTAATAATGACTGGATTAATTTTAGTGATTTAAATCCAATATACCTTTAGTATTACCAGTTAGCCTTATAAACAAGAAAGCATATCAAAACTCCATAATGATGGAATTTTTAGATAATTTGATTTTGAATTATACGAAGAATACAAATCTTGTTTATTAGGAAAAATAACTGTATCACCTTTCACTTTACACGACGAATAAGTGATAAGTATTGGGTCTCATACATAATGATGTATATGGAGCAATGAATACATATGCTAGAGGTAGGCTTTATTACTTCATTATGTTTATTAATAATGTCAGTAGACATAAATATGTGTATCTTATGAAACAAATATCAGAATCCTTTGAAAAGTTCAAAGAATTCAAAATGAAGTTAGAAACCAATTTTGATAGAAAATAAATTCTCTCTGAAAGGATCAAAGAGAATATTTAAGCCAATTAATTAATGACTGTCCATATGAGTTTGAAATTGTTTCATAACTTACTCCATCTAGAAGACCATATTGGAATGGTGTGTCTGTAAGGGAGACATCGTATCTTATATGATAAAATACGATTAATGATAAGTCATAAAGATCTTCCGATAATTAAATTTAGAACAATTGTAATAATTCCCACTTAAACGATCTGAAGATACCATATAAGATATGTACTACGAAATGTCCTAATGTGTCTAATACGATGATTTGAGATGTACGTTTATTAAAAGTCTTTCCGCTAATAAGATCAGACCTAAATCAAATAACTATTTTATGGATATAAATTCTCTAAGAATAAAATGTTTATTGCTCGATTTGGTATCCTTTTGAAGAAGAGCCAGTCTCTAAGACACCGATAGGAATAAAAAGTTTCGAAATGTCTCAAAAACCACAAAATACCATTGAATCTTGTATAGACAAGAAATTGAGTGGGAATGACACAATAATTCTAATGTTATTTGATAACACATTAATTATTGTAAATAATGTTAGTTTAAAAACAATAAATAAATACTGATTCTAAGAAAGAAAATGTTTGGATTAAGAAGTTCATGATTGAACTTAATTTGTTGTTGATCGAATGATATACATTGTGATAACAATATGGCTGTTGCTTAGGCCTAAAACATTAAACTCATCATAAATCCAAAAGTATATTTTAAGAAATATAATTCTTATGTGAAGTTGTTCACAGAAGAAATAAACATATCTGTAAAGTTACAAAAGTTGTAATGTCGTAAACCCACTGAATTAAACTTTGTCGCACCAGAAGTCTAATAGTCACACTAGTTTCATGAGTTTATGATACATAAATAATTGACTCTAGTGCAAGTGGGAGATTTTTAGAGTTTATGCCTTAGAGGTAATCCATTTGATGTGATAGATAACAATGTTATTGTTATTATTTATTTGGAATAAAATAATATTCTATTATATTATATTTACTACGTAATATAAATATAAATATAATAAAAAGCCCTTAGAATTATAGTACGGAATTATATAATTCGAGTAAGACTTGAATTTGAGATTATATAACATGATAAGTATTAAAATTCTTAAATGTCCCTAGTTGAGTTTTATTGTTTATATAGGACAACAATAAAGCGTTGAGACTAGTATGTTGATTGACTGATGATCAAGTCTCATTGATCATTAATATATGTTATATTAATGTCAAGACATAAATACGTATTGGAGAATAGCGTATTGGAATGACCCACCGTGAAATAACTACATGGAATATAATAAACAATATCATAAGTTATTCTCATAGTGATAGTGATGTAATGGTCCTTAGGTCTGAAATCATTATAATTTACTCGAGGCTATTTGTATTTTGATATCATCTGAAGTTTTTCGCAACAGAGTAATGATAACGGTGATTATTGGATAAATCTCGAATCGAATGAGAATTATGAATGATCTAGATGGAATTTAACCCTATGATATATTCGTAGTGATATCCATTGGCCTCTTGATTGAGTGAGACTGTGAAATGCATGGCCTGCTCAAATATTGATTTGTTTTAAACAGTCTACTCATCGATCAAGAAAAATGGATTAAATCATAAAGAGGGTGATACATTCCATGCTTCTAGTTTAATTCTGGATATACTGGTTAAAATGATTATATTACATTGATACACTGGTCACAGAAAGGTTGTATCGAATTAATGATACTATTATAACTTGGGTAGCAGCGACGTATTACTAGATGCCAATCATTGTTTATGATTTTAAATACGATTTAAAATCATTGCCAATGTTATAATAACCTATAGGGTCACACACTTAAGACGATAAAAGTGGAAACTATAATTTGGGTAAATAAAACATCAATTCGTTGAGATTTTATTTAGCGTTGAAAAGGTATAACGGTTAGTTCCTCAGTTTATGGTACACGTCCATTTTAAAAGGGAATATTAATTCCTTTATAAATGAGCCGCTATCGATAAAAAAAAAGGATGATATCAGATCTAAAAAACCAACTGACATTACCCTTTTAACAAAATCCCTAATCATGGCAGCTAGCACTGATTGTTCCTTTTTATTTTCAACTCGATTGAAGATAATACGTTCGTGTGGACTACTTGAAGAGGCTCAACACTTGGAGGGCTCCTGATTTGATCCTTCCGCTTCTCTGTTTCAAATTCGATTAGGCTTCAATCTCAATTCAATTTCATGGATTCACGCAATTTAGATCTGGTATGGTTTCGATTTACAGTTATTATGCTTAGATCCTAATTTATAATCATTATAAGTAAAATATGGTAGACTATTAGATAGATTCAAACCTAACAGTACATCCTCAATAGGTGAGGTTACCTTTTGGGTAATTATAACAGCCACTACAGCTTCATACTCATCTCCTAATCCATTAAGAAGTGACAAGAGATGATCAGATTCATCAACTTTTTTTAACAGCAGCAAATAACATATAACAAATGTTTTTAACTTTGGCTATATATTCTCTCATGCTCATATTTTCCTTTTTGCAGTTTTGCAACTGTCTTTTATAATGTAGTGCTTTGGCAGCTGACTGAGCATTGAAGGTTCTTTCAATAGTAGACCAAATATCATTAGCAGATGTATAGCCAATTACTTGTGATAGCAAGCTTGGGTTAATAAATGATAAAAGCCAGGCGCTAATTAATCTTTCTTGTCTATGAAACTATTCATATTCCTCATTACTTATAATGTTATTACCTTTATCAGTGCGAAACTTTGGAGGAATTGGCAGTGTACCACGGATGTATCCATCGAGACCATATCCCTAAATTGCAGTTTCAACTTGCATTTTCCATAAAAGATAGTTTTTTCATCAAGCTTTACGGTGATCAATTGGCTATAGGACTTATTACTGTCTTGATGAGTTGGTCGATGGCTTGTGGATTGCTTGTGGCTCTTGAGGTTGCAGAATGATCAACTTCAGAGGTTGTAGTGACCACCATGATGAAATCTGAAGAAAAATGAGGTAAGTAATCTGAACTTTGTGCTTTGAATTGGGTTTTCAAGAAGGTTTTGTTGTAGTTTGAACACTGTCAAGTGATGAAACAATGGATTTCTTGAATTAAAATGATCCAATTTCTGAAGTGTTTAAGACTGTGGTGGCTTTCATGATTTTCTTGATCAGTACAAATGTTTCAGATTTACTTTTCCTCGATTTGTTGTTAACGAGTTGATGCAGCCAAGTTGTTTATGGCACAACACAGCAGTTTACAACAATCTGTTGATGCAGCCAAACAATTTTATGGCACGACACAATAATTAACAATGAATCTTGCACTCAAATGATGAGACAAGATCTCAGATGAGTGCTAATTCCAAATGATGAGGTTTTTCGGATGGAATTATCAATGTACTCTCCACGGATTCAAGACAGATTGGATCAGACATTGCTGTTAAGCTAAAAGCTCTGATACCATGTTAAAGATTGAAGAATAAATGTTGTGATGATAACTGGATAGATTGTTCTGAAAGCAGTAATTTGAAGGTGGAGAAGAGTTTGTTTATTTCAAATGAATTAATAAATGTATAGTCTGGGTTCATATATATAATGTATTTTAACAGTGGGTTATCTAAATACGCAGGCCCACTATACATAGCCCATAACAGATGAATACAAAGCGGTATACATAAGCACATAACGAGTTCAGCCGCATTGTATTCTTTATTTTTGCCCGATTCGTACTTTTTCGAACCGCGTTAACATTGGGGTTAACACCAGGCATAGTAGTTGCGCATCTGTTTTAGAGCGAGAAATTTAAAAGTTTTTTTTTTGGTAAAACTTGCTTCAAAAATATGTTTGTTGATGTGATTTTGCAAATTTATCTCGTTGCATTTTCAGATTGCACTGATTACAGTTGTCAGCGGGAGAAGATAACTATAATGTTTAGGGATGGCAAAAAAATCCATACCCGCGGTTATCTGCGGGTAAAATCCGTCATAGACATGAAACGGATAGTTAAATGGATATTCGTAAGTAAAATAAATGGGTATTTTTAATATCCGTTAATTAATGGGGCAGGTACGAATAATAAGGTATCCATGTCCATGGGTACCCGTGCTCATACTGATTGTGATTTATTATCAATTGTCAATAAAAAAACATTGTTACCGGTTGTTCGGTATTTGTGTGCATGCGTTTACTCAACAATTTATAACTGCTGTTGATATTTTGATGGATACTTCTTTTGTCATCTCTTCTTTTTTGAATGTTGGTTTAGATATGTATTGGTATTTTGAGGTTAGCATTTGTGTATTGGTCTAATTTGTTTTTTCACCGAATGTACTTTTGAATAATTTCAATAAACAACTAAAAAATAAATTGAAGAAATATAACAGATACCCGCCATTACCCGCAACTTGTTTAATGGGTATCTATATGGGTATGGAGGCGGACACAGGGCAAAAGATCACCCAACGGGGCGGGTGATGGGGTGTTACTACCCGCGCCCGCCCCACTTCATTGCTATCCCTAGTAATGTTGAACGTGGTACGTAAGTCTTTTTCATTTATTTTGATCTTCTAAAGAACTGTTGTAACACCCCGCATTTTTAATGAAATTAAATATGTGGAAATATGTATATATATTATATACAAAGATATATTTAAGAGAAAAATTGAATAATGACAATAAATATTTCATGTAATAAGTTCATGTAGTGAAATGAAGGAAAAAAAAAAATAAGTGCAATACATGAAATACGAAGAAATGTATGCGAACAATTAAATAGAAAAAAAGAAATAAAAAGAAAAATTTGAAGACCTTTAGGAATTCGATCACGAAATTAGCGTCATTGCGTTCGTGGCAATTTTCTGATTAATTTAGACCTATAGTTTGTAGAAAACTGATTTAAAATGAAGAAGATATCTTTAAACTAAATATTACAGCAAAACATGAAAAAGAGGAACGAGAAAAGAATAATGTTTAGCATTGTTCTAAGGTTTGTAAGCAAAAGACTTAGTAGCTCATTTGGTTAGAACATGTGACTTGCATACAAGAGGTACAGAGTTCGATCCCCGCTAGCGCCATATTTTTGTTTTAGGGGAATGGCTAAAAAGTGGGTTAGTGTGAACGCAGTTCAAAAAGTTGTTTAGTGTGAAAATGGTTAATTAGGATGATAGCTATATATATATATATATATATATATATATATATATATATATATATATTACATATATAGAAAAAATATATATGTGACGTGTAGGTGTCAACACCCTGCTACTGCGCATCATATGGCACACGTGGCACATTTTTGTTGGTCAAGGATTGTTTTTTTGAACGTGGCTTTTTCTGGTTGGTTTGGTGATGATTTTTCTTGTATAGGGCTGATGTGGCTTTATTTGATTGGTCTGGTGAGGTGTTTTTGTTTCATGATGATTTGGATGGCTTAGATGAATCATAAGTTGATCTACAGGCTCAAACTAATCCTATACTCTTATATAATCATATCTAACCTAAACCCTAAATGAAAACAAAAATCATTCCTGAGCCACCATGCTGTTCATCTACAAACTAACCTAGCCGCCACCATAACAAACCAAATTCTAGATTTAAGATAAAAAGATAAGAGATAAAGATTCAAAGCCTAGGATTGCAATTCTAGAACAACAACGAATAAATCAACGCCTACATCAACGGATTAGCTTAGCAACTTCAGAAATCAGATTCCAGAATTCAAGATCTGGTTTCTGTGAGTGCAGTTACTTTCAAAAATAATTATTTTAACATAATTGTGATGAGTTATGAATTGGACGGTATGAAAATGTTTGTAAATCATATAAAGTTTATGTCTTTGCAAGCTGTGTTTTGATTTATGCTGATTTGATTCATCATATGCAAGTTATGTATGCAAGATTGCTCGATCTATGCAAGTTATGTTCTATGTTAATTCATATGTCTAATTATATATGCAAGTTATGTATGCAAGTTTGCTCGATCTATGCAAGTTATGAAAGATTATATGCAAGTCATGTTCATATATATAAGATCTACATGTTTATATGTTTAGATCCATACCAGTTTCTAGGTTTAGATCTACATGTTATATGTTTAGATCCATACCAATTCATATGATTAGATCTAAGCAAATTTATATGAAAGTTCATAATTCATTAGATCTATGCAAATTTATATGCAAGTTCATATTTTATATGATTGGATCTATGAAAGTTTATTTTCTATGCAAGTTATTGTTTATGCAAGTTTTTGTCTATGTAAATTATGATCATTTAGACCTATGGAATTTTATGATGCTAGTTAGAGCTATATTGTTTTATGCCAATTTGAGTGTTGTATGATTTATGTTGTTTTATGCTAGTTATGATGTTATGTATTTCTTCCCCTTTTCCTTTTTATGAGTTGGGCTGATTGCGAGCCTAACGTATTACATGAATTATACGTACAAACGACGTGGGGACATTGAGAAAATGTTAAAAAAATGAAAATTATGCAATTGGCATAATAATGGGTTGTAATCATATAATTAATTTTGGGCATAACTAGAAAATGTGGCATAACTTGAATTGACCGCACATCCAGCAACCGCAAACAACAGTTCTAATGTGAGAGGTTGGTGCTTTAATGAATGAATTAAAGTTAAGGAACAGACATGCTAAGAACGGAAAGGCTAAGTAACATATGAATATGCGACACTTAACCAATATAACATGTTAATTAGACAAGTGGGTGGGGTTAAGTAAATTGAGAACACTTAACCAATACAACATGTTAATTAGACAAGTGGGTGGGGTTAAGTAAATTTAAAACACTTAACCAATATAACATGATGAATGAACAGGGTTAAATTAATAAGAAACACTTAACCAATACAACATGATGTGTGGGTGGGTTAAGTAACATGAATGGACAACACTTAACCAATATTACATGAACAAAGTGGATAGGCTTAAGGCAAGCTTAACCAATAATACATATTGACTTGATAAGTAAGAGGGTTAAGTAAACCTTAGGTAGGTGGGTAATATTAGTGCATATAGGCCCACAAACTTAACCGTTAAATAAACATGTTTGAATCAGTGGGAGGGTTAAGTACATCTCGCGTAGGTGGGTTATATTTGCATATATAGGCCCACAAACTTAACCAGTAGGAAACCCTTGTAACGGGGACCCATTTCAGCAGTAACCCACATAGATGTATCATGCTACCCTGAACTAGGCAGGGTGGGGCATAATTACTGGGATGATTATAAGCAGTCAAAATAGCGGCGGGTGGTGCGGCAGTGTAGGTTCCGGTGGAGTATGGGTGTGCACGTGCTCCAGAGTGGAAAAAGAAGGCACTGGGCATCAGTAGTATACACTGTGCATCTTGAATTGTGTCGGGTTGCGATCATAGGGATTGATACACCCTATGGTGGGACCATCACATGTATCTACATACAAGCGGGGCCGAATGACACAAGTAAACAAGCGGGGCCGAATGACACGAGTAATAAATACATGTGAGTTAGGGAGCCGATCGATTAAGCGATAAGGGGGTAGTGTGGGGACATGTAGTATTTAGTATGGGCAAGTAAGGATTGTATGGGGTGAATACCTCTTACTAGATGTTACGCCTGAGGATTACCAATTACATGATAAGGATCAAATTTCAGTATGGAACTAGTGACGGTACGGTGAAATTAGCATTGGTGCAGTGTAGTAATTATCCTATAGTGATTAGGAGCGCAAATTAACGTTGTCTTATTCATTTTGCTTACCTTGTCATGCCTTTCTGTTTCTCAGTCATTTCTTATTTTCCAGTTTATGTCTTATCCTGTTACTTTAATGATTATATTGTTAAAGTTACTGGACTCGCCAGAATTTATGTTTGACTCTCTTTGTTTTCGCCTCTTTTCTTCCGTCCCCCTAGTTTCTCAGGGAGGAAATACTCAAGTTTGATTCGGATTTTTCTCTGCTTGAAGTGCTAGAAGTTCTTGAAGTGTTACTTGGCTTTGAATCTACTTATTTGTGACGCTTCTGTTGGGGATTATGGCTTTAAAATTATGTACTCTGAAGGATTTTGTACAAGACTGATATTATGTACTTGGTTTTGGTATTTGAATATGTAACCAAACTTATTTTTGTTTCCACTGCAATAAATTATAAAATTTTCAAGTACTACTTTATGTATCTATCTTGTAATATTCTGTTCTGTTTACTCATAATGCTCCACGAAACTTAATGCATTCCCTTTGTGAGTGACAATAACGGACATGGGGTGTTACAACTGTATTCCTTTTGTTTCAAAGTATGTGATAGATGTTAAAGGAGCGAAATGAAAATATGTTAATCATTGTCTATTCCATGCCTGAACTGACCTGAATCGCTGAAGGAGATTAGGGTGCATTTTTACTTGTGTTTTATTATTGGATATATAATTTAAAAAGTTTGTGTAATTTTGTTTAGCAAGCAGTGTTCTTCGCGGACTAAGGTAATTCTTATTGTGATTATGTCATCTGAGAATATTTCTAATAATATCAACATGTAACAAAGTGATAACTATAGGTGATAAAAATGGTAAAGATTTGAGCAATATTTTTATTTAACTTAGTTTTGAAATGTTATGTACTTACGAAGATGTGGAAAAAAATTTTGTTAAAGCATTTTCGAATGTCAAATATACGAGGATTAACATGCGTGCTGCCGAATATACGAGGATTAACATGCGTGCAGCCAAATCTAGGATGAATTATTTGATATACCTCCCTGTACTTCTATCGTTTGATTGCAAAATCATAAATTTCTCATAACTTGGATTCCTTATAATCACCAATGCTCCATAATTTAGCCCTAACATTTAATTAGATTATTATTGCAATTATCTAAAAAAGTTAACATTAATGCTACGAGCCACCGTCATCATTTCCATAGTTGTTCATGATTTGGTTATTTCCATTTGCTCATGCCATTAATGTTGTTCCAACTTTTAGATAGCTTATTTAAACTTATTATACAACCTGTGTGATATTATACATACAAGTTGGTTCGTTTTTCATGGCTTAATATGTGGCACAATCATGGTCATGCAAATCATTCCATATTATACTACAAAACTTTGGTTTTTCTTATGATTAAAAGATACTTAATTGTATATGCTCCACTTATGCATGTGATCAAATTTCCATCTACTATGATTTTTAAACTGCGTATATACTTTTTAAACTGCGTCCTTGGCTTGGATATGCTTTACCTTTTTACAAGCATTTTAATAATGAATAAAGATGGAAAATGTGGTTGAGCCTCTTAAGTCCATATTAGATGAGACTAGCATGTTGCTATAGTTTCTTGCAGGTAAAGCTAGGTAGGCCAAGCATCTCATTATACCATAGTTATTGTGTAAGGTCCAGCTGTTTCTCATATTTTTGAACTACTAATACATCATTGTATTGTAATGGACCATAAAAATAATAATTGAGGAATGCAAATCTCGCTGAAAATCATAATTGTATCCATGAATATCGTACTTATATATGTTTTGCATGTTTTCATTTCAAGAATATCTCAAGAAAATCAGACAACTCATATTCTTGGTGCTTTCTTTTGTAGCCATCACTAAGCCTTCATTTTGAGCATTTTCTCTAATTGAAATAGAAAATATAACAAGTTGATCACCTTTCTTTTTGTTTCTATAAATGTTGCTTAGCTGAGACCTTTTTACATCACGTAGGATGCAGTAAACCCATAATGTTTTGAATCATTGATTATTCTTATTGAAAGATAACTTAATTGCAAGTGTAACATAGAAATTGATATTTTAAGTTCAATAACATTTTCTCATACTCACCACAATTGACTGCAATTTACGTGTGTGGCCAAGTGCTCATGGCAAATTAATCATTTTGATATTTTCTGACACGGAAGATGTAAACATCAAAAATAGGAGGCCATCCCTCAGGAACAATGTCTTCGTGCAAATCTTCAAAAGTACAGTCTTATTGACGTAGTTCTCAATACATATGTTATCAAATGACTGGTTTGTACTATATTCACACACACACATACATACATACATACATACATACATACATACATACATACATATTAATCAAACAATAGTTTCTTCAGAAGAATTGTTGCTTTACACATATTGCCACTCATTTTGATTATTTACTTCGTTACAATATATCAAATAATGTATGTGTTTATTCCTTGCATCCGCTCTCTCCTTCTGTGCCAACTAAGCTTTTCAACCCTTTTTAAAGCTTCAAACACTTATGTTGTAACACCCCGAATTTTCTGTTAACTGCAAATTAACAAATTAAAGTATAATTAATCCTTAATGAAAGAATTAAGGGAAACGGGTTACGCTATTGCGTTCGTCTCGGAATTCTGCTCGAGATAGAGTCCGAGTTTGCGGAATTGGACTCCGTATGAAGGAGTTATGACCTCCGGAAGTTTTGGAATTCAAATTACAGTTCAAACATAGTTCAAAATTTCGAATTCAAACCCAAACTGGGTTGGGCGGGAAAACTCCCACCCAGGCACAAGGTCGACCTGGGGGTCGACCTTGGTGACCAGGTCGACCATAGGGTCGACCTGGGGGTCGACCTGCCCAATCGACCTGGTTTGGCCCTGGCTGGCCTGATCGGGTTCTGGTCGATTTATGAGGCTTGGCTGTGTCACTAGGGCTGACATGTCGCATTTTGGTTGGTTCCTCTCGAAGTGAATGGTCTAAATTCGTCTATGATCATCTGACGGCTTAAATCAATCTAAAATTCTATATAAACAACCTAAGACTCCAACCTAAATTCACATAAGAAATTAGAGACGGAGCCGCCATGCTGTCGGTAGGAAATTGAGAGGAGCCTCCACTTGTAGAAAAGCTTAGAGACAAGGCAAATTAGAGTTAAAACACGAATCAAATCAACGTTAGTCTACCCAAAGGAAAGCATATCAAATTCAGAAATCAGAAAGCAAGACCGTCGTTTGTTGTAAGTATAGTGATTCTTCCGATGTGAATAAAATTAAGACTTGATTCGATGTAAATTGGGAATGGAATTGTGTTATTGTATAACAACGATGTGATTCATATGCGATGTAATGATTGTGATGTTTGTGGTATAGTTGAATTGATATTGATCCTATTATACATATTGAATCACATGCAGTTGTATATTTCATGTTGTAATCGACACCTATATGTTTACGTGATTATATAGGTTGTATGTGATTAAGATTTCATGTATATATATATATATATATATATATATATATATATATATATGCTAGAACCTTTATGCCTAAACGATTATGTTTACATTCATGCTAGTATGTTTGTGAGAAAGTTGCAAGTTAATTGGATCTATGTCAAGATCCACTTTAATATGTGTTTCATGTTGTAATTAGACATATGATTAGATCTAGTTCACACCCTTGTCATAAAAAATTATGAAATTATCATATTCTTGTCATATGCTAGTTATGTTCGATGTTATGCCTAGATCCAAAACATGTTTAGGCTTATGTTATCTAAATCATATGCTAATTTATGTGACACCTAATTGGTTAGATCCCTATTTCAATGCAAGTTCACATATATGAAAGTTGATTTAGGCTATGTTGTAAATTCACATGTATGTTGATTAGTCTATGTTGCAAGTTCACACCTATGACTTTCATGTTGACTATTTTGCAAGTTCACACCTATGATGTTCATATTGACTATGCCAAGTTTACACCTATGTCATGTTCATGTTTATGAATTCCCTTATGCCAATTTTGTATGCGCTAAATTAGGCTAAGTTTTCAGCCTAATATCATATGTTAAAATCATGCGAACGAAAATTAGGCTAAGATTGTAAGCCTAATATTTAAACGGGGTAACGTGGGGATATTGGTAAAACTTGACATAAATTGGTAAAAATATATGAAATTGGCATGTTTGCCACATGCCAAAATTGGCGGCGTTTGAATGGTATAAATTCTTATACCAAAAACGTTAAACTTGGAAAGTGGGCCACAACATTTAATTATTGACAAATTTACATATATTAAATAATAAAGAAAAATATGTAAATTTATAAAATACGAGTATGCTTAACAGGAGGTTGGATTGAGTTGTGATGTAAACCTGCCCGGACCCGCCCGGCTGTCCAGTAGTCACAACAATACCTATCAAATGCGGGTGGTTAAGCATGGAGCCCAATAAGGACCCGAGGTTAGACTGAGTTACGGTGTAAATCTGCCCGGAACTGACCGACACATCTAGTAACCGTAACAATACCTGTCTAATGTAAGTGGTTGGTGCTTTAAAAAGCTAAGGACAGATTGTCAGGATAGTAGGGTTAAGTTAACTAAAACACTTAACCAATTCAACATGTTAATGAAATTGATGGGTGGGGTTAGGTAAATACAGACACTTAACCACTTAACATGTTTGGCTAGAAAAACCTTGTAACGGGGACCCATTTCAGTAGTAACCCAATTAGGTATCATGGTACCCTGAAACTAGGCAGGGTGGGGCACGATTACTGGGCTAATTGTAAGTGGTCAAAAGCGACGGCAGTGGGTGCAACATTGTGGGTTCTAACGGAGTGCAGGCATGCACACACTTCGGAGCAGACAAACAGGGCACTGGGGACACCAGTAGTATGACCTATGTATTTCCAGTTTTGTGTCAGGTCGCCACCATGGGACTTGATACACCCCATGGTGGAGCCAGCATAGGTATCTACAAATCTTTGGGGGCCGTAAGACACCAATGATTATGCGAGTAGGAGCCGATCTTTAGAAAAAGGGGATCACTTCACCCTCAACATGGGGTGCCAGTTAAGACAATATTAGTAGGTGCAGAGAGTTATATAGTATAGGGTGCGGTAGTATATTTGACTCAAACTGCTTTGTCTTAGTTTATGATACTCTCCTATTTCCAGTTTATACTTATCATGCCCTTATTCTTATTCTCATACTGAAGAGTCACTAGACTTACCAGGCTTTATGACTGACACTATTTTCTTTCATCTTCTTTTCTTCCGTTTCCCCCCAGGTCCACAGGGAGGAAACAACTCAGCTTAGTCAGACTCTTTGCAAGCTTCAAGATAGTAGATGTACGGTTTGGACTCTCTTGCTTTAGCTCTGGCTGTTGGACACAATCATGGGGATTTATGCTGATTTAAATATGTTTTATGCTTCTTTATTTAGTAACCAAGACAGAAGTGATGTCGTAATGTTTTGGAAGATATTATGTGACAGTTATGGAAATGTTTTTGTATGAACACATTTTTATGAAATAAAAAAGTCTGTTGTTTTCCGCTGCTTATATATATGTGTTTATATCTGTCTTGTGTTTTATCTGTGACTGTTACTTAAAAACCTCCACCAAAGTTAAGGCAGTCCCTTGTGAGTGACCTTAATGGAGGGTGGGGTGTTTCACTTGGTATCAGAGCATAGATTTACCAGACTAGATAAAAAAAATTGAAACTATTTTCAAAAGAAATTTAAAGAAACATTGTTTTCAAGAAAAAGCCTTGTTTTTAAAAAGCATAATTCCCCAAAAGCCATATGCACTATCTCTCTATCCTTTGTCTTAAATACTTTCCTTTTTGTTCCAGCATGTCTGGAGATCTTAACCTTCCGGAAGGAGTACCGATACCCGGCTGGTTCCGAAGGTACCTAGAGGCTAGGGCCAATGGTGCGGGTCTAGCAGACATTCCTCCTCCTACCATAGCAGCAGTTCCTCCACCTCCTCCTCCTCCTCGGGGAAATACTTTCGCTAAGATATGTAGAGACATCAAAGCTATGGGTGGAAAGGACTTTTATGGAACTAAATCCTTTGTAGTAGCAAGGAACTGGCTGAAGGAGACCAAAGATTTGTTCATTATCTTCGAAGTTGACGACAGGCAAAAGATACAGCTAGCAGTGTGGTTGCTTAAAGATGAAGCTTCGTATTGGTGGGAAGTTACCCATGTTGATAGGCCGGTGGAAACTTGGGAAGATTTTAGGATGGGATTCGAAAAGAAATTCCTCTCCCAAGCTGAAAGAAGCCTGCAAATGGAGAAGTTCCTAACCCTTAAACAAGGAAGTATGACAATCAAGGAGTATGTAAATCAGTTTAATCAGCTGGCCAGATTTGGGATGGATTTAGTAAACATCCAACACAAGAAGGCTCTTCGCTTCGTCAAAGGTCTTAATGAGCCTCTACACAGCCTTTCTATGACCCATATACCTATGGGGGCGACCTATGGAAGCTTGGTGGACATGGCGCTGCTACATGAGGAAGATAAAGGCAAGAAAGACACAAAGGCGGAAGCGTCTCAAGAAAAAAAAGAAGGTTTACAGGCTAAGAAAACAGACTTCAAGAAAGGCGGGAAGAACAACAAATCCCATGAAAAGAGAAAGTGCAATTTCTGTGGCATTGTGGGACATATAGCAACAGACTGCAGGAAGAAGAAGGAAAAGATGAATGGGGGCTGTTTCCATTGTGGAGAGACTGGACACTTGGCTAAGGACTGCCCAAAGAAGCGGGGGTAGGGACAGAGGACTGGATCCACCTCAGGGGGGCAAGTTCACATGCTGACGGCACCTCCACAAGAACGAGGTATTTCTGTAGAAAGCTTAGTTTATCTGTATGATCATCCAGTTCGCACTCTCTTTGATTTTTTTGCATCACACTCCTTTATTTCATCTGCTTTAGTAGAATCTCTGCACCTAGACACTAGTATGGTAGAAGATCCCTTGGTTGTTTCAAATCCAATTAAAGTCTCGGCTTATTTGTCGATGGTTTGCTTGGATTTGAAAACCTCTATTCTAAGTGTTGAATTTAGATGTAGTGCCTTTGTTTTAGGCTTCTCAGGATATGGACTGATCTTAGGCATGGACTGGTTATCCAGTAACGGTGCCATACTTGATTGTGAGAAAAGAGTGGTTAGGCTCTTGACTCGGCTCGGTAACACTCTAGAAATTTCTTGTAATCCCTCGAATGCTGTTATGCTTAGTTATCTAGAGTCTCTTGACGCTTCTGTTGAGAATTTGCAGTCGGTTGGAGTAGTCCGGGAATATCCGGATGTCTTTGAAGAGGTGAAAGGCTTACCTCCGAAGTGGAAAATAGACTTCCGCATATATCTTGTTGATAATGCAAAGCCTGTAGCTCTGCCTGTTAGACACATGGCTCCAAAGGAGAGAAAGGATCTCAGTAAGCAAGTTAAGTAGCTTCTCGAGAAGGGGTTTATAAGGAGAAGTATCTCAGAATGGGGTGCTCTAGTGGTGTTCGCCACCAAAGCAGATGGTTCACTATGTCTTTGTGTGGACTATAGGGAGCTAAACAAGCTGACTAAAAAGAATAGACACCCGCTTCCCAGAATAGGCGATTTGTTTGATCAGCTTGTAGGTGCGTCGGCCTTCTCCCAACTTGATCTAGCTACTGGGTTCCATCAGCTAAGGGTAGCTGAAGATAGTATTGATAAAACGACGTTCAGAACCCCAGACGGTTTCTATGAGTGGCTTTTCATGCCTTTTGTCTTGACAAACGCACTCGCTTATTTCGTAGACCTAATGAGCAGGGTGTTCAGAGAATTCCTCAATAAATTCGTGGTGGTTTTCGTAGACGATATTTTGATCTTCTCAAAGAATGAGGACGAACATGCTCGACATCTGAAAGAGATCATGGATACTCTCCGTGCACATCAGCTAAAAGCCAAATTCTCCAAATGCCACTTTTGGAGAGAAGAGGTCAGATTTCTTGGGCATATAGTGTCCAAAGAGGGGTTAGCTGTAGACCCCACGAAAGTAGTGGCAGTGCAAGATTGGAAGACGCCAAGAAATGCAACTGAAGTCCGAAGCTTTCTTGGGCTAGTCGGTTTTTACCGAAAGTTCATTAGGGATTTCGCAAAAATCTCAGCTCCACTCACAAGGCTAACGAAGAAGAATCTGGCGTTCGCTTGGGATTTGGATTGCTAGTTTGCTTTCCAACGATTAAAAAGGACTCTTACAACAGCCCCAGTTCTGACCATGCCAGATGGAAGCAAGATGTTCACCGTATACACTGATGCTTGTGGTACGGGACTAGGCGCTGGTCTGATGCAAGAAGGGAGGGTAGTAGCTTATGGTGGAAGACAATTGAAAGTGCATGAAAATAACTACCCAACCCACGATCTTGAGTTGGCAGCAATCGTCTTTGCGCTTAATTCTTGGCACCACTATCTCCTAGGTGAGAAGTTCGAATTATATACTGACCATAAATCGTTGAAATACCTCTTCTCGCAGAAAGATCTTAACTTAAGCCAGCAAAGATGGATGGAATCCCTTGCCTCGTATGATTTTGAAATTTCCTATACTCCCGGCAAAGGCAACGTAGTAGCAGACGCGTTGAGCCGAAAGAAACTGACCCCGAGCCCTCTCTTTATAGAAAGGCAAAGCTTGGAGTATATAGCCAGTTTCGACTTTAGGCCTTCCTCAGATTTTATACCTGGTTTATTGGCATCCCTAGAAGTACGGCCCACTCTTTTAGACTCAATAGGGGCCGCCCAACGTGAAGACCCTCAGCTTGTGGACGTAATAGATAAGCTAATTAGGGGTGAAACTTCCAGTCACCTCAATAGGTACTCCATCGATGATAAGGGTTGGCTGAGGCGAGATGGATGACTGTGCGTCCCACAAGCAAGGGAGTTAGTAAAGAAGGTTCTCGAGGAAGCACATCATTCCAAGATGACAATACACCCAGGCGGGGACAAGATGTACAAAGACGTAAAGAGAGTTTTCTATTTGAGCGGCATGAAGAAGGACGTAGCAGATTTCGTTTCTAAGTGCGTGACATGGCAACAGGTCAAGGCGGAACAGAAGAAGCCTAGAGGACTGCTTCATCCTCTAGAAGTCCCGCAATGGAAGTGGGATAACATTTCAATGGACTTCATTGACAGGTTGCCTAGGTCAAGAAGAGGCAATACTAGCATTTCGGTAATAGTGGACAGGCTTACTAAAAGCGCTCACTTTATATCTATCAAGAGTAGAAGGACTGCTTCGTCTCTAGCTTCTCTTTTTCTCAAGGAAATAGTTTGACTCCATGGAATACTCTCCAGTATAGTGAGTGACCGAGATCCCATCTTTATAAGCGAATTTTGGCGGAGTCTACAAGAAGCTGTAAGCACACACCTACGCTTGAGCACGGCCTATCACCCCCAAACTGATGGCCAAACCGAAAGGGTGAATAGAGTATTAGAAGATCTTTTGAAGCTATGCGTTCTTGACTTCGTAGGGACCTGGGAGGATCATCTTCCTCTAGTGGAGTTCGCCTACAACAACAGCTACCAAGCCACCATCGGTATGGCGCCCTTCGAAGCTCTATATGGAATACCGTGCCGATCACCAACTTGTTAGTGGGAGTCTACTGACAAGCTTATACTTGGGCCAGACATGATTCGAGAGACTTCAGAGAAAGTGGACTTGATACGAAGGAGAATGAAGATAGCCCAAGACAGACAGAAATCCTACGCCGACAAAAGAAGGACCAACCTTGAGTTTGAGGTTGGGGACAGGGTTTTCCTTAAGGTATCTCCTTTAAGGAACGTCGTTCGCTTTGGATCCGCAGGAAAGCTAGCACCAAGATTTGTAGGACCGTTCCCTATCATCGAGAAGATTGGGAAAATGGCTTATAGAGTAGAGCTGCCCGAAAGGTTGGCCGGAATTCACAACGTCTTTCACGTTTCTCATCTTCGGAAATGTCTACATGAATCTGCGGAAGTGGTGGAGCCAAGCATTCTAGAAGAAGCCGAAGTGGAACGCGAAGCAACTGTAAGGAGAGTTCCAACTCGAATCATAGGAACTGAAATCAAAAAGCTACGCAACCGTGAAGTTAAGCTCGTCAAAGTTCAGTGGAGCGACGCCGAGGAAGACGCAACTTGGGAAACTGAGGATAGAATACGCGCGGCTTACCCTTTTCTTTTCGAGGGTACATCTTTAATCTCTCTCTTTCCTTAAGTTATGCTTGAATCTATCTTTTTAGGTATATTTCCTCGATAGTATCCTTTTATCCTTAGGTAGAAACTAATGGTTGTAAACATGTATTCGAAACATGTTGTGGTTGATGACTGCAAGTGATTGCAAGTGGTTGCTAGTGGTTGATCGTGGATGCAAATACACACACAACCTAGGTTTTAGATCAGCTCAGTCACTTCATATTGCATATGCATATATGCGTATTCATATTTGTATGTGGTTGAAAAATTGATATGTTTTCAAATGGATGTCGCATTTGTATGAATGGTTGCGCACTCATGTAGAATTATGGATAAGGAAAATTTTTGCATACATAATGGATTCATGGCACTTACATGATTTGCATTAAGGAGGTCAACTGAATCAGTAGACCGCCTGATTTTGCATTAGATAAGGACATATACACACACTGTGCAAATGATCATGAAGCATTAGAGGTCTTAAGGACAATGGACGCCTGTGTTTGATGGTTGAGTAGATTTACGATTGGATGTTAGGACTTACGTTCCCCTAGACTTGAAGATTTCGGGGACGAAATCCTTTAAGGAGGGGAGAATGTAACACCCTGAATTTTCTATTAACTGTAAATTAACAAATTAAAGTATAATTAATCCTTAATGAAAGAATTAAGGGAAACGGGTTACGCTATTGCGTTCGTCTCGGAATTCTGCTTGAGATAGAGTTCGAGTTTGCGGGAATCGGACTTCGTATGAAGGAGTTATGACCTCCGGAAGTTTCAGAATTCAAATTACAGTTCAAACGTAGTACAAAATTTCGAATTCAGACCCAAACTGGGCTGGGCGGGAAAATTCCCGCCCAGGCACCAGGCCGACTTGGGGGTGGACCTGGGAGACCATAGGGTCGACCTGGGGGTCGACCTGCCCAGTCGACGTGGTTTGGCCCTGGCTGGCCTGATTGGGTTCTGGTCGATTTCTGAGGCTTGGCTGTGTCACTAGGGCTGACATGTCGTGTAACACCCCGTAATTCTGTAAAACTAAGTTTCATAAACTAAAGTATACTTAATTCAAAACATAAGAATTAAGGGAAACGGGTTACGCCATTGCATTCGTCTCGAAATTCTGCTTGAGATAGGGTCCGAGTTTGCCTAAATCGGACTCCGTACGAAGGAGATATGACCTCCAGAAGTTTCAGAATTTATTTAAAATTCAAACAGCTCGAAAATCGGATTCCTAATTCAAAAATAGGACCAGACCCGGGCTGGGCAGGAAAGTTCCTGCCCAGGGCCCAGGTCGACCATAGGGTCGACCTGGGGGTCGACCTGGTGGACCCAGGTCGACCATAGGGTCGACCTGGGGGTCGACCATAGGGTCGAACTGCCCTGTCGACGTGGTCAGGTCTGGCTAGCCTGGTCTGTGTTCTGGTCGAATTCCTAAGCCTTGGTGTGTCACTAGGGCTGACGCGTCGACACCGGATTGGTTCCTCTTGACGTGTATGGCCTAGATTCCTTCTGTCTTCATCTGACGGCTCAAATCAACATGAAACTCTATAAAAGTAGCCTAAGACTCAACCTAATTCACATAAAAAAATAATAAAGCTAGAGTCGTCATGCTGCCGGAAGGGAATGGAGAATAGCCGTCAAGAGAGAAAAAGCTTAGAGACGAGCCAACTTAAAGAGAAACAAAAGTCTAATCAAATTTCAATGCAACGTTTTCTACCCTAAAGGAAAGCTTTGCAAATACAGAATACAGAAACCCGAAAATAAGATTTCAGCGCTCGTTGTAAGTATAGTGGCTCTTTAGATGAGAATGCGATTAAGACATGATTTGTTATAAATTATAATTTGGGGTTATATCAGTATTGATTAGACGATGTTGCTTATTTATCATAATAATTTGAACGTTTGTGGTGATTGGATCTATTATCTATCATGCGAATTGTATGTATACTGTTAGATCTATATATGTGCTTATGCAAGTTATAGTTTGCAAGTTAGATTTACACATATGTTACATGATTCATGGAGATTGTATTATGCTATAATAAAAATTTAGATCAACTTATATGTCTCATAGTCATATGCAAATAGATTCGTTCACATGATTCTTATGCAAGTTAAAGGCTTAGATTTGGATCCATGTTCACAAGATTTTATAAGTTTCATGTTAGACCCATATTCATATATATGTGTTACAAGTCAAATTGAGTAGATCTAGCCCATAACTATATGTTAATGTCGACAAACTATACATGCTTTATGGATATATTAAAATGTTGTCACATGCTAGTTTTATGTTTGAGGTTATGCTTAAATCAATACATTTACATGTCATACTGCGTTGTATTGGATTCATGCGACACTTATTATGCTATACCATGTTATACCATGTTATATCTTTATAATAGTCCAAAATTTATGATTCATGTGACACCTATCTAACTAGATCCAATATTCATGTGCAAGTTTGTGACATGTTATGCAATGTTATGATTCATGTTATGCAAGATCACCTTATTTATCTAGTTACACCTTTATGTCACACGCTAATCAATAACTATGTTTAGGCCAAATTTCATAGTATAGGTTCGTTGAACCTATGCTCCCTTCTTTACTTTGTTTATGGATTAGGCCTATTAGCGGGCCCAATATCTTCATACGATTAATATGAATAATCGAGCGAGGGTAACATTGGGATTAACTATTAAATTAAAATATGTTAATATGTAGGCAGGTCTAAAAACCATGAAATGGGTTAAGGCCATAAATGGTATAAATTATGTACCATTAGTTTGGAATAAAACATGTGACATGAAATATTTACATAAGTAAAAATGTAAATTTAGACAATATGAATATGCTTAACCCGAGTTGGATTGAGTTGTGATGTAAACCTGCCCAGACCCGCCCGGCTGTCCAGTAATCACAACAATACCTATCCAATGTGGGAGGTTAAGACATTGAGCCCGATAAAGACCCGAGGTTTGACTGAGTTGTGGCGTAAGACTGCCCGGAACCGACCGGCATACAGGCAGCCACAACAATACCGGTCTAATGTGAGTGGTTGGTGCTTTAATAAGACATTTAAAGCTAAGTTAGGATTGGTAGGGTTAAGTTAACTAAAACACTTAACCAACTTAACATGTTAACAAGACAAGACTTGTAGGGGTTAAGTAACTAAGAAAACACTTAGCCAATTTAACATGTTAACTAGACTAGAAGGTGAGGTTAAGTAATGTTAATACACTTAACCAATTTAACATATTAACTAGACAAGAGGGTGAGGTTAAGTAAATTCAGGACACTTAACCGTTATAACCTGATAATTAGATAAGTAGGTGAGGTTAAGTAAATTTATAATACTTAACCATTATAACACGTTAGCTAGATAAGTGGGTAAGGTTAAGTAAATACAGTTAGCCAATTTAATATG
Organism: Allium sativum; assembly: GCA_030737875.1. Lineage (NCBI taxonomy): Eukaryota > Viridiplantae > Streptophyta > Magnoliopsida > Asparagales > Amaryllidaceae > Allium > Allium sativum. The sequence continues at coordinate 320,704,913 of CM060920.1, read as the reverse complement.
TTAGCTGGACTAGAGGGTAGGGTTAAGTAAACTTAGAACACTTAACCATCATAGTGTGATAAATTGAACAGGGTTAAGTTGAAACATGAAGGGACAATACTTAACCATTAGAACGTGTTAATTAAACAAATGTTAGGGTTAAGTTAACTAAGGGAACACTTAACCGTTATAACATGTTAGTTAAAACAGATGGGCAAGGTTAGGTTAAAAGGGACACTTAACCAATACAAGATGAATGGGTAGGGTTAAGTAATAAGAAATACTTAACCAATATAACTTGGTTTGTGATAGGGTTAAGTCAACATGAACTACTGATAACACTTAGCCAGTTTAATATGACAAAGGAATGGTTTAAGCTAACTTGAATTGACTAATGACACTTAACCAATCCAACTTGACAAGAAAGAGGGCTAAGTAGTAAACCTTAGTTAAGAAAACAACGATGTAGGAAACTAAGTGGTAAACCTTAGTTAGGAAAACTAAGTAGTAATTCTTAGTATAACACGAGGAGGAGCGAACGTCCATCTGATCTTAAAGAAGGCTCCAACGAATTGGGTTACGAAACCCGAGGCTTCGAGGGACATGAGGGTACTCTTGGTATCCCTCTGTGAGGCCGCAGATGATCCTCCTGGGCTCAAAGAGGTTAAGGTCTGCGTTAGGAGAACCAAGGGTATGCCTTGGTTGCAATATAAGGCAACCTAAAGACTAGGATGGAGCAGCGTGATTCGGCGAGACCAGTAGCCCTGTGATAGCAACTCGTCGTCTACCTACCATCTTGAGTCAGTCGAGATACGCATGCGGAAAGGCAGAGAACTCCCAACAGACCATATACTTGCTATCTAGTTATGGGTGAGGCTGGCCAATAGGAAAGTGGGGCATAGGTGGTAGGAGTATAGTTCTCGTGCTTGATTTTCTTGGATTGCCTTTCATTAGTTGAGGGAGGGGTCACGTGGGACCATATCCACTGGTAGAAAAACAGACCTTAGCATCTGCATCGGCAGATAACTTAAAGCTCCCGACCGAGTTCCGTATTTTCTTGATTAAGCCCTGTTACGGGATTTGGGCCGCGCATATAGTGGACATGTGCATCTAGACAGCGATAAACGATTCGCGACACATACGTGGGGACAGTCTAGGAACATATACCACTCTAGGTAGTTCGTCCTAGACTAGGGGCATCGTTCGATAGGTAGCATAATCCCTAGTTGGACCTAGGTGGCATAAATCCTGAATCCGAGAAGTATTTGATAAGTTGCATAAACCCTAGTTGAATCTAGGAATCGCTCGATAAGAAAACCCTAGATTAGATCTAGGTAATAAATAATAGATGTACACCTAAAGGCAACCACAATTACAGGGATTGGGATCACGTTATCATCTTTATACAGATTACTAGTTGGGATACTAGTTAGGTGGTGCAGAGATATAGAATGGGGTGTGATAGTATATTCGGTTTAAACTGTCTTGCTTTGGTTTATATTAGTCTGTTATTCTGGTACTGTCCCATTTTCCAGTTTACTCATGTCATGAACTTTATCCTGTTCACATGCTAAAAGTCACTAGACTTACTCAGGCTTTATGTCCGACTCTGTTTTTCTTTCGTCTTCTTTTCTTCCGTTCCCCCCCTAAGGTATTCAGGGAGGGAATAGCTCTGCTTAGTATGGACTGTTACTCTTTCCAAGCTTGAAGACTCTTGGATATATCGCTTCAGACTCTCTTTTCCGCTGCTATGGCTGGCTTATGCTACATTAGGGAATATAAATGTTATTTTATGCTTCTTTATTTTGTAAGACAGATGATACTCTGGTATTGGAAAGCAATTGTTGTACAAACTATTTTATCAATGAAGTAAAGTTTATTTTCCGCTGTTTTAATTTTGTCTGTCTTGTAATTTATCTGCATCTTTTACCTTAAATGCTCCATAGAACTTAGTGCATTCCCTTTGTGAGTGACACTAATGGATGCAGGGTGTTACATGTGGTATCAGAGCTGAAGGTTACCGGATCAGATAAAAGATTTGAAAAATTATTTTCAAAACGGGTGTAAAAGAAGCATTTTCAAAAGAAAAGTTTTGTTTTAAAGGCATATTCCCTGAAGCCATATGCATTATCTTTTGATTCTCTGTTTGAGTCCTTGTTTCCTTCTTTCTTGAGTCTCTGGGGCTCCTGGCTTTCTGGGAGGTAACCTCATCGAAGGGCGAAGTAGTGCCCGACTTCCATCTATAGCCGTAATAGTTTCACCTGCGGCTAGTTTTCTTTCAAGCTTTGTAGGGTTTTCTGTACGATGGAGGCAGCTTTCGAGAGATTTGTCAACATGATTACACAAGGAAGAGGAAGAGGAGTTTGGCTAAGGAGAACAACCCTAGGATGAGGAATTCATGGATATGGACTTGGCTCACGAAGGAGGAAGGAATTATAAAACCTAAGACAAGAGGAAGTAGCTTTTCTATGGTATAATAGGGCATATAATTAAGGACAAGGGAAAGGACGAGGGAAAGGATTTTCAGGAGGACGAGTGCGTGCTTTCACCACCAGAATACCTGGGAGAGAGATAGTAAAAGTCTCCATTGCAAAAGTTTAGCTTTTCATTTGATCAACCTGTTAGTACTCTTTTGATCTTAGCGCTTCGCATTCGTTTATACCTGCTTCCATAGTTGAGTCTCTGCACCTAGGTACTTGTATAGTAGAAGATCCCAATTAGTCTCAGATCCAAATTGGTGGTTCGGCCCGTTTACCTTTGGTTTGTAGGGATTTGAGAACGACCACATTAAGTGTTGAGTTTAAGCGTAATGTTTTGGTTCCATGGGCTATGAGTTGATCCGAGGCATGGGTTGGTTGGCTAGTAATTCTGAAAGTTAGACTTTTTGACTTGCTTTGGAAATACCCTCGAGATTTCGTGATCCTAAAAGGATCAGTTAGGCTTAGCTATCTAGAATCGCTTAATACATTTATCGACGATTTGCAATCCGTTAGAATAGTCCATGAGTACGCAGTTGTTTTGATTAGGTTAGGGGTTTACCCCTAAAATGCGGGATAGACTTCCGCATATATCCAGTTGACAATGAAAAGCCAGCTATCCGATCAACGACAGTTTTGGAAATGGAGGTCAAGAAGCTTCACAATCGTGAAGATTAACTAGATAAGGTACGGTACAGAGAAGCTCAAGAAGATGTGACTTAGAAGACTAGATACGTGCATCATACCCTTTTTCTTAACGGTATATCCTTTCTCTAGGAGTTTTATGCCTACTTGTTTCTAGCTTTTAAGGTATATCCTCTTGGACGTATCATCGATGCTTAGGTAGAAGCCAATGGATGTAAACGTGTATTTGAAACATGTATTTGAAACATGTTATGATTGATGGTTGCAAGTGGTTGCTCGTGGATGCATATACACACCATATGCGCTAGAACGACTTAATCACTTTCATATTGCATTCGCATATATGTATTTGCTTAACGGGTTTAACTTGATATGTTATCATATGGATGTTGCATATGAATGAATGGCTATGCACACATGTAGTATTTAGATAACTAGGGACGCTTGCATACATGATTAGACGCATGGCACTGACATAATTCGCATTAAGAAGGTCAACTGAATCAGTAGACCGCCTGATTTTGCATTAGATAAAGACATATACACACACTATGCATATGAATATGAAAGCATTTAGAAATCTTTTTAAGGACAATGAATGCCTGTGATTAAATGGTTGAGTAGATGGGTGATTGGATGGTAGGAAACATTCTTCCTAACTTGAAGATTTCGGGGATGAAATCCTTTTAAGAAGGGGAGAATGTAACACCCCGTAATTCTGTAACACTAAGTTTCACAAACTAAAGTATCCTTAATTCAAAACATAAGAATTAAGGGAAACGGGTTACGCCATTGCGTTCATCTCGAAATTCTGCTTGAGATAGAGTCCGAGTTTGCATAAATCAGACTCCGTACGAAGGAGATATGACCTCCGGAAGTTTCAGAATTTATTTAAAATTCAAACAGCTCGAAAATCGGATTCAAAATTCAAAAATAGGACCAGACCCGGGCTTGGTAGGAAAGTTCCTACCCAGGGCCCAGGTCGACCATAGGGTCGACCTGGTGGACCCAGGTCGACCTGGGGGTCGACCATAGGGTCGACCTGGTCAGGTCTGGCTGGCCTGGTCTGTGTTCTGGTCGAATTCCTGAGCCTTGGTGTGTCTCTAGGGCTGACGTGTCGACACAGGATTGGTTCCTCTTGACGTGTATGGCCTAGATTACTTCTGTCTTCAACTAACGGCTCAAATCAACATGAAACTCTATAAAAGCAGCCTAAGACTCAACCTAATTCACATAAAAAAAAGCTAGAGTCGTCATGCTGTTGGAAGGGAATGGAGAATAGCCGTCAAGAGAGAAAAAGCTTAGAGACGAGCCAACTTAAAGAGAAACAAAAGTCTAATCAAATTTCAATGCAACGTTTTCTACCCCAAAGGAAAGCTTTGCAAATTCAGAATACAGAAACCCGAAAACAAGATTTCAGCGCTCGTTGTAAGTACAGTGGCTCTTTAGATGAGAATGCGATTAAGACATGATTTGTTATGAATTGTAATTTGGGGTTATATCAGTATTGTTTAGATGATGTTGCTTGTTTATCATAATAATTTGAACGTTTGTGGTGATTGGATCTATTATCTATTATGCGAATTGTATGTATACTGTTAGATCTATATATGTGCTTATGCAAGTTATAGTTTGCAAGTTAGATTTACACATATGTTACATGATTCATGGAGATTGTATTATGCTAGAATAAAAATTTAGATCAACTTATATGTCTCATAGTCATATGCAAATAGATTCGTTCACATGATTCTTATGCAAGTTAAAGGCTTAGATTTGGATCCATGTTCACATGATTTTATAAGTTTCATGTTAGACCCATATTCATATATATATATATATATATGTTACAAGTCCAAATGAGTAGATCTAGCCCATAACTATATGTTAATGTCGACAAACTATACATGCTTTATGGACATATTAAAATGTTTTCACGTGCTAGTTTTATGCTTGAGGTTATGCTTAGATCAATACATTTACATGTCATACTGCGTTGTATTGGATTCATGCGACACCTATTATGCTATACCATGTTATACCATGTTATATCTTTATAATAGTCCAAAATTTATGATTCATGTGACACCTATCTAACTAGATCCAATATTCATGTGCAAGTTTGTGACATGTTATGCAATGTTATGATTCATGTTATGCAAGATCACCTTATTTATCTAGTTACACCTTTATGTCACATGCTAATCAATAACTATGTTTAGGCCAAATTTCATAGTATAGGTCCGTTGAACCTATGCTCCCTTCTTTACTTTATTTATGGATTAGGCCTATTAGCGGGCCCAATATCTTCATACGATTAATATGAATAATCGAGTGAGGGTAACATTGGGATTAACTATTAAATTAAAATATGTTAATATGTAGGCAGGCCTAAAAACCATGAAATGGGTTAAGGCCATTAATGGTATAAATTATGTACCATTAGTTTGGAATAAAACATGTGACATGAAATATTTACATAAGTAAAAATGTAAATTTAGACAATATGAATATGCTTAACCCGAGGTTGGATTGAGTTGTGATGTAAACCTGCCCGGACCCGCCCGGCTGTCCAGTAATCACAACAATACCTATCCAATGTGGGAGGTTAAGACATTGAGCCCGATAAAGACCCGAGGTTAGACTGAGTTATGGCGTAAGACTTCCCGGAACCGACCGACATACAATCAGCCACAACAATACCGGTCTAATGTGAGTGGTTGGTGCTTTAATAAGACAGTTAAAGCTAAGTTAGGATTCGTAGGGTTAAGTTAACTAAAACACTTAACCAACTTAACGTGTTAACAAGACAAGACTTGTAGGGATTAAGTAACTAAGAAAACACTTAGCCAATTTAACATGTTAACTAGACCAGAAGCTGAGGTTAAGTAATATTAATACACTTAACCAATTTAACATATTAACTAGACTAGAGGGTGAGGTTAAGTAAATTCAGGACACTTAACCGTTATAACCTGATAATTAGATAAGTAGGTGAGGTTAAGTAAATTTAGAATACTTAACCATTATAACACGTTAGCTAGATAAGTGGGTAAGGTTAAGTAAATACACTTAGCCAATTTAATATGTTAGCTGGACTAGAGGGTAGGGTTAAGTAAACTTAGAGCACTTAACCATCATAGTGTGATAAATTGAACATGGTTAAGTTGAAACATGAAGGGACAAAACTTAACCATTAGAATGTGTTAATTAAACAGATGTTAGGGTTAAGTTAACTAAGGGAACACTTAACCGTTATAACATGTTAGTTAAAACAGATGGGCAAGGTTAGGTTAAAAGGGACACTTAACCAATACAAGATGAATGGGTAGGGTTAAGTAATAAGAAATACTTAACCAATATAACTTGGTTTGTGATAAGGTTAAGTCAACATGAACTACTGATAACACTTAGCCAGTTTAATATGATAAAGGAATGGGTTAAGCTAACTTGAATTGACTAATGACACTTAACCAATCCAACTTGACGAGAAAGAGGGCTAAGTAGTAAACCTTAGTTAAGAAAACAACGATGCAGGAAACTAAGTGGTAAACCTTAGTTAGGAAAACTAAGTAGTAATTCTTAGTATAACACGAGGAGGAGCGAACGTCCATCTGATCTTACAGAAGGCTCCAACGAATTGGGTTACGAAACCCGAGGCTTCGAGGGGACGTGAGGGTACTCTTGGTATCCCTCTGTGAGGCTGTAGATGATCCTCCTGTGCACATAGAGGTTAAGGTCTACGTTAGGAGAACCAAGGGTATCCCTTGGTTGCAATATAAGGCAACCTAAAGACTATGATGGACCAGCGTGATTCGGCGAGACAAGTAGCCCTGTGATAGCAACTCGTCGTCTACCTACCATCTTGAGTCAGTCGAGATACGCATGCGGAAAGGCAGAGAACTCCCAACAGACCATATACTTGCTATATAGTTATGGGTGAGGCTGGCCAATAGGAAAGTGGGGCATAGGTGACAGGAGTATAGTTCTCGTGCTTGATTTTCTTCACGTGGGACAATATCCACTGGTAGAAAAACAGACCTTAGCATCTGCATCGGCAGATAACTTAAAGCTCCCGACCGAGTTCTGTATTTTCTTGATTAAGCCTTGTCACGGGACTCGGGCCGCACATATAGTGGACATGTGCATCTAGACAGCGCTAAACGATTCGCGACACATACGTGGGGAAAGTCTAGGAACATATACCACTCTAGGTAGTGCGTCCTAGACTAGGGGCATCATTCGACAGGTAGCATAATCCCTAGTTGGACCTAGGTGGCATAAGTCCTGAATCCGAGAAGTATTAGATAAGTCGCATAAACCCTAGTTGAATCTAGGAAGCGCTCGATAAGAAAACCCTAGATTAGATCTAGGTAATAAATAATAGATGTACACCTAAAGGCAACCACAATTACAGGGATTGGGATCACGTTATCATCTTTATACAAATTACTAGTTGGGATACTAGTTAGGTGGTGCAGAGATATAAAATGGGGTGTGATAGTATATTCGGTTTAAACTGTCTTGCTTTGGTTTATATTAGTCTGTTATTCTGGTACTGTCCCATTTTCCAGTTTACTCCTGTGATGAACTTTATCCTGTTCACAAGCTAAAAACCACTAGACTTACTCAGGCTTTATGTCTGACTTTTTTTTCTTTCGTCTTCTTTTCTTCCGTTTCGCCCCTCCCCCCAGGTAGTCAGGGAGGGAATAGCTCTGCTTAGTATGGACTCTTACTCTTTCCAAGCTTGAAGACTCTTGGATATTTCGCTTCAGACTCTCTTTTCCGCTGCTATGGCTGGGTTATGCTACATTGGGGAATATAAATGTTATTTTATGCTTCTTTATTTTGTAAGACAGATGATACTCCGCTATTGGAAAGCAATTGTTGTACAAACTATTTTACCAATAAAGTAAAGTTTATTTTCCGCTGTTTTAATTTTGTCTGTCTTGTAATTTATCTGCATCTTTTACCTTAAATGCTCCACAGAACTTAGTGCATTCCCTTTGTGAGTGACACTAACGGATGTGGGGTGTTACATGTCGCATTTCGGTTGGTTCCTCTCGAAGTGAATGGTCTAGATTCGTCTATGATCATCTGACGGCTCAAATCAATCTGAAATTCTATATAAACAACCTAAGACTCCAACCTAAATTCACATAAGAAATTAGAGACGGAGCCGCCATGCTGTCGGTAGGAAATTGAGAGGAGCCTCCACTTGTAGAAAAGCTTAGAGACAAGGCAAATTAGAGTTAAAACACGAATCCAATCAATTTTAGTCTACCCAAAGGAAAGCATATCAAATTCAGAACTCAGAAATCAGAAAACAAGACCGTCGTTTGTTGTAAGTATAGTCATTCTTCCGATGTGAATAAAATTAAGACTTGATTCGATGTAAATTGGGAATGGAATTTTGTTATTGTATAACAATGATGTGATTCATATGCGATGTAATGATTGTGATGTTTGTGGTATAGTTGAATTGATATTGATCCTATTATACATATATAATCACATGCAGTTGTATAGTTCATGTTGTAATCGACACCTATATGTTTACGTGATTATATAGGTTGTATGTGATTAAGATTTCATGTATATATATATATATATATATATATATATATATATATATATATATATATATGCTAGAACCTTTATGCCTAAACGATTATGTTTACATTCATGCTAGTATGTTTGTGAGAAAGTTGCAAGTTAATTGGATCCATGTCAAGATCCACTTTAATATGTGTTTCATGTTGTAATTAGACATATGATTAGATCCAGTTCACACCCTTGTCATAAAAAATTATGAAATTATCATATTATTGTCATATGCTAGTTATGTTCGATGTTATTCCTAGATCCAAAACATGTTTAGGCTTATGTTGTCTAAATCATATGCTAATTTATGTGACACCTATTTGGTTAGATCCCTATTTCAATGCAAGTTCACATATATGAAAGTTGATTTAGGCTATGTTGTAAATTCACATGTATGTTGATTAGTCTATGTTGCAAGTTCACACCTATGACATTCATGTTGACTATTTTGCAAGTTCACACCTATGATGTTCATATTGACTATGCCAAAAATGCCAAGTTTACACCTATGTCATGTTCATGTTTATGAATTCCCTTATGCCAATTTTGTATGCGCTAAATTAGGCTAAGTGTTTAGCCTAATATCATATGTTAAAATCATGCGAACGAAAATTAGGCTAAGATTGTTAGCCTAATATTTAAACGGGGTAATGTTGGGGATATTGGTAAAACTTGACGTAAATTGGTAAAAATAAATGAAATTGGCATGTTTGCCACATGCCAAAATTGGCGGCGTTTGAATGGTATAAATTCTTATACCAAAAACGTCAAACTTGGAAAGTGGGCCACAACATTTAATTGTTGACAAATTTACACATATTAAGTAATAAGGACAAATATGTAAATTTAGAAAATATGAGTATGCTTAACACGAGGTTGGATTGAGTTGTGATGTAAACCTACCCGGACCCGCTCGGCTGTCCAGTAGTCACAACAATACCTATCCAATGTGGGTGCTTAAGCATGGAGCCCAATAAGGACCCGAGGTTAGACTAAGTTATGGTGTAAATCTGCCCGGAACCGACCGGCACATCCAGTAACCGTAACAATACCTATCTAATGTGAGTGGTCGGTGCTTTAAAAAGCTAAGGACAGACTGTCTGGATGGTAGGGTTAAGTTAACTAAAACACTTAACCAATTCAACATGTTAATGAAATTGATGGGTGGGGTTAGGTAAATACAGACACTTAACCACTTAACATGTTTGGCTAGAAAACCCTAGTAACGGGAACCCATTTCAACAGTAACCCAATTAGGTATCGTGGTACCCTGAAACTAGGCTGGGTGCGGCACGATTACTGGGCTGATTGTAAGCGGTTAAAAGCGACGGCGGTGGGTGCAACAGTGTTGGTTCTAACGGAGTGCGGGCGTGCACACACTTCAGAGCAGACAAACAGGGCACTGGGGGCACCAGTATTATAACCTATGTATTTCCAGTTTTGTGTCGGGTCGCCACCATGGGAATTGATACACCCCATGGTGGGTCCAACATAGGTATCTACAAATCTTTGGGGTCGTAAGACACAGATGATTATGCGAGTAGGAGCCGATCTTTAGAAAAAGGGGATCACTTCACCCTCAGCATGGGGTGCCAGTTAAGACAATATTAGTAGGTGCAGAGATATATATAGTATGGGATGCGATAGTATATTCAACTCAAACTGTTTGTCTTAGTTTATGATACTCTCCTATTTCCAGTTTATACGTATCATGCCCTTATTCTTATTCTCATACTGAAGAGTCACTAGACTTACCAGGCTTTATGTATGAGCCTATTTTCTTTCGTCTTCTTTTCTTCCGCGACCCCTCCCCCAGGTCCACAGGGAGGAAACAACTCAGCTTAGTCAGACTCTTTGCAAGCTTCAAGATAGTAGATGTACGGTTTGGACTCTCTTACTTTAGCTATGGCTATTGGACACAATCATGGGGATTTATGCAGTTTTAATTATGTTTTATGCTTCTTTATTTAATAACCAAAACAGAAGTGATGTTGTAATGTTTTGGAAGATATTATGTAACAGTTATGAAAATGTTTTTGTATGAACACATTTTTATGAAATAAAAAATTCTGTTGTTTTCCGCTGCTTATATATATGTGTTTATATCTGTCTTGTGTTTTATTTGTGACTTTTACTTAAAAACCTCCACCAAAGTTAAGGCAGTCCCTTGTGAGTGACCTTAATGGAGGGTGGGGTGTTTCATATGTGATCCGCGTTACATTAACTTATATACTTTGTGGATGGAACTATAAAACACATTAATCGCTGTTACACACACAATTAATATAGAGATAACAAATTGATAGATGTTTATGCAATGTTTGAACGTGGTAAATATATATTAGTTTATGAAAATAACGTGCTCCTATATTTCGAAGTTGTATGCATTTATTAAACTTTGGTAACGTAATGGTAAATGTGTGTCTTTAAATTGTATATATACTTGGAAATGGTATGGTTATTTCACAAATCCCAAATTAGCATTGTTGCTAAGTGATGTGATCAAATTCTTTTACGCTAAGGTGTAAAATATTGTAGTACATGGACGCCTAACATGTTTACGATTATTTAAAAGCTTATTTCATACGTTCTTATCCTTGCATGCATAATAAGCATAGTTAAGTATTAAAATAGAACATGTCATATCACTATAAGAAAACTATATATTCCGACGCTTTTAAATGTCGGTATTTCGTCGGGAATAGAGATTCCCAACGGAATTATCGACGAAATAAAAACATCGCTATATTTAGCGTCGTTAATTTTTTCCGATGAAATTTCCGATGATTTGTCTTTGAAAACGTCATCGTGTCCCGACGTTTTTTCATAGCTTACCAATGATTTCACCGATGATTTTACGATGTTTTTTCATAGCTTACCAATGATTTTACCGATGATTTTACAATGTTTTTTTAATATCTTACCAATGATTTTACTGATGATTTTATGATGTTTTTCTCATAGCTTACCAATGATTTTACTATGTTTTTCTTTTTGATTACCGACGATTTTATGATGTTTTTTCCACAGCTTACTGTAACAACCCAGAAAATCAGAACCAGTTTAAAATTTTATTTTGGCTATTTTAATGAATTTTGAATATTTGAAATGATTTATTATAAATAATAAGACTAGAAATTTATTTTGAATCCTGTACATTCATTTGAAGTTTGAAATCGAAATTTCAAACTACCGCGCCATTTCCAATTTCTTTTTTAATTAGAATAAATATTTATATTATAACTTCGATTTAATTTATATGTTCTAATTCTATTCAAAATAAATTTATAGTTGTTATTATTTAAAATAAATCATTTTAAATATTCAAAATTCATTAAAATAGTCAAAATAAAATTTTTAATTGGTTATGATTTTCCGGATTGTTACATTCTCCCCCACTTAAATCTTTTCGTCCTTAAAAAGGAACGGAGCTGAAAGTTGTTTAACTAATCAGCTCAACTTTCATTCTTCAACTTTTCAGTTTCTAAGAAATTTTCAATTCTTCAAAAATTTGGCTAACACCCTAAATTTTCGAAAAATTTCGCCTTTATCTCCTTTGTACGGTAAAACGACCCAAACTCGCCCTTACTGGAAAGCCCAGATTGAATTGAGAACACGACAAATCAGAACACAAACAGAAGAGCATTTCATTGCTTATTACAACAATTACATCAGAGTACAAGAATATATCAGAGTACGAATCAATATTACACATTGGAAATACAATATCAGAGGTAAATACAATATCAGAGGTTTAAATTACATTTATATAACAGCGGAAAAATAATTCAAAATACAACTTAAAGGAATACACGGATACAGAGCTTTCCGAATATCGCTTCAGCTGTAAACCAGGATCCTGTGAACATAATATCTACAAAACCAAAACTAGCTGCCCATGTGGAAAATATGGGCACCTAGAGTTTAGGTTAAAACAATAAATTCCAGGTCATTCATGGGATTGGTGTGAGAACTAAAACAATTATTAACTTGATTTTAAAGTTAGGTAAATCACGGGACTACATCATATAACACGGAACGGGTTTACTCCACATGATCTTAGTTTAAAATAAAACAACGCAATGCTTTTTGGAAAAATGAAACTATTATAAAACTCAGGTCCCATCACACAATGAATGCTGTCGGAGGATAGAGTTTTCCCTTATAATATCCAAAAATGCTTTATACGCGAAATTTCATCTTTTATTATTACTATAAGTGAAGAAATCAACTTCAAATATAAATGTATCAATCTTAGGCGGCGTAGGTACCATCATATTACGTCGCCATATATACATACATACATACATACATACATATATATATATATATATATATATACACACACAACTAAAACCGAATATTGCGTATTGGAGATTGGGTTTCCATCAATGAACAGAGGCAAGGGATTATCCTCACCGATTCGAGACTCTTAACCCGAGATTTAGGATACAACCGCAATTGCACCTGCGGTTATCGACAGGGCCGGTCATCCGTCGATGATTGGCAATACCATAAACTATATGTTATCCTACCCTATGGGGCATAAAATAATCTGGTCAGTAATGTCGACCAGAACATCCATCAGTCCTGCACCGGTATATCCGAGGCGCCTCTCTATCCATCAAGTAATAAGCAACATCCACGTGAGTAAACAGTCTGGGCTCTATACCATGACGTTACTCCTAGCTAGAAACTAAATACATCTATTTCCCTACGGTCCTCATCCCGTTTTTGGTTCATACCGGGGTGTGAAGCTCGTGAAGTAACGCTATACATAAACCTATGCCTAAATAAGATGTGCTTTGATCATTAACCACAAGGCTTTGCTTTTCAACAAAAGCCTTGATCGTTTGCATCTTAGCATGCCCCATTGTCAGTCCACACCATACCATTGATTTCTGCCAATATACAACCTCTAAGCTCGTACGTCTTAGAGAAGGGTGTTAAGCAAGAGAATAAATTCTCCGCCACCAAATAGATATATATTTAGCAGAGATCAATGAATACAGCTAAAGGAATATAACGTCAGACATACCATCCATTTATAAGTCTGTCCTGGGTCTGAACGAAATCGGAGGCACCTTATTCGTCGTCCCATATGTCCAATACAGGATAGAGCTCCTCGCATAACCGTAGATCTTCATGTACGTTTGGACGATCACCACTTATTACCTTGTCTTGGGTGTACAACCCAATCAAGACATCAGTAATATCCAAATGATATGAAGATCTCCGGTCTTCCACCACCATCTTCATCTTCGACTCTTGGTTGTCGTATGAATTATTCAGAATGGGTTAAACCCGGTCTTTCCGAATAATTCGCGTATTTTATAAACAAGTGCTATAAAAACACATCATACACCTCATTCCAATTTAGAATATATTCTTTTAATAAAATATTCAGATTATTAGGGAAAGGTTCCCATTAATTTTATCAAAGATAAATTCTTTTAAATTTATTCTTTAATCCTCCTTTGGATATCAATTCAAGAGATTTTCATTAACTAGTTTGGATTATCGAACCTTACTGAAGTAATCATTTATTTATATTTATCATCCCAATCCCAACCTATTCATCCCATGGAGCAAATCTAGTAGCACTCCATGTCTAACACCCACAGTGTTATCGGTAAAATTAATTACCATTTCACGTTTAAAATTAAAGAATTTAACTATCGCCTAGAGTAAAACTGGTGGTACTCCATTCTCGATCATTTCAAGAATTCGATAAATTAATTTACCTCATTCCTATTTCAATCTAATTAGATATTTATTAAAACTCTAATTTGGCTTTAATATCAAAAATCATTGGTTCATGATTATTCAAATTTAGGAAATTAATCTTTAATTTTAACTGGGTTAAATGTAATAACCCGGGAATTCTGAGCCAATTTAAAATTTTTATTTTGGAAATTTTGATGGATTTTGATTATTTAAAATGATTTATTTTAAATAGTAACGACGAGAAATTTATTTTGAATAGAATTAGAACGTATATATTTATATAGATCATCGTTAGAATATAAATATTTATTTTAAATATAAAAGGAATTGAAAATGGCGTGGTAGTTTGAAAATTCGATTTCAAAGTTCAAATGAATGTGCAGGATGCAAAATAAGCCGGATTTTAGTGAAACCAAAAATATTTGAATCTATTTGAGAATATCTTTCCAACGAATCCGAAAAATTGAAATTTCATAGCGGGGATAAAAAGTTATGCCCAGTTGAAAATTCAGAATAGTCGCTATGGAATTCTGGCCCTTAAAAATGGAAATTTTGCAAATGACCTCGGTTTTGACGAAACCACTTTTGTTAGATCCGTGATGTCAAGTTATTTCTAGGTTTCAAAATTCATAATTTTCTGAATCAATATGTGAGTGTGGCGAAGTTAAACATGTTTTAACAGTTTTAGTTGATTTTAATCAACTGGAAAATGGCCATTTTTCAAACGGTCTCGGAATTTGACGAAATTAGATTTGTTCGGACCGTATCGTCAATACGAAGCTAGAAAATATTTTTCAGGAATTTTTAGAGCCCGTATGTGGCCTCGGTAAATTGAAATGTGCGTTCAATTTTTAGAGCCCGTATCCCATTGTGTTCGGAAGGGGGTTATTGCCCTACGGACGACAGTCGGTGCAATTCGTTTGGAGTTCAAATAAAAACCCTACTTTTTATGGAAAACAATAATATAAAATATATAATTTTATACTTAACACCTCACCCCTCTCTCTTACTTTCCCTTCTCAGTCAAACAAAAAAAAATGGAGATCGACGTCGCCTCCTCGTCGCGGCCCCCCAGTAGACCGCCGCCCCCTCCCGATGACTGCACCCCTCCTCCTCTCCTCCTCCTTCTTCCATCTATCCCCGTTAGCTCGAGAATCCCCGAACCCCAAACTGCAAACCGCCTCCATCAGAAGTTACCGCCGCCGACCACATGAGCTACCCCCCCCCCCAATCACCTACGACGTCGCTGCTTCCCCTCTTTGATTGGCGCAGGAATCCCTCCCCTATCGATCGAAGAACGACACCAATGTGCCTCTTCCACCACCGCTCCGGTAGGAACCCCGCGAGCCACCCCTCCCGCGTCCGGCGTCACTTCCGACGATTCACCAAACCCTAGAAATTCCACAGTAAGTTTTCTGTATTTTTAAAGATTTTATTTTCTAGGTTTTAAAGATTTAGTTTCTTATGATTTAAAGAATACGTTTTTTTAAAATAAGAGAGACGAGATTTTTATGAGTATAAAGACAATATTTTTAGTGTATAAAAATATAGTTTGTGTGATTAGAAGAATATGATTTTTACGACGATAAAAAAATATGGGTTTTGTTCATATATAGTAGCGATAAAAAGTTGAGATTTTTGAAAATAAAAAGATTGGTTCTTTAATTTAGAATAAATATGAGATTTTTATCATCTTGAAGGCAAAGTAAAAATATATATACATAATTTTTATATCATAGGAAGAATAAGAATATAATTTCTATGTATGTAGAGAGGTAAAAATATAATTTTTATTATATTACTAGCAAGATAAAAATATAATTTTTATCATGGAAGTAGCGGTATAAAGGAGTGATTTTTACACATGTAGTAGAGATATAAAAATACGATCTTTATATATAAAAATGTGTTTTTTTATATGGAGAATAGCGAGAGAAAAATATGATTTTTATATACGAAGCAATGATATAAAAATATAGTCTTTATATAGGAAGTGGCGTTGTCAAAAATTTAATTTTTAACATAAACGGTGTTGAATAGATCTCGTTGAAAACATGACGAAGATTTTCTACATATGAAGAGTCGCGGTGATTGGTTTAGCTAGTGGGTGAGAACTCCTCACTTTTATTTTGTTTTCTAGTTGAAATATATACTAAGATGCAGACGGTGCTTAGTAGCACCCGACACCCGTCGTCCACAGACTATGGATGACTTATTTGTTTGATTTCTGTGTAGTGAAATTTGATAGTGTGATGTGGAATAAAATAAAATATATATTCATGTGTTGAAATAAGCTATATTTTCATATGTTAAAATAATATATATATTCATGTGTTGGAATAAAATATATATTCATATGTTGAAATAAATATAAAATCATGTGTTGAAGTAAAATAAATATTCATTTACAAATCGAACGATTTGTTTATGTACACCCATTTGAAGAATATTGATTGGGACGATAAATTTTACACGTCGCCTAACTGCACAAATAATATTCAGTGTTTGTGGATTGAAACCCCACACGGGTGTTTGGATGATATTTGACGTACACTAATCCCAATTGTTTAGTGGTATGTCGATCGTTTGATTGATAGACTGTATGAGCATTAATTAGTTATATTTAATGCTTATGCAGCTGTGTGGTGCACTCTGGATAATGGTTGATTATTTACCGTTGCTATTATATACATGTGTTGCAGAAAATCCATATAATTAACATTATATGGTAATTGATTGGGCCACATTCCAATTTAGAAAATATATTCATGTGTTGAATAGAAAAATAAATATTCATGTGTTGAATAGAAATATATATTCATGTGTTGAATCAAAATATATATTCATGTGTTGAAGAAAATATTCATTTGTTGAATAGAATAACGAAATTATTGAAATATACAAAGCCGTGTTGGTTTGATATGCGCCATTTTGACGTGAACGATATTTATATCGATTTTATTCATTTTTATAATGAATATAGAAAAGGAAGTGATTTCAAAATATAACATTTTGAAAATATTATCATTTATAGATTAATGATATGGAATATTCAATTTTGATTAGAAATTGAATATGAAGTTGAAATCGTTTTGAAAACGAATTTAAAACGATTTATAAAATACGTTTTAAAAGGAAATCGACGAAGTATATATTATATATATTATATATATAATATAATGGCCTGAATAGAATGCGCTGCGCCGTAGTAGTTCGCGAATTTCGACCATTGACTTTGAATGGATATTACGGGAGATCCGACCATCGGATTCTCCTAAAACCGGAACCGTTGGGTTCGTATCGAAAAGAGCTTTCTAACGAATATTAGAGATTTAAAATCTAACGGTTGGATTTGGAATTATGTCCAAATCAAATTTGGAAAAGGTCATTGTAAGTGCAGTTCGATGGCCGTTGATGGAAATCGACTGTACGGGCCTTGGTAAAATTATTAAAAATAGTAATAATTTGTGTAAAATCATAAGAAGTGATTTGTGAAGAATTGGGATGAAAAATTCCAAATTTGAAAAGATAAAAATAGATTTTTATCGAAATGAACTAGTTTTGAACTAGAATTATAATCCATTTATTTTTAAAATAAATAAATTGGATTTGAAATGGTTTTAAAAGTAACCAGAATTTCCAATAATTGAATTGGAATGGATTTGAATCGAAGTTCTCTTTGGAATATTTCGATGTTGGATTTCGTGATGATATAGATATTGTTATGGGAATTTGAAAGATATATTTATATCGTTATTTCCAATACGATATTTGTTGGTCGTAGAATTTGATACTGAATATAAGCCAATATATTTTCTATTCAAAGCCTTGTATTTAATATCAAATGTGATTTGGGTTTGTCGTGAATGGTGTCTTCATTAACACTGTTCTTAAGCCCAGTTGAGAAAAAGATTAAATCTTTTTATTTAGATTTAATGAAGTGTACCAATTAAATAATATTTAATTGGAATTGAGTTGAGATTGATTTTTGGGTTTATCGTGAATGGTGTTTTAAATAACACTGGTTCTTTAACCCGATAATTAATGGAATGTGATTTTGGGTTTATCGTGAACCGTGTTTTAAATGACAATGGTTCTTTAACCCAGTTAAAGACAGGATATGATTTCCCAAGTTAAATAATCATTGATATTGATTTTTGGGAAGATTAAAACCAAGTGGAGTTTTAATGAATCTTTAATTAGATTGAAATGGTCGAGAATGGAGTATCACCAGTTCTTGTTGCAGTCATGATGGGGGGTTCTCACCATGTGGTTTGGTGGCAACAGTGGTCTCTTACCCCTACATGTCCCTTGCGAGGATTGGTTGCTGGGTGCTGACAGTCGAAAGGCTGACCGTAAAACAAGTGATACTGGGGGACCATGTGGAAGCCACGGTGGGTATTACCTGCTGCTTGGGGGATAAAGGGATGGTTGCAAAGCCTACCGGATTTCGTCGGCTATTTCAGCTTGGTATCAGAGCTTTGGTTTACAAAGCTCGAGAACAAGACATGTTAGAACCAAACGAAAGAATTCATCAGAGATTGGATTAGTAATATCCAATGAGAATGACTCGTTAGAGATTGAATCAGTAGTATCCTAGAACGAGTGTAAAGAGTGTTGTTTTGAAAAACAAAAGTGAAAAAAAAATTGTTTTGAAAATTTAAATCAATTATTCGTATTTGATTATTTATTTGAATTGATTTGGACAGTCCAGTATATAAAGATTTTGCGTATACGTCTGATCCGCGTGTATTCGAAGTTTTAATATACTGGATAGATATAGAATCACACTCTAGTCGCCCGGAGATGGTTCTGATGATCGCTATAGTACGTACATCATCAGAATTTATATTCGAGTTTCGAAAGTGGGATTTCTATATATTTCCAATTGACTGGTGTGAGAACCAAAATTAGATAGGGCTTATTGTTGTGATTTGGCATCAAAAATCTAATTTTTGGACTATATATCAAAGTTATGAATTTGAAAAGATAATCAACTAATTGATTGCTGGTTGTGTTGTTTGACTATTGTTTGATTAATTAAATGTTGAACCTTTAGCCAAATTGAACCAAATAGGGAGTTGTATTGAAAATTTGTCACATTTGCATACCTATACATGTACTTACATTGAACAGGTCATAGCAAGGAGGCTAGAGAAGAGGAATAAAATTGTTTGCCGGACAAATAGGTACATTTTATTGTATTTCTTGGGTTTTTGATGATTCTATGAGCAGATTGGCTGTTTCTTTTTCTTTTTGGATTGATGAGGGCCATGGGAGGCTATTTGAAATATCCCGAAATCCCCGGTGCAGGGGAGGTTATGGCGAAATTTTTCGAAAATTTAGGGTGTTAGCCAAATTTTTGAAAAAATTGAAAAGTTCTTAGAAACTGAAAAGTTGAAGAACTTAAGTCGTAAGGAAAATAATGAAAGTTGAGTTGGTTTGTGAAACAACTTTCGGCTTCGTTCCTTTTTGGGGACGAAAAATTTTAAGTGGGGGAGATTGTAATAACCCGGAAATTCTGAGCCAATTTAAAATTTTTATTTAGGCAATTTTGATGAATTTTGATTATTTAAAATGATTTATTTTAAATAATAAAGATGAGAAATTTATTTTGAATAGAATTAGAACGTATATATTTATATAGATCGTCGTTAGAATATAAATATTTATTTTAAATATAAAAGGAATTGAAAATGGCGCGGTAGTTTGAAAATTAGATTTCAAAGTTCAAATGAATGTACAGGATGCAAAATAAGCCGGATTTTAGTGAAACCAAAAATATTTGAATCTATTTGAGAATATCTTTCCAACGAATCTGAAAAATTGAAATTTCATAGCGGGGATAAAAAGTTATGCTTAGTTGAAAATTCAGAATAGTCGATATGGAATTCTGGCCCTTAAAAATGGAAATTTTACAAATGACCTCGGTTTTCGATGAAACCACTTTTGTTGGATCTGTGATGTCAAGTTATTGCTAGGTTTCAAAATTCATAATTTTCTGAATCAATATGTGAGTGTGGCGAAGCTAAACATGTTTTAACAGTTTCAGTTGATTTTAATCGACTGGAAAATGGCCATTTTTCAAACGGTCTTGGAATTTGACGAAATTAGTTTTGTTTGGACCGTATCATCAATACGAAGCTAGAAAATATTTTTCGGGAATTTTTAAAGCCCGTATGTGGCCCCGGTAAATTGAAATGTGCGTTCAAATTCAGTATACTGATTTATATTTTAATATAGGTGGAAACTAATCGTAACTATCGAATCGGCTTACGATACATATCCCATTGTGTTCGGAAGAGGGGTATTACCCTACGGACAACAGTCGGTGGAGTTCGTTTGGAGTTCAAATAAAAACCCTACTTTTTATGGAAAATAATAATATAAAATATATAATTTTATACTTAACACCTCACCCCTCTCTCTTACTTTCCCTTCTCAGTCAAAAAAAATGGCGATCGACGATCGACGTCGCCTCCTCGACGCAGCCCCCCAGTAGACCGCCGCCCCCTCCAGATGACCGCACCCCCCCTCCTCCTCTCCTCCTCCTTCTTCCATCGATCCCCGTTAGCTCGAGAATCCCCGAACCCCAAACTGCAAACCGCCTCCGTCAGAAGCTACCGCCGCCGACCCCCTGAGCAACCCCCCATCACCTGCGACGTCGCTGCTTCCTCCTCTTCGATTGACGCAGGAATCCCTCCCCTATCGATCGAAGAACGGCACCAATGTTCCTATGCCAACACCGCTCCGGCAGGACCCCCGCGAGCCACCCCTCCCGCGTCCGGCGTCACTTCCGACGATTCACCAAACCCTAGAAATTCCACAGTAAGTTTTCTGTATTTTTAAAGATTTTATTTTCTAGGTTTTAAAGATTTAGTTTCTTATGATTTAAAGAATATGTTTTTTTGAAATAAGAAAGACAAGATTTTTATGAGTATAAAGACAAGATTTTTAGTGTATAAAAATATAGTTTGTGTGATTAGAAGAATATGATTTTTACGACGATAAAAAATATGGGTTTTTGTTCATATATAGTAGCGATAAAAAGTTGAGATTTTTGAAAATAAAAAGATTGGTTCTTTAATTTAGAATAATGATGAGATTTTCATCATCTTGAAGGCGAAGTATATATATATATAATTTTTATATCATAGGAAGAATAAAAATATAATTTCTATGTATGTAGAGAAGTAAAAATATAATTTTTATTATATTACTAGCAAGACAAAAATATAATTTTTATCATGGAAGTAGCGGTGTAAAGGAGTGATTTTTACACATGTAGTAGAGAAATAAAAATACGATCTTTATATACAAAAATGTGTTTTTATATATAGAGAATGTCGAGAGAAAAATATGATTTTTATATACGAAGCAATGATATAAAAATATAATCTTTATATAGGAAGTGGCGTTGTCAAAAATATAATTTTTAACACAAATGGTGTTGAACAGATCTCGTTGAAAGACACGACGAAGATTTTCTACATATGAAGAGTCGCGGCGATTGGTTTAGCTAGTGGGTGAGAACTCCTCACTTTTATTTTGTTTTCTAGTTGAAATATATACTAGGATGCAGACGGTGCTTAGTAGCACCCGACACCCGTCGTCCACAGACCATGGATGACTTGTTTGTTTGATTTCCGTGTAGTGAAATTTGATAGTGTGATGTGGAATAAAATAAAATATATATTCAAGTGTTGAAATAAACTATATATTCATATGTTGAAATAATATACATATTCAAGTGTTGAAATAAAATATATATTCATATGTCGAAATAAAATATAAAATCATGTGTTGAAGTAAATTAAATATTCATTTACAAATCGAACGATTTGTTTATGTACACCCATTTGAAGGATATTGATTGGGACGATAAATTTTACACGTCGCCCAACTGCACAAATAATATTCATTGTTTGTGGATTGAAACCCCACACGGGTGTTGGGTTGATATTTGACGTACACTAATCCCAATTGTTTAGTGGTATGTCGATCACTTGATCAAAAAACTGTATGAGGGTTAATTAGTTATATTTAATGCTTATGCAGTTGTGTGGTGCACTCTGGATGATGGTTGATTATTTACCGTTGCTATTATATACATGTGTTGTAGAAAATCCATATAATTAACATTATATGGTAATTGATTGGGCCTCAGTCCAATTTAGAAAATATATTCATATGTTGAATAGAAAAATAAATATTCATGTGTTGAATAGAAATATATATTCATGTGTTGAATAAAAATATATATTCATGTGTTGAAGAAAATATCCATTTGTTGAATAGAATAACGAAATTATTGAAATATACAAAGTCGTGTTGGTTAGATATGCGCCATTTTGACGAGAACGATATTTATATCGATTTTATTCATTTTATAATGAATATAGAAAAGGAAGTGATTTCAAAATATAACGTTTTGAAAATATTATCATTTATAGATTAATGATATGGAATATTCAATTTTGATTAGAAATTGAATATGAAGTTGGAATCATTTTGAAAAAGAATTTAAAACGATTTATAAAATACGTTTTAAAAGGAAATCGACGAAGTATATAATATATATAATATAATGGCTTGAATAGAACGCGTCGCGCCGCGACAGTTCGCGAATTTCGACCATTGACTTCGAATGGATATTACGGGAGATCCGACCGTCGGATTCTCCTAAAACCGAAACCGTTGGGTTCGTATCGAAAAGAGCTTTCTAACGAATATTAGAGATTTGAAATCTAACAGTTGGATTTGGAATTATGTCCAAATCAAATTTGGAAAAGGTCGCTGTAAGTGCAGTTCGATGGTCGTTGATGGAAATCGACTGTACGAGCCTTGATAAAATTATTAAAAATAGTAATAATTTGTGTAAAATCGTAAGAAATGTTTTGTGAAGATTGGCGGAGGCGTGGTGTTACAATATGCGCCATTTTGACGTGAACGATATTTATATCGATTTTATTCATTTTTATAATGAATATAGAAAAGGAAGTGATTTCAAAATATAACGTTTTGAAAATATTATCATTGATAGATTAATGATATGGAGGTTATTCCAAACTTGGGAGTCGACACACCCCAGGCTGTGTCGACTGCCCAATCGACACCCCTGTCGACTTGGGTGGTCGGCCAGTCTGGCCTGGGTGCACCTGACTTGTTTCTCAAGACATGTTTGGAGGCTAGTGATGTGAATTGATGGCCCAGATCTGAATTAGGGTTAATCCTATGGCCTAAACTAACCTAATCTTCTATAAAAGGACCCTAATACCTAGCCTAAATCATCCTAAATCAATCCTACAACTAAACTATGTCAAATGTTTAATCATGGCCTCCACCCTCTTGTCATAACCTCCATCTTCATTCATATGAGAGTTCCTAAGCTTGTTTGAGAGTTTCAAAGCTTGATTCAAGGCCAAAGTTCAATCTTTCTTCATACAAATCAAAGGAGCTTCTTGGGGCTTGTATTCATTTGGGGTTTTTAGAGTTGCTAGTGGCTTCGTCTCAATCTTATTTTATTTTGTAAGTCTTCATAGCATAGTAAGCCCTATTCTACTCTTAGATTCTAACTATGAAGTTAAATATGACATGTTGCAAGTTTGAGTTTGGGCCTAAGTATGATTTGTGCTTTGATTCTATCATGTTATGCATAGATTTACTCTATGCATGTTTGTAAAGCTATAACCTTGACTTTGTGCATAGAAAGCTATGAGCTTTGATTCTATCATGTTATGCATAGATTTATTCTATGCATGTTTGTAAAGCTACCACCTTGACTTTGTGCATAAAAAGCTATGAGCTTTGGTTTGAAAGGTTGCATAAAAACATAGAAACTCTCATAACCCTTATGTTATCTTGCATATGATGTTATATGTGAATCACTAGCTATCATCCTATGTCATTTATGGCCATGTTTCACCTATTATGCTAAAGTTGATATCATGCATGTTTTGAGGCTTTTAATGTAATATGCAAGTTTATGAACACATTTGCCTCATATGCCACCATGTTCAACTTGTGGCCAAACCTTATTAATTATGTCATGCTTCTAAAGTTTCCCCCTTTTTTGAGATTTATTTGCGTTTATGCGAACTTACATGCGATGGGGTTACGCTATGGGTAAACTAAAATGACATAAAATCATGACTTGAAAAATGACACGAAATATGGCATGTGATTATACTTGGAACATGAACATGGACTTGGACATGACTTCTAGAAAACATGAGAATGGCCAACTCGAGGTTGGGTTGAGTTTATAGCATAAATCCACCCGGAACCGACCGGCTTAACTAGTGGCTACAAGCAATAGGACCCAATGTGAGTAGTTGGTCATGACGCACTTGAAACCCGAGGTTAGACTAAGTTGTGGTGTAAAGCTACCCGGACCTGCCCGGCTTAACTAGTAACCACAACAAGGTCTAATGTGAGAGGTTGGGTGCATTAAATTAATTAATGCCACATGATAGGGTTAAGTCATGGACCACTTGGATACTTAACCAATTAAACACGATCGGTTGATAGGGTTAAGTCATGAACCTTGGGTACACTTAACCATCTTGATTGGGTAGGGTTAACCACATTTAACCCGTTAGAAACCCTAGTTACGTGGTCCTTTTCACCAGTAACCCTCTTGATTGTATCATGATACCCTAGGGACTAGGCTAGGGTGGGGCACGATTACTGGGCTGACATGTAAGCGACCAAAACGACGGCTGAGTAGGTGCACCGGTGTAGGTTCAGGCGGACTATGGTTGTGCACATAGTCCGGAGTTGAAAAAGCAGACACGGGCACCCGTAGGTTTAGACTGTGCGTGCTTGATTTGTGTTCGTGGTTGGCACCCTAGGGCTTGATACACCCTAGGGTGGTCCTAGCACAGTTTGACTACACTTCGTGATTGGGCCGTATGACACTTGACGAGTTAGGCTTTTAGGGAGCCGATCAACTAGACCATGTTGTTGGACCTTGATCTAGGTCATCTCGGGATATTGGGCCAAGATTGTGCCAAGGGATCATTTCTTGTTTATACTTGACATGGATTACTAGTACACACTTGGTGCAACTTAACCTTGTATATGCGATGCCACACTTGATCTATCTTTTCACCATGCCAGTTATCACCCTATGTTTCATCTCTGCTTTACATGTCCAGTTAACTTTATTAGTTTTTATACTAATAGTAGGTAGGACTTACCAGTCTTTTTGACTGACCCGTTTTCTTTCGCCTCTTTTCTTCCGTTCCCCCCCCCCCCAGGTTTGCAGGGTGGGAACACTGGTACCTAGCTGGATCTTTAGCTGCTTTTCTGGATAGCTCATGTACCGTTTGGATATGAGCATGCTATGGCTTTATTCTACTTTGGGGATAGTTACTTTATGTTTTTTTCCAGTTTTCAGTTTATGTTCTAGACTTTGTTTTGTGGGAAAATAATGACCAAGTACTTTGATGTAACTTGACTATGGTTTTGAAATGTTAGTTTTATCCACTGCTTTACTACTCTGTTTTACTTATATGTTCTGTCTTGTGATATTTGCATGCATGTTTACCTCGTTTAACGCCCCCTAAAGCCAGTGCACTTGCAAGAGTGGCATTGGCGGAGGCAGGGTGTTACAATATGCACCATTTTGATGTGAACGATATTTATATCGATTTTATGCATTTTTATAATGAATATAGAAAAGGAAGTGATTTCAAAATATAACGTTTTGAAAATATTATCATTTATAGATTAATGATATGGAATATTCAATTTTGATTAGAAATTGAATATGAAGTTGAAATCGTTTTGAAAACGAATTTAAAACGATTTATAAAATACGTTTTAAAAGGAAATCGACGAAGTATATAATATATATATTATATATATAATATAATGGCTTGAATAGAACGCGTCGCGCCGCGGCAGTTCGCGAATTTCGACCATTGACTTCGAATGGATATTACGGGAGATCCGACCGTCGGATTCTCCTAAAACCGAAACCGTTGGGTTCGTATTGAAAAGAGCTTTCTAACGAATATTAGAGATTTGAAATCTAACAGTTGGATTTGGAATTATGTCCAAATCAAATTTGGAAAAGGTCGCTGTAAGTGTAGTTCGATGGTCGTTGATGGAAATCGACTGTACGGGCCTTGATAAAATTATTAAAAATAGTAATAATTTGTGTAAAATCGTAATAAATGATTTGTGAAGAATTGAAATGAAAAATTCCAAATTTGAAAAGATAAAAATAGATTTTTTATCGAAATGAACTAGTTTTGAACTAGAATTAAAATCCATTTATTTTTAAAATAAATAAATTGGATTTGAAATGGTTTTGAAAGTAACCAGAATTTCCAATAATTGAATTGGAATGGTTTTGAATCGAAATTGTCTTTGGAATATTTCGATGTTGGATTTCGTGATTATACAGATATTGTTATGGGAATTTGAAAGATATATTTATATCGTTATTTCCAATATGATATTTGTTGGTCGTAGAATTTGATATTGAATATAAGCCGATATATTTTCTATTCAGAGCCTTGTATTTAATATCACATGTGATTCGGGTTTGTCGTGAATGGTGTCTTCATTAACACTGTTCTTAAGCCCAGTTGAGAAAAAGATTAAATCTTTTTATTTAGATTTAATGAAGTGTACCAATTAAATAATATTTAATTGGAATTGAATTGGGATTGATTTTTGGGTTTATCGTGAACGGTGTTTTAAATTACGCTGGTTCTTTAACCCGATAATTAATGGAATGTGATTTTGGGTTTATCGTGAACCGTGTTTTAAATGACATTGGTTCTTTAACCTAGTTAAAGACAAGATGTGATTTCCCAAGTTAAATAATCATTGATATTGATTTTTGGGAAGATTAAAACCAAGTGGAGTTTTAATGAATCTTTAATTAGATTGAAATGGTCGAGAATGGAGTATCACCAGTTTTGCTCCAGGCGATAGGTAAATCTTTAATTAGATTTAAACGTGAAATGGTAATTAAATTTACCGATAATACCGTGGTGTTAGATATGAAGTATGACTAGTTTTACTTCATGGGATGAATAAGTTGGGATTGGGAAATAAAATAAATGATTACTTCGGTGTGGTTCGCTAATCCCGACTAGTTTGAATTGATATCCAAAAGAAGATTAAAGAATAAATTTAAAGAATTTATCTTTGATAAAATTAATGGGAACCTTTCCCAAAGTATAAGAATATTCTGAATTGGAATGAGGCGTATGTTGTGTTTGTGTAACACTTATTTATTATATTCGCGAGTTATTCAGAAAGACCGAGTTTATCCCATTCTGAATAACGGATTCGACGTGGTGTCGAGGATGAAGACGGTAGTCGAAGACCGGAGGTCTTCACGTCGTTTGGGTGATTACTGATTATCTTGATTGGGTTGTACACCCAAGAGGAGGGAATCAGTTGGTGATCGTCCAGACGTACTTGAAGATCGATGGATATGCGAGGTACAAGGTGCCTCCGGTTTCGTTCAGACCCAGAACGAACTTGTAAATGGACTGTGTGTCTGACATTGGATTTTATTCTGTGTGATTGATTTCTATTAAATATATATCTGTTTGGTGGCGGAGAGTTTATTCTCTTGCTTAACGCCCTTCTCTGAGACGTATGAGCTCAGGGGTTATATATTGATGGATATCAATCGCATGGAGTGAATTTCCTATGTGGCATGCCTAAGTGGCAATTGATCGAGGCTTCTGTTGAAAAGCAAAGTCTTGTGGTTGATGATCAAAGCACCGCCTGTGTGGCATAGCTTTGTGTAACGTGAATTTGCGAGCCTCACACCCTGGTTGTGAACCAGAAACGGGAGAGGACATCAGGGAGGGCATGCGTTTCTTCTTAGCTAGGGTGGTGTCAGTGACCTACCAGCCCTGACATTTATATTATTTTCACCTGTGTGGTTGTTGCTATTGCGAGGCGCCTCGGATATATCGGTGACTGTGTAGAGACGATGGAGTCATTTGGCTCATTTACGCCCCAAAGGGCGGGGAAACGTAGTGTTCAGGCATAATAATCCACATCGGTGGACCGGCCCTGACGATCCAAAGCTTGCCTACGCGCTTGCCTGAGACATGGTAGGCTATATTGTCTCAAATCGGTAGAGGACGATCCCTGGCCTCGATTCATAGATGGAAATCCAACTTCCAATACGTGACTTTGCGGTTTTATTTGTAGAGCCTAGTATAGCGACATGATATATGGTACCCATGCCGTCTATGATTGATGCTTATGATTTGAAATTGTTTTGACACTATACACTTATAGTAATAATAAAACATGAAATATCACGTACCAAGCATTCTTGGATATTATAAGGTAAAAACCCTATCCTTCGGCTTGCATTGCATTGTGTGATGGGACCTGGGTCTTATAATAGCTTCATTGTTCTTTATTTAGCATTGCGCTGTTGTTTTATGCACTGGTATTCTTGGGAGGAAACCCATTCCGTGTTATACGGCGTGGTCCCTTGATTTACCTAACTTTAAAATAAAGATTAATAACTGTTTAGTTCTCACACCAGTCCCATGACTGACCTGGAGTTTATTGTTTTAACCTAAACTCTGGGTGCCCTTATTTTGACATGGGCAGCTAGTAGTTTTGGTTTTGCAGTTTTATATTCACAGGATCCTGATGTACAGCTGGAACGATACTCGGAAAGCTCTGTATCCGTGTATTATTTTCGGTTGTGTTTTGTATTATTTTTCCGCTACTATGTGATTTATTGTAATCTCTGATATTTATCGAATGTGTAATATTTATTCATACTCTGTATATTCTTGTAATCTGATGGAATTGTTGTAATCTACAATAAAATGTTCTTCTGTTTGCGTTCCGATGTGTCTTGCTCTCAATTCTATCCGGGCTTTCCTTATTGGGGAAGTTTGGGTCGTTACATTAAAGAACTAATGTCATTTAAAACACAGTTCACAATAAACCCAAATCATCTTTCATTAACAATGGAATCTTCACGGAAAACAGATCAATATATAATCAATATAAACTTCCGTACCAGACTAATAATATAAATGGAATAACGACAATGCCTTTTTAAATTCCATTTATAGTAACGGTCTTCATTCAAAGAAGCTTGTCTCGATTATTATTAAATCGAATTTCCTTCAATTCCAATTTATTCTATTAAATTGGAAAACTTTACTTTGGAAAAATTCTGATTTAAATATTAAAAAAAGATTTATAAATTCCATGTAAATCTTTAATAAAAGATTTATAAATTCTATTTAAATCTTAATAAAAGATTTATAAATTCCAAATTATATTTTCATTGTTAATTAGGATTAAAGAATTAATGTTGTTCAAAACATAGTTCATGATAAACCCACAATCGACTTTCATTTCAATTCTAATTAAACATTAATTAATTAGTAAACTTTTCTAAATATTAATTAAAAGATTTATTCTTTCACACGAGGTTTAAGAATCCGACGATCGGATTTCCCGTAATGTCAATTCAAAGTCATCGGTCGAAATTCGCAAACGGTCGCTGTGCGGCGCGTTCTATTCAGGCCATTGAATATATAATATATACTATATATATTTCGTCGACTTCCATTTAAAACATATTTTATAAATTGTTTATATATTTGTTTTAAACAATTCCAACTTTATTTTCAATTTTAAATCAAAATTGAATATTCTATATCTTTATCATATTAAAATGATAATATTTTCAAAATATTAGATTTTGAAATCACTTCTTTTCGATATTCATTATAGAATGAATAAAATCAATCGATAAAAGGGGCGTTTAACTACATAACTACTTTTTTTTTATTGTTTCAAAAATTTTATTCAACACATGAATATTTTATATGGTTTATACATCCAATAAAAAATGATATTTTTATTGTCTAAAATTTTTATTCAATACATAAATATTTTATATGGTATATACATTGAATAAAAATGATATTTTATTTTTTTCAAATATTTTATTCTCATTTACATTTTAAAGATGACATCCTTAATGTAAAAAAATATAATTCAACAAATGATTATTTTATTTTCATTAACATGTTAAAGATGACATTTTTAATGTACAAAAATGTATTTTAACACATGATTCTTTTATACTTTATACATACAAAAAAATGTGATTTTTATTGTTAAAACATTTTGTTTTAAAATATTATTTATTTCAAAAGATTCTTTATTTTAAAAATATTCTTTATATTAATATGTTCTTTTCATTAAAATGTCCCTTTTTCATTAAAATGCCTTTTTTACATTAAATTGTCTTTTTACACTAAAATGTCTTTGTCTTTTTCATTTAAAATGTTTTTTCACACTATAATGTTTTTTTTTACAATAAAAATGTCTTTTTCATTTAAAAAGTCTTTTTCATTAAAATGTCTTTTTCGTTAAAATGTCTTTTTCATTAAAATGTCTTTTTCATTTAAAATGTCTCTTTATACTAAAATGATCTTTTATTCTAAAATGTTATTTTATTCTAAAATGATATTTTTTCTAAAATGATATTTTATTCTAGAATGATATTTTATTCTAAAATGATATTTTATTCTACATTATTCATAAAACATTATTTATTATAAAACATTATTTATTTCTGAATCAGAATGCATCTCAATCAATTGCCATATAATTTTAGTTATATGGATTTCACACACCGCATGTGTTCAACAATAATAATGAATAATCATTAAATAGACCATTCACATCCAAAGTAAAATTTACGACTGTGTGAGCATTAAAATAAATAAATAACGCTCATCACAGCCTGTCAATCCATCGAGTGACATACAACTAAATATTGGGACTAGTGTATGTCAAATATCATCCCAATACCCCGTGTGGGGTTTTCAAACAATAACAGTTCATTTAAATAAATTATTGGTTAACAAATTTAATCAATTCTAATTTAGTTTGAATTATTTTTAAACCTAACTAATTTTCACTGTTTTAAATTACAAATAAATATTTATAATTTAATTTCACTATCATAATAATATTAACATTATTTTTATGTGTTAAACATTTCAACAATACAAACAACACACAATACAGTCAATTTACATCGTCCATGGTTTGTGGACGAGAAAAGTGATCTAACAGGCATTGTATACAGTTTATAATGAATAAACTGATGAAAATCTACATTGGCAATTCTATATATTCTTCAGTTATGAAAATAAATAAATAACTGTGCAGAAATTTTAGTGAGGAGTTCTCACCTTTGGTTTCCACTCCGCCGTGCTTTATTGTCGCTCAGATTCGCGGTTCTAATTCCAACGAAAACTGTTTTACGAAATTTATATTAAAAATCCCATTTTTAATAATGCTTCATATATTTAAAAATCATGTTTGTAAATAATGGTATTTATAAATAAATAAAAATCACATTTTTATATTGTTCAAATATGTTTAAAAATTCTATTTTAAAACAAAGTCTTTTATAATAAAAAACATATTTTTATTTAAGCTATATATATAAAGATCATATTTTTATTCTTTTAAAACCATGCTACTTTTATTTTAAAACAATGCTATTTTTATTTTGAAAAACAATTCTATTTTTATTTCTAAAACAAATCTATTTTTATTTTAAAAACAAATCTATTTTTATAACGCTGCTATATATACAAAAATCATATTTTTAAACTAATGTTATATTTATTTTTAAAACAATGCTCTTTTTTATTTTTAAAACAATGTTTTTTTATTTTCAAAACAGTGCTCCTTTAATTTTCAAAACAGTGCTCTTTCTATTTTCAAAACAATGTTAATTTTATTTTGAAATCAATGTTGATTTTATTTTGAAATTAATGTTAATTTTATTTTTATAAACAATGCAACTTTTATTTTTATAAACAATGCAACTTTTTTTTTTAAAATGCAACTTTTATTTTTATAAACAATGGAACCTTTATTTTAATAAACAATGTTATTTTATTTACAAAGCAATGGTATTTTATATACAAAGCAATGATATTTTATTTACAAAGCAATGATATTATATATATATTGTTTTCAATGCTATTTATTTATATTTAAAACAATGTTATTCATTTATATTAAAATTTCAGATTTTAAAACAATGTTTATGTATTATTTTCTGATTTTAAAACAATATTTATATATTATTTTCAGATTCTAAAACAATGAATTTGTAAAATAAAAAAAGTTAAAACTTTAATCAAAGTAATTAGGCCTTAATCTTCTCCCTCACCTCTGTTAATTTCCTGTACGAGAAAACCCATCTTCGAATTCAAATTGGCACAACTGCCGCTACCTTGTTCAACGTTGCTTCGATCAACCACCACCAAGCTGAAGCTCTTCGCACGTGCTTCCACCACCACCCATCCCCTCGAAACTCGCGCCCCTCTCCATCGTTGAAAGCAACCGCGAACGTGGCCACATTGAGGATGAAATTCGGGCAAAGTATGTTATGAAAATTGATCATAACGTATAGAATTCGAGATCTCAAAAGCCTCTTCAATGATTGCTTTGATTTCATGAACTAATTTGCTATATCCTGCGTGTGATTGAAGAAACAAATTTGGACAATATTGGCCATTCCTATAGAGATGACAGCGGCTCTCAATAGTTGACTAGGGTTAGGGTATTTGGGCTATTTATAATATAATATTTTATTAATTTTAACTCTTCTAACTTGAAAAATATTTGTTCATTGCTATCAACTCCAAATCGAACCCAACGACTGTCACCCCCAGCAAAATACCCCCATTTCGGACACAATGGCATATGTTTCGTAAGCAAATTTGACTGTTTTGATTAGTTTTTGTCAAAATTAAAATATAAATCAATACATATTTAATTTAAACGTACATTTTAAATTACCATAGCCACAAACTGACTCCGAAAATTACAAAAAAAATATTTCTGACTTTGTTTTGACGATACGGTCCTAATAAAACTAATTTCATCGAATTTGGAGACCGCTTGAAAAATGGCCATTTTCTGGTCGATCCAATTTAACTGAAATTGACAAAACACGTTTTCTTTTGCCACGCTCACGTATTAATTCCAAAAATTATGAAAATTGGAATCTAGCGATAATTTGACATTCTGGATCGAACAAAAGTGGTCTCGTCGAAAATGGTGGTCGTTTGCAAAATATTTATTTTTAAGGGCTATATTTTATATTAAAATATACATAAATTCTACAATGACTTTTCTGAATTTTAAATTGGACATAACTTCCAATTCCCATTACGAAATCTGGATTTTTCACATTCGTTGGAACGATATTATCAAACAGATTCAAATATTTCTGGTTTTATTAAAATCTGATTTATTTTGAGTCCTGTACATTCATTTGAAATTTGAAATTTGAAATCGAATGTTCAAACTACCGCGCCATTTCTAGCTCGTTTTATTATTAAAATAAATTTATTTATTCTAACTTCGATTTAAATAAATTTTTCGTTGTTATTATTTAAAACAAATTATTTTAAATACTAAAATCCATTAAAATTGCTAAAATAAAAATTTTAAATTGGTTAAGAATTTTCGGGTTGTTACAATATCCCCCACTTAAAAATCTTTTCGTCCTCGAAAACGAACGGAGCTGAAATTTGTTTTACTAATCAACTCAACTTTCAATTCTAATCAATTTTCAATTCAGTTCAATATTTGATTCGATTTGGCTAAATTTATCTTTTATTCTCATATTGGTTAAATTAATTATCATTCCAATATTTTTATTAGTTAAACTAATTATTAAACATCACAACCAACAATCAATTAGGTGATTAAATTTTCAAATATATAATTTTTTTTATATATGGTCAAAAATCATATTTCAATGTAAATCACAAACAATAAACCCTAACTAAGTTTTGGTTCTCACACCAGTAAATTGGAAATATATAGATATCTCACTTTCGAAGCTCGAACATAAATTCTGATGATGCTAGCAATCATCAGAATCATCTACGGGCGACTAGAGTGTGATTCCATATGTATCCAGTATATTTGAGACTTCGAACATACGTTCACTATGCATATATGCAAAATCTTTATATACCTGATAGTCCAAATTAAAATAAAATAATATACTCAAATACGCATTATAGGGTTTAAATTTTCGCAACAAAATTTGTATTCATTTTTATTTTAAAAAAATCTCTTCCGACTCATTCTAGGATACTACTCATCCTATCTCTTACGAGTCGTTCTCATTGGATATTACTAATCCAATCTCTGATGAATTCTTCCGTTCGGTTCTAATGTGTTTTGTTCTCGAGCTTTATAAACCAAAGCTCTGATACCAAATGAAACGACCCAAACTCGCCATTATGGGAAAGCCCAGATTCAATTGAGAACACGACAAATCAGAAAACAAACAGAAGAACATTTCATTACTTATTACAACAATTACATCAGAGTACAAGAATATATCAGAGTACGAATGAATATTACACATTGGAAATACAATATTAGAGGTTTAAATTACATTTAAATAGCAGCGGAAAAACAATACAAAATACAACTGAAAGAAATACACGGATACAGAGCTTTTGGAATATCGCTTCATCTATAAACCAAGATCCTGTGAATATAATATCTGCAAAACCAAAACCACTAGCTGCCCATGTGGAAAATATGGGCACCCATAGTTTAGGTTAAAACAATAAACTCCAGGTTAGTCATGGGACTAGTGTGAGAACTAAAACAATTATTAACTTGATTTTAAAGTTAGGTTAATCCCGGGACCACGCCGTATAACACGGAATGGGTTTACTCCACATAATCTTAGTTTAAAATAAAACAACGCAATGCTTTTTGGAAAAATGAAGCTATTATAAGACTCAGGTCCCATCACACAATGAACGCAGTCAGAGGATAGAGTATTCCCTTATAATAGCCAAAAATGCTTGATACGCGAAATTTCATCTTTTATTCTTACTTTAAGTGAAGAAAACAACTTAAAATATAAATGTATCAATCCTAGGCGGCGTAGGTACCATTATATTACGTTGCCATATATATATATATATATATATATATATATATATATATATATATATTTACAACTAAAATCGAATATCGCGTATTGGAGATTGGGTTTCCATCTATGAACCGAGGCAAGGGATTATCCTCACCGATTCGAGACTCTCTAGCTCGAGTCTCAGGATACAGCCGCAATTGCACTTGCGGTTATCGACAGGGCCGGTCATCCGTCGATGATTGGAAATACCATAAACTATATGTTAGCCTTCCCTATGTGGCATAAAATAATCTGGTCAGTAATGTCGACCAGAACTTCCATCGATTCCGTAGTGGCCAATATATCTGAGACGCCTCTCTATCCATCAAGAAATAAGCAACATCCACATGAGCAAACAGTCTGGGCTCCACACCATGACGTTACTCCTAGCTAGAAACTAACATATGTCCATTTCCCTGCAGTCCTTATCCCGTTTTTGGTTCATATCGGGGTGTGAAGCTCGCAAAGTAACGCTATACACAAAGTATGCCTAAATAAGATGTGCTTTGATCATCAACCACAAGGCTGTGCTTTTCAACAAAAGCCTTGATCATTTTCATCTTAGCATGCCACATTGTCAGTCCATACCATACCATTGATGTAAAGACCCGTAAATCCCCGCCCTTTTATCGAGCATAAACCACACAGGTTTGATCCAAAGGTTGAAAATCCACGAATACATTAACTTTGGGAATACAACGCATTAGAACAAATAACAGAAGACTTTTATAAACATTATAATAATGTTACATCAAAGTAAAAAATATCTGAGTACATTGGATAGATAATACAGCAGAAGATTAAATTGCAACAAAATTAATACAATACAATGGAAGACTATCAATGCTCAGGACACAGCTTTAAGCTTCGATCCAGACTCCTGCTCAATATATCTGCAAAATAAGCACTCGACTGCCCGTGTGAAAAATATAGGCACCCGAGTTTGCAAGCGAAACAAACTACAGGTCATTCATGGGAGTGGCATGAGAAATCTTACTTAAACTATCTAATAATAATAAGGTCAATCGCAGGACCACGCCGCTAATGCGGAACGGGTTTACTCCATTAGATTGCCAGTGTAAGAAATAAGGTGAATCGTTAAACAACGCAATGCTTTTTAGAAAAATCAAACCATTATAAGGTTGAAGTCCCATTACACAATGCAACGCAAACCGGAGGATAGAGTTTTACCTTATAATGGTCAAAATATGCTTGATACGATAAAACGGATTTGAGATTATTATTAGTGTATATATGTTTTTAAATCATTTCAATCATAATATCAATCATAGACCGCATAGCTACCATATACTATGTCGCCGTACTAGTTATACAATCAAAACCGCATGGGTCGTATTGGAAGTTGGATTTCCATCATGAACCAAGGCAAGAGATAGTCCTTACCGAATTCGAGACAATCTAGCCTACCATGTATCAGGATCAGTCACAACTGCACCTTGGATCTTCAGGGTCAGTCCACAAATATATTAGTGGATTAATAATGCCTGAACAATATGTTTCCCTGCCCTATGGGGCGTAAATAAAGCCACTAGGGATTCAAATAACCGAGGCGCCTCATTCCATCATCCACATAAGTAAAAAATGTCAGGCCTTGTAAAAACCATGACACCACTTCTAGCTAGAAAGAAACATATGTCCTCCCTACAGTCCTTACTCCCGTTTTTGCTTCATACCAGGGTGTGAGGCTTGCGAAGTAATGCTATACACAAAGCTATGCTAATTAAAGTTATGCTTTGATCATCAACCACAAGGCTCTGCTTTTCAACAAAAGCCTTGATCATTTTCATATTGGCATGCCACATTGTCAATCCATAACATACCATTGATTTCTACCAACATATAACCTCTAAGTTCGTACGTCTCAGAGAAGGGTGTTAAGCAAGAGAATAAATTCTCTGCCACCACAGATATATATTTAGCAGAGATCAACGAATACAGCATAAAGGAATACAACGTCAGACATACATCCATTTACAAGTCCGTTCTGTGTCTGAGCGAGACCTGAGAGACCTTATCCCAATACATGAGAGAGGTCCTCGCATATCCATCGATCTCCAAGTATGTCTAGATGATCACCACTTATTACCTTATCTTGGGTAGCCGCCCAATCAAGACATCAGTAACCATCCAAACGATGTGAAGACCTCCGGTCTTCAACCACTGTAACGACCCGTGTTTTTCGACCATTTGAATCTGAATATTTAAATTGGTTTTAAATATTTTATTTGGAATATAAATGGATTCTAATATTTAAATCGCTATTTAAACAAAGTTGAACGATATATATATTCATATATAATATAAATCGAGCTTGAAAATGGCGAGCAGTTCGTAATTTGGAGTTTTGAACTTCAAATGGATATACAGGATCCGATGTAAGTCAGATTTCTGTGAAACAAGATACGTTGGAACCGTGTTGATGATAATTTTCATACGAAAGAGAAAAATCCAGATTTCGTGTTATGATTTGCTAGTTATGGCCAAATCAAATTTTGAAATAATCGCTGTGGAAATCATTATATAAAATATACGCGCTAAAATAGCCGTTTTGCAAACGGACTCAGATTTCGACGAAATCAGTTTCATTAGAACCGTAATGTTAAATTATTGCAAGGTGTTAAGTGGCATGGGAAACCAATGTCGTATATGACCACGGCAGCCATAAACGCCCGTTCAATATCTATAGCGCGTAATTAATTTAATAAAAGGGATATTCAAGTGTAACTTAAGCAGACGATCGAATTAAACCACGAAACCAGTTCCATTGAGTTCGTATCGTCGATTAGAGTCAGAATAAGCATATAGTTTGTTATTTTTGAAGATCAGTTAATTTGGTGTTCAAAAGGGCATTGCGGTACGCGTAAAAACAACCTACCGGGAAAACAGTCTCAGAATGCGATGAAACTGGTGCCATTGGATTCGTATTGAAGAATTATTTTAGGATCTCAAGGTTTCAAGTTGATTTGACTTATCTGGTGACAGTGGAAAATTTAAACGCGTGTTTATTTCTGGTTTTAAAAAGGAAATTTTTTCATACGATCTCGGATTTCGACGAAACCAGTCCCATTGGGTCCAGAATATCTTTTTACACTAAGATTAGCCTTTTTATCAGAAAACGAAGATCATATGCAGTGGTTTTTAACATGATTTCTCCATAACAAAATTTTGTACATTATAATATTACTAAAAACATCCTACACTTTGACGGTGCCCTTTACCTGCGCCTCACACTTTTCAATTTCGTGGTTGTCAAGCAAACTTCTACCGTGCCGACCAAGCTTTTTGAATTGTCCATCCAAGAAATCGCATCTACAAACCTATGCCTTACAAAATATATTAAATAAACCGCATAGCTATATACAGAGGGCACCATCTATTCTATGTATTTTCACTTCAACGTACACTAACCTTGCCGACCAAGGAAAGCAAAGCGCAGGCCTAAGCACATAGCCACACACATCCTACCTCGTACCACATTACGTGCTTCCCAAACTTCATCACCTGTATATATACTCACCTCTTCAGTATGTTTTACTTCAACAAAGCAACCCAAAGTTTTCGCTTCTAAAGAACAGTGGCTCCACCTCAAAGACCAGAATTTCCCTGGCACCAATATAAACCGATCCCATACAAACTATGTTTATATATATAAAAACACATACATCATGCCCTCGTTCAGATCTGAAGTTTCAAATGGGAAGGCCGACGTGATTTTGCAAGAAAATGGAAACAGTAGAGAAAGAGAATGCGGAGGAGTGAGCACGGTGAACTAATGGGGAGGGTTGGCGTTGTACAGCAGTTAGAAAAGAAGTGGGCGAGAGCAGTGTGATGGAGTCTACGGTGTACGAAGGAGCGTGGGTTTTCATGGGAAGTTTGCATGGAAACTGGTGTAAGTGTTGAAGCCCTCTAAATATGGCAGTGCGGTGATGATGAGGGGCAGTTTGTATTAGCGATGAGCAACTGGGAGGAAGTAACATGAAGAGGAGAGAAACAGGTAACGAGAAGATACAGTAATAATTAAATGTGACTAATTACAATTTATATATGCTAATCACTCTTTTAAAGTAACTAATCAAAAGTATTCGGGCCATATTTTGTCCTGTATTTATACCCAACCTCGTTTATTTCCTAATCTATATTTTAATATAATTATATTCAAAGGACCTGAGTAGTTTTGTCGGCACGTTTTGTTTAAACCGTGGAAAAGAAAAGCAACCGGTTATGTTGGCAAGCGAAAGGGTAATTGACTTTTATTATATTATGATTTAGTTTGATTTTAAAACTTAAAATGAATTCAACTCTCTGACGTGTATTAAAGTGGTATATATGCCAATGTAACACGCATATACAACTTAACATAAGATTTGTTTTCATATTGTATAGTTAAATGTTCCGATACACTTAAAATAATAGTATGGAATTTGTTAAAGATCCTTATTCTAGTAAAATTGGAATGAATGATACCGTCTTTAGACCCTAATTTATTTTACCAATATTAAAACAAACAACGAACTTATATTATTTATAATTCATCATCTGTTAACAGTAT
Source organism: Allium sativum (assembly GCA_030737875.1). Lineage (NCBI taxonomy): Eukaryota > Viridiplantae > Streptophyta > Magnoliopsida > Asparagales > Amaryllidaceae > Allium > Allium sativum. Next base: position 320,664,904 of record CM060920.1, on the reverse strand, counting down.
TTGACCGAACAAGAACAAGAACTGTCGGGTTTCGTATTGACAAGTACAACATTATGAAGCTGGAGTGGATGAAGATGGAAGCAGATGAGGATTTTAATTAAATTAAACACATGTTTAATTTATTTAAAACAAACTGTTTCAGTGATGAATCAGACCAAGGTGATTTAAACTCACTCAGTTATTTCCCGCTTATATTTTATAAGTTGGGTTTTTATTTTTGTGTGCTATCGTTGCTAGTGATTGACTGATTGTTGATATATATACAGTTATTGTTTGCACTGATGAGATTAAGCGTCGTTTAATTTCAGTGAAATCCAAATCGTTATTTTTAACGATTGGTTCCAATTGAGGTCAGTTACCTTATTGGTCACGTTTATTTTTATAAACGTATTTTAATAAATGAATTGTTTGATTGTTTGTTATGGTTGACATTGAATTGTCGTTATAAACTGTTATGAGACCATTATTGAATTGTTTTGATTTGATGGTTGAATATTGACCTGATGATTCATCACTTGTTTGGTTTAAACCAATGGGTATTATTGGTTGAGTGGTTGGCAGTACATGGCCTATGAATTAACCGTTTTATAAATATCGATCTACCATCAGGTAAATCAACGAGTTAAAGTTATAAAATTTATTTTATAACTGAGAGTAGATTTTTAAATCTATTATTTGAATTAAAGTTGTAAAAAGGAAATAAATATTTTTTTTTTATTAATTGAGTTTATAATTGGGCTTTAAATGATTTTATAAAAGAGAAATGTCATGGTTTATAAAACAATTTTCTTAATCGATGGATTAAGAACTTATGGTTAGATTCGAAAAGGAGGATTAAAAAGATAATAAGTTTTTATCAACAAAAGAGCTAAGGAGATTAGAATAAATATTTGGTTGGAGTTACAACTAATGTTATCTGAAGGTAAGACTGTTGTTGATCAAGGTTTCAAAGGTAAATAAATACCCCAACTTGAACGACCTCGGGATTATCTAAGGATGATGTTAGTTGTAATGTGAAAGGAAAAGGATGATTCATTTTTCCATATGGAAATTAATAACGAGATAAAAATGAAAAGTGTCAAGAATATATAAATGAGTTTTTCCCAAGTAAAGGAAGTGAAAAGAATTTGGCATTTATATATAAACCCAAGATGAAATAAATGAAGAGATAGTAGAAAATTGAACGTTAAGATTTACGAATGGTTTATACTAAAAGTATAATAGAGGGTCATTACATTCAAGTGATGAAATAAAGAAGATGTTATAACGTTGTTTGCACCTGAATTAAGGTAGGTCGTTTTCCCAATATGGTTAGTAAAATAGTAATTGGGTTTGAAACGATGATTGGATATGAAAGTGAATTAGTTTGAAACAAGAACCTTACGTCAAATATGTTTTATTTGAAATGTTAAGAATTTGAGATTTCTATCTTTAATCGTTTTATTTAAAGAGGCCATGTGGTGTTGGTACTGAACTGGTAAACTCTTGTCATTCACACAATTATTTATTTGATAGTTAAAACACCGACTATCAAACCTGACCCATACGATCGTTGGTACGGAAAGACCGGGATCGAATATACATTCGAAAACCATTCCGACCAGCGAATACATGAAAGAAGATTATTGAAGGTGAAGTAAGTGAAGACCGTTGATCTTCATGAGCGGAAGGACTACTGATTGGATTTCTCTGGTTTAGCGGCCGGAGATATTTCAATAGTGATTCTGTCGTGGTTGAAATCTACGGATTGCAAGGACTTCTCGCTACTAATCTGTAGGGTGATTCCTAGGATGCAGTAGGAGGGTGCCTTCGGTTCATCCTGTTCCTGGATGACTTGTATGGACAAGTGTCCGACAAAGTATTTCCAAAGGAGATTACGTACGTTGATTTCTCCAAACGTTCGATGGTTGATGGCGGAGAAATGGTTTTCTCTAGCCAAATAACTAGAGTATTTATGTAGACGTCAATTAGTGATATCCAGAGGATCTAACGATGTGGCATTCAAAGTGTATGATGATCAAGATGTGTTCTGACCTCAAGCCTCATCAACCGGGAGATGACAAAAATTGGGCAGGCAGCATGGCTATGTGGGTCGCTCCCATTAGGGTGTATAATCACCTATCTAGAGAAATTCCTTTTGTTTCTTAATCTAACGATTCTGCCCATTCGGGAACGGTGGTTTGAGTCCAACCGTTGGTGATATACATTCGATACACTCAAGCGAAATGAGTGGTCGGTCATGTGAGGGCCGGGTTGCAAGACGTTCTTGTTGAACCCAGGTGTATTTGCCTCTAGAGATATATCATCGGAAGGTGGTCCCATACCTTGTCAAGGTCGGAATCCAATCTCCAATAAGTACCCGCGGTTTTGATTGTATACTATATATGTGGAGCGTGAGATGCAAGCGTTCCACTAGATTGCTATTTACTTGTATTTAGACATTATTATAATATCAGAAAAGATATTGGTTCCAAACTGTTTTGGGTTATCATAAGGTAAAAACCGTCGGTGTTTATGTGTGGATTCGGTCTTACGATTATCCTTTTCTTTTGAAAAGATTTCAAACTTTAAAATCATGATTGGATGATTCACCCTAAATGCTGTGCGAGTTTATCTCACTCTGGTTCACCAGACTGACCCGGTATTTTGTAAATGCTCGGGTTAGCCCGGGTTTGCAGGTTCAGGTTATTGAACACTACAAAAAGGCGTGCTGGAGAAGTCCAGACATATTTAATGTTATTCTGCTATGTTGTATCAGGGCAGATTATGATAACTGTCTAGATGTGTTGATATACTCTGATGATTGTAAGTTTATTTAAATCTCTCAATAAAGATTTATTTCTATATTATATTTTATTCCGCTGCGATGTGAGACTCTGTGTTGTGTTCTTCTTCTTCTTCTATTCTTATATTTCTTTCTCTCTTATCTCACCCTCTAATTTCTTTCATTAACAATCCGGGGTTTTTCGGTGCTTGGAGGATCGACATGAGATACAGTAAACGTATTTATGTCGGGTTTTCGAGGCTGGAAATTCTGGATCGTTACAGTTGGTATCAAAGCTATTGGTTTAGTAATAACCTTGGCTCTGTGGTGTAACTCGATAGAGATTGGGTTAGTAATACCCTAGACCGAGATTGAGTGTATATATGAGAGCGTATTTGTAAATTTTATATACAAATGTTTTGTACTGTGGTTGTTGATCGGTTCAAGTGTTGAGAAGCGTTGAACTGGTAAATGAATGCAGTATTGTTTTGAAAAGAGGGTAAATGAAATAATTTTACCCAAATTATATTTTGTATAGTAAATGAATAATTTTATTAAGATATTGATTTATTTGTTGGTTGCCTTGAAAAATATTCAAATTGGATTAAAAATTTGAATTTGTAATCTAATTTAGTTAAGTAAAATTAAAATAAAATAAATTAAATTTGGAAATTAAATTGATGAAATGGGGAATCAATCTGATATAAATCGATTAATATTAAAACCCAAGTGAATACAAGTAGGTATTAATATTGAATATGAATGATTGACTTATGTTGATTATGTATCGTTTCTTGATTGTGAAAATTGTTGTAGTATATGTGTTGGCTAATAAAGTATTAGTTAAGAATTTCATATAATTATTACTTACATGTGGAGTTGAGTCAAGTACAGGTGCCAGAGGGATAGGCAGACTGATATTGGTTGAGTAAATCACATATACGTTGAGCAGACATGCTCAATAACGCTCGTAATGGTACGCCTACGCGAAAATATAAAATTTTGGTTTTTGTTTTCCGACCGTATGGGTCGATGTATAGATACTAACTGTTCCTGCGATATCGCAGATGTCACTCCGTGTAGGGGAGACTCTGCCGAATTTTTCCGGGAATTTAATGTGTTAGAAAATTTTCGATATTTTTGAAAATATTTATTTATGGTATTAGATTGGCTTTTGATTTATAATAAATTGGATTTGAAATTTAATGGGTTTGTAACATTCTTTCTTACCTTAGCAATTTCGAGGACGAAATTATTTTAAGGGGGGAAGAATGTAACGACCCGTGTTTTTCGACCATTTGAATCTGAATATTTAAATTGGTTTTAAATATTTTATTTGGAATATAAATGGATTCTAATATTTAAATCCCTATTTAAACAAAGTTGAACGATATATATATATTCATATATAATATAAATCGAGCTTGAAAATGGCGTGAAGTTCGTAATTTGGAGTTTTGAACTTCAAATGGATATACAGGATCCGATATAAGTCAGATTTCTGTGAAACAAGATACGTTGGAACGGTGTTGATGATAATTTTCATACGAAAGAGAAAAATCCAGATTTCGTGTTATGATTTGCTAGTTATGGCCAAATCAAATTTTGAAATAATCGCTGTGGAAATCGTTATATAAAATATACGCGCTAAAATAGCCGTTTTGCAAACGGACACAGATTTCGACGAAATCAGTTTCATTAGAACCGTAATGTTAAATTATTGCAAGGTGTTAAGTGGCATGGGAAACCAATGTCGTATATGACCACGGCAGCAATAAACGCCCGTTCAATTTCTATAGCGCGTAATTAATTTAATAAAAGGGATATTCAAGTGTAACTTGAGCAGACGATCGAATTAAGCCACGAAACCAGTTCCATTGAGTTCGTATCGTCGATTAGAGTCAGAATAAGCATATAGTTTGTTATTTTTGAAGATTAGTTAATTTGGTGTTCAAAAGGGCATTGCGGTACGCGTAAAAACAACCTACCGGGAAAACAGTCTCAGAATGCGATGAAACTGGTGCCGTTGGATTCGTATTGAAGAATTATTTTAGGATCTCAAGGTTTCAAGTTGATTCGACATATCTGGTGACCGTGGAAAAATTAAACGCGTGTTTATTTCTGGTTTTAAAAAGGAAATTTTTTCATACGATCTCGGATTTCGACGAAACTAGTCCCATTGGGTCCAGAATATCTTTTTACACTAAGATTAGCCTTTTTATCAGAAAACGAAGATCATATGCAGTGGTTTTTAACATGATTTCTCCATAACAAAATTTTGTACATTATAATATTACTAAAAACATCCTACACTTTGACGGTACCCTTTACCTGTGCCTCACACTTTTCAATTTCGTGGCTGTCAAGCAAACTTCTACCGTGCCGACCAAGCTTTTTGAATTGTCCATCCAAGAAATCGCGTCTACAAACCTATGCCTTACATAATATATTAAATAAACCGCATAGCTATATACAGAGGGCACCACCTATTCTATGTATTTTCACTTCAATGTACACTAACCTTGCCGACCAAGGAAAGCAAAGCGCAGGCCTAAGCACATAGCCACACACACCCTACCTCGTACCACATTACGTGCTTCCCAAACTTCATCACATGTATATATACTCACCTCTTCAGTCTGTTTTACTTCAACAAAGCAACCCAAAGTTTTCGCTTCTAAAGAACAGTGGCTCCACCTCAAAGACCATAATTTCCCTGGCACCAATATAAACCGATCCCATACAAACTATGTTTATATATATAAAAACACATACAGCATGCCCTCGTTCAGATCTGAAGTTTCAAATGGGAAGGCCGACGTGATTTTGCAAGAAAATGGAAACAGTAGAGAAAGAGAATGCGGAGGAGTGAGCACGGTGAACTAATGGGGAGGGTTGGCGTTGTACAGCAGTTAGAAAAGAAGTGGGCGAGAGCAGTGTGATGGAGTCTACGGTGTACGAAGGAGCGTGGGTTTTCATTGGAAGTTTGCATGGAAACTGGTGTAAGTGTTGAAGCCTGCTAAATATGGCAGTGCAGTGATGATGAGGGGCGGTTTGTATTAGCGATGAGCAGATGGGAGGAAGTAACATGAAGAGGAGAGAAACAGGTAACGAGAAGATACAGTAATAATTAAATGTGACTAATTACAATTTATATATGCTAATCACTCTTTTAAAGTAACTAATCAAAAGTATTCGGGCCATATTTTGTCCTGTATTTATACCCAACCTCATTTATTTCCTAATCTATATTTTAATATAATTATATTCAAAGGACCTGAGTAGTTTTGTCGGCACGTTTTGTTTAAACCGTGGAAAAGAAAAGCAACCGGTTATGTTGGCAAGCGAAAGGGTAATTGACTTTTATTATATTATGATTTAGTTTGATTTTAAAACTTAAAATGAATTCAACTCTCTGACGTGTATTAAAGTGGTATATATGCCAATGTAACACGCATATACAACTTAACATAAGATTTGTTTTCATATTGTATAGTTAAATGTTCCGATACACTTAAAATAATAGTATGGAATTTGTTAAAGATCCTTATTCTAGTAAAATTGGAATGAATGATACCGTCTTTAGACCCTAATTTATTTTACCAATATTAAAACAAACAACGAACTTATATTATTTATAATTCGTCATCTGTTAACAGTATTTGATCGAACAAGAACAAGAACTGTCGGGTTTCGTATTGACAAGTACAACATTATGAAGCTGGACTGGATGAAGATGGAAGCGGATGAGGGTTTTAATTAAATTTAACGCATGTTTAATTTATTTAAAACAAACTTTTTCAGCGATGAATCAGGCCAAGGAGAGTTAAACTCACTCAGTTATTTCCCGCTTATATTTTATAAGTTGGGTTTTTATTTTTGTGTGCTATGGTTGCTAGTGATTGACTGATTGCTGATATATATATACAGTTATTGTTTGAACTGATGAGATTAAACGTCGTTTAATTTCAGTGAAATCCAAATCGTTATTTTTAACGATTGGTTCCAATTGAGGTCAGTTACCTTATTGGTCACGTTTATTTTTATAAACGTATTTTAATAAATGAATTGTTTGATTGGTTGTTATGGTTGACATTGAATTGTCGTTATAAACTGTTATAAGACCATTATTGAATTGTTTTGATTTGATGGTTGAATATTGACCTGATGATTCATCACTTGTTTGGTTTAAACCAATGGGTATTATTGGTTGAGTGGTTGGCAGTACATGGCCTATGAATTAACCGTTTTATAAATATCGATCTACCGTCAGGTAAATAAACGAGTTAAAGTTATAAAATTTATTTTATAACTGAGAGTAGATTTTTAAATCTATTATTTGAATTAAAGTTGTAAAAAGGAAATAAATATTTATTTTTTTATTAATTGAGTTTATAATTGGGCTTTAAATGATTTTATAAAAGAGAAATGTCATGGTTTATAAAACAATTTTCTTAATCGATGGATTAAGAACTTATGGTTAGATTCGAAAAGGAGGATTAAAAAGATAATAAGTTTTTATCAACAAAAGATCTAAGGAGATTAGAATAAATATTTGGTTGGAGTTACAACTAATGTTATCTGAAGGTAAGACTGTTGTTGATCAAGGTTTGAGAGGTAAATAAATACCCCAACTTGAACGACCTCGGGATTATCTAAGGATGATGTTAGTTGTAATGTGAAAGGAAAAGGATGATTCATTTTTCCATATGGAAATTAATAACGAGATAAAAATGAAAAGTGTCAAGAATATATAAATGAGTTTTTCCCAAGTAAAGGAAGTGAAAAGAATTTGGCATTTATATATACGCCCAAGATGAAATAAATGAAGAGATAGTAGAAAATTGAGTGTTGAGATTTACGAATGGTTTATACTAAAAGTGTAATAGAGGGTCATTACATTCAAGTGGTGAAATAAAGAAGATGTTATAACGTTGTTTGCACCTGAATTAAGGTAGGTCGTTTTCCCAATATGGTTAGTAAAATAGTATTTGGGTTTGAAACGATGATTGGATATGAAAGTGAATTAGTTTGAAACAAGAACCTTACGTCAAATACGTTTTATTTGAAATGTTAAGAATTTGAGATTTCTATCTTTAATCGTTTTATTTAAAGAGGCCATGTGGTGTTGGTACTGAACTGGTAAACTCTTGTCATTCACACAATTATTTATTTTATAGTTAAAACACCGACTATCAAACCTGACCCATACGATCGTTGGTACGGAAAGACCGGGATCGAATATACATTCGAAAACCATTCCGACCAACGAATACGTGAAAGAAGATTATTGAAGGTGAAGCAAGTGAAGACCGTTGATCTTCATGAGCGGAAGGACTACTGATTGGATTTCTCTGGTTTAGCGGCCGGAGATATTTCAATAGTGATTCTGTCGTGGTTGAAATCTACGGATTGCAAGGACTTCTCGCTACTGATCTGTAGGGTGATTCCTAGGATGCAGTAGGAGGGTGCCTTCGGTTCATCCTGTTCCTGGATGACTTGTATGGACAAGTGTCTGACAAAGTATTTCCAAAGGAGATTACGTACGTTGATTTCTCCAAACGTTCGATGGTTGATGGCGGAGAAATGGTTTTCTCTAGCCAAATAACTAGAGTATTTTTGTAGACGTCAATTAGTGATATCCATAGGATCTGACGATGTGGCATTCAAAGTGTATGATGATCAAGATGTGTTCTGACCTCAAGCCTCATCAACCGGGAGATGACAAAAATAGGGCAGGCAGCATGGCTATGTGGGTCGCTCCCATTAGGGTGTATAATCACCTATCTAGAGAAATTCCTTTTGTTTCTTAATCTAACGATTCTGCCCATTCGGGAACGTTGGTTTGAGTCCAACCGTTGGTGATATACATTCGATACACTCAAGCGAAATGAGTTGTCGGTCATGTGAGGGCCGGGTTGCAAGACGTTCTTGTTGAACCCAGGTGTATTTGCCTCTAGAGATACATCATCGGAAGGTGGTCCCATACCTTGTCAAGGTCGGAATCCAATCTCCAATAAGTACCCGCGGTTTTGATTGTATACTATATATGTGGAGCGTGAGATGCAAGCGTTCCACTAGATTGCTATTTACTTGTATTTAGACATTATTATAATATCAGAAAAGATATTGGTTCCAAACTGTTTTGGGTTATCATAAGGTAAAAACTGTCCGTGTTTATGTGTGGATTCGGTCTTACGATTATCCTTTTCTTTTGAAAAGATTTCAAACTTTAAAATCATGATTGGATGATTCACCCTAAATGTTGTGCGAGTTTATCTCATTCTGGTTCACCAGACTGACCCGGTATTTTGTAAATGCTCGGGTTAGCCCGGGTTTGCAGGTTCAGGTTATTGAACACTACAAAAAGGCGTGCTGGAGAAGTCTAGACATATTTAATGTTATTCCGCTGTGTTGTATCAGGGCAGATTATGATAACTGTCTAGATGTGTTGATATACTCTGATGATTGTAACTTTATTTAAAGCTCTCAATAAAGATTTATTTCTATATTATGTTTTATTCCGCTGCGATGTGAGACTCTGTGTTGTGTTCTTCTTCTTCTTCTATTCTTATATTTCTTTCTCTCTTATCTCACCCTCTAATTTCTTTCATTAACAATCCGGGGTTTTTCGGTGCTTGGAGGATCGACATGAGATACAGTAAAGGTATTTATGTCGGGTTTTCGAGGCTGGAAATTCTGGATCGTTACAACCACCGTCTTCATCTTTGACTTTTGATTTTCGTAGTAATTATTCAGAATGGGTCAAACCTGGTCTTTCCGAATAACTCGCATATTTTATAATCAATAATAAAGTGCTATAAAAACACTACATACGCCTCATTCCAATTCAGAATATTCTTTTAATAAAATATTCACATTATCAAGGAAAGATTCCCATTAATTTTGTCAAAGATAAATCCTTTAAAATTTATCCCTTAATCTTCTTTTTAAAGGTTCATTAAAACACCAATTTGGTTTTAATATCAAAATCATTATTTAATGATTATTAAACTTTAAGAAATTAATCTTGTCTTTAACTGGGTTAAAGAACCAATGTCATTTAAAACACAGTTCACGATAAACCCAAAATAATCTTACATTAAATATGGAATTTTCATAGAAATCAAATCAATATATAATCGATATAAATTTCCGTATCAGACTAATAATATAAATGGAATAACGGCAAAGCCTTAAATTCCATATATAGTAACGTTTTTCTTTTACAGAATCTCATTCGATTATTATTAAATCGAATTCCATTCAATTCCAATTTAATATATTAAATTGGAAAACTTTACTTTGGAAAATTTCCATTAAATCTTAATAAAAAGATTTGTAAATTCCAAATTATATTTTCACTGTTAATTGAGTTAAACAACAAATGTCATTTAAAACATAGTTCACAATAAATCCAAATTATATTTCATTTTATTCCAATTATTAAATATAACTGGAAATTCTAATAATCTTTAATAAAGGATTTATTCTTTTCATACGGGGTTTAAGAACAGTGTTATTTAAGACACCACTCATGACAAACCCAAAAATCCAATTTATTTTATTTAATTCCAATTTGTTCATTTAATTCCAATTTATTTATTTAATTGGAAAACTTCATTAATCTTAATTTAAAAGATTAATTCTAGTTAATAACTAGATCATTTCGATGAAAATAAATTTTTATCTTTTCAAATATGGAATTTTTCATCCAAAACCTTTCCAAACCATTTATTATGATTTTACAAAATTTTTCCATATTTTTATTAATTTTATTAAGTCCCGTATAGTCAGTTTCCAATAACGGCCACCGAACTGCATCCATAGCGACCTTTTCCAAAATTGATTTGGACATAATTCCAAATCTAATCGTTAGATTTCAAAACTCTTATATTCATTGGAAAGCACTTTTCGATACGAACCTATTGGTTCTGGTTTTAGAAGAATCAGACGGTCGGATCTTCCATTACGCCAATTTGAAGTTAATGGTCGAAATTCGCGAACGGTCGCTGCGCGGCGCGTTCTATCAGGCCATTATATATATATATATATATATATATATATATATATTTCGTCGATTTCCAATTAAAACATATTTTACAAAATATTTATAAATTCATTTTTAAAAAAATTTAACTTCATTTTCAATTTTAAATAAAAATTGAATATCCTATACTTTTATCATGTTAAAATAATAATATTTTCAAAATATTGGATTTGGAAATCACTTCTTTTCAATGTTCGTTATAGAATAAATAAAACGGTCGATAAACCCGTTCGGGTTAAAAATGGCCTTTCTACTTAATGCGACTTCATATTTTTATATTTTATTCTTTACTGAATATTATTCTTAAAATAATTATTATTTAAAAATATACTTTATTTTAAAAGACTCTTTATTTTTGAATATTCTTTATATAAAAGATATTTTGAATCGGAATGCGACTCAATCTATTACCATATAATTTCAGTTATATGGATTTCATACATTGCATGTATATAACAATAATGATAAATAAGCACACAACAATTCATTCTCATCCATAGTGAAATTTATAACTGTGTGAGCATTAAAATAAATAAATAACGCTCATTACAGACTTTCAATCCATCGATTGACATATAAATAAATATTGGGACTAGTGTATGTCAAAATTCATCCCAATACCCGTGTGGGGTTTTCAGACAACACAGTTTAAATTATAAATAAATATTTATAATTTAATTTCAACTATCATATTAATATTAACATTATAATAATAATATTTTAATCTAGCACAAATCATGTTTTATCTTATGATCCATTTTTATTTCAACATGACATTTCTAATTGAATGACATTTCTAAGTAAATGGCATTTCTATTTAAATGACCTTTTTAATGAAATGACATCACATAACATTGTAACTAAAAATGTCATTTTTATATTACATAACATTTCAACTAAAAATGACAATTTTTATTCTTCTAGCATAAATGACATATTTACACTCAAAATATGTTCTCTTATATAAATGACATGTTAATTTACATAACATTTTCTAACTAAATGATAATTTTATCCTAACATAACATTTACTAACAAAGTGATATTCTTATATCAACCTAACATTTCTAAATAAATGAAGTTTTTATATCAATATAACATTCCTAAATAAATAATGTTTTTATTTTAACGTAACATTTCAAAACAAATGGTATTCTTGTTCTAATGTACATTTTATAACAAAATTGTTGTTTTTATTCTCACGCGACATTTTATAACAAAAATGTTATTTCTTTCTAATGTAACATCTTATACTACAAATGTTATGTAACGACCCAACTTTCGAACACATCGGAAGTCGTGCTGTTAATAAGAATAAGAACAGATAGAAGATAAAATCACAGGAAACATCAGAATCTTACAGCGGAAATTTCAAAAAATATAATACTTCATAATATTACACAGTAATATATATTACATCGGAGCATCATAGGTCTAGTGATACAAGCCATTCATAGTACATTATACATATCATAGACGACTAACTTGCAGGCTTATAATTATACAGTAGAAAAGATAGATAGACCACCACACAGATAATCTTCATCCAGCTTCACAAGTTTTCCAAATCCCGATTCACTTGTCTATTCATAACAAGTGTTATGAATACCCAAGAGTTTAAGGGAAAACACATAAAAATAAACACCGGGTCAGTCAGGGGATTGGTATGAGTAAACAGCTTAAAACAACTTTTAAGGAACGAAAACATCTCATAAGACCACGCCGTGAATATGGAACGGGTTTGTACCTTACGAGATCAAAACACTTTGTATACTTTAAATCAGATATGATCATAGTGTCTATATGGATTTCACAAATAATTTAGAATCTAGAAGAATGCTTGCATCTCACATTCTCCGATATAGTATACAAAATAAAAACTGCTTGGCACCAATGGAAAATGGATTTCCAACTCTGACAAGGTATGGGACCACCTTCCAATGATGTATCTCTGGAGGCAAATACACCTGGGTTCAACAAGAACGTCTTGCAACCCGGCCCTCACACGACCGACCACTCATTTCTCTTGTGTCTATCGAGTGTATATCACCAATGGTTATGTACGGAAACCATTCCCGAATGGGCGGAATCGATAGATTAAGAAACAAAAGGAATTTCTCTAGATAGGGGATTCTACACCCTAATGGGAGCGACCCACATAGCCATGCTGCCTGCCCGATTTTATTTCATTTCCTGGGTGCGAGGCTTGAGGCTAGACTTACTATATCATTACTGGTTTATTTTCTTTGAATGCCACATCGTCAAAACTTCCCGATCACTAATTGACTTCCTTAAAAATATATTATAGTTATACGGCGAGAGAAACGAATTCCTCTGCTATCATATAAATACGTTTGAAAATGTCAACGTACATGATCAGTTGGAATTACTTTGTCAGACATTCGTCCATACAAGTTGTTCTGGGATTGAACAAACCGAAGGCACTATTCAAGAATAGTCCTTGCATATCGTCGTCTTTAAATTTAAAATCTCTGACGCGAGGCATATAATCAAATCAAAGTGAAATATTTATTTCAGACTCTTTGAAATGATTACGAACATTTTTCTTTTTAAAACACTAATCTAAACAGATAAAAATACAGTTTTTATTTACCAGTTCAGAACAGTACATTACCGGTTATATTACGACAGGAATTAGGCCAACAGTTTTGCAGGAAATTTTAGTGTATATAAAATATATCTATTTTATTTACCTAAACTTCAAAAACTTTTATTAGAAATAAATTCAAATTTTAATTATAAACTAAATTTTTAATTTAATAAAATTACAGCTTCTGAGTTTAAATTTCAACTTCTGACAAACAGATCCTGATTCACTTTTCTTCCCACTTGGCTTGTTGCAATAAAATATTATTCCATTATAAATTAAAATATAATCTATTTATTTAAAACTTGGATTTTTAGTTTAAAACTAAAGTTTAAAACCTTATTCAAAATTAAAGCGCCAAGTTCACCAAAACCAAAGTGCCAAGTTCTTGGACTTTGCGCTCTCTGGCCTGATCACGCACAAAAGCATAGCGTCCACTTACTTTTATCCTACCAGCCCTGTGAACGTGCACAGCCACCCATGGCACTTCCACCCACCAACGACTGGCCACGCAAGTCGCCCCTCCTCCCCTGATCACAACGCCATAGCCCAGCAGCCTCCATCATGTCCCTAGCTCAAAAACGCCGTGCCAATATTTTTACAGTAACCAAGACCAAACAGGAAACTGCCTACCACGCTTCGCCTAGACGTTGTGCCACCGCCACCTGCCTGCCATGTCATTGCCACGCCCTGACGTTCCTTTTCCCCCTTGACCGCACCTCCATAACCATTCAGGCGAAGAGCAGTTTTGATGAACATCAACCGCACCCGTAAACCCACTTAAACCCTATTTCCCTCATTTTCTCGAAACCCATTCAGTAAAAAAAAATATTGTATTTTTCCCCGAACCTCTGAATCCATACGAAGCTTCACCCTAAATCCCGTGGCCTCCCATGATCTAGGTGATCGGAAATTGGTCTCTTTGCCAATTCCGATCACCTCAGTCCCCCGGCGAAAATAGGGCATTAAAAATCACGATATTTCTTTTAAAAAACATCATTCATCACTAGGAATGCATCCGTGTATTTTGTTTTATTTAATATCAGTTTTGAAATTTTCATTAAACAGAGAGTCGAAATGAACATGTTGTGTTTTTCTGGTTTTCATATACTGTGTATGTTTAAGATGATTTTGCTCTTTCTAACCCATCTAGGCTACTGAAATGATTTTTAAAAAAAAACCAAAGCAACATCACACTTTTACTCTAACATGGATTAACAGATCAAGTTTTAGTAGTGTGTAAAACAAGAAGACCAGGGTAACCGAAGTATGAAACAGTTTCCTAAACAATTTGTATTTAAGGTTTAAGTGACAACAACAAATGTTTGATCAGAAAAACAGGTAACTTAAACCAAGCATACTACTTGCACAAGATCAACACAAGTCAGACTTATTTCCAAATCAATCACAGAAAGTAAAGAATTTTTTTAAAAATTTACTCACTTGTTTTAGAAGCTCACTGATTTCCTCTTACTGGTTTTGCTAGAAACTTGGTTGTTGTTGTGAAGAGAAAGTGTGCATGCTAAGGGCTTTATATAGTAGTAGGAAATATATAAAATATGGGTGCATTTAATGTTTGTTTTGAAAGGAGAGTGAAAAAAAATGGTTTCAGTTTTCAAATGACACATGAAAGACCCCCTAAACAAATATTTCTCTCTCAAAACATCACACTTCTACCTAGGATTTCATATGGCTTCTAGCAGCCAATACACGCTAGAAATTCCCCTGCACATGCCCAAACTTTTTCCTATTGGCTGACTATGAACAATCACATTGAATACCTCTTGTACCTCCATGTTATTTACTCAATCCATCCTTGGACTTTTCCACATACAGTAGCCTCTTTTGTACCATTTATACTCAGTTTTTTTCCACATGGTTTTCTAGCTCACATTTCCCACATGAAAGTGTTGATTTAACACAAAATATAAATTACTATACCTTGGCCTTCAAGGTGTTCAAAAATCTAAAAATTCCTGCACCACCTTACTCACAGCCGTGTGGGTTTTTGGCATGGAAAAATCTTAGAAAATCATCTCTTTAGTGATAAACTAGTGTAGGAAAGATCTAGTTTTATTTCACTAGATTTGGTAATCTTAAGCACATGTTATACTGACAAAATGAACACATTTTGTAAATTAAAAAGGAAAGAGAAATTCAGAAAATCTTAAGAAAAGAAAAGAGAAGGATCTCAAACTCAAAATGATAGATATAAAATGATTTTCCATGTGAATATGTACATGCTTTCTAATCCTTCTTTCCTAGTGGCTTTCTATTGTAGGTGCATCCTTGTGTAGGTGCATTTCCATGTACACATATGTTCATGAATCATGTTTGCAAAAGAATGTTGCTTGATGTATAAGTGAATATAAGGAAATGTTCATATAACCTTGTTTTTGCCAAAAAAAATGGGTTTTAACAATCTTTGGTCAAGAATGCTCCATGTAAAAAAACAAGAAATTTACTTAAAGAAAAATATAAAGTTTTAAATCATTTTAAAAAAAATAATGAACAAACACATGCAAAATGGCATTTAAAGTTTTGCTATATTCATGTGTTATTATCCATACATAAGAAAAAAAATAATTAAACAAACTCTATGCATTACATGCTATTATACATGAATGTGCAAAAAAAATAGATTTTAGTAAGTGATGTGCTACATGCTTATGCAAATGCTGTCATACATGTTTTAGAATATTTGAAGTCTTGGTTTTAAAATTGTATTGTAAATATGTACTCACTATCAATTAATATCTGTGTCAGTGATATATGTAAATACCGGGTCATTACAATCTACCCCCCTTATAAAAATTTCTCCCTCGAAATTTGTAAACAGAAGCTAAGCAAAAGATAAAATATATCATATCATACGTCAAACTGACTACAGCAAAATACAAGTACTATACTCGACTTTTATCGCGTTATAGGCTACAACAAAATACGAGTACTACTATAATATACATATCCGCCATACTACTAGTACTACTATATGTATAATATCACCCCAGTCCATCTATCCTACTCGGAACTGCTAGTAATCTCAATGACATCCTCGTCATCGGAAATGATGATCATCTCGTCGTCATCCGGGATGATAACCACATCCTCATCATCAGAAATGCTAATCACATCCTCACTGTCTGATATATCGATCACCTCAACTTCCTCCTCGATCTCCTCAGGAATATCATCATCTGAAATCTCTATAACCTCAACTAGAGAGGGTGGATAAAGCATCATATCGGGATAGTAATCATCCATGAGTGGCTTCAAAATGCCCTCCATTAGCCAGATAGTGTGCCATCTCCTGAGCTAGCTACTCCCATAAGACAGCTAACTGTCCATCCATAGGTACTGGTGGGGTCACAACCCATGGCTCCAACTGTGGCTGCGCAAGTGGAATGTCCTCCTCGGGTTGTGTCTCAGGATCCTCCTCGGGCTCCTCCTCCGGATCCTCATCATCCATATCATCCTCGTCATCACTGTAGTCTCCACTGCTGTCGTCATCACTATCATCTCCACCATCTGCTCCCTCGCCTACATAGTACTCCACCTGATCTTCATCTCCCTCATAACCCGACTCCTAAGGAAGGTCCCTGCTGTCCTCCTCAATGGAAGACTCCCCCGGTATATGCCTGACTCCTCCGTATCTACATATTGTCTCGACCCCTCATCATGCTGAGTACCTACAAGCTCATAAATACTGATGCTAGTGTGCAATCTCAATCTTTATAATGGGGTCAGTCTCTTCCTAGCTGTCCTCTTAAAGATCGGTGCCATCTAGAAAAGAAACAAGAATAGATTTCAGCACAAGTGATAGTAAACTGAAAGAGTTCATAAGCTCTACGAATGTCGAGTCCTCATAACATCTATAATCCGTAGAGATGAAAACCCAAATTCCATTTCCAGACAAAAGATAACATCCATACAAACTATACAATACTACCATACATAGGATACATCCAAAACAAACAGAGGATAGCTAACACCTAATTCACAACAAAATCCAGATAGAACTCACTGATGTGCTTCTCTGTTTCCCAAGTAGAGTCATATGGATTCTCACTCCACTGTATCCTGAGTAGCTTCACGATCTTATTCCGAAGTTGCTTTTCTTCTTTATCCACTACATAGACTGGATATCAAACCACAGTCAAGTTCAGTTCAATTTCAAGATCCTCCTGAACCGATGGTTCCAAGATTAAAGATGGGTCGTGAACACATTTGCGGAGATGACATACATGAAAAACATTGTAAATCCCTTCCATTCTCTCAGGTAATTCTACCCTATAAGCAAGAGATCCAACCTTCTCAAGAACACGGAAAGGCCCCACATATCGTGGAGCCAACTTCCCTGTCTTACCAAATCCGATTGTTCCCTTGATTAGTGAAATCTTCACAAACACAAAATCCCTAACAGAAAAATTCAGATCCCTTCGTCTTTTGTCTACATAGCTTTTCTATCTATCTTGGGCCTCCTTCATTCGTCTTTTAACTAACTCCACCTTCTCAGTTGCTTCTCGAATCATATATGTTCCGAGAACAAGTTTATTTCCAGACTCTACCCAACAAGTTGGTGCTCTGCACACGGTCTACCATAGAGAGCTTCATATGGTGCCATGCCTATAATTACTTGGTAGCTGTTGTTGTAGGAGAATTCAACTAGATGTAGGTGATCCTCCCACGATCCTCCAAAGTCAAGAATACATGCCCTTAACAGGTCTTCTAATATCCTGTTCACCCTCTCTGTATGGCCGTCTGTTTGGGGATGATAAGCAGTACTTAAATTCAGCTTGGTCCCCAATGTTGTTTGGAGTGCTTCCCAGAATTTACTGGTGAAAATGGGGTCTCTATCACTTATAATACTCATTGGGACTCCATGTAATCGCACAATCTCCCTTATAAAAATTTCGGCCAATGAAGCTGCAGTCCGAGTGGGTTTTACCGGAATAAAATGTACGCTCTTCGTCAGTCGATCTACTATCACCCAAACTTCCTCATATCCCTTCCTGGTCTTAGGTAAACCATCGATGAAATCCATTAATATCATCTCCTATTTCCGGTTAGGAATCTCCAAAGGTTTCAGTAGTCCTGCTGTTTTTTGGTTATCACCCTTTATTTGCTGGCAGCATAGACGGTGATTTACATAGGCCAGAATATACCTCTTCATCCTAGGCCACCAAAATACTCGTATCATATCTCTATACATTTTGTGTACTCCTGGATGAATACTCGGCTTTGATTTATGGCATTCCGCCAAAACTTCCTGCCTTAGCCCATCAACCTCAGGAACATACAGTCTTCCATTTATTCTAAGAATACCTTGGCCATCCACTTCAAAATCTGACTCCCCTCCTTTTGTAACTCCTTGAATTAACTTCTCCAGGTTCTCATCTCTTCGTTGATTTGCCATTATCCTTCCTTAAAGTGCTGGGGTAGTTCTAGAAGAGATAAGATCGTATTTCTGCTTAGAGGGTCTGCTATGACATTTGCTTTCCCTGGCGTATAGATAATATCCAGATCATACGATGCAAGGAATTCCAACCATCTCTATTGCCTCAGGTTGAGATCTTTTTGAGAAAACAGATATTTGAGTGGTTTGTGATCTGTGAAAAGCTCGAACTTCCCTCCTAACAGGTAGTGCCTCCACATTTTTAATGCAAAAACAACTGCCAATAACTCTAGATCGTGTGTAGCGTAATTCTTCTCATGAATCTTCAATTGTCTACTAGCATACGCAACCACACGTCCATTCTACATTAGTACTGCACCGAGTCCCACTCCATAAGCATCAGTATAAACCTCAAATTTACTTTTCCCATTGGGAACAGCTAGAACAGGTGCTTCTGTCAATTTCTTCTTTAACTCCTTGAATGTTTCTTCACACTTCGGAGTCCATATAAATTTCTCACCCTTCTTTGTCAGCTTAGTCAGATGAGAAGAAATCTTAGAATAACCTTGGATAAATATCCTGTAATATCCTGCTAATCCCAAGAAAATACAGACCTCCGTCGGTGTTCTGGGTTGCTTCCATTGTTGCACTGCCTCAACTTTGATCGGGTCTACAGAAATACCATCTCCATTTACAATGTGCCCCAAGAATCTGACTTCAGATTGCCAGAAATGACATTTAGAAAACTTCGCCTTCAATACATTCGTCCTTAGAGTCTCCAATACCACTTTAAGATGATATCGGTGCTCTTCTTCTGTCTTTGAAAAGATTAAGATATCGTCAATAAAAACCAGAACGAACTTATTTAGAATCTTCCTGAAGACACAGTTCATTAAATCAACAAAATATGCTGGTGCGTTGGTTAATCCGAATGGCATAACTAACCATTCATAAAAGAAATCCGAACCTCTGAAAGCAGTTAAAGGAATACTATCTTCAGCGATTCTTAACTGATGGAATCTTGTAGCAAGATCCATTTGAGAAAACACCGTAGCTCCATTCAACTGATCAAAGAGATCGTCAATTCGTGGCAATGGATACTTATTCTTGAATGTCACTTTATTTAACTCTCTATAGTCAACGCATAATCTTAGTGATCCATCAGACTTAACCACAAAAACTACTGTTGAACCCCAACTTGAAAAACTTGGCCTAATCAATCCTCTGGCAAATAAATTTTGAGTTTGCTTCTCGAGTTCCATGACTTCCTTTGGTGCCATTCGTCTTTTTGGTTGAACGGTTGGTCTAGCTCCTGGAATTAGATCGATGCGGAACTCTATCTCTCGATGTGGGGGTAAACTCTTAACTTCTTCAAATACGTCAGAGAAATCTCGGACTACTTCAAACGTCTCCAAATTTTCTTGTGGTGCTTCCAAAGCATACAAGAAACTACACATATGAATACCGGGTTTTCCACACGGTATCCCAGCATTGCTCCCAATGTTGGTTATTAAAGTTACGATTTCTTTGTCGCATTTAATCTTAGCTTGGAATTTACTCAACCAGTCTATCCTAAATATAAAATTAAATCCTTTGAAATCCAAAACGTAGAAATCGAAAAGAAAGGGATGCGAAAGGTATGAGAGTGCCACATTATCGAAATACATCTTTAGTTCAGTCTTTCCGCCAATGGGATTAGATATGCAAATTTGGGTCGGGGAAATTTTTGGAATAAATCGGAATTTTCCTACTATGCCAGAAGAAATGAAACTATTCGAGGTGCCGGTGTCAAATAAAACCCGAACATCAATGCCATTTAAATCAAAAGTACCTTCGAGAACTCCCTTGACTTTCACATCCTGGGAAGTTGATGGTTCACTTTTGATAGCATATACCTTTGGTTGTAGTGCCCTCTTCATGAGTGGACAGTCTTTGTCCAAGTGCCCAGGCTGATGGCAGTTGAAACACAGAGTCTTCATGACCATTGCATTTCCAAGGCCTTTCTGTTGTTTCTGTTGTTGTTGCTGAGGTTGTTGTTGTTGTTGCTGGTTTTGCTGTGGCTTCTTCGCTGCTGGTTTGGTGCAGAATTTAGTAATATGTCCCTTTTGCAGGCAATTGTGGCATTTGGTGTCTTTGAACCTCTCCTTGGCTTTTTCTCCCATCTTTGGTACTCCTTTGTTGTTGTTCCAGTTCGGATTGAATTTTCTTTTATTTGGATTCTCACCACTAGGTCCTCCTGTCTGTGCTGCTTTCGCAACTGGCTTTTTACCTTCCAGTGCCTCATAATGAACTGCCATATCAACTGGATCAAAAAATGGAATCTTGAGATGTCCAATCATTTGAACTTGCAGGCTATCCTTCAATCCTGCTATAAACATTTCATTCTTCTTGAGTGGGGTGTTGATCAGTTCTGGCCCGAAACAAGAAAGTGCATTGAATTTGTTCTCATATTCAAATATTTTCATGTTTCCTTGTTTGAGATCAATGAAATCCCGATACATTCTCGTTTTGCCAGCGGCAGGCAGAAATTGCACTTCAAATGCTTCTTTGAATTTGTCGCAAGTAAAATCTTCTTCAGGAACATTTGCAGTTTGAGTGTCCCACCAGATTGCAGCAGCTTCTGGGAGTTGCAACGAAGCTAAGAGACGTTTCTTCTCATCACTCAACTTCAATCCTTTGAAAATCCTCTCACAGGACCTCAACCTTGCTTGAACCTCACTAGAAGACTCGGTCCCTTTGAATACCTTTCCTCCTAGAGTGGTATACTCCTTACAGATCGTTGCAAAGCTTTTGTCCTGTTGGACTGGCTTAACTTCTTCCACTGTTTCACCTTGATCCTGGGATCCAGTAGTACGACCAGTAATAGTGGAAGACCCTCTAGCTCGACCTCTTCGTGCACGGGTACTCATACTTAATTCCTGGAATACGACAGGTCGATAATCAATACTTGATCATCTATAACTAACTTAGGTATATCATCCAAGTTGATTTAAATTTATTTTAAATTTATTATAAAAATACGCTCTCTCAAACTCACCCAAAGCCTAGGTAAACAGTAACCTAAGCTCTGATACCAATTGTAACGACCTAACTTTCGAACACATCGGAAGTCGTGCCATTAATAAGAATAAGAATAGATAGAAGATAAAATCATAGGAAACATAAGAATCTTATAGCGGAAATTTCACAAAATATAATACTTCATAATATTACACAGCAGTATATATTACATCAGAGAATCATAGGTTTAGTGATACAAGCCATTCATAGTACATTATACATATCATAGACGACTAACTTGCAGGCTTATAATTATACAGTAGACAAGATAGATAGACCATCACACAGATAATCTTCATCCAGCTTCACAAGCTTTCCAAATCCTGATTCACTTGTCTATTCATAACAAGTGTCATGAATACCCAAGAGTTTGAGGGAAAACACAGAAAATAAACTCCGGGTCAGTCAGGGGACTGGTATGAGTAAACAATTTAAAACAGCTTTTAAGGAAGGAAAACATCTCATAAGACCATGCCGTGAATACGGAACGGGTTTTTACCTTATGAGATCAAAACACTTTGTAAACTTTAAATCAGATATGATCATAGTGTCTATTTGGATTTCACAAATAATTTAGAATCTAGAAGAATGCTTACATCTCACATTCTCCGATATAGTATACAAAATAAAAGCTGCTTGGCACTTATGGAAATTGGATTTCCAACTCTGACAAGGTATGCGACCACCTTCCGATGATGTATCTCTAGAGGCAAATACACCTGGGTTCAACAAGAATGTCTTGCAACCCGGCTCGCACATGACCTGTAATGACCCAGATTTCCGTAACATCAGAGTTGACTATATACATCATACGTCCAACCCAAATATCGCGAAAGTACAAAACATTTTTTTTAAAAGAAAGAGGTAGAAGAAGAACAGAAATAACAACACAGAATCTCACATCGCAGCGGAACAAAATATAATATATCATATCTTTGAATTACAAAAATCTTAACTGTATAACATACACTTATCAGAGTACAACACTTACAACACAGCGGAACAAAATTCTATATAACTAACGCTGAAGCCATCTGCTCCAAGCTCCTTTAGATAGATCTGTAAAAACCTGAACTACTTGATTGCCCGTACAAATTTAGGCACCTAAGAGTTTAGGTAGAACAAAACAAAATAAACTCAGGGTCAGTCATGGGACTGGTATGAGTAAACAATTTAAAACAGTTTCAGAAAACTAAATGATATCTCATAAGACCACGCCGTATAACACGGAACGGGTTTTTTTCTTTATGAGAATCTCAAATACTTGATTTAACTTTCAAAATCCCTTTGAAAGGAACGATAATCTTTATATCAAAACTCCTTTGATATTATAATAATGTCTAAATCAAGTAGATAATAATCTAGTGGAACGTTTACATCTCACGTTCCACATATATAATATACAATCAAAACCGCAAGCACGTATTGGGTAATGAAATTCCAACTATGACAAGGTATGGAACCACCTTCCGCTGGTATATCCCTAGAGGAGAATACACCGAGTTCAACAAGAACATCTTGCAACTCAGCCACACATGACCGACCACTCATTTGGCTTGACTGTATCGAATGTATATCACCAACAGTTGGGATCAGCAACCGTTTCCCGAATAGGACAGCATCGACAATAGATTTTTAGAAGTAAATGAAACTCTAGATCAGGTGATTATACACCCTAATAGGTGCGACCTACATAGCCATGCTGCCTGCCCGATTTCTGTCATTTACCGGTTGATGAGGCTAGAAGCTACGCTTTATCATCACACCAGATTCACTTCGAATGCCACATCGTCAAATCCATCAAATCACCGATTGACGTCCTCAACAGTACATTACGTGTTAGCTAAAAGAAGTTTCCTTCTCCGCTTCCACTCTTGGTACGGTTGAAGAAATCAATGTACGTGACCTTTCTGAAAATACTCCGTCAGACATTCATCCATACAAGTCACCCAGGAACATGATGAATCGAAGGCACAATTTCTATTAATAGAAAAAGTCCTTGCACTCTACTCCGTCTTCGATTATCTTTATATAATCTGATTCGCACGCTACTGCCGATATAGAGTGGTTCTTCGGATAATAATCCAACCGGTCTCTCCATATTGACAACGATGGTCAAAACTTCGATAGTCTGTAATTTAACTATCGAATAAGAAAAGTGCTTCGATAGTCGATGATTTAACTATCGAATAAAACAAGTGTTCATCCAAACATCCAACAATCACTGAGCTTTTAATTAATATTCCATTAATTAAATCTCTTCTCTATTTCTTTATCAATATTTGTTAACCAAATATTTTCAATAACCATATTGGCCTTTTACGTTATTTGGAAAACATTTCCGAATATCGCCTTCCTTTATTTTCAAAACTTTAGAAAATATATGCTAGTTATAATTGGAAAATATTCCAATTACTTATATCTTTTTCGATCTCGTTTATTTCTATACTTAGGGAATATTCTATATTATATTTCCAAGTTTACTTTTATTCGGGTTAAAACGGATGTTGTGTAAAACATCATTACGACAACCCAAATACTATATTCAACTAACTCTTATTCAACATTGACCTTCGAGCTTGGAATCTTACTATTTATTTGTTAATAATGAAATCAATCAAGTTGGGGTATAACTACCTCTCAGACCTTGATCGAATAACATTTATAACGTCAAAACAGATAAGACTACTTACTAGAAAAATCAATACCATACAACTACTTATTCACTTTTAACACGTATACCCTTTCTCTTTCTATTCTTACTAGATTTTATTCTTATACTCCCTTTTTGATTATACTATTCTATTTCTAAATTCGTTTTCTTATCGACTTCTATATATATCGATACGTTGATTTCTAACTATCAAATTATCTTAAAAATATTCTAACTCCTTAAATTCCCGGAAAAATTCGCCATAACCTCCTTTGTACCGGGAGCTTCGGGAAAATCCCCAAACTGCCACACAGGCCTTTTCCAATAAAAAAGAAAAAGAAAAGCCAAGCGGCTAGCAGATACGGCGCATAAAATCTCATATATGAATTAAATACGTACCTTTTTGTCGGGCGCTCTATTTATATACCTTCTATTACTTTATTCCAAACCTGTCTCCTGTATATTTATACCTGTCCAATCTATTTTAACTATACCAATCGTTTTAACTAAATTTGTTAATTAACTTCTTAGTCTATTCCACTTCTATTTATCCAAATCTATTATCTTCTATAATTCAAATCCTATAATATAAATCCCATTTGAATTCTATTATTCAATTTCTATAGTTAAACTCCATTTGAATTCTATTATTCAAATTCTATATTCAAAGTTTATTTGAATTCTCTTTTCAAATTCTATATTCAAATCTATTTGAATATCTCTGCATTATTTATAAACAACGTTTATAACTTTACTTAAAATCCCACATTTATATATTTATAAACAAAGTTTATAAATTCAGTTCAAATCCCATATTTTCCTTTATAAACAAAGTTTATAAATTCGATTCAAAACCCACCTTTTCATTTATAAACAAAGTTTATAAATTCAATTCAAATCCCACCTTTTCATTTATAAACAAAGTTTATAAATTCCATATTTGTTATATATATATATATATATATTCAAAACAAGTTAATATTTTTATTCTATTCGAATTTCAAATTCTATTATATTTGAATCTTATATATTCAAATTTCAAATTCTATTTTAGAAAAATAGAATTTTCTTTCTAAATCTCAAATATCCTTTTTCATGATATTTTTATAAATCAATATTCAAGCCCCAGGGATATTTTAAACAATCAAATCAACCAATTTTCAATCATTTGATTTTTAACACATCATATATGAATATATATGAAATCAAACAAACAACAAACATATAATATATTTTTGAGGAATCCAGTTGGATTCCTCCAACCCGTTTTCCTGCATCCACAAACGTTAGCACATAAATAATACCCATCCTGCTTCGAGGCAGGATATCGCGGTATGAAGGTCATCCACTAATCATAGCGTGGGGGCTTATAGGGTAATCATCCGCTAAAAATACCGCGGGCATCCGCTAATGATACTGCGGGAATCCAACCAATCATCAACCCAATATATATATATATATATATATATATATCCTAAATAACTAATATATATCTTAAAACAATCAGACAGCATTCAAACAAGCACAGACAATTATTTTTAACTATATAAAAATAATTCTAAATAAATGATGAGTGAGGTTTACTCACCAGGGTTTTTCCTTTGCTGATATCCAATTAAAATTCAACTCGTCTAAGCCATAAATCATCTCGAGTTTTTCCTGCATGAATTTATTCCTTAAGGCCTCGCCAATAACTTGATAGATAGACGAACAGATCTCGATCCATCTCTATTGCAATCAGCCCCAAAAGCTTCAGCCATTCCTTTAAGGCATTTCATCAAACACCTTGCAGTCGACTATCTTCACCTTTGAAACAAAATTCTACCATCAGCTCGCCCCTTCTACATCTCACATCCATCAACCTTAACACTATCCAGACATGGCCTCCGTTCATCAATAGTATACTCCAACTCAACCCTTCCACCTCATCTTGGAAACCATCTCGCACTAGAACAACTCGCAGGTCTGACAACGACCTCCGATGTCATCAGTTCGAAGTTGCCCTCTGCCCTAATCCCATCGCGATGCTACCCTTGAATCGAAAGAAGAAGAAAAGGTTCGATCCCGATTCTACTGCTACTCTGAACCCTAAAACACCCTCAAACGTGCGTCTTGACTCCTGGAGTTCATCCCTTGCCTCCCTGGTCCTTCGATAACCTCACGACGAAACAACAGTAAGCCCTACTATTGAAATCGAGTCTCACTGTATCATTCGAACTAGCAATACACTTTCCCCTTCCCAAACACATCGCGACCCTCGCTAGCGCATCCCAGATCTGAAACATTAGCTCGAGACAAGGCTCGAGGATGAACCGCACCTCATTACATAGTAGCGCGAACAAGAAATGAACAGATTTGGGTTTGGTTGATTTTTGGAGGATTCGATTTTCTTGCCTGAGGAAATGAACGAAAAGAAGAAAAATAGAAAAGGAGAGTGGGAAGCTATCGGCTATTAGACAGAATGGCCATTTGATTTGTGTGGAGATAAAGAGAGGGATGTGTTCTTCTTTCCCCCTTTTGATTTGTACGGCCATTATTTTCCTCCTTGTTGTTTGGTTTTGGTCCACACAAAAGAAAAGGAATTTTCTTTAATTTATTTATATTTGTTTTAATTTTAATTAACCGATATGATTAAATAAATTAAATTATTCTATTGATTTCAAACTTCTATTCGAACACAAAAATAAGTCCGCCTAGGGTTAAACCATTATGCTAAACACACTGGTATGGGTTTCAAACCCCTATTCGATCATCTGGAGATGATATAAATTTAAATCAATATAAATTGAATTTAAAACAACTTATTTCTTCGACAATAAATTAATATTATTATTCCAATTCAAACCGACATTTGTATTGATCATCTGAACTGTAATTTAATTCAGAATTAAATCTGAATTTAATTAACTTTGAATTCGATAATTTAAATTAAATCATGTTCGATTTTTAAATTGATAACTTAATATAAATTTCCATTTATTTTATCACCTAAATATTTAAATTAAATATTAAATATTCAAAAATTAACCCATAAGGATCCGGGTCATTACAATCTTCCCTACTTAAAATAATTTCGTCCTCGAAATTGCTAAGGTAGGAAAAAGTGCTACAAACCCGTAACTTTTCAAAACTTGTTTATGTTGATACTCAACATTTCAAACTTCCTTACGTACTCTCTTTCGAATAAATCCCTATCTGATAACTCCTCCCTTCGAATAACTATATTCGATAATCTCTATTTCGAATAACTAGATTCGAAAACCCTTCTTCGAATAAACTATATTCGATTTACTCTATTTGATTAGCTCTTTTCGCTTCACTCCTTCCGAATAAGCTATATTCGATAACTCCTTTAACTCTATTCGAATAACTAATAATTGATTTAACTCCATTCGCTTGACTCTAGATCGCAGCAATCACAATGGTTACGCCTGATTCCCCCAGAAAACATCTGACCGCCCTAGGCTATCTGCAGCCCTACGAATTACGCTAGCAGTCGTATGAAATGGCAACTTATCCTGAGTAACTATGTTTGACTAACTCTATCTCAATAACTATATTCGATCAACTTTAATTGAATAACTATCATTCAATTAAATCCTAATTCGATTTAACTATGTTCAATTAACTCTATCTGGTTAACTCTTAATAACAAATATTCGATAAATTCTAATTAAATAACAAATATTCAATTAACTCTACGGATTAACCCTAACTGATAAACTCTAACTGGTTAATACTTACTCAAATCGATTTATTCCAACTCTAATCGATTATTTCTAACTCTAATCGACTTCTCCTATTCGAATAACTCCTATTGGATAACGTTTATTCATTTATAAAGATTTACTATTAGTAACAGTTCTTCACTTTATAAATGTTCTCTTTAATAACGTTACTTCACTTATACAAGTGTTGTGTACCCCTTATATTTAAAACTATCGGTGTTAAAAACCAATATTTCTTCTCTATATAGGTTCAGACTTTTATATTTCATTTATCGAATGATAAATTTTTAATTTAATTTATAAACTGTTATTTATAAATTAACTTTTCTATTTATCTGTTAAAAACAGATTTCTATTTTCTATTCATCTTCTAAATATTCCTTTGATTGAATTCTATTTATTAATCAAATAAATATCTCATCTATAACATTCTATTTATTTCTATAAATAAATATTTCCATTTAATCTATTTGTAAATGTTTTACAAATATTCCCTCTTCTAAATTCTATTTGTAAACGTTTTTACAAATATTTCTCCTTCTATTTGTTTGCACATAACTTCCTTTGTATTTGTGTTACAAATATAATTCCTTTATATTTGTTTTACAAATATATTTTCTTTATATTTGTTTTACAAATATATTTTCTCTTATCTCTTTTGGCTTTTCCTTTATTCCCACCCAATTCATATTTCATTCACATTGATTTTACTCAATTTATTCATTTCGATCCATTTAACTTACTTAAGTTAATTTTAATTTCAATCATTCAAATTCCCATTAACTAGTTGCTAATTAACCGTTTTGCCTATCTCACCCTTTTTATTTGAATATAACTTGTTCAAATATATGTCAACTTAATTATAAACTAATCTAATTATATTTTCAACTCGAGTTATATATTCGATTTCGAATATAAATTCTCAATCTCTTTCACTTATCCAAAAAGCCAATTTCGATTCAAATTTCTTTAAACTAATTATTCTCCATTTTAGTTAATTCTATTTAACCATTTAAAATATGATTTTTGTCTTAGAAATCATTTCACTTACTTCACTGGACTTCATATTTATTTTATATCTCCAGTCTGGATTTTTCTAATGCCAATTCAGATTTTATTTCCTAAAATTCCTTTTATTTATTTAATTAAACCGTTATGGTTTTATAATGGTTCTGGCGCTGCTTTTCTAAAAATTTGATTTTGATATAACTCAAAATCTATAAGACGAAATCCAGATTTTTCTCTTTCATTAGAAAACTATTATTCAACCGGTCCCGACGATTCTTGTTTCAAAGAATTCCGACTTCAATTGAGTTCTGTATAATAAATTGAAGTTCGAATCGCCAATTTACGAACTACCGCGCTACAGCGAGCTCGTTTTAATTATATTATAAATATAACATTTTAATTTTGTTTATAATAAATTCAACTCCATTCTGATATATTTTTAATATATATCAAATCCATTTTTTTCATTTCAACATAATATTCCCGATCTATTTCAATTCTAATATTCAAATCCTATATATTTACAATATTCAAATTCCATTTGAATTTCTTTATTCAAACTCTATATTATTTCCTTCTATTTAATTTCTATTTGAATTTTCTTCTATTCAAATTCTATTTCAATTCCTTATCTTCAAATTCTATTTGAATTTCTTATCTTCAATTTCTATTTGAAATCCTTTATTCAAAACCCATTTCAAATCCTTTATTCAATTTCTATTTAAATCCCTTTGTTCAATTTCTATTTGAAATCCTTTGAATTTAAATTCAATTTTAACTCCTTTGAATTCAAATTCTATTTCAAACTTTATATTTTCTTTGAATTCTAATATTCAACCTCCACTTTATATTCTCTTTGAAATTCTATTTAACCAAATTCCATTTGAATTATAATATTCAAATCTCTATTTGACTTTTCTTTATTCAAATCCATTTGAATTCCTTTGAATTCAAATTCCATTTCAATTTTTCTTATACAATTTCTATTTTCAAATTCCCATTTCACTTCTATTTGAAATCTATATTCCAATTCTCATTTCACTTCTATTTGAAATCTATGCTCCAATTCCCATTTCAAAATTCCTTTGAAGTAATATAAATATATACATATATTTATATCTATCTCAAATTCAAAACATTTGAATTTTCAAACAACTTGTTTTCTTTTCAAACAAATTTCCATCAAAACATTTCTAAGGCAGCAATTCATCACTTAGAAACTCGAAAATGAACACTGATGATGTTGCGACCATCATCAGAATTATTTCCCAGCTACTGAATGAGTTCAGTGCTATATTACTTGATATTCATTTAGAAAAATATTTTCCAAACTCCCAGGATTTTAAATTCTGAATTCTGGTTGGAGTTCAATTTCAATTTATCACATTTGTATATTTGATTTCATATACAAATTCCATTGGTTATATATAACTATTTCTGTTTTAATATCTCATTCGATTATAACCCTAACAATCAACTCAACTATTTAAAAACAATATCGTTTTCAATCTTCTGTTCAAGTGTTTATAAACGCCTATCGACATCGTGGCGTCCCACGATTCGATCAGAATTCATAACTCACTCAACAGACTAGTCAAGACAATATAAAACAGTTTTTATATCAAATAACAAATACGCTCTCTCGTATATATATACACTCAACTCATTCTAGGATACTACTGATCCTATCTCTAATGAGCACATTCCAACAAGCCTAGGTATTCGCTCAACCTAAGCTCTGATACCAACTGTAATGACCCAGATTTCCGTAACATCAGAGTTGACTATATACATCATACGTCCAACCCAAATATCGTAAAAATATGAAACAATTTTTTTTAAAGAAAGAGGTAGAAGAAGAACAGAAATAACAACACAGAATCTCACATCGCAGCGGAACAAAATATAATATATCATATCTTTGAAATACAAAAATCTTAACTGTATAACATACAATTATCAGAGTACAACACTTACAACACAGCGGAACAAAATTCTATATAACTAACGCTGAAGCCTCCTTGTAAGGACCCGTAACTTCCCCGTGAAGGAAAGCACGAATACTTTGAGAACAACACACAAATAAGCGCATACGGAAGAACATTTCATTGTTATTACAACAATTCCATCAGATACAAGAATATACAGAGTATAAATGAATAAATTACATTCGACAAATATCAGAGATTACAATAAATTACAAAGCAGCGGAAAATAATACAAAATCACAAGTAGAAGTGATACACGGATACAGAGCTTTCCGAGCATCATTCCAGCTGTAAATCAGGACCCTGTGAATATAAATCTGCAAAACCAAAACTACTAGCTGCCCGTGCGGAAAATAGGGGCACCCAGAGTTTAGGTCAAAACAATAAACTCCAGGTCAGTCATGGGACTGGTGTGAGAACTAAAACAGTTATTTAAAACTTTACTTTAAAGATAGTAATTCAAGGGACCACGCCGCATAACACGGAACGGGTTTCCTCCCAAGAATACTAGTGTATATAACAAAACAACGCAATGCTTTTTGGAAAAATGAAGCTATTATAAGACCCAGGTCCCATCACACAATGCAACGCAAGCCAGAGGATAGGGTTTTCCCTTATAATAGCCAAACATGCTTGGTACATATAAAAACAAATCATTTGATACTATTATAGGTGTATAGTGTCAAAACAATTTCAATCATAAATATCAATCATAGACGGCATGGGTACCATATATCATGTCGCCATACTAGTTTTACAATTAAAATCGCAATACACGTATTGGAAATTGGATTCCATCATGAGTCGAGGCAAGAGGCAAGCTCCTCTCCGCGTTCGAGACACTCTAGCAAATGTCCCAGGACCCCACTATGATCCTTGGATCTTCAGGGCCGGTCCTCTCTTACTTTTGAGGATTAGTTATTCCTGAACACACGTTTCCCGGTCCTTACAGACCTATATCCGAGGCGCCTCGTATCCAACAACCACACAGGTGAAAAGTATATAAATGTCAGGGCTGGTAGGTCACTGACACCACCTTAGCTAGAAAGAAACGTCGTGCTCTCCCTGCAGTCACTATCCCGTTTTTGACTCATACCGAGGTGTGAGGCTCGCGAATTCACGTTATACACAAAGCTATACCACACAGGCCATGCTTTGATCATCAACCACAAGACTTTGCTTTTCAACAGAAGCCTTGATCAATTGC
Organism: Allium sativum; assembly: GCA_030737875.1. Classification (NCBI taxonomy): domain Eukaryota; kingdom Viridiplantae; phylum Streptophyta; class Magnoliopsida; order Asparagales; family Amaryllidaceae; genus Allium; species Allium sativum. The sequence continues at coordinate 320,632,443 of CM060920.1, read as the reverse complement.
CACTTACGCGTGCCACATTGGCAATTCACTCCATGCGACTGATGTCCATCGATATACAACCTCTGAGCTCGTACGTCTCAGAGAAGGGCGTTAAGCAAGAGAATAAATTCTCCGCCGCCAAACAGATGTATATTTAATAGAGATCAATCAACACAGAATAAAATCCAATGTCAGACACACAATCCATTTACAAGTTCGTTCTGGGTCTGAACGAAACCGGAGGCACTTTCCTCGCATATCCATCCATCTCCAAGTACGTCTGGACGATCACCAACTGTTTCCCTCATCTTGGGTGTACAGCCCAATCAAGATCATCAGTAATCACCCAAACGATGTGAAGACTTCCGGTCTTCAACCACCGTCTTCATCTTCGACATCTCGTCGAATCGGTTATTCAGAATGGGTGTAATCCCGGCCTTTCTGAATAACCCACGTATATAATAAACGAATGTTACACAAACACAACAAATGCCTCATTCCAATTCAGAATATGCTTTTATTCACAAAATCACGTTCTTAGGGAAATGTTCCCATTAATTTTATCCAAGATAAATTCTTCTAAATTTATTCTATAATCTTCCTTTGGATATCATTTCAAACTAGTCGGGATTAGCGAACCACACCGAAGTAATTATTTATTTTATTTCCCAATCCCAACCTATATATCCCATGGAGAAAACTGGTAATACTCCACATCTAACACCACGGTGTTATCGGTAAAATTAATTACCATTTCACGTCCAAATCTAATTAAAGATTTAACTATCGCTTTGGAGCAAAACTGGTGCTACTCCACTCTCGATCACCTTTCAGATTTGATAATTTAAATTATCAATTCACATTCTAATCTAATTAAAGATTCATTGAAACTTCACTTAGTTTTAATCTTTTCAAAAATCAACATCTTGCCTTTAACTGGGTTAAAGAACCAATGTCATCTAAAACATGATTCACGACAAACCCAAATCACATTTGATATTAAATACAAGGCTCTGAATAGAAAATATACCGGCTTATATTCAATATCAAATTCTGAAACCAACAAATATCGTATTGGAAATAACGATATAAAATATATCTTTCAAATTCCCATAACAATATCCGTATAGTCACGAAATCCAATATCGAAATATTCCGAAGATAATTTCGATTCAACTCCAGTCCAATCCACGTATTGGGAATATCGATTATTTTTAAAATCACTTCCAATTCAATTTATTTATTTAAAAATAAATTGATTTTAATTCTAGTTCAAAACTAGTTCATTTCGATAAAAATTTATTTTTCTCCTTTCAAATGTGGAATTCTTCAGCCCAATTTTTCCTAAATCATTTCTTATGATTTTACTCAAATTATAGATATTTTTAATAATTTTATCAAGGCCCGTACAGTCGACTTCCATCAACGGCCATCGAACTGCACTTATAGCGACCTTTTCTGAATTTGATTTGGACATAATTCCAAATCCAACCGTTAGATTTCAAATTTCTAATATTCAATGGAAAGCTCTTTTCGATACGAACCCAACGGTTCCGGTTATAGGAGAATCCGACGGTCGGGTCTCCCGCAATGTCCATTTGAAATAAATGGTCGAAATTCACGAACTGCCGCGGCGCGGCGCGTTCTATTCAGGCCATTATATATATATAATATATATATTATATATATTTCGTCGATTTCCTTTTAAAACGAATTTTATAAATAGTTCTACATTCGTTTCAAAACAATTTCAACTTCATCTTCAATTTCAAATCGATTTGATTTCAATTCAATTCGAGTTCATTTCAATTCAATTCAAATTCAAATTTGTTTCAATTCAATTCAATTCGAATTCACCTTCTATTTGATTCAATTCGAATTCGTTTCAAATTGATTTCAATTCAATTTCAGTTCATTTTAAATTTCAATTTCAATTTAATTCAATTTGAATTCATTTCTATTTTATTCGAATTCAAATTCGCTTCCTATTCAATTCGAAATTTAATCTAATTCAATTTGAATTTCATTTCAAAATATTTAACTTTGAAATCACTTTTCAATATTCATTATACAACGAATAAAATCGATATAAATATTGTTCGCGTCAAAATAACGCATCTCTAATCAACACGGCTTTATATTTTTCAAAACTTCTTTATTCCATCCAACAAATGAATATTTATCCCATTCAACACATGAATCTATATTTCTTTCAACACACGACTAATCTCAACACATGAGTACTGTCAACACATCACTATTTTTGTTATGTAAAATATTTTATAAAACTATGGTATCTATCGTTTGATTTTTAATTAGACTTCTACTGGAAAGTAGTTCTAATTTTAAATATGATAAAGATGTGAATTTTATTATTTAAATATTTCACTCAACACATGAACATCGTCAACACATGACTATTTTTATATTCAACACATGAATTTTCTTTTATAATATTCATTATTTTCCCGATTGGAATGAGGCCCAATCAATCACCATATAATGTTAATTATATGGATTCCATACAACACATGTATATAATAGCATTGAAAAATAATCAACCATCAACCAAAGTGCACTATACTGTATAAGCATCAAATATAGATATCTTACGCTTATAACGGCCTGTCAATCGATCGATCGACATATTTAATCAATCAGGATGAGTGAACTTCAAATTTCAACCCAACACCCGTGTGGGGTTTCAAACAATCAAACACAAATTTTAGTTTGTGCAGTGGGGCGACGTGTAAAATTTATCGACCCAGTCGATATCAGTCAAATCAGTGTATATAAACAAATCGGCCGATTTGTTTATAAATATTCATTTATCCACTTTCACGTTAAAAATTATATTTTTAACGATACTATATTTTATTTTAACACATGAATTTCTATTCAGTTCATTTACACAATAAAAATGATATATTTATTTTTCTTACATATTTTAGAAAATTTCAGCGGCATAACGGCACGATACTAGAAACGGGACAAGGCCTAGCCTTATCCCCGGTCTAGTGAAGGCCCACGCCATTCACACATCAATCAAATCCATTCAATTTCACCAAACAATTCAATTCAAACCAATTAGACTAACCAACTACACAACCAAACAATTTAACAAACAAGCCATCCATGGTCTGTGGATGACGGGTGTCGGGTGCTACTAAGCACCGTCTGCATCCTAGTATATATATAACTAGAAAAAGAAATTTAAAGGTGAGAAGTTCTCACCAAAAGCTATCCAATACCACGACTCTTCATTTATAGCAATCTTCTCGCCTTTTTATCATCTTCGTTGCCCGTAGTCACTACATATATAAAAATCACACATTTTTATATTTCGATGTCTTTAAGATAAAAATCACATTTTTATTTATTCACGTTCAATTTAAAAATCATATTTTTATTATAATCACTTCATATATTTAAAAAATCGAATTTTTACTATCCTATTCAATATATAAAAATCAAATTTTCACTTCGATGTTCAATATATAAAAATCATATTTTTACTTCGATATTTACTATATAAAGATCTCGCCTTTTCAACTATAAAGATTTCATCTTTATAAAAATCGCCACTTTATTTCAACGTATATATAATAAAAATCAGATTTTTATTTCGCTACATATATAAAGATGCTATTTTTAATATTCCTATCATGTAAAAATTATATCTTTAATACTTTAAAAATATAAAAATCATATTTTCACATCTTCTACATAATAAAAATTATATTTTTATCGAGGTAAAAATCATATTTTTACTTCTTTACTTATATCAAAATATCGTCTTTTCCCTTTTAAAAATACCGTCTTTTCACTTTTAAAAATATCGACTTTTCACTTTTAAAAATATCGACTTTTCCCTTTTCAAAATACCGTCTTTTCACTTTTAAAAATCATATCTTTTCTATTTAAAAAATATTTCAAACTTTCAATTTTTTCTATGTTTAAAACTAGTAATACGGTAAAAATAAAATAAAAAGGAATTACCTTTTTATTGTTGTGTTAAGGGGATTACTCCTTAATCTCTTCGTCTCGGTGTTCGAACCCGCCCTTCGAAGCTAGGGGAGGGACTGCGTCCTTGCTGCGTCGGATTGAGGAGGGTTGAGGGGGCGTCGGTCTTCAGGTGGGAGGCGCAGAGGTAGTTGAGGGGGGTGCGGGAGGCGATTGCCTTAGGGCGCGGCGGCTCGTCGGGGAGGGGGGTGTTGCGGTGCTCGAAAGGGTCTGGGGGGGGGGGTTCTGTGGCTTGTCGATCGAAGGGGGGTCTGAGGGGGGGCTCGAGCTGCTACTGGCGGCGCGAGGGGAGGGAGAAGGAGGGCTGCGCCTCCTCCCACGGCGGCGCGATGAGCGGTGGGCGGCGCTCCGCCTTTTTTTTTCTTTTCTGATTCGATTTAAGGGGGGGGCCTGGTCGTAGGTATAGAAGAGGGGAGAGGGTGTATATAATTTTTTTATTTTTTTATTATTTAATTATTTTATTTTAATTCAAAAAGTCAACTTTTTCAAACGACCTCTAAACGAGGTCCACCGCCTGTCGTCCCTAGCGTTTCAGCCCCATTCCGAACACAATGGGATATGTATCGTATGCTGATTCGATCATTTCGAACAGTTTCTGTTGAATTTAAAATAAAATTCTTTATATATTCAATTTAAACGTACATTTCAATTTACTGGGGTCATATACGAACTCTATAAATTGCAGAAAAATATTTTCTAGCTTCGTATTGACGATACGGTCCTAACAAAACTAGTTTCGTCGAATTCTGAGACCGTTGGAAAAATGGCTATTTTCCAGTCGATTAAAATCAACTGAAACTGGTCAAACGCGTTTTCCTTTGCCACGCTCACATATTGATTCGATAAATTATGAAATTTGGAATCTAGCAATAATTTGACACTGCAGATCCAACAAAAGTGGTTTCGTCGAAATCCGAGGTCATTTGCAAAATGTCATTTTTAAGGGCCTGAATTCCATAGCGACTATTCAGAATTTTCAACTGGACATATCTTTTGATTCCCGCTATGAAATCTTGATTTTTCGGATTCGTTGGAAAGATATCATCAATTAGATCTTAATGTTTTTGGTTTCACTAAAATCCGGATTGTTTTGCTCCCGGTACATTCAATTGAAGTTTGAAATCGAATTATCGAACTACCGCGCCATTTTCAATTCTATTTATAATTATATATAATTATTATATTCTAACGACGGCGTATATAATATATACGTTGAATTCTATTCAAAATAAATTTCTCGTCGATATTATTTAAAATAATTCATTTTAAATGTTCAAAATTCACTAAAATTGCCAAAATAAAAATCTTAAACTGGCCCAGATTTTCGGGTTGTTACACTCCTGCTCCAAGCTCCTTTAAATAGATCTGTAAAATCCTGAACTACTTGACTGCCCGTACAAATTTAGGCACCCAAGAGTTTAGGTAGAACAAAACAAAATAAACTCCAGGTCAGTCATGGGACTGGTATGAGTAAACAGTTTAAAACATTTTCAGAAAACTAAATGATATCTCATAAGACCACGCCGTATAACACGGAACGGGTTTTTTTCCTTATGAGAATCTCAAACACTTGATTTAACTTTCAAAATCCCTTTGAAAGGAACGATAATCTTTATATCAAAACTCCTTTGATATTATAATAATGTCTAAATCAAGTAGATAATAATCTAGTGGAACGTTTGCATCTCACGTTCCACATATATAATATACAATCAAAACCGCAAGCACGTATTGGGTAATGAAATTCCAACTATGACAAGGTATGGAACCACCTTCCGCTGGTATATCTCTAGAGGAGAATACACCGAGTTCAACAAGAACATCTTGCAACTCAGCCACACATGACCGACCACTCATTTGGCTTGAGTGTATCAAATGTATATCACCAACAGTTGGGATCAGCAACCGTTTCCCGAATAGAACAGCATCGACAATAGATTTTTAGAAGTAAATGAAACTCTAGATCAGGTGATTATACACCCTAATAGGTGCGACCTACATAGCCATGCTGCCTGCCCGATTTCTGTCATTTACCGGTTGATGAGGCTAGAAGCTACGCTTTATCATCACACCAGATTCACTTCGAATGCCACATCGTCAAATCCATCAAATCACCGATTGACGCCCTCAACAGTACATTACGTGTTAGCTAAAAGAAGTTTCCTTCTCCACTTCCACTCTTGGTACGGTTGAAGAAATCAATGTACGTGACCTTTCTGAAAATACTTCGTCAGACATTCATCCATACAATTCACCCAGGAACAGGATGAATCGAAGGCACAATTTCTATTAATAGAAAAAGTCCTTGCACTCTACTCCGTCTTCGATTATCTTTATATAATCTGATTCGCACGCTACTGCCGATATGGAGTGGTTCTTCGGATAATAATCCAACCGGTCTCTCCATATTGACAATGATGGTCAAAACTTTGATAGTCTGTGATTTAACTATCGAATAAAAAAAGTGTTTCGATAGTCGATAATTAAATATCGAATAAAACAAGTGTTCATCCAAACATCCAACAATCACTGAGCCTTTAATTAATATTCCATTAATTAAATCTCTTCTCTATTTCTTTATCAATATTTGTTAACCAAATATTTTCAATAACCATATTGGCCTTTTACGTTATTTGGAAAACATTTCCGAATATCGCCTTCCTTTATTTTCTAAACTTTAGAAAATATATGCTAGTTATAATTGGAAAATATTCCAATTACTTATCTCTTTTTCGATCTCGTTTATTTCTATACTTAGGGAATATTCTATATTATATTTCCAAGCTTAATTTTATTTGGGTTAAAACGGATGTTGTGTAAAACATCGTTACGACAACCCAAATACTATATTCAACTAACTCTTATTCAACATTGACCTTCAAGCCTGAAATCGTACTATTTATTTGTTAATAATGAAATCAATCAAGTTGGGGTATAACTATCTCTCTGACCTTGACCGAATAACATTTATAACGTCAAAACAGATAAGACTACTTACTCGAAAAATCAATACCATACAACTACTTATTCACTTTTAACACGTATACCCTTTCTCTTTCTATTCTTACTAGATTTTATTCTTATACTCCCTTTTTGATTATACTATTCTATTTCTAAATTCGTTTTCTTATTGACTTCTATATATATCGATACGTTGATTTCTAACTATCAAATTATCTTAAAAATATTCTAACTCCTTAAATTCCTGGAAAAATTCGCCATAACCTCCTTTGTACCGGGAGCTTCGGGAAAATCCCCAAACTGCCACACAGGCCTTTTCCAATCAAAAAGAAAAAGAAAAGTCAAGCGGCTAGCCGATACGGCGCATAAAATCTCATATATGAATTAAATACGTACCTTTTTGTCGGGCACTCTATTTATATACCTTCTATTACTTTATTCCAAACCTGTCTCCTGTATATTTATACCTGTCCAATCTATTTTAACTATACCAAATTTTAACTATACCAATCGTTTTAACTAAATTTGTTAAATAAATTTTTTAATTAACTTCTTAGTCTATTCCAATTCTATTTATCCAAATCTATTATCTTCTACTATTCAAATCCTATAATATAAATCCCAATTGAATTCTATTATTCAATTTCTATAGTTAAACTCCATTTGAATTCTATTATTCAAATTCTATATTCGAAGTCTATTTGAATTCTCTTTTCAAATTCTATATTCAAATCTATTTGAATATCTCTGCATTATTTATAAACAACGTTTATAACTTTACTTAAAATCCCAAATTTATATATTTATAAACAAAGTTTATAAATTCAGTTCAAATCCCATATTTTCCTTTATAAACAAAGTTAATAAATTCGATTCAAAACCCACCTTTTCATTTATAAACAAAGTTTATAAATTCAATTCAAATCCCACCTTTTCATTTATAAACAAAGTTTATAAATTCAATTCAAATCCCACCTTTTCATTTATAAACAAAGTTTATAAATTCCATATTTGTTTTATATATATATATTCAAAACAAGTTAATATTTTTATTCTATTCGAATTTCAAATTCTATTATATTTGAATCTTATATATTCAAATTTCAAATTCTATTTTAGAAAAATAGAATTTTCTTTCTAAATCTCAAATATTCTTTTTCATGATATTTTTATAAATCAATATTCAAGCCCCAGGGATATTTTAAACAATCAAATCAACCAATTTTCAATCATTTGATTTTTAACACATCATATATGAATATATATGAAATCAAACAAACAACAAACAGATAATATATTTTTGAGGAATCCAGTTGGATTCCTCCAACCTGTTTTCCTGCATCCACAGACGTTAGCACATAAATAATACCCATCCTGCTTCGAGGCAGGATATCGCGGTATGAAGGTCATCCACTAATAATAGCTTGGGGGCGTATAGGGTAATCATCCGCTAAAAATAGCGTGGGCATCCGCTAATGATACTGCGGGAATCCAACCAATCATCAACCCAATATATATATATATATATATATATATATATCCTAAATAACTAATATATATCTTAAAACAATCAGACAGCATTCAAACAAGCACAGACAATTATTTTTAACTATATCAAAATAATTCTAAATAAATGGTGAGTGAGGTTTACTCACCAGGGTTTTTCCTTTGCTGATATCCAATTAAAATTCAACTCGTCTAAGCCATAAATCATCTCGAGTTTGTCCTGCATGAATTTATTCCTTAAGGCCTCGCTAATAACTTGACAGATAGACGAACAGATCTCGATCCATCTCTATTGCAATCAGCCCCAAAAGCTTCAGCCATTCCTTTAAGGCATTTCATCAAACACCTTGCAGTCGACTATCTTCACCTTTGAAACCAAATTCTACCATCAGCTCGCCCCTTCTACATCTCACATCCATCAACCTTAACACTATCCAGACATGGCCTCCATTCATCAATAGTATACTCCAACTCAACCCTTCCACCTCATCTTGGAAACCATCTCGCACTAGAACAGCTCGCAGGTCTGACAACGACCTCCAATGTCATCAGTTCGAAGTTGCCCTCTGCCCTAATCCCATCGCGATGCTAACCTTGAATCGAAAGAAGAAGAAAAGGTTCGATCCCGATTCTACTGCTACTCCGAACCCTAAAACACCCTCAAACGTGCGTCTTGACTCCTGGAGTTCATCCCTTGCCTCCCTGGTCCTTCGATAACCTCACGACGAAACAACAGTAAGCCCTACTATTGAAATCGAGTCTCACTGTATCATTCGAACTAGCGATACACTTTCCCCTTCCCAAACACATCGCGACCCCCGCTCGCGCATCCCAGATCTGAAACACTAGCTCGAGACAAGGCTCGAGGATGAACCGCACCTCATTACATAGTAGCGCGAACAAGAAATGAACAGATTTGGGTTTGGTTGATTTTTGGAGGATTCGATTTTCTTGCCTGAGGAAATGAACGAAAAGAAGAAAAATAGAAAAGGAGAGTGGGAAGCTATCGGCTATTAGACAGAGTGGCCATTTGATTTGTGTGGAGATAAAGAGAGGGATGTGTTCTTCTTTCCCCCTTTTGATTTGTCCGGCCATTATTTTCCTCCTTGTTGTTTGGTTTTGGTCCACACAAAAGAAAAGGAATTTTCTTTAATTTATTTATATTTGTTTTAATTTTAATTAACCGATATGATTAAATAAATTAAATTATTCTATTGATTTCAAACTTCTATTCGAACACAAAAAATAAGTCCGCCTAGGGTTAAACCATTATGCTAAACACACTGGTACGGGTTTCAAACCCCTATTCGATCATCTGGAGATGATATAAATTTAAATCAATATAAATTGAATTTAAAACAACTTATTTCTTCGACAATAAATTAATATTATTATTCCAATTCAAACCAATATTTGTATTGATCATCTGAACTGTAATTTAATTCAGAATTAAATCTGAATTTAATTAACTTTGAATTCGATAATTTAAATTAAATCGTGTTCGATTTTTAAATTGATAACTTAATATAAATTTCCATTTATTTTATCACCTAAATATTTAAATTAAATATTAAATATTCAAAAATTAACCCATAAGGATCCGGGTCATTACATGACCGACCACTCATTTCTCTTGAGTCTATCGAGTGTATATCACCGATGGTTGTGTATGGCAACCATTCCTGAATGGGCAGAATCGATAGATTAAGAAACAAAAGGAATTTCTCTAGATAGGTGATGCTACACCCTAATGGGAGCGACCCACATAGCTATGCTGCCTACCCGATTTTTGTCATTTCCTGGGTGTGAGGCTTGAGGCTAGACTTACTTTACCATTACTGGTTTATTTTCGTTGAATGCCACATCGTCAAAACTTCCCGATCACTAATTGACTTCCTCAAAAATATATTATAGGTATACGGCGAGAGAAACGAATTCCTCTGCCATCATATAAATACGTTTGAAAAGGTCAACGTACGTGATCAGTTGGAATTACTTTGTCAGACGTTCGTCCATACAAGTTGTTCTGGGATTGAACAAACCGAAGGCACTATTCAAGAATAGCCATTGCATATCGTCGTCTTTAAATTTAAAATCTCCGACGCGAGGCATATAATCAAATCAAAGTGAAATATTTATTTTGGTCTCTTTGAAATGATTACGAACATTTTTCTTTTTAAAATACTAATCTAAACAGATAAAAATACAATTTTTATTTACCAGTTCAGAACAGTACATTACCGGTTATATTGCGACAGAAATTAGGCCTACAGTTTAACAGGAAATTTTAGTGTATATAAAATATATCTATTTTATTTACCTAAACTTCAAGTATATTTTTTAGAAATAAATTCAAATTTTAATTATAAACTAAATTTTTAATTTAATAAAATTATAGCTTCTGAGTTTAAATTTCAACTTCTGACAAACAGATCCTGATTCACTTTGCTTCCTACATGGCTTGTTGCAATAAAATGTAATTCCATTATAAAATAAAATATAATCCATTTATTTAAAACTTGGATTTTTAGTTTAAAACTAAAGTTGAAAACCTTATTCAAAACTAAAGTGCCAAGTTCACCAAAACAAAAGTGCTAAGTTCCTGGACGTCGTGCTCTCTGGCCTGATCACGCACAAAAGCATGGCGTCCACTACCTTTTATCCTACCAGCCCTGTGCACGTGCACACCACCCACGGCAGTTCCACCCACCAACGACAGGCCACGCAAGTCACCCCTCCTCCCCTGATCACGATGCCATAGCCCAGCAGCCTCCATCACGTCCCTAGCTCAAAAACACTGTGCCATTATTTTTACAGTAACCAAGGCCAGACATGAAACCGCCTACCACGCCTCGCCTAGAGTGCCACCGCCACCTCCCTGCCATGTCATTGCCACGCCCTGACGTTCCTTTTCCCCCTTGACCGCACCTCCATAACCATTCAGGTGAAGAGCAGTTTTGATGAACATCAACCGCACCCATAAATCAACTTAAACCCTATATCCCTCAATTTCTCAAAACTCATTCAGTAAAAAAATGTACTGAATTTTTCCCCGAACCCCTGAATCCATACGAAGCTTCACCCTCAATCCCGTGACCTCCCATGATCTAGATGATCGGAAATTGGTCCCTTTGCCAATTCTGATCATCTCAGTCCCATGGCCAAAATATGGCATTAAAAATCACAAGATTTCTTTTAAAAAACATCATTCATCACTAGGAATGCATCCATGTATTTTGTTTGATTTAATATCAGTTTTGAAATTTTCATTAAATAGAGAGTCGAAATGAACATACCGTGTTTTTTTTTGGTTTTCATATACTGTGTATATTTAAGATGATTTTGCTATTTCTAACCCTTCTAGGCTACTGAAATGATTTTTAAAAAAAATCAAAGCAACATCACACTTCTACTTTAACATGGATTAACAGATCAAGTTCTAGTGGTGTGTAAAACAAGAAGAACAGGGTAACCAAAGTATGAAACAGTATCCTAAACAATTTGTATTTAAGGTTTAAGTGACAACAACAAATGTTTGATCAGAAAAACAGGTAACTTAAACCAAGCATACTACTTGCACAAGATCAACACAAGCCAGACTTATTTCCAGATCAATCACAGAAAGTAATGAATTTTGTTAAAAATTTACTCACTTGTTTTAGAAGCTCACTGATTTCCTCTTACTGGTTTTGCTAGAAGCTTGGTTGTTGTTGTGAAGAGAAAGTGTGCATGCCAAGGGCTTTATATAGTAGTAGGAAATATATAAAATATGGGTGCATTTAATGTTTGTTTTGAAAGGAGAGAAAAAAAATCTGTTTTCAGTTTTCAAATGACACATGAAGGACCCCCTATACAAATATTTCTCTCTCAAAACATCACACTTCTACCTAGGATTTCACATGGCTTCTAGCAGCCAATACATGCTAGAAATTCCCCTGCGCAGGCCCAAACTTTTTTCTATTGGCTGACTATGAACAATCACATTAAATACCTCTTGTACCTCCATGTTATTTACTCTATCCATCCTTGGACATTGCCACATATAATAGCCTCTTTTGTACCATTTATACTCAGTTTTTTTTTCAATATGGTTTTCTAGCTCACATTTCCCACATGAAAATGTTGATTTAACACAAAATATAAATTACTATACCTTGGCCTTCAAGGCGTTTAAAAATCTAAAAATTCCTGCACCACCTTACTCACGGCCGTGGGGGATTTTGGCATCGAAAAATCTTAGAAAATCACCTCTTTAGTGATCAACTAGTGTAGGAAAGATCTAGTTTTATTTCACTAGATTTGGTAATCTTTAGCACATGTTATATTGACAAAATGAACACATTTCGGAAATTAAAAAGGAAAGAGAAATTCAGAAAATCTTAAGAAAAGTAAAGAGAAGGATCTCAAATTGAAAATGATAGATATAAAATGATTTTCCATGTGAATATGTACATGCTTTCTAATCCTTCTTTCCTAGTGGCTTTCTAGTGTAGGTGCATCCTTGTGTAGGTGCATTTCCATGTACACATATGTTCATGAATCATGTTTGCAAAAGAATGTTGCTTGATGTATATGTGAATATAAGGTAATGTTCATATAACCTTGTTTTTGCAAACAAAAAAATGGGTTTTAACAATCTTTGGTCAAGAATGCTCCATGTAAAAAAACAAGAAATTTACTTAAAGAAAAATATAAGGTTTTAAATCCTTTTAAAAAAAAATAATGAACAAGCACATGTAAAATGGTATTTTAAGTTTTTCTATATTCATGTGTTATTATCCATACAAAAAAAACGCTATGCATTACATGCTATTATACATGAATGTGCAAAAAAAAATAGATTTTAATAAGTGTTGTGCTACATGCTTATGCAAATTATGTCATACATGTTTTAGAATATTTAAAGTCTTGGTTTTAAAATTGTATTGTAAATATGTACTCACTATCAATTAATATATGTGTCAGTGATATGTGTAAATACCGGGTCATTACATGTTATTTTTATCTAATGCACATTTCTAACAGAAAGTGAAATTTTAATCTAATGTACATTTCTAACAGAAAGTGATATTTTTAATCTAATGTACATTTCTAACAAAAAGTTGTATTTTAATCTAATGTACATTTCTAACAGAAAGTGATATTTTTAATCTAATGTACATTTCTAACAAAAAGTGATATTTTAATCTAATGTACATTTCTAACAGAAAGTGATATTTTAATCTAATGTACATTTCTAATAAAAAGTGATATATTTAATCTAATGTGGATTTCTAACAAAAAGTAATATTTTAATCTAATGTACATTTCTAACAAGAAGTGATATTTTAATCTAATGTACATTTCTAACAGAAAGTGATATTTTTAATCTAATGTACAATTCTAACAAAAATTGATATTTTAAATCTAATGTACATTTCTAACAAAAAGTGATATTTTAAATCTAATGTACATTTCTAACAAAAAATGATATTTTTAATCTAATGTAACATGATATAAATGTCATTTTTAATGACAACACATGTATTAACATATTTTTCTTTTATTTCTAACAAACAAAAGGGAATGTCACACTTTGATGATAAAACATGTTTTAACATATTTTAACTAACATAAGAAAATGTATTTTAAATGATAAACATGTTTTACATATTACTAACATAAGAAAATGTATTTTAATGATAAACATGTTTAACATATTTTAACTATCACAAAAAGATGTATTTTAATGACAAATAAAAATGTCTATTTCATTTTGTATACAGTTCTAGTTTACCATAACAAATAAGAATGTTATGTTTATGTTGACAGTTCTAATTTAACATAACATAAAAAGGAATATTTTTTGTTTACAGTTCTAATAACATAAGAAAATGAATTTTTAAATGAACAACATGTATTAACATGTTTTTCTTATATTTCTAATCTAACAAAAAAGAAAATTAACTTTTTATGTTAAACATGTATTAACATGTTTTCTTTTTCTTATACTTTAACATATTAAAAATGTATTTTTAAAAAACAGAACATGTTTAGCATGTTATCCTTTTATTTCATTAAATAATAAAAATGTAAATTTTTTTATTTATTCCTAACATGAACATCCTTGTTATACATAAACAATAAAAATATGGTTTTTAATGTATTCACAAGTTTTGACAAACAAGAATGTTTTATTTTTATACATACAATTCAACACAATCAATCTAGCGCAACCACGATAAATCCCAATATTATCCAACACATATCCATGAATTTTATATAGCATACATATAAATTTTACATCGCAATTAATAAATAATTTTATTTAAAAATAGAGATCTCACCTTGACCGGTTGATTTTAATAAAATTAACAGCGTTTATTTTTACTAGGAATTCCAACTGCTTTCTGCTCTTGTCCAAAGTTGTTCCAGATTGTAGATCTCGTCAAGAGGGTTCCAATGCAATGAAAATCGTCAAATTCTGATTAGATTTGTACAAGTTATGATATTATAAACTTTAATTATAAACTGAATATAATTAATTTACTAATTACATTGGTTAATCGTTTAATCCCTTCCTCCTTCTTCTTCATGGTTACTGTAACCCAACGTCCACCTCAAATCGTCCACGTTGCACGTGTCCTCGCGCCACCGGAACCAGATCCGTGAGTTCGACGTCGACCGCCCTTGCGTGCTCTCTCCGCGCCCCCACCATGGTGCAACTCGCACCTCCCTAGCCTTCTGAAATCAGGCTCGAACACACCACTTTTAGGCTCGAAAATCGAGCAGCGTCGGCCACTAGGAATCATCATCACCGTTCATCGACAAGCTCTCACATAGTTGAAGAGATTTTCAGTTGGAAGTTCTTAAAATCAATGCTTGGATCGATCGTAAAAAGGGTGAAAAGTTCTGAGCTTTAGGATCGTTCAAATTAGGCTGACGGCGACTTTTTGTTTTAGATGGGATTAAGGTTTACGTGTAGCCCCTTTTATAGAGAATATTATACATATTTTTTATATTATTTAATTATTTAATTTAGAAATAACTGGTTAGACCATCTGAACTCCAAACGAGATCCAACGAGTGTCGCCCCTAGCTAAATACCCCCATTCCAGACGCAATGGAATATTAATCCAATTCGGCTGTTACGATATGTTTTTCTTTAAACTAAGATATAAAACATTTCATTATTTAATTTGATCGTACATTTTAATTTACCGGGGCCACATACTGACTCTAAAAATTACAGAAAAATTATATCTAGTTATATTTTGACGTTACGGTCCTAACAAAATTAATTTCGTCGACTTTGGAGCCCGTTTGAAAAATGGCCATTTTCGAGTTGATTAAATTTGACTGAAATTGACAAAACACGTTTTCTTTTGCCATGCTCACATATTAATTCCAAAAATTTAGAAAATTGGAACCTAGCAATAATTTGACATTCCAGATCCAACAAATGTGGTTTCGTCGAAAACGAAGGTCATTTGTAAAATGTCTATTTTTAAGGGCTATATATATATTTAAAAATATAAATAAATATATATAAATTCCATAGCGACTATTTTAAATATTAACTGGTCATAACTTTCAATATATAATATGAAATTTATTTTTTTCACATCCGTTAGAAAGATATTGTTAAACAGATTTCAATATTTCTGAGTTGTCCCAATTTTGATTTAAAATGAATTCATATATTCAGTTGAAATTTAAAATCGAATTTCAAACTACCACGCTATTTCAAACTCCTTTTATAATTAAATTAAATTAATTCATTTTAACTTTGATTCAAATAAACTTTTAGTCGTTATTATTTAAAATAAATCATTTTAAATATTAAAAATCC
This sequence comes from Allium sativum, assembly GCA_030737875.1. Classification (NCBI taxonomy): domain Eukaryota; kingdom Viridiplantae; phylum Streptophyta; class Magnoliopsida; order Asparagales; family Amaryllidaceae; genus Allium; species Allium sativum. The sequence continues at coordinate 320,616,143 of CM060920.1, read as the reverse complement.
ATTAAAATTTCTAAAATAAAAAATTTAAATTGGATCAGAATTTCAGGGTTGTTACAATCTCCCCCACTTAAAATTTTTTCGTCCTCGAAAAGGAACAGAGCTAAAAGTTGTTTTAATAAATCAACTAAATTTTCATTCTTTTATTGTTTTTAATAATTTTATTATTGATTAACTTATCAAATATATATAACTTTTATACATTCAAAAATTATATTTTCTAAGGTCGGATTATTTATATAATCACAAATACGTTAATTACAGACTTGGCACTCTCACTCATTCTAGGGCGTTACTAACCCTATCTCTAATGAGTTTTCTCAATTTAGGATACTGCTGATCCAATCTCTAATGAGTATTCTTAGTGGATATTACTAATCCAATCTCTGATGAGTCTTTTGTTCAGTTCTGATGAGTGTACCCCAAAGATTTGAGCTAACCAGAGCTCTGATACCAACTGTAAAGACCCGTAAATCCCCGCCCTTTGGATCGACCATAAACCACACAGGTCTGATCCAAAGGTTGAAAATCCACGAATACTTTAACTTTGGGAATACAACACATTAGAACAAACAACAAAAGACTTTTATAAACATTATAATAATGTTACATCAGTGTATAGAATATCAGAGTACATTGGATAGGCAATACAGCGGAAGATTAAATTACAACAAAATTAATACAATACAGCAGAAGACTGTCAATGCTCTGGACACAGCTTTAAGCTTCGATCCAGACTCTTGCTCAATATATCTGCAAAATAAGCTACTCGACTGCTCGTGTGGAAAATATGGGCACCCGAGTTTGCAAGTGAAACAAACTACAGGCCAGTCAAGGGACTGGTACGAGAAATCTTACTTAAACTATCTAATAATAATAACGCTAATCACAAGACCACGCCGTTAACGCGGAATGGGTTTACTCTATTGGATTGCCAGTGCAAGAAATAAGGCGAATCGTTAAACAACGCAATGCTTTTTAGAAAAATGAAACCATTATAAGACTCAAGTCCCATCCACAATGCAACGCAAACCGAAGGATAGAGTTTTATCTTATAATGGCCAAAATATGCTTGATACGATAAAACGAATTTGATATTATTATTAGTGTATATATGTTTTAAAAACATTTGAATCATAAAATCAATCATAGACGACATAGCTACCATATACTATGTCGCCATACTAGTTATACAATCAAAACCGCATGGTTCGTATTGGAAGTTGGATTTCCATCATGAACCAAGGCAAGAGATAGTCCTTACCAAATTCGAGACAATCTAGCCTACCATGTCACAGGATCAGTCGCAACTGCACCTTGGATCTTCAGGGCCGGTCCACAAATATGTTAATGGATTAATAATGCCTGAACAATACGTTTCCCCACCATATGGGGGCGTAAATAGAGCCACTAGGGACTCAAATAACCGAGGCGCCTCATTCCATCATCCACATAAGTAAAAAATGTCAGGCCTTGTAAAAACCATGACACCATTTCTAGCTAGAAAGGAACGTATGTCCTCCCTGCAGTCATTACTCCCGTTTCTGGTTCATACCGGGTGTGAGGCTCGCGAAGTAACGCTATACACAAAGCTATGCTAATTAAAGCTGTGATTTGATCATCAACCACAAGGCTCTTCTTTTCAACAAAATCCATGATCATTTGCATCTTGGCATGCCACATTGTCAATCCATACCATACCATTGATTTCTACCAACATATAACCTCTAAGCTCGTACGTCTCAGAGAAGTGTGTTGTAATGACCCAGATTTCTGTCGAGTTAATTTTTAAATATTTAATATGGATTTAAATATTGTGTAGATAATAAATGAATTTTTATATTTAGTTATCGATTAAATAATCGATATATAGTTCATTTCGAATATATATATAATCATCGCTTAAGGGTTCACTAAATCTCTGGAGCTCGACAGTTTCCAACGCATGTAGGGTTGCAGATTTAGGTCAATACGACCATCATTATTTCGTTCTGATGTCAGTGTGCCATTCAATGGATAAAGGAGCACCACAATGACCACAAGTGGGATTTCAGGAAACTCGTCTTCAATGTAGCATGCTGTTAGGGTCGCGATGGGTTTGCTGTGGTTGAGTAGGTGCGCAGATGGTGGTTGTGATGGGGTTGGGAGTGGTATCAGCAGATCTGAGTTCATGATAATACTTGCGAAAGATAAGAGTTTAATGTTATGATGTTGGGAAGAGTTCGATGCTTTGGGTGAGTTACTGTAAGGGGTATTCGAGCTATGTTGTTGATCTGTAGGAGGTGAGGGAACATCTGAAAGGGTTGGTAGTAAACAACAGTGAATGACAATAGTGTAATGAGGAGCAATAGTAATGCACAACAGGTGTTCGGTAAAATGCGGCAGTGGGAAAAACAGGGTGTTCGACCTTGTTTTTTTTAGAATGTTGAATACAGTGAAATGGACTATCATAAGGCAACGAAGTGTCGATATTGTGAGGTATTTGCTTTTACGATTAAATATCACTATGCCTAAGTGTTAATTTATAAAAATATCGTGAAAAAGATATTTGAGATTTAAAAGCGAAATTCTATTTTTCTAAAATAGAATTGGAATTTTTAAATAGATTTCGAAATAGACTTGTTTAAATAAAACAAGGAAATTTATAAAATGGTGTTTATAAATATAATGAGTAAATTATCAAGAGATAATTTGAATATTTAAATTCAAACATGAATTTATAAAGAGAATTCAAATAGAATTGAAATGAAATTTGAAAAGAGAATTCAAATAGAATTGAATATGGAATTTGGATATAGAATTCAAATAGAATTGAATTGGAATTTGAATATAGAAGTCGATTAGGAAACGAGCTTAAAAATAGAACTAGATTTGGTTCATGAGTAGATAAAAATATATTTGAACATGTAATGTTCAAAGTGAAATTGGAAAAACAGTTAATTAGCAAACTTATTAATGAATTAAGTTAAAACGATTGAATCAAGTTGACTTTGGAATAAGTAAATTTAACTTGTGACTTCATATTCAAATCGAATATAAAACCTGAGTTGGAAAATGGAATTTATTAGTTTATGAGTAAGTTTAAATATATTTGAAACATGTTATATTCAAATATACAAGTGAAACAGACAAAGAGTTAATTAACGGGTTGAGTTAAAACGAATGTATTAAGTTGAAATGAATTAGAAATGTATGGATATACATGAGACAGGTATGGAATGAAGTTAATGAAGATATATATTAGAATGCCCGACAAAAAGGAATGTATTTAATTCGTATATGAGATTTATTCGCCGTATCGCAAGCCGCTTGGCTTTTTGATTTTCTTTTTGAATACAAAGGCTTGTGTGGCGGTTTGGGGATTTTCCCGATGCTCCCCATACAAAGGAGGTTATGGCGAATGTTTCCAGGAATTTAAGGAGTTAGAATATTTTTAAGAAGCTTTGATAAACTAGAAATCGATATATCGATATATATAGAATTCGATAATGAATCGAATTTAAAATAGAATATTATAAACGAAAAGGAATTTTATAAATAAAATCCTGGGAGATATACGTTTTAAAGTGAATGATGATTTAAAAGCAAATGATTTGCAGATTTAAAATGATCATGTTGATAAGAAGTTAATCAAATGGAGTTAAAGAAATAGAGTTAAGCAGAATCTGAAACTGACTGGAAATTAGTTGAGTTGAACGACTTTTTGAATATCGATCTGTTGTTGTGTAATAACCCGGAAATTCTGAGCTAATTTAAAATTTTTATTTTGGCAATTTTGATGAATTTTGAATATTTAAAATGATTTATTTTAAATAATAGCGACGAGAAATTTATTTTGAATAGAATAGAATGTATATATTTATATAAATCGTCATTAGAATATAACTATTTTATTTTAAATATAAAAGGAATTGAAAATGGCGCGGTAGTTCGATAATTCGAATTCAAATTTCAAATGAGTGTACAGGATTCAAAATAAACCGGATTTTAGTGAAACCAAAAATATTCGAATCTAATAGAGAATATCTTTCCAACGAATCCGAAAAATTGAAATTTCATAGCGGGGATAAAAAGTTATGCCCAATTGAAAATTCAGAATAGTCGCTATGGAATTCTGGCCCTTAAAATGGAAATTATGCAAACGACCTCGGTTTTCGACGAAACCACTTTTGTTGGATCCGTGATGTCAAATTATTGCTAGGTTTCAAAATTCGTAATTTTTCGAATCAATAAGTGAGTGTGGCTAAAGAAAATGCGTTTGACTAGTTTTAGCTGATTTTAATCGACTGGAAAATGGCCATTTTTCAAACGGTCTCAGAATTCGACGAAATTAGTTTTGTTAGGACCATATCGTCAATACGAAGCGAGTAAATGTTTTTCGGTAATTTTTAGAGTTCATATGTGGCCCCGGTAAATTGAAATGCATGTTCAAATTCAATATATAAAGTTATATTTTGATTTTGACGAAAACTAATCGAAACGACCGAACTGGCTTACGATACATATCCCATTGTGTTCGGAATGGGGGTAATTAGCTAAGGACGACAGTCGTTGAGTTTGATTTCATGTTCGAATGAAAAAGTCAACAATTTAGAAAATAAAATAATATAAAATGAAAATATATATTCTCTCTCTTCCTCCTTTACCTTTCCACGTTCAAATCGATTCAGAAGAAAAAAAAAGGAAAAATGCAGCCGCACCCCCGATGTTCCACCGCCGCCGCCAGCTCCAAGGGCCGCCGCCCCAGCTCAGTCGCCGCCGATCGACGGCGCCTCGCCCTCCCTGAGCCTCTCTCCTCTCCGACGTGAAGACCATGCCCCCCTAAAACCCTAGCCCGCAATCAGCGAACGCCCTCTGCCCCTGGCCCACACCTCGACCACCCACCCACCTGTGAAGCCTCCATACACCCCAGTGCCACCCCCACAGCCTCCAACCTCGACCATAGGCCCCGCATCAATTAAAAATTGGATTTTTAACATTTTTCAGTTTTGTAAAACAGTCCCTGACCCGTTGCAGCTCTTCCTCGAGCCTCCTCCGCCACCCGACAATGTCGGTGAGCTTTTATTTCAATTCTAATCATTTTTGGCGATTAATAATATGATTTTTATGCTTTTGTTTTATTAAAAATGTAATCTTTCTATATAAACATCATAGAAAAATATTAGCAAAGAAAGATATGATTTTTATATGTGATATTAGCAAAGAAAGATATGATTTTTATATGTGATATTAGCAAAGAAAGATATGATTTTTATATGTGATATTAGCAAAGAATGATAAGATTTTTATATAGTAGAAGTAATAAAGATGTGATCTTTATCAAGGTAGCAATGTAAAAATATGATTTTTATAGTATAGAAAGAATAAAAATAAGATTTTTATATTATATAAATAGTCAAAATTTGATCTTTATATGTGTAGCGAAATAAAAATTGGATTTTTATTATATATATGTTGAAATAAAAATGTGATTTTTATAGCGATGATATAAAAATTCGATCTTTATATTAGAAGTAGATATATAAAAATATAATCTTTATATAGAGAATAGCGTGATAAAAATATAATCTTTATTATATGAACACCGTTTTAAAAATAGAATTTTTATCTATATAGTAGCGTTTTAAAAATGTGATTTTTTATATATGTAGTGGCTACGGATAGTGAAATTGACAAAGGGCGAGCACGACGAAGATTTCTGCACAAGAAGAGTCGTGGCGTTTGGTTTAGCTTGTCGGTGAGAACTTCTCACTTTAAATCATGTTTTCTAGTTAAAATATATACTAGGATGCAGACGGTGCTTAGTAGCACCCGACACCCATCGTCCACAGACCATGGACGACTTGTATGCTTGTTTGATGTGTTGTGAAGTTTGTTTGTGATGTTGATGTGAAATGGATAATAAAACATTAATGTGTTGAAATAGATTAATTATCATTAAAAATATAATTTTTAACGTGAATGTGAATAAATAAATATTCATTTACAAACCGGACGATTTGTTTATGTACACCCATTTGAAGGATATTGATTGAGACGATAAATTTTACACGTCGCCCAACTGTACAAATAATATTCAGTGTTTGTGGATTGAAACCCCACACGGGTGTTGGGATGATATTTGGCGTACACTAATCCCAATTAATTAGTTGTATGTTGATCGATTGATTGACAAATTGTATGAGCGTTAATTATTTATATTTAATGCTTATGCAGTTGTGTGGTGCACTTTGGATGATGGTTGAATATTTATTGTTGCTATTATATTCATGTGTTGTATAGAATCCATATAATCAACATTATATGGTAATTGATTTGGCCTCATTCCAATTGGAAAATTGAAGAATAGAATAAAATATATATTCATGTGTTGAATAGCATAAAAAGAAGATTCATGTGTTGAATAGCATAAAAAGAAGACTCATGTGCTGAATAGAATAAATAGTCAGGTGTTGGCGATGCTCATGTGTTGAGAATATTCATGTGTTGAAACTTATCATGTGTTGAGTAAAATATATTAACAATAAAATTTACATCTTTATCATATTTAAGATTGGAAACTAGATAAGATGAGTGGTTTCCTGGGTATTGATCTGATGTTGGTTTCGGCCTACGGGGTTAATACTTAGGGAATCATTCTCTTACTAATTTATGGTTGGAGTCTGATTAAAAAAATCAAACGATAGAAATCATAATTTTATAAAATATATTAAATAATAAAAATATTCATGTGTTGACGATACTCATGTGTTGAGAATATTCATGTGTTGAAAGAAATATAGATTCAAGTGTTGAATATAATAAATATTCATTTGTTGAATTGAAATCTATAAAGCCGTGTTGATTAGAGATGCGACATTTTGACGCGAATGATATATATATCGATTATATTCGTTTTTATAATAATTATAGAAAAGGAAGTGATTTCAAAATATAACGTTTTGAAAATATTATCATTTATATAGTAATGATATGAAATATTCAATTTTGATTTGAAATTGAATATGAAGTTGAAATCGTTTCGAAAACGAATTTAAAACAATTTATAAAATATGTTTTAAAAGGAAATCGACAAAATATATATAATATATATATTATATATATATATATATATAATGGCCTGAATAGAACGCGCCGCGCCACGGCAGTTCGCGAATTTCGACCATTGACTTCGAATTGACATTGCGGGAGATCCGACCATCTGATTCTAATGAAACTGGAACCGTTGGGTTCGTATCAAAAAGAGCTTTCCAATGTTTATTATAAATTTGAAATCTAATGGTTGGATTTGGAATTATGTCCAAATCAAATTTGGAAAAGGTCGATGTAAGTGCAGTTCGTTGGACGTTGATGGAAATCGACTGTACGGGCTTTGATAAAATTATTAAAAATAGTAATAATTTGTGTAAAATCATAAGAAATGATTTGGGAAGAATTGGGATGAAAAACTCCATATTTGAAAATATAAAAATAGATTTTTATCGAAATGAACTAAGTTTGAACTAGAATTAAAATCAATTTATTTTTGAAATAAATAAATTGAATTTGAACGGGGTTTTAAAAGTAACTTGAATTTCCAATAATTGAATTGGAATGGATTTGAATCGAAATTTTCTTTGGAATATTTCGATGTTGGATTTGATGATTATACAGATATTGTTATAGAAATTTGAATGATATATTTATATCGTTATTTCCAATACGATATTTGTTGGTCGTAGAAACTGATATTGAATATAAGCCGATATATTTTCTATTCAGAGCCTTGTATTTAATATCAAATGTGATTTGGGTTTGTCGTGAATGGTGTCTTCATTAACACTATTCTTAAACCCAGTTGAGAAAAAGATTAAATCTATTTATATTTAATGAAGTGTACCAATTAAATAATATTAATTGGAATTGAATTTAAATTGGTTGTTGGGTTTATCGTGAGCGGTGTTTTGAATAACAACCGTTCTTTAACCCGATTAACAATAGAATGTGATTTTGGGTTTATCGTGGACAGTGTTTTAGATGACATTGGTTCTTTAACCCAGTTAAAGGCAGGATATTGATTTTTGAGAAGATTAAAACTAAGTGGAGTTTTAATGAATCTTTAATTAGATCAAAGTGATCGAGAATGGAGTATCACCAGTTTTGCTCCAAAGCGATATTTAAATCTTTAATTAGATTCGAACGTGAAATGGTAATTCATATTTACCGATAACACCGTGGTGTTTGATATGGAGTATTACCAGTTTTGCTCCATGGGATAAATAGTTTGGGATTGGGAAATAAAATAAATAATTACTTCGGTGTGAATCGCTAATCCCGACTAGTTTGGAAAACCATAATATGCTTTGAAATGATATCCAAAGGTAGATTAAAGAATAAATTTAGAAGAATTTATCTTTGATAAAATTAATTGGAACCTTTCCCTAAGAATGTGAAATTTTGAATAAAAGAATATTCTGAATTGGAATAAGGTGTATGTTGTGTTTGTGTAACATGTGTTTATTATATACGCGGGTTATTCGAAAAGGCCGGGTTTATACCCATTCTGAATAACCAGTTCGACGATAAGTCGAAGATGAAGACGGTGGTTGAAGACCGGAAGTCTTCACATCGTTTGGGTGATTACTGATGATCTTGATTGGGCTGTACACCCAAGAGGAGGGAATCAGTTGGTGATCGTCCAGACGTAATTGGAGATCGATGGATATGCGAGGAAAGTGCCTCCGGTTTCGTTCAGACCTAGAACGAACTTGTAAATTGACTGTGTGTCTAACATTGGATTTTATCCTGTGTTGATTGATCTCTATTAAATATACATCTGTTTGGCGGCGGAGAATTTATTCTCTTGCTTAACGCCCTTCTCTGAGACATACAAGCTCATAGGTTGTATATCGATGGACATCAGTCGCATGGAGTGAATTGCCTGTGTGGCACGCCTAAGTGGCATATGATCAAGGCTTCTGTTGAAAAGCAAAGTCTTGTGGTTGATGATCAAAGAACGGCCTGTGTGGCATAGCTTTGTGTATAGCGTGAATTTGCAAGCCTCACACCTCGGTATGAGTCAAAAACGGGATACGGACCGTTGGGAGAACACGACGTTTCTTTCTAGCTATGGGTGATGTCAGTGACCTACCAGCCCTGACATTTATATACTTTTTACCTGGGTGGATGTTGGAATGCGAGGTGCCTTGGATATATGTCTTATAGGATCGGGAAACGTGTGTTCAGGAATTGCCAATCCTCAAAAGTAAGGGAGGAACGGCCCAACCGATTCCAAGGATCGCTGTGTGTGGTCCTGAGACATTTGCTAGAGTGTCTCGAACGGAGAGGAGCTTGCCCCATGCCTCGACTCATGATGGAATCCAATTTCCAATACATGATATTTCGGTTTTATTTTTAGAGCCTAGTACGGCAACATAGTGGTATGGGTCACTTATGCCGTCTATGATTTATACATTAAGATTGAAGTTGTTTTCTTCACTTATAGTAATAATAAAAAATGAAATTTCACGTACCAAGCATTTTTGGCTATTAAAAGGTAAAAACCCTATCCTCCGGCTTGCGTTGCATTATGTGATAGGACCCGGGTCTTATAATAGCTTCATTTTTCTTTATTTAGAATTGCGCTGTTTATTTTATGCACTGGTATTCTTGGGAGGAAACCCGTTCCGTGTTATACGGCGTGGTCCCTTGATTTACCTAACTTTAAAATAAAGATTAATAACTATTTTAGTTCTCACACCAGTCACATGATTGACCTGGAGTTTATTGTTTCAACCTAAACTCTGGGTGCCCCTATTTTCTACACGGGCAGCTAGTAGTTTTGATTTTGCAGATTTATATTCACAGGATCTTGTTTTACAGCTGGAACGATACTCGAAAAGCTCTGTATCCGTGTATTACTTTCAGTTGTGTGTTGTATTATTTTTCCGCTGCTACGTATTTAAATGTAATTTAAATCTCTGATATTTGTCAAATGTGTTATATTTATTCATACTCTGTATATTCTTGTATTCTGATGAAATTGTTGTAATAAACAATGAAATGTTCCTCTATTTGCGTTCTGATCTGTCATGTTCTCAAAACGATCAGGGGTTTCGAACGGTCTTGGTCGGTTTAACGATCGATTCAGATCGAGCGAAATTCCTTACCGTTACATTTGGTATCAGAGCTTTGGTTTACAGAGCTCGAGAACAAGACGCATTAGAACCATACGAAAGAACTCATCAGATATTGGATTAGTAATATCCAATTAGAATGACTCGTTAGAGATAGGATCAGTAGTATCCTAGAACGAGTGTGAAGAGTATATTTTTCAAATGAAAACAATTTTTTTTTGAAATTTAAACCAGTTTATACGTATTTGAATATTTTATTTGTATTGAATTTGGACAATCCAATATATAAAGATTTCACGTATACGCGTCATGAACGTATATTCGAAGTTTTAATATACTGGATGGATATAGAGTCACATTCTAGACACCCGGGGATAATTCTGATGATGTGGCCACATCATCAGTATTTATGTTCGGGTTTCGAAGGTGTGATATCTATATATTTCCATTAGACTGGTGTGAGAACCAAAACTAGATAGGTTCATTGTTGTGATTTGACATCAAAAACATGATTTTCTGTATATATAACAAATTATGAATTTGAAACTTTAATCCACTAATTGATTGCTGATTGTGTTGTTTGTTTATTTGTTTGATAATTTTGAACCATTTAGGCTAAATTGAACCGAATATTGAACTGTATAGTAAATTGTTTGAAAATGCATGCATATACATGTACTTACATTGAACAGGTCATAGCAAGGAGGCTAGAGCAGAAGAATAAAATTGTTTGCCCGAAAAATAGGTACATGTTTACTGATTTCTTGGGTTTTGGATGATTTTATGAGCCGATTGGCTAGCCGCTTGGCTGTTTCTTTTTCTTTTTGGATTGATGAGGGCCGTGGGAGGCTATTTGAAATATCACGAAGTCCCTGGTGCTGGGGAGGTTATGGCGAAATTTTTCGGAAATTTAGGGTGCTAGCCAAATTTTTGAAAAATTTGAAAAGTTCTTAGAAACTGAAAAGTTGAAGAACTTAAGCCATAATGAAAATAATTGAAGTTGAGTTGATTAGTTAAACAACTTTCGGCTTCGTTCCTTTTCGGGGACGAAAAGTTTTAAGTGGGGGAGATTGTAATATCCCGGAAATTCTGAGCCAATTTAAAATTTTTATTTTGGCAATTTTGATGAATTTTGAATATTTAAAATGATTTATTTTAAATAATAGTGACGAGAAATTTATTTCGAATAGAATAGAATGTATATATTTATATAAATCGTCATTAAAATATAAATATTTTATTTTAAATATAAAAGGAATTGAAAATGGCGCGGTATTTCGATAATTCGATTTCAAATTTCAAATGAGTGTACAGGATTCAAAATAAACCGGATTTTTGTGAAACCAAAAATATTCGAATCTAATTTAGAATATCTTTCCAACGAATCCGAAAAATCGAAATTTCATAGCGGGGATAAAAAGTTATGCCCAATTGAAAATTCAGAATAGTCGCTATGGAATTCTGGCCGTTAAAAATGGAAATTTTGCAAACGACCTCAGTTTTCGACAAAACCACTTTTGTTGGATCCGTGATGTCAAATTATTGCTAGGTTTCAAAATTCGTAATTTTTCGAATCAATATGTCAGCGTGGCTAAAGAAAACGCGTTTGACCAATTTTAGTTGATTTTAATCGACTGGAAAATGGCCATTTTTCAAACGGTCTCAGAATTTAAAGAAATTTGTTTTGTTAGGACCGTATCATCAATATGAAGCGAGTAAATGTTATTCGGTAATTTTTAGAGTTCATATGTGGCCCCGGTAAATTGAAATGCACGTTCAAATTCAATATATAGAGTTATATTTTGATTTTGACGAAAACTGATCAAAATAGCCGAACTGGATTACGATACATATCCCATTGTGTTCGGAATGAGGGTAATTAGCTAAGGACGACAGTCGTTGGGTTTGATTTCATGTTCGAATGAAAAAGTCAACCATTTAGAAAATAAAATAATATAAAATAAAAATATATATTCTCTCTCTTCCTCCTTTACCTTTCCACGTTCAAATCGATTCAGAAGAAAAAAAAAAGGGAAAAACACAGCCGCACCCCCGATGTTCCACCGCCGCCGCCAGCTCGAAGGGTCGCTGCCCCAGCTCAGTCGCCGCCGATCGACAGCGCCTTGCCCTTCCCGAGCCTCTCTCCTCTCTGACGTGAAGACCACGACCCCCCTAAAACCCCAGCCCGCAAACAGCGAATGCCCACCGCCCCTGGCCCACACCTCGACCACCGCACCCACCTGCGAAGCCTCCATGCACCCCAGCGCCACCCCCACAACCTCCAACCTCGACCATAGGCCCCGTATCAACTAAAAATTGGATTTTTAACATTTTTCAATTTTGTAAAACAGTCCCTGACCCGTTGCAGCTCTTCCTCGAGCCTCCTCCGCCACCCGACAATACCGGTGAGCTTTTATTTCAATTCTAATCATTTTTGGCGATTATTAATATGATTTTTATGCTTTTGTTTTATTAAAAATGTTATCTTTCTATATAAACATCATAGAAAAATATTAGCAAAGAAAGATATGATTTTTATATGTGATATTAGCAAAGAAAGATATGATTTTTATATGTATTAGCAAAGAAAGATATGATTTTTATATGTGATATTAGCAAAGAAAGATAAGATTTTTATATAGTAGAAGTAATAAAGATGTGATCTTTATCGAGGTAGCAATGTAAAAATATGATTTTTATAATATAGAAAGAATAAAAAAAATTATATTATATAAATAGTAAAAATTTGATCTTTATATGTGTAGCGAAATGAAAATCGGATTTTTATTATATATTTGTTGAAATAAAAATGTGATTTTTATAGCGATGATATAAAAATTCGATATTTATATTAGAAATAGATATATAAAAATATAATCTTTATATAGAGAATAGCGTGATAAAAATATAATCTTTATTATATGAACATCATTTTAAAAATAGTATTTTTATCTATATAGTAGCGTTTTAAAAATGTGATTTTTTATATATGTGGTGGCTACGGACAGTGAAATTGACAAAGGGCGAGCACGACGAAGATTTCTACACAAGAAGAGTCATGGCGTTTGGTTTAGCTAGTCGCTGAGAACTTCTCACTTTAAATCTTGTTTTCTAGTTAAAATATATACTAGGATGCAGACGGTTCTTAATAGCATAAAAAGAATAGAATAAAATATATATTCATGTGTTGAATAGCATAAAAAGAAGATTCATGTGTTGAATAGAATAAATAGTCATGTGTTGACGATGCTCATGTGTTGAGAATATTCATGTGTTGAGTAAAATATTTTAACAATAAAATTTACATCTTTATCATATTTAAGATTGGAAACTAACTGGAAACTAGATAAGATGAGTGGTTTCCTGGGTATTGATCTGATGTTGGTTTCGGCCTTCGGGGTTAATACTTAGGGAATCATTCTCTTACTAATTTATGGTTGGAGTCTAAAAAAATCAAGCGATAGAAATCATAATTTTATAAAATATATTAAATAATAAAAATAGTCATGTGTTGACGATACTCATGTGTTGAGAATATTCATGTGTTGAAAGAAATATAGATTCATGTGTTGAATAGAATAAATATTCATTTGTTGAATTGAAATCTATAAAGCCGTGTAGATTAAAGATGCGCTATTTTGATGCGAACAATATATATATATATATCGATTATATTCGTTTTTATAATAATTATAGAAAAGGAAGTGATTTCAAAATATAACGTTTTGAAAATATTATCATTTATATAGTAATGATATGAAATATTCAATTTTGATTTGAAATTGAATATTAAGTTGAAATCGTTTCGAAAATGAATTTAAAACGATTTATAAAATACGTTTTAAAAGGAAATCGACGAAATATATATATATATATATATATATATTATATATAATGGCCTAAATAGAACGTGCCGCGCCGCGGCAGTTCGTGAATTTCGACCATTGACTTCGAATTGACGTTGCGGGAGATCCGACCGTCGGATTCTCCTGAAAACGGAACCATTGGATTCGTATCGAAAAGGGCTTTCCAATGAATATTAGAAAATTGAAATCTAATGGTTGGATTTGGAATTATGTCCAAATCAAATTTGGAAAAGCTCGCTGTAATTGCAGTTCGATGGCCGTTGATGGAAATCGACTGTACGGGCTTTGATAAAATTATTAAAAATAGTAATAATTTGTGTAAAATCATAAGAAATAATTTGGGAAGAATTGGGATGAAAAATTCCATATTTGAAAAGATAAAAATAGATTTTTATCGAAATGAACTAGCTTTGAACTAGAATTAAAATCAATTTATTTTTGAAATAAATAAATTGAATTTGAAAGGGGTTTTAAAAGTAACCAGAATTTCCAATAATTGAATTGGAATGGATTTGAATCGAAATTGTCTTTGGAATATTTCGATGTTGGATTTCGTGATTATACAGATATTGTTATGGAAATTTGAAAGATATATTTATATCATTATTTCCAATACGGTATTTGTTGGTCGTAGAATTTGATATTGAATATAAGCCGATATATTTTCTATTCAGAGCCTTGTATTTAATATCAAATGTGATTTGGGTTTGTCGTGAATGGTGTCTTCATTAACACTGTTCTTAAACCCAGTCGAGAAAAAGATTAAATCTATTTAGATTTAAAGAAGTGTACCAGTTAAATAATATTAATTGGAATTGAATTAAAATTGGTTGTTGGGTTTATCGTGAGCGGTGTTTTGAATAACAACCGTTCTTTAACCCGATTAACAATAGAATGTGGTTTTGGGTTTATCGTGGACAGTGTTTTAGATGACATTGGTTCTTTAACCCAGTTAAAGGCAGGATATTGATTTTTGAGAATATTGAAACTAAGTGGAGTTTTAATGAATCTTTAATTAGATTAAAGTGATCGAGAATGGAGTATCACCAGTTTTGCTCCAAAGCGATATTTAAATCTTTAATTAGATTCGAACGTGAAATGGTAATTCATATTTACCGATAACACCGTGGTGTTTGATATGGAGTATTACCAGTTTTGCTCCATGGGATAAATAGTTTGGGATTGGGAAATAAAATAAATAATTTCTTCGGTGTGGGTCGCTAATCCCGACTAGTTTGGAAAACCATAATATGGTTTGAAATGATATCCAAAGGAAGATTAAAGAATAAATTTAGAAGAATTTATCTTTGATAAAATTAATTGGAACCTTTCCCTAAGAATGTGAAATTTTGAATAAAAGAATATTCTGAACTGGAATAAGGTGTATGTTGTGTTTGTGTAACACGTGTTTATTATATACGCGGGTTATTCGAAAAGGCCGGGTTTATACCCATTCTGAATAACCAGTCCGACGATAAGTCGAAGATGAAGACGGTGGTTGAAGATCGGAAGTCTTCACATCGTTTGGGTGATTACTGATGATCTTGATTGGGCTGTACACCCAAGAGGAGGGAATCAGTTGGTGATCGTCCAGACGTACTTGGAGATCGATGGATATGCGAGGAAAGTGCCTCCGGTTTCGTTCAGACCTAGAACGAACTTGTAAATGGACTATGTGCCTGACATTGGATTTTATCCTGTGTTGATTGATCTCTATTAAATATACATCTGTTTGGCGGCGGAGAATTTATTCTCTTGCTTATCGCCCTTCTCTGAGACGTACAAGCTCAGAGGTTGTATATCGATGGACATCAGTCGCATGGAGTGAATTGCCTATGTGAAACGCCTAAGTGGAAAATGATCAAGGCTTCCTTTGAAAAGCAAAGTCTTGTGGTTGATGATCAAAGCACGGCCTGTATGGCATAGCTTTGTGTATAGCGTGAATTCGCGAGCCTCACACCTCGGTTTGAGTCAAAAACGGGATACAGACCGTTGGGAGAACACGACGTTTCTTTCTAGCTATTGGTGATGTCAGTGACCTACCAGCCATGACATTTATATACTTTTTACCTGTGTGGATGTTGGAATGCGAGGCGCCTCGGATATAGGTCTGATAGGACCAGGAAATGTGTGTTCAGGAATTTCCAATCCTCAAAAGTAAGGGAGGACCGGCCCAACCGATTCCAAGGATCGCTGTGTGTGGTCCTGAGACATTTTCTAGAGTGTCTCGAACGGAGAGGAGCTTGGCCCTTGCCTCGACTCATGATGGAATCCAATTTCCAGTACATGATATTTCGGTTTTATTTGTAGAGCCTAGTACGGCAACATAGTGGTGTGGGTCACTTATGCCGTCTATGATTTATACATTATGATTGAAGTTGTTTTCTTAACTTATAGTAATAATAAAAAATGAAATTTCACGTACCAAGCATTTTTGGCTATTATAAGGTAAAAACCCTATCCTCCGGCTTGCGTTGCATTGTGTGATGGGACCTGGGTCTTATAATAGCTTCATTTTTCTTTATTTAGCATTGCGCTGTTTGTTTTATGCACTGGTATTCTTGGAAGGAAACTTGTTCCGTGTTATACGGCGTGGTCCCTTGATTTACCTAACTTTAAAATAAAGATTAATAACTGTTTTAGTTCTCGCACCAATCACATGACTGACCTGGAGTTTGTTGTTTCAACCTAAACTCTGGGTGCCCCTATTTTCTACATGGGCAGCTAGTAGTTTTGGTTTTGCAGATTTATATTTACAGGATCCTGGTTTACAGCTGGAACGATACTCAGAAAGCTCTGTATCCGTGTATTACTTTCAGTTGTGTGTTGTATTATTTTTCCGCTGCTATGTATTTAAATGTAATTTAAATCTCTGATATTTGTCAAATGTGTAATATTTATTCATACTCTGTATATTCTTCTTGTATACTGATGAAATTGTTGTAATAAACAATGAAATGTTCCTCTGTTTGCGTTCTGATCTGTCATGTTCTCAAAACGATCAGGGGTTTCAAACGGTCTTGGTCGGTTTAACGATCGATTCGAATCGAGCGAAATTCCTTACCGTTACATTTGGTATCAGAGCTTTGGTTTACGGAGCTCGAGAACAAGACGCATTAGAACCATATGAAAGAACTCATCAGATATTGGATTAGTAATATCCAATTAGAATGACTCGTTAGAGATAGGATTAGTAGTATCCTAGAACGAGTGTGAAGAGTATATTTTTCAAATGAAAACAATTTTGTTTTGAAATTTAAACCAGTTTATACGTAATTGAATATTTTATTTGTATTGAATTTAAACAATCCAATATATAAAGATTTCACGTATACGCGTCATGAACGTATATTCGAAGTTTTAATATACTGGATGGATATAGAATCACATTCTAGACACCCGAGGAAAATTCTGATGATGTGGCCCCATCATCAGTATTTATGTTCGTGTTTCGAAGGTGTGATATCTATATATTTCCATTAGACTGGTGTGAGAACCAAAACTAGATAGGTTCATTGTTGTGATTTGACATCAAAAACATGATTTTCTGTATATATAACAAATTATGAATTTGAAACGTTAATCCACTAATTGATTGCTGATTGTGTTGTTTGTTTATTTGTTTGATAATTTTGAACCATTTAGGCTAAATTGAACCGAATATTGAACTGTACAGTAAATTGTTTGAAAATTCATGCATATACATGTACTTACATCGAACAGGTCATAGCAAGGATGCTAGAGCAGAAGAATAAAATTGTTTGCCCGACGAATAGGTACATGTTTACTAATTTCTTGGGTTTTGGATGATTCTATGAGCCGATTGGCTAGCCGCTTGGCTGTTTCTTTTTCTTTTTCGATTGATGAGGGCCATGGGAGGCTATTTGAAATATCCCAAAGTCCACGGTGCAGGATAGGTTATGGCGAAATTTTTCGGAAATTCAGGGTGTTAGCCAAATTTTTGAAAAATTTGAAAAGTTCTTAGAAACTGAAAAGTTGAAGAACTTAAGCCATAATGAAAATAATGGAACTTGAGTTGATTAGTTAAACAGCTTTTGGCTTCGTTCCTTTTCGGGGACGAAAAATTTTAAGTGGGGGAGATTGTAATAACCCTGAAATTTTGAGCCAATTTAAAATTTTTATTTTGGCAATTTTGATGAATTTTGAATATTTAAAATGATTTATTTTAAATAATAGCGACAAGAAATTTATTTTGAATAGAATAGAACATATATATTTATATAAATCGTCGTTAGAATATAAATATTTTATTTTAAATATAAAAGGAATTGAAAATGGCGCGGTAGTTCGATAATTCGATTTCAAATTTCAAATGAGTGTACAGGATTCAAAGTAAACTGGATTTTAGTGAAACCAAAAATATTCGAATCTAATTGAGAATATCTTTCTAAAGAATCCGAAAAATCGAAATTTCATAGCGGGGATAAAAAGTTATGCCTAATTGAAAATTCAGATTAGTCGCTATGGAATTTTGGCCCTTAAAAATGGAAATTTTGCAAACGACCTCGGTTTTCGACGAAACCACTTTTGTTGGATCCGTGATGTCAAATTATTGCAAGGTTTCAAAATTCATAATTTTTCGAATCAATATGTGAGCGTGGCTAAAGAAAATGCGTTTGACCAGTTTTAGTTGATTTTAATCGACTGAAAAATGACCATTTTTCAACCGGTCTCAGAATTTGACGAAATTAGTTTTGTTAGGACCGTATCGTCAATATGAAGCGAATAAATGTTTTTCGGTAATTTTTAGAGTTCATATGTGGTCCCGGTAAATTGAAATGCACGTTCAAATTCAATATATAGAGTTATATTTTGATTTTGACGAAAACTGATCCAAACGGCCGAACTGGCTTACGATACATATCTCATTGTGTTCGAAATGAGGGTAATTAGCTGGGGACGACAGTCGTTGGATTTAATTTCATGTTCGAATGAAAAAGTCAACCATTTAGAAAATAAAATAAAATAATATAAAAATATATATTCTCTCTCTTCCTCCTTTACCTTTCCACGTTCAAA
Source organism: Allium sativum (assembly GCA_030737875.1). Classification (NCBI taxonomy): domain Eukaryota; kingdom Viridiplantae; phylum Streptophyta; class Magnoliopsida; order Asparagales; family Amaryllidaceae; genus Allium; species Allium sativum. Next base: position 320,597,125 of record CM060920.1, on the reverse strand, counting down.
TCGATTCAGAAGAAAAAAAAGGGAAAAATGCAGCCGCACCCCCGATGTTCCACCGTCGCCGCCAGCTCCAAGTCGCCGCCCCAGCTCAGTCGCCGCCGATCGACGGCGCCTCGCCCTCCCCGAGCCTCTCTCCTCTCCGACATGAAGACCACGGCCCCCTAAAACTCTAGCCCGCAAACAGCGAACGCCCTCCGCCCTTGGCCCACACCTCGACCACCGCACCCAACTGCGAAGCCTCCATACACCCCAGCGCCACCCCCACAGCCTCCAACCTCGACCATAGGCCCCGCATCAATTAAAAATTGGATTTTTAACATTTTTTAGTTTTATAAAACAGTCCCTGACCCGTTGCAGCTCTTCCTCGAGCCTCCTCCGCCACCCGACAATACCGGTGAGCTTTTATTTAAATTCTAATCATTTTTGGTGATTAATAATATGATTTTTATGCTTTTGTTTTATTAAAAATGTATTCTTTCTATATAAACATCGTAGAAAAATATTAGCAAAGAAAGATATGATTTTTATATGTGATATTAGCAAAGAAAGATATGATTTTTATATGTGATATTAGCAATGAAAGATAAGATTTTTATATAGTAGAAGTAATAAAGATGTGATCTTTATCGAGGTAGCAATGTAAAAATATGATTTTTATAGTATAGAAAAAATTAAAATACGATTTTTATATTATATAAATAGTAAAAAAATTATCTTTATATGTGTAGCGAAATAAAAATCGGATTTTTATTATATATATGCTGAAATAAAAATGTGATTTTTATAGCGATGATATAAAAATTTGATCTTTATATTAGAAGTAGATATATAAAAATATAATCTTTATATAGAGAATAGCGTGATAAAAATATAATCTTTATTATATGAACACCGTTTTAAAAATAGAATTTTTATCTATATAGTTGCGTTTTAAAATTGTGATTTTTTATATATGCAGTGGCTACGGACGGTGAAATTGACAAAGGGCGAGCACGACGAAGATTTCTACACAAGAAGAGTCATGGCGTTTGGTTTAGCTAGTCGGTGAGAACTTCTCACTTTAAATCTTGTTTTCTAGTTAAAATATATACTAGGATGCAGACGGTGCTTAATAGCACCCGACACCCGTCGTCCACAGACCATGGACGACTTGTATGCCTGTTTGATGTGTTGTGAAGTTAGTTTGTGATGTTGATGTTAAATGGATAATAAAACATTAATGTGTTGAAATAGATTAATTATCGTTAAAAATATAATTTTTAACGTGAATGTGAATAAATAAATATTCATTTACAAACCGGACGGTTTGTTTATGTACACCCATTTGAAGGATATTGATTGGGACGATAAATTTTACACATCGCCCAACTGCACAAATAATATTCAGTGTTTGTGGATTGAAACCCCACACGGGTGTTGGGATGATATTTGGCGTACACTAATCCCAATTAATTAATTGTATGTTGATCGATTGATTGACAAACTGTATGAGCGTTAATTATTTATATTTAATGCTTATGCAGTTGTGTGGTGCACTTTGGATGATGGTTGATTATTTATCGTTGCTATTATATACATGTGTTGTATAGAATCCATATAATCAACATTATATGTAATTGATTGGGCCTCATTCCAATTGGGAAAATAAAGAATAGAATAAAATATATATTCATGTGTTGAATAGCATAAAAAGAAGATTCATGTGTTGAATAGCATAAAAAGAAGATTCATGTGTTGAATAGAATAAATAGTCATGTGTTGACGATGCTCATGTGTTGAGAATATTCATGTGTTGAGTAAAATATTTGAACAATAAAATTTACATCTTTATCATATTTAAGATTGGAAACTAACTGGAAACTAGATAAGATGAGTGGTTTCCTGGGTATTGATCTGATGTTGGTTTCGGCCTTCGGGGTTAATACTTAGGGAATCGTTCTCTTACTAATTTATGGTTGGAGTCTGATTAAAAAAATCAAGCGATAGAAATCATAATTTTATAAAATATATTAAATATTAAAAATAGTCATGTGTTGACGATACTCATGTGTTGAGAATATTCATGTGTTGAAAGAAATATAGATTCATGTGTTGAATAGAATAAATATTTATTTGTTGAATTGAAATCTATAAAGCCGTGTTGAGTACAGATGCGCCATTTTGACGCGAACGATATTTATATCGATTATATTCGTTTTTATAATAATTATAGAAAAGGAAGTGATTTCAAAATATAACATTTTGAAAATATTATCATTTATATAGTAATGATATGAAATATTCAATTTTGATTTGAAATTGAATATGAAGTTGAAATCGTTTCGAAAACGAATTTAAAACGATTTATAAAATAAGTTTCAAAAGGAAATCGACGAAATATATATAATATATATATTATATATATAATGGCCTGAATAGAACGCGCCGCGCCGCGGCAGTTCGCGAATTTCGACCATTGACTTCGAATTGACGTTGCGGGAGATCCGACCGTCGGATTCTCCTGAAACCGGAACCGTTGGGTTCGTATCAAAAAGAGCTTTCCAATGAATATTAGAAATTTGAAATCTAATGGTTGGATTTGGAATTATGTCCAAATCGAATTTGGAAAAGGTCGTTGTAAGTACAGTTCGATGGTCGTTGATGGAAATCAACTGTACGGGCTTTGATAAAATTATTAAAAATAGTAATAATTTGTGTAAAATCATAGGAAATGAATTGGAAAGAATTAGGATGAAAAACTCCATATTTAAAAAGATAAAAATTGATTTTTATCGAAATGAACTAGCTTTGAACTAAAATTAAAATCAATTTATTTTTGAAATAAATAAATTGAATTTGAAAGGGGTTTTAAAAGTAACCAGAATTTCCAATAATTGAATTGGAATGGATTTGAATCGAAATTGTCTTTGGATTATTTCGATGTTGGACTTCGTGATTATACAGATATTGTTATGGAAATTTGAAAGATATATTTCTATCGTTATTTCCAATTCGATATTTGTTGGTCGTAGAATTTGATAATGAATATAAGCCAATATATTTTCTATTCAGAGCCTTGTATTTAATATCAAATGTGATTTGGGTTTGTCGTGAATGGTGTCTTCATTAACACTGTTCTTAAACCCAGTTGAGAAAAAGATTAAATCTATTTAGATTTAATGAAGCGTACCAATTAAATAATATTAATTGGAATTGAATTTAAATTGGTTGTTGGGTTTATCGTGAGCGGTGTTTTGAATAACACCTGTTCTTTAACCCAATTAACGATAGAATGTGATTTTGGGTTTATCGTGGACAGTGTTTTAGATGACATTGGTTCTTTTGACCCAGTTAAAGGCAGGATATTGATTTTTGAGAAGATAAAAACTAAGTGGAGTTTTAATGAATCTTTAATTAGATTAAAGTGATCGAGAATGGAGTATCACCAGTTTTGCTCCAAAGCGATAGTTAAATCTTTAATTAGATTTGAACGTGAAATGGTAATTATTATTTACCGATAACACTGTGGTGTTAGATATGGAGTATTACCAGTTTTGCTCCATGGGATAAATAGGTTGGGATTAGGAAATAAAATAAATAATTACTTCGGTGTGGGTCGCTAATCCCGACTAGTTTGGAAAACCATAATATGGTTTGAAATGATATCCAAAGGAAGATTAAAGAATAAGTTTAGAAGAATTTATCTTTGATAAAATTAATGGGAACCTTTCCCTAAGACTGTGAAATTTTGAATAAAAGAATATTCTGAATTGGAATGAGGCGTATGTTGTGTTTGTGTAACATGTGTTTATTATATACGCGTGTTATTCGGAAAGGCCGGGTTTATACCCATTCTGAATAACCGATTCGACGATAAGTCGAAGATGAAGACGGTGGTTGAAGACCGGAAGTCTTCACATCGTTTGGGTGATTACTGATGATCTTGATTGGGCTGTACACCCAAGAGGAGGGAATTAGTTGGTGATCGTCCAGACGTATTTGGAGATCGATGGATATGCGAGGAAAGTGTCTCCGGTTTCGTTCAGATCCAGAACGAACTTGTAAATGGACTGTGTGTCTGACATTGGATTTTATCTTGTGTTGATTGATCTCTATTAAATATACATCTGTTTGGCGGAGGAGAATTCATTCTCTTGCTTAACGCCCTTCTCTGAGACGTATGAGCTTAGAGGTTGTATATCGATGGACATCAGTCGCATGGAGTGAATTGTCTTTGTGGCACGCCTAAGTGGCAAATGATCAAGGCTTCTGTTGAAAAGAAAAGTCTTGTGGTTGATGATCAAAGCACGGCCTGTGTGGCATAGCTTTGTGTATAGCGTGAATTCGCGAGCCTCACACCTCGGTATGAGTCAAAAACGGGATACAGACCGTTGGGAGAACACGACGTTCTTTCTAGCTATGGGTGATGTCAGTGACCTACCAGCCCTGACGTTTATATACTTTTTACCTGTGTGGATGTTGGAATGCGAGGCACCTCAGATATAGGTCTGATAGGACCGGTAAACGTGTGTTCAGGAATTGCCAATCCTCAAAAGTAAGGGAGGACTGGCCCAACCGATTCCAATGATCGCTGTGTGTGGTCCTGAGACATTTGCTAGAGTGTCTCGAATGGAGAGGAGCTTGCCCCTTGCCTCGAATCATAATGGAATTCAATTTCCAATACGTGATATTTTAGTTTTATTTGTAGAGCCTAGTACGATGACATAGTGGTATGGGTCACTTATGCCATCTATGATTTATACATTATGATTGAAGTTGTTTTCTTCACTTATAGTAATAATAAAATATGAAATTTCACGTACCGAGCATTTTTGTCTATTATAAGGTAAAAACCCTATCCTCCGGCTTGCGTTGCATCGTGTGATGGGTCCTGGGTATTATAATAGCTTCATTTTTCTTTATTTAGCATTGCGCTGTTTGTTTTATGCACTGGTATTCTTGGGAGGAAACCCGTTCCGTGTTATACGGCGTGGTCCCTTGATTTACCTAACTTTAAAATAAAGATTAATAACTTTTTTAGTTCTCACACCAGTCACATGACTGACTTTGTAAAGACCCGTAACTTCCCCGGTAAGGAAAGCGCGGATAGTTCGAGAACAAGCCACAAAAGAACGCATACGGAAGAACATTTCATTGTATATTACAACAATTCCATCAGAATACAAGAATATACAGAGTAAAAATAAATACTACATAGAAAATAACAGAGATTTAAATTACATTTAAATACATCGCAGTTGAAAATAATACAAACACCACTAGAAGGAGATATACAGATACAAAGCTTTCCGGATATCGTTCCAGCTGTAAACCAGGATCCTGTGAATATAAATCTGCAAAACCAAAACTACTAGCTGCCCGTGTCAAAATAAGGGCACCCAGAGTTTAAGTTAAAACAATAAACTCTAGGTCAGTCATGGGACTGGTGTGAGAACTAAAACAGTTATTAATCTTTATTTTAAAGTTAGGCAAATCAAGGGACCACGCCGTATAACACGGAACGGGTTTCCTCCCAAGAACACCAGTGCATAAAACAAACAGCGCAATGCTAAATAAAGAAAAATGAAGCTGTTATAAGACCCAAGTCCCATCAAACAATGCAACGCAAGCCGGAGGATAGGGTTTTACCTTATAACAGCCAAAGAATGCTTGATACGTGAAATTTTATCTTTTTATTCTTAATCAGACTCCAACCGCAAATTATTAAGAGAACGATTCCCTAAGTATTAACCCCGAAGGCCGAAACCAACATCAGACCAATACCCAGGAAACAACTCAACTTAGCTCGTTTCTAGTTAGTTTCTGATTTTATATACAATCATAAATATCAATCATAGGCGGCATGGGTACCATATATCATGTCGCCGTACTAGGCTCTACAATCAAAACCGCAAGTCACGTATTTGGAAATTGGATTTCCATCTGTGAACCGAGGCAAAAGAGATTCCTCATCGACTTCGAGATTCTCTAGCCCGAGCCTCAGGATCAGAGTGCATCGACCCTTGGATCCTCAGGGCCAGTCCACCGATGTGGATTAAACTTAAACCCTGAACATGCGTTTCCCCGCCCTATGGGGCGTAAATGAGCCAACGAATGAGTCCATCAGCTTCACATAGTCACCGATATATCCGAGGCGCCTCGCAACAGCAACAACCACATAAGTCAAACTCGTCAGGGCGTCTAAAACCACCGACGCCACTTCTAGCTAGAAAGAAACGCATGCCCTCCCTGACGTCCTCTCCCGTTTTTGGTTCACACCGGGGTGTGAGGCTCGCGAATCAACGTTACACAAAGCTACGCCACAAAGGCCGTGCTTTGATCGTCAACCACAAGACTCTGCTTTCAACAGAAGCCTTGATCATATTGCCACTTAGGCATGCCACACAGGCAATTCATTCCATGCGTTTGATATCCATCAATATATAACCCCTGAGCTCGTACGTCTCAGAGAAGGGCGTTAAGCAAGAGAATAAATTCTCTGCCGCCAAACAGAAATATATTTAATAGAAATCAATCACACAGAATAAAATCCAATGTCAGACACACAGTCCATTTACAAGTTCGTTCTGGGTTTGAACGAAACCGGAGGCACCTAGTACCCCGCATATCCATCGATCTCCAAGTACGTCTGGACGACCACTAACTGTTTCCATCTTCTTGGGTGTACAGCCCAATCAAGATCATCATTAATCACCCAAACGATGTGAAGACCCCCGGTCTTCAACCACCGTCTTCATCTTTGACTAATCGTCGAATCAGTTATTCAGAATGGGATAAACCCGGTCTTTCCGAATAACTCGCGTATATAATAAATAAGAGTTACACAAGCACAACATACGCCACATTCCAATTCATCAGTCACTAACCGTAAATTAGTAAGAGAATAATTCCCCAAATATTAACCCCGAAGGCCGAAACCAACATCAGATCAATATCCAGAAAATCATTCTGCTTAGCTAACCGATAGTTAGTTTCTAAATTTCATATTCTTAGGGAAAGGTTCCCATTAATTTTATCAAAGAAAAATCCTTTAAATTTATTCTTCAATCTTCCTTTGAATATCAATTCAAACTAGTCGGGATTAATGAACCTTACCGAAGTAATTGTTTGTTTTAATTTCTCAATCCCAACCTATTCATCCTATGAAGTAAAACTTGTCTTACTTCATATCTAACACCACGGTGTTATCGGTAAATTCAATTACCATTTCACGTTTAAATCTAATTAAAGATTTAACTATCGCCTGGAGCAAAAACTGGTGATACTCCATTCTCGATCTTTTTAATCTAATTAAAGATTCATTAAAACTCCACTTAGTTTTAATCAATGACCGGGTTAAAGAATCAGTGTCATTTAAAACACGGTTCACGATAAACCCCAAAATCACATCACATTTCAATCAGTCCCTAACCGTAAATTAGCAAGTGAGCAGTTCCCAAAGTATTAACCCTGTAGTGACCCGGATTTTGAGCGGCTTTGGTTATCGACGTAAGCTCGACGTTGATAACCAAAACATCGAAAAATCCCGGTAATTAATGAAAGAAATTAGAAGGTGAGAATAGATAAGATAGAAACTTAGAATAGAAGAAGAAGAAGAACACAACATCAGAGTAACACGAACCTCACAGCGGAACGAATAACATATAATAGATAACATAACTTTGAAATATAACAGTTATGTATACAATAGCAATTATCAGAGTACAGCACTTACAACACAGCGGAAATAACTATAGCTATATGATCCAGAAGCCTCCTGCTCCAGCTCTTCAAGTATACCTGTAAATCCTGACTACTTGACTGCCCGTACAAATTTAGGCACCCAAGAGTTTAGGGAAAACAAAATAAACTCCGGGTCAGTCATGGGACTGGTGTGAATAAACTCAAATCATTTAAACAGGTATATGATATCTCATAAGACCACGCCGTGAATACGGAACGGGTTTTTCCCTTATGAGAATCCAAATAACTTTTCAAAGCAATATCATTCTGATATTATAATAATGTCTAAGTACAAATAAATATCAATCTAGCAGAAACACTTGCATCTCACGTTACTACATATATAGTATACAATCAAAATCGCAAGCACGTATTGGATGATTGGATTTCCAACTATGACAAGGTATGGAACCACCTTCCGATCAGTGTACTCTAGGAATGATACACTGGAGTTCAACAAGAACATCTTGCAACTCAGCCACACATGACCGACCACTCATTTCGCTTGAGTGTATCGAATGTACATCACCAACGGTTGGGATCAGCAACCGTTCCCGTATATATATATGGGACAGCATTGATAGATTAAAGAAGCAAATGAATATTCTCCAGATAGGTGATTATACACCCTACTTCGGTGCGACCGACTTAGCCATGCTGCCTGCCCAATTTCTGTCATTTACCGGATGTGAGGCTAGAAGCTACGCTTCATCATCACATCAGATTCACTTCGAATTCTACATTGTCAAATCCATCGAAATCACTAATTGATGTTTTACAACAGTACATTACGTGTCAGCTAAAAGAAGTTTCCTCCTTCGCTTCCACTCTTGGTACGGTTGGAGAAATCAATGTACGTAATCGTCTGGAAATACTCTGTCAGACATCCATCTTCATTCACTTAGAATGTCACATCGTCATACCCGCCAAATCACAAATTGACTTATCCAAAAATAACACGGGTATACAGCTAAGAGAAACGAATTCCTCCGCCACCAAACGAGAATACGTTTGAACAGATCAACTTACGCGATCCATTGGACATACTCTGTCAGACTTTCGTCCATACAAGTTGTCCTGGGACTGGACAAACCGAAGGCACTATTCTGTAAACAGGATAGCCCTTGCATTTTACTCCGTCTTCAATTATCTTTGGCATATAGGATTCGCGACGCTTATGCCAATACAGAGTGGTTCTTTGGATAATAATCCAACCGGTCTCTCCATATTAAAAATGTTAAAATGGTCAAAACTTCGATAGTCTGTGATTTAACCATCAAAGAAAAACAAGTGTGCAAACAACGATATTATTCCCAGATGGAAATTATATCGAACAAACATCATTTAACATTAATCGCTTTGGTTCATTTATTTACTTATCTCCTGTTTCCCTATATTCTAAATTCTTATTTTCTTTTATCAGAAAACATTTCTGATTCTCGTTTGGAAAACATTTCCAAAACTCCTTTACGATCAAACCTTACCATTTCTTAGTTAAGAAGGAAGTCACTCAAGTTGGGGTATAATTACCTCTCAGACCTTAACTGAACAACGTTATAACTTCGAAATGGTCAAAGTTTATCTTTTAATCTTTAACAACTTCTTTACGCCTTTCTCGGATTCAATTTTTCTAATCCACTTCTATATTTAAAACATTGGTTATAACGATAACGTTATAATCCCTGCTTTCGAATTATCTAACTTTAATTATAACTTCTATTCTTATTAGTGAATAATTAACCTAACACTTATTCATTTATAAATAAATAAATCTCTATTTAAACACTTAAAAGTATAAGTACTTTCCCGAATTCGATATAATCGAATTTTGCCGATTAACTCTCTTCGAGAAATCTCTATTTGATTAACTCTTCTTCGAATAACCTATATTCGATTAACTCCTTCTCGAATAAACGATATTCGATAATCTCTCTTAGAATAACTAATATTCGATGACTCTTCCTTTTCAAATATCTCATATTTGAAAATCTCACTTCGATTAAACTATAATCGATAACTCCCTTCGATGAAACTAACATCGATAACTTCTTTCGATAAAGCTAACATCGACAACTCCTTTCGATGAAACTAACATCGATAACTTCTTCCGATGAAACTAACATTGATAAATTTAACTCGACGAACTTAACTTGACTCGACTAACTCGACTTACTTGGTTCGACCAATTCGATTCGATTAACTAGGCTCGACTAACTTGACTAACTTAACTCGACTTACTTGGTTCGACCAATTCGATTCGATTAACTCATATCGAATAACTAATACTCGATTTAAACTCCATTCGCTTGACTCTAGATCGCAGCGATCACAATGGTTACGCCTGACTCCCTCAGGAAACATCCAACCGCAGTAGGCTATTTACAGCCCTGCGAATTACGCTAGCAGTCGTACAAGATGGCAACTTACCCTGAATACTATGTTTGACTAACTCTATTTCAAATAACTATATTTGATTAACTCTAGTTCGTTTTAACTCTAATTGATTAACTCTAACTAATTAACTCCAACTGGTTAACTCTAACTGGTTAACTTTAACTGATTAACTCTATTTGACTAACTCGACTTAACTAACCCGTTTCGAATAACATATTCGATTAACTAACTTTCGAATACCATATTCGATTTACTAACTTCGAATACCATATTCGATTAACTCCTTTCGAATGTCTATATTCGATTAACTCCTTTCGAATGTCTATATTCGATTAACTAACTTCGAATACCACATTCAATTAACTCTTTTCGAATACCATATTCGATTTCTCCTTTCGAATGTCTATATTCGATTAACTTTATTTACTTTATAAAGATTTCCTTTTTAACAACGTTTTATTCATTTGAAAAGATTTACTTTTAAATAACGGTTCTACACTTTAAAAATGATTTCCTTTTTATAACGTTTCCTTTCCAATTCTATTTGTAAATGGTTTACAAATATTTCCTTTTCAAATTTATTCTTGAAATATTCTAACTCCTTAAATTCCTGGGAAAATTCGCCATAACCTCCTTTGTATCGGGAGCATCGGGAAAATCCCCAAACCCGCCACACAGGCCTTTCCATTCAAAAAGAAATGTTTTGAATTTATTTCCTTTTCAAATATCTGCTATTTATAAATATTCCAATTTATAAACATTTCTTATTTATAAATATTCCACTTTATAAATATCTCTTATTTATAAATATCCCATTTTATAAATATGCTATCTTCAATATCACTTTGAAAATTCCCTTATCTACATTCCGGTATGTTATGGTATTCAATCATATCAAATCACGATGTTCTATATCGTCCAAGCACATATAATCGCCCACAGATTTTATATCACATCATATAACAATATATGAAAACAATAAAATAACTGTTGAGGAATCCAGTCGGATTCCTCCAACCTGTTTCCCTGCATCACAGATGTTAGACAGTAGAATAACATCACTTTCAGTTCCATATGATATATTCTGTTAAACAGAATCAATATAGAAATTTAACTAACTGACTAGCAGTTCAATCAAACAATCAACACACAATAAATCAGACAATTTCTAACGGTTCTAAAGATACAACATGAAATTATAAACTGTTTAGAGTTGGTGAGTTTTACTCACTTTGGCAGTTCATCGTTAAAGAACGATAAACTGTTATTTGATTTGAATCAAACAATTTATTCCGCCATAAATTCAAACGAGCTCCAATCCACTCTCAGTCAGTTCCATTGTGTTGCTCCCGTCCATACGATCCCAACGCAACTTAAGGTTCGTAAATCTGATAACATATGTATGAGATATTAATATTACAAGTGGGTATACTATTAAATATAAATTTAACTAAATTTCCTCTTCATATTTCTTTTGGGCTTTACCTACAATTTCGGCCCATCTTCAACTTCAAAGCCCAAGACCCTTTTTCTTTCTAAAACAGCCCACCATCTTTCTAAGGCCCATTCCCCTTTTCTTTCTTTACACACTTTGAATCTAGGCCTCACCCCATTCTCCATTTCGGCCCACTGCAAATCCCTTCTTTTTTTTTCAAATGATCTGTTGTTATCCATTGCTCCTCAAATATCTTGTAACAGAGAACCAAATCCCCATCCGTGCCTTCGTTGGAACCACCATCACACTACAACAAAACTCTACTGAAATCGAAGCCAATCTCACCAACACTTCACCCCTTCGATCCAGAAAACGCTGATGACAGGCCCCTTATTTCTCCGATTTTTATGGCCACTCCGACCATGGTCTGACTCCGCACCAGCACCGGTAAACTCGCCATAGCCTCCTCGACACTTCGACTTCAGACCTGACGACATGGGGACCCACGTCGACACCGGAATCCCACCGGAACCCAAACTCGAACAACCCCTTTTTGCCTCATTTCGATGCAGCCACATGCTACTAGAAAAGCTCCGACCACCGGCTACTCGAAGCCCCGACACCCCTCTTCCCAACGCCACCAGTGACGGCCCCCAGTTCCTCCCCTATGCGTTGTGAGGATCAGCCAAAATCGTTGTTGTCAAAACTGGTGCTTCCAGATGTAAATCGCACCATGATGAAGAGGACCAGAAATACTAGCTCCTACATGATCATATCCTGATTTTACAGTGGCCGTATATGTTGTTTTGATTTTTCTTTTGGTTTTTGAACTCTCATTTTGATTTCCCAGAAGAAAGTGGCGGCTTGGTTTTGTGTGTGTTAGGTCTTACGGAGGGAGATAAAGTTGTTTATATAGGAGGTTAAGGAAAAATAATATTATTTTATTATGTTAGTAATTCCATCATGAAATAACACTCAAAACAATATCATATGATCTCTGTTTCTGACAAACTAAGCTAATCCTAGCATAGAAAAATATTTTGGATCCAATGGGACCGGTTTCGTGGAATTCCGACACCGTTTGCGAAAACCCGTTAGAAAATATCGATGAAAAACACCGAGCAAAAATTCCTTAAAATTACAGAAAAAATTATAAAAATATGAGGCCTTGACGTTTCACTAGACCTCTTCCTAAGGTTTCGTATGAAACTTGTTTCGTTGAATTTCGAGTTAGTTTGACCAGTTAACCATTCAATTCAGTTTGTTTTAAGTTAAAAACATAGCGTACCCCACTATGAAATATTCTGTTCACGTAGGGACGGTTATGGACAGAAACAAATATACCATTTAAATGAGTGATGTGCTCTGGTCCCAAAAATGTAATAATACCGGTAGATGAACTCATATTGTAAAACCCCAAAATGTCGATACAGGGTGCCAAATACTCCAAATAAAAAGTTGCTTATTTAATTAATTAAAATTACAGTAAAATTCTAAAAATTTAATTATCGTTATTCCCCAAAAGAACCTTCTCTAAATTAAAACCCGATCTCTAGTTATATCGAATAAACCGATACGGTCGATAAACGATTCTATAACGACTATTCCAAAATTTGATTTGGACATATCTCAAAATCTACACGACGAAATCCAGAATTTTCTCTTCCACTAGAAAGATATACTCCACCAGCTTCACACGTTTCTTGTTTCACCGAAATCCGGCTTAAAACGAATCCTGTACATTCAGTTGAAGTCTGAATCGCCAAATAGCGAACTACCGCGTCGTTTCAGGCTCTATTTTAATTATATTAAAATTCTACGTTCAAACTGACGTCGATTGAATATATTCGTCAATATAATTCAACTCTAAGTTGAATTACATCTTTGGGATGACCCCATTCACAGAATATTTGTATTTCCAATATTTTTGATTATTTCGACATTATAATATATTTTATTATATTATAATTATTAATTAAATATTCAATATTATTTAATTCACGTTCTCGATATCGATAAATCAAAATTTAATAATTAAATAAATAAATTATTCAACAGCTAAAATGCGGGTTACTACAATCTTCCCCCCTTAATAAAATTTCGTCCTCGAAATTGCTAAGCTAGGGGATGACCCTATCTTCTCGGTAAAAATTTATCTGTTTACCTCTTGTCTCTGGTTTCAATTGAACCAATTAATATCGACTAAAATATTAATTTAATCCGACTAACTAAATTTTCAAAAATTCTGAAAATTTTCTAACACCTTAACTTTTCGAAATTTTTTGCTAGCACCTCCTTTGTACTGGTCAATATCTCAAACTCCAACTCGCCTCTCTGGGCCTTCTTTAACCCAAAAGAAAATCAAACAGCCAAGCGGCTTGCCAATTCGGCTCATAAATCTCATATCCATATATAATATAAACTGGTACCTTTTTGTCGGGAATATCAACTCTATCACTTCCATATGCTATCAACTCAGCATATACCAGTGTTATTTCCATCAAATTCCAATCATTTCATATCCTCAAATCCAAATCGAATTTCATTCGAACCCGAATATCAAATTTCAAATTCTTAACTCATCAACCCAATTCCATAACAGATTATTCTCTAATCCAATTCAATTCTATTTAACTCAGTTCAAGTTAATATTTCAATTTATTTCTACTATCTTATTCTATTTAACTTCATAAGTTAAAATTAAATTCCGAAACTTAATTTCCTGGGTCTATTTCAAATCAACTTGAAATTACAATGCCAATTCAAAACCTTTGAATTTCAAAACAACTTGTTTTCTTAAAACAATTCAAAAACAAAACCTTTGGTAGTAGTCCATCACTTAGAACTCGAAAATGAACACTGATGATGTCGCGATTCATCATCAGAATCTATTTTCCAGCTATCGAAGTGAGTTCAATACTATATCACCTTCAGTTTGAAAAACGTTTTCAAAATCTCCCAGGAACTTAAAATTTCCTTATTTTAATTCTAATCTGATTTAAATTCAAATTTTTCTTCATTTTATTTCATATACTTTACTTATATGAATTATGATTAGTCATTTATAATCATTTCACTTTTTTATAATCTTACTCGATTATAATAACAACCAACACAACCAATATACTATATCAAATATATTCGGGTAAAATTATTCCATTTACCCTCTTTCAAAACATACCATGACGGTTCATCGTATTCGAGTGTTTAGTAACCCCCATCGATACAGTGGATCAAACCGATCGACAAGAATTCACAAACAACTCAACCAATAAAACTCCACAATATATAATCATTTTATATTAACTAACAAATACGTTCACTCGTATATATACACTCAAACTCAGTCTAGGATATTACTAATCCCATCTCTACTGAATCACGCCACAGAGCCAAGGTAATAACTAAACCAATGCTCTGATACCAACTGTAGTGACCCGGATTTTGAGCGGCTTTGGTTATCGACGTAAGCTCGACGTCGATAACCAAAACATCGAAAAATCCCAGTAATTAATGAAAGAAATTAGAAGGTGAGAATAGATAAGATAGAAACTTAGAATAGAAGAAGAAGAAGAAGAACACAACATCAGAGTAACACGAACCTCACAGCGGAACGAATAACATATAATAGATAACATAACTTTGAAATATAACAGTTATGTATACAATAGCAATTATCAGAGTACAACACTTACAACACAGCGGAAATAACTATAGCTATATGATCCAGAAGCCTCCTGCTCCAACTCTTCAAGTATACCTGTAAATCCTGACTACTTGATTGCCCGTACAAATTTAGGCACCCAAGAGTTTAGGGAAAACAAAATAAACTCCGGGTCAGTCATGGGACTGGTGTGAATAAACTCAAATCATTTAAACAGGTATATGATATCTCATAAGACCACGCCGTGAATACGGAACGGGTTTTTCCCTTATGAGAATCCAAATAACTTTTCAAAGCAATATCATTCTGATATTATAATAATGTCTAAGTACAAATAAATATCAATCTAGCAGAAACGCTTGCATCTCACGTTACTACATATATAGTATACAATCAAAATCGCAAGCACGTATTGGATGATTGGATTTCCAACTATGACAAGGTATGGAACCACCTTCCGATCAGTGTACTCTAGGAATGATACACTGGAGTTCAACAAGAACATCTTGCAACTCAGCCACACATGATCGACCACCCATTTCGCTTGAGTGTATCGAATGTACATCACCAACGGTTGGGATCAGCAACCGTTCCCGTATATATATATGGGACAGCATTGATAGATTAAAGAAGCAAATGAATATTCTCCAGATAGGTGATTATACACCCTACTTCGGTGCGACCGACTTAGCCATGATGCCTGCCCGATTTCTGTCATTTACCGGATGTGAGGCTAGAAGCTACGCTTTATCATCACATCAGATTCACTTCGAATGCTACATTGTCAAATCCATCGAAATCACTAATTGACGTTTTACAACAGTACATTACGTGTCAGCTAAAAGAAGTTTCCTTCTTCGCTTCCACTCTTGGTATGGTTGGAGAAATCAATGTACGTAATCGTCTGGAAATACTCTGTCAGACATCCATCTTCATTCACTTAGAATGTCACATCGTCATACCCGCCAAATCACAAATTGACTTATCCAAAAATAACACGGGTATACAGCTAAGAGAAACGAATTCCTCCGCCACCAAACGTGAATACGTTTGAACAGATCAACTTACGCGATCCATTGGACATACTCTGTCAGACTTTCGTCCATACAAGTTGTCCTGGGACTGGACAAACCGAAGGCACTATTCTGTAAACAGGATAGCCCTTGCATTTTACTTCGTCTTCAATTATCATTGGCATATAGGATTCGCGACGCTTATGCCAATACAGAGTGGTTCTTTGGATAATAATCCAACCGGTCTCTCCATATTAACAATGTTAAAATGGTCAAAACTTCGATAGTCTGTGATTTAACCATCAAAGAAAAACAAGTGTGCAAACAACGATATTATTCCCAAATGGAAATTATATCGAACAAACATCATTTAACATTAATCGCTTTGGTTCATTTATTTACTTATCTCCTGTTTCCCTATATTCTAAATTCTTATTTTCTTTTATCAGAAAACATTTCTGATTCTCGTTTGGAAAACATTTCCAAAACTCCTTTACGATCAAACCTTACCATTTCTTAGTTAAGAAGGAAGTCACTCAAGTTGGGGTATAATTACCTCTTAGACCTTAACTGAACAACGTTATAACTTCGAAATGGTCAAAGTTTATCTTTTAATCTTTAACAACTTCTTTACGCCTTTCTCGGATTCAATTTTTCTAATCCACTTCTATATTTAAAACATTGGTTATAACGATAACGTTGTAATCCCTACTTTCGAATTATCTAACTTTAATTATAACTTCTATTCTTATTAGTGAATAATTAACCTAACACTTATTTATTTATAAATAAATAAATCTCTATTTAAACACTGGAAAGTATAAGTACTTTCCCGAATTCGATATAATCGAATTTTGCCGATTAACTCTCTTCGAGAAATCTCTATTTGATTAACTCTTCTTCGAATAACCTATATTCGATTAACTCCTTCTCGAATAAACGATATTCAATAATCTCTCTTCGAATAACTAATATTCGATGACTCTTCCTTTTCAAATATTTCATATTTGAAAATCTCACTTCGATTAAACTATAATCGATAACTCCCTTCGATGAAACTAACATCGATAACTTCTTTCGATGAAACTAACATCGACAACTCCTTTCGATGAAACTAACATCGATAAATTTAACTCGACGAACTTAACTTGACTCGACTAACTCGACTTACTTGGTTCGACCAATTCGATTCGATTAACTAGGCTCGACTAACTTGACTAACTTAACTCGACTTACTTGGTTCGACCAATTCGATTCGATTAACTCCTATTGAATAACTAATACTCGATTTAAACTCCATTCGCTTGACTCTAGATCGCAGCGATCACAATGGTTATGCCTGACTCCCTCAGGAAACATCCAACTGCCGTAGGCTATTTACAGCCCTGCGAATTACGCTAGCAGTCGTACAAGATGGCAATTTACCCTGAATACTATGTTTGACTAACTCTATTTAAAATAACTATATTTGATTAACTCTAGTTCGTTTTAACTCTAATTGATTAACTCTAACTAATTAACTCCAACTGGTTAACTCTAACTGGTTAACTTTAACTGATTAACTCTATTTGACTAACTCGACTTAACTAACCCCTTTCGAATAACATATTCGATTAACTAACTTTCGAATACCATATTCGATTTACTAACTTCGAATACCATATTCGATTAACTCCTTTCGAATGTCTATATTCGATTAACTCCTTTCGAATGTCTATATTCGATTAACTAACTTCGAATACCACATTCGATTATCCCCTTTCGAATACCATATTCGATTTCTCCTTTCGAATGTCTATATTCGATTAACTTTATTTACTTTATAAAGATTTCCTTTTTAACAACGTTTTATTCATTTGAAAAGATTTACTTTTAAATAACGGTTCTACACTTTAAAAATGATTTCCTTTTTATAACGTTTCCTTTCCAATTCTATTTGTAAATGGTTTACAAATATTTCCTTTTCAAATTTATTCTTGAAATATTCTAACTCCTTAAATTCCCGGGAAAATTCGCCATAACCTCCTTTGTATCGGGAGCATCGGGAAAATCCCCAAACCCGCCACACAGGCCTTTCCATTCAAATAGAAATGTTTTGAATTTATTTCCTTTTCAAATATCTCCTATTTATAAATATTCAAATTTATAAACATTTCTTATTTATAAATATTCCACTTTATAAATATCTCTTATTTATAAATATCCCATTTTATAAATATGCTATCTTCAATATCACTTTGAAAATTCCCTTATCTACATTCCGGTATGTTATGGTATTCAATCATATCAAATCACGATGTTCTATATCGTCCAAGCACATATAATCGCCCACAGATTTTATATCACATCATATAACAATATATGAAAACAATAAAATAACTGTTGAGGAATCCAGTCGGATTCCTCCAACCTGTTTCCCTGCATCACAGATGTTAGACAATAGAATAACATCACTTTCAGTTCCATATGATATATTCTGTTAAACAGAATCAATATAGAAATTTAACTAACTGACTAGCAGTTCAATCAAACAATCAACACACAATAAATCAGACAATTTCTAACAGTTCTAAAGATACAACATGAAATTATAAACTGTTTAGAGTTGGTGAGTTTTGCTCACTTTGGCAGTTCATCGTTAAAGAACGATAAACTGTTATTTGATTTGAATCAAACAATTTATTCCGCCATAAATTCAAACGAGCTCCAATCCACTCTCAGTCAGTTCCGTTGTGTTGCTCCCGTTCATACGATCCCAACGCAACTTATGGTTCGTAAATCTGATAACATATGTATGAGATATTAACATTACAAGTGGGTATACTATTAAATATAAATTTAACTAAATTTCCTCTTCATATTTCTTTTGGGCTTTACCTACAATTTCGGCCCATCTTCAACTTCAAAGCCCAAGACCCTTTTTCTTTCTAAAACAGCCCACCATCTTTCTAAGGCCCATTCCCCTTTTCTTTCTTTACACACTTTGAATCTGGGCCTCACCCCATTCTCCATTTCGTCCCACTGCAAATCCCTTCTTTTTTTTCCAAATGATCTGTTGTTATCCATTGCTCCTCAAATATCTTGTAACAGAGAACCAAATCCCCATCCGTGCCTTCGTTGGAACCACCATCACGCTACAACAAAACTCTACTGAAATCGAAGCCAATCTCACCAACACTTCACCCCTTCTATCCAGAAAACGCTGATGACAGACCCCTTATTTCTCCGATTTTTATGGCCACTCCGACCATGGTCTGACTCCGCACCAGCACCGGTAAACTGCCATAGCCTCCTCGACACTTCGACTTCAGACCTGACGACATGGGGACCCACGTCGACACCGGAATCCCACCGGAACCCAAACTCGAACAGCCCCTTTTTGCCTCATTTCGACGCAGCCACATGCTACTAGAAAACCTCCGAACACCGGCTACTCGAAGCCCCGACACCCCTCTTCCCAACGCCACCAGTGGCGGCCCCCAATTCCTCCCCTATGCGTTGTGAGGATCAGCCAAAATCGTTGTTGTCAAAACTGGTGCTTCCAGATGTAAATCGCACCATGTTGAAGAGGACCAGAAATACTAGCTCCTACATGATCATATCCTGATTTTACAGTGGCCGTATATGTTGTTTTGATTTGTCTTTTGGTTTTTGAACTCTCATTTTGATTTCCCAGAAGAAAGTGGCGGCTTGGTTTTGTGTGTGTTAGGTCTTACGGAGGGAGATAAAGTTGTTTATATAGGAGGTTAAGGAAAAATAATATTTTTTTATTATGTTAGTAATTCCATCATGAAATAACACTCAAAACAATATCATATGATCTCTGTTTCTGACAAACTAAGCTAATCCTAGCATAGAAAAATATTTTGGATCAAATGGGACCGGTTTCGTGGAATTCCGACACCGTTTGCGAAAACCCTTTAGAAAATATCGATGAAAAACACCAAGCAAAAATTCCTTAAAATTACAGAAAAAATCCTAAAAATATGAGGCCTTGACGTTTCACTAGACCTCTTCCTAAGGTTTCGTATGAAACTTGTTTCGTTGAATTTCGAGTTCGTTTGACCAGTTAACCATTCAATTCAGTTTGTTTTAAGTTAAAAACATAGCGTACCCCACTATGAAATATTCTGTTCACGTAGGGACAGTTATGGACAGAAACAAATATACCATTTAAATGAGTGATGTGCTCTGGTCCCAAAAATGTAATAATACCGGTAGATGAACTCATATTGTAAAACCCCAAAATGTCGATACAGGGTGCCAAATACTCCAAATAAAAAGTTGCTTATTTAATTAATTAAAATTACAGTAAAATTCTAAAAATTAAATTATCGCTATTCCCCAAAAGAACCTTGTCTAAATTCAAACCCGATCTCTAGTTATATCGAATAAATCGATACGGTCGATAAAGGATTCTATAACGACTATTCCAAAATTTGATTTGGACATATCTCAAAATCTACACGACGAAATCCAGAATTTTCTCTTCCACTAGAAAGATATACTCCACCAGCTTCACACGTTTCTTGTTTCACCGAAATCCGGCTTAAAACGAATCCTGTACATTAAGTTGAAGTCTGAATCGCCAAATAGCGAACTACCGCGTCGTTTCAGGCTCTATTTTAATTATATTAAAATTCTACGTTCAAACTGACGTCGATTGAATATATTCGTCAATATAATTCAACTCTAAGTTGAATTACATCTTTGGGATGACCCCATTCACAGAATATTTGTATTTCCAATATTTTTGATTATTTCGACATTATAATATATTTTATTATATTATAATTATTAATTAAATATTCAATATTATTTAATTCACGTTCTCGATATCGATAAATCAAAATTTAATAATTAAATAAATAAATTATTCAACAGCTAAAATGCGGGTTACTACAAACCCCGAAGGCCGAAAACAACATCAGATCAATACCCCAGAAACCATTCAACTTAACAAATCTCTAGTTAGTTTCTGATTTTCCTAACTCCTTTGGGTCTAAGAACAGTATTATTGAAGATACCATTCACGACAACCCAAAATCACATTACATTCATTATCGGGTTAAAGAACAAGTGTTATTTAAAACACTGTTCACGATAAACCCAAAAATCAATACCAATTCGATTCCAATTAAATATCATTTAATTCGTACACTTCATTAAATCTAAATAAAAAGATTTAATATTTTCTCAACTGGGTTTAACAACGGTGTTAATAAAGACACCATTCACGACAAACCCAAATCACATTTGATATTAAATACAAGGCTCTGAATGGAAAATATATCGGCTTATATTCAATATCAAATTCTACGACCAACAAATATCGTATTGGAAATAAAGATATATATATCTTTCAAATTTCCATAACAATATCTGTATAATCACGAAATTCAACATCGAAATATTCCGAAGACAATTTCGATTCAAATCCTTTCCAATGCAATTATTGGAAATTCTGGTTACTTTCAAAACCATTTCAAATCCAATTTATTTATTTTAAAAATAAATAAACTATTATTTTAGTTCAAAACTAGTTCATTTCGATAAAAATCTATTTTTATCTTTTCAAATATGGAGTTTTTCATCCCAATTCTTCACAAATCATTTCTTATGATTTTACACAAATTATTGATATTTTTAATAATTTTATCAAGGCACGTACAGTCGATTTCCATCAACGGCCATCGAACTGCACTTACAACGACCTTTTTCAAATTTGATTTGGACATAATTCCAAATCCAACCGTTAGATTTCAAATTTCTAATACTCGTTAGAAAGCTCTTTTCGATACGAACCCAACGGTTCCGGTTTTAGGAGAATCCGACGGTCGGATCTCCCGCAATGTCCATTCGAAGTCAATGGTCGAAATTCGCGAACTGCCGTAGCGCGGCGCGTTCTATTCAGGCCATTATATATATATTATATATATTTCGTCGATTTCCTTTTAAAACGTATTTTATAAATCATTTTAAATTCGTTTTCGAAACGATTTCAACTTCCTTTTCAAATTCAAATCAAGATTAAATTTTTCAATATAAATTCGTTTTAATTTCATTTCAAATCGATTTCAATTCAATTCGAATTTAATTCAAATTTCAATTATTTTCAATTCAAATCGGTTTCAATTTAAATTGATTTCAGTTCAATTTCAAAACGTTTTAAATTCAATTCAAAAACGATTTCAATTCTATTTCAATCTAATTCGAATTTCAATTCTTTTCAATTTAATTCGAATTTCAAATCATTTCAATTTAATTCGAATTTCAAATTGTTTCAATTTTATTCGAATTTCAAATCATTTCAATTTAATTCGAATTTTGAGGTCACTTTCGATATTCATTATAAAATGAATAAAATCGATATAAATATCGTTCACGTCAAAATGGCGTCAATCTAATCAACACGACTTCATATATTTCTATTTTCAAATATTCTTTTTCGAATATTCTATTTCAAATATTCTATTTCAAATATTCTATTTCAAATATTTCAATTTCAAATATTCTATTTCAAAACAGGAATGAGGCCCGATCAATTACCATTGATTTTATTTCTATGGATTTCCATACAACGCATGTATATATCAACAACGACAAATAATCAACCATCATCCAAAGTGCATTCTACACTGTATAAGCATCAAATATAAATATTTAACGCTCATAACAGTCTGTCAATCAATCGATCGACATACAACTAATTATTGGGATTAGTGTATGTCATATATCATCCCAATACCCATGTGAGGTTTCAAACAATCAAACACAGATTTTATTTGTGCAGTTGGGCGGTGTGTAAAATTTATCGTCCCAATCAATATCAATCAAATCAGTGTATATAAACAAATCTCCGATTTGTTTATAAATATTTATTTTATATACACGTTAAAAATTCTATTTTCAACCATAAAATATTATTAACTATATAAATATTTTATTTCATTTCACATCACATCACACAATCAACTACACATCAAAATCAAACAACCAAGCATACAAGCCGTCCATGGTCTGTGGACGACGGGTGTCGGGTGCTATTAAACACCGTCTGCATTCTAGTATTTATTTTTAACTAGAAAAAGAAAATTAAAGGTAAGCAGTTCTCACCGTGGGTTCCACTCCTCCATTTCATTTCTGAATCTCTTTGGATTTTCTTCTCGTCCGTCCCATCGCCATCTGTTTCACGATTTTTTTTATAAAAAATCACAATTTTATTCTGCTATTGTATAAAATAAAATTCATTATTTTATATTGCTACATATATTATAAAAATCATATTTTTTTATTCTGCTATTTCTATACACAATGTATATTTTATTTTAAAAACAAGGCGATATATATATTCAAAACAAGGCGATATATATATTTAAAACAAGGCGATATATATATTTAAAACAAGGTGATATATATATTTAAAACAAGGCGATATATATATTTAAAACAAGGCGATATATATATTTAAAACAAGGCGATATATATATATATTCAAAACAATTTTATATAAATTTTGTAAAACATATTCGAAGAATAAAGTTATAAAAGAAAAAAAATCAAAACCTTTCTGTTAATTATCGTTCACCTTCAACCGAGTTCAAAACCCCAGCTACGATCCTAGGGCTGCAATTAGCGATCGCCACAGACCGCCTGAACCTGATCGGACATCGCCACCCTCCCCAGCTTCACGTCGTGCACCTCCAGCCACAATCTCATCGA
Source organism: Allium sativum (assembly GCA_030737875.1). Classification (NCBI taxonomy): domain Eukaryota; kingdom Viridiplantae; phylum Streptophyta; class Magnoliopsida; order Asparagales; family Amaryllidaceae; genus Allium; species Allium sativum. The sequence goes on along the minus strand of CM060920.1, from coordinate 320,573,178 downwards.
GCTCGTCGCCGTACAGTCGCCAGAAAACCCCAATGAGCGGACCCTGTTTCAGCTCGAGGAACACCCTAACCACCGAACGAGAAGTGCTCATACTTAAGTGGATTCGAAGATCTCACGAGGGGCTTTCAATTTCGTTCTGGATTGTGTTTTAATTTGGCTCGAATTGGATATCATTTTGAGTTTTTATTTTGATCTATTCTGATCGTCGGTTTCGTGGATATCGGTTGAGGAAGGGTTGACCACGGAATGGCTTTGACTAGGGTTGGGGGGGAAGAGTTTATATATAAATATATTTTATAATATTTTAATTCGTGAATTTACTTGTTTATTATCACGAACCCCAAATTAAACCCAACGACTGTCGCCCCTAGCTAATTACCCCTATCCCGAACACAATGAGATATGTTTCGTAAGCCAATTCGGCCGTTACGATCAGTTTTCTGCTAAATTTAAAATATAAATTAGTATATATTCAATTTAAACGCACATTTTAAATTACCGGGGCTACATACTGACTCTAAAAATTCCAGAAAAATATTTTCTAGCTTCGTATTGACGATATGGTCCTAACAAAACTAATTTCATCGAATTCTGAGACCGTTTGAAAAATGGCCATTTTCCAGTCGATTAAAATCAATTGAAACCGGTCAAACGCGTTTTCCTTTGCCACGCTCACATACTGATTCTAAAAATTATGAAATTTGAAACCTAGTAATAATTTGACATCGCGGATCCAACAAAAGTGGTTTCATCGAAAACCGAGGTCATTTGCAAAATGGCCATTTTCAAGGGCCGAAATTCCATAGCGACTATTCTGAATTTTCAACTGGGCATATCTTTTGATTCCCGCTATGAAACTTCGATTTTTCGGATTTGCTGGGAAGATATTCTCAATTAGATTCTAATATTTTTGGTTTCACGAAAATCCGGTTTATTTTGCATCCGGTACATTCATTTGAACTTTGAAATCAAATTATCGAACTACCGCGCCATTTTCAATTCCTTTTATAATTAAAATAAAATATTTATATTCTAACGTCGAGCTACATAAATATATACGTTTTAATTCCATTCAAACTAAATTTTTCGTCATTACTATTTAAAATAATCCATTTTAAATATTCTAAATTCACTAAAATTGCCAAAATAAAATTTTAAATTGGCACCGAATTTCCGGGTTATTACAATCTCCACCACTTAAAACTTTTCGTCCCCGAAAAGGAACGAAGCCAAAAGTTGTTTAACAAACCAACTCAATTTCCAGTATTTTCCTTACGGCTTAAGTTTTTCAACTTTTCAGTTTCTAAAAACTTTTCAAATTTTTCAAAAATTTGGCTAACACCCCAAATTTTCAAAAAATTTCTCCATAACCTCCCCTGCACCGGGGACTTCGGGATATTTCATATAGCATCCCATAGCCTTCTTCAATCCAAAAGAAAAAGAAAAAGCCAAGCGGCTAGCCAATCGGCTCATAAAATCGTCATCACCCAAACAAAACAGTAAGTTATGGTAAACATGTACCTTTTTGTCGGGCAAACAATTTTATTCTTCTGCTCTAGCCTCCTTGCTATGACCTGTTCAATGTAAGTACACGTATATGCATGCAAATGCGACTAATTTTCAATACAACTCACTACTTGATTCAATTTGGTTATAGGTTCAACATTTTAATTAATCAAACTATAATCAAACAACACAATCAGCAATCAATTAGTTGATTATCATTTCAAATTCATAACTTTGATATATAGTCAAAAATCAGATTTTTGATGCCAAATCACAGCAGTAGGCCCTATCTAATTTTGGTTCTCACACCAGTCAATAGAAAATATATAGATATCACACCTTCGAAACTCGAATACCAATTCTGATGATGTTCGAACTATCATCAGAATCATCTCCGGGCGACTAGAGTGTGATTCTATATCTATCGAATATATTCGAGGCGTCAATACACGTGGATCAGACGTATACTAAAATCTCTATATACTTGATTGTCCAAATCAATACAAATAACTATTCAAATACAAATAAAACGATTTAAATTTCAAAACAAAATTTGTTTTCATTTTCAAAAATATACTCTTCAAACTTGTTCTAGGATACTACTGATCCTATCTCTAACGAGTCATTCTCGTTGGATATTACTAATCCAATCTCTGATGAATTCTTTCGTATGGTTCGAATGTGTCTTATTCTCTGAGCTTTGTAAACCAAAGCTCTGATACCAAATGTAAAGACCCGTAACTTCCCCGGTAAGGAAAGCGCGGATAGTTCGAGAACAAGCCACAAAAGAATGCATACGGAAGAACATTTCATTGTATATTACAACAATTCCATCAGAATACAAGAATATACAGAGTAAAAATAAATATTACACAGAAAATAACAGAGATTTAAATTACATTTAAATACATCGCAGTGGAAAATAATACAAAACACAACTAGAAGGAGATATACGGATACAAAGCTTTCCGGATATCGTTCCAGCTGTAAACCAGGATCCTGTGAATATAAATATGCAAATCCAAAACTACTAGCTGCCCGTGTCAAAATATTGGCACCCAGAGTTTAGGTTAAAACAATAAACTCCATTTAACACCCCGTAATTCTATTAACATTAAAATTCACAAATTAAAGTATACTTAATTTTTAGAAAAGAATTAAGTGGAATGGGTTGCACAGAGAAATATATATATATATATAAATTAAAAATTAAATAAATAAATATGCGAAAAAGTTCAAAACAGCGAATTGGGAGGGGGAATAACCGAACCGACCCATTTTTGAGGTCGACCTGAGCCCCGCTGGGTCGACTAGGGGTTAATCCAGGGTGTTTGGCTATCAACCCGTGGGCCGATTCGCTCAAATGCAGATTTTGCATTTGATTGGTTCTCATGGTTCAGGGTTAATCTAATGGTCCTAAATAACTTTCTACACCTATAAATACATCCTAATGCTAACCCTAAACCTAATTAAAATAGAATAGTTACCGTCATACCAACGCCATGGAAATCAATGGAGCCGCCGCCAACTAAGAAAGAAGAAAAGAAAATTCAATTCTAATTCTCTCAAACCTAAAGCAAAGCAAAACTCTCTCTTTTCTTCTCTAAATTGTGAGTATGATGTACAAGATTATTATCATTTTAATTAGGTTGAGTTATGAATGGATTATGAGTAGATGATGTGAATTATCATATATGTTGTTGTAAACCCCTTTTGCTACCATGTATATTGTAAATCCAATGTTATGTGATGATGATATCTTGTATGTTGTAAATCATGCTATGATGATGTTATGTATGTTGAAAGTTTCTATGCTAAGTTGTGATGAATCATACATGTTAAAAAGGCCATGATGTTACCATCTATGCTAGTTAGTTCATATTAATTAAATCATCATGTTTGGGTTATGTTGATCAATATGACAAGTCACATATGCAAGTTAGATTGATTAGAAAAGTTATGAACATATACCAAGACATCTATTATGACATCTAGAATTATGCTATGACATATGTGATATCCTATGCTAGTTCACACCATCATTATGTTGCCTAAAAACCCCATATGCAAGTTTATGTATAGATTTGGGCTTTGATCATATCATATAAATTGAGACATTTAACAAGTTTGACACCATTTTGATCCTTAACTTGTGTAGTTTATGCGAGTTTCACCCCTATTATGATTAGATTTATTTTAATTATCTATATGTTGGGATAATTTATCTTTGTGCTAGGTGTTAGACTATACAAGTCTAGCCTATATTATGTGTTGAATAAGCGAACGTATAAACGTGGGGTAGGGGTAATATTAAGGATTTAATATTAAAAAGTTGGGGTGCAATTGATATGATTTTGCATGCCATAAGTGGATGGCCATACTTGAGTCAATTATGGACATCATTAAAAGTTGACTTAATTAATAATTTGAATATGGAATTATTAAAACTGGGGTAAAAGATTTTAAGTGTTAATCAATGCTTAGGACACGAGGTTGGACTCGTTTGTGACGTAAACCTGCCCGGACCCGCCCGACAAATCCAGTGGTCACAAATGTCAGCCCAATGTGAGAGGTCCTAGGCCTAAACTAAAGCATAACGGTTGTAAAGACACGAGGTTAGACTCTTTTATTGTGTAAGACTGCCCGGACCCGCCCGACAAATCCAGCTGCCATAAATGCCAGTCTAATGTGAGAGGTCTTTATGAGGTTATGGCCTGAATGAATTAAGAAATACTTAACCAGATAAACATGTAAGGTAGGACATGGGGGTTAAGTAGGTGCCTTGGGTGGCATGAGGAATCTAGGGGGTGCTCTTAGTGGCATGTGAAATACGATTAGTAAGACTTAACCAAACACACATGTAAATGAACATGACTAAGAGGGTTAAGAGGGATATACTAGTGACAAGCTTAGGTGGGTAGCTTGTGGGGGCCCATTTCGACCAGTATCCCAAACGTATCTTTGTGGGCTCGACCCAAGTCGAGGACGGGACACGCATGCTGGGTTTGACTATAAGAGGCCAAAACGGGGAGCAGTGGCAACGCAAGTCCAACGGGTTTCATATGCGTGTGTGGACCCGGGCTGGTAGGTAAGACGTTGTTGCATCGTGTAGGTATAAGCCATGCATTCTCAAGTTGTATCGAGTTGCCACTTTAGGGGAGTGATACACCCCACTGTGGGGCCAGCACAGGTATCTACGAGTAGGGAGCCGATCGAAAGTGGGTAGTGGGGTACACCTAGTGGAGATAGGGGCAGACGGCACCTATGTAGTTAGCTAGGGGTACGTAAGGCTATTTATAAAGTTTCTGTGTGAAGCAAGTGGGATCAAACAATAGGGTGACTGGTGTGGTGCAATGTAGTAATGTGCGGTGCAGTGTAGTAATCATTCGTTAGTAATTAGGTGTGCCTTTACCGTTATCTTAAACGCTATCTTTATCTTCCTAAGAGTTCATAGACATTTACTTGTCTTCCAGCTTATGCCTTAGTCTAGTTATTTTGATAATAGTATTGGTAGAATTATCATACTCACCAGACTTTATGTCTGACCCCCTCTATTTCTATCCTTTTTCCCCCTCCTGGTCCTCAGGTTGGGCCCAGCTCTAGTGGAGTTTGATTGAATTGCTTCATCTCTCTTTGGAAAGCTTGGACCGTTGAAGTAAAGTCCATCTTGTTATCTTTTTAATGGCTATTTATGTAATGGGATTATGTGTTTTGTTTTTATGAAGATGGATATTGTACTTGGTTATGATCTATGGTTTTATGATGTAACAAACATGTTTAATTTCCGCTGCAATAAAATGAAGTTTTAGATTTCCAAGTACTTTTTATTATCTGTCTTGTTGTAATTTTTCTGTTCTATATTCACTTATAACCTCCATGGAAGATAATGCATTCCCTTTGTGAGTGACATTAATGGACGTGGGGTGTTACACGTGGTATTAGAGCTTAAGGTTACCAGAACAGATAAAAATACTTTAGAAAAATAGTTATTTTTGGAAAAGTGCTTTCAAAAACATGTTTTAATGAGAAATTTAAAGAGAAAAGTTTTTAAGAAAAAAAAACATAATCCCCAATAGCCCATATCTTTATCTTTCGAATTCTCCATTCTGAATCTTTCCTTTTTCGTTTCAGCATGGCTGAAGATCTTAATCTACCCGACGGTGTAACGATACCAGGATGGTATAGGAGGTTATTAGAGGCTAGGGCCGCTGCAGGTCCAGCCAATGTTCCTCCACCACCAGTTGCACCCGTTCCTCCTCCTCCTCCTCGCGTAGATACTTTTGCAAAGACGTGCAAGGAATTCAAGGCTATGGGTGGAAAACCGTTTCAAGGGTCAGAAACGTTTGTGGATGCTAGAGATTGGCTTAAGGAGGTGGAAGAATTGCTAGAAATCTTTGAAGTAGAAGAATGGAGGAGAGTTCGTTTAGCAGCTTGGTTGATGAAGGGAGAGGTCTCGTTTTGGTGGGAGGTCACTAATGGGGAGCGTCCTGTTGACTCTTGGGCGGATTTCAGACGTAGGTTCGAGGCGAAGATTCTCTCAAGGGTGGAAGAAAATCTATATATGGAAAGGTTCTTGACATTGAAGCAAGGAAGCTCATCAGTGAAAGAATATGTCAATAAATTTAATCAGTTAGCAAGGTTTGGCTTGGACTTAGTAAACACGCCGGAGAAGAAGGCTCTAAGGTTCGTGAATGGCTTGAACGAACCATTGCAAGGGTTGGCTATGACCCACATCCCGATGGGGGCCACCTTTGAGAAGTTAGTAGAAATGGCGCTCATGCATGAGGAGAAAAGCGCTAAAGCTGATATGGCACCCGAGAAGAAGGGGGATCAGAAGAAACCACAACAGCAAGACAAGAAGGGTGGAAAAGACAATAATGGCAAGGGAAAGAAGAAGTGCTTTAACTGTGGAACCCCAGGCCATCTCAGCAAGGATTGCCGAACGAAAAAGAAGACAGGTTGTTTTCATTGTGGCGATGCGGGACATTTAGTGAAGGACTGCCCAAGGGGCAGAGGGCAGGAGCTACCTCGGGAGGACATGTGCAGGCTCTTATGGCACCAGGGTAGGCTAGGGGACAAGTTCAAGCTCTCGCGGTCCCACCGCTGCAAGAACGAGGTAGAACCATTTCTGTTGAAAGCTTAGTTTTTCTGTTTGATCATCCTGTCTGTACCTTATTCGATTCGGGCGCATCACATTCGTTTATCTCTACATCATTAGTTTAATCACTGCACTTAAACACCAGTTTAGTAGAGGATCCCTTAGTTGTTTCGAATCCAATAGGGCGCTCAGCTTATTTGTCTATGATGTGTTTGGATTTGAAAATTTCCATACTTAGCATTGAATTTAGATGTGATGCTTATGTGTTGGGCTTCACGGGCTATGGGCTAATTTTAGGAATGGAGTGGTTATCCAGAAATGGGGCCATTCTTGATTGTGAAAGGAGAGTAGTTAGGCTCGTGTCTCGCCTTGGCAACACTCTTGAAATCTTCTGTAATCCCATAAATTCGGTTATGCTAAGTTATCTAGAATCGCTTGATGCGTCTGAGGAAAATCTACGATCTGTTAGAGTGGTCCGAGAATATTCGGATGTGTTTGAGGAGGTGAAGGGCTTGCCTCCGAAGCGGGAGATAGATTTTCGAATATATCTTATGGATAATGCGAAACCAGCATCTTTGCCAGTACGCCACATGGCTCCACGTGAAAGGAGGGAACTCGGTAAGCAAGTGAAGGAGTTGCTTGAGAAGGGGTTCATAAGACGAAGTATATCAGAGTGGGGTGCTCCAGTAGTATTTGCCACGAAGGCGGATGGGTCCCTTAGACTTTGTGTGGACTATAGAGAACTTAATAAGCTTACTAAGAAGAACAGACACCCACTACCGAGGATTGACGATCTCTTCGATCGGTTAGTTGGCACCTCAGTGTTTTCGCAGTTGGACTTAGCCACTGGTTTCCATCAGTTGAGAGTGACTGAGGATAGCATTGACACGACTGCCTTTAGGACTCCGGACAGTTTCTATGAATGGCTAGTGATGCCCTTCGGTTTGACAAACGCCCCATCATATTTTGTTGATTTGGTGAGTAGGGTGTTTAGGGAGTACCTTAACAAATTCGTGGTAGTCTTTGTAGATGACATCTTGATCTTTTCTAAGGATGAAGAAGAGCATGCCCTACATCTTAGGGAAGTGTTGGAGACCCTACGAGCGCATAGCCTTAAGGCTAAATTTTCTAAGTGTCACTTCTGGAGGAAGGAAGTACGGTTCTTGGGGCACGTGGTTTCCAAAGAAGGGATAGCCGTGGATCCCACGAAGGGGGTGGCCATCCAAGATTGGAAGGTCCCTAAAAATGCTACCGAAGTGAGAAGTTTCTTGGGGTTGGCTGGCTACTATAGGAAGTTTATCAAAGACTTCGCAAAGATATCAGCTCCATTGACACGCTTGATGAAGAAGAACCTAGTTTTCTCATGGGACGTAGATTGTGATGATGCGTTCCAACGTTTGAAGAGAGCTTTGACTTCAACCCCAGTCTTAGTATTGCCAGACAGGAGTAAGCCGTTTACCGTTTATACTGATGCTTGTGGGACAGGACTAGGCGCAGTCTTAATGCAAGAGGATAGGGTAATAGCCTATGGTGGAAGGCAGTTGAGAGCACATGAGAAAAATTATCCTACACATGACCTAGAATTGGCCGCTATTGTTTTCGCGCTTAAGTCTTGGCGTCATTATCTTCTTGGCGAGAAATTCGAATTATTCTCTGACCACAAGTCTTTAAAATACCTATTCTCTCAAAAGTACTTGAACTTAAGGCAGCAAAGGTGGATGGAGTTCTTAGCGTCCTACGACTTCGAAATAGCCTATACCCCTGGCAAAGGTAACGTGGTGGCAGACGCCTTAAGTAGAAAAAGATTACCCTTAAGTCCTTTGTTTGTTGAGCGGCGAAGTTTAGAATTCATTTCGATGTTTGACTTTAGACCTTCTGTTGACTTCGTACTCGGTTTGATAGCATCCTTGGAGGTCAGACCTACGCTTTTGGGACGGATTGGCGAGGCACAGCGAGACGACCCACAGTTAGTTGAGTTAGTAGAAAAGCTCAAAGGAGGGGAGTCATCAAGCTATCTCCATAGGTATACCCTAGACGATAAGGGTTGGTTACGTAGGGACGGTAGACTTTGTGTACCAGAAGACGATGACCTAAGGAAGACTATTCTTGACGAAGCACGTCATTCGAAGATGACCATTCATCCCGGCGGGGACAAGATGTACAAAGACATGAAGAGAGTTTACTTTTGGGCCGGCATGAAGAAAGATGTGGCCGAGTATGTCGCTAGATGCTTGGTGTGCCAACAAGTAAAAGTGGAGCAAAAGAAACCCGGTGGGTTGCTTCACCCATTGGAGGTTCCACTATGGAAGTGGGAAAGTGTCTCGATGGATTTTGTGGATGGGTTACCGCGATCAAGGAAGGGTAATACGGGAATTTGGGTTATAGTAGATAGACTTAATAAAAGTGCCCATTTCATTCCCGTAAAGAGTAAGAGGACTGCTTCATGGTTAGCCTCCGTATACGTTCGAGAAATAGTTCGTTTGCACGGTGTTCCTTCTAGCATAGTGAGCGACCGCGATCCTATTTTCACTAGCGAATTTTAGAGAAGCTTACAAGAGGCGGTAGGGACTCAGTTATGTTTGGACACCGCATATCATCCTCAGACGGACGGCCAGACCGAGAGGGTGAATCGCATTCTAGAGTATCTGTTGAGGCTATGTATCCTAGACTTTGGTGGTACGTGGGAAGAGCATCTTCCATTGGTGGAGTTCGCATATAATAATAGCTTTCAGTCTAGCATTGGTATGGCACCATTCGAAGCTCTTTATGGACGACCTTGTCATTCACCTACATGTTGGTGGGAATCTACGGATAAGATCTTACTTGGGCCCGATATGATTAGGGAGACTTCGGAGAAGATCGACTTGATTCTAAGGAGGATGAAAGCAACGCAAGATAGGCAGAAATCTTATGCGGATAAGAGGAGGACAGATCTCGAGTTTGAAGTTGGGGACATGGTCTTTGTCAAAGTGTCTCCATTACGAAACGTTGTTCGCTTTGGGTCCGTTGGGAAATTAGCACCAAGGTTTGTAGGGCCGTTTCCTATTAAGGAGAGGATTGGACGGATGGCGTATAGAGTGTAGTTGCCCGAGATACTTAGTGGTGTACATGACGTATTCCATGTGTCACATTTGAGGAAGTGCTTGCATGAGAACGCGGAAGTGGTAGAGCCGAGCTTGCTTAGAGAGGTGGAGATAGAGCGTGATGCGACAATTCGACGAGCTCCTACGCGCATTCTTGGGTCGGAGATCAAGAGGTTGAGGAATCGAGAGGTCAGACTAGTCAAAGTGCAATGGGGAGATGATGAGAGCAATGCTACTTGGGAGACAGAAGAGAAGATGCGTTCACGATACCCTTTTCTTTTTGAGGGTATGTCTTTTAATTTCTCCTTTATCGCTTAGCTTGTACTTATCTTATCTTTAGTATATCCTCTCGCTAGTATCTTTGACCTTTATTTAGGATAATCCTATGGTTGAAACATGTGTTTGAGATATGTTATGTATGGTGGATGCAAAGTGGATGCAAGTATTTACTAGTGGTTGCTCGTGGATGCATATACACACACTATTAGGCACCAGATCGACCCAGTCACTTCATATTGCATATTGCATATATATGGATATATTTAGTAAAATGGATGTATAATGGTTGTATTATCGTATAGTTGCTGCATTCGGGTGGATGGTTGTGCACGCATATAGAATTAATATGTATCATTAGGAATCTTTTGCATACATATTGGACGCATGGCACTATCATGATTTGCATTAAGGAGGTCAACTGAATCAGTAGACCGCCTGATTTTGCATTAGATGCGGTCATATACACACACTGTGCATTTAAACATGAAAGCATTAGAAGTCTATAAGGAGAATGGATGCCTGTGTTTGATGGTTGAGTAGATGGATGATTGGATGTTAGGACATACATTCTTCTTAACTTGAAGATTTCGGGGACGAAATCCTTTAAGGAGGGGAGAATGTAACACCCCGTAATTCTATTAACATTAAAATTCACAAATTAAAGTATACTTAATTTTTAGAAAAGAATTAAGTGAAATGGGTTGCACAGAGAAATATATATATATTGATATATATATATACAAAAATTAAAAATTAAATAAATAAATATGCGAAAAAGTTCAAAACAGCGAATTGGGAGGGGGAATAACCGAATCGGCCCATTTTTGAGGTCGACCCGAGCTCTACTGGGTTGACTAGGGGTTAATCCAGGGTGTTTGGCTGTCAACCCGTGGGCCGATTCGCTCAAATGCAGATTTTGCATTTAATTGGTTCTCATGGTTCAGGGTTAATCTAATGGTCCTAAATAACTTCCTACACCTATAAATACATCCTAATGCTAACCCTAAACCTAATTAAAACAGAATAGTTACCATCATACCATCGCCATGGAAATCAATGGAGCCACCGCCAACTAAGAAAGAAGAAAAGAAAATTCAATTCTAATTCTCTCAACCCTAAAGCAAAGCAAAACTCTCTCTTTTCTTCTCTAAATTGTGAGTATGATGATCTTAACAAGATTATTATCATTTAAATTAGGTTGAGTTATGAATGGATTATGAGTAGATGATGTGAATTATCATATATGTTGTTGTAAACCCCTTTTCCTATCATGTATATTGTAAATCCAATGTTATGTGATGATGATATCTTATATGTTGTAAATCATGCTATGATGATGTTATGTATGTTGAAAGTTTCTATGCTAAGTTGTGATGAATCATACATGTTAAAAAGGCCATGATGTTACCATCTATGCTAGTTAGTTCATATTAATTAAATCATCATGTTTGGGTTATGTTGATCTATATGACAAGTCACATATGCAAGTTAGATTGATTAGAAAAGTTATGAACATATACCAAGACATCTATTATGACATCTAGAATTATGCTATGACATATGTGATATCCTATGCTAGTTCACACCATCATTATGTTGCCTAAAAACCCCATATGCAAGTTTATGTATAGATTTGGGCTATGATCATATCATATAAATTGAGACATTTAACAAGTTGACACCTTTTTGATCCTTAACATGTGTAGTTTATGCAAGTTTCACCCCTATTATGATTAGATTTATTTTAATTGTCTATATGTTGTGATAATTTATCTTTGTGCTAGGTGTTAGACTATACAAGTCTAGCCTATATTATGCGTTGAATAAGCGAACGTATAAACGTGGGGTAGGGGTAATATTAAGGATTTAATATTAAAAAGTTGGGGTGCAATTGATATGATTTTGCATGCCATAAGTGGATGGCCATAATTGAGTCAATGATGGACATCATTAAAAGTTGACTTAATTAATAATTTGAATAGGGAATTATTAAAACTGGGGTAAAAGATTTTAAGTGTTAATCAATGCTTAGGACACGAGGTTGGACTCGTTTGTGATGTAAACCTGCCCGGACCCGCCCGGCAAATCCAGTGGTCACAAATGTCAGCCCAATGTGAGAGGTCCTAGGCCTAAACTAAAGCATAACGGTTGTAAAGACACGAGGTTAGACTGTTTTATGGTGTAAGACTGCCCGGACCCGCCCGACAAATCTAACTGCCATAAATGCCAGTCTAATGTGAGAGGTCTTTATGAGGTTATGGCCTGAATGAATTAAGAAATACTTAAACAGATAAACATGTAAGGTGGGACATGGGGGTTAAGTAGGTTCCTTGGGTGGCATGAGGAATCTAGGGGGTGCCCTTAGTGGCATGTTAAATACGATTAGTAAGACTTAACCAAACACACATGTAAATGAACATGACTAAGAGGGTTAAGTGGGATATACTAGTGACAAGCTTAGGTGGGTAGCTTGTGGGGGCCCATTTCGACCAGTATCCCAAACATATCTTTGTGGGCTCGACCCAAGTCGAGGACGGGACACGCATGCTGGGTTTGACTGTAAGAGGCCAAAACGGGGAGCGGTGGCAACGCAAGTCCAACGGGTTTCATATGCGTGTGTGGACCCGGGCTGGTAGGTAAGACGTTGTTGCATCGTGTAGGTATAAGCCGTGCATTCTCAAGTTGTATCGGGTTGCCACTTTAGGGGAGTGATACACCCCACAGTGGGGCCAGCACGGGTATCTACGAGTAGGGAGCCGATCGAAAGTGTGTAGTGATGTACACCTAGTGGAGATAGGGGCAGACGGCACCTATATAGTCAGCTAGTGGTACGTAAGGCTATTTATAAAGTTTTTGTGTGATGCAAGTGGGATCAAACAATAGGGTGACTGGTGTCGTGCAGTGTAGTAATGTGCGGTGCAGTGTAGTAATCATTCGTTAGTAATTAGGTGTGCCTTTACCGTTATCTTTAACGTTATCTTAAACGCTATCTTTATCTTCCTAAGAGTTCATAGACATTTACTTGTCTTCCAGCTTATGCCTTAGTCTAGTTATTTTGATAATAGTATTGTTAGAATTATCATACTCGCCAGACTTTATGTCTGACCCCCTCTATTTCTATCCTTTTTCCCCCTCCAGGTCCTCAGGTTGGGCCCAGCTCTAGTGGAGTTTGATTGAATTGCTTCATCTGTCTTTGGAAAGCGTGGACCGTTGAAGTAAAGTCCAGCTTGTTATCTTTTTAATGGCTATTTATGTAATGGGATTATGTATTTGGTTTTTATGAAGATGGATATTGTACTTGGTTATGATCTATGGTTTTATGATATAACAAACATGTTTAATTTCCGCTGCAATAAAAGTTTTAGATTTCCAAGTACTATTTATTATCTGTCTTGTTGTAATTTTTCTGTTCTATATTCACTTATAACCTCCATGGAAGTTAATGCATTCCCTTTGTGAGTGACATTAATGGACGTGGGGTGTTACACTCCGGGTCAGTCATGGGACCGGTGTGAGAACTAAAACAGTTATTAATCTTTATTTTAAAGTTGGGTAAATCAAGGGACCACGCCGTATAACACGAAACGGGTTTCCTCCCAAGAACACCAGTGCATAAAACAAACAGCGCAATGCTAAATAAAGAAAAATGAAGTTGTTATAAGACCCAGGTCCCATCACACAATGCAACGCAAGCCGGAGGATAGGGTTTTACCTTATAACAGCCAAAGAATGCTTGATACGTGAAATTTTATCTTTTTATTCTTAATCAGACTCCAACCGCAAATTAGTAAGAGAATGATTCCCTAAGTATTAACCCCGAAGGCCGAAACCAACATCAAACCAATACCCAGGAAACCACTCATCTTAGCTCGTTTCCAGTTAGTTTCTGATTTTATATACAATCATAAATATCAATCATAGGCGGCATGGGTACCATATATCATGTCGTCGTACTAGGCTCTACAATCAAAACCGCAAGTCACGTATTTGGAAATTGGATTTCCATCTGTGAACCGAGGAAAAAGATAGTCCTCACTGACTTCGAGACTCTCTAGCCCGAGCCTCAGGGTCAGAGCGCATCGACCCTTGGATCCTCAGGGCCAGTCCACCGATGTGGATTAAACTTAAACCCTGAACATGCGTTTTCCCGCCCTATGGGGCGTAAATGAGCCAACGAATGACACCATCGGCTTCACATAGTCACCGATATATCCGAGGCGCCTCGCAACAGCAACAACCACATAAGTCAAACTCGTCAGGGCGTGTTAAACCACTGACGCCACTTCTAGCTAGAAAGAAACGCATGCCCTCCCTTACGTCCTCTCCTGTTTTTGGTTCACACCAGGGTGTGAGGCTCGCGAATCAACGTTACACAAAGCTATGCCACAAAGGTCGTGCTTTGATGATCAACCACAAGACTCTGCTTTTCAACAGAAGCCTTGATCATATTGCCACTTAGGCATGCCACACAGGCAATTCATTCCATGCGTTTGATATCCATCAATATATAACCCCTGAGCTCGTATGTCTCAGAGAAGGGCGTTAAGCAAGAGAATAAATTTTCTACCGCCAAACTGATATATATTTAATAGAAATCAATCACATAGAATAAAATCCAATGTCAGACACACAGTCCATTTACAAGTTCGTTCTGGGTCTGAACGAAACCGGAGGCACCTAGTACCCCGCATATCCATCGATCTCCAAGTACGTCTGGACGACCACTAACTGTTTCCATCTTCTTGGGTGTACAGCCCAATCAAGATCATCAGTAATCACCCAAACGATGTGAAGACTTCCGGTCTTCAACCACCGTCTTCATCTTTGACTAATCATCGAATCAGTTATTCAGAATGGGATAAACCTGGTCTTTCCAAATAACTCGCGTATATAATAAATAAGTGTTACACAAATACAACATACGCCTCATTCCAATTCATCAGTCACTAACCGTAAATTAGTAAGAGAATAATTCCCCAAATATTAACCCCGAAGGCCGAAACCAACATCAGATCAATATCCAGAAAACCATTCTGCTTAGCTAACCGACAGTTAGTTTCTAAATTTCACATTCTTAGGGAAAGGTTCCCATTAATTTTATCAAAGATAAATCATTTAATTTTATTCTTTAATCTTCCTTTGAATATCACTTCAAACTAGTCGGGATTAACGAACCTTACCGAAGTAATCGTGTAACAACCCGAATTTTTACAACACGTTAAATCAAGAATCAAGACAGAATTAAATTATAAATTCTGAATCAAGTGAAATGGGCTATGCCATTGCGTTCGTCTCGGAAAAATATGCGAAATAGAGTCCGAGTTTTCGAGAATCGGAGTCCGTATGACCCGTAAAAGGCCCAAAGAAGGTTTCTGGGAATTTGAATTTCGGAAACAGTTTTGGGAATCAGATCTGGGGGCTAGGCGGGAAGTTTCCCGCCTAGGCCATGTCGACAGGGCTGTCAACAGGCCTGTCGACTTGGGCCCAGACCAAGTCGACAGCCCTATCGACTTGCCTGTCGACAGGGGGTGGCCGGGGCAAGTTGCCTGGCGCACCTGTTTGTCTCACCTGGTCTTGTTCTTGGGCTGGTTCTGGAAGCTTCCGAGATCTGATGGTCCTGATCTATCCTAGGGTTAATCTAAGGGCCTAAAACTATCCTAATCTCTATAAAAAGACCCTAAACCTAACCTAAATCCCTAAAAATCAAACCTAGCAACTAAGTGCTGCCAAAATCAATTTTGATCATGGCCTCCATCTCAAATCCCTAGAGCCTATGCATTCAAATCGGGTTCAAATCAAAAGATGCAAGCTTGCTACACCAAATAGAGGCCAAATCAACATTGCTATGCGAGTTTCATGAAGGTTCTTCTTCAACGGAGCCACCTTTCTTCGTCAAGATGATGCATGACCCCTTTTCTAAGCCTTGCCTATGTAAGTTCTAGCTACTTTTGGATCAAAACGGTATTTTTAATGTTGACATGGGATAAAATGAGATAAAGCATAAGTATCCATGTATGTGAACCTAACTTTGTCCCTTTTCTATGATCTATGACCTTAGACTAAGATGTAGCAACTTAATCATGTCACTCATGTTATGTTTAGCCTAGTTTATCTTGCAAGTTTGGATCTTTGTCTATGGAAGATTTGCATGAACCTTTGGGAACCATTTGACTTGTGAAACATAGGCAAATACTTGACCTTGGGGCTTATGCATGCATATGAACACAAACCCCTTATGTTTCATGCATGTTTGTGGCAAAACCTCATTATGATATTATGCAAGTTTGTGGCCAAATCCTATATGATAGTATGCATGCTTATGGTTAATCCCTATATGACTCTGTCATGCATGTTTTAAGGCCAAACCCCCTTATGACGCCATGCATGTTTGGAGCCAATCCCCTTTGTGGCATCGTGCATGTTTTGGGGTCTACATGTAGTCATAGTATACCTACTATGTTGACTCGCTTTGCTTGCGTTGGGAAAACACGATTTTGGGTAGTTAGATAAACATGAACATGTCGCGAAATCTTAACTTGAATATGACATGTGTTTATACTTGAAAATATGACTTGAAAGATAACATGGAAGTTGACATGTAAGTATGCATAAAAACATGAGCTTGGGAATTTACCTATTAAGTTAGGTCTACCCTTTGGGAATTTACCTATTAAGTTAGGTCTACCCAAATGCTTGAAAAACTTGTAACATGTTTTGGAAACATGATGAACTTAGATAATATAAGTGTGGCCAACTCGAGGTTGGGTTGAGTTTGCAATGTAAAACTACCCGGAACCGACCGACCTACCTAGTAGTTGCAAACAATAGGACCCAATGTGAGAAGTTGGTCATGTCGCGCTTAAGACCCGAGGTTAGACTAGGTTGTGGTGTAAATCTACCCGGACCCGCCCGGCTTAACTAGTAACCACAACAAGGTCTAATGTGAGAGGTTAAGAGTGCATTAATTAAATTAATGCCACATGATAAGGTTAAGTAAATTTGACTAATGACACTTAACCGATATGACACGAATGGGTAGGTTAAGTGGGACCGGGCTTGATTTCCTTAATGACAGTTAACCATGCAAGATGATTAGGGGATGGGGTTAAGTAATTTACACTTAACTAATCCAACTGGGTAATTAGATGAGGTTAAGTAATTAAGACATAACTAACCTAACCACGGTAATTAGATGGGGTTAAGTAATCCACACTTAACTAATCTAAACACGGTAATTCGATGGGGTTAAGTTAGCCTAGACTTAATTAATCCAACTTGGTAATTTAATGGGGTTAAGTTAAACACTTAACTAATTTAACACGATGATTTGATGAGGTTAAGTGACCTATACTTAACCAATCTAACTCGTTAATTTGATGAGGTTAAGTGAACCTATACTTAACCAATCTGACGTGAAAACATGATAAGGCTAAGTCACGAATCGTTTGAATGCGCTTGACCGATATGACTCAGTAATTAGATAAGGTCAAGTTAATACATATACTGAACCAATCTAAAATGATAATTAGATAAGGTTAAGCCATGAATTGCTTGATATACTTAACCAACTTGACATATGGTTTGTAGGGTTAAGTTTTGGACTTGGATACTTAGCCAATTTTGACGTGGTTTGTAGACGGGTTAAGTTGTGAACTTAAGTGACACTTAACCCATTAGATAAACCCTAATTCGGAGGATTAGGTAAATAACCATAGTTAACAAGGATTATGGAAATAAGGCTAAGTGGTAAACCTTAGTTAAAAGAAACTAAGTAATAATTCTTAGCCAAGGAAATTTGGACCACCTCTTAGATACGTGAGTAACCCGATACGGTAGGTCATCGTTTAAGTATACGTGTAGGAGCAGGCTATCTGATTTAGATAAAGGCTCCAGCGAACTGGGTAACGAAGCAGCGGCTTCGGGGAACGTGAGGATATTCTTGGGATCCCTCTGTGAGCTGCCAGGTCATTATACTAGGCTCACGAGAGGTTGAGGTCTGCGGTAGAAGAACCAAGAATATGCCTTGGTTGCTATGCGAGCGACCTAAAGACTGGGGTGGATAGCAGTGAGTCGACGAATACATAAGGTGCCCGAGATAGCAAGTTCGTCGATCATCTACCATCTTGAGTCAAGCGTGTACGTACGGAAAGGCAGGGAACACCCAACAGACCATAATTGCTATCTAATTATGGGTGAGGTAGGCCGTAGGATGTGGGCTGGCCGGAGTGTAGTTCTCATGCAAGATTTTCTCTTGTGTTGCCTTTCACTAGTTGAGGGAGGTGTCTCGTGGGACCATAGCCACGTGTAGAAAAGCAGACCTTAGTATCTGCATCGGCAGATAAATCTAAAGCTCCCAACCGAGTCCTGTATTTCTTGTTTTGCACTGTGACAGGACTCGGATGGCACGATGTGATACATGTGCATACATTTATAGAAAAACGAGCCACGATGAATGCGTGGGAAAAAGGGCGCGGTTGAGGGTTAGCGTAATCCCTAGTGGCCTAGGTGGTTTAACCCAAACCGAAATACGAAAGCGTGCAATAGGTAAGCGTAATCCCTAGTGGTGCTAGGTGGCGTAAGTCCTAGTAGTTCAAACGATGATTCATATGGAAGAGCCTAGCTAGAACAAGGGTGACAGTCCAAACGATTTCAAGGATAATACGACATGAGGAAGCCCGTACGAGGTACGGCAAAGGACTGAACTTATATACATGGAAAGAAACATATGATTTGAGTAACCTATATATGCGATATATTAGGTTGACATGGACCATTACACGACTTTGAGCAAGGGACATTCATGGTTAACACATGACGCGGGTAGGGATACTAGTACGAGAGGTGCAAAGCAAATATACATGTTAGAACTAGGAAGAATATACATAATAGATACCGTGGGATGTTAGACGGGGTAGATACCTTGGGATAATGTACTCGATAGAAATATGACGATGTGATACCTTGACTTATCATAACACCGTAGTTTATCATGATACCTTAGTTTACCTTGCCACAGTAGTTCAACCGGCTACCCTGGTTTATCTATCTTGTAGTTATCCTTATGTTTACTTTCAGTTTATGCATGTCATGTTACCTTTACCTGTTTTTACACTGGAAGTAGATAGGACTTACTCAGTCTTTTTGACTGACCCGTTTTGTTTCGCCTCTTTTCTTCCGTTTCCCCCCCCCCCCCCTAGGTTTCAGGGAGGAAACAATGCTGTTTAGTTCGGACTTCTTCTGCTTGAAGGTCATCATGGATGGCTTGGACTTCTCTTGGCTATGGCTACTTTACTGTTTTTACTTGGGGAATAATTTATTAAAAAGTCTTTATGCTTCTTTACTATTGCAAGACAGGTTTTGATGTACTCTGATGTAAAAGGCTTTAGACCTTAATTATTGAATTTATGAAAGTTCGATTTTACTTCCGCTATTTTATATGTTCTGTCTTGTGATATTTCTGTGCATGTTTACCAATAATGCCCCTCTAAAGCTAGTGCATTCCTTTGCGAGTGACCCTAGCGGAGGCGGGGTGTTACAAATCGTTTGTTTTAATTTCTCAATCCCAACCTATTCATCCCATGAAGTAAAACTGGTCTTACTTCATATCTAACACCACGGTGTTATCAGTAAATTCAATTATCATTTCACGTTTAAATCTCTTTAAAGATTTAACTATCGCCTGGAGCAAAAACTGGTGATACTCCATTCTCGATCTTTTTAATCTAATTAAAGATTCATTAAAACTCCACTTAGTTTTAATCTTTGACTGGGTTAAAGAATCAGTGTCATTTAAAACACGGTTCACGATAAACCCCAAAATCACATCACATTTCAATCAGTCCCTAACCGTAAATTAGCAAGTGAGCAGTTCCCTAAGTATTAACCCCGAAGGCCGAAACCAACATCAGATCAATACCCCAGAAACCATTCAACTTAACCAATCTCCAGTTAGTTTCTGATTTTCTTAACTCCTTTGGGTCTAAGAACAGTATTATTGAAGATACCGTTCACGACAACCCAAAATCACATTTCATTAATTATCGGGTTAAAGAACAAGTGTTATTTAAAACACTGTTCACGATAAACTCAAAAATCAATACCAATTCGATTCCAATTAAATATCATTTAATTCGTACACTTCATTAAATCTAAATAAAAAGATTTAATCTTTTTCTCAACTGGGTTTAAGAACGGTGTTAATAAAGACACCATTCACGACAAACCCAAATCACATTTGATATTAAATACAAGGCTCTGAATAGAAAATATATCAGCTTATATTCAATATCAAATTCTACGACCAACAAATATCGTATTGGAAATAACGATATATATATCTTTCAAATTTCCATAACAATATCTTTATAATCACGAAATTCAACATCGAAAGATTCCGAAGACAATTTCGATTCAAATCCATTCCAATGCAATTATTGGAAATTCTGGTTATTTTCAAAACCATTTCAAATCCAATTTATTTATTTTAAAAATAAATAAACTATTATTTTAGTTCAAAACTAGTTCATTTCGATAAAAATCTATTTTTATCTTTTCAAATATGGAGTTTTTCATCCCAATTCTTCACAAATCATTTCTTATGATTTTACACAAATTATTGATATTTTTACAAATTTTATCAAGGCCCGTACAGTCGATTTCCATCAACGGCCATCGAACTGCACTTACAGCGACCTTTTTCAAATTTGATTTGGAAATAATTCCAAATCCAACCGTTAGATTTCAAATTTCTAATATTCGTTAGAAAGCTCTTTTCGATACAAACCCAACGGTTCCGATTTTAGGAGAATCCGACGGTCGGATCTCCCGCAATGTCCATTCGAAGTCAATGGTCGAAATTCGCGAACTGCCGCAGCGCGACGCGTTCTATTCAGGCCATTATATATATATAATGTATATATTATATATATTTCGTCGATTTCCTTTTAAAACGCATTTTATAAATCGTTTTAAATTCATTTTCGAAACGATTTCAACTTCCTTTTCAAATTCAAATCAAGATTAAAATTTTCAATATAAATTCGTTTTAATTTCATTTCTAATCGATTTCAATTCAATTCGAATTTAATTCGAATTTCAATTCTTTTTAATTCAAATCGGTTTCAATTTAAATTGATTTCGGTTCAATTTCAAAACGTTTTAAATTCAATTCAAAAACGTTTTAAATTCAATTCAAAAACGATTTCAATTCTATTTCAATCTAATTCGAATTTCAATTCTTTTCAATTTAATTCGAATTTCAAATCATTTCAATTTAATTCGAATTTCAAATTATTTCAATTTAATTCGAATTTCAAATCATTTAAATTTAATTCGAATTTTGAGGTCACTTTCGATATTCATTATAAAATGAGTAAAATCGATATAAATATCGTTCACGTCAAAATGGCATCAATCTAATCAACACGACTTCATATATTTCTATTTTCAAATATTCTATTTCAAATATTCTATTTCAAATATTTCTATTTCAAATATTCTATTTCAAATATTCTATTTCAAATATTCTATTTCAAATATTTCTATTTCAAATATTCTATTTCAAACTGGAATGAGGCCCAATCAATTACCATAGATTTTATTTCTATGGTTATCCATACAACGCATGTATATATCAACAACGACAAATAATCAACCATCATCCAAAGTGCATTCTACACTGTATAAGCATCAAATATAAATATTTAACGTTCATAACAGTCTGTCAATCAATCGATCGACATACAACAAATTATTGGGATTAGTGTATGTCATATATCATCCCAATACCCATGTGGGGTTTCAAACAATCAAACACAGATTTTATTTGTGCAGTTGGGCGATGTGTAAAATTTATCGTACCAATCAATATCAATCAAATCAGTGTATATAAACAAATCTCCGATTTGTTTATAAATATTTATTTTATATACACGTTAAAAATTCTATTTTCAACCATAAAATATTTTTAACTATATAAATATTTTATTTCATTACACATCACACAATCAACTACACATCAAAATCAAACAACCAAGCATACAAGCTGTCCATGGTCTGTGGACGACGGGTGTCGGGTGCTACTAAACACCGTCTGCATCCTAGTATTTATTTTTAACTAGAAAAAGAAAATTAAAGGTGAGGAGTTCTCACCGTGGGTTCCACTCCTCCATTTCATTTCTGAATCTCTTTGGATTTGCTTCTCTTCCGTCCCATCGCCATCTGTTTCACGATTTTTTTAATAAAAAATCACATTTTTATTTTGCTATTGTATAAAATAAAATTCATTTTTTTATATCGCTACATATATTATAAAAATCATATTTTTTTATTCTGCTATTTCTATACACAATGTATATTTTATTTTAAAAACAAGGCGATATATATATTCAAACCAAGGCGATATATATATTTAAAACAAGGCGATTTATATATTTAAAACAAGGTGATATATATATTTAAAACAAGGCGATATATATTTAAAACAAGGCGATATATATATATTCAAAACAATTTTATATAAATTTTGTAAAACATATTCTAAGAATAAAGTTATAAAAGAAAAAAAAATCAAAACCTTTCTGTTAATTATCGTTCACCTTCAACCGAGTTCAAAACCCCAGCTCCGATCCTAGGGCTGCAATTAGCGATCGCCACAGACCGCCTGAACCTGATCGGACATCGCCACCCTCCCCAGCTTCACGTCGTGCACCTCCGGCCACAATCTCATCGAGCTCGTCGCCGTACAGTCGCCAAAAAACCCCAGCGAGCGGACCCTGTTTCAGCTCGAGGAACACCCTAACCACCGAACGAGAAGTGCTCATAGTTAGGTGGATTCGAAGATCTCACGAGGGGCTTTCAATTTCGTTCTGGATTGTGTTTTAATTTGGCTCGAATTGGATATCATTTGGAGTTTTTATTTTGATCTATTCTGATCGTCAGTTTCGTGGATATCGACTAAGGAAGGGTTGACCACGGAATGGCTTTGACTAGGGTTGTGGGGGAAGAGTTTATATATAAATATATTTTATAATATTTTAATTCGTGAATTTACTTGTTTATTGTCACGAACCCCAAATTAAACCCAACGACTGTCGCCCCTAGCTAATTACCCCTATCCCTGACACAATGAGATATGTTTCGTAAGCCAATTCGGCCGTTATGATCAGTTTTTTGCTAAATTTAAAATATAAATTAGTATATATTCAATTTAAACGCACATTTTAAATTACCGGGGCTACATACTGACTCTAAAAATTCCAGAAAAATATTTTATAGCTTCGTATTGACGATACGGTCCTAACAAAACTAATTTCATCGAATTCTGAGACAGTTTGAAAAATGGCCATTTTCTCGTCGATTAAAATCAATTGAAACTGGTCAAACGCGTTTTCCTTTGCTACGCTCACATACTGATTCTAAAAATTATGAAATTTGAAACCTAGTAATAATTTGACATCGCGGATCCAACAAAAGTGGTTTCATCGAAAACCGAGGTCATTTGCAAAATGGCCATTTTCAAGGGCCGAAATTCCATAGCGACTATTCTGAATTTTCAACTGGGCATATCTTTTGATTCCCGCTATGAAACTTCGATTTTTCGGATTCGCTGGGAAGATATTCTCAATTAGATTCTAATATTTTTGGTTTCACTAAAATCCGGTTTATTTTGCACCCGGTACATTCATTTGAACTTTGAAATCAAATTATCGAACTACCGCGCCATTTTCAATTCCTGTTATAATTAAAATAATATATTTATATTCAAACGTCGAGCTATATAAATATATACGTTTTAATTCCATTCAAACTAAATTTTTCGTCGTTATTATTTAAAATAATCCATTTTAAATATTCTAAATTCACTAAAATTTCCAAAATAAAATTTTTAAATTGGCACCGAATTTCCGGGTTATTACAGACCTGGAGTTTATTGTTTCAACCTAAACTCTGGGTGCCCCTATTTTCTACACGGGCAGGTAGTAGTTTTGGTTTTGCAGATTTATATTCACAGGGTCCTGGTTTACAGCTGGAATGATACTCGAAAAGCTCTGTATCCGTGTATTACTTTCAGTTGTGTGTTGTATTATTTTTCCGCTGCTATGTATTTAAATGTAATTTAAATCTCTGATATTTGTCAAATGTGTAATATTTATTCATATTCTGTATAATCTTGTATTCTGATGAAATTGTTGTAATAAACAATGAAATGTTCCTCTATTTGCATTCTGACCTGTCATGTTCTCAAAACGATCAGGGGTTTCGAACGGTCTTGGTCGGTTTAACGATCGATTCGGATCGAGCGAAATTCCTTACCGTTACATGTTGGTTTCGGCCTTCGGGGTTTGTACTTAGGAAGTTGTTCTCTTACTAGTTTACAGTTAGAGTCTGATAGATGTGGAAGAATACTGATATGTAAATATGCAATGGGAATGTTTTCCAGAGTTAATAACATATATTTTCTTAATATAGAAAATAAGGAAAAATGAATATATATATATATATATGTTTGATGATTTGATTGATAATTCCATTTGGAAATAAGATCGTTGTGCGTACACGGACATTTTTCATTTGATAGTTAAATCACCAACTATCAAAGTTTTTACCATTTTAACGTTGTTAATATGGAGAGACCGGTTGGATTATTATCAACCACTCCGTATTGGCATAAGCGTTGCGAACCAAGTATGCTGGATATATTGAAGACGGAGTAAAGTGCAAGGGCTGTTGTATAAGTCCTAGGTAGAGATTGCCTAGGATGGATGTACTGAATAGTGCCTTTGGTTTCGTTCAGTCCCAGAACGAACGTATATGGACGAGTGTTTGACAGAGTATTTCCAATGGTCGAATGGGTTCGTCTGTATAAATATATATGGTTGCAACGGATTTATTCCCTTAGCATAATACCCAAAATATTTGTGCAGATCAGTTAGTGATTAACGGATCTGATAATATGGCATTCAAAGTGATCGTGTTATCAATGAATTGAAAGTAATCGTAGCCTTCGGCCTCAACAACTGGGAAATGACAAAAATTGGGCAGGCAGCATGGCTATGTGGTTAGCTCCCATTAGGGTGTATCATCACCTATCTAGAGATTCATTTAATTCCTTATTCTATTCGATGTTGTCCCATTCGGGAAACGTTTGCTGATCCCAACCATTGGTGGTATACATTCGATACACTCAAGCGAAATGAGTGGTCGGTCATGTGTGGCTGAGTTGCAAGATGTTCCTGTTGAACTCGGTGTATTCTCCTCTAGAGATACACCAGCGGCAGGTGGTTCCATACCTTGTAATAGTTGGAGTTTCATTACCCAATACGTGCTTGCGGTTTTGATTGTATATTATATATGTGGAACGTGAGATGCAAACGTTCCACTAGATTGATATTTACTTTTATTTAGACACTATTATAATATCGAAGAGTTTTGATATAAAGATCATTTTGGATACTCATAAGGGAAAACCCGTTCCGTGTTATACGGTGTGGTCTTATGAGATACCGTTTATTGCCTAAAGCGGTTTCAAACTGTTTACTCATACCAGTCCCATGACTGACCCGGAGTTTATTTTCTATGTTTTCCCTAAACTCTTGGGTGCTCAAATTTGTACAAGCAGTCAAGAAGTTCAGGATTTACAGATATTCTTGAAGGAGCTTGGAGCAGGAGGCTTTAGCGTTAGTTATCTAGTGTTATTTCCGCTGTATTGTAAGTGTTGTACTCTGATAATGATGTTTGTATATACAGTTCAAATTTTGTATTTCAAAATCTGTTATATATAATATATATTATATTTTGTTCCGCTGCGATGTGAGATTCTATGTTGTGTTTCTGTTCTTTTTCTTCTATTCTAAGTTTCTTTCTTTTTATTTATCATCCTCTAACTTCTTTCTATTAATGATTCATATTTTTGTGATATTTGGGTTGGACGTATGTTGTATTTAGTCAACTCAGATATTACAGATTTGTGGGCCATTACAGTTGGTATCAGAGCTTAGGTTGAGCGACTACATAGGCTTTGTGGAATTTTGCTCATTAGAGATATGGTCAGTAGTACCCTAGAATGAGTTGAGTGTGTGTGTGTGTATATATATATATACACACACACGAGAGAGCGTATTTTTTAATTGATATAAAATTTGTTTTATATTGTGTTGGCTAGTCTGTTGAGTGGCTTATGAATTCTGATCGAATTGTGGGACGCCACGAAGTCGACAGGAGTTTCTAAACACTTGAACAAAAGATTGAACGCGATATTTTTTTAAAATGGGTAAATGAAATAATTTTACCCAAAATTCTATTTTTGATATAGAAGGAATAATTTTTTGAAATTATTATCATATGTGGATGAGTTGGTTGTTAATATTATAATCATATAATATTATAAAATCGGAATGGTTATATATAACCAAATAGAATTTGTATATGAATTAAATATACAAAATGGGATGAATTAAAATTGAATTCAAAACAGAATTTGAAATTTTAAATCCTGGAAAGTGGGAAAATATTTTCTGAAGTATATTAAAGTAATATAGCATTACTTTGAAAGGATTTAAATAAAAATCATTTTAGATGGATTTGAAAGTGGTAAAGCACTAAACTCACATCAGTGGCTGGAAAATAATTCTGATGATGACTGCAACATCATCAGTGTTCATTTTCGAGTTTCTAAGTGATGGATTGCTACCTTAGAAAAGTTTTTGAGGAAAACAAGTTTGTTTAAAATTCAAATATTTTGAATTGAAAATAAATATATGTCTATATGTATGGGATTTCAAAAGGGCTTGAAATGAAAACCCAGGTATTTGAATTCTGGAATTTAAATTTAACTTGAGAAGTTAAATAAATCGAAGTAAATGAGTTGATTGTAAATCAATCGGACTAATTGAAATCAAAAGTTTTGGTAAAACTAAAATTGTTGAAATATAATGTGTAGAGTTTCAACATAAGTGAATTTTGAAAGGTTAATGGGTTTGTAGCACTTTTCCTAACTTAGTAATTTCGGGGACGAAATTCTTTTAAGTGGGGAAGATTGTAATGACCCAGATTTCTGTCAAGTTAATTTTTAAATATTTAATATGGATTTAAATATTGAGTAGATAATAAATGAATTTTTATATTCAGTTATCGATTAAATAATCGATATACAGTTCATTTCGAATATATATATATAATCATCGAAATATGAGAATCGGGAATAACTCAATTCGAATTTAAAACGAAGTCAAATTAATTCAAATAATTAATTAGAATTATGTTTGAATATAAACGATAAATAATATTAAATTATTATCGAAGAATTTAATGGTTTGAAATTTAATTTATATCAAATTAAATTAATATCGTTTCCAGACGATCAAATTATACTTCAGAAATTATCCCAGTGTATCCGAAGTAGGGGTATAACCCTAGGATTGTCAGTTGTTGAGTTCAGAAAGGAGTCTGAGATCGTAGAGTATTTTAATTAAAAGATACCAGTCCAAAACGAATTAAAATAAATAAACGGGTGCTCGTTGGCCCTTTCATCACCACAAATCAAAACAACTCGTGCTTCTTTTATTACCACACACTAAAACAAACGTGGCCTTTCCTTCTCCTCAAATTCAAAAGGACCGGAAATCATCACGTTATCCTCTGCCACTCCACAAATTAAAATGGCCTTGTACTCCTTTCCTTGTTCGCGCATATATAATCAGCATTAGTCTTCCTATATTTGGCCAATTCTAAAATCCAAAACAAGTCGAAGTTCATTTTCCCTTTTCGTTCTTTGTCCAGCTGAAATCAAAATCGAATGGAAGTAAAGAGAAAAAGAAGAAGAAGAAGAAATCGCGACTCAAATCACGTTGTTTTCAAAAGCCCTAGATCGAGCTTGATGCGCTCGTGATAAGGAACGAAAAAGGGGACTTCGATCATCGCTTAAGGGTTCACGAAATCTCTGGAGCTCGACAGTTTCGAGTGCATGTAGGGTTGCAGATTTAGGTCAATACGACCATCATTGGTTCGTTCCGATGTCAGTGTACCATTCAAATGATAAAGGAGCACCACGATAACCACAAGTGGGATTTCAGGGAACTCGTCTTCACTATAACATGCTGTTAGGGTCGCGATGGGTTTGCTGCGGTCGAGTAGGTGCGCAGATGGTGGTTGAGATGGAGTTGGGAGGGGTATCAGCAGATCTGAGTTCATGATAATTCTTGCAAAAGAGAAGAGTTTAATGTTATAATGTTGGGAAGAGTTCGATGCTTTGGGTGAGTTACTGTAAGGGGTATTCGAGCTATGTTGTTGATATGTACGAGGTGAGGAAAGATCTGAAAGTGTTGCTAGTCAACAACAGTGAATGACAATAGTGTAATGAGGAGCAACAGTAATGCACAACAGGTGTTCGGTAAAATGCGGCAGTGGAAAAAATAGGGTGTTCGACTGTAACACCCCACCTCCGCCAAGGTGGCTCTTGCAAGCAACTCTGACTTTGGTGGGGCGTTTTAAAACAAGGTAAACATGCATAATGATATATCAAGGCAGAACAAGAACATGTATATATATATATATATATATATATATATATATATAACCAGAGTAAATAACATGGATAAAACAGCGGAAGATTTCAAACCATTTCAAATCAAGTCTTAGTACAACATCATGTCAATTTTCCAAATAAAATAAGTCTAGTACATAAACAACATCATCTGAAAACTGAAAGGAAAACATAAGTAGCTATCCCCAAAGCAGAAAAACCATAGCGAGCTCAAGTCCGAAGCATACATGAGCTATCCAAGAAAGCGGGTAGGATCCAAGCTAAGCTCCTGTATTCCCTCCCTGAGAACCTGGGGGGGGGGGGGGGGGACGGAAGAAAAGAGGCGAAAGAAAACAGGTCAGTCAAAAAGACTGAGTAAGCCCTACTACAATCAATGTAAACTGATAAAGTTAACTGACATGAGCAGCGGGTATGAACATAAGGATAACAACATGATGATTAACTATCAAGGTAGATAAAGGTGTCATCGCATAATCAGAATTTAAGGTTTTGCACCACGGGTGTACTAGCAAACTAACATAACAGGTATTGATCCCTCAGCCCAAACCTTGGCCCAATAACATGAGGTGACCTTAATACAAGGTCCAGCCCAACGGTCTAGTCGATCGGCTCCCTATAAACCTAACACGTCAAGTGTTGGTGTCCATACGGCCCACATATGGTTGTAGTCAGACTGTGCTGGGTCCACCTTCGGGTGTATCAAGCCCTCGGGTGTCAACCCCAGACACTGAAGCAATAATGCACAGTCTAAACCTACTGGTACCCGTGCCTCGAGTTTGTCCAATACCGGACTATGTGCACGTCCGTAACCCGCCTGGACCCGCACCGCTGTACCACTCAGCCATCGCTTTGGTCGCTTACATCAGTCCAGTAATCGTGCCCCGCCCTAGCCTAGCCTCTAGGGTTGTGATGATACCAAACTGGGATTACTGCTGGAACAGACCACGTTGCTAGGGTTTCCTAAGAGGGTTAAGTGCGATTTAACCCTTCACTAATCATGGATTAAATTGGTTAAGTGTAACCGACAGTTCACCACTTAACCCCATTTCAATCCCTCGAACCCCCAAATGGATTAAATTGGTTAAGTGTAACCAACAGTTCACAACTTAACCCCATTTCAATCCCTCGAATCCCCAAATTGGTTAAGTATTAGTGGGCCATGACTTAACCCTAATCATGAGGCATTAATTAATTTAATTGTGCCTTGACCTCTCACATTAGACTTTGTTGCGGTTACCTAGTTAAGCCGGTGGGTTCCGGGTAGATTTACACCACAACTTGGTCTAACCTCGGGTCTTGGCACCACATGACCAACTTCTCACATTGGATCCTATTGTTTGTAGCCACTAGTTAAGCCGGTAGGTTCCGGGTAGAATTACGCTACAAACTCAACCCAACCTCGAGTTGGCCACACTTATGTTTTCTAAGTGTCATGTCCACCATGTTTCCAAAACACATTACAAGTTTAACAAATACTTGGGTAGACCTAACTTAATAGGTAAATTCCCAAGGGGTAGACCTAACTTAATAGGTAAATTCCCAAGTTCATGTTTTTATGTCTTTTAAGTTTACCCAACCCCAAACGCAATCCCATCGCTTACATATCGCAATAGCGCATAAAGGATAGAAAGAGGGAACTTGGCATAATCATGACATAAAAGTGTTAGAGCCACAAGTTCAACATGGTGGCATATGAAAGATTCATGTGTTCATACACTTGCATATTACATTTTTAGGCCCAAAAGCATGCATAACATGTTAACATGAACCACATGACCATCCCAAACTTGCATAAGCATACTTGCATATCATATGACAACTTTGCATATCAAACTTGCATAATAAAACTTGCATTACATATGTCAACTTGCATATCATACTTACATAAACGAACTTGCATAAACAAACTTGCACAACATATGACACTTGCATATCATACTTGCATAAACAAACTTGCATAAACAAACTTGCACAACATATGACACTTGCATATCATACTTGCATAAACAAACTTGCATAAACAAACTTGCACAACATATGACACTTGCATATCATACTTGCATAAACAAACTTGCATAAACAAACTTGCACAACATATGACACTTGCATATCATACTTGCATAAACAAACTTGCATAAACAAACTTGCACAACATATGACACTTGCATATCATACTTGCATAAACAAACTTGCATAACTTATGGCAACTTGCATATCATTCTTGCATAAACAAACTTGCATAACTTATGGCAACTTGCATATCATTCTTGCATAAACAAACTTGCATAACTTATGGCAACTTGCATATCATACTTGCTTAACAAACTTGCATAACTTATGGCAACTTGCATATCATACTTGCATAACAAACTTGCATAAACAAACTTGCACAACATATGACACTTGCATATCATACTTGCATAAATAAACTTGCATAACTTATGACAACTCGCATATCATGCATTTAACTTCAAAGTTCAAGTATGAGAGGAATAGGGCTTACAATGCTTATGCGGACTCAATTGAATATAGCAAATGTAAGAAACCCCTTATGCAACAAATTACAACCCCAAAAATGCAAGAAAACTTGATCAAGACTCCTCCTTTATGATGACAATAGAGAAACAAGACTTTAATGCAAGCTAAAGAGGATCATACAAGCCTAAATACCCTTGTATGCATGGAAATCTCTTAGAAATTTGCTTATGAAGAGAGTGGAGGCCATGAGAGGTTTGATTTTGACATAGTTTAGTTGCTAGAATGAATAATGAGTGATTTAGCGTAGGTTAGGGTCTTATTTATAGATTAGGCTAGTGATTTAGACCATAGGATTAAACCCTAGTTGAATTAGGTCCATCAGATTTCGGAATTCTCCAGAACCAAGCCACACAACCAAGCCCAGATCAGAATTGGTGCGCCAGGCAAAACTGCCCGGCCACCCCGTGTCGACAGGGCAGTCGACACCCTTAGACCCCTGTCGACATGCCTGTCGACTTGGGGGTCTTGGCGGGAGTTTTCCCGCCTGACGCCAGTTGTGCCCTAACCCTTGTTTTTAACTTAAAATTTAAATCTGTTTTTAATATGGAAATTTCTGAAAACTTCAATGGGCCTTAACTGGGTCATACGGACTCCGATTTTCGAAAACTCGGACTCTATTTCGCGTATTTTTCCGAGACGAACGCAATGGCATAGCCCGTTTCCCTTGATTCAGATTTTAGAATTAAATTCTGCCTCGATTTATGTTATAACAGGTTATTGAAAATACGGGTTGTTACATTCTCCCCTCCTTAAAGGATTTCGTCCCCGAAATCTTCAAGTTAGGAAGAACGTATCCTACCATCCAATCATCCAGCTGTAGGATCGATAATAACCCTAGAGGGGGGGTGAATAGGGTTTTAACACAAAATTTAAAACTAAACACAGTAATAAAGAAATGCAGTAAAAATAAAATCACACGCAGATATACCCAGCTTCGGCAAACTGTGCCTACTGCTGCCTTTCTAAGATTTTTATTAGGAGATACAAACAGATCCCGCTTACAATCCTATGCAAACTCGCAACTCCTGCTCCTGTTTATCCCTAAGCTCAAAATCCTAGACTAGTCTGTATATCCTAGACCAGATTTTCCCAGATTATAAATCACCAATCTGTAATCCTAGTTTTACAACAAAAATTAGAAGAAAAAAAACAAGCATTGATATTGAAGAAAAACAAAAAAAAATCAATACAAAAAAAAAACAAAAAAAAGAAAACCCCCTTTTAACAAAGACTTGGCTTAGCCAAGTAAACATTGGCCGGCCCACTTTCTTTTATTTGCCCGATTCTTCTTTTATTTGATAATGGCGGCGGCCTCTGAAAATTTTGCTAGGGTTTCTCTGGAGGCTTCCCAAATCGATTTAGCACTTGATGATTTTGAATAATCTCAGTATCTCTGATCGATCGCTGGTGGCTCCTTGTTTCTCTGATTTGAGATTTCGACAGGAAAAACGTGAGTAACCTCTGATTTGAATTTCTTTCTGGTCTTTGAGGCTTTTGTGAATTTTCTATGTTTTTGTCGATGATGTATGGTGTGTTTATATAGGGTTTTAGAAAACCCTTAGCCTCTGATTTCGTGAGTGTGGCTTGAGCTGATTTTGCGTTGATTTGCGTTTTCCTCATTTTAATTCTCGGCTGAAATTGATTCTTGAATTTGAAATCTTGGTGTTGAAAAACTTGCGTGTTCTATTGATGAACTGTCCCTTGTGAATTTCGATTTCTTGCCTTGTTTGATTGATGCCAGAACATTATTCCAAAAAGATAAACCAAATGCACTAGTTATTGTTGATATGCTGGTCCCATATATGATTTCTGGAATGTTTTGAAACCTTGCCAAGAATGATATGTTCTCTCTGAATTTCTGGAAGGAAACAAAAGTTTTCTTGTTTTAATTCTCCACAAATATTTGCCGAATTATTTTTTAATGTGAGTCCATTCAACATACATGCTGATTATAAAACTTTCCGAATTTTGATCACAGAAATTCTGAGACATGATTCCTGTGAAACTGGTCGACTTTCTGAACAGATTTGAACTTGGCCTTGATTACATGTATTCTCTGGTTTAATTCTTGCCATAAACTAAAACTCCTGCTTTTCTCGTGCCAAAGATTTAGATGCAAAATTTTTTTTCTGTTTGTGCTTATATCCTGAACCAATTATGTTGTATGCCTTGTCTCAGTTCATTTGTATGTGCCTAACCACCTCCCTGTTGCTCATCATATATGTTCACCGATCTGTTTCATGTTTTTGAGTGAACTGCCCTGTATTTGTCCACAGTTTTAGTGCTGATCGGAAATGGACTTGAACCATGATTTTGTTAATTTAAAAGGAATGATTTTCCATGCAATCCATGTGTGAATCTGAGCGAACTTTAGTGAACTGCCACTTGCTTGAACGTTGATTCATATGTGTATCATTCACCACTGTATTGTTGCACCCACCATGACTGCTTGTTTAACATCATTGTGAACCTTCATGGCACCTTGCGGCACTGTCACTTTGATTGCTGTATGTAGTCACTTGAGTTTTTATGCTGTATCTCAACATATTTTGGTTTGTATCCATGCAATACTTCATGTACATATATGAGCTTGTCCATCTGCAATGCTTTGTATATTTGTGTACATGCTGCTTGAAATATATACACAACCTTGAGTTGTTTGTCTTTGTACTGCTATGCTTTCATGTAACAGTGTGCACTTGCACATCATATGCATCTTACTTGAGCTTCAAAACTGCATGCTAAGAACATTGTATATGCTGCCTTGTATTCTTAACCTGTATTTGCTGAACATGTTGATTTGAGAGTCTTGAACTTGTGTGTTTGCCACACCTGGTTTGAGCTGATCTGAAATTGAAATCTGCCATGTATATTTCCATGTGTACACTGTCTGGACCACACTGATTTGCTGTTGAGTTGATCATTTGCACTTAAACATGTTTGTTGCACCACTTATATGCAGTCTTGATTCTTGCATTTGAAGTTTTGCTTTTCTCGACTACTTTGTCAATGCTGAGTTGACTTTGTTGCTTTGATTGTTATTTGAGGTTGCATCACCAACTTGAATCATTTTGTCTGTTATGCTGAGTTGTTTTCACTCTGTTTTTGAGATTGCTGATGTATACCTTCTTTTCTCTTTTGATTTTTATCTTGTCTTTTGATTCTGAAAAAAAAAACAGCAGTCAAACTGTACTGAGTTGAGGCTGGTCAGAATCAGTTGGTTCTGATCAGCAAACCAGTATGGTTTTGATGTGGCTGTTCAAGTCTGAAATATGATGAGAAAAACACACAGAAAGCTGAGACAAAAAAAAATTGAATCAATCACACAGAGAATCATTTTTGTCAAAAAATATTTGTTTTAGTTCCAATGTACTGTGTATTTTCCTTTCTTTTGTGACAGGTTACAGGATGATGCTTTGGACAGCTAAGGTGTTCTCAACAAGAATAATCCAGCTAGAAATGAGAAGAAAAAAAAATGAAGTGCTTGTAAAAAAAAATTGTATGTACTGAAATTACTTGTAAAGTGATTTGTAAAGTCTTGTGTGTAAATGAATTGTAAAATAAATAATATTATTGGAAATAAAATTTATTTGATTTTTCTATATTCTGTGTAAATTCTGTGTTTTTTTATTTTCCAATAATACTAGATATTCCACAATCAAACACTCCAGTAACAAAAATCTATTTGTTATCATCAAACAAAAATATTAGTATCAACAAACTCCCCCTTTTGATGATGACAAACAGACTTAAGATTTTTGTGAATAACGAGATGTGTTTGAACAAGGGCTCCCCCTACATTTGAGCTCCCCCTATCAGTTGTAAACAGACATGAGTAAAGAATTCGAAAATGACAAAAAAAAAATTAAACACTTAGCATTAATGGCAAAATAAAATCTATAGACGTCTGTAAACAACACAAAATCTTAACTTCTTCTCCCCCTTTGTAATCATCAAAAGAATAACAATTCTGGACATTTTAAAGAGTATGGACTGTAAATAGTAATCAAGTCATTTGACATTATCAGATTCAAACACTCCGAGTAATCAAACAAAAAGATTAGAATAATCTGTAAAAGAAGAACACATTTCACAAGATAGAAAATGGAACGATGAAATATTTAATATATATCAGGGATATTTCAATAGCAAACTAACCACACATGACCATAGCTTGGATTTTTAAATGGAATTAGCTGCAACATGAAAAAAAAATTCAATACTATACTGACCACGCATAACCAGATCTTGGATTTTTAAATGGAATCAGTAATAGCATAAAAAATAAGTATTCTCATAACCATGCATGACCAGAGCTTGGATTTTTAAATGAGATTAGAGAAATACTTTTTTTTTTTTTTGTACTTAAATCCCTTTGATATGTATAAAATAATAATGATTGATAGAAGGGTGATAGAGACAGAAGATGAAAGTGAACAAAAAGTTCTTCAATTACTCATATTATAAAGCATATTTGATCGTATCAAAGCTACAAATTTTCAAACATCTCATATTCTGAAAACTTACACAGTCACAAATTTATCATAAATGTCCAAAAACAAACTGGTCTTTTCTTGATGATTTGAAGCATGGATTATTTGTCAGAAAGATAATTGCCAACAGAACATCTTAAGAGAAAATTTATCCAAAAATGCTAAAAGATTAATTTATTTCTATAATTCCCAAATCCAAACGTAATCTGCAAAATCTGTCTTCAGGAAGGGGTTTTGTAAAAATATCAGCAAGTTGAGATTCGGTTGGAATAAATTCTATACAAATACCTTCACAAGCAATATGATCTCTAAGAAAGTGGTGTCTTACATCAATGTGTTTTGTGTGTGAGTGATGTACTGGATTATTTGATAAGTCAATTGCACTCTTACTGTCACATTTTAAAGGAACTCGTTTATAACAAAGTCCAAAATCAGATAAAGTCTGCATCATCCATAAAATCTGTGCACAACAACTTCCTAAAGCAATATATTCAGCCTCAGTGGTGGATAAAGCAACACAGTTTTGTTTTCTACTTGACCATGACACAAGTGAATGACCTAGCATGAAACACGTTCCACTAGTACTTTTTCTATCAGTGAGTGAACCAACATAATCAGCATCAGTAAACCCAACTAAATTAAAGTTATCACAAGAAGGATACCATAAGCCCAAATTTGGTGTGTGTAACAAATATCTTAGAATCCGTTTTGTGGCTTTTAGATGAGATTCTTTGGGATTTGATTGAAAACGAGCACACAAACAAACAGAAAACATAATATCGGGTCTAGAAGTAGAAAGATAAAGAAGTGAACCGATAATACCGCGATATTTCTTTTGATCCACAGCAACACCTTTTTCATCTTTGTCAAGTTTGGTTGTTGGACTCATCGGTGTTTTCATTGGCTTTGCATCTTGAACTCCAAATCTCTTTAACAACTCCATCACGTACTTCGTTTGGGAGATAAAGATCCCTTTGCTACTTTGTTTGATTTGGAAACCAAGGAAGAATTTCAGTTCTCCAACCAAACTCATCTCAAATTTGCCCTGCATAACTTTTTCAAAATTTTCACACAAGACATCATTAGTGGCACCGTATATGATATCATCAACATAAATTTGGACGATTAGAAAATCATCACCATCATGAGATAAAAACAAGGTTGTGTCAGCACTTCCCTTTTTAAAGCCATTTTCCAAGAGATATGTACACAGACAGTCATACCAAGCTCGAGGAGCTTGCTTAAGGCCATACAATGCTTTTTCCAGTTTGTATACATGATTTGGATAATCGTGACTCTCAAAACCAGGGGGTTGTTCAACATACACTTCTTCTTTTAGTTCTCCATTCAGAAAAGCACTCTTCACATCCATTTGTTTTAATTTGAACCCCTTAAAGCACGCAAAACTTAACAAAATTCTGATTGCTTCAAGCCTAGCAACTGGGGCAAAAGTTTCATCAAAGTCAACACCTTCGATTTGATTGTATCCCTTAGCGACCAACCTAGCTTTGTTTCTTGTTACGTTTCCAGATTCGTCAAGCTTATTTTTGAATACCCTTTTTGTTCCTACAACTGGGTAGTCTTTTGGTCTGGGTACCAAGTTCCAGACTCTGTTTCTCCCAAACTGGTTAAGTTCCTCCTGCATAGCTAACAACCAAAATTCATCATTAAGAGCAACATCATAAGAACTTGGTTCTATTTCAGATACAAAGGCATTATGAATACAAAGGGTACAAACTTCCCTATTGAGAGAGGATCGTGTACGAACACCAGCAGTTGGACTTCCAATTACCAAATCTGGAGGATGACTTGGCTTGAATTTTAGTCTTTCGATATCTGTTGCTGCTTCAGTGGCTTTTTCATTGTTTGTCTCAACATCATTGTTTTCTTGTTCAATTTCTTGTGCACCAGCATCATCTTTATCATCTTCAGGTATCGTATCCATATCTGATTCATTGAACTTGACGTTGGCGGTTTCCACGATTGTTCTTGACTGTTTATTGAAGATTCTGTAAGCCTTACTTCTTGATGAATAACCCATGAAGATTCCATCAACCGTTTTTGACTCAAATTTCCCAAGCTGTTCACCTGTGTTCAAAATATAACAAGGACATCCAAACACTCTAAAATATGAGATGTTAGGCTTTTTGTTAGACCACAGTTCATATGACGTTTTATTAAGTATTGGTCTAATCATAACTCTGTTCATTACATAGCACGAAGTATTAACTGCCTCAGCCCAGAAAGTTTGAGGCAATTGATATTCACATAACATAGATCTAGCCATTTCTTGTAATGTACGATTTTTCCTTTCAACCACCCCATTCTGTTGAGGTGTTTGAGGAGCGGAAAATTCATGTTTGAAACCATTTTCTTCACAAAGATTTTCAAAGTCTAAGTTTTCAAATTCACCTCCATGATCACTTCTTAAAGTTTTAATTGAAACCCCTTTTTCATTTTGGACAAGTTTTGAAAACTTTAAAAAATAATCAAAAGCTTCAGACTTTTTGGCTAGAAAGTAAACCCATGTAAACCTAGAGTAATCATCAACCAATACATAACAATAACGTTTACCATTTAAACTAGCAGTATCAGTAGGTCCAAACAAGTCCATATGAATCAATTCAAGCACTCGTGAAGTGCTAACAACATTTTTTGGACGGAAAGATGGACGACTAAGTTTTCCCATGGTACAAGCTTTACATACTTTGTTATTTTTGTAATTCTGATGTGGTAAACCCCTGACAAGTTCATTTGCTTTCAGTCTTTCAAGAAGACCCATACTTGCATGTGCCAACCTTCTGTGCCATAAGATTGCCTCCTCTTCGGTTGCTACCAAGCACCTAGATACTGTTACATCATCGAAAGAGAGAGTATAGACATTTCCTTTTCTTTTCCCTATAAACACGACTTTTCCAGAGGAGACCTCAATGATTTTGCAACTATTACTATCAAACACAACATTCATTCCTTTATCACAAAGCTGACTGATAGAGATAAGATTGTGAAAAAGATTATCAACATATAAAACATCAGTTAAGGCAAAGATACTGTTACCTACTTTTCCTTTACCAATAATTTTACATTTGCTGTTGTCACCTAACGTCACATTCCCACCTTTATGTTTTTCCAGACTAAGGAACAGTCTTTTATCACCTGTCATATGTCTGGAGCAACCTGAATCCAAGTACCATTTTTGTTGCTCCTTAGCCCGCCAACATACCTACACAAACAGAGAAGGAGATGACCTAGAGAAACTTCTAGGTCTAATCATATCAGTAGTAGAAGAGTGATAGTCATTAGATTCTTTTGGAATCCAAATTTGATTTTTCTTCTTATTTGTGTTCCAATCTTTGTGATAATTGTGTGCCAAGTGTTTAGGAACCCATACCTTTTTGAACTTCTGAATTTTACTGCTAAACTTGCAATTTTCATGACTGTGACCAATCACCCCACATTTTACACATTTGGGAAAAATACTTTTACCTTTAGCATTGTCACTTCCAGTTATTTCTTGTATCTTCCCAAAACCCAGTCCTTTTCTATTATTCCCAACCAATTGGTTTCCAAGTAACATTTTAAAAGATGTTTGACCGATTGAGAATTTATTCAATGTGACTTCTAGATCTTGGACTCTTGTTTTTAAGATTGTGTTCTCATTCACAAGTGAAGTGCATCGTTTAATGTAGTTCTTTCTTTTAGTGTCATCTTCAACTTTTAGAGTCAAGTTTTCTTTTTCAAGATTCTCAATGGTGCTCTTGAGTGTTAAAATTTCTAGATTCACATCTTTACACATTTCACAATCTAGATTATTGGTTTTTGAAGCATTTTTAATCTCAGATTCCAACTTCTTATTATTGTGAACAAGGTTGAAGTTTTCTGCTTTCAGTTTCTCTGCGTCTGATTCTAATGTGTCAATGATTTCAGAAAGATGTTTACACATTAAAACTAGATCGTCATAACTGTATACCTCGGTGGTTTCCTCGTCAGTATCTTCTAGGTCTGGTTTTCCCATGAAGCACAAATTGCTTTCCTCCTCACTGCTGTCTGAATCTTCTTCTCCTTCCTCGTCATCCCAAGTTACAGCAAAAGCTTTCTTTTTCTTCTTGTTTCTTTGGAGAAGTGGACAATTTGGTTTTATGTGTCCAGGCTTTTGACAGTTGTAGCAGAGTGGTTCATCTTCTGAATTGTTGGTCTTTGGTTTATTTCTTCGAGGTTTGAATTTTCTCCACTTCGTGAGTTGTCTGACTGCCATGGCAAGCTGTTCAATAGGATCTTCACTATCGCTGGTGACGGTGTTGGACAAAGCTATTGACTTCTTTTTCAGATCTGAGTTGTTGCGATCTTCTCTTGCTTTCAGCTCCATTTCATATGTCATCAGATTCCCGATAAGCTCTTCCATGCTCAGCTTGCTCAGATCTTTGGATTCTTGAATGGCTGTGACTTTTGCTTCAAAGTTCACGGGCAGAACACGCAGAATCTTCCTCACAAGCTCCACTTCTGTATAGACCTTCCCAAGGGCTCTGGCATTGTAGACTAGTACGGAGAAGCGTCCATACATGTCCTTGATGCTCTCGTCCTTCTGCATGTTGAAGTTTTCATATTCATTACTGAACATGGCAAGACGGGATTCTTTAACCTGAGAAGTTCCTTCGTGTGTAACTTCCAGAGTATGCCAAATTTCCTGGGCTGTATTACAATGAGAAATTCTGTTATATTCTGTTTTATCAAGAGCACAAATCAGAGCATTCATAGCTTTAGAATCTATAGAGTATAATTTCTTATCATTTGCATCCCACCTACTTTTTGGTTTAGGTGTTACAATACCATTAACAGTTTCAGTCGGAGGTGTATATCCAGTTTCAATGATATCCCAGACATCATAATCAACAGACACTAGATATATTTTCATCCTAGCTTTCCAATACGCGTAATCACTACCATTGAACATGGGTGGTCTAGCAATAGATTGACCTTCAGAAAAAGCATTGTTTATTGAAGTCATGATTCTAGGGTTCAAACACCTGCTCTGGTACCAATTGTAGGATCGATAATAACCCTATAGGGGGGGTGAATAGGGTTTTAACACAAAATTTAAAACTAAACACAGTAATAAAGAAATGCAGTAAAAATAAAATCACACGCAGATATACCCAGCTTCGGCAAACTGTGCCTACTGCTGCCTTTCTAAGATTTTTATTAGGAGATACAAACAGATCCCGCTTACAATCCTATGCAAACTCGCAACTCCTGCTCCTGTTTATCCCTAAGCTCAAAATCCTAGACTAGTCTGTATATTCTAGAACAGATTTTCCCAGATTATAAATCACCAATCTGTAATCCTAGTTTTACAACAAAAACTAGAAAAAAAAACAAGCATTGATATTGAAGAAAAACAAAAAAAAAATCAATACAAAAAAAAACAAAAAAAAGAAAACCCCCTTTTAACAAAGACTTGGCTTAGCCAAGTAAATATTGGCCGGCCCACTTTCTTTTATTTGCCCGATTCTTCTTTTATTTGATAATGGCGGCGGCCTCTGAAAATTTTGCTAGGGTTTCTCTGGAGGCTTCTCAAATCGATTTAGCACTTGATGATTTTGAATAATCTCAGTATCTCCGATCGATCACTGGTGGCTCCTTGTTTCTCTGATTTGAGATTTCGACAGGAAAAACGTAAGTAACCTCTGATTTGAATTTCTTTCTGGTCTTTGAGGCTTTTGTGAATTTTCTATGTTTTTGTCGATGATGTATGGTGTGTTTATATAGGGTTTTAGAAAACCCTTAGCCTCTGATTTCGTGAGTGTGGCTTGAGCTGATTTTGCGTTGATTTGCGTTTTCCTCATTTTAATTCTCGGCTGAAATTGATTCTTGAATTTGAAATCTTGGTGTTGAAAAACTTGCGTGTTCTATTGATGAACTGTCCCTTGTGAATTTCGATTTCTTGCCTTGTTTGATTGATGCCAGAACATTATTCCAAAAAGATAAACCAAATGCACTAGTTATTGTTGATATGCTGGTCCCATATATGATTTCTGGAATGTTTTGAAACCTTGCCAAGAATGATATGTTCTCTCTGAATTTCTAGAAGGAAACAAAAGTTTTCTTGTTTTAATTCTCCACAAATATTTGCCGAATTATTTTTTAATGTGAGTCCATTCAACATACATGCTGATTATAAAACTTTCCGAATTTTGATCACAGAAATTCTGAGACATGATTCCTGTGAAACTGGTCGACTTTCTGAACAGATTTGAACTTGGCCTTGATTACATGTATTCTCTGGTTTAATTCTTGCCATAAACTAAAACTCCTGCTTTTCTCGTGCCAAAGATTTAGATGCAAATTTTTTTTTCTGTTTGTGCTTATATCCTGAACCAATT
Source organism: Allium sativum (assembly GCA_030737875.1). Lineage (NCBI taxonomy): Eukaryota > Viridiplantae > Streptophyta > Magnoliopsida > Asparagales > Amaryllidaceae > Allium > Allium sativum. Next base: position 320,531,260 of record CM060920.1, on the reverse strand, counting down.
ATGTTGTATGCCTTGTCTCAGTTCATTTGTATGTGCCTAACCACCTCCCTGTTGCTCATCATATATGTTCACCGATCTGTTTCATGTTTTTGAGTGAACTGCCCTGTATTTGTCCACAGTTTTAGTGCTGATCGGAAATGGACTTGAACCATGATTTTGTTAATTTAAAAGGAATGAATTTCCATGCAATCCATGTGTGAACCTGAGTGAACTTTAGTGAACTGCCACTTGCTTGAACGTTGATTCATATGTGTATCATTCACCACTGTATTGTTGCACCCACCATGACTGCTTGTTTAACATCATTGTGAACCTTCATGGCACCTTGCGGCACTGTCACTTTGATTGCTGTATGTAGTCACTTGAGTTTTTATGCTGTATCTCAACATATTTTGGTTTGTATCCATGCAATACTTCATGTACATATATGAGCTTGTCCATCTGCAATGCTTTGTATATTTGTGTACATGCTGCTTGAAATATATACACAACCTTGAGTTGTTTGTCTTTGTACTGCTATGCTTTCATGTAACAGTGTGCACTTGCACATCATATGCATCTTACTTGAGCTTCAAAACTGCATGCTAAGAACATTGTATATGCTGCCTTGTATTCTTAACCTGTATTTGCTGAACATGTTGATTTGAGAGTCTTGAACTTGTGTGTTCGCCACACCTGGTTTGAGCTGATCTGAAATTGAAATCTGCCATGTATATTTCCATGTGTACACTGTCTGGACCACACTGATTTGTTGTTGAGTTGATCATTTGCACTTAAACATGTTTGCTGCACCACTTATATGCAGTCTTGATTCTTGCATTTGAAGTTTTGCTTTTCTCGACTACTTTGTCAATGCTGAGTTGACTTTGTTGCTTTGATTGTTATTTGAGGTTGCATCACCAACTTGAATCATTTTGTCTGTTATGCTGAATTGTTTTCACTCTGTTTTTGAGATTGCTGATGTATACCTTCTTTTCTCTTTTGATTTTTATCTTGTCTTTTGATTCTGAAAAAAAAACAAACAGCAGTCAAACTGTACTGAGTTGAGGCTGGTCAGAATCAGTTGGTTCTGATCAGCAAACCAGTATGGTTTTGATGTGGCTGTTCAAGTCTGAAATATGATGAGAAAAACACACAGAAAGCTGAGACAAAAAAAAATTGAATCAATCACACAGAGAATCATTTTTGTCAAAAAATATTTGTTTTAGTTCCAGTGTACTGTGCATTTTCCTTTCTTTTGTGACAGGTTACAGGATGATGCTTTGGACAGCTAAGGTGTTCTCAACAAGAATAATCCAGCTAGAAATGAGAAGAAAAAAAATGAAGTGCTTGTAAAAAAAAATTGTATGTACTGAAATTACTTGTAAAGTGATTTGTAAAGTCTTGTGTGTAAATGAATTGTAAAATAAATAATATTATTGGAAATAAAATTTATTTGATTTTTCTATATTCTGTGCAAATTCTGTGTTTTTTTATTTTCCAATAATACTAGATATTCCACAATCAAACACTCCAGTAACAAAAATCTATTTGTTATCATCAAACAAAAATATTAGTATCAACACCATCTACTCGAAGCATCATCCACGAGCAATCATTGTCCTTACAAGATTCTAAATGCTGGATGAACATATGCAGAGGTGTGTGTATATGTACTTATCTAATGCAAATATCATCAATGCGAAATTATGTTAGTGAAACGAATCCATATGTATGCAATTCCTAACATAATGTATAACATCTATATGTGTGCACATAACATACACCCATATGCAACATCCATGTGATAACACACAATTTTCATCCATGAATAAGCATAAACACTCATGCATATGCAATATGAGGAGTGTGCGAGCCGATCTAGTGCCTAATCGTGTATAATGCATCCACGAGCAACCACTTGCAAACACTTGCAACCACTTGCAACCATCAAGCATAACATGTCTCAAACACATGTTTCATCCAAAGGGTTTCTACCTAAGGTTCTCATGACAAGATTAACACGATAAACTAGATAAATATGGATAGCAAAGAGAAAGATACACTCACAAAGAAAAGAGATTGAGAGTGTTCCCTCAAAAAGGAATGGATAAAGCCCACGCATCTTCTCCTCGGTTTCCCAAGTTGCGTCTTCTTCGGTTTCACCCCACTGAACCTTCACCAGCCTGACCTCTCGATTCCTTAGCTTCTTGGTCTCCGTCCACAAGATACGAATCGGAGCTCTCCTCAAGGTAGCCTCTCTCTCTACTTCCACATCTTCAAAAACACTTGGCTCCACAACCTCTGCTGAAACCACTTCCGGAGATGCGAGACATGATAAACATCGTGTACTCCGGCAAGCTTCTCGGGCAACTTCACTCTATAAGCCATCTGCCCGATCCTCTCAACAATGGGGAATGGTCCAACAAATCTCGGGGCTAACTTCCCAACGGCTCCAAATCGGACCACACTCCGTAAAGGAGAAACCTTTACGAAAACCATATCCCCAATATCGAACTCTAAATCGGATCTTCGCTTATCAGCATAGGACTTCTGTCGGTCTTGGGCTGCTTTCATTTGTCTCCGAATCAACTCGATCTTCTCGGATGTGTCTCTGATCATATCAGGCCCAAGTATGAGCTTATCTGTAGTCTCCCACCAACATGTAGGCGACTTGCACGGCCTCCCATATAAAGCTTCAAATGGTGCCATCCCTACGCTTGCCTGATAACTGTTATTATATGCAAACTCAACAAGAGGAAGATGGTCTTCCCAAGTACCACCAAAGTCCAGAATACAAAGCCTCAATAGATCCTCGAGTACTCTATTCACCCTCTCGGTTTGACCGTCCGTCTGTGGGTGATAAGCAGTACTTAGATTCAACCTCGTGCCCATAGCCTCTTGCAAGCTATTCCAGAACTGACTTGTAAAGATTGGGTCACGGTCACTGACAATACTAGAAGGGACTCCATGAAGTCTCACAATCTCACGAAGGTATACGGACGCTAGCCAAGATGCGGTCCTCTTGCTCTTCACCGGAATGAAATGAGCACTCTTCGTAAGTCTATCTACGATAACCCAAATGCTCGTATTCCCTTTTTCTTGACCTTGGAAGCCCATCAATAAAATCCATGGAGATACTCTCCCACTTCCACAGTGGAACGTCTAGAGGATGCAATAGCCCACCGGGCTTCTTTGACTCGGCCTTAACTTGCTGGCAAATGATACATCTAGAGACCAACTCTAAGTCATGAGTGGGATAATTCTTCTCATGCACTTTGAGTTGTCTACCGCCAAAGCATATCACCCTTCCTTCTTGCATCAGGACAGCTCCCAACCTCGTGCCACACGCATCGGTGTATACCTTAAATAATTTCCCTCCATCGGGCAAAGCTAGAACGGGTGCTGATGTGAGAGTTCTCTTGAGCTTCTGAAAAGCAAGCTCGCACTCTAAGCTCCAAGCAAAAACTAAATTCTTCTTCGTCAATTTAGTAAGAGGAGAAGAAATCTTCGCGAAGTCCTTGATGAACTTTCGATAAAAACCCGCAAGGCCTAGAAAACTTCTCACCTCGGTTGCATTCCTTGGAGTCTTCCAATCCTGAACTGTAACCACCTTAGCGGGATCCACCGCTAAGCCTTGCTTGGATACGATATGCCCAAGGAATCTAACTTCCCATCTCCAAAAGTGACACTTTGAGAACTTGGCCTTCAACTGATGCGCTCTAAGCATATCCATCACCTCCCCGAGGTGCCTTGCATGCTCTTCCTCATCCTTAGAGAAGACCAAAATATCATCTACGAAGACCACGACAAACTTGTTCAAGAACTCTCTGAACACCCTACTCATCAAGCCCACGAAATATGCGGGTGCATTCGTCAAGCCGAATGGCATGACAAGCCACTCAAAGAATCCATCCGGAGTTCTGAACGCAGTCTTGTCTATACTATCCTCAGCTATCCTGAGCTGATGGAATCCAGTAGCAAGATCAAGCTGAGAGAAAACAGAAGCACCGACAAGCTGGTCAAAGAGATCATCGATCCTCGGTAACGGGTGTCTGTTCTTCTTAGTCAGCTTGTTCAACACTCGATAGTCAACGCAAAGTCGGAGAGAACCATCCACCTTGGTAGCAAATACCACAGGCGCTCCCTATTCAGATATACTTCGTCTAATGAAGTTCTTCTCAAGCAACTCTTTCACTTGCTTACTCAGCTCCCGCTTTTCACGCGGAGCCATGTGCCGAACGGGCAAAGAAACAGGCTTTGCATTATCCACCAGATAAATGCGGAAATCAATCTCTCGCTTAGGTGGCAATCCCCTAACTTCATCAAAAACATCCGGGTACTCTCGAACCACTCTCACAGACTGAAGAGTCTCCACTGACGGGTCGAGTGATTCAAGATAGCTCAACATGACGGGACCTCTCGGATCACATGAAATCTCTAGGGTGTTCTCGAGGCGAGTCACGAGCCTCACAACCCTATGCTCACAATCAAGAATGGCTCCATATCTGGACAGCCAATCCATGCCCAATATCAATCCGTATCCCCTGAAACCAAGAACATAAGCACTGCACAAGAACTCTATACTCAGTATAGAGATCCTCGAATCCCCACATGTCATAGACAAATGGGCGGAACCCCCAATAGGATTTGAGACACAAACGGGATCCTCTACCAAGCTAGTACTAAGGTGCAAACTATCAACAAGATCAGATGAGATAAAACTATGCGATGCACCAGAATCAAACAAGGTACGAACTGGAAAATCAGAAATATATACAAGGCTTTCAACAGAAATACTACCTCGATCGGGAACTGGAGCAGCATTGAGAGCATGAACTTGCCCTCTCGAAGGTCCAACACGCTGAGTCTGACCCTGGCCTTGCCCTTGCTTCTTCGGGCAATCCTTACTGAAATGTCCAGTCTCACCGCAGAAAAAGCATTCACCATTATTCCTTTTTCTCTTCCGACAATCCTTACTAAGATGCCCAACTGAACCGCAATAATGGCACTTCCTCTTGTTGTTCTTGCCCTTGTTCTTGTTCTTATTGCCTTGACTGCTCTGACCGCTTGGATTACCCTGATTTCCTTTCCACTGGGAATCAGTCTTCTTGGCTTGAGTATCATTCATCTTGATCTCCTCCTTGTCACTCCTACTCTCTTCATTAAGTAGGGCCATATTCACCAAACTCTCAAAAGTTGCCCCCAAGGGTATATGAGTCATGGCCAAACCATGTAATGGCTCGTTTAATCCTAGAGCAAAGTATAGGGCCTTCTTCTGAGCTGTGTTAACTAAGTCTAAACCGACCTGAGCCAGTTGATTAAACTGATCTACGTATTCCCTAATAGTCATGTCCCCTTGCTTCAGTGATAGGGACCTTAGTCCAAACTTTCCCCGAAAGTCTTCCCAAGTCTCAATTGGCCTAGTAACGGTGGTGACCACCCACCAACGTGCAGTTTCTTCCTTTAACAACCACACTGCTAATAAAACCTTCCTACGGTCATCTATATTAAAGAAGGTAAAAAGATCTTCGGTTTCCTTCAACCAATTCCTTGCCTCCACATAAGTCTCATTTCCAAAGAAATTTTTGCAACCCATCGCCTTAAAATCTTGGCAAATCTCTGCGAAGTCAGTTTGAGGATGCTGAGGGGAAGGAGGAAGAGGAACCTCAGCGACAGGAGGAAGAGGAACATCAACTACCGGAGGAGGAGTAATATTTGCGGGGCCGGCTTCGGTCGCCCTAGCCTCCAAAAGTCCCCTATACTAAACAGGTACGTGTACTCCCTCCGGAATGGCAAAGTTATCGGCCATACTGAAAACGAAGAAAAAGATAGATTCAGAATGGAGAAAAAACGAAGGAATTTTGCTAATGGATTCTTGGGGAATAGCCTTTAAAATAAACTAGACTTTTCTTTGGAAAATACTTTATACTTGATTTTGAAAATAGTTTTTCCAAAAAGTTTTTTTAAAAAAAAACCTTTTTGTTCTTTCTCGTAAACCATATGCTCTGATACCAAATGTAACACCCCACCTCCGCCAAGGTGGCTCTTGCAAGCAACTCTGACTTTGGTGGGGCGTTTTAAAACAAGGTAAACATGCATAATGATATATCAAGGCAGAACAAGAACATGTATATATATATATATATAACCAGAGTAAATAACATGGATAAAACAGCGGAAGATTTCAAACCATTTCAAATCTAGTCTTAGTACAACATCATGTCAATTTTCCAAATAAAATAAGTCTAGTACATAAACAACATCATCTGAAAACTGAAAGGAAAACATAAGTAGCTATCCCCAAAGTAGAAAAACCATAGCGAGCTCAAGTCCGAAGCATAAATGAGCTATCCAAGAAAGCGGGTAGGATCCAAGCTAAGCTCCTGTATTCCCTCCCTGAGAACCTGGGGGGGGGGGGGGAACGGAAGAAAAGAGGCGAAAGAAAACAGGTCAGTCAAAAAGACTGAGTAAGCCCTACTACAATCAATGTAAACTGATAAAGTTAACTGACATGAGCAGCGGGTATGAACATAAGGATAACAACATGATGATTAACTATCAAGGTAGATAAAGGTGTCATCGCATAATCAGAATTTAAGGTTTTGCACCACGGGTGTACTAGCAAACTAACATAACAGGTATTGATCCCTCAGCCCAAACCTTGGCCCAATAACATGAGGTGACCTTAATACAAGGTCCAGCCCAACGGTCTAGTCGATCGGCTCCCTATAAACCTAACACGTCAAGTGTTGGTGTCCATACGGCCCACATATGGTTGTAGTCAGACTGTGCTGGGTCCACCTTCAGGTGTATCAAGCCCTCGGGTGTCAACCCCAGACACTGAAGCAATAATGCACAGTCTAAACCTACTGGTACTCGTGCCTCGAGTTTGTCCAATACCGGACTACGTGCACGTCCGTAACCCGCCTGGACCCGCACCGCTGTACCACTCAGCCATCGCTTTGGTCGCTTACATCAGTCCAGTAATCGTGCCCCGCCCTAGCCTAGCCTCTAGGGTTGTGATGATACCAAACTGGGATTACTGCTGGAACAGACCACGTTGCTAGGGTTTCCTAAGAGGGTTAAGTGCGATTTAACCCTTCACTAATCATGGATTAAATTGGTTAAGTGTAACCGACAGTTCACCACTTAACCCCATTTCAATCCCTCGAACCCCCAAATTTATTAAATTGGTTAAGTGTAACCAACAGTTCACAACTTAACCCCATTTCAATCCCTCGAATCCCCAAATTGGTTAAGTATTAGCGGGCCATGACTTAACCCTAATCATGAGGCATTAATTAATTTAATTGTGCCTTGACCTCTCACATTAGACTTTGTTGCGGTTACCTAGTTAAGCCGGTGGGTTCCGGGTAGATTTACACCACAACTTGGTCTAACCTCGGGTCTTGGCACCACATGACCAACTTCTCACATTGGATCCTATTGTTTGTAGCCACTAGTTAAGCCGGTAGGTTCCGGGTAGAATTACGCTACAAACTCAACCCAACCTCGAGTTGGCCACACTTATGTTTTCTAAGTGTCATGTCCACCATGTTTCCAAAACACATTACAAGTTTAACAAATACTTGGGTAGACCTAACTTAATAGGTAAATTCCCAAGGGGTAGACCTAACTTAATAGGTAAATTCCCAAGTTCATGTTTTTATGTCTTTTAAGTTTACCCAACCCCAAACGCAATCCCATCGCTTACATATCGCAATAGCGCATAAAGGATAGAAAGAGGGAACTTGGCATAATCATGACATAAAAGTGTTAGAGCCACAAGTTCAACATGGTGGCATATGAAAGATTCATGTGTTCATACACTTGCATATTACATTTTTAGGCCCAAAAGCATGCATAACATGTTAACATGAACCACATGACCATCCCAAACTTGCATAAGCATACTTGCATATCATATGACAACTTTGCATATCAAACTTGCATAATAAAACTTGCATAACATATGTCAACTTGCATATCATACTTACATAAACGAACTTGCATAAACAAACTTGCACAACATATGACACTTGCATATCATACTTGCATAAACAAACTTGCATAAACAAACTTGCACAACATATGACACTTGCATATCATACTTGCATAAACAAACTTGCACAACATATGACACTTGCATATCATACTTGCATAAACAAACTTGCATAAACAAACTTGCACAACATATGACACTTGCATATCATACTTGCATAAACAAACTTGCATAACTTATGGCAACTTGCATATCATTCTTGCATAAACAAACTTGCATAACTTATGGCAACTTGCATATCATTCTTGCATAAACAAACTTGCATAACTTATGGCAACTTGCATATCATACTTGCATAACAAACTTGCATAACTTATGGCAACTTGCATATCATACTTGCATAACAAACTTGCATAAACAAACTTGCACAACATATGACACTTGCATATCATACTTGCATATCATACTTGCATAACAAACTTGCATAAACAAACTTGCACAACATATGACACTTGCATATCATACTTGCATAAATAAACTTGCATAACTTATGACAACTCGCATATCATGCATTTAACTTCAAAGTTCAAGTATGAGAGGAATAGGGCTTACAATGCTTATGCGGACTCAATTGAGTATAGCAAATGTAAGAAACTCCTTATGGAACAAATTACAACCCCAAAAATGCAAGCAAACTTGATCAAGACTCCTCCTTTATGATGACAATAGAGAAACAAGACTTTAATGCAAGCTAAAGAGGATCATACAAGCCTAAATACCCTTGTATGCATGGAAATCTCTTAGAAATTTGCTTATGAAGAGAGTGGAGGCCATGAGAGGTTTGATTTTGACATAGTTTAGTTGCTAGAATGAATAATGAGTGATTTAGGGTAGGTTAGGGTCTTATTTATAGATTAGGCTAGTGATTTAGACCATAGGATTAAACCCTAGTTGAATTAGGTCCATCAGATTTCGGAATTCTCCAGAACCAAGCCACACAACCAAGCCCAGATCAGAATTGGTGCGCCAGGCAAAACTGCCCGGCCACCCCGTGTCGACAGGGCTGTCGACAGGGCAGTCGACACCCTTAGACCCCTGTCGACATGCCTGTCGACTTGGGGGTCTTGGCGGGAGTTTTCCCGCCTGACGCCAGTTGTGCCCTAACCCTTGTTTTTAACTTAAAATTTAAATCTGTTTTTAATATGGAAATTTTTGAAAACTTCAATGGGCCTTAACTGGGTCATACGGACTCCGATTTTCGAAAACTCAGACTCTATTTCGCGTATTTTTCCGAGACGAACGCAATGGCATAGCCCGTTTCCCTTGATTCAGATTTTAGAATTAAATTCTGCCTCGATTTATGTTATAACAGGTTATTGAAAATACGGGTTGTTACATCGACCTTGTTTTTTTTAGAATGTTGAATACAGTGAAATGGACTATCATAAGGCAACGAAGTGTCGATATTGTGAGGTATTTGCTTTTACGAATTTAATTTATATAAAATTAGTTTATTTATTATAGTAAATTAATTTAAATAAATGATCATTCAATCGGTAAATTAATTAAACCATAGGTGCGAAGTACATTTGTTCGAGGAAATCCATAGCCGGGTGAGATGGAAATTTAATAGGATATTCGTCAAAACATATGAAATCCCGGTGAGTAAATCTCACTCACCTTTTATTTAGAATTATTTTTATGTCGTTAAAAATAATTGTTGTTGCTTGTTTGAATTTTTTGGTTACTTTAAATATATTAGTTATTTAGGGTTGACTATTATATATATATATTGGGTTGATGGTTGGATTGGTTCTCGTTGTACCATTAGCGGATGCTCACAGTATCATTAGCGGATGACCCTATATGCTCCACGCTATGATAGTGGATGACCTTCATACCGCGATGTCCTGCCTCGAAGCAGGATGGGTATTACTATGTTGACTAACGTCTACGAATGCAGGAAAACAGGTTGGAGGGATCCAATTGGATTCCTCAAAAATATATTATCTGTTTGTTTATTGGTTTGCATATATACTGTCATATATGACATGTTAGAAAATCTGAAATAAATAATTGGTTATTTGGTGTTTAAATATCACTGGGCCTAAGTGTTAATTTATAAAAATATCGTGAAAAAGATATTTGAGATTTAAAAGGGAAATTCTATTTTTCTAAAATAGAATTGTAATTTTTAAATAGATTTCGAAATAGACTTGTTTAAATAAAACAAGGAAATTTATAAAATGGTGTTTATAAATATAATGAGTAAATTATCAAGAGATAATTTGAATATTTAAATTCAAATATGAATTTAAAAGGAGAATTCAAATAGAATTGAAATGGAATTTTAAAAGAGAATTCAAATAGAATTGAATATGGAATTTGGATATAGAATTCAAATAGAATTGAATTGGAATTGGAATATAGAAGTCGATAAGGAAATGAGCTTAAAAATAGAATTAGATTTGGTTCATGAGTAGATAAAAATATATTTGAACATGTCATGTTCAAAGTGAAATTGGAAAAATAGTTAATTAGCAAACTGATTAATGAATTAAGTTAAAACGATTGAATCAAGTTGACTTTGGATTAAGTAAATTTAACTTGTGACTTCATATTCGAATCAAATATGAAGCCTGAGTTGGAAAATGGAATTTAATTAGTTTATGAGTAAGTTGAAATATATTTGAAACATGTTATATTCAAATATACAAATGAAATAGACAAAGAGTTAATTAACGAGTTGAGTTAAAACGAATGTATTAAGTTGAAATGAATTAGAAATGTATGGATATACATGAGACAGGTATGGAATGAAGTTAATGAAGATATATATTAGAATGCCCGACAAAAAGGTATGTATTTAATTCGTATATGAGATTTATGCGTCGTATCTCAAGCCGCTTGGATTTTTGATTTTCTTTTTGAATAGAGAGGCATGTGTGGCGGTTTGAGGATTTTCCCGATGCTCCCCGTACAAAGGAGGTTATGGCGAATTTTTCCGGAAATTTAAGGAGTTAGAATATTTTTAAGAAGATTTGATAAAGTAGAAATCGATATATCGATATATATAGAATTCGATAATGAATCGAACTTAAAATAGAATATTATAAACGAAAAGGAATTTTATAAATAAAATTCTGGGAGATATACGTTTTAAAGTGAACGATGATTTAAAAGCAAATGATTTGCAGATTTAAAATGATCGTGTTGATAAGAAGTTAATCAAATGGAGTTAAAGAAATAGAGTTAAGCAGAATTAGAAACTGACTGGAAATTAGTTGAGTTGAACGACTTTTTGAGTATCGATCTAATGTTGGTTTCGGCCTTCGGGGTTTATACTTAGGAAGTTGTTCTCTTACTAGTTTACAGTTAGAGTCTGATAGATGTGGAAAAATAGTGAAATGTAAATATGCAATGGGAATGTTTTCCAGAGTTAATAACATATATTTTCTTAATATAGAAAATAAGGAAATATGAATATATATATATATATATGTTTAATGATTTGATCGATAATTCCATTTGGAAATAAGATCGTTGTGTGTACACGGATATTTTTCATTTGATAGTTAAATCACCGACTATCAAAGTTTTGACCATTTTAACGTTGTTAATATAGAGAGACCGATTGGATTATTATCCGAAGAACCACTCCGTATTGGCATAAGCGTTGCGAACCAAGTATGCTGAATATATTGAAGATGGTGTAAAGTGCAAGGGCTGTTGTATAAGTCCTAGGTAGAGATTGCCTAGGATGGATGTACTGAATATTGCCTTCGATTTCATTTAGTCCCAGAACGAACGTATATGGACGAGTGTCTGACAGAGTATTTCCAGTGATCGAATGGGTTGGTCTGTATAAATATATATGGTTGCAACGGATTTATTCCCTTAGCATAATATCCAGAATATTTGTGCAGATCAATTAGTGATTAACGGATCTGATAATATGGCATTCAAAGTGATCGTGTTACCAATGAATTGAAAGTAATCGTAGCCTCTGGCCTCAACAACTGGGAAATGACAAAAATCGGGTAGGCAGCATGGCTATGTGGTTGGCTCCCATTAGGGTGTATCATCACCTATCTAGAGATTCATTTAATTCCTTATTCTATTCGATGTTGTCCCATTCGGGAAACAGTTGCTGACCCCAACCGCTGGTGGTATACATTCGATACACTCAAGCGAAATGACTGGTCGGTCATGTGTGGCTGAGTTGCAATATATTCTTGTTGAACTCGGTGTATTCTCCTCTAGTGAGACACCAGCGGCAGGTGGTTCCATACCTTGTCATAGTTGGAATTTCATCACCCAATACGTGCTTGCGGTTTTGATTGTATATTATATATGTGGTATGTGAGATGCAAACGTTCCACTAGATTGATATTTACTTGTATTTAGACACTATTAAAATATCGAAGAGTTTTGATATAAAGATCATTTTGGATACTCATAAGGGAAAACCCGTTCTGTGTTATACGGCGTGGTCTTATGAGATATCGTTTATTGCCTAAAGCGGTTTCAAACTGTTTACTCATACCAGTCCCATGACTGAACCGTAGTTTATTTTCTTTGTTTTCCCTAAACTCTTAGGTGCTCAAATTTGTACGAGCAGTCAAGAAGTTCAGGATTTACAGATATTCTTGGAGGTGCTTGGAGCAGGAGGCTTCAGCGTTAGTTATCTAGTGTTATTTCCGCTGTATTGTAAGTGTTGTACTCTGATAATGATGTTTGTATATACAGTTCAAATTTTGTATTTCAAAATCTGTTATATATATATTATATTTTGTTCCGCTGCGATGTGAGATTCTGTGTTGTGTTTCTGTTCCTTTTCTTCTATTCTAAGTTTCTTTCTTTCTATTTCTCATCCTCTAACTTCTTTCTATTGATGATTCATATTTTCGTGATATTTGGGTTGGACGAATGTTGTATTTAGTCAACTCAGATATTACGGATTTGCGGGCCATTACAGGTGTTAAGCAAGAGAATAAATTCTCTGCCACCACAGATATATATTTAGCAGAGATCAACGAATACAACATAAAGGAATACAACGTCAGACATCCATCCATTTACAAGTCCGTTCTAGGTTTGAACGAAACCGGAGACACCTTATCCCAATATAGGAGAGAGGTCCTCGCATATCCATCGATCTCCAAGTACATTTGGATGATCACCACTTATTATCTTGTTTTTGGTGGCCGCCCAATCAAGACATCAGTAACCATCCAAACGATGTGAAGACCTCCGGTATTCAACCACCGTCTTCATCTTTGACTTTTGATCGTCGTAGTAATTATTCAGAATGGGTTAAAGCCGTTCTTTCCGAATAACTCGCGTATTTTATAACCAATAATAAAGTGTTATAAAAACACATCATATGCCTCATTCCAATTCAGAATATTCTTTTAATAAAATATTCACATTATTAGGGAAAGATTCCCATTAATTTTATCAAAGATAAATCCTTTAAAATTTATCCCTTAATCTTCTTTTTAAAGATTCAATAAAACACCAATTTGGTTTTAATATCAAAATCATTATTTAATGATTATTCAACTTTAAGAAATTAATCTTGTCTTTAACTGGGTTAAAGAACCAATGTCATTTAAAACACAATTCTTGATAAACCCAAAATCATCTTCCATGAAATATGGAATTTTCACAGAAATCAAATCAATATATAATTGGTATAAATTTCCGTATCAGACTAATAATATAAATGGAATAACGGCAAAGCCTTTTAAATTCCATATATAGTAACGGTCTTCTTTTACAGAATCTCATCTTTCTCATCTTGATTATTATTAAATCGAATTCCATTCAATTCCAATTTAATATATTAAAATGGGAAACTTAACTTTGGAAATTTTCCATTAAATCTTAATAAAAAGATTTATAAATTCCAAATTATTTTTTCACTGTTAATTGAGTTAAAGAACAAATGTCATTTAAAACATAGTTCACAATAAACCCAATTTACATTTCAATTTATTCTAATTATTAAATATAACTGGAAATTCTAATAATCTTTAATAAATGATTTATTAAAGATTATTAGGGGTTTAAGAACAATGTTATTTAAGACACCATTCACGAAAATCCCAAAAATCCAATTTATTTTATTTAATTCCAATTTGTTCATTTAATTCCAATTTATTTATTTAATTGGAAAACTTCATTAATCTTAATTTAAAAGATTAATTCTACTTAATAATTAGCTCATTTCGATAAAAATATATTTTTATCTTTCCAAATATGGAATTTTTCATCCAAAATCTTTCCAAACCATTTATTATGATTTTGCATAATTTTTTCCATATTTTTATTAATTTTATTAAGGCCCGTACAGTCGGTTTCCAATAACGGCCACCGAACTACATCCATAACAACCTTTTCCAAAATTGATTTGGACATAATTCCAAATCTAACCATTAGATTTCAAAACTCTTATATTCATTGGAAAGCTCTTTTTGATACGAACCTAACGATTCTGGTTTTAGAAGAATCAGACGGTCGGATCTTTTGTTACGCCAATTTGAAGTTAATGATTGAAATTCGCGAACGGTCGCTGCACGGTGCGTTCTATTCAGGCCATTATATTTATATATATATATATATATATATATATATATATTTCGTCGATTACCAATTAAAACATATTTTACAAAATATTTATAAATTCATTTTAAAACGATTTTAACTTCATTTTCAATTTTAAATAAAAATTGAATATCCTATATTTTTATCGTGTTAAAATAATAATATTTTCAAAATATTGGATTTGGAAATCACTTCTTTTCAATGTTCATTATAGAATGAATAAACGGTCGATAAACCCGTTCGGGTTAAAAATGGCGTTTCTACTTAATGCGATTTCATATTTTTATATTTTATTCTTTACTGAATATTATTCTTAAAATAATTAATATTTAAAAATATTCTTTATTTTAAAAGACTCTTTATTTTTGAATATTCTTTATATAAAAGATATTCTGAATCGGAATGCGACTCAATCCATTACCATATAATTTTAGTTATCTGGATTTCATACATTGCATGTATATGACAATAATGATAAATAAACACACAACAATTCATTCTCATCCAGAGTGAAATTTATAACTGTGTGAGCATTAAAATAAAAAAATAACGCTCATCACAGACTGTCAATCCATCGATTGATATATAACTAAATATTGGGACTAGTGTATGTCAAAATTCATCCCAATACCCATGTGGGGTTTTCAGACAACACAGTTTAAATTATAAATAAATTTTTATAATTTAATTTCGAATATCATATTAATATTAACATTGTAATAATAATGTTTTAATCTAGCACAAATCACGTTTTATCTTATGATCCATTTTTATTTCAACATGACATTTCTAATTGAATGACATTTCTAATTAAATGGCATTTCTATTTAAATGACATTTTTAATGAAATGAAATCACACAACATTGTAACTAAAAATGACATTTTTATATTACATAACATTTCAACTAAAAATGACAGTTTTTATTCTTCTAGCATAAATGACACATTTACTCTCAAAATATGTTCTTTAATATAAATGACATGTTAATTTACATAACATTTTCTAACTAAATGATAATTTTATCCTAACATAACATTTACTAACAAAGTGATATTCTTATATCAACCAAACATTTCTAAATAAATGAAGTTTTTATGTCAACATAACATTCCTAAATAAATAATGTTTTTATTTTAACGTAACATTTCAAAACAAATGGTATTTTTGTTCTAATGTACATTTTATAACAAAATTGTTGTTTTTATTCTCACGCGACATTTTATAACAAAAATGTTATTTCTTTCTAATGTAACATCTTATACTAAAAATGTTATTTTATCTAATGCACATTTCTAACAGAAAGTGATATTTTAATCTAATGTACATTTCTAACAGAAAGTGATATTTTTAGTCTAATGTACATTTCTAACAAAAAGTGATATTTTAATCTAATGTACATTTCTAACAGAAAGTGATATTTTTAATCTAATGTACATTTCTAACAGAAAGTGATATTTTTAATCTAATGTACATTTCTAACAAAAAGTGATATTTTAATCTAATGTACATTTCTAAGAAAAAGTGATATTTTAATCTAATGTACATTTCTAACATAAAGTGAAATTTTGAATCTAATGTACATTTCTAACAAAAAGTGATATTTTTAATCTAATGCACATTTCTAACAAAAAGTGATATTTTTAATCTAATGTAACATGATATAAATGTCATTTTTAATGACAACACATGTATTAACATATTTTTCTTTTATTTCTAACTAACAAAAGGGAATGTCACACTTTGATGATAAAACATGTTTTAACATATTTTCACCAACATAAGAAAAAATATTTTAAATGATAAACATGTTTTACATATTATAACTAACATAAGAAAATGTATTTTAATGATAAACATGTTTAACATATTTTAACTATCATAAAAAAATGTATTTTCATGACAAATAAAAATCTCGATTTCATTTTGTATACAGTACTAATTTACCATAATAAATAAGAATGTTATGTTTATGTTGACAGTTCTAATTTAACATAACATAAAAAGGAATATTTTTATATTTACAATTCTAATAACATAAGAAAATGACTTTTTAAATGAACAACATGTATTAACATGTTTTTCTTATATTTCTAATCTAACATAAAAAAATAACTTTTTATGTTAAACATGTTTTCTTTTTCTTCTACTTTAACATATTAAAAATGTATTTTTAAAAAATAGAACATATTTAGCATGTTATCCTTTTATTTCATTAAACAATAAAAATGTAATTTTTTTATTTATTCCTAACATGAACATCCTTATTACACATAAACAATAAAAGTATGGTTTTTATTGTATTCACAAGTTTGGACAAACATGAAGGTTTTATTTTTATACATACAATTCA
Organism: Allium sativum; assembly: GCA_030737875.1. Classification (NCBI taxonomy): domain Eukaryota; kingdom Viridiplantae; phylum Streptophyta; class Magnoliopsida; order Asparagales; family Amaryllidaceae; genus Allium; species Allium sativum. The sequence goes on along the minus strand of CM060920.1, from coordinate 320,514,315 downwards.
ACACAATCAATCTAGCGTAACCACGATAAATCCTAATATTATCCAACACATATCCATGAATTTTATATAGCATATATATAAATTTTACATTGCAATTAATAAATAATTTTGTCTAAAAATGGAGATCTCACCTGGACCGGTTGATTTTAATAAAATTAAACAACGTTTAATTTTACTAGAAATTCCAACTAATTCTGCTCTTGTCCAAAGTTGTTCCAGATTGTAGATCTCGTTAAGAGGGTTCCAACGCAACGAAAATCGTCAAATTCTGGTTAGATTTGTACAAGTTATGATATTATAAACTTTAATTATAAATTGAATATAAATAATTTACTAATTACATTGGTTAACCATTTAATCCCTTCCTCCTTCTTCACGGTTACTGTAACCCATCGTCCACCTCAAATTGTCCATGTCGCACGTGTCCCTGCGCCACCAGAACACGATCCGAGAGTTCGACGTCGACCGCCTTTGCGTGCTCTTCCCGCGCCGCGCACCATGGTGCAACTCGCACCACCCTAGCCTTCTGAAATCAGGCTTGAATGCACCACTTTTAGGCTCGAAAATCGAGCAGCATCGGCCACCAGGAATCATCATCACCGTTCATCGACAAGCTCTCACATAGTTGAAGAGCTTTTCGGTTGGAAGTTCTTAAAATCAATGCTTGGATCGATCGTAAAAAGGGGGAAAGTTCCGAGCTTTAGGATCTTTTAAATTAGGCTGACGGCGGCTTTTTTTTAGATGGGATTAGGGTTTACGTTTAGCTCCTTTTATAGAGAATATTATATGTATTTTTTATATTATTTAATTATTTAATTTAAAAATAACTGGTTAAACCATCCGAACTCCAAACGAGATCCAACGAATGTCGCCCCTAACTAAATACTCTCATTCCGGACGCAATGGAATATGTTTCGTAACCCAATTCGGCTGTTACGATATGTTTTTCTTTAAATTAAAATATAAATCATTTAATTATTTAATTTGATCATACATTTCAATTTACTGGGGCCACATACTGACTCTTAAAATTACAAAAAAATTATATCTAGTTATGTTTTGACAATACGGTCCTAACAAAATTAATTTCATCGAATTTGGAGACCGTTTGAAAAATGGCCATTTTCGAGTCGATTAAATTCGACTGAAATTGGCAAAACACGTTTCCTTTTGCCACGCTCACATATTAATTCCAAAAATTATGAAAATTGGAACCTAGCAATAATTTGACATTCCGGATCCAAAAAAAGTCGGTTCGTCGAAAACAGAGGTCGTTTGTAAAATGTCTATTTTTAAGGGCTATATATATATTTAAATATATAAATAAATATATATAAATTCCATAGCGACTATTTTAAATATTAAATTGGTCATAACTTTCAACATGTATTATGAAATTTATATTTTTCACATCCGTTAGAAAGATATTGTTAAATAGATTTAAATATTTCTGAGTCGTCCCAATTCTAATTTAAAATGAATTCTATACATTCAATTGAAATTTAAAATCGAATTTCAAACTACCGCGCTATTTCAAACTCCTTTTATAATTAAATTAAATTAATTCATTTTAACTTCGATTTAAATAAATTTTTAGTTGTTATTATTTAAAATAAATCATTTTAAACATTCAAAATCCGTTAAAATTTCTAAAATAAAATTTTTAAATTGGTTCATAATTTCCAGGTTATTACAATTGATTTCTGCCAATATATAACCTCTAAGCTCGTACGTCTTAGAGAAGGGTGTTAAGCAAGATAATAAATTTTTCTGCTACCAAACAGGTATTTATTTAACAGAGATCAACGAATACAACATAAAGGAATACAACGTCAGACATACCATCCATTTACAAGTCCATTCTCGGTCTGAACGAAACTGGAGGCACCTTATTCCTCGTCCCATATGTCCAATACAGGAGAGAGGTCCTCGCATATCCGTCGATCTCCAAGTAGGTTTGCACGATCACCACTTATTACTTTGTCTTGGGTGTACGGCCCAATCAAGACATCAGTAATCATCCAAACGATATGAAGATCTCCTGTCTTCAACCACCGTCTTCATTTTCGACTCTTGGTCGTCGTATTAATTATTCATAATGGGTTAAACCCGGTCTTTACGAATAATTCGCGTATTTTATAAACAAGTGCTATAAAAACGCATCATACGGCTTATTTTAATTCAGAATATTCTTTTAATAAAATATTCACATTATTAGGGAAAGGTTCCCATTAATTTTATTAAAGATAAATTCTTTTAAATTTATTCTTTAATCTTCCTTTGGATATCTATTCAAAAGATTTTCATTAACTAGTCAGGATTATCGAACCTTACCGAAGTAATCATTTATTTATATTTATCATCCCAGTCCCAACCTATTCGTCCCATGGAGCAAATCTAGTAGCACTCCATATCTAACACCCATAGTGTTATCGATAAAATTAATTACCATTTCATGTTTAAATGTAACAACCCGGGAAATCTAAGCCAATTTAAAAATTTTATTTTGGTAATTATAAAGAATTTTGAATATTTAAAATGGTTTATTTTAAATAATAATGACGGAAAATTTATTTTCGATGAAGTTAAAACGAATAAATTTTATTTTAATTATAAAACGAGCCTGAAATGGCGCGGTAGTTCGAAAATTCGATTTCTAATTTCAAATGAATATACAGAATTCAATATAAGTCAGAATTGAACGAAACAAGAAATATTTGAGTCTGTTTAACGATATCTTTCTAACGGATGTAAGAAACTGAGATTTCAATTTATAAGTTGAGAGTTATGTCCAGTTTAAAATTCAGAAAAGTCGCTGTGGAATTTATATATATTTTAATATATATAAAGCCCTTAAAAATAGCCATTTTGCAAACGACCTCCGTTTTCGACGAAACCACTTTTGTTGGATCTTGGATGTCAAATTATTGATAGATTCCAATTTTCATAATTTTTAGAGTCAATATGTGAGCGTGGCAAAGTTAATCGTGTTTTGATTATTTCAATCAATTTGGATCGACCAGAAAATGGCCATTTTTCAAACGATCTTCAAATTTGACGAAATTAGTTTTTTAGGACCGTATCGTCAATACGAAGCTAGAAATATATTTTTTGGAATTTTTAGAGTTAGTATGTGACCCCAGTAAATTAAAATGTACGTTTAAATGTAATATATATTGATATATATATTTTAATTTAAAGAAAAACTAATCAAAACGTTTGAATTGGCTTATGAAACATATCCCATTATGTTCGAATGGGGGTATTTGGCTAGGGGCGACAGTCGTTGAAGTTCATTTGGAGTTTAGAGCATTAACTAAGCGATAATTGAATTTAATATTAATATAATATAAATATATATGCCCCCTCATTAGAAAGTCAAACCCTATTCTTTAATATCCTAGGTCAACGTGGTATTAGCCGCCTCCCTCTTCGTTGAACGATCGAAATCCTCCAAAACTCTCCCTCAATCTTCTTCAAATTCACTAATCAATCGAAGATTCTCCAATTGAAAACCCGTTCATCTCCACGTGGCCATTATTCTGACCGGCGCTGATATGTTCCAACTTCGCCGTTGGTGGGAAAATGGTGATGGAAGTTCACGGCTTCAGCCTCGAATCCTGGAGCAACGGCTAGCTCGAGTGGGCCATGGTGGGTGGCGAAGGGAAAGGGTGTTGGCGGCTACAAAGGGGAGGTTGTCGATGAACGACCGATGGCCTGTGATGATTAGCGCAGGTGGTTTATTCCGGTGAAGGCGAGTTCGATCTTCAGTCCAGGGAAAAATGTGAAGACGACGGGATTTTAGGGTAATTAACAATAAAGGAACAACTGCCAGATTTAATCAAGGTTAATTAAAACCTTATTAATTTAGTTAATTAATGAATCAATTCTTCTAAAAATAAAAGGGCATTGTTTTCTAAATATTGTTTTTATAAAATAAAGAGAGCATTGTTTAAGCATTGTTTTGAAATATAAAATTATGAATTTTAAAAATATAAAGATATGAGTTTCAAAAATAGAAAGATATTAGTTTTAAAAATATAAAGATATGAGTTTTAAAAATATTAAGATATGGGTTTTAAAAATATACAGATATTAATTTTAGAAATATAGAAAGATTAGATTTATAGAAATATAGAAAGATTAGATTTTTAGAAATATAGAAAGATTAGATTTTTAAAAATAAAAAGATAAGATTTTTTTAATACAAAGATAGGATTTTTCTCTAGTAGAAAAATATGATTTTTAATGTATAAAGTACGATTTTTAATATTATAGAGTTATGATTTTTAATATAAAAAAGATAGGATTTTTGATATATGAAAAGCGTTATATAAAAATTTGATCTTTATAATGAAGTGGCGATATAAAAATATAATTTTTATATAGAAAGTGGCATTGTAAAAATATGTTTTTTTATAATGTAGATTTGAAATAAAAATACGATTTTTATATATACAGTAGCGAAATAAAAATATGATTTTTTTATATAGGAAACATCGATATAAAAATATGATTTTTATGTATCGAAAGCGTTATTAAAAATGTGATTTTCAATAACAACTGCGTGAAACAGATGGCGATGGAACGGACTGAAATCAAAACGGAATCCAAGCCGTACAGTTAAAGAATGGAGGAGTGGATCCCAAAGGTGAGAACTTCTCAATATTATTTTATTTTCTAGTAAAATATATACTAGGAGGCAGATGGTGCTTAGAAGCACCCGACACCCGTCGTCCACAGACCATGGATGACTTGCTTGTTTGATTGATTGTGTTGTAAAAATTGATTGTGTGATGTGGAATGGAATAAATATTTTATATTTAAGAATATAAGTTTTAACTTGTATATGAATAAAATAAATACTCATAAACAAATCGGATGATTTGTTTATGTGTACACATTTGACTGATATTGATAGGGACGATAAATTTTACACATCGCCCAACTGCACAAATAAAATCCGTGTTTGATTGATTGAAACCCCACATGGGTATTGGGATGATATTAGACATACACTAATCCCAATAATTAGCTGTATGTCGATCGATTGATTGACTAGCTGTGTAAGCGTTAAATATTTATATTTGATGCTTATGCAGTGTAGAATGCACTTTGGATGATGGTTGACTATGTTCGATTGTTGTTGTATACATATGTGTATGAAATCCATATAAATAAAATTATATGGTAATTGACTGTGTATGATTCCAGTTCAGAATGAATATTTTAAAATAACGATTATTTTAAAATAACGAATATTTTCAAAAAATATTCAGAAAAGAATCAAAATCTGATTTTGATGTCCGATTTGGGATGGAAACGATTGTTTTAAATATATAAAGCTGTGTTGATTAGAATAACGCCATTTTGACTTGAACGATATTTATATCAATTTTATTCATTTTTATAATGAATATCGAAAAGGAATTGATTTCAAAATCTAATGTTTTGAAAATACTATCATTTATATATCGATGATATGGAATATTCAATTTTGATTTGAAATTTAATATGAAGTTGAAATCGTTTTAAAAAAGAATTTAAAAACGATTTGTAAATACTTTTTAAATGGAAATCAACGAAATATATATAATATATATATTATATAAATATAATGGCCTGAATAGAACGCGCCGCGCTGCGGCAGTTCGCGAATTTCAACCATTGACTTCGAATGGACATTACGGGAGATCCGACCGTCGGATTCTGCTAAAACCGAAAATGTTGGGTTCGTATCGAAAAGAGCCTTCCAACGGATATTAGGAATTAGAAATCTAACGATTGGATTTTGAATTATGTCCAAATAAAATTTGGAAAAGGTCGATGTAAGTGCAGTTCGATGGCCGTTTATGGAAATCGACTGTACTGGCCTTGATAAAATTATTAAAAATATCAATAATTAGTGTAAAATCATAAGAAATGATTTGGAAAGAACTGGGATGAAAAATTCCATATTTGAAAAGATAAAAATAGATTTTTATCGAAATGAACTAGTTTTGAATTAGAATAATAAATCCAATATTTTTAAAATAAATAAATTGGATTTGAAATGGTTTTAAAAATTACCAGGATTTCAAGTATATAAATTGGAAATGGATTTGAATCGAAATTGTCTTCGGAATATTTTGATGTCGGATTTCGTGATTATACAGATATTGTTATGGAAATTTGAAAGATATATATATATATATTGTTATTTCCAATACGATATTTGTTGATTTCAGAATTTGATATTGAATATAAGCCAATATATTTTCTATTCAAAGCCTTGTATTTAATACCAAATTGGATTTTGGGTTTATCGTGAAAGGTATCTTTAATAATACTGTTCTTGAACCGAACGGAGTTAAGAAAATTAGAAACTAACTAGGATTAGTTAAGTTGAATGGTTTCCTGGGTATTGATCTGATGTTGGTTTTGGCCTTCGGGGTTAATAATTAGGAGATTGTTCTCTTACTACTTTAAGGTTAGAGGCTAATGTGAATTGGGTTTATTGTTTTTAACGACATTTGTTCTCTAACCTGATTTACAGTGAAATGTGATATGGGATTTATAAATCTTTTTATTTAGATTTAACGGGAATTTTCCAAGGTAAAGTTTTCCAATTTAATATATTAAATTGGAATTGAATGGAATTCGATTCGATAATAATCGAAGTGAACTTCTGTGGAGGAAGACTGTTAATACATATGGAATTTAAGAGGCGTTGTCGTTATTCTATTTATATTATTGGTTGGATATGGAAATTGATATCGATTATATATTGATTTGTTTTTCCATGAAGATTCCATAATTAATGGAATGTGATTTGGGTTGTCGTGAATGGTATCTTCAATAATACTATTCTTAAACCCAATGGAGTTTAGAAAATCAGAAACTAACTCGAGATTAGTTAAGTTGAATGGTCTCCTGGGTATTGATCTGATGTTGGTTTTGGCCTTCGGGGTTAATACTTAGGGAATTGTTCACTAGCTAATTTACGGTTAAAGTATGATGGAATGGAATGTGATTTTTGGTTTATCATGAACCGTGTTTTAAATGACATTGGTTCTTTAACCCAGTTAAAGGCAGGATATGATTTCCCAAGTTAAACAATCGTTAATATTGATTTCTGGGAAGATTAAAACCAAGTGGAGTTTTAATGGATCTTTAATTAGATTTAAATGATATCCAAAGGAAGATTAAAGAATAAATTTAAAGAATTTATCTTTGATAAAATTAATGGGAACTTTTCCCAAAGTATAAGAATATTTGAATGAAAGAATATTCTTAATTGGAATGAGGCATATGTTGTGTTTTTATAGCACTTGTTTATTATATACGCGAGTTATTCGGAAAGACCGGCTTTATCCCATTCTAAATAAGTGATTCGATGATGTGTCGAGGATGAAGACGGTGGTTGAATACCGGAGGTCTACACATCATTTGGATGATTACTGATGTCTTGATTGGGCTGTACACCCAAGGTGAGGTAATAAGGGGTGATCGTCCAGACGTACTTGGAGATCGATGGATATGCGAGGGCCTCTCCTCTGTATTGGACGTATGGGTGAGGAATAAGATGCCTCCGGTTTCGTTCAGACCCAGAACGAACTTGTAGATGGATGTGTGTCTGACATCGGATTTCATTCTCTGTGATTGATAGACATCGGTTGCATAGCTTGAATTGCCTGTGTGGAATGATGAGATGCAAATGATCAAGGCTTCTGTTGAAAAGCAGAGTCTTGTGGTTGATGATCGAAGCACGGCTTTGATATAGCGTAGCTTTGTGTAGCATTGATTCGCTAGCCTCACACTCCGGTGTGAACCATAAACGGGAGGGGACCTCAGGGAAGGCATGCGTTTCCTTCTAGCTAGGAGTGGTGTCATCGTTTTTCACGCCCTGGCATTTTACTTATGTGGATGATGGATAGGAGGCGCCTCAGTTATATTGGTCGATCCGGGGTCGATGGAGTCATTTGGATCATGACGCCCTATAGGGCGGGGAAACGTAGTGTTCAGGCATTTTAATCCACATCGAATGGACCGGCCCTGATGATCCAAAGGTCACTCGAGCTCAGACCTAAGACACGGGCTAGAGCGTCTCGAAGCGGTAAGGACGATCCCTTGCCTTGGTTCACAGATGGAAATCCAACTTCCAATACGTGACATTTGCGGTTTTGATTATAGAGCCTAGTATTGGCGGCATGATATATGGTACCCATGCCGTCTAGGATTGATACATTTATATTTGAAGTTGTTCTATACACTATGCACTTATAATAGTATCAAATGATTTGTTTTAACGTACCAAGCATGTTTGGCTATTATAAGGGAAAACCCTATCCCTCGGCTTGCGTTGCATTGTGTGATAGGACCTGGGTCTTATAATAGCTTCATTTTTCCAAAAAGCATTGCGTTGTTTTGTTATATGCACTGGTATTCTTGGGAGAAAGCCCGTTCCGTCTTATACAGCGTGGTACCTTGATATATCTGATTTAAAGTAAAGTTTTAAATAACTGTTTTAGTTCTCACACCAGTCACATGACTGACCTGGAGTTTATTGTTTTAACCTAAACTCTGGGTGCCCCTATTTTCCGCACGGGCAGCTAGTAGTTTTGGTTTTGCAGATTTAATCATAGGATACCGGTTTACAGCTGGAATGATATTCGGAAAGCTCTGTATCCGTGTATCTCCTTTAGTTGTGCTTTGTATTATTTTTCCGCTGCATTGTAACTTGTAAATCTCTGATTTTTAGTAAATGTGTAATATTTATTCATACTCTGTATATTCTTGTATTATGATGTAAATTGTTGTAAAAACAATGAAATGTTCTACTGTTCGTGTTCTGATTTGTCGTGTTCTCAATTCAATCCGGGCTTTCCTTCACGGGGAAGTTTGGGTCGTTTCATTAAATGTAATTAAAGAATTTAACTATCGCCTGGAGTAAAACTGGTGGTACTCCATTCTCGATCATTTCAAGAATTCGATAAATTAAATTATCTCATTACCTTTTCTATCTAATTAGATATTTATTAAAACTCTAATTTGGTTTTAATATCAAAAACTATCACTTTATGATTATTCAAATTTATGAAATTAATCTTTATCTTTAAGTGGGTTAAAGAACTAATGTCATTTAAAACACAGTTCACGATAAACCCAAATCATCTTCCATTAACTATGGAATCTACACAAAAAACGGATCAATATATAATCGATATAAACTTCCATATCAGACAAATAATATAAATGGAATAACGACAGGACCTTTTTAAATTCCATATATAGTAACGGTCTTTATTCACAGAAGCTTATCTCGATTATTATTAAATCGAATTTCCTTCAATTCCAATTTATTCTATTAAATTGGAAAGCTTTACTTTGGAAAATTTCTCATTTAAATACTAATAAAAGATTTATAAATTCCATTTAAATCTTTAGTAAAAGATTTATAAATTCCATTTAAATCTTAATAAAAGATTTATAAATTCCATTTAAATCTTAGTAAAAGATTTATAAATTCCAAATTATATTTTCATTGTTAATTGGTGTTACAACCCGGAAAATCCAAACCAATTTAAATTTTTTATTTTGGCTATTTCAGTGAATTTTGAATAGTTAAAATAATTTACTTTAAATAATAACATTTAAAAATTTATTTTAATCGAAGTTAGAGCGAATATATTCATTTTGATTTCTAGAGGAATTAGAAATAGTACGATAGTTTGAAAAGTCAAACCTGTACTTTGACCGAATATACCGGATTCAAAATTTAACGGATTTTAGTGAAACCAAAAATATCTAAATCTGTTTGAAAATATCTTTCCAAAGAATCCGAAAAATCAAAATTTCATAGCAGGAATCAAAAGTTATGGCCAGTTAAATATTCTGAATGGTCGCTATAGTATAATTTATAGCCCGTATAAAAGGCTATTTTTCAAACGACCTTTTTCGACGAAAGCACTTTTGGTGGATCTGGAATGTCAAATTATTGCTAAGTTTAATTTTCTGGAATTTTTGGAATTAATATGTGAGTGCGACAAACGAAAATGTGTTTTGTCAATTTCAGTCAAATCTAATCGACTTGAAAATGACCATTTTTCGAACAGTCTCAGAATTTGATGAAATTAATTTTGTTAGGACCATATCATCAAGACAAAGCCAGAAATAATTTTTCTGGAATTTTCTGAGTTCGTGTGTGGCCCCCGTGAATTTATATATACGATCGAATTAATTTAATAAAGGATTTAAATATTAAATTAAAGATTTCAGGCCACAGACAGTCGTTTGGGCTGACGAGACCTAGCCCATTGGATCCGGAACAGGCGCTATTGGGAGGGGTCAACTCTGGTTGGACTGAAAATGGATTGGTTTGAAACTTTTGGTTTTATTTGTAAAATTAACATTAAATTAATATAAAAATACACCATCTTCTTCTTCCAAACCCTAATTTATTACTGTAGCCGCTGCCACCATGGTATCCATAGCCGGAATTACACCCATCTTCTCCCACTAAATTTTACTCAATCATTCCCTCGAAACCCACTCCTCCTTTAGACTCTTATTTAGATATTTCCATCCTCCTCAATCTTACACGGTTGGATCATCACCAGGAGGCACAAACAATGAGGTACAGTGCCCCAAAGTCGCACCAAAACCACCGCCGCTGCCCCCCTTTTGCTCTATCGAGCTCAGCCAAAGTGGGCCCCCCTTGCGCGCCTTTCCGTGCTCTCCATCGCGATGTATTCTGATCGTGCCAACCCTTTCTGATTTGATCGAAAATCCCAACCCTAGGGTTGAACGAATTCTGAAAAAGCATGGCCATATACTGTAAAGGGAAGAGAAGAAGAGTATGGTACTATTTCTTTAATATTTAAATAATTTAAAATGTTATAAACCTCAATTAAATCATAACTTTTTCGTACTGATTCTGAATTGATCAATTTCTAAAGCGTTGTGATCGTACGACAAAGATCTACATTCCTAGACTGAAAAGGAACAATTCCGAGCTATTAGAATTTTGCACAAATTTGCAACACGACAGTGAGATTTCTTTTTTTTTTTTGATTAATTTAATTAATTTAATTGCTATGTAATGATCGCATGTATATGATTTAGATCTACTTTGCCCTGACATTTTGGATGAAGTTTGATCTGTTGTTTGGTGATGGATAATTATAGATCAATATGTGTTAGTTAAATATTATGTTATCATTTTTTTATTACTGAATTGAATCAGTTTGTCAATTCAATATAAAATATTATTTTTTCAATTTTATTGAATCAGTTTGTCAATTCAATATAAAATATTATTTTATCAATTTTAATTGAATTGAATCAATTTGTCAATTCAATATAAAATATTATTTTGTCAATTTTAATTGAATGGAATTAGTTTGTCAATTCAATATAAAATATTATTTTGTCAATTTTAATTGAATTGAATTAGTTTGTCAATCCAATATGAATATTATGTTGTCATTCTTATTGAATTGATTTGTTAATTCAATTAATATTATTTGGTCATTTTTATTGAATTAGTTTGCCAATTCAATTAGAAATATGTCATTTTTGTCTACATTATTGTATTGGAATAGAATTGTCAATATAATTGAAAATATATCATTTTTGGAATATATAATTGTATTGAAATAAAGTTATTCTTTTATTTGCATTCTTTGATGCAAATAAACATTGAATTAAAAAGTTATTCTTTTATTTGCATTCTTTGATGCAAATACACATTGAATTAAAAAGCTATTCTTTTATTTGCATTCTTTGATCCAAATATATATTGAAATAAAGTTATTCTTTTATTTGCATTCTTTAATGCAAATATACATTGAATTAAAAAGTTAATTTTTTTTTTTGCATTCTTTGATGCAAATATACATTGAAATAAAAAGTTGTTCTTTTATTTGCAATCTTTGATGCAAATATACATTGAAATAAAAAGTTATTCTTTTATTTGCATTCTTTGATGCAAACATACATTGAATTAAAAAGTTATTCTTTCATTTGCATTATTTGATGCAAATATACATTGAATTAAAAAGTTATTCTTGTAGTTGCATTCTTTGATGCAAATATACATTGAAATAAAAAGTTATACTTTTATTTGCATTATTTGATACAAATAAAATGTTGAAATTGGAAGTTGAATTTTTATTTGCATTCCTTGATGCAAATAAAACATTGTTTTAAATAGGTTATATTTTATTTGTATTTTAGATACAAGTTAAAAACATGATTTGTAAAGTTACTTTTTTTGTTTGCAATCTTAGATGCAAACAAAACATTAGAATTAAAGTTACAATTTTTTTTTTTTTTTTGCAATTTTAGATGCAAACAAACCATTAAAATAAAAGTTGCATTTTTGTTTGCAAATTTAGTTGCAAACAAAATATCTATTAAAAATTATATTTTTATTTGCATATTTAGATGCAAATAAACACCGTAGAGAGAAAATTACATTTTTATTTGCATATTTAGATGCAAATAAACACCATAGAGAAAAATTACATTTTATTTGCATATTTAAATACAAATAAACACCGTAGAGAAAAATTACATTTTATTTGCATATTTAGATATAAATAAACACCATAGAGAAAAATTACATTTTTATTTGCATATTTAGATGCAAATAAACATCGTAGAAAAATATTTCATTTTTTTATTTGCATATTTAGATGCAAATAAACACCGTAGGAAAAGGTTGCATTTTTGTTTGCAAATTTAGATGCAAACAAAACATTTAATAAAGGTCGCATTTTTTTGGCGAGTTTAGATGCGAATAAAAACATTATTATAAAAGCTACATTTTGTTTACATTTTAGATTGAAATAAGAACATGGATTAAAAGGTTACATTTTTATTTGCAATATTGATATAAATGAAAACATAGAATAAAAAGTTATATTTTTATTTACATTTTAGATGTAAATAAAAGGATAGATTACAGTGTTGCATTTTTATTTACATTTTAGGTGTAAATAAAAATTAGTATTTAAAGGTTACATTTTTATACATTTTAGTTGTAGTAATTTGCTATAATTAAAGAGTTGTATTTTTATTGTCGTTTTATAGTCAATAAAGATAAAAAAAAGAATAGATTTTAAAAGTCACATTTTTATTGACATTTTATATGAAATAAAAATAATAGATTTAAATGTCGAAATTTTTATTGTTGCTTTAGATACAATAAAAATAGTAGAATTAAAATCATGTTTTATTTGTCATTTGGTTTCAACAAAAGGTGTGAACATTAAGAAAATATATTTTCAATATAATTTGGTTACCATTGGAAATAATTAGTTATTAAAAACATGATTTATTTCAAATCATCATTTTTATCCTGTTAGAAGAATTATGAAAATCGTATATATAAAATACTAACATGAATATGGATTGTACTTGGTTTTTTTATGACTGTTGAAATAGTTAAAATCGCCAAATGATTTATATATATACTTATATATAAATATAAATTAAAATTTAAATGAATCGCGCGCGGTAGTTCGCGTTTTGGCAATCGTAACTTCAAACGATTATACCGTAAGATCCAATCGTCGGATTTTCTTAAACTGGAAACGTTTGTACCGTTTTGGGAAGATCTTTCCGATGATATAAACTTTATCAAAATCCAACAGTTAGATTTCAAGATGTGTGTAAATCAAATTTTGATAAAAACAGCGCCAGGGCCGTCCTTTGACCCGAAGCGTCGTTTAATTATATTGAGCTATTTTTAAATAAGTAAAAATAGCGATAAATCGTTATAAATTAATATTAACGATATTGTATGGTTTAAATAATAATTCGAAAAATTATTTGAAAAGACCGAGTTCAACTCATTTCAAATAATTTTACGGCGATTTTAAATCGAAGATATTGAAGACGGCGATTGAAGACCGGCGATCTTCACGTCGAGAGGATAACTATTGATGCCTGGCATTGACTAGCTACCAATAAAGGGTCAAAGTGGTAATTGTCCGGACGTACTTGTTGATCGTTTGGATACGCGAGCACCTAGGTGACTCCGGTTTCGTTCAGGCCCAGAACGGACTCGTAAATGGATGTGTGTCCGACATTGAATTTCATGCCATGTAATTTAATTGATATCTATTAATATATTTCTGAGGTGGCGGAGGATTTATCCTCTTGCTAAACACCCTTCTTTGAGACGCACGAGCTAAAAGGTTATATATTGGTAGTTATCGATCGCATGGTATGGATTGTCAATGTGACATGCCAAGATGCAATTGATTGAGGCTTTTGTTGAAAAGAAGAGTCTTGTGGATGATGATCAAAGCATAGCCTATTTAGGCATAGCTTTGTGTATTTCGTTACCTCACGAGCCTCACACCCCAGTAGAGTCAAAAACGTGACAAGGGAACGCAGGGAGTGCACACGTTTCTTTCTAGCTAGAAGTGGTATTTGGGTTTTTAAAAGGCCCGACATTTTTACTTATGTGGTTGATGGAATGAGGCGTCTCGGATATTTTTATTGGTCGTCAATGGACAATTTATAGGTCCAATAGGATCGGGGAACGTGTGCTCAGGCATAACTAATCCACTAGCGTTATTTGTGGACCTGCCCTGCAGGATCCAAGGGTTCACTACGGGGAATCCTGAAACATTGCTAGAGTGTCTCGAATCGGTTAGGAGATCGTCCCTAGCCTTGACTCATGATGGAAACCAACCTCCAATACGACATTACGGTCTTGATTGTTAACCTATATATGGTGACATAGTATATGGTAGTTATGTCGTCTAGGATTGATACATTTACTTTGAAGTATTTTTGAAACATATTAGACACTGGTAATAATATTAAAAATATTATTTTCTACGTATCAAGCATTTTTTATCATTATAAGGTAAAACTCTATCCTCCGTTTGCATTGCATTGTGTGATGGGACTTGAGTCTTATAATGTTTTCATTTTCTAAAAGGCATTGCATTATTTTTGGCTTAAAAACTTATAAAACTTATGCACTGGCAATCCAATGGAGCAAAACCCGTTCCGCGTTATCGGCGTGGTCCAGTGATTAGCCATATTATTAGTTTAGTAAGATTTCTCATATCAGTCACATGACTGACTCGTAGTTTGTTTCACTTTGCAAACTCGGGTGCCCTCTTTCCACACGGGAAGCCAATTGACAGGTTTCAGGTAGGGATGTTTTCTAGACTAGATCTTGCCGATGAAGATGTTGGAATATCTTTTCTTTTATCTTTTATTTTCTTCTTGAGATATTGAGACAGTATTGGATATTGATGTAGTTTGGGAGATTGAGACTTTATTTCTTTCCCTGTTTTTAGATATCTATTTTGCTAAGTGTATCATGTACTGCGTACTCTGATGTTCTGTGATGATGTTTGTAATGACATTCCTCTCCGCTGAAATGATTTATATGTTCTGCTATGTATCTGCGATCTATTATTGTTTTAACTATGTTATACTCCTATGATTATCCTTACTTTCATTCTACGGAAGTTTGGGTCCTCACATTTGGTATCAGAGCTAAAGGTTAACCTTAGCTATGGAGTATAACATTTTAAAACAATTCGTCTAGGTAGAATCAGTAGTATTCTAAGATGAGTAGCTCGTTAGAGATAGGATTAGTAATATCCTTGAATGAGCACAGCAGAATAGCACATATTAATCATTCATTACATCATTATCATTTCATCATATGCCTCTATTTAAAAAAAATCTTTCCTTTGAAATTTATCATTTCTCTTAGTCTGACTCTTTCCTTGATGATACAGACTAATTGAGAAATGTGTCTAGAGCACGTACAACAGCACAAAGAGGCATAGGTGGGGCAAGAGGACCCACCCGAGACGAGACTCCTATAGCCCAAGAACAGGAAGATGCCACTCCAGATGTTGAGACATCACCACCCCCATGTGCTTTCGATCTTGACAAAGTGGCAAAGAAAATAAAGAATCTAGGGGGCATGCATTATACAGGCCAAGAGACGGTGACAGAGGCGCAAGCATGACTTAAGACGATGGAGAAGATTTTAGTAGGATTAGAGCTTGAGGACCACATGAAGCGTTTCATGGCAACTTGGTTTCTGAAAGACCAGGACCAAATTTGGTGGGAAACAACTATGGTGGGAAGTAATGAAGCTAACGTGACTTAGGAGAAATTCAAGGAGCTATTCAATGAGAAGTTCATTCCACCTCATGAGGTCGAGCGCCTTCATGATGAGTTCGCCCACCTCCAACAAGGGAGTATGACTATTGCTGAGTATGTAAAAAGAAATTGGATGAGCTTTCTAGATATGCCCTTGAATTAGTCCAAGACATGCTACAGAAAAATAAGAGGTTTATCAATGGTTTGGCAAGGAGGTATCATAACAGGGTGACCGCACACATCGAGCTCCCATTTGCTAAGGTGATCGAGATGGCCTGCAGATATGAAGAGATTGATCAGAAGGGTTCTCAACAGGAATGAGACAAGAATCAAGCCAACAACAAGAAGAAGGAGGTGGACAAGAAACCTGAGGCGGGAAGCTCTTCTATTGCTAAGCCCCAAGGGAAGAAGAAAAGGGATAAATCAAAGGTGAAGTGCTTCAACTGCCAGAAAATGGGGCACTTCGACTATGAATGTCGAGCTCCCAAGAGACCAAAGAGGAATGACTCTGGGACCAGGAAAAGTTCTCAGGATATGAGGGAGTGCTATAATTGCCACCAGAGGGGTCACATCAAGCCTAATTACCCGCTACTGAAGAGTTTTGAGGTGGCACATGTCTATGACGGAGCAGCTGCACCGGCTTCTTCCGAAGCGGGTAAACCTGATGTTTTAAGAGGTACTCTTAATATTAAGAATATTCCTATTACCATTTTGTTTGACACGAGTGCATCTAGAAGTTTCATATCTGTTGACATGATTAAAAAGCATAAATTGAAACCCAGAAAACACAAATAACCAATTAGAGCCCATAGCCCGATAGGAGGTTCGCTTATTCTCGATCTATATTGTAGAGTGCCTGTTTCTAACTCCTACTTCCAATTTCCTTTTAATCTGATCATCATGAATTTATCCGGGTATAATATCATACTTGGAATGGACTGGCTAACGAAATATGAGGCTGAGTTACTTTGTGCTGAAAGAGTAGTTAGAATCAAAACAAAATTTGGAGACATTATTGCTATTCCATGCCACGGCTCAGCCACATATAGGAAAGAATCCTGGTCTTCTCTAGAAGTCACTCCTCCTTTTATTGAGGATATTCCTATCGTTAGAGACTATGCAGATGTGTTCGAAGAAGTTGAAAGCTTACCTCCGCGCAGAGAAATCGATTTCAGAATTGACTTAGTTCCTAATGCAAGGCCAGTTGTACAGCCTACTTGGAGGATATCACTGAAAGAAAAAGAGGGGCTGAGCAATCAAACAAAGCAGCTTTTGTGGAAGGGTCTGATCAGGCCTACCTTCTTGAGCTGGGATGCAGCAGTGTTTTTCGTCCCAAATTCAGATGGTACCCTCAGATTATGTGCGGACTACCGTGATCTAAATAAGCAGACTCTGAAAAATAAATACCGGCTGCCCCGCATTGATGATCCGCTGGACCACTTGAACGGAGCACGAGTATTTTCCAGGATGGACCTAGCTACAGGTTTCCACCAACTACACATTGTCGAAGAATGTGTGCCTTTGACCGCCTTCAGAGGACCCGACTTATTTTATGAATGGCTAGTAATGCCCTTTGGCTTATGCAATGCTCCAGCATACTTCGTAGATCTGATGAATAGAGTTTTCCGCGATGTTCTAAATAAATTTGTGCTGGTGTTCATCGACGATATTCTTATCTTCTCTAAGTCCACTACTGAACACGAAAAACATCTGAAAGAAGTCTTGGATATTTTGCGTAGAAATGTGCTGAAAGCCAAATTCTCCAAGTTCATATTCTGGCAAGAAGAGGTGAAATTCCTCGGCCATGTTGTATCTAAGGAAGGCATCTCAGTAGATCCAGGAAAGATCTCGGCCATCAAAGATTGGAAGCAGCCTAATATGCCCACTGAAGTCAGAAGTTTCTTAGGTCTGGCTGGCTATTATCGGAAATTCGTTAAGGATTTTTTGAGATTATCTTGTCCATTGACGAAGCTGACTAAGAAGCATACAAACTTCAATTGGACACCTGAATGTGAGGCAGCTTTCCAAGAGCTGAAACAGAAATTGATCACTGCTCCTGTGTTGACCATTATTGATGGCAATCAGGATCTGAAAGTCTGGATGGACGCTTCTAGAGAAGGTTATCCTATTCATCTAAATAAACATCTCAGAAATGACATTTTTCTAATGTCAAATCTTATTTTAACATGTTATTCTTTTCTCTATTTAAGGTATTGGTGTGGTGCTAATGCAAAGAGACAAAGTTGTCGCATATGTTAGTCGCCAATTAAAACCAAATGAGAAGAATTACGCCACTGATGATCTTGAGCTAATGGCCATAGTATTTTCTTTAAATATATGTAGGCACTATCTCTTGGGCGAGAAATTTGAGCTGTATACTAACCACAAATCCTTAAAGTATCTATTCACCCAATGAGATTTGAACTTAAGGCAACAGCGTTGGGTTGAATTCCTTGTTCCCCATGACCTGGACATCTTATATACTCCAGGGAAAGCCAATGTAGTGGCAGATGCTCTTAGCATAAAGAATACGGCCAGCACCAACCTTATCCTTGCTAATCTCATTATTACCCCTACCCTGATCGATAAGATCTCGGCTCTTCAGAAGAATGATGAATTTATTCGGAGAATCATCAAAAGAGTCAGAGACGGCGAATCCAAGAGTTTTTAGATTTATGACAAAGGAGTTCTGAGGCTATTGGGCCAAATTTGTGTTCCGAATCTTCCTGAGCTCAGAAAGGAAGTAATGGACGAATGTCATAAGTATAAGCTCAGTATTCATCCGAGTGTAAGGAAGATGTACCATGACCTCAAACGTACTTTTTGGTGGAGATCTATGAAGAGAGACATCTCTATATATGTTTCTAGATGTCCCACCTGCCAGCAAGTCAAAAGCGATCAGCAGAAGCTAGCAGGTCTATTGCAACTGCAAGGAGTCCGAAGTTGGAAATGGGATGAAGTTTCTATGAACTTTATTGATGGCTTGCCCCGGTCTAGGAAAGGCAATGACAGTATATGGGTGATTGTAGATCGCCTCACTAAGACTGCCCATTTCATCCCGGTCAAATCCAATAGAACAGCTCGGAGTTTGGCACAACTTTATTTCATAGAAATTGTCAGACTGCATGGAGTTCCCAACAGCATTGTCAGTGACCGCGATCCAATATTTGCTAGCAAGTTCTGGGAAGCTTTCCAAGAAGAGCTAGGGACTAAACTGAATATGAGCACTGCTTACCGCCCTCAGACATATGGCCAGACTGAGAGGGTGAACCGTATATTGGAGGACTTCTGCGAGCATGCATCCTAAATTTTGGTGGGTCATGGGAAGATCATTTGCACTTGGTCGAATTCTCTTATAATAACAGCTATCAAGCAAGCCTGCAGATGTCGCCATTTTAAGCATTATATGGCAGGCCATGCAGATCTCCCGCATGATGGGTGGAACCCGGAAATTGATTGGTATTGGGTCCCGACATGATTCGTGAAGCATCGGAAAGGGTTGATTTTATTAAGAAGCGATTACTTGCTGCCCAAACCCAACAGAAGAGCTATGCAAACGCTCAAAGAAGGGATTTAGAATTCTTTGTTGGTGATCTTGTATACTTGAAGGTTTCTCCATTAAGAGGTGTAGTCCGATTTGGGAAGACTGGGAAATTGGCGCCGAGGTTTATTGGCCCATTTCCTATTCTCGAAAGTATTGGAACTCTTGCCTATAGAGTATAGCTGCCTGACTGGTTGCCAGGGGTCCACAATGTATGTCATGTGTCCCAACTCCGGAAGCATGTCCATGATCCAGATTTAGTTATGGAGGAAGCAGCACAATGAAATTTGGAGATTACCCCGGCCCTAACAGTGAGAAGGAAGCCAGTAAAGATTATGGGCAAAGAGACCCGAGTGCTGAGGAACAAGAGGATCCACTTAGTCTAGGTGCAGTGAAGCGGGGATCCTAGAGACTGTACATGGGAGACTGAGGATAACAACAAACAGGCCTATCCTAAGTGCAGAGTGGATATCTCCGAGTGACTCTTGTGTTGAGGTACATTTATGATACCTTGCATTTTCCGTTTTGTTCCGTACTTTACTATTATTTTCTTTTCGAGGACGAAAAGCTTTTAAGTGGGGGAGATTGTAACAACCCTTAAAATCTGAACCAATTTAAAATTTTTATTTTGGCTATTTTAGTGAATTTTGAATAGTTAAGATAATTTACTTTAAATAATAACGATTAAAAATTTATTTTAATCAAAGTTAGAGCGAATATATTCATTTTGATTCCTAAAGGAATTAGAAATAGTACGTGTGATAACCCGTAACTTCCCCGGTAAGGAAAGCGCGAATTACTTTGAGGACAAGACGAATCGGAACGCAAACAAAAGAACATTCATTGTTTATTACAACAATTCCATCAGAATACAAGAATATACAGAGTATGAATAAATATTACACATTCGATCAATATCAGAGATTACAATAAATTACATAGCAGCGGAAAAATAATACAAAACACAACTGAAAGTAATACACGGATACAGAGCTTTTCGGGTATCGTTCCAGCTGTAAACCAGGATCCTATGAATATAAATCTGCAAAACCAAAACTACTAGCTGCCCGTATGGAAAATAGGGGCACCCAGAGTTTAGGTTAAAAACAATAAACTCCAGGTCAGTCATGTGACTGGTGTGAGAACTAAAACAGTTATTAATCTTTATTTTAAAAGAGAGTAATTCAAGGGACAACGCCGTATAACATGGAACGGGTTTCCTCCCAAGAACACTAGTGCATATAACAAAACATCGCAATGGTTTTTGGAAAAATGAAGCTATTATAAGACCCAGGTCCCATCACATAACGCAACGCAAGCTGGAGGATAGGGTTTTCCCTTATAATAGCCAAACATGCTTGGTACATTCAAAACAAATCATTTGATACTATTATAAGTGTATAGTGTCAAAACAATTTCAATCATAAATATCAATCATAGACGGCATGGGTACCATATATCATGTCGCCATACTAGTTCTACAATTAAAACCGCACTGTCACGTAATGGAAATTGGATTCCATCATGAGTCGAGGCAAGGGGCAAGCTCCTCTCCGTTCGAGACGCTCTATCAAATGTCTCAGGACCACACACAGCGATCCTTGGAATCGGTTGGGTCGGTTCTCTCTTACTTTTGAGGATTGGCAATTCCTGAACACACGTTTCCCGGTCCTATCAGACCTATATCCGAGGCGCCTCGCATTCCAACATCCACACAGGTAAAAAGTATATAAATATCAGGGCTGGTAGGTCACTGACATCACCCATAGCTAGAAAGAAACGTCGTTTTCTCCCAACGGTCCGTATCCCGTTTTTGACTCATACCGAGGTGTGAGGCTCGCGAATTCACGTTATACATAAAGCTGCGCCACACGGGCCATGCTTTGATCATCCACCACAAGACTTTGCTTTTCAGCAGAAGCCTTGATTATCTCCAACTTAGGCGTGCCACATAGGCAATTCACTCCATGCGACTGATGTCCATCGATATACAACCTCTGAGCTCGTACGTCTCAGAGAAAGGCGTTAAGCAAGAGAATAAATTCTCTGCCGCCAAACAGATGTATATTTAATAGAGATCAATCAACACAGAATAAAATCCAATGTCAGACACACAGTCCGTTTACAAGTTCGTTCTGGGTCTGAACGAAACCGGAGGCAATTTCCTCGCATATCCATCGATCTCTAAGTACGTCTGGACGATCTCTAACATATTCCCTCATCTTGGGTGTACAGCCCAATCAAGATTGCCAGGAATCATCCAAACGATGTCAAGACTTCCGGTCTTCAACCACCATCTTCATCTTCGACTTATCGTTGAATCGGTTATTCAGAATGGGTATAAACCCGGCCTTTCTGAATAACCCGCGTATATAATAAACACGTGTTACACAAACACAACATATGCCTCATTCCAATTCAGAATATTCTTTTATTCAAAAATCCACATTCTTAGGGAAAGGTTCCCATTAATTTTATCAAAGATAAATTCTTCTAAATTTATTCTTTAATCTTCCTTTAGATATCACTTCAAACCATGTTAAGGTTTTCCAAACTATTCGGGATTAGCGAACCACACCGAAGTAATTATTTATTTTATTTTCCAATCCCAACCTATTCATCCCATGGAGCAAAACAGGTAATACTCCATATCTAACACCACGGTGCTATCGGTAAAATTAATTACCATTTCACGTTCAAATCTAATTAAAGATTTAACTATCGCTTTGGAGCAAAACTGGTGATACTCCATTCTCGATCACTTTCCAAATTTGATAATTTAAATTATCAATTCACATTTCAATCTAACTACAGATTCATTAAAACTCCACTTAGTTTTAATCTTCTCAAAAATCAACATCCTGTCTTTAACTGGGTTAAAGAACCAATGTCATCTAAAACACGGTTCACGATAAACCCAAAATCACTTTCCATTGTTAATCGGGTTAAAGAACAGGTGTTATTCAAAACATCGCTCACGATAAACCCAAAAACCAATTTAAATCCAATTCCAATTAATATTGTTTAATTGGTACACTTCATTAAATCTAAATAGAAAGATTTAATCTTTTTCTCAACTGGGCTTAAGAACAGTGTTAATGAAGACACCATTCACGACAAACCCAAATCACGTTTGATATTAAATACAAGTCTCTGAATAGAAAATATATCGGCTTATATTCAATATCAAATTCTACGACCAACAAATATCGTATTGGAAATAACGATATAGATATATCTTTCAAACTTCCATAACAATATCTGTATAATCACGAAATCCAACATCGAAATATTCCGTAGACAATTTCGATTCAAATCCCTCCCATTTCACGAATTGGAAATTCTGATTATTTTTAAAACCACTTTCAATCTATTTTATTTATTTAAAAATAATTGGATTTTTATTTCTAGTTATAAACTAGTTCATTTCGATAAAAATCTATTTCTATCTTTTCAAATTTGGAATTTTTCATCCTAGTTCTTCACAAATCATTTCTTATGATTTTACACAAATTATTGATATTTTTAATAATTTATCAAGGCTCGTACAATCGATTTCCAATAACGGTTGTCGAACTGCACTTACAACGACCTTTTCCAAATTTTATTTGGACATAATTCCAAATCCAACCGTTAGATTTCAAATTTCTAATATTCATTGGAAAGCTCTTTTCGATACTAACCCAACGGTTCCGGTTTCAGGAGAATCCGACAGTCGGATCTCCCGTAACGTCTATTCGAAGTCAATGGCCGAAATTCACGAACTACCGCTACGTGGCACGTTCTATTCAGGCCATTATATAATATATATATATATATATATATATATATATATATAATATATATATTTCGTCGATTTCCTTTTAAAATTTATTTTATAAATCATTTTAAATTCGTTTTCAAAACAATTTCAACTTCATATTCAATTTCAAATCAAAATTGAATATTTCATATCATTACTATATAAATGATAATATTTTCAAAACGTTATATTTTGAAATCACTTCCTTTTCTATAATCATTATAAAAACGAATATAATCGATATAAATATTGTTCACGTCAAAATGGCGCATCTATAATCAACACGGCTTTATATATTTCAATAACTTCGTTATTCTATTCAACAAATGAATATTTATTCTATTCAACACATGAATCTATATTTCTTTCAACACATGAATATTCTCAACACATGAGCATCGTTAACATATGACTATTTTTATTATTTAATATATTTTATAAAATTATGATTTCTATCGTTTAATTTTTAATCAGACTCCAACCGTAAATTAGTAAGAGAACGATTCCCTAAATGTTAACCCCGAAGGCCGAAACCAACATCAGATCAATACCCAGGAGACCACTCATCTTATCTAGTTTCCAGTTAGTTTCTAATTTCATTTATGATAAAGACGTAAATTTTATTGTTAAAATATTTTACTCAACACATGAATATTCTCAACACATGAGCATCGTCAACACATGACTATTTATTCTATTCAACACATGAATCTTTATTTTATAATATTCTTTATTTTTCCAATTGGAATGAGGCCCAATCAAATACCATATAATGTTAATTATATGGATTTTCTACAACACATGTATATAATAGCAACGATAAATCATCAACCATCATCCAGAGTGCACTACACAACTGCATAAGCATTAAATATAAATAATTAACGCTTACCCAGTTTGTCAACCCATCGATTGACATACAACTAAACAATCGGGATTAGTGTACGTCAAATATCATCCCAATACCCGTGTAGGGTTTCAAATCAACAAACACAGATTTTATTTGTGCAGTTGGGCGATGTGTAAAATTTATCGTCCCAATCAATATCACTCAAATCAATGTACATAAACAAACCGTCCGGTTTGTAAATGAATATTTATTTATTCACATTCACGTTAAAAAATATACTTTTAACGATAAATAATTTATTTCAACACATGAATGTTTTATTATCCTTTTCACAAAAACATTACAAACAGACTTCACAACACATCAAACAAGCATAAAAGTCGTCCATGGTCTGTGGACGACGGGTGTCGGGTGCTGCTAAGCATCGTCTGCATCCTAGTATATATTTTTAACTAGAAAACACGATTTAAAGTGAGAAGTTCTCACCGACTAGCTAAACCAAACGCCACGACTCTTCTTATGTAGAAATCTTCGCCGTTCTCGCCTTTTGTCACTTTCGTCACCCGTAGCCACTATATATATAAAAATCACATTTTTATACTGTTGCCATGCATATAAAAATCACATTTTTAAAATCACTCTATATGGATAAAAATCACATTTTTATACTGCTATTATATAGATAAAAATTTCATTTTTATACTGTTAGTAATATAATAAAAATTATATTTTTATCATGCTATTTCTATAAATAAAAATCATATTTTTATATCTTCTTCATATATTTTTACAACGCTTCTTCCTATATAAAAATTATATTTTTATATTTCTACTCCTTATATAAAGATTGAATTTTTATATCATCTCTAATAAAATCACATTTTTATTTCAATATATATATAATAAAAATCAGATTTTTATTTCGCTATATATATAAAGATCAAATTTTTACTAACTATAGAATATAAAAATCGCATTTTTACATAGCCAAAGATCGTAATTTTATTTTATAAAAATCAAATCCTTTCATATGGAAAAAATCATACCTTTATGAAACTAAAAATCTAATCTTTTTATATTTAAAAATATAATCTTTACTATTATAAAAATCTCATCTTTCCTCGTATAAAGATCTCAACTTTCCTCGTATAAAAATCTCATCTTTCCTCGTATAAAGATCTCAACTTTCCTCGTATAAAAATCTCATCTTTCCTCATATAAAGATCTCAACTTTTCTAATATAAAAGATCCAACCTTTTTATTCTTAAAAATCAAGTCTTTTCCTCTCTAAAACTCGAATTTTTTTTATTTAGAAAAAAACCGTCCTTTTTATTTTCATATACATAAAAAAACTGATTCAAAATTAATGCCTTTTAATTAGATTCACCTAATTATTTAAAATACATTGAAATAGAAACTTACCAGTGGACTTTGGGGATGGGAATGGTGGAACCGGAGTCAGCAGGGGGCGGAGGAGGCACTGGAGGCGGCGGTGGTCGTGGTCTGGTGCGCGATTATCAGTGGGTGGCTTTCAGTAGAAAGGGGGAGAGAGAGGTCGAGGGAACGGAGGATAGGTCGGCTGTCGAGGGGGACCTATCAGAGGTGGGCGGTGGAGCTCGTGGGGCCGACGGCGGCTCCCCTTGGCCGGTGGCGGCGGTTGATAGTGGAGAGGGAAGGCGCGGGTTTGTTTTCTTTTTTTTCTTTTTTTTTCTCTATTTTGTCGATTAGAACGAAGGGTGGCTGTTGACCTAGTAAGGGAGAGAGAGAGAGTGTGAGGGAGGTTTTATATTTATTTAACTATTTAATTTCAAAAAGCAACTTTTATTTCGAACTCGAAATCGAACCCACCGACTGTCGTCCATAGCTAATTACCCCAATTCCGAACGCAATGGGATATGTTTCGCAGGCTGATTCGACTATTTCGATCAGTTTCCACCAAAATCAAAATATAACTCTATATATTGAATTTGAACGCACATTTCAATTTACCGGGAACACATACAGTCTCTGAAAATTCCCGAAAAATATTTTCTAACTTCACATTGATGATACGGTCCTAACAAAACTAATTTCATCGAAATCTGAGACTGTTTGAAAAATGGCCATTTTCCAGTCGATTAAAATCAACTGAAACTGGTCAAACGCGTTTTCCATCGCCATGCTCACATATTAACTTCAGAAATTATGGAATTTGAAACCTTGCAATAATTTGACATCCCGGATCCAACAAAAGTGGTTTCGTCGAAAACCGAGGTTGTTTGCAAAATTTCCATTTTTAAGAGCCAGAATTCCATAGCGAATATTCTGAATTTTCAACTGGACGTAATTTTCGATTCCCGCTATGAAATTTCGATTTTTCAGATTTGTTGGAAAGATATTCTTAATTATATTCTAGTATTTTTGGTTTCATTAATATCCGGTTTATTTTGCACCCGGTACATTCATTTGAACTTTGAAATCGAAATTTCAAACTACCGCGCCATTTTCAATTCCTTTTATAATTATAAATAATTATTTATATTCTAACGACGATTCAAATAAATATATACGTTCTAATTCTATTCAAAATAAATTTCTCATCGTTATTATTTAAAATAATCATTTTAAATATTCAAAATTCATCAAAATTTCAAAAATAAAAATTTTAAATTGGCTCAGAATTTCCGGGTTGTTACAGTAAGGTAGTTTGAAAAATCAAACCTGTACTTTGACCGAATGTACTGGATACAAAATTTAACGGATTTTAGTGAAACTAAAAATATCTAAATTTGTTTGAAAATATCTTTTCAACGAATCCGAAAAATCGAAATTTGATAGCGAGAATCAAAAGTTATGGCCAGTTGAATATTTGGAATGGTCGCTATAGTATAATTTATAGCCCATATAAAAGGCCATATTTCAAACGACCTCCGTTTTTGACGAAACCACTTTTCTTGGATCCGGAATGTCAAATTATTGCTAAGTTTAATTTTCTGGAATTTTTGGAATTAATATGTGAACGTGGCAAACGAAAATGTGTTTTTTCAATTTCAGTCAAATCTAATCGACTTGAATATGGCCATTTTTCGAACAGTCTCAGAATTTGACGAAATTAATTTTATTATGACCGTATCATCAAGACAAAGCTATAAATAATTTTTGTGGAATTTTCTGAGTTCGTATGTGGCCCCAGGGAATTTATATATACGATCAAATTAATTTAATAAAGTATTTAAATATTAAATTAAAGATTTCAGGCCACAGACAATCGTTTGGGCTGACGAGATCTAGCCCATTGGATCCGGAACAGGGGCTATTGGGTGGTGTCAACTCTGGTTGGACTGAAAATGGATTGGTTTGAAACTTTTGGTTTTATTTGTAAAATTAACATTAATTTAATATAAAAATACACCATCTACTTCTTCCTAACCTTACTCTATTACTGTAGTCGCCGCAACCATGGTATCCATGGCCGAAATTACACCCATCTTATCCTACTAAATTCTCTCAATCCTTCCCCCGAAACCCACTCCTCTTTAGACTCTTTTGTAGAGATTTCCATCCTCCTCAATCTCATACGGTTGGATTGTCACCAGGAGGCACAAACGACGAGGTACAGCGCCCCGAAGTCGTGCCAAAACCACCGCCGCCGCCCCCCTTTTGCTCGATCGAGCTCAGCCAAAGTGTGACCCCCTTGCGCGCCTTTCCGTGCTCTCCGTCGCGGTGTATTTTGATCGTGCGAACCCTGTCTGATTTGATCGAAAATCCCAACCCTAGGGTTGAACGAATTCTGAAAAAGCACGGCCATATACTGTAAAGGGAAGAAGAAGAGTATGGCACTATTTCTTTAATATTTAATTAATGTAAAATGTTACAAACCTCAATTAAATCATAATTTTTTCTACTGATTCAGAATTGATCAATTTTTGAAGCGCTGTGATCGTACGATAAAGATCTACATTCCTAGACTGAAAAGGAACAATTTCGAGCTGTTTGAATTTTGGACAAATTTGCAACACGACAGTGAGATTTTTTTTTTAATTAATTTATTTGGTATGTAATGATCGCATGTATATGATTTAAATCTACTTTGCTCCGACATTTTGGATGATGTTTGATCTGTTGTTTGGTTACGGATAATTATAGATCTATATGTGTTAGTTAAATATTATGTTATCATTTTTTTTATTATTGAATTGAATCAGTTTGTCAATTCAATATAAAATATTATTTTGTCAATTTTAATTGAATTAAATCAGTTTGTCAATTCAATATAAAATATTATTTTGTCAATTTTAATTGAATTGAATCAGTTTGTCAATTCAATATAAAATATTATTTTGCCAATTTTAATTGAATTGAATTAGTTTGTCAATTCAATATGAATATTATGTTGTCATTCTTATTGAATTGATTTGTTAATTCAATAAATATCATTTGGTCATTTTTATTGAATTAGTTTGCCAATTCAATTAGAAATATATCATTTTTGTCTATATTGTTGTATTGGAATAAAATTGTCAATACAATTGAAAATATATCATTTTGGAATATATAATTGTATTGAAATAAAGTTATTCTTTTATTTGCATTCTTTGATGCAAATATACATTGAATTAAAAAGTTATTCTTTTATTTGCATTCTTTGATGCAAATACACATTGAATTAAAAAGTTATTCTTTTATTTGCATTCTTTGATGCAAATATATATTGAAATAAAGTTATTCTTTTATTTGCATTCTTTTATGCAAATATACATTGAATTAAAAAATTATTCTTTTTTTGCATTCTTTGATGCAAATATACATTGAAATAAAAAGTTATTCTTTTATTTGCATTCTTTGATGAAAATGTACATCGAAATAAAAAGTTATTCTTTTATTTGCATTCTTTGATGCAAATATACATTGAATTAAAAAGTTATTCTTTTATTTGCATTCTTTGATGCAAATATACATTAAAATAAAAAGTTACTTTTATTTGCATTCTTTGATACAAATAAAATGTTGAAATTGGAAGTTGAATTTTTATTTGCATTCCTTGATGCAAATAAAACATAGTTTTAAAAAGGCTATATTTTATTTGTATTTTAGATACAAATTAAAAACATGATTTGTAAAGTTACATTTTTGTTTGCAATTTTAGATGCAAACAAAATATTAGAATTAAAGTTACATTTTTGTTTGCAATTTTAGATACAAATAAAACATTAGAATTAAAGTTACTTTTTTTTTTGCAATTTTAGATGCAAACAAACAATTAAAATAATTTGTTTACAAATTTAGTTGCAAACAAAACATTTATTAAATATTACATTTTCATTTGCATATTTAGATGCAAATAAACACCATAGAGAAAAATTACATTTTATTTGCATATTTAGATGCAAATAAACACCGTAGATAAAAATTACATTTTTTTTGCATATTTAGATGCAAATAAACACCGTAGAGAAAAATTACATTTTTATTTGCATATTTATATGCAAATAAACATCGTAGAAAAAGATTTCATTTTTTTTATTTGCATATTTAGATGCAAATAAACACCGTAGGAAAAAGTTGCTTTTTTGTTTGCAAATTTAGCTGCAAACGAAACATTTAATAAAGGTTGCATTTTTGTTGGCGAGTTTAGATGCGAATAAAAACATTATAATAAAAGCTACATTTTGTTTACATTTTAGATGTAAATTTGAACATGGATTATAAGGTTACATTTTTATTTGCAATATTGATATAAATGAAAGCATAGAATTAAAAGTTATATTTTTGTTTACATTTTAGATGTAAATAAAAGGATAGATTACAGTGTTGCATTTTTATTTACATTTTAGATATAAATAAAAATTAGTATTTAAAGGTTACATTTTTATACATTTTAGTTGTAGTAAATTGCTAGAATTAAAGAGTTGTATTTTTACTGTCCTTTTAGAGTCAATAAAGAAATAAAAAAGACAATAGATTTTAAAAGTCACATTTTTATTGACATTTTATATGAAATAAAAAGAATAGATTTAAATGTCGAAATTTTTATTGTTGCTTTAGATACAATAAAAATAGTAGAATTAAAATCATGTTTTATTTGTCATTTGGTTTCAACAAAAGGTGTGAACATTAAGAAAATATATTTTTAATATAATTTGGTTAGCATTGGAAATAATTAGTTATTAAAAACATGATTTATTTCAAATCATCATTTTTATCATGTTAGAAGAATTATGAAAATCGTATATATAAAATCCCTAACATGAATATGGATTGTACTTGGTTTGTTTGTGACTGTTGAAATAGTTAAAATTGCCAAATGATTTATATTTATACTTATATATAAATATAAATTAAAATTTAAACGAATCGCGCGTGGTAGTTCGCGTTTCGGCAATCGTAACTTCAAACGATTATACCGTAAGATCCAACCGTCGGATTTCCCCAAAACTAAAACCGTTAGTACCATTTTGGGAAGATCTTTCCCATGATATAAACTTTATCAAAATCCAATGGTTAGATTTCAAGTTGTGTGTAAATCAAATTTTGATAAAAACAGCGCTAGGGCCGTCCTTGGAACCGAAGTGTCGTTTAATTATATTGAGCTATTTTTAAATAAGTAAAAATAGCGATAAATCGTTATAAATTAGTATTAATGATATTGAATGGTTTAAATAATAATAATTTGAAAAATTATTTGAAAAGACCGAGTTCAACTCATTTCAAATAATTTTACGGCGATTTTAAATCGAAGATATCGAAGACGGTGATTGAAGATCGATGATCTTCACGTCGAAAGGATAACTACTGATGCCTGGCATTGACTAGCTACCAATAAAGGGTTAAAGTGGTAGTTGTTTGTACGTACTTGTTGATAGTCTGGATACGCGAGCACCTAGGTGACAACGGTTTCGTTCAGGCCCAGAACGGACTCGTAAATGGATGCGTGTCCGACATTGAATTTCATGCCATGTAATTTAATTGATATCTATTAATACATTTCTGAGGTGGCGGAGGATTTATCCTCTTGCTAAACACCCTTCTTTGAGACACACGAGCTCGAAGGTTATATATTGGTAGTTATCGATCACACGGTATGGACTGTCGATCTGACATGCCAAGATGCAATTGATCGAGGCTTTTGATTAAAAGCATAGCCTTGTGGATGATGATCAAATCATAGCTTATTTCTAGCTAGAAGTGGTGTTTGGGTTTTTACCCCACAAGCCTCACACCTCGGTAGAGTCAAGAACGGGACAAGGGAACGCAGGGAGTGCACACGTTTCTTTCTAGCTAGAAGTGGTGTTTGGGTTTTTACAAGGCCCGACATTTTTACTTATGTGGTTGATGGAATGAGGCGACTCGGATATTTTTATTGGTCGCCAATGGCCAACTTATAGGTCCAATAGGATCAGGGAACGTGTGCTCAGGCATAACTAATCCACTAGCGTTATTTGTGGACCGGCCCTGCACGATCCAAGGGTTCACTGCGGGGAATCCTGAGACATTCCTAGAGTGTCTCGAATCGGTCATGAGATCGTCCCTAGCCTTGACTCATGATGGAAACCGACCTCCAATACGACATTACGGTCTTGATTGTAAACCTATATATAGCGACATAGTATATGGTAGTTGTGCCGTCTAGGATTGATACATTTACTTTGAAGTATTTTTGAAACATATTATACACTAGTAATAATATTAAAAATATTATTTTCTACGTATCAAGCATTTTTTATCATTATAAGGTAAAACTCTATCCTCCGTTTGCGTTGCATTGTATGATAGGACTTTAGTCTTATAATGATTTCATTTTCTAAAAAGCATTGCGTTATTTTTGACTTAAAAATTTATAAAACTTATGCACTGGCAATCCAATGGAGCAAAACCCGTTCCGCGTTAGCGGCGTGGTCCAGTGATTAGCCATATTATTAGTTTAGTAAGATTTCTCATACCAGTGCCATGATTGACTCGTAGTTTGTTTCACTTTGTAAACTTGGGTGCCCTCTTTCGACACGGGCAGCCAATTGGCAGGTTTCAGGTATGGATGTTTTCTGGACTAGAGCTTGCTGATGAAGATGTTGGAAGATCTTTTCTTTTATGTTTTATTTTCTTCTTGAGACATTGAGACAGTATTGGATATTGATGTAATTTGGGAGATTGATACTTTATTTCTTTCCCTGTTTTTAGACATCTATTTTGCTAAGTATATCACGTACTGCGTACTCTGATGTTCTGTGATGATGGTTGTGATGACATTCCTCTCTACTGCAATGATTTATATGTTCTGCTATGTATCTGTGATATGTTATTGTTTTAATTATATTATACTCCTATGATTAACCTTACTTTCGTTCTACAGAAGTTTAGGTCGTCACAATTGGGATTAAAGAACAAATGTCGTTTAAAACATAGTTCACGATAAACCCACAATCAACTTTCATTTCAATTCTAATTAAACATTAATTAATTAGTAAACTTTTCTAAATCTTAATTAAAAGATTTATTCTTTCACATGAGGTTTAAGAATAGTGATATTTAAGACACCATTCACGACAATCCCAAAATCCAATTTATCTGATTTAATTCCAAATAAATATTAATTGGTTGGAAAACTCCATTAAATCTTAACTAAAGATTTATCCTAGTTAATAACTATTTCATTTTGATAAAAATATATTTTTACCTTTTTAATTATGGAATTTTTCGTTCAAAATCTTTCCACACCATTTATTATAATTTTACATAATTTTTCCATTTTTTTAATAATTTTATTATCGCCCGTGCAGTCGGTTCCCAATAACGGCCACTGAACTGCATCCATAGCGACCTTTTTCAAATTTGATTTGGACATAATTCCAAATCCTACCGTTAGATTTCAAATCTCTTATATTCATTGAAAGCTCTTTTCGATACGAACCCAACGGTTCCGGTATTAGGAGAATCCGACGGTCGGATCTCCCGTAATGTCAATTCGAAGTCAATGGTCGGTGCGTGGCGCGTTCTATTCAGGCCGTTAAATATATATAATATATATTATATATATTTCGTCGATTTACATTTAAAACATATTTTATAAATCGTTTATATATTCGTTTTAAAACGATTCCAAATTTATTTTCAATTTTAAATCAAAATTGAATATTTTATATCTTTATCATATTAAAATGATAATATTTACAAAATATTAGATTTTGAAATCACTTCTTTTCGATATTCATTATAAAATGAATAAAATCGATCAATAAAAGGGGCGTTTAACTTAACTATTTTTTTTATTGTTTCAAAAATTTTATTCAACACATGAATATTTTATATGGTTTATACATCCAATAAAAAATGATATTTTTGTTGTCCAAATTTTTTATCAATACATAAATATTTTATATGGTTTATGCATTAAATAAAAATGATATTTTTATTTTTTCAAATATTTTATTCTCATACATTTTAAAGATGACATTCTTAATGTACAAAAATATAATTCAACAAATGATTTATTTATTTTCATTAACATGTTAAAGATGACAATTTTAATGTACAAAAATGTATTTTTTTTTGAAAATGGGTAAATCGCCTCGTTAAAAACATGAACTAGAACTCAGCATGAGAACTAGACAGGAAAAAAGAGTGTGGTGCTTTATTGATAACATATCAATAAAAGGTACAAAAACTGTACATATGGCCAGCAATACAACCACAATTTCTGTTGCCTACCCAAAAACAAGGAAAAAACATTATAAGAAAACCGGCAGGAACCCGTAAACCGCTGCATCAACTTGACACGTGCCACTACATTCTTGAATCATCTCAGACATTAAATAAAAGAACTCAAAACAAAATAGTTTCTTCCCAAAAAGAAACCACCGCAATCCCTAATTTCTCGCAACAAAGCTCCAGCTTTAATTTGCGTCAAGTAAGGAAATTCCCCATTGATCTCCAATTAAAAAGTCAGAGTGGCTGTAGCTCGTTCTCCTTGACTGCTTAAGTAGGTAACGTACTTCAATTTCAATGATATCCCATCTTCGAAACTTGTCCCACTCTTGAGAATTATGTAATCTAAGATTTCGTTCTTTCCATATATGATATATCTTGGTAGCCATGGCGCAAAAGGCCACGTCTTGCCCAAAAGAAGCACTGGGAAAGGAGTTTTTCAGCAACTTATTTCTTCTTCAAGATTCAGAGAGCACGAGTGAGAAGGCACGATTCCCAACTGGAGGCGGCATCTTACCCATAAATAAGCAGCATACGAGCAATGGAAAAAAAGGTGATCCCGTGATTCAATTTCTTCTTTACATAATACATAAATAGGGTCTACGTCGTACCCCCAGTTAACCATCATATCCTTTGTATTTAGCCGATTTAGGATAGCTTTATACATACACAGTGACATTTTTGGACTATTTAAATAATGCCACATGACTTTACACCATTCAGTTTCTCTATCATGTTTTCTAGAGATATCCTATGCTGAATAAAAAGTGAAACTGTCTTTCTTGCCATTCCAGCTCCAGTAGTCTAGATCCCCCGTGGTATGTATATTAACTTCGTTAATTTGCAAAGAGACTTGTCTCGCCGCTGCTAAACAATTTGGGTTAAAAACCCCGTTCTGAATTATGTGGTTAACAGTAATATCATCCCCACCTAATAGGTTCAAGTGATCCCATCCAAGAATTTTAACCATGATGCCATTATTTAACCACGGGGCAAACCATAAACTAGTGTCCCTGCCATTTAAAATACTTCGCTTTATACATTTCAAACTCAGTTGCCTATGCTTTAATATAGCTTTCCACGTACCTGAACTGTTTTTGTTGATATTCATCACCCAAAAATTATTTCCTAAGCAGTATCTAGTCAACATCCACTTTTTCCACAAACTATCACCATTAACAAAATGCCAGAGACGTTTAAGGGCTGTTGCAGTTTTAATGTCTTTAAAATTCCGTAGTCCTACACCTCCCTTGGATTTAGGTGTGCATAACTTCTCCCAAGCTATCTTGTGTCTTTTACCAGCCCATATGAAATTAGCACTCAATTTATTAATCTTGCCAATTGTAGGCTCTGGTAATTGATAAGTTAACATCCAGTACATAACCATCGTGGTAATGACTGATCTAATTAGTTCAATTTTCCCAGACTTTGATAACAAACGACAATCCTAACTGTGCATCTTACCTCTTATGTTGTCTAACAGTTCCCCGCAATATAAGAAATGTAGGTAATTATTTGAAAGAGGAACTCCCAAATATTTTACCAGAAGTCTGCCTTCGTTCATGTTTAGCTCTTGCAGCACCTGAAACTTATTGTTAACACCTTTGATGAAATACAACTTTGATTTCATATTATTGATTTTGAGCCTAACAAAATGCTTTAAATGGTTTAACATAGACATGATAGCCTTTATACCATTTGCCTTAGTTCTAGAAAAAATCATCAAGTCGTTTGCATAGATCAATTGAGTAATAAGAGGCTCATGTTTGTATATGGGCTGAATCAGTCCAGCAGTCGCAGCTTTGAACATAAGAATCGAAAAAAATTCCATCGCCACACAAAATAAATATGGGGAGAGCGGATCTCCCTGCCTAAGGCCTCTATTACTACAGATAAAACCTTTTGGACTGCCTTGAACCAGAATGGAAAAGGTAGGAGTTGTGATACAGGTTTTAATAATACGCACTAAACAAATGATTCTTTTTTACTTTATACATACAATAAAAATGTTATTTTTATTGTTAAAACATTTTATTTTAAAATATTTTTTATTTTAAAAGATTCAATATTTTAGAAATATTCTTTACATTAATATGTTCTTTTCATTAAAATGTCCCTTTCTCATTGAAATGTCTTTTTTACATTAAAATATCTTTTTACACTAAAATGTCTTTTCCATTGAAATGCCTTTTTCATTTAAAATGTCTTTTCACACTAAAATGTTTTTCTTTTACATTTAAATGTCTTTTTCATTTAAATTGTCTTTTTCATTAAAATGCCTTTTTCATTTAAAATTTCTTTTTATACTAAAATGATCTTTTATTCTAAAATGTTATTTTATTCTAAAATGATATTTTATTCTAAATGATATTTTATTCTAAATGATATTTTATTCTACATTATTCATAAAACATTAATTATTATAAAACATTATTTATTTCTGAATCAGAATGCGACTCAATCAATTACCATATAATTTTAATTATATGGATTTCACACACCGCATGTATTCAACAGTAATGGTAAATAATCATTAAACAGACCATTCACATCCAAAGTGAAATTTACAACTATGTAAGCATTAAAATAAATAAATAATGCTCATCACAGCTTGTTAATCCATCGATTGACATATGACTAAATATTGGGACTAGTGTATGTCAAATATCATCCCAATACCCGTGTGGGGTTTTCAAACAACAACAGTTTATTTAAATAAAATATTGGTTAACAAATTCTAATTCAGTTTGAATTATTTTTAAACCTAACCAATTTTCACTGTTTTAAATTATAAATAAATATTTATAATTTAAGTTCACTATCATAATAATATTAACATTATTTTTATGTGTTAAACATTTCAACAACACAAACAACACACAATACAGTCAATATATATCGTCCATGGTTTGTGGACGAGAAAAGTGATCTAACAGGCACTGTATACAGTTTCTAATGATTAAACTGATGAAAATCTACACTGACAATTCTATATATTCTTCAGTTATGAAAATAAATAACTATGCAGAAATTTTAGTGAGGAGTTCTCACCTTTGGTTTCCACTCCGCCGAGCTTTATTGTCGCTCAGATTCGCGGTTCTGATTCCAGCGTAATCTGTTTCACGAAATTTATATTAAAAATACCATTTTTAATAAAGCTTTATATATTTAAAAATCACATTTTAAAAAAATGATATTTATAAATAAATAAAAATCACATTTTCATATTGTTCAAATATTTTTAAAAATCCTATTTTAAAAAAAATGTCTTTTATAATAAAAATCATATTTTTATTTAAGCTATATATATAAAGAACATATTTTTTCTTTTAAAACCATGTTACTTTTATTTTAAAACAATGTTATTTTTATTTTGAAAAATAATTCTATTTTTATTTCTAAAAAAAATTCTATTTTTATTTTAAAAACAAATCTATTTTTATAATGCTGCTATATATACAAAAATCATATTTTTAAACTAATGTTATATTTATTTTTAAAACAATGCTCTCTTTTTATTTTTAAAACAGTGTTCTTTTTATTTTCAAAACAGTGCACTTTTTATTTTCTAAAAGTGCTCTTTTTTATTTTCAAGACAATGTTAATTTTATTTTGAAATCGATGTTGATTTTAGTTTGAAATCAACGTTAATTTTATTTTGAAATCAATGTTAGTTTTATTTTGAAATCAATGTTAATTTTATTTCTGCAAACAATGCAACTTTTATTTTTATAATTAATGCAACTTTTATTTTTATAAACAATTCAACCTTTATTTTGATAAACAATGCAACCTTTATTTTAATAAATAATGTTATTTTATTTACAAAGTAATGATATTTGTTTTACAAAGCATTGATATTTTATATACAAAGCAATTACATTTTATTTACAAAGCAATGATATTTTATTTACAAAGCAATGATATTTTATTTACAAAGCAATGATATTTTATATATATTATTTTCAATGCTATTTATTTTTTAAGCATAACGGTTTTGTAGAGCGGCTCTACACATCCGATTAGACATATTAATAATAATAACATATTCGGCCAACAAGCCTGACCGATAGCATTAGTGCTGGTAATCATGCAAATGAAGTTTTAGCGCCTAGCGCGATTAATTACATCTTATGCAAATAAACGAACAAGCCAAACTAATTTCTAAACACCACAAACTTACTCCACTAACACAACTCCTCGCATGATCAAGTAAGTTATTAACATACACAAGCCAGAAAACACAAAAAAGCTTTCCAGTAGCGAGAGAGTGTGCAGCACATGATGTACTTACCATGGGCGAGGGTAGTGGTGGCACAGCTGAGTGCCTCCAGCGTCGGTGCTTCCTCCAGACTCATCCCATATAATGGCAGTATCCAGTAATGTTGGAATGGAAGCTGCCGGAGGTGTACCTGAGTTTGATGTTTGAATGCGTGCACTTCGATGAACGACTGAGCTTGACGAGGCTGGTGTAATCATGGGTGAGAGGCCCTCTAGGAGTGGAGGAGGAGGTGGTGGTGGGGTGATGATTGAATGGGTGGCTGCTCAACGGGGTCCACGGGTGGTTGGGGCTACAGAGGTCTATGTCAAAGTCGAAATTGGTGATTGGGTCCTAATTACGTTCCGGAGAAGGCCAGGGGTTCCAGCCTAGGGGGCTGATGACCTCAAAGGAGTTGTCAGATGGTTGGTAGGCATTTCTGGGTGGGGTAAAAGGTTTGCTGGGAGCTGGCAAAGTTGATTCAATTTGCATGGCATCAAATCGGGGTTCTGGGTCTGGCATCGGGAAGCTGAAGTTGAAAGGCTCCATTAAGAACTCGCGGTTGTTCTCCCATTGGTTGCCCAAAAGCAAGTCTTCGGGGTTTAGAGATGGGTGGAAATGGTCCCAGTACTCAACCCTGATGATATAATGAGCGTTCCCGAGATGGAGGGAGTATGTAGTGGGTAAAGTAACCTCCTTTAGCACCCTTGCCCTCGCAAATATGTAGCCTAGGTCTTTCTAAGCCCAATTGCAGTCGTCCGTCCTGAGAAAGAGGCCCACTGGATAGAGCACAGCGGTAAGATGATCTAGGTTGTTGCGGTGATGTACTGGAAAACCTTTAATTTGCACCCACGGCGTGGGCTAGAATTCTCGATCCACCACCTCACTGGCAGGCGACCATGCCTACAGCGCCAGTGAACCCCCATGATGGAAAATGAATTGGCGGTTAAGAGCCATATTGTAGAGGTCAACATTTGGGAATTGGACGAGGCAATTATGGTCAGAGAGAATGAAGATCTCCCAGTCCCGGTGGTAGAAGAAATCGATGAGAGTGGTTCGCACTGAGTGGAAATTCCAATAGCCGGTAAGAATCGCCACCTTGACGAGGTTCGGAGCATTAGCTGGAAACGCCATTTCTGAAGAGAAGAGAGAGGATAACGATGAAGAATTAGGGTTGGGAAGAGAAATGGGTGCGGACGAATGAGATTTATGCTGAGTGGATGATTCGACGTGGAGAGATGGTTTATCGTTGATGGCTATTTATTTATATTTAAAACAATGTTATTCATTTATATTAAAATTTCATATTTTAAAACAATGTTATTCATTTATATTAAAATTTCATATTTTAAAACAATGTTTATATATTATTTTCAGATTTTAAAACAATGTTTATATATTATTTTTAGATTTTAAAGCAATGAATTTATAAAATAAAAAAAAGTTAAACCTTTAATCAAAGTTATTAGGCCATAATCTTCTCCCTCACCTCTGTTAATTTCCTGTACGAGAAAACCCATCTTTGAATTCAAATTGGGACCACCGCCGCCACCATGTTCAACGTTGCTTCGATCAACCACCACCAAGCTGAAGCTCTTCGCACGTGCTTCCACCGCCACCCATCCCCTCGAAACTCGCGCCCCTCTCCATCACTGAAATCAACCGCGAATGTGGCCACTTTGTGGATGAAATTCGGGCAAAGTATGTTATGAAAATTGATCATAACCGTATAGAATTCGAGATCTCAAAAGCCTCTTCAATTTTTGCTTTGATTTCATGAACTAATTTGCTATATCCTGCGCGTGATTGAAGAAACAGATCTGGACTATATCAGCCATTCCTATAGAGATGACGGCGGCTCTCAATAGTTGACTAGGGTTAAGGTATTTGGGCTATTTATATTATAATAATATTTTATTAATTTTAATTCCTTTAACTTGAAAAATATTTGTTCATTGCTATCCACTCCAAATCGAACCCAACGACTATCACCCCCAGCTAAATACCCCATTACGGACACAATGGCATATGTTTCGTAACCAAATTCGATTGTTTTGATTAGTTTTTATCAAAATTCAATATAAATCAATATATGTTTAACTTAAACGTACATTTTAAATTACCGGGGCCACATACTAACTCCGAAAATTACAGAAAAATTATTTCTGAACTTGTTTTGACGATACGATCCTAACAAGAATAAATTCGAATTTGGGGACCATTCAATAAATGGTCATTTTCTGGTCGATCCAGTTTGATTGAAATTGATAAAACACGTTTTCTTTTTCCATGATCACGTATTAATTCCAAAAATTATGAAAATTGGAATCTAGCAATAATTTGACATTCCAGATCCAATAAAAGTTGTCTTGTCGAAAACGGAGGTCATTTGCAAAATATTTATTTTTAAGGGCTATATTTTATATTAATATATATATATATATATATATATATAAATTCTTGTAACAACCCGAAAAATCAGAACCAATTTAAAATTTTATTTTGGCAATTTTAATGAATTTTGAATATTTAAAATGATTTATTTTAAATAATAACGACAAAAAATTTATTTTGAATAAAATTGGAACGTATGTATTTATTTGAGCCGAAGTTAGAATATAAATATTTATTTTAATTATAAAAGAAATTGGAATGGCGCTGTGGTTTGAAAATTCGATTTCAAATTTCAATTGGATGTACAGGATTCAAAATAAATCGGATTTTAGTGAAACCAGAAATATTAGAATCTATTTGAAAATATCTTTACAACGAATCCGAAAAATTGAAATTTCATAGCGGGAATAAAAAGTTATGTCCAGTTTAAAATTCAGAAAATTCGTTGTGGAATTTATATATTTTTTAATATATAAATAGCCTTTAAAAATAGCCATTTTGCAAATGACCTCCGTTTTCAACGAAACCACTTTTGTTGGAACCGAAATGTAAAATTATTGCTAGATTCCAATTGTCATAATTTTTGGAATCAATATGTGAGCGTGGTAAAGGAAAACGTGTTTTGACAGTTTCAGTCAATTTGGATCGACCAGAAAATGGCCATTTTTCAAACGGTCTTCAAATTTGATGAAAATAGTTTTGTTAAGACTGTATCATCAATGCGAAGCTAGAAATAATTTTTCTGGAATTTTCAGATTCAGTAGGTGGCCCCGGTAAATTAAAATGTACGTTCAAATCTAAAATTGAATGTTTTATATTTTAATTTGAAGAATAGCTGACTGAAACAATCGAATGGGCCAATGGGACACATCCCATTATGTTCAGAATGAGGGTATTTAGCTAGGGGCGATAGTCGTTGGGTCTCGTTTGGAGTCTGGTATGTTAAACTAGTATTTTACGAATTAATTATTATTAAAATAATATTTTAAAACATATATATATATATATATATATATATATTCATAACCCTATCTCTCTTTACTCTAAATCCGCCGCCACTTCAAGGACAATGGCCACGAGAGCACCAAACAAAAATCCCAAATCGCTCCTCCAACACGCTGAATTAAACCCTGCTCCTAAAGCAAAAATTAAAGAACAAAATCCGATCTTCAAGTTGATATCGAGATGATGGGTTATAGTGGAGTATCTCTCCAATTCTCTCGCCCAAAGGTGGCTCGTTCGAGCTAGGATCTCTGGCCCTAGGGATTTTCGAGCTGGATGATTCAACCATGGATGGAGAGGTGGCGCTCCGGCGCCCGTCGTGGCATACTCTGATTGCCCTCTGGCGCCTTGGCTGATGAGCAACGAGGAACCCTAGTTGGCATGTCTCCTTTAGGTCGATACACAGCAGTTCGACATAGAAAGGTAATTAAATCTAAACTGATTGATTTATTAATTATACTGGTAAAATTTAAATGAAATAGCATTTGTTTAAAAATAAATTTTTATTTTATATAACATTATTTTTAAATGTGATTATTATATATATCAATGAATAAAAATGTGACTTTTCTATAAATATGTTTAATTAAAAATATGATTTCTACTATGTATAGAACGGTATAGGAATGTGATTGTTATAATGAAAGAGAAAATATAAAAATATACTTTGTTTTAAAAATGTAAAAATATACTTTGTTTTGAAAATGTAAAAATATATTTTGTTTTGAAAAAGTAAAAATATACTTTGCTTTGAAGATGTAAATGTTAGCCTACTTTGTAAACTAGGCTACACAAAGTTAAAGGATTATTTAAGTGAAGAATATTGACTAAGAAATGCACCCGTTTAGAAATCTGGTTCGGATCGGATCCCAGTTGTCAAGCCAAGATGATTGTGAAGCAGAAGACAAAGCCATGGGGGCATAACCGGTTCAGAGCGCAAAGACCCGATCCGCTCCTTCCTCTTTGTATACTCAATCCGCCCTTCCATTCTTCCACCAAAACCGATCCGATCCCCTGGTTGCTAGCACCCCCGATCCGAACCTAGAGTCATGATAGCTTCATCCCACGTTCCCTTTAAATCCGGAGCGGTTATGCCCACATTCTACCCATGTTTGCCACTAAACTGATTTGTTGTCACACCCATATCCCATCCGAACCTGAGAGTGATGGGATGGAGGCCACATGGATCCGAACCGAAGCCATCCCAGGAGCACTTTTCACCTATAAAT
Organism: Allium sativum; assembly: GCA_030737875.1. NCBI lineage: Eukaryota > Viridiplantae > Streptophyta > Magnoliopsida > Asparagales > Amaryllidaceae > Allium > Allium sativum. The sequence continues at coordinate 320,471,433 of CM060920.1, read as the reverse complement.
ACACCATCAAAAGGCATTCAAAGGATCTTTTTGCATTTTCAGAACCCAAACTTCTTTGCTATCCGAATTTCATCAGCTTAGTCAGATTACAATCATCTTTTGAATCATATTGTGGAGGAAATTGAGTAAATCAATGAATTGTATAAGTGAGAACTGAGTGAAAATCATTGTTGTACTTGCATTCAAGACATCAACTCAAAGAGTAGAAAGTTGACGTAGGCTATTTAACGCCGAACTTGTAACACCCCGGATTTTTGAATAATCATATTAACTAAAATAAATAATAATTAATCTCAGACATGAGATTTATGGGAATGGGGTTGCGCCATTGTGTTCGTCTCGGAATTCTGGTTGAAATAGAGTCTGAGTTTGCGGGAAACGGGTACCGGATGAAGGAGTTATGGACGAACAAAGTTTGGTGGCAAAAGAAAGAAAAAAAATATGCACTGGCGCACTTGGGAAGTGCGCCAGTACAAATTTACATTGGTGCACTTCCCAAGTGCGCCCAGGCCGAGAGAAAACCTGCACAGCTTTCTGGTTCAGTCCGATCTGTGTTGTGACTCATTGCTGAGTCCTTTCTGATTCCTTGCTGAGTCATTAGGGCTGACTTGTCACCCTATCATGATTGAATGGTTTTGATTAACCCTAAGATCATCCGACGGCTTAAATTAATTCAAAACTCTATAAAAAGACCCATAGACTCAAACCCTAAATCAGAATTAAAATTGAATCTACGGCCGTCATGCTGTCGTCTTGAACCCTAGAGTAGCCGCCACAAATTAAAGAGGAAGAACAGCAAATCAAATCAGTTCTATTCAACCCTAACAACGAATCTTCTTCAAAGGAGAGCTAATACAACTCCAGAAATCATAATTCAGAACTCAAGATCGCTTTTGAGTAGTGAGTTCGATAGTTTTAACAAAATAATTAGTAAATTTATTGGATTGAGTTATGATGCGGATAATTTGGATATGATATGAATTATTGACTGCATGTTGTAATTATGTTGTAGAATTGTGTTGTAATTTCTTTGATATTATGTTATGATGCTATCATTTACGATGCAAAGTTATGATGCTATCACCCATGTTATAATCCTACGATTGGCTTATGTCTAGTTGAATCATCATGTTTCATATGCTAGTTTGGTTATGTTGATTCATATGATAAATCATATGTATGCAAGTTTAGATTTTGATTTAAACATGAATCATATACAAGTTGGGTAAAATTATAGGTGACCTTACATGGTTATGACATCTAGTTTATGTGAAAATTTGATTAAAAGTTAGGCTATGACATGTATGAGTTATATGTTAAATTCTACATGATACTTTACATGTTAGATGTACGTTTACACAATTGTTATGATGCATAAATCACATATGCAAGTTTGTATAAATATATGAGTTTAGAATATGAATCATGTTATTCAAGTTAACACCTTTAGATGTAGATCTATGACATACATGATTTATGCAAGTTTGTGACCATTATCTCAACAAGTTCACACCTTTAGATTTGGATTTATGACATATGTTGTTTATGCAAGTTGTAACTTTGGCCTATGCAAGTTTTAGATGTAGAACATCATTCACACATGCAAGTTTACCCCTATGTTTAGATTTATGTTTTAATTATGTGTATATTTTGATGTTTTCTCTTTATTCCATGAGTTAGACTATTCAAGTCTAATGTATATTTTACGTTAAACGAACAAACGTACAATGTGGAGTAAAGGGGATAGTATTAAAAGATTTAATTGGCATAAATGCCTTTAAAGGCATAAAATAAAATTGTGGTGAAAATTGGTATGATTTTACATACCATAAACGGATGGACATAATTGAGTCAATTATGGACATCGTTAAATTTGGAATTGATTGATAATTTGAATAGGAAAAGTAATTCAAATTGGGGAATGATTAATTAGGTGTAATTAATCGTCTAAGACACGAGGTTAGGCTCTTTTGTGGTGTAAGACTGCCCGGACCCGCCCGGCAAATCCAGCTGCCACAAATGCCAGTCTAATGTGAGAGGTCTTAGGCACAAATTAAATACGTAACAATTGTAAAAGACACGAGGTTAGACTCTTTTGTGGTGTAAGACTGCCCGGACCCGCTCGGAAAATCCAGCTGCCACAAATGCCAGTCTAATGTGAGAGGTCTTTATGAGGTTACGGTCTTAATGAATTAAGAAACACTTAACCAGATTAACATATAGTGGGACATGAGGGGGTTAAGTGGGTTCCTTGGGTGGCATGTGGAATCTAGTGGGTGCCTTGGGTGGCATTTGGAAATATGATTAGAAACACTTAACCAAGATTGAAACATGTAATTGAAACATGAATAAGAAGTGGGTTAAGTGGGATGTACTAGAGGGGACCTAGCTTAGGTGGATAGCTTGTGTCAAGTAATGGGGGCCCATTTCAACCAGTAACCCATACGTATCTTTGTGGGCTCGACCCAAGTCGAGGACGGGACACACATACTGGGCTGGACTGTAAGAGGCCAAACCGAGTTAGCGGTGGCAACGCAAGTCCAACGGGTTCATATGCGTGTGTGGACCCGGGTTGGTAGGTAAGACGTTGTTGCATCGTGTAGGTATAAGCCGTGCATTCTTGGTGGTATTAGGTTGCCACTTTGGGGAGTGATACACCCCACTGTGGGGCCAACACGGGTATCTACGAGTTAGGGACCTGATCGCTTGGGGGTAGTGGGTACGCCTAGTGGAGATAGCGGCAGGCGACACCTATGAAGGCAGCTTGGGGTGCACGAAACTACCAATATCATTATTAAGTCTGTAGGCGGGATCAACCTTAGGGTGACTAGTGGTGGTGCAGTATAGCAATTATAGTATAGTGTTGGTGTAGTTTAGTAATTATCTTAGTGGGTTAGGTGCGCTTTAACGATATCGTTGTTCATCTTGTTTCCTTGTTTACTCTGTCATACTCATTGGTTCATGGTCATTTCCTTATTTTCCAACTTATGCCTTAGCCTAGTTACTTTGTTAATTATATTGTTAAAATTATCGCACTCGCCAGACTTTATGTTTGACCCCCCTTTGTTTCCTCCTCTTTTCTTTCTCCCCCCCCCCCCCCCCCAAGGTGCTCAGGTTGGAACTAGCACCAGTGGAGCTTGATTTTGGACTGCTTTTAGAAGATTGCTTGGATTGCTTAAGTAAAGTTCAGCTTCTCTTTTATTTATGGCTATTTTGTATTGGGGATTATGTCTTTCAGTTTATGTACTTGGATTTAGTCAAGATGGATTTTTTGTACTTGACTCTGGTTTTGATGATGTAATCAAACATATGTGTTTTCCGCTGCAATGAAATAAAGTTTTAAATTTTCAAGTACTGTTTATATCTGTCTTGTTGTTAAGTTTTTGTTCTATACTTACTTAAAACGCTCCATAGAAGTTAATACATTCCCTTTGTGAGTGACATTAATGGACGTGGGGTGTTACACGTGGTATCAGACTTGAAGGTTACCAGAACAGATATGAATTTTTGAAAAACAATTTTTCAAAACAATTTTTAAAGAAGTACCTTCAAAAGTACATTTTAAGAAAAGTATTTTCAAGAGAAAAGCTTTTTTAGAAAGCATAACCCCAAGAGCCATATATTTTTCCCTCGGTTCCTTTACGTTGAATCTTTCCTTTTTCGTTTTAGCATGTCTGAAGCATCTGAGATACCAGAGGGTGTTCATGTACCCAATTGGTTTTGTCAATATCTCGAGGCTAGGGCCGCCACTGCAGGTCCTGCAAATGCTCCACCTCCTCCTCCCCCTCCTCCTCGCGTCGATAGTTTTGCTAAGATATGTAAGGACTTTAGAGCAATGGGGGGAAAACCTTTTCACGGGACGGAGACATTTGTTGAAGCTCGTAACTGGCTAAAGGAGGTGGAAGAATTGTTTGGAATCTTTGAAGTGGATGATGGAAGAAAAGTCCAGCTAGTTGCCTGGCTAATGAAGGATGAGGCCTCGTTTTGGTGGGAGGTCACTAATGGGGGACGTCCAATTGATACATGGCCAGATTTTAGGCAAAGGTTTGAGGCGAAGTTTCTCTCGCGGGCTGAAGAGAATCTATACATGGAAAGGTTTTTGGCGCTGAAGCAAGGAAATCTATCGGTGAAAGAGTACGTCAACAAATTCAATCAGTTGGCAAGGTTTGGCTTGGACTTGGTGAATACTCCAGAAAAGAAGCTCTAAGATTTGTTAAGGGTTAAAACGAGCCGCTTCATGGGTTAGCTATGACCCACATTCCCATAGGAGCTACCTTCGAGAGACTAGTTGACATGGCGCTCATGCATGAAGAGGAGAAGGGCGCCAATGCTAATAAGGCACCCGAGAAGAAAGGGGATCAAAAGAAGCCACAACAGCAACAACAGAACAAGAAAGGTGGCAAAGGGAACAATGCTAAGGGAAAGAGGAAATGATTTAACTGTGGGACACCCGGCCATCTAAGCAAAGATTGTAGAAAGAAAAAGAAGACTGGTTGTTTCCACTATGGCGAGGCGGGACATCTTATTAAGGACTGCCCAAAGAAAGGGCAGAGGGCAGGGTCTACTTCGGGAGGACAGGTGCAGGCTCTTATGGCACCAGGGGAGGTAAGGGGACAAGTTCAGGCTCTCGTGGTCCCACCGCTGCAAGAACGAGGTAGAGCAATTTCCGTTGAAAGTTTAGATTTCCTGTTTGATCATCCTGCCCATACTTTATTCGATTCTGGCGCATCACATTCGTTTATTTCTACATCATTAGTTGAAACACTGCACCTAGATACTAGTCTAGTTACTGATCCCTTAGTAGTCTCAAATCCTATCGGTGGTTCGACTCATCTTTCTATGATTTGTCGGGATTTGAGAGTGTTTATATTGGGCGTTGAGTTTGAATGCAACGCTTTTGTTCTTGGCTTCATGGGCTACGGTTTAATTCTAGGTATGGATTGGCTAACTAGATATGGGGCCATCCTAGATTGTGAAAGAAGGGTAGTTAGATTGTTGACTCATTTTGGAAAGACCCTTGATATTTCTTGTGACCCTAGAGGTCTAGTAATGCATAGCTACCTAGAATCCCTTGACGCATCTGATGATGATTTACATTCTATTCCCATAGTCTGTGAATATGCTGATGTCCTCGATGAGGTGAGGGGTTTACCCCCAAAACGTGAGATAGACTTTCGAATATATCTAGTAGATAATGCAAAGCCAGTTACATTGCCAGTGCGCCACATGGCTCCAAGAGAAAGAAGAGAACTCAGTAAGCAAGTGAAAGAATTGCTTGAGAAGGGGTTCATCAGACGTAGTATATCGGAGTGGGGTGCTCCAGTAGTATTAGCCAAAAAGGCAGATGGGTCCCTTAGACTTTGTGTGGACTATAGAGAACTTAATAAGCTTACTAAGAAAAATAGACACCCACTGCCGATGATTGACGATCTCTTCGATCAGTTAGTTGGCGCCTAAGTGTTTTCGCAGTTGGACTTAGCCACGGGTTTCCATCAGTTGAGAGTGGCTGAGGATAGCATAGACAAGACTGCCTTTAGGACTCCAGACGGTTTCTTCGAGTGGCTTGTGATGCCCTTCGGTTTGACAAACGCCCCCGTATACTCTGTTGATTTGATGAGTAGGGTGCTTAGGGAGTACCTCAATAAATTCGTGGTAGTCTTTGTAGAAGACATCTTGGTCTTTTCTAAAAGCGAGGAAGAGCATGCCCTACATCTTAGGGAAGTGTTGGAGACTCTTCGAGTGCATAGCCCTAAAGCAAAATTTTCTAAATGTCACTTTTGGAGGAAAGAAGTGCGATTCTTAGGGCACGTGGTTTCCAAAGAAGGGATAGCCGTGGATCCCGCGAAGATAGTGGTCATCCAAGATTGGAAGGTTCCTAAAAATGCTACCGAGGTGAGGAGTTTCTTAGGGTTGGCTGGCTACTACAGGAAGTTCATCAAAGACTTCACAAAAATATCAGCTCCATTAACATGCTTGACGAAGAAGAACTTAGTTTTCACGTGGGACGTAGATTGTGATGATGCGTTCCAACGTTTAAAGAGAGCTTTGACCACAGCCCCAGTCTTAGTGTTGCCAGATGGGAGTAAGCCATTTACCGCTTATACCGATGCTTGTGGGACAGGACTAGGCGCAGTCTTAATGCAAGAGGGAAGGGTAATAGCCTATGGTGGAAGGCAGTTGAGAGTGCATGAGAGAAATTACCCTACACATGACCTAGAGTTGGCCGCTATTGTCTTCGCGCTTAAGTCTTGGCGTCATTATCTTCTTGGCGAGAAATTCGAATTGTTCACTGACCACAAATCGCTAAAATACTTATTCTCTCAGAAGGACTCGAACTTGAGGCAGCAAAGGTGGATGGAATTCTTAGCATCCTACGACTTCGAGATAGCATATACCCCTAGCAAGGGTAACGTGGTGGTTGATGCCTTGAGTAGGAAAAGGTTGTCCTTGAGTCCATTATTTGTTGAGCTGCGAAGCTTAGAGTTCATCTCTACATTTGACTTTAAACCTTCCGTTGACTTTGTACCCGGCTAGCATCCTTAGAGGTCAGACCTACGCTTTTGGGATGGATTGGCGAGGCACAGCGAGACGACCCATAGTTGGTTGAGTTAGGAGAAAAGGTCAAAAGAGGGGAGTCATCGAGCCATCTCACTAGGTATACCTTAGATGATAAGGGTTGGTTGCGTAGGGACGGTAGACTTTGTGTACCACAGGACGAGAATATGAGGAAGACCATTCTTGATGATGCACATCGTTCGAAGATGACCATTCATCCCGGCGGGGACAAGATGTACGTGGACATGAGACGAGCTTACTTTTGGGTCGGCATGAAGAAAGATGTGGCTAAGTATGTCGCTAGATGCCTGGTGTGCCAACAAGTAATAGAAGAGCAAAAGAAGCCCGGTGGATTGCTTCACCCATTGGAGGACCCACAATGGAAGTGGGAAAGTGTTTCGATGGACTTTGTTGACGGATTACCGAGATCGAGGAAGGGTAATACGGGAATTTGGGTCGTGGTAGATAGACTTACTAAGAGCGCTCATTTCATTCCCATGAGAGTAAGAGGACTGCTCCATGGTTAGCCTCCGTATACATTCGAGAAATAGTTCGTTTGCACGGTGTTCCTTCTAGGATAGTGAGCGACCGCGATCCTATCTTCACTAGCGAGTTTTGGAAGAGCTTGCAAGAGGCGGTAGGGACTCAGTTATGTTTGAGCACCGCATATCATCCTCAGACGGACGGCCAGGCCGAGAGGGTGAATTGTATTCTAGAGGACTTACTGAGGTTGTGTGTCTTAGATTTTGGAGGTACATGGGAGGAACATCTTCCGTTGGTAGAGTTCGCATATAATAATAGCTTTCAGTCTAGCATTGGCATGGCACCGTTCGAGACTCTTTATGGACGGCCATGTCATTCGCCTACATGTTGGAGGGAGTTTACAGACAAGATCTTGCTTGGACCCGAAATGATTAGAAAGACTTCGGAAAAGATAGATTTGATTTGAAGGAGGATGAAGACGGCGCAAGATAAGAAGAAAACTTTTGCGGACAAGAGGAGGACAGATCTCGAGTTTGATATTGGGGACATGGTCTTTGTCAAGGTGTCTCCATTACGGAACATCGTTCGCTTTGGGTCTGTTGGGAAGTTAGCGCCAAGGTTCGTAGGGTCGTTTCCTATTAAGGAAAGGATTAGGCAGATGGCGTATAGAGTGGAGTTGCCCGAGAGGCTTAGTGGTGTACACGACGTATTCCATGTATCACATTTGAGGAAGTGCTTGCATGAGACCACGGAAGTGGTAGAGCCGAGCTTGCTTAGAGAGGTGGAGATCGAGCGCGATGCGACGATTCGACGAGCTCCTACGCGCATTCTTGGGTTGGAGATTAAGAAGTTAAGGAATCGAGAGGTCAAACTAGTCAAAGTGCAATGGGGAGATGATGAGAGCAACGCTACTTGGGAGACGGAAGCGAAGATGCGTTCATTATACCCTTTTCTTTTCGAGGGTATGTCTTTTAATTTCTTCTTTATCGCTTACCTTGTACTTATCTTATCTTTAGTATGTCCTCTCGCTAGTATCTTTGACCTTTAGATAGGGTAGTCCTATGGTTGAAACATGTGTTTGAGACATGTTATGTATGATGGATGCATGTGGATGCAAGTGTTTGCTAGTGGTTGCTCGTGGATGCATATACACACACTTTAGGCACTAGATCGGCTCAGTCACTTCATATTGCATATTGCATATAAATGCATGTACATATTTAAGTAATGGATGCATAATGGTTGTACCATCATATGGATGTTGCATTTTGGTGAATGGTTGTGCACACATGTAGAAATGATATGTATCGATAAGGTTCTTTCGCATACATAATGGACGCATGGCACTATCATGGTTTTCAATAAGGAGGTCAACTGAATTAGTAGACCGCCTGATTTTGCATTAGATAAAGAACATATACACACACTTCTTGCATATGTTCATACAGCATTAGAAATTTTATAAGGACAATGAATGCCCGGGTTTGATGGTTGAGTAGATGGTTGTTTGGATGGTAGGATATGCATTCTCCTTAACTTGGAGATTTCGGGGGCGAAATCCTTTAAGGAGGGGAGAATGTAACACCCAGGATTTTTGAATAATCAAATTAACTAAAATAAAGAATAATTAATCTCAGACGTGAGAATTAAGGGAATGTGGTTGCGCTATTGTGTTCATCTCGGAATTCTGGTTGATATAGAGTCCGAGTTTGCGGGAAACGGGTACCGGATGAAGGAGTTATGGACGAACGAAGTTTGGTGGCAAAAGAAAGAAAAAAATATGCACTGGCGCACTTGGGAAGTGTGCTAGTACAAATTTACATTGGTGCACTTCCCAAGTGCGCCCAGGCCGAGAGAAAACCTGCACAGCTTTCTGGTTCAGTCCGATCTATGTTGTGACTCATTGCTGAGTCCTTTTTGACTCCTTACTGAGTCATTAGGGCTGACTTGTCACCCTATCATGACTGAATGGTTTTGATTAACCCTACGATCATCCGACAGCTTAAATTAATTCAAAACTCTATAAAAAGACCCATAGACTCAAACCCTAAATCAGAATTAAAATTGAATCTATGGCCGTCATACTGTCGTCTTGAACCCTAGAGTAGCCGCCACAAATTAAAAAGGAAGAACACTAAATCAAATCAGTTCTATTCAACCCTAACAACGAATCTTCTTCAAAGGAGAGCTAATACAACTCCAGAAATCAGAATTCAGAACTCAAGATCGCTTTTGAGTAGTGAGTTCGATAGTTTTAACAAAATAATTAGTAGATTAATTGGATTGAGTTATGATGCGGATAATTTGGATATGATATGAATTATTGACTGTATGTTGTAATTATGTTGTAGAATTGTGTTGTAATTTCTTTGATATTATGTTATGATGCTATCATTTACGATGCAAAGTTATGATGCTATCACCCATGTTATAATCCTACGATTGGCTTATGTCTAGTTGAATCATCATGTTTCATATGCTAGTTTGGTTATGTTGATTCATATGATAAATCATATGTATGCAAGTTTAGATTTTGATTTAAACATGAATCATATACAAGTTGGGTAAAATTATAGGTGACCTTACATGGTTATGACATCTAGTTTATGTGAAAATTTGATTAAAAGTTAGGTTATGACATGTGTGAGTTATATGTTAAATTCTACATGATACTTTACATGTTAGATGTAAGTTTACACCATTGTTATGATGCATAAATCACATATGCAAGTTTGTATAAATATATGAGTTTAGAATATGAATCATGTTATGCAAGTTTAGGGGTATTTCCTATGCAAGTTAACACCTTTAGATGTAGATCTATGACATACATGATTTATGCAAGTTTGTGACCATTATCTCAACAAGTTCACACCTTTAGATTTGGATTTATGACATATGTTGTTTATGCAAGTTGTAACTTTGGCCTATGCAAGTTTTAGATGTAGAACATCATTCACACATGCAAGTTCACCCCTATGTTTAGATTTATGTTTTAATTATGTGTATATTGTGATGTTTTCTCTTTATTCCATGAGTTAGACTATTCGAGTCTAACGTATATTTTACGTTAAACGAACAAACGTACAACGTGGGGTAAAGGGGATAGTATTAAAAGATTTAATTGGCATAAATGCCTTAAAAGGCATAAAATAAAATTGTGGTGAAAATTGGTATGATTTTACATATCATAAATGGATGGACATAATTGAGTCAATTATGGACATCGTTAAATTTGGAATTGATTGATAATTTGAATAGGGAAAGTAATTCAAATTGGGGAATGATTAATTAGGTGTAATTAATCGTCTAAGACACGAGGTTAGGCTCTTTTGTGGTGTAAGACTGCCCGGACCCGCCCGGCAAATCCAGCTGCCACAAATGCCAGTCTAATGTGAGAGGTCTTAGGCACAAATTAAATACGTAACAATTGTAAAAGACACGAGGTTAGACTCTTTTGTGGTGTAAGACTGCCTGGACCCGCCCGGCAAATCCAGCTGCCACAAATGCCAGTCTAATGTGAGAGGTCTTTATGAGGTTACGGTCTTAATGAATTAAGAAACACTTAACCAGATAAACGTGTAGTGGGACATGAGGAGGTTAAGTGGGTGCCTTGGGTGGCATGTGGAATCTAGTGTGTGCCTTGGGTGGCATTTGGAAATACGATTAGAAACACTTAACCAAGTTTGAAACATGTAATTGAAACATGAATAAGAAGTGGGTTAAGTGGGATGTACTAGAGGGGACCAAGCTTAGGTGGATAGCTTATGTCAAGTAATGGGGGTCCATTTTAACCAGTAACCCATACGTATCTTTGTGGGCTCGATCCAAGTCGAGGATGGGACACACATACTGGGCTTGACTGTAAGAGGCCAAACCGGGTTAGCGGTGGCAACGCAAGTCCAACGTCTTCATATGCGTGTGTGGACCCGGGCTGGTAGGTAAGACGTTGTTGCATCGTGTAGGTATAAGCCGTGCATTCTCGGTGGTATCGGGTTGCCACTTTGGGGAGTGATACACCCCACTGTGGGGCCATCACGGGTATCTACGAGTTAGGGAGCCGATCGCTTGGGGGTAGTGGGTACACCTAGTGGAGATAGGGGCAGGCGGCACCTATGAAGGCAGCTAGGGGTGCACGAAACTACCAATATCATTATTAAGTCTGTAGGCGAGATCAACCTTAGGGTGACTAGTGGTGGTGCAGTATACTAGTGATGGTGCAGTATAGCAATTATCCTATAGTGTTGGTGTACTTTAGTAATTATCTTAGTGGGTTAGGTGCACTTTAACGATATCGTTGTTCATCTTGTTTCCTTGTTTACTCTGTCATACTCAATGGTTCATGGTCATTTCCTTATTTTCCAACTTATGCCTTAGCCTAGTTACTTTGTTAATTATATTGTTAAAATTATCGCACTCGCCAGACTTTATGTCTGACCCCCCTTTGTTTCCTCCTCTTTTCTTTCTTCCTTCCCCCCCAGGTGCTCAGGTTGGAACTAGCACCAGTGGAGCTTGATTTTGGACTGCTTTTAGAAGATTGCTTGGATTGCTGAAGTAAAGTTCTGCTTCTCTTTTATTTATGGCTATTTTGTATTGGGGATTATGTCTTTCAGTTTATGTACTTGGATTTAGTCAAGATGGATATTTTGTACTTGACTCTGGTTTTGATGATGTAATCAAACATATGTGTTTTCCGCTGCAATGAAATAAAGTTTTAAATTTTCAAGTACTGTTTATATCTGTCTTGTTGTTAAGTTTCTGTTCTATACTTACTTAAAACGCTCCATAGAAGTTAATGCATTCCCTTTGTGAGTGACATTAATGGACGTGGGGTGTTACAGAACCACTATAAATTGTGTGTTTTCTCCGTTTTTTGATTTAGAATCATTACTCGTTTGGGTGTTAGAGCCAATTTTGGATCTAACATTTTGGTGCTTTCACTGAGATTTTTTTTGAATTCTCCGCTTTTTGGGATTATCATTCTACTATTTGGACCTTCAAAGTTCAAAGAAGTTAATCGTCCGTTTTTGACATCTTTAAGTACCTGTTGGTTAATCACTGAAGAATTGGAAATTATGGCCAAAGGAAAAGGCAAAGAAATCCAAAATAATCGAGAGAATGAAGTGAACGAAGATCAGCAAGCAATGGTTGTAACAAGGTCGCGTGGTCAAGATTCTGGAGCAGGCCGCTCCGGTCAGGAAGGGCCGATCCAAACCGATGACCCCGATCCGATCTGATCTAGCGATGTTGAAGACACCCACTCTCCCCATCCGAACCGCTTCGGCCGTATCACTGTGCTCTGATCCGTCTTGAATCAAAGTGAAGCTGGAATTTCTACTCGAGCTCCTGCCAATGCTCCGATTCCAGCCGCTATGACCAATGATTAGCTTGACCCATCTGCACCCGTCACACAAGGAGATTTTTCACGCTTTCTTGAAATGCTCCAGAGTACAAAGGAGGCATTGGAAGCCCATAAACGTGATAGTCTTCGCATGCAAGATCACATGATCACAATGAGTAGGGAACTCAAAGAGCTCCGGAGGCAAAAGACACCTTCCCCAACACGTCGCCTTGCTGCAGATTATTCATCTTCTTCAGATATGGGATGTCCTCGTGAAAGAAGGCCGCTTGAGCGACCTCCGAATCTTGATCAGTTAACTTTTGGATCTTTAGGATCCCTCGAAGACTATGCTTGTGTGTTTAGGCCTGATGACCCGAGCTTGAAAGAGCCTATGCAGCTGCCAATGCGTGGATTCCACGTTCTACCCAGGGATCCTAACATTACTAATCCTACGAAACAATAATTTCTTCAGCCCCTTCCTCCTGAGATCGACCGGGAGCGTAGGGAGCAATGTAGAGCAGCAGCCGCCAATAGAAACCGGAGGTTATCCCCTAATCAGGAACCCTGGGGTAATCCGAATATCAGACCAAGAGAACTTGTGCAGACATTAACAAATGCCAATGTGTGGGCGATGGTGCGTCAGATTATCTCCGAAAGCCGACGATACACTAATGAGGACTGGGGCATTGAGCGAAGTCATACCCCCTTCACAGATGATATATTGGATTTCCAGTTCCCTCAGCGATTCAAGTTGCCACAAATGGATCGATATTCAGGGAGAACGGACCCCGGACATCATCTGATGAGGTACGCATGGTTCATGAATGTCGCAGCAGCTCCAGACGTTATAAAGTGCAAGGCCTTTCCAATTTACCTAGAAGACGTGGCATTAATGTGGTTCACCCAACTCCCTCCACGGTCAGTGTTAAACTTCACAGAATTAAGGAACGCTTTATGAACCAGTTTCGACTTCACACCCGAAAATCCAAAAGCATCATAGAGTTGTCAAGGATTAAACAGGCTCCAAGCGAATCTCTGAAATCATATTTGGACCGCTTCAACCTGGTCGTCACCGAAGTTAGTGACCCTCATGAACCCACTATTCTGATGGCTTTAATAGAAGGAGTTGACCCGGACACAGAATTTGGGGATTATCTATCCGGGAAACCGCCCCCAACTAGGGAATTGTTCTACGAAAAAGCTAATATTCGCTTGAGGCGAGAAGAAGCTCATGCAAATAGGAAGAGAAAGTCCGAAGGTTCCTCGAGGGAAGGTGTCCAAAGTAATGTTGTTGTGAAACAATATGGTGATAGTTCAGGGAAGGTTGAAGTGAACGTCGGCAACCAGAACGGAGGTAATAGCAACAAGAATGGAAACGGCAATAGGAGGAGTAGGAACCGAGGGAACAATTCCAACAAAAGACCTCGATTCCAAACTTACGAAAACTATTCGCCATTGAATGATACCTTGGAAAACATTTATTTGGACACATACAACATATTACAATACAAAAAACCACCACCTAGAGACTCCACTGATAAAGAGATCGCAAAGGGAAAGTTTCGTTTGTTCCACGGAACCCACGGTCATTCCACCAACGAATGCCGTCATTTGAGAGATATAGTTGAAAGATTGCTGGGGGAAGGGAAGTTAGACGAGTACAAGGTTGCCCCCAAGGGACAGGGGGCAAGGGGGACAAGCCCCGAACCAAAACTAGCCTACTTTAAAACCCACAGCCCAGCAGAAAGGTAAGAGGATCGTTATCAATACCATTATAGGCGGACCCCACCTAGCTAGTCGTAGTTTCAAAGCGATGGATCAGTACGTCAATGCCGCCAAGCACTTTGAGGTAGGAGAATGCAGTAACCTCGAAGACATTACTCCAGTAAAACAACAAAAGACGATGTCAGACGATGTCATATTCCGTAGTAGAGATGATTCCGAAGTTCAATCCCCAACTGAAGATCCACTGGTAATTACCACGACCATCGGCCCTGGTTTAGTCCATAAAGTGTTGGTGGACAACGGGAGCTCGGTCAATATCCTCTTCAAGAAAGCTTTTGAACAAATGAGACTCGAAGCAAAAGAACTAAAGCCCTGCAAAGGATGGATACGTGGCTTCAATGGGGCGTTGACGGCTCCGATGGGCTACGTAGAATTACCCGTGACATTAGGACAGGGAGATCGCCAGAGAGTGAGGATCCTGCCATTTGTAGTTTTGGATGTAAAGTCATCCTACAATGCTTTCCCAGGCCGACCGGCCCTTGCCGAGTTTAGGGCATGTATTGCACCTTGGTGCTTGCTGCTTAAATTCCCGACTGATGTAGGAATTAGGGTGATGAGAGGCGACCATGCTACGGGACGATCTTGTTACATTACAGAGTTGAATATGCTAATGAAGGGGTTGAATATAGAAACTAAGGATGATTCTCCCCCTTCGAAGGAAAACTCAACATAGAAATTTAGGGGTCCAGCCCCAAGAGACTCGCCCTTAGATGTGCTCGGGGATATAGATCCCAGAGAGGATAGAGAACCCGAGGATAGAAATGCGACTCCCAACGAGACAACAATAGATATACCTACTGATGAGGCAGATTCGACAAAAGTACTAAAGATCGGCTCGCAACTAGATCCAGTACGAGCGAAAGAGTTGGCTGACTTCTTAAGTGCAAATCTGGATGTGTTTGCTTGGACTCACGCTGACATGTGTAGGATTTCGCCTGCCATTATGAGCCACTCTTTATGTATTAATCCAAAGCACCCACCGGTCAAATAGAAGAGACGGATGTTAGGCCCAGAGCAGTTAGTAGCTTTGAAAGAAAAGGTAGAGAAATTAAAGGATAATGGATTCATTAAGGATTTGAAATATCCCGACTAGATATCAAATCCTGTCCTGGTCAAAAAATCTAACGGAAGTGGTGTACATGTATCGAATTCTCTGACTTGAACAAGGCTTGCCCGAAGGATAGCTTTCCTCTTCCTAGAATTTATTAGCTAGTGGACTCGGCGGCTGGACACGAGATTTTATCCTTTATGGATGCCTATTCGGGGTACAATTAAATTCCCATGCACATACCAGATCAGGAGCATACAAGTTTCATCACAGACTTGGGGTTATATTGTTATGTGGTAATGCCATTTGGATTAAAGAATGCAGGAGCCACGTACCAGCGTTTGGTCAACCGCATGTTCTATAATCAAATCGGAAAAACCATGGAGGTTTACGTGGATGACATGCTTGTGATGTCTAAACAATCTTCCGACCATACAAGGGACTTAGCTGAAATGTTTGATATTCTTCGAAGGTATGGAATGAAGTTAAACCCCCTAAAATGCTCATTTGGGGTCGCATCTGGAAAATTCCTTGGGTTTATTATGAGTTCTCGAGGAATTGAGATAAATCCTAGTCAAATAGCAACAATAAAGAATATTGAAGAACCATGAAAGATCAAGGATGTTCAAAGCCTAGCCGGAAAAGTTGCTGCATTGAGCAGGTTTATCTCCAAAGCCACAGATATGTGCGTACCTTTCTTCGATCTAATAAAACGAGGAAAACGAAATTTTGTGTGGACCCCTGATTGTGTGGAGGCTTTCCAGAATTTATTAGACTTATTAGAAAAGCCTCCAATATTATCAAAACCCGTGGAACATGAGGATTTGTTTGTCTACCTAGCGGTATCATCTCATGCCGTCAGTACAGCATTGGTACGTGAAGAGGATAAAGTCCAGAGGCCTGTATACTATGTGAGAAAGAAGCTAGCTACTGCAGAACATAATTATCCGAAGATAGAAAAACTTTCTTATAGCCTCCTGTTTGCTTCCCGCAAACTTCGTCATTACTATCAGGCTCAACCGATAGTTGTATACGCCGATCAACCTTTAAGACAAGTGTTGCAAAAACCCGAAGCATCAGGGCGGTTACTTAAATGGAACATCGAGTTGAGTCAATTCGATTTAAATTTTCATCCACGGAAATCAATAAGGGGGCCAGGCATTAGCCGACTTTATAGCCGAATTCACAATTCCCGAAGAGGAAACGGTGGGTGATAAGGTGGTTACTTTGGACCAAGAGTTAGAGCTTAGTCCATGGAAGCTATATACGGACGGAGCAAAAAATGATCGAAGGTCTGGCGCCGGAGTTGTTTTAATAAGTCCTGAAGGACGATCTATTTACTATGCATTGCGATTAGAGTTTGCTACTACCAATAACGATTCCGAGTATGAAGCCCTGATTGCCAGGCTGAAACTCGCTAAAAAACTGGGGATGAAGACACTGGATATATGTTGTGATTCCAAGATAGTTGTATGCCAGGTTCAGGAGGAATTTATTGCTAAAGGGCCTCGACTCGTTATTTATCTTCAAAAGGTAAAGGAGTTGTTGGGTAGTTTGGAGCATTACAGCATAACGCATATTCCATGAACAAGAAATCAGAAAGCAGAACGGTTGGCAAAGCTAGAAGGTTCCGATAATCCCAAAGAAACTGAAATGGTTCCGATAGAGGTTTTGGAATCACCGAGTTTCGACCTGATAGAAGTGGAACTCACCTTGGAAGTTGATCCAGAGAGAGAATCATGGATGACACCGATCAAAAAATTTCTCAAGAATGGAACCCTCCCATTGAAGAAGAGTGAAAGACGAGCTGTAAGACGTAAGGCTACAAGATACGTTTTACAGGGCGACGTCCTTTATCGCCAAGGGTTTTCAATGCCCCTACTACGCTGTATCGCACACGACGACATCAAACGTGAACTGCAAGAAGTACATGAAGGTGAGTGTGGGGACCACACCGGGGGCCAAACCCTAGCAAAGTAAGTATTACGGTATGGTTATTTTTGGCCTACCGTGAATATAGACGCGGCTGGTTATTCATGATGCTGCGACAGATGTCAAAGATTTGCCAAGATTCCCAGAGCACCTCCGACTCAGCTCAAGTCAATGGTAAGCCCATGGCCGTTTGCCATGTGGGGGATTGATATTATTGGAGTGTTACCTATTGCCAAAGGGGGAGCAAAGTACGCGATCGTCGCCGTGGACTATTTCACGAAATGGGTGGAAGCTGAACCTTTAACAATGATCACGGCAAGAAAGGTTCAGTTTTGTGGTCAGAAACATTATCTATTGATATGGGATACCAAAGACCATCGTAACTGATAATGGGACACAGTTTGACAGCGTCGAATTCAGAAACTTCTGCCAGAAGTACAAGATTGATAAACGGTACACTGTTGTAGCTCACCCGTAGTCAAATGGCTTGGTCGAAGCAATAAACAAGGTCATTAAATCTATTCTCAAGAAGCGGTTGGAGCGGGCCAAAGCCAAGTGGGTAGATGAGTTGCCACTAGCTTTGTGGGCCTACAGGACAACCTTTAAGACGGCCACTGGCCATAGTCCCTATTCACTTTCCTTTGGGTCAGAAGCAGTAATCCTAGTAGAATTGGAAGTCCCTTCTCATCGAGTCGCATACTATGACCCGATGACAAATAGAACACTCCTCCTAGAGTCTCTTGTTATGGTTGAAGAAAAAAGGGACGAAGCAGACTTGCGTGCCTCAAGACATCGACATCACGTAGCACGTTATTATGACCAGAAAGTTCGCTTCAAAACCTTTGAACCAGGAGACTTGATATTGAAATGAGTCTTCTCGCCTTCAACCCAATTGGGTCCAAAATGGGAAGGGCCATACACCATCCAACGGAAGCTTGATACAGGAGCATTCAAGCTAACGACCGTGGACGGTGAAGAGATTCCCAGAGCTTGGAACGCTCAGCACTTGTGACGATATCTGAGCTAAATATGAAATGTCTTCCTTTTTGTTTTTATAAGCTATGTAAAAAGGCATGACTTGCCTTAAAAAGATTGTTTATATGAACAAAGGATTATGAAGTGGATGTAGGCTATGACTTAGCCAAACCACTATAAAAATATCGTGTGTCATTTATTTTCCTGCATTATTTATATCTTCAACCATTATTCTGTCATGACAATGAAACACAAAACATTAAATTAAATTTCAAAAATTGGAGATAACCTATGTGCAGGAGCAAATAAAATGGCCGTTTGCATGATAAGATGCAAAGAATGGGAAGACGACATTCCTAACTCTAATTCTCATGAAAAAAGAGAGAGTATAAAGGATGGGAAGACAACGTCCCTTGAGGCGTGAAGGTGCACCTCGATAAGAGACCGCCTCAGTAGTACTCTAACCTGGTTATGAGACAAGAGAGTATAAATATGCTAAAAAGAATAAGCATCAATGACGAAAAGAATATGGCCCCGTCAGAGAATCAGGTGCAGTTGAATTTTGAATTTAATCAATCTTGAGTAAGTCTTAATCAGTTATCCAAGATGGATTGGGGGCATATATATGTACACATGTTCCCCTTAATAATGACTTTATTATATAACTGTGATATGACATGCTGTTCATTTGCATTTTTACCTAAATGTTAAATTTACGAATATCAGACATTGCAGGGAATAAACCACTTTATTCACAAACATGTGAGTTTATATAGGAAGGCTAAGCAAAAGATGCGAGGACCGCACTCACTACAATAATAGCGGACCAGTGGAAAATCAAAATAAAATAAAATAAAGCGCATTATCACTTGGGCTTTGGAGCAGACTTGGATTTTTTGGCAGCCTTAAGAGCATTTCTAGCTTCTTTTTCAGCATCAAACATGAGACGCTTTGGCCTCTTCTTCTTTGTAGTTGAAGTACCAGAATCAGTAGATTTCTTCCCAAGTTTCGGAACACTGGAATCAAGAGAAGATTTTTTAGCACGCTCTTCTCCAATTGACCTAGGTGAAAGCTTAACAACTAACCTCGATCAAGGATCCACCACTGCAAGGGGCTTAAGGCTTTCGGGGTTTAATTCCTCGACTTTTAGCTACATGCGCTTGTCTTGTTCGGCTTTCATTTCAGCCAAAGTCATGTCATCAGCATTTTTCAAATCCCCAGTTATAGCAACATCAGGATCTTCTTCATGCCCCTCATTACCATCGTCATCCTTCAAAGCATCTATCATTTCATCATCATTAGAAGTGTCGGCCTTAGGCGGTTCAGCTCCCCCTCCGGATTCGACGATGGTAGCCTCATCCTGTCCTCCGTGAGCCTTTTCCACGGATTCTTCCCCAATGGTGGTCCCCGAGGCTCATCAGTCTTCTTGGCTGGTTCAACACCTACAGAATGATAAGCAACAGTAATCAACTGGAGAAAATAAAGGATCCTCGATCGATTGCCCAATGATGTGTTGAAAGATGGAGATGACCTTGATGAATTGGGGTGAAAAGGTGGAAATACCTTCTGACGATTTCTCAATTGGGGCAGCTACCATCTCTGACGCTGATTCGGGTATAGGAGATAAAAGAGACACTCTAGGAATTCCCGGATTCTCGGGATCATATTCCTCGACTCTGGTAGCTTCGGCAGTAGCAGAAGAAGAACCAACTTCAAGGATATTCTTTTGTTTGGCCAGGCGTTTCTCCTCCTCCATGGCAGCAGCAATAGGCGACGCCCCTCGGCTAGATGTGCCGGTTCATCGTCTCTTTGATACTTCTCCATGAGTTTGTCTTCATCAACGAAGTCTAGCTTAAGTTCCTCTTTTTCCCATTCGATGATTTGACTCCATTCATGAACTAAGGTAGTCAGATAGTCTTCGATCCAAGAGATGTTTCGGCGGTAAATTATGTGTGCAAAGAATTCAATCATTAGTTCGCCAAAGCCGTGCAATTCTTCTTGAGCCTCTGATAGTTGCTTATGAGTTTCTTCAGCAGACTTAATAGCGCTATCCACATTCCCCTCAGCTAAGGCAGCCCTAGTCTCGGCTTCCATTAACTTGGACTCCAAGTCAGCATTTCGTTTCTCCAGCTCGGCATTTTGCTCGCTAACTCGTCGTTTTCTTGCTTAAGAGTATTGTAAGCCAGTTGCATTTTGACACTGCTTGACTTATCGTCTTCCGCTTGTTTCTTCAACTCCAAACATTCTTGACTGTGAGATTCCAGCAAGTCATGATAACGCTTTTGTAATTCCTCAAATTGCTGTTTGTAGTTGTTGGCATCTCGCTGAGCAACGACAAGTTGAGCCTGTGTATCTTCAAGTCCTTCTCCGGATTTTTCAAAACATTCTCACCGGAATCTGCAGCCTTCTTCATTGCATCAACATCTGTAATTAAGGCCCGAATGATTCTGGAGAGATTGTGTGAATACTTGTACATCTCCGGGTATTATTTCTCAACTGTGTCAATCTTTGCCTTAGCCTCATCTGCCCACTTTGAAGAAATGGGCTCAATTGTGGGTAAGAAAGTTAGATTCTCAAAGTAGTGATCTGGGAACTGCTTCTCTAGATATGCCAGTTTAGTTTTGGAATCAGCATCCAGTGGTGGGGGTTTGTAGTATGATAGTTCTATATGTTTCCGCTTAGTAGGGACAACGGCTACATCGCCTTTTCCAGATCGCTTCTTAGAAGCTTTGTGCTTGTCTCGTGAATTGGTGTGTTTCAGTGGAATTTTTTCTCGATTATATTTGTCTTGGGGAGAAGTTCGATCTTTGAATTGCGATGTGTCTTCCCCACAACGACTCTGGTGGCTCTTATACCCATTTGGATCCGACCTGACAGGAGAACGAGAGCGTGAGGTGTGTAGTCGATGAGAATCATGAGGCCTTCTGTCATCTCTGCCCCAGCTCTCACGGCGATCATGCTCGGTGTCGGAAGGAGTTCTAGACATGCTACGACAAATTTTCCTAACATCATAGTAAGGGCGAGACATTGTACCTGCACAACAATATAAGTGGAGTTCAGAATCAATGCTCACATAAGACATGAATGCTGTGACGTGTGGTGCTAATGTATTATGTGCATCCTAAGTGGTGTTCCCCCCAATAAACCCGAGTCTGAAGCCAGACTAGCATGAACGGGCTCTTTGGCCTTCACGGGAGTAGTCTCCTCTAAAGAAGTGAAGGTTAAAGGATTCGTGGCAAAGTCCTCTGAAGTATAGATAGTTTCGGGCAGGGGAAGATTTCCTAAACCCTTAAATGTGGAATCGTCGGTAGTAGGAGAATCTCCTTGAGAAGCGTCTATTGGAAGCTCTTTAAGTGATGTTGACTTCTCAGGAGAAATAACGTCTTCAGGGATGGTATACCCTTCTCTGTGCATTTCAGCCATGTTGGCCAACTCATCGTCCTGAGTTGAGGATGGAGAAGGTGGAGTCCAAAGAGGTATTTTTGGACCTTTCGAGCCCTCGCCCGTCTCAGGAATAATGTCGACCGGGGGTATGTACACATATGGACCCGTCCCATGACCTATACTACAGGTAATAGATAGTAACCCGTGATGATGGAGATACTCATCCTTAATAACTTCGTCGATGGTTAGGAACTCTTGATCGCCATTGAGAAGCCGATGCAAACGATCAAAGTATAATTGATTCGATATTTGCTTTGGGTTATCAACTGCGAATGAAAAAGAAAGCAAATTAATGTGTTGGCATGAGCATTTAAAATTGAAATCTAGAAAGTTGGTGCTTTACTTGATTTGGTCCATCTCCTGGCGCACCCCGGCTGCTGTCTGATATAAAACCATTCAAGTTTAGAATCGCCAGCCTTGCTGCTAAATGGAACAGTAATAATTTTCCTTTTCGGGACTGATTCAAAATATGAGATGGAGGGAGTCTCTTGAGTCCGATGCTTGAAATTATAAAAAAAGTGGATGTCATCGAAGGTAGGCTCTATACCTAAAACTTCTTTGTATGCTATATACAAGGTGTATAAATAAGCATAAGAGTTGGGATGTAATTGCATGGGGGCAATCCGCATCTGTCTCAGAAAATCGACGACAAAAGGCTGAAACGGTGGAATAGCCCTAACCAGACACATCAATCAGGTAATTGCCATAAATCCTTCCGGTGGATTGTGGTGGCGATCTGTTTCCGATGGCACCAGAGTATCTCTTTTTAATATTCCGTGGTTTAGACATATTCGGACGAGTCTATCATCATCGATCGTCGACTCAACAGAATCTTTGGGTAACTCCAATATAGTGGCAGTTTCAAACTCATCAGGAGCACAATCATCTCCTATCCCTCCTTCCTCTTAATCACCAAGAGACACTTCACTATCAGAAGATATTTCACTATTGTGTGCTTCCACTTCATAATATGGGCCCTGATCATCCCATTCAAGGTCTGAGGGAGAGGATATGTCATCGAGAGTGAGTTTCTCAGAAGTTTCTTCGACTTCTCTCTTTTCTGCTAACCTAGATGAACGTCTTTCTGCCATGGTCGCTAAATTACTGAAGGAGCAATAACATAAGTTAGAGTAAAATAGCCCGTATCCCCCTTGTGTACGTGTGTAAGCTAAAGTGTACAAGTGTGTAAAGAAATGCAACGTAAAGACGGACAATGCCATTATGTGTGCATATGAACATTCCAAAAAGTACAACAAAAAGGGCTTTGTCCTAACTGTCCATGGAGGTGAAAGTCGTGTTAAGTATTTGTTGAGTTGATTATGGTGTGGTTATGTTTCAAAACAAATCTTAATGGTTTGGATCGGTTATGTAGTGTTGAACTGGACCGGTTCGGTGCATGCACTTTCACGGCAGATCGGAGCGGATCAGTGTTAGAAGTGGATCGATTCGGAGCTCTGGGTTGAGCTGTATCGGATCGTTTCGGAACCTTCGAGGAAATGGAGCCAGCTTTGAGATGGAGAACCTATTCGGATCGGCTAACACCAGACCGAACCGACTCAGTAAACCCCCAAAAAAAATCCTAAGCTTATCTACTCCATCCATCGCCTTGTTTCCCGATCCGATCCGACGCTCCATGCCCTATCCCCAGCGCTTTGGCACCAATCAGTCCACCTCTTACCGATCCCTTTCATTTCTCTCTTCTCCTTCTTCATCTCCTTTATTCTTTTATCAGAACCAAACCTAGTTTCATGCCAAAAACAAAGTCAAAGCTGAAGTGCCTATGTGTTGGCATGACCTACGTTAGCTTCAATCCTCCTCCACAACCGCCTCGAGATGATGACGAGGCCATCAACGACGGCGGCGAGGAGGAGAAAAAC
The DNA here is from genome assembly GCA_030737875.1 of Allium sativum. Lineage (NCBI taxonomy): Eukaryota > Viridiplantae > Streptophyta > Magnoliopsida > Asparagales > Amaryllidaceae > Allium > Allium sativum. Next base: position 320,447,993 of record CM060920.1, on the reverse strand, counting down.
GCGGCGTCGACTAAACTCCACGCTGAAATCATTCAAACGATTCGTGAATTTGAACTAAAATCAAGTCAAAAGAGATTAATCGAAGTCTTTTGGCCCATATATGTCGTTGATTTAAAGATGGAAAAGGAATTTTGGAGATTCAGAAATTAGGGTTTTTTCTTTTCTTCTAAAGCCTAGGAGACGAGGATAATAAAAAGAAGGAAGAAGAAGGGAAACAGCTGATTTATATGGATTTAAGGTGGCTCTTTGTATTCCCAACTTTTCATTCCACACCGACCAGAATGTTGGCCCGTACATATTTAGCTCATTAATCTAGTGGTGGCGGGGTGTAAGAAAAGCCATTCGGATCGGACTTGAGCCCAAGATTAACTCCCTGTGTTAACTCAACGTATGAAATGAACTAAAAGAAAAATATACAAGAAGTTTACCTGGAGGAGTTGCTGGACATCAAACAGAGTTCTCAGAATTATTTGAAACGAAAGAAATAATTTGCACATTCCATGGTGTATATATAGGCAACAAGAGATACGACTTTACGAAGCAACGCGTCCCTACAAATGAATGGAAGCGACTGTTCAATAGTCCAAATTCAGAAACCAATGGACAGATAATGTCAAAGCACGCTCCATCTTCAATAGAAGCGTCCTTCAAGAGGGCAAAATGTTAGCTTACTTTGTAAACTAGGATACACAAATTTAAAGGATTATTTAAGTGAAGAAATGCACACTTTTAGAAATCCGGTTCGGATCGGATTCCAGATGTCAAGCCAAGATGATTGTGAAGCAGAAGACAAAGCCACGGGGGCATAACTGGTTCGGAGCGGAAAGACCCAATCCGCTCCTTCCTCTTTGTATACTCAATCCGCCCTTCCATTCTTCCATCAAAACCGATCTGATCCCCTGGTTGCTAGCACCCCTGATCCAAACCTAGAGTCTCGACAGCTTCACCCCATGTTCCCTTGAAATCCGGAGCGGTTATGCCCACGTTCTACCCATGTTTGCCACTAAACTGATGTGTTGTCACACTCATATCCCATCCGAACCCGAGAGTGATGGGATGGAGGCCATGTGGATCCGAACCGAAGCCATCCCAAGAGCATTTTTCACCTATAAATGCACCATCAAAAGGCATTCAAAGGATCTTTTTGCATTTTCAGAACTCAAACTTCTTTGCTATCTGAATTTCATCGGCTTAGTCAGATTATAATCATCTTTTGAATCATATTGTGGAGGAAATTGAGTGAATCAATGTATTGTATAAGTGAGAATTGAGTAAAAATCGTTGTTGTACTTGCATTCAAGACATCAATTCAAAGAGTAGAAAGTGGACATAGGCTATTTAACGCCGAACCACTATAAATTGTGTGCTTTCTCCGTTTTTTGATTTCATTTCAGTAGAATCGTTACTCGTTTGGGTGTTAGAGCCAATTTTGGATCTAACAATACACTTTGTTTTAAAAATATAAAAATATACAATGGTTTTTAAAATGAAATTAGCATATGGTTTTAGAAATAAAAATCAGATTTTTATAAATATGATTTTCAAAAATATGAAATAGCGATGATTTAAAAATGTGATTTTTAAATAAATTGCACTGTATTAAAAATGTGATTTTTAATATAAACCTCTTGAAAACAGATTGCGATGGAACCGACTGGAAGCGAATAGAATTCAAACCGTTCAGAAATTCAAAAATAAAACTGACAAAGTGGAAATCAAAGGTAAGAACTCCTCACTAAAATTTTCTGTTCAGTTATTTAGTTTATAACTGCATATATAAACTGCTCCCCGTCGTCCACAAACAATGGATGACTTGTTTGGTTGTGTGTTTGGATTGATGTGTTTGTGTGAATTTGGTTTGTGATGTGAAATGAAGTAATAAAAATACTCATGCGTTGGATAAATTCTTTGAATGATAAAAATAATATTTTTATCATATATATGAAATAATAAAAACAATCATGAGTCGAAAGGTATTTGTGTTCGCCAAAAATATAATTTTTAACGTGTATATGAATAAAATAAATATTCATTTACAAATCGGACGATTTGTTTATGAACACCCATTTGACTGATATGGATTGGGACGATAAATGTTACACGTCGCCTAACTGCACATATAAATTCTGTATTTGTGGGTTGAAACCCCACATGGGTGTTGGGATGATATTTGACGTACACTAATCCCAACTATTTAGTTGTATGTTAATCGATAGGTTGGAAGACTGTTGTAAGCGTCAAATATTTATATTTAATGCTTATATAGTGTAGAATGCATTCTGGATGATGGTTGATTGTTTATCATGGCCATTGTATACATGTGTTATATGAAATCCATATAAACAACATTATATGGTGATTGATTGTGTCTGATTCCAGTTCAAAAGGAAGTAATATTTTAAAATAACGAATATTATAAAATAATGAATATTTTAAAATAATATTCAGTAAAAGAATCAAAATATGATTTTGATGTCCGACTTGGGATGACACAAAAATATTTAAATATATAAAGTCGTGTTGATTAGATATGCGCCATTTTGACGTGAAGGATATTTATATCGATTTTATTCATTTTTATAATGACTATCAAAAAGGAAATAATTTCAAAATCAAATATTTTGAAAATATCATCATTTATATTATAATGATGTAGAATATTCAATTTTGGTTTAAAATTGAAAAAGAAATTAGAATCGATTTTAAAACGATTTATAAAAATACGTTTTGAATTGAAATCGATGAAATATATATAATATATATTATATATATTTAATGGCCTGAATAGAACGTGCCGCACAGCGATCGTTCTCGAATTTCGACTATTGACTTCGAATTGACGTTATGGGAGATCTGACCGTCGGATTCTCCTAAAACCAGGACCATTGGGTTCGTATCGAAAAGAGCTTTCCAACGAATATTAGAGATTTGAAATATAACAGTTGGATTTGGAATTATGTCCAAATTAAATTTGGAAAAGGTCGCTATAAGTGTAGTTCGACGACTATTTATGGAAATCGACTGTACGGGCCTTAATAAAATTATTAAAAATATTCATAATTTGTGTAAAATCATAATAAATGATTTGGTAAGAACTAGGATGAAAAATTCTACGATTGTAAAGATAAAAATATATATTTATCAAAATGAACTATTTTATAACTAGAATAATAATCCAATTATTTTTAGAGATAAATAAAATTGGATTTGAAATGGTTTTAATATAAGTAGAATTTTCAATATATGAATTGTAATGTATTTGAATCGAAATTCTCTTCGGAATATTTCGATATTGGATTCCGTGATTATACGGAGATTGTTATGGAAATTTGAAAGATATATATATATATATATATATATCGTTATTTCCAATACGAGATTTGTTGATTTTAGAATTTGATATTGAATATAAGACGATATATTTTCTATTCAGAGCCTTGTATTTAATATCAAATGAGATTTTGGGTTTGTCGTGAACGGTGTCTTCACTAACACTGTTCTTATACCCAGTCGAGAAAAGATTAAATCTTTTTATTAAGATTTAATGAAGTTTACCGATTAATTAATATTTAATTGGAATTGAATTGAATTTTGGGTTTGTTGTGAATGGTACGTTTAAAAATGCTGTTCTTAAACCCAATGGAGTGAAGAAAATTAGAAACTAACTGGAGATTAGCTAAGTTGAGTGATTTCCTAGGTAATGATCTGATGTTGGTTTCGGCCTTCGGGATTAATACTTAGGGAATTGTTCTCTTATAAATTTACGGTTAGAGACAGATGGAATGTGATTTTGGATTTATCGTGAACCGTGTTTTAAATGACATTGGTTCTTTAATCCAGTTAAAGATAAGATATGATTTCCCAGAGTTAAATAATCATTAATATTGATTTTTGGGAAGATTAAAACCAAGTGGAGTTTTAATGAATCTTTAATTAGATTGAAAAGTGAATGTGATAATTAAAATTATCAATTCAGGAAAATGATCAAGAATTGAGTATCACCGGTTTCACCTCAAGCGATAGATAAATCTTTAATTTGATTTGAACAGGAAATAGTAATTAATATTTACCGATAAAACCGTGGTGTTAGATATGGAGTATTACCAGTTTTGCTCCATGGGATGAATAGGGTGGGATTGGGAAATAAAATGAATGATTACTTCGGTGTGGTACGCTAATCCCAACTAGTTTGGATAAACCTTAATATGGTTTGAATTGATATTCAAAGGGAGATTAAAGAATAAATTTAAAAGAATTTATCTTTGATAAAATTAATGGGAACCTTTCCCTAAAGACATGAATATTTGAATAAAAGAATATTATGGATTGAAATGGGACGTATGTTGTGTTTGTGTAACACTTGTTTATAAAATATGTGAGTTATTCAGAAAGACCGGGTTTATCCCATTTCGAATAACTGATACGACGATAAGTCGAAGATAAAGACAGTGGTTGAATACCGGAGGTCTTCACATCGTTGGGATGATTACTAATGTCTTGATTGGGCTGTACACACAAGACGAGGTAATAAGTGGTGATCGTCCAGACGTACTTGGAGATCGACGGATATGCGAGGGCCTCTCTCCTGTATTAGACATATGAGACAAGGAATAAGGTGCCTCCAGTTTCGTTCAAACCCAGAACGGACTTGTAAATGGATTGTGTGTCTGACATAGGATTTTATTCTGTGCTGATTGATCTCTATTAAATATACATCTGCCTGGTGAAGGAGAATTTATTCTCTTACTTCACCATTCTCTGAGACGTACGAGATCAGAGGTTCTACATCGATAAACATCAGTCGTATGGCGTGAATTGCCTGTGTGGCATGCCTGAGTGGCAAATGATCAAGGCTTCTGTTGAAAAGCAGAGTCTTGTTGCTGATGATCAAAGTATAGCTTTAATATAGTGCCGCTTTGTGTATAGCGTTAATTCGCTAGCCTCACACCCCAGTGTGAACTAGAAAAGGGAGAGGATCCAGGGAGGACATGTGTTTCCTTCTAGCTAGAGGTGGTGTCAGCATTTTGCAAGCCCTGGCATTGATATTATTTTTACCTTTGTGGTTGTTGGAATGTGAGGCGCCTCGGATATATCGGTCACTACGGTTGGATGGTTTAGTCGGTATATGACCATTTTACGCCCCATAGGGCGGGGAGACGTATTGTTTAGGGATTTTTAATCCACTTCGTGTGGACCGGCCCAGTGGCTCCTAAGGTGCAGTTGCGACTGTTCCTGAGACTCAGGCTAGACAGTCTCGAAGCGCTGAGGACAAACCCTTGCCTTGGTTCACAGATCAAAATCCAACTTCCAATACGTGACTTTTCGATTTTAATTGTAGAACTAGTATGGCGACATGATATATGGTACCCATGCCATCTATGATTGATACATTTATATTTTGAAGTTGATTTCTTTACTTATAGTAATAATAAAAGATTAAATTTCGCGTATCAAGCATTATTTGGCTATTATAAGGTAAAACCCTATCCTTCGGCTTGCATTGCATTGTATGATTGGACCTGGGTTTTGTAATGGCTTCATTTCCTTTATTTAGCATTGCACTGTTTGTTATATGCACTGGTATTCTTGGGGTTAAACCCATCCCGTGTAATACGGCGTGGTCCTTTGATTTACCTAACTTTAAAATCAAATTAATAATTGTTTTAGTTCTCACACCAGTCACATGACTGACCTAGAGTTTATTGTTTTAACCTAAACTCTGAGTGCCCTTATTTTCCACATGAGCAGCTAGTAGTTTCGGTTTTGCAGATTTATATTCACAGTATCCTGGTTTACAGCTGGAATGATATTTGGAAAGCTCTGTATCCGTATATTGTTTCAGTTGTGTTATGTATTATTTTTCCACTGCATTGTAATTTAAATCTCTGATATTTATTTGATGTATAAAATTTATTCGTACTCTGTATATTCTTGTACTTTGATGTATATTGTTGTAATAAGCAATGAAAAGTTCTTCTGTTTGTGTTCGGATTCGTCTTGTTCTCAAAGTAATCCGCCTTCTTGTTCGGTTTAGGCCGGTCGGGAAGTTCGGGTCGCTTCATTTGTTATTAGAGCATAGGTTTACAAAGCTCGAGAACAAGGCACATTAGAACCGAACAAAAGAATTCATCAGAGATTGGATTAGTAATATCCAATGAGAATGACTCGTTAGAGATAGGATCAGCAGTATCCTAGAACGAGTGTATTTTTAAAATAAAAATGAAAACAAATTTTGTTCTGAAGATTTTAACCTTATAAAACGTATTTGAATATTTTATTTAATTTGATTTGGACAATCAAGTATATAGAGATTTCAATATATGTCTGATCTATGTGTATTTGAAGTCTCAAATACATAGATAGATATAGAATCACACTTTAGTCGCCCGGAGATGATACTGATGATTGACATGTCATCATCAGTATTTATGTTCGAGTTTCGAAGGTAGGATATCCATATATTCCAATAAACTGGTGTGAGAACCAAAACTAGATAGGGTTTATTGCTGTGATTTGGCATCAAAAATATGATTTTTGACTATAATATTAAAGATATATGTTTGAAAAGCTAATTCACAAATTAATTGCTGGTTTTATTGTTTTATTATTAGTGTAACTAATAAAAATATTGGAACAATAATTAAATAAACCAATATGAAAACGAATGGTAAAATTAGCCAAATCAAATATTGGACTGCTTTGAAAATTGATTGAAATTGCATGCATATATATGTATATACATTGAATAGGTTACAGCAGAGAAGGTAAGCAGAGGAATAAAATTGTATGCCCGACAAATAGGTACATGTTTACTAATTTATTGGGTTTGGATGATTTTATGAGCCGATTGGCTTTTTCTTTTTCTTTTTGAGATGAGAGGGCCTGTGTGGCGGTTTGTGAATTTTCCCGGTGCTCCCCGTATAATGGAGATTATGGTGAAATTTTTCGAAAATTTAGGGTGTTAGCCAAATTTTTGAAAAATTTGAAAATTCTTAGAAATTGAAAAGTTGAAGAATGAACGCCAGAATGAAAGTTGAGTTGTTTAGCTAAACAACTTTCAGCTCCATTCCTTTTCGAGGACGAAAAGATATTAAGTGGGGGAGATTGTAACAACCAGGAAAATCAGAACCAATTTAAAAATTTTAGTTTTGCAATTTTAATGAATTTTGAATATTTATAATGATTTATTTTAAATAATAACGACAAGAAATTTATTTTGAATAGAATTGGAATGTATATATTTATTTGAATCGAAGTTAGAATATAAGTATTTATTTTAATTATAAAAGGAATTGGAAATGGTGCTGCAGTTTGAAAATTCGATTTCAAATTTCAATTGGATGTATTGGATTCAAAATAAACCGAATTTTAGTGAATCCAGAAATATTGTAATCTATTTGATAATATCTTTCAAACGAATCCGAAAAATTGAAATTTCTTAGCGGGAATAAAAAGTTATGTCTAGTTTAAAATTCAAAAAATTCGCTATGGAATTTATATTTCAATATATAAATAGCCCTTAAAAATAGCCATTTTGTAAACCACCTCCATTTTCGACGAGACCACTTTTGTTGGAACCGGAATGTCAAATTATTGCTAGATTCCAATTTTCATAATTTTTGGAATCAATATGTGAGCGTGGCAAAGGAAAACGTGTTTTGACAGTTTCAGTCAATTTGGATCGACCAGAAAATGGCCATTTTTCAAACGGTCTTCAAATTTGATGAAATTAGTTTTGTTAGGACCGTATCGTCAAAACGAAGCTAGAAATAATTTTTCTGGAATTTTCAGAATCGGTAGGTGGCCCCGGTAAATTAAAATGTACATTCAAATCTAAAATTGAATGTTTTATATTTTTAGTTTGAAGAATAACTGACTGAAACAATCAAATGGGCCTACGGGACATATCCCATTGTGTTCAAAATGAGGGTATTTAGCTAGGGGCGACAGTCGTTGGGTCTTGTTTGGAGTCTGATACGTTAAACCAGTATTTTACAAATTAATTATTATTAAAATAATATTTTAAAACACACACACACACACACACACATATATATATATATATAAGTTCGTAACCCTATCCCTCTTTTACTCTGAAGCCACCGCCACTTCAAGAACAACGGCCACGAGAGCTCCAAACAAAAATCCCAAATCGCTCCTCCAATACGCCGAATTAAACCCCGCTCCTGAAGCAAAAATTAAAGAACAAAATCTGATCTTTAAGTTGATATCGAGATGATGGGTTATTGTGGTGTATCTGCTCTGATTCTCTCGCCCAAAGGTGGCTCGTTCGAGCTAGGATCTTTGGCCCTAGGGATTTTCGAGCTGGATGATTCGACCATGGATGAAGAGGTGGCGCTCCGACGCCTGTCGTGGCATACTCTGATTGGCCTCTGGCGCCTTAGCTAATGAGCAATGAGGAACCCTAGTTGGTGTGTATCCTTCAGGGCGATACACAGCAGTTCGACATAGAAAGGTAATTAAATCTAAACTGATTAATTTATTAATTATATTGGTAAACTTTAAATGAAATAGCATTTGTTTAAAAATGAATTTTTATTTTATATAACATTATTTTTAAATGTGATTTTTATATAAATATATATCAATGAGTAAAAATGTGACTTTTCTGTAAGTATTTTTAATTAAAAATATGATTTCTACTATGTATAGAACGGTATAGGAATGTGATTGTTATAATGAAAGAGAAAATATAAAAATATACTTTGTTTTGAAAATGTAAAAATATACTTTGTTTTGAAACCGTAAAAATATACTTTGTTTTGAAAAGGTAAAAATATACTTTTTTTTTAAAATGTAAAAATATACTTTGTTTTAAAAATATAAAAATATACAATGGTTTTAAAAATGAAATTAGCATATGGTTTTAGAAATAAAAATCAAATTTTTATAAATATGATTTTCAAAAATATGAAATAGCGATGATTTAAAAAATGATTTTTAAATAAATAGCACTATATAAAAATGTGATTTTTAATATAAACCTCTTGAAAACAGATTGCGATGGAACCGACTAGAAGCGAACAGAATTCAAACCGTTCAGAAATTCAAAAATAAAACTGGCGGAATGGAAACCAAAGGTGAGAACTCCTCACTAAAATTTTCTGTTCAGTTATTTGTTTTATAACTGCATATATAAACTGCTCCCCGTTGTCCACAGACCAAGGATGACTTGTTTGGTTGTGTGTTTGGATTGATGTGTTTGTGTGAATTTGGTTTGTGATGTGAAATGAAGTAATAAAAATACTCATGTGCTGGATAAATTCTTTAAACGATAAAAATAGTATTTTTATCTTATATGTGAAATAATAAAAACAGTCATGAGTCGAAATGTATTTTTGTTCGCCAAAAATATAATTTTTAACGTGTATATGAATAAAATAAATATTTAATTACAAATCGGACGATTTGTTTATGAACACCCATTTGACTGATATGGATTGGGACGATAAATTTTACACGTCGCCCAACTGCACAAATAAATTCTGTGTTTGTGGATAGAAACCCCACATGGGTGTTTGGATGATATTTGACATACACTAATTCCAACTGTTTAGTTGTATGTCAATCGATAGGTTGACATACTGTTGTAAGCATCAAATATTTATATTTAATGCTTATACAGTGTAGAATGCACTCTGGATGATGGTCGATTGTTTTTCATGGCCGTTGTATACATGTGTTGTATGAAATCCATAAAAACAACATTATATAGTGATTGACTATGTCTGATTCCAGTTCAAAAGGAAGTAATATTTTAAAATAACGAATATTTTAAAATATGGAATATTTTAAAATAATATTCAGTAAAAGAATCAAAATATGGTTTTGTCCGATTTGGGATGACATGAAAATATTTAAATATATAAAGCCATGTTGATTAGATATGCTCCATTTTGACCCGAACGATATTTATATCGATTTTTATAACGACTATCGAAAAGGAAATAATTTCAAAATCAAACATTTTGAAAATATCATCATTTATATTATAATGATGTAGAATATTCAATTTTGGTTTGAAATTGTAAAAGAAATTGGAATTGATTTTAAAACGATTTATAAAATATGTTTTGAATTGAAATCGACGAAATATATATAATATATATTATATATATTAAATGGCCTGAATAGAATGTGCCGCGCTGCGACCGTTCGCGAATTTCGACCATTGACTTCGAATTGACGTTATGGGAGATCCGACCATCGGATTCTCCTAAAAGTGCAACCATTGGGTTCGTATCGAAAAGGGCTTTCCAACGAATATTAGAGATTTGATATCTAATGGTTGGATTTGGAATTATGTCCAAATCAAACTTGGAAAAGGTCGCTGTAAGTCCAGTTCGACGACCATTTATGGAAATCGACTGTACGGCCTTGATAAAATTATTAAAAATATTCATAATTTGTGTAAAATCATAATAAATGATTTGGAAAGAATTGAGATGAAAAATTCCATGATTGTAACAATAAAAATATATTTTTATTGAAATGAACTAATTTGTAAATAGAATAATAATCCAATTATTTTTAGAGATAAATAGAATTGGATTTGAAATGGTTTTAATATAACCAGAATTTCCAATATATGAATTGGAATGGATTTGAATCAAAATTCTCTTCGGAATATTTCGATATTGGATTCCGTGATTATACGGAGATTGTTATGGAAATTTGGAAGATATATATATATATGTATGTATGTATATATATATGTGTATATATATATATATGTATGTATATATATATATATATCGTTATTTCCAATACGAGATTTGTTGATTTCAGAAATTGATATTGAATATAAGCCGATATATTTTCTATTCAGAGCCTTGTATTTAATATCAAATGAGATTTTAGGTTTTTCGTGAACGGTGTCTTCAGTAACACTGTTCTTAAACCCAGTCGAGAAAAGATTAATTTTTTTATTAAGATTTAATGAAGTTTACTGATTAATTAATATTTAATTGGAATTGAATTGAATTGAATTTTGGATTTGTCGTGAGTGGTATCTTTAAAAATGCTGTTCTTAAACCCAATGAAGTGAAGAAAATTAGAAACTAACTGGAGATTAGCTAAATTGAGTGGTTTCCTGTGTGACGGCCCGCCCCGCACCAGTCTGCATTTCCTCCGAAAGTGCGCTGTACACATGCCCAACTAGCACGGAACGGTCGTCAGGAGAAAGGAAAGAAGAGAATAAACTAATCAAGGAACCTGTAGAATGTCTCACAGCGCATGGGATAAAATATAATAATAACATACTTGACATAAAACAGGCGAGACAGTGCATAAGCTGATAACTAAAATCAACATCAATCATCAGAGCAGCGGAAATCCATATACAGCTTATTACAATTTTCCAAATTTACTGTCTCTAAGCAAAAGAAAGCTAAAGTAGAAGATACACCAACAATGCCGAAGCAGTGATCTTCAACAACACAGGGAGAATAATATATATGTTACATGGAAGCCTCCTGCTCATCTCCGGATCATCTACCCGTGCATCACCAGCTAACCTGTCTCTAGTCTGCTCGTGTGAGCACCCAGAGTAATAAGAAGAGACATAAAACTCTGGGTCAGACATAAAGCCTGGTGTGAGCGATAAGCATCTAAACAAAGTAATAACAGGTATACTAAACCATACCTGAACCTGGACCTGCAACCAAAGAGTTAGCACCACATACCGTACAATGCTCTAAGGTGCCATAGTAAATAGTGTAAGAATACGGGGGTGGGGTGTGCATGTCACAATGATAGCAAACAAATCATCCATAGCAACCATCCTCACACTTCTCACTCAGTGCGGAAAGCGTACGACACCTACCACTTTGGAACACTAGACAAATTGAGGTAACGACGAATCCCGACTTGTAGAAACCCTGCTGTGACCAAGCCAAACACTTGGAGTCATGACCAAACATTTCAATGACCCACTTCATTGGTCGTAGCCCTTGGTTCTACCGATGCCATAATGGCCCTGAATCCGCCTTCGTACCTCCTACCATAGTGGTCCAAAGCTATAGACGTCGATAACTCCTTGGCACGCGTCCCGCAGCAAAGCCCAACCATGAAGTGAACTCGTTGATTCCCATCTGAATCTTAAGCTCTAACTTCTCATTCGGACTTCCTTTGCATCTCGGGTTTGGTCGAATTGGAGTGGGTCTTCAAAAGAGTTGTCGCGCAGTAACAGTCCAGGAATTCGGTTCGGTTCGGTAGTCATTGCCCTCGTCGGTTCGGTTCGGGTTTCTTCACTCCGGGTCGGGTCGGTGTCCTCCTCCGGGTCGGGTCGGTGTCCTCCTCCGGGTCGGGTCGGTGTCCTCCTCCGGGTCGTGCTCCTTCTTCGATCAGCTCCCTCGTTTCCTTCTACTCCGATCCGATCCGATCACTTCGCTTTACTTCAGTCCGATCCGCTCCGCTTCCTTTTACTCCGATCCGATCCCCTTGTCCACTCCAACTCTAAGTAAACGGCCTTCCTTTTTGCCAAGTCTTTCATGTGCCAAGCTCCAGTTCGGGTCGGGTTTCTTGCCCAGTTCACATTTCCGATCCGAGCCCCCATCCGATCCGATCCGAAGCCCTGCACAACTTTCTGCAACTTTTCCAGCAACTTGTTTACGCCGTTCGACGACGTTTTTGACAAATCTAACTATTCTAATCAATCACAATTCATGTCAAATAGTCATAACAACATAGCAAACTAACCACAAACACCAAAACAATGAATTCATATGTCAAAATGGATCAAATGTGCCCAAAACCTCACATTTTCCTATAATCCCTCTTAATCATGTTTAAGAACAACTAATGATAGGATTAGTAAAACTTAACCAAATTAGCCAAATTTTCTAACAGAGGTGTAAAACAATATTTATGAATTTCTGAATATTTTTCCAGAATTTTATCACGCTTAATTTCGCTAATCTTCGCTAATTACCCTAATTAGCCGTAATTAGTGAAAAAACTAAGCAAATCACTCACCTTGGCCACAAACAAAATTCTCAGAACTGAAACCCCTCTGATTTGGGCGAATACTGATGTCCAACAGCAGCTCTAACCTTGCTTTGGTGCTTTTTCTTCTTAATTTGATGTCTCTAAGCCTTAATCCTTGATTAGGAAGTGATTTTTGGGTGTTTTAGGGAGATTTAGAGAGTGGAGGCCATGGCTAGGTCAAGAGAAATGAAAGTGGCGGCTGGAAAATGTCTAAAGAAATGTTTTCTAACCCTAATCAGCCTCCATATACCCCTAAACCCGAAATTCCCCTTGGGCTTAGCTGCTAATCACCCGGTTAAGCCCAATTAAGCTGTTTTTCTCCATCTGAAACTTGTTTCAGCCATATCTCCCAAACGGTAAGCCCGTTTGGCTAATGTGACCACTCTACGGAAAGAGAAACCATCATCCGAAGCCAATGGAAGTGGCTTCAGGTCAAAATTCCTTTCCAGTCAAAAGTTATGGCCAAAACAGTGCCAACTAGGGGTAAAATGGTCATTTGAAAATCGAGAAAAATCATGAACATGGGAAATGACCCCAATAGTCGTCTCCCAAAGTTACATGACCATACGACTTCGTATGTAAAAGAAATAAATATCCTACGATCCTATGATGCGTAGAATGCGGGTCGTTACACTCTTCCCCCCTTAAGAAATTTCGCCCCCGAAATTCCTTAACCCAAAACATACACAGGATCCCGCATGCCTAACACCCACATACAACAATCAAACATGCAAAGCAAGCAAACAAGTCTATCCTACCATGCGGAAAACTAAATCGCTAATAAAATCTTACCAGACAAAGAGTTCTGGATACTTCTTCCTTATGTCCTCCTCTGTTTCCCAAGTACAATCATTCTCGTTCTCGCTCCACTGTACCTTGACTAGCTTCACCGCCTTCCTTCGAAGTTGCTTCATGTCGTGTTCGACAATACGGGCCGGCTTGCGGTTCCCAACCGCCTCGGGTTCTACTTCGAAGTCCTCTAACTGATCAGGTGAAATAGTCATATCTGAGTCGTGAACGAACTTCCTTAGTTGGGAAACATGAAATACGTTATGAACTCCCTCCATCTTCTCTGGTAAGTCAATCCTATATGCCAAATTCCCGACTAGTTCAAGAACAGGGAATGGGCCAACAAATCTTGGTGCCAACTTGCCCCTCCTGCCAAATCGTATTACGCTCTTCAACGGGGAAATCTTGACAAACACCAAGTCACCAACGGAGAATTTTAAGTCTCTTCGCCTCTTATCAGCATAACTCTTCTGCCTATCTTGGGCTGCCTTCATTCATTGCTGAATGATCTTGATCTTATCTGAAGTTTCCCTCACCACATCTGGTCCAAGCATAAACTTCTCGCCAGTCTCTATCCAACATGATGGTGAGTTGCACGGTCTTCCGTACAAAGCTTCAAACGGAGCCATACCGATACTGGATTGGTAGCTATTATTATATGCAAACTCTACTAGATGCAAATGGTCATCCCATGATCCACCAAAATCCAATATACATGCTCTCAAGAGATCTTCCAAAATACGGTTCACCCTCTCCGTCTGACCGTCGGTCTGAGGATGATATGCGGTACTGAGATGTAACTCTGACCCTAGAACCTCTTGTAAGCTCTTCCAAAACCCACTAGTGAACAACGGGTCTCGGTCGCTCACAATGCTTTTAGGTACTCCATGAAATCTCACTACCCACTTCATATACAATTCTGCTAACTTAGCTGCCGTTCTGGTCGATTTGACTGGTATAAACCTTGCGCTTTTAGTCAGTCGATCTACAATTACCCAAATGCTGTCATATCCCGATCTAGTCCTTGGTAAACCATCGATGAAATCCATCGAGACTTGCTCCCATTTCCATTGGGGAATTTCTAATGGTTGCAACAACCCACTAGGCTTCTTTTGCTCGGCTTTAACTAGCTGGCAATTCATGCATTTGGATATAAACTTCCCAACGTCTCTTTTCATTCCTTCCCAGTAGTAAGTCTGCTTCATATCTCGATACATCTTGTTACCACCGGGGTGTATAGTTAGCTTTGAGTGATGACATTCTCTAAGCACTTCATCCCTCAATCCATTGACATTGGGTACAACAAGCTTTCCATTCTTTCTAAGCCATCTATCTCGATCAAGCCCAAACTTGTTCATCTCCTCATCGATACCCATCTCTAACTTGGAGATGATTTCCAATAGGTTAGGATCGTCCCTCTGACTAGAGCCGATCCGCTCAATCAAAGTGGGTCTGATCGTCAAACTTGCTAACATTTCTGGATCCAATTCGCACTTTGGTCTGAAATCAAACCCCGCGATAAACTCCAGTTGCTTCCATTCAAGGAACATAGCCCCTAAGCTGGCATGTCTTCTACTCAATGCATCAGCCACCGCATTACCCTTTCCTGGTGTGTATGCGATGTCAAAATCATAGGAAGCTAAGAACTCTAACCATCTCTGCCGACGGAGATTCAGATCTTTCTGAGAGAAGAGATACTTTAACGACTTATGATCTGTAAACAGCTCAAATCTTTCTCCCAAGAGATAGTGTCTCCACATCTTTAACGCGAACACGATCGCTGCCAATTCTAAATCATGGGTAGGGTATCTTCTCTCGTGCGGTTTCAATTGCCGACTTGCGTAAGCTACAACCCTACCGCCTTGCATCAATACAGCACCCAGTCCGGTACCACAGGCATCCGTGTATACCGTCATCTCTTCATCCCCCTTAGGAATAACTAACACTGGTGCGCTTGTCAACTTGTCCTTTAGACTTCTGAATGCATTCTCGCACCTTTCATCCCAGACAAAAGCTTGATTCTTCTTGGTCAACTGGGTCAATGGTGCTGCTATCTTGGAGAAACTTTGGATAAACTTACGATAATACCCCGCTAACCCCAAGAAACTTCTTACATCTGTTGCATTTTTGGGCGTAGGCCAATCCTGTACCGTAGCCACCTTCGCCGGGTCCACGGCAATCCCATTTTCTGATACAACATGGCCCAAGAACCTCACTTCCCTCTTCCAGAAGTGACACTTAGAAAACTTGGCTTTCAATTGGTGTTTTCTCAACACCTCCATCGCTACTCTTAAATGTTCCTTGTGTTCTTCCTCTGTCCTCGAATAGACCAAAATATCATCAACGAACACAAGGACAAACTTATTCAACTGATCTCTGAATACCCTATTCATAAGATCCACAAAATATGCTGGGGCATTGGTCAGCCCGAATGGCATGACCAACCACTCATAAAATCCAGACGGCGTCCGAAATGCCGTTTTAGCTATACTTTCAGCTTCCACTCTAAGCTGATGAAAACCTGTCGCGAGATCCAACTGAGAAAATACTCTCGCGCCACTCAACTGATCGAACAAATCATCTATCCGCGGCAGAGGATACTTGTTCTTCCTCGTCACTTTATTCAACTCGCGGTAGTCTACACACAAACGAAGGGAACCATCCGCCTTGGTAGCAAACACAACAGGTGCTCCCCATTCAGAAACACTCCTTCTGATAAATCCCTTCTTCAAAAGGTCGCTGACTTGCACCTCGAGCTCACGCTGCTCTCTTGGTGCCATACGACGAAGTGGCATCACTATAGGTCTGGCATCTTTTACCAAATCAATACGGAACTCAATCTCTCGGTGTGGTGGAAGTCCGGTCACTTCTTCGAAAACATCCGGATACTGGCCAACCACGGGCAAACCTGACAACTCACTATGCGGAATGTCGAGGGAGTTTAGAAAACTAGCCAATACCCCCTTACTGGGTAGACCACCAAACACTATCCTCCGCCCATCATCCGCTCTAGCTGTCACCAACAAGCCCTCACAGTCTACCACCACCCCGTATCTTTGGAGCCAATCTACTCCCAAAATAATGCCAAACCCGGTAAAGCCCAAAACAAAGCAATCACAAACAAACATGCATCCATGACTCGATAGAACCACATTACGACAAATCATACTAAGACTAGTCGAACCACCAATCGGGTTCGTCACTACTAAAGGTCTATCGACAATCTCGGGCTCCAGTCCCAACCTATCTACCAGGTCACTAGATATGAAAGAACTGGAAGCTCCGGTATCAAACAAAACTCTAACAGGAACATCGTAAACAGAAAGCATACCTTGAATGACGACATTCTTTCCCTTCTCCGCCGCTGTTGGGGCATTCGACGAAGAAGGAATAGCATTAAGAGCGTAGGCTTTCACCATTTGCTTTTCCTTAGGGGGCTGTGGACACTTGTCCTTGTGATGTCCCATTTGGCCACAGTTGAAGCACTTCCTATCCGCTGGCTTGGCCCGACAATTACTAGCATAATGGCCCTTCTTACCACAGCTGAAGCACTCAACATCTTGCTTATTCTTTTTCTTCTGGCCATCCTTAGCTTGGTTCTGCTTTCTCTTATTCTGGGAACCACCCTTGCCTCCACCACTTGCTTGTGGTTTTGGCTCTTCTGCAGATGCAACCTCAGTCTTCGACTTAGGGTAGAGACTTTCTGATCTTAATGCTTTCCCCACAACCGATTCAAACGTCTCATCGATGTGGTTAATAAGTTTTTCCCCTAAGTACTGATCCAAACCAGTTATGAATTTCTCATTCTTCTTCTTGGCAGTATCTATAAGAGATAACCCATATTTTGACAAAGTGTCAAATTCAGCAATATACTCCGAGACAGCCCTGCCATTCTGCTTGAGCTCCAAGAATTTCTTAAACAGCATTGACTTCTGAGCAGCTGGGATGAACTTCTCACTGAAGCGAGCTTTAAACTGCTCCCAAGTGATCTGATCTTCGGGAGTAGCTGCCTTTATAGCATTCCACCAATTCATTGCCCGCCCTTGCAGCTGACGGGACGCTAGCTTTCTCTTCATTGCATCCTCGATACCCAAATCCTCAAAGATACGTTCGCAACTATCCAACCAATCTTGGACATCCGTGGCCGACTCCGTTCCGTGGAACGGCTTCCCACCAAGGCTAGTATAATCCTTATTCAGCTTGGCGAAGTCGACCCTCGGCGCCTGCACTATTAGACCACCACCATTTCCACCATTGGGAGCTGCCCTCTGTACATCTCTAAGCATCTCTCTCATGAGGCCAGTAAACATCGTCCTCATGTCAGCAGCATTCCCATTATTGGCTCCCCTACCGGCACCTCTAGTATATCGGCTCATCGTCAATCTGAAAAAGGAAACGATTAACGACTCCATAGTGGTGCTAGTGCAGTACGACTTCATCCTTATACTACTAATAGTATATATATATATATAGCTTTTAAAAACCAAAGTAATCACAAATACGCTCTCTCGTATACGTATATTATCTCTCCCTGATAACTTCCCTAGGTTAACTACGCAACCTAGAGCTCTGATACCAAGTGTGACGGCCCGCCCCGCACCAGTCTGCATTTCCTCCGAAAGGGCGCTGTACACATGCCCAACTAGCACGGAACGGTCGTCAGGAGAAAGGAAAGAAGAGAATAAACTAATCAAGGAACCTGTAGAATGTCTCACAGCGCATGGGATAAAATATAATAATAACATACTTGACATAAAACAGGCGAGACAGTGCATAAGCTGATAACTAAAATCAACATCAATCATCAGAGCAGCGGAAATCCATATACAGCTTATTACAATTTTCCAAATTTACTGTCTCTAAGCAAAAGAAAGCTAAAGTAGAAGATACACCAACAATGCCCAAGCAGTGATCTTCAACAACACAGGGAGAATACTATATATGTTACATGGAAGCCTCCTGCTCGTCTCCGGATCATCTACCCGTGCATCACCAGCTAACCTGTCTCTAGTCTGCTCGTGTGAGCACCCAGAGTAATAAGAAGAGACATAAAACTCTGGGTCAGACATAAAGCCTGGTGTGAGCGATAAGCATCTAAACAAAGTAATAACAGGTATACTAAACCATACCTGAACCTGGACCTGCAACCAAAGAGTTAGTACCACATACCGTACAATGCTCTAAGGTGCCATAGTAAATAGTGTAAGAATACGGGGGTGGGGTGTGCATGTCACAATGATAGCAAACAAATCATCCATAGCAACCATCCTCACACCTCTCACTCAGTGCGTAAAGCGTACGACACCTACCACTTTGGAACACTAGACAAATTGAGGTAACGACGAATCCCGACTTGTAGAAACCCTGCTGTGACCAAGCCAAACACTTGGAGTCATGACCAAACATTTCAATGACCCACTTCATTGGTCGTAGCCCTTGGTTCTACCGATGCCATAATGGCCCTGAATCCGCCTTCGTACCTCCTACCATAGTGGTCCAAAGCTATAGACGTCGATAACTCCTTGGCACGCGTCCCGCAGCAAAGCCCAACCATGAAGTGAACTCGTTGATTCCCATCTGAATCTTAAGCTCTAACTTCTCATTCGGACTTCCTTTGCATCTCGGGTTTGGTCGAATTGGAGTGGGTCTTCAAAAGAGTTGTCGCGCAGTAACAGTCCAGGAATTCGGTTCGGTTCGGTAGTCATTGCCCTCGTCGGTTCGGTTCGGGTTTCTTCACTCCGGGTCGGGTCGGTGTCCTCCTCCGGGTCGGGTCGGTGTCCTCCTCCGGGTCGGGTCGGTGTCCTCCTCCGGGTCGTGCTCCTTCTTCGATCAGCTCCCTCGTTTCCTTCTACTCCGATCCGATCCGATCACTTCGCTTTACTTCAGTCCGATCCGCTCCGCTTCCTTTTACTCCGATCCGATCCCCTTGTCCACTCCAACTCTAAGTAAACGGCCTTCCTTTTTGCCAAGTCTTTCATGTGCCAAGCTCCAGTTCGGGTCGGGTTTCTTGCCCAGTTCACATTTCCGATCCGAGCCCCCATCCGATCCGATCCGAAGCCCTGCACAACTTTCTGCAACTTTTCCAGCAACTTGTTTACGCCGTTCGACGACGTTTTTGACAAATCTAACTATTCTAATCAATCACAATTCATGTCAAATAGTCATAACAACATAGCAAACTAACCACAAACACCAAAACAATGAATTCATATGTCAAAATGGATCAAATGTGCCCAAAACCTCACATTTTCCTATAATCCCTCTTAATCATGTTTAAGAACAACTAATGATAGGATTAGTAAAACTTAACCAAATTAGCCAAATTTTCTAACAGAGGTGTAAAACAATATTTATGAATTTCTGAATATTTTTCCAGAATTTTATCACGCCTAATTTTGCTAATCTTCGCTAATTACCCTAATTAGCCGTAATTAGTGAAAAAACTAAGCAAATCACTCACCTTGGCCACAAACAAAATTCTCAGAACTGAAACCCCTCTGATTTGGGCGAATACTGATGTCCAACAGCAGCTCTAACCTTGCTTTGGTGCTTTTTCTTCTTAATTTGATGTCTCTAAGCCTTAATCCTTGATTAGGAAGTGATTTTTGGGTGTTTTAGGGAGATTTAGAGAGTGGAGGCCATGGCTAGGTCAAGAGAAATGAAAGTGGCGGCTGGAAAATGTCTAAAGAAATGTTTTCTAACCCTAATCAGCCTCCATATACCACTAAACCCGAAATTCCCCTTGGGCTTAGCTGCTAATCACCCGGTTAAGCCCAATTAAGCTGTTTTTCTCCATCTGAAACTTGTTTCAGCCATATCTCCCAAACGGTAAGCCCGTTTGGCTAATGTGACCACTCTACGGAAAGAGAAACCATCATCCGAAGCCAATGGAAGTGGTTTCAGGTCAAAATTCATTTCCAGTCAAAAGTTATGGCCAAAACAGTGCCAACTAGGGGTAAAATGGTCATTTGAAAATCGAGAAAAATCATGAACATGGGAAATGACCCCAATAGTCGTCTCCCAAAGTTACATGACCATACGACTTCGTATGTAAAAGAAATAAATATCCTACGATCCTATGATGCGTAGAATGCGGGTCGTTACATCCTGGGTATTGATCTGATGTTGGTTTCGCCCTTCGGGATCAATACTTACGGAATTGTTCTCTTACAAGAGACAGATGGAACGTGATTTTGGGTTTGTCATGAACCGTGTTTTAAATGACATTGTTTCTTTAACCCAGTTAAAGGCAAGATATGATTTCCTAGAGTTAAATAATCATTAATATCGATTTTTGGGAAGAATAAATCCAAGTGGAGTTTTAATGAATCTTTAATTAGATTGAAATGTGAATGTGATAATTAAAATTATCAGTTCAGGAAAATGATCGAGAATGGAGTATCGCCAGTTTCGCTCCAAGCGATAGATAAATCTTTAATTAAATTTGAACGTGAAATGGCAATTAATATTTACCTATAACACTGTGGTGTTAGATATGGAGTGTTACCAGTTTTGCTCCATGGGATGAATAGGGTGGGATTAGGAATTAAAATGAATGATTACTTTGGTGTGGTTCGCTAATCCCGACTAGTTTGGATAAACCTTAATATGGTTTGAATTGATATTCAAAGGAAGATTAAAGAATAAATTTAAAAGAATTTATCTTTGATAAAATTAATGGGAACGTTTCCCTAAAGATATGAATATTTGAATAAAAGAATATCCTGGATTGAAATGGGGCGTATGTTGTGTTTGTGTAACACTTGTTTATAAAATACGTGAGTTATTAGGAAAGACCGGGTTCGTCCCATTCTGAATAACTGATACGACGATAAGTTGAAGATGAAGAGGTGGTTGAAGACCGGAGGTCTTCACATCGTTTGGATGATTACTGATGTCTTGATTGGGCTGTACACCCAAGACGAGGTAATATAAGTGGTGATCGTCCAGACGTACTTAGAGATCGACGGATATGCGAGGGCCTCTCTCCTATATTGGACATATGGGACGAGGAATAAGGTGTCTCCGGTTTCGTTCAAACCCAGAACGGACTTGTAAATGGACTGTGTGTCTGACATGGGGATTTTATTCTATGCTGATTGATCTCTATTAAATATAAATCTTCCTAGTGAAGGAGAATTTATTCTCTTACTTCACCATTCTCTGAGACGTATGGGATCAGAGGTTGTACATCGATAGGCATCAGTCGCATGGCGTGAATTGCCTGTGTGGCATGCCTGAGTGGCAAATGATCAAGGCTTCTGTTGAAAAGCAGAGTCTTGCGTTTGATGATCACAGCATAGCTTTAATATAGCACCGCTTTGTGTATGGCATTAATTCGCGAGCCTTACACCCCGGTGTGAACCAAAAACGGGAGAGGATCCAGAGAGGACATGCGTTTCCTTCTAGCTAGAGGTGGTGTCAGCATTTTGCAAGCCCTGACATTAATAGTAATTTTACCTATGTGGTTGTTGGAATGCGAGGCGCCTCGGATATATCGGTCACTACGGTACCGATGGATGTTTTGGTCGGTATATGACCAGTTTACACCCCATAGGGCAGAGAGACGTATTGTTCAGGGATTTTTAATCCATTTCATGTGGACCGGCCCTGTGGCTCCTAAGGTGTAGTTGCGACTGTTCCTGAGACTCGGGCTAGACAGTCTCGAAGCGGTAAGGACGATCCTTTGCCTTGGTTCACAGATTGAAATCCAACTTCCAATACATGACTTTTTGGTTCTAACTGTAGAACTTGTATAGTGACATGATATATGGTACTCATGTCGTCTATGATTGATACATTTATATTTGAAGTTGATTTATTCACTTATAGTAATAGTAAAAGATTAAATTTCACGTATTAAGCATTATTTGGCTATTATAATGTAAAATCCTATCCTTCGGCTTGGGTTGCATTGTGTGATGGGACATGGGTCCTATAATAGCTTCATTTTCTTTATTTAGCATTGCGCTGTTTGTTATATGCACTGGTATTCTTGGGGTTAAACCCGTTCCATGTTATACGACGTGGTCCCTTGATTTACCCAAATTTAAAATCAAATTAATAAGTTTTTTAGTTCCTACACAAGTCACCTGACTGACCTGGAGTTTATTGTTTTAACCTAAACTCTGGTTGCCCCTATTTTCCACACGGGCAGCTAGTAGTTTCGGTTTTGCAGATTTATATTCACAGGATCCTGGTTTACAGCTGGAATAATTTTCGGGAAGCTCTGTATCCATATATTTGTTTCAGTTGTGTTATGTATTATTTTTCCGCTACATTGTAATTTAAATATCTGATATTTCTCTGATGTATAATATTTATTCATACTCTATATATTCTTGTACTCTGATGTAAATTATTGTAATAAGCAATGAAAAGTTCTTCTGTTTGTGTTCGGATTCGTCTTGTCCTCAAAGTAATCCGCCTTCTTGTTCGGTTTAGGCCGGCCGGGAAGTTCGGGTCGCTTCAATTCTACTGCGACTTTTCTGAATTTTAAATTGGATATAACTTCTAATTCCGGTTATGAAATCTGTAATGTTCACATTCGTTGGAATGATATTTACAAACAGATACAAATATTTCTGGTTTTATTAAAATCCAATTTATTTCAGTCCTGTACATTCATTTGAAATTTGAAATCGAATTTTAAAACTACCGCGCCATTTCAGGCTCGTTTTATAATAAAATAAATTTATTCTCTTTAACTTCGATTTAAAGAAATTTTTCATTGTTATTATTTAAAATAAACTATTTTAAGTACTAAAACCCATTAAAATTGCTAAAATAAAAATTTTAAATTGATTCAGAATTTCTAGGTTGTTACTTACAGGGAGACATTTGAAACCAAAACTGGCCACGTAGGGACCTCATCATCCAAAAAGAAAAAGAAAAAACCAAGCAACTAGCCAATCGGCTCATAAAATCATCCAAACCCAATAAATATAGTAAACATGTACCTATTTGTTGGGCATACAGTTTTATTCCTCTTCTCTAGCGTCCTTGCTATGACCTGTTCAATGTATATACATGTATATGCATGCAATTTCAATCAATTTTCAAGTCAGTTCAATATTTGATGAAATTTGGCTTAATGGTTCAAAATTTTAATTAATCAACCAATAATCAAATAACACAATCAGCAATCAATTAATTGATTATCGTTTCAAACACATAACTTTTATATGTATAAAAATCCATTTTTGATGCCAAGTCACGACAATAGACCCTATCTATGTTTTGGTTCTCACACCAGTCAATTGGAAATATATAGAAATCCCTACTTTCGAAACTCGAACATAAATTATGATAATGAGATCTCAATCATTAGAATCATCTCCGGGCAGCTAGAGTGTGATTCTATATCTATCCAGTATATTTGAGGCTTCGTATTGCGAGGCTTATATGCAAAATCTTCATATACTAGATTGTCCAAATTCAATATAAAGTAAATAATCAAATACGTATAATAAGATTTAAATTTTCAAACCAAAATTTGTTTCCATTTTTATATTAAAAAATAACACTCATTCAACTCATTCTAGGATACTACAGATCCTATCTCTAACGAGTCATTCTTATTGGATATTACTAATCCAATCTCTGATGAATTCTTTTGTTTGGTTTAAATGTGTCTTGTTCTCGAGCTCTGTAAACCAAAGCTCTGATACCAAACTATAACAACCCGAACTTCCCCGGTCTCCGAAGAGGAGAGAAAGAACGGATTGTCTGATAACATGACAAATTAGACCACAAACAGAAGAGCATTTCATTGCTTATTACAGCAATTTACATTAGAGTACAAGAATATACAAAGTATGAATAAATATTACACATTGTAAAATATCAGAGATTAAAATACATTACATAGAAGTGGAAAATAATACATAACACAATTGAAAGAGATAAACAAGTACAGAGCGTCCGAATATAGCTCAGTTCTATACCAGGATCCTGTAAGAATAAATCTGCAAACCCAAAACTACTAGCTGCCGTGTGGAAAATAGGGGACCCAGAGTTTAGGTTAAAACAATAAACTCCAGGTCAGTCATGTAACTAGTGTGAAAACTAAAACAGTTATTAAATCTTTACTTTAAAATAAATTAAATCAAGGGACCACGCCGTATAGCACGGAACAGGTTTCCTCCCAAGAATACCAGTGCATAAAACAAACAGCGCAATGCTTTTTGGAAAAATGAAGCTATTATAAGACTCAGGGCCCATCACATAATGCAACGCAAGCCGGAGGATAGAGTTTTACCTTATAGCAGCCAAAAATTCTTAGTACGTGAAATTTCATATTTTATTATTACTATAAGTGAAGAAATCTACTTCAAATATAAATGTATCAATCATTGGCGACATGAGCGCCTCCATCCCACTATGTCGCCATATATAGGATTACAACTAAAAGCGAAATGTCATATTAGAAGTTGGATTCCATCATGAACAAAGGAATGGGATCATTCTTACTGAATTCGTGACAATCTATCCTACCTTATCTCAGGCTTCAGTCGTAATTGCACCTAGGAAACGCAGGGCCTGTCCATATTTTAAGTGGATTAGTAATCCCTGAAGAATACGTTTTCCCGCCCTATGGGGCGTAAATGAGCCAGATGACTCAATATCCATCGGCTCCGTAGTAACCGATATATCTTAGGAGCCTCGCTTTCCATCATCCACATAAGTAAAAATGTATGGGCTCCATACCATGACACCACTCCTAGCTAGAAAGAAACGCATGTCCTCCCTGTCGTCCTTCATCCTGTTTCTGGTTCATACCGGGGTGTGAAGTTCGCGAATTAACGCTACACAAAGCTAAGCTATATTAAATCCGTGCTTTGATCATCAACCACAAGACTCTGCTTTTCAACAGAAGTCTTGAACCTTTGCATCTCAGCATGCCACACAGATAATTCACGCCATGCGACGGATGTCTATCGATATATAACCTTTGTGCTCGTACGTCTCAAAGAAGGGTGTTAAGCAAGAGAATAAATTCTCAGCCACCAAACAGATATATATTTAATAGAGATCAATCAACACAGAATAAAATCCAATGTTAGACAAACATCTATTTATAAGTTTGTTCTGGGTCTGAACGAAACCGGAGGCACCTTAATCCTCGTCCCATATGTCCAATATAGGAGAGAGGTCCTCGCATATCCGGTCGATCTCCAAGTACGTCTGGACGATCACCACTTATTACCTTGTCTTTGGTGTACAGCCCAATCAAGACATTAGTAATCGTCCAAATGATGTGAAGAAATCCGGTCTTCAACCACCATCTTCGTCATCGACCTATCGTCGAATCAGTTATTCGGATTGGGTATAAACCCGTCCTTTCCGAATAACTCATGTATATAATAAACAAGTGCTATAAAACAAAACATACGCCTCATTCCAATCCAGAATATTCTTTTATTCAAATATTCTTATACTTTGAGAAAGGTTCCCATTAATTTTATCAAAGATAAATTCTTTAAATTTATTCTTTAATCTCCCTTTGGATATCAATTCAAACCAAATTAAGGTTTATCCAAACTAGTCGGGATTAGCGCACCTTACCGAAGTAATCATTTGTTTAATTTCCCAATCCCAACCTATTTATCCTATGGGGCAAAACTGGTAATACTCCATATCTAACACCACAGTGTTATTGGTAAAATTAATTACCATTTTACGTTTAAATCTAATTAAAGATTTAACTATAGCTTGGAGCAAAACTGGTGATACTCCATTCTCGATAATTACCCAAATTTGATAATTTAAATTATCAATTCACATTTCAATCTAATTAAAGATTCATTAAAACTCTAATTCAGTTTTAATCTTCCCAAAAGTCAGTATTAATGATTATTTAACATTGGAAACACAAACATGCCGCATCAACAATCTACATTGTACTACTTATTTCTTCCGATATATAACATCTAATCTCGTACGGCTTAGAGAAGGGTGTTAAGCAAGAGAATAAATTCTCCGCCACCGAACAGATGTATATTTAGGAGAGATCAACCATACAGTTCGAAATACAATGTTAGACACGTAATCCTATCTTCAACTAGGTTGTCATTTAAAACACAGTTTGCGATAACCCCAAATCACATTCCATTAATTATGGAACCTTCACGGAAAATAGATCAATATATAATCGATATGGATTTCCGTATCCGACTAATAATATAAATGGAATAACGACAAAGCCTTTTAAATTCCATATATATTAACAGTCTTCCTCCAAAGAAGATCACTTCGATTATTACCAAATCGAATTCCATTCAATTCCAATTTAATATATTAAATTGGAAAACTTTACTTTGGAAATTTTCCATTAAATATTAATTAAAAGAGTTATAAATTCCAAATCATATTTCACTATTAATCGGGTTAAAGAACGAATGTTGTTAAAACATAGTTCACGATAAATCTGATTCACGTTCCATTTTATTCTGATTACCAAATGTAACTCGAAACTCTAATAATCTTAATTAAAAGATTTATTCTTTTCAAAATGGGGTTCAAGAACAGTGTTATTTAACACACCATGCACGACAAACCCAAAATCCAATTTTTTTATTCAATTCCAATTAAATATTAATTAATTGGAAAACTTCACTAAATCTTAATTAAAAGATTTATTCTTTTCTCAACTGGGTTTACGAACAATGTTATTTAAGAAACCATTCACGACAAACCCAAAATCCCATTTGATTTTAAATACAAGACTCTGAATAGAAATTATATCGGCTTATATACAATATCAAATTCTGAAACCAACAAATATCGTGTTGGAAATAATGATATAAACATATCTTCCAAATTTCCATAATAATATCCGTATAATCACGAAATCCAACATCGAAATATTCCAAAGATGATTTCCATTATAATCCACTCCAATTCATATATTGGAAATTCTGGTTATATTAAAACCCATTCTCAATCAAATTTTTAAAATAAATAAATAAATGGGATTATAATTCTAGTAAATAACTAGTTCTTTTCGACAAAAATATATTTTTATCTTTTCAAATATGGAATTTTTCATCCTAATTCTTTCCAAATCGTTTATTATGATTTTACACAAATTATTGATATTTTTAATAATTTTGTCAAGGCCCGTACAGTTGGTTTCCAATAATGGCCACCGAACTGCACATACATCGACCTTTTCCAAATTTGATTTGGACACAATTCTAAATTCAATAGTTAGATTTCAAACCTCTTATATTCGTTGGAAATCTCTTTTCGATACGAACCCAACATTGGGGTTTTAGGAGAATCCGATGGTCGGATCTCCCGAAATGTCCATTCAAAGTCAATGGTCGAAATTCGCGAACTTCCGCGGCCTGGTGCGTTCTATTCAGGCCATTATATTATATATATATAATATATAATATATATTTCGCCGGTTTCTATTTAAACGTATTTTATAAATTCGTTTTAAAACGATTCTAACTTCATTTTCAATTCTAAATCAAAATTGAATTTTCCTTATCATTATAATATATAAATGATAATATTTTCAAAATATCAGATTTTAAAATCATTTCCTTTTTTATATTCATTATAAAATTGAATAAAATCGATGTAAATATCGTTCACGTCAAAATGACATTAATCTAATCAACACGACTTCATATATTTCAATATTTTCATGTCCATCCCAAATCGGACATCAAAATTATATTTTGATCCATTACTAAATATTATTTTAAAATATTAGTTATTTTAAAATATTCATTATTCGTCATTTTGAAATATTCATTAATTTAAAATATTCGTTATTTCCGAATTGGAATCAGACATAGTCAATTACCATATAATTTATTTATATGGATTTCAAACATACATGTATACAACAATACTCAAACACAGTCAACCATCATCTAGGGTGCGTTACACAACTGCATAAGCGTTAAATATAAATAGCTGATGCTTACAACAGCCTGTCAACCAATCGATTGACATACAACTAAACAATCGGGATTAGTGTATGTCAAATATCATCCCAATACCCGTGTGCGGTTTTCAAACAACAAACACTGATTATTATTTGTGCAGTTGGGCGATGTGTAAAATATATCATCACAATCCATATCAGTTAAATGTGTGTACATAAACAAATCATCCGATTTATAAATGAATATTTATATTATTCATATACACGTTAAAAAATATATTTTTAACTATAAAATATTTATTTGAACTCATGGATATTTTATTCAGTTCACTTATACAATAAAAATGATATTTTTATTGTTTTAACATTTTTAGAAAATTTCGGCAGCATAACGGCGCGATACTAGAACCAGAATAAGGTCTAGCCTTATCCCTCACCTAATAATGGCTCACGCCATATACAAACCAAATTCTAATCAATTCAATTCAATTCAATTGCCAAACCAAATTCAAACATCAGTCGAACAACCAAACAACCATGGTTTCAAATAAAGGTGTCGGGTGCTACTAAGCACCGTCTGCATCCTAGTATATATTTTTAGCTAGAAAATAAATTAAAGTAAGAATTTCTCACCTTTGGGTTCCACTCAGTCGTTTCATTTCTGAGTTTCTGAACTGTTTGGATTTGCCTGAAATTCCAACGCAATCTTTTTCACGCTGTTCGTTGTAAAAATCACATTTTTAAAATAATATTTATATATTTAAAAATTGCATTTTTAAACCTTTCTATATATATAAAAAATCATATTTTTATTCCGATGCTATTTCATAATAAAAATCACATTTTTATTTAAAGCTATATATAAAATAAAATCACATTTTTATCTTTCTAAAAATAATTTCATACATACGATAAAAATCCTATTTTTATCTAACCAAAAATATTTCTTTTTTACGATAAAAATCATATTTTTATACAACTAAAAATATATTCTTTTATATGATAAGAATCATATTTTTATTTACGTTATGTATATATAAAAATCATAATTTTATATTGCTATTTCTATTTCTAAAAAAACAAAGCTATTTATATTTTTAAAAACAACATTTTTAAAACAAAGTTATTTTTATTAAAAATTACATTCTTATATCAAAGTATTATAATTTAAAACAATGTTATTTTGTTTTTCAAAAAATCACTTTATTTATATTTTTAAAACTATGTTATTTATATTTTTTTAAAACCATATTTTAAAACAATGTTTTCCGTATAAAAATCAAACTTCAAATGAATGTACACGATTCAAAATAAACCAGATTTTAGTAAAACCAGAAATATTTGAATCTGTTTGAAAATATCTTTCCAACAAATATGAAAAATCTTGATTCCATAACGGGAATAAAAAGTTATGTCCAGTTGAAAATTCAGAATAGTCGTTATGGGATTTATAATATATAGCCCTTAAAAATAGAGATTTTACAAACAACCACCATTTTTGACGAGACCACTTTTGTTGGATCCGAAATATCAAATTATTGCTAGATTCCAATTTTCATAATTTTTGGAATCAATATGTGAGCGTGGTGAATTTAAACGTGTTTAGTCAATTCAGCTTGAATTTAATCAACCGGAAAATGACCGTTTTTCAAACGGTCTCCAAATTCGACCAAATTAATTTTGTTAGGACTGTATCGTCAAAACATAACTAGATTTATTTTTCTGGAATTTTTTGAGTCTGTATGTGGCCCTAGTAAATTAAAATGTGCGTTTGAATTTAAAATATATTGACTTATATTTTAAATTTAACGGAAACTGATCAAAACGTTAGAATTGGCTTACGATACATATACTATTGTGTCCGAAATAGGGGTATTACGCTTGGGGCAATAGTTGTTGGGTTTGATTTGTAGTTCGAATCAATAAGGCGGTATTTTTGTAAATTAAACGATATAAATAAAAAGGGGGCCAATCAAAATTCACAGAAAAATCTATTTTCTCTCTCCCCGTTGACTTGTGATTCACGACGGGTGGAGCTTGAAACTTCCTCCCTCATTTCTTCCCAATCCGATCAATGAATTCCCAAGCTTCAGTTGGGAAAATCAAAGAGCTCTCCTCCCTCTTTCCATCCACCCTGGTATGATGAAGTATCATCGAGAATCTTGCGCGAATTTTAGGGCTAAACAACCACCGTTCGAAGCGATTTTCCGGTGCCAGGATTGTTTCGAGTTGACCATGGTTGAGGGGGGTTAGGCGGCTCACTAAGGCGCGTCGACTGGGGTAGGTTGATCGATGACCAGTGGACCGACTAGGCAGCGGTTGGGTGCCCTAGGGATGGAGAAAAACGATGGGCTCCAGATTTTTACACAGAGAAAGGTTTTATTTTTTTTCTTATGTATAAATCATTTTTTTTAATGTGAATTAATTTAGGTATAAAACATTGTTTTAAAATTTTGATTTTTATATGGAAAACATTGTTTTAAAATATGGTTTTAAAAAAATAGAAATAACATAGTTAAAAAAAAAGTGACTTTTTGAAAACTAAAATAGCATTGTTTTAGATTATAATACTTTGATATAAAAATGTAATTTTTAATAAAAAAACTTTGTTTTAAAAATGTTGTTTTTAAAAATACAAATAGCTTTGTTTTTAAAAATACAAATAGCTTTGTTTTTAAAAAAAATACAAATAACAATATAAAAATATTATTTTTATATATACATAATGTAAATAAAAATATGATTTTTATCATATAAAAGAATATATTTTTAGTTGTATAAAAACATGATTTTTATCGTAAAAAGGAAATATTTTTGGTTAGATAAAAATAGGATTTTTATCGTTTGCATGAAATTATTTTTAGTAAGATA
Source organism: Allium sativum (assembly GCA_030737875.1). NCBI lineage: Eukaryota > Viridiplantae > Streptophyta > Magnoliopsida > Asparagales > Amaryllidaceae > Allium > Allium sativum. Next base: position 320,416,420 of record CM060920.1, on the reverse strand, counting down.
AAAATGTGAATTTTATTGTATATATCTTTAAATAAAAATGTGAATTTTATTATAAAATAGCATCGGAATAAAAATATGACTTTTAATATATATAGAAAGGTTTAAAAATGCGATTTTTAAATATATAAAAATCATATTAAAAATGTGATTTTTACTATGAACAACGTGAAAATGATTGCATTGGAATTTCGGGAAAATCCAAACTGTTCAGAAAATCAAAAATGAAATGTCGGAGTGGAACCCGAAGGTGAGAACTTCTCACTTTAATTTATTTTCTAGTTAAAGATATATAGTAGGATGCAGACGGTGCTTAGTAGCACCCGACACCTTTGTTTGAAACCATGGTTGTTTGATTGATGGGTTTATTTGTTTGAATTTGGTTTTGGAAGTGAAATGAATTGATAAGAATTTGGTTTGTATATGGCGCGAGCCATTATTAGGCGAGGGATAAGGCTAGACCTTATTTCGGTTCTAGTATTGCGCCGTTATGCTGCCGAAATTTTCTAAAATTGTTAGAACAATAAAAATATCATTTTTATCGTATAAATGATCTATATAAAATATTCAAGAGTTGGAATAAATATTTTATAGTTAAAAATATAATTTTTAACGTGTATATGAATAAAATAAATATTCATTTACAAATTGGACGATTTGTTTATGTACACACATCTAACTAATATGGATTGGAACGATATATTTTACACATCGCCCAATTGCACAAATAATAATCAGTGTTTGTTATTTGAAAACCCTACATGGGTATTGGGATGATATTTATCATACACTAATCCCAATTGTTTAGTTGTATGTCAATCGATTGGTTGACAGACTGTTGTAAGCGTAAACTATTTATATTTAACGCTTATGTAGTTGTGTAACACAACCTGGATGATGGTTGACTGTGTTTGATTATTGTTGTGTACATGTATGTATGAAATCCATATAAATAAAATTATATGGTAATTGACTGTGTCTGATTCCAATTCGGAAAGAACAAATATTTTAAATTAACGAATATTTCAAAATGACGAATAATGAATATTTTAAAATAATTAATATTTTAAAATAATATTCAGTAATGGATCAAAATATAATTTTGATGTCCGATTTGGGATGGACACGAAAATATTGAAATATATAAAGTCGTGTTGATTAGATTAACGCCATTTTGACATGAACGATATTTACATCGATTTTATTCATTTCTATAATGAATATAAAAAAGGAAATGATTTCAAAATCTGATATTTAAAAAATCTTATCATTTATATATTATAATGATAATGAAAATTCAGTTTTGATTTAAAATTGAAAATGAAGTTAGAATTGTTTTAAAACGAATTTATAAAATACGTTTTAAATAGAAATCGACGAAATATATATTATATACATAATATAATGGCCTGATTGGAATGCGCCGCGCCGCGGCAATTCGTAAATTTCGACCACTGACTTAGAATTGATATTTCGGAAGATCCAACCGTCGGATTCTCCTAAAACCGGAACCTCTGGGTTCTTATCGAAAAGAGTATAGCAACATAATTGATTGGAAGTGGACAATCATAAGATATGGGCATATAGTAAAAAAAAGAAATTTAAAATTAGAGAAAGGGGAAGATTGAGCAGCCATCTCCGGGCGCAATAGATGAGAGAGATCTCCCCCCAGCTATAAGCAGCCATTAGGTGATCCAATCTATTGGCCCTCCCCAAAGAAGAGAATCTGGGAGCGCCTCACACGGACCCGAACTTGCAGCCAGGAGTGATGGCGCGTACACCTTAAAGTGGTAGCAACAACGAATATAAGAGATTTGAAATCTAACGGTTGGGTTTGGAATTATGTCCAAATCAACTTTGGAAAATGTCGTTGTAAGTGCTGTTCGGTGGCCATTGTTGGGAACCGACTGTACGAGCCGTGATAAACTTATTAAAAATATCAATAATTTGTGTAAAATCATAATAAATGATTTGGAAAGCATTGGGATGAAAAATTCCATATTTGAAAAGATAAAAATATATTTTTATCGAAATGAACTAGTTATTAACTAGAATTATATTCCCATTTATTTTTAAATAAATTGGATTGAGAACGGGTTTTAATATAACCAGAATTTCCAATATATGAATTGGAGTGGATTAGAATGGAAATCATCTTTGGAATATTTCAATGTTGGATTTCGTGATTATACGGATATTGTTATGGAAATTTGGAAGATATATTTATATCGTTATTTCAAATATGATACTTGTTGGTTTCAGAATTTGATATTGAATATAAGCCGATATAATTTCTATTCAGAGCCTTGTATTTAAAATTAAATGGGATTTTGGGTTTGTCGTGAATGGTGTCTTAAATAACACTATTCTTAAACCCAGTTGAGAAAAGAATAAATCTTTTAGTTAAGATTTAGTGAAGTTTTCCAATTAATTAATATTTATTTGAAATTGAATAAAAGAATTGGATTTTGGGTTTGTCGTGCATAGCGTCTTAAATAACACTGTTATTAAACCCCGTTTTGAAAAGAATAAATCTTTTAATTAAGATTATTAGAGTTTCTAGTTACATTTGGTAACTGGAATAAAATGGAATGTGAATCGGATTTATCATGAACTATGTTTTAACGACATTCGTTCTTTAACCCGATTAATAGTGAAATATGATTTGGAATTTATAAATCATTTAATTAAGATTTAATGGAAATATTCCAAAGTAAAGTTTTCCAGTTTAATATATTAAATTGGAATTGAATGGAATTCGATTTGGTAATAATCGAAGTGATCTTCTTTGGAGGAAGACTGTTAATATATATGGAATTTAAAAGGCTTTGTCATTATTCCATTTATATTATTAGTCGGATACGAAAATTCATATCGATTATATATTGATCTATTTTCCGTGAAGGTTCCATAATTAATGGAATGTGATTTGGGTTTATCGCAAACTGTGTTTTAAATGACATTAGTTCTTTAACCTAGTTAAAGATAGGATTACGTGTCTAACATTGTATTTCGAACTGTATGGTTAATCTCTCCTAAATATACATCTGTTCGGTAGCGGAAAATTTATTCTCTTGCTTAACACCCTTCTCTAAGACGTACGAGCTTAGAGGTTATATATCGGCAGAAATCAATAGTACGGTGTAGATTTTCGATGCGGCATGTTTGTGTTTCCAAAGTTAAATAATCATTAATATTGATTTTTAGGAAGATTAAAACTGAATTAGAATTTTAATGAATCTTTAATTAGATTGAAATGTGACTTGATAACTTAAATTATCAAATTTGGGAAATGATCGAGAATGGAGTATCACCTGTTTTGCTCCAAGCGATAGTTAAATCTTTTAGATTTGAACATGAAATGGTAATTAATTTTACCGATAACACCATGGTGTTAGATATGGAGTATTACCAGTTTTGTTCCATGGGATGAATAGGTTGGGATTGAGAAATTAAAAAAATGATTACTTCGGTAAGGTGCGCTAATCACGACTAGTTTGGATAAACCTTAATTTGGTTTGAATTGATATCCAAAGGAAGATTAAAGAATAAATTTAAAGAATTTATCTTTGATAAAATTAATGGGAATGTTTCCCAAAGTATAAGAATATTTGAATAAAAGAATATTCTGGATTGGAATGAGGCGTATGTTGTGTTTTACAGCACTTGTTTATTATATACACAAGTTATTCGGAAAGGATGGGTTACCCATTCTGAATAATTGATTCGACGACAAGTTGACGATGAAGACGATGGTTAAAGACCGGAGGTCTTCACATCGTTTAGATGATTACCGATGTATTGATTGGGCTATACACCCAAAACAAGGTAATATGTGGTGATCGTCCAGACGTACTTAGAGATCGACCGTGTAACAACCCGGAAAATCAGAACCAATTTAAAATTTTTATTTTGGTTATTTCAGTGAATTTGAAATAGTTAAAATAATTTATTTTATGTAATAACGATTAAAAATTTAGTTTAATCGAGGTTAGAACGAATATATTTATTTTAATTCCAAAAGGAATTGGAATTAGCATGGCAGTTTGAAAAGTCAAAGTTGAACTTTGACTGAATATACCGGATTCAAAACTTAACTGATTTTAGTGAAACCAAAATTATCTAAATCTGTTTATAAATATCTTTCCAACGAATCCAAAAAATCAAAATTTCATAGCGAAAATCAAAAGTTATGGTCAGTTGAATATTCAAAATAGTCGCTATAGGATAATTAATAGCCCGTATAAAAGGCCATTTATCAAACGACCTCTGTTTTCGACGAAACCACTTTTGTTGGAACCGGAGTGTCAAATTATTGCTAAGTTTCAATTTTTAGAATTTTTCGAATTAGTATGTGAGCGTGGCGAAAGAAAATCTGTTTTGTTCAATATAGTCAAATTTAATCGACTGAAAAATAGCCATTTTTCCGACGGTCTCAGAATTAAACGAAATTAATTTCATTAGGACCGTATCGTCATAACAAAGCCAAATATATTTTTCTGGAATTTTCTGAGTCTGTATGTGGCTTCGGTGAATTTAATTGTATGAATGAATAAATTTAATAATGGATTTAAATATTAAATTAAATAATTCAGGCCACAGACAACCGTTTGGGCTGACAGGACCTAGCCCGTTGGATGCGGAACAGGGCTATTGGGCAGGGGCACTTCCAGTGGGACTGAAATTGGTTTGGTTTTGAACGTATGGTTTTATTTGCAAATTTACCATTTAAATATCATAAATATTAGAAAATCAAAAGCCCTAGCACTATTCATCGTCTTCACAGTCGCCGCCCTATATTTCAATGGCCACCAACGTTCTAAACTTCCTCCTCTAAAATCTCCTCATCCGCCAACTTTCAGACTCCAACCTATACACCATTTCGAAGCTCTTTCTTCCCTCTTTCAATCCATACCGAACTCACCTCGAACAAACACCTGTAACCCGAACACTACCCCCTCAAACTGTCGGCCAAGACAGTCGCCGTTTCCCCCCTAGGCTCAACCGAGCTACGCATAGGCGGGCCCCCCTTGTGCGCCTCCTGTAGCTCTTCGGCGTGGCGTTTCCTGATCGAGACGAAGTTGAACGTATTGCGGTGGAAATTGAGACCTAGTTTTGAAGGATAGGTAAAGCTAACGGCGGCCAAGAACTGTATTGGGAAAGAAGGTTGAATTCTTAACTAATTAATTAATTAATATAAAATGTTTTATAACTTAATTTAATCATAATTTATTGACACGAACTCGGAATCTGACGATTTCTGGACCGTCGGGATCGTAATTCAGAGAGCTATTTTTCTAGATAGATTAGAATCAATTCTTAACAAGTCAAATTTTGGTCAAACTCAAAGCGGATCAATACTTCTGTGAGATTTCTTACTTTTAAACAATTAAATAATTTAATTCTCTTTATCGATTGTTTGAATCATTGTATGTACGTAAATAATATAGATCTGCGATATGGTAATTAAGAATTTATTTATTGTTTGCGTGATATTCTGATGTGTAGATCTACATAGTTGTTAATTTTTAATCGTCGTTAGAATTCAGATCTGAAGTTATGTTTTATTTCAAATCTAGTGATGATAAAACAAATTTATATATATATATATATATATATATATATATATTCACAGATTAGATGTGAATAAAAACATGTGTTTTAAAAAAGTGGATTTTTCATTCACCTTATAGTTGTGTATGAAAATATGACATACAAAAAGGGACATTTCTTTTTATTTACATTTAGTTGTAAATAAAACTTTGATTTTAGAAATATGGCATAGAAAAATAACCAAATTAGAGAACACCTTTATTTACATTTCTTTTATGTAAATAAAAAGAACCAAATTAGAGAACACCTTTATATTTACATTTCTTTTATGTAAATAAAAAGAACCAAATTAGAGAACACCTTTATTTACATTTCTTTTATGTAAATGAAAGGAACCAAATTAGAGAACACCTTTATTTACATTTTCTAATGTAAATAAAAAGAACGAATTATGTGAACACCTTTATTTACATTTTCTGATGTAAATAAAAAGAACAAATTATGTGAACACCCTTATTTACATTTTCTGATGTAAATAAAAAGAACGAATTATGTGAACACCTTTATTTACATTTTCTTATGTAAATAAAAAGAACGAATTAATGTGAACACCTTTATTTACAATTTTTTTCTTATGTAAATAAAAAGACCAAATTAAGATGACATTTCTTAATTACATTTAGTGTAAATAGAAACTCGAAAATAAAGATGACATTTCTTGTGTACATTTAGTGTAATATCCTTTTTAGATTAAAAAGAACAATTTTAGCGTTACTCTCTTTTGAGGATAAAAAGGACATTTTTAGTGTAATATCCTTTTTTTAGATTAAAAAAGAACAATTTTAGCGTTATTCTTTTTTTAGAATAAAAAGGACATTTTTATGTTATATCCTTTTTAGATTAAAAAGAACAATTTTAGCGTCATTCTCTTTGAGGATAAAAAGGACATTTTATTTACATTTAGTGTAAATATAACCTGATATAAAGATAAAGAAAAAGACTATTTTATTTACATTTAGTGTGAATAAAACAAAACATAGAAAAAGAATAAAATATTTTTGTTTGCATTTTTAGATGCAAACAAAACGTAGAAAAAGAATTACATATTTTTGTTTGCATTTTTAGGTGCAAACAAAACATAGAAAGGAATTACACCTTTTTAATTACAAATTATTTACAAATGAAAAATATGAATTTAAAAAGGTATATTTTATTCACATTTTAGGTGTGAATAAAAACATGAGATTAAAAAGTATATTTATTTTATTCACATTTTAGATGTGAATAAAAACATGTAATTAAAAGGAGTTTTTTATTCACATTTTAGATGTGAATAAAAACGTGAATTTTAAAAGGTGAATTTTATTTATAATTTAGATGTAAATAAAAACGGAGATATTAAAAGTGATATTTTTATCGCTATTTTAGATGCGATTAAAAGAGTGAAAATAAATGTGATATTTTATCGTCATTTTAGATGCGATAAAACGAACAGATTATAATAGTTGAAATCGCCAACGATTTATATTTATATATAAATATAAATTAAAATTAAACGAAACGCGCGCGGCAGTTTGCGTTTCGACAATCTTAACTTTAAACGATTATACCGAAAGATCCGACCGTTGGATTTTCCTAAAACTAGAACCGCTAGCACCGCTTTGGGAAGAGCTTTCCAATGAAATAAATTTCTTCTAAATCCGACGGTTAGATTTCAAGATATGTGTAAATCAAAATTGGGTAAAAACAGCGCCAGGGCCGCCCACTGACCCGAAGCATCGTTCTATTATATTGGACTATTTTTTTCAAATAGATGAAATAGCGATAAATCGTTATAAATAAATAGTAACGATATGAAATGATTTAAATGATAATTATGCGAAAATTATTTGAAAAGACCGAGTTCAACTCATTTCAAATAATTACACGGCGATTAAATCGAAGATGTAGAAGAACGGTGATTGAAGATCGGCAGTCTTCACATCAAATGGACGACGACTACTGATGCCTTGGACTGACTTGCTCCCATGAAAGGGTTAAAGTGGTAGTTGTACGGACGTATGTGTTGATTGTCTGGATAAGCGAGAACCTCTCAGGTGTCTCCGGTTTCGTTCAGACCCAGAACGGACTTGTAAATGGATGCGTGTCTGACGTTGGAATTCATTTCATGTATTTAAATCAATTATTATTAATGTATATCTGTTTGGTGGTGGAGAATTTATTCTCTGCTTAACACCTGATATGTATATTAATAGTTATCGATCGCATGGCGTGAAATGTCAATGTGGCACGCCAAGATGCAGATGAACCCAAGGCTTTTGTTGAAAAGCAGGGCCTTGTGGTTGATGATCAAAGCATGGCCTGTTTAGGCGTAGCTTTGAGTATAGTGTGACTTCGCGAGCCTCACATCCCGGAGGTGTCTAAAACAGGACAAGGGAACGCAGGGAGTGCACATGTTTCTTTCTAGCTAGAGTGATGTTAGCGACCTACCAGCCCTGACATTTTTACTTATGTGGATGATGGATTATGAGGTACCCCAGTTTTATAGGTTGTTAGTGGCCATATTGAGGTCCAAAGGGACCGGTAAACGTGTGTTCAGGAATTGCCAATCCACTAACGTTAGGTGTGGACCGGCCCTGCAGGATCCAAGGGTTGCCCATAGGTGTGATCCTGAGGCATTTGCTAGAGTGTCTCGAATCGGTAAGGAGACCGCCCCTAGCCTTGACTCTTGAAGGAAACCAAATTTCCAATACGACATTACTATCTTGATTGTAAACTTATATATGGCGACATAGTAAATGGTAGCTATGCCATCTAGGATTGATACATTTACTTTGAATTATTTTAATACTGTTTAGACACTAATAATAATATCAAAATATTATTTTACACGTATCATACATGTTTGGTCATTATAAGGTAAAACTCTATCCTCCGGTTTAAGTTGCATTGTGTGATAGGACTTGAGTCATATAATGATTTCATTTTTCAAAAGTCATTACGTTATTTTGTATCAAATTTATTAAATCATGCATTGGCAATCCAATGGAGTAAACCCATTCCGCGTTAGCGGCGTGGTCCTGTGATTCGCCATATTATTAGATAATGTAGAAAGATTTCTCATACCAGTCCCATGACTGACTCGAAGTTTGTTTCACTTTGCAAACTCGGGTGCCTTCTTTTTTTTACATGGGCAACCAAGTAATAGGTTTAGGTCATATTGAGACATGTGCTGGATTGAAGACTGCTGAAGGAAGAGAAGAAGACCTCTCTTTTATCTTTTATTCTGTTTTGAGACTTTATTCCGTTCTTGGTATTTGATGTACGTTACGGAGTTGAGACTTATTTCCTTTTCATTCAGACTTTTTGTTTTGCTAAATCGATCCTGTAACTGCGTACTCTGATGTTCAGTTGCTATGATGTTTATGACATTTATCTTTCCGCTGCAATGTTTATGTGTTATGATATTATCTGAGATCTGTAATTGTTGTAGATATGTTGTATTCCAAATGATTATCCTTACTTTCGCACGATGTAAGTTTGGGGTTATCATAGACCGGATATGCGAGGACCTCTCTCCTGTATTGGACATATGAGATGAGGAGTAAGGTGCCTCTAGTTTCGTTCAGTCCCAGAACGAACTTGTAAATGGATGTGTGTCTGACATTGGATTTTATTCTGTGTTGATTGATCTCTATTAAATATATATCTATTTAGTGGCGGAGAATTTATTCTCTTGCTTAACACCCTTCTCTGAGACGTACGAGCTCAGAGGTTATGTATCGATAGACATCAACTGCATGGCGTGAATTGCCTGTATGGCACGCTGAGATGCAAAGGATCAAGACTTCTGTTGAAAAGCAGAGTCTTATGGTTGATGATCAAAGCACAGCTTTAATATAACATAGCTTTGTGTAGCATTAATTCGCGAGCTTCACACCCCGGTATGAGCCAGAAATGGGATGAAGGATGGTTGAGAGGACATGCATTTCTTTCTAGCTAGGAGTGGTGTCATGGTATGGAGCCCAGACATTTTTACTTATGTGGATGATGGAAAGCGAGGCGCCTCGGATATATCTGTTACTACGGAGCCGATGGATATTGATTCATCTGGCTCATTTACGCCATAGGGCGGGGAAACGTATTGTTCAGGGATTACTAATCCACTTAAAATGTGGACCGACCCTGCATTTTCCTAGGTGCAGTTACGACTGTAGCCTGAGACATGGTAGGCTAGATTGTCTCGAATTCGGTAAGGATGATGCCTTGCCTTGGTTCATGATGAAATCCAACTTCCAATACGACATTTCGGTTTTAGTTGTAATTCTATATATGGCGACATAGTGGGATGGGGCGCTCATGTCGTCTATGATTGATACATTTATATTTGAAGTAGATTTCTTCACTTATAGTAGTACAAAAATATGAAATTCCACGTACCAAGCATTTTTGGCTATTATAAGGTAAAACTCTATCCTCTGGCTTGCATTGTATTATGTGATACGACCTGAGTCTTATAATAGCTTCATTTTTCCAAAAGGCATTGCGCTGTTTGTTTTATGCACTGGTATTCCTGGAGGAAACCCGTTCGGTGCTACACGGTGTGATCCCTGGATTTACTTTATTTTAAAGTAAGGAGTTAATAACTGTTTTAGTTCTCACACCAGTCACATGACTGACTTGGAGTTTATTGTTTTAACCTAAACTTTGGGTGCCCCTATTTTCCACACGGGCAGCTAGTAGTTTTGGGTTTGCAAATTTATTTTTACAGGATCCTGGTTACAGCTGAAGCTATATTCGGAGCGCTCTGTATCCGTTTATCTCTTTCAGTTGTGTTATGTATTATTTTCCGCTGCTATGTAATGTACTTTAATCTATGATATCTTACAATTGTAATATTTATTCATACTCTGTATATTACTGTACTCTGACGTAAATTGTTGTAATAAGCAATGAAATGTTCTTCTGTTTGTGTTCTGATTTGTCATGTTCTCAGACAATCCTTTCTTTCTCTCCTCTTCGGAGACCGGGGAAGTTCGGGTCGTTATACTAACCAATGATTTTGCCGATGATTTTACTATGATTTCTTTTTTATTACCAATGATTTTACGTTATTTTTTCCATACCTTACCAATGATTTTATTATGTTTTTCTTTTTGATTACCGACGATTTTACAATGTTTTTTTATGCTTACCGACGATTTTACAATGTTTATTTTCATCACTTACTGAAGATTTTACGATGTTTTTTTAGTATGTAAATTACCGACGATTTTACAATGATTTTTAATATGTAAATTGCCATCGATTTTATGATGTTTTTTCCATCCCTTACCAACGACTTTACTATGTAATTTGAAATGTAAAATATATCATGTTAATTGTCTGATTTCTTACTTCTTTCTGAAAACAACATACACTAAAGTGTTTTTTTGGTGCAGCAATATTTGTATCAGGTGCAGCAATATTTTTTTGGTGCAGTAAAATATATCATGTTAATAGTCTGATTTCATTCACCTTCACCAGCTCCATATGCAATTTCTCCTCAAACTCGGCTCGTAGTCTTTTATCTCTCTCTATCTGTTCATGCCTAAGTCTTTCATTCTCCTCCTGTCTAGATTTAAGTTATTCGCCTGCTTGAACTTGGTCACGTTTCATCTCTTCTTTAGCTCTTTGACAATTTTTTAATTTTGCTCTAACATTTTCTTCATGTGAATTGCTTCATCATTATCCACCGTAATAGAAGATGAAGATATAAGTGCCTGAATAAATTTAAAAATGATATGAGTTTTAGTGTCATGTGATGGAAAACAGATCATGCTCGTATCAGTATAAAAGGAAGATGTGCAGACAAATTCTGTAACCATCATGCTCATATCAGTATTAAAAGCAAAAATCAAATCACAAAAAAAAACATGCACAAGGAAATTTTATAGTAGAAGAATCCATGCATTATCTCATGTAATATATCTCTTTCCTCATATAAGTGGCTGGCACAGACAAGAAAAAACACACTCAAAAACTTCTTTCTTTGTCATATGTGCAGTTGTATGTTCTTTGTTTTTCTGTAAAATTTTGTAGCACCACACTGTTGCATCAGTCAGCGCATAGCAGGAACCGATGCAACTAAAAAAGAGAACATAAAATTATCACCTAAAGGAGGTTTAGGTTGAGGGCCAGCATAATCTTGCCTAATATGTAACGATTTGGATTTCGTTCGGACCTAATCGATCGTAAAATCGACCAAGACCACTCAAAACCCGAATATGCTAACTTGGGCATACAACATATCAGAACAAATAACAAAAGACTTTTATAAACATTAAAAAAATGTTACATTAGAGTACAGAATATCAGAGTACATCGATATAATAATAATATAGCAGAAGATTAATTTACAATAATTTTAATACAATGCAGTGGAACAAATAAAATGATACAGCGGAAGTCTATCAATGCTCTGGACACAGCTTTAAGCTGCGATCCAGAATCCTGCTCAAATTATCTGCAAAATAAGCTACTCGACTGCCGTGTGGAAAAGAGGGAACTCGAGTTTGCAAAGTGACACAAACTACGGGTCAGTCATGGGACTGGTATGAGAAATCTTTACTTAACTTAACTAGTAATAAGGCTAATCACAGGACCACGTTGGATTGCCAGTGCATAATTTAAATAAAGTAAATCATTAAACAACGCAATGCTTTTTAGAAAAATGAAACCATTATAAGACTCAAGTCCTATCACACAATGCAACGCAAACCGAAGGATAGAGTTTTACCTTATAATGGTAAAAAATGCTTAATACCATAAAAACGGATTTGATATTATTATTAGCGTATATATGTTTTCAAAAACATTTCAATCAGACATAGTATCCCATCCTACTATGTCGCCATACTAGTTCTACAATAAAAACCGCATGATGTCGTACTAGAAGTTGGATTTCCATCATGAGTCAAGGCTAGGAACGATCTCCTTACCGATTTGAGACACTCTAGCAATGTCTCAGGATTCAAACGCTGGCGAATCCTTGGATCCTGCAAGGCCGGTCCATAAATACTTTAGTGGATTAGTTATTCCAGAACGCACGCTTCCCGGTCCTATTGAACCTATAAATTGGTCACTATCGACCAATATAACCGAGGCCTCGTAATCCATCATCCACATAAGTAAAATGTCAGGGCTTGTAAAATCCATATACCACTTCTAGCTAGAAAGAAACGTGCGCACTCCATGCGTTCCCTTGTTCCATTTTTGACTCATACTGGGGTGTGAGGCTCGCGAAGTAACGCTATACACAAAGCTATGCCTAAATTGGTCATGCTTTGATCATCAACCACAATGCTCTTCTTTTCAACAAAAGCCTCGATCATTTGCATCTTGGCATACCACATTGGCAATCCATGCCATGCGATCAATAACTATCAATATATAACCCCTGAGCTCGTGCGTCTCAGAGAAGGGTGTTAAGAAAGAGAATAAATTCTCCGCCACCACAGATATATATTAAATAGAAATCAATTTAATTTACATGGAATGAAATCCAATGTCAGACACACATTCATTTACAAGTCCATTCGGGGTCTGAACGAAACCAGAGACACCTTATTCCTCGTCCCGTATGTCCAATACGGAAGAGAGGTACTCGCTTATCCGGACATTCAACAAGTACATCTGGATAATTACCACTTTAACCCTTTTGCTCGAAGCTACCCAATGCCAGGTATCAGTAGTTATCCATTCGATGTGAAGATCGTCGGTCTTCAATCACCGCCTTCAAAATCTTCGATTTAAATCATCGTCTAATAATTTGAAATGAGATTGAACTCAGCCTTTTCAAATAATTCTCGCATATATATAATTTAAACCATTTCATATCGTTAATATTATTTTATAATGATTTATCGCTATTTTTATTCATATAAAAATGGCCCAATTTAATTTAACGACGCTTCGGGTCAACAGGCGGCCCTGTCGCTGTTTTTATCAAAATTTGATTTACGCATATTTCGAAATCTAACCGTTGTATTTTAACAAAATTTATATCGTTAGAAAGATCTTCCCAAAGCGGACCTAAGGGTTCTAGTTTTGGGAAAATCCGATGGTCGGATCTTTCGGTATAATCGTTTAAATTTACAATTCTAAAACGCGAACTACCGTGCGTGATTCGTTTAAATTCAATTTATATATACAATTATATATAAATATAAACCATTTGATGATTTCACTAACGTATTTAACACGCCAAATAAAATAATATTTTATTGGTATATATAGTTTCAGTGCATGTTTTGACAAATAAAATAATTCATACAAATTCTGATGTATGTATTGTCAATAAAATGATATTTTAATTTTGCATATAAATTTTAATATATGCATTTACAACAAAATGATATTTTTACTTTGCCTATAAATTCGAATATATGCATTTATAACAAAATGATATTTTTACTTTTTGTTCACAATTCTATTTCAACAAAATGATTAAAAGCGACCATTTCATTTTGTTAACAATTCTAGTTTAACAAAATGATTAAAAAGTGGTTATTCATTTTTGTTGACAATTCTAGTTCAACAAAATGACTACAAAGTGATTATCCATTTTTGTTTAACACTTTTTAATTAACAAAAATGTATATTTTTGGTCCAATCCTTTTTAATGAACAAAAATGTATATTTTTGTCTAATCCTTTTTAATGAACAAAAATGTATATTTTTGTTTAATGAAAAAAAATGTTTATTTTTATAAAAATGTGTATTTTGTTCAACAATTCTAATTTGACAAAATGAACATTTAATGTAGACATGTTTTTTTTTAACATGAACATTAATCTATTTTCTAACATTACATTAAAAATGTGAAATTTTAATGTAAACATGTTTTTATTTAAAAACATGAACCTTTTTCTATTTTTATTTTAATCCCACCAAATGATAGAAATTGATATTTCATTTTGTTGAAAACTCTAGTTCAACAAAATGTATAAAAATGGATATTTTTGTGTTGTTGACAATTCTAATTAAACACAAATGACATTTATTTCGTCAATTTTAATTTAACACAAATGACAATTATATTTTGTCAATTCTAATTTAAGACAAATGACAATTATATTTTGTCAATTCTAATTTAACACAAATGACAATTATATTTTGTCAATTCTAATTTAACACAAATGACAATTATATTTTGTCAATTATAATTTAACAAACATGACATATTTATTTTGATATACACATTTCTAGCAAAAATGACATTTTTACTTTAATATAACATTATTCTAACTAAATGACATATTTTCATTTACAAAATGTGAATGTAACTAAATGACATATTTTCATTTACAAAATGTGAATGTAACTAAATGTAACTAAACGACATATTTTCATTTACAAAATGTAAATGTAACTAAATGACATATTATCATTTACAAAATGTAAATGTAACTAAATGTAACTAAATGACATATTTTCATTTACAAAATGTGAATGTAACTAAATGTAACTAAATGACATATTTTCATTTACAAAATGTAAATGTAACTAAATGACATATTTTCATTTACAAAACGTAAATGTAACTAAATGACATATTTTCATTTACAAATTGTGAATGTAACTAAATGACATATTTTCATTTACAAAATGTGAATGTAACTAAATGACATATTTTCATTTACAAAATGTAACTAAATGACATATTTTCATTTACAAAATGTGAATGTAACTAAATGTAACTAAATGACATATTTTCATTTAAAAATGTAACTAAATGACATATTTTCATTTACAAAATGTGAATGTAACTAAATGTAACTAAATGACATATTTTCATTTACAAAATGTAAATGTAACTAAATGACATATTTTCATTTACAAATGTAAATATAACTAAATGACATATTTTCATTCACAAAATGTGAATGTAACTAAATGTAACTAAATGACATATTTTCATTTACAAAATGTGAATGTAACTAAATGACATATTTTCATTTACAAAATGTAAATGTAACTAAATGACATATTTTCATAACAATGAATCTTATTTAATAATTCATTTTCTAATATCACTAACATATTAATGATAATGCTATAATCTAGAAAAAACATATTTTTAGCATATGACCAATTTTCACTAACGAAAATTGTTAGCCTACTTTGTGAACTAGGCAACACAAAGTTGAGATGTCAAGCATTGAAGAACACTTCTTCCCAAACAGCATTGAATCGGATCGGACGGCTACTATCAGACCGGGACGGAGTAGAACATAATGGACAAGAGCTCAAGTCCAACACAGGTCGGATCGGATCGGATGGTTAACACCAGGGCGGATCGGAACGGAGCAGAAGATGGATTAGCTTGAATTCGACGCAGGCTAAATCGGATCGGATCGGGTATAGTCCGGGAAAAGCAAAACGAAACAAAGTGAAGAAGGGCAAAATTCAAACCAGATCGGATGGGGTGATCCGATCCGAACCGCGTTTGCTACTTTATCCGAACCGAACCCAGTGCACTTTGCTACTTCAGCCCACGATCTCCTGGATATTCGGGGCGGTTACACCCACTTTCTACCCATGATGACCACTAACCTGGTGTGTTGTCAACACTGAAATCCATCTAAGCCCGAGGATGATGGAATACGAGCCACGTAGCCCCGATCCGAACCGAATTCTGGATGAATTTCCACCTATAAATAGACCCCCAAAGGTCATTTAAAAGGATCTTTTGGCACTTTGAGAATTGAAGTATCTTAGAGAACCGAATTCCAGCACTCCCAAACAATCCAAATCATTATATACAGTACATTTTGAGATAATTGAGTGAATGTATATGAAAAGTGAGTGAGATTGAGCGAATATCCTATTGTATTTTCATCTATATCATCAAACAAAGTGTTATAAAGTGGACGTAGGCTCTTCAAAGCCGAACCACTATAAATTCTGTGTCTCTTTTTACATTTTTGATCTCATTCTATCAAAGTTTTAGTCAATTTGGGTGTTAGAACCACTTTTTGGTCTAACATTTTTGGTGTTTTCACAGAGAATCATTTGAATTCTCTGTTTTTTCTGGATTATCGTTCTACTTTTGGGACCGTTGAGTTCGAAGAAGTTAATACCCACCTTTCGACACTTGTAAGTACTTGTTGGTTGGTTGTTGAAGAATTATGGCCAAAGGAAAAGGCAAAGAAGTCCAAACTTGTCGAGGGAACGAAGTTGGTGAAGATCAGCAAAATCCAGTTGTGACAAGGTCTCGTGGGCAGAGTTCGGGAGCGGATCGGATAGGAACAAGAAATCCGAACCTGTCGCATAGGGAGAGCTTCGATCCGAACCGGATCGAAGATGTTGAAGCAGTGCACACTCCCAACCCGATCTGATCCTGTCAAATTTCCTTGCTCCGATCCGACCCGACTCTAGGTGATGTTGGAACCTCTACTCGAGCCCCTCCAAATGCTCCGACCCCAGCCACCAGGATCAATGACCATATCAATCCGTCCGCACCTATCACTCATAGAGATTTTTCGTTCCTTCTTGACATGCTCGAGAGCACTAGGGAGGCTATGAGAATTCATGAGCGCACTAACCTTATGATGCAAGAGAATATGAGAATTATGAGTAGGGAAATTGGTGAGCTTCGCAGGCAGAGAACCCCTTCCTCAAATCATCATACTGTGATGGATCAATCTTCTTTTCCGAGGAAGAACGTCCCCATGAAAGGATGCCGCTCGAACGACCTCAGAATTTGGAAGAAATGACTTTCGGATCTTTAGGATCCCACGAAGATGTTGCCCGTGAGATCGACCGGGAATGTAGGGAGCAAAGCAGAGTAGAAACCGCTAGGAGAAGGGGAATGTCCCCTGATCAGGAAACTAGAGGAAACCCAAACATCAGAGCCAGGGAGCCTGAACGGCCTTTAACCAATGCTGATGTATGGGCTATGGTGCGCCAAATCATGTCTGAGAGTCGAAATTACACCAATGAAGATTATGGTATTGAACGAAGCCATACTCCTTTTACTGAAGACATTCTTAACTTTCAGTTCCCCCGACGTTTTAATCTGCCGCAGATGGACAGATATAACGGGAGAACCGACCCGGGACAACATTTGATGAGATACGCATGGCTTATGAATGCTGTCGCTGCCCCTGACGCTGTAAAGTGCAAGGCTTTCCCGATCTACTTAGAAGACGTAGCATTACTATGGTTTACCCGACTTCCTCCTCGATCGATATCAAATTTCAAAGAACTGAGTGAACGTTTAATGACTCAATTCCGACTTCACGCCCGAAAGTCTAAGACTGTTATCGAACTATCGAGAACTAAGCAAGCACCGGGTGAGTCCTCGAAGTCGTATCTAGACCGTTTCAATTTAGCTGTAACAGAAGTCAGCGACCCTCATGAGCCTACAATCTTGATGGCATTAATGGAGGGAGTCGATCCTGATTCGGAGTTTGGAGATTATCTTTCTGGGAAGCCACCACCCACAAGGGGGTTGTTTTACGAGAAGGCCAATATTCAGTTAAGACGGGAGGAAGCAAGAGCAAACGGAAAAAGGAAGTCAGGAGCAGCTTCAAAAGAAGCTGTTTAAAGTATTGTCGCTGTAAAGCAGTCTGGAGATAGTTCTGGTAAAGTCGAAGTGAACGTGGGAAATAAGAATGGAAACGGGGGCAACAGCAACCGTAATGCAAATGGTAATAGGAGAAACAGGAACCGAGGAAGTAATTCTGACAAAAGACCCCGGTTCCAGACTTTTGAAAATTATTCACATTGAATGACACTTTGGAGAATATTTATTTGGATACGTACAATGTTTTGCAATACAAGAAACCACCGCCGCGAGATTCAACAGAAAAAGAAATCGCTACTGGAAAGTTTTGTTTATTTCACGGAACCCACGGACATTCAACGAATGAATGTCGACACTTGAGAGATGTGGTTGAGAAGTTGTTGCGTGAAGGTAATTGGATGAGTATAAGGCTGCCCCAAGGGACAGGGGGCAAGGAGGACAGGCCCCAAACCCGAGTCAGTCTGCTCCCAAGCCTACAGCACAATAAAAAGGCAAAGGGATTGTCATTAACACCATAGTAGGTGGACTCCATCCGGCTATCCATAGTTTCAGAGCAATGGACCAATACGTCAACGCAGTTAAGCACATAAATGTGGACGAGTGCGATGATTTGGAAGATATCACCCCTGTGAAATAGCAAAAGACAATGTTCGATGACGTAGTGTTTCGTAACAGAGATGACACCGGAATCCAATCAACTACCGAAGATTCATTGGTTATTACCACTACCATTGGGCCGACACTGGTCCATAAGGTACTAGTAGACAATGGAAGCTCTGTCAACATTTTGTTTAAGAAGTCATTTGACCAGATGAAACTTGAGTCTGGAGATTTGAAGCCCTGTGAAGTTTGGATCCGAGGCTTCAATGGGGCATCGACAACTCCAATGGGGTATATAGAATTTCCCATAACATTGGGACAGGGAGATCGTCGAAGAGTGCGAATGATTAAGTTTGTAGTGCTAGATATTGACTCTCCCTACAACGCATTTTTGGGAAGGCCCGCCCTTGCAGAGTTCAGGGCTTGTATCGCACCTTGGTGCTTATTGTTAAAGTTCCCAACTGAAGCCGGAACAGGAGTAATGAGGGGAGATCAAGTCTCCAGGCGAGCTTGTTATATTGCTGAATTGAAAATGCTGATGAAGGGAATTAACATCGATTCCAAAGGTACTTCACCCCCTCAAAAGGGGAGTTCCGCATAGCAATTAGAGGGGTCAGCCCTGAAGGAGTTGTCCAAGGGAATGCCTGGAGACCTAGATCCTAGAGAAGATGAGGAACCTGAGGATAGAAAAGCAACTCCTAATGAAACGACAATGGATATACCCATTGATGAAGCTGATCCAGCAAAAGTTTTGAAAATTGGATCCCAATTGGATCTGCATCGAGCCAAAGAACTGGCTGATTTTCTGAAGGCAAACCTGGATGTGTTTGCTTGGACCCACGCAGACATGTGCGGGATATCACCATCCATCATGAGTCATTCGTTGAGCATAAACCCAAAACACCCGCCTGTAAAGCAAAGGAGACGTGTGCTGGGCCCAGAGAGGTCGGCAGCTCTAAAAGAAGAAGTGGAGAAGCTGAAAGAGAACGGATTTATTGGATATTCGACATATCCCAACTGGATATCGAATCCTGTTTTGGTGAAGAAGTCAAACGGAAAGTGGCAAACATGTATTGATTTTTCAGACTTAAACAAAGCTTGTCCGAAAGATAGCTTCCCACTCCCTAGAATAGACCAGCTTGTGGATTCGACGGCGGGACATGAACTTCTTTCTTTCATGGACGCATATTCCGGATATAACCAGATTCCCATGCATGTGCCCGATCAAGAGCACACGAGCTTCATCACAAATTTGGAATTGTATTGTTATGTGGTCATGCCATTTGGGTTGAAGAATGCTGGAGCTACCTACCAACGCTTAGTGAACATGATGTTTTATGACCAAATAGGGAAAACTATGGAAGTTTATGTGGATGATATGCTCGTCAAATCGAAACAGTCCTCTAGCCATACGCAAGACCTGGCAGAGATGTTCGGTATCCTGCGAAAGTATCGAATGAAGCTAAATCCCTTGAAGTGCTCGTTTGGGGGTGGCATCTGGAAAGTTTCTAGGTTTCATCGTGAGCTCTCGAGGGATTGAAATTAATCCCAATCAGATAGCAGCGATAAGGAACATCGAAGAACCACGAAGAATCAAGGATGTCCAAAGTCTTGCAGGGAAGGTGGCTGCGTTGAGTAGATTCATCTCCAAAGCAATAGACAGATGCGTCCCATTTTTTGACTTGATAAAAAGGGGAAAGAAAAATTTCGAATGGACTCCGGACTGTGTTGACGCCTTTCGAAGTCTGTTGGACTTACTAGAGAGACCACCGATTTTGTCGAAACCAGTAGATCATAAAGAGTTGTTTGTTTATCTAGTAGTATCGGCCCACGCTGTTAGCACCGCCTTGGTCCGAGAAGAAGACAAAGTGCAAAGGCTGGTATACTATGTAAGTAAGAAATTGGCAGCTGCAGAACGAAACTACCCGAGGATTGAGAAGCTTGCTTACAGCCTTCTGATCGCCTCCCGAAAACTTCGCCATTATTTTCAAGCTCACCCAATAACCATATACACCGATCAACCTTTGAGACAGGTGTTGCAAAGACCCGAAGCATCGGGACGGTTGATCAAGTGGAATATTGAATTAAGTCAGTTTGATTTAAATTTCCAGTCGCGGAGATCGATCAGGGGGCAAGCTCTGGCTGACTTTATAGCAGAGTTCACAATTCCGGAGGAAGAGATGATCAACGACAAGATGGTCAAATCAGAGGAAGAGTTAGAATTAGGTCCATGGAAGTTATACACAGACAGAGCCAAGAACGACAGAAGGTCCGGAGCTGGAGTCGTCTTAGTTACTCCCGAAGGACGATCGCTATATTACGCTCTACGATTGGAATTTCCGCGAACAACAATGACTCTGAATACGAAGCCCTGATTGCCGGGCTGAAGCTTGCTAAGGAATTCGGAATAAAGGCATTAGATATATTCTGCAATTCCAAAATAGTCGTCTGCCAAGTGCGAGAGGAATTTGTGGCCCGGGGACCTCGACTTATTACCTATCTTGGAAAGGTGAAGGAGCTATTGAGAAACCTGGAACGGTATAACATAACGCATATCCCGAGAGCTGAAAACCGGAAGGCAGACTGGCTAGCGAAGCTGGCTAGCTCCGACAATCCAGAGGAAATCGAAATGGTTCCAATTGAGACGTTGGAGTCGCCAAGCTTTGAGTTAATGGAAATTGAATTAGCTCTTGAAGCAGAACAAAGAGGGAGTCTTGGATGACCCCAATCAAGAATTTCCTTAGAAATGGAATACTCCTGCCAAAGAAGAGTGAAAGGAGGGCCATAGTTCGCAAATCTACCAGATACATCCTTCAAGATGATGTCCTTTATCGGCAAGGATTTTCTATGCCCCTGTTACGATGTATAGCACACGACGATATCAAGCGTGTACTGAGAGAAGTACACGAAGGTGAGTGCGGAGATCATATGGGAGGTCAAACCTTAGCCAAAAAGGTGTTGCGATATGGGTATATCTGGCCCACAATTAATAAAGATGCAGCTGATTACTCACGACGCTGCGACAGATGCCAGAGGTTCGCCAAGATCCCCAGAGCACCACCGACCCAGCTCAAGTCGATGGTGAGTCCGTGGCCGTTTACCATGTGGGGAATTGACATAATCGGAGTTTTACCAATTGCCAAAGGAGGAGCAAAGTATGCAATAGTCGCCGTGGACTATTTTACGAAATGGGTAGAAGCTGAGCCCTTAACTAAAATCACAGCGAGAAAGGTGATAAGTTTTGTGGTTAGAAACATCATATGCCGATTTGGGATTCCAAGGACCATTATAACTGATAATGGAACCCAATTCGACGGTGCCGAATTCAGAAATTTCTGCCAGAAATACAAGATCGACAAACGGTACACTGCAGTCACCCATCCACAGTCAAATGGGCAAGTAGAAGCAATAAATAAAGTCATAAAGTCCATCCTCAAGAAGCGATTGGAACGTGCAAAAGTAAAATGGGTGGATGAATTGCCCTTGGCTTTATGGGCATATCAGACAACGTTTAAGACAGCTACCGGTCACACTCCTTTCTCTCTTTCCTTTGGTTCAGAGGCAGTAATCCCGATAGAGCTTGAAGTTCCCTCTCATAGGGTGACATATTATGACCCGATGACGAATCGGGCACTCCTCCTTGAGTCCCTTGACGAGATCGAAGAGAAAAGGGACGAGGCAGACTTGCGGGCATCAAGACATCGACGTCAGATGGCACGCTATTATGACAAAAAAGTCTATTTTAGAACCTTTGAACCGGGAGATTTGGTACTAAAGCGAGTTTTCCCATCCCTTCCTCACCTCGGGCCAAAGTGGGAAGGGCCATTCATCATCCAGCGGAAACTTGAAACAGGAGCCTTCAAGTTAACGACCGTAGATGGTGAAAAAGTGCCTAGGGCTTGGAATGCCCAACACTTGATGCGATATTTGAATTAGGGATATTGTATCTTCTTTTGTTTTTCTTATGAACTCTGTAAAAAGGCACGACTTGCCTTAGAAAAGTCTGTTGATGCGAACGAGAAACTATAAAGTGGATGTAGGCTACGACTTAGCCAAACCACTATAAAAATATCGTGTGCCATTTACTTTCCTGCATTATCTATATCTTCAACCATTATTCTATTGTGACTGTAGAATACAACATGTTAAATTGAAATCTGTAAATTTGGAGATGGCTTATATGCAGGAACAAACACAACGACTGTTTGTACAATAAAACATAAAAGAATGAGAAGACGACATTCTTAACTCTAACTTTCAAGAATTGAGAGAGAGTATAAAGGACAGGAAGACGACGTCCTCCAAGGCGTGAAGGTGCACCGAGATAAGAGACCGCCTTGGCAAGAACTCTAACCTGAACACAAGACAGGAGAGTATAAAAGATGCCGGAAAAGAACAGGCATCAATGACAAAAGGAATGTGACCCCCGTCAAACAATTG
The DNA here is from genome assembly GCA_030737875.1 of Allium sativum. Lineage (NCBI taxonomy): Eukaryota > Viridiplantae > Streptophyta > Magnoliopsida > Asparagales > Amaryllidaceae > Allium > Allium sativum. Next base: position 320,393,259 of record CM060920.1, on the reverse strand, counting down.
GGGACATTCGTACTTTTTAATTTAATCTTGAATAGTTTTTCAAGACTGACTGGGGGCATATATGTACACACATATTCCCCCCCTCCCCCCCGCTATGATTCCATTACACAACTTGAGTAGGACATGCATTTGAATTTTTACATAAGTAATGAACTGACGACTAATAGGCATTACAGGAGATGAATTATTTTTATTCACAAATGTATGAATTTGTACAGGAAAACAGGCAAAAAGAAGATGCGAAGGCCACACTCGCTGCAACGATCGTGGGCCAATTAAATACTAAGATAAAGCAAAACACTTTTTCACTTGGACTTGGAAGTGGACTTGGACTTCTTAGCAGCTCTTTGAGCATCCTTTGCCTCTCTTTCAGCATCAGTTAAGATGCGCCTTGGTTTTTTCTTCCCTGAGACTGAAGTGCTGGAATCGGCTGATTTCTTCATGGCAGTCAGAACACTGGAATCAAGAGAATACTTTTTAACAAGTTCTTCTGTGATAGATCTAGTCGAAAGATTAACAACTAACCTTGATCCAGCATCCACCACAGCGAGAGGCTTAAGGCTTTCAGGATCTAGAACTTCAACTTTAAGTTGCATGCGTTTGTCATGTTCGGCTTTCAATGCAGCCAAAGTGATATCATCGGCACTTTGCGACTCCCCAACTATAGCCACCTTAGGGTCTTCCTCGTGTCCCCCGTTGCCGCCATCGTCTTTTAAGGCATCTATCATTTCGTCATCATGAGGAGTATCAGCCTTAGACGGTTCAGTTCCTTCTCCCGAATCTATGGTGGCAGCCTTGTACTTTCCCCCTTTAGCCTTCTCCGTAGGTTCTGCTCTAGCGGTGGTTCCCTGGGACACGTCTGTCTTTTCGGAAGGTTCAATACCTACAGAGTGAGAAGCAACAGTTATCAACCCAGGAGAAAATAATGGGTTCTTCATCGATTGCCCGATTACGTGATGAAAGGTAGAGATAGCTTTGACAAATTGAGGTGAAAAGGTAGAGATACCTTCCGATGACTTCTCAGCTGGAGTAACCGCTGTCTCCGACGCCGTTTCGGGTATGGGGGATAAAAGAGATGCCCGAGGGATCCTCGGGTTTTCGGGATCATATCCCTCTACTTCAGAAGTTTCAGAAGCAGTAGAAGAAGAACCAGCCTCAGGAATGTTCTTTTGTTTAGTTCTCCGCCTCTCTTCCTCCATAGTAGCAGCAATAAGGCGGCGTCCCTCGGCTAGGCGTTCTGGTTCATCATCTCTTAGATATTTCTCCATAATCTTGTCCTCGTCAATGGAATCAACTTTGAGCTCCTCTTTCTACCATTCAACGATTTGACTCCATACTTGGACCAAGGTAGATGGATAATCCTCAATCCAAGAGATGTTCCGGCGGCGAATTACATGCGCAAAGAATTCAATCATTAATTCGCCGAAACCATGAACCTCTTTCTCAGCTTCCGACAGTTGTTTGCGGGTCTCTTCAGCGGATTTGTAACACCTTCGACGTTACCCTCCGCTAGGGCAGTCCTATTCTCCGCCTCCACCAATTTGGAAGCCAAGTCAGCGTTTTTCTTCTCCAATTCAGTGTTCTTCTTCGCTAACTCGGCCTTCTCTCGCTCAAGGTCGGCGTAAGCAAGTTGCATTTTGGCAGCATCTGACTTGGCATCTTCGGCTTGCTTTTTCAATTCCGAACGCTCTTGGGTACGGGAATCAAGCAAATCATGGTAGCATTTTTATAGGTCCTCAAATTGTTGCTTGAAGCTAGCAGCATCCCGTTGAGCGATAACAAGTTGGGCCTATGTATCCTCGAGGTCTTTTCCTAAATTTTTCAGGGCCTTTGCATCGGCTTTTGCAGTTTTCTGCATCGAGTCAGTATTCGTGATTAGAGTTCGGATGATTTTGGAAAGATTACGCGAATACTTGAACATCTCTGAATATTGTTTCTCGACCGCATCAATTTTTTCTTTGGCCTCATCTGCCCACCTCAAGGAAATAGGCTCAAGAGCAGGTAAAAAGTTAAGCTTTCGAAGTAGTGTTCGGGAAATTGCTCTTCCAGAAATGCCCGCTTAACTGCAGTTTCAGCATCCAATGGGGGAGGTGCAGGGAATGTCAGCTCGGCATCCTTACGTGTGGAAGGCTCAATAGCCTCCTGATTCCTTCTAGGCCGTTTAGCAGGAACCTTGTACTTGCTACGCGAATCGGTATCTCTCGGTGGGCTCTTTTCCCTACTGCGCTTTTCTTGAGAAAGAATTGGGTCCTTCGACTGCGGCCTGTCATCTTCTCGACGACCTTGGTAGCCCTTATATCGCTCTGAATCTGACTGAACGGGAGAACTAGAGCGAGAGCACGAGGATTGCGACTGGTAAGAATCATAAGGCCTTCTATCCTCCCTACCTTGGCTTTCGCGACGATCATGCTCAGGATCAGAAGAGGGTCTATACATGCTGCGACGAAGTTTCCAGATATCGTAATGGGAGCGAGACATTGTACCTGCACAACAAGGCAAATGAAATTCAGGGTCCGTGTTTTCACAAAAGAAAAGTGCTATGAAATGTGGTGCTATTGTGTTAAGTGCGTCCTAAGAGGTGTTTTCCCCCCGACAAACCCGAGTCTGAAGCCAGACTAGTGCGAGCGGGCTCTTTGGCCTTAGCAGGAGTGGTCTCTTCGGAAGAAGTGAAAACTAAAGGATTTGTTCCAAAATCCTCTGAAGTGTAAATAGTTTCAGGTAAGGGGAGATCCCCCAAACCCTGAAATGTTGAGTTATCGGTACTAGGGGCGTCTCCCTGAGAAGCACCAGTCGGCAGCTCTTTGGAAGACGTTGACCTCTCCGGAGAGATGGCATCCTCGGGAACAATATACCCCTCACGGTGCTTTTCGGCCATGTTAGCCAATTCATCATCTTAAGTCGAAGATGGAGAAGGTGAAGCCTGAAGCGGCATTGTAGGAGCTTTCGAGCTTTCACCCGTTTCAGGGATTACGTCCACTGGGGGGATATATACATATGGACCCGTCCCATGACCAATGCTACGGGTAATGGACAACAACCCATGAAGATGAAGATATTCATCCTTAAGGACTTCATCAATAGTTAAAAACTTTTGATCACCGTTAAGAAGCCGGTGCATCCGACCAAAGAACGCTTGATCCGATATCTGTTTTGGGTTATCAACTGCAAACAAAAAGAAAACGGATTAATGTGGTGGCTTGGACATACAAAAGTCGAGATTTAGAAAACTAGTGCTTTACTTGACTTCGTCCATCTTCTAGCACACCTTGGCTGTTGCCTTACATAAAACCATTCCAGCCTGGAATCACCCACTTTACTACTGAACGGTGCTGGAATTATTTTCCTCTTTGGGACAGACTCGAAGTAACAGAAAGAAGGAGTTTCTCGAGTCCGGTGTTTGAAGTTATAAAAGAAATGAACGTCATCAAAAGTGAGCTCTATGCCTAAGATCTCGCGGTACGCTACATATAGAGTATACAGGTAAGCATAGGAATTGGGGTGCAGTTGCATGGGGGCAATCCGCATTTGTCTTAGAAAATCGACGACGAAAGGAGAAAATGGAGGGATATCCCCAACCATGCACATCAATCGACTGATTGCCATAAATCCCTCTGGAGGGTTGTGAGGACGGTCAGCTTTTGATGGCACCAAGGTATCCCCTTTGGGTATCCCGTACTTTAGGCGTATTCGAATAAGTCTGTCATTGTCAATCGTCGATTCAACAGAATCTTGAGGTGATTCCAGTATGATGGCTGACTCAAATTCATCAGGAACTCGATTATCTCCAATCCCTCCTTCCTCTTCACAGCCCAGGGAAACTCCACACTCAGAAGACACATTATCACTTTCACGAGTTTCTACCTCATAATCTGAGCCCTCATCGTCCCATTCTGGATCTGAGGAGGAAGATATGTCATCAAGAGTGATTTTATTGGATGTGTCTGGGACTTCTTTCTTTTATGCTAATCGATATGAACGTCTCTCGTCCATGGTTGACGAACTATCGAAGAAACAATAGCAAGGATTAGAGTAAAGTTGCCCGTGTCCCCCAGTGCATGTGTGTGAACTAAGTTGTATGTGCATGCATGAAATGACAAAGTGTAAAGACAATATGTTGGCGTCAACCAGAAGCGACATAAAACAAAGTCTCATGTCAACTAAATTAACGAAGTTCAGTATAAAAGGCTCTATCCTAACTGTCCCAGAGTTGATAAAATCATGTTTGGCCTTAGTTGAGTTAGATCATATTTAGTTCATGCTTTAAGTCTTCGGTTCGGAACGGATGTTTATGAGTATAAGGGTCAGATCGGAAGCATGGGTCTTGAGCGTGCACGACAGAAATTCGCGTCTTCTTGGAGTATCGGTTCGGATCGGGGACAGATGCTTTCAGTTATCCAGTCCGGGTCGAACTCCAATCCCAGAGACATACACTCTGTACGGTTCGGATCGGATGAAGATGTACAGGATGTTGCAGATTAGCAATCTCTAATGATTCAATCCGATCTGACCGGACGGTCTTCTTCACAACCGCGCTTTTCACTCCAACCCGAACCGAAAGGTTGAATCCATTTATCCCCTTCCTCATGCTACCCACTCCGAACCGAGCCAACCTCCCTCTTTTTCCTATCTTCTTCTTCTTGCTCCATTACTACAATGTTCAAATTGAACCCATCTCCACCCAAAAACCCAATTGACTTCATGAACTTGCTCACGACAAGATACATGTGGGTTGACACACCTCGCTTCAACTTCGACCTCCCCGCAGTCGTTTCGAGGTGGCGAACGAAGTCACCAACGCCGATGGCGAATCGATGGGAGCACGGCAGCGAAATCGACATACTAGCAAGCGAGATTACTCGAATTTCCCTTGAATTAGAAGCCAAATTCAGTTAGGAAAGAATTGAAACAAAGATCCAAACACTACGTATGAATTTGCGATGGGAATTAACGGGTTTTTTCTTCGTGACTTTTGGGCGCTGGAGTTAGGGTTTCAGGAACGTGAAGAACGGTGTGAAAGAATAAGAGAAATGGAGGAGGGTCTCAGCACATATATATGCATGGGGTAGGAGACCCTTTATATCCCCCTGGATAAGATGTTAAAGCCCACTTCGAACAACTCAGCCCATATTTTGTGTAAATGGTCAGAGGATGGTTCGGATCGGAAAGACTGATTTCCGAACCGAAGCAATCTTATCGAACGCAATAAGATTTGCATAAGGAAAGTGCAGTAAAAGTCAGTAATGCACCATGGAAACTTACCTCGAAAAGCTACTAGACATCAAGTGGAAGTTCTCGAAATTATTCGAGACAATATGATGTGATTTCTTGTACTTCGGAATGCATTTATAGCCAACAAGAGTTGCAATCATATGGAAGTGATCATTCAATGGTTTTAATTCAAAGACTGTTTTGTAAACTACTTTGAAGCACACTTAATCTTAAATAAGAGTGTACTTCAAGGGGGCAAAATGTTAGCCTACTTTGCGAACTAGGCAACACAAAGTCGAGATGTCAAGCATTGAAGAACACTTCTTCCCAAACAGCATCGAATCGGATCGTAGGGCTACTATCAGACCGAGACGGAGTAGAACATAATGGACAAGAGCTCAAGTCCAACATAGGTTGGATCGGATCGGATGGTTAACACCAGGGCGGATCGGAACGGAGCAGAAGATGGATTAGCTTGAATTCGATGCAGGCTAAATCGGATCGGATCGGGTATAGTTAGAGAAAAGCAAAACGAAACAAAGTGAAGAAGGGAAAAATTCGAACCAGATCGGATCGGATGGGGTGATCCGATCTGAACCGCGTTTGCTACTTTATCCGAACCGAACCCAGTGCACTTTGCTACTTCAGCCCACGATCTCCTAGATATTTGGGGCGGTTACACCCACTTTCTACCCATGATGACCACTAACCTGGTGCGCTGTCAACACTGAAATCCATCTGAGCCCGAGGATGATGGAATACGAGCCACGTAGCTCCGATCCGAACCGAATTCTGGATGAATTTCCACCTATAAATAGACCCCCAAAGGTCATTTAAAAGGATCTTTTGGCACTTTGAGAATTGAAGTATCTTAGAGAACCGAATTCCAACACTCCCAAACAATCCAAATCATTATATACAGTATATTTTGAGATAATTGAGTGAATGTATATGAAAAGTGAGTGAGATTGAGCGAATATCCTATTGTATTTTCATCCATATCATCAAACAAAGTGTTATAAAGTGGACGTAGGCTCTTCAAAGCCGAACCACTATAAATTATGTGTCTCTTTTTACGTTTTTGATCTCATTCTATCAAAATTTTAGTCAATTTGGGTGTTAGAACCACTTTTTGGTCTAACAAAAATATAATTAACAAATGGATCTTTTTTATTCTAAACTAAAATGTTAATGACAATGTTTTAATGAACAATATATATATTTTGATCCAACCATTCATCATAACCAAAATGAATCAATAAATCTAAATTTTATACGATGCATAAATGTGTTTTATATAGCGTTAACAGCACAATCACAATCAATTTAAATACATAGATATATATATATTATTTTAAATTTAAAATGAGAAATGTCACCTAAAGTTAAATTGAGACGAGCTCCAAATCTGTTTTTCGACTGTTCCATCACGTAGATCTAATCAACACGAGTCCAATGCATCTGACGGTTCGTAAAACGGACCTCGAATTAAAAAGTTATGATGTTATAAATGTTAATGACATAATTATTATAATTAATTTTATAATTAAATAAGTTATTTACTTTAATCCTTATCCCTCTTCTTCATTAATACAGACAGAACCGAACCCATCAGCTCCAATCGTCTACCCCATCTGATCACTACTGTATGAAAACGTAGATCTCGAAAATCTCTTTGAATTTCACTTTGGAATGGTAATTTAATTTGGATCGGATTGTGAAAGATTAGAGAAAGAAAATCGAACGATTATGGCCATTGGAGAAAATAGTGGTGGCTTTCCTGCAGAATTTTGAGAGAGAGAGAGAGGGAAAGAGGGTTGCTGTTAAATTTTGAGGAAGAAGAGAAATGAGGATTTGTGGAGAGGAAAAGATATTATATAGTGGAGGGTTTAGTTTCAGGTATATGAAGAGAAGCGGTCACGAGATCCACCAATCATGTCACTAAATATTAATAATACCAATTCAACGTAATATATTTGAATTTCGAAATTTTATGATGACAGGTTTCGTGCGTTACAATTTATTTATTTATTTTTGTGAAGCATTGTAACATGTAGATATTTATTTCAACCAATTGAATTACTGTTTCCACATTTCCTAGTGACAAAACAAGAAAGAAAACAAAATTGCATATTCCTATATGAAAGTAATTACTACGTTCTATCCAATTTGATGTATTCCAAAATTTGAATTTTCTTAATTTAATTTTGATTATAATTTATTTATTATTGTTCTTTTTGTTATACATTTGTTATCTATGTTGACTTAAGTCTAATGTTATTTTTATGTCGTTGCTTAAATTTTGATAGGTCATGCATATGTTGTTCATGAATAACAATATAGCTCGTTTAATGGATTCCATTTTTACATCTAAAGCAGTTTCATGATTTTTTCCTTAAGCTGGACTCTTAACTATCCATGTAATACAAAGTCAGAAAAATGTTCATAAGCTTTGAAACTTTGAGTTTCCACGCACATGAATAAAATTTGCTTCAAATTCAAAGAAGCAATATTTTTGTTTACTTAAGTAAATAAATGTTTAGGTTTTAAAGTAAGATAATAGGAAATACATGTATGGAAAATTGAAAGAAAGTGGCAAAGAAGCATGAAACATTTCAGCAAGAAAATGGACATAAATGAGTAAATGAATGCGTGCATTGAAAACAAGGTAAGAGACTTGCATGCATGTATTGAAAAATAACGAAAATGAAATCAATTGAGTTGAAATGAATGAATGCAATATAAATTATAAGTGAAACGTTAGAATTCAATGTATGAAAAATAGGAAAAAAAAGGGAAATAAATTAATAAATTGAAGGAAAGAAAAGTTAATAAAATGAAGGGAAATAAACAAATATATAAAGGAATGAAATAAATGCATAATTAACATTGCAAATTAAATTAATTAATGAAGTTTAATTGGACATGTAATCCACGTTTTGAATTGCTAAAAATTCCATTTTGAACAAGCAGGGAAAGAATTAAAGACGATAACCAAAGATATATACATGTATGTATTTATTTCATCTAGAATGCACACCTTATTTTCTAATCAACCTATTAACACAAGTTAATAAATCTCATTAATAACATCATAAATTTATTTTAAAAAAAATTTACTCAATAATTAAATTTGAAAATGAAAATTTTAAATTCTAACGCATTTTCTAACAAAATTTCCTTAAAATATAAATTTAAATTGGTTCTGGTTTTCTGGGTTGTTCCAATCTCTCCCACTTAAAATCTTTTCGTCCTAGAAAAGGAACAAAGCTAAAAGTAGTTTGACTGACCAACTCAATTTCAATTTTTTTTTTGGTTTCAATAATTTTACTAGTTGAATTAATAATCACACAACACAATCATCAATCAATTAGTTGATTAGCTTTAAAAATATGTTTAACTTTTATATATTCAAAAATCATATTTTCTAAGATTGGATTATATATAATCGCAAATACGTTAATTATATACTTGTCACTCTCAACTCATTCTAAAGCATTTCGAACCCCATCTCTTACGAGTTTTTCTCATTCTAGGATACTACTGATCCTATCTCTAATGAGTATTCTTATTGGATATTACTAATCCAATATCTAATGAGTCTTTTATTCAGTTCTAACGAGTTGTACCCCAAAGATTTGAGCTAACCAGAGCTCTAATACGAACTGTAACGATTCGGATTTCGCCCGGACCTAATCGATCGTAAAATCGACCGAGACCGTTCAAAACCCGAATATACTAACTTTGGGCATACAACACATCAGAAAAAATAATAGAAGACTTTTATAAACATTACAAAAATGTTACATCAGAGAACAGAATATCAGAGAACATCGATATAATAATAATACAACGGAAGATTAATTTACAATAATTTTAATACAATGCAGCGGAACAAATAAACTGATACTGTGACGACCCAAAACCCCGTACGATGGTGTCAAGGGCGATCTTTGGAATATAACACATAAACAGATCATAGCAGAACAGAAATAAATAAATACACCGGATAATGTACAATAGAATACACTGGATAAACATAATCATCAGAGTTACACAGTATACAGGATCATACTTAGTACAAAATACAGTTCAGCTATACATAAATGTCTACAGTGGAAAACAAAACATAATATGTACAACAGGAGCTGAACAGCATAAAAAGAGATAAATGATAGAATCCATCTTCAGCTCCAGCTATCCAGAAAGAGCCTGTTAAAACTTGAATACAAGGCTGCCCATGTAGAAAAAGGGGCACCCGAGTTTGCAAGTGAAACAAACTACGAGTCAGTCTTGGGACTGGTATGAGAAATCTACTTAACACCTTTTATAATATGGCTAATCACAGGACCACGCCACTTTCGCGGAACGGGTTTACTCCATTGGATTTCCAATGCTTTAAAACAAGTAAATCTTTAAACATCGCAATGCTTTTTATAAAAATGAAAATAATATATCCGATATATCCGAGGCGCCTCGCAACAGCAACAACCACACAAGTGAAAATAATATAAATGTCATGGCTGGAAGGTCACTAACACCACCCTAGCTAGAAGGAAACGCATGCCCTTCCAGAGGTCCTCTCCCGTTTCTGGTTCATACCGTTGGATCTTCACAAATTTTATATCATTAGAAAGATCTTTTCAAAACGAATCCAACGGTTTCAGTTTCGGGAAAATCGGATGGTCGGATCTCCCGGTAACTCGTTTGAAGTTACGATTTCAAAATACGAACTTCAGCGTCGTTATTCGATTTAATTTAATTATATTTATATACATATAAATATAATCGATTCTGGCACTGTTTTTCTTCAGATTTGAATTAAACATTCCCGACAATCCAACCGTTGGATATTCACAAAGTGGGTGTCGTTGGAAAGATATTTCCAAAACGAACCCAACGGTTTCGGTTTCGGGAAAATCCGATGGTCGGATCTCCCGCACTAGTCGTTTGAAATCACGGTTTCAAAACACGAACTACGGCTTCGTTATTCGATTTATTTTATTTATATTTATATTTACGTATATAAATATAATTCTTTCTTCGATTTCAAAACCATATTCACTTCATATATTTGATAAAAATGATATTTTTATCTAACAGATATTTATTTCAACACATCACCATTCTTATCACTTCATATTCACAATAAAAATGTAGATTTTATTGTTCAATCTATATATTCAACACATGAGTGTTTTCAATTTCACAGCTACGATAAAAATATGATTTTTATCGTTCTACTCATTTGTTCAACACATAAATATTTTCTATAGTTGATATATATAATAAAAATGTTGTTTTTATCTTTCAAACAAATTTACTCAACACATGAGCTTCGTTCAACACATGAATTTCTATTCAACACATGATTTTCTATTCAACACATGAATATTTTCTATAGTTCATGTATATAATAAAAATGTGATTTTTATTGTAAAACAATTTATTTCAAAACACGATTATTTTATATAGTTTATATATAAGGTAAAAATGTTATTTTTCGTGTTAAAACAATTTATTTAAAACATTAATATTTTATATAGTCTTTATATATGATAAAAATGTTATTTTTATTTTTCAAAGAATTTATTCTATACACGAACTCCACTCAACACATGAATTTATTTCAACACATGAATTTCTATTCAACACATGAATTTATTTCAACACATGAATTTCTATTCAACACATGAATTTATTTCAACACATTTCTATTCAACACATGAATTTTATTTCAACATTCAACACATGAATTTTATTTCAACATTCAAAACATGAATTTTATTTCAACATTCAACACAAGAATTTAAATCAAACACAGAAATATTTCATAAAATTTCGGCAGCATAACGGCAGGGTAGTTAAAACCGGGACCGTCCCTAATACGGCTCCTCGCTCTACCTTAAAGCCTCGCAGCTTTTGACAATAGGGATTTTCAATATCTAGTTTGTACGCAGACGAATTTTCCCATATACTAATCCTATTGGGATTTCAACCACAATCATTTCAAATCAACCATTCATGATATTCACCAAAGTTTCACATCAACCAATAATCCAAACAATATCACAACCAATATATATCGTCCATGGTCTGTGGACGAGGGTAGTATGTATATATATATATATATATACATATATAACTATATTTCGATTTCATTTCAATATCACTTCAATTCATTTCAACGAACATATTATTTTTACAACGCATATATAACTTATACATTGAACATACAAATTATACAACGCTTATACATGTGGTGCACAATGCTCTTATAACTCATACTTCGACTATATAATTTATACATCGTTGTTTTCCATATCGTTTATAAATTAGAAATCTCACATTGGGTTCCACTCCACCAAAAATTGCAGAAGGCTCAGAAAAATATGCAGTCTCTCCTAGAATGTAGAAGGCATCCACACGAGTCCATTGTCTGTTGTTTCACTGGATTTCGATCACATACGAAAAAGTTATGATTTTTATACGAAATCAAGTTTTGCAACACTAAAGAGTGTTATAATTAGTTTTAAAAACAACAGCTGATACCTTTGCTGAAGCTTCTAAACTAGGTTTTGATTTAATCTCCAATCTGTTGTTCGTAAAGTCGATCAGAGTATCAGACGTTGAAGAGCTTCGCACGACGCCCCAGGCGCTAGTACCCTTGCTCAGATCGACGGTGAGATGTGGGGGATCTGGCGTGATGAACGACGCTGATTCCTAGGCGTGATTCTCGAGGTATGCCACACGATAGGGGGCGATACTGGTATGGATTGGAAGAGGATGAAGAGTACTTCAAAAAAGGTCAACTGGGGTAGGGCTAATTATGAACGGATTGGCCGGATTTTTGGAGATAAGTTCGGTGCTCTTTCCGCCATCGCGATCTGTAGAGGAGCGGGGTCATTTTTGGTCAACGCGCGTTATGGAAGGAGAAACCCTATTGGCCAGCCATATTTTTAATTCATTTAATTTATTTTAAATCCGAAAATACCCCTCTTCACATACGAACTCCAATCCAAACCCAACGACTGTCGCCCCTAGCTAAATACCCCCATTCTGAACACATTGGGATATGTTTCGTAGGCCCATTCGACTGTTTCAGTCAGTTTTCCTTCAAATTAAAATATAAAACATTCAATATTTGATTTGAACGTACATTTCAATTTGCCGGGGCCACATACTGATTCTAAAAATTCCGGAAAATAAATCTAGCTATGTTTTGATGATACGGTCCCAACAAAACTAGTTTCGTCGAATTCTGAGACCGTTTGAAAATGGCCTTTTTCTGGTCGATCCAATTTAACTATAATTGACCAAACACATTTTCCTTCACCACGCTCACACATTAACTTCAAAAATTATGGAATTTGAAACCTAGCAATAATTTGACATCCCGGATCCAACAAAAGTGGTTTCGTCGAATTCTATGGTCGTTGGCAAAATGTCTATTTTCAAGGGCTATATATTCTCTATAGCGACCTTTCTGAAAATTCATTTGGCCATAACTTTTGGTTCCCGCTATGAAACTTAAATTTTTCAAATTCGTTAGAAAGATATTCACTAACAGATTTAAATATTTTTGGTTTCACTAAAATCCATTTTATTTTGTACCCGATAGAAGCAGTCAAAGTTTGTATTTCAATTTTGAAACTACCGCGCCATTTCAGGCCCTGTTTATAATTAAAATTAATTATATTTATTTTCAAACATCGATTTAAACACACTTTTCCTCGTTATTATTTATTTTATATATTTAAAATCCACTAAAATAGCCAATTTAAAATTTTCAAACTGGTTCAGATTTTCCGGGGTGTTACAAAATCCCCCACTTAAAACTTTTCATCTCGAAGAGGAACAAAGTCGAAAGTCGTTTAATTAACCAACTCAACTTTCCTTATGGCTTCTATTCTTCAAATTTTCAGTTTCTAAGAATTTTCAAATTCTTCAAAAATTTGGCTAACACCCTAAATTTTTGAAAAATTTCGCCATAACCTCCTTTGTACGGGGGACTTCAGGATATTTCAAATAGCCTCCCATAGACCTCACCAATCCAAAAGAAACAGGAAAAGCCAAGCGGTTAGCCAATCGGCTCATAAAATCATCAAATCCCAAGAAATACAATAAACGTGTACCTATTTGTCGGGTAAACAATTTTATTCCTCTGCTTAGCTGTTTATCCATAACCTGTTCACACATATATAATGCACATGTGCATATTTCTATCTATTTTCAATTCAGTGCAGTATTTGTTCAATTTGGCTAAATGGTTCAAAACTCTAATTAATCAACCAAAAATCAAACAACGCAAACTTGCAATCAATTTATTTTTATCTTTCAAAAATATACTAATTAATTCATATACTCTTATAAAATCATTCAGACTATATGATTAAAATTTTACATCCATGAAAAGAAAACAACGATAAAGTAGAGAACATAATGGAAATTTCAAAATATGGTAAATGTACCTTGCACCAGAGTCAATCAGAGATATCCACCCTGCACTTAGGATATGTTTTCATGATACTCTCCTCAGTTTCCCAAGTACAATGTCGTGGATCTCTACTCCATTGCACTTTGACTAAGTGAACCTTCTTGTTCCTCCGCTCTTTGGTTTCTTTGCCAATAATCTTTAGCGGCTCTCTTCTAACAGCCAATTCTGGAGTAATTTCTATATCCAACTGTGTTGCTTCTTCCACGATCAAGTCTGGATCATGAACATGCTTTCGAAGTTGAGATACGTGAAACACATTATGTACTCCAGGCAACCAATCAGGCAACTGAACTCTATAAGCGAGAGTTCCAATCCGTTCAAGTATAGGGAATGGACCAATAAATTTGGGCGCCAACTTCCCAGTTTTGCCAAATAAAATCACTCCTCTCATCGGAGAAACCCTTAGATACACATAGTCTCCAACAGCAAATGCTAAATCCCTCCTTCTCGAGTCTGCATAGCTTTTCTGTCGGCTTTGAGCTGCTAGCAATCGTTTCTTAATGAAATCGACTTTATCCGCAGCTTCGCGAATCATATCTGGTTCCAATACAAGCCTATTACCAGGTTCAACCCAACAAGCAGGATATCGGCACGGTCTACCATATAATGCTTCGAATGGTGACATTGTAAGGCTCGCTTGGTAGCTGTTGTTGTATGAGAACTCAGCCAAATGCAAATGGTCTTCCCATGACCCACCAAAATCAAGAACACAAGCCCGTAATAAATCTTCTAGAATACGATTTACCCTCTTAGTCTGACCATCTGTTTGAGGATGATATGCGGTGCTCAAGTTCAGTTTTGTCCCCAGTTCTACTTGAAATGCCTCCCAGAATTTGCTAGTAAATATTGGATATCTATCACTAATTATACTGATCGGCACTCCATGTAGCCTAACAATTTCCTAGAAATAAATCTGGGCTAGACTCTGAGCAGTTCTATTGGATCTGACAGGTATAAAATGGGCGGTATTCGTGAAGCGATCTACGATCACCCAAATACTGTCATTTCCTTTCCTGGTTCTGGGCAAACCATCTATGAAGTCCATGGAAATGTGTTCCCACTTCCAACCTGGAATGTCCAGCGGTTGCAACAATCCGACAAGTTTCTGTTGGTCCCTTTTGAACAGTTGGCAAGTAGAGCACCTGCTAACATATAAAGAAATGTCTCTCTTCATCGATCTCCACCAGAATGTACGCTTAATATAATTATACATTTTGCTCACTCCTGGATGGATACTAAGTTTTGACTTGTGGCATTCATCCAGCACTTCCTTCCAGAGTTCAACAATGTTAGGAACACAAATTCGACCCTTTAGCCTTAGAACCCATTGGTTATCAATCTGGAAACTCAAGGGTTCGCCTTTTTGTATTCTTTCTTGGATCCTTTGAATGAAGTGATCGTCCTTCTGTAGAGAAGATATTTTATCAATAAATGAAGTCGTAATAATAAAACTGGTGATCATTACGTTCTTTCTACTTAGCGCATCGGCCACAACATTGGCTTTCCTTGGAGTGTACAAAATCTCAAAATCGTATGCTAAAAGGAATTCTAGCCAACGTTGATGCCTCAGATTCAAGTCTTTCTGGGTGAACGGATACTTTAGCGACTGATGATCTGTAAATAGTTCGAATTTCTCACCCAAAAGATAGTGCCTCCAGATTTTTAAAGCAAACACGATGGCTAACAACTCAAGATCATGAGTAACATAATTTTTCTCATGCGGTTTCAGTTGCCGGCTAGCATAAGCAACCACTTGACCTCTCTGCATTAATACTGCACCAAGGCCTTCTCTAGAGGCATCTGTCCAGACTTTCAAGTCTTGATTGCCATAGATAATCGTTAACACGGAAGCAGTTGTTAATCTCAATTTTAGCTTCTGAAAAGCCTCCTCACATTCGGGAGTCCACTTGAATTTTGCGTGCTTCTTTGTAAGCTTTGTTAAGGAACTAGATATCTTCGAAAAATCTTTAATGAACTTCCGATAATAACTAGCCAATCCAAGAAAACTTCGAACTTCTGTGGGAGTACTAGGCTGCTTCTCACTGACCTCGGGCATCGTACTGGCCTCAGGACTATCAGTCTCTGACTCCCCTTTGTTACCAGAACTGACTTCCTCTTCGTCATTCAAAAGACCTTTCCTATTGAGATCTTCATACTGATAAGCCATGTATATCATTTCAGAAAAAGGGAGCTTCACATGCCCCATTACTCTACTATGGTACTTTCTTTGAAGCCCGTTAATAAATCTCAGATTCTTCCTCTTCGGATTTTCAATTAGATGCCGGGCAAAATGAGAAAGTTCATTGAATTTCTTATGATATTCTGGAATGGTCATATCACCTTGTATCAGATAACAAAATTCATCACATAATCGCTCAGTTGCTTCTGGAGGAGTAAATCTTTCACTGAAAATCTCTTTAAATCTATCCCAGGTGATATCACCTTTTGGATTATCCTTAATAATCGAACCCCACCAGAACAAGGCTTCATCTTTGAGTAACCACGATGCCAGTAATCTTTTCTGATCATCTATCAGCTTTGAACCTTCAAAAATTTTCTCAGCAGAGCGTATCCAGGCTTGAGTTTGAATAATAGATTCATTGCCCAAGAATGGTACTCCACCCATATTTTGATACTTAATTAATAAAGCCTCAATATCTGGTTCTGCCCTATCTCTTCTACTTCTGCCACTCATTTTTTTCAATGTCTGCAAATAGCAGACAAAGTGTTAGGCCAACAGAAAAGGTATTTTAAATCATAGAGACATATACGTGAATGTAAATGTGTCCATCGAGGTGTATTTCATTCTATTATACTCAACTAGGATATTACTGATCCTATCTGTAATGAGCTATTCGTCCTAGAACAATACTGGTCCTATTTCTAATGAGTTCGTTAATATGTTATATTCCAGAACTAAGCTTAACCAAAGCTCTTATACCATGTTGTGACGACCCAAAACCCCGTACGACGGTGTCAAGGGCAATCTTTGGAATATAACACATAAACAGATCATAGCAGAACAGAAATAAACAAATACACCAGATAATGTACAATAGAATACACTGGACAAACATAATCATCAGAGTTACACAGTATACAGGATCATACTTAGTACAAAATACAGTTCAGCTATACATAAATGTCTACAGCGGAAAACAAAACATAATATGTACAACAAGAGCTGAACAGCATAAAAAGAGATAAATGATAGAATCCATCTTCAGCTCCAGCTATCCAGAAAGAGCCTGCTAAAACCTGAATACAAGGCTGCCCGTGTAGAAAAAGGGGCACCCGAGTTTGCAAGTGAAACAAACTACGAGTCAGTCATGGGACTGGTATGAGAAATCTACTTAACACCTTTTATAATATGGCTAATCACAGGACCACGCCACTTTCGCTGAACGGGTTTACTCCATTGGATTGCCAGTGCTTTAAAATAAGTAAATCTTTAAGCATCGCAATGCTTTTTATAAAAATGAAGCCCTTATAAGACTCAGTTCCCGTCACACAATGCAACGCAAACCGGAGGATAGAGTTTTACCTTACAATGGCCAAAATATGCTTGATATGAATAAAACAAAAGCTTTTGATATTATTACTAGTGTTTATATGTTCCAAAAACAATTTTACATCATAAGTATCTATCATAGACGGCATAGGTACCATATATCATGTCGCCATATATAGGTATACAATCAAAACCGCAAAGTCACGTATTTGGAAATTGGATTTCCGTCATGAACCAAGGCAAAAGATGGTCCTTACCGACTTTGAGACAATCTAGCCCATGTCTCAGGATCAGAGCTCGAGTGACCCATGGAGCGACAGGGCTGGTCCACCGATGTGGATTAAAATGCCTGAACACTGCGTTTCCCCGCCCTTTGGGGCGTAAATGAGTCCTATGACTCCATTGGCTCCACATAGTCACCGATATATCTGAGGCGCCTCGCAACAGCAACAACTACACAGGTGAAAATAATATAAATGTCAGGGCTGGAAGGTCACTGACACCACCCTAGCTAGAAGGAAACGCATGCCCTCTCTGAGGTCCTCTCCCGTTTCTGGTTCATACCGGGGTGTGAGGCTCGCGAATCAACGTTATATACAAAGCTATGCCACACAGGCCGTGCTTTGATCATCAACCACAAGACTTTGCTTTTCAACAGAAGCCTTGATCATTTGCCACTTAGGCGCGCCACACAGGCAGTTCACTCCATGCGACTGATTTCTATCAATATATAACCTCTGACCTCGTACGTCCCAGAGAAGGGCGTTAAGAAAAAGAGTAAATTCTCCGCTGCCAAACAGATATATATTTAACAGAGATCAATCAGCACAGAACAAAATCCAATGTCAGACACACAGTCCATTTACTAGTTCGATCTCGGTCTGAACGAAACCGGAGGCACTATATACCTCGCATATCCATCGATCTCCAAACACGTCTGGACGATCACCACTTATTATCTATATTTCGGGATGCCTCCCAATCAAGACATCAGTTATCATCGAACCGAGGTGAAGATCTCCGGTCTTCAACCACCGTCTTCATCATCGACTTCTTATCGCCGATCAATTATTTGAAATGAGATTTAACCCGGCCTTTTCAAATAATTCATGTATATTTAGAATTTTAAATCAATTCATTTCAATGGTTAAATGATTCGACATCAATAATTCTGTTTTTAAATGTAATTTTCACACCAAACACATTCAACCATCAAATATCCAATAAACCGAGTAAATTCGGTTTATTTTCCATTCCATATCATTTATAATATTTTATAATGATTTATCGCTATTTTTATTCGTTCAAAAATAGCCCATTTCTTTCAAACGACGCTTCAGGCCATAACGCGACCGTGGCGCTGGTTTTCTTCAGATTTGATTTACACATATCTGAAAATCTAACCGTTGGATCTTCACAAATTTTATATCATTAGAAAGAACTTTTCAAAACGAATTCAACAGTTTCAGTTCGGGAAAATCCGACGGTCGGATCTCCCAGTACACTCGTTTGAAGTTACGATTTCAAAATATGAACTGCAGCGTCGTTATTCGATTTAATTTAATTATATTTATATAAATATAAATATAATCGATTCTGGCACTGTTTTTCTTTAGATTTGAATTCAACATTCCAGACAATCCAACCGTTGGATCTTCACAAAGTGGGTGTCGTTGGAAAGATATTTCCAAAACGAACCCAACGGTTTCGGTTTCGGGAAAATCCGATGGTCGGATCTCCCGTACTAATCGTTTGAAATCACGGTTTCAAAACACGAACTACAGCTTCGTTATTCGATTTATTTTATTTATATTTATATATATAAATATAATTCTTTCTTCGATTTCAAAACCATATTCACTTCATATATTTGATAAAAATGATATTTTTATCTAACAGATAATTATTTCAACACGTCACCATTTTTAACACTTCATATTCACAATAAAAATGTAGATTTTATTGTTCAATCTATATATTCAACACATGAACGTTTTTGATTTCACACCTACGATAAAATTATGATTTTTATCGTTCTACTCGTTTAATCAACACATAAATATTTTCTATAGTTGATATATATAATAAAAATGTTGTTTTTATCTTTCAAACAAATTTACTCAACACATGAGCTTCGTTCAACACATGAATTTCTATTCAACACATGATTTTCTATTCAACACATGAATATTTTCTATAGTTCATGTATATAATAAAAATGTGATTTTTATTGTAAAACAATTTATTTCAATAAACGATTATTTTATATAGTTTATATATAAGGTAAAAATGTTATTTTTGGTGTTAAAACAATTTATTTAAAACATTAATATTTTATATAGTCTTTATATATGATAAAAATGTTATTTTTATTTTTCAAAGAATTTATTCTATACACGAACTCCACTCAACACATCAATTTATTTCAACACATGAATTTCTATTCAACACATGAATTTATTTCAACACATGAATTTCTATTCAACACACGAATTTTATTTCAACATTCAACACATGAATTTTATTTCAACATTTAACACATGAATTTTATTTCAACATTCAACACATGAATTTAAATCAAACACAGAAATATTTCAGAAAATTTCGGCAGCATAACGGCAGGGTAGTTAAAACCGGGGCCGTCCCTAGTACGACTCCTCGCTCTACCTTAAAGCCTCGCAGCTTTTGACAATGGGGATTTTCAATATCTAGTTCGTACGCAGACGAATTTTCCCATATACTAATTGTTAGCCTACTTTGTGAACTAGGCAACACAAAGTCAAGAAACCAACCGTTGAAGAGTATTTCAAGTTATGTGACTTCGGTTCGGATCGGAGGGAAGCTCCACAGTTCAGATTAATAGCAGCGTATCGGTTCGGATCAGGTAAAGTTCTCTGTTCGGATCGGATATCTCTTACTGGATAAATTGGTAAAACATACCTGATCGGATCGGAAGGCCAATGAATCTCAGGTGGATCGGAAAGCTGTCTGCTTGCCGCGACTTCGGAGCGGAGCGGAGTATGATTAGAGAAGAAGAGACGTTCAAGCTACTCCGGTTCGGGTCGGGTATTCCGATCCGAACCCTCCAACCTTCGTGTCTCCGACCTGTACCCATGATCCAGAAAAATCTCCTATAAAGCCGCCTGGAGAACCGGACCGGATGTGACCAATTCCTACCCCTAACGTCCATCTCATTGATGCGTTGTCTGCTTGATGGCCCATCCGAACCCGAAGAGAGGGCGATGGATGACACGTGTTCCGACCCGGATTGCATTTCAGGCAAATTCACACCTATAAATACCCCAACTAGAGACAAAGAGAAGGATTTTTTTTCAGCACTTTTGAGAATCCAAGTACTTCCATCATCCGAATTCCTTCACTCCCGGAAAATCCAAACCATCTTTTATTTCTTGTTTTTATCTTTCTGAGTGAACAAAAGTGAGTTGTGAGCGAATCTTACATTGTATTTGTAATTGAATTCCTGAATATAGTGAAAACTAAGTGGACGTAGGCATTTCTTCGCCGAACCACTATAAACCTTGTGTGTTCTTTTTTATTTCTGCTTTATTTTATCTTGTTTCTAATCAATTTGGGTGTTAGAACCACATTTGGGTCTAACATTTTGGTGCTTTCACTGAGAAACCTCATCTAAATTCTTTATTTTCCGGGATCTCTTTCTACTTTTTGGACCGTTGAGTTCAAAGAAGTGAATCCTTAAGCTTCTCCACTTTCTTACATTCGTTGAAGTAATTGTCAAAGACTCATGGCCCGAGGAAAAGGCAAGGAAGTCCAGCCTGTTCAAGGAAACGGAGCTGATGAAGATCAGCAACATGCTGTTGTAACAAGGTCTAGGGGGCAGAGTTCAGCAGCAGGGAGAGTCAATGCAGGAAATCCGAACCGACAGCAAGGGGAAAGCTCCGATCCGAACCGGGTAGGAGACTCTGAAGCAGTGCACTCCCCCAGTCTGAACCGACCCGACTTGCTCGCTGCACACCGATCCGACCAGGGACCCCAGCTCCGATCCGACCCGACTTCCTACCTCCGATCCGACCCGATGCTTGGTGAAGCTGGAACATCTACTCGAGTCCCCGCGAATGCTCCAATTCCAGCTGCCAGGGTTGGAGACCAGGCCAATCCATCTGCTCCCATCACTCAAGGAGACTTCTCGCGTTTGCTCAATATGCTTGAGAGCACGAGGGAAGCTATGAGAGTTCATGAGCGTACCAACCTCATGATGCAGGAAAATATGAGGCTCATGAGTCGGGAAATCAGTGAGCTCCGCCGGCAAAGAACTCCGTCGCCAGTTCGTCA
This sequence comes from Allium sativum, assembly GCA_030737875.1. Lineage (NCBI taxonomy): Eukaryota > Viridiplantae > Streptophyta > Magnoliopsida > Asparagales > Amaryllidaceae > Allium > Allium sativum. The sequence goes on along the minus strand of CM060920.1, from coordinate 320,371,732 downwards.
TACCCCAGTAGATCAATCTTCATCTTCTGAGGAAGAGAGGCCCCGTGAGCGAAGGCCACTCGAACGACCTCAGAACGTGGAGCAGTTAACGTTTGGATCTTTGGGATCTCGCGAAGATATCGCACGAGCATTAAGAAACGATAGCCCATCTCGGGGGCAAAGACTCCAATCCCCTCTTCCCGAGATCAACCGGGAACGCGGGGAAAGGAATCGAGCAGAGGCAGCTCGAAGAAGAAGGGTGTCTCCTGAGCAAGAGCCCCGGAGGAACTCGGACACTAGGGCCAGGGAACCTGAGCAGCCCCTAACTAGTGCCGATGTGCAGGCGATGGTTCGTCGAATTATGTCTGAGAGCCGGAATTATACAAACGAAGACTACGGCATAGAGCGAAGCCATACTCCGTTCACTGACGACATCCTAGACTTCCAGTTCCCCCGACGCTTTAATTTGCCACAGATGGATAAATATAACGGAAGGACTGACCCAGGACAGCACTTGATGCGGTATTCGTGGCTTATGAATGCAGCTGCTGCCCCCGATGAAGTAAAATGCAAAGCGTTCCCAATCTACCTAGAAGATGTGGCTTTATTTTGGTTTACCCGACTTCCTCCCCGTTCAATTTCTAATTACAAAGAACTAAGCGAGCGTTTCATGAACCAGTTCCGACTACATGCTCGAAAGTCCAAGAGCGTTATTGAATTGTCAAGGATCAAACAGGCACCAGGAGAATCTTTAAGGGCATATTTAGATCGTTTTAACCAAGCTGTAACTGAGGTCAGTGACCCGCATGAGCCCACAATTCTGATGGCATTAAAGGAAGGAGTCGATCCCGAATCTGAGTTTGGAGACTACCTTTCTGGGAAGACACCCCCCACAAGGGCGATATTCTACGAAAAAGCCGATATTTATCTAAGACGAGAGGAGGCCCGGGCAAACCGGAAGAGAAAGTCTGAGACAGCTTCAAAGGAGAATGTGCAGAGTAATATTGCAGTGAAGCAGTCTGGGGAAAGCTCTGGCAAGGTTGAAGTAAATGTAGGAAACAAGGGTGGAAACAGCAATACTGGAAGCGGGGGAAACAACAACAACCGTAATTCGAACGGTAACAGGAGAAACAGAAATAGGGGAAGCGACCCAAACAAAAGGCCCCGATTCCAGAACTACGAGAATTACACACCACTGAATGACACGTTGGAAAATATTTACCTGGACACGTATAACGTGTTGCAATACAAAAGACCGCCACCTCGTGATTCGACCGAAAAAGAAATGGCGACAGGGAAATTTTGCTTGTTTCACGGAACGCATGGACATTCGACCAATGAGTGTCGACATTTGAGGGATGTAATTGAAAAGCTGCTGCGTGAGGGAAAGTTGGATGAGTACAAGGTTGCCCCGAGGGATAGGGGGCAAGGAGAGCAGGCTCCAAAGCAAATCCTACCTGCTCCTAAGCCCACCGCGCAGCAGAAAGGTAAAGGGATCGTCATCAACTCCATAGTAGGCGGACCTCACCCGGCAATTCGAAGCTTTAGGTCAATGGACCAATATGTGAATGCCGCCAAACATCTAGATGTGAATGAAGGTGACGAGTTGGAAGATACCACCCCCATCAAACAACAAAAAACCATGTTCGATGACGTGGTGTTTCGCAGCCGAGACAACACGGGAATACAATCTCCCACCAATGATCCGTTGGTTATTACTACCGCTATTGGGCCAGCGTTGGTCCATAAGGTATTAGTAGACAACGGAAGTTCCGTTAATATTTTGTTCAAGAAGTCATTTGATCAGATGAAGCTTGAGCCTGAAGATCTGAAACCTTGTGAAGGATGGATTAGGGGTTTCAACGGAGCGACAACAGCTCCTATGGGATATATAGAGTTGCCTGTGACCCTAGGGCAAGGAGAACGTAGAAGAGTGCGAATGCTCCAGTTTGTAGTACTGGACGTAGATTCGCCATATAACGCATTTTTAGGGAGGCCTGCCCTCGCTGAGTTTAGAATTTGTATCGCCCCTTGGTGCTTGTTACTAAAGTTCCCAACCGAAGCCGGGACTGGAGTAATAAGAGGGGATCAGGTTTCTGGACGGGCCTGCTATGTGGCCGAACTGAAGATGTTGATGAAAGGAGTTAATGCTGAGAATAAGGATGCCTCATCTCCCTCAAAGGGGGACTCAGCATAGCAATTAGAGAGGTTGAACCCAAGGGAGTTGCGAAAAGGAACGCCTGAAGACCTGGATCCTAGAAAAGATGAGGAACCAGAGGCTAGGAATGCAACTCCTAATGAAGCAACAGTGGAAATACCTGTTGATAAAGCTGATCCGACGAAAGTTTTGAAGGTTGGTTCCCAATTGGATCCACGTCGTGCTGAAGAGCTGACGAACTTCTTAAAAGCGAACTTAGATGTGTTCGCCTGGACCCATGCTGACATGTGTGGGATATCGCCTTCCGTTATCAGTCACAAATTGAATGTAAATCCGAAGCATCCGCCTGTAAAGCAAAAGAGACGCATGCTGGGCCCAGAGAGGTCGGCTGCCCTCAAAGAGGAAGTAGAGAAGTTGAAGCAAAATGGATTTATTCGAGATTCGACCTATCCCGACTGGATATCGAATCCCGTTCTGGTAAAGAAGCCAAACGGAAAGTGGCGAACTTGTATTGACTTTTCAGATTTAAATAAGGCTTGCCCAAAAGATAGTTTCCCGCTTCCCAGGATTGACCAGCTTGTAGACTCGACAGCAGGTCATGAACTTCTCTCTTTCATGGATGCATATTCTGGATACAATCAAATTCCTATGCATATACCAGACCAAGAGCATACAAGTTTCATTACGAATCTGGGACTATATTGTTATGTTGTAATGCCATTCGGATTAAAAAACGCTGGAGCTACTTATCAGCGGTTGGTAAATAGAATGTTTTACGATCAGATAGGAAAAACCATGGAAGTTTATGTGGATGATATGCTGGTTAAATCAAAGCAGTCCTCCAGTCATACGCAAGACTTAGCAGAAATGTTTGGTATCTTGCGGAAATACCGTATGAAATTGAATCCTTTAAAATGTTCATTTGGAGTGGCGTCGGGAAAGTTCCTTGGTTTCATTGTGAGTTCCCGAGGAATTGAGATCAACCCTAGCCAGATAGCGGCGATTAGAAATATCGAAGAACCAAGGAAAATTAAAGACGTCCAAAGTCTGGCAGGAAAGGTAGCGGCGCTAAGTAGATTCATCTCCAAAGCCACCGATAAATGTGTTCCATTCTTTGATTTGACAAAAAGGGGAAAGAAGAACTTCCAGTGGACTCCCGATTGTGTCGAGGCTTTTCAAAATCTGTTAGAACTGTTAGAAAAACCGCCAATCCTATCAAAGCCCGTAGACCATGAAGAACTATTTATTTATCTAGCAGTCTCGGCTCACGCTGTCAGCACAGTTCTGGTTCGAGAGGAGGACAAAGTACAAAGGCCAGTATACTATGTGAGTAAGAAATTAGCAGCGGCAGAGCGCAACTACCCAAAGGTCGAGAAGCTTGCTTATAGCCTCCTGATTGCATCCCGAAAGCTTCGTCACTACTTCCAAGCCCATCCAATAACCATATACACCGATCAGCCGTTAAGACAAGTGTTGCAGAGACCCGAAGCGTCGGGAAGGTTGATTAAATGGAACATAGAACTAAGCCAGTTTGATTTGAATTTTCAACCACGAAAGTCAATCAGGGGGCAAGCTCTAGCAGACTTTATTGCGGAATTCACCATTCCAGAGGAAGAAATAATCAATGACCGAGTGGTTAGATCCGAGGATGAGCTAAAGATGAATCCGTGGGAATTATATACAGATGGAGCTAAAAATGACCGAAGATCCGGAGCTGGAATTGTCTTAGTCACTCCGGAGGGACGGTCGTTATATTACGCTCTGCGATTAGAATTTTCGGCAACAAACAACGACTCTGAGTATGAAGCCCTGATCGCCGGGCTGAAACTCGCTAAAGACCTTGGAGTAAAAGTGATGGATATATTTTGTGACTCTAAGATTGTTGTTTGTCAGGTGAGAGAGGAGTTCGCGGCTCGAGGACCTCGACTTGTCGCTTACCTTAAGAAAGTGAAAGAGCTATTAAGTAGCCTAGAGCGGTACAACATAACACATATTCCCAGAGAAGAAAACCAGAAAGCGGATAGACTAGCAAAATTAGCTAGTTCTGACAATCCAGAGGGGACCGAGGTAATTCCAATTGAAACGTTGGAGTCGCCAAGCTTTGAGTCAATGGACATGGAATTCGTTCTTGAAGCGGAACCAGAGAAGGAATCATGGATGACTCCAATCAAGAATTTTCTTAAGAATGGGACACTCCCATTAAAGAAGAGTGAAAAGAGAGCTGTAGTGCGCAGAGCTACCAGATATGTTATACAAGACGATATTCTCTATAGACAAGGATTTTCTATGCCCCTGTTACGATGTATCGCACACGACGACATCAAGCGTGTACTGAGAGAAGTGCACGAAGGTGAGTGTGGAGATCATACAGGAGGTCAAACTTTAGCGAAGAAAATATTGCGATACGGATACTTCTGGCCTACGATCAACAAAGATGCAGCTGATTATTCACGACGCTGCGATAAGTGCCAGAGATTCGCCAAAATCCCCAGGGCACCATCAACCCAGCTTAAATCGATGGTGAGTCCTTGGCCATTTGCCACATGGGGAATCGATATCATTGGGGTTTTACCAATTGCTAAAGGGGGAGCTAAGTATGCCATAGTAGCCGTGGATTATTTCACGAAGTGGGTGGAAGCTGAACCCTTGACTAAGATCACCACAAGAAAGGTGATAAGTTTTGTGGTCCGAAATATTATATGCCGATTCGGAATCCCAAGAACAATTATTACCGACAACGGGACCCAATTTGATAGCACTGAATTCAGAAACTTTTGCCAGAAATATAAGATAGATAAACGATATACTGCAGTTGCCTATCCACAATCTAATGGGCAAGTAGAGGCAATAAACAAGGTAATAAAATCCATCCTCAAAAAGCGATTAGAGCGTGCAAAGGCAAAATGGGTTGATGAATTGCCCCTAGCTTTGTGGGCATATCGAACAACGTTCAAAACGGCAACTGGTCATACCCCTTTCTCCCTCTCCTTTGGTTCAGAAGCAGTAATTCCGGTTGAGCTGGAAGTTCCTTCCCACAGGGTGACATATTATGACCCGATGACGAATCGGGCTCTTTTACTTGAGTCTCTTGATGAAGTCGAAGAGAAAAGAGACGAAGCAGACTTGCGTGCAGCAAGACATCGGCATCAGATGGCACACTATTATGACAAAAAAGTTCGCCTCAGAGCTTTTGAACCAGGAGATTTGGTGCTAAAGAGAATTTTTCCATCTCTTCCTCACCTCGGCCCAAAATGGGAAGGACCCTTTGTCATCCAACGGAAACTTGATAAGGGAACATTCAAGTTAACGACCGTAGATGGCGAAGAAGTCCCTCGAGCATGGAATGCCCAACACTTAATGCGATATTTGGATTAGAAATGCTATACTTTTTGCTGTTCTTCCTGTAAACTCTGTAATAAGGCACGACTTGCCTCGGGAAAATCCGGTGATATGAATAAAGAACTATAAAGTGGATGTAGGCTATGACTTAGCCGAACCACTATAAAAATATTATGTGTTATTTACTTTTATGCATTTACATTCATTAGTTGTTCTGTTGTGATTATAAAATACAGGACAACTGAGAGCCTAAAGAAGGTGGAAAACAGTCTGGACATAAAAAGAAGCACAATGATTATTTGTGCGATAGGACGTGAAAGAATGGGAAAACGACATTCTAACTCTAACTCTCCAGAGAAAGAGAGAGAATATAAAAGCGTCTCCGACTGAGCGCTGAAAAAGAAATTCTATTTTGAACTCTAACTCTCCAGAGAAAGAGAGAGAGTATAAAAGCGTCTCCGACTGAGCGCTGAGAAAGAGGTTCAACTCCGAACTCTAACTTTCCAGAGAGAAAGAGAGTATAAAGGCGTCTCTGACCGAGCGCCGAGAAAGAAATCTTTTCCCGTTGAACGACCGGGGAATAAACAAATAGCTGAACTCGAACTCTAACTCTCGAGAGAATGAGAGAGAGTATAAAAGGAATGCCAGGAAAAACAACAGAAGTTGGTGATACAGGAAATGCTATCCCGTTAAAGAATCAGGAATATTCAGATTGCATGGTTAAGCACTGAATAACTTATGGAGATTGACTGGGGACACATATATATACACATATCTCCCCTCTCCACAACTTTGTTTCATAACTATAGATATGCATTTTTACATAAGTGCAGAACTGCTAACACATAAACATTGCAGAAAGTGAATTATTTTTATTTACAAATGAATAAATTTGTACAGGGAAATGACTAAAAAAGAAAAGTGCGAAAGCTGCTGGTGTAGCAGCACTTATTGATTTACAAAGATGCTAAAAGGACACAGAAGAACCCACTATTTGGGCTTGGAATGAGCCTTTGATTTCTTGACAGCTTTTTCTGCATTTTTTGCTTCCTTCTCAGCTTCAGTCAAGATCCGTTTTGGTCTCTTTTTCCCTGAAGACGTAGTACTGGGGCCAGCAGACTTCTTCCCGGAGGGCGGGGCACTGGAATCGAGAGAAGATTTTTTAGCAAGTTCTTCGGTAATAGATCTAGTGGAAAGCTTAACAACTAACCTTGAACCTGCATCCACAACTGCAAGGGGCTTGAGGACCTCAGGGTCTAATTCCTCAGCCTTTAATTGCAAGCGCTTGTCTTGATCAGCCTTCATGGCAGCCAAGGTAATGTCCTCAGCGCTTTTCGACTCCCCGGTTATGGTAACTTCTGGTTCCTCATCATGCCCCTCGTCTCCTCCGTCGTCTTTTAACGCTGCAATCATTTCTTCGTCTTGGGGAGTAGTCACCTTAGTTGATTCACTCCTTTCCCCCAAGTCTGTGGAAGCAGCCTTGTCTTCTCCTTCTTTGACCCTATCAGCGGGCTTTGCCCCAGTGGTAGCTCCTTGAACTACATCTGTCTTCGCGGAGGATTCAACGCCTACAAAAGGAGAAACATCGGTTATCAACTCAGGCGAGAGCAAAGGATTTCTCATTGAACGTTCAATCGTGTAGCCAAAGGTAGTAGTAGCCTTGACAAGTTGAGGAGAAAAGACAGGGATACCTTCTGAAGACTTCTCAGCGGGGGTGACTACTACCTCTGGAGTTGTTTCAGGAATGGGAGATAGCAAAGTTGTTCGGGAAATTCCCGGGTTTTCGGGATCATACCCTTCCACTTCAGGAGTTACAGGAGCAGAAGAAGAGGAGCCAGCTTCAGGAATGGTTTTCTGTTTGGACTTTTGCCTCTCTTCTTCCATGGCCTCAGCAATTAGACGGCGACCTTCAGCTAGGCGCTCCGGTTCGTCGTCTCTCAAGTACTTCTCCATCAACTTATCTTCATCGAGGGAATCGACCTTAAGCTCTTCTTTTTCCCACTCGACGATTTGATTCCACACATGAACCAAAGTGGATGGATAGTCCTCGATCCAGGAAATGTTTCGACGACGAATGATGTGCGCGAAGAACTCGATCATTAGCTCACTGAAGCCCTGAATATCGGCCTCCGCCTCTGATAGCTGTTTGCGGGTTTCCTCCGCAGATTTAATAGCGCATTCAACGTTGCCCTCAGCCAGAGCAGCCCTGTTTTCCGCCTCTAACAATTTTGAAGCCAAATCAGCGTTTTTCTTTTCTAACTCGGCGCTCCTTTTCGCTAACTCGGCATTTTTCTGCTCAAGCTCAACATAAGCAAGACGTGCCTTCGTAGCCTCTGATTTGGCTTCGTCAGCCTGCTTCTTTAACTCGGAACGTTCCTGAGTGTGGGATTCTAGCAAATCATGATAGCGCTTTTGCATGTCTTCAAACTGTTGTTTGAAGTTAGAAGCGTTCTTTTGAGCGATAGCTAGTTGAGCTTGAGTATCTTCTAAATTTTTTCCTAAGGTTTTTAGGGCTTTAGCATCTTCTTCTGCAGTTTTGTGCATTGAGTCAGCATTTGTCAGTAGTGTGCGAATGATTCTGGAAAGAGTGCGGGAATACTTGAACATTTCGGTGTATTGTTTTTCCACCAAATCAATCTTTGCTCTGGCCTCCTCTGCCCAATTAGAAGAAATAGGTTCAAGTGAAGGTAGAAAGGTCAGAGTCTCGAAGTAGTGCTCGGGAAACTGCTCCTTTAAGTATGCCAGCCTTACGGCGGTTCCCGCATCTGATGGAGGAGGGGCTAGGATTGTTAGTTCAGCGTCCCTTCCCGAAGAAGATTCTGTAGAACCCTTGTCTGTCCGAGGTCGCTTGGTAGCAGGGACTTTTTGCTTGCTTCTAGCCCCAGTTTCCTTTGGAGGTGTTTTCTCTCTGCTTCGTTTTTCATGGGAAGAAGTGGAATCCCTAGATTGTGGTCTATCCTCCTCCCTACGACCTTGATAGCTTTTGTATTTTTCCTGTTCCGGTCGAACTGGTGAGCGGGAGCGTGAGGATCGAGATCGATAAGGGTCATAGGGTCTTCTTTCCTCCCTGCCGCGGTCATCCCGGCGGTTATATTCGGCATCCTGGGGAGGATTAGACATGCTGCGGCGAAGTTTTCTTATGTCATAAGAGGATCGAGACATTGTACCTGCACGACAAGTTAAACGAAGTTTAGAATCAGCGGATCCATAAAAAAAAAAAAAGGGTGTGATGAGTGCTAGTGCTACGGTGCAAAATGCATCCTATGTGGTGTACGTGTCCCCCCAACCAACCCGAATCTGAAGCTAAAGTGGTGCGGGCAGGCTCTTTGGCCTTAGCAGGAGTGGTCTCCTCAGAAGAAGTGAAGACTAGAGGGTCCTTTCTGAAATCTTCCGAAGTGTATATAGTCTCGGGTAAAGGGAGATCCCCCAAACCCTGAAATATGTGCTCGTCGGCGCTAGGAACATCCCCTTCGGAAGCGTGAAGTGGCGACCCTTGGGGAGATTTTGATTTGTCTACCGAGGTAGTTTCCTCGGGGGCAACATACCCTTCACGATGTTTTTTGGCCAGATTAGCCAGCTCATCGTCTTGAGTGGAAGAGGGAGAGGGTGAAGTTTGAAGAAAAGCTGCAGGAATTCCCGAGCCTTCACCTATTTCTGGCACTGTTTCCACCGGAGGAATATATGCATAAGGGACTGTCCCATGACCGATGCTACGGTAGACGGATAGCAGCCCGTGAGAATGAAGGTACTCATCTTTAAGAACCTCGTCAATAGTAAGGAATTTTTGGTCGCCATTGAGGAGACGGTGCATCCGATCAAAGAACCCTTGGTCTGATACCTGTTTGGGATTATCAACTGCAAATAAAAAGGAAAAACAGGTCAGGATGACGATTCAAGTGCACAAAGTCCAGGGTCAGGAAATCAGTGCTTTACTTGATTTTGTCCATCTTCTGGCACATCCAGACTGTTGCTTTATATAGAACCACTCCAGTCTGGAATCTCCAGCCTTGCTGCTAAACGGCGTAGAGATTATCTTCCTCTTTGGGACCGACTCAAAGTAACAGAAAGAAGGGGTTTCCCTAGTCCGATGTTTGAAATTATAGAAGAAATGAACGTCGTCAAACGTAAGCTCTACGCCTAGAACTTCACGATATGCTATGAATAAGGTATGCAGATAGGCGTATGAATTGGGATGTAGCTGCATGGGGGCAATCCGCATTTGTCTTAAGAAGTCGACAATGAAAGGCGAGAAAGGAGGAATAGCGCCAACCATGCACATCAGACGAGTGACCGTCATATATCCTTCTGGAGGGTTATGTGGACGATCAGAGCGTGAAGGCACTAGAGTATCTCTCTTCATTATTCCATACTTCAAGCAGATTCTCACAAGTCGGTCATTGTCAATTGTTGATTCTACGGAATCTGGAGGTGATTCCAATATAATGGCTGAGTCAAATTCATCAGGTGCTCGATTGTCACCAATCCCTCCTTCCTCCTCAAAGCCTAGGGAAACTTCATTTTCTGAAGATACTTCATCACTTTCCCGATGACCAGTACCGTAGTCCGGACCCTCGCTATCCCATTCTGGGTCAGATGAAGAAGATATATCCTCGAGAGTGGTTTTGTGGGAAGTTTCTGGAGCTTCCTTCCTCTCAGCTAAACGAGAAGAGCGTCTGGGCCTCATTGTCATGGAACTATTGAAGAAGCAATAGCGTAGATTAGAGTAAAGTATCCCGTGTCCCCCTTTTTTTGTGTATGTGTGTGAACTAAAGTGTGTGCAACAAATGCGGGAAGTGCAAAATAAAAAGTACAGCAATATAAGACGAAGCTTTAAAGAGAAAGTAATAGTCCGAGTTGTCCTTGATTCTCATTTATGTTCACAAGGCACTATCCTAACTGTCCGCGAGGCATATTCGTCTAGAATAAGTGTTAGTTGAGTTAGCTGGGTGGTCTTTATGTGTCAAGTTCAATATGTTCGGTTCGGTTCGGATATGCATGTGATGATTGGTTCAATACAGAAGACATTCGGTTCGGGTGCTTCGGTAAGGCAAGGCTAGTTCAAGACAATAGGAACGGTGGGTTCGGAAGCAGAACTGATCTGATCGGATCGGGTGACCCGATCCGATCCGAATCAGCACCACCTGACCGAACCGTTTACTTCAGCTCCTTATCCCATTTACTTTTCCGACCCGAACCGACTTTTTCTTTCCTTTCCATCTTTCCAAAGAACGAAACCCGAGCCGATCCCCTTTCCCTCCTTTTCCTTTCTGCTCCTTCGTCTTCCACCCGAGCCGACTCCAGCTTGTCATCCCACTCTTTATCTCTTTTCTTCTTTCCCATCTACTCACAGATGAATCCATTTTATCACCGAAGCCGCTATGAAGAACAAATGCGCGCTCTCCTCAACTTCGCAACGTCCCGGAGCGATGGCGCGTCCAGCAGCAACGGCGGAGGGTTCGAATGATGCTTATGGCCAAAACATCCTAACCCAACACTAATCGAAATCGAGAACGGTTACAACAAGATTAGTCGAGTTTAAAAAGCTACCTATGTGATTGATTTGAGGAATCAACGAGAAAGAAGTTCGGAGTTTTAAAGTTTTTAAGATTCTCGATGCTGGGGTCCGAGCCGCGATAGAAACTAAGAAGGAAGGAATGAAAGCGGCGACGGGTTTATATAGAGAATAGTGTTGACTCTTCGTCTCCCTTTTTTGTCTCGCCCGATCGGACCGGGGTGGAAGCCCAGAAACGCAACTCTCACTGAAGGCCCAATGTTAAAAAGCCAAACCCATGAAGGCGTTTCGGATCGGCATCCGAACCGAGCGGATTTCACACGATTAGTTTAGTATCTAACTCGAATTGAGTTCAAAAGAAGAAGAACAAAGGTAGAGTACGCCTGCAAGAAGCATTATATGTCAAGAAAAGATTTCCAAATTTGCTCAGGAATGAAGAGAATGTGCGTTCTTCTAACACCCGAACCGAATAAATCTGTGCGCCCCTCCTGACTGTTCTAATTCAAGAGCTAGCGGCTAAAACGACATCAAAGCATGCTTTGTACAACGAAAGCATCCTTTGAGGGGGCAAAATGTTAGCCTACTTTGTGAACTAGGCAACACAAAGTCAAGAAACCAACCGTTGAAGAGTATTTCAAGTTATGTGACTTCGGTTCGGATCGGAGGGAAGCTCCACAGTTCAGATTAATAGCAGCGTATCGGTTCGGATCAGGTAAAGTTCTCTGTTCGGATCGGATATCTCTTACTGGATAAATTGGTAAAACATACCTGATCGGATCGGAAGGCCAATGAATCTCAGGTGGATCGGAAAGCTGTCTGCTTGCCGCGACTTCGGAGCGGAGCGGAGTATGATTAGAGAAGAAGAGACGTTCAAGCTACTCCGGTTCGGGTCGGGTATTCCGATCCGAACCCTCCAACCTTCGTGTCTCCGACCTGTACCCATGATCCAGAAAAATCTCCTATAAAGCCGCCTGGAGAACCGGACCGGATGTGACCAATTCCTACCCCTAACGTCCATCTCATTGATGCGTTGTCTGCTTGATGGCCCATCCGAACCCGAAGAGAGGGCGATGGATGACACGTGTTCCGACCCGGATTGCATTTCAGGCAAATTCACACCTATAAATACCCCAACTAGAGACAAAGAGAAGGATTTTTTTTCAGCACTTTTGAGAATCCAAGTACTTCCATCATCCGAATTCCTTCACTCCCGGAAAATCCAAACCATCTTTTATTTCTTGTTTTTATCTTTCTGAGTGAACAAAAGTGAGTTGTGAGCGAATCTTACATTGTATTTGTAATTGAATTCCTGAATATAGTGAAAACTAAGTGGACGTAGGCATTTCTTCGCCGAACCACTATAAACCTTGTGTGTTCTTTTTTATTTCTGCTTTATTTTATCTTGTTTCTAATCAATTTGGGTGTTAGAACCACATTTGGGTCTAACACTAATCCTATTGGGATTTCAACCACAATCATTTATTTCAAATCAACCATTCATGATCCAAACAATATCACAACCAATATATATCGTCCATATCACAAACAATATCACAAACAATATCCAAACAATATCACAACCAATATCACAACCAATATCATTTCAATATCACTTCAATTCATTTCAATGCACATATTATTTTTACAACGCATATATAACTTATACATCGAACATACAACTTATACAACGCTTATACATGTGGTGTACAACGCTCATATGACTCATACTTCGACTATATAATTTATACATCGTTGTTTTCCGTATCGTTTATAAATTAGAAATCTCACATTGGGTTCCACTCCACCAAAAATTGCAGAAGGCTCAGAAAAATATGCAGTCTCTCCTAGAATGTAGAATGCGTCCACACGAGTCCACTGTCTCTTGTTTCACTGGATTTCGATCATATACGAAAAAGTTACAATTTTTATACGAAAATCAAGTTTTGCAACACTAAAGAGTGTTATAATTAGTTTTAAAAACAACAGCCGATACCTTTGCTGAAGCTTCTAAACTAGGTTTTGATTTAATCTCCAATCTGTTGTTCGTGAAGTCGATCAGAGTATCCGATGTTGAAGAGCTTTGCACAACGCCCTAGGCGCTAGTACCCTTGCTCAGATCGATGGAGAGATGAGGGGGATCTGACGCGATGAACGGCGCTGATTCCTGGGCGTGATTCTCGAGGTACGCCACACGATAGGGGGCGATGCTGGTATGGATTGGAAGAGGATGAAGAGTACTTCAAAAAAGGTCAACCGGGGCAGGGCTAATTGTGAACGGATTGGCCGGATTTTTGGAGAGAAGTTCAGTGCTCTTTCCGCCATCGTGATCTGTAGAGGAGCGGGGTCATTTTTGGTCAACGCGCGTTGTGGAAGGAGAAACCCTATTGGCCAGCCATATATTTAATTTATTTTAAATCCAAAAATACCCCTCTTCACATACGAACTCCAATCCAAACCCAACGATTATCGCCCCTAGCTAAACACCCCCATTCCGAACACAAGGGGATATGTTTCGTAAGCCCATTCGACTGTTTTAGTCAGTTTTCCTTCAAATTAAAATATAAAACATTCAATATTTGATTTGAACGTACATTTCAATTTGTCGGGGCCACATACTGATTCTAAAAATTCCAGAAAAATAAATCTAGCTATGTTTTGACGATACGGTCCCAACAAAACTAGTTTCGTCGAATTCTGAGATCGTTTGAAAAATGGCCTTTTTCTGGTCGATCCAATTTAACTATAATTGACCAAACACATTTTCCTTCTCCACGCTCACACATTAACTTAAAAAATTATGGAATTTGAAACCTAGCAATAATTTAACATCCGGGATCCCACAAAAGTGGTTTCGTCGAATTCTGAGGTCGTTTGCAAAATGTCTATTTTCAAGGGCTATATATTCTCTATAACGACCTTTCTGAAAATTCATTTGGCCATAACTTTTGCTTCCCGCTATGAAACTTCAATTTTTCAGATTCGTTAGAAAGATATTCACTAACAAATTTAAATATTTTTGGTTTCACTAAAATCTGTTTTATTTTGCACCCGGTACAGTTAGTCAAAGTTTGTATTTCAATTTTGAAACTGTCGCGCCATTTCAGGCCTTGTTTATAATTAAAGTTAATTATATTTATTTTCAAACATCGATTTAAACACACTTTTCCTCATTATTATTTATTTTATATATTTAAAATCCACTAAAATAGCCAATTTAAAATTTTCAAACTGGTTCAGATTTTCCGGGGTGTTACAGATACAACGAAAGTCTATCGATGCTCTGGACACAGCTTTAAGCTTCGATCCAGAATCCTTCTCAATATATCTGCAAAATAACCTACTCGACTGCCTATGTGGAAAAGAGGGCACCTGAATTTGCATAGTGACACAAACTACGGGTCAGTCATGGGACTGGTATGAGAAACCCTTACTTAACTTAACTAGTAATAAGGCTAATCACATGACCACGCCGCTAATGCGGAACGAATTTACTCCATTGGATTGCCAGTGCATAATTTAAATAAAGTAAATCGTTAAACAACACAATGCTTTTTAGAAAAATGAAACTATTTTAAGACTCAAGTCTCAACACACAATGCAACGCAAACTGGAGGATAGAGTTTTACCTTATAATGGTCAAAAATGCTTGATACGATAAAAACAGATTTGATATTATTATTAGTGTATATATGTTTTAAAAAACATTTCAATCCTCATGTATCAATCATAGACGGCATAGTACCCCATCCTACTATGTCGCCATACTAGTTCTACAATCAAAACCTCATGATGTTGTATTGGAAGTTGGATTTCCATTATGAGTCAAGGTTAGGAACTATCTCCTTACCATTTCGAGACACTCTAGCAATGTCTCAGGATTCAGACGCTGGCGAACCCTTGGATCCTACAAGGCCGGTCCACAAATACTTTAGTGGATTAGTTATGCCTGAACACACGCTTCCTGGTCCTATTGAACCTATAAATTGGTCACTATCGACCAATATAACCGAGGCCTCGTAATCCATCATCCACATAAGTAAAATGTCAGGGCTTGTAAAACCCATATACCACTTCTAGCTAGAAAGAAACGTGTGCACTCCTTGCGTTCTCTTGTCTCGTTTTTGACTCATACCAAGGTGTGAGGCTCGCGAAGTAACGCTATACACAAAGCTATGCCTAAACAGGCCGTGCTTTGATCATTAACCACAAGGCTCTGCTTTTCAACAAATTCCTCGATCATTTGCATCTTGGCATGCCACATTGGTAATCTACGTCATGCGATCGATAACTACCAATATATAACCTTTGAGCTCGTGCATCTCAGAGAAGGGTGTTAAGCAAGAGAATAAATTCTCCGCCACCACAGATATATATTAAATATAAATCAATTTAATTTAAATGGAATGAAATTCAACGTTAGACACACATCCATTTACAAGTCCGTTCTGGGTTTGAACGAAACCGGAGACACCTTATTCCTCGTCTCATATGTCCAATATGGAAGAGAGGCGCTTGCTTATTCGGACAATCAACAAGTACGTATGGATAGCTACCACTTTAACACTTTACTGGGAGCTACCCAATGTCGGGCATCAGTACTCATCCATTCGATGTGAAGATCGTCGGTCTTCAATCACCGTCTTCAAAATCTTCGATTTAAATCGTCATATAATTATTTGAAGTGAGATTGAACTCGGTCTTTTCGAATAATTCTCACATATACATAATTTAAACCATTTCATATCATTAATATTATTTTATAACGATTTATCGCTATTTTTATTCATATAAGAATAGCCCAATTTAATTTAACGACACTTCGGGTCAATAGGCGGCCCTGGCACTATTTTTGACAATATTTGATTTACGCATATCTTGAAATCTAACCGTTGGATTTTAACAAAATTTATATCGTTGGAAAGATCTTCCCAAAGTGGACCTAATAGTTCTAATTTTGGGAAAATCCAACGATCGGATCTTTCGGTATAATCGTTTAAAGTTACGATTCTGAATTCGTTTAAATTCAATTTATATTTATATATATAAATATAAACCCTTCGACGATTTCACTAACGTATTTAACACGCCAAATGAAAGAATGTTTTATTTGTATATATAGTTTCAGTGCAGGTTTTAACAAATAAAATAATTCATACAAATTCCGATGTATGTATTGTCAATAAAATGATATTTTAATTTTGCATATAAATTTTAATATATGCATTGACAATAAAATGATATTCTTACATTGCCTATAAATTCTATAATATGCATTTACAACAAAATGATACTTTTACTTTTGTTGACAATTCTATTTCAACAAAATGGTTAAAAGCGACCATTTCATTTCGTTAACAATTCTAGTTTAACAAATTGATTAAAAAGTGGTTATTCATTTTTGTTGACAATTCTAGTTCAACAAAATGACTACAAAGTGATTATCCATTTTTGTTTAACCCTTTTTAATAAACAAAAATGTATATTTTTGGTCTAATCCTTTTTAATGAACAAAAATGTATATTTTTGTCTAATTCTTTTTAATGAACAAAAATGTATATTTTTGTTTAATGAACAAAATTGTTTATTTTTACAAAAATGTGTATTTTGTTCAACAATTCTAATTTGACAAAATGAGCATTTAATGTAGACATGTTTTTTTTTAAACATGAACATTAATCTATTTTCTAACATTACATTAAAAATGTGAAATTTTAATGTAAACATGTTTTTATTTAAAAACATGAACCTTTTTCTATTTTCATTTTAATCCTACAAAATGATAGAAATTGATATTTCATTTTTGTTGAAAACTTTAGTTCAACAAAATGTATAAAAATGGATATTTTTGTATTGTTGACAATTCTAATTAAACACAAATGACATTTATTTCGTCCATTCTAATTTAACATAAATGACAATTATATTTTGTCAATTCTAATTTAACACGAATGACAATTATATTTTGTCAATTCTAATTTAACACAAATGACAATAATATTTTGTCAATTCTAATTTAACACAAATGACATTTATATTTTGTCAATTCTAATTTAACAAACATGATATATTTATTTTGATATAACATTTCTAGCAAAAATGACATTTTTACTTTAATATAACATTATTCTAACTAAATGATATATTTTCATTTACAAAATGTGAATGTAACTAAATGACATATTTTCATTTACAAAATGTGAATGTAACTAAATGACATATTTTCATTTACAAAATGTGAATGTAACTAAATGACATATTTTCATTTACAAAATGTAAATGTAACTAAATTTAACTAAATGACATATTTTCATTTATAAAACGTAAATGTAACTAAATGACATATTTTTCATTTACAAAACGTGAATGTAACTAAATGACATATTTTCATTTACAAAATGTGAATGTAACTAAATGTAACTAAATGACATATTTTCATATACAAAATGTAAATGTAACTAAATGTAACTAAATGACATATTTTCATTTACAAAATGTGAATGTAACTAAATGACATATTTTCATATACATAATGTAAATGTATGTAACAACCCGAAAATCTGGGCCAGTTTAAAATTTTTATTTTGGCAATTTTAGCGAATTTTGATTATTTAAAATGAATTATTTTAAATAAAATCAGCGAGAAATTTATTTTGAACAGAATTCGAACGTATATATTATACGCGTCGTCATTGGAATATAAATAATTATATATAATTATAAAAGGAATTGAAAATGCCGCGGTAGTTCGATAATTCGATTTCAAACTTCAATGGAATGTACCGGGTGCAAAACAATCCGGATCTTAGTGAAACCAAAAATAATGGAATCTAATTGTGAATATCTTTCCAATGAATCCGGAAAATTGAAATTTCATAGCGGGAATCAAAAGATATGTCCAGTTGAAAATTCTGAATAGTCGCTATGGAATTCAGGCCCTTAAAAATGGAAATTTTGCAAGCGACCTCGGATTTCGACGAAACCACTTTTGTTGGATCCGCGATGTCAAGTTATTGCTAGGTTTTAAATTTTATAATTTTTTGAATCAATATGTGAGCGTGGCAAAGGAAAACGCGTTTGACCAGTTTCAGTTGGTTTTAATCGACTGGAAATTGGCCATTTTTCTAACGGTCTCAGAATTCGATGAAACTAGTTTTGTTAGGACCGTATCATCAATACAAAGCTAGAAAATATTTTTCAGGAATTTTTAGAGTTAGTATGTGACCCTGGTAAATTGAAATGCGCGTTCAAATTCAATATATAAAGAATTATATTTTGATTTTGATGAAAACTGATCGAAACGATGGAATTGGCCAACGATACATATCCCATTGTGTTCGGAATGGGGGTAATTAGCTAGGGGCGACAGTCGTTGGGTTTCGTTTAGAGTTCAGATGAAAAGTCAACCGAGTGGAGAATTAAATAAAATTAAATAAATAACCCCCTTACCCTCACATTTTCTCTCTCCCTCCCCCACCAGTTCATTTTGAACGAAAAAAAAGCCCAAACCCGTTGCCCCATTTTTTTTTCCGTCGCTCCTCCACGATCTGGCCACCGCGCCTCCTCTTTGGCGGCGTGCCCCCTTCCTCCTCTGCCTCGCCCTCTTCTTCCTCGAGCTCGAGACCCCTGAAACCCCGAAGAACCCCCAATTGAACCGCACCTCCCTTGGGTCCCACGCCACCTGCGAGTTCCACCACCGCCACCCCACAACGGCCGTCGCGCTTCCCTCTACCCAATTCGAACACCCCCTGAACCCGCGACCCCCCCCCCTTCGTCGAAGCCCCTAACCCTAAGTACCCGTCGCCCCTACCTCGTGGCCACCGCTCCTCCTCAGGCCAGCGCCGCCGCAGGCAAGCCCCCTCTGGAAAACAATGAACGCCCTCCCCCGCCTCCCTCTCTCTTCTTGAAACTCACGGTAAGTTTTTTTATATATATTGAATTTAATTTAGGTTTCTAATATAAACAATATCGTATTAAATTTCAGCTCCTATTATGAATAGCTTAGAAGTAAAGTTCTGATTTTTAAATGTAGACAAGTTCTGTTTTTTTTTTTTATGTAAAGAAGTTGATTTTCTTTTTAAATGTAGAGAAAAATATATGATTTTTATCTAAGTATGGTAATAACAAAATAAAAATATAATTTTTATATGGAAAGTTAGAATAGAAAATATAAATTTTCTTCTATGCATAGCGATAGGAAGATATAATTTTTCTTATGTGAATAGCAAATAAGAAGTTGATTCTTATATATATAGAAGTACGATAAAGCTTGGATTTTTATAGTGATTTCATAACGGTAAAGATTCGTTTTTTATATATTGAATAACGATGTAAAAATACAATTTTTATATATTGAATAACGATGTAATAATTCGATTTTTATATATTGAGTAGCATAGTAAAAATTCGATTTTTATATATTGAATAGCGAAGTAAAAATTCGATTTTTACATATGTAGAGAATGCGGGCAATGAAAGCGACAAAGAGCGAGAACGATGAAGATTTCCAACATATGAAGGATCGTGGCGTTTGGATTAGCTTATGTGAGAATTTCTCACCTTTCAATTTAATTTTCTAGTTATATATATATATATATACTAGGATGCAGATGGTGTTTAGTAGCACCCGACACCCATCATCCACAGACCATGGATGGCTTGTTTGTTAAATTGTTTGGTTGTGTAGTTGGTTAGATTATTTGGTTTGAATTGAATTATTGGGTGAAATGAAATTGATTTGATTGATGTGTGAATGGCGTGGGCCTTCACTAGACCGGGGATAAGGCTAGGCCTCGTCCCGTTTCTAGTATCGTGCCGTTATGCCGCCAAAATTTTCTAAAATAAGTTAGAAAATAAAAATATCATTTTATTTAAAGAATGAACTGAATAGAAATTCATATGTTAAAATAAAATGTTCTATCGTTAAAAATGTATAATTTTTAACGTGAATATGAATATAGTGAATGTGAATAAATAAAATATTCATTTACAAACCCGACGGTTTGTTTATGTACACCTATTTGAAGGACATTGATTGGGCCGATAAATTTTACACATCGCCCAACTGCACAAATAAAATCTGTGTTTGATTGTTTGAAACCCCACACGGGTGTTGGGATGAAATTTGAAGTTCACTCATCCTGATTGATTAAATATGTCGATCGATTGATTGACAGGCTGTTATAAGCGTTAGATATCTATATTTGATGCTTATACAGTGTAGTGCACTTTGGTTGATGGTTGATTATTTTTCAATGCTATTATATACATGTGTTGTATGGAATCCATATAATTAACTTTATATGGTAATTGATTGGGCCTCATTCCAATTTGAAAAATAAAGAATAATATAAAATAAAGGTTCATGTGTTGACTGTACTCATCCGTTGAGATTAGTCATGTGTTGAACGAAATATTTTAATAATAAAATTTGCATCTTTATCAATATAAAATAAAGGTTCATGTGTTGACTGTACTCATCCGTTGAGATTAGTCATGTGTTGAACGAAATATTTTAATAATAAAATTCATATCTTTATCAACATAAAAAAAAGGTTCATGTGTTGACAGTACTCATCCGTTGAGATTAGTCATGTGTTGAACGAAATATTTGAAAATAGAAATATATGAAGCCGTGTTGATTAGATTGACGCCATTTTGACGTGAACGATATTTATATCGATTTTATTCATTTTATAATGAATATCGAAAGTGATTTCAAAATCTAATATTTTGAAAAGAATAGAAATTCGAATTGAAACTGAATAGAATTGAATTCGAATTGAAATTGAATATAAATGAATTCGAATTGAAATGCAATTGAATATGAACATGAAACCGTTTTGAAAATAAATTTAAAACGATTTATAAAGCGTGTTTTGAATTGAAATCGATGAAATATATATTATATATATTATATATATAATATAATGGCCTGAATAGAACGCGTCGCGCTGCGGCAGTTCGCGAATTTCGACCATTAACTTCGAACGAATATTACGGGAGATCCGACCGTCGGATTCTCCTGAAACCGGAACCGTTGGGTTCGTATCGAAAAGAGATATCTAACGAATATTAGAAATTAGAAATCTAACGGTTGGATGTGGAATTATCCAAATCAAATTTGGAAAAGGTCGCTGTAAGTGCAGTTCGATGGCCGTTGATGGAAATCGACTGTACGGGCCTAGATAAATTTATTAAAAATAATAATAATTTGTGTAAAATCATAAGAAATGATTTAGAAAGGATTGGGATGAAAAACTCCATATTTGAAAAGATAAAAATAGATTTTTATCGAAATGAACTAGTTTTGAACTAGAATTATAATTCTATTTATTTTTAAATAAATAAATTGAATTTAAACAGGGTTTTAAAAATAACCAGAATTTCCAATGATTGCATTGGAGTGGATTTGAATCGAAATTGTCTTCGGAATATTTCGATGTTGGAATTCGTGATTATACAGGTGTTGTTATGGAAATTTGAAAGATATATATTTATATCGTTATTTCCAATACGACATTTGTTAATCGTAGAATTTGATATTGAATATAAGCCGATATATTTTCTATTCAGAGCCTTGTATTGAATATCAAATGTGATTTGGGTTTGTCGTGAATGGTGTCTTCACTAACACTGTTCTTGAACCCAGTAGAGAAAAGATTAAATCTTTTTATTTAGATTTAACGAAGTGTACCAATTAAACAATATTTAATTGGAATTGAATTGATATTGATTTTTGGGTTTATCGTGAACAGTGTTTTTAAATAACACTTGTTCTTTAACCCGATAATTAATGTGATGTGATTATGGGTTTATCGTGAACCGTGTTTTAAATGACACTGATTCTTTAACCCAGTCACAGATTAAAACTAAGTGGAGTTTTAATGAATCTTTAATTAGATTGAAATAATCGAGAATGGAGTATCACCAGTTTTGCTCCAGGCGTTAGTTAAATCTTTAATTAGATTTGAACGTGAAATGGTAATTGAACTTACCGATAACACCGTGGTGTGAGATATGAAGTATAACCAGTTTCACTTCATGGGATGAATAGGTTGGGATTGGGAAATTAAAATAAAAGATTACTTCGGTAAGGTTCGTTAATCCCGACTAGTTTGAATTAATATTCAAAAATAGGTTAAAGAATAAATTTAAAAGAATTTATTGTAACGACCCGGGAAAAAGCGACCTTGGTTATCCGATATATAACACCTATCGAACAATAAAAAGTCGAAATTACCGGATAGTCCAAGAAAGAAATTAGAGGGTGAGGATAGATAAGATAGAAAATTAGAACAGAAGAAGAAGAAGAACACAACAACATCAGAGTAACACGAATCTCACAGCGGAACGAATAAAATATAATAGACAACATATCTTGAAATCAAAGTAGTATATGTATATCATACCATTATCAGAGTACAACACTTTCATCACAGCGGAATAATCAATAGCTAGAAAAATCTTGAAGCCTCCTGCTCCAAGCTCTTCAAGCATACCTGTAAATCCTGACTACTTGACTGCCCGTACAAATTTGGGCACCCAAGAGTTTAGGGAAAACAAAACAAAATAAACTCTGGGTCAGTCATGGGACTGGTGTGAGTAAACTCAAATCATTTGGTTTAACTTTCAAAATCCTTCCGAAAGAAAAGATAATCGTAAGACCAATCCACACATAAACACGGACGGTTATTACCTTACGATAACCCAAAACACTTTGGAAATCATATATTATCTGATATTATAATAATGTCTAATCACAAGTAATTAAAAAATAGTAGAACGCTTGCATCTCACGCTCTACATATATAGTACACAAATCAAACTCGTGGGCACTTATTGGAAATTGGATTCCGACTTTGACAAGGTATGGGACCACCTGCCGATAGTGTATCTCTAGAGGCGAATACACTGGGTTCAACAAGAACATCTTGCAACCAGGCCCTCACATGACCGACCACTCATTTCGCTTGAGTGTATCGAATGTATATCACCAACGGTTGGGATCAGCAACCGTCTCCCGAATGGGGCAACATCGATAGATTTAAGAAGCAATTGGAATTTCTCTAGATAGGTGATCATACATCCTAATGGGTGCGACCCACATAGCCATGCTGCCTGCCCGATTTTTGTCATTTCCCGGTTGATGAGGCTAGAGGTCATAACGTATCTTTTGACAGATCACACCTCCATTACTTTGAATGCCACATCGTCATACCCGCCAAATCACAAATTGATTTCACCAAAAATACCACGAGTATACAGCTAAGAGAAACGAATTCCTCCGCCACCAAACGTAAGTACGTTTGAAGAGATCAACTTACGCGATCCTTTGAATATACTCTGTTAGACATTCGTCCATTCACGTTTGTCCTGGGACTGGACAAACCGAAGGCACTATTCTGTAAATAGGATAGCCCTTGCATAACTCCGTCTTTAATATATTCAGCATACTTGATTCGCAACGCTTATGCCAATACGGAGTGGTTCTCTGGATAATAATCCGACCGGTCTCTCCATATTAACAACGTTAAAATGGTCAAAACTTTGATAGTCGGTGATTTAACTATCAATTAAAAACATGTCGGTGTGCAAACAACGATATTATTCCAGATGGAAATTCTATCGATCAATCATCATTCATCATCAAATTATCATAAATTTACCCTTTTCCTTATTCTTGTTTTCCTATATTTCTTATTTACTATATTTAGAAAATATACGTTATTAACAATGGAAAACAATTCCATTTCTCATTTTCTATATTCAGACAACATTTCTGATTTTTCATTTGGAAGACATTTCCAAATCTCCTTCATTGGGTTTAAACTGATGTTTGAATAAACATCGCTATGCCAACACCAACCATTTCGCTCATTAACTAAATTCACTTAACCCCTTTCACTCTCGAACCTTATCCACTTCTTAGTTAAAAACGAAGTCAATCAAGTTGGGGTATAATTACCTCTCAGACCTTAACTGAACAACATTTCTAACTTCGAAATAGACAAAGTTCAAACATTACTCTTTAAGAAACTTCCTTGCGAACTCTCGGATTCTATTTATGAATCTACTTCCTTTACTGAATCATTTGATTATAACTGTAAATGTTATAATTCCATGCTTTCAAAATATGTTAACTTAAATATATTTCCATATCTTAATTTGGATAAATAAACAACCAACTACTTTATTAACAGATATTTAAAACTTGATTTGAAATGGGAAGTAAACATTACTTCCCTTGATTCGATATAATCGAATTTCCATGTATGATTCACTCTCGAATAATCACTATCCGATAATTCTCTTTCGAATAAACTATATTCGATTCCCCTGTTCGAATAACTAATATTCGTAATCCTTTTCTTCGAATAACTAATATTCGAAAAATCTCACTTTGAATAAACCATATTCGATAATTCTCTCCTTCGAATAACTATATTCGATTTAACACACTTCGAACGAACTATATTCGATTACTCTTCTCGAATAAACTATATTCGATAACTCTACTTCGAATAGGTGATATTCGATTAATTCCCTTTTTGACTAACCCGACTTAATTTACTAATACTCGACTAACTCGACTTAATTAACTTCTATTGATTAATTACTATTTGATTTAACACCATTTGCTTGACTCTAGATCGCAGCGATCACAATGGTTACGCCTGATTCCCCCAGGAAACATCCGACCGCCGTAGGCTATTTGCAGCCCTGCAAATTACGCTAGCAGTCGTGCTAAATGGAAATTCATCCTTAAATAACTTTGTCTATTTTTAACTCTATCTCGAATAATTAGATTCGATCAATTCTAATTGAATAACTAATATTCAATTAACCCTTATTCGATTATTATATTTGAATAACTCTAGTTCGATTTGACTCAAAACGATTAACTCTAACTGATTAACTCTAACTGGTTAATTCTAATTGAATAACTCTAACTGGATAACTCTTACTGAATAACTCTAACTGGTTAACTCTAACTAACTAACTCTAACTGTTTAACTTTACGGTTTAACTCTGACAGTTTAACTTCAACGGTTTAACTCTAACAGTTTAACTCCAACTGTTTAACTCTAACAGTTTAACTCCAACTGTTTAACTCTAACAGTTTAACTCCAACGGTTTAACTCTAGTTGATTAACTCTTTTGAATTAATCCCTTTGACTTTTCTCTTTTGAATAATTCCTTTGGAATAATTCCTTTGAATTACTTCCCTTGAATAGATTCTTTTTCTATTCGTTTACTCAACAAATAACTATTCTCTTTTCGCTTCTATTTATTTAACAAATAAATATTCCCTTTAACTTTTCTAATTATTCAACAAATAAATATTTCTTTTAACTTTTCTATTTATTTAACAAATAAGTACTTCTGTCAACTTTTCTTTATTCCCTACATGAATATTCCCTTTTCAATTCCATTTGTAAATACTTTTACGAATGTTTCCCTTTTTATTTCTATTTGTAATCGTTTCACAAATATTTCCCTTCTATTTGATTTCACCAATATTTGTTTTTTTACAAATGCTTTGATTCTACAATAATTTTCTCTCATGAAATTCTCTTCCTTTTATATATAAAATCTATTGATTTTATATAAATAATTTATTTTCAAAGTAAACTTTGAAAATCCCTTTTCACTTTCTAGTATCACTTATGGTATAAAAATACCAAATCAAAAGGTTCAATCATCATCCAAACACACAGGTTCAACAACAGATGATATAACACATCATATATCAGAATATATGAAAAACGGTAAATAAATGTTGAGGAATCCAGTTGGATTCCTCCGACCTGTTTCCCTGCATCCACAGATGTTACACAATATAATTCACATCAATTTCATTTCAATATGAGGTATTCTGATAAACAAAATCAACATCGGTTAACGATATATATAACTATATCGGTATTTTCAATCAATTGACTAGCAGTTCAACCAAACAATCAACACTCAGCAATTCAACCAATAATTATCAGTTCTAAAAATACTTTATAAAAATATAAAGTGCTCGAAGTTAGTGAGATTTACTCACCTTGGACGGTTTATCGTTGAATAACGATAATCAGTCATTGATTTGGTTCAGGCGTTTAATTTTGCCATAAATCCAAACGAGCTCCAATCCACTTGCGGTCAGTTCCATTGCGTAGTGCTTGTCCATACGATCCCAACGGATCCTGTTTCGTTAAATTTCGTTAATGTATGCAAAAGTTATGCTATTTACAATATTTACCTAATTTAAATGAATATATATTTAATTAAATTAATTAAATTATTTTTATCTTAATTAATTTCTAATTGCGTTATTAGCCAAATTACCTTCCCTGTCCTTCTAAAAAATCATACTTTCCCATCTCTAGCCATATCCAAATTTTATTAAAATTGAAAAACCATTTTAATATTAATTTAATTTAATTTTCAAATAAAATATTTAAAAATATTCATTTAATTATAACTTAAAAATTTTAACCCGGATCAAAAATCTGCTTCCACTCATTTTAAAGTATTTTCCGATAAGAATCCAACGGTCCTTGTTTCGTGGAAATCCGACTTGTTTTGAAAAAGTTATAAGCCTTTAAAGTTTATGGTTAAAAATTACGAAAATGCCCCTGGTCTGTTTTAAATTCAAATTAAATTCAAATTAAAATTTAAATTTAAATTTAAATTAATCATCCCATCCGTCGGATCAGATAGGGATAGCCAGGGAGAGCAGGAAACTATATTTTCCAAACTCAAGCCTTAGACACTATCCTCTCTGTCACCCTTAGAATGTTCCGATATTTATTTTTACAAATTCTATTTTAATTATTATATATATATATATATATATATATATATATATATATATATTACACAAATAAATAAATAAATATTATTTAAAAACTTACCCCGTGAAGCCCAAGCCTCTGCCTAAGAGTCCCTAGCTCCCCGTCTTGCCCTCCTTTCTCCCTTTCTTCCCTTTTCCCTATTTCCTAATATTTTATTATTATTTCTGTCATTACCAAAGCTTGAAAGAGGAGGAGGAGGAGTGAGTTTAAAATGAAGGGGGGGGGGGGCTATTTATAGCCGAAGGAGTCACATGGATTGCTGAGGTGGCGCGAATCCAACGGTCGAAAATGGATGGCTAGGATTAATCCTTAAATTTATTAAATTATAAATAAATTTAATAATTTATGAATAGTAAAGTGTGTTTTCTCAACCCTATTCGGACGTTAATTTGACTTACTTATTGATACCTTATCCAAAATCTTTTCCAACCATGTTGTTCAATTTTTCTTGCTCTTCAATACTATATAAAAATATATCAATTTTGAATTTGTTTGAACTTTCAAATAATTTAAATTCAAATTCAAAATAGTGTTTTGTGTTAGTTTCAACACCTTCCGGTCTCATGTTGGAGTATCAAACGATAACGGTTTTCAGAAATTCTTCCACCATCTGGTCCGGTTTTTAACGTACTTCAATCCTATGTATACAAATCAAAAATCGGAGTTTGTTTAGATTTTCAAAAAATTTATTTAAATTTTGTTTCCTTAATAACTTTCTATATCCATTATAGGATTTTCCCAGATTTCATATATAGCTAATATCCTATGTTTAGAATTTTCCTGGATAGGTCTCAGGTTCCAGTTTTGCCGTTAGCATTAGCAAATTCCAATTACCGTCAAAATTTAGTTCAAATTTTGGCCTTTTATTTTTTCTTTTCCACATACGGATGCCATTTTTGACGTAACTTGGTTGGTTACCTAATTTCATCATTTCGGATTTAATGAAACTGATTTCATCCAAATCCGAGTTCGTTAGCTACTACATCCTTTGTAAACGTACTATTTTAAATTAAAAATTTATCCTTTTATACTGCCAGTTCACATTATATTGCAGATCCACTAAATTTCTACCATTTCGGAATAAAATAAAATATTCAAAATTATTGAAATTAAACCATTTAAACTTCCAAAACAATAAAAAAAACATTTTTAAATAATAACTAAATGGTCAAAAAAATCTGGGCCGTTACATTCGTTCCCCCTTAAAATAATTTCGTCCTCGAAATTGCTAAGGTAGAAAAATGAACTTTATAACTAGGTTAAAATTATTTATTTACTCCGGTTTCACTAAACCAATTAATTCTAATTAATTTATTAATTTATTAATTTATTTCTATAAACGAAAATTTCAAAAATTCTGAAATTTTCTAACATTCGAAATTTCTGAAAAATTTCGCCAGCATCTCCTTTGTACTGGTCAATAGCTCAAACTCCAACTCGCCTCTCTAGGCCTTCTTCAACACAAAAGAAAATCAAACAGCCAAGTGGCTTGCCAAACAGGCTCATAAATATCATCCAACTCATATGAATATGTACGTGTACCTTTTTGTCGGCATTCAATTCTGCTATCAATTTAGCATATACCACTATCATCCCAATCAAACTCCCAATCACTTTTATCTTCAGCACGACCATCCGCTTATAACCAAGTCAAATTTCAATCAAACTGCAATTCCAATCTCAATTCAAATTTCTTGCTCGACCATCCATTTCTATCCCAGATAATCTCTAATTCAGTCCAATTCTACTTGATACCATTTTATTTCAATTCAACTCAATTTCCACTGAACTGGCTTCAACTCAATTTCAAATTTGCTTTCACAAATTTCTATTTAATTTTTGTTTATTTCAAACAATCTTACCTGGGAGTTTCAAATAGCTTTGCCTTTTCCAAAAACCAAATATCCCTTTGGAATATCAAAACAACTTGGTTTCTCAAAACAATTCAAAAACAAAATCTTTGGTAGTAATCTGTCACTTACAAATCGAAAATGAACACCGATGATGTCCGGATCAACATCGGAATTTATTTTCCAGCTATCGAAGTGAGTTCAATGCTATGTCACTTTCAAAACCATTTCTAAACACTTTCATTTTGAAATTCATTTCAAAATATCCCTTTTTAATGCTTGTAACAAATTTAAAATCTCCCAGGATTTTAAAATTCACATATATTCAATTTAATTCCATTTACAACGCTTATTCAAATTTTAGCAATTTTAATTCCAATTCTGAACTTAAATTCAGATTTAATTCATCTGATTTCATATATTTCACTTATATGAATTTTGATTTGTTATTTACATAACCATTCCACATTTTATAATCTTATTCGATTATAATCACAACCAACACATTCAATATACTATAATAATTTCAAATATCTGTACTTTGCTTATATCAAAATATAATTTGGGTAAAATTATTTCATTCACCCTTTTTCAAAACATACTGTGTCGGTTCATCGTATTCAAGCGTTTAGAAACCCCTATCGATACAGTGGATCAAACTGATCGACCAGAATTCATAAACAACTCAACCAATAAATCTCCACAATATAAAATCATTTTATATCAAATAACAAATACGTTCACTCGTATATATACACTCAAACTCAGTCTAGGGTATTACTAACCCCATCTCTACTGAATCACGCCACAGAGCCAAGGTAATAGTTAACCTTCAGCTCTGATACCAACTGTAACGACCCGGGAAAAAGCGACCTTGGTTATCCGATATATAACACCTATCGAACAATCAAAAGTCGAAATTACCGGATAGTCCAAGAAAGAAATTAGAGGGTGAGGATAGATAAGATAGAAAATTAGAACAGAAGAAGAAGAAGAACACAACAACATCAGAGTAACACGAATCTCACAGCGGAACGAATAAAATATAATAGACAACATATCTTGAAATCAAAGTAGTATATGTATATCATACCATTATCAGAGTACAACACTTTCATCACAGCGGAATAATCAATAGCTAGAAAAATCTTGAAGCCTCCTGCTCCAAGCTCTTCAAGCATACCTGTAAATCCTGACTACTTGACTGCCCGTACAAATTTGGGCACCCAAGAGTTTAGGGAAAACAAAACAAAATAAACTCTGGGTCAGTCATGGAACTGGTGTGAGTAAACTCAAATCATTTGGTTTAACTTTCAAAATCCTTCCGAAAGAAAAGATAATCGTAAGACCAATCCACACATAAACACGGACGGTTTTTACCTTACGATAACCCAAAACTCTTTGGAAATCATATATTATCTGATATTATAATAATGTCGAATCACAAGTAATTAAAAAATAGTAGAACGCTTGCATCTCACGCTCTACATATATAGTATACAAATCAAACTCGCGGGCACTTATTGGAAATTGGATTCCGACTTTGACAAGGTATCGGACCACCTGCCGATAGTGTATCTCTAGAGGCGAATACACCGGGTTGAACCACTGTAACGACCCGGGAAAAAGACGACCTTGATTATCCGATATACAACACATATCGAACATCAAGGGTCGACAATTACCGAATAGTTAATGAAAGAATTTAGAGGGTGAGGATAGATAAGATAGAAAATTAGAATAGAAGAAGAAAAAGAAGAACACAACATCAGAATCATACGAATCTCACAGCGGAACGAATAAAATATAATATATCACATAACTTGAAATCAAAAGCAGTATATGCATACAATACCATTATCAGAGTACAACCCTTTCATCACAGCGGAAATAAACAATAGCTATATAAGTCCTGAAGCCTCCTGCTCCAAGCTCTCCAAGTCTATCTGTAAAATCCTGACTACTTGACTGCCCGCACAAATTTGGGCACCCAAGAGTTTAGGGAAAACAAAACAAAATAAAACTCTGGGTCAGTCATGGGACTGGTGTGAGTAAACTCAAATCATTTGGTTTAACTTTTCAAAATCCTTTTCAAAAGAAAAGATAATCGTAAGACCAATCCACACATAAATACGGATGGTTTTTACCTTACGATAACCCAAAACACTTTGGAAATCATATATTATCTGATATTATAATAATGTCTAATCACAAGTAATTAAAATCTAGTAGAACGCTTGCATCTCACGCTCTACATATATAGTATACAAATCAAACTCGCGGGCACTTATTGGAGATTGGATTCCGACTTTGACAAGGTATGGGACCATCTGTCGATAGTGTATCTCTAGAGGCGAATACACTGGGTTCAACAAG
The DNA here is from genome assembly GCA_030737875.1 of Allium sativum. Lineage (NCBI taxonomy): Eukaryota > Viridiplantae > Streptophyta > Magnoliopsida > Asparagales > Amaryllidaceae > Allium > Allium sativum. The sequence goes on along the minus strand of CM060920.1, from coordinate 320,340,676 downwards.
AACATCTTGCAACCCGGCCCTCACATGACCGACCACTCATTTCGCTTGAGTGTATCGAATATATATCACCAACGGTTGGGATCAGCAACCGTCTCCCGAATGGGGCAGCATCGATAGATTTAAGAAGCAATTGGAATTTCTCTAGATAGGTGATTATACATCCTAATGGGTGCGACCCACATAGCCATGCTGCCTGCCCGATTTTTGTCATTTCCCGGTTGATGAGGCTAGAGGCCACGCTTATCTCTGACAGATCATTCACTTTGAATGTCACATCGTCATACTCGCCAAATCACAAATTGATTTCCCCAAAAACACCACGGGTATAAAGCTAAGAGAAACGAATTCCTCCGCCACCAAACGTAAGTATGTTTGAAGAGATCAACTTACGCGATCTATTGAATATACTCTGTCAGACATTCTTCCATACACGTTTGTCCTGGGACTGGACAAACCGAAGGCACTATTTTGTAAATAGGATAGCCCTTGCATAACTTCGTCTTCAATATATTCAGCATACTTGATTCGCAACGCTTATGCCAATACGGAGTGGTTCTGTGGATAATAATCCAACCGGTCTCTCCATATTAACAACGTAAAATGGTCAAAAACTTTGATAGTCGGTGATTTAACTATCAAATGAAAACATGTCTGTGTGCAAACAACGATATTATTTCGAGATGGAAATTCTATCGATCAATCATCATTCATCATCAAATTATCATAAATTTACCCTTTTCCTTATTCTTGTTTTCCTATATTTCTTATTTACTATATTTAGAAAATATACGTTATTAACAATGGGAAACAATTCCATTTCTCATTTTCTATATTCAGAAAACATTTCTGATTTTTCATTTGGAAGACATTTCCAAATCTCCTTCATTGGGTTTAAACTGATGTTTGAATAAACATCGCTATGCCAACACCAACCATTTCGCTCATTAACTAAATTCACTTAACCCCTTTCACTCTCGAACCTTATCCACTTCTTAGTTAAAAACGAAGTCAATCAAGTTGGGGTATAATTACCTCTCAGACCTTAACTGAACAACATTTCTAACTTCGAAATAGACAAAATTTAAAATTCACTCTTTAAGAAACTTCCTTGCGAACTCTCGGATTCTATTTATGAATCCACTTCCTTTACTGAATCATTTGATTATAACTATAAATGTTATAATTCCATGCTTTCAAAATATGTTAACTTAAATATATTTCCATATCTTAATTTGGATAAATAAACAACCAACTATTTTATTAACAGATAATTAAAACTTGATTTGAAATAGAAAGTAAACATTACTTCCCTTGATTCGATATAATCGAATTTCCATGTATGATTCACTCTCGAATAATCACTATCCGATAATTCTCTTTCGAATAAACTATATTTGATTCCCCTGTTCGAATAAATAATATTCGATAATCCTTTTCTTCGAATAACTAATATTCGAAAATCTCACTTCAAATAAACCATATTCGATAATTCTCTCCTTCGAATAACTATATTCGATTTAACACACTTCGAACGAACTATATTCGATTACTCTTCTCGAACGAACTATATTCGATAACTCTACTTCGAATAGGTGATATTCGATTAATTCCCTTTTTGACTAACCCTACTTAATTTACTAATACTCGACTAACTCGACTTAATTAACTTCTATTGATTAATTACTATTTGATTTAACACCATTTGCTTGATTCTAGATCGCAGCGATCACAATGGTTACGCCTGATTCCCCCAGGAAACATCCGACCGCCGTAGGCTATCTGCAGCCCTACGAATTACGCTAGCAGTCGTGCTAAATGGAAATTCATCCTTAAATAACTTTGTCTATTTTTAACTCTATCTCGAATAATTAGATTCGATCAATTCTAATTGAATAACTAATATTCAATTAACCCTTATTTGATTACTATATTTGAATAACTCTAGTTCGATTTGACTCAAAACGATTAACTCCAACTGATTAACTCTAACTGGTTAATTCTAACTGAATAACTCTAACTGGATAACTCTAACTGAATAACTCTAACTGGTTAATGTGACGGCAAGGAATTTCGCTCGGTCCGAACCAGTCGCTAAACCGATCCAGACCGTTCGAAACGCCCTATCGTTGAGAACAGGACAAAATAGAACGCATATAAAAGAACATTTCATTGTATATTACAACAATGCATCAGATTACAAGAATATACAGAGTATAAATGAATATTACACAGAAATATCAGAGATTTAAATTACATTTAAATACATAGCAGCGGAAAATAATACAATACACAACTAGAAGAGATATACGGATACAAAGCTTTCCGAATATCATTCCAGCTGTAAACCAGGATCCTGTGAATATAAATCTGCAAAACCAAAACTACTAGCTGCCCGTGTCAAAATAAGGGCACCCAGAGTTTAGGTTAAAACAATAAACTCCAGGTCAGTCATGTGACTGGTGTGAGAACTAAAACAGTTATTAATCTTTATTTTAAATCATTAGGTAAATCAAGGGACCACGCCGTATAACACGGAACGGGTTTCCTCCCAAGAATACCAGTGCATAAAACAAACAGCGCAATGGTAAATAAAGAAAAATGAAGTTGTTATAAGACCCAGGTCCTATCACACAATGCAACGCAAGCCGGGGGATAGGGTTTTTCCTTATAACAGCCAAAGAATGCTTGATACGTTTAAAACAAATCATTTGATACTATTATAAGTGCATAGTGTATAAACAACTTCAAATCATAAGTATCAATCATAGGCGGCATGAGCGTCCCATGCCACTATGTCGCCATATATAGGTTTACAAATAAAACCGCAAAGTCACGTATTTGGAAATTGGATTTCCATCTATGAACCGAGGCAAAAGATAGTCCTCAACCGATTCGTGACTCTCTAGCCCGAGCCACAGGATCAGAGCTCGAGTGACCCTAGGAGCGACAGGGCCGGTCCACCGATGTGGATTAAAATGCCTGAACACTACGTTTCCCCACCCTTTGGGGCGTAAGTGAGCCAACTAAATGACTCCATCGGTTCGAGAACGACCGATCAATCCGAGGCGCCTCGCAACAGCAACAACCACATAAGTCAAACTCGTCAGGGTGTGTAAAACCACTGACGCCACTTCTAACTAGAAAGAAACGCATGCCCTCCCTGAGGTCCGTCTCCCGTTTTTGGTTCATACCGGGTGTGAAATACGCGAAGTAAACGTTACACAAAGCTACGCCACAAAGGCCGTGCTTTGATCATCACCACAAGACTTTGCTTTTCAACAGAAGCCTCGATCATTTGCATCTTAGCATGCCACACAGGCAAACCATCCTATGCAACCGATATCAGTCACACAGAATGAAATCCGATGTCAGACACACAGTCCATTTACAAGTCCGTTCTGGGGCTGAACGAAACCGGAGGCACCTAGTACCCCGCATATCCATCGATCTCCAAGTACGTCTGGACGATCACCAACTGTTTCCATCTTCTTGGGTGTACAGCCCAATCAAGATCATCAGTTATCACCCAAACGACGTGAAGACCTCCGGTCTTCGACCATCGTCTTCATCTTCGACTTATCGTCGTATCAGTTATTCAGAATGGGATAAACCCGGTCTTTCCGAATAACTCGCGTATATTTTAAATAAGTGTTACACAAACGCAACATACGCCTCATTCCAATTCATCAGTCACTAACCGTAAATTAATCAAGAGAATAATTCCCCAAATATTAACCCCGAAGGCCGAAACCAACATCAGATCAATATCCAGAAAACCATTCTGCTTAGCTAACCGACAGTTAGTTTCTAACTTTCACATTCATAGGGAAAGGTTCCCATTAATTTTATCAAAGATAAATTCTTTAATTTATTCTTTAATCTACTTTTGAATATCAATTCAAACTAGTCGGGATTAACGAACTTTACCGAAGTAATCATTTGTTTTAATTTCCCAATCCCAACCTATTCATCCCATGAAGTAAAACTGATAATACTTCATATCTAACACCACAGTGTTATCGGTAAATTCAATTACCATTTCACGTTCAAATATAATTAAAGATTTAACTATCGCCTGGAGTAAAACTGGTGATACTCCATTCTCGATTATTTCAATCTAATTAAAGATTCATTAAAACTCCACTTAGTTTTGATCGTTAACTGGGTTAAAGAATCCGTGTCATTTAAAACACGGTTCACGATAAACCCTAAGTCACATTCATTAATTATCGGGTTAAAGAACAAGTGTTGTTTAAAACACTGTTCACGATAAACCCAAAAATCAATATCAATTCAATCCCAATTAAATGTCATTTAATTGGTACACTTCATTAAATCTAAATAAAAAGATTTAATCTTTTCTCAACTGGGTTCAAGAACAGTGTTAGTGAAGACACCATTCACGACAAACCCAAATCACATTCGATATTCAATACAAGGCTCTGAATAGAAAATATATCGGCCTATATTCAATATCAAATTCTACGATTAACAAATATCGCATTGGAAATAACGATATATATGTATCTTTCAAATTTCCATAACAACACCTGTATAATCACGAATTCCAACATCGAAATATTCCGAAGACAATTTCGATTCAAACCCACTCCAATGCAATCATTGGAAATTCTGGTTACTTTTAAAACCCTTTTCAAATTCAATTTATTTATTTAAAAATAAATAGAATTATAATTCTAGTTCAAAACTAGTTCATTTCGATAAAAATCTATTTTTATCTTTTCAAATATGGAGTTTTTCATCCCAATTCTTTCTAAATCATTTCTTATGATTTTACATAAATTATTACTATTTTTAATAATTTTATCAAGGCCCGTACAGTCGATTTCCACCAATGGCCATCGAACTGCACTTACAGCGACCTTTTTCAAATTTGATTTGGACATAATTCCAAATCCAACCGTTAGATTTCTAATTTGTAATATTCATTAGAAAGCTCTTTTCGATACGAACCCAACGGTTCCGGTTTTAGGAGAATCCGACGGTCGGATCTCCCGTAATGTCCGTTTGAAACAAATGGTCAAAATTCACGAACTGCCGCGGCGCGGCGCGTTCTATTCAGGCCATTATATTATATATATAATATATATTTCGTCGATTTCTATTTAAAATGAATTATATAAATAGTTTTGAATTCGTTTCAAAATCTATTTCAACTTCCATTTCAATTCAAAGCAAAATTGAATTCTTCTTTATAGATTCGTTTCAAAATTCATTTCTATTCAATTCAAATTTCAATTCAATTTGAATTCGTTTTCAATTCACTTTCAATTCAATTCGAATTCGTTTTCAATTCAATTCATTTCGAAATCGTTTTCAATTCAATTCATTTCGAAATCGTTTTCAATTCAAATCATTTCGAAATCATTTTCAATTCAATTCATTTCGAAATCGTTTTCAATTCAATCCATTTCGAAATCGTTTTCAATTCAATCCATTTCGAAATCGTTTTCAATTCAATTCATTTCGAAATCATTTTCAATTCAATTCATTTCGAAATCGTTTTCAATTCAATTCATTTCGAAATCGTTTTCAATTCAATTCATTTCGAAATCGTTTTCAATTCAATTCATTTCGAAATCGTTTTCAATTCAATTCATTTGAAATCGTTTTCAATTCAATTCATTTCGAAATCGTTTTCAATTCAATTCATTTCGAAATCGTTTTCAATTCAATTCATTTCGAAATCGTTTTCAATTCAATTCATTTCGAAATCGTTTTCAATTCAATTCATTTCGAAATCGTTTTCAATTCAATTCATTTCGAAATCGTTTTCAATTCAATTCATTTCGAAATCGTTTTCAATTCAATTCATTTCGAAATCGTTTTCAATTCAATTCATTTCGAAATTGTTTTCAATTCAATTCATTTCGAAATCGTTTTCAATTCAATTCATTTCGAAATCGTTTTCAATTCAATTCATTTCGAAATCGTTTTCAATTCAATCCATTTCGAAATCGTTTTCAATTCAATCCATTTCGAAATCGTTTTCAATTCAATTCATTTCGAAATCGTTTTCAATTCAATTCATTTCGAAATATTCGATTTCAAAATTACTTTTTAATATTCATCTTAAAATGAATAAAATCGATATAAATATCGTTCACGTCAAAATGGCGTCAATCTAATCAACACGGCTTCATATATTGATATTTTCAAATATTCCATTTCGAATATTTCTATTTCAAATATTTCTATTTTTAAAACTGGAATGAGGCCCAATCAATTACCATATAAAGTTAATTATATGGATTTTTCATACAACACATGTATATAATAGCAACGATAAATAATCAACCATCAACCAAAGTGCACTACACCGTATAAGCATCAAATATAGATATCTAATGCTTATAACAGCCTGTCAATCAATCGATTGACATATTTAATCAATCAGGATGAGTGAACTTCAAATTTCATCCCAACACCCGTGTGGGGTTTCAAACAATCAAACACAGATTTTTATTCGTGCAGTTGGGTGATGTGTAAAATTTATCGACCCAATCAATGTCCTTCAAATAGGTGTACATAAACAAACCGTCTGGTTTGTAAATGAATATTTATCTATTCACATTCACGTTAAAAATTATATTTTTAACGATAAAACATTTTATTCCAACATATGAATTTCGATTTAGTTCATTCTTTAAATAAAATGATATTTTTATTTTTCTAACACATTTTAGAAAATTTCGGCGGCATAACGGCACGATACTAGAAACGGGACAAGGCCTAGCCTTATCCCCGGTCTAGTGAAGGCCCACGCCATTCACACATCAATCAAAATCACCAAACAACCAAATCCAAATCAAATCATATAACTAAGCTATGCAACCAAACAAACAAGTCCATGGTCTGTGGACGATTGTGTCGGGTGCTACTAAGCACCGTCTGCATCCTAGTATATATATATATATATATATATATATATATATATATATATAGAAATGAAATTGAAAGGTGAGAAATTCTCACATATAGCTATCCTAGCTCCACGACACTTCATTGATAGAAATCTTCATCGTCATCGCATCTTCGTTGCTGTAACCACCATATATGTAAAAATCACATTTTTACTTCGTTATTCAATATATAAAAATCGAATTTTTAGTTCAAAGTTCAATATATAAAAATCGAATTTTTATTTCAAAGTTCAATATATAAAAATCGAATTTTTAGTTCAAAGTTCAATATATAAAAATCGAATTTTTAGTTCAAAGTTCAATATATAAAAATCGAATTTTTAGTTCAAAGTTCAATATATAAAAATCGAATTTTTATTTCAAAGTTCAATATATAAAAATCGAATTTTTAGTTCAAAGTTCAATATATAAAAATCGAATTTTTATTTCAAAGTTCAATATATAAAAATCGAATTTTTAGTTCAAAGTTCAATATATAAAAATCGAATTTTTATTTCAAAGTTCAATATATAAAAATCGAATTTTTAGTTCAAAGTTCAATATATAAAAATCGAATTTTTATTTCAAAGTTCAATATATAAAAATCGAATTTTTAGTTCTCGCTATTTCTATGTTTATATTTTAAAAACAAAAGGTATTTTATATTTTTAAAACAATGCTAATTATATATAAAAAAAACAGAAAATTAACCAATGTAAATTTATTTTTAAAACTGATTTTTAAAGCTATATTTTTTTCTCTAAAAGAAATGAAATAAAATAAAACAATAAAACAACAAAAACACAAAAAAAACTTACAGCGCCGTCTTCAGGGGGGAGTCTCTTTGAGTTCGCCGGAGGTGGCTAGGGGGGGAGAGGTCGGCGGACATCACTGGGGGGGGGGGGGGGGGTCTGCGTGCATCGATTCAGGGGGGGTTGTTTCGCGATAGGGGGGGTGCTTCGGTGGCTCGCCGCGGCACTGGGGGGGGTGGGGTTTCGATGGGGGAGCTACGGTGGCCGGCGCCGCCTAGGGGCGCGACGGATTCCGCCTCCGTCTTTTTTTTTTCCTCCAGAAAGGGTTTTGAATCGGGGGGGGGGGGGGGGGGCCGAGCAATAATAAAGGGGAGGAGAGAGAGAAAAATTAATTAATTTTTTTATTAATTTAAAATTCAAAAAGTTGACTTTTACATACGACCTCTAATCGAGGCCCACCGCCTGTCGCCCGTAGCGTTTCACCCCCATTCCGAACACAATGGGATTTGTATCGTAAGCTGATTCGATCGTTTCAATTAGTTTCCGTTGAATTTACATTTAAATCACTATATTGAATTTTAAACGTACATTTCAAATTACCGGGGTCACATACTAATTAGAAAAATTCCCGAAAAATATTTTCTAGCTTCGTATTGACGATACGGTCCTAACAAAACTAGTTTCGTCGAATTCTGAGACCGTTGGAAAAATGGCCAATTTCCAGTCGATTAAAATCAACTGAAACGGGTCAAACGCGTTTTCCTTTGCCACGCTCACATATTGATTCGAAAAATTATGAAACTTGAAACCTAGCAATAACTTTACATCCCGGACCCAACAAAACTGGTTTCGTCGAAATCCGAGGTCATTTGCAAAATGTCTATTTTTGAGGGCCTGAATTCCATAGCGACTATTCAGAATTTTCAACTGGACATATCTTTTGATTTCCGCTAAGAAATCATGATTATTCGGATTCGTTGGAAAGATATTATCAATTAGATCCCATTATTTTTGGTTTCACTAAAATCTGGATTGTTTTGCACCCGGTACATTCAATTGAAGTTTGAAATCGAATTATCGAACTACCGCGCTATTTTCAATTCTATTTATAATTATATATAAATATTTATATTCTAACGACGACGCGTATAATATATACGTTCGAATTATATTCAAAATAAATTTCTCGCCGATATTATTTAAAATAATTCATTTTAAATAATCAAAACTCGCTATAATTGCCAAAATAAAAATTTTAAACTGGCCCAGATTTTCCGGGTTGTTACAATCTCCCCCACTTAAAACTTTTCGTCCCCGAAAAGGAACAAAGTCGAAAGTGGTTTGATTAATCAGCTCTACGATCGATCAGGCTTCCATTCACCAACTCTTTAGTTTCTGAGAATTTTCAAATTTTCAAAAATTTGGCTAACACCCTAAATTTTTGAAAAATTTCGCCATAACCTCCCCTGCACCGGGAGCATCGGGGAATTTCAAATAGCTTCCCCGGTCCTTCAGATCTCAAAAAGAAAAAGAAAAAGCCAAGCGGCTAGCCAATAGGCTCACAAAATCATCATCACCCAAACAAAACAGGAAATTATGTAGTAAACATGTACCTATTTGTCGGGCAAACAAATTTTATTCTCTGGCTCTAGCCTCCTTGCTATGACCTGTTCAATGATATATATGTATATGCAAACAAATGCGACCAATTTTCAATACAATTCAATATTCGGTTCAATTAGGCTAAATGGCTAAAAATTAGCAAACAACTAAACAAACAACACAAACATCAATCAATTAGTGAATTTAACGTTTCAAATTCATAATTTTGATACATATACAAAAATCAGATTTTTGATGCCAAATCACAACAATAAATCTATCTATATTAGTTTTGGTTCTCACACCAGTCTAATGGAAATATATAGATATCACACCTTCGAAACACGAATATAAATATTGATAATGCGGCCGCATTACCAAAATTATCTCCGGGCGACTAGAGTGTGATTCTATATCTATCCAGTATATTAAAATTTCAAATACACGCGGATCAGACGTATACGCAAAATCTATATATACTGGATTGTCCACATCAATATAAATAAATAATCAAATACGAATAATTGATTTAAATTTTCAAAACAAAAATTTGTTTTCATTTGAAAAATATACTCATCACACTCGTTCTAGGATACTACTGATCCTATCTCTAACGAGTCATTCTAATTGGATATTACTAACCCAATATCTGATGAATTCTTTCGTATGGTTCTAATGTGCCTTGTTCTCCAAGCTTTGTAAACCAAAGCTCTGATACCAACTGTGACGGCAAGGAATTTCGCTCGGTCCGAACCAGTCGCTAAACCGATCCAGACCGTTCGAAACGCCCTATCGTTGAGAACAGGACAAAATAGAACGCATATAAAAGAACATTTCATTGTATATTACAACAATGCATCAGATTACAAGAATATACAGAGTATAAATGAATATTACACAGAAATATCAGAGATTTAAATTACATTTAAATACATAGCAGCGGAAAATAATACAATACACAACTAGAAGAGATATACGGATACAAAGCTTTCCGGATATCATTCCAGCTGTAAACCAGGATCCTGTGAATATAAATCTGCAAAACCAAAACTACTAGCTGCCCGTGTCAAAATAAGGGCACCCAGAGTTTAGGTTAAAACAATAAACTCCAGGTCAGTCATGTGACTGGTGTGAGAACTAAAACAGTTATTAATCTTTATTTTAAATCATTAGGTAAATCAAGGGACCACGCCGTATAACACGGAACGGGTTTCCTCCCAAGAATACCAGTGCATAAAACAAACAGCGCAATGCTAAATAAAGAAAAATGAAGCTGTTATAAGACCCAGGTCCTATCACACAATGCAACGCAAGCCGGGGGATAGGGTTTTTCCTTATAACAGCCAAAGAATGCTTGATACGTTTAAAACAAATCATTTGATACTATTATAAGTGCATAGTGTATAAACAACTTCAAATCATAAGTATCAATCATAGGCGGCATGAGCGTCCCATGCCACTATGTCGCCATATATAGGTTTACAAATAAAACCGCAAAGTCACGTATTTGGAAATTGGATTTCCATCTATGAACCGAGGCAAAAGATAGTCCTCAACCGATTCGTTACTCTCTAGCCCGAGCCACAGGATCAGAGCTCGAGTGACCCTAGGAGCGACAGGGCCGGTCCACCGATGTGGATTAAAATTCCTGAACACTACGTTTCCCCACCCTTTGGGGCGTAAGTGAGCCAACTAAATGACTCCATCGGTTCGAGAACGACCGATCAATCCGAGGCGCCTCGCAACAGCAACAACCACATAAGTCAAACTCGTCAGGGCGTGTTAAACCACTGACGCCACTTCTAGCTAGAAAGAAACGCATGCCCTCCCTGAGGTCCGTCTCCCGTTTTTGGTTCATACCGGGTGTGAAATACGCGAAGTAAACGTTACACAAAGCTACGCCACAAAGGCCGTGCTTTGATCATCACCACAAGACTTTGCTTTTCAACAGAAGCCTCGATCATTTGCATCTTAGCATGCCACACAGGCAAACCATCCTATGCAACCGATATCAGTCACACAGAATGAAATCCGATGTCAGACACACAGTCCATTTACAAGTCCGTTCTGGGGCTGAACGAAACCGGAGGCACCTAGTACCCCGCATATCCATCGATCTCCAAGTACGTCTGGACGATCACCAACTGTTTCCATCTTCTTGGGTGTACAGCCCAATCAAGATCATCAGTTATCACCCAAACGACGTGAAGACCTCCGGTCTTCGACCAGCGTCTTCATCTTCGACTTATCGTCGTATCAGTTATTCAGAATGGGATAAACCCGGTCTTTCCGAATAACTCGCGTATATTTTAAATAAGTGTTACACAAACGCAACATACGCCTCATTCCAATTCATCAGTCACTAACCGTAAATTAATCAAGAGAATAATTCCCCAAATATTAACCCCGAAGGCCGAAACCAACATCAGATCAATATCCAGAAACCATTCTGCTTAGCTAACCGACAGTTAGTTTCTAACTTTCACATTCATAGGGAAAGGTTCCCATTAATTTTATCAAAGATAAATTCTTTAATTTATTCTTTAATCTACTTTTGAATATCAATTCAAACTAGTCGGGATTAACGAACTTTACCGAAGTAATCATTTGTTTTAATTTCCCAATCCCAACCTATTCATCCCATGAAGTAAAACTGATAATACTTCATATCTAACACCACAGTGTTATCGGTAAATTCAATTACCATTTCACGTTCAAATCTAATTAAAGATTTAACTATCGCCTGGAGTAAAACTGGTGATACTCCATTCTCGATTATTTCAATCTAATTAAAGATTCATTAAAACTCCACTTAGTTTTGATCGTTAACTGGGTTAAAGAATCCGTGTCATTTAAAACACGGTTCACGATAAACCCTAAGTCACATTCATTAATTATCGGGTTAAAGAACAAGTGTTGTTTAAAACACTGTTCACGATAAACCCAAAAATCAATATCAATTCAATCCCAATTAAATGTCATTTAATTGGTACACTTCATTAAATCTAAATAAAAAGATTTAATCTTTTCTCAACTGGGTTCAAGAACAGTGTTAGTGAAGACACCATTCACGACAAACCCAAATCACATTCGATATTCAATACAAGGCTCTGAATAGAAAATATATCGGCCTATATTCAATATCAAATTCTACGATTAACAAATATCGCATTGGAAATAACGATATATATATATCTTTCAAATTTCCATAACAACACCTGTATAATCACGAATTCCAACATCGAAATATTCCGAAGACAATTTCGATTCAAACCCACTCCAATGCAATCATTGGAAATTCTGGTTACTTTTAAAACCCTTTTCAAATTCAATTTATTTATTTAAAAATAAATAGAATTATAATTCTAGTTCAAAACTAGTTCATTTCGATAAAAATCTATTTTTATCTTTTCAAATATGGAGTTTTTCATCCCAATTCTTTCTAAATCATTTCTTATGATTTTACATAAATTATTACTATTTTTAATAATTTTATCAAGGCCCGTACAGTCGATTTCCACCAATGGCCATCGAACTGCACTTACAGCGACCTTTTTCAAATTTGATTTGGACATAATTCCAAATCCAACCGTTAGATTTCTAATTTGTAATATTCATTAGAAAGCTCTTTTCGATACGAACCCAACGGTTCCGGTTTTAGGAGAATCCGACGGTCGGATCTCCCGTAATGTCCGTTTGAAACAAATGGTCAAAATTCACGAACTGCCGCGGCGCGGCGCGTTCTATTCAGGCCATTATATTATATATATAATATATATTTCGTCGATTTCTATTTAAAACGAATTATATAAATAGTTTTGAATTCGTTTCAAAATCTATTTCAACTTCCATTTCAATTCAAAGCAAAATTGAATTCTTCTTTATAGATTCGTTTCAAAATTCATTTCTATTCAATTCAAATTTCAATTCAATTTGAATTCGTTTTCAATTCACTTTCAATTCAATTCGAATTCGTTTTCAATTCAATTCATTTCGAAATCGTTTTCAATTCAATTCATTTCGAAATCGTTTTCAATTCAATTCATTTCGAAATCGTTTTCAATTCAATTCATTTCGAAATCGTTTTCAATTCAATCCATTTCGAAATCGTTTTCAATTCAATTCATTTCGAAATCGTTTTCAATTAAATTCATTTCGAAATCGTTTTCAATTAAATTCATTTCGAAATCGTTTTCAATTCAATTCATTTCGAAATCGTTTTCAATTCAATTCATTCGAAATCGTTTTCAATTCAATTCATTTCGAAATCGTTTTCAATTCAATTCGTTTCGAAATCGTTTTCAATTCAATTCGTTTCGAAATCGTTTTCAATTCAATTCATTTCGAAATCGTTTTCAATTCAATTCATTTCGAAATCGTTTTCAATTCAATTCATTTCGAAATCGTTTTCAATTCAATTCATTTCGAAATCGTTTTCAATTCAATTCATTTCGAAATCGTTTTCAATTCAATTCATTTCGAAATCGTTTTCAATTCAATTCATTTCGAAATCGTTTTCAATTCAATTCATTTCGAAATCGTTTTCAATTCAATTCATTTCGAAATCGTTTTCAATTCAATTCATTTCGAAATCGTTTTCAATTCAATTCATTTCGAAATCGTTTTCAATTCAATCCATTTCGAAATCGTTTTCAATTCAATCCATTTCGAAATCGTTTTCAATTCAATTCATTTCGAAATCGTTTTCAATTCAATTCATTTCGAAATATTCGATTTCAAAATTACTTTTTAATATTCATCTTAAAATGAATAAAATCGATATAAATATCGTTCACGTCAAAATGGCGTCAATCTAATCAACACGGCTTCATATATTGATATTTTCAAATATTCCATTTCGAATATTTCTATTTCAAATATTTCTATTTTTAAAACTGGAATGAGGCCCAATCAATTACCATATAAAGTTAATTATATGGATTTTTCATACAACACATGTATATAATAGCAACGATAAATAATCAACCATCAACCAAAGTGCACTACACCGTATAAGCATCAAATATAGATATCTAATGCTTATAACAGCCTGTCAATCAATCGATTGACATATTTAATCAATCAGGATGAGTGAACTTCAAATTTCATCCCAACACCCGTGTGGGGTTTCAAACAATCAAACACAGATTTTTATTCGTGCAGTTGGGTGATGTGTAAAATTTATCGACCCAATCAATGTCCTTCAAATAGGTGTACATAAACAAACCGTCTGGTTTGTAAATGAATATTTATCTATTCACATTCACGTTAAAAATTATATTTTTAACGATAAAACATTTTATTCCAACATATGAATTTCGATTTAGTTCATTCTTTAAATAAAATGATATTTTTATTTTTCTAACACATTTTAGAAAATTTCGGCGGCATAACGGCACGATACTAGAAACGGGACAAGGCCTAGCCTTATCCCCGGTCTAGTGAAGGCCCACGCCATTCACACATCAATCAAAATCACCAAACAACCAAATCCAAATCAAATCATATAACTAAGCTATGCAACCAAACAAACAAGTCCATGGTCTGTGGACGATTGTGTCGGGTGCTACTAAGCACCGTCTGCATCCTAGTATATATATATATATATATATATATATATGTATATATATATTTAGAAATGAAATTGAAAGGTGAGAAATTCTCACATATAGCTATCCTAGCTCCACGACACTTCATTGATAGAAATCTTCATCGTCATCGCATCTTTGTTGCTGTAACCACCATATATGTAAAAATCACATTTTTACTTCGTTATTCAATATATAAAAATCGAATTTTTAGTTCAAAGTTCAATATATAAAAATCGAATTTTTATTTCAAAGTTCAATATATAAAAATCGAATTTTTAGTTCAAAGTTCAATATATAAAAATCGAATTTTTAGTTCAAAGTTCAATATATAAAAATCGAATTTTTAGTTCAAAGTTCAATATATAAAAATCGAATTTTTATTTCAAAGTTCAATATATAAAAATCGAATTTTTAGTTCAAAGTTCAATATATAAAAATCGAATTTTTATTTCAAAGTTCAATATATAAAAATCGAATTTTTAGTTCAAAGTTCAATATATAAAAATCGAATTTTTATTTCAAAGTTCAATATATAAAAATCGAATTTTTAGTTCAAAGTTCAATATATAAAAATCGAATTTTTATTTCAAAGTTCAATATATAAAAATCGAATTTTTAGTTCTCGCTATTTCTATGTTTATATTTTAAAAACAAAAGGTATTTTATATTTTTAAAACAATGCTAATTATATATAAAAAAAACAGAAAATTAACCAATGTAAATTTATTTTTAAAACTGATTTTTAAAGCTATATTTTTTTCTCTAAAAGAAATGAAATAAAATAAAACAATAAAACAACAAAAACACAAAAAAAAACTTACAGCGCCGTCTTCAGGGGGGAGTCTCTTTGAGTTCGCCGGAGGTGGCTAGGGGGGGAGAGGTCGGCGGACATCACTGGGGGGGGGGGGGGGGGGGGTCTGCGTGCATCGATTCAGGGGGGGTTGTTTCGCGATAGGGGGGTGCTTCGGTGGCTCGCCGCGGCACTGGGGGGGGGGTGGGGTTTCGATGGGGGAGCTGCGGTGGTCGGCGCCGCCTAGGGGCGCGACGGATTCCGCCTCCGTCTTTTTTTTTTCCTCCAGAAAGGGTTTTGAATCGGGGGGGGGGGGGGCCGAGCAATAATAAAGGGGAGGAGAGAGAGAAAAATTAATTAATTTTTTTATTAATTTAAAATTCAAAAAGTTGACTTTTACATACGACCTCTAATCGAGGCCCACCGCCTGTCGCCCGTAGCGTTTCACCCCCATTCCGAACACAATGGGATTTGTATCGTAAGCTGATTCGATCGTTTCAATTAGTTTCCGTTGAATTTACATTTAAATCACTATATTGAATTTTAAACGTACATTTCAAATTACCGGGGTCACATACTAATTAGAAAAATTCCCGAAAAATATTTTCTAGCTTCGTATTGACGATACGGTCCTAACAAAACTAGTTTCGTCGAATTCTGAGACCGTTGGAAAAATGGCCAATTTCCAGTCGATTAAAATCAACTGAAACGGGTCAAACGCGTTTTCCTTTGCCACGCTCACATATTGATTCGAAAAATTATGAAACTTGAAACCTAGCAATAACTTTACATCCCGGACCCAACAAAACTGGTTTCGTCGAAATCCGAGGTCATTTGCAAAATGTCTATTTTTGAGGGCCTGAATTCCATAGCGACTATTCAGAATTTTCAACTGGACATATCTTTTGATTTCCGCTAAGAAATCATGATTATTCGGATTCGTTGGAAAGATATTATCAATTAGATCCCATTATTTTTGGTTTCACTAAAATCCGGATTGTTTTGCACCCGGTACATTCAATTGAAGTTTGAAATCGAATTATCGAACTACCGCGCTATTTTCAATTCTATTTATAATTATATATAAATATTTATATTCTAACGACGACGCGTATAATATATACGTTCGAATTATATTCAAAATAAATTTCTCGCCGATATTATTTAAAATAATTCATTTTAAATAATCAAAACTCGCTATAATTGCCAAAATAAAAATTTTAAACTGGCCCAGATTTTCCGGGTTGTTACAATCTCCCCTACTTAAAACTTTTCGTCCCCGAAAAGGAACAAAGTCGAAAGTGGTTTGATTAATCAGCTCTACGATCGATCAGGCTTCCATTCACCAACTCTTTAGTTTCTGAGAATTTTCAAAATTTCAAAAATTTGGCTAACACCCTAAATTTTTGAAAAATTTCGCCATAACCTCCCCTGCACCGGGAGCATCGGGGAATTTCAAATAGCTTCCCCGGTCCTTCAGATCTCAAAAAGAAAAAGAAAAAGCCAAGCGGCTAGCCAATATGCTCACAAAATCATCATCACCCAAACAAAACAGGAAATTATGTAGTAAACATGTACCTATTTGTCGGGCAAACAAATTTTATTCTCTGGCTCTAGCCTCCTTGCTATGACCTGTTCAATGATATATATGTATATGCAAACAAATGCGACCAATTTTCAATACAATTCAATATTCGGTTCAATTAGGCTAAATGGCTAAAAATTAGCAAACAACTAAACAAACAACACAAACATCAATCAATTAGTGAATTTAACGTTTCAAATTCATAATTTTGATACATATACAAAAATCAGATTTTTGATGCCAAATCACAACAATAAATCTATCTATATTAGTTTTGGTTCTCACACCAGTCTAATGGAAATATATAGATATCACACCTTCGAAACACGAATATAAATATTGATAATGCGGCCGCATTACCAAAATTATCTCCGGGCGACTAGAGTGTGATTCTATATCTATCCAGTATATTAAAATTTCAAATACACGCGGATCAGACGTATACGCAAAATCTATATATACTGGATTGTCCACATCAATATAAATAAATAATCAAATACGAATAATTGATTTAAATTTTCAAAACAAAAATTTGTTTTCATTTGAAAAATATACTCATCACACTCGTTCTAGGATACTACTGATCCTATCTCTAACGAGTCATTCTAATTGGATATTACTAACCCAATATCTGATGAATTCTTTCGTATGGTTCTAATGTGCCTTGTTCTCCAAGCTTTGTAAACCAAAGCTCTGATACCAACTGTGACGGCAAGGAATTTCGCTCGGTCCGAACCAGTCGCTAAACCGATCCAGACCGTTCGAAACGCCCTATCGTTGAGAACAGGACAAAATAGAACGCATATAAAAGAACATTTCATTGTATATTACAACAATGCATCAGATTACAAGAATATACAGAGTATAAATGAATATTACACAGAAATATCAGAGATTTAAAT
The DNA here is from genome assembly GCA_030737875.1 of Allium sativum. Classification (NCBI taxonomy): domain Eukaryota; kingdom Viridiplantae; phylum Streptophyta; class Magnoliopsida; order Asparagales; family Amaryllidaceae; genus Allium; species Allium sativum. Next base: position 320,322,531 of record CM060920.1, on the reverse strand, counting down.
TACATTTAAATACATAGCAGCGGAAAATAATACAATACACAACTAGAAGAGATATACGGATACAAAGCTTTCCGGATATCATTCCAGCTGTAAACCAGGATCCTGTGAATATAAATCTGCAAAACCAAAACTACTAGCTGCCCGTGTCAAAATAAGGGCACCCAGAGTTTAGGTTAAAACAATAAACTCCAGGTCAGTCATGTGACTGGTGTGAGAACTAAAACAGTTATTAATCTTTATTTTAAATCATTAGGTAAATCAAGGGACCACGCCGTATAACACGGAACGGGTTTCCTCCCAAGAATACCAGTGCATAAAACAAACAGCGCAATGCTAAATAAAGAAAATGAAGCTGTTATAAGACCCAGGTCCTATCACACAATGCAACGCAAGCCGGGGGATAGGGTTTTTCCTTATAACAGCCAAAGAATGCTTGATACGTTTAAAACAAATCATTTGATACTATTATAAGTGCATAGTGTATAAACAACTTCAAATCATAAGTATCAATCATAGGCGGCATGAGCGTCCCATGCCACTATGTCGCCATATATAGGTTTACAAATAAAACCGCAAAGTCACGTATTTGGAAATTGGATTTCCATCTATGAACCGAGGCAAAAGATAGTCCTCAACCGATTCGTGACTCTCTAGCCCGAGCCACAGGATCAGAGCTCGAGTGACCCTAGGAGCGACAGGGCTGGTCCACCGATGTGGATTAAAATTCCTGAACACTACGTTTCCCCACCCTTTGGGGCGTAAGTGAGCCAACTAAATGACTCCATCGGTTCGAGAACGACCGATCAATCCGAGGCGCCTCGCAACAGCAACAACCACATAAGTCAAACTCGTCAGGGCGTGTAAAACCACTGACGCCACTTCTAGCTAGAAAGAAACGCATGCCCTCCCTGAGGTCCGTCTCCCGTTTTTGGTTCATACCGGGTGTGAAATACGCGAAGTAAACGTTACACAAAGCTACGCCACAAAGGCCGTGCTTTGATCATCACCACAAGACTTTGCTTTTCAACAGAAGCCTCGATCATTTGCATCTTAGCATGCCACACAGGCAAACCATCCTATGCAACCGATATCAGTCACACAAAATGAAATCCGATGTCAGACACACAGTCCATTTACAAGTCCGTTCTGGGGCTGAACGAAACCGGAGGCACCTAGTACCCCGCATATCCATCGATCTCCAAGTACGTCTGGACGATCACCAACTGTTTCCATCTTCTTGGGTGTACAGCCCAATCAAGATCATCAGTTATCACCCAAACGACGTGAAGACCTCCGGTCTTCGACCATCGTCTTCATCTTCGACTTATCGTCGTATCAGTTATTCAGAATGGGATAAACCCGGTCTTTCCGAATAACTCGCGTATATTTTAAATAAGTGTTACACAAACGCAACATACGCCTCATTCCAATTCATCAGTCACTAACCGTAAATTAATCAAGAGAATAATTCCCCAAATATTAACCCCGAAGGCCGAAACCAACATCAGATCAATATCCAGAAAACCATTCTGCTTAGCTAACCGACAGTAAGTTTCTAACTTTCACATTCATAGGGAAAGGTTTCCATTAATTTTATCAAAGATAAATTCTTTAATTTATTCTTTAATCTACTTTTGAATATCAATTCAAACTAGTCGGGATTAACGAACTTTACCGAAGTAATCATTTGTTTTAATTTCCCAATCCCAACCTATTCATCCCATGAAGTAAAACTGATAATACTTCATATCTAACACCACAGTGTTATCGTTAAATTCAATTACCATTTCACGTTCAAATCTAATTAAAGATTTAACTATCGCCTGGAGTAAAACTGGTGATACTCCATTCTCGATTATTTCAATCTAATTAAAGATTCATTAAAACTCCACTTAGTTTTAATCGTTAACTGGGTTAAAGAATCCGTGTCATTTAAAACACGGTTCACGATAAACCCTAAGTCACATTCATTAATTATCGGGTTAAAGAACAAGTGTTGTTTAAAACACTGTTCACGATAAACCCAAAAATCAATATCAATTCAATCCCAATTAAATGTCATTTAATTGGTACACTTCATTAAATCTAAATAAAAAGATTTAATCTTTTCTCAACTGGGTTCAAGAACAGTGTTAGTGAAGACACCATTCACGACAAACCCAAATTACATTCGATATTCAATACAAGGCTCTGAATAGAAAATATATCGGCCTATATTCAATATCAAATTCTACAATTAACAAATATCGCATTGGAAATAACGATATATATATATCTTTCAAATTTCCATAACAACACCTGTATAATCATGAATTCCAACATCGAAATATTCCGAAGACAATTTCGATTCAAACCCACTCCAATGCAATCATTGGAAATTCTGGTTACTTTTAAAACCCTTTTCAAATTCAATTTATTTATTTAAAAATAAATAGAATTATAATTCTAGTTCAAAACTAGTTCATTTCGATAAAAATCTATTTTTATCTTTTCAAATATGGAGTTTTTCATCCCAATTCTTTCTAAATCATTTCTTATGATTTTACATAAATTATTACTATTTTTAATAATTTTATCAAGGCCCATACAGTCGATTTCCACCAATGGCCATCGAACTGCACTTACAGCGACCTTTTTCAAATTTGATTTGGACATAATTCCAAATCCAACCGTTAGATTTCTAATTTCTAATATTCATTAGAAAGCTCTTTTCGATACGAACCCAACGGTTCCGGTTTTAGGAGAATCCGACGGTCGGATCTCCCGTAATGTCCGTTTGAAACAAATGGTCGAAATTCACGAACTGCCGCGGCGCGGCGCGTTCTATTCAGGCCATTATATTATATATATAATATATATAATATATATTTCATCGATTTCTATTTAAAACGAATTATATAAATAGTTTTGAATTCGTTTCAAAATCTATTTCAACTTCCATTTCAATTCAAAGCAAAATTGAATTCTTCTTTATAGATTCGTTTCAAAATTCATTTCTATTCAATTCAAATTTCAATTCAATTTGAATTCGTTTTCAATTCACTTTCAATTCAATTCGAATTCGTTTTCAATTCAATTCATTTCGAAATCGTTTTCAATTCAATTCATTTCGAAATCGTTTTCAATTCAATTCATTTCGAAATCGTTTTCAATTCAATTCATTTCGAAATCGTTTTCAATTCAATCCATTTCGAAATCGTTTTCAATTCAATTCATTTCGAAATCGTTTTCAATTCAATTCATTTCGAAATCGTTTTCAATTCAATTCATTTCGAAATCGTTTTCAATTCAATTCATTTCGAAATCGTTTTCAATTCAATTCATTTCGAAATCGTTTTCAATTCAATTCATTTCGAAATCGTTTTCAATTCAATTCATTTCGAAATCGTTTTCAATTCAATTCATTTCGAAATCGTTTTCAATTCAATTCATTTCGAAATCGTTTTCAATTCAATTCATTTCGAAATCGTTTTCAATTCAATTCATTTCGAAATCGTTTTCAATTCAATTCAATTCGAAATCGTTTTCAATTCAATTCATTTCGAAATCGTTTTCAATTCAATTCATTTCGAAATCGTTTTCAATTCAATTCATTTCGAAATCGTTTTCAATTCAATCCATTTCGAAATCGTTTTCAATTCAATTCATTTCGAAATCGTTTTCAATTCAATTCATTTCGAAATCGTTTTCAATTCAATTCATTTCGAAATCGTTTTCAATTCAATTCATTTCGAAATATTCGATTTCAAAATTACTTTTTAATATTCATCTTAAAATGAATAAAATCGATATAAATATCGTTCACGTCAAAATGGCGTCAATCTAATCAACACGGCTTCATATATTGATATTTTCAAATATTCCATTTCGAATATTTCTATTTCAAATATTTCTATTTTTAAAACTGGAATGAGGCCCAATCAATTACCATATAAAGTTAATTATATGGATTTTTCATACAACACATGTATATAATAGCAACGATAAATAATCAACCATCAACCAAAGTGCACTACACCGTATAAGCATCAAATATAGATATCTAATGCTTATAACAGCCTGTCAATCAATCGATTGACATATTTAATCAATCAGGATGAGTGAACTTCAAATTTCATCCCAACACCCGTGTGGGGTTTCAAACAATCAAACGCAGATTTTTATTCGTGCAGTTGGGTGATGTGTAAAATTTATCGACCCAATCAATGTCCTTCAAATAGGTGTACATAAACAAACCGTCTGGTTTGTAAATGAATATTTATCTATTCACATTCACGTTAAAAATTATATTTTTAACGATAAAACATTTTATTCCAACATATGAATTTCGATTTAGTTCATTCTTTAAATAAAATGATATTTTTATTTTTCTAACACATTTTAGAAAATTTCGGCGGCATAACGGCACGATACTAGAAACGGGACAAGGCCTAGCCTTATCCCCGGTCTAGTGAAGGCCCACGCCATTCACACATCAATCAAAATCACCAAACAACCAAATCCAAATCAAATCATATAACTAAGCTATGCAACCAAACAAACAAGTCTATGGTCTGTGGACGATTGTGTCGGGTGCTACTAAGCACCGTCTGCATCCTAGTATATATATATATATATATATAGAAATGAAATTGAAAGGTGAGAAATTCTCACATATAGCTATCCTAGCTCCACGGCACTTCATTGATAGAAATCTTCATCGTCATCGCATCTTCGTTGCTGTAACCACCATATATGTAAAAATCACATTTTTACTTCGTTATTCAATATATAAAAATCGAATTTTTAGTTCAAAGTTCAATATATAAAAATCGAATTTTTATTTCAAAGTTCAATATATAAAAATCGAATTTTTATTTCAAAGTTCAATATATAAAAATCGAATTTTTAGTTCAAAGTTCAATATATAAAAATCGAATTTTTAGTTCAAATTTCAATATATAAAAATCGAATTTTTAGTTCAAAGTTCAATATATAAAAATCGAATTTTTATTTCAAAGTTCAATATATAAAAATCGAATTTTTAGTTCAAAGTTCAATATATAAAAATCGAATTTTTATTTCAAAGTTCAATATATAAAAATCGAATTTTTAGTTCAAAGTTCAATATATAAAAATCGAATTTTTATTTCAAAGTTCAATATATAAAAATCGAATTTTTAGTTCAAAGTTCAATATATAAAAATCGAATTTTTATTTCAAAGTTCAATATATAAAAATCAAATTTTTAGTTCAAAGTTCAATATATAAAAATCGAATTTTTATTTCAAAGTTCAATATATAAAAATCGACTTTTTAGTTCTCGCTATTACTATGTTTATATTTTAAAAACAAAAGGTATTTTATATTTTTAAAACACTGCTAATTGTATATAAAAAAAACAGAAAATTAACCAATGTAAATTTATTTTTAAAACTGATTTTTAAAGCTATATTTTTTTCTCTAAAAGAAATGAAATAAAATAAAACAATAAAACAACAAAAACACAAAAAAAAAACTTACAGCGCCGTCTTTAGGGGGGAGTCTCTTTGAGTTCGCCGGAGGTGGCTAGGGGGGGAGAGGTCGGCGGACATCACTGGAGGGGGGGGTCTGCGTGCATCGATTCAGGGGGGGTTGTTTCGCGATAGGGGGGGTGCTTCGGTGGCTCGCCGCGGCACTGGTGGGTGGGGTTTCGATGGGGGAGCTGCGGTGGTCGGCGCCGCCTAGGGGCACGACGGATTCCGCCTCCGTCTTTTTTTTTTTTTCCTCCAGAAAGGATTTTGAATCGGGGGGGGGGGGGGGGGCGAGCAATAATAAAGGGGAGGAGAGAGAGAAAAATTAATTAATTTTTTTATTAATTTAAAATTCAAAAAGTTGACTTTTACATACGACCTCTAATCGAGGCCCACCGCCTGTCGCCCGTAGCGTTTCACCCCCATTCCGAACACAATGGGATTTGTATCGTAAGCTGATTCGATCGTTTCAATTAGTTTCCGTTGAATTTACATTTAAATCACTATATTGAATTTTAAACGTACATTTCAAATTACCGGGGTCACATACTAACTAGAAAAATTCCCGAAAAATATTTTCTAGCTTCGTATTGACGATACGGTCCTAACAAAACTAGTTTCGTCGAATTCTGAGACCGTTGGAAAAATGGCCAATTTCCAGTCGATTAAAATCAACTGAAACGGGTCAAACGCGTTTTCCTTTGCCACGCTCACATATTGATTCAAAAAATTATGAAACTTGAAACCTAGCAATAACTTTACATCCCGGACCCAACAAAACTGGTTTCGTCGAAATCCGAGGTCATTTGCAAAATGTCTATTTTTGAGGGCCTGAATTCCATAGCGACTATTCAGAATTTTCAACTGGACATATCTTTTGATTTCCGCTAAGAAATCATGATTATTCGGATTCGTTGGAAAGATATTATCAATTAGATCCCATTATTTTTGGTTTCACTAAAATCCGGATTGTTTTGCACCCGGTACATTCAATTGAAGTTTGAAATCGAATTATCGAACTACCGCGCTATTTTCAATTCTATTTATAATTATATATAAATATTTATATTCTAACGACGACGCGTATAATATATACGTTCGAATTATATTCAAAATAAATTTCTCGCCGATATTATTTAAAATAATTCATTTTAAATAATCAAAACTCGCTATAATTGCCAAAATAAAAATTTTAAACTGGCCCAGATTTTCCGGGTTGTTACAGTTAACTCTAACTAACTAACTCTAACTGTTTGACTTTACGGTTTAACTTTGACGGTTTAACTTCAATGGTTTAACTCTAACAGTTTAACTCCAACTGTTTAACTCTAACAGTTTAACTCCAACTGTTTAACTCTAACAGTTTAACTCCAACGGTTTAACTCTAACAGTTTAACTCCAACGGTTTAACTCTAGTTGATTAACTCTTTTGAATTAATCCCTTTGACTTTTCTCTTTTGAATAATTCCTTTGGAATAATTCCTTTGAATTACCTCCCTTGAATAGATTCTTTTTCTATTCGTTTACTCAACAAATAACTATTCTCTTTTCGCTTCTATTTATTTAACAAATAAACATTCCCTTTAACTTTTCTATTTATTCAACAAATAAATATTTCTTTTAACTTTTCTATTTATTTAACAAATAAGTACTTCTTTCAACTTTTCTTTATTCCCTACATGAATATTCCCTTTTCAATTCCATTTGTAAATACTTTTACGAATGTTTCCCTTTTTATTTCTATTTGTAATCGTTTCACAAATTTTAAATTTAAATTAATCATCCCATCCGTCGGATCAGTTAGGGATAGCCAGGGAGAGCAGGAAACTATATTTTCCAAACTCAAGCCTTAGACACTATCCTCTCTGTCACCCTTAGAATGTTCCGATATTTATTTTTACAAATTCTATTTTAATTATTATATATATATATATTACAAAAATAAATAAATATTATTTAAAAACTTACCCCGTGAAGCCCAAGCCTCTGCCTAAGAGTCCCTAGCTCCCCGTCTTGCCCTCCTTTCTCCCTTTCTTCCCTTTTCCCTATTTCCTAATATTTTATTATTATTTCTGGCATTGCCAAAGATTGAAAGAGGAGGAGGAGGAGTGAGTTTAAAATGAAGGGGGGGGCTATTTATAGCCGAAGGAGTCACATGGATTGCTGAGGTGGCGCGAATCCAACGGTCGAAAATGGATGGCTAGGATTAATCCTTAAATTTATTAAATTATAAATAAATTTAATAATTTATGAATAGTAAAGTGTGTTTTCTCAACCCTATTCGGACGTTAATTTGACTTACTTATTGATACCTTATCCAAAATCTTTTCCAACCATGTTGTTCAATTTTTCTTGCTCTTCAATACTATATAAAAATATATCAATTTTGAATTTGTTTGAACTTTCAAATAATTTAAATTCAAATTCAAAAGTGTTTTGTGTTAGTTTCAACACCTTCCGGTCTTATGTTGGAGTATCAAACGATAACGGTTTTCAGAAATTCTTCCACCATCTGGTCCGGTTTTTAACGTACCTCAATCCTATGTATTCAAATCAAAAATCGGAGTTTGTTTAGATTTTCAAAAAATTTATTTAAATTTTGTTTCCTTAATAACTTTCTGGGCTGTTACATTCGTTCCCCCTTAAAATAATTTCGTCCTCGAAATTGCTAAGGTAGAAAAATAAACTTTATAACTAGGTTAAAATTATTTATTTACTCCGGTTTCACTAAACCAATTAATTCTAATTAATTTATTAATTTATTTCTATAAACGAAAATTTCAAAAATTCTGAAATTTTCTAACATTCGAAATTTCTGAAAAATTTCGCCAGCATCTCCTTTGTACTGGTCAATAGCTCAAACTCCAACTCGCCTCTCTAGGCCTTCTTCAACCCAAAAGAAAATCAAACAGCCAAGTGGCTTGCCAAACAGGCTCATAAATCTCATCCAACTCATATGAATATGTACGTGTACCTTTTTGTCGGCATTCAATTCTGCTATCAATTTAGCATATACCACTATCATCCCAATCAAACTCCCAATCACTTTTATCTTCAGCACGACCATCCGCCTATAACCAAGCCAAATTTCAATCAAACTGCAATTCCAATCTCAATTCAAATTTCTTGCTCGACCATCCATTTCTATCCCAGATAATCTCTAATTCAGTCCAATTCTACTTGATACCATTTTATTTCAATTCAACTCAATTTCCACTGAACTGGCTTCAACTCAATTTCAAATTTGCTTTCACAAATTTCTATTTAATTTGTGTTTATTTCAAACAATCTTACCTGGGAGTTTCAAATAGCTTTGCCTTTTCCAAAAACCAAATATCCCTTTGGAATATCAAAACAACTTGGTTTCTCAAAACAATTCAAAAACAAAATCTTTGGAAGTAATCTGTCACTTACAAACTTGAAAATGAACACCGATGATGTCCGGATCAACATCGGAATTTATTTTCCAGCTATCGAAGTGAGTTCAGTACTATGTCACTTTCAAAACCATTTCTAAACACTTTCATTTTGAAATTCATTTCAAAATATCCCTTTTTAATGCTTGTAACAAATTTAAAATCTCCCAGGATTTTAAAATTCACATATATTCAATTTAATTCCATTTACAACGCTTATTCAAATTTTAGCAATTTTAATTCCAATTCTGAACTTAAATTCAGATTTAATTCATCTGATTTCATATATTTCACTTATATGAATTTTGATTTGTTATTTACATAACCATTCCACATTTTATAATCTTATTCGATTATAATCACAACCAACACATTCAATATACTATAATAATTTCAAATATCTATACTTTGCTTATATCAAAATATAATTTGGGTAAAATTATTTCATTCACCCTTTTTCAAAACATACTGTGTCGGTTCATCGTATTCAAGCGTTTAGAAACCCCTATCGATACAGTGGATCAAACTAATCGACCAGAATTCATAAACAACTCAACCAATAAATCTCCACAATATAAAATCATTTTATATCAAATAACAAATACGTTCACTCGTATATATACACTCAAACTCAGTCTAGGGTATTACTAACCCAATCTCTACTGAATCACGCCACAGAGCCAAGGTAATACTTGACCTTCAGCTCTGATACCAACAGTAATGACCCGGGAAAAAGCGACCTTGGTTATCCGATATATAACACCTATCGAACAATCAAAAGTCGAAATTACCGGATAGTCCAAGAAAGAAATTAGAGGGTGAGGATAGATAAGATAGAAAATTAGAACAGAAGAAGAAGAAGAACACAACAACATCAGAGTAACACGAATCTCACAGCGGAACGAATAAAATATAATAGACAACATATCTTGAAATCAAAGTAGTATATGTATATCATACCATTATCAGAGTACAACACTTTCATCACAGTGGAATAATCAATAGCTAGAAAAATATTGAAGCCTCCTGCTCCAAGCTCTTCAAGCATACCTGTAAATCCTGACTACTTGACTGCCCGTACAAATTTCGGCACCCAAGAGTTTAGGGAAAACAAAACAAAATAAACTCTGGCTCAGTCATGGGACTGGTGTGAGTAAACTCAAATCATTTGGTTTAACCTTCAAAATCCTTCTGAAAGAAAAGATAATCGTAAGACCAATCCACACATAGACACGGACGGTTTTTACCTTACGATAACCCAAAACACTTTGGAAATCATATATTATCTGATATTATAATAATGTCTAATCACAAGTAATTAAAAAATAGTAGAACGCTTGCATCTCACGCTCTACATATATAGTATACAAATCAAACTCGCGGGAACTTATTGGAAATTGGATTCCGACTTTGACAAGGTATGGGACCACCTGCCGATAGTGTATCTCTAGAGGCGAATACACTGGGTTCAACAAGAACATCTTGCAACCCGGCCCTCACATGACCGACCACTCATTTCGCTTGAGTGTAACGAATGTATATCACCAACGGTTGGGATCAGCAACCGTCTCCCGAATGGGGCAACATCGATAGATTTAAGAAGCAATTGGAATTTCTCTAGATAGGTGATCATACATCCTAATGGGTGCGACCCACATAGCCATGCTGCCTGCCCGATTTTTGTCATTTCCCGGTTGATGAGGCTAGAGGTCATAACGTATTTTTTGACATATCACACCTCCATTACTTTGAATGCCACATCGTCATACCCGCCAAATCACAAATTGATTTCACCAAAAATACCACGAGTTTACAGCTAAGAGAAACGAATTCCTCCGCCATCAAACGTAAGTACGTTTGAAGAGATCAACTTACGCAATCCTTTGAATATACTCTGTCAGACATTCGTCCATTCACGTTTGTCCTGGGACTGGACAAACCGAAGGCACTATTCTGTAAATAGGATAGCCCTTGCATAACTCCGTCTTCAATATATTCAGCATACTTGATTCGCAACGCTTATGCCAATACGGAGTGGTTCTCTGGATAATAATCCGACCGGTCTCTCCATATTAACAACGTTAAAATGGTCAAAACTTTGATAGTCGGTGATTTAACTATCAATTAAAAACATGTCGGTGTGCAAACAACGATATTATTCCAGATGGAAATTCTATCGATCAATCATCATTCATCATCAAATTATCATAAATTTACCCTTTTCCTTATTCTTGTTTTCCTATATTTCTTATTTACTATATTTAGAAAATATACGTTATTAACAATGGAAAACAATTCCATTTCTCATTTTCTATATTCAGACAACATTTCTGATTTTTCATTTGGAAGACATTTCCAAATCTCCTTCATTGGGTTTAAACTGATGTTTGAATAAACATCGCTATGCCAACACCAACCATTTCGCTCATTAAATAAATTCACTTAACCCCTTTCACTCTCGAACCTTATCCACTTCTTAGTTAAAAACGAAGTCAATCAAGTTGGGGTATAATTACCTCTCAGACCTTAACTGAACAACATTTCTAACTTCGAAATAGACAAAGTTCAAACATTACTCTTTAAGAAACTTCCTTGCGAACTCTCGGATTCTATTTATGAATCTACTTCCTTTACTGAATCATTTGATTATAACTGTAAATGTTATAATTCCATGCTTTCAAAATATGTTAACTTAAATATATTTCCATATCTTAATTTGGATAAATAAACAACCAACTACTTTATTAACAGATAATTAAAACTTTATTTGAAATGGAAAGTAAACATTACTTCCCTTGATTCGATATAATCGAATTTCCATGTATGATTCACTCTCGAATAATCACTATCCGATAATTCTCTTTCGAATAAACTATATTCGATTCCCCTGTTCGAATAACTAATATTCGTAATCCTTTTCTTCGAATAACTAATATTCGAAAAATCTCACTTCAAATAAACCATATTCGATAATTCTCTCCTTCGAATAACTATATTCAATTTAACACACTTCGAACGAACTATATTCGATTACTCTTCTCGAATAAACTATATTCGATAACTCTACTTCGAATAGGTGATATTCGATTAATTCCCTTTTTGACTAACCCTACTTAATTTACTAATACTCGACTAACTCGACTTAATTAACTTCTATTGATTAATTACTATTTGATTTAACACCATTTGCTTGACTCTAGATCGCAGCGATCACAATGGTTACGCCTGATTCCCCCAGGAAACATCCGACCGCCGTAGGCTATTTGCAGCCCTGCGAATTACGCTAGCAGTCGTGCTAAATGGAAATTCATCCTTAAATAACTTTGTCTATTTTTAACTCTATCTCGAATAATTAGATTCGATCAATTCTAATTGAATAACTAATATTCAATTAACCCTTATTCGATTATTATATTTGAATAACTCTAGTTCGATTTGACTCAAAACGATTAACTCTAACTGATTAACTCTAACTGGTTAATTCTAACTGGATAACTCTAACTGGATAACTCCTACTAAATAACTCTAACTAGTTAACTCTAACTAACTAACTCTAACTGTTTAACTTTACGGTTTAACTCTGACAGTTTAACTTCAACGGTTTAACTCTAACAGTTTAACTCCAACTGTTTAACTCTAACAGTTTAACTCCAACTGTTTAACTCTAACAGTTTAACTCCAACGGTTTAACTCTAGTTGATTAACTCTTTTGAATTAATCCCTTTGACTTTTCTCTTTTGAATAATTCCTTTGGAATAATTCCTTTGAATTACTTCCCTTGAATAGATTCTTTTTCTATTCGTTTACTCAACAAATAACTATTCTCTTTTCGCTTCTATTTATTTAACAAATAAATATTCCCTTTAACTTTTCTAATTATTCAACAAATAAATATTTCTTTTAACTTTTCTATTTATTTAACAAATAAGTACTTCTGTCAACTTTTCTTTATTCCCTACATGAATATTCCCTTTTCAATTCCATTTGTAAATACTTTTACGAATGTCTCCCTTTTTATTTCTATTTGTAATCGTTTCACAAATATTTCCCTTCTATTTGATTTCACCAATATTTGTTTTTTTTACAAACGCTTTGATTCTACAATCATTTTCTCTCATGAAATTCTCTTCTTTTTATATATAAAATCTATTGATTTTATATAAATAATTTATTTTCAAAATAAACTTTGAAAATCCCTTTTCACTTTCTAGTATCACTTATGGTATAAAAATACCAAATCAAAAGGTTCAATCATCATCCAAACACACAGGTTCAACAACAGATGATATAACACATCATATATCAGAATATATGAAAAACGGTATATAAATGTTGAGGAATCCAGTTGGATTCCTCCGACCTGTTTCCCTGCATCCACAGATGTTACACAATATAATTCACATCAATTTCATTTCAATATGAGGTATTCTGATAAACAAAATCAACATCGGTTAACGATATATATAACTATATCGGTATTTTCAATCAATTGACTAGCAGTTCAACCAAACAATCAATACTCAGCAATTCAACCAATAATTATCAATTCTAAAAATACTTTATAAAAATATAAAGTGCTCAGAGTTAGTGAGATTTACTCACCTTGGACGGTTTATCGTTGAATAACGATAATCGGTCATTGATTTGGTTCAGGCGTTTAATTTTGCCATAAATCCAAACGAGCTCCAATCCACTTGCGGTCAGTTCCATTGCGTAGTGCTTGTCCATACGATCCCAACGGATCCTGTTTCGTTAAATTTCGTTAATGTATGCAAAAGTTATGCTATTTACAATATTTACCTAATTTAAATGAATATATATTTAATTAAATTAATTAAATTATTTTTATCTTAATTAATTTCTAATTGCGTTATTAGCCAAATTACCTTCCCTGCCCTTCTAAAAAATCATACTTTCCCATCTTTAGCCACATCCAAATTTTTTTAAAATTGAAAAACCATTTTAATATTAATTAAATTTAATTTTCAAATAAAATATTTAAAAATATTCATTTAATTATAACTTAAAAATTTTAACCCGGATCAAAAATCTGCTTCCACTCATTTTAAAGTATTTTCCGATAAGAATCCAACGGTCCTTGTTTCGTGGAAATCCGACTTGTTTTGAAAAAGTTATAAGCTTTTAAAGTTTATGGTTAAAAATTACGAAAATGCCCCTGGTCTGTTTTAAATTCAAATTAAATTCAAATTAAATTTTAAATTTAAATTTAAATTAATCATCCCATCCGTCGGATCAGTTAGGGATAGCCAGGGAGAGCAGGAAACTATATTTTCCAAACTCAAGCCTTAGACACTATCCTCTCTGTCACCCTTAGAATGTTCCGATATTTATTTTTACAAATTCTATTTTAATTATTATATATATATATATATATATCACACAAATAAATAAATAGATATTATTTAAAAACTTACCCCGTGAAGCCCAAGCCTCTGCCTAAGAGTCCCTAGCTCTCCGTCTTGCCCTCCTTTCTCCCTTTCTTCCCTTTTCCCTATTTCCTAATATTTTATTATTATTTCTGTCATTGCCAAAGCTTGAAAGAGGAGGAGGAGGAGTGAGTTTAAAATGAAGGGGGGGGGCTATTTATAGCCGAAGGAGTCACATGGATTGCTGAGGTGGCGCGAATCTAACGGTCGAAAATGGATGGCTAGGATTAATCCTTAAATTTATTGAATTATAAATAAATTTAATAATTTATGAATAGTAAAGTGTGTTTTCTCAACCCTATTCGGACGTTAATTTGACTTACTTATTGATACCTTATCCAAAATCTTTTCCAACCATGTTGTTCAATTTTTCTTGCTCTTCAATACTATATAAAAATATATCAATTTTGAATTTGTTTGAACTTTCAAATAATTTAAATTCAAATTCAAAATAGTGTTTTGTGTTAGTTTCAACACCTTCCGGTCTCATGTTGGAGTATCAAACGATAACGGTTTTCAGAAATTCTTCCACCATCTGGTCCGGTTTTTAACGTACTTCAATCCTATGTATTCAAATCAAAAATCGGAGCTTGTTTAGATTTTCAAAAAATTTATTTAAATTTTGTTTCCTTAATAACTTTCTATATCCGTTATAGGATTTTCCCAGATTTCATATATAGCTAATATCCTATGTTTAGAATTTTCCTGGATAGGTCTCAGGTTCCAGTTTTGCAGTTAGCATTAGCAAATTCCAATTACCGTCAAAATTTAGTTCAAATTTTGGCCTTTTATTTTTTCTTTTCCACATACGGATGCCATTTTTGACGTAACTTGGTTGGTTACCTAATTTCATCATTTCGGATTTAATGAAACTGATTTCATCGAAATCTGAGTTCGTTAGCTACTACATCCTTTGTAAACGTACTATTTTAAATTAAAAATTTATCCTTTTATACTGCCAGTTCACATTATATTGCAGATCCACTAAATTTCTACCATTTCGGAATAAAATAAAATATTCAAAATTATTGAAATTAAACCATTTAAACTTCAAAAACAATAAAAAAAACATTTTTAAATAATAACTAAATGGTCAAAAAAATCTGGGCCGTTACATTTATCTTGGATAAAATTAATGGGAACCTTTCCCTATGAATGTGAAATTTAGAAACTAACTGTCGGTTAGCCAAGCAGAATGGTTTTCTGGATATTGATCTGATGTTGGTTTCGGCCTTCGGGGTTAATATTTGGGAAATTATTCTCTTGATTAATTTACGGTTAGTGACTAAGGAATTGGAATGAGGCGTATGTTGTGTTTGTGTAAAACTTATTTAAAATATACGCGAGTTATTCAGAAAGACCGGGTTTATCCCATTCTGAATAACTGATACGACGATAAGTCGAAGATGAAGACGATGGTCGAAGACCGGAAGTCTTCACATCATTTGGGTGATTACTGATGATCTTGATTGGGTTGTACACCCAAGAAGATGGAAACAGTTGGTGATCGTCCAGACGTACTTGGAGATCGATGGATATGCGGGGTACTAGGTGCCTCCGGTTTCGTTCAGACCCAGAACGGACTTGTAAATGGACTGTGTGTCTGACATTGGATTTTAGTCCGTGCGATTGATCTCTATTAAATATATATCTGTTTGGCGCCGGAGAATTTATTCTCTTGCTTAACGCCCTTCTCTGAGACGTATGAGCTCAGGGATTATATACTGATGGATATCAAACGCATGGAGCAAATTGCCTGTGTGGCATGCCTAAGTGGTAATTGATCGAGGCTTCTGTTGAAAAGCAAAGCCTTGTGGCGATGATCAAAGCACAGCCTGTGTGGCAAAGCTTTGTGTAACGTTGATTCGCGAGTATCACACCCGGTATGAACCAAAAACGGGAGATGGACATCAGGGAGGACATGCATTTCTTTCTAGTTAGGAGTGGCGTCAGTGCTTGAACTGGCTGACGAGTTTGACTCATGTGGATGTTGCTTATTATTACTTGCTGAAAAGCGAGGCGCCTCGTGATATCGGTTTCGTCCGATGCTTCTGGTCGGCTGACGGGCCAGGCTTACGCCCCAAAGGGCGGGGAAACGTAGTGTTCAGGCATAATAATCCACATCGGTGGACCGGCCCTAACGATCCAAGGCTTGCCTGTGCGCTTGCCTGTGACATGGGCTAGATTGTCTCGAATCGGTGAGGATCTTGCCCTTAGCCTCGGTTCATACCATAAATGATAACCCAACTTCCAATACGACATTTGCGGTTTTAATTGTAAAACTAGTATGGCGACATGATATATGGTACCTATGCCGCCTATGATTGATACTTATGATTTGAAGTTGTTTTATACACTATGCACTTATTATAGTATCAAATGATTTGTTTCAAACGTATCACGCATTCTTTGGCTGTTATAAGGGAAAACCCTATCCCCCGGCTTGCGTTGCATTGTGTGATAGGACCTGGGTCTTATAACAGCTTCATTTTTCTTTATTTAGCATTGTGCTGTTTGTTTTATGCACTGGTACTCTTGGGAGGAAATCCGTTTCGTGTTATACGGCGTGGTCCCTTGATTTGCCTAACTTTAAAAAATAAAGATTAACTGTTTTAGTTCTCACACCAGTCCCATGACTGACCTGGAGTTTATTGTTTTAACCTAAACTCTGGGTGCCCCTATTTTGACACGGGCAGCTAGTAGTTTTGGTTTTGCAGATTTATATTCACAGGATCCTGGTTTACAGCTGGAACGATATCCGGAAAGCTTTGTATCCGTATATCTCTTTCTAGTTGTGTATTGTATTATTTTCCGCTGCGATGTGTTTAAATGTAATTTAAATCTCTGATATTTCTGTGTAATATTCATTTATACTCTGTATATTCTTGTAATCTGATGCATTGTTGTAATATACAGTGAAATGTTCTTTTGTATGCGTTCTATTTTGTGGCTTGTTTTCGAACTATCCGCTCTTTCCTTTACGGGGAAGTTACGGGTCTTTACAGTTGGTATCAGAGCTTTGGTTTACAAAGCTCGGAGAACAAGGCACATTAGAACCGTACAAAAGAATTCATCAGATATTGGATAAGTAATATCCAACGGGAATGACTCGTTACAGATGGGATCAGTAGTATCCTAGAACGAGTGTGAAGAGTATATTTTTAAAAAAATGAAAACAATTCTGTTTTGAAATTTAGATCGTTTTACACGTATTTGAATAATTTATTTATTTTGAATTTGGACATTCCAATATATAAAGAATTTGCATATACGTCTTGCAAACGTATATTCAAAGTTTTAATATATTGGATAGATATAGCATCACACTCTAGTCGCCCGAAGATGATATTGATGATAGCGATCGCATCATCAACATTTATGTTCGAGTTTCGAAGGTGTGATTTTCTATATATTTCCATTAGACTGGTGTGAGAACCAAAACTAATATAGCTAGAATACATTGTGGTGATTTGGCATCAAGAACATGATTTTTGTATATATATCAAATTATGAATTTGAAACTCTAATTCACTAATTGATTGATGTTTGTGTTGTTTGTTTAATTGTTTGATAAATTTTGAACCATTACACCTAATTGTATCAAATATTGAACTGTAGTGAAAATTGGTCGCATTTGCTTGCATATACTTGTACTTACATTGAACAGGTCATAGCAAGGAGGCTAGAGCAAAGAATAAAATTTGTTTGCCCGACAAATAGGTACATGTTTACTACATAATTTACTGTTTTGTTTGGGTGATGATGATTTTATGAGCCTATTGGCTAGCCGCTTGACTTTTTCTTTTGCTTTTTGAGATCAGAAGGCCTATATGGCAATTTCGGGATTTTCCCGTGGCTCCCGGTGCAGGGGAGGTTATGGCGAAATTTTTCGAAAATTTAGGGTGTTAGCCAAATTTTTGAAAATTTGAAAATTCTCAGAAACTGAAAAGTTGGAGAATGGAAGCCAGATCGAACGTCGAGTTGAATGATCAAACCACTTTTGACTTTGTTCCTTTTCGGGGACGAAAAGTTTTAAGTGGGGGAGAATGTAACAACCCGAAAATCTGGGCCAGTTTAAAATTTTTATTTTGGCAATTTTAGCGAATTTTGATTATTTAAAATGAATTATTTTAAATAAAATCAGCGAGAAAATTATTTTGAACAGAATTCGAACGTATATATTATACGCGTCGTCGTTGGAATATAAATAATTATATATAATTATAAAAGGAATTGAAAATGGCGCGGTAGTTCGATAATTCGATTTCAAACTTCAATGGAATGTACCGGGTGCAAAACAATCCGAATCTTAGTGAAACCAAAAATAATGGAATCTAATTGTGAATATCTTTCCAATGAATCTGGAAAATTGAAATTTCATAGCGGGAATCAAAAGATATGTCCAGTTGAAAATTCTGAATAGTCGCTATGGAATTCAGGCCCTTAAAAATGGAAATTTTGCAAGCGACCTCGGATTTCGACGAAACCACTTTTGTTTGATCCGCGATGTCAAGTTATTGCTAGGTTTTAAATTTTATAATTTTTCGAATCAATATGTGAGCGTGGCAAAGGAAAACGCGTTTGACCAGTTTCAGTTGGTTTTAATCGACTGGAAATTGGCCATTTTTCTAACGGTCTCAGAATTCGATGAAACTAGTTTTGTTAGGACCGTATCATCAATACAAAGCTTGAAAATATTTTTCAGGAATTTTTAGAGTTAGTATGTGACCCTGGTAAATTGAAATGCGCGTTCAAATTCAATATATAAAGAATTATATTTTGATTTTGACGAAAACTGATCGAAACGATGGAATTGGCCAATGATACATATCCCATTGTGTTCGGAATTGGGGTAATTAGCTAGGGGCGATAGTCGTTGGGTTTCGTTTGGAGTTCAGATGAAAAGTCAACCGAGTGGAGAATTAAATAAAATTAAATAAATAACCCCCTTACCCTCACATTCTCTCTCTCCCTCCCCCACCAGTTCATTTTGAACGGAAAAAAAAGCCTAAACCCGTCGCCCCATTTTTTTTTCCGTCGCACCTCCACGATCTGGCCACCGCGCCTCCTCTCTGGCGGCGTGCCCCCTTCCTCCTCTGCCTCGCCCTCTTCTTCCTCGAGCTCGAGACCCCTGAAACCCCGAAGAACCCCCAATCGAACTGCACCTCCCTTGGGTCCCACGCCACCTGCGAGTTCCACCACCGCCACCCCACAACGGTCGTCGCGCCTCCTTCTACCCAATTCGAACACCCCCTGAACCCGCGACCCCCCCCCTTCGTCGAAGCCCCTAACCCTAAGTACCCGTCGCCCCTACCTCGTGGCCACCGCTCCTCCTCAGGCCAGCGCCGCCGCAGGCAAGCCCCCTCTGGAAAACAGTGAACGCCCTCCCCCGCCTCCCTCTCTCTTCTTGAAAATCACGGTAAGTTTTTTTATATATATTGAATTTAATTTAGGTTTCTAATATAAACAATATCGTATTAAATTTCAGCTCCTATTATGAATAGCTTAGAAGTAAAGTTCTGATTTTTAAATGTAGACAAGTTCTGTTTTTTTATGTAAAGAAGTTGATTTTCTTTTTAAATGTAGAGAAAAATATATGATTTTTATCTAAGTATGGTAATAACAAAATAAAAATATAATTTTTATATGGAAAGTTAGAATAGAAAATATAAATTTTCTTCTATGCATAGCGATAGGAAGATATAATTTTTCTTATGTGAATAGCAAATAAGAAGTTGATTCTTATATATATAGAAGTACGATAAAGCTTGGATTTTTATAGTGATTTCATAACGGTAAAGATTCGTTTTTTATATATTGAATAACGATGTAAAAATACAATTTTTATATATTGAATAACGATGTAAAAATTCGATTTTTATATATTGAGTAGCATAGTAAAAATTCGATTTTTATATATTGAATAGCGAAGTAAAAATTCGATTTTTACATATGTAGAGAATGCGGGCAATGAAAGCGACAAAGAGCGAGAACGATGAAGATTTCCAACATATGAAGGATCGTAGCGTTTGGATTAGCTTATGTGAGAATTTCTCACCTTTCAATTTAATTTTCTAGTTATATATATATACTAGGATGCAGACGGTGTTTAGTAGCACCCGACACCCATCATCCACAGACCATGGATGGCTTGTTTGTTAAATTGTTTGGTTGTGTAGTTGGTTAGATTATTTGGTTTGAATTGAATTGTTGGGTGAAATGAAATTGATTTGATTGATGTGTAAATGGCGTGGGCCTTCACTAGACCGAGGATAAGGCTAGGCCTCGTCCCGTTTCTAGTATCGTGTCGTTATGCCGCCGAAATTTTCTAAAATAAGTTAGAAAATAAAAATATCATTTTATTTAAAGAATGAACTGAATAGAAATTCATATGTTAAAATAAAATGTTCTATCGTTAAAAATATATAATTTTTAACGTGAATATGAATATAGTGAATGTGAATAAATAAAATATTCATTTACAAACCCGACGGTTTGTTTATGTACACCTATTTGAAGGACATTGATTGGGCCGATAAATTTTACACATCGCCCAACTGCACAAATAAAATCTGTGTTTGATTGTTTGAAACCCCACACGGGTGTTGGGATAAAATTTGAAGTTCACTCATCCTGATTGATTAAATATGTCGATCGATTGATTGACAGGCTGTTATAAGCGTTAGATATCTATATTTGATGCTTATACAGTGTAGTGCACTTTGGTTGATGGTTGATTATTTTTCAATGCTATTATATACATGTGTTGTATGGAATCCATATAATTAACTTTATATGGTAATTGATTGGGCCTCATTCCAATTTGAAAAATAAAGAATAATATAAAATAAAGCTTCATGTGTTGACTGTACTCATCCGTTGAGATTAGTCATGTGTTGAACGAAATATTTTAATAATAAAATTTGCATCTTTATCAATATTAAATAAAGGTTCATGTGTTGACTGTACTCATCCGTTGAGATTAGTCATGTGTTGAACAAAATATTTTAATAATAAAATTCATATCTTTATCAACATAAAATAAAGGTTCATGTGTTGACAGTACTCATCCGTTGAGATTAGTCATGTGTTGAACGAAATATTTGAAAATAGAAATATATGAAGCCGTGTTGATTAGATTGACGCCATTTTGACGTGAACGATATTTATATCGATTTTATTCATTTTATAATGAATATCGAAAGTGATTTCAAAATATAATATTTTGAAAAGAATAGAAATTCGAATTGAAACTGAATAGAATTGAATTCGAATTGAAATTGAATATAAATGAATTCGAATTGAAATGCAATTGAATATGAACATGAAACCGTTTTGAAAATAAATTTAAAACGATTTATAAAGCGTGTTTTGAATTGAAATCGACGAAATATATATTATATATATTATATATATAATATAATGGCCTGAATAGAACGCGCCGCGCCGCGGCAGTTCGCGAATTTCGACCATTAACTTCGAATGAACATTTCGGGAGATCCGACCGTCGGATTCTCCTGAAACCGAAACCGTTGGGTTCGTATCGAAAAGAGCTTTCTAACGAATATTAGAAATTAGAAATCTAACGGTTGGATTTGGAATTATATCCAAATCAAATTTGGAAAAGGTCGTTGTAAGTGCAGTTCGATGGCCGTTGATGGAAATCGATTGTACGGGCCTAGATAAAATTATTAAAAATAATAATAATTTGTGTAAAATCATAAGAAATGATTTAGAAAGGATTGGGATGAAAAACTCCATATTTGAAAAGATAAAAATAGATTTTTATCGAAATGAACTAGTTTTGAACTAGAATTATAATTCTATTTATTTTTAAATAAATAAATTGAATTTAAACAGGGTTTTAAAAATAACCAGAATTTCCAATGATTGCATTGGAGTGGATTTGAATCGAAATTGTCTTCGGAATATTTCGATGTTGGAATTCGTGATTATACAGGTGTTGTTATGGAAATTTGAAAGATATATATTTATATCGTTATTTCCAATACGACATTTGTTAATCGTAGAATTTGATATTGAATATAAGCCGATATATTTTCTATTCAGAGCCTTGTATTGAATATCAAATGTGATTTGGGTTTGTCGTGAATGGTGTCTTCACTAACACTGTTCTTGAACCCAGTAGAGAAAAGATTAAATCTTTTTATTTAGATTTAACGAAGTGTACCAATTAAACAATATTTAATTGGAATTGAATTGATATTGATTTTTGGGTTTATCGTGAACAGTGTTTTTAAATAACACTTGTTCTTTAACCCGATAATTAATGTGATGTGATTATGGGTTTATCGTGAACCGTGTTTTAAATGACACCGATTCTTTAACCCAGTCACAGATTAAAACTAAGTGGAGTTTTAATGAATCTTTAATTAGATTGAAATAATCGAGAATGGAGTATCACCAGTTTTGCTCCAGGCGTTATTTAAATCTTTAATTAGATTTGAACGTGAAATGGTAATTGAACTTACCGATAACACCGTGGTGTAAGATATGAAGTATAACCAGTTTCACTTCATGGGATGAATAGGTTGGGATTGGGAAATTAAAACAAAAGATTACTTCGGTAAGGTTCGTTAATCCCGACTAGTTTGAATTGATATTCAAAAATAGATTAAAGAATAAATTTAAAGGAATTTATCTTGGATAAAATTAATGGGAACCTTTCCCTATGAATGTGAAATTTAGAAACTAACTATCGGTTAGCCAAGCAGAATGGTTTTCTGGATATTGATCTGATGTTGGTTTCGGCCTTCGGGGTTAATATTTGGGAAATTATTCTCTTGATTAATTTACGGTTAGTGACTAAGGAATTGGAATGAGGCGTATGTTGTGTTTGTGTAACACTTATTTAAAATATACGCGAGTTATTCAGAAAGACCGGGTTTATCCCATTCTGAATAACTGATACGACGATAAGTCGAAGATGAAGACGATGGTCGAAGACCGGAAGTCTTCACGTCGTTTGGGTGATTACTGATGATCTTGATTGGGCTGTACACCCAAGAAGATGGAAACAGTTGGTGATCGTCCAGACGTACTTGGAGATCGATGGATATGCGGGGTACTAGGTGCCTCCGGTTTCGTTCAGACCCAGAATGGACTTGTAAATGGACTATGTGTCTGACATTGGATTTTAGTCCGTGTGATTGATCTCTATTAAATATATATCTGTTTGGCGGCGGAGAATTTATTCTCTTGCTTAACGCCCTTCTCTGAGACGTATGAGCTCAGGGGTTATATACTGATGGATATCAAACGCATGGAGTAAATTGCCTGTGTGGCATGCCTAAGTGGCAATTGATCGAGGCTTCTGTTGAAAAGCAAAGCCTTGTGGCGATGATCAAAGCACAACCTGTGTGGCACAGCTTTGTGTAACGTTGATTCGCGAGTATCACACCCGGTATGAACCAAAAACGGGAGACGGACATCAGGGAGGACATGCGTTTCTTTCTAGTTAGGAGTGGCGTCAGTGCTTGAACTGGCTGACGAGTTTGACTCATGTGGATGTTGCGTATTATTACTTGCTGAAAAGCGAGGCGCCTCGTGATATCGGTTTCGGTCGATGCTTCTGGTCGGCTGACGGGCCAGGCTTACGCCCCAAAGGGCGGGGAAACGTAGTGTTCAGGCATAATAATCCACATCGGTGGACCGGCCCTGACGATCCAAGGCTTGCCTGCGCGCTTGCCTGAGACATGGGCTAGATTGTCTCGAATCGGTGAGGATCTTGCCCCTAGCCTCGGTTCATACCATAAATGATAACCCAACTTCCAATACGACATTTGCGGTTTTAATTGTAGAACTTGTATGGCGACATGATATATGGTACCCATGCCGCCTATGATTGATACTTATGATTTGAAGTTGTTTTATACACTATGCACTTATTATAGTATCGAATGATTTGTTTCAAACGTATCAAGCATTCTTTGGCTGTTATAAGGGAAAACCCTATCCCCCGGCTTGCGTTGCATTGTGTGATAGGACCTAGGTCTTATAACAGCTTCATTTTTCTTTATTTAGCATTGTGCTATTTGTTTTATGCACTGGTACTCTTGGGAGGAAATCCGTTCCGTGTTATACGGCGTGGTCCCTTGATTTGCCTAACTTTAAAAAATAAAGATTAACTGTTTTAGTTCTCACACCAGTCCCATGACTGACCTGGAGTTTATTGTTTTAACCTAAACTCTGGGTGCCCCTATTTTGACACGGGCAGCTAGTAGTTTTGGTTTTGCAGATTTATATTCATAGGATCCTGGTTTACAGCTGGAACGATATCCGGAAAGCTTTGTATCTGTATATCTCTTTCTAGTTGTGTATTGTATTATTTTCCGCTGCGATGTGTTTCAATGTAATTTAAATCTCTGATATTTCTGTGTAATATTCATTTATACTCTGTATATTCTTGTAATCTGATGCATTGTTGTAATATACAGTGAAATGTTCTTTTGTATGCGTTCTATTTTGTGGCTTGTTCTCGAACTATCCGCTCTTTCCTTTACGGGGAAGTTACGGGTCTTTACAATGTAACTAAATGACATATTTTCATTTACAAAATGTGAATGTAACTAAATGACATATTTTCATTTACAAAATGTGAATGTAACTAAATGACATATTTTCATTTACAAAATGTGAATGTAACTAAATGTAACTAAATGACATATTTTCATGTACAAAATGTAAATGTAACTAAATGACATATTTTCATTTACAAAATGTAAATGTAACTTAATGACATATTTTAATTTACAAAATGTGTAACTAAATGTAAATAAATGACATATTTTCATTTACAAAATGTGAATGTAACTAAATGTAACTAAATGACATATTTTCATTTACAAAATGTAAATGTAACTAAATGACATATTTTCATAACAATGAATCTTATTTAATGATTCATTTCCTAGTATCACTAACATATTAATGATAATGTTCTAATCTAGAAAAATCATATTTTTAGCATATGACCAATTTTCACTAACGAAAATATAATTAACAAATGAATCTTTTTTATTCTAAACTAAAATGTTAACGATAATGTTTTAACGAACAATATATATATATATTTTGATCCAACCATTCATCAAAACCAAAATGATTCAATAAATCTAAATTTTATACGATGCATAAATGTGTTTTATATAGCGTTAACAACACAATCACAATCAACTTAAATATATAGATATATAATTTTTTATTTTAAATTTAAAACGAGAAATCTCACCAAAGGTTAAATTGAGACGAGCACCAAATCTGTTTTTTGGCTGTTCCACCACGTAGATTTGATCAACACGAGTCCACCACATCTGATGGTTCGTAAAACGGACCTCGAATTAAAAAGTTATGATGTTATAAAGGTTAATGACATAATTATTATAATTAAATAAGTTATTTACTTTAATCCTTATCCCCCTTCTTCGTTACTTAGGATAGAACTGAACCCATCAGCTCCAATCTTCTACCCCATCTGATCACTACCGTATGAAAACGTAGGTCTCGAAAATCTCTTTGAATTTCACTTTGGAATGGTAATTTAATTTGGATCGAATTGTGAAAGATTAGAGAAGGAAATCGAACGATTATGGCCATTAGAGAAAATAGTGGCGGCTTTCCTGCAGAATTTTGAGAGAGAGAAAGGGAAAGAGGGCTGCTGTTAAATTTTGAGGAAGAAGAGAAATGAGGATTTGTGGAGAGGAAAAGATATTATATAGTGGAGGGTCTAGTTTCAGGTATATGAAGAGAAGCGGTCATGAGATCCACCAATCACGCCACTAAATATTAATAATACCAATTCAACGTATTACATTTGAATTTCGAAATTTTATGATGACAAGTTTTGTGCGTGTAACAACCCGTAAATTATGAGCCAATTTAAAATTTTTATTTTGGCAATTTTAATTAATTTTGAATATTTAAAATGAATTATTTTAAATAATAATGACGAGAAATTTATTTTGAATAGAATTAGAACGTGTATATTTATATAGATCGTCGTTAGAATATAAATATTTATTTTAAATTATAAAAGGAATTGAAAATGGCGCGGTAGTTCGATAATTCGATTTCTAATTTCAAATGAATATACAGGATTCAAAATAAACCAGATTTTGGCGAAACCAGAAATATTTGAATCTAATTGAGGATATCTTTCCAACGAATCCGAAAAATTGAAATTTCATAGCGGGAATCAAAAGATATGCCCAGTTGAAAATTCAGAATAGTCGCTATGGAATTCTGGCCCTTAAAAATGGAAATTTTGCAAACAACCTCGGTTTTCGACGAAACGACTTTTGTTGGATCCGGGATGTCTAGTTATTGCTAGATTCCAAAATTCGAAATTTTTCGAATCAATATGTGAGCGTGGCAAAGGAAAACGCGTTTTACCTGTTTCAGTTGATTTTAATCGACTGGAAAATGGCCATTTTTCAAACGGCCTTAGAATTCGACGAAACTAGTTTTGTTAGGACCGTATAGTAAATACGAAGCTAGAAAATATTTTTCTGGAATTTTTTGAGTTAGTATGTGACCCCGGTAAATTGAAATGCACGTTCAAATTCAATATATAGAGTTATATGTTGATTTTGACGAAAACTGATCGAGACGGCCAAATCAGCTTACAATACATATCCCATTGTGTTCGGAATGGGGGTAATTAGCTATGGACGACAGGCGGTGGGCCTCGTTTAGAGGTCGAATAAAAAAGTCAACTTTTTGAAATTAAAAATAAATAAAATATAAACATTTACATATAGGCCCCCCCGTTTCTTTCTTTTCCCTTCCTCCCTTACCCGTTCAAATCATTCAGAGGAAAAAAAATATGGGCGAACGACGGACGGGGAAGACTGCCGCCGCGGCCACCAAGGGCGGCGCACCTCCGTCGCCGCCACCCAAGAGCCGCCCCCCATCTCCTCCAGCCTCGCCCCACTCTCCTCTGAAATCGATCGCCCCCCTTTTTTGGTCGCGCCCGCCACCGCCAAGGCCGGCGGCCCTCCGACGCTCGCGCCCCACCGAAGTCTGACCATCCTCTCCCCCTCGCGACCCTTCTCCTCCCCTTCCTTCTCCCATTCGCCCCTTCAAACCCCCAAAACACCACCGCCAGTCACAGCAAGGACCGACGCCGACCACCCTGAACACCCCCAGAGACGAACAGTAAACCCCCCCTTAGCCACCTTCTCCTGTAGGTTTTAATTAAGTAATTTATTTTATTTACTATAATTTGCTTATAAAATGTCATGATTTTCATTGGAGAAGGATTTTGAAATAGAAAAGGTCGGATTTTTAATTTAGGAAAGGTCGGATTTTTAATTTAGAAAAGGTCGGATTTTTATTGTTGAAATGGCGAAGTAAAAATTTAATTTTTATATAAAGTATGAAGTTAAAAATATGATATTTATATTAAATAGATTGTAAAAATTTGATCTTTATATATGTAGCGAAATAAAAATCTAATCTTTCTTATATATATGTTGAAATAAAAATGGGATTTTTTATAGCGATGAAATAAAAATTCGATCTTTATATAAGAAGTTGAAATATAAAAATATTTTTTTTATATATAGAAATAAGCATTGTAAAAATATATACAAGAAGTAGAAATATAAAAATATAATTTTTATATAGAAATAAGCATTGTAAAAATATATACATGAAGTAGAAATAAAAATATGAATTTTATTTATTGAAATAAAGTGATAAAAATATAATTTTTATTATGAACAGCGGGGAAAGGACTGCATTGGAATTTAAAACAGATCCAGACGGTTCAGCAGTTCAAAAGTAAAGCACGGCGGAGTGGTACCCTCTATGAGGACTTCTCACTTTAAATTTTATTTTCTAGTTATAAAATATATACTAGGATGCAGACGGTGCTTAGCAGCACCTGACACCCGTCGTCCGCAGACCATGGATGGCTTGTATGTTTGATTGTTTGTTGTGATGAAAATTGGTTGTGTGATGTGAAATGAAATAAAATATTTATGTAGTTAAAAATATTTTATCGTTAAAAATATAATTTTAACGTGAATGTGAATAAATAAATATTCATTTACAAACCGGACGGTTTGTTTATGTACACCTATTTGAAGAATATTGATTGGGACGATAAATTTTACACATCGCCCAACTGCACAAAGAATATTCAGTGTTTGTGGATTGAAACCCCACATGGGTGTTGGGATGATATTTAGCGTACACTAATCCCAATTATTTAGCTGTATGTCGATCGATTGGTCGATAGACTGTGTAAGCGTTAATTATTTATATTTAATGCTTATGTAGTTGTGTAGTGCACTTTGGATGATGGTTGATTATATATCGTTGTTATTATATACATGTGTTGTATGGAATTCATATAATTAATATTATATGGTAATTGATTGGGCCTCATTCCAATTGGGAAAATAAAGAATATTACAAAATAAAGATTCATGTGTTGACAGTACTCATGTGTTGAGAATAGTCATGTGTTGAAAGAAATATAGATTCATGTGTTGAAAGAAATATTTTAACAATAAAATTTACATCTTTATCATATATAAAATTAGAAACTAACTGGAAAATAGATAAGATGAGTGGTCTCCTGGATATTGATCTGATGTTGGTTTCGGCCTTCGGGGTTAATGCTCAGGGAATCGTTCTCTTACTAATTTACGGTAGGGGTCTGATTAAAAATTTAACGATAGAAATCAAAATTTTATAAAATATATTAAATAACAAAAATAGTCATGTGTTGACAGTACTCATGTGTTGAGAATAGTCATGTGTTGAAAGAAATATAGATTCATGTGTTGAATAGAATAAATATTCATTTGTTTAATAGAATAACGAGGTTATTGAAATATATAAAGCCGTATTGATTTGGAATGCGCCCTTTTGACGTGAACAATATTTATATCGATTATATTCGTTTTTATGATGATTATAGAAAAAGTAGTGATTTAAAAATATAACGTTTTGAAAATATATCATTTGTATATCGATGATGTGGAATATTCAATTTTGATTCGAAATTGAATATGAAGTTGAAATCGTTTCGAAAACGAATTTAAAACGATTTATAAAATACGTTTTAAAAGGAAATCGATGAAATATATATAATATATATATAGAATGACCTGAATAGAACGCGCCGCGCCGCGGCAGTTCGCGAATTTCGACCATTGACTTCGAATTGACATTGCGGGAGATCCGACCGTTGGATTTTCCTAAAACCGGAACCGTTGGATTCGTATCGAAAAGAGCTTTCTAACGAATATTAGAAATTTGAAATCTAACGGTTGGATTTGGAATTATGTCCAAATCAAATTTGGAAAAGGTAGTTGTAAGTGCAGTTCGATGGCCGTTGATGGAAATCGACTGTATGGGCCTTGATAAAATTATTAAAAATAGTAATAATTTGTGTAAAATCATAAGAAATGATTTCTGAAGAATTAGGACGAAAAATTCCATATTTGAAAAGATAAAAGAAAATTTTTGTCGAAATAAACTAGTTCATAACTAGAAATAAAAATCCAATTATTTTTAAATAAATAAAATGGATTGAAAGTGGTTTTAAAAATAATCAGAATTCCAATACGTGAATTGGGATGGATTTGAATTGAAATTATCTTCGGAATATTTCGATGTTGGATTTCGTGATTATACAGATATGGTTGTGGAAATTTGAAAGATATATATATCGTTATTCCAATACGATATTTGTTGATTTCAGAATTTGATATTGAATATAAGTCGATATACTTTCTATTCAGAGCCTTGAATTTAATATCAAATGAGATTTCGGGTTCGTCGTGAATGGTGTCTTAAATAACACTGTTCTTGGACCCAGTTTAGAAAAGATTTAGTGAGATTTTACAGTTGATTAATCTTCAATTGTAATTGAATTTAAGATTGATTTTTGGGTTTATCGTGAACGGTGTTTTAAATAACACTTGTTCTTTGACCCCATTAACAATGGAATGTGATTTTGGGTTTATCGTGAACCGTGTTTTAAAGGACATTGGTTCTTTAACCCATTTAAAGATAAGATTAATTCCTTAGCTTGGAATAATCATTAGGAAATGATTTTTGAGATTAAAACTAAATTAGAGTTTTAATGAATCTTTAATTAGATTGAAAAGATCGAGAATGGAGTATCACCAGTTTTGCTCCAGAGCGATAGTTAAATCTTTAATTAGATTTGAACGTGAAATGGTAATTAATTTTACTGATAACACCGTGGTATTAGATATGGAGTATTGCCAGTTTTGCTCCATGGGATGAATAGGTTGGGATTGGGAAATAAAATAAATAATTACTTCGATGTAGTTCGCTAATCCCGACTAGTTTGGAAAACCTTAGCATAGTTTGAAATGATATCCAAAGGATGATTAAAGAATAAATTTAGAATAATTTATCTTTGATAAAATTAATGGGAACCTTTCCCTAAGAATGTGAAATTTAGAAACTAACTGTAGGTTAGCTAAGAAGGATGGTTTCCTGGGTATTGATCTGATGTTGGTTTCGGCCTTCGGGGTTAATATTTGGGGAATTGTTCTCTTGCTAATTTATGGTTAGTGACTGATGAATTGGAATGAGGCGTATGTTGTGTTTGTGTAACATTTGTTTATTATATACGCGGGTTATTCAGAAAGGCCGGGTTTATACCCATTCTGAATAACTGAATCGGCGATAAGTCGAAGATGAAGACGGTGGTTGAAGACCGGAAGTCATCACATCGTTTGGGTGATTACTGATGATCTTATTAGGTTGTACACCCAAGATGAGGGAACCAGTTAGTGATCGTCCAGACGTACTTGGTGATCGATGGATATGCGAGGAAAGTGCCTACGGTTTCGTTCAGACCCAGAACGAACTTGTGAATGGACTGTGTGTCTGACATTGGATTTTATTCTGTGTTGATTGATCTCTATTAAATATACATCTGTTTGGCGGCGGGGAATTTATTCTCTTGCTTAACGCCCTTCTCTGAGACGTACGAGCTCAGAAGTTGTATATCGATGGACATCAGTCGCATGGCATGAATTGCTTGTGTGGCACGCCTAAGTGGCAAATGATCAAGGCTTCTGTTGAAAAGCAAAGTCTTGTGGTTGATGATCAAAGCACGGCCTACGTGGCATAGCTTTGTGTACAGCGTGGATTCGCGAGCCTCACACCTCGGTATGAGTCAAAAACGGGATAGTGATTGTTGGGAGAACACGACATTTCTTTCTAGCCATGGTGGTGTTAGTGCTTAAACTGGCTGACATTTATATTATTTTCACCTTTGTGGTTGTTGGAATATGAGGCGCCTCTGATATAGGTCTGATAGGACCGGGAAACGTGTGTTCAGGAATAACTAATCCTCAAACGTAAGGGAGGACCGGCCCAGCCGATTCCAAGGGTTACCCAGAGAGAGTAGTCCTGAGACATTTGCTAGAGCGTCTCAAAGCGGAGAGGAGCTTGCCCCTTGCCTCGACTCATGACGGAAATCCAATTTCCAATACGAGATATTTCGGTTTTAATTGTAGAACCTAGTATGGCGACATAGTGGTATGGGACATTCATGCCGCCTATGATTGATATTTATGATTGAAATTGTTTTTGACAGTATGCACTTATAATAGTATCAACTGATTTGTTTTAAACGTACCAAGCACGTTTGGCTATTATACGGTAGAAACCCTATCCTCCGGCTTGCGTTGCATTGTGTGATGGGACCTAGGTCTTATAATAGCTTCATTTTTCGAAAAAGCATTGCGTTGTTTATTCTAAGCACTGGTATTCTTGGGAGGAAACCCGTTCCGTGTTATACGGCGTGGTCCCTTGAATTACTCTCTTTTAAAATAAAGATTAATAACTGTTTTAGTTCTCACACCAGTCACATGATGACCTGGAGTTTATTGTTTTAACCTAAACTCTGGGTGCCCTTATTTTCGACACGGACAGCTAGTAGTTTTGGTTTTGCAGATTTATATTCACAGGATCCTGATTTACAGCTGGAACGATACTCAGAAAGCTCTGTATCCTTGTATTACTTCTAGTTGTGTTTTATTTTATTTTCCGCTGCGATGTATTTAATGTAATTTAAATCTCTAATATCTGTCAAATGTGTAATATTTATTCATACTCTGTATATTCTTGTATTCTGATGGAATTGTTGTAATAAGCAATGAAATGTTCTTCTGTTTGCGTTCCGATGTGTGTTGTCCTCAACTCAATCCGCGATTTCTCGTAAGGGGGATTTCGGGTCGTGTCAGTTTGGTATCAGAGCTTTGGTTTACAGAGCTCGAGAACAAGACACATTAGAACCCTACGAAAAAATTCATCAGATATTGGATTAGTAATATCCAATTAGAATAACTCGTTAGAGATGGGATCAGTAGTACCCTAGAACGAGTGTGAAGAATATGTTTTTAAAATGAAAACAAATTTTGTTTTGAAAATTTAAATCGTTTTATACGTATTTGAATATTTATTTATTTTAAATTTGGACAATCGAGTATATAAATATTTCGCGTATACGCATCATGAACGTATAGTCGAAGTTTTAATATACTGGATAGATATAGAACCGCACTCTGGTAGCCCGGAGATGTTCTGTTGGTGGTTCGAAACATCATCAGCATTGATGTTCGAGCTTCGAAGGTGTGGTATCTATATATTTCCATCAGACTGGTGTGAGAACCAAAACTATATAGGATTATTGTTGTGATTTGGCATCAAAAACATGATTTTCTGTATATATGTCAAAATTATGAATTTGAAAAGATAATCCACTAATTGATTGATGGTTGTGTTGTTTGTTTATTTGTTTGATATTTTGAACAATTTAGCCTAATTGAACCAAATAGTGAATTATATTGAAAATTAGTTGCAAATGCATGCATATACATGTACTTACATTGAACAGGTCATAGCAAGGAGGCTAGAGCAGAAGAATAAAATTGTTTGCCCGACAAATAGGTACATATTTACAAATTTATTGGGTTTGGATGATTTTATGAGCCGATTGGCTAGCCGCTTGGCGTTTTCTTTTTCTTTTGAATTGAAGAAGGCCATGGGAGGCTATATTAAATATTCCGAAGTCCCTGGTGCAGGGGAGGTTATGGCGAAATTTTTCGAAAATTTAGGGTGTTAGCCAAATTTTTGAAAAATTGGAAAAGTTCTTAGAAACTGAAAAGTTGAAGAACTTAAGCCGTATTGAAAATAATGAAAGTTGAGTTGATTTGTAAAACAACTTTCAGCTTCGTTCCTTTTCGGGGACGAAAAGTTATAAGTGGGGGAGATTGTAACAACCCGTAAATTCTGAGCCAATTTAAAAAATTTATTTTGGCAATTTTAATGAATTTTGAATATTTAAAATGAATTATTTTAAATAATAACGACGAGAAATTTATTTTGAATAGAATTAGAACGTGTATATTTATATAGATCGTCGTTAGAATATAAATATTTATTTTAAATTATAAAAGGAATTGAAAATGGCGTGGTAGTTCGATAATTTGATTTCTAATTTCAAATCAATGTAAAAGAATCAAAATAAACAGGATTATGGCAAAACCAAAAATATTTGAATCTAATTGAGGATAACTTTCCAACGAATCCGAAAAATTGAAATTTCATACCGGGAATCAAAAGATATGCCTAGTTGAAAATTCAGAATAATCGCTATGGAATTCTGGCCCTTAAAAATAGAAATTTTGCAAACAACCTCGGTTTTCGACGAAACCACTTTTGTTGGATCCGGGATGTCTAGTTATTGCTAGATTCCAACATTCGTAATTTTTCGAATCAATATGTGAGCGAGGCAAAGGAAAACGCGTTTTACCAGTTTTAGTTGATTTTAATCGACTGGAAAATGACCATTTTTCAAACGGCCTCAGAATTCGACGAAACTAGTTTTGTTAGGACAGTATCGTCAATACAAAGCTAGAAAATATTTTTCTGGAATTTTTTTTAAGTTAGTATGTGACCCCAGTAAATTGAAATGCACGTTCAAATTCAATATATAGAATTATATGTTGATTTTGATGAAAACTGATCGAAACGGCCAAATCAGCTTACGATACATATCCCATTGTGTTCGGAATGGGGGTAATTAGCTATGGACGATAGGCGGTGGGCCTCGTTTAGAGGTCGAATAAAAAAGTCAACTTTTTGAAATTAAAAATAAATAAAATATAAAAATATAAACATTTACATATAGGCCCCCCCCTTTTCTTTCTTTTCCCTTCCTCCCTTACCCGTTCAAATCGTTCAAAGGAGAAAACAAAAATGGGCGAACGACGGTCGGGGAAGACCGCCGCCGCGGCCACAAGGGGCGGCGCACCTCCAGCGCCGCCACCCAAGAGACCCCCCCCCCCCTCATCTCCTCCAGCCTCGCCCCCCTCTCCTCTGAAATCGATCGCCCCCCCTTTTTTCGTCGCGCCCGCCACCGCCAAGGCCGGCGGCCATCCGACGCTCGCGCCCCACCGAAGTCCGACCATCCTCTCCCCCTCGCGACCCTTCTCCTCCCCTTCCTTCTCCCATTCGCCCCTTCAAATCCCCCAAAACACCACCGCCAGTCACAGCAAGGACCGACGCCGACCACCCTGAACACCCCCAGCGACGCACAGTAAACCCCCCCTTAGCCACCTTCTCCTGTAAGTTTTAATTAAGTAATTTATTTTATTTACTATAATTTGCTTATAAAAATGTCATGATTTTCGTTGGAGAAGGATTTTGAAATAGAAAAGGTCGGATTTTTAATTTGGAAAAGGTCAAATTTTTAATTTAGAAAAGGTCGGATTTTTAATTTAGAAAAGGTCGGATTTTTATTGTTGAAATGGCGAAGTAAAAATGTAGTTTTTATATAAAGTATGAAGTTAAAAATATTATTTTTATATTATATAGATTGTAAAATTTTGATCTTTATATATGTAGCGAAATAAAAATCTGATCTTTCTTATATATGTTGAAATAAAAATGGGATTTTTTATAGCGATGAAATAAAAATTCGATCTTTATATAAGAAGTAGAAATATAAAAATATAATTTTTATATAGAAATAAGCATTGTAAAAATATATACAAGAAGTAGAAATATAAAAATATAATTTTGATATAGAAATAAGCATTGTAAAAATATATACATGAAGTAGAAATAAAAATATGAATTTTATTTATTGAAATGAAGTGATAAAAATATAATTTTTATTATGAACAGCGGGGCAAGGACTGCATTGGAATTTCAAACAAATCCAGACGGTTCAGCAGTTCAAAAGTAAAGCACGGCGGTGTGGAACCCTCTGTGAGAACTTCTCACTTTAAATTTTATTTTCTAGTTATAAAATATATACTAGGATGCAGACGGTGCTTAGCAGCACCTGACACCCGTCGTCCACAGACCATGGATGGCTTGTATGTTTGATTGTTTGTTGTGATGAAAATTGGTTGTGTGATGTGAAATGAAATAAAATATTTATATAGTTAAAAATATTTTATCGTTAAAAATATAATTTTTAACGTGAATGTGAATAAATAAATATTCATTTACAAACCGGACGTTTTGTTTATGTACACCTATTTGAAGAATATTGATTGGGACGATAAATTTTACACATCGCCCAACTGCACAAAGAATATTCGGTGTTTGCGGATGGAAACCCCACACGGGTGTTGGGATGATATTTGGCGTACACTAATCCCAATTATTTAGTTGAATGTCGATCGATTGGTCGACAGACTATGTAAGCGTTAATTATTAATATTTAATGCTTATGCAGTTGTGTGGTGCACTTTGGATGATGGTTGATTATATATCGTTGCTATTATATACATGTGTTGTATGGAATCCATATAATTAACATTATATGGTAATTGATTGGGCCTCATTCCAATGGGGAAAATAAAGAATATTACAAAATAAAGATTCATGTGTTGACAGTACTCATGTGTTGAGAATAGTCATGTGTTGAAAGAAATATAGATTCATGTGTTGAAAGAAATATTTTAACAATAAAATTTACATCTTTATCATATATAAAATTAGAAACTAACTGGAAAATAGATAAGATGAGTGGTCTCTTGGATATTGATCTGATGTTGGTTTCGGCCTTCGGGGTTAATGCTTAGGGAATCATTCTCTTACTAATTTACGGTTGGGGTCTGATTAAAAATTTAACGATAGAAATCAAAATTTTATAAAATATATTAAATAACAAAAATAGTCATGTGTTGACAGTACTCATGTGTTGAGAATACTCATGTGTTGAAAGAAATATAGATTCATGTGTTGAATAGAACAAATATTCATTTGTTGAATAGAATAATGAGCTTATTGAAATATATAAAGCCGTATTGATTAGGGATGCGCCCTTTTGACGTGAATGATATTTATATTGATTATATTCGTTTTTATGATGATTATAGAATAGGAAGTGATTTCAAAATATAACGTTTTGAAAATATTATCATTTGTATATCGATGATGTGGAATATTCAATTTTGATTCGAAATTGAATATGAAGTTGAAATCGTTTCGAAAACGAATTTAAAACGATTTATAAAATACGTTTTAAAAGGAAATTGATGAAATATATATAATATGTATTATATATATAGAATGGCCTGAATAGAACGTGCCGCGCCGCGGTAGTTTGCGAATTTCGACCATTGACTTCGAATTGACATTGCGGGAGATCCGACCGTCGGATTCTCCTAAAACCGGAACCGTTGGGCTCGTATCGAAAAGAGCTTTCTAACGAATATTAGAAATTTGAAATCTAAAGGTTGGATTTGGAATTATGTCCAAATCAAATTTGGAAAAGGTCGCTGTAAGTGCAGTTCGATGGCCGTTGATGGAAATCGACTGTACGGGCCTTGATAAAATTATTAAAAATAGTAATAATTTGTGTAAAATCATAAGAAATGATTTGTGAAGAATTGGGATGAAAAATTCCATATTTGAAAAGATGAAAGCAGATTTTTGTCGAAATGAACTAGTTCATAACTAGAAATAAAAATCCATTTATTTTTAAATAAATAAAATGGATTGAAAGTGGTTTTAAAAATAATCAGAATTCCAACACGTGAATTGGAATGGATTTGAATCGAAATTATCTTCGGAATATTTCGATGTTGGATTTCGTGATTATACAGATATGGTTGTGGAAATTTGAAAGATATATATATATATATATATATATATATATATATCGTTATTCCAATACGATATTTGTTGATTTCAGAATTTAATATTGAATATAAGCCGATATACTTTCTATTCAGAGCCTTGTATTTAATATCAAATGAGATTTCGGGTTCGTCATGAATGGTGTCTTAAATAACACTGTTCTTGGAACCAGTTTAGAAAAGATTTAGTGAGATTTTCCGGTTGATTAATCTTTAATTGGAATTGAATTTAAGATTGATTTTTGGGTTTATCGTGAACGGTGTTTTAAATAACACTTGTTCTTTGACCCGATTAACAATGGAATGTGATTTTGGGTTTATCGTGAACCGTGTTTTAAAGGACATTTGTTCTTTAACCTATTTAAAGATAAGATTAATTCCTTAGCTTGGAATAATCATTAAGAAATGATTTTCGAGATTAAAACTGAATTAGAGTTTTAATGAATCTTTAATTAGATTGAAAAGATCGAGAATGGAGTATCACCAGTTTTGCTCCAGAGCGATAGTTAAATCTTTAATTAGATTTGAACATGAAATGGTAATTAATTTTACCGATAACACCGTGGTATTAGATATGGAGTATTTCTAGTTTTGCTCCATGGGATGAATAGGTTGGGATTGGGAAATAAAATAAATAATTACTTCGGTGTGGTTCGCTAATTCCGACTAGTTTGGAAAACCTTAACATGGTTTGAAATGATATCCAAAGGAAGATTAAAGAATAAATTTAGAATAATTTATCTTTGTTAAAATTAATGGGAACCTTTCCCTAAGAATGTGAAATTTAGAAACTAACTTTAGGTTAGCTAAGAAGGATGGTTTCCTGGGTATTGATCTGATGTTGGTTTCGGCCTTCGGGGTTAATATTTGGGGAATTTTTCTCTTGCTAATTTATGGTTAGTGACTGATGAATTGGAATGAGGCGTATGTTGTGTTTGTGTAACATTTGTTTATTATATACGCGGGTTATTCAAAAAGGCCGGGTTTATACCCATTCTGAATAACCGATTCGGCGATAAGTCGAAGATGAAGACGGTGGTTGAAGACCGGAAGTCTTCACATCGTTTGGGTGATTACTGATGATCTTGATTGGGTTGTACACCCAAGATTAGGGAACCAGTTAGTGATCGTCCAGACGTACTTGGAGATCGATGCATATGCGAGGAAAGTGCCTCCGGTTTCGTTCAGACCCAGAACGAACTTGTAAATGGACTGTGTGTCTGACATTGGATTTTATTTTGTGTTGATTGATCTCTATTAAATATACATCTGTTTGGCGGCGGAGAATTTATTCTCTTGCTTAACGCCCTTCTCTGAGATGTACGAGCTCAGAGGTTGTATATCGATGGACATTAGTCGCATGGCATGAATTGCCAGTGTGGCACGCCTAAGTGGCAAATGATCAAGGCTTCTGTTGAAAAGCAAAGTCTTGTGGTTGATGATCAAAACACGTCCTACGTGGCATAGCTTTGTGTATAGCGTGGATTCGTGAGCCTCACACCTCGGTATGAGTCAAAAACGGGATAATGACCGCTGGGAGAACACGACGTTTCTTTCTAGCTATGGTGGTGTCAGTGCTTAAACTGGCTGACATTTATATTATTTTCACCTTTATGGTTGTTGGAATGCAAGGCGCCTAGGATATAGGTCTGATAGGACCGGGAAACGTGTGTTCAGGAATAACTAATCCTCAAACGTAAGGGAGGACCGGCCCAGCCGATTCCAAGGGTTACCCAGAGAGGGTAGTCCTAAGACATTTGCTAGAGTGTCTCGAAGTGGAGTGGAGCTTGCCCCTTGCCTCGACTCGTGACGGAAATCCAATTTCCAATACAAGATATTTCGGTTTTATTTGTAGAACCTAGTATGGCGACATAGTGGTATGGGACATTCATGCCGCCTATGGTTGATATTTATGATTGAAATTGTTTTTGACACTATGCACTTATAATAGTATCAACAGATTTGTTTTAAACGTACCAAGCATGTTTGGCTATTATAAGGTAAAAACCCTATCCTCCGGCTCGCGTTGCATTGTGTGATGGGACCTGGGTCTTATAATAGCTTCATTTTTCGAAAAAGCATTGCGTTGTTTATTCTAAGCACTGGTATTCTTGGGAGGAAACCCATTCTGTGTTATACGGCATGGTCCCTTGAATTACTCTCTTTTAAAATAAAGATTAATAACTGTTTTAGTTCTCACACCAATCACATGACTGACCTGGAGTTTATTGTTTTAACCTAAACTCTGGGTGCCCTTATTTTCGACACGGGCAGCTAGTAGTTTTGGTTTTGCAGATTTATATTCACAGGATCCTGATTTACTGCTGGAACGATACTCGAAAAGCTCTGTATCCGTGTATTACTTCTAGTTGTGTTTTATATTATTTTCCGCTGCGATGTATTTAATGTAATTTAAATCTCTGATATATGTCAAATGTGTAATATTTATTCATACTCTGTATATTCTTGTATTCTAATGGAATTGTTGTAATAAGCAATGAAATGTTCTTCTGTTTGCGTTCCGATGTGTGTTGTCCTCAACTCAATCCGCGATTTCTCGTAAGGGGGATTTCGGGTCGTGTCAGTGCGTTATAATTTATTTATTTATTTTTGTGAAGCATGGTTACATGTAGATATTTATTTCAAAAAATTGAATTACTGTTTCCACATTACCTTGTGACAAAACAAGAAAGAAAACAAAATTGCATATTCCTATATGAAAGTAATTCCTACGTTCTATCCAATTTGACGTATTCCAAATTTTGAATTTTCTTAATTTAATTTTGATTATAATTTATTTATTATTTTTCTTTTTTTTCACTACTACAAAACAAGCCTGTTGCATCGTCTCTTTTGCGTCAGTTCTATAAACAACTGATGCTAATAGCATCAGTTGAGTCAGTTCCCCCTTAACTTTCGAAGTAATTGATATAGGTGAAGCAGTAGAAGAGTTACAAATGTAATTAGCGTCAGTTGTGCATCACTTTTGAAGCAAATAAGCAGAAGCAAATGGTTTTGGCTACATCACCAATGCTGACAACTGATGCAAGTATATTGATTTGCATCAGTTACATTTTTTTGATGCAAATAGGTTGAAGCAAGTCTATCTCAAATAAAAAAAATAGAGGATCAAACGTGCTCCATTTAGCCCAAACCCGTTCTTTTAACCCGAACCCCTAATTTTTCCCCTCTTTCTCCAGCGGGATACTTTTTCATTCTTTCGCGCTAGTACAAGCACCAGAAAAATAAAAATAAAAAACGAAAAGAAAAAGATGAACGCCGCCGCTCTTACAGTTTTGGTTTGAATTTACTATTACAGAATTGAATTTCGATTGCAGACCGATTGCAGATTTCGACATTGCCCTCCTTCAGGTATTTTCTGTTGCAGAATTCGATTTCGACACGCTATTTTATGTTTACTCAATGGTTGCAGATTAGTATTTTAATTTCAATTTGATTTCAGGTATCAAAAATAATGTTAACACTGGACATAGGCTTAAGATTCAGGCCAAACTATTTTACAAACTAAATTATTTTCCTTTTCTCTTTTGATTCACGCTTGTTTATTTTTTTGATTGTTTCAAAGTGATTTGCTTGTGTAATCTATTGATTCAAGCTATATTTTTTAATAAAAATCTTCTCTTTTGATTTACTCTATTTTTTTATTTATTTTTACATAATCTGTTGGGAGTTCGTTCTTAATCTAATTAATAAAATTTGTTATCCTTGGAAGTTTGTAAAATAGGTCCTTAAAACTAAATATCAATTTTTGAATTTCCTAATACAGCAAACTTCTTTCCATATCGTAAAAATTGTGAAGTGGTTATCATATATTAGATATTTTAACTATTACGTCATTATGGAATTTTTTTGAATTAGAAGTGTGATTGTCAAAAGATGATTATTAAGAGTAGAAATGGTGTGAAAGAAGTGGGGTGAAGCGATTTTGATGTTACAGACTGAGTAAGATATTCATTGGAGCAACTATTAGTTGTGATGCATCGAACGAGGTACCACTCGTCAAACGACGTCAAACTTCCTCGATGCATAGGTCACCGATTGCTCATTTCACTCTTATTGTGGAATTAAATGAGTCATATTTGCTGCTTGTCTAGACTGCAAAACCATTTGAGTTATTATTGTAAGTTTTGTAAGGCACTTATCAACCAAACATGGTGAAACAACCCAAACTTCCCCGTAAAGGAAAGCCTGAATTGCTTTCAGAACAACACACATCAGAACACAAACTGATCAGAACACAAACTGAAGAACATTTTATTGTTGATTACAACAATTACATCAGAGTACAAGAATATAATAGAGTATGAATACTTATTACACAAATGAAATACAATAATATTAGAGATTTAAATTACATTTAAATAGAAGCGGAAAACTAATACAAATATACAACTGAAAGGAACTCACGGATACAGAGCTTTCTGAATACTGCTACAGCTGTAAACCAGGATCCTGTAAATATATCTGCAAAAAGCTACTCGACTGCCCGTGTGAAAAATATGGGCATCCGAGTTTGCCAGTGAAACAAACTACAGGTCAGTCATGGGACTGGTATGAGAGATCTTAACTTAAACTATATAATGATAATAATAAGGCTAATAAAAGGACCACGCCGCTAACGTGGAACGGGGTTACTCCATTGGATTGCCAGTGCATAAAATGAGGTAAATCGTTAAACAACGCAATGCTTTTTAGAAAAATGAAACCATTATAAGACTCAAGTCCCATCACACAATGCAACGCAAACCGGAGGATAGAGTTTTACCTTATAATGGTCAAAAATGCTTGATACGATAAAAAAGGATTTAATATTAGTGTGTATATATATGGGTGTATATATTTCAAAAACATTTCAATCATAATGTATCAATCATAGACGGCATAGTACCCCATCCTACTATGTCGCCATACTAGTTCTACAATCAAAACCGCAAGGTTGTATTGGAAATTGGATTTCCATCATGAGTCGAGGCTAGGGATCGTCCTCTCCGATTCGAGACACTCTAGCAAATGCCTCAGGATCCCCCGCAGTGAACCCTTGGATCTTCAGGGCCGGTCCACACCTGTCGAAAGTGGATTGGCAATTCCTGAACACACGCTTCCTGGTCCCTTTGGACCTCCATATGACCACTTCCGGCCTATAATCCCGAGATGCCTCAATCCATCAACCGCATTAGTAAAAATGTCAGGGCTGGTAGGTCGCTGACATCACTTCTAGCTTGAAAGAAACGTGTGCAATCCCTGCAATCCTAATCACCATTTATGACTCATACCGGGGTGTGAGGCTCGCGAAGTCACGCTATACACAAAGCTATGCCATAAAAGGCTATACTTTGATCATCCCATAAGGCCCTGCTTTTCAACAAAAGCCTTGATCATTTGCATCTTGGCGTGCCATGTTGACAATTCACGCCATGCTATCGATCACTATTAATATATAGCAGGATGTTAAGCAGAGAATTAATTCTCCACCACCAATCAGATATACATTAATAAAAAATCAATTTAATTCACATGGAACGAAATCCAATGTCAGACACGCATCCATTTACAAGTCCGTTCTGGGTTTGAACGAAACCGAAGACACCTGAGAGGTCCTCGCATATTTGTACAATCAACAATACGTCCGGACAGCTACCACTGTAGCCCCTTCAAGGTAGCTACTCCAATCATGGGCATCAGTAGCAACACATCCATTCGATGTGAAGATCGTTGGTCTTCAACCACCGTCTTCATCTTCGACTCTTCAGCGTCGTAGTAATTATTCGGAATGGGTTAAACCCGGATCTTCCGAATAACTTGCGTATTTTTTTTAATAAAAAATCAAGTGCTATAAAAATACATCCAACGCCTCATTCCAATTCAGAATATTCTTCTAATAAAATATTCGCATTATTCTATCTAAAATAAATTCTTTAAGTTTATCCTTAAATCTTTCTTTTAAAGATTTAATAAAACCCCAATTTGGTTTTGAATATAAAAAATCATTATTCAATGATTATTTAAATTTAAGAAATTAATCTTATCTTTAACTAGGTCAAAGAACTAATGTCATTTAAAACATAGTTCACGGTAAAACCAAAATCATCTTCCATAAAATAAGGAAATTTCACAGAAATCGAATCAATATATAATCATTATAAATTTCTGTATCCGACCAATAATATAAATGGAATAACGGCAAAGCCTCTTAAATTCCATATGTAGTATCGGTCTTCTTTTATAGAAGCTTATCTCGATTATTATTAATTCGAAATCCATTTAATTCCAATTTAATATATTAAATTGAAAAACTTTACTTTTG
Source organism: Allium sativum (assembly GCA_030737875.1). NCBI lineage: Eukaryota > Viridiplantae > Streptophyta > Magnoliopsida > Asparagales > Amaryllidaceae > Allium > Allium sativum. The sequence continues at coordinate 320,278,674 of CM060920.1, read as the reverse complement.
GGAAATTCCCATTTAACTCTTAATGAAAGATTTATAAATTTCAAATCATATTTCACTGTCAGTTGGTTTAAAGAACAAATGTCGCTTAAAAAACACAATTCACAATAAACCCAACTCACATTTCATCTTATTCCAATTACTAAATATAACTGAAAACTTTAATAATCCTAATTAGAAGATTTATTCTTTTCTCAACTGGGTTTAAGAAAGGTGTCATTGAAGACACCATTCACGACAAACCCAAATCCAATTTATTCAATTTAATTTTCAATTAAATATTAACAAATTGGGAAACTTCATTAAATCTAAATTTAATGATTTATTCTAGTTAATAACTAGTTCATTTCAATGAAAATATATTTTTCTAAAATATAATCTTTTTCTAAGAATATTCTTCATTGGAATGTGACCCACTCAACAACCATATGTTGCATGTAATTAATAATCATGATACATAATTATCAAACATCCAAATAACAACCATAGTGAATTCTACAACTAAATATTGGGATTAGTGTCTGTCAAATATCATCCCAATACCCGTGTGGGGTCTCATCCAACAAACAAATAACAAATTATTTGTGCACTTGGGCGATGTGTAAAAATAATCGTCCCAATCACATAAACAAGTCGGATGACTAGTAAATGGAAGCGTAATATTCAATTTGAATATACTAAACATTATATTTAATACATCAAACATTTCAACATCACAGACATATATTTCAGTTATTTTTATTGTGAACAAATGACAATAAAAATCTAGTCTTCCATTTCAATTATTTTATTGAAAACAAATGACAAATAAAATCTAGTCTTTTAATTCAATTCTTTTTATTGTAAACAATGACAATGAAAATCTAGTCTTTTTAATTCAATTCTTTTTATTGTAACTAATCGACAATAAGAATATTAATTTTCATATCTTTTTTGTAATCCTTTACAATGTATAAAAATGTATATCCTTATTACATTCTTTTTAAATGAACAAAATGTACATTTTTGATAAATTCCTTTTGATGATCAAAAATGTATATTTTTGGTTTAATCATTTTTAATAATCAAAAATGGCTATTTTGGTTTAATCCTTTTTAATGCACAAAAATGTTTATTTTGTGTAACTCTTTTTAAATGCACAAAAATGTCTATTTTTGTGTACCCTTTTTAATATATAAAAATGTTCATTTTTATTTAATCCTTTTTAAATGACCAAAAATGTATATTTTGGTCTCATTCATTTTTAAATGACAAAAAATTAATATTCTTAATTCATTCTTTCTAATGTCACAAAAATATCCATTCTTAATTCATTCTTTTTAATGTATAAAAATGTTCATTTTTATTCTAATTCATTCTTTTTAATGTATAAAAATATACATTTCTAATTCATTCTATTTAATGTATAAAAATATACATCTCTAATTCATAATCAATTTTTGACAAAAATGTTAATCTTATATAATCCTTATTAAATAACAAAAATGTGTGTTTTCGTAAAATCCTCACTAAGTGACAAAAATGTATTTTTTGTCTAACTCTTTTGAATATACAAAAATATTCATTTTTGTCTAATTCCTTTTAAGGTACAAAAATGTACATTTTTGTCTTAACTCTTTTCAATGGGTCAAAAGAATGGTTTTAATTCATTTCTTCTAAAGTGACAAAAAAATTTGATGAATTTACTTATTTCTTTTCAAAGTGTCAAAATGTTTCTTTTTATTTCAATAACTATATTTCTAATCAAAATGTCATTTTATATGCATAACACATTTCAAATAAAACTATTGTTTTTATGAGACGACCCGAACTCCCCCGGTGAGGAAAGCCCGGATGTTCGAGAACAACACACAAAAGAACGCAGACAGAAGAACATTTCATTGTATATTACAACAATTCCATCAGAATACAAGAATATACAGAGTATAAATGAATATTACACATTCGATAAATATCAAAGATTACAATACATTACATAGCAGCGGAAAATAATACAATACACAACTAGAAGTAATACACGGATACAAAGCTTTCCGAGTATCGTTCCAGGTGTAAATCAGGATCCTGTGAATATAAATCTGCAAAACCAAAACTACTAGCTGCCCGTGTCGAAAATAGGGGCACCCAGAGTTTAGGTTAAAACAATAAACTTCAGGTCAGTCATGGGACTGGTGTGAGAACTAAAACAGTTATTAATCTTTATTTTAAAGTTAGGTAAATCGAGGTACCACGCCGTATAACACGGAACGGGTTTCTTCCCAAGAATACCAGTGCATAAAACAAACAGTGCAATGCTAAATAAAGGAAAATGAAGCTATTATAAGACCCAGGTCCCATCACACAATGCAACGCAAGCCGGAGGATAGGGTTTTACCTTATAATAGCCAAAGAATGCTTGATACGTTTAAAAACAGATTATTATTACTATAAGTGTATAGTGTCAAAACAATTTCAAATCATAAGTATCAATCATAGGCGGCATGGGTACCATATATCATGTCGCCATACTAGTTCTACAATTAAAACCGCAAAATCACGTATTTGGAAGTTGGATTTCCATCTGTGAACCGAGGCAAAAGACAGTCCTCTACCGATTCGAGACAATCTAGCCTACCATGTCTACAGAAGCCTTGATCATTTGCCACTTAGGCATGCCACACAGGCAATTCACTTCATGCGTTTGATATCCATCAATATATAACCTCTGAGCTCGTACGTCTCAGAGAAGGGCATTAAACAAGAGAATAAACTCTCCGCCGCCAAACAGATATATATTTAATAGAAATCAATCACACAGACTAAAATCCAATGTCAGACACACAGTCCATTTACAAGTTCGTTCTGGGTCTGAACGAAACCGGAGGCACCTAGTACCCCGCATATCCATCGATCTCCAAGTACGTCTGGACGACCACTAACTGATTCCCTCCTCTTGGGTGTACGGCCCAATCAAGATCATCAGTAATTAACCAAACGACGTGAAGACCTCCGGTCTTCAACCACCGTCTTCATCTTCGACACCACGTCGAATTAGTTATCCAGAATGGGATAACCCCGGTCTTTTTGAATAACTCGCGTATATAATAAACAAGTGTTACACAAACACAACATACGCCTCATTCCAATTCAGAATATTCTTTTATTCAAATATTCTTATATTTTGGGAAAGGTTCCCATTACTTTTATCAAAGATAAATTCTTTAAATTTATTCTTTAATCTCCTTTTTGAATATCAATTCAAACTAGTCGGGATTAGCGAACCACACCGAAGTAATCATTTATTTTATTTCCCAATCCCAAGCTATTCATCCCATGAAGTAAAACTGGTAATACTTCATATCTAACACCACGGTGTTATCGGTAAATTCAATTACCATTTCACGTTCAAATCTAATTAAAGATTTAACTATCGCCTGGAGTAAAACTGGTGATACTCCATTCTCGATCTTTTCAATCTAATTAAAGATTCATTAAAACTCCACTTAGTTTTAATCTTTAACTGGGTTAAAGAATCAGTGTCATTTAAAACACGGTTCACGATAAACCCAAAATCACATCCCATTAATTATCGGGTTAAAGAACAAGTGTTATTTAAAACACTGTCCACGATAAACCCAAAAATCAATATCAATTCAATTCCAATTAAATATTATTTAATTGGTACACTTCATTAAATCTAAATAAAAAGATTTAATCTTTTTCTCAACTGGGTTTAAGAACAGTGTTAATGAAGACACCATTCACGACAAACCCAAATCACATTTGATATTAAATACAAGGCTCTGAATAGAAAATATATCGGCTTATATTCAATATCAAATTCTACGACCAACAAATATCGTATTGGAAATAACGATATGTGTATATATATATATATATATATATATATATATATATCTTTCAAATTTCCATAACAACATCTGTATAATCACTAAATCCAACATCGAAATATTCCAAAGACAATTTCGATTCAAATCCATTCCAATTCAATTATTGAAAATCCTGGTTATATTTCAAAATCATTTCAAATCCAATTTATTTATTTTTAAAATTAAATAAATTATTACTCTAGTTCAAAACTAGTTCATTTCGATAAAAATCTACTTTTATCTTTTCAAATATGAAGTTTTTCATCCCAATTCTTCACAAATCATTTCTTATGATTTTACACAAATTATTACTATTTTTAATAATTTTATCAAGGCCCGTACAGTCGATTTCCATCAACGGCCATCGAACTGCACTTACATCGACCTTTTCCAAATTTGATTTGGATATAATTCCAAATCCAACCGTTAGATTTCTAATATTTTTTAGAAAGCTCTTTTCGATACGAACCCACCGGTTCCGGTTTTAGGAGAATCCGACTGTCGGATCTCCCGCAACGTCAATTCGAAGTCAATGGTCGAAATTCACGAACTGCCGCAGCGCGGCGCGTTCTATTCAGGCCATTATATAATATATATAATATATATAATATATACTTCGTCAATTTCCTTTTAAAACGTATTATATAAATCGTTTTAAATTCGTTTTCAAAACGATTTCAACTTCTTTTCAAATTCAAATCAAAATTGAATTTTTCCGTATGAATTCAATTTAAATTCATTTCAAATTGATTTCAATTCAAATCGATTTTTAATTCAATTTCAGTTCGTTTTCAATTACATTCAATTTCAATTCGAATTCATTTCTGTTCAATTTCAATTCGAATTCATTTCTATTCACTTTCAATTCGAATTCATTTCTATTCACTTTCAATTCGAATTCGTTTCTATTCACTTTCAATTCGAATTCTAATTCTTTTCAAAATATCAGATTTTGAAGTCACTTTCGATATTCATTATAAAATGAATAAAATCGATATAAATATCGTTCATGTCAAAATGGCGTCAATCTAATCAACACGGCTTCATATATTTCTATTTTCGAATATTCTATTTCAAATATTTCTATTCAAAACTGGAATGAAGCCCAATCAATTACCATAGATTTTATTTCTATGGATTTTCATACAATGCATGTATATATCCACAATGACAAATAATCAACCATCATCTAAAGTGCATTCTACACTGTATAAGCATCAAATATAAATATTCTATGATTATAACAGTCTGTCAATCAATCGATCGACATACAACTAATTATCGGGATTAGTGTACGTCATATATCATCCCAATACCCTGTGGGGTTTCAAACAATCAAACACAGATTTTATTTGTGTAGTTGGGCGATGTGTAAAATTTATCTTCCCAATCAATATCAGTCAAATGTGTGTGTATAAACAAATCGTCCTATTTGTTTATATTTATTTATTCACATTCATGTTAAAAAATATATTTTCAACTATAAAATATTTTTAACTACATAAATATTTTATTTCATTTCACGTCACATCACTCAATCAACTATACATCAACATCAAACAAACAAGCATACAAGCCGTCCATGGTCTGTGGACGACGGGTGTCGGGTGCTACTAAACACCGTCTGCATCCTAGTATATATTTTTAACTAGAAAATACAAATAAAAAGGTGGGGAGTTCTCACAGAGGATTCCACTCCGCCGTGCTTTGTTTCTGAATTGCTGAACCGTCTGGATCTGCTTGCAATTCCAATGTAGTTCTTTTCACGCTGTTCAAATAAAAATTATATTTTTATCACCCCATTTCAATAAATAAAAATTATATTTTTATTTCTACTTTATATATTTATACAACGCTTATTCTATCTGAAAATTATATTTTTATATTTCTATTTCATATATAAAGATCGAATTTTTATTATTATTTATATGTAAAAATTATATTTTTATATTTCTACTTTAACAAAAACCATATTTTTATTTCTCTACTTATAATACCGTAAAGATTATATTTTTAAAATGCTTTCTTCTATATAAAAATTCGATCTTTCACTATATAAAAATCTCAACTTATATTTTAAACGAAATCACTTCTTTATATTGTTAATTCGCTACAACACATATAAAGATCGTATTTTTATAATCTTTACTATATAAAGATAATATTTTTATTATTTAAACTATATAAATATCACATCTTTGTTATTTCTACAATACAAAAATTACATCTTTATTGTTTCTACAATATAAAAATTACATCTCTATTTTTTCTACCATATAAAAATCATATCTTAATTGTTTCTACAATATAAAAATCATGTTGAAAATCCTAACTTCCTGAAATAAAAATCTCCCATTTACCTATATAAAAATTAAAGATTTCTAAATAAAAATCAAACCATTTCAATTTGCTAAAATATATATCAAAATCATATTTTTCCAAAGGAACCAAAATATATAAATAAATAATAAAAAAAATATTACCGCAACCTAAGGGGAGAGGTGATGGGCGCCTAGAAGGAGGCGGGGTGTTGACGTTGGGCGCTGGAGGCGGTGGCAGGTCATTCGGGGTCAGGGCGGCTGTTTTCCATCGTGGTGGGCGGGTTTTGCTCGAAGTGGAAGAGGGAGGAGAGAATGGGGAGGTCGGTGGCGAGGGGAAGGACGCCGGAGGGGTGCTGGACGAGGCCTGAGACGGAGGCTGGCCAATGGGGTGCTGCGGTGGTTCTGGCGCTAGTTGGAGGGCGGTTTTGCATCGGAGGAAGAGGAGAGGGAAAGGAGGAAGGAGGAAGGGGGTCCGACCACCAGCATCGGCGATAGGGGAGGCGGGAGGCGCACGCTACTGACGGAGGCGGCTAGGGTTGGAGCTCGATCGATTTTTGATTTTCCACTTTTTTTTTATTCCTGAGGTCAACGGGTATGGGAGGGAAAGTGGAAAAGGAGGGTTATATAATAATTTATATTATATTTAATTAATTAATCCCCTAAAGCAACTTTTGTTCTCAAACTCAAAATCGAACCCACCGACTGCCGTCCTTAGCTAATTACCCCATTCCGAACATAATGGGATATGTATCGTAGGCCAATTCGACCGTTTCGATCAGTTTTCGTTAAAATCAACATATAACTCTATATATTGAATTTGAATGCACATTTTAATTTACCGGGGTCACGTACTAACTCTAAAAATTCCATAAAAATTATTTCTAGCTTCGTATTGACGATACAGTCCTAACAAAACTAATTTCGTCAAATTCTGAGACCGTTTGAAAAATGACCATTTCCCAGTCGATTAAAATCAACTGAAACTGGTCAAACGCGTTTTCCTTTTCCACGCTCACATATTGATTCGAAAAATTATGAAATTTAAAAACTAGCAATAACTTGACATCTCGGATACAACAAAAATGGTTTCGTCGAAAACCGAGGTCGTTTGCAAAATGGCAATTTTTTTAATGGCCGAAATTCCATTGCGACTATTCTGAAATTTCAACTGGACGTAACTTTTGATTCCCGCTATGAAAATTTAATTTTTCGGATTCGTTGGAAAGATATTCTCAAATACATTCTAATATTTTTGGTTTTACTAAAATCCGGTTTATTTTGCACCCGGTACATTCATTTGAACTTTGAAATCAAATTATCGAACTACCGCGCCATTTTCAATTCCTTTTATATATATAAATAAATATTTATATTCTAACGACGATCTATATAAATATATACGTTCGAATTATATTCAAAATAAATTTCTCGTCGATATTATTTAGAATAATTCATTTTAAATAATCAAAATTCGCTAAAATTGCCGAAATAAAATTTTTAAATTGGCTCAGATTTCCGGGTTATTACAATCTCCCCCACTTAAAACTTTTCGTCCCCGAAAAGGAACGAAGCCGAAAGTTGTTTAACTAATCAACACAACTTTCATTATTTTCATCACGGCTTAAGTTCTTCAACTTTTCAGTTTCTAAGAATTTTTCAAATTTTTCAAAATATTTGGCTAACACCCTAAATTTTCGAAAAATTTCGCCATAACCTCCCCTGCACCGGGGACTTCGGGATATTTCATATAGCCTCCCATGGCCTTCTTCAATCCAAAAGAAAACGAAAAAGAAAAAGCCAAGCGGCTAGCCAATGGGCTCATAAAATCATCATCACCCAAACAAAACAGTAAATTATGGTAAACATGTACCTATTTGTCGAGCAAACAATTTTATTCTTCTGCTCTAGCCTCCTTGCTATGACCTGTTCAATATAAGTACATTTATATGCATGCAAATGCGACTAATTTTCAATACAATTCACTATTTGATTCAATTTGGCTAAACGGTTCAACATTTAATTAATTCAAACAATAATCAAACAACACAACCAGCAATCAACTAGTTGATTAGCTTTTCAAATTCATAACTTTGATACATAGTCAAAAATCATATTTTTGATGCCAAATCACAACAATAGACCCTATCTAATTTTGGTTCTCACACCAGTCAATTGGAAATATATAGAAACCTCACTTTCGAAACTCGAATATAAATTCTGATGATGTACGTACTATAGCGATCATCAGAACCATCTCCGGGCGACAAGAGTGTGATTCTATATCTATCCAGTATATTAAAACTTCGAAAACACGCGGATCAGACGTATACGCAAAATCTTTATATACTGGACTGTCCAAATCAATACAAATAAATAATCAAATACGAATAGTTGATTTAAATTCTCAAAACAAAATTGTTTTCACCTTAAAAATATACTCTTCACACTCGTTCTAGGATACTACTGATCCCATCTCTAACGAGTCATTCCCGTTGGATATTACTAATCCAATTTCTGATGAATTCTTTCGTATGGTTCTAATGTGTCTTTTTCTCTGAGCTTTGTAAACCAAAGCTCTGATACCAATAGAGACGACCCGAACTCCCCCGGTGAGGAAAGCCCGGATAGTTCGAGAACAACACACAAAAGAACGCAGACAGAAGAACATTTCATTGTATATTACAACAATTCCATCAGAATACAAGAATATACAGAGTATAAATAAATATTACACATTCGATAAATATCAGAGATTACAATACATTACATAGCAGTGGAAAATAATACAATACACAACTAGAAGTAATACACGGATACAAAGCTTTCCGAGTATCGTTCCAGCTGTAAATCAGGATCCTGTGAATATAAATCTGCAAAACCAAAACTACTAGTTGCCCATGTCAAAAATAGGGGCACCCAGAGTTTAGGTTAAAACAATAAACTCCAGGTCAGTCATGGGACTGGTGTGAGAACTAAAACAGTTATTAATCTTTATTTTAAAGTTAGGTAAATCGAGGTACCACGCCGTATAACACGGAACGGGTTTCCTCCCAAGAATACCAGTGCATAAAACAAACAGCGCAATGCTAAATAAAGGAAAATGAAGCTATTATAAGACCCAGGTCCCATCACACAATGCAACGCAAGCCGGAGGATAGGGTTTTACCTTATAATAGCCAAAGAATGCTTGATACGTTTAAAAACAGATTATTATTACTATAAGTGTATAGTGTCAAAACAATTTCAAATCATAAGTATCAATCATAGGCGGCATGGGTACCATATATCATGTCGCCATACTAGTTCTACAATTAAAACTGCAAAATCACGTATTTGGAAGTTGGATTTCCATCTGTGAACCGAGGCAAAAGATAGTCCTCTACCGATTCGAGACGCTCTAGTCCGCCCCTCAGGAACAGCATCAACTGCCCCTTGGATCGTCAGGGTCGGTCCACCGATGTGGATTATTATACCTGAACACTACGTTTCCCCGCCCTTTGGGGCGTAAATGAGCCAAAAAATTACTCCATCGGCTTCACATAGTCACCGATATATCTGAGGCGCCTCGCAACAGCAACAACCACATAAGTCAAACTCATTAGGGCGTGTAAAACCACTGATGCCACTTCTAACTAGAAAGAAACGCATGTCCTCCCTGAGGTCCTTCTCCCGTTTCTGGTTCACAACCGGGGTGTGAGGCTCGCGAATCAACGCTACACAAAGCTATGCCACACAGGCGGTGCTTTGATCATCAACCACAAGACTTTGCTTTTCAACAGAAGCCTTGATCATTTGCCACTTAGGCATGCCACACAGATAATTCACTCCATGCATTTGATATCCATCAATATATAACCCCTGAGCTCGTACGTCTCAGAGAAGGGCGTTAAGCAAGAGAATAAATTGTCCACTGCTAAACAGATATGTATTTAATATAAATCAATCACACAGACTAAAATCCAATGTCAGACACACAGTCCATTCACAAGTTCGTTCTGGGTCTGAACGAAACCGGAGGCACCTAGTACCCCGCATATCCATCGATCTCCAAGTACGTCTGGACGACCACTAACTGATTCCCTCCTCTTGGGTGTACGGCCCAATCAAGATCATCAGTAATTATCCAAACGACGTGAAGACCTCTGGTCTTCAACCACCGTCTTCATCTTCGACACCACGTTGAATTAGTTATCCAGAATGGGATAATCCCGGTCTTTCTGAATAACTCGCGTATATAATAAACAAGTGTTACACAAACACAACATACGCCTCATTCCAATTCAGAATATTATTTTATTCAAATATTTTTATATTTTGGGAAAGGTTCCCATTACTTTTATCAAAGATAAATTCTTTAAATTTATTCTTTAATCTCCTTTTTGAATATCAATTCAAACTAGTCGGGATTAGCGAACCACACCGAAGTAATCATTTATTTTATTTCCAAATCCCAACCTATTCACCCCATGAAGTAAAACTGGTAATACTTCATATCTAACACCACGGTGTTATCGGTAAATTCAATTAACATTTCACGTTCAAATCTAATTAAAGATTTAACTATCGCCTGGAGTAAAACTGGTGATACTCCACTCTCGATCTTTTCAATCTAATTAAAGATTCATTAAAACTCCACTTAGTTTTAATCTTTAACTAGGTTAAAGAATCAGTGTCATTTAAAACACGATTCACGATAAACCCAAAATCACATCCCATTAATTATCGGGTTAAAGAACAAGTGTTATTTAAAACACTGTCCACGATAAACCCAAAATCAATATCAATTCAATTCCAATTAAATATTATTTAATTGGTACACTTCATTAAATCTAAATAAAAAGATTTAATCTTTTTCTCAACTGGGTTTAAGAACAGTGTTAATGTAGACACCATTCACGACAAACCCAAATCACATTTGATATTAAATACAAGGCTCTGAATAGAAAATATATCGGCTTATATTCAATATCAAATTCTACGACCAACAAATATCGTATTGGAAATAACGATATGTATATATATATCTTCCAAATTTCCATAACAACATCTGTATAATCACTAAATCCAACATCGAAATATTCCAAAGACAATTTCGATTCAAATCCATTCCAATTCAATTATTGGAAATCCTGGTTATATTTCAAAATCATTTCAAATCCAATTTATTTATTTTTAAAAATAAATAAATTATTACTCTAGTTCAAAACTAGTTCATTTCGATAAAAATCTACTTTTATCTTTTCAAATATGGAGTTTTTCATCCCAATTCTTCACAAATCATTTCTTATGATTTTACACAAATTATTTCTATTTTTAATAATTTTATCAAGGCCCGTACAGTCGATTCCCATCAACGGCCATCGAACTGCACTTACAGCGACCTTTTCCAAATTTGATTTGGACATAATTCCAAATCCAACCGTTAGATTTCTAATTTCTAATATTTGTTAGAAAGCTCTTTTCGATACGAACCCATCGGTTCCGGTTTTAGGAGAATCCGACGGTCGGATCTCCCGCAACGTCAATTCGAAGTCAATGGTCGAAATTCACGAACTGCCACAGCGCGGCGCGTTCTATTCAGGCCACTATATTATATATATAATATATACTTCGTCGATTTCCTTTTAAAACGTATTATATAAATCGTTTTAAATTCGTTTTCAAAACGATTTCAACTTCTTTTCAAATTCAAATCAAAATTGAATTTTTCCTTATAAATTCGATTTAAATTCATTTCAAATTTATTTCAATTCAAATCGATTTTTAATTCAATTTCAGTTCGTTTTCAATTACATTCAATTTCAATTTCAATTTGAATTCATTTCTTTTCAATTTCAATTCGAATTCACTTCTATTCACTTTCAATTCGAATTCATTTCTATTCACTTTCAATTCGAATTCATTTCTATTCACTTTCAATTCAAATTCTAATTCTTTTCAAAATATCTGATTTTGAAGTCACTTTCGATATTCATTATAAAATGAATAAAATCGAAATAAATATCGTTTACGTCAAAATGGCGTCAATCTAATCAACACGGCTTCATATATTTCTATTTTCGAATATTCTATTTCAAATATTTCTATTCAAAACTGGAATGAAGCCCAATCAATTACCATAGATTTTATTTCTATGGATTTTCATACAACGCATGTATATATCCACAATGACAAATAATCAACCATCATCCAAAGTACATTCTACACTGTATAAGCATCAAGTATAAATATTCAATGCTTATAACAGTATGTCAATCAATCGATCGACATACAACTAATTATCGGGATTAGTGTACGTCATATATCATCCCAATACCCGTGTGGGGTTTCAAACAATCAAACACAGATTTTATTTGTGCAGTTGGGCGATGTGTAAAATTTATCGTCCCAATCAATATCAGTCAAATGTGTGTGTATAAACAAATCGTCCTATTTGTTTATATTTATTCATTCACATTCATGTTAAAAATTATATTTTCAACTATAAAATATTTTTAACTACATAAATATTTTATTTCACATCACATCACTCAATCAACTACACATCAACATCAAACAAACAAGCATACAAGCCGTCCATGGTCTGTGGACGACGGGTGTCGGGTGCTACTAAACACCGTCTGCATCCTAGTATATATTTTTAACTAGAAAATACAAATAAAAAGGTGAGGAGTTCTCACAGAGGATTCCACTCCGCCGTGCTTTGTTTCTGAATTGCTGAACCGTCTGGATCTGCTTGCAATTCCAATGTAGTTCTTTTCACGCTGTTCAAATAAAAATTATATTTTTATCACCCCATTTCAATAAATAAAAATTATATTTTTATTTCTACTTTATATATTTATACAACGCTTATTCTATCTGAAAATTATATTTTTATATTTCTATTTCATATATAAAGATCGAATTTTTATTATTATTTATATATAAAAATTATATTTTTATATTTCTACTTTAACAAAAACCATATTTTTATTTCTCTACTTATAATACCGTAAAGATTATATTTTTAAAATGCTTTCTTCTATATAAAAATTCGATCTTTCACTATATAAAAATCTCAACTTATATTTTAAACGAAATCACTTCTTTATATTGTTAATTCGCTACAACACATATAAAGATCGTATTTTTATAATCTTTACTATATAAAGATAATATTTTTATTATTTAAACTATATAAATATCACATCTTTGTTATTTCTACAATACAAAAATTACATCTTTATTGTTTCTACAATATAAAAATTACATCTCTATTGTTTCTACCATATAAAAATCATATCTTTAATGTTTCTACAATATAAAATTCATGTTGAAAATCCTAACTTCCTGAAATAAAAATCTCCCCTTTACCTATATAAAAATTAAAGATTTCTAAATAAAAATCGAACCATTTCAATTTGCTAAAATATATATCAAAATCAGATTTTTCAAAAGGAACCAAAATATATAAATAAATAATAAAAAAAATATTACCGCAGCCTAAGGGGAGAGGTGATGGGCGTCTAGAAGGAGGCGGGGTGTTGACGCTGGAGGCGGTGGCAGTTCATCCGGGGTCAGGGCGACTGTTTTCCATCGTGGTGGGCGGGTTTTGCTCGAAGTGGAAGAGGGAGGAGAGAATGGGGAGGTCGGTGGCGAGGGGAAGGACGCCGGAGGGGTGCTGGACGAGGCCTGAGGCGGCGGCAGGCCAATGGGGTGCTGCGGTGGTTCTGGCATGAGTTGAAGGGCGGTTTTGCATCGGAGTAGGAGGAGAGGGAAAGGAGGAAAAAGGAGGAGGGGGGTCCGACCACCAGCGTCGGCGATAGGGGAGGCGGGAGGCGCACGCGACTGACGGAGGCGGCTAGGGTTGGAGCTCGATCGATTTTTGATTTTCCTCTTTTTTTTTATTCCTGAGGTCAACGGGTATGGGAGGGAAAGGGGAAAAGGAGGGTTATATAATAATTTATATTATATTTAATTAATTAATCCCCTAAAGCAACTTTTGTTCTCGAACTCAAAATCGAACCCACCGACTGTCGTCCTTAGATAATTACCCCCATTCCGAACACAATGGGATATGTATCATAGGCCAATTCGACCGTTTCGATCAGTTTTCGTTAAAATCAACATATAACTCTATATATTGAATTTGAACGCGCATTTTAATTTACCGGGGTCACGTACTAACTCTAAAAATTCCAGAAAAATTATTTCTAGCTTTGTATTGACGATACGGTCCTAACAAAACTAATTTCGTCAAATTCTGAGACCGTTTGAAAAATGACCATTTCTCAGTCGGTTATAATCAACTGAAACTGGTCAAACGCGTTTTCCTTTGCCACGCTCACATATTGATTCCAAAAATTATGAAATTTGAAACCTAGCAATAACTTGACATCTCGGATCCAACAAAAATGGTTTCGTCGAAAACCGAGGTCGTTTGCAAAATGGCAAATTTTTTTATGGCCGAAATTCCATAGCGACTATTCTGAAATTTCAACTGGACGTAACTTTTGATTCCTGCTAAGAAATTTCAATTTTTCGGATTATTTTGCACCCGGTACATTCATTTGAACTTTGAAATCGAATTATCGAACTACCGAGCCATTTTCAATTCCTTTTATATATATAAATAAATATTTATATTCTAACGACGATCTATATAAATATATACGTTCGAATTATATTCAAAATAAATTTCTCATCGATATTATTTAGAATAATTCATTTTAAATAATCATAATTCGCTAAAATTGCCAAAATAAAAAATTTAAATTGGCTCAGATTTCCGGGTTATTACATTTTATTTCCATAACAGATTTCTAATCAAAAATGTTATTTTGATTTGCATAACACATTTCAAATAAAAATGTTAATTTGGTCTAACATAATCTAATTAAAAAAAATGTCAACTTTGTTTTCAATTATTTCATTTCAATTAACATGATATTTTAGTTTTATCTATCTTGTTATAAAAAAAATGATAAAATTGTTTACAACCATTTTATGATAACAAGATGGCATATTTGTTTTCAATTATTTCATTTTAACAAATATGATATATTTGTTTTAACTATCTTACAAATCAACACCACTGTTAATCTCTTTTGAGTCAACAAATCTAATTAACACAATTGTTAATTCTTGAATTAACCACTCTAATAACTCAACATGATGATTTGATTTATCACAATCTTTAATCAACAAACCTAATAACACAACATGGTGATTTGGTTTAACACAATCACAAACAATCATCATTATCAATACACAACAATTCTGTACATCACAGATCTGAATAAATCAACATACATACATGGAATTTAAATAACGAGAAATAATTAATATTTTAATTATTTTTAAATATATAAATCTCACATTGATTTTGATTCAGATCTGAAATTTCCTGAATTTTCAACATGCTCAGTTTCAACTCTAGCAAGCTTCATAGCGTTGATCTCTTTTCTGTGAATCCAACGCTTTTTGTTTCGTTTGATTTCGTTGTTGTACGAACAAGTTATAGCAGTATATGTGTTAATTATATTTTATTAATTAATAATTGAATTAATTTAAACCCCTTTATTAATTACTCATCTTCTTCTTTTGAATACTCCAGGAATAAGGCCGCCCCCTTGAACCCATCGTCGAAGTCTAGGGCTCGGAATTACCCTCCATCCGTCGCGCCGGAGCCTCATCCGCCTACGCCACCTCGAAGACCGCGCCACGGCCTTCCTTCGCCACCAATTTTAGTGAACTCAGTGGGCCCCCAATGTGTGGCGATGCGTCCAAATGCAGTGGCTTCAGGCCATGAATTCGCGCCATATACATCACTAGAGGCGATCATCTCCGTATCATCTCGAAGAGCTGAAGAAGTACTTCGGATTTCGTCCTGATTTTATCCTTTAATTCGATTGGAGATGAAAGAAAAAGAGGTTTGAATTTCGGAAGAGAAGGGCCATTAGTTCTGAAAGTGGCGGCTGCTTAGAAAGGCTATTAGGGTTTGCTAATTTACTACGTATTTACATAATATTATATTAATTTATTCATTAATTTCTAGAAAAAAGCCCTCTAACCCATAACAACTCAAAAACCAGCCCAGCGAGAGTTGTCCCTAGGCAAATACCCACGCTCCGGACGCAATGGGCTAGGTCCCGTCAGCCCAAACGAATGTCTTCAACCTGTTTTATTATATAAATCATTTATTTAATCAATTCAATCTTACATTTAAATTCACCGGGGCCACATACGACCTCTAAAAATTCCAGAAAAATTATTTCTGGTTATATTTTGATGATACGGTCCTAACAAAACTAGCTTCGTCGAATTCCGAGACCGTTTGAAAAATGACCATTTTCAAGTCGATTAAAATTGACTTAAACTGACAAAGCACGTTTTCCTTTGCCACGCTCATATATTAATTCGAAAAATTATGGAAAGTTAAACTTAACAATAATTTGACATTCCGGTCCCAACAAAAGTGGTTTCGTTGAAAACATAGGTCGTTTGCAAAATGACTATTTTTAAGGCCAATATATTATATTAAAATATATATAAATTCTACAGCGACTTTTCTAATTTTTAAACTAGACATAACTTACAATTCTTACAGTGAAATATCAGTTTCTTATATTCGTTAGAAAGATATGATTAAACAGATTTAAATATTTCTTGTTTCGCTCAATTCTGATTTAAAATGAATCCTGTATATTCGGTCAAAGTTAAAATTCAAATTTTCAAACTGCAGCGCTGTTTTAAACTCCTTTTATAACTAAATTAAATTTATTTGTTTCAACTTTAATTAAAATAAATTTTTAGTCATTATTATTTAAATATATTATTTTAAATATTAAAAAAAATCCATTAAAATTTCTAAAATAAAAATTTTAAATTGGCCCCAAAATTCCGGGTTGTTACAATCTCCCCCACTTAAAATCTTTTCATCCTCGAAAAGGAACGAAGCTAAAAGTTGTTAAATTTACCAACTCAACTTTCATATTTATTTATTGGTTTAATTAAATATCATTCTAATATTTTAGTTAGTGAAACTAATAATCGAACATCACAACCAACAATCAATTAGGTGATTAACTTAAAAATATATATAACTTTTATATATAGTCAAAAATCATATTTTTAGTGCAAATCACAGTAGTGAATCCTATCTAAGTTTTGGTTCTTATACCAGTCCATGGAAATATATAGATATACCACTTTCGAAACTCGAACATAATTTCTGATGATGTTTCGAACCACCATCAGAACATCTCCGGGCGACTAGAGTGTGATTCTATATCTATCCAGTATATTAAAACTTCGAATATTCGTTAATTACTCGTATATTCGAAATCTTTATATACTCGATTGTCCAAATAGATTTAAAATATAATATTCAAATACGAATAATAAGGTTTAAATTTTCAAAACAAAATTTGTTTTAATTTTTATTTTAAAGAAAATAATACTCTTCACACTCGTTCTAGGATACTACTGATCTCATCTCTAACGAGTTATTCTCATTGGATATTACTAATCCAATCTCTGATGAATCCTTTCATTTGGTTCTAATGGGTCTTGTTCTCGAGCTCTGTAAACCAAGGCTCTGATATGAAATGAAACGACCCAAACTTCCCCGTAAAGGAAAGCCTGAATTGCTTTGAGAACAACACACATCAGTACACAAACTGAAGAACATTTTATTGCTGATTACAACAATTACATCGGAGTACAAGAATATAATAGAGTATGAATACTTATTACACAATTGAAATACAATAATATCAGAGATTTAAATTACATTTAAATAGCAGCGGAAAAATAATACAAATATACAACTGAAAGGAATACACGGATACAGAGCTTTCCGAATACCGTTTCAGCTGTAAGCCAGGATCCTATAAATATATCTGCAAAAATCTACTCGACTGCCCATGTGGAAAATATGGGCACCCGAATTTGCCAGTGAAACAAACTACAGGTCAGTCATGGGATTGGTATGAGAGATCTTAACTTAACCTATATAATGATAATAATAAGGCTAATCACAGGACCACGCCGCTAACGCGGAACGGGTTTACTCCATTGGATTGCCAGTGCATAAAATAAGGTAAATCGTTAAACAACGCAATGTTTTTTAGAAAAATGAAACCATTATAAGACTCAAGTCCTATCACACAATGCAACGCAAACCGGAGGATAGAGTTTTACCTTATAATGGTCAAAAATGCTTGATACGATAAAAACAGATTTAATATTAGTGTTTATATATATGGGTATATATATTTCAAAAACATTTCAATCATAATGTATCAATCATAGACGGCATAGTACCCCATCCTACTATGTCGCCATACTAGTTCTACAATCAAAACCGCAAGGTCGTATTGGAAATTGGATTTCCATCATCAGTCGAGGCTAGGGATCGTCCTCTCCGATTCGAGACACTCTAGCAAATGCCTCAGGATCCCCCGCAGTGAACCCTTGGATCTTCAGGGCCGGTCCACACCTGTCGAAAGTGGATTGGCAATTCCTGAACACACGCTACCCGGTCCCTTTGGAACTCCATATGACCACTTCCGGCCTATAATCCCGAGGCACCTCAATCCATCAACTACATAAGTAAAAATGTCAGGGCTGGTAGGTCGCAGACATCACTTCTAGCTAGAAAGAAACGTGTGCACTCCCTGCAGTCCTAATCACCATTTTTGACTTATACCGGGGTGTGAGGCTCACGAAGTCACGCTATACACAAAGCTATGCCATAATAGGCTGTACTTTGATCATCCCACAAGGCCCTGCTTTTCAACAAAAGCCTTGATCATTTGCATCTTGGCGTTCCACATTGACAATTCACGCCATGCTATCGATAACTATTAATATATACCAGGGTGTTAAGCAGAGAATAAATTCTCTACCACCAATCAGATATACATTAATAAAAATCAATTTAATTCACATGGAACGAAATCCAATGTCAGACACGCATCCATTTACAAGTCCGTTCTGGGTTTGAACGAAACCGGAGACACCTGAGAGGTCCTCGCATATCCGTACAATCAACAATACGTCCGGACAGCTACCACTGTAGCCCCTTCAAGGTAGCTACTCCAATCATAGGCATCAGTAGCAACACATCCATTCGATGTGAAGATCGTCGGTCTTCAACCACCTTCTTCGTCTTCGACTCTTCATCGTCGTAGTAATTATTCGGAATGGTTTAAACCCGATCCTTCCGAATAACTCACGTATTTTTTTTAATAAAAAATCAAGTGCTATAAAAATACATCTAACGCCTCATTCCAATTCAGAATATTCTTCTAATAAAATATTCGCATTATTCTATCTAAAATAAATTCTTTAAGTTTATCCTTAAATCTTTCTTTTAAAGATTTATTAAGACCACAATTTGGTTTTAAATGTCAAAAATCATTATTCAATGATTATTTAAATTTAAGATATTAATCTTATCTTTAACTGGGTTAAAGAACTAATGTCATTTAAAACATAGTTCACGGTAAACCCAAAATCATCTTCCATAAAATAAGGAATTTTCACAAAAATCAAATCAATATATAATCGTTATAAATTTCTGTATCCGACCAATAATATAAATGGAATAACGGCAAAGCCTCTTAAATTCCATATGTAGTATCGGTCTTCTTTTACAGAAGCTTATCTCGGTTATTATTAATTCGAATTCCATTCAATTCAAATTTAATATATTAAATTGAAAAACTTTACTTTTGGAAAATTCCCATTTAACTCTTAATGAAAGATTTATAAATTCCAAATCATATTTCACTGTCAGTTGGTTTAAAGAACAAATGTCGCTTAAAAAAACACAATTCACAATAAACCCAACTCACATTTCATCTTATTCCAATTACTAAATATAATTGAAAACTTTAATAATCTTAATTAGAAGATTTATTCTTTTCTCAACTGGGTTTAAGAAAGGTGTTATTGAAGACACCATTCACGACAAACACAAATCCAATTTATTCAATTTAATTTTCAATTAAATATTAACAAATTGGGAAACTTCATTAAATCTAAATTTAATGATTTATTCTAGTTAACAACTAGTTCATTTCAATAAAAAATATAGTTTTATAAAATATATTCTTTTTCTAAAATATTCTTTTTCTAAGAATATTCTTCATTGGAATGTGACTCACTCAACAACCATATGTTGCATGTAATCAATAATCATGATACATAATTATCAAACATCCAAATAACAACCAGAGTGAATTCTACAACTAAATATTGGGATTAGTGTATGTCAAATATCATCCCAATACTCGTGTGGGGTTTCACCCAACAAACAAATAATAAATTATTTGTGCGCTCGGGCGATGTGTAAAAATTATCGTCCCAATCACATAAACAAGTTGGATGACTAGTAAATGGAAGTGTAATATTCAATTTGAATATACTAAACATTATATTTAATACATCAAACATTTCAACATCATAGACATATATTTCAGTTCTTTTTATTGTGAACAAATGACAATAAAAATCTAGTCTTTTATTTCAAGTATTTTATTGAAAACAAATGACAAATAAAATCTAGTCTTTTAATTCAATTCTTTTTATTGTAAACAATGACAATGAAAATCTAGTCTTTTTAATTCAATTCTTTTTATTGTAATCGACAATAAAAATATTAATTTTCATATCTTTTGTGTAATCCTTTTCAATGTATAAAAATGTATATCCTTATTACATTCTTTTTAAATGAACAAAATGTACATTTTTGATAAATTCCTTTTGATGATCAAAAATGTATATTTTTGGTTTAATCATTTTTAATAACCAAAAAGGCTATTTTGGTTTAATCCTTTTTAATGCACAAAAATGTTTATTTTGTGTAACTCTTTTTAAATGCACAAAAATGTCTATTTTTGTGTACCTTTTTTGATATATAAAAAGGTTCATTTTTATTTAATCCTTTTTAAATGACCAAAAATGTATATTATTGTCTCATTCATTTTTAAATGACAAAAAATGAATATTCTTAATTCATTCTTTTTAATGTGACAAAAATATCCATTCTTAATTCATTATTTTTAATGTATAAAAATGTTCATTTTTATTGTAATTCATTCTTTTTAATGTATAAAAGTATACATTTCTAATTCATTCTATTTAATGTATAAAAATATACATCTCTAATTCATAATCAAGTTTTGACAAAAATGTTAATCTTATATAATCCTTATTAAATAACAAAAATGTGTGTTTTTGTAAAATCCTTATTAAGTGACAAAAATGTATATTTTGTCTAACTCTTTTGAATATACAAAAATGTTCATTTTTGTCTAATTCCTTTTAAGGTACAAAAATGTTCATTTTTGTCTTTACTCTTTTCAATGGGTCAAAATGAATGGTTTTAATTCATTTCTTCAAAAGTGACAAAAAATAATTGATGAATTTACTTAATTCTTTTCAAAGTGTCAAAATGTTTCTTTTTATTTCATCAACTATATTTCTAATCAAAATGTCATTTTATTTGCATAACACATTTCAAATAAAACTATTGTTATTATTTCCATAACAAATTTCTAATCAAAAATGTAATTTTTATTTGCATAACACATTTCAAATAAAAATGTTAATTTGGTCTAACATAATCTAATTAACAAAAATGTCAACTTTGTTTTCAACTATTTCATTTCAATTAACATGATATTTTAGTTTTGTCTAATTTGTTATAATCAAAATGATAAAATTGTTTACAACCATTTTATGATAACAAGATGGCATATTTATTTTCAATTATTTCAGTTTAACAAATATGATATATTTGTTTTAACTATCTTACAAATCAACACCATTGTTAATCTCTTTTGAATTGACAAATCTAATTAACAAAATTGTTAATTCTTGAATTAACCACTCTAATAACTCAACATGATGATTTGATTTATCACAATCTTTAATCAACAAACCTAATAACACAACATGGTGATTTGGTTTAACACAATCACAAACAATCATCATTATCAATACACAACAATTCTGTACATCACAGATCTAAATAAATCAACATACATACATGGAATTTAGATAACGAGAAATAATTAATATTTTAATTATTTTTAAATATAGAAATCTCACATTGATTTTGATTCAGATCTGAAATTTCCTGAATTTTCAACATGCTCGGTTTCAACTCTAGCCAGCTTCATAGCGTAGATCTCTTTTCTGCGAATCCAACGCTTTTTGTTTCGTTTGATTTCTTTGCTGTACGAAGAAGTTATAGCAGTATATGTGTTAATTATTATTTAGTTAATTAATAATTGAATTAATTTAAACCCCTTTATTAATTACTTGTCTTCTTCTTTTGAATACTCCAGGAATAAGGCTGCCCCCTTGAACCCATCGTCGAAGTCTACGGATCGGAATTACCCTCCATCCGTCATGCCGGAGCCTCATCTGCCTACGCCACCTCGAAGACCGCGCCATGGCCTTCCTTCGCCATTAATTTTAGTGAACTCGGTGGGGCCCCAATGTGTGGCGACGCGTCCAAATGCAGCGGCTTCAGGCCATGAATTCGCGTCATATACATCACTAGAGGCGATCATCTCCGTATCGTCTCGAAGAGCTGAAGAAGTACTTCGGATTTCGTCTTGATTTTATCCTTTAATTCGATTGGAGATGAAAGAAAAAGAGGTTTGAATTTCGGAAGAGGAGGGTCATTGGTTCTGAAAGTGGCGGCTGCTTAGAAAGGCTATTAGGGTTTGCTAATTTACTATGTATTTATATAATATTATATTAATTTATTCATTAATTTCTAGAAAAAAGCCCTCTAACCCATAACAACTCAAAAACCAGCCCAGCGAGAGTTGTCCCTAGGAAAATACCCATGCTCCGGACGCAATGGGCTAGGTCCCGTCAGCCCAAACGAATGTCTTCAACCTGTTTTATTTAATTTAATATATAAATCATTTATTTAATCAATTCAATCTTACATTTAAATTCACCAGGGCCACATACGACCTCTAGAAATTCCAGAAAAATTATTTCTGGTTATGTTTTGACGATACGGTCCTAATAAAACTAACTTCCTCGAATTCCAGGACCGTTTGAAAAATGACAATTTTCAAGTCGATTAAAATTGACTGAAACTAACAAAGCACGTTTTCCTTTGCCACGCTCATATATTAATTCGAAAAATTGTGGAAAGTTAAACTTAACAATAATTTGACATTGCGGTCCCAACAAAAGTGGTTTCGTTGAAAACAGAGGTCGTTTGCAAAATGACTATTTTTAAGGCCAATATATTATATTAAAAAATATATAAATTCTACAACGACTTTTCTAATTTTTAAACCGGACATAACTTTCAATTTTATAGTGAAATTTCAGTTTCTTATATTCGTTAGAAAGACATGATTAAACAGATTTAAATATTTCTTGTTTCGCTCAATTCTGATTTAAAATGAATCCTGTATATTCAGTCAAATTTCAAATTCAAATTTTCAAACTACAGCGCTGTTTTAAACTCCTTTTATAATTAAATTAAATTTATTCGTTTCAACTTCAATTAAAATAAATTTTTAGTCGTTATTATTTAAATATATTATTTTGAATATTAAAAAAATCCATTAAAATTTCTAAAATAAAAATTTTAAATTGGCCCCAAAATTCCGGGTTGTTACACATGGTTCAGCCAACTCTTCTACTTTAGATATCAGATGATCGATTCTTATCAACTAAACTAACCCCTTTGGTTGTTTTCACCAACACAAATAAATCAAATATTTTATTCCTATGAATATGCACAAGGATAGGTCGGGTTACTGACCCTCTCATGTATCTGCCATACAAAATCCTCCAACGGAAAATGCATTTGCAGATCCCTTAATATATAATGCTTCTCTCAAGGAGGCAATAACTGAAATATGCACAAATTGTTTGCCCATTTATTATTTTTTAAGCCTTCTAGCTTCTGGCAGAGATGAGTGCAGAAGTTGGTGCGGGCAAGGAAAAAAAACAGACAGTATGTGTTGCTCCTTATAGGATTAGTCAAATGGTCTTGTATTCCTAACGTTCAATAGAATATAATCGAGTACCAGAAATAGGTTATGTAAGTTGCAAGCCTTACTTAATGATATTTAAATCAAAATGTTTATCCAACATATAGGGTCAGTAAGGTGTAAGTCATTACAAAATAAATCTACAAATCAATAATCTTTCCAAACAAAAGAGGGGTCCACTTGGCAGTTAGAAAAGATGTTAGTAGATGTTCCTTTTGGTTCAAACTTTTTCATCTAGGTTACTTGTGCAACAATAAAAAATAGTCAAAATGCATATGTCGGAAAAAAACCTTTGGTAAATAATATTACAATATTCTTAGTACCACATTTTATAATCTTCACGGTTGGAGCCAATGATTACAACAAATCTAAGCTATCCTGCTAATTGTTAGGACTTCCATTAACGTGTCTCGTAAAACTTTGAATAGATCTACATAAGACGTATGATATTTCAGATCCTGCATTTAGTCAATTGCACAAGTTGGTGTATACATACAACCAGTGGTTAATTTTTGCAGAAACTTTGTTCAAAGCAGTAAAGAAATAATGGAGGTGAATATTTAAATTATTGTGTATATAAGCTATTAAGTGTAAAACTTTGGCCATTAAAACACATATTTATTAGATGTTAATTTTTATACACAGAGACAGCAAAGGTACCATGCTGGCAATGTCACCTTTCTTTTATATTCAAGGATTTGTCATAGCTGCATGAAAATTTGGCTACCTAAAGCTACAAAATTAAAACTCGTGCAGTTAGTACTTTAGGATAGTCCTAACTTAAGTTAGAATCAATTATTGCAGTTGAAGTTTGTTGTTGTTTAGTTTGTGCTGATGCTTAGCTTTGGTAAAGTAGGAGTACTATTTCACTCTTAACATGTTGATGAATATTCATTTCTATCTAGTTAATAAAAGAATGTTATAGATGATTTCTCATAGTTGGTTGGTTTATATTCGTGTGTATTATATGATGCAATTTTTAGTTGTCACCAAAGTTCATATGCTTATGTCATATTTTCGGCTAAGTTGGATAATATTGATCTACAGATCCAATTCAAACCATATTGGGTTGGTTGAACTGGTTTGGTTATGTATTGGCTAGATATTTACTAAATTTCTGCCTATAATACTGGTAAAAGGATAATTTTAAAATTTTAGAAATTAATCCAAATGTTATGGGATGTTAAATCTAAACTTGTAAATAATTTTTAGTTGGCAAGAACATCATTATAAATTGTATTGAATTGTCTAAAATGTTTTTGACATGATCGCGAGATGATTTGGTACTATATTCTTTGAATTTGCCGAATATGTCAGAGTCAACCATCATGCATGGTAGGATAAATAAAGTATAGATACAACATAACATTTATATTCAGTCTGTAAATTGTCAAATGTTTAAAGGATTTGGGGATTGTGTGTGTAAATTGGAGTTCAAATATATCAACTAAATTACTAATAATACTTTGCTTAACACTGATAGAAGAAAAAAGTTTAGTTATTAGTGGGAGCTGGTTACAAAAGCAATAATTTTTATTGTTGATATTATTCAGTATGAAAGAATATTTCTATATTATAGTGGTCCATGTAACTTAGGTTTAATTATAAAAGATTAAGTCCATTTATACAATATGATTTTAATATATATAAGGTGATATCGTGATGAATGGTTTCAATAAAAGATATTAAAATATGGGATTAATAATATCCCTCTTACCTTGCCTATTAATTGACTATGTTGACTTTCTGTATTTCATTAATAGTATATATATATATATATATATTAAAGGTAGTTACTTTCTGGTAACCGATATGTATGCTGTATGTGCAAAGAAAAGTGGTTATAAAATAAAAAACCACTTCAGTTTTCACGTGCAAGAACTGAAAATAAAAGAAAGTCCAAAACTGTTTTTTCTCATTCATCAGAGAACAAACGAAAGGAAAAAGGCAAAGGAAGAAAACAATTACAAGAAGAAATTCACCGTAAAATACAAACTGAAAAGCATGGATCAAGGTTAGTAAATCCATATTGCTTATGTTGCAATGTAGAGTTAAATCAATTTTAGTCTAGATCCAAAATTGGGATTGGTTTTTTAATGAGAAATCGACAAGGAATATGCTTACAATTGGTATCAGAGCAAGGTTTAGGCTTGATTAATTTACCCTAATTTTGATTTTCTAATTATCTATAAGAATTTGTGTGAATTGCCTGTATGAATTTCTTTGCCTGTACGCATAACAATGAATTTGCATAGGATTTAGTTTTATAAAACCAAGTGTCCTGGATTTTCATTTATAAATGCATCCAATTTCCTGTATACTTT
Source organism: Allium sativum (assembly GCA_030737875.1). NCBI lineage: Eukaryota > Viridiplantae > Streptophyta > Magnoliopsida > Asparagales > Amaryllidaceae > Allium > Allium sativum. The sequence goes on along the minus strand of CM060920.1, from coordinate 320,252,137 downwards.
GAATGCAAACATTAAAATATGGATTGAAGAAACTAAAGCACGACACTTGTATGATTTTAGAATATGGCCGACTTCATATGTACACATTCGCAGAGATATGTGATTTCACATGCACTGTGTATATTTTGCCCATATTATATTGTTTACATGCATAAATTTTGAAAGTTAGGCATGCATTGAAAGTTCGCCCATATTATGTTAAAGCAGGACTTGTTATAGAATTTGAACACATTAGAAAAGTTTGTTCCTACCCATTAAAGTGATTAATGCATTGTTTTTTTTATAAGGATATGACTTGTTAGTCACCAAAGTGGCCTAGTTATATCTAAATTTAGACACAAAATAACAGTGTTCAATTATTCATGATTAAAGCGATGCTAATAATGACATTAGAGTTTGACTGAATAATTGACCTTATTAATTATATTCTAGGAGATCATCCAAAGGTGGATCATTGAGTATAGTTAATAATATTAAAAGGATTAGTCACTTTACTTAAAGTTGAATAATATGTATATCCAAAGATAGCATTCTTATTTGACTATATGTGTTTTGATTAATTATTAAAGTATTTAATTTTTTTTTTTTGCGTCAATGAAAGTGCTTGCACTTAAGTATTGCCCAAAGGTTACTTGAATGCATGCTTTATTGTTATATTTATTTTGAATATATATAAAGTTCTCAATGCACTAATAGATTAGTATGTATAAATGATTGCAGCTTTATCTAGTGATTTTGCATCTGCTAACTCTGTCGTGAAGTTTAATGGGCTGAACTATGATGATTGGTCTGAACAAATCCGGTTCACACTGGGTTATATGGCTTTGGACCTTGCAATAATAATGGAGGAGCAACCTTCAACCATTATAGATGCCAGCTCCAAATCTGAGAAGTCTCTTTATGAGAGGTGGGAGCGGTCTAACCGGTTGAGTTTGAACCTCATGCGGATGACTATGGCGGAAAGTATCAAGCCATCTATGCCCAAGACAGATAATGCAAGGGAATTCATGCATAAGATTAAGGAGTGTTCTCAATCGGATTTAGCTGACAAGTCAATAGTAGGCAGCCTTATGAGTCAGCTGACTACGAAGAAGTTTGACTGATCTCATCCTATCCATGATCATGTGACGCTCATGTCGAATTTGGCAGCAAGGTTAAAGACCATGGGGATGGATGTAAATGAGACATTCTTGGTCCAATTCATCATTAAATCTCTGTCTGTTGAATTTGGCCAGTTCCAGGTGAATTATAACACCATTAAAGATAAATGGAACTTTCAAGAATTTGAAGGCCATGTTAATACAGGAGGAAGGGAGATTAAGGAAGATGAAGGATCAATCAGTTCATCTCCTAGGTCATGATGGTACCAGCAGCAGTAAAAGGAAGCCAGGTAAAAAGGACAAGAAGGATAAGGCCCCAAAAGGCCCTGACAGCAACATCTGAAAGGAGATGAAGTGTTTCTTTTGTAAGAAATCGGGACACTTCAAGAAAGAATGTCCGAAAAGGAAGGCATGGTTTGAAAAGAAAGGTATGTATTATAGTTATGTTTACTTTGAATCAAACCTTATGGAAGTGCCTAATAATACTTGATGGTTAGATTCCGGTGCTACTACTCATGTGTCTCATGAAAAACAGGGATTCAGTTCGATCCAGCCCATAAGAGGAACTGAGCAGTACTTGTTCATGGGAAACAGGATGAAGGCACGGATAGAAGGCATTGGGACTTATAGATTGATCTTAGACACCGGTTGTCGAATAGATCTTGAAAGATGTCTCTATGTACCTGAGTGTGCTAGGAATCTTGTTTCTATTAGTAGGTTGGATAATTTAGGTTCTGTGTTAGTCTTGGACATGGTGTATTTTCATTGTACAAACATAATTATTTTTATGGTAGTAGTACTTTGATTGATTCACTTTATAGGTTCAATCTTGATATTAAATTTTCTGAATCCTTGTTTCATGTTGAAAGTCAAGGCATTAAACGTAGTGCATCTAATGAAAATTCTGCTTACTTGTTGTAACACCCCACGTCCATTAATGTCACTCACAAAGGGAATGCATTAACTTCCATGGAGGTTTTAAGTGAATATAGAACAGTAAAATTACAACAAGACAGATATAAAATAGTACTTGGAAATTCAAAAACTTTATTTCATTGTAGCAGAAGTCAAAACATGTTTGATTACATCATAACACCATATTCAATGTCAAGTACAATATCTATCTTGATAAAACAAGTACATAATCCCATTACATGAATAGCCATTAAAAAGAAAGATAACAAGCTGGACTTTACTTCAGCAGTCCAAGCTTTCCAGTAGATAAGCGATCCAACTAGACTCCACTAGAACTTGGCCCAACCTGCGGACCTGAAGGGAGAAAAAGGATGGAAAAGAGGGGGTCAGACATAAAGTCTGGTGAATATGATAATTCTACAATACTATTACCAAAATAACTGGACTAAGGCATAAGCTGGAAAACAAGAAAATGTCTATGAAGAGCAGATTAAGGACATAGACAATCGCTAAAGGCAACGTTATAGGCGCTCCTAAATACTAAAGGATAAACACTATACTGCACCACACCAGTCACCCTAAAGATTCATCCCACTTAGCTTCACTTAGAAACTTTCCCAATGGCTTTACGTACCCCTAGCTGACTACATAGGTGTCGCCTGCCCCTATCTCCACTAGGTGTACCCTACTTCCCATTATTCGATCGGCTCCCTAACTCGTAGATACCCGTGCTGGCCCCACAGTGGGGTGTATCACTCCCCTAAAGTGGCAACCTGATACAACGGACATGCACGGCTTATACCTACACGATGCAACAACGTCTTACCTACCAGCCCGGGTCCACACACGCATATGAAACCCGTTGGACTTGCGTTGCCACCGCTCCCTGTTTTGGCCTCTTATAGTCAAACCCAGTATGCGTGTCCCGTCCTCGACTTGGGTCGAGCCCACAAAGATACGTTTTGGGATACTGGTTGAAATGGGCCCCCACTATTTACCACAAGCATTCCACCTAAGCTTGTCCCCATTAGTCCATCCCACTTAACCCACTTAGTCATGTTCATTTACATGTGTGTTTGGTTAAGTCTAATCGTATTTCAAATGCCTCTAAAGGCAACCACCAGATTCCTCATGCCACCCAAGGCACCTACTTAACCCCCATGTCCTACCTTACATGATTATCTGGTTAAGTATTTCTTAGTTCATTAAGGCCATAACCTCATAAAGACCTCTCACATTAGACTGGCATTTATGGCAGCTGGATTTGCCAGGCGGGTCCGGGCAGTCTTACACCATAAAAGAGTCTAACCTCGTGTCTTTACAACTGTTATGCTTTAGTTTGGGCCTAGGACCTCTCATATTGGGCCGACATTTGTGACTACTGGATTTGCCGGGCGGGTCCGGGCAGGTTTACATCACAAACGGGTCCATCCTCGTGTCCTAAGCATTGATTATTAATAATAATCCACTTTCCCCCAATTTTAATAATTCCCTACTTGAATTATTAATTACTTCCAATTTTTAACAATGTCCATAATTGACTCAATTATGGACATCCATTCATGGTATGCAAAATCTTACAAAATCGCACCCAATTTATTAATTCCTAATATTACCCCTACCCCACGTTTGAACGTTTATTCGCAAAATATATGTTAGACTCGAATAGCCTAACTCATAGCATAAAAGAGATTATCATAATAACAACATGTATATGTGACCAAATGAATCATAATAAGGGGTGAAACTTGCATATGTCCAACTTGCATAGATTATACATGTCATGGACCTAAAGGTGTCAACTTGTTCAAAATTCACCTAATATAATCTCAATCAATTTTCATAAACTTACATATGAACATGTGTGAATCAACATCATCTAATTTTTTAACAACATGGTTTTATATGGGTACACCTAACTCAATAGGCAAATTCCCATATTCAAGTTTTATTTAATTATAGTTTCAAGTTTATGGGTACACCTAACCTAATAGGCAAATTCCCATAAACAAGATCCATTTAAATTAAATTAAAAAAAACATAACTTTAAGCATGTTCCAACAACATCATGATTTTACAACATAATATAGCATGATTTATAACATGGCATAGTATGATAGTATAACATAGCTTGACATGATTCCCAACATAGCACGACATAGCATAAGAGAATTTACAACATAGCATGACATAGCATATATAATTTACATCATACGACAACATAATAACATAATAAGAGATCCACAATATATAGAATTTACAATTACAAATCACGTCACTTTCTTGTGATCCATTCATAACTGAGTCAAATTAGTTTGTAATAGTCTTGTGAGAATCATCATACACGCCAACAAAAGAAAAGAATTAGAGAAAGAGAGATCTTTTGATTTGATTTGTGTAGATTTAGTTGTAGATGATTAGGCTTCCTCTTCTTAGTTTGTGACGGCTATGTTGAACTCCATGGCAGCAGCATGACGGTAGCTTCTCTAATTTTACAAGTGATTTAGGTCTAGGGTCTACCCACTTATTTATAGATTTTAGAATTCATTTAGGCCATTAGATTTAACCTAGAAATAACTGCAGCCGTTCAGACAAGATGGGGTTTATCTTGTTGACTCAGCAATGAGTCAGAAGTGACTCAGCAAACACTCAGCATATTAATAAACTTCTATTCATGTCATAAATATATATATTTTTTATACAATGTACATATTAGATACATCCCCCTTTACTTATTATTGTTTTTATATACATATTAGATACATCCCCTCTCTTACACACTTATTAATATTTTTATATTCATATTAGATACATCCCCTCTCTTACACACTTATTAATATTATTATATTCATATTAGATACATCCCCTCTCTTACACACTTTTATATTCATATTAGATACATCCCCCCTCTTACACACTTATTAATATTTTAGCAACTTTAGTGTTAATAGAAAATTCGGGGTGTTACATTCTCCCCTCCTTTTAGGATTTCGTCCCCGAAATCTTCAAGTCTGGAAGAATGTATATCCTACCATCCAAACGTCCATCTACTCATCCATCATACACAGGCATCCATTGTCCTTACAGACTTCTAATGCTTTCATGTTTAAATGCACAGTGTGTGTATATGTCCGTATCTAATGCAAAATCAGGCGGTCCACTGATTCAGTTGACCTCCTTAATGCAACTATGATCGTGCCATGCATCCATTATGTATGCAAAAGATTCTTAATGCTACATAATACTTCTATATGCGTGCACAACCATCATCTGAATGCAGCATCCACATGATAATACAACCATCGTTCACCCATTTTACTAAATACATCCATATATATATGCAATATGTAGTGACTGAGCCGATCTAGTGCCTAAAGTGTGTGTATATATGCATCCACGAGCAACCACTAGCAAACACTTGCATCCATTTTGCATCCATCATACATAACATGTCTCAAACACATGTTTCAACCATAGGATTATCCTAACTAAAGGTCAAAGATACTAATGAGAGGACATACTAAAGATAAGATAAGATAAGCTAAGCGATAAAGGAGAAATTAAAAGACATACCCTCAAAAAGAAAAGGGTACAACGAACGCATCTTCTCTTCTGTCTCCCAAGTTGCGTTGCTCTCATCATCTCCCCATTGCACTTTAACCAGTCTGACCTCTCGATTCCTCAACTTTTTGATCTCCGACCCAAGAATGCATGTAGGAGCTCGTCTAATTGTTGCATCACGTTCTATTTCCACCTCTTTAAGCAAGCTCGGCTCTACCACCTCCGCGGTCTTGTGCAAACACTTCCTCAAATGTGATACATGGAATACGTCGTGTACTCCACTAAGTTTCTCAGGCAACTCCACCCTATATGCTATCTTCCCAATCCTGTCTTTTACAGGAAACGGCCCTACAAACCTTGGTGCTAATTTCCCCACGGACCCAAAGCGAACAACATTCTGTAACGGAGATACTTTGATAAAAACCATGTCCCTAATGTCAAACTCAAGATCTGTCCTCCTCTTATCAGCATACGATTTTTGCCTATCTTGTGCTGCTTTCATCCTCCTTCGAATCAACTCAATCTTCTCCGAGGTTTCCCTAACCATATCGGGCCCAAGTAGGATTTTATCGGTAGATTCCCACCAACATGTAGGCGAACGGCAAGGCCTTCCATAAAGAGCTTCGAAAGGTGCCATGCCAATACTAGACTGAAAGCTATTATTATATGCGAATTCTACTAACGGAAGGTGCTCTTCCCATGTACCCCCAAAGTCTAGGATACAAAGCCTTAAAAGATCCTCTAGAATGCGATTCACCCTCTCGGTCTGGCCGTCTGTCTGAGGATGATATGCGGTGCTCAAACATAGCTGAGTCCCTACCGCCTCTTGTAAACTCTTCCAAAATTCGCTAGTAAAGATGGGGTCACGGTCGCTTACTATACTAGAAGGAATACCGTGCAAACGAACTATCTCCTTAATGTATACAGAAGCCAACCACGGAGCAGTCCTCTTACTTTTCACGGGAATAAAATGGGCGCTTTTAGTAAGTCTATCTACTATAACCCAAATCCCCGTGTTACCCTTCCTTGATCTTGGTAATCCATCCACAAAATCCATTGAGATGCTTTCCCATTTCCATAGTGGAACTTCTAATGGGTGAAGCAACCCACCGGGTTTCTTTTGTTCTGCTTTAACTCGTTGGCACACCAAGCATCTAGCGACGTACTCGGCCACATCCTTTTTCATACCGGCCCAAAAGAAAACCCGCTTCATATCTTTGTACATCTTATCCCCGCCGGGATGAATGGTCATTTTTGAGCGATGAGCATCATCAAGAATGGCCTTCCTTAAGTCTTCGTCTTGTGGTACACAAAGTCTATTATCCCTTCGTAACCAACCCTTATTGTCTAGGGTATACCTACGAAGATGGCTTGACGACTCCCCCCCTTTGAGCTTTTCTACTATCTCAACCAACCGTGGGTCGTCTCGCTGTGCCTCACCAACCCGTCCTAGAAGTGTAGGTCTAACCTCCAAGGATGCTAATAGACCGGGTACTAAGTCAACAGAGGGTCTAAAGTCAAACATAGAGATGAATTCTAAGCTTTGTCGTTCAACAAACAACGGACTCAAGGACAACCTTTTCCTACTTAAGGCGTCTGCCACCACGTTACCCTTGCCCGGGGTATATGCTATTTCAAAATCGTAGGAGGCTAAGAATTCCATCCACCGTTGCTGCCTTAAATTCAAATCCTTCTGAGAGAATAAGTATTTTAATGATTTGTGGTCAGTGAACAGTTCGAATTTCTCACCAAGAAGATAGTGACGCCAAGACTTAAGCGCGAAAACAATTGCGGCTAGCTTTAAGTCATGCGTGGGGTAATTCTTTTCATGAACCCTCAACTGCCTTCCACCATAGGCTATTACTCTTCCCTCTTGCATGAGGACCGCGCCAAGTCCCGTCCCACAAGCATTAGTATAGATGGTAAACGGTTTATTCCCGTCTGGCAGCACTAAGACTGGGCCTGAAGTTAAGGCTCTCTTTAAACGTTGGAACGCATCATCGCAATCTTTGTCCCACGTAAAAACCAGGTTCTTCTTCGTGAACCGTGTTAATGGAGCTGATATTTTTGCGAAGTCTTTGATAAACTTCCTATAATAGCAGCCAACCCCAAGAAACTTCTTACTTCGGTTGCATTTTTAGGGACCTTCCAATCTTGGATGGCCACCACCTTTGCGGGATCCACTGCTATCCCTTCTTTGGAAACCACGTGCCATAAGAACCGTACTTCCTTCCTCCAGAAGTGACACTTAGAAAATTTTGCCTTAAGGTTATGCGCTCGAAGGGTTTCCAACACTTCCCTAAGATGTAGGGAGTGCTCTTCTTTATTCTTAGAAAAGACTAAGATGTCATCCACAAAGACTACCACGAATTTGTTAAGGTATTCCCTAAACACCCTACTCATCAAATCAACAAAATATGCAGGGGCGTTTGTCAAACCAAAGGGCATCACTAGCCATTCATAGAATCCGTCAGGAGTCCTAAAAGCAGTCTTATCTATACTATCCTCAGCCACTCTCAGTTGATGAAAGCCAGTGGCTAAGTCCAACTGCGAAAACACTGAGGCGCCAACTAACTGATCAAAGAGATCGTCAATCCTCGGCAGTGGGTGTCGATTCTTTTTAGTAAGCTTGTTTAGTTCTCTATAGTCCATACAAAGTCTAAGAGACCCATCCGCCTTTGTGGCAAAAACAACTGGAGCACCCCACTCCGATATACTACGTCTTATGAACCCCTTCTCAAGCAACTCCTTTACTTGCTTATTGAGTTCCCTCCTTTCACGAGGAGCCATGTGGCGCACTGGCAAAGATACGGGTTTAGCATTATCCACCAGATAAATTCGAAAGTCTATCTCCCGCTTTGGAGGTAAGCCCTTCACCTCCTCAAGCACATCCGGATATTCCCGGACCACTTCTACCGATCGTAGGTTCTCTACAGACGCGTCAAGCGATTCAAGATAACTTAGCATAACGGAATTTATGGGATTACAAAAGATGTCGAGAGCATTACCAAGGCGAGTCACAAGCCTAACTACTCTCCTTTCACAATCAAGAATGGCCCTATTTCTAGACAACCAATCCATTCCTAAAATTAGCCCATAGCCCGTGAAGCCCAATACATAAGCATCACATCTAAATTCAACGCTAAGTATAGAGATTTTCAAATCCAAACATATCATGGTCAAATGAGCCGAACCCCCAATTGGATTTGAAACGACCAAGGGATCCTCTACTAAACTGGTGTTCAAGTGCAGTGATTCAACTAATGATGCAAAGATAAACGAATGAGATGCGCCAGAATCGAATAAGGTACGGATAGGATGATCAAACAGAAAAACTAAGCTTTCAACAGAAATTGTTCTACCTCTTTCTTGCAGCGGTGGGGCCGCAATAGCCTGAACTTGCCCCCTTGCCTGCCCTAGTGCCATAAGAGCCTGCACCTGTCCTCCCGAGGTAGACCTTGCCCTCTGCCCCTTCTTTGGACAGTCCTTTACTAAATGTCCCGCATCTCCACAATGAAAACAACCAGTCTTCTTTTTCTTTCTACAATCTTTGCTGAGATAGCCAGGCGTCCCACAATTGAAGCATTTCTTCTTCCCTTTGCCATTATTGTTTTTACCACCCTTCTTATTTTGCTGTCGGGGTTTCTTCTGATCCCCTTTCTTTTCAACTGCCTTATCCTCATGCATAAGTGCCATTTCTACTAGCTTTTCAAAGGTGGCTCCCATAGGGATGTGGGTCATAGCCAACCCTTGCAACGGTTCATTCAAGCCTCTAACGAACCTCAAAGCTTTCTTCTCTGGCGTGTTCACCAACTCCAAGCAAAACCTTGCTAACTGATTAAATTTATTGACATATTCCTTTACTGATGAGCTCCCTTGCTTTAGTGCCAGGAATTTTTCCATATTTAAGTTCTCCTCTGCCCTTGAAAGAAACTTTGCCTCAAACCTTCGTCTGAAATCCGCCCATGAATCAACTGGACGTTCCCCGTTAGTGACCTCCCACCAAAACGAGGCCTCTCCCTTCATTAACCAAGCAGCTAAACGGACTTTCCTCCCATCTTCCACTTCAAAGATATCCAACAATTCCTCAGTCTCCTTAAGCCAATCTCTGGCCTCCACAAACGTCTCAGTCCCTTGAAAAGTTTTTCCTCCCATAGCCTTGAATTCCTTGCACGTCTTTGCAAAAGTGTCAACACGAGGAGGAGGAGGAGGAGGAGGAATGGGTGCAACTAGGGGTGGAGGAGTATCCGCTGGGCCTGCAGTGGTGGCCCTAGCCTCCAAGTATCTCCTAAACCACCCTGGAATCGTCACACCTTCTGGGAGATTAAGATCTTCAGCCATGCTGAAACGAAAAAGGAAAGATTCAAAATGGAGAATTCGAAAGATAAAGATAAGGATGTGGCTATTTGGGATTATGTTTTTCATAAAAACTCTCTTTAAATAACATGTTTTTTTTTTGAAAGCACTTCTTCCAAAAATACTTTAGAAAAAAAAATATTTTTCTAAAAAAAAAAATTTATCTGTTCTGGTAACCTTATGCTCTGATACCACGTGTAACACCCCACGTCCATTAATGTCACTCACAAAGGGAATGCATTAACTTCCATGGAGGTTTTAAGTGAATATAGAACAGTAAAGTTACAACAAGACAGATATAAAACAGTACTTGGAAATTCAAAAACTTTATTTCATTGTAGCAGAAGTCAAAACATGTTTGATTACATCATAACACCATATTCAATGTCAAGTACAATATCTATCTTGATAAAACAAGTACATAATCCCATTACATGAATAGCCATTAAAAAGAAAGATAACAAGCTGGACTTTACTTCAGCAGTCCAAGCTTTCCAGTAGATAAGCGATCCAACTAGACTCCACTAGAACTTGGCCCAACCTGCGGACCTGAAGGGAGAAAAAGGATGGAAAATAGGGGGTCAGACATAAAGTCTGGTGAATATGATAATTCTACAATACTATTACCAAAATAACTGGACTAAGGCATAAGCTGGAAAATAAGAAAATGTCTATGAAGAGCAGATTAAGGACATAGACAATCGCTAAAGGCAATGTTATAGGCGCTCCTAAATACTAAAGGATAAACACTATACTGCACCACACCAGTCACCCTAAAGATTCATCCCACTTAGCTTCACTTAGAAACTTTCCCAATGGCTTTACGTACCCCTAGCTGACTACATAGGTGTCGCCTGCCCCTATCTCCACTAGGTGTACCCTACTTCCCATTATTCGATCGGCTCCCTAACTCGTAGATACCCGTGCTGGCCCCACAGTGGGGTGTATCACTCCCCTAATGTAACACCCCGTATATTCTATAACCGTGAAAGTCATAAATTAAAGTATAATTAATTTGAAATCAAGGAACTAAGGGAAACGGGATACGCCATTGCATTCGTCTCGGAAAAATACGCGAAATAGAGTCCGAGTTTTCGAAAAACGGAGTCCGTATGAAGAAGATATAGCCTCTGGAAGTTTCTGAATTAAGTTTAAAATTCGAACAGCTCAGAATAAAACAGTTTAAAATTAAAACCGGGCCCAATTGGCCAGGGCGGGAAAAATCCCGCCAGATGCACCCAGGTCGACTGGGCTGTCGACCTGGTCTAACCAGGTCGACAGGGCTGTCGACAGGGCTGTCGACCTGGTCCAGAGACAGGTCGAACCCAGTCCAACCCGGCTGGCCTATTCTCTGTTAGTCGATTTTCTGTGGTCTGCTTTGTCATTAGGGCTAGGTGGCAGGCTCTAATTGGTCTCTCTTTCGAATGAATGGCTACGATCAATCCAAGCAACATCAATGGTCCTAATCAGTTCCTAACCTCTATAAAAAGGACCCTAGACTCTACCTAGGTTTCTTGCACAATTCTCTAGCCTCCATTGCTCTCTTCTTCTAATAAAAAAATAAAAATGGCGTCTCTGCTCTGCTGGAATTAAAACTAGAAGATAATCAACATCAGCCTAAGCAACTCAATTCAAACTAGAGGTTAAAGTTCTGCAAAGATTCTACAACAAGTTAAAGTTCTTTCTTTAATCCAATCAAGGCAAGTACAGTTATTCTCCGCTATAAACGTTAATTATAATTTTGATATGCATTTAAATCTGAGTTTGAGGTTGTATTCTCTTCTGTTAGATCTGTTTTCTGTGACTGTTCTATATTCCTTTCTTCTTTTCTGTTTCTATAGCCAGGCTACCACGAGCCTGTGCCTAATCTCATAAGAGATGAACGTATGAACGCAAGTTTTGGGATGAATGATGAGAAATTTGACAAAACCAAATTGAATGTATGACTTTAGGTCTGAGGCATAAAATATATTGGACATATGACTTGGGATTGGATGCATAAATTTGACTATGAACATATAATTTATGCATGTTGTATGCATAGTTATGTTGTAATTTAGACCTGTAATTAATTAGAAAAAAAATAGCATATGTTATAAACTAGTTTTAGACCTATGCATATTTTGTGATAAAAGAAGAAGAGGAACCACTGTAAAGATTACATATGATTTGAGACTTTGGACAAAATGCATATAAAAAGGCAAGATCTGATTTTTAGAAGATATGGTTTAAAGATTTATATTATTAGGGATAGTTTGCATAATAATTCATGACATGAAAAGAAGGAAGATATGGAAACTTAAGATTTACATTAATTAGGATATCTATTATTGTAATTACACCTAAATAGGGATTTTTGGATATATGACATGCATTGAAATTAATGGTTATATTTGGTATAATCTATATTGGAACATATGTTATATGGCAAATTATGTCCATATTCTGCGCTTAAGCAAACATGGAATATATGTTGTGAATCATGAAAAATTATGTAGGCATATGAATTTAGGCCTAATTTATGACTAGGCAAGGCATGTAAATAGAACCTTTAGAATTATTAGGTTTGCTAAATCTGCTAATTTGCTAAGTTGCCTAAACTGCTACTTTTGTTATATTGCCTAGACTGCTAATTAGATTGAAATGCCAAATCTGTTAAATTTGTCTGTTGAGATGCCTAATCTGTTATATGCCAAAATCTGCTAAGTGCTAAATCGGTTAAGTCTGTTAAGTCACCCAATCTGCTAAAATCTGTTATCTGCTATATCAGTTGATTTGATGTGATCATTCTGTTATTGATATAATCTGAATTGGCATATATATTGGGTGTGCGCATAAACGGTAAATAATTAATTAATTGGCCGCAAAGATGAATATGGCTAACTCGAGGTTAGAATGAGTTTGCGACGTAAATCTGCCCGGAACCGCCCGGCACATCCAGTGGCCGCAAACAATAGGTTCTAATGTGAGAAGTTAGTCATAACATGCGTAAGACACGAGGTTAGGTCTGGCTTGTGGCAGAAGTCTGCCCGGAACCGCCCGGCATATCCAGCGGCCACAAGCTACCGACCTAATGTGAGAGGTCTGTGCATTAATAATTAATTAATGCAAATCTAAGATAAGAATGAAGTCTAAAACGTATTGGGGAAAATAGGGTTAAACCAAAGGAATTAATAGATGTAGTAAAACCCGTCCATGAATCTGTAGGCCCAATACAAAGTTAGACAAATCTGAAAAATCTGTACATCTGATCCGTTAGTCTGAAAACTTGTTAACTCAATTTGTGAACTAGTAAATCTGAATTCTGTATGTCTGAACTTGTAAACAAATAAATCCGAAATCTGTTAGTTTGGGGACACAAGGTTAGGAGGGGAATTACTTGTGTCATCTGTTGTTTGGGACCCATATTAGTCAGTAACCCTTTCTGGTATCAAAACTTTGACCCAACAGTAGGTAGGGTCCGGGCACGCTTACTGAACTAATTATAAGTGGTTCATTCTGATAATGGCGAGGGGTGTTGATGGTGCGTTCCAACCGGGTCATGTGCGTGCATGGATCTCGGTCTGCCTCTGAGGATGTAAGACGCCGTGACATCTGTAAATAGGTCTGTGCCAATTGGTTGTCACTTTAGGGAGTGATACACCCTACTGTGGGACCGACACAGGATATTTATGTATTAGGGAGCCGATCGCTTGGGGTAGGGTTTTAGGGTACGCTTAGTTCTGTCTGTTTCTGTTGGTATCGTCTGTTTCTGTTGGGTGGTAACACCTGTCTGTTTCTGTGTGGTACCGTCTATTCGGGTGGTAAAGGCCCATTACTAGTGTACACCTAATTCCACATTCTGTTTCCATAGGGATAAATCTGTTTCTTCTTCTGTCTGTTTCTGATCGGGTAGTAAAGGCCCATTATTAGCATTCTGTTTCTGTTAAAGTATTCTGTACCCTTTCCTGCTTCAATTTAGACATTAGGGTGACACCTAATTCTGTTATACTAGTATTAGTGCAGAGAAGTGTAAAACAATAGTTTATATCATTCTGTTTTTCTGTTATATCTGCTACACCTGTTATAGTTATCTCACATCCAGTTTTATGTTCATATCATATTATTATTATCTGTTCATATAATGAAAGTCACTGGACTTGCCAGACTTTTTGTCTGACCCTTGTTGTTTTCGCCTCCTTTCTTCCGTTCCCCCCCCCCCCCCAGGTTATCCAAGGAGGGAAATACTTTAGCTTGATCCGGATTTCTCTTTGCTTGAAGTGCTTAAAGTATGGCTTGGCTCTGTAATTCTGAAATTTGAGAGGATGTAACCATATTAATTTATGTTTCCGCTGTAATAAAGTTAAAAAATTTCAAGTATTGTTTTATCTGTCTTGTAAGTTTCTGTTCTGTTTACTAAAATGCTCCACCAAAGTTAAGGCATTCCCTTTGTGAGTGACCTTAACGGAGGTGGGGTGTTACACCTAAAGTGGCAACCTGATACAACGGACATGCACGGCTTATACCTACACGATGCAACAACGTCTTACCTACCAGCCCGGGTCCACACACGCATATGAAACCCGTTGGACTTGCGTTGCCACCGCTCCCTGTTTTGGCCTCTTATAGTCAAACCCAGTATGCGTGTCCCGTCCTCGACTTGGGTCGAGCCCACAAAGATACGTTTTGGGATACTGGTTGAAATGGGCCCCCACTATTTACCACAAGCATTCCACCTAAGCTTGTCCCCATTAGTCCATCCCACTTAACCCACTTAGTCATGTTCATTTACATGTGTGTTTGGTTAAGTCTAATCGTATTTCAAATGCCTCTAAAGGCAACCACCAGATTCCTCATGCCACCCAAGGCACCTACTTAACCCCCATGTCCCACCTTACATGATTATCTGGTTAAGTATTTCTTAGTTCATTAAGGCCATAACCTCATAAAGACCTCTCACATTAGACTGGCATTTATGGAAGCTGGATTTGCCGGGCGGGTCCGGGCAGTCTTACACCATAATAGAGTCTAACCTCGTGTCTTTACAACTGTTATGCTTTAGTTTGGGCCTAGGACCTCTCACATTGGGCCAACATTTGTGACTACTGGATTTGCCGGGCGGGTCCGGGCAGGTTTACATCACAAACGGGTCCAACCTCGTGTCCTAAGCATTGATTATTAATAATAATCCACTTTCCCCCAATTTTAATAATTCCCTACTTGAATTATTAATTACTTCCAATTTTTAACAATGTCCATAATTGACTCAATTATGGACATCCATTCATGGTATGCAAAATCTTACAAAATTGCACCCAATTTATTAATTCCTAATATTACCCCTACCCCACGTTTGAACGTTTATTCGCAAAATATATGTTAGACTCGAATAGCCTAACTCATAGCATAAAAGAGATTATCATAATAACAACATGTATATGTGACCAAATGAATCATAATAAGGGGTGAAACTTGCATATGTCCAACTTGCATAGATTATACATGTCATGGACCTAAAGGTGTCAACTTGTTCAAAATTCACCTAATATAATCTCAATCAATTTTCATAAACTTACATATGAACATGTGTGAATCAACATCATCTAATTTTTTAACAACATGGTTTTATATGGGTACACCTAACTCAATAGGCAAATTCCCATATTCAAGTTTTATTTAATTATAGTTTCAAGTTTATGGGTACACCTAACCTAATAGGCAAATTCCCATAAACAAGATCCATTTAAATTAAATTAAAAAAAACATAACTTTAAGCATGTTCCAACAACATCATGATTTTACAACATAATATAGCATGATTTATAACATGGCATAGTATGATAGTATAACATAGCTTGACATGATTCCCAACATAGCACGACATAGCATAAGAGAATTTACAACATAGCATGACATAGCATATATAATTTACATCATACGACAACATAATAACATAATAAGAGATCCACAATATATAGAATTTACAATTACAAATCACGTCACTTTCTTGTGATCCATTCATAACTGAGTCAAATTAGTTTGTAATAGTCTTGAGAGAATCATCATACTCACCAACAAAAGAAAAGAATTAGAGAAAGAGAGATCTTTTGATTTGATTTGTGTAGATTTAGTTGTAGATGATTAGGCTTCCTCTTCTTAGTTTGTGACGGCTATGCTGAACTCCATGGCAGCAGCATGACGGTAGCTTCTCTAATTTTACAAGTGATTTAGGTCTAGGGTCTACCCACTTATTTATAGATTTTAGAATTCATTTAGGCCATTAGATTTAACCTAGAAATAACCGCAGCCGTTCAGACAAGATGGGGTTTATCTTGTTGACTCAGCAATGAGTCAGAAGTGACTCAGCAAACACTCAGCATATTAATAAACTTCTATTCATGTCATAAATATATATATATTTTATACAATGTACATATTAGATACATCCCCCTTTACTTATTATTGTTTTTATATACATATTAGATACATCCCCTCTCTTACACACTTATTAATATTTTTATATTCATATTAGATACATCCCCTCTCTTACACACTTATTAATATTATTATATTCATATTAGATACATCCCCTCTCTTACACACTTTTATATTCATATTAGATACATCCCCCCTCTTACACACTTATTAATATTTTAGCAACTTTAGTGTTAATAGAAAATTCGGGGTGTTACACTTGTGGCATCAAAGAGTTGGTCATATTTCCAAGGAAAGACTAATGAGGTTGGTGAAAAGTGAAATCCTTCCTCAATTGGATTTTAGTGACTTAAATGTGTGTATAAATTGCATTAAAGGAAAGCGGACTAAATACATAGTAAAGAAACCTGCCACAAGAAGCACTCAGCTTCTTGAGTTAATACACACTGATATATGTGGTCCTTTTGACGTTCCTTCTTGGAGTGGTGAAAAATACTTCATCACTTTTATTGATGATTACTCACGTTATGGATATGTATATCTACTGCATGAAAAATCTCAATCTGTGAATGTCCTTGAGGTGTTCATAAATGAGGTGGAAAGACAGTTAGATAGAAAAGTGAAGGTTGTGAGATCCGATAGAGGTGGTGAATTTTATGGTAAATATAATGAAAGTCGACAATGTCCAGGTCCATTTGAAAAGCTCCTCGAAAGTAGAGGTATTTGTGCACAGTATACAACGCCTGGTACACCTCAACAAAATGGTGTAGCGGAGAGGCGGAACCGTACATTAATGGAAATGGTTAGGAGCATGTTAAGTAATTGTTCGTTGCCCTCTTCGTTGTGGTTATATGCATTAAAGACTGCTACGTATTTACTTAACCGGGTTCCAAGTAAGGGAGTTCCTAAGACTCCTTATGAACTGTGGACGGGAAGGAAACCTAGTTTAAGGCATCTACATGTTTGGGGTTGTCCAGCAGAAGTAAGGCTATATAATCCACATGAAAAGAAACTTGATCCAAGGACAGTCGGTGGTTTCTTCATTGGCTATCCTGAAAAATCAAAGGGTTATGTGTTTTATTGTCCTAGCCATAGTATGAGAATTGTTGAGACAGGTAATGCTTGGTTCATAGAAAATGGTCAATCTAGTGGGAGTGGTGAATCACGAAAGGTGGATATTCAAGAGATTCAGGTTGAAGTTCCTTCACCTGTTATTCCACTTAAAGTTGTTGTACCAGTTGTTGCATCACAGTCACATGACGCATTAGAACAACAAAATTATGTCCAAATCCCACAAGATGACATTATAGTGGATGAACCAGTCATAATTCAAGAAGAGATTAATGAACCACAAGAACAGTTAAGGAGGTCTATAAGGGAAAGAAGATCTGCTATTCCAAATGATTATGTGGTTTATGTTGTTGAAAATGAATGTGGCTTAAGCATTGATAAAGATCCAGTCTCATTTAATAAGGCCATGAAAAGTGACAATTCCGATAAATGGTTGATTGCCATGAAAGAAGAAATTAAGTCTATGGGTGATAACAAAGTCTGGGACTTAGTTGAGTTGCCTAAGGGTTGTAAGACAGTTGGGTCCAAGTGGGTCTTTAAGACTCAAAGGGACTCAAAGGGCAACATTGAAAGATATAAGGCCAGACTTGTTGCTAAGGGCTTCACCCAAAAGGATGGAATTGACTATAAGGAGACCTTCGCTCCAGTTTCAAAGAAGGACTCCTTGCGGATTGTTTTGGCCTTGGTGGCTCATTATGATTTAGAGCTTCACCAGATGGATGTGAAAACGCCTTTCTAAATGGTGATTTAGAGGAAGAAGTATATATGGATCAACCTGAAGAGTTCTTGGCCACAGGAAATGAACAGATGGTGTGTAAGCTTAGGAAATCAGTATATGGACTTAAACAAGCTTCCAGACAGTGGTATTTAAAGTTTAATGATACCATCACATCATGTGGTTTTGTAGAGATTGTCGTTGACCCGTGTATCTACATAAAAGTTATTGGGAGCAGATTTGTAATTTTGGTCCTGTATGTTGATGATATTTTGCTTGCTGCAAATAATTTAGGGATGTTACATGATGTAAAGAAGTATCTCTCTAGGAACTTTGAAATGAAAGATATGGGTAAGGCATCCTACGTAATTGGAATTGAAATCATTCGAAATAGATCACAAGGACTGTTAGGACTGTCTCAGAAAGGTTATATAAATAAGATCTTAGAGAAATATAGAATGGACAAATGCTCCGCAGGAATGGCTCCAATACAGAAAGGGGACAAGTTCAGTAGATTGCAGTGTCCTAAAAATGAGTTGGAGCGAAAGGAAATGGAAAGAATTCCATATGCATCAGTGGTTGGGAGTTTGAACTATGTTCAAACATGTACTCGACATGATATCAACTTTGTTGTAGGAATGTTGGGTCGATATCAAAGTAATCCCGCCATGGATCACTGGAAAGCTACCAAGAAGGTCCTCAAGTACTTGCAAGGCACCAAGGAGCACATGCTTACATATAGGAGATCTGAGCATCTAGAAGTTATTGGATATTTAGATTCAGATTATGCCGGATGTTTAGATAGTAGAAGATCTACATTTGGCTATGTGTTTCTACTAGCTGAAGGGGCAGTTTCATGGAAGAGTGGAAAGCAGTCAATCATTGCTACTTCCACTATGGAAGCAGAATTTGTGGCATGCTTTGAGGCCACTATTCATGCATTGTGGATGCAGAACTTTATCTTGGGACTTGGAATTGTCGACAGTATATCCAGGCCGTTGATAATTTATTGTGATAATTCTGCAGTCGTCTTCTTCTCTAAGAACGACAAGTACTCTAAGGGTGCTAAACACGTTGAGTTAAAGTACTTATCAGTAAAAATGGAAGTGCAGAAGCAGAGAGTGTTCTTTGAGCATATTAGAACGGATGTCATGGTAGCGGATCCGTTGATTAAGGATTACCTCCCAAGGCGTTCATTGGCCATGTCGAGCATATGGGAATTATAAATAAAGCCTTGACATTTTGATTACAGTTTGCTCATGATGTAGACACTTAGAATTCGCTTATAGTTGTGTTTCTGCTTTATTGGACATGTTATCATTATTGTTTATGTATACACTTATGGCTGGTTGATGACATGTATTTCTTGAGACTTATGGTATTGCTCAAACCTTAAAGAAATTTAAAGTTGGGATTAGTTTGTAATACATTGAAAGAACCTTGTTGCTCAATGACTTGTGACTGTCATGATTCAATTAGTTCTAACTTGATCAAAGTAAATGAGCTTATGTTGGACTTAATATAAGAGTGCATGCTTAAAGTATATATTAAGTCATCAAATCGTCACATGGACCAAGTGGGAGAATGAAAGAATAATTCTATATTATAGTGGTCCATGTAACTTAGGTTTAATTATAAAAGATTAAGTCCATTTATATAATATGATTTTAATATATATAAGGTGATACCGTGATGAATGGTTTCAATAAAAAATATTAAAATCTAGGATTAATAATATCCCTCTTACCTTGCCTATTAATTGAATATGTTGACTTTCTGTATTTCATTAATAGTATATATATTTTAAAGGTAGTTACTTTCTGGTAACCGATATATATGCTGTATGTGCAAAGAATAGTGGTTATAAAATAAAAAACCACTTCAATTTTCATGTGCAAGAACTGAAAATAAAAGAAAGTCCAAAACTGTTATTTTTCTCATTCATCAGAGAACAAACGAAAGGAAAAAGGCAAAGGAAGAAAACAATTACTAGAAGAAATTCGCCGCAAAATACAACTGAAAAGCATGGATCAAGGTTAGTAAATCCATATTGCTTATGTTGCAAAGTAGAGTTAAATCAATTTAAGTCGAGATCCAAAATTGGGACTGATTTTGTAATGAGAAATCGACAAGGGATATGCTTACAATATTCTAGACTTGTTTAGTTATTAGTCATCGCTTACACTTGTATTTGTTATCATTAATTTCAACTGATATACGTGTTATAAAATAGATATTGCTAGCACTTGTTCCCACTGGAAGATTCAATTCAGCAAAAAAATATAAGTATTGCAAATCCGATATATTTTCTAGCAAGCAAATATCATAATATAGTTTTAACAGCTAAATATCATAATATAGTTTTAACAGTTAATCAACTATATGGAAGCGAAGTCAGCTCGGCATAAATATAGGCATAAGTAATGATTGAGCTTAGACACTCATTGAATCATTTCATAAACAGTTTATCACCAATATAACTATTTCCGGCTCAGATCATACCTTGGATGCATCTGCAACTTTGCTCAGTTTTGATGCCGAGGAAAATTATCACCCATTTTGCGCCCCATTTTCAGGCAGGAAATTCAGAGGATGTCACAGATATGGATTTGTGTGCAGTTGTTTCTGAATGCAACCTTGCTGGCAACAACAAGGAGTGATTTCTAGACACAGGAGCCACTCGTCATATATGTGCCAACAAGTGGATGTTTACAACCTACAAGCCTGCCACTGATAACGAGCAACTATTCATGGGTAACTCGTCCGCATCAAAGGTTGTAGGCAAGGGTAAGATTGTACTGAAGTTAACTTCTAGAAAGGAACTAAAATTGAATGACGTTCTCCACGTTCCAGAAATCCGCAAGAACCTGATTTCAGGATCGTTGCTCAGCAAGCATGGTTTCAAACTAACATTTGTTGCTGATAAGTTTGTAATATCAAAGAACGGAGTGTATGTTGGAAGAGGGTATGTGTGTGATGGTTTGTTTAAAGCAAATGTAACCACTGTTGTACCGAACAATGATATGAATATAAGTGAATCTTCTGCTTATATTGTTGACTCTTCTAACATATGGCATTCTACATTAGGGCATGTAAAATTTGATACATTACGAAAATTAATTAATCTAGAATTCATACCAAAATGCAATATAGATTCCAACTATAAATGTCAAGTTTGTGCAGAAGCAAAAATGACTAGAACCTCGTTTCATCACGTTGAACGAGAGACCGAACCTCTAGAATTAATACATACTGATGTATGCGATTTGAAAATGTGTCAAACTAGAGGTGGAAAGCGGTACTTTATCACATTCATTGATGATTGTACCAGATACTGTAATGTATATCTCCTTAGAAGTAAGGACGAAGCAATCGACATGTTTAAACAGTATAAGGCAGAAGTTGAGAGTCAACTCAATAAGAAAATAAAATCTTTAAGAAGTGATAGAGGAGGAGAATACGAGTCTCCGTTTGAGGAATTTTGTGCTAAGCATGGAATTATACAACAAACTACAGCCCCGTATTCACCTCAATCCAACGGTATAGCCGAACGGAAAAACAGAACTCTTAAAGAAATGATGAATGCCTTACTAATTAGTTCTAGATTGCCAGATAACTTTTGGGGAGAAGCTATTCTTTCGGCAAATCACATCTTGAATAAAATACCACGAAAGAAACCATCAAAATCTCCACATGAACTTTCGAAAAATAGACCACCATCCTATAAATACTTGAAAGTGTGGGGGTGTCTTGCCAAAGTAGAAATACCAAAGCCGAAAAAGATCAAAATTGGACCAAAGACTATAGATTGCATATTCATTGGATATGCTCATAATAGTAGTGCATATCGATTTTTGGTGTACAAATCTGAAATTGATGATATTCATGAAAACACCATTATCGAGTCTCGAAATGCAAGATTCTTTGAACACATTTATCCTCTAAAGACCTCTATTGAAACTAGTGTTCAAAAGAGGCCAAGAGATTCAGATACTCCCGAGGATAATGCTGATCAAAGAGAAATGAATGATGAAACTGAGATAGAGGAACCGAGAAGGAGCAAGCGACAAAGGACCTCTAAATCCTTTGGACCTGATTTCTATGCATATATGATAGAAAATGAACCTCTAACTTACCAGCAAGCAATGTCATCTCCCGATGCTCCTTATTGGAAAGAAGCCGTCAATAGTGAAATAGAATCCATTCTACAAAACGGCTTATAGTTCAAAGACAGTCTAGTCTACTGATTCGCCAGTTAGTTATAACGATAAAACACTAGGAAAAGTTCAAGGCCTCTGAGCTACTTTTACCGATATGATAAATGTTACACAAAGTTTCAGAACAGATTATACAACCATTCACTCATGTGGGGGATTGTTGGAAGAATGAGTAAAGTGGTTGAGGCAAACTAAGTTCCACATCGGGGAAATTTGTGCCTTATGCCACTACTTATACTAATGCTTGATGTATTATATCAATAGAAAGAGGAGATGGAAGAGGGAGAGAAAATGGCATGATAAAACATTCATGCTAATATTTAAAGGTCAAAGATAAAGGGCCTTGGGTCTTGGGGCTCTTGGGGTCTGGTGATTAATTGGGCCTCCGATGGGCTCGCTGCGCTGCGGAGCCGCTATTTTTTGAATTTGACCGCGCGATTGCCAACAGAAATTTCTATTGGTAAAGGGTCGCAACCTTTCCAACAGTCATAGCTGTGGCAATTCGAACAGAAGCACATGTTCATAAGAACATGCCTCTTCCAGTCTATATATAGGCCTACAGAATTCGAATCAAAACACGAATTTGAAGTCTAATTTCTCTCCTCCTTGTTTTCTTCTTCCTCGCGCTGTTCTGCATCAAATATATACAGAAACTCTCTTGCGTTCGTCGTCGATTTGTGACTGTAGCGCAACATCACAAATACGGTCCGTTTCATCCTTGGGAAACGATTGCTCATCATCCTTCCGCGCCGTAGAGGGAGCAACTTCGTTTCAAGGAAACAGTGCTCGCTGGACTCGGACAATAGTCGGTACTGCTTCTTTCTCTTTCTCTGGATATTTACTGTATCAGTGCATTCCCTTGCATACTTGTGGCTGAACTTTGTAGTTGCAATTTGCAATATCATTGAATCAGTATTGCTAAGGCTTAAAGGCGTTACTGTTCATAGAAACGGTTTTTGCACGTTTCTAGTGATTGGTTTCTAACAATCTTGAAACAAAGTTGTTAATAGTTGCTTTCGTTTATAGACAACAATGTCGCAAAACAGCAACAGCAAATCTGTGCCGACAATGACTGTGCCACCGGCTCCGCCTCTGGTTCCACCAACTGTCCCATATTCGCATGGCAAGAGACCAGAGAAGTTTAATGGCCAGGATTTCAAACGCTGGCAACAGAAGATGCTTTTCTACCTAACAACCTTGGGCCTGGCCAAATACATTATGGAGGATCCACCGTTTGTTGAAGAATTAGAGCCAGACGTCACCAAAGTTGAGGCTTTTACTGCATGGAAGAATTCTGACTTCATCTGTAAGAATTACATTCTCAGCGGTTTAGATAACAGTTTATATAATGTATATTGTATCATTGAGACTGCAAAGGTTCTCTGGTTATCACTTGAAAAGAAGTACAAGACTGAAGATGCCGGAATGAAGAAATTCGTTGTCGGAAAGTTTCTTGACTACAAAATGTTCGATTCCAAAACAGTCGTCAGTCAGATTCAAGAACTCCAAGTTATCATTCATGAAATTCACGACGAAAAGATGGTGTTAAGAGAGTCATTCCAAGTGGCTGCCGCTATCGAAAAGTTGCCTCCATCGTGGAAGGATTTCAAAAACTATTTAAAGCATAAGCGCAAGGAAATGACCATGGAGGATCTGATTGTTCGTCTGCGAATCGAAGAAGACAACAGAAAATCAGAGAAAAAGGCTACCAGTTTATTGCAGGCAAGAGCCAACGTGGTTGAGGATGAAAAGACAAATAAAAGAAAGCGCGAGCAGAATCCTAATGCAAAGAAACAAAAGAAGTTTCAAGGATCTTGCCATAAATGTGGGAAGAAAGGCCATAATGCAGTCATGTGTCGTGCGCCCAAAAAGAAGAAACCTGAAGCAAATATGGCAGGAAATTCAAAGGATGTCACAGATATTGATTTGTGTGCAGTTGTTTCTGAATGCAACCTTGTTGGCAACAACAAGGAGTGGTTTCTAGACACAGGAGCCACTCGTCATATATGTGCCAACAAGTGGATGTTTACAACCTACAAGCCTGCCACTGATAACGAGCAACTATTCATGGGTAACTCGTCCGCATCAAAGGTTGAAGGCAAGGGAAAGATTGTACTGAAGTTAACTTCTGGAAAGGAACTAAAATTGAATGACGTTCTCCACGTTCCATAAATCCGCAAGAACCTGATTTCAAGATCGTTGCTCAGCAGGCATGGTTTCAAACTAACATTTGTTACTGATAAGTTTGTAATATCAAAGAACGGAGTGTATGTTGGAAGAGGATATGTGTGTGATGGCTTGTTTAAAGCAAATGTAACCACTGTTGTACCGAACAATGATATGAATATAAGTGAATCTTCTGCTTATATTGTTGACTCTTCTAACATATGGCATTCTAGATTAGGGCATGTAAATTTTGATACATTGCGAAAATTAATTAATCTAGAATTCATACCAAAATGCAATATAGATTCCAACTATAAATGTCAAGTTTGTGCAGAAGCAAAAATGACTAGAACCTCGTTTCATCATGTTGAATGAGAGACCGAACCTCTAGAATTAATACATACTGATGTATGCGATTTGAAAATGTGTCAAACTAGAGGTGAAAAGAGGTACTTTATCACATTCATTGATGATTGTACCAGATACTGTAATGTATATCTCCTTAGAAGTAAGGACGAAGCAATCGACATGTTTAAACAGTATAAGGCAGAATTTGAGAATCAACTCAATAAGAAAATAAATTCTTTAAGAAGTGATAGAGGAGGAGAATACGAGTCTCCGTTTGAGGAATTTTGTGCCGAGCATGGAATTATACATCAAACTACAGCCCCGTATTCACCTCAATCCAACGGTATAGCCGAACGGAAAAACAGAACTCTTAAAGAAATGATGAATGCCTTACTAATTAGTTCTGGATTGCCAGATAACTTTTGGGGAGAAGCTATTCTTTCGGCAAATCACATCTTGAATAAAATACCGCGAAAGAAAACACCAAAATCTCCACATGAACTTTGGAAAAATAGACCACCATCCTACAAATACTTGAAAGTGTGGGGGTGTCTTGCCAAAGTAGAAATACCAAAGCCGAAAAAGGTCAAAATTGGACCAAAGACTATAGATTGCATATTCATTGGATATGCTCATAATAGTAGTGCATATCGATTTTTGGTGTACAAATCTGAAATTGATGATATTCATGAAAACACCATTATCGAGTCTCGATATACAAGATTCTTTGAACACATTTATCCTCTAAAGTCCTCTATTGAAACTAGTGTTCAAAAGAGGCCAAGAGATTCAGATACTCCCGAGGATAATGCTGATCAAAGAGAAATGAATGATGAAACTGAGATAGAGGAACCGAGAAGGAGCAAGCGACAAAGGACCTCTAAATCCTTTGGACCTGATTTCTATGCATATATGATAGAAATTGAACCTCTAACTAACCAACAAGCAATGTCATCTCCCGATGCTCTTTATTGGAAAGAAGCCGTCAATAGTGAAATAGAATCCATTCTACAAAACCATACGTGGGAACTAGTGGATCTCCCTAAAGGATCAAAACCACTAGGATATAAATGGATATTTAAGAAGAAACTAAAGGCTGACGGCTCAGTAGACAAGTATAAAGCAAGACTTGTAATAAAAGGATTCAGACAGAAGGAAGATCTGGATTACTTTGATACATACTCTCCAGTTACCAGAATAACATCAATTAGGATGCTTATTGCAATCGCATCTGTATTGAATTTGGAAATACACCAAATGGATGTGAAAACTGCATTTTTTGAATGGTGAACTGGAAGAAGAAATATATATGCAGCAACCAGAAGGGTTTCTAAGCCCGGGAAATGAAAATAAGGTGTGCAAATTAGTAAAATCACTTTATGGCCTTAAACAAGCTCCAAAACAATGGCACGAGAAATTTGATGAAACTATGTTATCAAATGGATTCAAAATAAATGAATCAGATAAATGCGTATATATAAGATATACGGATATTGGATATGTCATTGTTTGTCTTTATGTTGATGATTTACTAATCCTAGGAAATAATAATGCCATAATAAAATCTACGAAGGATATGTTATCCTCTAGATTCGACATGAAAGACCTAGGAGTGGCTGATGTAATCTTGGGTGTGAAAATTATAAAAACACCACAAGGATATGCCTTATCTCAGTCACATTACATAGCCAAGAGAGAAAGTTCAAACCTTATCGATGGGAATGGGATTAAGACCTATGAACTAAAAGTTTTCTAAAACGGAAACCCCACCTAGTTGACTGGAGATCCCAAGATCTAGGTTCAAAGGGACAACTAAGTTTAAGATAAACTTGACGACACTGTTAAATACAAAACATTCCTATGATAAGTCAGTGCAAAAACCCGTCGGAGAATAGGATAAGCTAGGCTTTTAATGATGTCTATACTGTGGTGTTATAAAGAACCAAGTGGAGTATTACGGGATACTCTCAATAGAATCACCTATGTGAGTGCGAAGGCGCCGCTTCAAGAAGAATTATAAGGTCGAATTCTTCAAGAATTCATGAAACCAAGGCAGTGTTCATGGCAAAAACGAACACAAACAGAGAACCAAGGGGTTAAAGAGAATTTATCATGTGTTATCTTTATAGACTTACACGAACGGCTTACAGTTCAAAGACAGTCTAGTATACTGATTCGCCAGTTAGTTATAATGATAAAACACTAGGAAAAGTTCAAGGCCTCTGAGCTACTTTTACCGATATGATAAATGTTACACAAAGTTTCTGAACAGATTATACAACCACTCACTCATGTGGGGGATTGTTGGAAGAATGAGTAAAGTGGTTGAGGCAAACTAAGTCCCACATCGGGGAAATTTGTGCCTTATGCCACTACTTATACTAATGCTTGATGTATTATATCAATAGAAAGAGGAGATGGAAGAGGGAGAGACAATGGCATGATAAAACATTCATGCTAATATTTAAAGGTCAAAGATAAAGTGCCTTGGGCCTTGGGGCTCTTAGGGTCTGGCGATTAATTGGGCCTCCGATGGGCTCGCTGCGCTGCGGAGCCGCTATTTTTTGAATTTGACCGCGCGATTGCCAACGGAAATTTCTATTGGTAAAGGGTCGCAACCTTTCCAACAGTCATAGCCGTGGCAATTCGAACAGAAGCACATGTTCATAAGAACATGCCTCTTCCAGCCTATATATAGGCCTACAGAATTCGAATCAAAACACGAATTTGAAGTCTAATTTATTTCCTCCTTGTTTTCTTCTTCCTCGCTCTGTTCTGCATCAAATATATACAGAAACTCTCTTGCGTTCATCGTCGATTTGTGACTGTAGCGCAACATCACAAATACAGTCCGTTTCATCCTTGGGAAACGATTGCTCATCATCCTTCCGCGCCGTAGAGGGAGCAACTTCGTTTCAAGGAAACAGTGCTCGCTGGACTTGGACAATAGTCGGTACTGCTTCTTTCTCTTTCTCTGGATATTTACTGTATCGGTGCATTCCCTTGCATACTTGTGGCTGAACTTTGTAGTTGCAATTTGCAATATCATTGAATCAGTATTGCTAACGCTTAAAGGCGTTACTGTTCATAGAAACGGTTTTCGCATGTTTCTAGTGATTAGTTTCTAACAATCTTGAAACGAAGTTGTTAATAGTTGCTTTCGTTTGCAGACAACAATGTCGCAAAACAGCAACAGCAAATCTGTGCCGACACTGGCTGTGCCACCGGCTCCGCCTCTGGTTCCACCAACTGTCCCATATTCGCATGGCGAGAGACCAGAGAAGTTTAACGGCCAGGATTTCAAACGCTGGCAACAGAATATGCTTTTCTACCTAACAACCTTGGGACTGGCCAAATACATTACGGAGGATCAACCGTTTGTTGAAGAATTAGAGCCAGACGTCACCAAAGTTGAGGCTTTTACTGCATGGAAGAATTCTGACTTCATCTGTAAGAATTACATTCTCAGCGGTTTAGATAACAATTTATATAATGTATATTGTACCGTTGAGACTGCAAAGGTTCTCTGGTTATCACTTGAAAAGAAGTACAAGACTGAAGATGCCGGAATGAAGAAATTCATTGTCGGAAAGCTTCTTGACTTCAAAATGGTCGATTCCAAAACAGTCGTCAGTCAGATTCAAGAACTCCAAGTTATCATTCATGAAATTCACGACGAAAAGATGGTGTTAAGTGAGTCATTCCAAGTGGCTGCCGCTATCGAAAAGTTGCCTCCGTCGTGGAAGGATTTCAAAAGCTATTTAAAGCATAAGCGCAAGGAAATGACCATGGAGGATCTGATTGTTCGTCTGCGAATCGAAGAAGACAACAAAAAATCAGAGAAAAAGGCTACCAGTTCATTGCAGGCAAAAGCCAACGTGGTTGAGGATGAAAAGACATATAAAAGAAAGCGCGAGCAGAATCCTAATGCAAAGAAACAAAAGAAGTTTCAAGGATCTTGTCATAATTGTGGGAAGAAAGGCCACAAAGCAGCCGTGTGTCGTGCGCTCAAAAAGAAGAAACCTGAAGCAAATATGGCAGGAAATTCTAAGGATGTCACAGATATGGATTTGTGTGCAGTTGTTTCTGAATGCAACCTTGTTGGCAACAACAAGGAGTGGTTTCTAGACACAGGGGCCACTTGTTATATATGTGCCAACAAGTGGATGTTTACAACCTACAAGCCTACCACTGATAACGAGCAACTATTCATGGGTAACTCGTCCGCATCAAAGGTTGAAGGCAAGGGAAAGATTGTACTGAAGTTAACTTCTGGAAAGGAACTAAAATTGAATGACGTTCTCCACGTTCCAGAAATCCGCAAGAACCTGATTTCAGGATCGTTGCTCAGCAAGCATGGTTTCAAACTAACATTTGTTGCTGATAAGTTTGTAATATCAAAGAACGGAGTGTATGTTGGAAGAGAATAAGTGTGTGATGGCTTGTTTAAAGCAAATGTAACCACTGTTGTACCGAACAATGATATAAATATAAGTGAATCTTCTGCTTATACTGTTGACCCTTCTAACATATGGCATTCTAGATTAGGGCATGTAAATTTTGATACATTGCGAAAATTAATTAATCTAGAATTCAGACCAAAATGCAATATAGATTCCAACTATAAATGTCAAGTTTGTGCAGAAGCAAAAATGACTAGAACCTCGTTTCATCACGTGGAACGAGAGACCGAACCTCTAGAATTAATACATACTCATGTATGCGATTTGAAAATATGTCAAACTAGAGGTGGAAAGAGGTACTTTATCACATTCATTGATGATTGTACCAGATACTGTAATGTATATCTCCTTAGAAGTAAGGACGAAGCAATCGACATGTTTAAACAGTATAAGGCAGAAGTTGAGAATCAACTCAGTAAGAAAATAAATTCTTTAAGAAGTGATAGAGGAGGAGAATACGAGTCTCCGTTTGAGGAATTTTGTGCCAAGCATGGAATTATACATCAAACTACAGCCCCGTATTCACCTCAATCCAACGGTATAGCCGAACGGAAAAACAGAACTCTTAAAGAAATGATGAATGCCTTACTAATTAGTTCTGGATTGCCAGATAACTTTTGAGGAGAAGCTATTCTTTCGGCAAATCACATCTTGAATAAAATACCGCGAAAGAAAACATCAAAATCTCCACATGAACTTTGGAAAAATAGACCATCATCCTACAAATACTTGAAAGTGTGGGGGTGTCTTGCCAAAGTAGAAATACCAAAGCCGAAAAAGGTCAAAATTGGACCAAAGACTATAGACTGCATATTCATTGGATATGCTCATAATAGTAGTGCATATCGATTTTTGGTGTACAAATCTGAAATTGATGATATTCATGAAAACACCATTATCGAGTCTCGAAATGCAAGATTCTTTGAACACATTTATCCTCTAAAGTCCTCTATTGAAACTAGTGTTCAAAAGAGGCCAAGAGATTCAGATACTCCCGAGGATAATGCTGATCAAAGAGAAATGAATGATGAAACTGAGTTAGAGGAACCGAGAAGGAGCAAGCGACAAAGGACCTCTAAATCCTTTGGACCTTATTTCTATGCATATATGATAGAAAATGAACCTCTAACTTACCAACAAGCAATGTCATCTCCCGATGCTCCTTATTGGAAAGAAGCCGTCAATAGTGAAATAGAATTCATTCTACAAAACCATACGTGGGAACTAGTGGATCTCCCTAAAGGATCAAAACCACTAGGATATAAATGGATATTTAAGAAGAAACTGAAGGCTGACTGCTCAGTAGACAAGTATAAAGCAAGACTTGTAATAAAAGGAATCAGACAGAAGGAAGATCTGGATTACTTTGATACATACTCTCCAATTACCAGAATAACATCAATTAGGATGCTTATTGCAATCGCATCTGTATTGAATTTGGAAATACACCAAATGGATGTGAAAACTGCGTTTTTGAATGGTGAACTGGAAGAAGAAATATATATGCAGCAACCAGAAGGGTTTCTAAGCCCGGGAAATGAAAATAAGGTGTGCAAATTAGTAAAATCACTTTATGGCCTTAAACAAGCTCCAAAACAATGGCACGAGAAATTTGATGAAACTATGTTATCAAATGGAGTCAAAATAAATGGATCAGATAAATGCGTATATATAAGATATACGGATATTGGATATGTCATTGTTTGTCTTTATGTTGATGATTTACTAATCCTAGGAAATAATAATGCCATAATAAAATCTACGAAGGATATGTTATCCTCTAGATTCGACATGAAAGACCTAGGAGTGGATGATGTTATCTTGGGTGTGAAAATTATAAAAACACCACAAGGATATGCCTTATCTCAGTCACATTACATAGCCAAGAGAGAAAGTTCAAAACTTATCGATGGGAATGGGCTTAAGACCTATGAACTAAAAGTTTTCTAAAACGGAAACCCCACCTAGTTGACTGGAGATCTCAAGATCTAAGTTCAAAGGGACAACTAAGTTTCAGATAAACTTGACGGCACTATTAAATACAAAACATTCCTATGATAAGTCAGTGCAAAAACCTGTCGGAGAATAGGATAAGCTAGGCTTTTAATGATGTCTATACTGTGGTGTTATAAAGAACAAAGTGGAGTATTACGGGATACTCTCAATAGAATCACCTATGTGAGTGCGAAGGCGCCGCTTCAAGAAGAATTATAAGGTCGAATTCTTCAAGCACTCATGAAACCAAGGTGGTGTTCATGGCAAAAACGAACACAAATAGAGAACCAAGGGGTTAAAGAGAATTTATCATGTGTTATCTTTATAGACTTACACGAACGGCTTACAGTTCATAGACAGTCTAGTCTACTGATTCGCCGGTTAGTTATAACGATAAAACACTAGGAAAAGTTCAAGGCCTCTGAGCTACTTTTACCGATATGATAAATGTTACACAAAGTTTCAGATCAGATTATACATCCACTCACTCATGTGGGGGATTGTTGGAAGAATGAGTAAGGTGGTTGAGGCAAACTAAGTCCCACATCGGGGAAATTTGTGCCTTATGCCACTACTTATACTAATGCTTGATGTATTATATCAATAGAAAGAGGAGATGGAAGAGGGAGAGACAATGGCATGATAAAACATTCATGCTAATATTTAAAGGTCAAAGATAAAGGGCCTTGGGCCTTGGGGCTCTTGGGGTCTGGTAATTAATTGGGCCTCCGATGGGCTCGCTTGGCTGCGGAGCCGCTATTTTTTGAATTTGACCGCGCGATTGCCAACGGAAATTTCTATCGGTAAAGGGTCGCAACCTTTCCAACAGTCATAGCCGTGGCAATTCGAACAGAAGCACATGTTCATAAGAACATGCCTCTTCCAGCCTATATATAGGCCTACAGAATTCGAATCAAAACACGAATTTGAAGTCTAATTTCTCTCCTCCTTGTTTTATTCTTCCTCGCTCTGTTCTGCATCAAATATATACAGAAACTCTCTTGCGTTCGTCGTCGATTTGTGACTGTAGCGCAACATCACAAGTACGGTCCGTTTCATCCTTGGGAAACGATTGCTCATTATCCTTCCGCGCCGTAGAGGGAGCAACTTCGTTTCAAGGAAACAGTGCTCGCTGGACTAGGACAATAGTCGGTACTGCTTCTTTCTCTTTCTCTGGATATTTACTGTATCGGTGCATTCCCTTGCATACTTGTGGCTGAACTTTGTAGTTGCAATTTGCAATATCATTGAATCAGTATTGCTAACGCTTAAAGGCATTACTGTTCATAGAAACGGTTTTTGCACGTTTCTAGTGATTGGTTTCTAACAATCTTGAAACGAAGTTGTTAATAGTTGCTTTCGTTTGCAGACAACAATGTCACAAAACAGCAACAGCAAATCTGTGCCGACACTGGCTCTGTCACCGGCTCCGCCTATGGTTCCACCAACTGTTCCATATTCGCATGGCGAGAGACCAGAGAAGTTTAATGGCCAGGATTTCAAATGCTGGCAACAGAAGATGCTTTTCTACCTAACAACCTTGGGCCTGGCCAAATACATTACGGAGGATCCACCGTTTGTTGAAGAATTAGAGCCAGACGTCACCAAAGTTGAGGCTTTTACTGCATGGAAGAATTCTGACTTCATCTGTAAGAATTACATTCTCAGCAGTTTAGATAACAGTTTATATAATGTATATTGTACCGTTGAGACTGCAAAGGTTCTCTGGTTATCACTTGAAAAGAAGTACAAGACTGAAGATGCCGGAATGAAGAAATTCATTGTCGGAAAGTTTTTTGACTTCAAAATGGTCGATTCCAAAACAGTCGTCAGTCAGATTCAAGAACTCCAAGTTATTATTCATGAAATTCACGACGAAAAGATGGTGTTAAGTGAGTCATTCCAAGTGGCTGCCGCTATCGAAAAGTTGCCTTCGTCGTGGGAGGATTTCAAAAACTATTTAAATCATAAGCGCAAGGAAATGACCATGGAGGATCTGATTGTTCGTCTACGAATCGAAGAAGACAACAGAAAATCAGAGAAAAAGGCTACCAGTTCATTGCAGGCAAAAGGCAACGTGGTTGAGGATGAAAAGACAAATAAAAGAAAGCGCGAGCAGAATCCTAATGCAAAGAAACAAAAGAAGTTTCAAGGATCTTGCCATAATTGTGGGAAGAAAGGCCACAAAGCAGCCGTGTGTCGTGCGCCCAAAAAGAAGAAACCTGAAGCAAATATGGCAGGAAATTCAGAGGATGTCACAGATATGGATTTGTGTGCAGTTGTTTCTGAATGCAACCTTGTTGGCAACAACAAGGAGTGGTTTCTAGACACAGGGGCCACTCGTCATATATGTGCCAACAAGTGGATGTTTACAACCTACAAGCCTGCCACTGATAACGAGCAACTATTCATGGGTAACTCGTCTGCATCAAAGGTTGAAGGTAAGGGAAAGATTGTACTTAAGTTAACTTCTGGAAAGGAACTAAAATTGAATGACGTTCTCCACGTTCCAGAAATCCGCAAGAACCTGATTTCAGGATCGTTGCTCAGCAAGCATGGTTTCAAACTAACATTTGTTGCTGATAAGTTTGTAATATCAAAGAACGGAGTGTATGTTGGAAGAGGATAAGTGTGTGATGGCTTGTTTAAAGCAAATGTAACCACTGTTGTACCGAACAATGATATGAATATAAGTGAATCTTCTGCTTATATTGTTGACTCTTCTAACATATGGCATTCTAGATTAGGGCATGTAAATTTTGATACATTGCAAAAATTAATTAATCTAGAATTCATACCAAAATGCAATATAGATTCCAACTATAAATGTCAAGTTTGTGCAGAAGCAAAAATGACTAGAACCTCGTTTCATCACGTTGAACGAGAGACTGAACCTCTAGAATTAATACATACTGATGTATGCAATTTGAAAATGTGTCAAACTAGAGGTGGAAAGAAGTACTCTTTCACATTCATTGATGATTGTACCAGATACTGTAATGTATATCTCCAAAGAAGTAAGGACGAAGCAATCGACATGTTTAAACAGTATAAGGCAGAAGTTGAGAATCAACTCAATAAGAAAATAAATTCTTTAAGAAGTGATAGAGGAGGAGAATACGAGTCTCCGTTTGAGGAATTTTGTGCTGAGCATGGAATTATAATCAAACTACAGCCCCGTATTCACCTCAATCCAACGGTATAGCCGAACGGAAAAACAGAACTCTTAAAGAAATGATGAATGCCTTACTAATTAGTTCTGGATTGCCAGATAATTTTTGGGGAGAAG
Organism: Allium sativum; assembly: GCA_030737875.1. Taxonomy (NCBI): domain Eukaryota; kingdom Viridiplantae; phylum Streptophyta; class Magnoliopsida; order Asparagales; family Amaryllidaceae; genus Allium; species Allium sativum. The sequence goes on along the minus strand of CM060920.1, from coordinate 320,217,527 downwards.
CTATTCTTTCGGCAAATCACATCTTGAATAAAATACTGCGAAAGAAAACATCAAAATCTCCACATGAACTTTGGAAAATAGACCACCATCCTACAAATACTTGAAAGTGTGGGGGTGTCTTGCCAAAGTAGAAATACCAAAGCCGAAAAAGGTCAAAATTGGACCAAAGACTATAGGCTGCATATTCATTGGACATGCTCATAATAGTAGTGCATATCGATTTTTGGTGTACAAATCTGAAATAGATGATATTCATGAAAACACCATTATCGAGTCTCGAAATGCAAGATTCTTTGAACACATTTATCCTCTAAAGACCTCTATTGAAACTAGTGTTCAAAAGAGGCCAAGAGATTCAGATACTCCCGAGGATAATGCTGATCAAAGAGAAATGAATGATGAAACTGAGATAGAGGAACCGAGAAGGAGCAAGCGACAAAGGACCTCTAAATCCTTTGGACCTGATTTCTGTGCATATATGATAGAAAATGAACCTCTAACTTACCAACAAGCAATGTCATCTCCCGATGCTCCTTATTGGAAAGAATCCGTCAATAGTGAAATAGAATCCATTCTACAAAACCATACGTGGGAACTAGAGGATCTCCCTAAAGGATCAAAACCACTAGGATATAAATGGATATTTAAGAAGAAACTAAAGGCTGACGGCTCAGTAGACAAGTATAAAGCAAGACTTGTAATAAAAGGATTCAGACAGAAGGAAGATCTAGATTACTTTGATACATACTCTCCAGTTACCAGAATAACATCAATTAGGATGCTTATTGCAATCGCATTTATATTGAATTTGGAAATACACCAAATGGATGTGAAAACTGCGTTTTTGAATGGTTAACTGGAAGAAGAAATATATATGCAGCAACCAGAAGGGTTTCTAAGCCCGGGAAATTAAAATAAGGTGTGCAAATTAGTAAAATCACTTTATGGCCTTAAACAAGCTCCAAAACAATGGCACAAGAAATTTGATGAAACTATGTTATCGAATGGATTCAAAATAAATGAATCAGATAAATGCGTATATATAAGATATACGGATATTGGATATGTCATTATTTGTCTTTATGTTGATGATTTACTAATCCTAGGAAATAATAATGCCATAATAAAATCTACGAAGGATATGTTATCCTCTAGATTCAACATGAAAGACCTAGGAGTGGCTGATGTAATCTTGGGTGTGAAAATTATAAAAACACCACAAGGATATGCCTTATCTCAGTCACATTACATAGCCAAGAGAGAAAGTTCAAACCTTATCGATGGGAATGGGCTTAAGACCTATGAACTAAAAGTTTTCAAAAATAGAAACCCCACCTAGTTGACTGGAGATCCCAAGATCTAGGTTCAAAGGGACAACTAAGTTTAAGATAAACTTGACGGCACTGTTAAATACAAAACATTCCTATGATAAGTCAGTGCAAAAAACCGTCGGAGAATAGGATAAGCTAGGCTTTTAATGATGTCTATACTGTGGTGTTATAAAGAACCAAGTGGAGTATTACGGGATACTCTCAATAGAATCACCTATGTGAGTGCGAAGGCGCCGCTTCAAGAAGAATTGTAAGGTCGAATTTTTCAAGCACTCATGAAACCAAGGCGGTGTTCATGGAAAAAACGAACACAAACAGAGAACCAATGGGTTAAAGAGAATTTATCATATGTTATCTTTATAGACTTACACGAACGGCTTACAGTTCAAAGACAGTCTAGTCTACTGATTTGCCAGTTAGTTATAACGATAAAACACTAGGAAAAGTTCAAGGCTTCTGAGCTACTTTTACCGATATGATAAATGTTACACCAAGTTTCAGAACAGATAATACAACCACTCACTCATGTGGGGGATTGTTGGAAGAATGAGTAAAGTGGGTTAGGCAAACTAAGTCCCACATCGGGGAAATTTGTGCCTTATGCCACTACTTATACTAATACTTGATGTATTATATCAATAGAAAGAGGAGATGGAAGAGGGAGAGACAATGGCATGATAAAACATTCATGCTAATATTTAAAGGCCAAAGATAAAGGGCCTTGGGCCTTGGGGCTCTTGGGGTCTGGTGATTAATTGGGCCTCCGATGGGCTCGCTGCGCTGCGGAGCCACTATTTTTTGAATTTGAACGCGCGATTGCCAACGGAAATTTCTGTTGGTAAAGGATCGCAACCTTTCCAACAGTCATAGCCGTGGCAATTCGAACAGAAGCACACGTTCATAAGAACATGCCTCTTCCAGCCTATATATAGGCCTACAGAATTCGAATCAAAACACGAATTTGAAGTCTTATTTCTCTCCTCCTTGTTTTCTTCTTCCTCGCTCTGTTCTGCATCAAATATATACAGAAACTCTCTTGCGTTCGTCGTCGATTTGTGACGGTAGCGCAACATCACAAATACGGTCTGTTTCATCCTTGGGAAACGATTGCTCATCATCCTTCCGCGCCGTAGAGGGTGCAACTTCGTTTCAAGGAAACAGTGCTCGCTGGACTCGGACAATAGTCGGTACTGCTTCTTTCTCTTTCTCTGGATATTTACTGTATCGGTGCATTCCCTTGCATACTTGTGGTTGAACTTTGTAGTTGCAATTGTCAATATCATTGAATCAGTATTGCTAACGCTTAAAGGCGTTACTGTTCATAGAAACTGTTTTTGCACGTTTCTAGTGATTGGTTTCAAACAATCTTGAAACGAAGTTGTAAATAGTTGCTTTCGTTTGCAGACAACAATGTCACAAAACAGCAACAACAAATTTGTGTCGACACTGACTGTGCCACCGGCTCCGCCTCTGGTTCCACCAACTGTCCCATATTCGCATGGCGAGAGACCAGAGAAGTTTAATGGCCAGGATTTCAAACGCTGGCTATAGAAGATGCTTTTCTACCTAACAACCTTGGGCCTGGCCAAATACATTACGGAGGATCCACCGTTTGTTGAAGAATTAGAGCCAGACGTCACCAAAGTTGAGGCTTTTACTGCATGGAAGAATTCTGACTTCATCTGTAAGAATTACATTCTCAGCGGTTTAGATAACAGTTTATATAATGTATATTGTACCGTTGAGACTGCAAAGGTTCTCTGGTTATCACTTGAAAAGAAGTATAAGACTGAAGATGCCGGAATGAAGAAATTCATTGTCGGAAAGTTTCTTGACTTCAAAATGGTCGATTCCAAAACAGTCGTCAGTCAGATTCAAGAACTCCAAGTTATCATTCATGAAATTCACGACGAAAAGATGGTGTTAAGTGAGTCATTCCAAGTGGCTGCGGCTATCGAAAAGTTGCCTCCGTCGTGGAAGGATTTCAAAAACTATTTAAAGCATAAGTGCAAGGAAATGACCATGGAGGATCTGATTGTTCGTCTGCGAATCGAAGAAGACAACAGAAAATCAGAGAAAAAGGCTACCAGTTCATTGCAGGCAAAAGCCAACGTGGTTGAGGATGAAAAGACAAATAAAAGAAAGCGCGAGCAGAATCCTAATGCAAAGAAACAAAAGAAGTTTCAAGGATCTTGCCATAATTGTGGGAAGAAAGGCTACAAAGCAGCCGAGTGTCGTGTGCCCAAAAAGAAGAAACCTGAAGCAAATATGGCAGGAAATTCAGAGGATGTCACAGATATGGATTTGTGTGCAGTGGTTTCTGAATGCAACCTTGTTGGCAACAACAAGGAGTGGTTTCTAGACACAAGAGCCACTCGTCATATATGTTCCAACAAGTGGATGTTAACAACCTACAAGCCTGCCACTGATAACGAGCAACTATTCATGGGTAACTCGTCCGCATCAAAGGTTGAAGGCAAGGGAAAGATTGTACTGAAGTTAACTTCTGTAAAGGAACTAAAATTGAATGACGTTCTCCACGTTCCAAAAATCCGCAAGAACCTGATTTCAGGATCGTTGCTCAGCAAGCATGGTTTCAAACTAACATTTGTTGCTGATAAGTTTGTAATATCAAAGAACGGAGTGTATGTTGGAAGAGGATAAGTGTGTGATGGCTTGTTTAAAGCAAATGTAACCACTGTTGTACCGAACAATGATATGAATATAAGTGAATCTTCTGCTTATATTGTTGACTCTTCTAACATATGGCATTCTAGATTAGGGCATGTAAATTTTGATACATTGCGAAAATTAATTAATCTAGAATTCATACCAAAATGCAATATAGATTCCAACTATAAATGTCAAGTTTGTGCAGAAGCAAAAATGACTAGAACCTCGTTTCATCACGTTGAACGAGAGACCGAACCTCTAGAATTAATACATACTACTGTATGCGATTTGAAAATGTGTCAAACTAGAGGTGGAAAGAGGTACTTTATCACATTCATTGATGATTGTACCAGATACTGTAATGTATATCTCCTTAGAAGTAAGGACGAAGCAATCGACATGTTTAAACAATATAAGGCAGAAGTTGAGAATCAACTCAATAAGAAAATAAATTCTTTAAGAAGTGATAGAGGAGGAGAATACGAGTCTCCATTTGAGGAATTTTGTGCTGAGCATGGAATTATTATCAAACTACAGCCCCGTATTCACCTCAATCCAACGGTATAGCCGAACGGAAAAACAGAACTCTTAAAGAAATGATGAATGTCTTACTAATTAGTTCTGGATTGCCAGATAACTTTTGGGGAGAAGCTATTCTTTCGGCAAATCACATCTTGAATAAAATACCGCGAAAGAAAACATCAAAATCTCCAGATGAACTTTGGAAAAATAGACCACCATCCTACAAATACTTGAAAGTGTGGGGGTGTCTTGCCAAAGTAGAAATACCAAAGCCGAAAAAGGTCAAAATTGGACCAAAGACTATAGGTTGCATTGGATATGCTCATAATGGTAGTGCATATCGATTTTTGGTGTACAAATCTGAAATTGATGATATTCATGAAAACACCATTATCGAGTCTCGAAATGCAAGATTCTTTGGACGCATTTATCCTCTAAGGACCTCTATTGAAACTAGTGTTCAAAAGAGGCCAAGAGATTCAGATACTCCCGAGGATAATGCTGATCAAAGAGAAATGAATGATGAAACTGAGATAGAGGAACCGAGAAGAAGCAAGCGACAAAGGACCTCTAAATCCTTTGGACCTGATTTCTATGCATATATGATAGAAAATGAACCTCTAACTTACCAACAAGCAATGTCATCTCCCGATGCTCCTTATTGGAAAGAAGCCGTCAATAGTGAAATAGAATCCATTCTACAAAACCATACGTGAGAACTAGTGGATCTCCCTAAAGGATCAAAACCACTAGGATATAAATGGATATTTAAGAAGAAACTAAAGGCTGACGGCTCAGTAGACAAGTATAAAGCAAGACTTGTAATAAAAGGATTCAAACAGAAGGAAGATCTGGATTACTTTGATACATACTCTCCAGTTACCAGAATAACATCAATTAGGATGCTTATTGCAATCGCATTTATATTGAATTTGGAAATACACCAAATGGATGAGAAAACTGCGTTTTTGAATGGTTAACTGGAAGAAGAAATATATATGCAGCAACCAGAAGGGTTTCTAAGCCCGGGAAATGAAAATAAGGTGTGTAAATTAGTAAAATCACTTTATGGCCTTAAACAAGCTCCAAAACAATGGCACGAGAAATTTGATGAAATTATGTTATCAAATGGATTCAAAATAAATGAATTAGATAAATGCGTATATATAAGATATACGGATATTGGATATGTCATTGTTTGTCTTTATGTTGATGATTTACTAATCCTACGAAATAACAATGCCATAATAAAATCTACGAAGGATATGTTATCCTCTAGATTCGACATGAAAGACCTAGGAGTGGCTGATGTAATCTTGGGTGTGAAAATTATAAAAACACCACAAGGATATGCCTTATCTCAGTCACATTACATAGCCAAGAGAGAAAGTTCAAACCTTATCGATGGGAATGGGCTTAACACCTATGAACTAAATTTTTCTAAAACGGAAACCCCACCTAGTTGACTGGAGATCCCTATATCCAGTTTCAAAGGGACAACTAAGTTTAAGATAAACTTGACGGCACTGTTAAATACAAAACATTCATATGATAAGTCAGTGCAAAAACCCGTCGGAGAATAGGATAAGCTAGGCTTTTAATGATGTCTATACTGTGGTGTTATAAAGAACCAATTGGAGTATTACGGGATACTCTCAATAGAATCACCTATGTGAGTGCGAAGGCGCCGCTTCAAGAAGAATTGTAAGGTCGAATTCTTCAAGCACTCATGAAACCAAGGCGGTGTTCATGGCAAAAACGAACACAAACAGAGAACCAAGGGGTTAAAGAGAATTTATCATGTGTTATCTTTATAGACTTACACGAACGGATTACAGTTCAAAGATAGTCTAGTCTACTGATTCGCCAGTTAGTTATAACGATAAAACACTAGGAAAAGTTCAAGGCCTCTGAGCTACTTTTACCGATATGATAAATGTTACACAAAGTTTCAGAACAGATTATACAACCACTCACTCATGTGGGGGATTGTTGGAAGAATGAGTAAAGTGGTTGAGGCAAACTAAGTCCCACATCGGGGAAATTTGTGCCTTATGCCACTACTTATACTAATGCTTGATGTATTATATCAATAGAAAGAGGAGATGGAAGAGGGAGAGACAATGGCATGATAAAACATTCATGCTAATATTTAAAGGTCAAAGATAAAGGGCCTTGGGCCTTGGGGCTCTTGGGCTCTGGTGATTAATTGGACCTCCGATGGGCTCGCTGCACTGCGGAGCCGCTATTTTTTGAATTTGACCGCGCGATTGCCAACGGAAATTTCTGTTGGTAAAGGGTCGCAACCTTTCCAACAGTCATAGCCGTGGCAATTCGAACAGAAGCACATGTTCATAAGAACATGCCTCTTCCAACCTAAATATAGGCCTACAGAATTCGAATCAAAACACGAATTTGAAGTCTAATTTCTCTCCTCCTTGTTTTCTTCTTCCTCGCTCTGTTCTGCATCAAATATATACAGAAACTCTCTTGCGTTCGTCGTCGATTTGTGACTGTAGCGCAACATCACAAATACGGCCTGTTTCATCCTTGGGAAACGATTGCTCATCATCCTTCCGCGCCGTAGAGGGAGCTACTTCGTTTCAAGGAAACAGTGTTCGCTGGACTCGGACAATAGTCGGTACTGCTTCTTTCTCTTTCTCTGGATATTTACTATATCGGTGCATTCCCTTGCATACTTGTGGCTGAACTTTGTAGTTCAATTTGCAATATCATTGAATCAGTATTGCTAACGCTTAAAGGCGTTACTGTTCATAGAAACGGTTTTTGCACGTTTCTAGTGATTGGTTTCAAACAATCTTTAAACGAAGTTGTTAATAGTTGCTTTCGTTTGCAGACAACAATGTCGCAAAACAGCAACAACAAATCTGTGCCGACACTGACTGTGCCACCGGCTCCGCCTCTGGTTCCACCAACTGTCCCATATTCGCATGGCGAGAGACCAGAGAAGTTTAATGGCCAGGATTTCAAATGCTGGCAACAGAAGATGCTTTTCTACCTAACAACCTTAGGCATGGCCAAATACATTACGGAGGATCCACCGTTTGTTGAAGAATTAGAGCCAGACGTCACCAAAGTTGAGGCTTTTACTGCATGGAAGAATTATGACTTCATCTGTAAGAATTAAATTCTCAGCGGTTTAGATAATAGTTTATATAATGTATATTGTACCGTTGAGACTGCAAAGGTTCTCTGGTTATCACTTGAAAAGAAGTACAAGACTGAAGATGCCGGAATGAAGAAATTCATTGTCGGAAAGTTTCTTGACTCCAAAATGGTCAATTCCAAAACAGTCGTCAGTCAGATTCAAGAACTCCAAGTTATCATTCATGAAATTCACGACGAAAAGATGGTGTTAAGTGAGTCATTCCAAGTGGCTGCCGCTATCGAAAAGTTGCCTCCGTCGTGGAAGGATTTCAAAAACTTTTTAAAGCATAAGCGCAAGGAAATGACCATGGAGGATCTGATTGTTCGTCTGCGAATCGAAGAAGACAACAGAAAATCAGAGAAAAAGGCTACCAGTTCATTGTAGGCAAAAGCCAACGTGGTTGAGGATGAAAAGACAAATAAAAGAAAGCGCGAGCAGAATCATAATGCAAAGAAACAAAAGAAGTTTCAAGGATCTTGCCATAATTGTGGGAAGAAAGGCCACAAAGCAGTCGTGTGTCGTGCGCCCAAAAAGAAGAAACCTGAAGCAAATATGGCAGGAAATTCAGAGGATGTCACAGATATGGATTTTTGTGCTGTTGTTTCTAAATGCAACCTTGTTGGCAACAACAAGGAGTGGTTTCTAGACACAGGAGCCACTCGTCATATATGTGCCAACAAGTGGATGTTTACAACCTACAAGCCTGCCACTGATAACGAGCAACTATTCATGGGTAACTCGTCCGCATCAAAGGTTGAAGGCAAGGGAAAGATTGTACTGAAGTTAACTTCTGGAAAGGAACTAAAATTGAATGACGCTCTCCACGTTCCAGAAATCCGCAAGAACCTGATTTCAGGATCGTTGCTCAGCAAGCAAGGTTTCAAACTAACATTTGTTGCTGATAAGTTTGTAATATCAAAGAACGGAGTGTATGTTGGAAGCGGATATGTGTGTGATGGCTTGTTTAAAGCAAATGTAACCACTGTTGTACCGAATAATGATATGAATATAAGTGAATATTCTGCTTATATTGTTGACTCTTCTATCATATGGCATTCTAGATTAGGGAATGTAAATTTTGATACATTGCGTAAATTAATTAATCTAGAATTCATACCAAAATGGAATATAGATTCCAACTATAAATGTCAAGTTTGTGCAGAAGCAAAATTGACTAGAACCTCGTTTCATCACGTTGAACGAGAGACCGAACCTCTAGAATTAATACATACTGATGTATGCGATTTGAAAATGTGTCAAACTAGAGGTGGAAAGAGGTACTTTATCACATTCATTGATGACTGTACCAGATACTGTAATGTATATCTCCTTAGAAGTAAGGACGAAGCAATCGACATGTTTAAACAGTATAAGGCAGAAGTTGAGAATCAACTTAATAAGAAAATAAAATCTTTAAGAAGTGATAGAGGAGGAGAATACGAGTCTCCGTTTGAGGAATTTTGTGCTGAGCATGGAATTATACATCAAACTACAGCCCCGTATTCACCTCAATCCAACGGTATAGCTAAACGGAAAAACAGAACTCTTAAAGAAATGATGAATGCCTTACTAATTAGTTCTGGATTGCCAGATAACTTTTGGGGAGAAGCTATTCTTTCGGCAAATCACATCTTGAATAAAATACCGCGAAAGAAAACATCAAAATCTCCACATGAACTTTGGAAAAATAGACCACCATCCTACAAATACTTGAAAGTGTGGGGGTGTCTTGCCAAAGTAGAAATACCAAAGCCGAAAAAGGTCAAAATTGGACCAAAGACTATAGATTGCATATTCATTGGATATGCTCATAATAGTAGTGCATATCGATTTTTGGTGTACAAATCTGAAGTTGATGATATTCATGAAAACACCATTATCGAGTCTCGAAATGCAAGATTCTTTGAACACATTTATCCTCTAAAGACCTCTATTGAAACTAGTGTTCAAAAGAGGCCAAGAGATTCAGATACTCCCGAGGATAATGCTGATCAAAGAGAAATGAATGATGAAACTGAGATAGAGGAACCGAGAAGGAGCAAGCGACAAAGGACCTCTAAATCCTCTGGACCTGATTACTTTGCATATATGATAGAAAATGAACCTCTAACTTACCAACAAGCAATGTCATCTCCCGATGCTCCTTATTGGAAAGAAGCCGTCAATAGTGAAATAGAATCCATTCTACAAAACCATACGTGGGAACTAGTGGATCTCCCTAAAGGATCAAAACCACTAGGATATAAATGGATATTTAAGAAGAAACTAAAGGCTGACGGCTCAGTAGACAAGTATAAAGCAAGACTTGTAATAAAAGGATTCAGACAGAAGGAAGATCTGGATTACTTTGATACATACTCTCCAGTTACCAGAATAACATCAATTAGGATGCTTATTGCAATCACATCTATATTGAATTTGGAAATATACCAAATGGATGTGAAAACTGCGTTTTTGAATGGAGAACTGGAAGAAGAAATATATATGCAGCAACGAGAAGGGTTTCTAAGCCCGGGAAATGAAAATAAGGTGTGCAAATTAGTAAAATCACTTTATGGCCTTAAACAAGCTCCAAAACAATGGCACGAGAAATTTGATGAAACTATGTTATCAAATGGATTCAAAATAAATGAATCAGATAAATGCATATATATAAGATATACGGATATTGGATATGTCATTGTTTGTCTTTATGTTGATGATTTACTAATCCTAGGAAATAATAATGCCATAATAAAATCTACGAAGGATATGTTATCCTCTAGATTCGACATGAAAGACCTAGGAGTGGCTGATGTAATCTTGGGTGTGAAAATTATAAAAACACCACAAGGATATGCCTTATCTCAGTCACATTACATAGCCAAGAGAGAAAGTTCAAACCTTATCGATGGGAATGGGCTTAAGACCTATGAACTGAAAGTTTTCTAAAACGAAAACCCCACCTAGTTGACTGGAGATCCCAAGATCTAGGTTCAAAGGGACAACTAAGTTTAAGATAAACTTGACGGCACTGTTAAATACAAAACATTCCTATGATAAGTCAGTGCAAAAACCCATCGGAGAATAGGATAAGCTAGGCTTTTAATGATGTTTATACTGTGGTGTTATAAAGAACCAAGTGGAGTATTACGGGATACTCTCAATAGAATCACCTATGTGAGTGCGAAGGCGCCGCTTCAAGAAGAATTGTAAGGTCGAATTCTTCAAGCACTCATGAAACCAAGGCGGTGTTCATGGCAAAAACGAACACAAACAGAGAACCAAGGGGTTAAAGAGAATTTATCATGTGTTATCTTTATAGACTTACACGAACGGCTTACAGTTCAAAGACAGTCTAGTCTACTGATTCGCCAGTTAGTTATAATGATAAAACACTAGGAAAAGTTCAAGGCCTCTGAGCTACTTTTACCGATATGATAAATGTTACACAAAGTTTCAAAACGGATAATACAACCACTCACTCATGTGGGGGATTGTTGGAAGAATGAGTAAAGTGGTTGAGGCAAACTAAGTCCCACATCGGGGAAATTTGTGCCTTATGCCACTACTTATACTAATGCTTGATGTATTATATCAATAGAAAGAGGAGATGGAAGACGGAGAGACAATGGCATGATAAAACATTCATGCTAATATTTAAAGGTCAAAGATAAAGGGCCTTGGGGCTTTTGGGGTCTGGTGATTAATTGGGCCTCCGATGGGCTCGCTGCGCTACGGAGCCGCTATTTTTTGAATTTGACCGCGCGATTGCCAACGGAAATTTCTGTTGGTAAAGGGTCTCAACCTTTCCAACAGTCATAGCCGTGGCATTTCGAACAGAAGCACATGTTCATAAGAACATGCCTCTTCCAGCCTATATATAGGCCTACAGAATTCGAATCAAAACATGAATTTGAAGTCTAATTTCTCTCCTCCTTGTTTTCTTCTTCCTCGCTCTGTTCTGCATCAAATATATACAGAAACTCTCTTGCGTTCGTCGTCGATTTGTGACTGTAGCGCAACATCACAAATACGGTCCGTTTCATCCTTAGGAAACGATTGCTCATCATCCATCCGCGCCGTAGAGGGAGCAACTTCGTTTCAAGGAAACAGTGCTCGCTGGACTCGGACAATAGTCGGTACTGCTTCTTTCTCTTTCTCTTTCTCTGGATATTTACTGTATCAGTGCATTCCCTTGCATACTTGTGGCTGAACTTTGTAGTTGCAATTTGCAATATAATTGAATCAGTATTGCTAACGCTTAAAGGCGTTACTGTTCATAGAAACGGTTTTTGCACGTTTCTAGTGATTGATTTCTAACAATCTTGAAACGAAGTTGTTAATAGTTGCTTTCGTTTGCAGACAACAATGTCGCAAAACGGCAACAGCAAATCTGTGCTGACACTGACTGTGCCACCGGCTCCGCCTCTGGTTCCATCAACTGTCCCATATTCGCATGGCGAGAGACCAGAGAAGTTTAATGGCCAGGATTTCAAACGCTGGCAACATAAGATGCTTTTCTACCTAACAACCTTGGGCCTGGCCAAATACATTACGGAGGATCCGCCGTTTGTTGAAGAATTAGAGCCAGACGTCACCAAAGTTGAGGCTTTTACTGCATGGAAGAATTCTGACTTCATCTGTAAGAATTACATTCTCAACGGTTTAGATAACAGTTTATATAATGTATATTGTACCGTTGAGACTGCAAAGGTTCTCTGGTTATCACTTGAAAAGAAGTACAAGACTGAAGATGCCGGAATGAAGAAATTCATTGTCGGAAAGTTTCTTGACTTCAAAATGGTCGATTCCAAAACAGTCGTCAGTCAGATTCAAGAACTCCAAGTTATCATTCATGAAATTCACGACGAAAAGATGGTGTTAAGTGAGTCATTCCAAGTGGCTGCCACTATCGAAAAGTTGCCTCCGTCGTGGAAGGATTTCAAAAGCTATTTAAAGCATAAGCGCAAGGAAATGACCATGGAGGATCTGATTGTTCGTCTGCTAATCGAAGAAGACAACATAAAATCAGAGAAAAAGGCTACCAGTTCATTGCAGGAAAAAGCCAACGTGGTTGAGGATGAAAAGACAAATAAAAGAAAGCGCGAGCAGAATCCTAATGCAAAGAAACAAAAGAAGTTTCAAGGATCTTGCCATAATTGTGGGAAGAAAGGCCATAAAGCAGTCATGTGTCGTGCGCCCAAAAAGAAGAAACCTGAAGCAAATATGGCAGGAAATTCAAAGGATGTCACAGATATTGATTTGTGTGCAGTTGTTTCTGAATGCAACCTTGTTGGCAACAACAAGGAGTGGTTTCTAGACACAGGAGCCACTCGTCATATATGTGCCAACAAGTGGATGTTTACAACCTACAAGCCTGCCACTGATAACGAGCAACTATTCATGGGTAACTCGTCCGCATCAAAGGTTGAAGGCAAGGGAAAGATTGTACTGAAGTTAACTTCTGGAAAGGAACTAAAATTGAATGATGTTCTCCACGTTCCAGAAATCCGCAAGAACCTGATTTCAGGATCGTTGCTCAGCAAGCATGGTTTCAAACTAACATTTGTTGCTGATAAGTTTGTAATATCAAAGAACGGAGTGTATGTTGGAAGAGGATATGTGTGTGATGGCTTGTTTAAAGCAAATGTAACCACTGTTGTACCGAACAATGATATGAATATAAGTGAATCTTCTGCTTATATTGTTGACCGTTCTAACATATGGCATTCTAGATTAGGGCATGTAAATTTTGATACATTGCGAAAATTAATTAATCTAGAATTCATACCAAAATGCAATATAGATTCCAACTATAAATGTCAAGTTTGTGCAGAAGCAAAAATGACTAGAACCTCGTTTCATCACGTTGAACGAGAGACCGAACCTCTAGAATTAATACATACTGATGTATGCGATTTGAAAATGTGCCAAACTAGAGGTGGAAAGAGGTACTTTATCACATTCATTGATGATTGTACCAGATAATGTAATGTATATCTCCTTAGAAGTAAGGACGAAGCAATCGACATGTTTAAACAGTATAAGGCAGAAGTTGAGAATCAACTCAATAAGAAAATAAAATCTTTGAGAAGTGATAGAGGAGGAGAATACGAGTCTCCGTTTGAGGAATTTTGTGCTGAGCATGGAATTATACATCAAACTACAGCCCCGTATTCACCTCAATCCAACGGTATAGCCGAACGGAAAAACAGAATTCTTAAAGAAATGATGAATGCCTTACTAATTAGTTCTGGATTGCCAGATAACTTTTGGGGAGAAGCTATTCTTTCGGCAAATCACATCTTGAATAAAATACCGCGAAAGAAAACATCAAAATCTCCACACGAACTTTGGAAAAATAGACCACCATCCTACAAATACTTGAAAGTGTGGGGGCGTCTTGCCAAAGTAGAAATACCAAAGCCGAAAAAGGTCAAAATTAGACCAAAGACTATAGATTGCATATTCATTGGATATGCTCATAATAGTAGTGCATATCGATTTTTGGTGTACAAATCTGAAATTGATGATATTCATGAAAACACCATTATCGAGTCTCGAAATGCAAGATTCTTTGAACACATTTATCTTCTAAAGACCTCTATTGAAACTAGTGTTCAAAAGATGCCAAGAGATTCAGATACTCCCAGGGATAATGCTGATCAAAGAGAAATGAATGATGAAACTGGGATAGAGGAACCGAGAAGGAGCAAGCGAAAAAGGACCTCTAAATCCTTTGGACCTGATTTCTATGCATATATGATAGAAAATGAACCTCTAACTTACCAACAAGCAATGTCATCTCCCGATGCTCCTTATTGGAAAGAAGCCGTCAATAGTGAAATAGAATCCATTCTACAAAACCATACGTGGGAACTAGTGGATCTCCCTAAAGGATCAAAACCACTAGGATATAAATGGATATTGAAGAAGAAACTAAAGGCTGGCGGCTCAGTAGAGAAGTATAAAGCAAGACTTGTAATAAAAGGATTCAGACTGAAGCAAGATCTGGATTACTTTGATACATACTCTCCAGTTACCAGAATAACATCAATTAGGATGCTTATTGCAATCGCATTTATATTGAATTTGGAAATACACCAAATGGATGTGAAAACTGCGTTTTTGAATGGTGAACTGGAAGAAGAAATATATATGCAGCAACCAGAAGGGTTTCTAAGCCCGGGAAATGAAAATAAGGTGTGCAAATGAGTAAAATCACTTTATTGCCTTAAACAAGCTCCAAAACAATGGCACGAGAAATTTGATGAAACTATATTATCAAATGGATTCAAAATAAATGAATCAGATAAATGCGTATGTATAAGATATACGGATATTGGATATGTCATTGTTTGTCTTTATGTTGATGATTTACCAATCCTAGGAAATAATAATGCCATAATAAAATCTACAAAGGATATGTTATCCTCTAGATTCGACATGAAAGACCTAGGAGTGGCTGATGTAATCTTGGGTGTGAAAATTATAAAAACACCACAAGGATATGCCTTATCTCAGTCACATTACATAGCCAAGAGAGTAAGTTCAAACCTTATCGATGGGAATGGGCTTAAGACCTATGAACTAAAAGTTTTCTAAAACGGAAACCCCACCTAGTTGACTGGAGATCCCAAGATCTAGGTTCAAAGGGACAACTAAGTTTAAGATAAACTTGACGGCACTGTTAAATACAAAACATTCCTATGATAAGTCAGTGCAAAAACCCGTCGGAGAATAGGATAAGCTAGGCTTTTAATGATGTCTATACTGTGGTGTTATAAAGAACCAAGTGGAGTATTACGGGATACTCTCAATAGAATCACCTATGTGAGTGCGAAGGCGCCGCTTCAAGAAGAATTGTAAGGTCGAATTTTTCAAGCACTCATGAAACCAAGGCGGTGTTCATGGCAAAAACGAACACAAACAGAGAACCAATGGGTTAAAGAGAATTTATCATGTGTTATCTTTATAGACTTACACGAATGGCTTACAGTTCAAAGACAGTCTAGTCTACTGATTCGCCAGTTAGTTATAACGATAAAACACTAGGAAAAGTTCAAGGCCTCTGAGCTACTTTTACCGATATGATAAATGTTACACAAAGTTTCAGTACAGATAATACAACCACTCACTCATGTGGGGGATTGTTGGAAGAATGAGTAAAGTGGTTGAGGCAAACTAAGTCCCACATCGGGGAAATTTGTGCCTTATGCCACTACTTATACTAATGCTTGATGTATTATATCAATAGAAAGAGGAGATGGAAGAGGGAGAGACAATGACATGATAAAACATTCATGCTAATATTTAAAGGTCAAAGATAAAGGGCCTTGGGCCTTGGGGCTCTTGGGGTCTGGTGATTAATTGGGCCTCCGATGGGCTCGCTGCGCAGCGGAGCCGCTATTTTTTGAATTTGACCGCGTGATTGCCAACGGAAATTTCTGTTGGTAAAGGGTCGCAACCTTTCCAACAGTCATAGCCGTGGCAATTCGAACAGAAGCACATGTTCATAAGAACATGCCTCTTCCAACCTATATATAGTCCTACAGAATTCGAATCAAAACACGAATTTGAAGTCTAATTTCTCTCCTCTTTGTTTTCTTCTTCCTCGCTCTGTTCTGCATCAAATATATACAGAAACTCTCTTGCGTTCGTCGTCGATTTGTGACTGTAGCGAAACATCACAAATACGGTCCGTTTCATCCTTGGGAAACGATTGCTCATCATCCTTCCGCGCCGTAGAGGGAGCAACTTCGTTTCAAGGAAACAGTGCTCGCTGGACTCGGACAATAGTCGGTACTGCTTCTTTCTCTTTCTCTGGATATTTACTGTATCGGTGCATTCCCTTGCATACTTGTGGCTGAACTTTGTAGTTGCAATTTGCAATATCATTGAATCAGTATTGCTAACGCTTAAAGGCGTTACTGTTCATAGAAACGGTTTTTGCACGTTTCTAGTGATTGGTTTCTAACAATTGTCTATGGTTTATTAAATTTAAAATCTTAGCAATATAGAAATCCTGATGACAAACATTATTTAATAAGCATTATTTTGTAAAATCAATTGAAGATAGTTTAAGTTCTCTTTTACCTTCCCCCACAATCATTATGCATGATGTGCAAATTTTCTGACTTGTAAATGGTGATCTAGAGAATAATGTTTTATGTGAATAGAAGAAAATAATGTTTCCGGTTTGTTGTGTGTAGGCTACACCTATTGTTACCTGTGTGTAGGCTACAAGGCATTGGGTGATAGGCCACGAGGAACTTTCTTTCAATGGAAGCATGTTAAGGTGAAATTTCTTTCTCAGTTTTCCTTTGAATCAATTGTGGTTTTTTTCATTTCTACTGGTTATATTTATTTTTATCTTTTATGTTTGTTTGGAAATTTGAAAGCGCTGATGTTTGATGTTAAAGATATTGTTAAAGAAAGAAAGACTGCATAATGGATATGACCGTAAATTGGTCATGAGCATTGTTTTCATCCGCTGTTATCTAAATGATACTATAGTAAATTGGTTGTTTTGATGTTTTTCTAAAATAATAGGCTAACAAACAGCGATTTAACCAGCATGATAATTAACCCTAATTAATTGAGCAATGAAATTATAAAAACAAATAAAATTGGCTAGATTTTTTAGCAATGAAATTATCTAATCCAACCCAACCCTGTGTAGTAAATAGAAAAGCGATCACCATATGAACGTGACTTCCCCATTGTATGAACGTGACTTCAAAGGCTTGTATGATTGTATCACTGTATGTATGGTTCCTTTGCTCAACAGTCATTGGTACTGGAACCTTTGGCATAACCAAAAGGCCTACATTAATTTCAATAAATTTAAGTTCAAAGTTCAAACGTCAGGTATAAGATAAATATCCACAGATAACTCCACTGGATCACTTAATATAATCATAGATACATATGCAAAGATATAGAATAACCTGTCCCACTACAGACCTCCTTTTAATCCTGTTAAACTAATATTGTACAAATTTAAAGATTTAATGATGATGTTAATATGTATGCTTTGGCTGTTTTGATTCGAAAACTCTGTTTCTCTTCAGCATTGATTACTTGTTGTCAGCTACATCATCCTGTAATATAATAATCAGCTGACAAATGTAAAAGAAGAAAAATAGCAGCAATTAGGGGAAAATATTCTGAGCTAAATATCAGGGCAGTTTGTCAAAACAAGGAGGAATTAAATATGTTTAAATTTGATATTAACAAAGGCTCGTAATATATAGAGGGCCAATTTTGTTTTATCGTATGATATGTAATTTCATATTGATTCTAAAGATGATTTTTATTCAAACGTTTGAATCATTTGCTCATAATGTTAACTACTGCGTGATTAGCTATCTTCTACTGTACACTAAAATTTTCATGCATCGTGTATTTCCTGTTTGGTTGTCCATGTATTTATTGTTAATCAAGTAAACTTTTTTGGCAATGCATAGTTGCTACCTTCACTTGAATTAGTACATGTTTTTGCATGGATTCCCTGTCCCAAACAATGATTGAACAAGTGTGTTTGTTAGCCCACCATTTCAAATTTCAATTATTAGAACCAAAAATGAGAGGGCGCAAAATCATTGGAAGCTTCCCAAAGTAAAGTATTAACAACCATGCTTTCTATTTCATGTTAATAAATGTATCCTTTTTGTCTTTAAGTATTATGGTCAATGTTCAATATGCACGCATAACCTGAGATTATTATTTATAATGTATAAACACAGAGCTACTGAAATAACTCTTTCTATGATAATAATAATAATAATGCCTACTGTCTACAGCCACTGCCTAATGAGCTACAGAAATAACTCTTTCTATTAGACAAGAGCATAAGGTTTTCATTTTCTCTAGAATCATAAACGAAAACTATTTCATGTTTTCAATTATTAATCTAATCACTTGACCGTATAGATTATAATTGCTACCAAATCTTTGATTGCTAAAACTTGGAAACTGATGAAATTAGTGAAGAAATTAGCAAACTGATGTTTGATGGTTTACTTGCTGAAGCTTTAGAAAATTTCAATGCTGAATTCTATGTGTTTTTCTTCTATAAAAACATTCGTCAGTCACTTCAATTTTGTTCACGGTGCTGGTGATAATGGTAGCCATTGAATGTTTATTTCATTTCGAGTCATCTGTTTATGCAATTTTATTTATTTGTTTTGTGAGATCATCCATCTTAATACGTATTATGTGTGGTTTTCGAAGGTCATTGTTGGATATTGGCATGCATTATGTAGTATTTTTTTAACAATTAAACCGTGCCTAAGATAATAGAAAACTAATAAGGATGCCATTGTTGTTTTGAAGACTAAACTGAAAAACTTAAATCTAATAAAAGTAGTTGATATTCTTCTCTTTTTTAATTACCTACTGTGTTGATACAGCAATGATTCTGTCAACCTGTACTAGTACTGTTAATTATGTATCCCACACTAATAATGTTAGTAAATGTGATAAAAGAATCCGAAACTACAGGGAATATTCATGTCGGAATTGTCTTTTATTGGCACCTACGTACTGTCTGAATGTAATATTCATTGTTTATTTTTGTTTTCATAAAAGGGGCTAACGAGTTCAATATTCTGTACTGTATTCCAGTGCAAGATATAAATGTTTGTCTGGTACGAACGGTCCTCTTGCATGTTTTCAGTTTTCTAGTCCATGTTCATAACACTTAACCTGCAGTTATTTATTAATTCTTGTGATTCCTTGTACATTTTTAGACGTGCATATGTTCACAGCACTGGAAAATAGTCTTTTGAACCAAGAAAATGACACATTAAAAGCAACGATGAATTAATACTGTGTTTTTTTTTTGTTTCATTAACTAACTATTAAATTATTTTGTAATACTGGCAGTGTTTGCAGTAATCTGAAGCAACCGATTGTGTATATTATGTGATGAGGTATATGCTTGACATAGTAAAACACCACAATCAAAGGATCGATTTACAAAAGGTATACTTTAATTTATTTCATTCGCCTAGCTATTATATGTTATTTATTTACGACGTTTTAAAACAATACTACTCTTATGAATTGCAGGACTTTGCACAACGTGGTTCTTCTGACCGAAAAGAGACAGACGACGTTCGGTATATCATGCATAATTGATTGTAGTTATGTTAGTCTTTTGTCACGCACGTTGACTTTAGTTTTATGATTAGAGTATGCATTTTTAATTTTTTTTGTACACATGAACTATGTTGATTGATAATACAAATATATTTTTTTCATCAGATTGGTCTATTAATGCATCTGTAGAATTTTAAATTCGATTTAATATTCCTTCAGGTTTAAAAATTTGAAATAGTGTTTTTTATTATTCACTTAATTTGCATCAGTTGTAATAGCATAGGCAACTGATGCAATACATTAAAGGTTATAACAAATGTCATTCTTGCATCTGTTCATTATCATCAGTTGTATTAAAAATCTAATGCAATAGACCAAGACTTTGAAAGCAAATGCAGACATTTGCTTCTGCTCTATAGCATCAGTTGTGTTAAACAACTGATGCAAGTGATCGTCATTTGCATCAATTCCTCAACTGATGCAACAGAAATTTGTCTGTTGCATCATCTTCACTTGTATCAGTTTAACAACTAATGCAACAGGGGTTTAACAACTGTTGCAAATGACCTGTTTTGTAGTAGTGGTTATACATTCGTTATCTATGTTAACTCAAGTCTAATGTTATTTTTATGTCGTTGCTTAAATTTTGATAGGTCATGCATATGCTTTTCATGAATAACAACATAGTTCATTCAATGGATTCCATTTTTACATCTAAAGCAGTTTCATGATTTTTTTTATTTTTTTTCCGTAAGCTGGACTCTTAACTATCCATGTAATATGAAGTTAGAAAAATGTTCATAAGCTTTGAAACTTTGAGTTTCCAGACACATGAATAAAATTTGCTTCAAATTCAAAGAAGCAATATTTTTGTTTACTTAAGTAAATAAATGTTTATGTTTTAAAGTAAGATAATATGAAACACATGTATGGAAAACTGAAAGAAAGTGGCAAAGAAGCATGAAACATTTCAATAAGAAAATGGACATAAATGAGCAAATGAATGCGTGGATTGAAAATAAGGTAAGAGACCTGCATGCATGTATTGAAAAATAACGAGAATGAAATGAATTGAGTTGAAATGAATGAATGCAATATAAACTATAAGTGAAACATTAGAATTCAATGTACGAAAAATAGAAAAAAAGGGAAATAAATTAATAAATTGAAGGAAAGAAAAGTTAATAAAATAAAGGGAAATAAACAAATATATAAAGGAATGAAATGAATGCATAATTAACATTGCAAATTAAATTAATTAATGAAGTTTAATTGGATATGTAATCCACGTTTTGAATTCCTAAAAATTCCATTTTGAACAAGCAAGGAAAGAATTAAAAACGATAGCCAAAGATATGTACATGTATGTATTTATTTCATCTAGAATGCACACATTATTTTCAAATCAACCTATCAGCATATATTAATAAATCTCATTAATAACATTATAACTTTATTTAAAAAAAATTTACCTCAATAATTAAATTTGAAAATGGAATTTTTAAATTCTGACGCATTTTCTAACAAAATTTCCTTAAAATATATATTTAAATTGGTTCTGGTTTTCCGGGTTGTTACATAATCTTTACTAATAATCGGAATAGGTTTGGTGTCACACTTTTTTGGTGTATACCTGAACTGACGAAAATGCCCTTTACTTAATTTGTATCATACATTTAACTCACATGTAGATAAGTATTCAAACGTTAAATATAATTGTAATGCAACATATATTGATTATAATCCACGTACATCATATAATTAATTCTTTGACCATTTCTCTTCTTCTATGTATATATTTTTAATATTATTTGTTTCTATAATTAAATTCTGATACATATATCAATTCCGCAAATTTGTTTCTACTCAATTATATTTTCAAATTTGAAATCCAAATGTTTATATATTTACTTATTTTCTGCTTTATACAGCTTTTTTTTTAATTCTATTTCCTACTTTACTTTATATAATACATATATACCTTTTTTTAATCACTTTATTTAGAAGCAGTCAATCCCTTGAAATTCGCGTACGTTAATTATCATTAATTATTTGACCATTTCTCTTCTTATATCTATGTATTTTTAATATCATTTATTTCTATAATCAATTTCTGATACATATATCAATTCCGCAAATTTATTTTTAATATCATTTATATGTTTACATATTTTCTGCTTTATATAGCTTTTTCTTTAAACTTTATTTCCTACTTGACTTTATAAAATACGTATACGCCATTTTTTTAATCGCTTTATTTAGAAGCAGTCAATCCCTTGAAATTCACATACTTTAATTATCATTAATTCTTTGATCATTTCTCTTCTTATATGTATATATTTTTAATATCATTAATTTCTATAATTAATTTTTGATACATATATTAATTCCACCAATTTATTTCTACTTAATCATATTTTCATATTTGAAATCCAAATGTTTATATGTTTACTTATTTTATACTTTGTGTGGCTTTTTTTAAAAACTTTATTTCCTACTTTCACTACAACAAAAATATCATTTCATAACATTGAAAAAGTGTTGTCGATGTATTTTAACAACATTTATCATAATTTTGTTATATCCACAGTTGCGAAAGATGGGGTGCCTTTTACAACATTCACTTAAATGTTGTGCAAAACGTTATAAAATAGTTTATTACAACAAAATATAAATACCGTGAAAGCACCAAGAAATAAATGAAAAACTATCTACCATGGTTTTTAAATGTTATAAGATAGCCAATTACGACATAGTTTAAGTATTTTAACACACTTATTTATGATAATATTTATATATTGTATATATGTTTTTTTTCATTGATCTCCATATATTGTAACTTAATTTCAACAACTTTATTGGTCCATTGTAAAGTCATCATTCACATCTTTTAGTAACTATTGTGTATTACCTTTATACAACATTTTCTAACTATAATATTTTATGCTTTTATTATATTTAATCAACATTGTAAATACAGACTAGACAACGTTGTTTAAATGTTAGCCAAACTTCATTGTCATCGGCTAATTAACATTGTAGAACAAAGTTTGTACAACTATTTAAAATTGTTATATTTAGCAATACCACCACAAATGCGAATCATTATAAATAATTTTTTTACAACATTGTTTTAACTAAAATTACATTTACTTCGCATGAAAAACGTTGCACATGGTCCTTTTACAACTCATAACAAACGTGGTATATAAATTATGTCCACAATTTTCACATGTTGTGTTTAATATTTCAACAATATTTATACATTACAACAATACGTTTATTACAATAAAAAAAATGGTATTAAATGTCCATCCATAACTATACACAAACATCGTAGATTACATATATTTGCATACAATGACGAATGAAAAAAATTAATTAACTAGCTGAATTTTAATGAGAAACTAATACTGAACACATACAGCAAACTATAGGAAAAATTAATCTTTTCTAATAGGAAAAAATATTACATGAAGTATTATACAGTTTGGAAGACATACAGTACAAAGGTGTGACGGCCTGCCCCGCACCAACCGACATTTACTCCAAAGGTGCGCTGTACACATGTCCAGTTAGCACGGAACGGGTTGTCAGAAGGAAAAGGAAGAAGGAAATGAACTAACAAAGAACCTGTAGAATGTCTCACAGCGCATAGAACAAAATATAATAATAACATACTTGACATAAAACAGGTGAGACAGTGCATAAGCTGAAAACCAGAACTAAACATCATAGCAGCGGAAATCCAAAATACAGCTTATTACAACTTTCAAACTGTCTCAAAGCAAAAGTAAGATAAAGGAGGTACACTACTAATGCCCAAGTAGCGACCACCAACGACACATGGAGAATGTGTGTATATATATATATATATATATATATATATATATATATATATATATCATACGTGGAAGCCTCCTGCCCGCCTCCGAATCAGCTACTCGCGCATCCCCAGCTAACCTGTCTCTAGTCTGCTCGTGTGAGCACCCAGAGTAATAAGAGGAGACATAAAACTCTGGGTCAGACATAAAGCCTGGTATGAGCGATAAGCATCTAAAGTGAACAATAACAGGTAGACTAAAACATACCTGAACCTGGACCTGCAACCAAAGAGTTAGCACTACATACTGTACAACACTCTAAGGTACCATATCAAACAGTGTAAAGATACGGAGGTGGGGGAGGTGTGCATGTCATAGTGATGGCAAACAATCAAACATAGCATCCATCCTCACATCTCTCACTCAGTGCGTAAAGCATACGATATTCACCACTTCGATCACCCAATATACCTTGCTACGATCACTCTGCCCCATGAAGTCATAAATGGCTTCACTGCACTGATAACGTAGCCACTAATTCCTCGCTATGTCCACTTGCCCCATGGAGTTATTCACCCCATCTGCGCTGGCTCATAGCCTTACCAATCCTTACTATGTCCACTTGCCCCATGGAGTTGTTCACTCCATCTGCGCTGGCTCACAGTCTTACTACGCATCACCTTGCCCCTCAGGTCATAATGACCCTACTGCACTGATAACGTAGTCTTGCTACCATCACCTTGCCCCTCAGGTCATAATGACCCTACTGCACTGATAAGTAGCCATCCTTCATTTTTAGTGGTGAATCGAAGTTATGAACGTCGACAACTCCTTGGCACACGTCCCGCAACGAAGTCCAACCATGAAGTGAACTCATTGGTTCCCAACTGGATCCTGAGCTCTAACTTCCCATATTGGACTACCTTTGCATCTCGGGTTATTGGTCAATACTGGGTCGGTTCAGATCAGAATGCTCCTTCTTCACTGGATCGGGTCGGGTCGCCATCACCCCTGGCGGATCGGGTCGGGTCTCCAGCTTGCCACGGTTCGGATCGGGTGCCCTCTTCAGATCGGTTCATGGCGCTTGATTGACATAGAAATGTGTTTATTTTATGCTCTTATATCTTATCTTTTGTATATAAATAAATATTACTTGGGTATTGTTTTGTTATTTTTACAGATAGTCCAACCCAGCCCGCATGCAACCAGAAATGTAGAGAAATAGAGTTCAATTTGCTGTGTATTTGCATTTTGAAGAATTGTAGATGAAGATATCACATCTAGTTGCTGTTGGACAAGAAAAGGAGTGATAGAAAGGCTTTGCACATCACAAATCAATGAAGAAATATCAAGGAAGCAAGAGGAAAAAGAGAAAAGGCCCAAATTTGCTTTATTTATCAAAGGCCCATTTATGTTTCTCATTGTAAACTAATTAGTGATGTAATGACCAGGCCCATTTATCATTAGGGTTAGGGTTAGGGTTTGGCTATCTACTCTATATATACCCTTGTAATGGCATTGTAGCCACCATCCTATCTCATCTCTTATTCCATTGTTCTAATAAAAGTTCCTTCTTTCTCTTTTATTTTCTGCATTTTTTTTGTTTTCTTAGCAACTAGTGTTGCCTACACGATCAGATTCGGTAGAACACTATTTGTATTTTGCACTTATTTGCATTAGTGATTTACCGTCTGATTAGATTCAGCGGAAATCCTAATTTTAATTCTTGTTTGTTATTTCAATTTCTGCTTTTATTATTTTCTTAGGTCAAATTGGATTTGATTAGATTCAAATCTAATTCATAGTTTTATTTCTTTTCCATTGAAATTGTGATCTGATCGTCGGTTCAGTTAGATCTGTTCTGAATCAAATCACAGTTTTAATCTTGTTTTGTTTTATTTGCAAAATCAACCTCCAAAGTTCGTCTAACACGCCCACGAAACATATAAATAATAAAATCTAACTTTCCTCCCTGTGTTCGACCTGTATGCTACACACCTGTATGCTTGCAGAATTTATTACAAATGTCGCGCTTTTCTAATTCATAGACTAGCGTCGATCAAGTTTTTGGCGCCGTTGCCGGGGAGGTAACGATTAAATTTTATTGTTTATTTAATATCTGATTCGTGTTAGTTTTTATTTTTATCTTTTTCCTTTTGTTTCTTGTATATATATAATAAAAAAAAAATCTTGATTGGATAGATTTTGTATTGTTCAATAATACCACAATCTACCAAATAAAAGGAAAAAAAAACTTGCCATATTTTCTTTTAATCTCTTGCTCATTTCTTGATTTCCTTCCTTATAATTCTTCCCTATTATCTGTGCATAACCTTTCTTTCTCTACAAGTCTAAAAAAAAAAAAATCCATTTTTAGTTCATTTCTTCCCTTCGTTAACATTTTCTTTTCTTTTTACATGTTCTCAAAAAAAAATCAAAGAAAATAAGCTGTTTTCATTCTTCTAAAAATTTCTGCCATCACCACAAACGAGCTTCTGCAAATCCATGTTGTCCCTAACCAAATTTCTACACAACTCCTTTCTGTGTCATCACAACAACTGCCATGCCCCAATCACCCTCAGACAATCACCAAACTGATTTCATTTCCCCATCACTAACTCCTCTCCCTAATCCAATAGGTTTTCTACTCCATTCCTCTCCCTAATCCAATTCTTATCACACCAGTACCTCACATCATGAACCCTCACAACTAGACGCAAAAACCCTTCTGCCATCTGAACGTGTTCACGTAGTCAATTCCCATTCCCCTGACCAAACATCATCCGCCACTGCAATCAACAAGCCTCACCCTGCATCAAGAACCTCTACATCCACTACAACATCTCGCTCCAACTCCCACCACCATCTTTCAGTCATCGCAATCACCACGGGACCACCTGAAATCGCCAATCACCCATAGGCCATCCTCATCACAACACACAATCCAATATTCCTTGTCTGTCACAAGACAATCTCGCACCCTCTCCATACATCAGTCCTTAACAAACCACAGACATATTTAATCAAAACCACACACGTTTCAGCAACTACCCACTTCAAAAAAAAAAAAAACAACTGAGCACCCCTAATCGCAGATCGGAAACCATCACCGATCATCACAATTCCGAACCATATATCACCTGTACCAAATTCAAGGCCCCCCTTTCACAGTTCGCAACTGCCATTACAGGCACCTCACCGCAGTTCAAAGACCATCTTCCCCACTCGGCCATTCAATCCACTCCAGAGAAGCCGTCAACCACCCTTTCACTTAAACAAACCGACTCCATCTGCCATAACATCACCAAACCCGAACCACAACCCTGCTGAAACCGTACCCCTCGTCCCCCTTCAACCCATCGAACCGCAAACCACCAGTACAATTCGGATCCTGAACCGAAATCCATCCAACTCGAACTCGGAATCACCAAAAATCCAAACCCCTAAAATCGAACATCTCCCTTCGACCAATACCCACAGATCCCAATCGCTCAGCAGACCCGAATTCGATTTCAACTCCCAAAACCCGATTTGGACTAAAGTAGGTCCGCAACACCAAAAAAAAAAAAAAAAAAAAAAAAAAAAGAGATCTGTTTTGCTTCAGGAACCGAGATTTTGATTTTCTTTTGAACTCAGACTTGGGAAGAAGCGTTCTGTGTTGATTGTTGGGTAAAGCCTGGCGTGTTTTTATTTACATTTGTGGTCAGAAATTGGGTGAACGTGCGGCTTGACTTGAGTGTAGAGCCCATCTTTGTTTTGTCGAGCCCAATTGGTTTAGTTAGTTTATTTCTTTTGTTTTTGTTGAGAGGAGTAGTGTAGTACGAGTCTAGTTTTTTTATTTTGTTGGGTGAGCCAGTTGGTTTATTTTATTTTTATTTTTTTTCTCTTCTTTTGGTTTTAGTTTCTAGTTAGCTTTTAAATTCTTTTAGTTGTGTTATTTATTTTGCTTCCAAAAAAAAACAACAAAAAAGGGGGAATTTTTCAAAAACAGGTACACCTGAAATTTAAAAAAAAAAAAGGTCTAATTTTTTTTTTTTCGGGCTCCTAGCCCGAACCCGTGCCGCAGCGCAGTCAAGCAATTAATAGAAGGGGACAACAACAGAAAGCAGCGGACGATTCAGATGGTTTGGAGCGGTTGCACACCAAGTGGGGTGTGAACGCGCTAGAGCTTCCTAAATTCACTGGAGGACTGCCGATCAAGGTGAAAACTTTTAAAACTCTACAGGTGCTCTGCCGCAAAGAAAAAATATATATATACAATTGTTGTAAAAAATTTCTGCAGGGGCAGCGGCTTGAATGTAAATTTTAATTCTGCAATTTATATTTCTGTGTCTGTTCTGTGACTGATATTTCTGAATTTGTGGTGAGGAACGGTTTTCCATAACTAATCACTCTCATCGATTTTCAATTTTAAAACGTGATTTTGATTTTCAAAATAATATAACTGAAAAGTGGTGTTTTGTGAAGTTGACTGTCTCGTACAATTGGATCGCGGATATATATTAGTTCAATTTATTGAACTTTTAGCAAAAGAGGTTGCATACTACCCGTAAAACATTGGTCGTATCCCTTAGTTTTATACTATACGTGAACGGCCATAAGACCCTCTTCCCCCTTCCAATTGAGTCAGTTAATTAATAGAGCACAACTCATTCTTTTATACTATTTTGAACTAAGAATAATTTCTGTCTTCTCTTGATTGCATTCAAATGTCTGATTCAAAAAAATCATTGAGAGAAATGTGGAACCATAACCTGAGTAGACGTCCTCTTGAAGAGTATGAGTATGAATTACAACTCATAAAGCAAAATTTTCCGAATTTTTGTGAGCCCAATGCCAACAATTTTCAAAATTTTCAAACTGACCAACATTTTCAACATCATGAATATAATCGAAATGGCGATTTCAATTCAAATTTCGATAATTTCGATTATGGGCCACATCCGTCTCAAAACGACTTTGAATCCCAATATGGCTTTGATCCACAACAATATGGGGTTGGAAACCAATTTGAAAATAATTTTGAAAAGGATTTTCAAATCGATCAAAATTTTCAAAACTACAACCCATATCCACATCTTGAGAATGACCGAAATTGGAATTTTCCCACCAATTTTAACAATGTTGGTTACGAATCTAATTTTCAAAATCAAAATGATTTCCAATCTCAATTTCAATTTTCTGAAAATTCAAACTATTTTGAAAATCAAGAATTCCAAAGCGAGAGCTCTCAAATCAACGACTCTGAAGAATGTAATTTTGATGAGAGGGCGGAAAGGCTAAATAAAAGAATGGATGAACTTCTTTGCTTAATGGCGTCTTATAAAGAACAACGAGAGCAAGAAAATCAAATTCAAACAAGCCTTGAATCAGAAAATAATCCAATTTCTACTAACATTGAAAATTTTCAAATAACGACTTTTGAAATTGAGAATAATCATCTTGATGAAGTTTTTCAAAATTCAGTAAACGATTTGGATTTCAACTCTTTTCAGGAAAAAGATTTAAACTCAGATTTTGATCTTCCTCTTTCAGGCTGTGAGAAATTTGAAATCTTTGAAATTGAACAGAATGAAAATGTTGAATTTTTCAATTCAAATGTGGAAAAGGATTTTAACGAACATGAATTCTTTGGATTGTATGAGGAAGAGTTGCCAAATGAAGTAGATTCACATCACGAGTTTGAAAAATGTGATTTTGAGGTTTCAAATGAACTTGAGATTGTCAGTGTCTTGAACAACTTTGAGAAATGTGATCACATAGTCTTGAACAACACTCGGATTTTAAATTTCACTGAATTTATATACGATCACAAATTTTTGAAAAATTACACTGACAAATTTGTTGAACACATGAACTATTTTTGGAATGTTAGCTTTGTTGAAAAACTTCATGTTAGGACGACCCTGGATATTTATCTCCTAGACTATAAATCTAGGTATAAAGATGAGATGGTTTTCAAAAACTTTGGCTTGCTAGAAAACATGTCTAGACACAGTGGGAACGGGACTCATAGGGCAAGAACCAAGTGTGGGGGAAAACGTTGGTGGAATTCTTTGCATCGTGTGCACCGCAAACACATATATCATTGTACATATGATCCATTCTTACATATAGTTAGAATGCATTTCATTCTGCAAATCATTTTGCATCTAATCCATCTATGGGTTTTATCTTTCAAATTTAGGAAACGTTCACAGTGTGGACACTGTCTCAATCAAGTGTGGGGGGGAGTCTGCATTGCATTCTTTTGATTTTTCTTTAATTTTTCTTTCTTTTCATATAGGACCATCATGCATTTTAGACTGTAATAACATGTCATTTTTTTTTTTTTTTAAAATACGACTCAATTTAGATTTGATACAACTAAATAAGTTAAGGATTATTAATCAGTTGATAGTATTTTTTCTCTCAACTAAGTTCAAATTTGAAATATAATGAAAAGTTTAATTTGAGGGATAATAGTGTAACCGGTACATAGGGAGATTCTTAGGTGATGGCCATGAAATCTATTCTATATTGTAGACTTTGTTTAAATAAGTGGAGGACTTAAAATACTTATATTGGCTTTTCAAATCTTTAAAACTAAGTTGTGTTAAGTTGAATTCGCGTAACTCTCTTTTGTGCTTATATTTTCGATAATAATAATAATAGTATTCCAAGGGTATCCAACATTGCTTGTATATCGAGCGTTGGTGTGCAAACCCGCCAAGCTCTATCCGACACGTTGTTGACAAAGTTAAAGTCGGAATATCTTGGTCTCATTTTATGAGATTGGACACCTAAGGATTACCGACACGTTGTTGACAAAGTCAAAGTCGGCCTGCACAATCCGCCAAGCTCTTTACCTACTCTCCGTTAGTCCACGAGGCAGTGCATGGGTGGTAAACCTTGGTCTTCTAAGTTAGGTGTATGTACTTAATCATAAATCTTAAAATTTTATAGAATAAAGAATAAGCGATGATACCCAAACACTTCTTGACCTTATTGATTTGACTAGCCATACATGAGAAAATTAGAATACCACTTTGCAAACTGTGCCAAGCAAACTAAGAATTTATTTCATGGCTGCACTATGTTATCGACCGAACTAACTGGCCAAACTGGAATTTAACATTTGAAAACTTGATTTATATTGAAAATTTGTGACAAGTCGAGGTATCTAAAATAAAATCAACTGATTAGAAATTATTAACTTAATTTGTTGTACCACTTTCCTGAAATAAGTCGTGTTTTCATTTTTCATTTTTATTTGCATATGTCCACTGCATTCATGTAGTTTCATTAGAATCATAACATACAGCATTTGGATTTTGTGGGTAGTATTCGCTGAAAACCCTCACGAGACACCACTCGTCCTACTAGGGACACCTAGAGGTTTAACGGCTTGTTGCATACGCTCAATGCAATCGTGTTTCCTACGAAAGTGTGACCTATCTAGTTTAGTTTTTCATTTTTTGTTTTACTCGAGGACGAGTAAAAGATAAGTGTGGGGGTATTTGATTGACATAGAAATGTGTTTATTTTATGCTCTTATATCTTATCTTTTGTATATAAATAAATATTACTTGGGTATTGTTTTGTTATTTTTACAGATAGTCCAACCCAGCCCGCATGCAACCAGAAATGTAGAGAAATAGAGTTCAATTTGCTGTGTATTTGCATTTTGAAGAATTGTAGATGAAGATATCACATCTAGTTGCTGTTGGACAAGAAAAGGAGTGATAGAAAGGCTTTGCACATCACAAATCAATGAAGAAATATCAAGGAAGCAAGAGGAAAAAGAGAAAAGGCCCAAATTTGCTTTATTTATCAAAGGCCCATTTATGTTTCTCATTGTAAACTAATTAGTGATGTAATGACCAGGCCCATTTATCATTAGGGTTAGGGTTAGGGTTTGGCTATCTACTCTATATATACCCTTGTAATGGCATTGTAGCCACCATCCTATCTCATCTCTTATTCCATTGTTCTAATAAAAGTTCTTCTTTCTCTTTTATTTTCTGCATTTTTTTTGTTTTCTTAGCAACTAGTGTTGCCTACACGATTAGATTCGGTAGAACACTATTTGTATTTTGCACTTATTTGCATTAGTGATTTATCGTCTGATTAGATTCAGCGGAAATCCTAATTTTAATTCTTGTTTGTTATTTCAATTTCTACTTTTATTATTTTCTTAGGTCAGATTGGATTTGATTAGATTCAAATCTAATTCATAGTTTTATTTCTTTTCCATTGAAATTGTGATCTGATCGTCGGTTCAGTTAGATCTGTTCTGAATCAAATCACAGTTTTAATCTTGTTTTGTTTTATTTGCAAAATCAACCTCCAAAGTTCGTCTAACACGCCCACGAAACATATAAATAATAAAATCTAACTTTCCTCCCTGTGTTCGACCTGTATGCTACACACATGTATGCTTGCAGAATTTATTACAAATGTCGCGCTTTTCTAATTCATAGACTAGCGTCGATCAGCGCTTTCGACTCGTGGCGGGTATTCGGGTCGGAGCGTTCGAGTACCAGCGGGTCGTGGATGCTGCCTCCCTCTGTCGGATCGGGGTGCGAAGCACGGACGGATCGGGTACGCGAAGCAGTTTACGGTTGAGGCTCGTGGACCTTGCGCAGATGGTCCGGCTCGGAGGAGATGACTAGACTCGTGGTGAGGTCCCACGATCCCATAGGGCGATCCGACCGACCCTCAATCCCCTATCCGATCCGAATTCCTGCACCTTGTCCAGCGAGTTGTTTACGCCCCTTGACGGTGTTTTCGACCATTCTAACTATTCTATTCAATCACAAAGCATACCATACAGTCATAGAAGCATGTATAATCAACCACAAACATCAAAACAACAGTATGGTGGGTTAAGATGGATCAAACATAGCCAAAACCCCTTATTTTCCCCTAAGCATGTTTTAGGTGAAACTTATGATAAGATTAGCAAAACTTAACCAAATTAACCCAAATTCATATCAGAGGTCTAAAACATCATTCCGATTTTTATGAACATTTTTCCAGAATTTTATCATGTTTAAATTCGCTAATTAACACTAATCACCCCTAATTAGCCATAATTAGTGCAAAACTATGCAAATCACTCACCTTAGCCACAAATAAACTAAGATCTGAAATAATTCTCTGATTTGATGTGAATCTCAATGCTAAACAACAGCTCCAATGTTGCTTTGGTGTAGATCTTCCTTGATTAGGGGTTGCTAAGCCAAATCCTTGACCAAAATATGATTTGGAGGTGATTTAGAGGTTGGAGGCCATTTTTAGGGTTCCTTGGTGATAAGTGGAGGCTAGAAAACTGAAATGGAATGATCCTCTATCTCATTTCAGCTTTCCCATAACCCTAATCCCGAAATGGGTTATGGGCCTATCCACTAATCACCCGATTTGGCCCGGTTAAGTAGTTTTTCACCCTCCAAACCTTATTTTAGCCATATCTCCCAAACGGTAAGTCCGTTTGGCTATTATGACCGCTCTACGGAAAGCTAAACCATCAAACGAATCCAATGGAAGTGGTGTTAGGTCAAAATTCCTTTCCAATCAAAAGTTATGGCCAAAACAGTACTAACTAGGGGCAAAATGGTCATTTAAAAATCGACAAAAATCGTAAACATGGGAAATGACTCTAATAGATGTTTCCCAAAGTTACATGACCATACGACTTCATACGGGAAAGAAATAAATATTCTACGATCCCATGATGTGTAGAATACGGGTCATTACAAAAGGAGGTTGTTAATGTAATTTAAAACAAAATTTTAACTGCCCAAAACAAAAATGTGGCACCAAAAGTCCTTTTCCTGGAAGCGCCCTTTGTTACTGCATTATCTGCAAATATAAAACCATGAAAATGCTAATTTGTTCAATATGTTGGAATAATAAAAAAACAAGGGGACAAACTTTCTATATCAAATATACAGAGGCAGCACTTAGTGTTGCAGTATCTAATGATGATGAAGTGGGTGCATTTAGTTGTTTAGAGCTATTAGAAGCTGTAGAATTGAGCAGATGTCTTTTTCTCATGAGTTGTGTTCATGGATCACTATAGCTTGAATGTCCTGATGCGTTTGATACAAAAAAAATCCAGTAGAAACTGGTGCTTTGTCTGTTGATCAAGTCCTGATCTTAAGTCTATACGTAGAAACAAGGGAAGGCTCCCTTGTGGTCAACTAAGCTGGAGGGGAAATAATGCAAACCTATTATTTGATGATATGACATCATCATATGTTGATGCAATGGAAGAAGCATATGATTTAGCAATCAGAGGATACAAACCAAGGATAACAAAAAAGTATATTAAGTTTTCGCACATGCTATGGTAGATAGAATAATCAATAACTTTTAATGTTCAAACATGAACTTAACATTCCAACAAATAAAAAAATCAATGTAATAATATTAACATAATTACCATTTACTTCCCATATCTCATATCATTTGCAACTAAAAATAAGGGCTGCCCCTAATTTTATACAATTTAATAATGGTTGCTCGTGGTTATCATGAAATAGATTTTTCTTTATATAAAATTTAATAACTAACAGATTAAATGATAATTAAATTACTATCATTTTACTTTCCCATCACTAAATTGAAATCATTTCTTAAAAGAAAATCGACAAACATCAACCTAAATATCTAATTCCGGTAAATATAATATAAAAATCATCATAAAATTGAAATTAATATGGTTTTGAAATTAGGAACATTTCCTGATATAGGCAAATATGTGTTTGCTTTACTCAGAGTTATTTCATAAAGTTTAATGATGAATCTATCATGCTTATTTGTAAATAAAGCAACCATATACATAAGAGAGAAACAAGAAATGAACAAGGATAATAAGCATAGTTTTTCAAAAAATTATGATGTGAGAAGAGAACCAAGCGGGACCTGGTATGAGGGCTACCTTACTTTTGGCACAGATATGAACCATACAACGTTTACATGGTCCTTATTATTCATTACAACCGGAATTTGTCGAAAAAGTGTAATAGATATAAAATAAATACTTGGGCCTCTCTGGAAACAGGATTCTGGGCAGCCGCCTAGATTGCCCAGCCTTAGGGCTGGCCCTGATCGTCGATCACTAGCAGGCAAAAGAGAGTAATTCATTCAAAAAAAATCTTCAAAAATTGGATAAATTATGCAATGAAAACGTAAACAGGTTTAACACATCAACTAGAACTTAGCTAAAGCACATCAATATATAATTTGATAGAGCAGTAAATGAAGTGTTATTAAAAAAATGATGGGTTATAAATAATAACATGCAGCATGGAAATGACTTTGTTATTGGTACTCAAAGCTGATACTGGGAGCTTTCTAACTCACTTATACATTTACCAATAAGCACTTCAGCGAACAAAATTAGATAATGCTAAAATTATTAGATTACTTACCATACTGGTTAGTAATAAAAACAATCCATTGGGTTCCTTATTTACAACCCTATGTTGAAGAAAATGATACTATACTTATCTGTAGTATTAAATCATGAATCAGTATCCGTGTTATTAAACCATGGACAACTAATCAGCGGAGACCAAGAATCGTGCTAATTAGCGTGGTAATAACCCTAGAAAAAAACCTCTAATAAGTAATAAGCATTATGGTGTGACTACAACAAACCTTCAAATAGTCGCCATTCTGAAAGGTGAAAGACATCTGCAAAATAAACATTCTTCAAAAAGTACAACACTAAAATGTTTGTGCAACAACCCGTATTTTCAGTAACCTGTTATAACATAAATGGAGGCAGAACTAAACTGTAAAATCTGTATCAAGGGAAACGGGCTATGCCATTGCGTTCGTCTCGGAAAAATACGCGAAATAGAGTCCGAGTTTTCGAAAATCGGAGTCCGTATGACCAAGATATGGCCTCGCGAAGTTTCACGAAAAATTCCCAAATTAAAGTATACTTAATTAACTGAAATGGGTTGCGCAGAGAAATATATATATATATATATATATATTGATATATATATATATATATATATATATATATATAATTGAAAATTAAATAAATAAATATGCAAAAATGTTCAAAACAGCGAATTGGGAGAGGGGAATAACCGAACCGGCCGATTTTTGAGGTCGACCCGAGCTCGCTGGGTCGACTAGGGGTTAATCCAGGGTGTTTGGCTGTCAACCCGTGGGCCGATTCGCTCAAATGCAGATTTTGCATTTGGATGGTTCTCATGGTTCATCTTTAATCTAAAGGCCCTAGATGGTTCCTACACTTGACTTCTTCCCCAAGACATGCTTTGATGGCTTGGATTGAATCTAGGTTTAATCCTATGGCCTAAAACACTTGCCTAATCTATAAATAAGACCCTAACCTATCCTAAATCCTCATTATTCATTCATGCAACTAAACTATGGCAAAATTTTACCTCTCATGGCCTCCACTCTCTTCATAAAATTTCTAAATGGTTTCTATGAGAGATTTTCCATGCATACAAGTGTTTTCAAGCTTGTATGAGTGTCATTAGCTTGCATTCAAGTCAAGTTTATATCTTTGCATCATAAAGCAAGGGTTTTGATCATTTTGGTTCAAGGGTTTTTATGTTAGAGCTTGCATTTTGGGTCTATTTGATTGCATAAGGGCTTTGTCATATCTTTTGTGCCTTCATAGCAATGTAAGCCCTTTCCCTACTCTTAGATATTAACTATGAAGTTAAATGTTCATGTTGCAAGTTTGGGTTTGATCATTGAGTATGATACATGCTATCATGTCATGCAAGTTTATGAAGTCGTTATCTTGATCTTGTGAGCTAAAAGCTACAACCTTTATGTTGAAATGTTGCATTAGGCAACATGAGAACCCTCATAACCTTTATGTCAACTTGCATATGAAGTCATAACACTTATATGATGATATATGCGAGTTACTAGTCATCATTCCATATCTTTTGTCACCATGATTCGCTTATGTGCCAAGTTTGGTTTTATGCATGTTTTGAGGCTTAAGAATGTAACATGCAAGTTAATGAACACATTTGTGCCTCATTTGCCACCATGATTAACTTGTGGCTTAATATCCATTTTTGTCATGCCTTTGCCAAGTCTCTTCTTTTAATCCATTACGTTATCGCGAACGTATATGCGAGTTTAAAAGCGTTGGGTTATGTTATGGGTAATTTCTAATGACATGAAAATACAACTTGAAAAAATGACTTGAAATATAACATGGAAGTTGACATGTAAGTATGCATAAAAACATAAGCTTGGGAATTTACCTATTAAGTTAGGTCTACCCTTTGGGAATTTACCTATTAAGTTAGGTCTACCCAAATGCTTGAAAACTTGTAACATGTTTTGGGAAACATGATGGACATGACACTTAGATAATATAAGTGTGGCCAACTCGAGGTTGGGTTGAGTTTGCAACGTAAAACTACCCGGAACCGACCGGCCTAACTAGTAGTTGCAAACAATAGGACCCAATGTGAGAAGTTGGTCATGTTGTGCTTGAACCCGAGGTTAGACCAAGTTGTGGTGTAGAGCTACCCGGAACCGACCGGCTTAACTAGTAACCACAACAAAGTCTAATGTGAGAGGTGAAGGTGCATTAAGTAATTAATGCCACATGATAGGGTTAAGTTAATTTGATTAATGACTCTTAACCAAATATGACATGGACAAATGGGTTAAGTAATTTGATTAGGCTAATGATACTTAACAAAACATGACAAGGTTGGGCAGGTTAAGTAACTTGATTTGCCTAATGACACTTAACCATTTTTATATGACTAGTGGATGGGGTTAAGTTAACCAACACTTAATCAATCCAACGCGATAACTTGGTAAGGTTAAGTAAGTTTTCTTAATGACGCTTAACCGAAAAATACGGTTAACGAATGGGGTTAAGATTAGACTCAACTAGTCTAAACATGGAAATCGGATGGGGTTAAGTTAGCCTAGACTTAATTAATCCCACTTGGTAGTTTAATGGGGTTAAGTTAAACACTTAACTAATCTAAACATGATGAATTGATGTGGTTAAGTGACCTATACTTATCCAATCTAACTCGTTAATTTATTGTGGTTAAGTTAACCAATACTTAACCAATATAACGTGAAAACATGATAAGGCTAAGTCACGAATCGCTTGAATACACTTGACCGATTTGACTAAGTAAATTGATAGGGTCAAGTTAATATATACTTAACCGATCTAGAATGATAATTGGACGAGGTTAAGTCGTGAATTGCTTAATATACTAAAACTTGAGCATGGTTTGTAGGGTTAAGCCTTGAACTTGGATACTTAGCCAATTTTGACAGGATTTGTAGACGGGTTAAGTCATGAACTTAAGTGACACTTAATCCATTATGTAAACCCTAGTTCTGAGGATTAGGTGGATAACCGTAGTTAACAAGGATAATGGGAACAATGCTAAATGGTAAACCTTAGTTGAAGAATAACTAAGTAATGATTCTTAGTCAAGGAAATTTAGACCAGTTCATAGATAGATGAGTAACCTGATACGGTAGGTCATCGTTTAAGTATACGAGTAGGAGCAAGTATCTGATTTAGATAAAGGCTCCAGCGAACTGGGTAACGAAGCAGCGGCTTCGGGGAACGTGAGGATATTCTTGGTATCCCTCTATGAGCTGCCAGGTGATTATACTAGGCTCATGAGAGGTTAAGGTCTGCGTTAGAAGAACCAAGAGTATGCCTTGGTTGCTATACGAGCGACCTAAAGACGGGGATGGATAGGGGATAGTCGACGATACACGGTCGTACCCTAGATAGCATTTCGTCAGGCTACCTACCATCTTTGGTCAAGCGTGTACGTACGGAAAGGCAGAGAACACCCAAAAGACCATAATTGCTATCTAATTATGGTTGCGGTAAGGCTTGGATGTGGGTTGGCCAGTGTTGTGTTCTCATACAGGATTTATCCTGTCTTGTCTTTCACTAGTTGAGGGAGTGGTCTCGTAGGACCATAGCCACGTATAAGAAAAACAGACCTTAGCATCTGCATCGGCAGATAAATCGAAAGCTCCCGACCGAGTCCTGTATTTCTTGATTTGCCCTATGACAGGACTCGGATGGCACGATGTGATACATGTGCATACAGTCATGGAAAAGCGATTCACGATGAATGCATGGGAAAAAGGGCGCGGTTGGCGGTTAGCGTAATCCCTAGTGGCCCTAGGTGGTTGAACCCAAACCGAGATACGAAAACGTGCAATAGGTAAGCATAATCCCTAGCAGCCCTAGGTAGCATAAGTCCTAGTTGTACAAACAATAATTCATGTTGGAAGACCCTAGCTTGGTTTAGGGTAACAGTCCAAACCGATCTTAAGGATCATGGAACTATGTTAAAGTAATATAGAATCTCATGGGAAAGCCCGTATGGTCTACGGCAAGGGACTGAACATTTACATGGAATAAAACATACAAGTTGAGTAACCTATATATGCGATATATTAGGTTGACATGGACCATTACACGACTTTTGAGTGAGGGTCATTCTTGGTTAACACATGACACGGTGGGGATACTAGTACGGTAGGTGCAGAGCTAAAATACAGGATAGATATCACGGGGTGTTATACGTGACAGATATCTTGGGGATATTATACTTGATAGAAACCTGACGATGTGATACCTTGTTTATCTTGACATCGTAATTTATCATGACACCTTAGTTTATCTGAGTTCAGTAGTTCATCCTGTTATTTTGATTTAGCTTATCTATCTTGTTATCATGCTTATGTTCATCTCAATTTCTCAAGTCAGTTAACTTTACTAGTTTTTATGCTAATAGTAGATAGGGCTTACTCAGTCTTTTTGACTGACCCGTTTTGTTTCGCCTCTTTTCTTCCGTTTCCCCCCCCCCCCAGGTTACAGGGAGGAAATACTGTTGTTTAGTTCGGACTTCTTCTGCTTGAAGGTCATCATGGATGGCTTGGACTTTTCTTGGCTAATGGCTACTTTACTGTTTTTACTTGGGGAATAATTTATGAAAATGTCTTTATGCTTCTTTACTATTGCAAGACAGGTTTTGATGTACTCTGATGTAAAAGGCTTTAGACCTTATTTATTCATGTTATGAAAGTTTGATTTTACTTCCGCTATTTTATATGTTCTGTCTTGTGATATTTCTGTGCATGTTCACCAATAATGCTCCTCTAAAGCTAGTGCATTCCTTTGCGAGTGACCCTAGCGGAGGCGGGGTGTTACAGTTTGTGCATGGAAGTGAAAATTTTCAGCACTCCCATTATCATCAGGACAGAAATATGACTAATCTACATGACTAAGGGCAGTGGTGGAGCCAGACTATTGAGGGAGATAGGGCAGCCTAGCAAAATTAGGTAGGGCAGAATATAGAATAACTATATTATAAAAGGAAATGCAAGATTTCACATGGGGCCTTGGTCCTACCTCACATATGAGTGGATCCGCCCTTGACTAAGGGGACATCTGTTTTATCATTGAATAAACGCAGGTAAATAGGTTGTCTTAATTTATCAATTGAAAACGCTAATCAGTGACTTCACTATTTTTTTAAGAGATTTGGCGTTTTACATTATTAATATATTTATTTTGTTCCTTACATAAATAGGTATCCATATTGTTATTCTACTATAATATAAAGAAAAACAGAAATAAATATATAGATGACAATGAGGATGAAGATATCATCCATCTATTCGATGAAGCTTGTGATTTCATTGACTGTGTTGAGTATTTAGGTGGAAAAGTGAAGGTACTCGATACCGATGTACTGAGTAGGTGTAGTGAAAAGCAAATGTATGCTCAAGCGACAAAGAGAGAACATGAAGAAAACACAGGAACTCATTCTATCACACCTTAATTTGTTAAGCAAACACATGCAAATAGATCAAAGTAGCAAAGAAGATAATGTGCAGGCAAATTTGCAGCCATGTAATGTTTTTAGCTATTGTGAGTAGTTTCCAACTGGTAAGAATGCTGTATTAGATCCAGATCATCCAAACCGTCTCTTGTTTCAGATTTGAATATGTTGAGTAATGTTTTGTTGTTTCATGAGGTAAACCTCAAGCTTAAAACTTCATATGGACTTGGTAAAACTTAAAACTTAGATCTAAATGCATCTATACAAATTTGTCATCAAAACTGATAGAATGCATTGTTAAACAGAAGTGGATCATAATCACAGCAGAAGTGCGTACTCATGAAAATTATATGCAATATTAAACAGTCACACATTAGTCGAATGATATCCAGTTTAATGGATGTAGATGGATTTCAATGTTTACAGTTTATGGTGCCTGATGTATATAATTAGCATCACTTGTAAATTGTAGTTCTAATTGCCAAAAAACATTCCTACCAGATTGTAAATTATAAGTTCATGCTATTTGAAAACGTATATTCCAAAATTACGTAACTTCTCCAGATGCAGAAAGTTACAATCTTAAACATGAAGCACTTAGTGAGCACGTAACGTTTTTGCTAATAACTATGTTCCTGATTTTTATAGAAATCAAAAACCGGTGATGAAAGAAAAAGGGTTTTAGTAGAGAATGAGAAGATGCAAAGACAAGAGAAAGATGAATTAAATGCTAGTAATGCTGGTAGCAAAACAAGGGCAAGAAAGCAAAGGTCTGCACATGTATTAGAGGCTATGAAGAAATTTTCAGAAAACAAAGAAAAAATGTCCACTACTTCTCCTAATAGCAAGTTTGCAGAATCACGGAAGATTGAAGATAAGTCCAAGAAGAAAGAGCAAAGAAGCCATGAAATATGTATTAGCAAAATTAATAGATTGTGCTCTGAAAAGCAGAAGTTGTCGATAGGGCAAGAAAAGTTAATGGTGAGCAAAATTGAAAAGGAAAACCACATAAATAGCTTGAGAAAGAATTATCAGTGCATAGATAACACGTATCCTTCCAGTCCTTGTTATGGCTTGGCCATGAAAAAGCACAAGCGAGCTAGTACCCTTATTAGCGAGTGTATCAAGAAGCAAAATCCCATACACAATTCAAAAAGATAAAGTGAGAGAAAGGGAGAGGGACACGTAACTCATGCTGTTGATAAGTCAAAATTGAAAGAAGGATGTGGAGCATACCATTTATATTCTGATTAGCACCTATGCTAAAAAATAGAACCTAGAAGCAAATGATGAATGTGCATAATAGAGGGAGAGGAAGAGGAATA
This sequence comes from Allium sativum, assembly GCA_030737875.1. Lineage (NCBI taxonomy): Eukaryota > Viridiplantae > Streptophyta > Magnoliopsida > Asparagales > Amaryllidaceae > Allium > Allium sativum. The sequence goes on along the minus strand of CM060920.1, from coordinate 320,175,749 downwards.
GCCTTTTTAAATCGAACCGTAATATGTTGCAAGCAACAGTTATCAAAAGATCAGATTTTTCCAGGATGAACAATAGAGAATAGAGTAAAACAACACAACATTGTAGCTTAAATAGACCTAAATTCTAAGACAAGAAAATTACCTGAACACTGCAAATAAGAGAAGCTATAGTAGTATGCCTTAATGTCCCTTTCTCTCGAAGCCATCATCATCTTCCAAAGCTTCATTGAGTTGTGAAATATCCAAAGGTTGACAACTTACATAGGAATCCTCGTTGCACATTTCTAATTCAATAAATCCTCTTGACAGCTATAGGCTTAGTACATGATTGATTTGAGTGCTATAAGCTGTTATGAAAATAGGAAACAAACAACATGAGGCTAAAATAGTAAGATAAGGTGAGCCTACTTAACAGGTAAATTAAAATTAAAATCTATACACTTGCTCTTAGATCATCACCCATTTTACTTGTCTTTTCAAAGCATACCTGCACTATCTCTTCATTTAACTACTTAAATAGGCTAAAATACAACAGAATTGATGATGTTTGAATTACATAGGTAAGGTAGCAATCTAACCATTCATGTACAATGAATGGCTAGCTTAGTACATTTACCAAGATATGCTATTACTGTTCACTCAACGTGGAAAATCAACAAATACTTCATCTCTATCGAGTTATCAATGCACTTTTTTTTATGAAACTGCCTCTAAATATGACAACAATCACCATTCATTAAGATCTAATCACACCACTAACAAAATAAGGTCCACTGACAGCCAAAATAATAGATCGAACTATCATAACTTTCAATTCCGATAAAACTATCACTAATCAACTCAGGGCCTTTGAAATCTCAAAAACGCCATGAATACCTGAGTCTATTGGCCTTCCTTTCCTATTGACCACCTCAAGAAGCTTCAGCCCATTAGTCCCAGTAACATCAGCAGTATAATATTGGAACTCAATTAAGTGACCCACTCCATAATGAAGATGTTTCGATAAGATTCAGATAGTGAAGCTTAATCCTCGCCTTGAGAAAATTATACGAATTTACTTATAGATGCTCCAATCCTGTGGTGCTGATGATGGAGGAGAACCAAATCGCGAGGATCGCTATGTCCAACGGAGTAGCCATTTGTTGTATTATTTAGGAATTGGTCATTTAGGGTTGAATCGGATTTGATTAAAAGTGGTAGGTTTTTTTTTAAAGGTATACGGATCAGGTTTAGAAAATCGCGCAATCGGCATTAGAAAGAATCGACATTGATTTGAGTGAAAAAACAAAGAATCGACATTGATTTCGATTTCGATTAAAAAGGAAAAATCGAACAGAAAGGAAGATGACACGCGAAATTTAGATTTTATTGCGAAAAATAACTGGTTTGAGAGAGTGTGTTTTAGGGTCACTGCTAGCAGAGAAACCTCCTAGTCGGTTTGATTCAGTCAAAAAGTCCAACTAGTATAAATGGGTGTAATTCAGGGATAAAAATGACATTTTGCCTTGCGTGTTTCTGAAATTTTCCTGCCAGCCGTAGTATTTGACCGAAAGATTTTATGTTCGTTTAGCATTTCCGTTATATTTAACATATTCAATTTTCTCATTCTAATATGCATTTTATCCATATGAAAATATGATAAAGAAACAACGAATGGTTTTCAAGAAAACAAAAAAAATCTTAGGAAAACAATGATATTTATTTTAAAATTTCTTTTTTTTTTGACAAAAATTATAATTACTGTTCACTTGTTTTTTAAATTGGACTGAAATCTTTTTAGATTGCACCATCGATGAAAAGAATGGAAAAAATAATTATGAATTACAATTTCATAGTTTTGGACTTCTTGTTTTCTTTCACCGTTAATATTCAATTATTATTATTGAAATGGTAAAGTAAATGTCAGTTTTGGTATACTTTGGGGTGTGAAAAGAAAAAACTAAGGTGTGATGTTTTTGTTTAAATAGATGGGTGGGAAAGGCAAAAAATGGGGTGTAAATAGATTTAGCCAAATTGATTAGTTCGGTATGCAAACCTCTCTAACGGTCTATTTGACCTCTCTAACAGTCGGTTTGATTAAATTCTTCACAATTTTATTTTGTTAAAATTAAGTCAAGTATAAATTGGAAAGTTGCATAGTTTAAAAAATTAATATTCAAAAATTAGATTGAACTTATTGTATTCATATAAATTAAAGTTTCGTTTAAAGCGCTTGAGTTCGGAATTTAAATTTGTGGAAGTGAATTTGGGAAATTTTGGAATTAATGTTCTGTAGTGTGAGCAATGTATAAGTGAGAGATAGTGAAACAAGGTAAGCAACTTTTTTATATTCTAAGAATAGTTCTGTGATGTATATATTAAGTATAAAATGATGTATATGATTTTTTTTATAAATTCTTTTGGTATATGCATTATGTTTTATTGTATATGAATAGAAATTATCTATACTATGTAAGTATGCACAAAAACTAGACTGGTGATTTTAAGGAATGATTTCCTTCTTTTGCTCAACAAGAAAAATTAAGTGTAACACGGGAAATTTGTCCTCTATGGCTAACACCCTAGTCGTTGAGTTAAGTAGTGAATCCGAGTGAAATATGCAATTAATGTAAAGGGACATGCAACTTTTTATAGTGATTCAACACTGACGCCTACGTCCACTTTGTCATAACCATTATTCATATACATTTCGGTTACAAATTTGTCGGGTACAAGGCTTTGAGTTACAAAGCTGTGTTAGAGAATATGTAACAACCCAGAAAATCAGAACCAATTTAATATTTTTATTTTAGCTATTTTAATGAAATTTGAATATTTAAAATGATTTATTTTAAATAATAACGACTAAAAAATTATTTTAAATGAAGTTAGAACGAATAAATTTATTTTAATTACATAACGAGCCTGAAATGGCGCGACAGTTTGAAAATTCGATTTTAAATTTCAAATGAACGTACAGGATTCAAAATAAATCAGAATTGGACGAAACCAGAAATATTTGAATCTGTTTAATAATATCTTTCTAATGAATGTAAGAAACTGATATTTCACTTTATAAATTGTAAGTTATGTCCAGTTTAAAATTCAAAATAGTCGCTGTGGAATTTATATATTTTTTAATATATATATAACCCTTAAAAATATCCATTTTGCAAACGACCTCCATTTTCGATGAAACCACTTTTCTTGGATCTGGAATGTCAAATTATTATTATATTCCAATTTTCATAATTTTTGGAATGAATATGTGAGCGTGGTGGTTTAAATGTGTTTGACAATTTCAGTTTGAATTTAATCAACTGAAAATTAACCATTTTTCAAACGGACTCCAAATTCAATGAAATTAGTTTTGTTAGGACCATATCGTCAAAACATAGCTAGATTTATTTTTCTGGAATTTTTAGAGTCAGTACGTGTCCCCGATAAATTAAAATGTACGTTTAAATTAAATATATATTGATTTATATTTTAATTTAAATGAAAACTGATCAAAACAGTCGAATTAGCCTACGAAACATATCTCATTATGTCCGGAATGGGGGTATAATTATTCCAATGTAAATAATATAATATCTTCTTCATACGAGGTCCAAACGTAGTGATTCAAGTTGCGTTGCGATCGTGGAGCCGAGAGCTTCGCAACAAAACTGACCGGGCCCCACTTGGAGGATGTTGGAATTTCGGGCAAATCCAAACTATTCAGAAATTCAGAAATGAAACTGACGGAGTGGAAACGAACGTGAGAACTCTTCTCACTCAAACTATTTTCCAGTTAAAAATATTCTAGGTTGCATACGGTGCTTAGCAGCACCCGACACCATTTATTGTACAAACCATGATTGTTTGTTTGAACTGTGTTGTGATGTGAAATGAAAATAAAAATATTCATGTGTTTAATAAAATGTTTGAATAATAAAAATATCATTTTATTGAATAAATGGACTATTAAAAATATTCGTGTGTTGAAATAAATATTTTATTGTTAAAAATATAATTTTTAACGCATATATGAACGACATAAAATTCTCCTGAAATGAAAATAAATATACATTTACAAATCGGACGATTTGTTTATGTACACCCATTTAACTAATATTGATTGAGACGATAAATTTTACACATCGCCCAACTGCATAAATAATATTCAGTGTTTGTTGATTGAAACCCCATACAGGTATTGGGATGATATTTGACGTACACTAATCTATGCCAATCGATTGGTTGACAGACTATTGTAAGCGTTGAATTTTAATATTTAATGCTTATGCAGTGTAGAGTGCACTCTGGATGATGGTTGATTGTTTATCGTTGTTGTTATATACATGTGTTGTATGAAATCAATATAAATAATCATTTATGGTAATTGATTGTGTCTGATTCCAGTTCAAAAAGAATGAATATTTTAAAATAACGAATATTTTAAAATAATATTCAGAAAAGAATCAAAATATGATTTTGATGTCCGATTTTGGATTGACGCGAAAATATTTAAATATATGAAGTTGTGTTGATTAGATTTGCGCCATTTTGACGGGAACGATATTTATATCGATTTTATTCATTTTCATAATGAATATTGAAAAGTGAAATTATTTCAAAATCCGATATTTTGAAGATATTATCATTTATATATTATAATGGTAAGGATTATTCAATTTTGATTTAAAATTGAAAAATGAAATTGAAATCGTTTTTAAAACGAATTTTAAACGATTTATAAAATACGTTTTAAATGGAAATCGATGAAATATATATATTATATATATATTTAATGGCCTGAACAGGACACGCCACGCAGCGACCGTTCGCGAATTTCGACCATTGACTTCAAATTGATATTACGAGAGATCCGACCGTCGGATTCTCCTAAAACCGGAACCGTTGGATTTGTATCGAAAAGAGCTTTCCAAAGAATATAAGAGATTTGGAATCTAATGGTTGGATTTGGAATTATGTCCAAATGAAATTTGGGAAAGGCCATTGTAAGTGCAGTTCGATGACCGTTTATGGAAATCGACTGTACGGGCCTTGATAAAATTATTAAAAAATATTAATAATTTGTGAAAAATCATAATAAATGATTTGGAAAGAATTTGGATGAAAAATTCCACGTTTGTAAAGATAAAAATATATTTTTATCGAAATGAACTAGTTATTAACTAGAATTATAATCCACTTATTTTTAAATAAATAAATTAGATTGAGAATGGGTTTTAATATGACCAGAATTTCCAATATATGAATTGGAATGGATTTGAATCGAAATTATCTTCGTTATATTTTGATGTTGGATTCCGTGATTATACAGATATTGTGGAGGAATTTGGAAGATATATATGTCGTTATTCCCAATATGATATTTGTTGATTTCAAGATTGATATTGAATATAAGCCGATATAATTTCTATTCAGAGCCTTATAATTAATATTAAATTGGATTTTGGGTTTGTCGTGGATGGTGTATTAAATAACATTGTTCCTGAACCCAGTTGAGAAAAGAATAAATCTTTTAATTAAGATTTAATAAGGTTTACCAACTCCACCTCGACTGCAAACTCTCCACCGTACTAAGCCCGATCATTATCCAGCTGTTGCTTGACGTCCTGAATCCCACGCCCTCCAGACACCACTTCTTTGGACTTGCCGTACTCCGAACAGCGCCCAACGCCGACGGACTGACCCCCTTCAATGCCTGTACCAACTTCGAAAACCCCGTCTCCTACCAAAGTTTTGACGCAAAACAAAACACCCGTTCTAGCATTGTTTCGAGAAGTGATGAAGTGGAAAAGTATGCATATATATAATATAGGAGGGACTTCAAACTTTAATTTCTGTTTTGATTTTTGAGGTGAATAGAGATGTTGTGATTATGTTTTGAAGATGAGTTGCTGAATTTGGACAGAAGACTTTGGTTTTATAATGGGAAATGAGACGAGGATAAGAAGGAAGTCACTATCCAAGGGGTACAGCATAGGTCTCCCTATCTATATTTGTAGAGGCATGCACACCTTAATTGGAAAGGAAAAGGTAGACTGTCTGCATTAGGCTAGTAGGTTTTCAGACCTCATTTCCTTCGTTTAGAAGTTAAATAATTTGTTATAGAATAATAGCAATGCGTACTGGAACATGTATAGTATGAATACATTTAGTTCAATAAAAGAAACTCATGTCATATGATATTTTCATGTTTCAACCATTGTTAGAGGAAACCGTTGTATTATAATGCTTTAAAGTTTAAGTGTACCGCATTCCGAAAAAATTACGTTCTAAGTCGCTACGGACAGAAATAAGAACACGGTCGTGTCGAGCAATGTGCCACGATCCCAAAAATATAATATAATAGACTAGTTAGCTTATTCTGTGAAACCCCAAACCGCTGATATAATATAATAGAAACTTTGTTGCTCGTGTAATATCACATAACATAATTCTTTTTACAAATTAAAACAATGAATTCCTAAGTTTGAAAATTCCCAAACACAAATATTTAAGTCTGTAGATTTTGTGACGACAATCGTACACTCAGGCACCTAATTAGTGCGTTGTGTAGCGTTCGGTTGATGCAATGCGATCATCATGGTTTGAATAAAAAGAAAACAACTAAAAACCCGTCGTATATAGGGCTGTCAATGAATACCCGAAATATCCGAATTCCGTCCGTATCCGCATCCAAAAATGCGAAAAATATCCGATATCCGAAAAGCGTATACGGATATCCGATATCCGAAATGCTTACCGGATACAGATATGGAAATATCAGTATCTGATAAATATCTGTCCGCTATGATTTTTTTTTTATATTTAGGTTATACTATAATTTATTATTTTATAACATATGGATACAAAAATAAGTAACAAAAGGCAAAACCGTACAGCCCTACTCCAAGTCTCCAACAGTCCAACCGACGTGGTCACGTGGCAATCCAAGTATCCAAACCTTTACAAAAATTTGTACAGATGTTGATGAAATCCAACGATTCTCCCCTAGCCTTTATAATCAATTTTTACTAGAATCTAAAACCCTAACCCATCAGCTTTCAATCTCTTGCAAGAAAAAAAAAATCAGCCGCAATTCCATTCCAGGCTTCTAGCCATCGACGCGTTTCAATTTGGCTTCGACTTCAAGCTCCTCCAACGCTCATGTTTCTCTAGAAACTCGGCATCTGGCAATATTAGAACTGTCGAGCTTTCTGTGCTTCAACCTTTATCTCAAATCAGACAGGTACATCTCACCAACGCTCATGTTTCTTCTTTCTACCTCCATTCTTTGGGGTTTCCTTTCATGGTAGCCATGGACTTTTCTATTTCGTTCAGTGTGATTTTCTTCGTAGTAAGCAGTTGTTACATGCTGGCACCAAGCTAGTTTTCATTTCTTTGACAGAACGTTGAACATTAGTTCGAGTTTGATGCTTTTCAGAAGGCTTAGGTGGAAGATTCTTTAAGCGAGAAAATCCATTGATGGGCTTTGAAACATTATGTTGAATAACAACACATTTTTTCACATTCAATGATTCTTTCTTTAATGCTGCTTGAGTTTCGAAGATTGGCTGAGAGGCTTTTGTTGTATTCTGTGGTATAGATTGTTGCTCCACATGTGTGAAAGGGCACCGATCGGCTTTTAAGCTGTTCCCTCTTTGGAAATAAATGCATAGTGAACTTTGCTTATCTAAAGTAGGAAGTTGGGATGGTGTTGGCATAGAAGCATGTCCCAACAAACCATAAAGAGGTGTAAGCTTGATATTTGTATCATGTATTTGCCTATTTCACTTGAATTGTTAAATGCACGAACTAGTTTCAAGCTACTTTACATGATCTGTCGTGAAAATTTGTGATGTACTGATGTTTCTTACCTGCTGGAGCTGAAAATTTGTGATGTACTGATGTTACTTACCAGCTGGAGCTGAAGCATTTTCAGTTTGAGTCAATTTTTGTTAATAAATGTTTCAGTAATTAACTGTGTTAATTGTGTAAACTTGTTTCAGTAATTAACTATGTTAAATGTGTAATTAACTATGTTGACAAATGTTTCAGTAATTAACTGTGTTAAATGGGTTTATTTATGTATTATTTCAATTTTTTCAGCTATTGTTTAATGCCAAATGAAATTTGCATTGTATTGTATTAACTTGTATATTTTTAAGTTCGAATTCGGATATTTTTTGATATCCGAAAATATTCGTATTTGCTAAGCCGGATACAGGTATTTTCGGGTATCCGAAAATATTCGCGGATACGGATACAGATATTATTTAATAGGTATTCGCGGATACGGATACAGATTTAGATACAAATTTTTATTTTCGGATACAGATACAACACTATCTGCACCCGTTTACAGCCCTAGTCGTATAGCTCACACCGCATCAATCAAAATATTGTAATAACACGTATTGATATAATATACGTGAGACAGTAAATAGATGATAATGAATTATAAGCATCAACGTCACATATTAGTACAACATAAACGAAAATAGAGTTGTACAAACGATAATAACTCAAGAAAATGTATCCAAAATAGAAAACACCACTAAGTCACATAGTAGAGTACAACCGCTGCAATTTTGAACATTTAAAATTTGAAAAGCATTTTTTTTTCATTTTAAAGTTCATGTTGAAAATTTAAAGGTTCATCTAGTGAATTTTAAATCTTGGATTTCAAAAATTGAAAAACACATAATCTAAAAATCCGTAGTTCTAAATTTGAATTTGGAATGAAAAATAATTCAAAACTTTAATCTTGACGTAAAGAGTTAGATTTGTAATTTGAAAATATAAAAATCAAAATTTGAAATCTTGAAGACTTCAAATAAAAAATAAAAAATTTGGTAAATAACATTTTGTAAATTGTAAATATGAATTTTTAGTCGACGAACTTAAAGAAATATAATTTGAAAATCTCGATTAAGAATCCAGCTAAACAAAATTTGCAATTACAAAAAACTTAAAATTTTGAATTAGAAAAAAATGTAAGTAAAAATTTGAGATTTAGTTTAGTTACACATTTAAAGTTGAATGCCACGTCATCAATATAAACATGTTCGATAACATTGACAATAAATTATGTATGACCGTCCAAACCGTTCCTTTTAACAGTTTTTTGTATCTCGCGGAAATTATTTCACCCAAATTTATTAAATTGGCAGAAAACATCTCCATTACGATCATGGCAGCAGATTTTGGCGTGTTGTGGATCCATAATCAACAGCTTAATCCGCCCACTTAAACCTATTTGCCCTCTACTCTCTCAATTCCTAACTTAAAGTTCGATTGCCCTAAAGTAAAACCTAAAACCGTTCTGTAGAGCTGCTCGATCTCTTAATCGCCTCTACGTGCAAAATTGGTAAATTCGATTTTAGCGTCTTCTTTGATTCTATTGGTTAGTTTACAGCCGTATTTTTTGATGTTGACCTTGTTTAGGGTTCCCGATTGATTTTTTGTGCTTTTGTTAATGGATTGTGAATAATCTTTGCACTTAATCGTTAATTTAATAGTTATTTTCTTCAAATTTCCGTTTATTGATTCAACTGCGGTCATGCTAGTTATTTATTTTCCATATTGATTTCCTTTTATTTTTAATAACTAAAAAAAAAAATATTGTAATTGATACTAGAATCTTTTGGAATCTGTTATTTTACACTCAATTTTTTCAAAAAAATTAATATTGCTGTATGATTGTACTTCCAAATTTGCTCTGAGTTTAAGGGACTAGATATAGAGTTGTGGTTTATGTTTTGATGTCTACAGCATAGTAAGAATAATTCAAGTATCAAACTTTGTAATTTCAAATTGTTATTGAGTTTACACATACAACTCTATTTGTAGATTTGTTATAAGGTGAGGACAGGTGCACCCGTTAAAATATAAGAGAAAGCAGCCTATGGTGAGGATTTCTAGGCATTTTCTATAAAACAAGTTATTTGCAGGTTAATTTAAATAAATAAAATTACAATTTTTTTTTAAGGATAAGCGCCTTTTTTAACAATGGAGGATCTTCCTGAAGCTGTGTCATTTCTAAATTTGGATTTGAATCTGTTAATTTTAAAAAAATTTGTTTTGATTTATGATTGATTACCAATATTAAGCTATAGATTCAGATCTATTCTGTTTTGATTTATGATTGTATTGTTTTGGTTTATGATTGATTACCAATGTTATTCCTTTTAATTGTAATTTGCTAGATCTTTTCATTATGCTTATTCTGAAACTATATCGCTCAAAACAATGCAATCACTGACGAGTAACCATAGAAAACAGGAGGAGAATCATGCAGGATGGGACATGAGCAGATATGCGAAATGGCCAGGTGTACATGTCAGTTCTACAGGTCGAGCTGATGCATTTGGGGCCTGAGATGGTTCGAAAACATGTTGCTGAGCTGATGTAGTAACTGCAACATCGGGAATTTTAGAGCATGAGCATGGGCCAGATAAGAGTGTTGCTGAATCAACAGTGCTCATACTGTTATACTGTGAAATATGCAGTAAACAGGATGAATCTGGAGCCTGAGCTTGTTCGAAAACATTGTGTTGAGCTGATGCAGTTATTACAACATTAAGAATTTTAGAGCATGAGCACGGGCTGGATAAGAGTGTGCTGCTGAATCAACAGTGCTCAATGCTGTTATACTATGAAATGTGCAGTAAACTAAAAAAATTTATGCAAAAAAACGTTCAGGTTCTCCTCCATACTTAGACGAAGGTATGCTTTTTCTTCTTCAATTCGTCGTTTCTAGTCTTGGATCACTCATTCTTTAATCTGATATTTAAATCAAAATTAAAACATACGATCCAGTTTGTATGTTGCTTTTATTCAGAACTGTGCACTAGATATATAGAACAATGGTAGTATTTGGTTGTTTTTGCCATATCAAAAATATATTGTCAAGTCTAGTGTGATATTATTGGGTGCCTCTGCAAGTTTTGGTTTAAATTGTCAGCAAGACGAATGATATGATACTTTTTCATCTTCATGGTTACATTCAGTTATAAATTATGTTTGCAGTGTGTTGCTTATATATGGAAACAAACCTGAATTTAAAAGTAAACAGCGAAATGCACTAGTGTAAGTGTGTAACAGCTTCTTTTTTTAGAAGAAAACGAAGAAATTTATTATTATGCAAAATTTACAGCATAAACTAAAACAAATGCAATCCAGACATCCATAAGAGACATGTTTTTCTACAGGTACAAACATCCACAAGAGATGTTTTTTTTTTCCCTATAAATTTGAGAAACTTCACAATATTCAAAAACTATTCAGACAGGATGTGTTGTGCGAGTAGAGATTGAATTATTTATTTTGCTGATTTGGGGGATTCAATTTTGTGTCAGTAATAATTGCAGACGTGAAGTTTACGGGTTATCTTACGGTCTGCTTGTGCATATACATATTTATGATAATTGTCATAATTAGTTATGTTACATCAATGGGTTTATGATAACTGTTTATACAAAACACATCAACGATTAGTAATCCAATGCCATTTAAAATATACATATTATTGAACTCACATATTGTTATTTGTGTATACAGCCATATTAAATATAATTGTTTCTTGATTTTGTAGTTGAATTTTGGGAAAGTTAAGCCAGTTGGACCCAGTGCTCGTGCGAAGGTTGGTAGTGTGATTCCCTTTGCAAAGTAGGAAAATGGTATTGTTCCATTGCCTGAGCACAGTAGAACTAAAGCAAAGCTAGGTGAAAAGAGTAAGCTCTTGAATCACACTTTGAGTGTATTTTATTGTATAACGTATCAAATATTTTGTTATATAGCAAAAATATTATGTGCCATTTTAAGTTATTGTCAGTATAGCAGTTTAGTTAAATGGTTGCAACATTTTTATTTTATTTGGACAATCAATCCTGGTATGGACTTCTCTGTCATTGATTCGGTTAGGACTGAAATGAGTTCAGTTTGTTTGTAGGTTTTATTGTATCTGTTTGAGGAATAGGAAGGGATATAAATGGAAGAGAATGAGAGTTTGATCAGAGAACTTACAGAGAAGTACATAATCAAGAAATAGAGTTAGGGAAATTGCAAGATAAAATAATAGTAAGCTAAAGAAATGAAAGAGAGATGAGAAGAAAACTATAACAGATTTTTTAAGAAGAAAATAGCAGGGCTGCTACTTTATTTAGTCCCTGCTACATTCTAGTTACTCCATATCTAAATTTATATCAGACTGTGCACATTTGTATCAGCATAGTGTACCTTTTCATTTGAAGGGTAGTCGGTTAATTAGATTTCTTGCATAGGGCATGCTTTGCTAATGATAGTCGAACATCTGTATCTCATGTTGATAGGTGAACAAAACATTATTGGCTATCATCAAAGAAGTTGTTGCAATAGCGGTTGTTTGGCCCAAGGACGTTATCTTTTTAGTTGATACATGTTATCGGGTTTTGCTTGTATGTTTTTTGTACTTTACAGCTAGTCAGTCTGATGCAAATGCATAAATATTTGAGGTTTGACTGATATAAGGTTTATGTTGAACAGTGTTATGACTAATAACGGGTTTATATTACAAGTGTTGCGACTAATATTGGTTTTACGTTCTTTACAGCTAGTTGGTTTGAGTTTTGCCTCAAACATCAGGTTTATTTGCAGCTGACTATAGATAACTGGAAGCCTTGTTCTTACACAAGTTGCAACTCTTTCTGGTTTTATACTGAGCTAGACGTGTCAAAAGGGTAAGATAGGGTCATATAAGGGTCATGAAAATTTTGATCCGACCCTTTTACTACACACAACAGCTCAACCCTTTTAACTTTCTTGATTAAAGGGTCAACCCGTTACAACCCTTATGACCCTTATAACCTGATAAAAAAAAAAAAAACTATAATTCTAAAATATCACTTACAATCGGTTATTTCAAATCAAAATGTTACCTCTCATCACATAACTGGAACTAAAAACAACAGAAGTACATGCTACAGTACTAAAATGCTAACAGTTAAATATTTCTTAAAACTAGAAACAACTAATAATTCTTCAATTACAACCCATAGTCTCAAAGCATGTAAATAAAACAATATTACAAGCTCCAAAATATGCTGCGTCGTCTTCATTCTTCATAATTCAGTAGCTTGTTTCATTTTAATAATCTGCATGAAGTCATAAGTGAAAAATAACGTCAGTAATACATACAGAGAATGAACTGCTTGTGAAACCTGCTAACGTCAATGATACATACAGAATATATGAGAAGTATGTCCATTCAATAAGCCAATAACGTCAATGATACATACAGACTATTGTCACATAACTGGATTTCCATACATTTGCATTTTAATAATCTGGTTATGTTGTTATGTCAATCTCTAAACAGAAGGATTTGTCAAAAATTCTAGATGTAAATGGCAGGCCAGTTTAAGATTTTGACACTTTAAAAGATATTGGCAAATTCTATCCAGACCACCAAAGCATACGATTAGATTAACAAAGAGTTCATTTGCCATATTTTACTGTGTTTGGGCATCCCTATCAAGTTGGTTAATCTAATTTATTTTTGCATTTCTACTCCCACTTTTTCTATTTTAATTCCAGGGACTCTGCATGGCTTTATTAATAGCAATAAAGGCTTACCACAACCGGATCTTTTATCTCCTTATCTCTTTCTTTAGCCATGGAATTTGTATAAATTTCCTTCGATTTGGAGTTTGTCAATGATAACATTTCTCCTATTTACAATTGCAAACCTGTGCTAAGTCATCTTATTTATGCTGATGGGTTACTAATTTTTTCACAGGAAAATGCAAAAAAAGTGCCTCCATAGTCTCGATGGTTCTTAGCAGATTAAAGGATAATGCAGGTTTAGAAATCAATGAGCTGAAATCAAATAAAATATCAGCAAGAGTGTTTCGAGAAAACAAAAAATTTCTACATTTTTTTGGCTCCAACCTCAGAATTTCCTATTGCTACCTAAGTATTCGACTGAGTACCTCAGTTTTAAAGATTTTAGATTATAATAGACTGAGTACCTCAGTTTTAAAGGTTTTAGATTATAATTTACCTCTAACTGTTACATAAAGATAACAGTGTTGACTATTAGTGGTGGTATCCTTCGAAAAATGGGAAGTTCTCACTATGGTCGTCTCGGAACTGAAAATGTACACTTGCACTGAAATATTAAACAAATCTTAGTTTGTTGCCTGGATATGTATTAAAATTCCTTATGAACCATGGTATCATCATATATGGAATTGCATCTAATGGAATTATGTGACTATAGTCAATATGGAATTGCATACATATTAAAAATCCTTATGTATGTATCAAAGTAGAATTACCTGTTGCAAAGATAAGATCCCCCCACATTGGCAGGATAGAACTATGCATATTCAAGTAGAATTACACCACACTGATCCCCACATTGGCAGGATAAAATTACCTGTTAAAAAAATTCCGATCATACGTAAAGATAAATCACACAATTTGACACATAGGAAGTAACATATAAATACACAAAAGGGGTTCACATAATTAGCACACACTAATTATATAAATAGAAACACACCTTTAAAAACTAAGTATCAATTAGCCAAAGATGTATAGGGTAGTGTAGCATGCTCTTCATGATCAAGAACACATGTAATATCCTCAGCAAGGTCTTCAATTGTTGGCATTATTGGCGTTCCGCACAACCAATCTCTTGAACAAAGTAATGCTTCTACCACATCTTCCTTAAGTGAACTACGATTGTCATCAAGGACCCTACCACTAATACTAAATGCACTTTCCGAAGCCACGGTCGTAATTGGAACTGCTAAAATATCTCTAGCCATGCGACACAAAGTAGGGTATTGATATTGTTGTGATTTCCAAAACGCGAGAATATCCAATTGTATTTTACCATCAATCAAGTCATCATCTAAATAAGAATCAAGTTCGGACTTGTGAGGATTGCTAGCAAATTCAGAGGAATAGAATTTCTCCATCACATCTTCGCATTCTTGTGAATATGGACCTGCGAATGGTTCGGTGGATTCCATATTTCCTATAACGCTTGTTTCCACGTAGGAATCTTTCTCCACTTTTTCCGAATACTCATTATATAGCTCTACCAATTTCATTTTCACATTTTCAAACTCTAAGCAATTCCCATACAATGTTTTATATGAAAATTGAACAAAATTCGCCTTATACCGTGGATCAAAAATGCAAGCGATGGAAAGCAACACATTAAACTCACTCCAATATTTCTTGAATTTTTTAAGCATATCACTTGCCATAATTGACATAAAATCATTTTCCTCCATGCATTTTTTTAATGTGTAATGAACCTTGAAAATTTTCGGAAAAAACAAATTTGCAGTTGGGTAATTTGTACCAGAGAATAAACATGTAGCATCATACAATACTTCTAAGAAATGTGCAATTTTCTTTGCTTTGATCCATTCTTCTGTTGTTGGGCAATAAGTATAACTAGGATCGAATAATTTCAAATGACAAAGCGCTTGCTCATAATGTATGACACTTTTGAGCATTGTAAATGTTGAGTTCCATCTAGTAGGAACATCTTGACGCAATACTTTTCTATCGCCATCCAATGAGAGAGTAGCTATGCATTCTAAAAAACTCTTTTTCCTAGATTGAGAACCTTTAATATATTTTATGCTTTCACGAATGTTACTCAAAAAAGAAGAAACACGCTTCAAACCATCTTGCACTATTAAGTTTAATACGTGCGCCACACATCTAACGTGCAAATATTGTCCATTCGCCACTAAAGATTTCCTATAAACAAGATGTGATTCCAATAATCCAACAAACTTATCATTTGCAGAAGCATTATCCAAAGTGCACGAAAATATCTTATCAACTATATCCCAATCAACTAACATACTTGAAATTTTTCCAAATATAGTTGAACCTGAATGTGGAGGTGGCATTAAACAAAAATTCAACAGCTTCTTTTGCAAATTCCAATCATTATCGATAAAATGCGCTGTCAAAGTTATAAACCCGTCGGTATTTACTGATGTCCATAAATCAGATGTCAAACTAACTCTTCCACTACATGACTTTAGAAAATCCTTAAGTTTGATCTTTTCGTCCTCATATAATTTCATAACATCAGAACGCGATGTGTTTCTTGAATAATGTTCCACTTGATTGTTTAAGTATGAATGGACCTCACGAATACGTTTATACTGAACAAATTTGAATGGCAAGTTATGTTCAATAATAGCTTTGGTCATCAACTCTCTGTATATTTTCTGATCGAAATTACTTCTTTGATCATTTTCTAAACTTTTAGTAATTAACGGACACTTTGCTACATGTTTTAGCAAATTGTTTGTACCATATTTACCTCCCCAAATATATTTTCTTTTGCATTGTATGCAAAAACATGTGCGATTTTGACCTTCAACCGTTTCATTTTTTTCAAATTATTTCTAGACATCAGAGAAAGTATTTCTTTGCCGCTTATTTTTTATAGAGCTACCAACCGAAACTATCGCAGCCACCGATTCTACTGTGTTTCTTAATTGAGTACCTTGTTCAACAATATCCATACTATTTTTTCACCTGAATTCAAATTTTTATTGTAAAAAAAAACCTTTAGCTAACTGAAAATAAACACATCGAATAGGAAAAAGACAACTCTATCTCATACTTCTACGTGCAAAATTCATATAATTGTGATGTATATATCAGGTTGATATATTTGGAACTGAGTTCTTTTGAGAAATCCGATGTAAACCGGCTAAAACATGCTAAAAATATGTACAAAACTTTCACTGAAACTGTTTTATAAAACTGTCACTGAAACTGTTTAATAAAGTTGTCCCAAACAATGAATTTAAAAAGAAAAACTTGCATGGAACTAAACTGTTTTATAAAATTATATCTAGATCATCTTTCTTCCAAAAAGAAAGTACATAAAATCCATGTATAGCAACTGTATTCCAAACAAAAGGATTACTCATTTGCAATTATACATATATCTCATAGATGTAATTGCTAGTGAGCTATACGAAAAATAAAAAGTTGTACTATCCTGATGTGTATGAAATAAACCTGCAGAAGGTACCCCTGAACATCCTCATGCATTTGCAACTTGATAATTATAGCAGATGAGTGAATTACCTTAACAAATATCCTTAACTAGCTAATATCTGCAACTTGATCAAAGGAGCAACCAGAAGGCTCAACAGGAGATCAAAGGAACATAATCAAATCTGAAATTGATGGCACCAAAGACATAAATACCACAATCAATAAACTTTTAATCCATATAATTGACTATTGTTAAACCATTACTAGGATGGAAATAGATATTTGTAAGAGTCATCAAATCTAATTTGTAGTGGATCAGAATGCTTAAGTAATACAGTAAGTCTTGTTTGGATGGACTAGAACAAACCATTAATGGTAAGGCTAACCTGGTATGAAGATAGTCGCATTAATGCTCAAGTAATACAGTAAGTCTTGTTTGGTTCAAGGCGAGGGTTCAGTTTTGATTTAAAATCAAGCTGCACTCAGATTGTCAAAACTAAGTTGTGCTCAGTTTTGACACAAAACTGAGCTTATGCTCAGTCTCGAATCAAAACTGAGCACCGCTTAGTTTCCACAAATCAAGACTGAGCACTGCTTGGTTTTGCAATGACTTACATAATGATTTCATTCTAAAATGTACTAAATATTCAATCTATAAACAGTTTAGAACCAAAGAAGAATAAGAGGTTCTGCTTTTCCAATTTAAAGACAAACATCATGCTACCAGATTGACCGTGGGAGATATACTTTTAAGTCTGAAGTATTTTAAAGGATATTATCATTACACGTTCTCTTTTTTTTCTTCTCACTATGCATTTGCTATCATCATACTAAAAAATAGCTGAAAAGAAAATGCATTATTTTTGTCTGCAAAATGAAAAAGCAGAGCTCTAGACTTTATGATCAATTTTTTTATGCAGTTTTTTTAAATGTATTTCCCCGCAAGTAAAATGTAAAACCAAAAGTTTGTCATGTTATATGACCATATACACACATGTATGCAAGTTGAATTTATACTTCAAGTTGGAAAGCTAACGCTTAATCTAGGTAAGCTAGGGGTAAAAACTTACCGCCTCACTACTCAATTTTATTAAATATTAAATCACCTGCAAGTACAACTCTTATGAATCAAATATTTTATCAAAATTTGGCAGTAAAGGGATTCTTTATTTTCATTAACGTAAATTAGGCAGCTTCTAATGAATCATGAACAGGTTTACAGTTATTTAATATAAGATTCCAACAACAAAGTTCGAAAGCACAATCGATTAGCTGAAAGTCTTACATGAATTAAGGAGAAAGGTGCAATCGAGACTCAGCAGTAGTCTGAAATCAACAGGCAAAGAAAACCGATCAGTAGCAGCTAGACACCAACATGCATATGAGGTGAGAGGAAGTTACCTTGCGATTGATTGGTGGAGGAATCCGATTAAATGATTCTGATAGAACGGTCGGCAATCGCCAATCGCCATCGTGAAAAGCAAGTTGGTTTTGGGTTTTGAATGGATTAGGGTTGAAACGGGTTGTTGGATGTTTTGGATGCGATGAGCAGGTCTTACCCTAGTGGAAAAAGAATCAAACTGGGCCTGGCCCGTCAAAAATAGAATAGGGTTACATGGTAGGGTTAAAGGGTCACTATTTATTTTGACACGTCTATACTGAGCAGTGCTGTGTTCTTCCTTATTGAGAGTTATCACAGTTACACTTGTGTCAATGGCATGTTTGCATTCACGGCTTCAATGTAAAAGATCATTTGTCGTTTTAAATTCAATATGCTTTTTAATTTTATTCAATATTTTTATTGTATTGCTTGAAATTTGTATAAAAGATCTAACTTATATTTATTATGTCGTTGTTTGATTTTGTAACTTAAAATGGATTTTACCTGCTTTGTTCATGCTCGAATAGTAAGCAAATATTTTTGTTGTATGTGTTCATTTTTCATGTATTTTGTGATTTATATTTTGAAATACCAATCATATGATTTTTAGTTAATTATTATAGTATAAACTTCAATTTGAATTATCTTATATTTTATTTTAAGATTCTAATTCAAAAGAAAAAAAGCTATTGTGAATATATAATTTTATCCATGTTGACTTTGTATCTTTTTGACTTATAAGTTGTTATTGTATCAAACAAGCATTTTGACTTTTTAACTTCAAAAGTAGAAACGCTTACCGTATTAATATAAGCGCTTCTGCTTTTAGTTTCCAAACTTGTCCTAAATTAGGTTATTTTATGAGATATTATCTTTTTAATTATTTCAATTGGCCTTGTAGTTTATTATTGTCACTACATGACTGCATTATACGTCAAACATGAATGTACAGTTTACTGTAAGCGTGTTATATTTTTTCTTAATAATGCAAGTGCCAGTCTAGCATTGAGAATAACATGAAAGTTGAAAGCAGTATGTTGAACGTACCTCACAACTTGTCTTAAATTTGTGTCTACCATATTTTTGTTTGGCATGCTCGGCCTTTAATTTTCTTGATTGGCAGACAAAAATATAGCCTTTTGATGATAAGAATGGTTTTTGTGAAAAGATTTTCAGCTATGCATAATCGTCAGGTGGAACTGATCCGAGTACAATAGAACTAATTCTTGTCACAATTTCTATTATTCTCTGAATAGAGCCATAGGGTCTTAATGTTTTGCCTTTACGATCCAATTGTACCAGCTCCATATTAGTCTTTGAGATCCAATGGATAACTGATATCACTTGAAGGCATGACAAATAAGGATTCTTTAAATTAACGAAGGACTAGGGGCACAGTGGTAGATTAAGATATATAATCACCTGGACCCAAGGAAGGGTGTCCCCTTGGACTCAACCAATCAAGAGGCCTTGGGTGTGGACCATGCTCTTTTAGGTTCAGACGATCAGCTTCCGTAGAATAAAACCCATTAAGGATGAAGCTTTTTAAGGTTGTTTTCTTTAAAATTCATTTTATTACTAATGCTGATTTTTAGATGTAATGATTTAGTTCCACATACGACATTGGAATGATTTGGTATCATAGCTGTTAATGTCCACTCTCAATATTTGGATAAGTTATCCTGATGTTGCCCAGTTGATATATTTGGCTCTGATTGTGATGAGCTGGTTTTGTATGTGAATGCATACTTGTCTCCTAAAAAAATAGAAAAGAAAAATCCTCAGGTGGAACCTCATTTTCATTTCTGAAGAGTTTTGACATGTACACATCAATCCTTGCCACTTCTACAAATCAATCTAATTTTTTACTCATACATACCGACCTTTGTCAAATATCAATCATTTCATTCTTGGTCGGTGTATCTGTGCATGAGAAGTGACAATATAACGTAGAAGTTATAAAACATGCTTATGTTTGGTGAAAATATTAAACTCAACAATATCAATCAAACGTAATTAAACGTAATGTTACTAACAATGTAAAATAAACATTGTCTAAATATGAATTGTGATAAAATAATGTATATGTTGTGAACTTAAAAATAAACAGAACTCGCAACTATTCTTTTGTGTTGTTTAACATTGAATTCAAAACCTTTTATAAATGTTGTTGAACTAAATTTACGATGTTAAAAAAATATGGTTTTATTTGCATATTTCAACAACATTACGTATATGTTATAAAAAGGTAAATATAATACAATACGGAAAAGTCATTGTTAAAAGCCGTATTCGACGACAGCTAAAATGAACGTTGTAGATATATTTTGTTTTACAACATTTGTACACAGAATGTTGTTTGGAAAATCTACTACAACATTTTTTGTAACAAATGTTATGAAAGATCTACCATTTTTACAACATTTTGGTGAACTGTTACAAAATCAGCGTTGTAAAATGGTATTTTTGTTGTAGTGTTTACTTTATATAATACGTACACACCATTTTTAATCACTTTATTTAGAACAATCAATCCCTTGAAATTTGCGTACATTAATTATAATTGTAATGTACATTAATTGTCATTAATTCTTTAACCATTTCTCTTTTTATGTGTATATATTTTAATCACTTTATCTAAAAGCAGTCAACCCCTTGAAATCGGCGTACATCAATTATAATTGTAACATATATTAATTATCATTAATTCTTTGACCATTTCTCTTCCTATATATATATATATATATATATATATATATATATATATATATATATATATATATATCTTTACTAATAACCGGAATAGGTTTGGTGTCACACTTTTTTGGTGTATATCTAAACTGACGAAAATGCCCTTTACTTAATTTGTATCATACATTTAACTCACATGTAGATAAGTATTCAAACGTTAATTATAATTGTAATGCAACATATATTAATTATAATCTGCGTACATCATATAATTAATTCTTTGCTCTTCTTCTATGTATATATTTTTAATATCATTCGTTTCTATAATTAAATTCTGATACATATATCAATTCCACAAATTTGTTTCTACTTAATTATATTTTCAAATTTGAAATCCAAATGTTTATATGTTTACTTATTTTCTGCTTTATATAGCTTTTTTTAAAATTCTATTTCCTACTTTACTTTATATAATACATATATACCTTTTTTTAATCACTTTATTTAGAAGCAGTCAATCCCTTGAAATTCGCGTACATTAATTATCATTAATTCATTGACCATTTCTCTTCTTAGATCTATATATTTTTAATATCATTTATTTCTATAATCAATTTCTGATATATATATCAATTCTGCAAATTTATTTTTAATATCATTTATATGTTTACATATTTTCTGCTTTATATAGCTTTTTCTTTAAACTTTATTTCCTACTTGACTTTATAAAATACTTATACGCCATTTTTTTAATCGCTTTATCTAGAAGCAGTCAATCCCTTGAAATTCACATACTTTAATTATCATTAATTCTTTGATCATTTCTCTTCTTATATGTATATATTTTTAATATCATTAATTTCTATAATTAATTTCTGGTACATATATTAATTTCACCAATTTGTTTCTACTTAATCATATTTTCATTTGAAATCCAAATGTTTTTATGTTTACTTATTTTCTACTTTGTGTTGCTTTTTTTAAAAACTTTATTTCCTAATTTACTTTATATAATACGTACACGCCATTTTTAATCACTTTATTTAGAACAATCAATCCCTTGAAATTTGCGTACATTAATTAAAATTGTAATATACATTAATTGCCATTAATTCTTTAACCATTTCTCTTTTTATGTGTATATATTTTAATCACTTTATCTAAAAGCAGTCAACCCCTTGAAATCGGCGTACATCAATTATAATTGTAACATATATTAATTATCATTAATTCTTTGACTATTTCTCTTCCTATATATATATATATATATATTTAATATCATTCATTTCTATAATTAATTTCTCATACGTATATCATGCCCCAAATCCCCTCAAACATCTTCCTCCTCTCTATAAATTGGATGCCATGTTTTATCCCTTTCACTAAATAAGTTCTTCTCCACTTCGACCTTTCCAGGCATATTTACGAGTTTATACAATTTCATATCTAAACCACCTCTACCATATCTTTAAATTGTAAGTTTATTCTTTACTCTTTGCAAAGTTGTTTTTTAGCATATCTTTACTCTCTACAAAGTTGTTTTTTAGCAAAAAGAACACATCGTGCCATGGTCACGCGCGAAGCGCGTGCCATCACCACACGCGAAGCGCGTGCCTATATGTAACACCCCGCAAATTCTATAACTGTGAAATTAACAAATTAAAGTATAATTAATTTGAAATCAAAGAACTAAGGGAAACGGGATACGCCATTGCGTTCGTCTCGGAAAAATAAGCGAAATAGAGTCCGAGTTTTCGAAAAACGGAGTCCGTATGAAGAAGATATGGCCTTCGGAAGTTTCTAAATTAAATTTAAAATTCAAACAGAATAAAATAAGCTCAGAAAACGAAAAAGGGGCCCAATGGGCCAGGGCGGAAAAAGTCCCGCCTGACGCACCCAGGTCGACTGGGCTGTCGACCTGGTTAGACCAGGTCGACAGGCCTGTCGACAGGACTGTCGACAGGGGTGTCGACCTGGTCCAGACCCAGGTCGAGCCCAGTCTAACCCGGCTGGCCTATTCTCTATGTGGTCGATTTTCTGTGGTCTGCTTTGTCACTAGGGCTAGGTGGCAAGTTTTAATTGGTCTCTCCTTAGAATGAATGGCTACGATCAATCCAAGCAACATCAATGGTCCTAATCAATTCCTAACCTCTATATAAACAACCCTAGACTAAACCCTAATCTATTCATTCAAAAATAAGAACATAGCCGCCATGTTGCTGAGGAACGACTAGGAGTAGCCACCAAATTGGAGAGAGGATTAGGAGGAAGATTCTAAAGCTTAAAGCAACCTAAACAAATCAATTCAACAAAGGAATTTGCGTCTTCAATCCCTAAACTAGAGAATTCATCACACCATTGTAAGTAGAGTATTACTTTGGTATGAATAAACAATTGTGTTGGTTTGTATGCTTGAATTGTGGCAATAAAGTAATTCATATTTGTGCGTTCTTATCAATTTGAAATATTATATACGTTTGGATATTTATGAATTATGTTATTCATTATAAAGAACTACATGCGGTAGTTCTATGCAAGTATACGTTTGGAATATTTCGCAAATTATGTAATCCATGTTGAAGCTACATGTATGTAGTTGATTTAAATTCATGCAAGTTTGGGGTTTGCTTCTATGCCACCATGATGTATATTTTTGTGCATAAATCATTTTGTAAGTAATTGGAACAAGTTTGGTTATTATCCATATGAAATTATGTTGAGAATTTGGCATTATGTATTAAGCCATGCTTTTGTACTAGAAAACCTATTTGCAAACTTATGAATATGGCTAGGCTATGATTGACATTTGGCAACCATGATTAGGTCTATCTTGTTTACAAGAATTATATGATGACATATGTGGTACATGGCTAGGTTAGGTTCAAAAGGTCCCTTTTTGTAAGTTTACATGGCTAAAGTAAGAATCATGATTTCATGTTAGAAATATTTATGCCATGGTTATGTGAACAAATTTAACTATACTTATGCCATGATTATGTTTGATATTATGCCATGCTTATGTTTGACATTATGCCATGCTTATGCTAGAAATATTTATGCCATGCTTATGTTTGACATTATGCCTAAATAAAAATATAGGTTCATGTGACAATAATGATATCTCAATTACAAGTTCACATGCTTTGATTCAATACACCTATGTTACCACTATGCAAGTACACCAGTTTCTATTTTGTATTTCCAACGTCGTATTGCAAGTTCATGAGCTCACATTCCCCTCTTTGTGTATGTAATTACGCTTTAAGCCTCCCCTTTTCGCATGGCTAATTTGGGCTTTAAAAGGCTAAGCCCAAAATATATATAAACGGACGTGTTAAACGGGGGAAAATAACGTTGGGTTAAAATTACTAATGAATGAAAATATAAAATAGAAGGGCACAAGTTCAAGTATGGGTTGGGCCCATGATTGGTGTAACCTTTACACCATTAACTTAATAATGGGCCGCAAATATTTACAAATAAGAAATAAAGAAGAATGACAAAATATGTAAATGTAGAACATACGATGTGTTTAACCTGAGGTTGGATTGAGTTGTGATGTAAACCTGCCCGGAACCGCCCGGCTGTCCAGTAGTCACAACAATACCTATCCAATGTGGGAGGTTAAACATGGAGCCCAGCAAGGACCCGAGGTTAGACTGAGTTGTGGCGTAAGACTGCCCGGAACCAACCGGCAATAGGCAGCCACAACAATACCTGTCTAATGTGAGAGGTCAGGGCCTTAATAAGACAATTAAGGCTGAGTCAGGATTGATAGGATTAAGTGAACTAAAGACTTAATCAAAATGGAACATGCTAAACAAAACGGACTGGTGGGGGTTAGGTTAGGAAACACTTAACCAACTTAGCATGTTGGCTAGAGATAGAAAACCTAGTAACGGGGGACCCTTTTCAGCAGTAACCCTAGAAAGTGTATCAGGATACCCTGAAACTAGGCAGGGTGGGGCACGATTACTGGGCTGATTGTAAGAGGTCAAAGCGACGGCGGTGGTGTAGCAGTGTAGGTTCTAACGGAGTGCGGGCGTGCACACACTCCGGCGCAGAAAAATAAGGCACTGGACACCAGTAGCATACCTGTGCACTCTAAGGTTGTGTCGGGTTGCCACTATGGGACTTGATACACCCCATGGTGGGACCAGCATAGGTAACTACAACATCGGGGGCCGTAAGACACATGTAACTATGCGAGTAGGAGCCGATCATCATAGAATGGATCACATCACCCTGATTATGGGGTGCCGGTTGGAAACTAGTTTATATGGGTTCAGAGATCAACATGGGGTACGATAGTATATTCGACCCTAGACAACTTAACCAAGTTTATAGTGCATGCCCACTTCTTGTTTATACTTATCATACCCAGTTCTTTATTCATAGACGAAATAGTACTAGACTTACTCAGGCTTTATGTCTGACTCTATTTTTCTTTCGTCTTCTTTCTTCCGTTTCCCCCCCAGGTCCTCAGGGAGGGAACACAGCAGCTTGACCAACCTCAACATCCAGCTTGAAGAAGAGAAATGTATTGCTTGGACTTTCCTGTTTTGAACTATGGCTTTGGACAATCCACTATGGGGCTTTTGCAGTTTATCTATGTTTTATTTATGCTTCTTTAAATAATGTACTCAAGACAGATTATGAAAATGTTATGTTATGTTTTTGGAAAGGTTGTTGTTGTAACACGTATTTGACTTTATGAAATAAAGTTTGTTGTTCTTCCGCTGTTTACAAATATGTGTTCTTATATCTGTCTTGTATATCTGTGACTTGTACTTATAAACCTCCACCAAAATTAGGGCATTCCCTTTGAGAGTGACCCTAACGGAGGTGGGGTGTTTCACTTGGTATCAGAGCATAGGTTTACCAGATAAGATAAAAAGTTTTGAAAAACTATTTTCAAAAAGTAATTTTAAAGAAGCATTTTTAAAAGAAAAATATTTTATTTTAAAAAGGCAAAGTCCACCCCCCAAAGCCATAGGAACTATCTCTTATCCTTCGTTTTGAATCTATCCTTTTTGTTTCAGCATGTCCCAAGAACTTAACTTGCCGGAAGGGGTGCCAATACCTGGTTGGTTTAGACGGTTCTTAGAAGCAAGGGCCACTCAGCCAGGTCCTACCGTTCCTCCTCCCCCAGCTGCAGGAAATCATCCAGCTGCAGCGGCACCTTTTCCTCCTCCTCCTCCTCGGGGAAACCCGTTTGCTAAGATATGTAAAGATTTTAAAGCTATGGGAGGAAGGGATTTCCATGGAACTGAGTCCTTCATGGCAGCTAGAAATTGGCTGAAAGAAACGGAGGACCTATTCATCATCTTTGAGGTAGAGGATAGACAAAAAGTACAACTGGCAGTGTGGCTATTGAAGGGCGAGGCTTCCTACTGGTGGGAAGTCACTAATGCTGAAAGACCAGTGGAGACATGGGAGGACTTTAGGGCAAGGTTTGAGACTAAATTTCTCTCAGATGCGGAAAGAAGTTTGCAGTTGGAAAAATTCTTATTTCTTAAGCAAGGGGACAAGACGGTCAGAGAGTATGTGAATCAGTTCGATGAGCTGGCTAGGTTTGGGCTTGACCTAGTCAACACCCCGCACAAGAAGGCTCTCCGTTTCGTCAAAGGGTTAAATGAGCCATTACACAGTTTGGCCATGACCCATATACCCATGGGAGCCACGTATGAAAGATTGGTGCAAATGGCATTGCTGAATGAAGAGGATAAGGGCAAGAAGGAGACAAAGGCAGAAAGCTCTCAAGGGAAGAAAGAGGGTTTGCAGCCTAAGAAGACAGACTTTAAGAAGGGCGGGGAAGGCAACAAAGAGAAGAGGAAGTGTAATTTCTGTGGCAAAGTGGGGCACTTAGTAAAGGACTGCCGGAAAAAGAAGGCCAAGGAGAATGGTGGGTGCTTTTCTTGCGGTGAGACAGGCCATAGGGCTAAGGACTGCCCAAAGAACGAGGACAGGGGCAGAGGGCTGGATCCACCCCAGGGGCACAGGTCCATGTGCTAGAAGCGCCACCTCTGCAACAGCGAGGTATAAATACTTCTGTAGAAAGTGTAGTTTATCTTTATGATCACCCCGTTCACACTTTATTTGATTCTGGCGCATCACACTCCTTTATCTCGTCTGCTTTAGTAGAATCTCTGCACCTAAAAACTAGTATGGTAGAGGACCCCTTAATTGTTTCAAACCCAATTGGGGGCCCAGCTCATTTGTCTATGATCTGTGTGGGATTGAAAATTTCTATTCTAAGCGTAGAATTTCTATGTAGTGCCTTTGTTTTAGGCTTTTCGGGTTATGGTTTGATTTTGGGTATGGATTGGCTATCCAGTAATGGGGCCATCCTTGATTGTGAGAAAAGGGTTGTTAGGCTCCTAACCCAGCTCGGTAATACTTTGGAAATTTCTTGTAATCCCTCGTATGCGGTTATGCTTAGTTATCTTGAATCGCTAGATGCCTCCGTTGAAAATTTGCAATCAGTTAGAGTGGTCCGGGAATATCCGGATGTCTTCAAAGAGGTGAAGGGCTTGCCTCCAAAGCGGGAAATAGACTTCCGCATATATCTTGTAGATAATGCAAAGCCCGTTGCGTTGCCCGTTAGACATATGGCTCCACGGGAAAGGAAAGAGCTCAGTAAACAGATTAAAGAGCTTCTAGAAAAGGGGTTCATTAGGAGGAGCATTTCAGAATGGGGCGCTCCAGTGGTGTTCGCTACAAAGGCGGATGGTTCACTCCGTCTATGTGTTGACTATAGGGAGCTCAACAAGCTAACGAAAAAGAATAGGCACCCTCTCCCTAGAATTGACGATTTATTTGACCAGCTTGTAG
Source organism: Allium sativum (assembly GCA_030737875.1). Classification (NCBI taxonomy): domain Eukaryota; kingdom Viridiplantae; phylum Streptophyta; class Magnoliopsida; order Asparagales; family Amaryllidaceae; genus Allium; species Allium sativum. The sequence continues at coordinate 320,147,839 of CM060920.1, read as the reverse complement.
GAGCGTCTGTTTTCTCCCAACTCGATTTAGCAACCGGTTTTCATCAGCTAAGGGTGGCTGAAGATAGCATCGATAAAACGACGTTCAGAACCCCAGACGGCTTCTTTGAATGGCTTGTCATGCCTTTCGGCTTGACAAATGCACCTGCTTACTTCGTGGACCTGATGAGTAGGGTATTTAGAGATTTCCTCAACAAATTCGTAGTGGTCTTCGTAGATGATATCCTTATCTTCTCAAAAAGTGAAGAGGAACATGCTCAGCACTTAAGGGCAATCATGGAAACTTTGCGAGCCCATCAATTAAAAGCCAAATTCTCCAAATGCCACTTTTGGAGAGAAGAGGTGAGGTTCCTTGGGCACATAGTATCTAAACAAGGGTTAGCAGTGGACCCTGCTAAGGTAGTGGCGGTACAAGATTGGAAGACACCAAGGAATGCAACTGAGGTCCGAAGCTTTCTAGGACTAGCGGGTTTCTATCGAAAATTCATAAGGGATTTTGCGAAAATCTCAGCTCCGCTCACGAAGTTGACAATTGTTTATTTTCAAGAGATAATTCATCTATGTGGGATACCTTCTAGTAAGTGAACAAGATCCAAGATTCACTAGTGAATTTTGGAGAGCTTGCATGGAACCATGAGTACGCAGTTAGGCTTGAGCCAAGTATACTAGAAGTAGAGTAAGTGAAAAAGGAACGAGGGGCAATAGTGAAATAGGTTCCAACTCATATTTTGGAAACAAGAATTAAGAAACTACGAAATCGTGAAATTAAAGACGGACAAAGCATAATGGAGTTAAGCTCAAGAAATGCGGCTTAGAAGATTGAAGACTAGATTCGTGCATAATATCTCTTCTCAAGAGTATATCCTTGATTCCTCTTCCTGTAGAGCTTACTTGCATAGTATCTTTTCTGTATATCCTCTCGGTCCCATCCTCAATCCAATTTCTGTTGCAAACCACATAGGGAGTATGACTCATCTGTTAGTAACACATGTTGGGGCTCGAGGGTGTTCATTGGTTTGACTAAAGTTTTTGGGTTTTATAGGATACAGATTGGTCTTAGGAAGGGACTCCCTTATGACCTAAAAGGAGTCCATCATGCTTAGTTTCCTAGAATAATATATGGTTGTTGGGTTGGGTAACTCTTTGGGTGTCAGTCTGATGTTGATTTCGGTCTTCGGGGCTGATGCTTAGAGAGTTCTTCTCCTAATCAATATATATGTGGCATAGGTTTTCAGTTTTGACATTGCCTAATGGGCACAGAGTTTTTACTTGCTTCTATCATTCGACTATACCTTTAGAAAGGAACAATTGGGAAAAATGTCCTATAGATTAGAGCTACCCGAGAAGTTGGCTGGAGTCCACAACGTTTTTCACGTTTCACATCTCCGAAAATGTCTACATGAGTCTGCTAAAGTGGTAGAGCCAAATATCCTCGAAGAGGCCGAAGTGGAGCGCGAAGCAACCATAAGAAAAGTCCCAACCCGCATATTAGGAACGGAAGTGAAGAAACTACGCAACCGCGAAGTCAAGCTCGTCAAAGTTCAGTGGAGCGATGTCGAGGGAGACGGGACTTGGGAAACTGAAGTAGAATCCGTACTGCCTACCCTTTTCTGTTCGAGGGTACATCCTTGATCTTTCTTTTCCCTTAAGTTGCGCTTTTATCTATCTTTTTAGGTGTATTTCCTCGACCGTATCTTTTAGGTAGAAACCCCTTTGGATGGAAACATGTAATTGAAACATGTTATGGATGATGGTTGCAAGTGATTGCTAGTGGTTGCTCGTGGTTGCATATACACACACAATCTAGGTTTTAGATCGGCTCAGTCACTTCATATTGCAAATGCATATATGTTGCATTCGTATGTGGTTGAACTTTAATGTGTTGTCATATGGATGTTGCATTTGTAATGAATGATTGTGCACTCATGTAAAATCAAGAATAGGAAAATTTGCATACATGATGGATTCATGGCACTTACATAATTCGCATTAAGGAGGTCAACTGAATCAGTAGACCGCCTGATTTTGCATTAGATAAGTACATGTACACACACACTTCGCATATGAGCATGAAGCATTAGAAGTCTTTTAAGGACAATGGATGCGCGTGTTTGATGGATGAGTAGATGGATGATTGGATGTTAGGATATACATTCCTCCTAACTTGAAGATTTCGGGGACGAAATCCTTTTAAGTGGGGGAGAATGTAACACCCCGCAAATTCTATAACTGTGAAATTAACAAATTAAAGTATAATTAATTTGAAATCAAAGAACTAAGGGAAACGGGATACGCCATTGCGTTCGTCTCGGAAAAATACGCGAAATAGAGTTCGAGTTTTCGAAAAACGGAGTCCGTATGAAGAAGATATGACCTTCGGAAGTTTCTAAATTAAATTTAAAATTCAAACAGAATAAAATAAGCTCAGAAAACGAAAAAGGGGCCCAATGGGCCAGGGTGGAAAAAGTCCCGCCTGACGCACCCAGGTCGACTGGGCTGTCGACCTGGTTAGACCAGGTCGACAGGCCTGTCGACAGGGCTGTCGACAGGGGTGTCGACCTGGTCCAGACCCAGGTCGAGCCCAGTCTAACCCGGCTGGCCTATTCTCTATGTGGTCGATTTTCTGTGGTCTGCTTTGTCACTAGGGCTAGGTGGCAAGTTTTAATTGGTCTCTCCTTAGAATGAATGGCTACGATCAATCCAAGCAACATCAATGGTCCTAATCAATTCCTAACCTCTATATAAACAACCCTAGACTAAACCCTAATCTATTCATTCAAAAATAAGAACATAGCCGCCATGTTGCTGAGGAACGACTAGGAGTAGCCACCAAATTGGAGAGAGGATTAGGAGGAAGATTCTAAAGCTTAAAGCAACCTAAACAAATCAATTCAACAAAGGAATTTGCGTCTTCAATCCCTAAACTAGAGAATTCATCACACCATTGTAAGTAGAGTATTACTTTGGTATGAATAAACAATTGTGTTGGTTTGTATGCTTGAATTGTGGCAATAAAGTAATCCATATTTGTGCGTTCTTATCAATTTGAAATATTATATACGTTTGGATATTTATGAATTATGTTATTCATTATAAAGAACTACATGCGGTAGTTCTATGCAAGTATACGTTTGGAATATTTCGCAAATTATGTAATCCATGTTGAAGCTACATGTATGTAGTTGATTTAAATTCATGCAAGTTTGGGGTTTGCTTCTTTGCCACCATGATGTATATTTTTGTGCATAAATCATTTTGTAAGTAATTGGAACAAGTTTGGTTATTATCCATATGAAATTATGTTGAGAATTTGGCATTATGTATTAAGCCATGCTTTTGTACTAGAAAACCTATTTGCAAACTTATGAATATGGCTAGGCTATGATTGACATTTGGCAACCATGATTAGGTCTATCTTGTTTACAAGAATTATATGATGACATATGTGGTACATGGCTAGGTTAGGTTCAAAAGGTCCCTTTTTGTAAGTTTACATGGCTAAAGTAAGAATCATGATTTCATGTTAGAAATATTTATGCCATGGTTATGTGAACAAATTTAACTATACTTATGCCATGCTTATGTTTGATATTATGCCATGCTTATGTTTGACATTATGCCATGCTTATGCTAGAAATATTTATGCCATGCTTATGTTTGACATTATGCCTAAATAAAAATATAGGTTCATGTGACAATAACGATATCTCAATTACAAGTTCACATGCTTTGATTCATGTCACCTATGTTACCACTATGCAAGTACACCAGTTTCTATTTTGTATTTCCAACGTCGTATTGCAAGTTCATGCGCTCACATTCCCCTCTTTGTGTATGTAATTACGCTTTAAGCCTCCCCTTTTCGCATGGCTAATTTGGGCTTTAAAAGGCTAAGCCCAAAATATATATAAACGGACGTGTTAAACGGGGGAAAATAACGTTGGGTTAAAATTACTAATGAATGAAAATATAAAATAGAAGGGCCCAAGTTCAAGTATGGGTTGGGCCCATGATTGGTGTAACCTTTACACCATTAACTTAATAATGGGCCGCAAATATTTACATATAAGAAATAAAGAAGAATGACAAAATATGTAAATGTAGAACATACGATGTGTTTAACCCGAGGTTGGATTGAGTTGTGATGTAAACCTGCCCGGAACCGCCCGGCTGTCCAGTAGTCACAACAATACCTATCCAATGTGGGAGGTTAAACATGGAGCCCAGCAAGGACCCGAGGTTAGACTGAGTTGTGGCGTAAGACTGCCCGGAACCAACCGACAACAGGCAGCCACAACAATACCTGTCTAATGTGAGAGGTCAGGGCCTTAATAAGACAATTAAGGCTGAGTCAGGATTGATAGGATTAAGTGAACTAAAGACTTAATCAAAATGGAACATGCTAAACAAAACGGACTGGTGGGGGTTAGGTTAGGAAACACTTAACCAACTTAGCATGTTGGCTAGAGATAGAAAACCTAGTAACGGGGGACCCTTTTCAGCAGTAACCCTAGAAGGTGTATCAGGATACCCTGAAACTAGGCAGGGTGGGGCACGATTACTGGTCTGATTGTAAGAGGTCAAAGCGACGGCGGTGGTGTAGCAGTGTAGGTTCTAACGGAGTGCGGGCGTGCACACACTCCGGCGCAGAAAAATAAGGCACTGGACACCAGTAGCATACCTGTGCACTCTAAGGTTGTGTCGGGTTGCCACCATGGGACTTGATACACCCCATGGTGGGACCAGCATAGGTAACTACAACATCGGGGGCCGTAAGACACATGTAACTATGCGAGTAGGAGCCGATCATCATAGAATGGATCACATCACCCTGATTATGGGGTGCCAGTTGGAAACTAGTTTATATGGGTTCAGAGATCAACATGGGGTACGATAGTATATTCGACCCTAGACAACTTAACCAAGTTTATAGTGCATGCCCACTTCTTGTTTATACTTATCATACCCAGTTCTTTATTCATAGACGAAATAGTACTAGACTTACTCAGGCTTTATGTCTGACTCTACTTTTCTTTCGTCTTCTTTCTTCCGTTTCCCCCCCAGGTCCTCAGGGAGGGAACACAGCAGCTTGACCAACCTCAACATCCAGCTTGAAGAAGAGAAATGTATTGCTTGGACTTTCCTGTTTTGAACTATGGCTTTGGACAATCCACTATGGGGCTTTTGCAGTTTATCTATGTTTTATTTATGCTTCTTTAAATAATGTACTCAAGACAGATTATGAAAGTGTTATGTTATGTTTTTGGAAAGGTTGTTGTTGTAACACGTATTTGACTTTATGAAATAAAGTTTGTTGTTCTTCCGCTGTTTACAAATATGTGTTCTTATATCTGTCTTGTATATCTGTGACTTGTACTTATAAACCTCCACCAAAATTAGGGCATTCCCTTTGAGAGTGACCCTAACGGAGGTGGGGTGTTTCACTATACGCTCGTATCTAATAATAGATTCAGAAATGACATGGCCAACTTAGAAGAGAAGGCATGCAAGTCAGATTTTCCATTCGGATTAAACATGAACTACACCAATCAACGAATTCGAAGCAGCACCCTCACAATTATTTGTACATGATAAATTTGGTGAATGTATATAGTATCAAAATTATTTAAATATTCACCACGAAGCTTGTATTGTGTATAATCCTAAATTATTATTTGTATACATTATAAAACTGTTAAATGTGTACTTTATATTAACTATCATATTTATATAATATGAACTGACAATGTATATAACTTTCATAAATATTTAATTCTAATGAAATTGATTTTCTGGTTGTTTGTACTACTTGAAATAGCATTTTCTCACCAAATACCACTTGAAATAATATTGACAAAAGCTTTTTGTACCAAAGTTTTGAAACAGAAAGTGTGGATATAGAAATTCATGGCAGGTGCTATTAGAGTCTCCACTAATTGTGTAAAGTGTGTGATTAATTTTTATTTTGTTGCCGATTATTTCAACATTTTTCTTCTATCAATATAAAATATATTTAAAATGAGTTGCTCTGTTACTTTCAGTATGGTTCATCACATTTATTTTATTATTATAGTACTTTCAGTATGGTTCCTTTATATTATAGTTCGCAATATCCATTTCAATTAAAAATAAGAGTTTAACAGTTGCATTGAATGATATATGTCATAGCAGAATTGGTTACAACTGCCCAGTCAAACTTGAAATAAAATCAGGTTTTTGTGCTCAGATCCACATCAAATTAAATATGTGAAATGCAGTTAAATTATGCTCGAATATTAACTAAAATTAACATTAAGTTTACTTATCCACATCATATTCAAGGTGTAAATTCAGACGGGCAAAGGATTGATATTTATGTAGACCCAAACTGTAACACCCCACGTCCATTAATGTCACTCACAAAGGGAATGCATTAACTTCCATGGAGGTTATAAGTGAATATAGAACAGAAAAATTACAATAAGACAGATAATAAATAGTACTTGGAAATCTAAAACTTCATTTTATTGCAGCGGAAATTAAACATGTTTGTTACATCATAAAACCATAGATCATAACCAAGTACAATATCCATCTTCATAAAAACAAAATACATAATCCCATTACATAAATAGCCATTAAAAAGATAACAAGCTGGACTTTACTTCAACGGTCCAAGCTTTCCAAAGAGAGATGAAGCAATTCAATCAAACTCCACTAGAGCTGGGCCCAACTTGAGGACCTGGAGGGGGAAAAAGGATAGAAATAGAGGGGGTCAGACATAAAGTCTGGCGAGTATGATAATTCTAACAATACTATTATCAAAATAACTAGACTAAGGCATAAGCTGGAAGACAAGTAAATGTCTATGAACTCTTAGGAAGATAAAGATAGCGTTTAAGATAATGTTAAAGATAATGGTAAAGGCACACCTAATTACTAACGAATGATTACTACACTGCACCGCACATTACTACACTGCACCACACCAGTCACCCTATTGTTTGATCTCACTTGCTTCACACAGAAACTTTATAAATAGCCTTACGTACCCCTAGCTGACTACATAGGTGCCGTCTGCCCCTATCTCCACTAGGTGTATCCCACTACCCACTTTCGATCGGCTCCCTACTCGTAGATACCCGTGCTGGCCCCACAGTGGGGTGTATCACTCTCCTAAAGTGGCAACCCGATACAACTTGAGAATGCACGGCTTATACCTACACGATGCAACAACGTCTTATCTACCAGCCCGGGTCCACACACGCATATGAAACCCGTTGGATTTGCGTTGCCACCGCTCCCCGTTTTGGCCTCTTACAGTTGAACCCAGCATGCGTGTCCCGTCCTCAACTTGGGTCGAGCCCACAAAGATACGTTTGGGATACTGGTCGAAATGGGCCCCCACAAGCTACCCACCTAAGCTTGTCACTAGTATATCCCACTTAACCCTCTTAGTCATGTTCATTTACATGTGTGTTTGGTTAAGTCTTACTAATCGTATTTCACAGGCCACTAAGGGCACCCCCTAGATTCCTCATGCCACCCAAGGCACCTACTTAACCCCCATGTCCCACCTTACATGTTTATCTGGTTAAGTATTTCTTAATTCATTCAGGCCATAACCTCATAAAGACCTCTCACATTAGACTGGCATTTATGGCAGCTGGATTTGCCGGACGGGTCCGGGCTGTCTTACACCATAAAAGAGTCTAACCTCGTGTCTTTACAACCGTTATGCTTTAGTTTAGGCCTAGGACCTCTCACATTGGGCTGACATTTGTGACCACTGGATTTGCCGGGCGTGTCCGGGAAGGTTTACTTCACAAACGAGTCCAACCTCGTGTCCTAAGCATTGATTAACACTTAAAATCTTTTACCCCAGTTTTAATAATTCCCTATTCAAATTATTAATTAAGTCAACTTTTAATGATGTCCATAATTGACTCAATTATGGCCATCCACTTATGGCATGCAAAATCATATCAATTGCACCCCAACTTTTTAATATTTAATCCTTAATATTACGCCTATCCTACGTTTATACGTTCGCTTATTCAACGCATAATATAGGCTAGACTTGTATAGTCTAACACCTAGCACAAAGATAAATTATCACAACATATAGACAATTAAAATAAATCCAATCACAATAGGGGTGAAATTTACATAAAATACACATGTTAAGGATCAAAAGGTGTCAACTTGTTAAATGTCTCAATTTACATGATATGATCATAGCCCAAATCTATACATAAACTTGCATATGGGGTTTTTAGGCAACATAATGATGGTGTGAACTAGCATAGGATATCACATATGTCATAGCATAATTCTAGATGTCATAATAGATGTCTTGGCATATGTTCATAACTTTTCTAATCAATCTAACTTGCATATGTGACTTGTCATATAGATCAACATAACCCAAACATGATGATTTAATTAATATGAACTAACTAGCATAGATGGTAACATCATGGCCTTTTTAACATGTATGATTCATCACAACTTAGCATAGAAACTTTCAACATACATAACATCATCATAGCATGATTTACAACATATAAGATATCATCATCACATAACATTGGATTTACAATATACATGATAGCAAAAGGGGTTTACAACAACATATATGATAATTCACATCATCTACTCATAATCCATTCATAACTCAACCTAATTAAAATGATAATAATCTTGTTAAGATCATCATTCTCACAATTTATAGAAGAAAAAAGAGAGTTTTGCTTTGCTTTAGGGTTGAGAGAATTAGAATTGAATTTGCTTTTCTTCTTTCTTAGTTGGCGGCGGCTCCATTGATTCCTATGGCGACGGTAACTATTCTATTTTAATTAGGTTTAGGGTTAGCATTAGGATGTATTTATAGGTGTAGGAAGTTATTTAGGACCATTAGATTAACCCTGAACCATGAGAACCAATCAAATGCAAAATCTGCATTTGAGCGAATCGGCCCACGGGTTGACAGCCAAACTCCCTGGATTAACCCCTAGTCGACCCAGCGGAACTCGGGTCGACCTCAAAAATGGGCCGGTTCAGTTATTTCCCCTCCCAATTCGCTGTTTTGAACTTTTTCGCATACTTATTTATTTAGTTTTTAATTTATATATATATATATATATATCAATATATATATTTCTCTACGCAACCCATTTCACTTAATTCTTTTCTAAAAATTAAGTATACTTTAATTTGTGAATTTTAATGTTATAAAATTACGGGGTGTTACACAAACCGTGTGAAAACTGTATGGCATTTGTACATAATACAAGAAAATATAATATGACCACTAAGAAGGCTTGTCAGCCCAAACCCCCTATACTCAACAAATTCAACCGAAACATTACAAATATAGGTTACCGAACCTAACTTTGTTTCGCTGAATTCAGGTACATTTGTCCTAATGCGACCTCCTCAACTGTTAGTATGCTATCGACTTTCAATGTTTTTTCTAATTGAGATGGAGTATACCTCAATTACTATTGTTACACATGTTAGTACTTAAAAAATTTATTCATACATATGTTTGCCATTGAGAAGGACTATACCTCAATTACCTATTCGCTATATAATTCTCAAAAAAAGCATAGAACAGGGAAAATGAGGATTGGATATTGTTCAACGAACGACTAACAGACATAGAACTGAGAAGTGGCAACAAGATTATTTTTGTTCACATGTATCACTCTAATACACACGTACATATAGAATAAATATACACTATACATTTTTCTCTACATTTCATAAACACTCTTATTATTTCATACCTTATGCATATCTGGTCTATGTGACTATGTTACTGGGTAGAGAAAACATATAGTTAGTCCATATGTTTAGTGCATATGTTCTCACTTGTAACGACTCGGATTTTGCCCGGACCTAATCGACCGCAAAATCAACCAAGACCGTTCAAAACCCGAATATGCTAACTTTGGGAATACAACACTTCAGAACAAATAATAGAAGACTTTTATAAACATTACAATAATGTTATATCAGAGTACAGAATATATCAGAGTACATCGAATAAATACAACGGAAGATAATTTACGATAATTTAATACATTGTAGCGAAAATAAATAAACTAATGCAGTGGAAGTCTGTCAATGCTCTGGACACGACTACAAGATTCAATCCAGAATCCTGCTCAATATATCTGCAAAATAAGCTACTCGACTGCCGGTGTGGAAAAGAGGGCATCCGAGTTTGCAAAGTGGAACAAACTACGGGTCAGTCATGGGACTGGTATGAGGAATCTAACTTAACTTATCTAATAATAAGGCAAATCACAGGACCACGCCGCTGACACGGAACGGATTCACTCCATTGGATTGCCAGTGCATAATATAAATAAAGTAAAATTTTAAACAACGCTTTTTTAGAAAAATGGAACCGTTATAGGACTCAAGTCCCATCACACAATGCAACGCAAACCGGAGGATTGAGTTTTACCTTATAATCATTAAAAATGCTTGATACGTATAAAAAGGATTTGATACTATTTTTAGTGTATATATGTTTATAAAAACAATTTCAATCATAATATATCAATCATAGACGGCATAGTACCCCATCCTACTATGTCGCCATACTAGTTCTATAATCAAAACCGCATGGTGTCGTATTGGAAGTTGGAATTTCCATCTTGAGTCAAGGCTAGGAACGATCTCCTTACCGATTCGAGACACTCTAGCAATGTCTCAGGATTCGAACGTTGGCGAAACCTTGGATACTACATGGCCGGTCCACAAATACTTTAGTGGATTGGCAATTCCTGAACACACGCTTTACAGTCCTATTGAACCTATAAAATGGTCACAATCGACCAATAAATCTGAGGCGCCTCATTCCATCAACCACATAAGTAAAAATGTCAGGGCTTGTAAACACTTACACCACTTCTGGTTAGAAAGAAACGTGTGCACTCCCTACGTTCCCTTGTCCCGTTTTTGACTCTTACAAGGGTGTGAGGCTCGCGAGGTAACATTATATACAAAGCTATGCCGAAAAAGGCTATGCTTTGATCATCATCCACAAGGCCCATCTTTTCAACAAAAGCCTTGATCATTTGCATCTTGGCATGCCACATTGACAATTCATGCCATGCGATCGATAACTACCAATATATAACCTTTGAACTCGTGCGTCTCAGAGAAGGGTGTTAAGCAAGAGAATAAATTCTCCGCCGCCACAGATATATATTAAATAGAAATCAATTTAATTTACATGGAATGAAATCCAATGTTAGACACACATCCATTTATGTAACATCCCAGAATTTTTAACTAAGTTTGATTTGGATTTTATTATATAATTTTGAATTTTCCGAATATAAATTGATTTTTAAGGTTTGTATATGAATTTTTTACTTTGAATAAGTATTTTGTTTTATTTTATATGATTTTGTACAAGAAGAACCTATTTTAAAAGCTATATTTAATTTATAATATTTTATGTTTAAGTAATAATATTTTCTAATACTGGAAGAAAAAAATATATATATATAAATTTGTTAAATAATAATTTATTTCTAAGATTTTTCAAGAGTGATTATTATTTTAAATATAATGGTATTTATAAATTTGTAGGATTAATGATTATTTATTTTAACCATTTATTAGTATAAATTTTGGTAAATTACATATGTATATATATTTGATAAATTATATAGATAAATATTTTAAAATATTAATAAGTCCTATTTTATAAACATTTTTGTAATAAGATGGTTACATAAATTTGGCTACATCTACAAGTGTTGCAACTATGTTGCTAATTTAAATAAATTGAAAATTTCCTTAAGATAAGATCAAAGGTAAAGTATCCTCTTACTTGTCATGGTGCATGGAGAGATTCATATCATGAAGACAAGTAGCCATACATGTGTAATTTTGCATGTAATTAGCTCCATGATTTCATCCAAGTGTCCCTTATTCGAATGACATAAATACCCTTCTTAGTGCCTATATATACACCTACTCTCCTTCAAGAAAAATCATACCACAATCTGTATCTCACATCTAAAAATGTTTTTGCTTCTTTAAGTCCTCTGTTTCATTTATTGTAAATGAAAAAATTACATTTCTCTCCATTTAAAAATCCATACCTCTCAATCTATTGATATTTAGACAAGATGATATGCACGAATAATGTTCGGATCATTGTTTTTTATTTTACAAACTGACAGATCGAAATTTCATCACATATCGAAAGAGAAATCTCAGTTTTACAGAGAAGTGAAAATTTGTGTTGAAACTTCAGAAAATAATATCTCTCAATCCGAGAAGAATGAATTGATGCCGTCAGAACCGTTGAGATCCGCGAAGAACCTAGTATTTTTGGTGCGAAAATGGCGCAATTTCGTATCGATGATTGAAAAGGTTGAAAACTAGGTTTAGATTTTTGTCGGAGAATCAAGTGGAGATAGATGAATCAGAGAATGGTGTTGTGATGAAGTTGGAGAGGGTTTCACGGTGACAAAAATTGGGGAAGAACGGTGTACGAATGAGAGGTGCGACATTAGGGTGCGCACAATTTTCTTTGGGTACCTGTTATGATCGTGATGATCGGATTTCAGGGGAGGGGCTCGAAGTCAATACGAGTGGTTGCAAATGAACAATGAGGTGAAGAGGAATCTGCGGGCGGTCTCGGATGTTGGTTCGGTGGAGATTTTCAGGTGTGCATATGCACGGGCTCGCATGGAATGGGGTACAGGAGTTTCACGCAAGAAATTAGGAGGAGAAGAAGAGGGGTAGCGGGCTAGCTGGCCGAGTTTGGTAAAGGAGGATTTAGGCTTGGTGGGCCTTGGTATGTTTTAATTATTTAATTTTTAAAGTTTATATTAGTTAAACTTTAAAAACTCATATTTCATTCATTTTAAATCAGATTCGCTCGCCATCAGAAGCGTTAGAATCGTATCTGAAAGAAGAACGCAGTGGTATATAGTATTGGAAATTTTATTAAGTATAAATTTATAATAAAAATAAAATAAAAGTCGTTATATATTAATATAACGAAGATTGTTATTAATAGAAATTCAATATATAAATCAGCAGAAAAATTACTAGCTGCTGATAAGTGTGAATTAGAAGCGGTACGAGGAGCGGTGGCAGTGTTCGTTCGCATGTTCATTCTGATAATAAAGAGTTTGGATCTTGAATGGTGAGAACTTCTAATTTAAATTTATTTATTTAAATTAGTTAATTTTAATTAGCTGAGATTTATTCTAATTAGTTGATGATGATTGTGTGATGGATGCTGATGTTTGAATGGTTGTTTATGAATTAGATAATACACGGAACACTAGTAAGCATTATCGTCTGTAACGCTTGTACATAGTTAAAATGATGTTTGTGATGAATGAATTCGTATCCATATGATCATATGATTCATTTGGATAAATACGATTGCATTGCATGATATTAAACACACACACCATGGTTGTGGAATATATGTGTAACACCCCGTATTTTAGTTAATATTAATGTTCGCAAATTAAAGAATAACTAATCTCATATGTGAGAATTAAGGGAAACGGGTTGCGTGTGTTCGTCTCGGAATTTTGGTTGAGATAGAGTCCGAATTTGCGTGAATTGGACTTCGTATGAAGAAGTTATGGCCATCGGAAGTTTCAGAAAATTTAAAACAGATTTCAAAATTCAAAATTTCAGAGTCAGATGGGCTATAGGGGGGATTTCCTGCCAGGGCCAGGTCGACCATCGGGTTGACCTGGGGATCGACCTACCCTGACCAGGTCGACCATAGGGTCGACCTGGGGGTCGACCTGCCCCTCCCGGGCAGATTTGATTGATGACTTGTTTATGATTGTATGCTGACTCATTAGGGTTTCTGATCTGCTTTGATTGGCTGGGATTAATTCTGGGTTGATCGGAGGGCCTAAACTAATCCTAAAATCTATAAAAAGACATGTAGACTCAAACCCTAAAATCAAATTAAAATTAGATTCATGGCCTCCATGCCGTCACCTAGCAACCTAGAATAGCCGCCGCCAATTAGAGAAGAAGAAAGCTAATCAAATTCAATTCTATTCAACTCTTACAACGAATCTACTTCAAAGGAAAGCTAATACAACTTCAGAACTCAGATTTCAGAACTCAAGACCTTCTTTGAGTTGTGAGTTCGATTTCTTTAACAAAATAATTAACAATTTAATTAGATTAAGCTACGATGCGGATTATATGGTTATGTTTTGAATTATTGACCGCATGTTATCATCTATGTTGTAAAATTGTGATGTTATCATTTATGTTGTAAATTCTATGATGTTATCATCTATGTTGTAAAGTAGCGATGTTATCATCTATGTTGTAATTCTATGATTGGCTTATGTATAATCAAATCATAATGTTGTTTTACATGCTAGTTTGGTTATGTTGATTCATGTGATAAATCATATGTATTTATGCAAGTTAGGGTGTTAATTAAGACATGAATCATATGCAACATTAGTGAAAAATTATATACAACTTTACATGTTTCATGACATCTATTTTATGTAAATTGGATCTAAAAGTTAGGCTATGACATGTGTGAGTTATATGCTAGTATACAAAGTTCTATATGCTAGTTTACATGTTTAGATGTAAGTTTACATCATCGTTTATGTTGCAAAAAATTACATATGCAAGTATATACATATGCTTGGATTATGAATCATGCCTATGCAAGTTTACCCCTTTTTGGTTAGATCCATGACATACATGGTTTATGCAAGTTTGTGACCATTACCTAAACAAGTTTACACCTTTAGATTTGGATCTATGACATATGTAGTTTTATGCAAGTTGTGACTTTGGCCTATGCAAGTTTTAGATAAAGAACCTCATTCACACATGCAAGTTCACCCCTTATGTTTAGATCTAGTTTTATTTCTATGTATGTTGTGATGTTTTCTCTTTATTTCATGAGTTAGACTATTCGAGTCTAACGTATATTTTACGTTAAATGAACGAACGTACAACATGGGGTAATGGGATAATATTAAAAGATTTAAAGTTGAGAATTGGCATAAATGCCTTAAATGGCATAAAATTAATTTGTGATAAAATTGGTATGATTTTGCATACCATAAATAGATGGACATAATTGAGCCAATTATGGCCATAGTTAAATTTGGAATCGACTGATAATTTGAATAGGGAAATTAATTCAAATTGGGGAATGATTAATTAGGTATAATTAATCGTCTAAGACACGAGGTTAGGCTCTTTTGTGGTGTAAGATTGCCCGGACCCGCCCGGCAAATCCAGCTGCCACAAATGCCAGTCTATTGTGGGAGGTCTTAGGCATAAATTAAATGCGTAATAGTTATAAAGACACGAGGTTAGGCTCGTTTGTGGTGTAAGACTGCCCGGACCCGCCCGGCAAATCCAACTGCCACAAATGCCAATCTAATGTGGGAGGTCTTTATAAGGTTACAGTCTTAATGATTTAAGAAACATTTAACCAGATAAACATGTAGTGGGACATGAGGGGGTTAAGTGGGTGCCTTGGGTGGCATGTGGAATCTAGTGGGTGTCATGGGTAGCATTTGAAATACGATTAGAAACACTTAACCAAAATTGAAACATGTAAGTGAACATGAATAAGAAGAGGGTTAAGTGGGATGTACTAGAGGGGACCAAGCTTAGGTGGATAGCATGTGTCATGTAATGGGGGCTCGTTTCAACCAGTAACCCATACGTATCTTTGTGGGCTCGACCCAAGTCGAGGATGGGACACGCATACTGGGCTTGACTGTAAGAGGCCAAAACGGGTTAGCGGTGGCAATGCAAGTCCCACGGGTTCATATGCGTGTGTGGACCCGGGATGGTAGGTAAGACGTTGTTGCATCGTGTAGGTATAAGTCGTACATTGTTGGTGGTATCGGGTTTCCACTTTGGGGAGTGATACACCCCACTATGGGGCCAACACGGGTATCTACGAGTTAGGGAGCCGATCGCATGGGGGTAGTGGGTACACCTAGTGGAGAAAGGGGCAGGCGGCACCTATGAAGGCAACTAGGGGTGCACGAAACTACCATTATCATTATTAAGTTCTGTAGGTGGGATCAACTTTAAGGTGACTAGTGGTGGTGCAGTATAGTAATTATCTTATAGTGGTTTATGTGCGCTTTAACATTATCTTTGTTCGACTTATTTCTTTGTTTACTTTGTCATACCCAATTGTTCACAGTCATTTCCTTATTTTCCAACTTATGCCTTAGCCTAGTTATTTTGGTAATTATATTGTTAAAGTTATCGCACTCGCCAGACTTTATGTCTGACCCCCTTTGTTTCCGCCTCTTTTCTTCCTTTCCCCCCAGGTGCTCAGGGTAGAACTAACACCTATTGAGCTTGATTTTGGACAGCTGTATCTCTTGCTTTTAGAAGTTGCTTGGATCGCTGAAGTAAAAGTTCATCCTCTCTTATTTATGGCTATTTTGTATTGGGGTTATGTCTTTCAATTTATGTACTCTGATTTAGTCAAGATGGATATTATGTACTTTGACTCTGGTTTTTGATGATGTAATCAAACTTATGTGTTTACCGCTACAATGAATAAAGTTTTAAATTTTTAAGTACTGTTTATATCTGTCTTGTTGTTAAGTTTCTGTTCTATACACACTTAAAACGCTCCATGGAAGTTAATGCATTCCCTTTGTGAGTGACATTAATGGAAGTGGGGGTGTTACACGTGGTATCCGAGCTGAAGGTTACCAGAACAGATATGAATTTTGAATTTTTTTTTTCAAAAGCACTTTTATAAAGAAGTACCTTCAAAGGTATGTTTTAAGGAAAGTATTTCCAAGAGAAAAGCTTATTTTAGAAAGCATAACCCCAAGAGCCAAATATCTTTCCTTCGGTTCTTTTATATTGAATCCTTCCTTTTTCGTTTCAGCATGTCTGGAATTCCCGAGATACCCGAGGGAATACCGATACCAGGATGGTTTAGGAGGTATTTGGAGACTAGGGCCACCACTACAGGTCCAGCAAATCCTCCTCCTCCTCCTCCTCGTGTCGATACTTTTGCAAAGATATGTAAGGACTTTCGGGAAATGGGTGGAAAATCTTTTCACGGGACAGAGATATTTGTTGAAGCTCGTAATTGGCTAAAGGAGGTGGAAGAATTGTTTGGGATCTTTGAAGTGGAAGATGGGAGAAAGGTCCAATTAGCTGCCTGGCTAATGAAGGATGAGGCCTCGATTTGGTGGGAGGTCACTAATGGAGAGCGTCCAGTTGATACATGTCCAGATTTCAGGTGGAGGTTTGAAGCAAAGTTTCTCTCACAGGCTGAAGAGAATTTATACATGGAAAGGTTTTTGCCGCTGAAGCAAGGGAATCTATCAGTGAAAGAATACATCAACAAGTTCAATCAGTTGGCGAGATTTGTCTTGGACTTGGTGAATACACCAGAAAAGAAGGCCCTGAGGTTTGTTAAGGGTTTGAACGAGCCGCTTCATGGGTTAGATATGACCCACATCCATATGGGGGCTACCTTTGAGAGGCTAGTTGACATGGCGCTTATGCATGAAGAAGAGAAGGGCGCCAATGCTAATAAGGCACCCGAGAAGAAAGAAGATCAAAAGAAACCGCAACAGCAACAACAGACCAAGAAAGGTGGTAAAGGCAACAATGGTAAGGGAAAGAAAAGATGCTTCAACTATGGGACCCCAGGCCATCTAAGCAAAGATTGTAGGAAGAAAAAGAAGACTGGATGTTTCCACTGTGGCGAAACGGGACATCTGATTAAGGACTGCCCAAGGAAAGGGCCGAGGGCAAGGTCTACCTCGGGAGGGCAAGTGCAGGCTCTTATGGCACCAGGGCAGGCAAGGGGGGAAGTTCAGGCTCTCGTGGTCCCACCACTGCAAGAAGGAGGTAGAGTAATTTCCGTTGAAAGTTTAGTTTTCTGTTTGATCATCCTGTCCGTACTTTATTCAATTCTGGCGCATCACATTCGTTTATCTCTACATCATTAGTTGAAACACTGCACCTAGATACTAGTCTATTTACTGATCCCTTAGTAGTCTCAAATCCTACTGGTGGTTCGGCTCATCTTTCTATGATCTGTCGGGATTTGAGAGTGTATATCTTAGGCGTTGGGTTTGAATGCAACGCCTTTGTTCTTGGCTTCATGGGCTACGACTTGATTCTAGGTATGGATTGGCTAACTAGATACGGGGTCATCCTAGATTGTGAAAGAAGAGTAGTTAGATTGTTGACTCGTTGTGGAAAGACCCTTGATATTTCTTGTGACCCTAGAGGTCTAGTAATGCTTTGCTACCTAGAATCCCTTGACGCATCCAATGATGATTTACATTCTGTTCATATAGTCCGTGAATATGTTGATGTCTTCGATGAGGTGAGGGGTTTACCCCCAAAACGTGAGATAGACTTTCGAATATGTCTTGTAGATAATGCCAAGCCAGTTGCATTGCCAATGTGCCACATGGCTCCAAGAGAGAGAAGAGAACTCAGTAAGTAAGTGAAGGAATTGCTTGAGAAGGGGTTCATCAGACGTAGTATATCGGAGTGGGGTGCTCCAGTAGTATTTGCCAGGAAGGCAGATGGGTCCCTTAGACTTTGTGTGGACTATAGGGAACTTAATAAGCTTACTAAGAATAATAAGCACCCACTGCCGAGGATTTACGATCTCTTTGATCAGTTAGTTGGCGCCTCAGTGTTTTTGCAGTTGGACTTAGCCACATGTTTCCATCAGTTGAGAGTGGCTGAGGATAGCATAGACAAGACTGCCTTTAGGACTCCAGATGGCTTCTTCGAGTGGCTTGTGATGCCCTTCGGTTTGAAAAACGCCCCCACATACTTTGTTGACTTAATGAGTAGGGTGTTTAGGGAGTACCTTAATAAATTCGTGGTAGCCTTTGTGGATGACATCTTGATCTTTTCTAAGAGCGAGGAAGGGCATGCCCTACATCTTAGGGAAGTGTTGGAGACCCTTCGAGCGCATAGCCTTAAAGCTAAATTTTCTAAATGTCACTTTTGGAGGAAGGAAGTGCGATTCTTAGGGCACGTGGTTTCCAAAGAAGGGATAGCTGTGGATCCCGCGAAGGTAGTGGCCATCCAAAATTGGAAGGTCCCTAAAAATGTTACCGAGGTGAGGAGTTTCTTAGGGTTGGCTGGCTACTATAGGAAGTTTATCAAAGACTTCGCAAAAATACCAGCCCTATTAACACGCTTGACGAAGAAGAACCTAGTTTTCACATGGGACATAGATTGTGATGATGCGTTCCAACTTTTAAAGCGAGCTTTGACCACAGCCCCAGTCTTAGTTTGCCAGATGGGAGTAAGCCATTTTCCATTTATACCGATGCTTGTGGGACATGACTAGGTGCAGTCTTAATGCAAGAGGGAAGGGTAATAGCTTATGGTGGAAGGCAGTTGAGTGTGCATGAGAGAAATTACCCTACACATGACCTAGAGTTGGCCGCTATTGTTTTCGCGCTTAAGTCTTGGCACCATTATCTTCTTGGCGAGAAATTCGAATTGTTCACTGACCGCAAATCGCTAAAATACTTGTTCTCTCAGAAGGACTTGAACTTAAGGCAGCAAAGGTAGATGGACTTCTTAGCGTCCTACGATTTCGAAATAGCATATACCCCTGGCAAGGGTAACGTTGTGGCAGACGCCTTAAGTAGGAAAAGGTTGTCCTTGAGTCCGTTGTTTGTTGAGCGACGAAGCTTAGAGTTCATCTCTACATTTGACTTAGACCTTTCATTGACTTTGTATCCGGTTTGCTAGCATCCCTAGAGGTCAGACCTACGCTTTTGGGACGGATTGGTGAGGCACAACGAGATGACCCACAGTTGGTCGAGTTAGTAGAAAAGCTCAAAAGGGGGGAATCATCGAGCCATCTCAGTAGGTATACCCTAGATGATAAGGGTTGGTTGCGTAGGGACGGTAGACTTTGTGTACCTAGGGACGATAATTTGAGGAAGACCATTCTTGATGATGCACATCGTTCGAAGATGACCATCCATCCAGGCGGGGACAAGATGTACATGGACATGAGACGAGTTTACTTTTGGGCCGGCATGAAGAGGGATGTGGCTGAGTTTGTCGCTAGATGCTTGGTGTGCCAACAAGTAAAAGCAGAGTAAAAGAAGCCCGATGGGTTGCTTCACCCATTGGAGGTCCCACAATGGAAGTGGGAAAGTGTCTCGATGGACTTTATTGATGGGTTACCGAGATAGAGAAAGGGTAATACGGGAATTTGGGTTGTGGTAGACAGACTTACTAAGAGCGCCAATTTCATTCCCGTGAAGAGTAAGAGGACTGCTCCATGGTTAGCCTCCGTATACATTCGAGAGATAGTTCGCTTGTACGGTGTTCCTTCTAGCATAGTGAGCGACCGCGATCCTATCTTTACTAGCGAATTTTGGAAGAGCTTGCAAGAGGCGGTAGGGACTCAGTTATGTTTGAGCACCGCATATCATCCTCAGACGGATGACCAGACCGAGAGGGTGAATCGTATTCTAGAGGACCTATTGAGGTTGTGTGTCTTAGACTTCGGAGGTACATGGGAGGAACATCTTCCGTTGGTGTAGTTCGCATATAATAATAGCTTTCAGTCTAGCATTGGCATTACACCGTTCGAGGCTCTTTATGGACGGCCGTGTTGTTCACCGACATGTTGGTGGGAATCTACAAATAAGGTCTTGCTTGGGCCCGATATGATTAGAGAGACTTCGGAAAAGATCGATTTGATTCGAAGGAGGCTGAAGACGGCGCAAGATAGGCAGAAATCTTATGCAGACAAGAGGAGGACAAATCTTGAGTTTGATATTGGGGACATGGTCTTTGTCAAGGTGTCTCCATTACGGAACGTTGTTCGCTTTTGGGTCCGTTGGGAAGTTAGCACCAAGGTTCGTAGGGCCGTTTCCTATTAAGGAAAGGATTGGACAGATGACGTATAGAGTGGAGTTGCCCGAAAGACTTAGTGGTGTACACGATGTATTCCATGTATCACATTTGAGGAAGTGCTTGCACGAGACCGCGAAAGTGGTAGAGCCAGCTTGCTTAGAGAGGTGGAGATAGAGCGTGATGCGACGATTCGACGAGCTCCTACGTGCATTCTTGGGTAGGAGATTAAGAAGTTGAGGAATCGAGAGGTCAAGCTAGTCAAAGTGCAATGGGGAGATGATGAGAGCAACGCTACTTGGGAGACGGAAGAGAAGATGCGTTCATTGTACCCTTTTCTTTTCGAGGGTATGCCTTTTAATTTCTCCTTTATCGCTTAGCTTGTACATTTTTTATCTTTAGTATGTCCTCTCGCTAGTATCTTTTACCTTTAGATAGGGTAGTCCTATGGTTGAAACATGTGTTTAAGAAATGTTATGTATGATGGATGCATGTGGACGCAAGTGTTTGCTAGTGGTTGCTCGTGAATGCATATACACACACTTTAGGCACTAGATTGGCTC
Source organism: Allium sativum (assembly GCA_030737875.1). Classification (NCBI taxonomy): domain Eukaryota; kingdom Viridiplantae; phylum Streptophyta; class Magnoliopsida; order Asparagales; family Amaryllidaceae; genus Allium; species Allium sativum. The sequence goes on along the minus strand of CM060920.1, from coordinate 320,126,397 downwards.
AGTCACTTCATATTGCATAATGCATATAAATGTGTGTGCATATTTAAGTTAATGGATGCATAGTGTTTGTGCTATCATATAGATGTTGCATTTTGGTGAATGGTTGTGCACACATGTAGGAATAATATGTATTGATAGGATTCTTTCGCATACATAATGGACGCATGGCATTATCATGGTTTGCATTAAGGAGGTCAACTAAATCAGTAGACCGCATGATTTTGCATTAGATAAGGAACATATACACACACTTCTTGCATATGCTCATACAACATTAGGAATTTTATAAGGACAACGGATGCCTGTGTTTGATGGTTGAGTAGATGGTTGATTGGATGTTAGGATATGCATACTCCTTAACTTGGAGATTTCGGGGCCGAAATCCTTTAAGGAGGGGAGAAGGTAACACCCCGTATTTCTTTTAATATTAATGTTCACAAATTAAAGAATAACTAATCTCAGATGTGAGAATTAAGGGAAACGGGTTGCGCCATTGTGTTCCTCTTGGAATTCTGGTTGGGATAGAGTCTGAGTTTGCGTGAATTGGACTTCGTATGAAGAAGTTATGGCCATCAGAAGTTTCAGAAAATTCAAAATAGATTTCAAAATTCAAAATTTCAGAGTCAGATGGGCTAGGCGGGAAATTTCCCGCCAGGGCCAGGTGGACCATAGGGTCGACCTGGGGGTCGACCTACCCTGACCAGGTCGACCATAGGGTCGACCCGGGGGTCGACCTACCCCCCCGGGCAGATTTGATTGATGACCTGTTTATGACAATATGATGACTCATTAGGGTTTCTGATCTGCTCTGATTGGCTGGGATTATTTCTGGGTTGATCGAACGGCCTAAACTAGTCCTAAACTCTATAAAAAGACATGTAGACTCAAACCCTAAAATCAAATTAAAATTAGATTCATGGCCTCCATGCCATCACCTAGCAACCTAGAATAGCCACCGCCAATTAGAGAAGAAGAAAGCTAATAAAATTCAATTCTATTCAACTGTAACAACGAATCTACTTCAAAGGAAAGCTAATACAACTTCATAACTGTGATTTCAGAGCTCAAGACCTTCTATGAGTTGTGAGTTCGATTTCTTTAATAAAATAATTAACAATTTAGTTGGATTAAGCTATGATGCGGATTGTATGGTTATGTTGTGAATTATTGACCGCATGTTACAATCTATGTTGTAAAATTGTGATGTTATCATTTATGTTGTAAATTCTATGATGTTATCATCTATGTTGTAAAGTTGCGATGTTATCATCTATGTTGTAATTCTATGATTGGCTTATGTTTAATCAAATCATAATGTTGTTTCATATGCTAGTTTGGTTATGTTGATTCATGTGATAAATCATAATGTATTTATGCAAGTTAAGGTGTTAATTAAGACATGAATCATATGCAACATTAGTGAAAAATTATATACAACTTACATGTTTCATGACATCTATTTTATGTAAATTGGATCTAAAAGTTAGGCTATGACATGTGTGAGTTATATGCTAGTATACAAAGTTCTATATGCTAGTTTACATGTTTAGATGTAAGTTTACACCATCGTTTATGCTGCAAAAAATCACATATGCAAGTATATACATATGTTTGGAGTATGAATCATGCCTATGCAAGTTTACCCGTTTTTGGTTAGATCCATGACATATAAGGTTTATGCAAGTTTGTGACCATTACCTAAACAAGTTTACACCTTTAGGTTTGGATCTATTACATATGTAGTTTTATGCTAGTTGTGACTTTGGCCTATGCAAGTTTTAGATGAAGAACCTCATTAACACATGCAAGTTATCCCCTTATGTTTAGATCTAGTTTTATTTCTATGTATGTTGTGATGTTTTCTCTTTATTTCATGAGTTAGACTATTCGAGTCTAACGTATATTTTACATTAAACGAACGAACGTACAACGTGGGGTAATGGATAATATTAAAAGATTTAATGTTGAGAATTGGCATAAATGCCTTAAATGGCATAAAAATATTTTGTGATGAAATTGGTATGATTTTGCATACCATAAATAGATGGACATAATTGAGTCAATTATGGCCATAGTTAAATTTGGAATTGATTGATAATTTGAATAGGGAAATTAATTCAAATTGGGGAATGATTAATTAGGTGTAATTAATCGTCTAAGACACGAGGTTAGGCTCTTTTGTGGTGTAAAACTGCCCAGACCCGCCTGGCAAATCCAGCTGCCACAAATGCCAGTCTAATGTGGGAGGTCTTAGGGATAAATTAAATGCCTAACAGTTGTAAAGACACGAGGTTAGGCTCATTTGTGTTGTAAGACTGCCCGGACCCCCCAACAAATCCTGCTGCCACAAATGCCAGTCTAATGTGGGAGGCCTTTATAAGGTTACGGTCTTAATGAATTAAGAAACACTCAACCAGATAAACATGTAGTGGGACATGAGGGGGGTTAAGTGGGTGCCTTGGGTGGCATGTGGAATCTAGTGGGTGCCTTGGGTGGCATTTGAAATACGATTAGAACACTTAACCAAAATTGAAACATGTAAGTGAACATGAATAAGAAGAGGGTTAAGTGGGATGTACTAGAGGGGACCAAGCTTAGGTGGATAGCTTGTGTCAAGTAATGGGGGCCCGTTTCAACCAGTAACCCATAGGTGTCTTTGTGGGCTCGACCCAAGTCGAGGACGGGAAATGCATACTGGGCTTGACTGTAAGAGGCCAAAACGGGTTAGCGGTGGCAACGCAAGTCCAACGGGTTCATATGCATGTGTGGACCCGGGCTGGTAGGTAAGACGTTGTTGCATCGTGTAGGTATAAGCCGTGCATTGTTGGTGGTATCGGGTTGCCACTTTGGGGAGTGATACACCCCACTGTGGGGCTAGCACGGGTATCTACGAGTTAGGGAGCCGATCGCATGGGGGTAGCGGGTACACCTAGAGGAGACAGGGGCAGGCGACACCTATGAAGGCAACTAGGGGTGCACGAGTGAAACACCCCACCTCCGTTAGGGTCACTCTCAAAGGGAATGCCCTAATTTTGGTGGAGGTTTATAAGTATAAGTCACAGATATACAAGACAGATATAAGAACACATATTTGTAAACAGTGGAAAAACAACAAACTTTTATTTCATAAAAGGAAATGCGTGCTACAATAACATCACCATAATTGTCTTACATCTTTTTCCAAAACATAACATAACACTTTCATAATCTGTCTTGAGTACATTATTTAAAGAAGCATAAATAAAACATAGATAAACTGCAAAAGCCCCCATAGTGGTTGTCCAAAGCCATAGTTCAAAATGAAAAGGTCCAAGCAATACATTTCTCTTCTTCAAGCTGGATGTTAAGGTTGGTCAAGCTGCTGTGTTCCCTCCCTGTGGACCTGGGGGGGGGGGGGGAAACGGAAGAAAAGAAGACGAAAGAAAAGTAGAGTCAGACATAAAGCCTGAGTAAGTCTAGTACTATTCTGCCTATGAATAAAGAACTGGGTATGATAAGTATAAACAAGAAGTGGGCAAGCACTATAACTTGGTTAAATTGTCTAGGGTCGAATATACTATCGTACCCCATGTTAATCTCTGAACCCATTTAAACTAGTTTCCAATTGGCACCCCATAATCAAGGTGATGTGATCCATTCTATGATGATCGGCTCCTACTCGCATAATTACATGTGTCTTACGGCCCCCGATGTTGTAGTTACCTATGCTGGTCCCACCATGGGGTGTATCAAGTCCCATGGTGGCGGCCCGACACAATCCTAGAATGCACAGGTATGCTACTGGTGTCCAGTGCCTTATTTTTCTGCGCCGGAGTGTGTGCACGCCCGCACCCCGTTAGAACCTACACTGCTACACCACCGCCGTCGATTTGACCTCTTACAATCAGCCCAGTAATCGTGCCCCACCCTGCCTAGTTTCAGGGTATCCTGATACACCTTCTAGGGTTACTGCTGAAAAGGGTCCCCCGTTACTAGGTTTTCTATCTCTAGCCAACATGCTAAGTTGGTTAAGTGTTTTCTGACCTAACCCCCACCAATCCGTTTAGTTTAGCATGTTCCATTTTGATTAAGTCTTTAGTTCACTTAATCCTAACAATCCTGACTCAGCCCTAATTGTCTTATTAAAGCCTTGACCTCTCACATTAGACAGGTATTGTTGTGGCTGCCTGTTGCCGGTTGGTTCCGGGCAGTCTTACGCCACAACTCAGTCTAACCTCGGGTCCTTATTGGGCTCCATGTTTAACCTCCCACATTGGATAGGTATTGTTGTGACTACTGGACAGCCGGGCGGTTCCGGGCAGGTTTACATCACAACTCAATCCAACCTCGGGTTAAACACATCGTATGTTCTACATTTACATATTCTGTCTTTCTTCTTTATTTTCTTATATGTAAATATTTGCGGCCCATTATTAAGTTAATGGTGTAAAGGTTACACCAATCATGGGCCCAACCCATACTTGAATTTGGGCCCTTCTATTTTATATTTTCATTCATTAGTAATTTTAACCCAACGTTATTTTCCCCCGTTTAACACGTCCGTTTATTATATATATGTTGGGCTTAGCCTTTTAAAGCCCAACTTAGCCATACGAAAAGGGGAGGCTTAAAGCGTGATTACATACACAAAGAGGGGAATGTGAACGCATGAACTTGCAATATGACGTTGGAAATACAAAATAGAAACTGGTGTACTTGCATAGTAGTGACATATACTTTGTTCATAAAGCATAAGTGACATGAATCAAACCATGTAAACTTGTAGTTGAGTTAAGAATATCACTATTGACACATAGGCCTAACTACAACATAAACCTATATTTTTATTTCAGGCATAATGTCAAACATAAGCAAATCATGTTCATAAGACTACTACATGTTTACAAAGGTGCCTACTTTTGTGACTAATACAAAAGTATAGTTAAACTTGTTCACATAACCATGGCATAAATATTTCTAACATGAAATCATGATTTTTACTTTAGTCATGCAAACTTGCAAAAAGGGATTTTTGAATCTAACCTAGCTATGTACCACATATGTCATCATATAATTCTTGTTAACAATTTCAATTATGCAAATTATCAATCATAGCCTAGTCATAAGTTTGCAAATAGGTTTTCCAGTACAAAAGCATGGCTTAATACATGATGCCAAATTTTCAACATAATTTCATATGGATTATGATAACCCAAACTTATTCCAATTACTTCACAAAAATGATGTTTGTATAAAAATACACATTATGATGGCATAGTAGCAAAACCCCAAACTTGCATGAAATTAATCAACTACATACATGTAGTTTCAACATGGATTACATCATGTGCGAATATTCCAAACGTATACTTGCATAAAACTACCACATGTAGTTTTTCATAATTGAATAACATAATTCGAGAATATCCAAACGTATACAATATTCCAAATCGATAAGAACGCACAAATATGAATTACTTTATTGCCACAATTCAAGTATACAAACCAACACAATTATTTGTTCATACCAAAATAATACTCTACTTACAATGGTGAGGCGAATTCTCAAATTTAGGGGTTTGAAGATGCGGTTTGATTTGATTGAGTTGCTTTATGCCTTAGAATTTGCCTCCTAATCCTCTCTCCAATTGGTGGCTACCTCAAGTCGTTCCTCAGCAACATGGCGGCTTTGTTCTTATTTTTGAATGAATAGATTAGGGTTGAGTCTAGGGTCATTTTTATAGGGGTAATGAACTGATTAGGGCCATTGATGTTGCTTGGATTGATCGTAGCCATTCATCCTAAGGAGAGACCAATTAGAGCTTGCCACCTAGCCCTAATGACAAAGCAGACTACAGAAAATCGACCAACATAGAATAGGCCAGCCAGGTTGGACTGGGTTCGACCTGGCTCTGGACCAGGTCGACATGCCTGTCGACAGCCCTGTCGACCTGGCTAGACCAGGTCGACAGCCCAGTCGACCTGGGTGCGTCAGGCGGGTGTTTTTCCGCCCTGGCCCATTGGGCCCCATATTCGAATTTAAACTTGATTTAGAAACTTCCGAAGGCCATATCTTCTTCATACGGACTCCGTTTTTCGAAAACTCGGACTCTATTTCGCGTATTTTTCCGAGACGAACGCAATGGCATATCCCGTTTCCCTTAGTTCTTTGATTTGAAATTAATTATACTTTAATTTGTGAATTTCACAGTTATAGAATTCGCGGGGTGTTACATTCTCCCCCACTTAAAAGGATTTCGTCCCCGAAATCTTCAAGTTAGGAGGAATGTATGTCATAACATCCAATCATCCATCTACTCATCCATCAAACACGAGCATCCATTGTCCTTAAAAGATTTCTAATGCTTCATGATCATATGCAAAGTGTGTGTGTACATGTACTTATCTAATGCAAAATCAGGCGGTCTACTGATTCAGTTGACCTCCTTAATGCGATTTATGTAAGTGCCATGAATCCATTATGTATGCAAATTTTCCTATTCTTGATTCTACATGAGTGCACAATCATTCAATACAGATGCAACATCCATATGACAACACATTAAAGTTCAACCATATACGAATGCAAACATATATGCATATGCAATATGAAGTGACTGAGCCGATCTAAAACCTAGATTGTGTGTGTATATGTAACCACGAGCAACCACTAGCAATCACTTGCAACCACTTGCAACCATCATCCATAACATGTTTCAACTACATGTTTCCATCCAAAGGGTTTCTACCTAAAAGATAAGGTCGAGGAAATATACCTAAAAAGATAGATAAAAGCGCAACTTAAGGAAAAGGAAAGATCAAGGATGTACCCTCGAACAGAAAAGGGTAGGCAGTACGTATTCTAGCTTCAGTTTCCCAAGTCGCGTCTCCCTCGGCGTCGCTCCACTGAACTTTAACGAGCTTGACTTCACGGTTGCGTAGCTTCTTCACTTCCGTTCCTAAGATGCGGGTTGGAACTTTTCTTATGGTTGCTTCGCGTTCCACTTCGGCCTCTTCGAGGATATTTGGCTCTACCACCTCGGCTGACTCATGTAGACATTTTCGGAGATGTGAAACGTGAAAACGTTGTGGACTCCAGCCAACTTCTCGGGTAGCTCTAATCTATAGGCCATTTTCCCAATTTTCTCGATAATAGGGAATGGCCCTACGAACCTTGGTGCTAGTTTTCCTGTGGTTCCAAAACGAACAATGTTCCTTAGCGGTGATACCTTGAGAAAAACTCTGTCTCCAACTTCGAATTCAAGGTCAGTCCTCCTTTTGTCGGCGTAGGACTTTTGTCTGTCTTGGGCCGTCTTCATCCTTCTTCGTATTAAGTCTACTTTCTCTGAGGTCTCTTGGATCATGTCTGGTCCAAGTATGAGCTTATCCGTGGACTCCCACCAACAAGTGGGCGATCGGCACGGTCTTCCATATAAAGCTTCGAAGGGCGCCATTCCGATGGTTGCTTGATAGCTGTTGTTGTAGGCAAATTCCACCAAAGGAAGGTGGTCTTCCCATGTCCTTCCGAAGTCAAGGACGCATAGCCTTAAAAGGTCTTCCAAAACTCTGTTCACTCTCTCTGTTTGGCCGTCGGTTTGGGGATGATAGGCTGTGCTTAAGCATAACTGCGTTCCTACTGCTTCTTGCAGACTCCGCCAAAACTCACTGGTGAAGATGGGGTCTCGGTCACTAACAATGCTAGATGGTATTCCATGGAGTCGAACGATTTCCTTGAGGTAAAGTGATGCTAGGGATGAGGCAGTTCTTTTACTTTTGACAAGTAAAAAGTGGGCGCTTTTAGTAAGCCTATCCACTATTACCCAAATGCTAGTGTTGCCTCTCCTAGACCTAGGCAGCCCATCGATGAAGTCCATTGAGATGCTATCCCACTTCCACTGCGGGACCTCTAGAGGATGTAGTAGTCTGCCAGGCTTTTTCTGTTCTGCTTTAACCTATTGGCACACCATACACTTAGAAACGAATTCTGCCACGTCCTTTTTCATGCCGTTCCAGAAGAAAGTCCTTTTTATGTCTTTGTACATTTTATCTCCGCCTGGGTGTATCGTCATCTTGGAGTGATGTGCTTCCTCGAGAACCTTCTTTATTAAATCTTTTGTCTGCGGGACGCATAGTCTTCCGTCTCGCCTTAGTAGACCCTTATCGTCAATGGAGTATCTGTTGAGGTGACTTGAAGTCTCACCCCTAATTAGTCTACCAATCATTTCCACAAGCTGAGGGTCTTCGCGTTGTGCTGCCCCTACTGAATCCACTAAAGTTGGGCGTACTTCGAGAGATGCTAGCAAGCCAGGTACGAAATCGGAGGAAGGCCTAAAGTCGAAGCTAGCTATAAACTCTAGGCTTTGTCTTTCAACAAACAACGGGCTTAGGGTCAATTTCTTTCGGCTCAACGCGTCTGCCACTACGTTGCCTTTGCCCGGAGTATAGGAGATTTCGAAATCGTACGAGGCAAGAAACTCCATCCACCTTTGTTGCCTCAAGTTAAGATCTTTCTGCGAGAAAAGATATTTCAACGATTTATGGTCAGTGTAAAGTTCGAACTTCTCACCTAGGAGATAGTGTTGCCAAGACTTGAGTGCAAAGACGATGGCGGCTAACTCAAGATCGTGGGTTGGGTTGTTCTTTTCGTGCACTTTCAACTGCCTCCCGCCATAAGCTACTACCCTTCCTTCTTGCATTAAGACGGCGCCTAGCCCTGTCCCACATGCATCCGTATAAACAGTGAACATCTTGCTCCCATCTGGCAGCGTCAAAACTGGGGCTGTTGTGAGAGCCCTTTTTAGTCGTTGGAAAGCAAACTCGCAATCCAAGTCCCAATTGAACACTAGATTCTTCTTAGTCAATTTCGTGAGCGGAGCTGAGATTTTCGCAAAATCCCTTATAAACTTTCGATAGAAACCTGCTAGTCCTAGGAAGCTTCGGACCTCAGTTGCATTCCTTGGTGTCTTCCAATCCTGTACCGCCACTACCTTAGCGGGGTCCACTGCTAACCCTTGTTTGGATACTATGTGCCCAAGGAACCTCACCTCTTCTCTCCAAAAGTGGCATTTGGAGAATTTGGCTTTTAGTTGATGGACTCGCAAAGTTTCCATGATTGCCCTTAAGTGTTGAGCATGTTCCTCTTCACTCTTTGAGAAGATAAGGATATCATCTACGAAGACCACTACGAATTTGTTGAGGAAATCTCTAAATACCCTACTCATCAGGTCCACGAAGTAAGCAGGTACATTTGTCAAGCCGAAAGGCATGACAAGCCATTCAAAGAAGCCGTCTGGGGTTCTGAACGCCGTTTTATCGATGCTATCTTCAACCACCCTTAGCTGATGAAAACCGGTTGCTAAATCGAGCTGGGAGAAAACAGACGCTCCTATAAGCTGGTCAAATAAATCGTCAATTCTAGGGAGAGGGTGCCTATTCTTTTTCGTTAGCTTGTTGAGCTCCCTATAGTCAACACATAGACGGAGTGAACCATTCGCCTTTGTAGCGAACACCACTGGAGCGCCCCATTCTGAAATGCTCCTCCTAATGAACCCCTTTTCTAGAAGCTCTTTAATCTGTTTACTGAGCTCTTTCCTTTCTCGTGGAGCCATATGTCTAACGGGCAACGCGACGGGCTTTGCATTATCTACAAGATATATGCGGAAGTCTATTTCCCGCTTCGGAGGCAAGCCCTTCACCTCTTCGAAGACATCCGGATATTCCCGGACCACTCTAACTGATTGCAAATTTTCAACAGAGGTATCTAGCGATTCAAGATAACCAAGCATAACCGCATATGAGGGATTACAAGAAATTTCCAAAGTATCACCGAGCTGGGTTAGGAGCCTAACAACCCTTTTCTCACAATCAAGGATGGCCCCATTACTGGATAGCCAATCCATACCCAAAATCAAACCATAACCCGAAAAGCCCAAAACAAAGGCACTACACTGAAATTCTACACTTAGAATAGAAATTTTCAATCCCAAACAGATCATAGACAAATGAGCTGGGCCCCCAATTGGGTTTGAAACAATTAAGGGGTCCTCTACCATACTAGTTTTTAGGTGCAGAGATTCTACTAGAGCAGACGAGATAAAGGAGTGTGATGCGCCAGAATCAAATAAAGTGCGAACGGGGTGATCATAAAGATAAACTACACTTTCTACAGAAGTATTTATACCTCGCTGTTGCAAAGGTGGCGCTTCCAGCACATGAACCTGTGCCCCTGGGGTGGATCCAGCCCTCTGCCCCTGTCCACGTTTCTTTGGGCAGTCCTTAGCCCTGTGGCCTGTCTCACCGCAAGAAAAGCACCCACCATTCTCCTTGGCCTTCTTTTTCCGGCAGTCCTTTACTAAGTGCCCCACTTTGCCACAGAAATTACACTTCCTCTTCTCTTTGTTGCCTTTCCCGCCTTTCTTAAAGTCCGTCTTCTTAGGCTGCAAACCCACTTTCTTCCATTGAGAGCTTTCTGCCTTTGTCTCCTTCTTGCCCTTATCCTCTTCATTCAGCAATGCCATTTGCACCAACCTTTCATACGTGGCTCCCATGGGTATATGGGTCATGGCCAAACTATGTAATGGCTCATTCAACCCTTTGACGAAACGGAGACCCTTCTTGTGTGGGGTGTTGACTAGGTCAAGCCCAAACCTAGCCAGCTCATCGAACTGATTCACATACTCTCTGACTGTCTTGTCCCCTTGCTTAAGAAATAAAAATTTCTCCAACTGCAAACTTCTTTCCGCATCTGAGAGAAATTTAGTCTCAAACCTTGCCCTAAAGTCCTCCCATGTCTCCACTGGTCTTTCAGCATTAGTGACTTCCCACCAGTAGGAAGCCTCGCCCTTCAATATCCACACTGCCAATTGTACTTTTTGTCTATCCTCTACCTCAAAGATGATGAATAGGTCCTCCGTTTCTTTCAGCCAATTTCTAGCTGCTACGAAGGACTCAGTTCCATGGAAATCCTTTCCTCCCATAGCTTTAAAATCTTTACATATCTTAGCAAAAGTGTTTCCCCGAGGAGGTGGAGGAAAAGGTGCCGCTGCAGCTGGATGATTTCCTGCAGCTGGGGGAGGAGGAACGGTAGGACCTGGCTGAGTGGCCCTTGCTTCTAAGAACCGTCTAAACCAACCAGGTATTGGCACCCCTTCTGGCAAGTTAAGATCTTCGGACATGCTGAAACAAAAAGGATAGATTCAAAACGAAGGATAAGAGATAGTACCTATGGCTTTGGGGAGTGGACTTTGCCTTTTTAAAATAAAATAATATTTTTCTTTTAAAAATGCTTCTTTAAATTTCCTTTTTGGAAACAATTTTTCAAAACTTTTTATCTTATCTGGTAAACCTATGCTCTGATACCAAGTGAAACACCCCACCTCCGTTAGGGTCACTCTCAAAGGGAATGCCCTAATTTTGGTGGAGGTTTATAAGTATAAGTCACAGATATACAAGACAGATATAAGAACACATATTTGTAAACAGCGGAAAAACAACAAACTTTTATTTCATAAAAGGAAATGCGTGCTGCAATAACATCACCATAATTGTCTTACATCTTTTTCCAAAATATAACATAACACTTTCATAATCTGTCTTGAGTACATTATTTAAAGAAGCATAAATAAAACATAGATAAACTGCAAAAGCCCCCATAGTGGTTGTCCAAAGCCATAGTTCAAAATGAAAAGGTCCAAGCAATACATTTCTCTTCTTCAAGCTGGATGTTAAGGTTGGTCAAGCTGCTGTGTTCCCTCCCTGTGGACCTGGGGGGGGGGGGGGGGGACGGAAGAAAAGAAGACGAAAGAAAACTAGAGTCAGACATAAAGCCTGAGTAAGTCTAGTACTATTCTGCCTATGAATAAAGAACTGGGTATGATAAGTATAAACAAGAAGTGGGCAAGCACTATAACTTGGTTAAATTGTCTAGGGTCGAATATACTATCGTACCCCATGTTAATCTCTGAACCCATTTAAACTAGTTTCCAATTGGCACCCCATAATCAGGGTGATGTGATCCATTCTATGATGATCGGCTCCTACTCGCATAATTACATGTGTCTTACGGCCCCCGATGTTGTAGTTACCTATGCTGGTCCCACCATGGGGTGTATCAAGTCCCATGGTGGCGGCCCGACACAATCCTAGAATGCACAGGTATGCTACTGGTGTCCAGTGCCTTATTTTTCTGCGCCGGAGTGTGTGCACGCCCGCACCCCGTTAGAACCTACACTGCTACACCACCGCCGTCGATTTGACCTCTTACAATCAGCCCAGTAATCGTGCCCCACCCTGCCTAGTTTCAGGGTATCCTGATACACCTTCTAGGGTTACTGCTGAAAAGGGTCCCCCGTTACTAGGTTTTCTATCTCTAGCCAACATGCTAAGTTGGTTAAGTGTTTTCTGACCTAACCCCCACCAATCCGTTTAGTTTAGCATGTTCCATTTTGATTAAGTCTTTAGTTCACTTAATCCTAACAATCCTGACTCAGCCTTAATTGTCTTATTAAAGCCTTGACCTCTCACATTAGACAGGTATTGTTGTGGCTGCCTGTTGCCGGTTGGTTCCGGGCAGTCTTACGCCACAACTCAGTCTAACCTCGGGTCCTTATTGGGCTCCATGTTTAACCTCCCACATTGGATAGGTATTGTTGTGACTACTGGACAGCCGGGCGGTTCCGGGCAGGTTTACATCACAACTCAATCCAACCTCGGGTTAAACACATCGTATGTTCTACATTTACATATTCTGTCTTTCTTCTTTATTTTCTTATATGTAAATATTTGCGGCCCATTATTAAGTTAATGGTGTAAAGGTTACACCAATCATGGGCCCAACCCATACTTGAATTTGGGCCCTTCTATTTTATATTTTCATTCATTAGTAATTTTAACCCAACGTTATTTTCCCCCGTTTAACACGTCCGTTTATTATATATATGTTGGGCTTAGCCTTTTAAAGCCCAACTTAGCCATACGAAAAGGGGAGGCTTAAAGCGTGATTACATACACAAAGAGGGGAATGTGAACGCATGAATTTGCAATATGACGTTGGAAATACAAAATAGAAACTGGTGTACTTGCATAGTAGTGACATATACTTTGTTCATAAAGCATAAGTGACATGAATCAAACCACGTAAACTTGTAGTTAAGTTAAGAATATCACTATTGACACATAGGCCTAACTACAACATAAACTTATATTTTTATTTCAGGCATAATGTCAAACATAAGCAAATCATGTTCATAAGACTACTACATGTTTACAAAGGTGCATACTTTTGTGACTAATACAAAAGTATAGTTAAACTTGTTCACATAACCATGGCATAAATATTTCTAACATGAAATCATGATTTTTACTTTAGTCATGCAAACTTGCAAAAAGGGATTTTTGAATCTAACCTAACTATGTACCACATATGTCATCATATAATTCTTGTTAACAATTTCAATTATGCAAATTATCAATCATAGCCTAGTCATAAGTTTGCAAATAGGTTTTCCAGTACAAAAGCATGGCTTAATACATGATGCCAAATTTTCAACATAATTTCATATGGATTATGATAACCCAAACTTATTCCAATTACTTCACAAAAATGATGTTTGTATAAAAATACACATTATGATGGCATAGTAGCAAAACCCCAAACTTGCATGAAATTAATCAACTACATACATGTAGTTTCAACATGGATTACATCATGTGCGAATATTCCAAACGTATACTTGCATAAAACTACCGCATGTAGTTTTTCATAATTGAATAACATAATTCGAGAATATCCAAACGTATACAATATTCCAAATCGATAAGAACGCACAAATATGAATTACTTTATTGCCACAATTCAAGTATACAAACCAACACAATTATTTGTTCATACCAAAATAATAATCTACTTACAATGGTGAGGCGAATTATCAAATTTAGGGGTTTGAAGATGCGGTTTGATTTGATTGAGTTGCTTTATGCCTTAGAATTTGCCTCCTAATCCTCTCTCCAATTGGTGGCTACCCCTAGTCGTTCCTCAGCAACATGGCGGCTTTGTTCTTATTTTTGAATGAATTGATTAGGGTTGAGTCTAGGGTATTTTTATAGGGGTAATGAACTGATTAGGGCCATTGATGTTGCTTGGATTGATCGTAGCCATTCATCCTAAGGAGAGACCAATTAGAGCTTGCCACCTAGCCCTAATGACAAAGCAGACTACAGAAAATCGACCAACATAGAATAGGCCAGCCAGGTTGGACTGGGTTCGACCTGGCTCTGGACCAGGTCGACATGCCTGTCGACAGCCCTGTCGACAGCCCTGTCGACCTGGCTAGACCAGGTCGACAGCCCAGTCGACCTGGGTGCGTCAGGCGGGTGTTTTTCCGCCCTGGCCCATTGGGCCCCATATTTGAATTTAAACTTGATTTAGAAACTTCCGAAGGCCATATCTTCTTCATACGGACTCCGTTTTTCGAAAACTCGGACTCTATTTCGCGTATTTTTCCGAGACGAACGCAATGGCGTATCCCGTTTCCCTTAGTTCTTTGATTTGAAATTAATTATACTTTAATTTGTGAATTTCACAGTTATAGAATTCGCGGGGTGTTACAACGAAACTACCATTATCATTATTAAGTTCTGTAGGTGGGATCAACTTTAAGGTGACTAGTGGTGGTACAGTATAGTAATTATCTTATAGTGGTTTAGGTGCGCTTTAACGTTATCTTTGTTCAACTTATTTCTTTGTTTACTCTGTCATACCCAATTGTTCACAGTCATTTCCTTATTTTCCAACTCATGCCTTAGCCTAGTTATTTTGGTAATTATATTGTTAAAGTTATCGCACTCGCCAGACTTTATGTCTGACCCCCTTTGTTTCCACCTCTTTTCTTCCTTTCCCCCCAGGTGCTCAGGGTGGAACTAGCACCAATGGAGCTTGATTTTGGACAGCTGTATCTCTTGGCTATAGAAGTTGCTTGGATCGCCGAAGTAAAAGTTCAGCCTCTCTTATTTATGGCTATTTTGTATTGGGGTTATGTCTTTCAGTTTATGTACTCTGATTTAGTCAAGATGGATATTATGTACTTTGACTCTAGTTTTTGATGATGAAATCAAACTTATGTGTTTACCGCTGCAATAAATAAAGTTTTAAAATTTTAAGTACTGTTTATATATGTCTTGTTGTTAAGTTTCTGTTTTATACACACTTAAAAACGCTCCATGGAAGTTAATGCATTCCCTTTGTGAGTGACATTAATGGAAGTGGGGTGTTACAATATAGGTGATCGATTTAGAATCTCCTTCCTATATACGAGTTTATTTAATTGTTAAGTAATATTTAATTGTTAGTTTTGAATTAAATATCAACTTTTTAAATATGGAATTAGGATTGGAAATGAATTAGAATTATGTATTGATTTTGTATAACGATCTATTTGACTAGTTTTGGTAAAAATATATTATTTTCAATTTAATTTCGAAATGAGATTTTTGATATTTGAATATGGTTTTATATACATATATTAACGATTTCCCTTTATTTTGGTAATATAAGATACACCAAACATTCTAGGATGACAGAGAGGATAGTGTCTAGGCTTGGGTTTGGAATTTCAGTTTCCTGCTCTCCCTGGCTATCCCTAACTGATCTGACAACGGGATGGTAAATTCGAAATATAATTTGAAATATAATTTGAAACTATTTTCAAAATTTTTTAGAAATATGAATTCAATTTGAAAGGATTTAAATGATTTATATTTAAATCGTTATATGGCTTGAATAGAACGCGCTCTGGTGCAACGTTGTAAATATCGATTTCAAACTTCGAATGGTTATGACTGGATTATTTTAAATCGACTTGACTTGAAATCAGGCATGTTGGATTTCAAATAATAATAGTATTCGAATAGAAAGGAAATTTTCGATTTTTCAACATATGATTTTTCAAGTTATATTTAAAACAAATTTTGAAAGATCGCTATGCATACGGTTGACGATCATAACAAAAAGTCGAGTAAAAACAAGTTTATTAAATTGGAGAAATTTATGATAATTCCTATTTATAAATTTTAAAGGCGATTAGAGTTGGAATATTTGAATTTCAAATAATTTTAAATCTATTTGATGTAAATGGCTATTTTAATAGCGGAACTTTTGGGTAACATTCCCAAATGTTGTTTTGGTTTGAAATTCATAAGCATGAACTGTGATTTGACTATAAGAATGATTAAAAAATAGTTTTGAAGATTATTAAAGTATTTGAAATATTTATATGGAATCGAAATGGATTTTCCAATGCTAAAAAAATGGATATGGTTGGAGATAAATCTTCGGATGTTTGATATTAATTCGGTAAATAAAAACTCTTATTATCTGAGGAATTTAAAAGGTAATTCACCGTTATTCCGCTTATAATATGAGATGGATTCGGAGATTAATATTGAAGATAAGTTGATCGGATTTCTATCCAGATCAAATATCAAACAGTTGAATAAATCTTTTAATTAAAATATGAGTTTTTCCACCTGATTGAAATATGTTAGATAGAAATAATCTTCGATATTTGGTATAAAATTTCATGGGGTAAATGAATACTATTTGGGAATTTGGAAGATATTATTATATCACTATTCCACTTATAGTATTCGTTGATTATGAGAATTTATATCGAATATAAGCGGATAAAAATTTCTGTGTAATTTATGATTCAATATCGATTGATTTGGGTTTTGTCGTGAAATCGTATCTTCAATAATATCATGCTTGAGACCCGATGAGATTGAATGGTGGAAATTCATATCCTAATTGGGATTTAATTAAATCTTTGATTCAAGGGAATTAAAGGTAAGAAATTGAAGCGAAGGTATAATCTTTGATTTCAAAGAAGAGATAAGATGATAAAGAGATATATGAAATTTTAGTAATTCAAATCTTGAGTCGTAGATGAATTAATAACTATTGGGAAGGAAATTTGAATTGAAAGTCTGTGTAAACCATAGCTACTGTTTTGAGTACGCTTATTACTTGGAAAGACCAGGATCGAGTATATGTTCGAAAACCATTCCAAGAAATAGTACGACGTTATGAAGCAATTCAAGACTTGGTAAAACGACAAATGAAGACCGGAAATATTTGAATTGTTTAGATTGATTGTTGATTTATGTCTCGGTTGGGTAGGCCACCCAATACGAAGTATGAGTTGCATGAGACCTGAACATATTCAAGTATTTTCGGGTTGTTGTTCCATCAGACCCAGAACGGACTTGTATGGATGGTGTGTCTGACATTGAATTTACCACACAGCACTGATTCCCGTTAATATATCTCGGATCGGTGGCAACATATTATCCTCCTCTCTAAGTCATATGAACTTAGAGGGTATGCA
Organism: Allium sativum; assembly: GCA_030737875.1. Lineage (NCBI taxonomy): Eukaryota > Viridiplantae > Streptophyta > Magnoliopsida > Asparagales > Amaryllidaceae > Allium > Allium sativum. The sequence continues at coordinate 320,109,037 of CM060920.1, read as the reverse complement.
TTGATTGGAATCAGTGATATGTCGTGAACTGTCAATGTGGCATACCGAGTTATGAAACGAGCTAGTGATGATCAAAGAATGGATTATCAAAGCATAGCTTTGTGTATGACGTGACATCAACAAACCTTACACCCCGGATGATGAGAAACTAGCGGTTAGGTTGTGTATATATATATGAATTGATGATGACCGCTACAGCAGTGGGAAACCACTTATGACTTATGGAATAGGGTATGTTCGGGGGGGGGGGGGGGCGTGTCTGGTCGAAAACCGTTGATCAACCTCGCGATTTGTATTGGTGTCCGCATTTGGATGAAAAACCCGTGATTACATTTCGTTTGTGTTTCGATTGATCTTTCGTTCCAGGAATCATCAAGTTCGAAACCCAAAATCTCCAATACGAACCATACGATTTTGATTGTATATATGTATATATGGCGACATAATATTATGGGGTATTATGCTGTCTATGATTAATACATTTATTTGCGAATTATTTTCCACACTATATATATTATAGTATTAAAAGAGGATTTTCACGTATGAAAGCCTTTTTGGTTGTCATAAGATAAACCCATCTGGTATGCGCTTGCATTGTGTGATGTGGGACGAGCATATGATAGCTTCATTTTCAAAAGTCATTGCGCATTTATATGCACGGGTGTTCACATGGAGTAAATCCGTTCCGCGTTAGCGGCGTGATCCGGTGAATTTCTCAACTTTAAAATGAATCTAATAATAACTTTTTTTGAGTTCTCACACCAGTCCAACGACTGATTTGGAGTTTATTGTTCCTTTCTAAACTCTGGGTGCCCATTAATTTCCACACAGGCAGATAGTAGTTTAGTTTTGCAGTTATAGACCGTTGGAGCAGGATTCAGAGTGCTTTTAGAGTTGGAGCTCACGCTAGAGTTTGGAGCTTCCGCTATATCATACGGTTTCTTCCGCGGACAGTATATTATCTTTTCTTCCGCTGTATATGTATAACTCTGATATTCTATGTAACTCTGATGTAACATTTTATTTTGCAATGGAAAGTTCTGTTATTTGTTCAATATATGTACGTACCCATAACAATTCGTCTTCATGAACGGTTTGAGTCGGTTTAATTACCGGCGAAAATCGGGCAAAAAGATGGGTCGTTACATTTGTGGTATCAGAGCTTTGGTTATACAAAGCTATAGGGTACGTACATATTTGGACAAAGGAATAGGACTCCTCAGAGTTATATTATCTCAATTGAGATAGGCTTAGAAATACCCCAGAATGAGATTTTGGAATATTATGACGAGAGGGCGTATTTTTGAACCCTATATAAGGTATTTTTGAACAAGTAAATCATTTTGAAACGATGATTATTTGAAATATATTTTGAAATATAATTTGGAAATAAGGATTTCGAGTGTTTTATTCGACGTCACAATTGGACTATCGAGTATATGGGGATTTGGAATATATGCCTAGCTAACATATATACGAAGTCCAATATATACTAGGTAGATGTAAGGTCACACTCTAGTCGCTTGAGGATAATTCTGTTGATGATCGCGACATCACAGATTTTTATTTTCGAGTTTCGAAAGTGGGATAACTATGTGGTTTCGATTAAGACGTCGAGGAATACTTGAACCATTTCGATATGTTAGAAATATTAAAAGAATATAATGAAAGGACAGTATGTTATAGATGCAAAACCAATAATAAAAAGGGGTATAGTAGAAGCAAACTATACTTAAGGATTAGAAATAACACGTAAATGTAAAAATTCATTAAGAGATTATATCAATTCCACCCTCAGGGAATCTGAAGATGATTTAGACTTACGTTAAGAATTTGTCTAAAGAAATGAGTTTGACTTAAGTTAGGAATGAGTTAATTTAAATTGTAACAAACATCGAAGTAGGAAAAATTTGGATCTTTAAATTATTAAATTTGAAGAAGTGAGTTCTGAAAATGTTAATATTTGAAACAAGCCTAGCTTGAATATGTATATGCATAATCAGAGTGCACAGAGGAAGCGTGATGGTAATTTTAAATAAAACTGTTTTAAGAAATTTCTGGCTAGTTGAGTAAGAAAAAATTTCCAAACACGATTTGATATTTAAAATGAAAAGAGTTATATATATTTATGAATTTTAAAGTGGATTTAGAAAAAGTGTTATTCAATTAGGTGAATATGACAACTAAAATATGAATATTAAATGTAAATAAATGGGTTAATATGAGATTGGAAATGATTGGAATAAAAATTTGAAGTAGAATGAAATATAATTCAATCTCTTTCTTTATCGCTGGGTTTGCTCGACCCATTGTCATATTTTGAATATCACCCCGAATTGTCGTGCTTGAAATTTAACCATCCAACTTTGTTTCTGAATTCTTCCTTTTGCCCTTCTCTGATAAAGCCTTGGACAAGTAAATTAACGTGGATTTGAAACCAGTATTTTGAATTACCTCTTAAATTGAACTTGAATTTGTATTGAGAGCAATAGAATTTCTAATACTGAATTTAGCCAATGTTATTTTGCAAGATAATTGAATGATTAGAAAGAAGAAGAAAAATTATTTGAGAACTTGGATTTAAATTTCTAATTTAAGCACTTCGTCTTATAATTGGTAAGGAAACCATAGGTTCCGTAAGAGTAAGTTAGAAGAAAATTTCCAAAATATAAAATTTTCTTAGGGTTGTAAACCTCTAAGTAGTAGATAGTATCTGTCCTAGTTTCTCCTGTGTGGTAGTGGTAGCAGCTCTGGGTCTAACTCAGATAATTTAATTTTAATCAAGACCCGTGACAACCTTAATAATCACGAGATCCTAGAAGTCTCCTTAGACTCTACTTTTAGTGAGAATCAGACAGAGTACCTGAGAATGATATGAGCTGTAATTACATTTCTTATATGTTAAGAGAGAAATTGGAATTTAAAATTGGTAAAGGAGTATAAATTTACTCGACTTCCTTTTCGAGGATGAAAAGTTTCTAAGGAGGGGTGAACGTAACATCCCAGAATTTTTAACTAAGTTTGATTTGGATTTTATTATATAATTTTGAATTTTCCGAATATAAATTGATTTTTAAGGTTTGAATATGAATTTTTACTTTGAATAAGTATTTTGTTTTATTTTATATGATTTTGTACAAGAAGAACCTATTTTAAAAGCTATATTTAATTTATAATATTTTATGTTTAAGTAATAATATTTTCTAATACTGGAAGATATATATATATATATATATATAAATTTGTTAAAGAATAATTTATTTCTAAGATTTTTCAAGAGTGATTATTATTTTAAATATAATGGTATTTATAAATTTGTAGGATTGATGATTATTTATTTTAACCATTTATTAGTATAAATTTTGGTAAATTACAAATGTATATATATTTGATAAATTGTATAGATAAATATTTTAAAATATTAATAAGTTATATTGTATAAACATTTTTGTAATAAGATGGTTACATAAATTTGGCTACATCTACAAATGTTGCAACTATGTTGCTAATTTAAATAAATTAAAATTTTCCTTAGGATTAGATCAAAGGTGAAGCATCCTCTTACTTGTCACGGTGCATGGAGAGATTCATATCATGAAGACAAGTAGCCATACGTGTGTAATTTTGCATGTAATTAGCTCCACGATATCATCTAAGTGTCCCTTATTAGAATGACATAAATACCCTTCTTAGTGCCTATATATACACCTACTCTCCTTCAAGAAAAATCATACCACAATCTTAGTGTCTCTTGATTGTTGATTTATGACTCGGTTGGGTAGGCCACACGATACGAGGTATGATTTGCATGAGAGCTGAACATATTCAAGTATTTTCGGGTTGTAGTTCCGTTCAGACCCAGAACGGACTTGTATGGATGGCGTGTCTGACATTGAATTTACCACATAGCACTGATTCCCGTTAATATATATCGGATCTGTGGCGATATATTATCCTCGTCTCTAAGTCATATGAACTTAGAGGGTATGCATTGATTGGAATCAGTGATATGTCGTGAATTGTCAATGTGGCATACCCGATTTATGAAACGAGCTAGTGATGATCAAAGAATGGCTTATCAAAGCATAACTTTGTGTATGACGTGACATCGACAAACCTCACACCCAGGATGATGAGAAACTGGCGGTTAGGTTGTGTATATATATATGAATTGATGACGACTACTGCAGCAGTCACTTATGACTTATGGAATAGGGTATGTTCTAGTGGCCGTGTCTGGTCGATAACTGTTGATCTACCTCGCGATTTGTATTGGTGTCCGTGTTTGGATGAAAAACATGTAATTACATTTCGTTTGTGTTCCAATTGATCTTTCGTGCCAAGAATCATCAAGTTGGAAACCCAAAATCTCCAATACGAACCATACGATTTTGATTGTACATATATATGGCGACATAATATTATGGGGTATTATGCTGTCTAGGATTAATACATTTGTTTGCGAAATGTTTTCCACACTATATATATTATAGTATTAAAAGAGGATTTTTACGTATGAAAGCATTTTTTGTTGTCATAAGATAAACCTCGCCCATCTGGTATGCGCTTGCATTGTGTGATGTGGGATAAGCTTATGATAGCTTCATTTTCAAAAGTCATTGCGATTTATATGCACGGGTGTTCACATTGAGTAAATCCGTTCTGCGTTAGCGGCGTGATCCGGTGAATTTCCCAACTTTAAAATGAATATAATAATAACTGTTTTGAGTTCTCACACCAGTCCCACGACTGACCTGGAGTTTATTATTCCTTTCTAAATTCTGGGTGCTCATTAATTTCCACACGGGCAACTAGTAGTTTAGTTTTGCAGTTATAGACCGTTAGAGCAGGATTCAGAGTGCTTTTAGAGTTGGAGCCTACGCTAGAGTTTGGAGCTTCCGCTATATCATACGGTTTCTTCCGCTGAGAGTATATTATCTTTTCTTCCGCTGTATATGTATAACTCTGATATTCTATGTAACTCTGATGTAACATTTTATTTTGCAATGAAAAGTTCTGTTATTTGTTCAATATATGTATGTACCCATAACAATTCATCTTCTGAACGGTTTGAGTCGGTTTAATTACCGGCGAAAATCGGGCAAAAAGATGGGTCGTTACAATTTACAAGTCCGTTCTGGGTCTGAACAAAACCGAAGACACCTTATTCCTCGTCCGATATGTCCAATACGGAAGACAGGTGCTTGCATATCTAGACAATCAACAAGTACGTCTGGACAACTACCACTTTAACCCTTTCCTGGGAGCAAATCAGTCCAGGGCATAAGTAGTCATCCATTCGATGTGAAGATCGTCGGTCTTCAACCACCGTCTTTATCTTCGACTTAAATCATCGTAGTAATTATTCAGAATGGGTTAAACCCGGTCTTCTCAAATAACTCGCGCATTTTATAATCAAAAATCAAGTGTTATAAAAACACATCAAACGCCTCATTCCAACTCAGAATATTCTTTTAATAAAATATTCACATTAAAGATAAATTCTTTAAATTTATTCTTAAATCTTTCTTTTTAAAGATTTATTAGAAGCTCCAATTTGGTTTTAATATCAAAAATCATTATTTAATGATTATTCAAATTTAAGAAATTAATCTTATCTTTAACTGGGTTAAAGGACTAATGTCATTTAAAACATAGTTCACAGTAAACCCAAAATCGTATTCCATTAAATATGGAATTTTCACAGAAATCAAATCAATATATAATCGATATAAATTTTTGTATCAGACCAATAATATAAATGGAATAACGGCAAAGCCTCTTAAATTCCATATATAGTAACGGTTTTCTTTTACAGAAGCTTATCTCGGTTACTATTACATCAAATTCCATTCAACTCCAATTTAATATATTAAATTGGAAAACTTCACTTTAGAAAAATTTCCATTAAATCTAAATAAAAAGATTTATAAATTCCAAATTACGTTTTCACTGTCAATTGGGTTAAAGAACAGATGTTGCTTAAAACACAGCTCACAATAAACCTAATTCACATTTCATTTTATTCTAATTACTAAATATAATTGGAAACTCTAATAATCTTAATTAAAAGATTTATTCTTTTCTCAACTGGGTTTAAGAACGGTGTTATTGAAGACAATATTCACGACAAATCCAAAAATCCAATTTATTTATTTAATTCCAGGTAAATATTAATTTATTGGAAAACTTCATTAAATCTTAATTTAAGGATTTATTCTAGTTAATAACTAGTTCATTTCTAAAAAAATAAATTTTTATCTTTACAAAATTGGAATTTTCATCTAATTTTTTTTAAATCATTTATTATGATTTTACATAAACGGCCATCGAACTGCACTTACAGCGACCTTTTCATAAATTGATTTGGACATAATTCCAAATCCAACCGCTAGGTTTCAAAACTCTTATATTCATCGAAAAGCTCTTTTCGGTACGAACCCAACGGTTCCAGTGTTAGGAGAATCTGACGGTCGGATCTCCCGTTACATCAATTTGAAGTTAATGGTCAAAATTCGCGAAAGGTCACTGCGCGGCGTGTTCTATTCAGGAAATTATATATATATATATATATATATATATATATGTGTGTGTGTGTAATATATTATATATACTTCGTCGTTTTTTATTTAAAAAATATTTTATAAATCATTTTTAAATTCGTTTTAAAACGATTTTAACTTCATTTTCAAATTTAAATAAAAATTGAATATTCTATATTTTTATCATATTAAAATATTTATATTTTTAAATATTATATTTTAAATCGCTTCTTTTCCATATTCATTATAAAATGGATAAATTTGATCGAAAAACCCGTTCGGTTTAAAAAAGGCGTTTCTACTTAATTCGGCTTCATATTTTTATATTTTATTCTTCACTGAATATTATTTTAGAATATTAGTTATTTTAAAATATTCTTTATTTAAATATATACTTTATTTTTAAAATGTTCTGAATCAGAATGTGACTCAATCCATTACCATATAATATCAGTTATATGGGTTTCATACATCACATGCTTATAGCAATAATGACAAATAGTCAAATAAACAATCCATTCACGTCCAGAGTGAAATTTATAATTGTGCAAGCATTAAAATAATTAAATAAATAACGCTCATCACAGACTGTCAATCCATCAATTGACATACAACTAAATATTGAGACTACTGTGTGACAAATATCATCCCAATACCCATGTGGGGTTTTCAAACAACAACAATTTATTTAACTAAATCATTGGTTAATAAATTTAACCAATTCTAATTCAGTTTGAATAATTTGTCTAAAAAAATGACATTTTTTTATTCACATGACATTATTCTAAATCAAGGACATATGTAATTCATGTGAGCTTAATCTAAATAAAGGACATATGTAATCCATGTGACATTATTCTAAATAAAGGACATATTTTAATTCATGTGACATTATTCTAAATAAAGGACATATGTAATTCAAGTGAATTATTCTAAATAAAGGACATATGTAATTCTAGTTTACAAATATGTGTTTTAATCTAAACGACATATTTATTGAACAAATATGTGCTTTAATCTAAATGACATATTTGTTTGACATGAAACATAATCTATATAAATGACATATTAATGTAACATGAAACATAATCTATATAAATGTCATATTAATGTAACATGAAACATAATCTTTATAAATGTCATATTAATGTAACATGAAACATAATCTATATAAATGTAATATTAATGTAACATGAAACATAATCTATATAAATGACATATTAATGTAACATGTCATTATTCTAATTTAACACTTCTAACAAAAATGACATTTTAATGCTCTAATAAAGATGACAAATTTATTTTGTAACATAAATGAAAAATTTAATTTCTAACATAAATGACCAATTTATTTTCTAACATAAATGACAATTTAATTTCAAACATAAATGACAAATTTAATTTCTAACATAAATGACCAATTTATGGTACATGAATTTTTTTTTATATTTTATTCATAAAATAAAAAATGTAACATTTTATAACTAAATTGCATTTTTAATCTAATGCAACATTTTATAACTAAATGGCATTTTTAATCTAATGCAATATTTTATAACTAAAACGATAATTTTAATCTAACATGAATGATGTTTTTATCATGCAACATGTTCTAACCAAAATGATATTTTTTTCTAATGAAACATTATTCTAGATAGATAACAATTTTATTTACATAACATTATTGAGACGACCCGAACTTCCCCGGTAAGGAAAGCCCGGATAGAATTGAGGATAAGCCACAAAAGAACGCAAACTGAAGAATATTCCATTGTTAATTACAACAATTCATCAGAATACAAGAATATACAGATTATAAATCAATATTACACATTCACTAAATATTAGAGATTACAATACATTACATAATAGTGGAAAATAATACAATACACAACTAGAAGTAATACACGGATATAGATCTTTCCGAGTATCATTCCAGCTATAAATCAGGATCCTGTGAATATAAATCTGCAAAACCAAAACTACTAGCTGCCCATTTCAAAATAGGGGCACCCAGAGTTTAGGTTAAAACAATAAACTCCAGGTCAGTCATGTGACTGGTGTGAGAACTAAAACAGTTATTTATCTTTATTTTAAAGAGGTAAATCAAGGGACCACGCCGTATAACACGGAACGGGTTTCCTCCCAAGAACACCAGTGCATAAAACAAACAGCGCAATGCTAAATAAAAAACAATGAAGCTATTATAAGACCCAGGTCCCATCACACAATGCAACGCAAGCCGGAGGATAGGGATTTTACCTTATAATAGCCAAAGAATGCTTGATACGCTAAATTTCATGTTTTAATTCTTAATCAGACTCCAGCCGTAATTTAGTAAGAGAACGATTCCCTAAGTATTAACCCCGAAGGCCGAAACCAACATTAGACCAATACCCAGGAAACCACCCATCTTAGCTCGTTTCCAGTTAGTTTCTGATTTTATATACAATCATAAATATCAATAATAGGCGGCATGAATGTCCCATACCACTATGTCGCCATATATAGCTATACAATCAAAACCGCAAAATGTCGTATTGGAAGTTGGGTTATCATTTATGATATGAACCGAGGCTAGGGATCGTCCTCACCGATTCGAGAGCCTCTAGTCCGCCCCTCAGGAACAGAACGCATCGTCTCTTGCACTCAGGGCCGGTCCGCCGATGTGGATTATAATTCCTGAACACTGCGTTTCCCCGCCCTATGGGGCGTAAATGAGCCAACAAATGACTCCGTCGGCTTTACATAGTCACCGATATATCCGAGGTGCCTCGCAACAGCAACAACCACATAAGTCAAACTCGTCAGGGCGTGTAAAACCACTAATGCCACTTCTAACTAGAAGGAAACGCATGCCCCCTGATATTCATCTCCCGTTTTTGGTTCATACCGGGTGTGAAACTCGCGAATTAAACGTTACAAAAAGCTATGCCACAAAGGCCTTTCTTTGATCATCAACCACAAGACTTTTCTTTTCAACAGAAGCCTTGATCATTTGCCACTTAGGCATGCCACACAGGAAATTCACTCTATGCGTTTGATATCCATCAGTATATAACCTCTGAGCTTGTACGTCTCAGAGAAGGGCGTTAAGCAAGAGAATAAATTTCCACCGCCAAACAGATATATATTTAATAGAAATCAATCACACAGAATAAAATCCAATGTCAGACACACAGTCCATTTAGAAGTTCGTTCTGGGTCTGAACGAAACCGGAGGCACCTAGTACTCCGCATATCCATCGATCTCCAAGTACGTCTAGACAACCACTAACTGATTCCCTCCTCTTGGGTGTACGTCCCAATCTATATCATCAGTAATTACCCAAACGACGTGAAGACCTCCGGTCTTCAACCACCGTCTTCATCTTCGACTTATCGTCGTATCAGTTATTCCGAATGGGATAAACCCGGTCTTTCTGAATAACTCGCGTATATAATAAATAAGTGTTACACAAACACAACATACGCCTCATTCCAGTTCATTAGTTGCTAACCGTAAATTAGTAAGAGAACAATTCCCCAAATATTAACCCCGAAGGCCGAAACCAACATCAGATCAATACACAGGAAACCATTCTTTTTAAATAATCTTCAGTTAGTTGCTAAATTTCACATTCTTAGGGATAGGTTCCCATTAATTTTATCAAAGATAAATTCCTTAAATAGGTTCCCATTAATTTTATCAAAGATAAATTCCTTAAATATATTCTTCAATCTTCTTTTGAATATTAATTCAAACCAAATTATGGTTTATCCAAACTAGCCGGGATTAACGAACCTTACCGAAGTAATCATTTGTTTTAATTTCCCAATCCCAACCTATTCATCCCATGAAGTAAAACTGGTCATACTTCATATCTAACACCACGGTGTTATCGGTAAATTCAATTACCATTTCACGTTTAAATCTAATTAAAGATTTAACTATCGCCTGGAGCAAAACTGGTGATACTCCATTCTCGATCATTTCAATCTATTTAAAGATTCATTAAAACTTCACTTAGTTTTAATCTTTAACTGGGTTAAAGAACCGATGTCATTTAAAACACGGTTCACGATAAACCCCAAAATCACAACACATTTCAATCAGTCCCTAACCGTAAATTAGTAAGAGGACAGTTCCCTAAATATTAACCCCGAAGGCCAAAACCAACATTAGATCAATATCCAAGAAACCATCAAACTTAACTGATCCCCAGTTAGTTCTTAATTTTCTTAACTCCATTTGGGTCTAAGAACAGTATTATTGAAGATACCATTCACGACAACCCAAAATCATTCCATTAATTATCTGGTTAAAGAACAAGTGTTATTTAAAACACCGTTCATGATAACCCAAAAATCAATTCAAATTCAATTCCAATTAATTTCCATTAAATTGGTACACTTCATTAAATCTAAATAAAAAGATTTAATTCTTTTCTCAACTGGTTTCAAGAACAGTGATAATGAAGACATCATTCACGACAAACCCAAATCACATTTGATATTAAATACAAGGCTCTGAATAGAAAATATATCGGCTTATATTCAATATCAAATTCTACGACCAACAAATATCGTATTGGAAATAACGATATAAATATATCTTTCAAATTTTCCATAACAATATCTGTATAATCACGAAATCCAACATCGAAATATTCCAAAGACAATTTCGATTCAAATCCATTCCAATTCGATTATTGGAAATCCCGTTATTTTCAAAACCATTTCAAATCCAATTTATTTATTTTAAAAATAAATAAATTATTATTCTAGTTCAAAACTAGTTCATTTTGATAAAAACCTATTTTTATCTTTCCAAATATGGAGTTTTTCATCCCAATTCTTCACAAATCATTCCTTATGATTTTACACAAATTATTAATATTTTTAATAACTTTATCAAGGCCCGTACAGTCGATTTCCATCAACGGCCATCGAACTGCACTTACAACGACCTTTTTCAAATTTGATTTGGACATAATTCCAAATCCAACCGCTAGATTTCTAATTTCTCACATTCGTTAGAAATCTCTTTTCGATACGAACCCAATGGTTCCAGTTTTAGGAGAATCCGACAGTCGGATCTCCCGCAATGTCCATTCAAAGTCAATGATCGAAATTCGCGAACTTCCGCGGCGCGATGCGTTCTATTCAGGCCATTATATATATATATATTATATATATTTCATCGATTTCCTTTTAAAACGTATTCTATAAATCGTTTAAAATTCGTTTTCAAAACGATTTCAACTTCCATTTCAAATTCAAATCAAAATTGAATTTTCCAATATAAATTCGTTTTAAATTCATTTCAATTTAATTCAATTTTCAATTCATTTCAATTTAATTTGAATTTCAAATCATTTCAATTTAATTCGAATTTCGTTTCAAATCATTCGATTTTGAAATCACTTTTCAATATTCATTATGAAACGAATATAATCGACATAAATATCGTTCGCGTTAAAATAGCGTATATCTAATCAACACGACTTTATATATTTCTATTTCAAATATTCTATTCAAACATTTCGTTTCAAATATTTCTTCTCAAATATTTTATTCAAATATTTCTTTTCAAATATTTCTTCTCAAATATTCTATTCAAATATTTCTCTTCAAATATTCTATTTCAAAACTGGAATGAGGCCTAATAACTTACCATAGATTTTATTTCTATGGATTTCCATACAACGCATGTATATATCAACAATGACAAATAATCAACCATCATCCAAAGTTCATTCTACACTGTATAAGCATCAAATATAAATATTTAACGCTTATGACAGACTGTCAATCAATCGATCGACATACAACTAATTATTTGGATTAGTGTATGTCATATATCATCCCAATACCCGTGTGGGGTTTCAAACAATCAAACACAGATTTTATTTGTGCAGTTGGACGATGCGTAAAATTTGTCGTCCCAATCAATATCAGTCAAATGTGTGTATATAAACAAATCGTCCAATTTGTTTATATTTATTTCATTTTAAATACACGTTAAAAATTCTATTTTCAACTATAAAATATTTTTAACTATGTAAATATTTCATTTCATTTCACATCACATCACACAATCAACTACACATCAAAATCAAACAAACAAGCATACAAGCCATCCATGGTCTGTGGAAGACGGGTGTCGGGTACTGCTAAACACCGTCTGCATCCTAGTATATATTTTTAACTAGAAAATGAGATTTAAAGTGAGAAGTTCTCACCTTGGGTTTCCACTACTCCATTTTATTCTGAACCGTTTGGATTTGTCTACAATGCCAACGCAGTCTTCTCTACGCTTTTCATATTGAAAATCACATTTTTATTTCAATGCTATAAAAATCACGTTTTTATTTCAACGTATATATAATAAAAATCAGATTTTTTTTTCGCTACATATATAAAAATCATATTTTTATATTTCCTATTATGTAAAAATTCTATTTTTAATCCGCTACTCATATAAAAATCGAATTTTTATTTCGCTACAACATATATAAACACATATTTTTATATTCTCTATCTTATAAAAATCATATTTTTATAATCTCTACTATATAAAAATCTTATTTTTATAATCTCTACTATATAAAAATTAGATTTTTATAATCTCTACTATATAAAAATCATATTTTTATAATCTATTTTATTTTTCAAAGAAAAGGTATTTTATTTTTCATAAAAACAATGCTAATTTCATTTTAAAAATTCATGCTACTTCTATTTTCAAATCAAACCTATTTTTATTTTTCAAAACCATTCGTATTAATAATTTTCAAAAATCAATGGTATTATAATTTTCAAAAATCAGATTTTTATAATTTCAGAACAATGTATATTTTTAAATAAATAAAAACTGTAAAACTCACTGTGTTCGTCACTTTCTCTGGAATGCTAAACCCTTCACCGTAAACCATAACTCCACCCGCGCACGACAATCGGAGCATCTAGCCGCTGATCAGGACTGACCACCTCGAAGACCTCCCTCTCCTCTTCCGACGCCAGCAGCGACGCCCCTATCGAAGGCCCCGCCATCGCCAGAAATGGCTCTGAATGCAGCGGCTTTCAAGCCGGAGACCACCCAATCCATGAATCTATCCCGCTTCAAACCCATATAATTCTGATGCCCTCCTCAAGCTTGCTGATTTTCGTGTTTCAAGGTCCTTCAATCGATCCACGTGTTTGGAGAAAACGAAGGAAGGATCGAACGATATATTTCGTTTGTTCGTTACAGAAGGGGGGCGGGATATTTGGGTTGACCACGGGAGAATAAATTTAGGGCTTTGACTAGGGTTGGGTTCAAAGAGGGAATATATATATTTATATATTATTTAATTTCGTTTAAAAAGTCAAAACCATCGCGAATCCCAAATCAAACCCAACGATTGTCGCCCCTAGCTAATTACCCCCATTCCGAAAACAATGGGATATGTATTGTAAGCTTATTCGATCGTTTCGATCAGTATTCGTCAAAAATCAAAATATAAATCGATATATATTCAATTCGAACGTACATTTCAATTTACTGGGGCCACGTATGGACTCTAAAAATTCCCAAAAAATATTTTCTAGCTTCGTATTGACGATACGGTCCTAACAAAACTAATTTCGTCAAATTCCGAGACTGTTTGAAAAATGGCCATTTTCCAGTCGATTAAAATCAACTGAAACTGTCAAAACACGTTTTCCTCTGCCACGCTCAAATATTGATTCAGAAAATTATGAATTTTGAAACCTAGCAATAACTAGATATCCCAGATCCAACAAAAGTGGTTTTGTTGAAAACCGAGGTCGTTTGCAAAATTCCCATTTTTAAGGGCCAGAATTCTATAACGACTATTCTGAATTTTCAATTGGACATAACTTTTGGTTCCCGTTATGAAATTTCAATTTTTCGGATTCGTTGGAAAGATATTCACATTTAGATTCAAATATTTTTGGTTTCACTAAAATCCGGTTTATTTTGAATCCTGTACATTCATTTGAACTTAGAAATCGAATTTTCGAACTACCGCGCCTTTTTCAATTCCTTTTATAATTTAAAATAAATTTTTATATTCTAACGACGATCTATATAAATATATACGTTCGAATTCTATTCAAAATAAATTTCTCGTCCTCATCATTTAAAATGATCTATTTTAAATATTCAAAATTCATTAGAATTTCCAAAATAAATTTTTTTTATTTGGCTCGGATTTCCGGGTTATTACAATTATCCTAAATGAATAACATTTTTATATACAAAACATTTTTATATATATAACATTTTTATTTACATAACATTTTAAAAATTATATTTAAATCTTACAAACATATAATTCAACAAATCTTCACAACCATAATAAATCATGCAATTTCAATTTTATACGACGTATATAAAAAGCGTATATTTATTTAACATCACAATCATGATCAGTTTATATATATATATATTTTATCTCAAATTAAGAAATCTCACATCGATTTTTGTCTGAATTTTCAACGTGCTCTAATTCAGATCTGGTCTGTTCCATGACGTACATCTCGATTTTACGATTCCGACGAACTTTGGTTTTCTAAATTCTGACATAATATGGAGGAGTTATGACCATTTGTACATTAGATAATTAAATTTTTAATTAATTATTATTTAAAAGTTAATCATCATCATTAAAGGGATCAAAAACCCCTTCTTCTTCGTTTTTCTTCTGTAAAACACGAAACCCATCCATCAAATTGTAAAACCCGTCGCCGCTCCTCCCTGACACCACCGGAACCCTATCCAGAACCGCTCCTCCAAGTGCCGATGTGGCAGCAACCCACGCCCCGAACCATGTGCAGCTTGGCCCCTCCTTCTTCCTTGAATTCCGCCTCCAACGTCGGCATTTTGCGTCACAATTCTTCACACACCACGGCTCAAAACTTGATCATAGCCGTTGGGATTATAGAGCTCATTGAGCTCTTTGATTTTGTCTTTGTGAGTGCTTGAATTCGCTGGGTGGATTTGAAGAAAAGTGGAGAAGAAGTCTAGAGCGCGTCGGCCATTGAAATGAGAGATGGCGGCTGCGTTTTGTTTTTGGATTAGTGTTTGCTTTATCCTATATTTATAATATTTTAAATTATTTAATTCTTTAATTAACAAGAAAGCCTGTTAACTCTTACCAACTCCAAATCCAACGCAACTAGAGTTGTCCCTAGCCAAATACCCCCATTACGGACACAATGAAATAGGTCCCGTCATCCCGTTTGATAATTTCAGCCGACTTTTTCTTTAATATAAAATATAAAACATTTAATTATTTAATGTGATCGTACATTTTAATTTACCGGGGCCACATACTGACTATAAAAATTCTAGAAAAATTATTTCTAGCTTTGTTTTGATGATACGGTCCTAACAGAATTAATTTCGTCGAATTTGAAGACCGTTTGAAAAATGACCTTTTTCAAGTCGATCAAATTTGACTAAAATTGAAAAAATACGTTTTCTTTTGCAACACTCACATATTAATTCTAAAAATTATGAAATATTAAACCTAGCAAAAATTTGACATTCCGGTTCCAACAAAAGTTGTTTCGTCGAAAACGGAGGTCGTTTGCAAAATGGTTATTTCTAAGGGCCATATATTATATTAAATTCTACAACGATTATTCTGAATATTCAATTCAACATAACTTTTGAATCCCGCTATGAATTTTCAATTTTTCAGATTCGTTGGAAAGATATTTTTAAATAGATTTAAATTTTTTTGGTTCCACTAAAATCTGATTTATTTTGGAATCCTGTACAGTCAGTCAAAGTTCAAATTTCGGTTTTCAAACTGTTGCGCTATATCTAACTCCTTTTACAATTAAAATAAATATATTCATTTTAACTTCAATTTAAATAAATTTATAATCGTTATTATTTAAATTATTTTAACTATTAAAAATCTATTAAAATTTCTAAAATAAAAATTTTAAATTGGTTCCAAAATTCTGTGTTGTTACAATCTCCCCCACTTAAAATCTTTTCGTCCTCGAAAAGGAGCGGAGCTGAAAGTTGTTTAATTAACCAACTCAACTTTCATTCTTTAATTGTTTTCAATAATTTTATTTGTTGAACAAACAATCACACAACACAGACATCAATCAATTAGTTAATTAATTTTTCCAATATATATAATTTTTATATATCAAAATTCATATTTTCTAAGATCGAGTTATATGTATAATCAAAAATACGTTAATTATAAACTTGTCACTCTCAACTCATTCTAGGGCATTACTAACCCCGTCTCTAATGAGTTTTCTCATTCTAGTATGCTACTGATACTATATCTAATGAGCATTCTTATTGGATATTACAAATCCAATCTTCGATGAGTCTTTTGTTCAGTTCTAACGAGTTGTACCCCAAAGATTTGAGCTAACCAGGGCTCTGATACCAACTGTAACGACTCGGACGTTGCCCGGACCTAATCTACCGCAAAATCAACCAAGACCGTTCAGAACCCGAATACGCTAACTCTGGGAATACAACACATCAAAACAAATAACCGAAGACTTTTATACACATTACAATAATGTTACATCAGAGTACAGAATATATCAGAGTACATCGAATAAAATACAGCAGAAGATAATTTACATTAATTTAATACATTGCAGCAGAAATAAATAAACTAATGCAGCGGAAGTCTATTAATGCTCTAGACACAGCTTTAAGCTTCAATCCAAAATCCTGCTCAATAATACTGCAAAATAAGCTACTCGACTGCCCGTGTGGAAAAGAGGGCACCTGAGTTTGCAAAGTGAAACAAACTACGGGTTAGTCATGGGACTGGTATGAGAAATCTAACTTAACTTATCTAATAATAAGGCTAATCACAGGTCCACGCCGCTAACGTGGAACGGGTTCACTCCATTGGATTGCCAGTGCATAATATAAATAAAGTAAATCGTTAAACAACACAATGTTTTTTAGAAAAATAAAACCATTATAAGACTCATGTCCCATCACACAATGCAACGCAAACCGGAGGATAGAGTTTTACCTTGTAATGGTTTAAAATGCTTGATACATATAAAACGAATTTGATATTATTATAAGTGTATATATGTTTTCAAAAACAATTTCAATCATAATGTACCAATCATAGACGACATAGTACCCCATCCTACTATGTCGCCATACTATTTCTACAATCAAAACCACATGATGTTGTATTGGAAGTTGGAATTTCCATCATGAGTCAAGGCTAGGAACGATCTCCTTACCGATTCGAGACACTCTAGCAATGTCTCAGGATTCAGACGCTGGCGAACCCTTGGATATTGCAGGGCCGATCCACAAATACTTTAGTGGATTGGCAATTCCTGAACACACGCTTCCCGGTCCTATTGAACCTATAAAATGGTCACAATCGATCAATAAATCTGAGGTGCCTCATTCCATCAACCACATAAGTAAAAATGTTAGGGCTTGTAAATGCTGACTCCACTTCTAGCTAGAAAGAAACGTGTGCACTCCCTGCATTCCCTTGTCCCATTTCTGACTCTTACCGGGGTGTGAGGCTTGCGAGATAATGTTATACACAAAGCTATGCTGAAAAAGGCTATGCTTTGATCATCATCCACAAGGCCCTGCTTTTCAACAAAAGCCTTGACCATTTGCATCTTGGCATGCAACATTGACAATTCACGTCACGCAATCGATAACTACCAATATATAACCTTTGAGCTCATGCATCTCACAGAAGGGTGTTAAACAAGAGAATAAATTCTCCGCCACCACAGATATATATTAAATAGAAATCAATTTAATTTACATGGAATGAAATCCAATGTCAGACACACATCCATTTACAAATCCATTCTGGTTCTGAACGGAACGGAAGTCACCTTATTCCTTGTCCCATATGTCCAATACGGATGAGAGGTGCTCGCATATTCGGACAATCAACAAGTACGTCTGGACAACTACCAATTTAACCCTTTCTTAGGAGCATATAATAACCCGGAAATTCCGAGCCAATTTAAATTTTTTATTTTGGTGATTTTAATGAATTTTGGTTATTTAAAATGAATTATTTTAAATAATAACGACTAAAAATTTATTTTTGACGAAGTTAAAACGAATAATTTTATTTTAATTATATAACGAGCCTGAAATGGCGCGGTAGTTTGAAAATTTGATTTTGAATTTCAAATGAATATATAGAATTCGTTTTAAGTCGAAATTGGACGAAACAAGAAATATTTGAATATGTATAAGAATATCTTTCAAACGAAGTTAAGAAACTGAGATTTCATTTTAGAAGTTGAAAGATACGTCCAGTTTAAAATACAGAAAAGTCACTGTGGAATTTATATATATTTTAATATATATAAAAGCCCTTAGAAATGGAAATTTTGCAAATGACCCCGGTTTTTGATGAAAACACTTTTGTTGGATCCGGGATGTCAAATTATTGCTAGGTTTTAAAATTCATAATTTTCTGAATTAATATGTGAGCGTGGCGAAGTAAAACGTGTTTTGACAGTTTAAGTCAATCTCGATTGACCAGAAAATGACCATTTTTTAAACGGTCTCAGAATTTGATGAAATTAGTTTTATTAGAATCATATCGTCAATACGAAGCTAGAAAATATTTTTCAGGAATTTTTAGAGTCTGGATGTGGCCCCGGTAAATTGAAATGTGCGTTCAAATTCAATATATAGAGTTATATTTTGATTTTAACGAAAACTGATCGAAACGGCCGAACTGGCTTACGATACATATCCCATTGTGTTCGGAATGGGGGTATTTGGCTAGGGACGACAGTCGTTGGGCTTGGATTGGAGTTCGTATCATTAAACAAGCAATTTTTGAATTAAATAATAATAATATATTTATATAAAAGGTCAAACTTGGGTCAAAGAAACCCTTTCTCTCTCTCACGCGGTCAAACCCGCTCCTCCCAACGTTGAACGACGGATTTCGTTTAAACCTTCCCCTTCGTTTTCCTTTCAATCTACACAATAAATTTCCAACCTCCTGAAGACAAAATCGAAGTACACTCTACGATCTTCAATTCCGCACCAGTGGGAGGAATTCTCTTGGGCTGAGGCGTGCAAAATCAGGGCAGAAACCCGCCGCTATTGCCCTCGATTTCTGGACCATCGGGATGCGCGAGTGGGCAGCGCCACCTGGCGCTAGGAGAGCTCGATACGTCGGAGACTGTGGCAGGGTCCGATCTGGTCAATGGCGAACGGTGGCGGTGCTAGGTGAAACCCTAGCCTTGGAGCTTCAGGCGACGATGGCAAATCGATTTAAAGAGAAAGGTTTCAGTTATTTTTATTTTTATTTAACTTATGAATTGTTTTAAAATATAAATTTGATTTGTTTTAAAATACAAATATGAATTGTTTTGCAATATAAATTTGAATTGTTTTAAAATATAAATTTGAATTGTTTTAAAATATAAATTTTAATTGTTTTAAAATATAAATTTGAATTGTTTTAAAATATAAGTTTGAATTGTTTTAAAATATAAATTTGAATTGTTATAAAATATAAATTTGAATTGTTTTAAAATATAAGTTTGAATTATTTTAAAATATAAATTTGAATTGTTTTAAAACATAAATTTGAATTGATTTTAATATAAAAATTGGCATTGTTTTGAAAGATAGAAATACATTGATCGTTAAAAATAAAACTATATAATGCTTTAAAAATATAAACATACATTGATTTTTAAAATATAAAGTTAGATTTTTATTTATGATAAGAATTGGATTTTTTATGTGATAAAAATCCGATTTTTACATATGGGTTTAAAGTATAAAGATTCAATTTTCATATATATGATAACAAGGTATAAAAATTCGATTTTTATATATGAAGCGAAATAAAAATTCGATCTTGATATAAGAAGTAGATATATAAAATTATAATATTTATATAGAAAGAAATGTGATAAAAATGTGATTTTTATAGCATGGGAATAAAAATGTGATTTTTAATATGAACAGCGTAGAGAAGACTGCATTGGCATTGTAGGCAAATTCAATCGATCAGGAATTCAGAAATGAAATGGCGGAGTGGAACCCCAAGGTGAGAACTCCTCACTTTTAATTTATTTTCTAGTTGAAATATATACTAGGATGCAGACAGTGCTTAGCAGCACCCGACACCCGTCGTCCACAGACCATGGATGACTTGTTTGTTTGATTGCTGTGTTGTGAAATTTGATTGTGTGATGTGAAATGAAATAAAATATTTTATAGTGGAAAATATTTTATAGTTAAAAATATAATTTTTAACGTGTATATAAAATAATTGTTTATAAACAAATCGGACAATTTGTTTATATACACTGTGTAACACCCCACGTCCATTAATGTCACTCACAAAGGGAATGCATTAACTTCTATGGAGCGTTTTAAGTAAGTATAGAATAGAAACTTAACAACAAGACAGATATAAATAGTACTTGAAAATTAAAACTTTATTTCATTGCAGCGGATAAACCCATATGTTTGATTACATCATCAAAACCATAAACCAAAGTCAAGTACATCATATCCATCTTGATAAAAAAAAGTACATAAACCAAAAGACATAATCCCCAACATCAAAATAGCCATAAATAAAGAGAAGCTGAACTTTACTTCAGCGATCCAAGCAATCTTCTAAAAGTAGTCCAAAATCAAGCTCCAGTGTTGCTAGTTCCAACCTGAGCACCGGGGGGGGGGGGGAGGGGTGGAAGGAAACAGATGGAAAAAGGGGGGGTCAGACATAAAGTCTGGCGAGTGCGATAACTTTAGCAATATAATTAACAAAGTAACTAGGCTAAGGCATAAGTTGGAAAATAAGGAAATGACCATGAACCATTGAGATGGCAGAGTAAACAAGGAAACAAGATGAACAACGGTATCGTTAAAGCGCACCTAACCCACTAAGATAATTACTAAACTACACCAACACTATGAGATAATTGTTATACTGCACCGCCACTGGTATACTGCACCACCACTAGTCACCCTAAGGTTGATCCCGCCTACAGACTTAATAACGATATTGGTAGTTTCGTGCACCCCTAGCTGCCTTCATAGGTGCCGTCTGCCCCTTTCTCCACTATGTGTACCCACTACCCCCAAGCGATCAGCTCCCTAACTCGTAGATACCCGTGTTGGACCCACAGTGGGTTGTATCACTCCCCAAAGTGGCAACCCGATACCAGCAAGAATGCACGGCTTATACCTACACGATGCAGCAACGTCGTACCTACCGGCCCGGGTCCACACACGCATATGAACCCGTTGGACTTGCGTTGCCACCGCTAACCCGGTTTGGCCTCTTACAGTCAAGCCCAGTATGCGTGTCCCACCCTCGACTTGGGTCGAGCCCACAAAGATACGTATGGGTTACTGGTTGAAACGGGCCCCCATTACTTGACACAAGCTATCCACCTAAGCTTGGTCCCCTCTAGTACGTCCCACTTAACCCACTTCTTATTCATGTTTCAATTACATGTTTCAATTTTGGTTAAGTGTTTCTAATCGTATTTCCAAATGCCACCCAAGGCACCCACTAGATTCCGCATGCCACCCAAGGCACCCACTTAACCCCCTCATGTACCGCTACATGCTTATTTGTTTAACTGTTTCTTACATTAAGACCGTAACCTCATAAAGACCTCTCACATTAGACTGGCATTTGTGGCAGCTGGATTTGCCGGGCGGGTCCGGGCAGTATTACACCACAAAAGAGCCTAACCTCGTGTCTTTACAATCGTTACGTATTTAATCAATGCCAAAGACCTCTCACATTAGACTGACATTTGTGGCATCTGGATTTGCCGGGCGGGTCCGGGCAGTCTTACACCACAAAAGAGCCTAACCTCGTGTCTTAGACGATTAATTACTCCTAATTAATCATTTCCCAATTTGAATTAATTTCCCTATTCAAATTATCAATCAATTCCAAATTTAACGATGTCCATAATTGACTCAATTATGTCCATCCATTTGTGGTATGTAAAATCATACCAATTTTCACCACAATTTTATTTTATGCCTTTTAAGGCATTTATGCCAATTAAGTCTTTTTAATACTATCCCCTTTACCCCACGTTGTACGTTTGTTCGTTTAACGTAAAATACACGTTAGACTCGAATAGTCTAACTCATGGAATAAAGAGAAAACATCACAATATACACATAATTAAAACATAGATCTAACATAGGGGTGAACTTGCATATGTGAATGATGTTCTACATCTAAAACTTGCATAGGCCAAAATTACAACTTGCATAAACAACATATGTCATGGATCCAAATCTAAAGGTGTGAACTTGATGAGAAAATGGCCACAAACTTGCATAAATAACATATGTCATAGATCTATATAAAAAGGAATAAACTTGCATAGGTAATAATCCTAAACTTGCATAACATGATTCATATCCAACTCATAAACTTACATATGTGATTTATACATCGCAACAATGGTGTAAACTAGTACCTTACATGTAAAGTATCATGTAGAATTTAGCATATGACTCGCACATGTTATAGCCTAACTTTCAATTAAATTTTCACATCAACTAGGTGTCATAACCATGTAAGTTCACATATAATTTTACCCAACTTGTATATGATTCATGTTTACATAAAAATCTAAACTTGCATACATATGATTTATCATATGAATCAATATAACTACTAGCATATGAAACATGATGATTCAACTAGACATAAGCCAATCATAGGATTATAACATGGGTGATAGCATCATAACTTTACATTGTGAATGATAGCATCATAACATAATATCATAGAAATTACAACACAATCCTACAACATAATTACAGTCATGCAATCAATAATTCATATCACATCCATACAATCTGCATTATAACTTAATCCAATTCATTCACTAATTATTTTGTTGAAACTATCAAACTCGCAACTCAAAAGCAGTCTTGAGTTCTGAATTCTGATTTCTGGAGTTGAATTAGCTCTCCTTTGAAGAAGATTCGCTGTTAGGGTTGAGTAGTACTGAATTGATTGCTGTTCTTCCTCTTTAATTTGGTGGCGGCTGCTCTAGGGTTCAAGACAACAACATGACGGCCATAGTTTCATTTTTAATTCTGATTTAGGGTTTGAGTCTATGGGTCTTTTTATAGAGTTTTGAATTAATTTAAGTCATCGGATGATCTTAGGGTTAATCAAAACCATTCAATCATGATAGGGTGATGAGTCAACCCTAATGACTCAGCAAGCAGTCAGAAAGGACTCAGCAACATGGGTCAGCCTGGACCAGAAAGCTGTGCAGGCTCCTGCCTCGGCCTGGGCGCACTTGGAAGGTGCGCCAGTGCAAATTTGTACTGGCGCACTTCCCAAGTGCGCCAGTGGATTTTTTTTCTTTTGCGACCAATCTTCGTTCGTCCATAACTCTTTCATCCAGTACCCGTTTCCCGCAAAATCGGACTCTATTTCAAACAGAATTCCGAGACGAACACAATGGCGCAACCCCATTCCCTTAATTCTCACGTCTGAGATTAATTATTATTCTTTTAGTTAATTTGATTATTCAAAAATCCGGGGTGTTACACACTGATTTGACTGATATTGATTGGGACGATAAATTTTACACATCGCCCAACTGCACAAATAAAAATCTGTGTTCGTTGATTTGAAATCCCACATGGGTATTGGAATGATATTTGACATACACTAATCCCGATTGTTTAGTTGTATGTCAATCGATGGGTTGACTGACTGTGTAAGCGTTAATTATTTATATTTAACGCTTATGCAGTTGTGTGGTGCACTCTGGATGATGGTTGATTATTTATCGTTGTTATTATATACATGTGTTGTAGAAAATCCATATAATTAACATTATATGGTAATTGATTGGGCCTCATTCCAATTTAGAAAATAAATTCATGTGTTGAATTGAAAATATATTCATGTGTTGAATAGAAATATATTCATGTGTTGAATATAAATATAAATTCATGTGTTGAATTGAAATAAATTCATGTGTTGAATTGAAAATAAATTCATGTGAAACATTCGTGTGTTGAGTAAAAGCCATGTTGATTAGATTGATGCCATTTTGACATGAACGATATTTATATCGATTTTATTCATTTTTATAATGAATATAGAAAAGAAAGTGATTTAAAAATTTAACATTTTGAAAATATTATCATTTGTATATCGATGATGTGGAATATTTAATTTTGATTCGAAATTGAATACGAAGTTGAAATCGTTTCGAAAACGAATTTAAAACGATTTATAAATTACGTTTTAAAAGGAAATTGACGAAATATATATATAATATATATTATATAAATAGAATGGCCAGAATAGAACGCGCCGCGCTGCGGTAGTTCGCGAATTTCGACCATTGACTTCGAATGGACGTTGCGGGAGATCCGACCGTCAGATTCTCGTAAAACCGGAATCATTGGGTTCGTATCGAAAAGAGCTTTCTAACGAATATTAGAGATTTGAAATCTAACGGTTGGATTTGGAATTATGTCCAAATAAAATTTGAAAAAGGTCGTTGTAAGTGCAGTTCGATGGCCATTGATGGAAATCGACTGTACGGGCCTTGATAAAATTATTAAAAATAGTAATAATTTGTGTAAAATCATAAGAAATGATTTATGAAGAATTGAGATGAAAAATTCCAAATTTGAAAAGATAAAAATAGATTTTTATCGAAATGAACTAGTTTTGAACTAGAATTATAAACCATTTATTTTTGAAATAAATAAAGTGGATTTGAAATGGTTTTGAAAATAACCAGAATTTCCAATAATTGAATTGGAATGGATTTGAATCGAAATTGTCTTTGGAATATTTCGATGTTGGATTTCGTGAATATACAGATATTGTTATGGAAATTTGAAAGATATACTTATATCGTTATTTCCAATACGATATTTGTTGGTCGTAGAATTTGATATTAAATATAAGCCGATATACTTTATATTTAGAGCCTTGTATTTAATATCGAATGTGATTTGGGTTTGTCGTGAATGGTGTCTTCATTAACACTGTTCTTAAACCCAGTTAAGAAAAAGATTAAATCTTTTTATTTAGATTTAATGAAGTATACCAATTAAATGATATTTAATTGGAATTGAATTGGAATTGATTTTTGGGTTTATCGTGAACAGTGTTTTAAAAAACACTTGTTCTTTAACCCGATAATTAATGGAATGTGATTTTGGGTTTATAGTGAACCGTGTTTTAAATGACATTGGTTCTTTAACCCAGTTAAAGATAGGATATGGTTTCCCAAGTTAAATAATCATTGATATTGATTTTTGGGAAGATTAAAACTAAGTGGAGTTTTAATGAATCTTTAATTAGATCGAAATAATCGAGAATGGAGCATCACCCGTTTTGCTCCAGGCGATAGTTAAATCTTTAATTAGATTCGAACGTGAAATGGTAATTGAATTTACCGATAACACCGTGGTGTTAGATATAAAGTATGACCAGATATACTTCATGGGATGAATAGGTCGGGATTGGGAAATAAAAAAAATGATTACCTCGATGTGGTTCGTTAATCCCGACTAGTTTGAATTGATATTCAAAGACGATTAAAGAATTTATCTTTGATAAAATTAATGGGAACCTTACCCAAAGTAAGACTATTTGAATAAAAGAATATTCTAAGTTGGAATGAGCCGTATGTTGCGTTTGTGTAACACTTGTTTATTATATACGCGAGTTATTCAGAAAGACCGGGTTTATCCCATTCTGAATAACTGATTCGACGTGGTGTCGAGGATAAAGACGGTGGTCGTAGACCGGAGGTCTTCACGTCGTTTGGATAATTACTAATGATCTTGATTGGGCCGTACACCCAAGAGGAGAGAATCAGTTGGTGATCGTCCAGACGTACTTGGAGATCGATGGATATGCGAGATACCAGATGCCTCCAGTTTCATTCAAACCCAGAACGAACTTGTAAATGCGAGATAATTACTAATATTCTATTAACTCTATTCGAATAAATAATATTCGATTAACTAATATTCGATTAACTAATATTCGAATAACTAATATTCGATTAACTCTAACTCGATTAACTCTATTCGAATAACTAGTATTCGATTTAACTCTAATTCGATTAACTCTATTCGAATAACTCTTATTCGATTAACTAATTCGATTAACTAACACTCGAATAACTTTATTTCCTATCTCATTCAAATTCCCATTTGAATTCCTATTTCAAAACCCAATTTTCCTAATAAATGTTTTAATTCATAAAATATTTATTTTAATCCATTATTTACATTGAATGTGAAAAATATTTCTTATATATAACCCATTAAGTTTGATTTCGTATTTTAAAATAATATCCCATTTCCAAATTCTATTTATACTTCTATTTATAGAATTAATCATACGAAATCTCCTTTTTATTTCTAACACTTAAATCTCATTTATAATTCCCTTTATAAATGTTGAGTTCACATTCTATTTAAAATATCGGTGTCAAAACTGATTTCTACTTCTCTATATAAGTTCAGACTTATATATTCCATTTATCACATGATAAATATTGTATTTAATTTATAAAACATTATTTATAAATTAATCTTCTCAATTTATCTGTTAAAACAGATTCTATTTAAATCTACTTTAACTTAATCTTTTCCATTTATCTGTTAAAACCGATTTCCATTTAATATTTATTTTCTACATATTTCCTTTTATAAAATTCTATTCATTTCCCAAACGTTTCCTTTTATAAAATTCTATTCATTTCCCAAATGTTTCCTTCTATAAAATTCTACTCATTTTATAAATATTTCCTTTATAAAATTCTGTTCAGTTTATAAATATTTCATTTTATAAAATTCTATTTATTTTCTAAATAAATATTCCTTTTATAATTCTATTTAAATATTCCTTTTATAAAATCCTTTGATTTTATAAATAATTTCTTTTATAAAATCCTTTGATTTTATAAATATTTTCTTTTATAAAATCTTTTGATTTTATAAATATAATATTTTCAATATACACTTTGAAAATTCCCATTTTACATCCCAGTATTACTTATGGTATTTTAGAAATACCAAATCACAGTGCCAGTGTCATCCAACATACAAAATCAATCATAGAAAATATATCATATCATATATAACAATATATGAAAATAAATTGTAATAATATTTGAGGAATCCAGCTGGATCCCTCCAACCTATTTCCCTACATCCACAGATGTTAAACAATATAAATAACATCGATTTCATTTCAATATGAAATATTCTGATAAATAGAATCAATATTTGATTAACGATACATATATATATATATCGTTATCTATAATTTCAACCACTAAATCAACAATTCAACCAAACAATCATCACACAACAATCAATAATCATTTATCAATACTAGATTATATTTGTAAAAATATAAACTGGCAGAGTTAGTGAGTTTTACTAACATTGGACGATTATCGTTAAATAACGATAACTGTCGGTTGATTCAGATAGACAATTTATTTCGCTATAAATTGTAACGCGCTCCAATTCACTGCCAGTCAGTTAAATTGTGTAGTTGCTGTCCATATGATCCAGACGGATCTTGCTTCACCAGGTTCCGATTTCGTATGCAATAGATATTAAAATTTCTAGTTAATACAATATTTAAATTTAATTAAACATAGGTGCATACTTAAATATTAGGCTCTCACCCCCTTCCATTTCTCAGCCCATTTAGACCAAAACCCAACCCGCCAGATCACATTTTCTTCCCCGTTTCTTCAGCTGCTCCTCATAAAGAAAATGGAACCATAACCGAACTCTTCTTCCACCAATCTCTTCCTCCATACACTACTAACACCAAAACAAAAGTCACCATTTGTAAGGACCCGTAACTTCCCCGGTAAGGAAAGCCCGGATACTTTGAGGACAACACACAAAAGAATGCAGACAGAAGAACATTTCATTGTATATTACAACAATTCCATTAGAATACAAGAATATACAGAGTATGAATAAATATTACACAAAAGAAAAATATCAGAGATTACAATACATTACATAGCAGCGGAAAATAACACAATACACAACTAAAAGTAATACACGGATACAGAGCTTTCCGAGTATCGTTCCAGCTGTAAACCAGGATCCTGCGAATATAAATATGCAAAACCAAAACTTCTAGCTGCCCGTGTCAAAATAAGGGCACCTAGAGTTTAGGTTAAAACAATAAACTCCAGGTCAGTCATGGGACTGGTGTGAGAACTAAAACAGTTATTAATCTTTATTTTAAAGTTAGGTAAATCAAGGGACCACGCCGTATAACACGGAACGGGTTTCCTCCCAAGAATACCAGTGCATAAAACAACAGCGCAAAGCTAAATAAAGGAAAATGAAGCTATTATAAGACCCAGGTCCCATCACACAATGCAACGCAAGCCGGAGGATAGGTTTTTTTTCCTTATAATAGCCAAAGAATGCTTGATACGTTTAAACCAGATTATTTTGATAGTACTATAAGTGTATAGTGTCAAAAACAACTTCAAATCATAAGTATCAATCATAGACGACATGAGTACCCCATCCCACTATGTCGCCATACTAGGCTCTACAAATAAAACCAAAAAGTCATGTATTGGAAGTTGGATTTCCATCTGTGAACCGAGGCAAAACATAGTCCTCAACCGATTCGAGACTCTCTAGCCCGAGCCTCAGGACCCAGACATAGGTGAGCCCTTGGATCGTCAGGGCCGGTCCACCGATGTGGATTAAAATGCCTGAACACAACATTTCCCCACCCTTTGGGGCATAAATGAGCTAACGAATGACTCCATCGGCTTCACTTAGTCACTGATATATCCGAGGCGCCTCGCAACAACAACAACCACATAAGTCAAACTCATCAGGGCGTGTAAAACCACCGACGCTACTTCTAGCTAGAAGGAAACGCATGCCCTCTCTGATGTCTTCTCCCATTTCTAGTTCACTATCGGGGTGCGAGGCTCGTGAATCAACGCTACACAAAGCTATGCCACACAGGCCGTGCTTTGATCATCAACCACAAGACTTTGCTTTTCAACAGAATCCTTGATCATACTGCCACTTGGGCATGCCACACAGGCAATTCACTCCATGCGATTGATATCTATCAATATATAACCACTGAGCTCGTACGTCTCAGAGAAGGGGGTTAAGCAAGAGAATAAATTCTCCGCCGCCAAACAGATATATATTGAATAGAAATCAATCACACAGAAAAAATCCAATGTCGGACACACAGTCCATTTACAAGTTCGTTCTGGGTCTGAACGAAACCGGAGGCACCTAGTACCCCGCATATCCATCGATCTCCAAGTACATCTGGACAATCACTAACTGATTCCCTCCTTTTGGGTGTACGACCCAATTAAGATCATCGGTAATCACCCAAACGACGTGAAGACATCCGGTATTCAACCACCGTCTTCATCTTTGACTTATCGTTGTATCAGTTATTCAGAATGGGATAAACCCGGTCTTTCCGAATAACTCGCGTATATAATAAACAAGTGTTACACAAACACAACATACGCCTCATTCCAATACATCAGTCACTAACCGTAAATTAGTAAGGGAACAATTCCCCAAATATTAACCCAGAAGGCCGAAACCAACATCAGATCAATACCCAGGAAACCATTCATCTTAACTAATCTTCAGTTAGTTGCTAAACTTCGCATTCTTAGGGATAGGTTCCCATTAATTTTATCAAAGATAAATTCCTTTAAATTTATTCTTTAATCCTCTTTTGAATATCACTTCAAACAAGTCGGGATTAGCGAAGCACACCGAAGTAATCATTTATTTTATTTCCCAATCCGAACCTATTCATCCCATGAAGTAAAACTGGTCATACTTCATATCTAACACCACGGTGTTATCGGTAAATTCAATTACTATTTCACATTCAAATCTAATTAAAGATTTAACTATCGCCTGGAGCAAAACTGGTGATACTCCATTCTCGACCTTTTCAATCTAATTAAAGATTCATTAAAACCCCACTTAGTTTTAATCTTTAGCTGGGTTAAAGAATCAATGTCATTTAAAACACGATTCGCGATAAACCCAAAATCACATTCCATTCTATTAGCCTTTATCCGTAAAATAGCAAGTGAGCAATTCCTTAAGTATTAACCCCGAAGACCGAAACCAACATCAGATCAATACCCAAGAAACCATTCAACTTAACTAATCTCCAGTTAGTTTCTGATTTTCTTAACTTAGTTAGGCATAAGAACAATATTATTGAAGATACCGTTCACGACAACCCAAAATCACATTCCATTAATTATCGGGTTAAAGAACAAGTGTTATTTAAAACACCATTCACGGTAAGCCCAACAATCAATTTAAATTCAATTCCAGTTAAATTCCATTTAATTGGTACCCTTCATTAAATCTAAATAAAAAGATTTAATCTTTTCTCAACTGGGTTCAAGAACAGTGTTAATGTAGACACCATTCACGACAAACCCAAATCACATTTGATATTAAATACAAGGATCTGAATAGAAAATATATCGGCTTATATTCAATATCAAATTCTACGACCAACAAATATCGTATTGGAAATAACGATATAAATATATCTTTCAAATTTCCATAACAATATCTGTATAATCACGAAATCCAACATCGAAATATTCCAAGGACAATTTCGATTCAAATCCATTCCAATTCAATTATTGGAAATTCTGGTTATTTTCAAAACCATTTCAAATCCACTTTATTAATTTTAAAAAAATAAATAGAATTATAATTCTAGTTCAAAACTAGTTCATTTCGATAAAAATCAATTTTTCTCATTTCAAATATGGAAATTTTCATCCAATTCTTCACAAATCATTTCATATGATTTTACACAAATTATTGCTATTTTTAATAATTTTATCAAGGCCCGTACAGTCGATTTCCATCAACGGCCATCGAACTGCACTTACAACGACCTTTTCCAAATTTGATTTGGACATAATTCCAAATCCAACCATTAGATTTCTATTTCTCAGATTAGTTAGAAAGATCTTTTCGATACGAACCCAATGGTTTCGGTTTTAGGAGAATCCGACGGTCGGATATCCCGTAATATCCATTCGAAATCAATGGTCGAAATTCGCGAACTGCCACGGCACGACACGTTCTATTCAGGCCACTATATTATATATATAATATATATAATATATACTTCGTCGAATTGCTTTCAAAACGAATTTTATAAATCGTTTTAAAATTCGTTTTCAAAACGATTTCAACTTCCTTTTCAAATTCAAATCAAAATCGAAATTTTCAATATAAATTCATTTTAATTTCAATTCAAATCGATTTCAATTCAATTTCAATTTAAATCGAATTTCAATTCATTTCAATTTAATTTGAATTTCAATTCATTTCAATTTAATTTGAATTTCAATTCATTTCAATTTAATTCGAATTCTGAAATCACTTTCAATATTCATTGAAAAATGAATAAAATCGGTATAAATATCGTTCACGTCAAAATGGCGTCAATCTAATCAACACGGCTTTTATTCAACACATGAATATTTATTCTATTCAACACATGAATATTTTTCAATTCAACACATGAATTTATTTTCTATATTGGAATGAGGCCCAATCAATTACCATATAATGTTAATTATATGGATTTTCTACAACATATGTATATAATAGCAACGATAAATTATCAACCATCATCCAGAGTGCACCACACAACTGCATAAGCATTAAATATAAATAATTAACGCTTACATAGTCTGTCAATCCATCGATTGACATACAACTAAACAATCGGGATTAGTGTACGTCAAATCTCATCCCAACACCCGTGTGGAGTTTCAAATCAACAAACACAGATTTTATTTGTGCAGTTGGGCGATGTGTAAAATTTATCGTCCCAATCAATATCAGTCAAATCAGTGTATATAAACAAATCGTCCGATTTGTTTATAAATATTTATTTCATATACACGTTAAAAATTATATTTTTAACAGTAAAATATTTTCCACTATAAAATATTTTATTTCATTCCACATCACACAATCAAATTTCACAACACATCAATCAAACAAACAAGCCATCCATGGTCTGTGGACGACGGGTGTCAGGTGCTGCTAAGCACCGTCTGCATCCTAGTATATAATTTTAACTAGAAAACAAGATTTAAAGTGAGAAGTTCTCACTGACTAGCTAAACCAAACGCCACGATTCTTCATATGTACAAATCTTCGTCGTGCTCGCCTTTTGTCACTTTCGTCTAACGTATCCACTACACATATAAATATCGCATTTTTATATTGTTGTCATGTGTATAAAAATCACATTTTTAATTCTCTCTATATGGATAAAAATTACATTTTTATACCTCTACTACATAGATAAAAATTATATTTTTATACCACTACTACATAGATAAAAATTATATTTTTATACCGCTACTACATAGATAAAAATTATATTTTTACATCGGCACTACATAGATAAAAATCATATTTTTACACCGGCACTACATAGATAAAAATTATATTTTTATACTACAACTACATAGATAAAAATTATATTTTTATACCGCTACTACATAGATAAAAATTATATTTTTAATTGTTCACTTCACAATAAAGATCATATTTTTATATTGCGCACTTCACAATAAAGATCATATATTTATATTGCTCACTTCACAATAAAGATCATATTTTTATTACTCTACCTAAGTAAAAATCTTATTTTTATTCTTCCTATGATATAAAGATCGAATATTTATTATCTATACTATATAAAAATCATATTTTTATTACTCTACCTAAGTAAAAATCATATTTTTATTCAACTAAAGATCGTATTTTTATACTACAAAAAATCGAATCTTTTTTATTCTAAAAATTGAATCCTTACTTATATAAAAATATAATCTCTGTATACTAAAAATCCTACCTTTTCGCATTTAACAATCTAATCTTTTCATTACGCTATATGTATAAAACCGATTTCATTCATTTAAAACTAAATTCATAAATAAAAACTGATTTTATAATTTAAAACTCACCTTGGTTTGATCGTTGGTGGAGGGTCGGAATAGCGGTCAGAGGCGAGGGGCGGAGGGGGAAAGGGGTGGCGCGTTTTCATTTCAGAGGAGGAGAGACGAATGAGGGCGGAGGGAGATGAGGGAAGGTCGTCGAGGCCGCTGGAGTTCACGAGATCGGGGGGGGGGGGGGGGGGTGTGCTTCGCGTCAACGTTCAGGTGGAGGAGGAGCTCGCCTGAGGCGCGGCGGGGCAAGGCCCTCTGGCGGCGCGGCAAGGTCACGAGATCGGGGGGGGGGGGGGGGTGACGGGCTTTTTCCCCTTTTTTTTATTTCGATTTTTTTTAGAAAGTGAACGGGGCGGGGGGGGGGGGAGGGGATGAGAGAGGGTATAGGGGGATTTATATATTTATTTATTTAATTAATTAATTTCCAAAAAAGCAACTTTTCATTTTGAACTCGATAACGAACCCACCGACTATCGTCCATAGCTAATTACCCCCATTCCGAACACAATAGGATATATATCACAGGCTAATTCGACTATTTCGATCAATTTTCATCAAAATCTAAATATAACTCTATATATTGAATTTGAACGCACATTTCAATTTACCGGGGCCACATACTGTAATGACCCGGATCCTTATGGGTTAATTTTAAATATTTAATATTGATTTAAATATTGAATTGGATAATATAAATAAATATTTATATTAAAGTTATTAATTTAATAATCAATTTTGATTTAATATTGAATATATTAAATTATCGTAATATAAAGTTAATTCAATTCGAAGTACAAACTGAGTTAAAAACCGTTCAGAATGATCAATAGAAAATTCTGTTTGAATTGGAGAAATAATATTTATTTATTATCGAAGAAATTAAATTGTTTGAAATTAATTTATCTAAGTTTAAATTAATATTTTATTCAGATGATATAATTAGACATTGTAACTCGTTCCAGTGTGTCCAGAACGGCAGTATTACCCTAAAATTTTCAGTTGTTGGGTTTAGAGAAGAGTTCGGGACCACAGAGTGCTGTGAACCTACCGATATCGGTAAAATCAAAAAATATATATAAATATAGAAAATAAAAGGGTGAAAAGGAAACACATCTTCTCTTTTGAACCATAGAAATACATGGAGAAGAGAAGGCCATGCCTCCTTAAATTATACACCACGAATTCTTTTTTTTTCCTTTCTGCTTTAAAACAAACTCCTTCACAATTGTTCACAAATCGAAAGCCTCAGATCCAACTAAAATGCCCACCGCCCTTTTACTTTTTCCGCAAAAATCAATAGTACTTCGAAATCGAAATTTGGGTTTTTCTGTTTCTATTTAGAACCCGCGATTTCCTCTCTCAATCCAACAGATTGGATTTCGATTTTGCAACTAAATTCTGGAGCAAACATGAAGCTCGACCGCAAATCAAACGAATGGAGGTACGCTGTATTTCTTGAGCTCGACAGTTGGAGAGGCGACGATGACCATCGCGGTTCGTGATTTAGGAGGCCAGGAGGGTTTTTCAACGGCAGTAAGCTGATTTCGATGAAGAGTGTATTCAGGAGCGACAGTAGATGTCGCGGTGAGGGATGGAGCAGTGCTTCAGGACGGTTGGTCGAGGTGGAGTTCTGGTGGGGTGCGCACTGTAATAGAAGCAGGAAGGGTGAAGACCCGAGTTGATCGGTGGTTTTTGGCAGGATGGTT
Source organism: Allium sativum (assembly GCA_030737875.1). Classification (NCBI taxonomy): domain Eukaryota; kingdom Viridiplantae; phylum Streptophyta; class Magnoliopsida; order Asparagales; family Amaryllidaceae; genus Allium; species Allium sativum. The sequence continues at coordinate 320,073,735 of CM060920.1, read as the reverse complement.
TCACGAGTTCAGTGGTGAATTAGAAGGAAGAAATGGCATCCGGAAGTCATGAAATTGGGTTGAGCAGTATTGTGAAGCCAAGAGGAGAAGTTGAAGCTGGTTTCATGATAAGAATTGGGGAATGCTGAGCTGATATGTCTTTGGAAACAATGAAGTCACAGCTTCATGACTGTGTGGCTACAAGGGAATGGGAAATGCAGTATCGGGTTCGGAATTCTGCCTGGGACAAGTAGAAGAAATACGTTAGCAACATTAAACCAGGTTAAATGGGATTAAGGTAATTTAAATAAAACTTGTTTGGTAAATATTTTCTTATTTAAATTAAATTGGTTTAATCCAAATTCGTAGAATTTATTTTGTACAGTCATATATTAACTAAGGAATGTCACATTTTATTTATACAAGATTATAACAAATGAAGTCGATCGAAATATGTATAAGCTACGGATTACATAAGCAGGAAATAAATATGGAATCAGCATGGATCGAAAATAAAATCTCGGTGAGTAAATCTCACCATTTAATTAGAATTATTTCTAGTTGTTAAAAATAATTGCTATGCTTGTTTGAATGTTGTTTGATTGTTTTAAAATATATATTAGTTATTTAGGATATATATATATATATATATATATATATATATTGGGTTGATGATTGGTTGGATTCCCGCAGTCTCATTAGCGGATGCCCGCGGTACCATTAGCGGATGATTACCCTATACGCCCTACGCTATGATTAGTGGATGACCTTCTATACCGCGATATCCTGCCTCGAAGCAGGACAGGTATTATTTATGTGCTAACATCTGTGGATGCAGGAAAAACAGGTTGGAGGAATCCAACTGGATTCCTCAAAAATATATTATCTGTTTGTTGTTTGTTTGATTTCATATATATTCATATATGATGTGTTAAAAATCAAATGATTGAAAATTGGTTGATTTGATTGTTTAAAATATCCCTGGGGCTTGAATATTGATTTATAAAAATATCATGAAAAAGGATATTTGAGATTTAGAAAGAAAATTCTATTTTTCTAAAATAGAAATTCTAAATTTGAATATATAAGATTCAAATAGAATAGAATTTGAAATTCGAATAGAATAAAAATATTAACTCGTTTTGAATATATATAAAACAAATATGGAATTTATAAACTCTGTTTATAAATGGAAAAGATGGGATTTGAATTGAATTTATAAACTTTGTTTATGAATGAAAATGTGGGATTTGAATTGAATTTATAAACTTTGTTTATAAATATATAATGGTGGGATTTTAAGTGAAGTTATAAACGTTGTTTATAAATAATGCAGAGAATTCAAATAGAATTTGAATATAGAATTCAAATGGACTTTAAACTATAGAATTTGAATATAGAATTCAAATGTACTTTAAACTATAGAATTTGAAAATCGAATTCAAATGAAGTTTAAATAAAATGAATTCAAATAGAATTGAATTGGAATTTGAATAAGAAGTCGATAAGGGAATGAGATTATGAGTATAATTAGAATTTGTTAATGGCAGTTAAAATATATTTGAACATGTTATGTTCAAATATGAAGGTGAAATAGACTGAAAAGTTAAGTAACAGATTTAATTAACAAATTGAGTTAAAACGATTGGTATAGTTAAAATAGATTGGACAGGTATAGACATATAGGAGACAGGTTTGGAATAAAGTATAGAAGTGAAATAAATAGAGTGCCCGACAAAAAGGTACGATTTAATTCATATATGAGATTTTATGCGCCGTATCGGCTAGCCTCTTGTCTTTTCTTTTTCTTTTTGATTGGAAAAGGCCTGTGTGGCAGTTTGGGGATTTTCCCGATGCTCCCGGTACAAAGGAGGTTATGGCGAATTTTTCCGGGAATTTAAGGAGATAGAATATTTTTAAGATAATTTGATAGTTAGAAATCAACGTATCAATATATATAGTAGTCGATAAGGAAACGAACTTAGAAATAGAATAGCATAATCAAAAAGGAAGACTAGGGATAAAATCTAGTAAGAATAGAAAGAGGAAGTGTATACGTGTTTAAAAGTGAATCAGTAGTTGTATGGTATTGATTATTCGAGTAAGTAGTCACATCTGTTTTGACGTTATAAATGTTATTCAGTCAAGGTCTGAGAGGTAGTTATACCCCAACTTGATTGATTTCATTATTAACAAATAAACAGTAAGATTTCAGGCTCGAAGATCAATGTTAAATGAGAGTTAGTTGAATATAGTATTTGGGTTGTCGTAACGATGTTTTACACAACATCCGTTTTAACCCAAATAAATGTAAGCTTGGAAATGGAATAATAAATATTTCCTAGTATAGAAAATAAAGGAAGGCGGTATATGGAAATGTTTTCCAAATAACGTAAAAGGCCAATATGGTTATTGAAAATATTTGGTTAACAAATATTGATAAAGAAACAGAGAAGAGATTTAATTAATGGAATATTAATTAAAGGCTCACTGATTGTTGGATGTTTGGATGAACACTTGATTTATTCGATAGTTAAATCATCGACTATCGAAACACTTGTTTTATTCGATAGTTAAATCACAGACTATCGAAGTTTTGACCATCGTTATCAATATGGAGAGACCGGTTGGATTATTATCCGAAGAACCACTCCGTATTGGCAGTAGCGTGCGAATCAGATTACATAAAGAAAATCGAAGACGGAGTAGAGTGCAAGGACTTTTTCTATTAATAGAAATTGTGCCTTCGATTCATCCTGTTCCTGGGTGACGTGTATGGATGAATGTCTGACAGAGTATGTCCAGAAAGGTCACGTACATTGATTTCTTCAACCGTACCAAGAGTGGAAGCGGAGAAGGAAACTTCTTAAAGCTAACACGTAATGTACTGTTGAGGACGTCAACCGGTGATTTGATGGATTTGACGATGTGGCATTCGAAGTGAATCTGGTGTGATGATAAAGCGTAGCTTCTAGCCTCATCAACCGGTAAATGACAGAAATCGGGCAAGCAGCATGGCTATGTAGGTCGCACCTATTAGGGTGTATAATCACCTGATCTAGAGTTTCAATTACTTCTAAAAATCTATTGTCGATGTTGTCCCATTCGGGAAACGGTTGCTGATCCCAATCGTTGGTGATATACATTCGATACACTCAAGCAAAATGAGTGGTCAGTCATGTGTGGCTGAGTTGCAAGATGTTCTTGTTGAACTCGGTGTATTCTCCTCTAGAGATACAGCAGCGGAAGGTGGTTCCATACCTTGTCATAGTTGGAAATCAAATACCCAATACGTGCTTGCGGTTTATGATTGTATATATATGTGGAACGTGAGATGCAAACGTTCCACTAGATTGTTATTTACTTGATTTAGACACTATTGTAATATCAAAAGAGTTTTGATATAAAGTTAAATCAAGTGTTTGGATTCTCATAAGGGAAAAACCCGTTCCGTGTTATACGGCGTGGTCTTATGAGATATCATTTAGTTTTCTGAAACTGTTTACTCATACCAGTCCTATGACTGACCCGAAGTTTATTTTGTTTTGTTCTACCTAAACTCTTGGGGCCTAAATTTGTATGGGCAGTCAAGTAGTTCAGGATTTTTCAGATATATCTAAAGGAGCTTGGAGCAGGAGGCTTCAGCGTTATCCAGTTATAGTTGTTCCGTTGTGTTGTAAGTGTTGTACTCTGATAAGTGTATGTTATACAGTGAAGATTTTGTATTTCAAAGATATGATATATTATATTTTGTTCCGCTGTGATGTGAGATTATGTGTTGTTATTTATGTTATTCTTCTATCTCTTTCTTCTAAAAAAAAATGTTCCGTATTTTCGTGATATTTGGGTTGGACGTATGATGTATATAGTCAACTCCGATGTTACGGAAATCTGGGTCATTACACTTGGTATCAGAGCTTAGGTTGAGTGAATACCTAGGCTTGATGGAATGTGCTCATTAGAGATAGGATCAGTAGTACCCTAGAATGAGTGTATATATATACGAGAGAGCGTATTTGTTATTTGATATAAAAATTGTTTTATATTGTGTTGGCTAGTCTGTTGAGTGGATTATAAATTTTGGTCGAATTGTGGGACGCCATGATGTCGATAGGAGTTTATAAACACTTGAACAGAAGATTGGACACGATATTGTTTTAAATAGTTGAGTTGATTGTTAGGATTATAATCAAATTAGATTATAAAATAGAAATAGTCATATATATAACCAATGGAATTTGTCTATGAAATCAAATATACAAATGTGATAAAATGAAATTGAATTCCAACCAGAATTCAGAATTTAAAATCCTGGGAGTTTGGAAAATATTTTTCGAAATGGAGTTTGAAAGAAATATAGCACTGAAATCATTCAGTAGCTGGGAAATAATTCTGATGATGGTCGCAACATCATCAGTGTTCATTTTCGAGTTTCTAAGTGATAAATTTTTGCCTTAGAAAAGTTTTCGATGGAAATTTGTTTGAAAAGAAACAAGTTGTTTGAAAATTCAAATGTTTTGAATTCGAGATAGATATAAAAATATGTATATTTTTATATTACTTCAAGGGAATTTTGAAATGGGAATTGGAATATAGATTTCAAATAGAAGTAAAATATAGGAATTTAAATAGGATTTGAAATGGAATTTTAAATATATATAATTCAAATAAAATGTGAGTATGACATTTGAATATAGAATTTGAATAAAGAAAATTCAAAATAGAAATTCAATATAGAAATTCAATATAGAAATTCAAATGGCGTTTGAATATAGTAATTTAAAAGGAAATTTAAATAGGATTTGAATAAAGAAAATTCAAATAGAAATTGTATAAGAAAAATTGAAATGGAATTTGAATTAAAAGGAATTCAAATGGATTTGAATAAAGAAAAGTCAAATAGAGATTTGAATATTAGAATTCAAATGGAATTTGGTTAAATAGAATTTCAAAGAGAATATAAAGTGGAGGATGAATATTAGAATTCAAAGAAAATAAAAGGAGTTTAAATAGAATTTGAATTCAAAATGAAATTAAATAGAATTTGAATTCAAAGTGAAATTAAATAGAATTTGAATTCAAAGGAGTTAAAATAGAATTTAAATTCAAAGGATTTCAAATAGGAATTTGAATAAGGAATTTAAATAGAAATTGAATAAAGGATTTCAAATGGAATTTGAATAAGGGATTTGAAATGGGTTTTGAATGAAGGATTTCAAATAGAAATTGAATATAAGAAATTCAAATAGAATTTGAAGATAAGGAATTAAAATAGAATTTGAATAGAAGTAATTCAAATAGAAATTGAATAGAAGGAAATAATATAGAGTTTGAATAAAGGAATTCAAATGGAATTTGAATATTGTAAATATATAGGATTTGAATATTAGAAGTGAAATAGATCGGGAATATTATGTTGAAATGGAAAAATGGATTTGATATATATTAAAAATATATCAAAATGGAGTTGAATTTATTATAAACAAAGTTCAAACGTTTATATTATAAATATAATTAAAACGAGCTCGCTATAGCGTGGCAGTTCGTAAATTGGCGATTCGAACTTCAATTTAGTATACAAAACTCAATTGAAGTCGAAATTCTTTGAAACAAGAATCGTCGGGACCGGTTGAACAATAGTTTTCTAATGAAAGAGGAAAATCAGGATTTCGTCGTATAGATTTTGAGTTATGTCAAAATAAAATTTTTAGAAAAGCAGCGCCAAAACCATTATAAAACCATAACGGTTTAGTTAAATAAATAAAAGGATTTTTAGGAAAAATAATCCGAATTGGCATTAGAAAAATCCAGACTGGAAATACAAAGTAAATATGAACTCCAGTGAAGTAAGTGAAATGATTTTTAAGACAAAAATCATATTTTAAATGGTTAAATAGAATTAACTAAATTTGGTGAATAATTAGTTAAAGGAAATTTGAATCGAAATTGGGTTTTTGGATAAGTGAAAGAGATTGAGAATTTATATTCGAAATCGAATATATAACTCGGGTTGAAAATATAATTAGATTAGTTTATAATTAAATTGACATATATTTGAACAAGTTATATTCAAATAAAAAGGGTGAAATAGGCAAAACGGTTAATTAGCGACTAGTTAATGGGAATTTGAATGATTGAAAATTTAACTTAGGTAAGTTAAATAGACCGAAATGAATAAATTGAGTAAAATCAATGTGAATGAAATATGAATTGGGTGTGAATGAAGGAAAAACCAAAAGAGTTAAAAAGAAAATATATTTGTGAGACAAATATAAAGGAAATATATTTGTAAAACAAATACAAAGGAAGTTATGTGCAAACAAATAGAAGGGGAAATATTTGTAAAAACATTTACAAATAGAATTTAAAAGGAAATATTTGTAAAAACATTTACAAATGGATTAGATGGAAATATTTATTTATAGAAAATAAATAGAATGTTATAGATGAGATATTTATTTGTTAAATAAATAGAATTTAATCAAAGGAATATTTAGAAGATGAAGAGAAAATGGAAATTTGTTTTTAACAGATAAATAGAAACGATTAATTTATAAATAACAACTTATAAATTAAATATTTATCATTCGATAAATGGAATATATAAGTCTGAACTTATATAGAGAAGAGATATTGGTTTTTAACACCGATAGTTTTAAATAGAAGGGGTACACAACACTTGTATAAGTGAAGTAACGTTATTAAAGAGAACATTTATAAAGTGAAGAACCGTTACTAAAAGTAAATCTTTATAAATGAATAAACGTTATCCAATAGGAGTTATTCAAATAGGAAAAGTCGGTTAGAGTTAGAAATAATCGATTAGATTTAGAATAAATCGATTAGAGTAAGTATTAACCAGTTAGAGTTTATCAGTTAGGGTTAATCCGTAGAGTTAATTGAATATTTGTTATTCAATTAGAATTTATCGAATATCTTTTATTCAAATTAAGAGTTAACCAGATAGAGTCAATTGAACATAGTTAATCGAATTAGGATGTAATTGAATGTTAGTTATTCACTTAAAGTTGATCGAATATAGTTATGGAGATAGAGTTTGTCAAACATAGTTACCCAGGATAAGTTACCATTTCGTACGACTGCTAGCGTAATTCGCAGGGCTGCAGATAGCCTAGGGCGGTCGGATGTTTCCTGAGGGAATCAGGCGTAACCATTGTGATTGCTGCGATCTAGAGTCAAACGAATGGTGTTAAATCGAATATTAGTTATTTGAATATAATTAAAGGAGTTAATCGAATATTAGTTATTCGAATATAATTAAAGGAGTTAATCGAATATAGTTTATTCGAATAGAGCTAAAGGAGTTATCGAATATATCTTATTCGGAAGGAGTTAAGTGAAAAGAGTTAATCAAATAGGGTTAATTGATAAGAGTAAATTGAATAAGAGTAAATCGAATATAGTTTATTCGAAAAGAAAAAAAAAGGTTTTCGAATCTAGTTATTCGATAGAGAGATTATCGAATATAGTTATTCGAAGGGAGGAGTTAACGAATAGGGATTTATTCGAAAGACAGTTACGTAAGGAAGTTTGAAATGTTGAGTATCAACATAAATAAGTTTTGAAAGGTAATAGGTTGGTAACACTTTTCCTACCTTAGCAATTTCGAGGACGAAATTATTTTAAGTGGGGAAGATTTTAATGACCTGGATCCTAATGGGTTAATTTTAAATATTTAATATTGATTTAAATATTGAATTGGATAATATAAATAAATATTTATATTAAAGTTATTAATTTAACAATCAATTTCGATTTAATATCGAATATATTAAATTATCGTAATACAAAGTTAATTCAATTCGAAGTACAAACTGAGTTAAAAACCGTTCAGAATTATCAATAGAAAATTCTGTTTGAATTGGAGAAATAATATTTATTTATTATCGAAGAAATTAAATTGTTTGAAATTAATTTATCTAAGTTTAAATTAATATTTTATTCAGATGATATAATTAGACATTGTAACTCGTTCCAGTGTGTCCAGAACGGCAGTATTACCCTAAAATTTTCAGTTGTTGGGTTTAGAGAGGAGTTCGGGACCACGGAGTATTGTGAACTTACTGATTTCGGCAAAATCAAAATATATATATAAATATAGAAAATAAAAGGGTGAAAAGGAAACACATCTTCTCTTTTGAACCATAGAAATACATGGAGAAGAGAAGGCCATGCCTCCTTAAATTATACACCACGAATTCTTTTTTTTTTTCCTTTCTGCTTTAAAACCAAACTCCTTCACAATTGTTCACAAATCGAAAGCCTCAGATCCAACTAAAATGCCCACCGCCCTTTTACTTTTTCCGCAAAAATCAATAATACTTCGAAATCGAAATTTGGGTTTTTCTGTTTCTATTTAGAACCCGCGATTTCCTCTCTCAATCCAACAGATTGGATTTCGATTTCGCAACTAAATTCTGGAGCAAACATGAAGCTCGACCGCAAATCAAATGAATGGAGGTACGTTGTATTTCTTGAGCTCGACAGTTGGAGAGGCGACGATGACCATCGCGGTTCGTGATTTAGGAGGCCAGGAGGGTTTTTCAACGGCAGTAAGCTGATTTCGATGAAGAGTGTATTCAGGAGAGACAGTAGATGTCGCGGTGAGGGATGGAGCAGTGCTTCAGAACAGTTGGTCGAGGTGGAGTTCTGGTGGGGTGCGCACTGTAATAGCAGCAGGAAGGGTGAAGATTAGAGTTGATCGGTGGTTTTTGGCAGGATGGTTTCACGAGTTCAGTGGTGAATTAGAAGGAAGAAATGGCATCCGGAAGTCATGGAATTGGGTTGAGCAGTATTGTGAAGCCAAGAGGAGAAGTTGAAGCTGGTTTCATGATAAGAATTGGGGAATGCTGAGCTGATATGTCTTTGGCAACAATGAAGTCACAGCTTCATGACTGTGTGGCTACAAGGGAATGGGAAATGCAGTATCGGGTTCGGAAATTCTGCCTGGGACAAGTAAAAGAAAGACGTTAGCAACATTAAACCGGGTTAAATGGGATTAAGGTAATTTAAATAAAATTTGTTTGGTAAATATTTTCTTATTTAAATTAAATTGGTTTAATCCAAATTCATAGAATTTATTTTGTACAGTCATATATTAACTAAGGAATGTCACATTTTATTTATACAAGATTATAACAAATGAAGTCGATCGAAAAATGCATAAGCTACGGATTAAATAAGCAGGAAATAAATCAAGAATCAGCATGGATCGAAAATAAAATCTCGGTGAGTAAATCTCACCATTTAATTAGAATTATTTCTAGTTGTTAAAAATAATTGCTATGCTTGTTTGAATGTTGTTTGATTGTTTTAAAATATAAATTAGTTATTTAGGATATATATATATATATATATATATATATATATATATATTGGGTTGACGATTGGTTGGATTCCCGCAGTCTCATTAGCGGATGCCCGCGCTACCATTAGCGGATGCCCGCGCTACCATTAGCGGATGATTACCCTATACGCCCCACGCTATGATTAGTGGATGACCTTCTATACCGCGATATCCTGCCTCGAAGCAGGATAGGTATTTTTTATGTGCTAACATCTGTGGATGCAGGAAAAACAGGTTGGAGGAATCCAGCTGGATTCCTCAAAAATATATTATCTGTTTGTTGTTTGTTTGATTTCATATATATTCATATATGATGTGTTAAAAATCAAATGATTGAAAATTGGTTGATTTGATTGTTTAAAATATCCCTGGGGCTTGAATATTGATTTATAAAATATCATGAAAAAGGATATTTGAGATTTAGAAAGAAAATTCTATTTTTCTAAAATAAAAATTTGAAATTTGAATATATAAGATTCAAATAGAATAGAATTTGAAATTCGAATAGAATAAAAATATTAACTTGTTTTGAATATATATATAAAACAAATATGGAATTTATAAACTCTGTTTATAAATGGAAAAGATGGGATTTGAATTGAATTTATAAACTTTGTTTATGAATGAAAATGTGGGATTTGAATTGAATTTATAAACTTTGTTTATAAATATATAATGGGGGGATTTTAAGTGAAGTTATAAACGTTGTTTATAAATAATGCAGAGAATTCAAATAGAATTTGAATATAGAATTCAAATGGACTTTAAACTATAGAATTTGAATATAGAATTCAAATTTACTTTAAACTATAGAAATTGAAAATCGAATTCAAATGAAGTTTAAATAAAAAGAATTCAAATAGAATTGAATTGGAATTTGAATAAGAAGTCGATAAGGGAACGAGAGTATGAGTATAATTAGAATTTGTTAATAGGCAGTTAAAATATATTTGAACATGTCATGTTCAAATATGAAGGTGAAATAGACTGAAAAGTTAAGTATTAGATTTAATTAACAAATTGAGTTAAAACGATTGGTATAGTTAAAATAGATTGGACAGGTATAGACATACAGGAGACAGGTTTGGAATAAAGTATAGAAGTGAAATAAATAGAGTGCCCGACAAAATGGTACGTATTTAATTCATATATGAGATTTTATGCGCCGTATCGGCTAGCCGCTTGGCTTTTCTTTTTCTTTTTGATTGGAAAAGGCCTGTGTGGCAGTTTGGGGATTTTCCCGATGCTCCCGGTACAAAGGAGGTTATGGCGAATTTTTCCGGGAATTTAAGGAGATAGAATATTTTTAAGATAATTTGATAGTTAGAAATCAACGTATCAATATATATAGTAGTCGATAAGGAAACGAACTTAGAATTAGAATAGTATAATCAAAAAGGAAGACTAGGGATAAAATCTAGCAAGAATAGAAAGAGGAAGTGTATATGTGTTTAAAAGTGAATTAGTAGTTGTATGGTATTGATTATTCGAGTAAGTATTCACATCTGTTTTGACGTTATAAATGTTATTCAGTCAAGGTCTGAGAGGTAGTTATACCCCAACTTGATTGATTTCATTATTAACAAATAAACAGTAAGATTTCAGGCTCGAAGATCAATGTTAAATGAGAGTTAGTTGAATATAGTATTTGGGTTGTCGTAACGATGTTTTACACAACATCCGTTTTAACCCAAATAAATGTAAGCTTGGAAATGGAATAATAAATATTTCCTAGTATAGAAAATAAAGGAAGGCGGTATATGGAAATGTTTTCCAAATAACGTAAAAGGCCAATATGGTTATTGAAAATATTTGGTTAACAAATATTGATAAAGAAATAGAGAAGAGATTTAATTAATGGAATATTAATTGAAGGCTCACTGATTGCTGGATGTTTGGATGAACACTTGTTTTATTCGATAGTTAAATCATCGACTATCGAAACACTTGTTTTATTCGATAGTTAAATCACAGACTATCGAAGTTTTGACCATCGTTGTCAATATGGAGAGACCGGTTAGATTATTATCCGAAGAACCACTCCGTATTGGCAGTAGCGTGTGAATCAGATTATATAAAGAAAATCGAAGACGGAGTAGAGTGCAAGGACTTTTTCTATTAATAGAAATTGTGCCTTCGATTCATCCTGTTCCTGGGTGACGTGTATGGATGAATGTCTGACAGAGTATGTCCAGAAAGGTCACGTACATTGATTTCTTCAACCTTACCAAGAGTGGAAGCGGAGAAGGAACTTCTTTTAGCTAACACGTAATGTACTGTTGAGGACGTTAATCGGTGATTTGATGGATTTGACGATGTGGCATTCGAAGTGAATCTGGTGTGATGATAAAGCGTAGCTTCTAGCCTCATCAACCGGTAAATGACAGAAATCGGGCAAGCAGCATGGCTATGTAGGTCGCACCTATTAGGGTGTATAATCACCTGATCTAGAGTTTCATTTAGTTCTAAAAATCTATTGTCGATGCTGTCCCATTCGGGAAACGGTTGCTGATCCCTATCGTTGGTGATATACATTCGATACACTCAAGCAAAATGAGTGGTCGGTCATGTGTGGCTGAGTTGCAAGATGTTCTTGTTGAACTCGGTGTATTCTCCTCTAGAGATACACCAGCGGAAGGTGGTTCCATTCCTTGTCATAGTTGGAAATCAAATACCCAATACGTGCTTGCGGTTTATGATTGTATATATATGTGTGGAACGTGAGCTGCAAACGTTCCACTAGATTGTTATTTACTTGATTTAGACACTATTGTAATATCAAAAGAGTTTTGATATAAAGTTAAATCAAGTGTTTGGATTCTCATAAGGGAAAAACCCGTTCCATGTTATACGGCGTGGTCTTATGAGATATCATTTAGTTTTCTGAAACTGTTTTAAACTGTTTACTCATACCAGTCCCATGACTGACCCGGAGTTTATTTTGTTTTGTTCTACCTAAACTCTTGGGTGCCTAAATTTGCACGGGAAGTCAAGTAGTTCAGGATTTTTCAGATATATCTAAAGGAGCTTGGAGCAGGAGGCTTCAACGTTATCCAGTTGTAGTTGTTCCGTTGTGTTGTAAGTGTTGTACTCTGATAAGTGTATGTTATACAGTGAAGATTTTGTATTTCAAAGATATGATATATTATATTTTGTTCCGCTGCGATGTGAGATTCTGTGTTGTTATTTATGTTCTTCTTCTATCTCTTTCTTCTAAAAAAAAATGTTCCGTATTTTCGTGATATTTGGGTTGGACGTATTGTAACGACCTGGCTTTTTGACCGCCTCAAGTCGGTAATTAAACCAACTCAAATCGCTCAAAAGGACAGATTGTTATTGCTTATGAAGTTGAAATACAAATCATCACAGAATCACAGATACAGAACACAGAATATCTCATAGCGGAAGTAAAAATTTATACAATATTACAAAATCTTTACATAATATCAGAGTACAGAATAAATATAAAACAGCGGAAGACTAAGAACCTCACGAATAACCGGCTGAAGTGGGAATAACTGTATGAGTGATAACAAGTGGATGTCTGGACCTTCAACGAATAACAAGCTCAAACAGATATACCTCTAAGCTGAAATAATCGGTCTGACCCGGGCATTTTGCAAGAAATGAAACAAACAAAATACACGAGTCAGGACTAACAGTCTCATATAAGTGAATTAAATCAAATGAAATGTTAACTGAAATATACAATAACTTAAAGGATGTTTTGGATTTCCATCCTCTAAGGATCCGCGAAACTAATATCTATATAATAGTATGCTATTATTGTAATGTCTATTCAGTAAAGTATAAATAATGAAAATAGCGTAAGCGGGATTACCATATTACCCTTACGCCGTTTATAAGCATCAACAGTCTATACAGTACCGTAAATTCACCGTACTGGCGTTATCAGAGGGCACTCCATAGAAAGCAACACTAAATCAAAATCGTATGGGCTCGATAAGGATAAATATGACAAGGCACTCGAGGCAATACCCAGGGTAGGATTCTACCAGTTGCACTCCCGGACCAGTGGTAACGCATAGCAGCCACTACCGCCCACCTCGGAACATACTCCCATAATCAAAAGGTGCGCACCCAAATCAATCACAATAGTCATAGAAATGGTATCGAAGAAGCGTGTCCGATCAGAGGTGCGACCTCAATTAGTCACGGTATAGCTCCTGTTTTAGTCATTTTAATTATGACCCGAAGGTCGAGGCCATTTCGTCATCGTTCGCCTTCCTCGATCCAGTGTCGCTTCCAAGCCATCTTGCTGTCATTCTGATATTCATCACGTACACGGTTGTTAAAGTGGTATCGGTACTGACAGAGAGTATGCCACTCACCGACTCCGGTCTCTTCAACGACCGACGCTTACATTTTCTCACACTGTGGCCATTAGATTTGAAAACATATTTTCAAATATCACAAATCGCTTTATTTCAAATTTTTCCCAAAATCAGTTATCCCAAATCATTTACAAATGGTTCGATTTTTGATTATAACCCAATATTCACACTTAGATCCATTAGACTGGATTGGACATAAGTTTTATTTAAAATAAGGTAAAATAAAATAAATATATTTAGAAAGGTTAAGTTTTGAAAGTAGTGTATGTAGATTAAATTTAAAGTAATGTAAACATATATATATGTGTTTGGGAACCATTATAAATTTATATGGTTAAAGAAATTAAATCATTTATAAAGTATAATTATAACCCAAGTAAAATGGAAAATTATAGTTCAAATGAGTAATATAAATCCAATCCAATACTAGATCCATATTTACAATTTTCTTTCCCAATTAGCATTCATAAATAAACCCCAAATCTTTTGATTTGGTTCAAATTCAATACTTCGTTGCTGAAACGATTCTTAAATCATTTTTAACTTAAAATTCCCATACCATTAATAAGTTCCCAACCATTTTTGCGTTAGCTTTAAATCCAAAATCCTCTGTATGTGTTCACATGACACATATCCATTGACAAATTATATATTTAACTATGTTTGGAAAATATTTTTCAAAGCTTTACAAATCTTCACATTAATCGTTTACTTCAAAATTGTTATATTACTAAATTCATTATTTAAGCATAAAAGTACGAAGAATGTATTTAAATAAATTAATAGTAAGTATAAATTTGCAAGATCACATAAAAGAATTATTTTAATACAATTTGTATTTCTTACAAAATTTCAAATAAGACATGAACAACATTTCTTTAAACTCTTCTCTACATTATAAAGGAATTCATCCAAAATTTCTACTTACAAAATCGACAAATATTTTAAAATATTCTCATTTTATTGACCACGGTGTCCGTATAAAATTTCTACCCTATGGTCAAGTGATACGGATATTTATCATTTCAATCCGTTCTTTAAAATATTTGAATCCCGGGTATATCATTTCAACCCGTATCCCAAATCGATTCGAATACAATGGGGTTCGGGTATGTATCATTCCGACCCGTCATGGTCGCTAAACTAAGGGGAAACTTGCATGTGTGAAAATATACATAGCATGGCAATCATGCATCCATAGTGTCATATAATATAACAAGTGTGTGTCGCATGTGCACGACCACGAAGCAAACAAATCTAAGCACCCAAACATTTCATTCAACACCTCAAGTGTTTAGTTCACTTAATGATAAATTAGTCTGTGAGTGAGGGAAACTCACCTTCCGAGGCTACGGAGACGAAGATGACTTTTGAAACTGACAGGTTACCTACTATATACGAAATCAAAGACAGGACCGAACCCCAAACAGAACTTGCTTGCATTTCCTGCTTTCACCAACCCAAAATGGCCTCTCAGGCATTTACTCGAGCACCTAAGGTGTCTGCGTGCCTATCTCCCATCTATAGCCAACTGGAGGTTGCCGAAACTACGGGGTGACACACAGGCCGAAGTACCTTAGACAACGACTAACATGGTGATTATCAGTGCCTACAGTGCCCGGTTTTGGGTTAAAAGGGAGATCTGTCATGTTTGATCTGGAGATGAGGTCTTGGCTTTGTTCAAGGCGTGCAGGCCCGAATCTTGAGGAGGGCTGGCATCGAGTTGGTGGCGCTCATGGTCGAAGCCGATGTCGAGGCAGAGCTGACGCTGGTGAGAGGCCAGTGAACTGATCTCGTAAGGCTGCGCGAATATAATTCTAAGGAATCGATGGAGGAGGTTCTGGTTAAATCGGGCGACAGGGTTGTTGAAGGGACCACTGGAAGGCCGATGGTCGGAGTGCGCTGCAACTCCGGCGGTGTGCGATAGGGAGGAGGCCGTGCGACGCCCTTAACAGCGGTGGGTGCTTGCGTTTGCCGGCGTGAAGAGCAGGAAAAATCAAATTAGAGAAAACAAACGGGAGGAAAGTGAGGGCCTTTAGTTTGCGATTCTAATTTCAAGAAATGTGGATTTACCTTTCATTTTGGGGCGAATTGTTTGTTGTTTCCTCCTGTATAACTTTCCTCTCGGTTTTATAAAAAGGGAGGAGCTAAAATAAAATGTCCTGAAGCCTCTTTCTGAAATTCAGTACGTGGTTACATTTTTAAGGAAAAAGGAAGACAGGTGTTGTTTGCATGTTGAGGATCTTCACAAGTGTTAATTTGAACTGAAGCTATTGCACCAGCGCGTTATTCTCACCATATTTAAAAAAATGAAATTAATATATATTTTTCTTAATGCAATCACGATTGTGTTAACGTTAGTTAACACACACTTTGGTGAACAAAGGAAGATACGGACCAAACAAACGTTGCTTACACATTTCAACTTCAAAATTTTTTCAACCGATAAATTTTAAATTAACACGAACAAAAAAAATCTTACACATATCGTAATGAGTTCATCTCATCGTTTTGTCAAAGTCAAACGCATCTCCAATATTCATTCCGCAATTTAGTTAACTTTTAAAAATTAATCGTCAAATACAAAACATCGATGATCGTTACGATATTAATTGTGTAAACCGATTTAAACAAGCGACAAGCTTTGACATTTCGTGACAAAATTGATTAGATTATTTTTCTGTAACATGTTCAAATTTTCAAAACTTAACGTTGTTAGTAATTTATGATTTCGCTCTTAAATAACAAATATTAAATGTGATTTATTACTTGCATTATATTTCCAAAACAACACACGAGTTCCCATATATAAATTAGAACTCAAATTTGTGCTTACAACAAAAATTGTAATCTCAAGTTCCAACTCAAATTTAGGTAGTATTCATGCACTAAAACATTAATATTTAAGATGTCAAAATTTCTGGTTCGTTACACGTATGATGTATATAGTCAACTCCGATGTTACGGAAATCTGGGTCATTACACATATGGACTCTAAAAATTCCCAAAAAATATTTTCTAGCTTCGTATTGACGATACGGTCCTAACAAAACTAATTTCATCTAATTCTGAGATCGTTTGAAAAATGGTCATTTTCCAGCCGATTAAAATCAACTGAAACTGGTCAAACGCGTTTTCTTTTGCCACGCTCACATATTGATTCAGAAAATTACGAATTTTGAAACTTGCAATAACTTGACATCATGGATCCAACAAAAGTGGTTTCGTCAAAAACCGAGGTCGTTTGCAAAATTTCCATTTTTAAGGGCCAGAATTCCATAGCGATTATTCTGAATTTTCAACTGAACGTAAATTTTTATTCCCGCTATGAAATTTCAATTTTTCGGATTCGTTGGAAAGATATCCTCAATTAGATCCTAATATTTTTGGTTTCGCCAAAATCCGGTTTATTTTGTGTCTTGTACATTCATTTGAACTTTGAAATCGAATTTTCAAACTACCGCGCCATTTTCAATTCCTTTTATAATTATAAATAAAAATTTATATTCAAATGACGACGTATATAAATATATACGTTCTAATTCTATTCATTTTAAATTTCTCGTCGTTATTATTTAAAATAATTCATTTTAAATATTCAAAATTCGTCAAAATTGCCAAAATAAAAATTTTAAATTGGCTCGGATTTCCGGGTTATTACACCATTAAAATCCTCATCGACAACTCTCCCTCTCCAGCCTAATTCAGTCCAACTCGCACCATTGACCAAATCCCGTCTATAGCATATCCTTCACGCCAACACAGTATCTTCAAAAATCACGTTCTCCTTCCTTAGTTCATTAAAAATCACGAGCAACTCACTAAAATTCACCTCTTTCAAATATCTTCAATCCCATCTCCATTGTCACCCACTCGCATGACAAATCTCCATCGCGATCTGAGCCGAACTCGCAATCTCCCATATAGATGATCGACAGTTTTGAACATCAGATTCTCTGAAACGTTGCACCTAGGTGCGGCTTCCTCTTGCGAACCCAAATCCAAGATTTAAAATAGTTGAAACTCTTTAACTTTTCTGGTAATCACAACCCTAGGTTTACTATTGCTCTTCTAGCATCCCAGAACCGGCGTCGCACAGACTGAAAGCTACATGAAATGAAGAGCTACATGCCCAGAGTTTAATTATACATCTGTTTCGATTTATAAATTTTCTATGAATTCTTTTGAAGATCACGGATTGGTTTTGAGGAAAATGGTGATGTCCAGAAATGCATTGACCATGAGAAAATGAAATGCTTGGCTTTAGGGATTGTGATGTATTTATAAAGTAGATTATACAATTTTTTAATCGATTATTATATTTATTTTTAATCAATCGCTTTTTGTATTTATCATTAAAATCCCTATGATCACACATCATATCCAAATTCGATGAAAATGACATGCAGCTACAATTCGACATTATGGACCCAACAAAACTTGTTTCGTCGAATTCCAAGTTCGTTTGCTCACACAGTGTATTTTTAAGTCAAATTATTGACTGTTTTTCACATTAAAATTCCGCACGGCCACATACTAATTCCAAAAATCATGAAAATTGGAATCTAACTATAATTTAATATTCCAGATCCGGCAAAATTAGTTTCGTCGAAAACGGAGGTCGTTTGCAAAAATGGCTATTTTTAAAGCTCTAAATAAACCCATTATGTAGAAAAAAGGTAAGCATGTAATTAGTTTTAATGGTTTGGATCTCTGTTTCATTTTTGGTTCCATCAACTTTGACAATCAATAATGCCTTTTAATCGCTTCATGAAATTTGTTAATTGAAAGGAACTTGTTACCGCTGCGATTCAAACATCTGCATTAATGATTTAAAATCGCATTTATTGGAAATTTGATTTTACCGCATACAAGTTTAATTGGTTCGAGATGCTCAATTTTTTGATAAAACGGGAGTCATTATGACCGATCACACACATAACTAAAATAAAAAATGTAAATGATTTTCCCTATTTATAATATATGTTGTATAATAGTTTCTGGATATCAAGGTGTTCGGTATACAAGATGAGCTGTGGATTACAGGCTTTTGTTTAATATTACTAGTTTCTTTAATTCATTCAAAATATTATCATTTATTCTTAGTAATAATTTTCATAATATGTCTAAGGGCACTAATCTAGTGGTGACACCATAGAGTGTGAATGAACACGCCTTAGGTTCAACTCACATATATTATCAAACTTCAAGAAAAAAATAAATTAATAATTTGCTAAAATATAGGAATACATATTATGCAGTTCTATATCACATAACTTAGTTTTTGATAGAATTTGACATGTTCGATCCACAACAAGAGCATGCATTAGCCATTGTGAGGCTAGCACCAAGTTTAGCAACGCTGAAAGTTGAACTTTGTCCAAGTTACATGAGTGAGGGTCTCTTTTGGAAGATCTATTTTGTGCTTCTGCATGCTAGACTTAATAGGTCAGATGCAAACCTTCTAACAACACATGAGGTATTTCTTTTTTCTCTTCTTTAAATAAATAAATTATTAAAATTCTTCAACATATGCCTTTGAGGCACACGTTAACAAAACTCAAAGTAACTTGCAAATCAGTATAACCAGGGAAACAAACTAACTAAAAAGACTTAAAACATGATTCAAACTACCACAACAATTGGCATAACATATAACAGTTGGTTGACCATGTCAAAATAAATATCATACTACCACAACAGAATTTACCAAGCTAAAACAATAACAGTTGGTTTACCAAAAATGGCTTACAAAATGCAGGAATATAATAATAAAATGATTCAGACCTTGTAATTTCAACTAAAAACATATAGGAATTGCATACTACGCTAATACCCATTTGGCATGGGCTTTTGGTACAATTTAAAACATTCTGAACTCTACCAATCTTCATCGGTATCATCTTTTAATCCAATATCGGTATCAAATTCATGCTCGACCTCTGTATCTTCTTCTTCATCTTCATTTTTGAAGAGTTCCACAATAACATTAGATTCTTCATTAAGAGGTCCAACATCGTCATCATGTTCTACTATATTTAATTGTTCACTTGCTTTAAAATCAGCTTGGTAAGCTTGGACATTTAGAATATTGGTATCAAAAGAATATCGTGCTTTTGTTTTACAAACAACCCACCATTCCGACTTACTTGTGTTGATGAATGGATAAGGTGTGTAGTATACTTGAATCGCTTGTCTTGCCAAAACGAACGGATCATACTTTGAATATTTGAGAGAGTATGATTTATTTCAATTAGGGGATAATCTTTATGCACACGAATGCTAACATTTGGCTTATTGTTAAACTAATCACATTTGAACAAAACAACCTTTTGTTCTAGCTTAAGTGAATACGTTAATTCAATAATCTCTTTCAACACACTATAGTAATCATCGATATGAGCATTCGAATCATCGCTACCTTTTACACACACACCGCTATTGAATGTCGATTTATGAGCTCCATATTTTTGTGTGTGAAATTTAAACCCATTGACAAAGTACATTGGAAATTTTCTAACTTTGAGTTGTGGCTCATGTGCAAGATATTTCAAGCCAATATCGATGATATTATTTGCACGTACCAATGAATTATTATTGTAACAACCCAGAAAATCTGAACCAATTTAAATCTTTTAAATTGGCTATTTTAAATATTTTAAATATTTTAAATAAATATTATAAATAATAAAAATGAAAAGTGAGTTTGAATCGATGTTTGAAAATAAATACAATTAATTTTAATTATAAACAAGGCCTGAAATGGCGCGGCAGTTTCAAAATTTCAATTCAAATTTTGACTGACTGTACCGGGTGCATAATAAAATGGATTTTAGTGAAACCAAAAGTATTTAAATCTGTTAGTCAATATCTTTCAAACGAATCTGAAAAATCGAAGTTTCATAGCTGGAAGCAAAAGTTATGGCTAAATGAATTTTCAAAAAGGTCGCTATAGAATTTATATAGCCCGTGAAAATGGCCGTTTTGAAAACGACCTCAAAACTCGACGAAACCACTTTTGTTGGATCCAGGATGTCAAATTATTGCTAGGTTTCAAATTTCATAATTTTGAAGCTAGTATGTGAGCGTGGCAAAGGAAAATGTGTTTGGTCGATTTCTATTAAATTGGATCGACCAGAAAAGGGCCATTTTTCAAACGTTCTCAGAATTCGACGAAACTAGTTTTGTTGGGACTGTATCGTCAAAACATAGCTAGATTTATTTTTCGGGAATTTTTAGAATCAATATGTGTCCCCGGCAAATTGAAATGTACGTTCAAATCGAATATTGAAAGTTTTATATTTTAATTTGAAGAGAAACTGACTGAAACAGTCGATTGGGCCTACGAAACATATCCCATTGTGTTCGGAATGAGGGTATTTGGCTAGGGATGATAGTCGTTGGGTTTGGATTGGTGTTAGTATGTGAGGAGGGGTATTTTTGGATTTTTTTAAAATATACAAATATAAAAAAATATCATTGGTCAACATCTTTCTCTCTCCCCGACTATTGCTCGTGATAAACGACGGAAAGGGGACTGAAACTTCTCTCTTCGATTTCTCTTCCGTTTTACAATGAAATCGTGTAATTCTTGATTCATTTTGAAGCTCTCCTTCTCCTCTTCAAATCCGTATATGATTTGTAATTTTTAGTTTGGTATTCATCGAGTTTGAAGCCTCCAAAGTCAGAGACTTTCCACAGCCGCCGCCGTTCAAAGGCACCACCGAACTGGGCCCCACCTTCGGCGCAGCTGCGCCTCCCCTAGCTCTTCGAACTCATGCAACGCGATCGGCCTCTAGCTACACGGATTCGAAGATAAATCGAAACCTAGTTTTGAACAAAATTGAAAGGTACGACTGATTATAATTTAAATTATTCTATAGCACTTTAAAGCACTACGGTTTTTGATTTCACTGTAAAAATCATATCTTTTTGCTATGTTGACGAAATTCAGTGAAACAAGAGACAGTGGACTCGTGTGGACATCTTCTACATTCTAGAAGAGACAACATATTTTTCTAGGCCTTCTGCTATTTTTGGTGGAGTGGAACCCAATGTGAGATTACTGAATTATAAACGATATGGAAATGACGATGTATAAATTATATATTCAAAGTATGAGTTATAAAGCGTTGTACACCTCATGTATAAGCATTGTATAAGTTGTATGTTCGATGTATAAGTTATATATGCGTTGTGAAAATTATATATGTGTTGAAATGGCAGTGAAATATACTTATATAAATATATATATATACACACATATACGCCCCTCGTCCACAAACCATGGACGATATTTATTGGTTGTGATTGGTGTGAAAATTGTTTGATTGCGAATGATTGATTAGAATTGTTTGTGGTTGAAATTGATTGATTGTGGTTGAAAAATACCCGTTTGTGGTTGAGTATTATTTGGTTGAAACCACATAGGATTAGTTTTGTGGAAAAGAAACTAAACATGCCGCCTGCGTGCGAACTAGATGCATGAAATCCCCATTGTCAAAATCTGCGAGGCTTTAAGGTAGAGCGAGGAGCCGTACTAGGGACGGCCCGGTTTTAACTACCCTGCCGTTATGCTGCCGAAATTTTCTGAAATAATTCTGTGTTGAAATAAAATTCATGTGTTGAATGTTGAACTAAAATTCATGTGTTGAATGGAGTTCGTGTATTGAATAAATTCTTTGAAAAATAAACGTGTTTTGAAGTAAATTGTTTTACAATAAAATTCACATTTTTATTATATATATGAACTGTAGAGAATATTCATGTATTGAATAAAGGAGTAGAACGATAAAAATCATATTTTTATCGTGTGTGTGAAGTTGAAAACACTCATGTGTTGAATATATAGATTGAACAATAAAATCTGCATTTTTATTGTGAATATGAAGTGTTAAAAGTCGTGATGTGTTGAAATAAATATCTGTTAGATAAAAATATCATTTTTATCAAATATATGAAGTGAATATGGTTTAGAAATCGAAGAATCGATTATATTTATACATACATATATATAAATAATTAAAATAAAACGAAAAACAAAGCTGTAGTTCGTGTTTTGAAACCGTGATTTCAAACGATTAGTGCGGGAGATCCGACCGTCGGATTTTCCCGAAACCGCAACCGTTGGGTTCGCCTTGGAAATATCTTTCCAACGACACCCACTGTGAGAAGATCCAACGGTTGGATTGTCTGAAATGTTTAAATCAAATCTGAAGAAAAACAATGCCAGAATCGATTATATTTATATATAAATATAAATATAATTAAATTAAATCGAATAACGACGCTGTAGTTCGTATTTTGAAATCGAAACTTCAAACGAGTGTGCCGGGAGATCCGACCGTCGGATTTTCCCGAAACTGAAACCGTTGGATTCGTTTTGTAAAGATCTTTCTAATGATATAAATTTTGTGAAGATCCAATGGTTATATTTTCAGATATGTGTAAATCAAATCTGAAGAAAAACTGCGCCACGGCCGCGTTATGGCCTGAAGCGTTGTTTTGAATGAATTGGCTATTTTTAAATAAATAAAAATAGTGATAAATCGTGATAAAATATTATAAACGATATGGAATGAAAATAAACTGAATTTGCTCATTTTATGTGATATTTGATGGTTGAATGTGTTTGGCGTGAAAATTACCTTTAAAAACAGAATTATTGGTGTCGAATAATTTAACCATTGGAATGAATTGATATAAATTCTAAATATACGTGAATTGTTTGAAAAGGCCGAATTAAATCTCATTTCAAATAATTGATCGGCGATATGAAGTCGATGATGAAGACGGTGGTTGAAGACCGGAGATCTTCACCTCGGTTGGATGATAACTGATGTCCTGATTGGGAGGCATCCCGAAATATGGATAATGAGTGGTGATCGTCCAGACGTGCTTGGGGATCGATGGGTATGCGAGGTATATAGTGCCTCCGGTTTCGTTCAGACCCAGAACGAACGTGTAAATGGACTGTGTGTCTGACATTGGATTTTGTTCTGTGTTGATTGATCTCTATTAAATATATATCTGTTTGGCGGCGGAGAATTTATTCTCTTGCTTAATGCCCTTCTCTGAGACGTATGAGATCAGGGGTTATATATCGATAGAAATCAGTCGCATAGAGTGAATTGCCTGTGTGGCATGCCTAAGTGGCAAATGATCAAGGCTTCTGTTGAAAAGCAAAGTCTTGTGGTTGATGATCAAAGCACAGCCCGTGTGGCATAGCTTTGTGTATAACGTGAATTCGCGAGCCTCACACCCCGGTATGGACCAGAAACGGGAGAGGACCTCAGGGAGGGCATGCATTTCCTTCTAGCTAGAGGTGGTGTCAGTGCTTAAACTGGCTGACATTTATACTATTTTCACTTGTGTGGTTGTTGCTGTTGCGAGGCGCCTCGGTTATATCGGTCGATCCGGGACCGATGGAGTCATTCGTTGGCTCATTTACGCCCCATAGGGCAGGGAAATGCATTGTTCAGGCATTTTAATCCACATCGGTGGACCGGCCCTGATGATCCAAAGGATTGCCTGCGCGCTCGCCTGATACATGGGTTAGATTGTCTCGAAGTCGGTAAGGACTATCTTTTGCCTTGGTTCATGACAGAAATCCAATTTGCAAATACATGACTGTGCGGTTTTTATTGTGTACCTATATATGGCGACATGATATATGGTACCCATGCCGTCTATGATTTATAGTTATGATTGAAATTGTTTTTGAAACCTATAAACACTAGTAATAATATCAAATTCTTTTGCTTTACACGTATTAAGCATATCCTGTTCGATATAAGGTAAAACTATATCCTCTGGTTTGCGTTGCATTGTGTGATGGGACTTGAGTCTTATATCGGCTTCATTTTTGTAAAAAGCATTGCGATGTTTAAAAGATTTACATGTTTTAAAGCACTGGCAATCCAATGGAGTAAACCCGTTCCGTGAAAGTGGCGTGGTCCTGTGATTAGCCATATTATAAAATGTGTTAAGTAGATTTCTCATACCAATCCCATGACTGACTCGTAGTTTGTTTCACTTGCAAACTCAGGTGCCCCTCTTTCTACACGGGCAGCCTTGTATTCAGGTTTTAGCAGACTCTTTCTGGATAGCTGGAGTTGAAGATGGATTCTATCATTTTTCTGTTTTTATGCTGTTCAACTCCTATTGTACATATTTTGTTTGTTTTCCGCTGTAGACATTTATGTATAGCTGAACTGTTTTTGTACTAAGTATGATCCAGTATACTGTGTAACTCTGATGATTACATTTATCCAGTGTATTCTATTGTACATTATTTGGTGTATTTATTTATTTCTGTTCTGCTATTATCTGTTTATGTGTTATATTCCAAAGATTACCCTTAACACCGTCGTACGGGGTTTTGGGGTCGTCAGAACGTGGTATTAGAGCTTTGGTTAAGCTTAGTTCTGGAATATAACATATTAACGAATTAGTCAGAAATAGAACGAGTAGAGTTCTAGGACGAGTAACTCATTACAAATAGGATCAGTAATATCCTAGTATGAGTATAGCAGAATGAAATACACCCCGATAGACACATTTACATTCAAGTATATGTTTCTATGCTTTAAATTATCTTTTCTGTTGACCTGACACTTGATCTGCTATTTGCAGAAGTACTAGAAAACGAGTGTCAGAAACAGAAGGAATGCAGAACCAGATATTGAGGCTCTATTAATTAAGTATCGAAATATGGGTGGAATACTGTTCTCGGGCGAATAATCTATTATTAAAACACAAGCTTGGATTCGTTCTGCTGAGAAAATCTTTGACGGTTTAAAGCTGACAGGTGACCAGAAAAGATTACTGGCATCTTGGGCACTCAAAGACGAAGCGTTGTTGTGGTGGGATTCAATTATTGAGGATAATCCAGAAGGTAATATTACCTGGGATAGATTCAAAGAGATTTTCCTAGAAAGATTTACTCCTCTTGAAGTAACTGAGCGGTTATGTGATGAATTCTACTATTTGATACAAGGGGATATGAATATCCCAGAATATCATAAGAAATTCAACAAACTTTCTCATTTTGCCCCTCATCTAATTCAAAATACGAAGAGGAAGAATCTAAGATTTATTAACGGGCTTCAAAGAAAGTACCAAAGTAAAGTAATGGGGAATGTGAAGCTTCCTTTCTCAGAAATGATATACATGGCTTACCAGTACGAGGATCTCGACAAGAAAGGTATGTTACGCTACGAAGAAGAAGTCAGTTCTAGTGAAAAATGGGGGAGATTGTAATAACCCGGAAATTCTGAGCCAATTTAAAATTTTTAGTTTGGCAATTTTGATGAATTTTGAATATTTAAAATGAATTATTTTAAATAATGACGACGAGAAATTTATTTTGAATAGAGTTAGAAATTATATATTCATTTGAATCGACGTTAGAATATAAATATTTTATTTTAATTATAAAAGGAATTGAAAATGGCGCGGTAGTTTGAAATTTCGGTTTCGAAGTTCAAATGAATGTACCGGGTGCAAAATAAACCGGATTTTAACGAAACCAAAAATATTAGAATCAATTTGAAAATATCTTTCCAACGAATCCGAAAATTCAAAATTTCATAGCGGGAATCAAAAGATACGCCCAGTTGAAAATTCAGAATAGTCGCTATGGAATTCTGGCCCTTAAAGATGGGAATTTTTCAAACGACCTCGGTTTTCGACGAAACCACTTTCGTTGGATCCGTGATGTCAAGTTATTGCTAGATTCCAAATTTCGAATTTTTTTGAATCAATATTTTATTGTGGCGAAGGAAAACGCGTTTGACTGGTTTTGTAACAACCCGAAAATTCTAAGCCAATTAAAATTTTTTATTTTAGCAATTTTAGTGAGTTTTGAATATTTAAAATGAATTATTTTAAATAAAAACGATGAGAAATTTGTTTTGAACGGAATACGAACGAATATATTTATATAGATCGTCGTTAGAATATAAAAGTTTATTTTAAATTATAAAAGGAATTGAAAATGGCGCGATAGTTTGATAATTTGATTTCAAAGTACAAATGAATGTATAGGATTCAAAATAAACTGGATTTTAGCGAAACCAAAAATATTTGAATCTAATTGAGAATATCTTTCCAACGAATCCGAAAAATCGGAATTTCATAGCGGGAATAAAAAGTTATGTCCAGTTGAAAATTCAGAATAGTCGCTATGGAATTCTGGCCCTTAAAAATGGCAATTTTGCAAACGACCTCGGTTTTCGACGAAACCACTTTTGTTGGATCCACAATGTCAAGTTATTGCTAGATTCCAAAATTCGTAATTTTCTGAATCAATATGTGAGCGTGGCAAAGGAAAACGCGTTTGACCAGTTTTAGTTGATTTTAATTGACTGGAAAATGACCATTTTTCAAACGGTCTCGGAATTTGACGAGATTGGTTTTTTAGGACCGTATCGTCAATACGAAGCTAGAAAATATTTGTCGGGAATTTTTCTAGTTAGTATGTGACCCCATTAAATTGAAATGTATGTTTAAAATTCAATATAATGAGTTATATTTAATTTTGATGGAAACTGATCGAAACAGCCGAATTGGGCTACAAAACATATCCCATTGTGTTCGGGATGGGGGTAATTAGCTGGGGGCGACAGTCGGTGGGTTCGATTTAGGGTTCGAAATAAAAAGTTAGTTTATAGAATTAAACAGATAAATAAAAAATAATATAAAATTTTATAAAACCCCCCTATCCCCTTTCCTTTTGCCCAAACCCGTAACCCCCCTTTTTTTCAGAAAACCCCCCGTCACCCCTCGAAATCATTACCGCCCCCGCGATTTGGCCACCGCGCCTCCCCTCTGGCGTCGCGCTCCCCTCCCCCTCCACCCCGACGTCGTGCACCACTTCCTCCGTCTCCAGCGCCCTCGAGCAAACCCTAGCCTCAAATTTCCCCCAATCCCGCCGCCGTTGACCCCACAACCCCTCCGTTGGCCCACCGCCGACCCGCCACCCACTGCCACACCTCACGACGCCACGCCACTACCCAGTCCGGCCCCTTGAACCCCTCCTTTCCTCCGTTCTCTCTTCCTACCTTCTTAAAACCCGGAAACACCCAAAATCAGCCCGACCTCGCCAATGTGGCCCGTTACCGACCCACTTGAGCCCCCCTTGAACACCAGCGAGCTCTCCTAAGATTTAAACGCTATAAATGAATGTAAGTTCTTCAATTCTTAATGTGATTTTTATTTTTATATAAAGAAAAGATTGTTGAAAAGAAAAAGCTATGATTTATTAGAAGAAGCTGTGATTGTTAATATATAAAAATACGATATATATATATATAGCGAACTAAAAATGGGGTTTTTTATTTATATAAAATAGATATAAAGATTAGATTTGATTTTTATTTAAAAAGAAAGAGTTTATATTTTTATTTAGAAAAGATTTTACTTTTAAACTTAGGAAAGATCGTGTTTTTAACTTTGATAAGATCGTGTTTTAAACTTTGGAAAGATCGTATCTTTAATAAGGAAAAGCTATGATTTTTAAGATTATAAAATATGATTTTTTATGAGATAGAGAACATAAAAATACGATTTTTATGTTATATAGGTAGTAAAAATTCGATCTTTATATAAGAAGTAGACATATAAAAATATAATTTTTATATCGAAAGAAGCATTGTAAATGTATATGAAGAAGATATAAAAAAATATGATTTTTATTTATTGAAATAGCATGATAAAAATATAATTTTTATTATATTACTAGCAAGGTAAAAATGGAATTTTTATCTATATATAGTAGCGGTGTAAAAATGGAATTTTTATCTATATCGTAGCGGTGTAAAAATGGAATTTTTATCTATATAGTAGCGGTGTAAAAATAGAATTTTTATCTATATAGTAGCGGTGTAAAAATGGAATTTTTATCTATATAGTAGCGGTGTAAAAATAGAATTTTTATCTATATAGTAGCGGTGTAAAAATAGAATTTTTATCAATATAGTAGCGGTGTAAAAATAGAATTTTTATCTATATAGTAGCGGTGTAAAAATGTGATTTTTATATATGTAGTGGCTACGGGCAACGAAATTGACAAAAGGCGAGCACGACGAAGATTTCCACATAAGAAGAATCGTGGCGTTTGGTTTAGCTTGGGTGAGAACTCTTCACCTTTAATTTAAATTTCTAGTTAAAAATAAATAGTAGGATGCAGGCGGTATTTAGTAGCACCCGACACCCGTCGTCCACAGACCATGGACGGCTTGTATGCTTGTTTGTTTGATTTTGATGTGTAGTTGATTGTATAATGTGATGTGAAATAAAATATTTATATAGTTAAAAATATTTTATAGTTAAAAATATAATTTTTAACGTGTACATAAAATAAATATTTATAAACGAATCGGACGATTTGTTTATATACACTGATTTGACTGATATCGATTGGGATGACAAATTTTACACATCGCCCAACTACACAAATAAAATCTATGTTTGATTGATTGAAACCCCACACGGGTATTGGGATGATATATAACATACACTAATCCCAATAATTAGTTGTGTGTCGATCGATTGATTGACAGGCTGTTATAAGCGTTAAATATTTATATTTAATGCTTATGCAGTTGTGTGGTGCACTCTGGATGATGTTTGATTATTTATCGTTGTTATTTTATACATGTGCTGTAGAAAATCCATATAATTAACATTATATGGTAATTGATTGGGCCTCATTCCAGTTTTGAAATAGAATATTTGAAATAGAATATTTGAAAAAAAAATATTTGGAAAAGAAATATTTGAAAAAGAAATATTTGAAATAGAATATTTGAAAATCGAAATATATGAAGTCGTGTTGATTAGATTGGCACCATTTTGACGTGAACGATATTTATAACGATTTTATTCATTTTTATAATGAATACAGAAAAGGAAGTGATTTCAAATTGATATTTTGAAATGATTTGTAATTCGAAATAAATTGAAATGATTTGAAATTCGAATTAAATTGAAATGATTTGAAATTCGAAATAAATTGAAATGATTTGAAATTCGAATTAAATTGAAATGATTTGAAATTCAAAGTAAATTGTAATGAATTGAAAATCGAATTGAATTGAAATGATTTGAAATTCGAATTGAAATCGATTTGAATTGAAATCGATTTGAAATGAATTTAAAACGAATTTATATTGGAAAATTCAATTTTGATTTGTATTTGAGATGGAAGTTGAAATCGTTTTGAAAACGAATTTTAAATGATTTATAGAATACGTTTTAAAAGGGAATCGACGAAATATATATAATATATGTATATTATAAATATAATGGCCTGAATAGAACGCACCGCGCCGCGGTAGTTCGTGAATTTCGACCATTAACTTCGAATGGATATTGCAGGAGATCTGACCGTCGGATTCTCCTAAAACCGGGATCGTTGGGTTCATATCGAAAAGAGCTTTCTAACGAATATTGGAAATTTGAAATCTAACGGTTGGATTTGGAATTATGTCCAAATCAAATTTGGAAAAGGTCGCTGTAAGTGCAGTTCGATAGCCGTTGATGGAGATCGACTGTACGGGCCTTGATAAAATTATTAAAAATAATAATAATTTGTGTAAAATCATAAGAAATGATTTGTGAAGAACTGGGATGAAAATTTCCATATTTGAAAAGATAAAAATAGATTTTTATTGAAATGAACTAGTTTTGAACTAGAATTATAATTCTATTTATTTTTAAATTAAATAAATTGGATTTGAAATGGTTTTGAAAATAACCAAAATTTCCAATAATTGAATTGGAATGGATTTGAATCGAAATTGTCTGTGGAATATTTCGATGTTGGATATCGTGATTATACAGATGTTGTTATGGAAATTTGAAAGATATATTGATATCGTTATTTCCAATACAATATTTGTTGGTTGTAGAATTTGATATTGAATATAAGCCGATATATTTTCTATTCAGAGCCTTGTATTTAATATCAAATGGGATTTGGGTTTGTCGTGAATGGTGTCTTCATTAACACTATTCTTGAAACCAGTTGAGAAAAAGAATAAATCTTTTTATTTAGATTTAATGAAGTGTACCAATTAAATGGTATTTAATTGGAATTGAATTATAATTGATTTTTGGGTTTATCGTGAACGGTGTTTTAAATAACATTTGTTCTTTAACCCGATAATTGATGGAATGTGATTTTGGGTTGTCATGAACGGTATCTTCAATAGTACTGTTCTTAGACCCAACTGGGTTAAGAAAATCAAAAACTAACTGGAGATTAGTTAAGTTGAATGGTTTCTTGGGTATTGATCTAATGTTGGTTTCGGCCTTCGGGGTTAATACTTAGGGAATTGCTCACTTGCTATTTTACGGTTAAAGGCTGATAGAATGGAATGTGATTTTGGGTTTATCATGAACCGTGTTTTAAATGACATCGGTTCTTTAACCCAGTTAAAGATTAAAACTAAGTGGAGTTTTAATGATTCTTTAATTAGAATGAAAAGATCGAGAATGGAGTATCACCAGTTTTGCTCCAGACGATAGTTAAATCTTTAATTAGATTTGAACTTGAAATGGTAATTGAATTTACCGATAACACCGTAGTGTTAGATATGAAGTATGACCAGTTTTACTTCAAGGGATGAATAGGTTGGGATTGGGAAATAAAATAAATGATTACTTCGGTGTGATTCGCTAATCCCGACTTGTTTGAATTGATGTTCAAAGGAAGATTAAAGAATAAATTTAAAGAATTTATCTTTGATAAAATTAATAGGAACCTATCCCTAAGAATGTTAAATTTAGCAACTAACTGAAGATTGGCTAAGATGAATGGTTTCCTGGGTATTGATCTGATGTTGGTTTCGGCCTTCGGGGTTAATATTTGGGGAATTGTTCTCTTGCTAATTTATGGTTAGTGACTGATGAAGTGGAATGAGGCGTATGTTGTGTTTGTGTAACACTTCTTTATTATATACGTGAGTTATTCAGAAAGATCGGGTTTATCCCATTCTAAATAACTGATTCAACGCTAAGTCGAAGATGAAGACGGTGGTCGAAGACCGAAGGTTTTCACGACGTTTGGGTGATTACTGATGATCTTGATTGGGCTGTACACCCAAGAGGAGGGAATCAGTTAGTGGTCGTCCAGACGTATTTGGAGATCGATGGATATGTGAGGTACAAGGTGCCTCCGGTTTCGTTCAGACCCAGAACGGACTTGTAGATGGACTGTGTTTTTGACATTGGATATCATTCTATGTGATTGATGGATATCAGTTGCATGGAATGGTCTGCCTGTGTGGCATGCTAAGATGCAAATGATCAAGACTTCTGTTGAAAAGAAGAGTCTTGTTGTTGATGATCAAAGCACCGCCTGTGTGGCATATCTTTGTGTAGCATTGATTCGCGAGCCTCACACCCCGGTTGTGAACCAAAAACGGAAGAAGGACCTCAGGGAGGACATGCGCTTCTTTCTAGCTAGAAGTGGCGTCAGTGGTTTTACATGCCCTGACGTGTTTGACTTATGTGGTTGTTGCTATTGCAAGGCACCTCGGATATATCGGTGACTATGTGAAGCCGATGGAGTCATTCGTTGGCTCATTGACACCCCATAGGGTGGGGAAACGCAGTGTTCAGGCATTTTAATCCACATCGGTGGACCGACCCTGACGATCCAAGGGACGATGCGTTCTGTTCCTGAGATACGGGCTAGCGTATCTCGAATCGGTAAGGACTATCTTTTGCCTTGGTTCACAGATTGAAATCCAACTTCCAATATGTGATATTTCGGTTTTATTTGTAGAGCCTAGTATTGGTGACATAGTAGCATGGGTGCTATGCCGCCTATGATTGATATTTATGATTGAAATTGTTTTGAAACTATACACTTATTATAGTATCAAATGATTTGTTTTTAATGTACCAAGCATGTTTGGCTATTATAAGAGAAAACCCTATCCTCCGGCTTGCATTGCATTGTGTGATGGGACCTGGGTCTTATAATAGTTTCATTTATCTTTATTTAGCATTGCGCTGTTTGTTTTATGCACTGGTATTCTTGGGAGGAAACCCGCTCCGTGTTATACGGTGTGGTCCCTTGATTTACCTAACTTTAAAATAAAGATTAATAACTGTTTTAGTTCTCACACCGGTCCCATGACTGACCTGGAGTTTATTGTTTTAACCTAAACTTTGGGTGCCCCTATTTTCGACACGGGCAGCTAGTAGTTTTGGTTTTGCAGATTTATATTCACAGGATCCTGGTTTACAGATGGAACGATACTCGGAAAGCTCTGTATCCGTGTATTACTTCTAGTTGTGTTTTGTATTATTTTTCCGCTTCATTGTAATTTGTAAATATCTGATATTTATCGAATGTGTAATATTTATTCATACTCTGTATATTCTTGTAACCTGATGGAATTGTTGTAATTAACAATGAAATGTTCTTCTGTCGTCATTCTTTTGTGTCGGGTTCTCAATTCAATCCGGGCTTTCCTTACCGGGGAAGTTCGGGTCGTCTCAGGTTTCAGTTGATTTTAATCGACTGGAAAATGACCATTTTTCAAACGATCTCGGAATTTGATGAAATTAGTTTTGTTAGGACCGTATCATCAATGCCAAGTTAGAAATAATTTTTCGGGAATTTTTAAAGTCCGTATGTGGCCCCGGTAAATTGAAATGCGCGTTCAAATTCAATATATAGATTTATATTTTGATTTTGACGAAAACTGATCGTAACGATCGAATAAGCTTACGAAACATATCCTATTGTGTTCGGAATGGGGGTAATTAGCTAGGGGCGACAGTCATTGGGTTTGATTTGGTGTTCCGATTAAGAACTAAAATTTTCGAAATAAAATAAAATTATAAAAATATTATAAATAGCCCCTTTTGTCAAAACCCTTGACCTTGCATACCTGTGGTCAAACCCCCCCAGCAGCCATCGTTCTCTTCCAACCGACGATCCTAATCACTCCAAACTTCTCCCTCATCTTTCCTTGAATCCACTAAATAAAATTCAGAAATTGCCAAACAAAAATCGAAGAGGGATTGGAGATCTTCCAATCCATACAGGCACGATGATGTATCGTCACCTGAACTGCACGAAATCATCCCTGAAACCCATTGTTTTCGAAAGGCATTGGTGGGCTCCAAAGGGTTTCGAATTGGGCCCCACAGGCGGTGGGGGTAGAGGGCGCTCCGGCGCTGCGAATGGAGGTGGATGATCAACGAACGACGGCTCCTAGGCGGCGCAAGGAGGAGAGAGAACGACGGTGTGGTGGGTTCTTCGTTTCCAGATAACGTGAAAGGAGGATAACGCTTAAAACGTTATTAAGGTTAAGGAATTTTTTTTATTAAGTTAATTAAATTTAATTATCTTTGTAAATGTAATTAAATTTTAAACCTTCATAACTTGTGCAAACCAAAACAGAATGGGACGGGGTTTGGACCGTTGGAACCGCATTTTCGAGCACTACAAGGTGCAACAGACCAGAACAGAAATGAAGCTAGTTTGGATTTAAGGAAAATTTAAACCCAAACAGTACCAAAAATTTAGAAATTAAAACCAGTCAATGTGAGAATTCTCTCACTATATTATTTCTGTACAGTTATTTATTTTGTAATTGCTTACATGAACAGTTCCCCGTCGTCCACAGACAATGGACGACTTGTTTGATTGTATTCTGTGTGGAAATTGATCGTGATATGAAATGAAGATAGAATATATTTGAAATGAAAATAAAATATATATGAAATGGAAATAATATATATTTGCAATGAAAATGATATACATATGGAAAGTGAAAATATGGTATATATTGAAAAGTGAAAATATCGTATATATTGAATGTGAAAATATTGTATATATTGAAAGTGAAAATATGGTATATATTGAAAAGTGAGAATATGGTATATATTGAAAAGTGAAAATATGGTATATATTGAAAAGTGAAAATATCGTATATATTGAAAGTGAAAATATGGTATATATTGAAATGTGAAAATATCGTATATATTGAAAGTGAAAATATCGTTTATATTGAAAGTGAAAATATCGCATATATTGAAAGTGAAAATATCGTGTATATTGAAATGTGAAAATATCGTATATATTGAAATGTGAAAATATCATATATATATATTTATATATATATAGCGATGTGAAAAATGTATATATAGCGATGTGAAAGTAATATAAATATATATATATAGCGATGTAAAAATAATATATATATATATATATATATGAAGTGTGAATGAAATAAATATTGATTGGTTAAAGATATAATTTTTAACATATATATACACTGTATAAAATTTTCGTGTATATGGAATATTCAATTTTGATTTGAAATTGAATATGAAGTTGAAGTCGTTTTAAAAACGAATTTAAAACGATTTATAAAATACAATTTAAAAGGAAATCGACGAAATATATATTATATATATATATATAATGGGCTGAATAGAACGCGCCGCGCTGCGGTAGTTCGCGAATTTCGACCGTTAACTTCGAACGGACGTTACGGGAGATCCAACCATCGGATGCTCTTGAAACTGGAACCGTTGGGTTCGTATCGAAAAGAGATTTCCAATGAATATTAGAAATTTGAAATCTAACGGTTGGATTTGGAATTATGTCCAAATCAAATTTGGAAAAGGTCGCTGTAAGTGCAGTTCGACAACCGTTATTGGAAATCGACTGTACGGGCCTTGATAAAATTATTAAAAATATCAATAATTAGTGTAAAATCATTTCAAATGATTTGGAAAGAACTAAGATGAAAAATTCCAAATTTGAAAAGATAAAAATAGTTTTTATCGAAATGAACTAGTTATTAACTAGAAAAATAATCCAATATTTTTAAATAAATAAAATGGATTGAGATGTGGATTTATTATAACCAGAAATTTTGAATATAAGAATTGAAATGGATTTGAATCGAAATTATCTTCGGAATATCTCGATATTGGATTCCGTGATTATATGGATATTGTGGAGGAATTTGAAAGATATATATATCGTTATTCCAATTCGATATTTGTTGATTTCAGAATTTGATATTGAATATGAGCCGATATATTTTGTATTCAGAGCCTTGTATTTAATATCAAATTAGGGTTTGTCGTGAACTATGTTTAAATGGCATTAGTTCTTTAACCCGAGTAAAAGCAGGATTAATTTCCAAAAAGTAGAACAATCAATATGAAATGATTTTAGAGATGAAACCAATTGGGGTTTGAATAAATCTTTAATTAGATTTGAATGAATGAATGGTGATTAAATTTACCAAAACACGTGATGTGATTAAACAAAATTTACTTAGTTGTAGATATTGATTGTGGTTGATTGATTGTTTGGATGGTGCTCGACCAATTTATGAGCAGAATATGCTTTTACATTCAGCATTGGGTTGGGTAAAGATATCTGTGTGCTAACACCTTGTGAAACACTTCACGATTTGAGGATAAGGTGTTTAGCGATGTTGTGTTCATTTCAAATTTAATGAATGATTGTGAAATGATATATTTTTCTTAAGTGAAAAGAAATATATTCCCAATTTTGGACAGGGAATGTTTTATAGAAATGTTTTATAAAAAAGAAAGGATTTCGAGGCCTAAACCCGATGATTTCTAAAATGATTTAGAAATGTATTATGTTTTAAATTGTGGTTCAACGCTTATTCGATTAGTTGCTATTGATAACATATCTGTTTGGTGGCGGAGAATTTATTCTCTTGCTTAACACCTTTCTTTGATACGTACGAGCTCAAAGGTTATGTGATTAATAGTGACTGATCATATGTGTGAGTTACTGATGTGAAGTACTATATTTTGAAAGCACTTGTGATTATCATGTTGTGAAATGGTTTTTCCCTACTTCGGGATATGAAATGATTTAGTATTTGGCTAAAGATTCGGGTAACCCTGAGACTAAAAGTATGGGTGAGAGGGCGATGTATGCTCTCTATGTGTGGGAGGTGCATCGTCGGTGTAGCCTGCTCCTATGTGGGGTAGGTGCACATTTATATATCGATTGCTAGGTGCGTACCCTTTGCCTTGTCGATGGGGAGCACGATATTTGGTTGCATACTTGTCTGTATGCATTGTTATGTTTTGGAATTCATATTTCCAAATGATTTGATTTGAGATCTCGAAGTGAAATCTACTTTGATATAGAAAGCTAGATATGTATTTCAAATGACTTGAAATAGAAATCGGGAAATAAAGCCCAAAGGAATAATATCTGTAAATTGAGTTGGATTTAGAAAATCTACGTGTGGTGATTAATCTAAATGGATAGATTGGGATATTTCATGTTGATTGATGCATAGTAGATCCATATATCTATATTTCTGATTGTTGTTTATACATTGGCATTCATGGGGATAAACCCGTTCCGCGTTAGCGGCGTGGTCCCGTGATATGCCATATTATTAAATAAGTTAATTATAATTGTTTTGAGTTTCTCACACCATTCCCATGACTAACTCATAGTTTGCTTTTCCCTTGCAAACTTGGGTGCCCTTATTTTCCACACGGGCAGTCGAGTAGTTTTATTTTGCAGATGTATTGAGCAGGATTCTGGATTGAAGCTTTAAGCTGTGTCCAGTCGCTGTGTAGTTTATATTTCCACTGTGCATTGTATTACATTTATGTAAATTTATCTTCCGCTGTGTATTATTTTCGATATACTCTAATATATTCTGTACTCTGATGAAACATTATTATGATGTTTGTAAAAGTCTTCTGTTATTTGTGATGATGTGTTACATACCCAGAGTCAACGTATGCGGGATTCGAACGGTCTTGGTCGATTTAGCAATCGATTAGGTCCGACCGAAATCCGTGTCGTTACAATTATACAATATGTTAATAATATAATATACTAGTAATATATTAAATTTTCAACAATTAATTATAATAATGATTTTAGTTACATAAAATACTTACATAATTCAAAAATCAATCCATAAATTTCTTGCAGAGCTCGAGAGTTGATTGTTCTTCTTCAAAATTCTGTTTCGTCATATATCAATATAAGAAAAAACTTTATACAAGTATCTAGGTAAGTCATTCGATATACAACTAGAAAAAATTACTAATAAAAGGGGCTACTTCGGCACAATTGAGGAGTATGTAAGTTCTGATAGTATGAAGATCTTTATAATTCAACCAGTCTTCTTTACATTTACCAGAGGATCTTCCATGTTTTCTAAACATGGCTATAAGATTCTCAAATGAATCATCCATGGTACCTTCAATGTTACGAGGAAAGCTATTGAGCATTGATTTAGCATGCTCCTCAAAGTAATGGTTAAAAAATGTAGATGCTTCTTCCACGATGTATGCCCTGCAAATTGACCCCTCCACACCTGCTTTTTGTTTTATTTTTTTCATCAAATGACCGAAGTACTTATACATGAGTACTTTATGTGATACATGATATAACGTGTTTTATTATAAGGGTCGTTAGTTTTTTAATTACATCTCAAAAAGGATACATCCATCCATACCGAACAGGTCCTCGCATCAACACTTCACTAAGTAGATGTAAGGGAAGATGTTCCATAACATTAAATAAGCATGGAGGGAATATTTGTAACATACCGTCTTTTGTCCACTTCAAGCTGGTAATTAAACCAACTCAAACCGTTCGAAATGACATAATGTTATTGGCCTATGAGGTAAGCCGAATAAATCACAGAATCACGGCCATAGAAAAATAGAATATCTCGTAGCGGAATAAATAAATTATACAATAGTAGCTCATGAAGCTACTAATAATATCAGAGTTACAAAATTAAATACAGCGGAAGTCTAAATATAAGGATTTCTAATACAAAAGAGAAATAGCTAAAATCAACAGGTAGAGGTGATATCTTCAAAAGTCTCCTGCTTCAAAAGGTGAAATCTCAGCACTGCAATACTCGATCTAACCCGAGCAATAATGCAAACAAAACAACTCTGTAATAACCCGGAAATCTGAGCCAATTTAAAATTTTTATTTTGGCAATTTTAGCGATTTTTGATTATTTAAAATGAATATTTTGAATAAAAACGACGAGAAATTTGTTTTGAATAGAATGCAAACATATAAATTTATATAGATCGTCGTTAGAATATAAATATTTATTTATATATATAAAAGGAATTGAAAATGGCGCGGTAGTTCGATAATTCGATTTCAAAGTTTAAATGAATGTACAAGATTCAAAATAAATCGGATTTTAGTGAAACCAAAAATATTAGAATCTATTTGTGAATATCTTTCCAACGAATCCGAAAGATTGGAATTTCATAGCGGGAATCCAAAGATATGTCCAGATGAATTTTCAGAATAGTCGCTATGGAATTCTGGCCCTTAAAAATGGAAATTTTGCAAACGACCTCGGTTTTCGACGAAACCACTTTTGTTGGATCCGCAATATCAAATTATTGCTAGGTTTCAAATTTCGTAATTTTTCGAATCAATATGTGAGTGTGGCAAAGGAAAACGCGTTTGACCAGTTTTAGTTGAATTTAATCGACTAGAAAATGGTCATTTTTCAAACGATCTTAGAATTCGACGAAATTAGTTTTTTAGGACCGTATCGTCAATACGAAGCTAGAAATATTTTTCTGGAATTTTTCAAGCTCGTGTGTGGCCCCTGTAAATTGAAATGCGCGTTCAAATTTAATATATAGAATTATATTTTGATTTTGACGGGAACTGATCGAAACAGTCGAATCCGCCTACGATACATATCCCATTGTGTTCGGAATGGGGGTAATTAGCTACAGACGACCGGCGGTGGGTTTCGTTTAGAGGTCGAAATTAAAAGTTACTTTTTGAAATTAAATAGTTAATAAAAAAACCCTCTCTCCTCAAACATACCCCCCCGTTCTAATTCGTTTCAGAATTTAAAAAAAATATAGAAAGGGGGTAAACCGCTCGTCGCCCCCCCGATTGGTCCGCCGCCGCCACCTCAAGGTGGGGCGCTACCTCCGATTGAGACCCCCCTCAGCTTTTCTCCCTCCTCTCAATTCAAGGCGCGAGCCCGCACCCCCAAAGGACCCGACGCCCGTCGTTCCTCCCAATCGTCCTACCCTCCTTCTCCAACGCACAACTCCCCCTCCCGTTAACCCTAACCCGAGAACGCTCCTCCACAGCCCCACAACCCGCAGCCCTCTCCTCCTCTGAGAAACCTTCGTCACCTAAAAGAAACCCTCCTCGGTCAAAAAGAAAAACAAACCAATCAATGTAAGTTCTTACTTTCAAATTTTTATAGACAAAGGTTTAATTTTTAATTAGAGGAAAGGTTCGATCTTTAATTTCATCAAAGGAGGGATTTTTAATAACATGAAAGCTTAAATTTTTAAAGGGAAAAGTTAGATTTTTAACATGATAAAGGTTTGATTTTTAAATATAAGAAGGTAGGATTTTTAAGATGGAAAGTTATGGTTTTTATATAAATTTCATGTGAATAAAAATAAATTTTATACATATGTATATAATGTAAAGGAGGAATTTTTATATAATGTAAAGGAGGAATTTTTATATAATTTAAAGGAGGAATTTTTAGAAGAAAGAATAAGATTTTTATAATGAAGTAAATATTATATTTTTAATCACAAAACGGTTAGATTTTTTAAAGGAAGAAAGATGCGATTTTTAGCAGTTAAAAATATAATTTTTTATATAATCAAGAAGTTAAAAATATAATTTTTATTTATGTAGCAAAATAAAAATTTGATTTTTTATTATTTATATAGTGAAATAAAAGTGTAATTTTTATTTATATATGAACAGCGTGAAAAGAACTGTTTCGGAATTTCAAGCAGATCGAAAAGGTTCAACAGTTCAAAAGCAAAGCACGGCGAAGTTGAACCCTCTGTGAGAACTCCTCACCTTTCTATTTCTATTTTCTAGTTAAGAATATATACTAGGATGCAGACGGTGCTTAGTAGCACCCAACACCCGTCGTCCACAGACCATGGACGGCTTGTATGCTTGTTTGTTTGATGTTGATGTGTAGTTGATTGAGTGATGTGATGTGAAATGAAATAAAATATTTACGTAGTTAAAAATATTTTATAGTTGAAAATATAATTTTTAACATGAATATGAATAAATAAATATAAACAAATAGGATGATTTGTTTATATACACACATTTGACTGATATTGATTGGGACGATAAATTTTACACATCGCCCAACAAATAAAATCTGTGTTTGATTGTTTGAAACCCCACATGGGTATTGGGATGATATATGACGTACACTAATCCCGATAATTAGTTGTATGTTGATGGATTGATTGACAGACTGTTATAAGTGTTGAATATTTATATTTGATGCTTATACATTGTAGAATGCACTTTGGATGATGGTTGATTATTTGTCATTGTTGATATATACATGCGTTGTATGAAAATCCATAGAAATAAAATCTATGGTAATGGATTGGGCCTCATTCCAGTTTTAAAATAGAAATATTTAAAATAGAATATTTGAAATAGAATATTTGAAAATAGAAATATTTGAAATAGAATATTTGAAATAGAATATTTGAAAATAGAAATATTTGAAAAAGAAATATTTGAAATAGAATATTTGAAAATAGAAATATATGAAGCCGTGTTGATTAGATTGACGCCATTTTGACGTGAACGATATTTATATCGGCTTTATTCAAATTGAAATGAATATTAAAGTGAATTGAAATTCGAAATAAACCGAAATGATTTGAAATTCGAATAGAATTGGAATTCGAATTAAATTGAAATAGAATTGAAATCGTTTTGAAATGAATCGAATTGAAATTGAATAGAAATGAATTCGAATTGAAATTGAATTAATTTGAAATTCAAATTGAATTGAAAACGAATTGAAATTGAATTAAAAATCGATTTAAATTGAAATCAATTTGAAATGAATTTAAAACGAATTTGTAAGGGAAAATTCAATTTTAATTTGAATTTGAAAAAGAAGTTGAAATCGTTTTGAAAACGAATTTAAAACGATTTATATAATACGTTTTAAAAGGAAATCGATGAAGGATATATTATATATATTATATATAATATAATGGCCTGAATAGAACGAGCCGCGCCGCGGCAGTTCGTGAATTTCGACCATTGACTTCGAATGGATATTGCGGGAGATCCGACCGTCGGATTCTCCTGAAACCGGAACCGTTGGGTTCATATCGAAAAGATCTTTCTAACGAATATTAGAAATTTGAAATCTAACGGTTGGATTTGGAATTAT
The DNA here is from genome assembly GCA_030737875.1 of Allium sativum. Taxonomy (NCBI): domain Eukaryota; kingdom Viridiplantae; phylum Streptophyta; class Magnoliopsida; order Asparagales; family Amaryllidaceae; genus Allium; species Allium sativum. The sequence continues at coordinate 320,031,784 of CM060920.1, read as the reverse complement.
GTCCAAATCAAATTTGGAAAAGGTCGCTGTAAGTGTAGTTCGATGGCCGTTGATGGAAATCGACTGTACGGGCCTTGATAAAATTATTAAAAATATCAATAATTTGTGTAAAATCATAAGAAATGATTTATGAAGAATAGGGATAAAAACCCCATATTTGAAAAGATAAAAATAGATTTTTATCGAAATGAACTAGTTTTGAACTAGAATAATAATTTATTTATTTTTAAAATAAATAAATTGGATTTGAAATGGTTTTGTAAATAACCAGAATTTCCAATAATTGCATTGGAATGGATTTGAATCGAAATTGTCTTCGGAATATTTCGATGTTGGATTTCGTGATTATACAGATATTGTTATGGAAATTTGAAAGATATATATATCGTTATTTCCAATATGATATTTGTTGGTCGTAGAATTTGATATTGAATATAAGCCGATATATTTTCTATTAAGAGCCTTGTATTTTATATCAAATGTGATTTGGGTTTGTCGTGAATGGTGTCTTCATTAACACTGTTCTTAAGCCCAATTGAGAAAAAGATTAAATCTTTTATTTCGATTTAATGAAGTGTGCCAATTAAATAATAGTTAATTGGAATTGAATTGGTATTGATTTTTGGGTTTATCGTGAACTGTGTTTTAAATAACACTTGTTCTTTAACCCGATAATTAATGGAAAGTGATTTTGGGTTGTCATGAACGGTATCTTCAATAATACTGTTCTTAGACCCAAAGGAGTTAAGAAAATCAGAAACTAACTGGAGGTTAGTTAAGTTGAATGTTTTCTGGGGTATTGATCTGATGTTGGTTTCGGCCTTCGGGGTTAATACTTAGGGAATTGCTCACTTGCTAATTTACGATTAGGAACTGATTGAAATGTGATGTGATTTTGGGGTTTATCGTGAACCGTGTTTTAAATGACACTGATTCTTTATCCCAATTGAAGATTAGAACTAAGTGGAGTTTTAATGAATCTTTAATTAGATTGAAAAGATCGAAAATGGAGTATCACCAATTTTGCTCCAGGCGATGGTTAAATCTTTAATTAGATTTGAACGTGAAATGGTAATTGAACTTATCGATAACACCGTGGTGTTAGATATGAAGTATTACCAGTTTTACTTCATGGGATGAATAGGTTGGGGTTGGGAAATTAAAACAAATGATTACTTCGGTAAGGTTCGTTAATCCAGACTAGTTTGAAGTGATATTCAAAGGAAGATTAAAGAGTAAATTTAAAAGAATTTATCTTTGATAAAATTAATGGGAACCTTTCCCTAAGAATGTGAAATTTAGAAACTAACTGTAGGTTAGCTAAGTTGGATGATTTCTTGGATATTGATCTGATGTTGGTTTCGGCCTTCGGGGTTAATATTTGGGGAATTATTTTCTTGTTAATTTACGGTTAGTGACTGATGAATAGGAATGAGGCGTATGCTATGTTTGTGTAACACTTGTTTATTATATACGCGAGTTATTCAGAAAGACCGGGTTTATCCCATTCTGAATAACTGACTCGACGATGATTCGAAGATGAAGACGGTGGTTGAAGACCAGAGGTCTTCACGTCATTTGGATGATTACTGATGATCTTGACTGGGCCGTACACCCAAGAGGAGGGAATCAGTTGGTGGTAATCCTGACGTATTTGGAGATCGATGGATATGCGGGGTACTAGGTGCCCCCGGTTTCGTTCAGACCCAGAACGAACTTGTAAATGGACTGTGTGTCTGACATCAGATTTCATTTTGTGTGGTTGATATCGATTGCATAGCATGAATTTCCTGTGTGGCATGATAAGATGCAAATGATCAAGGCTTCTGTTGAAAAGCAGAGTCTTGTGGTTGATGATCAAAGCACGGCCTGTGTGGCGTAGCTTTGTGTAACGTTGATTCGCGAGCCTCTCACCCCGGTTGTGAACCATAAACGGGAGAGGACATCAGGGAGGACATGCGTTTCTTTCTAGTTAGAAGTGGCGTCAGTGGTTTTACACGCCTTGACGAGTTTGACTTATGTGGTTGTTACTGTTGCGAGGCGCCTCGGATATATCGGTGACTATGTGAAGCCGATGGAGTCATTCGTTGGCTCATTGACACCCCAAAGCGTGGGGAAACGCAGTGTTAAGGTATTTTAATCCACATCGATGGACCGGCCTTGACGATCCAAAGGTCACTCGAGCTCTGACTTGAGGGGCGGACTAGAGCGTCTCGAATCGGTAGAGGACGATCCCTAGCCTCAGTTCGTAGATGGAAATCCAATTTCCAAATACGTGACTTTGCGGTTTTAATTGTAAAACTAGTATGGCGACATGATATATGGTACCCACGCCGTCTATGATTGATATTTATGATTTGAAATTGTTTTGACACTATGCACTTATAGTAATAGTAAAACATGAAATTTCACGTATCAAGCATTCTTTGGCTATTATAAGGTAAAACCCTATCCTCCGGCTTGCGTTGCATTGTGTGATGGGACTTGAGTCTTATAATAGCTTCATTTTTCTTTATTTAGCATTGCGCTGTTTGTTTTATGCTCTGGTATTCTTGGGAGGAAACCCGTTCCGTTTTATACAGCGCGGTCCCTTGATTTATCTAACTTTAAAATAAAGATTAATAACTGTTTTAGTTCTCACACCAGTCCCATGACTGACCTGGAGTTTATTGTTTTAACCTAAACTCTGGGTGCCCCTATTTTGACACGGGAAGCTAGTAGTTTTGGTTTTCCAGATTTATATTCACAGGATCCTGATTTACAGCTGGAACGATACTCGGAAAGCTTTGTATCCGTGTATTACTTTCAGTTGTGTATTGTATTATTTTTCCGCTGCGATGTATTTAAATGTATTTTAATCTCTGATATTTTCTATGTAATATTTATTCATTTATGCTCTATATATTCTTGTATCTGATGGAATTGTTGTAATTAACAATGGAATGTTCTTCTGTCTGCGTTCTATTTTGTCGTATTCTCAAAACAATCAGGCGTTTCGAACGGTCTTGATCGGTTTAGCGACTGATTGTGATCGAGCGAAATTCCCTATTGTTTCATTTTGGTATCAGAGCTTTGGTTTACAAAGCTCAGAGAACTAGACACATTAGAGCCATACGAAAGAATTCATCAGAAATTGGATTAGTAATATCCAACGGGATTGACTCGTTAGAGATGGGATCAGTAGTATCCTAGAACGGGTGTGAAGAGTATATTTTTAAAATGAAAACAAATTTTGTTTTGAAAATTTAAATTAATTATTCGTATTTGATTATATATATTGAATTTGGACAATCCGGTATATAAAGATTTTGTGTATACGTCTTATCCGCGTGTATTCGAAGTTTTAATATACTGGATAGATATAGAATCACACTCTAGGCACCCGGAGATGATTCTGATGATAGTTCGAACATCATCAGAATTGGTATTCGAGTTTCAAAGGTGTGATATTTATATATTTCCTATTGACTGGTGTGAGAACCAAAATTAGATAGGGCTTATTGTTGTGATTTGGCATCAAAAATGTGATTTTTGACTATATATCAAAATTATGAATTTGAAATGATAATCAACTAATTGATTGATGGTTGTGTTGGTTGATTATTGCTTGAATAATTAAATGTGGGACCTTTAGCCAAATTGAACCAAATAATGAAATGTATTGACAATTTGTCGCATTTGCATACATATACATGTGTATCCATTGAATAGGTCATAGCAAGGAGGCTAGAGCAGAGGAATAAAATTGTTTGCCCGACAAATAGGTACATGTTTATTGTATTTCTTGAGTTTTGGGTGATTTTATGAGCCAATTGGCTAGCTGCTTGGCTTTTTCTTTTTCTTTTGGATTGAAGAAGGCCATGGGAGGCTATATGAAATATTCCGAAGTCCCCGGTGCAGGGGAGGTTATGGCGAAATTTTTCGAAAATTTAGGGTGTTTGCCAAATTTATGAAAAATTTGAAAAGTTCTTAGAAACTGAAAAGTTGAAGAACTTAAGCCGTAATCAAAATAGTGGAAGTTGAGTTGGTTTGTGAAACAACTTTCGGCTTCGTTCCTTTTCGGGGACCAAAAGTTTTAAGTGGGGGAGATTGTAATAACCCGGAAATCTGAGCCAATTTAAATTTTTTATTTTAGCGATTTTTGATTATTTAAAATGAATATTTTAAATAAAAACAACGAGAAATTTATTTTGAGTAGAATGCGAAAGTATAAATTTATATAGATCGTCGTTAGAATATAAATATTTATTTATATGTATAAAAGGAATTGAAAATGGCGCGGCAGTTCGATAATTCGATTTCAAAGTTCAAATGAATGTACAGGATTCAAAATAAATCGGATTTTGGTGAAACCAAAAATATTAGAATCTATTTGTGAATATCTTTCCAACGAATCTGAAAGATTGGAATTTCATAGCGGGAATCAAAAGATATGTCCAGATGAATTTTCACAATAGTCGCTATGGAATTCTGGCTCTTAAAAATGGAAATTTTGCAAACGACCTCGGTTTTCGACGAAACCACTTTTGTTGGATCCGCGATGTCAAATTATTGCCAGGTATCAAATTTCGTAATTTTTCGAATCAATATGTGAGCGTGGCAAAGGAAAACGCGTTTGACCAGTTTTAGTTGAATTTAATCGACTGGAAAATGGTCATTTTTCAAACGATCTCAGAATTCGACGAAATTAGTTTTGTTAGGACCGTATCGTCAATACGAAGCTAGAAAATATTTTCCTAGAATTTTTCGAGCTCGTGTGTGGCCTCGGTAAATTGAAATGCACGTTCAAATTTAATATATAGAATTATATTTTGATTTTGACGGGAACTGATCGAAACAGTCGAATCAGCCTGCGATACATATCGCATTGTGTTCGGAATGAGGGTAATTGGCTATGAACGACAGGCGGTGGGTTTCGTTTAGAGGTTGAAATTAAAAGTTACTTTTTGAAATTAAATAGTTAATAAAAAAAACCCTCTCTCCTCAAACATACCCTCCCCTCCCCCCCATTGTAATTCATTTCAGAATTAAAATAAAAAAAATAGAAAGGAGGGGAACCGCTCGTCGCCCCCCGATTGGTCCCCTTCCGCCGCCTCAAGGTGGGGTGCCACCTCCGATCAAGACCCCCCTCAGCTTTTCTCCCTCCTCTCGATTCAAGGCGCGAGCCCGCACCCCCAAAGGACCCGACGCCCCTCGTTCCACCCAATCGCCCTACCCTCCTTCTCCAACGCACAGCTCCCCTTCCCCTTAACCCTAACCCGAGAACGCTCCTCCACAGCCGCAGCCCTAGCCCTCTCCTCCTCTGAGAAACCTCCGTCACCTAAAAGAAACCCTCCCCGGTCAAAAAGAAAAACAAACCAATCAATGTAAGTTCTTACTTTCAAATTTTTATAGATAAAGGTTTAATTTTTAATTAGAGGAAAGGTTCGATCTTTAATTTCATGAAAGGAGGGATTTTTAATAACATGAAAGCTTAGTTTTTTAAAGGGAAAAGTTAGATTTTTAACATGATAAAGGTTTGATTTTTAAATATAAGAAGGTAGGATTTTTAAGATGGAAAGTTATGGTTTTTATATAAATTTCATGTGAATAAAAATCAAATTTTTACATATGTATATAATGTAAAGGATGAATTTTTATATAATGTAAAGGAGGAATTTTTATATAATGTAAAGGGGGAATTTTTATAACATAAAAGATTGAATTTTTAGAAGAAAGAATAAGATTTTTATAATGAAGTAAAGATTATATTTTTAATCACAAAAAGGTTAGATTTTTTAAAGGAAGAAAGATGCGATTTTTAGTAGTTAAAAATATATTTTTTTGTATAATCAAGAAGTTAAAAATATAATTTTTATTTATGTAGCGAAATAAAAATCTGATTTTTTATTATTTATAAAGTGAAATAAAAGTGTGATTTTTATTTATATACGAACAGCGTGAAAAGAACTGCTTCGGAATTTCAAGCAGATCGAAAAGGTTCAACAGTTCAAAAGCAAAGCACGGCGGAGTGGAACCCTCTGTGAGAACTCCTCACCTTTTTATTTTTATTTTCTAGTTAAGAATATATACTAGGATGCAGACGGTATTTAGTAGCACCCGACACCCGTCATCCACAGACCATGGATGGCTTGTATGCTTGTTTGTTTGATGTTGATTGTAGTTGATTGAGTGATGTGAAATGAAATAAAATATTTATGTAGTTAATAGAATTTTATAGTTGAAAATATAATTTTTAACATGAATGTGAATAAATAAATATAAACATATAGGACGATTTGTTTATATACACACATTTGACTGATATTGATTGGGACGATAAATTTTACACATTTCCCAACTGTACAAATAAAATCTGTGTTTGATTGTTTGAAACCCCACACGGGTATTGGGATGATATATGATGTACACTAATCCCGATAATTAGTTGTATGTCGATCGATTGATTGACAGACTGCTATAAGCATTGAATATTTATATTTGATGCTTATACAGTGTAGAGTGCACTTTGGATGATGATTGATTATTTGTCATTGTTGATATATACATGCGTTGTTTGAAAATCCATAGAAATAAAATCTATGGTAATGGATTGGGCCTCATTCCAGTTTTAAAATAGAAATATTTAAAATAGAATATTTGAAATAGAATATTTGAAAATAGAAATATTTGAAATAGAATATTTGAAATAGAATATTTGAAAATAGAAATATTTGAAAAAGAAATATTTGAAATAGAATATTTGAAAATAGAAATATATGAAGCTGTGTTGATTAGATTGACGCCATTTTGACATGAACGATATTTATATCGATTTTATTCAAATTGAAATGAATATTAAAGTGAATTGAAATTTGAAATAAACTGAAATGATTTGAAATTCGAATAGAATTGGAATTCGAATTAAATTGAAATAGAATTGAAATCGTTTTGAAATGAATTCGAATAGAAATGAATTCGAATTGAAATTGAATTAATTTGAAATTCAAATTGAATTGAAAATGAATTGAAATTGAATTAAAAATTGATTTAAATTGAAATCAATTTGAAATGAATTTAAAACGAATTTGTAAGGGAAAATTCAATTTTAATTTGAATTTGAAAACGAAGTTGAAATCGTTTTGAAAAGGAATTTAAAACGATTTATATAATATGTTTTAAAAGGAAATCGACGAAGGATATATTATATATATTATATATAATATAATGGCCTGAATAGAACGCGCCGCGCCGCGGCAGTTCGTGAATTTCGACCATTGATTTCGAATGGATATTGCGGAGATCCGACCGTCGGATTCTCCTGAAACCGAAACCGTTGGGTTCGTATCAAAAAGAGCTTTCTAACGAATATTAAAAATTTGAAATCTAACGGTTGGATTTGGAATTCTGTCCAAATCAAATTTGGAAAAGGTCGCTGTAAGTGCAGTTCGATGGTCGTTGATGGAAATCGACTGTACGGGCCTTGATAAAATTAATAAAAATATCATTAATTTGTGTAAAATCATAAGAAATGATTTGTGAAGAATTGGGATGAAAAACCCCATATTTGAAAAGATAAAAATAGATTTTTATCGAAATGAACTAGTTTCGAACTAGAATAATAATTTATTTATTTTTAAAATAAATAAATTGGATTAGAAATGGTTTTGAAAATAACCAGGATTTCCAATAATTGCATTGGAATGGATTTGAATCGAAATTGTCTTCGAAATATTTCGATGTTGGATTTCGTGATTATACAGATATTGTTATGGAAATTTGAAAGATATTTATATATATATCGTTATTTCCAATACGATATTTGTTGGTCGTAGAATTTGATATTGAATATAAGCCGATATATTTTCTATTCAGAGCCTTGTATTTAATATCAAATGTGATTTGGGTTTGTCGTGAATGGTGTCTTCATTAACACTGTTCTTAAGCCCAATTGAGAAAAAGATTAAATCTTTTATTTTGATTTAATGAAGTGTGCCAATTAAATAATAGTTAATTGGAATTGAATTGGTATTGATTTTTGGGTTTATCGTGATTAATGTTTTAAATAACACTTGTTCTTTAACCCGATAATTAATGGAAAGTGATTTTGGGTTGTCGTGAACGGTATCTTCAATAATACTGTTCTTAGAACCAAAGGAGTTAAGAAAATCAGAAACTAACTGGAGGTTAGTTAAGTTGAATGGTTTCTGGGGTATTGATCTGATGTTGGTTTCGACCTTTGGAGTTAATACTTAGGGAATTGCTCCCTTGCTAATTTACGATTAGGAACTGATAGAAACGTGATGTGATTTTGGGGTTTATCGTGAACCGTGTTTTAAATGACACTGATTCTTTAACCCAATTGAAAATTAGAACTAATTGGAGTTTTAATGAATCTTTAATTAGATTGAAAAGATCGAGAATGGAGTATCACCAATTTTGCTCCACGCGATAGTTAAATCTTTAATTAGATTTGAACGTGAAATTGTAATTGAACTTACCGATAACACCGTGGTGTTAGATATGAAGTATTACTAGTTTTACTTCATGGGATGATTAGGTTGGGGTTGGGAAATTAAAACAAATGATTACTTCGGTAAGGTTCGTGTAACGACCCATCTTTTTGCCCGATTCTTCGCCGGTAATTAAACCAACTTAAACCGTTCAGAAAGACGAATTGTTATGGGTACATACATACATTGAACAAAAATAACAGAACTTTTCATTGAATAAACCAATATTACATCAGAGTTACATGAATATCAGAGTTACAACATAACGTATACAGCGGAAGAAAGAAAATAACTTTACTCCCATCGGAAGATTTAACACAGCGGAAGCTTCAACTCTATCGTGGACCCCAACTCTAGAAGCGCTCTAAATCCTGCTCCAACGATCTATAACTGCAAAACTAAACTACTGGCTGCCCGTGCAAAAATCATGGGCACCCAGAGTTTAGGTGAGGGAACAATAAACTCCAGGTCAGTCGTGGGACTGGTGTGAGAACTCAAAAACAGTTAGGTTCATTCTTAAAGTTGGGAACTTCACCGGATCACGCCGCTAACGCGGAACGGATTTACTCCAGGTGGATACCCGTGCATATAAATGCGCAATGTCTTTTGAAAATGAAGCTATCATAAGCTCGTCCCACATCACACAATGCAAGCGCACACCAGATGGGCGAGTTTTATCTTATGACAACCAAATATGCTTTCATACGTAAAATTCTCTTCAATACCATAATATATATATAGTGTGGAAAACATTTCGCAAGTAAATGTATTAATCCTAGACAGCATATACCCCATAATATATGTTGCCATATATATATACAATCAAAATCGTATGGCTCGCATAAGAAATTTGGATTTCTAACTTGATGATTCCTGGCACGAGAGATCAATCAGGGATACAAAACGAAGTGCCTCAACGGCTTTTTCGACCATACGCGGACACCGAATACACATCGTCAGGGCAGATCAACGGTTTTCGACCAGACACGGCCCCCCGAACATACCCAACTTCCCCAAGTTCATAAGTGGTTTCCCACTGCTGCACAGCTTCATCATCAATTCATATATAAGTATAAAACCTAACCGCCAGTTTCTCATCAATCCGGGGTGTGAGGTTTGTCGATGTCACGTCATACGCAAAGCGATGCTTCGATAAGCCATTCTTTGATCATCACTAGCTCGACTCATAACTTGGGTATACCGCATTGACAATTCACGACATATCGCTGATTTAAATCAATGCATACCCTCTAAGTTCATATGACTTAAAGACAAGGATAATATATTGCCACAAATCCGATATACATTAACGGAAATCAGTGCTATGCGGTCAATTTCAATGTCAGGCACACCATCCATGCAAGTCCGTTCTGGGTCTGAACGGAACAACAACCCGAAAATACTTAAATTTGTTCAGGTCTCATGCAACTCACATCTCGTATCGGGTGGCCTACCCAACCGAGACATTAGTCAATAATCAATCTAAACAATTCAAATATTCCCATTCTTCATTCGTCGTTTACCAAGTCTTGAATTGCTTCATAACGTCGTATTATTACTTGGAATGGTTTTCAAACATATGCTCGATCCCGATCTTTCCAAGTAATAAGCGTACTTTAAACAGTAGCTATGGTTCACACAGGCTTTTCAATTCAAATCTCCTTCCACATAGTTATCAATTCATTTACAACTAAAGATTTGAATTTCTATAATTTTGTACATCTCGTTATCATCTTAAATTCTTCTTTGAAATCAAAGAGTATACCTTCGCTTCAATTTCTTACTTTGAATTCCATCGGATCAAAGATTTTGACTAAATTCCAATTACGATACGAATTTCCACAACTCAATCTTATTGGGTTTCAAGAATGGTATTATTGAAGATACGATTCACGCAGAACCCAAATCAATCGTCATTGAATCATAAATTACACAGAAATTTTATCCACTTATATTCGATATAAATTCTCATAATCAACGAATACTATAAGTAGAATAACGATATAATAATATCTTTCAAATTCCCCAGATAGTATACATTTACATCATGAGGTTCATACCAAATATCGAAGATTATTTCTATCTAGCTTATTTAAATCAAGGTGAGAACCCGTATCTTAATTGAAAGGTTTATTCAACTCTTTGACATTAGATCTGGATAGAGATACCATCAACTTATCTTCAATATTAATTTCCGTATCCAACTCATATTATAAGCGGAATAACGGTGAAATACCCTTTTAAATTCCTCAAATAATAAGAGTTTTCATTTACCGAACTAATATCAAACATCCGAAGATTTATCTCCAACCATATCCAATTATTTAGTATTAAAAACCCATATTAGTATAAATCTAAATTCCATATAAATATTTCTAATACTCTTAAACCTTTGAAAACATTCCACAAATCATTACTTATAGTTTGGAACATCGTTTACGGGTTAAAACTTCAAAATAGATTGTTTTCGAAGAAAGCGTTACAATAGCGTTCCAAAAGTGTTACAAAAGTGTTACAAAACAGTTATCTTAACTATTTTGATCAAAATATCGTTTATCTTAGCCAAAACTTAAACTTTACAATTGAAAACACCTTTTCATAATTTGTAATGATTTTACAATTTTTTTTCCATATTTTTAAATAATTTAAAAATAGTTGTTTATAGTTATGGGCAACAATTGTTCTTACATCGATCTTTTTCAAAACGGTTTCAAACATAACTTGAAAACTATAACCCGAAATTAAAATCTGCTTTCACTCATTTGAAAGCTCTCGTAAATAGGAATCAAACGTTTTTCGTTTCGTGGAAATCCGATTTAAATTGGAAAAGTTATAAGCATTTACATATTGCCATAATGCGACAAGCTCTAATTTTAACCAAAATAATCGTTATTCTTAAAAACTTCAAAATACCTTAAAAATCATTATAAACTTATATAAATCATTTAAATTGACTTTTCAAATTATTCTTATTAAAACACAACTTCTTTTTCTTCTAATTAAATCACCATTCAAATAATTTCAAATTAGATTTTTATTTAACCATCCCATCCGTCGGATCAGTTAGGGATAGCCAGGGAGAGCAGGAAACTGATTTTCCAAACCCAAGCCTAGACACTATCCTCTCTGTCATCCTAGAACGTTCTGGTGTATATTATATCATTATTATATAAAAACCATATTCAAATTAAAAATCTCATTTCGAATTTAAATTGAAAATATTTTTTTCCTTCCAAAACCAGTTTTGCATAGATATAAAGATCGTTATACAAAATCAATACATAATTTAAATTATTTTCCAACTCCTAATTCAATATTTAAAAGTTGATATTAAATTCAAAACCAAATTTTTTTAAATCTTATTTAATAATTAAATAAAATCATATATATGAAGGAGAATCTAAATCAATCACCCATATATTCCACAACCACGGTGTGTTTGTGTGTGTGTGATCATACAATGCAATCATATCTATCCAAATGAACTATACGATCAAATGGATATGAATTCATTCATCACAACAACATTAAACTGTGCACAAGCGTTACAGACAATAACGCTTACTCGTGTTCAGTGTATTATCTAATTCATGAACAACCATTCAAACATCAACATCCATCACACAATCATCATCAACAAATTATAATTAATCTCAGCTAATTAAAATTAACTAATTTAAATAAAATTTAAATTAGAAGTTCTCACCTAACAGCTTTCCAAATCTTCACGGTAGGTGAGCCTAGTTGAGTGAATCGTCGGACAGTATTTCGGCGTAACGTCTTCTTCACAAAAATATATATAATATAATATAAACTAATCTCTCTTTATATTATAAGAGGAGGGGGAGAATGATGAACTTTGGCAAGGTGGTGGTGGAAAAGAGGAAGACTTATGCCATGGAAACCATGGCCATAAGCTTTAAGAAGAAGAGAAAGAAAAGAAATGAGAATGAATGAAAAAGTGGAAGGAAAGGGTGGTATTTATAGGAAAGGAGGAGTAAGGAGAGAGTGACACATCATAGGACAAGTGGCAATCATGCATGAAAGGGAGCATGCATAAAGACATGTGTCTTAACACTTGTCTTAAGAAGAGAAGGTGAACTTTTGGTAGCATTTCTCTTAAATGCTATGAAAACTAAAGGCAACACTTAATTCTAACACTACTAATTCATGTTATAATTTGACAAATCCGATCGAACGACAAATAGTATCAACAAATCCAAACTTATTAATAATCATTCTCATTTATAATTCAAGTAAAACTTATCATATAACTTATCAAAATAAATAAAATAATAATTATTATTCTTGTAAAATCATAAAATAAATTATCCTTTACCAAATTCATATTTTACAAATCAATATTATCAAAATCAGAAAATATCATTACTTAAACATAAATCTAATAATTATAATTTTCAAAATAAGTATTCTTATAAAAATCATAATAAATAAAACAAAATACTTATACAAAGTTAAAATTTATATTTAAACCTAATAAAATCAATTTATATTCAGAAAATCCAAAATTATAAATAAAAATCCATATCAAACATAGTTAAAATTCTGGGATGTTACATTCACCCCCCCTTAGAAACTTTTCGTCCTCGAAAAGGAAGTCGAATAAATTTAAACTCCTTCACAAATTTTAAATTCGAATTTCTCCCTCAACATATCAGAAATGAAATGGTCAGAACAAAGGATCATATCATTCTCAGGGTACTCTGTCTGATTCTCACTAAAGGTAGAGTCTAATGATACTTCTATGATCTCGTGATTACTAGGGTCGTCACGGGTCTTGTTTAAAAATTGCATCCTCTGAGTTAGACTCAGAGCTGCTATCCTACCATTAAGGAGAACTGGGATAGATATTATCTAGTACTTAGAGGTCTATGACCCGAAGAAAATTATCTTTCTAACTTACTCTTACGGAACCCATGGTTTTCTTATCAATTATAAGACTAAATGCTCAAATTAGAAATTTAAATCCAAGTTCTCAAATAAATCTTTTCCTCTAATCATTCAATTATCTTGTAAAATAACATCTTGGCTAAATTCAGTATTAGAAATTCTATTGCTCTCAACACAAATCAAGTTTAATTTTAGAGATAATTCAAAATACTGGTTTCAAATCTAAATTAGTTCACTTGTCCAAGGCTTTATCTGAGTAGGGAAAAAGGAAGAATTCCGAAATAAAGTTGAATAATGACAATTCGGGGTGATATTCAAAATATGACAATGGGTCGAGCAAAACCCAGCGACGAGGGAAGAGATAGAATTATATTTCCGAAATACTCAATCTATTTCAAATTTTTATTTCAATCGTTTCCAGATTATCCCATTTATAAGTTAACTTTTATACTCATTTAATATTCATATTTTTGTTTTCATATTCACCTAATCGAACTTTAAAATTCAAAATATATAAAATCTCTTTTTCATTCTTGTTAAAATATCATGTCTTGTTTAGAAACATTTTCTTACTTAACTAGCCGTACAATCTCTTAAAACAGTTTTATTTAAAAAAATACCATCACGCTTCCTCTGCGCACTCTGATTATGCGTATATTCAAACTAGTATTGGTAAAACATCCCAAAACATAGACTTCAAAATTTCCGGAACCAAATCCTCAAAATTAATATTTAAAAATCCAAATTTTTCTTCCATAAGTTGGATTCTGTATTTCAAAGAAAGCTCATTTATTGAGGTTTTGTTACAAAATATCTTGGACAAATTAAAGTTATCGACACGGTTTCACACGGCACAAAGAGGCATACATAGATCAAGTCAAAATTCCATGTGCTCAAGTCAAATAAAGATGCATAGAAGTTCCATGCTAATTTGTGCATGAAAGGTATACATAGACAAAATCAAGTTTCATGAGTTTGGAATAGAAATTCAACATCTACTGAGCATCAATAGGTGCAACGGTTCGAATCAAATACTTGGCCAAATGCACATGATACAAAGGTACGAATGACACTACTCAATAGCAGATGGTTGGAATTTAAATGGACAGTCTAGCCCAAGATGAGAATTCACATGCAAACAAGGATACATATTCTAACAGTTTAATCATGGGATACTCGTTAAATTTTCATAATTTTCCTCTTGAATAAATCTTACTTTAACAACTTCATTTTCTTCCTTTGTGCTTCAAGTGAATACTTGTTGAGAAATTTTCGTTTGACATACTCGTTCATGCCGGTTTCTCTTAACAAGGGAAAATATAAAACTCAATCGATTTGTTCAATACATATCCCTTTTATCATATTAAACTTGTTGCTCAAAATTCGTATAGCTTCAGGTAGGAAAATCGGTCTTCTCCCCACATAAGACATTTACCATAATTTTATTGAATTGTATCGTCAAAATCGAAATATGGGGTGAACCGAGCTCGCTTACATGCATTTTCAAATTTTCACTTTTCAGTTCTTCAAGTGAGATTAGCTTCTAAAATATATCCTTGCGGTTTTGACAAAATAGTCTGATTCACGCTTCTAATTATCAGTTAAGTATGCATTTAACTTAACTACCTTATGTTAAATTCATTTTTTCGCATATTCCATTTCATAACATAATACATTCAATACTTCGAAAGTCATTTGTAAAATCAATTTCACAATTGTGAGGACGTCGCAAAACACTTTCGATTGTTTATCTATACAGCTTTAAGTACTTCTTGACGTCTCGATCAGAAACATATAGTCATCCCACTTTCGAAACCCAAAAATAAGACTGATGATGATCGATCAATCACCAGAATTATCCCCAAGCGACTAGAATGTGATTCTATATCCATCTAGTATATATTGGATTTCATATATACGTTAGCTAGGCGTATATGCAAAATCCTTACATACTAGATCGTCCAACCTTGACGTCAAATAAATACTCGCAACCGTTTTTATTACACGCTGATTATCTTTCAAATCTATAGCTTTGAATTAACGATCTTCTTATATAAATCTTTTATATATAGGTTGCAAAATATTTTGAAATTCTCATTCCAAGCTCGAAGTTTTTTTTCCCAATACGCTTGTTAAAGCCAATTCATTAATCGCTTATTTCTCGATAACTCCGAACAGATCGACGCTGGATTTTCGAAGTTTTATCACAAAGAGCCCTTTTTATTTTGAAAGTATTTCCTTTAAAAATCTTATTTTCAAATCTTCTTCAAAATATTTTATTTCAAATAATTACTATTTTCAAAAATGATTTACTTGTACAAAAATACCTTATATAGATTTCAAAAATACGCTCTCTCATCATAATATTCCGAAATCTCATTCTAGGGCATTTCTAACCCTATCTCTAATGAGATACTATAGCTCTGATGAGTCCTATCCTTTGTTCAAAATATGTTGTACCCGATAGCTTTGTATAACCAAAGCTCTGATACCACTTGTAACGACCCATCTTTTTGCCCGATTCTTCGCCGGTAATTAAACCAACTTAAACCGTTCAGAAAGACGAATTGTTATGGGTACATACATACATTGAACAAAAATAACAGAACTTTTCATTGAATAAACCAATATTACATCAGAGTTACATGAATATCAGAGTTACAACATAACGTATACAGCGGAAGAAAGAAAATAACTTTACTCCCATCGGAAGATTTAACACAGCGGAAGCTTCAACTCTATCGTGGACCCCAACTCTAGAAGCGCTCTAAATCCTGCTCCAACGATCTATAACTGCAAAACTAAACTACTGGCTGCCCGTGCAAAAATCATGGGCACCCAGAGTTTAGGTGAGGGAACAATAAACTCCAGGTCAGTCGTGGGACTGGTGTGAGAACTCAAAAACAGTTAGGTTCATTCTTAAAGTTGGGAACTTCACCGGATCACGCCGCTAACGCGGAACGGATTTACTCCAGGTGGATACCCGTGCATATAAATGCGCAATGTCTTTTGAAAATGAAGCTATCATAAGCTCGTCCCACATCACACAATGCAAGCGCACACCAGATGGGCGAGTTTTATCTTATGACAACCAAATATGCTTTCATACGTAAAATTCTCTTCAATACCATAATATATATATAGTGTGGAAAACATTTCGCAAGTAAATGTATTAATCCTAGACAGCATATACCCCATAATATATGTTGCCATATATATATACAATCAAAATCGTATGGCTCGCATAAGAAATTTGGATTTCCAACTTGATGATTCCTGGCACGAGAGATCAATCAGGGATACAAAACGAAGTGCCTCAACGGCTTTTTCGACCATACGCGGACACCGAATACACATCGTCAGGGCAGATCAACGGTTTTCGACCAGACACGGCCCCCCGAACATACCCAACTTCCCCAAGTTCATAAGTGGTTTCCCACTGCTGCACAGCTTCATCATCAATTCATATATAAGTATAAAACCTAACCGCCAGTTTCTCATCAATCCGGGGTGTGAGGTTTGTCGATGTCACGTCATACGCAAAGCGATGCTTCGATAAGCCATTCTTTGATCATCACTAGCTCGACTCATAACTTGGGTATACCGCATTGACAATTCACGACATATCGCTGATTTAAATCAATGCATACCCTCTAAGTTCATATGACTTAAAGACAAGGATAATATATTGCCACAAATCCGATATACATTAACGGAAATCAGTGCTATGCGGTCAATTTCAATGTCAGGCACACCATCCATGCAAGTCCGTTCTGGGTCTGAACGGAACAACAACCCGAAAATACTTAAATTTGTTCAGGTCTCATGCAACTCACATCTCGTATCGGGTGGCCTACCCAACCGAGACATTAGTCAATAATCAATCTAAACAATTCAAATATTCCCATTCTTCATTCGTCGTTTACCAAGTCTTGAATTGCTTCATAACGTCGTATTATTACTTGGAATGGTTTTCAAACATATGCTCGATCCCGATCTTTCCAAGTAATAAGCGTACTTTAAACAGTAGCTATGGTTCACACAGGCTTTTCAATTCAAATCTCCTTCCACATAGTTATCAATTCATTTACAACTAAAGATTTGAATTTCTATAATTTTGTACATCTCGTTATCATCTTAAATTCTTCTTTGAAATCAAAGAGTATACCTTCGCTTCAATTTCTTACTTTGAATTCCATCGGATCAAAGATTTTGACTAAATTCCAATTACGATACGAATTTCCACAACTCAATCTTATTGGGTTTCAAGAATGGTATTATTGAAGATACGATTCACGACAGAACCCAAATCAATCGTCATTGAATCATAAATTACACAGAAATTTTATCCACTTATATTCGATATAAATTCTCATAATCAACGAATACTATAAGTAGAATAACGATATAATAATATCTTTCAAATTCCCCAGATAGTATACATTTACATCATGAGGTTCATACCAAATATCGAAGATTATTTCTATCTAGCTTATTTAAATCAAGGTGAGAACCCGTATCTTAATTGAAAGGTTTATTCAACTCTTTGACATTAGATCTGGATAGAGATACCATCAACTTATCTTCAATATTAATTTCCGTATCCAACTCATATTATAAGCGGAATAACGGTGAAATACCCTTTTAAATTCCTCAGATAATAAGAGTTTTCATTTACCGAACTAATATCAAACATCCGAAGATTTATCTCCAACCATATCCAATTATTTAGTATTAAAAACCCATATTAGTATAAATCTAAATTCCATATAAATATTTCTAATACTCTTAAACCTTTGAAAACATTCCACAAATCATTACTTATAGTTTGGAACATCGTTTACGGGTTAAAACTTCAAAATAGATTGTTTTCGAAGAAAGCGTTACAATAGCGTTCCAAAAGTGTTACAAAAGTGTTACAAAACAGTTATCTTAACTATTTTGATCAAAATATCGTTTATCTTAGCCAAAACTTAAACTTTACAATTGAAAACACCTTTTCATAATTTGTAATGATTTTACAATTTTTTTCCATATTTTTAAATAATTTAAAAATAGTTGTTTATAGTTATGGGCAACAATTGTTCTTACATCGATCTTTTCCAAAACGGTTTCAAACATAACTTGAAAACTATAACCCGAAATTAAAATCTGCTTTCACTCATTTGAAAGCTCTCGTAAATAGGAATCAAACGTTTTTCGTTTCGTGGAAATCCGATTTAAATTGGAAAAGTTATAAGCATTTACATATTGCCATAATGCGACAAGCTCTAATTTTAACCAAAATAATCGTTATTCTTAAAAACTTCAAAATACCTTAAAAATCATTATAAACTTATATAAATCATTTAAATTGACTTTTCAAATTATTCTTATTAAAACACAACTTCTTTTTCTTCTAATTAAATCACCATTCAAATAATTTCAAATTAGATTTTTATTTAACCATCCCATCCGTCGGATCAGTTAGGGATAGCCAGGGAGAGCAGGAAACTGATTTTCCAAACCCAAGCCTAGACACTATCCTCTCTGTCATCCTAGAACGTTCTGGTGTATATTATATCATTATTATATAAAAACCATATTCAAATTAAAAATCTCATTTCGAATTTAAATTGAAAATATTTTTTTCCTTCCAAAACCAGTTTTGCATAGATATAAAGATCGTTATACAAAATCAATACATAATTTAAATTATTTTCCAACTCCTAATTCAATATTTAAAAGTTGATATTAAATTCAAAACCAAATTTTTTTAAATCTTATTTAATAATTAAATAAAATCATATATATGAAGGAGAATCTAAATCAATCACCCATATATTCCACAACCACGGTGTGTTTGTGTGTGTGTGATCATACAATGCAATCATATCTATCCAAATGAACTATACGATCAAATGGATATGAATTCATTCATCACAACAACATTAAACTGTGCACAAGCGTTACAGACAATAACGCTTACTCGTGTTCAGTGTATTATCTAATTCATGAACAACCATTCAAACATCAACATCCATCACACAATCATCATCAACAAATTATAATTAATCTCAGCTAATTAAAATTAACTAATTTAAATAAAATTTAAATTAGAAGTTCTCACCTAACAGCTTTCCAAATCTTCACGGTAGGTGAGCCTAGTTGAGTTAATCGTCGGACAGTATTTCGGCGTAACGTCTTCTTCACAAAAATATATATAATATAATATAAACTAATCTCTCTTTATATTATAAGAGGAGGGGGAGAATGATGAACTTTGGCAAGGTGGTGGTGGAAAAGAGGAAGACTTATGCCATGGAAACCATGGCCATAAGCTTTAAGAAGAAGAGAAAGAAAAGAAATGAGAATGAATGAAAAAGTGGAAGGAAAGGGTGGTATTTATAGGAAAGGAGGAGTAAGGAGAGAGTGACACATCATAGGACAAGTGGCAATCATGCATGAAAGGGAGCATGCATAAAGACATGTGTCTTAACACTTGTCTTAAGAAGAGAAGGTGAACTTTTGGTAGCATTTCTCTTAAATGCTATGAAAACTAAAGGCAACACTTAATTCTAACACTACTAATTCATGTTATAATTTGACAAATCCGATCGAACGACAAATAGTATCAACAAATCCAAACTTATTAATAATCATTCTCATTTATAATTCAAGTAAAACTTATCATATAACTTATCAAAATAAATAAAATAATAATTATTATTCTTGTAAAATCATAAAATAAATTATCCTTTATCAAATTCATATTTTACAAATCAATATTATCAAAATCAGAAAATATCATTACTTAAACATAAATCTAATAATTATAATTTTCAAAATAAGTATTCTTATAAAAATCATAATAAATAAAACAAAATACTTATACAAAGTTAAAATTTATATTTAAACCTAATAAAATCAATTTATATTCAGAAAATCCAAAATTATAAATAAAAAATCCATATCAAACATAGTTAAAATTCTGGGATGTTACAGTTCGTTAA
The DNA here is from genome assembly GCA_030737875.1 of Allium sativum. Lineage (NCBI taxonomy): Eukaryota > Viridiplantae > Streptophyta > Magnoliopsida > Asparagales > Amaryllidaceae > Allium > Allium sativum. Next base: position 320,011,389 of record CM060920.1, on the reverse strand, counting down.
TCCCGACTAGTTTGTAGTGATATTCAAAGGAAGATTAAAGAGTAAATTTAAAAGAATTTATCTTTGATAAAATTAATGGGAACCTTTCCCTAAGAATGTGAAATTTAGAAACTAACTGTAGGTTAGCTAAGTTGGATGGTTTCTTGGATATTGATCTGATGTTGGTTTCGGCCTTCGGGGTTAATAATTGGGGAATTATTCTCTTGTTAATTTACGGTTAGTGACTGATGAATAGGAATGAGGCGTATGCTATGTTTGTGTAACACTTGTTTATTATATATGCGAGTTATTCAGAAAGACTGGGTTTATCCCATTCTGAATAACTGATTCGATGAAGATTCGAAGATGAAGACGGTGGTTGAAGACCGGAGGTCTTCACGTCATTTGGATGATTACTGATGAACCTGATTGGGCCGTACACCCAAGAGGAGGGAATCAGTTGGTGGTAATCCAGACGTATTTGGAGATCGATGGATATGCGGGGTACTAAGTGCCCCCGGTTTCGTTCAGACCCAGAACGAACTTGTAAATGGACTGTTTGTCTGACATCGATTTCATTCTGTGTGATTGATATCGATTGCATAGCGTGAATTGCCTGTGTGAAATTCTAAGATGCAAATGATCAAGGCTTCTGTTGAAAAGCAGAGTCTTGTGGTTGATGATCAAAACACGACCTGTGTGGCGTAGCTTTGTGTAACGTTGATTCGCGAGCCTCTCACCCCAGTTGTGAGCTAGAAACGGGAGAGGACATCAGGGAGGACATGCGTTTCTTTCTAGTTAGAAGTGGCGTCAGTGGTTTTACATGCCCTGACGAGTTTGACTTATGTGGTTGTTGCTGTTGCGAGGCGCCTCGGATATATCGGTGACTATATGAAGCCGATGGAGTCATTCGTTGGCTCATTGACACCCCAAAGGGTGGGGAAACGCAATGTTCAGGCATTTTGATCCACATCGGTGGACCGGCCCTGACGATCCAAATGTCACTCGAGCTCTGACTTGAGGGGCGGACTAGAGCATCTCGAATCGGTAGAGGACGATCCCTAGCCTCAGTTCGCAGATGAAAATCCAATTTCCAAATACGTGACTTTGTGGTTTTAATTGTAAAACTAGTATGGCAACATTATATATGGTACCCATGCCGTCTATGATTGATATTTATGATTTGAAATTGTTTTGACACTACGCACTTATAGTAATAGTAAAACATGAAATTTCACGTATCAAGCATTCTTTAGCTATTATAAGGTAAAACCCTATTCTCAGGCTTGCGTTGCATTGTGTGATGGGACCTGGGTCTTATAATAGCTTCATTTTTCTTTATTTAGCATTGCGCTGTTTGTTTTATGCTCTGGTATTCTTGGGAGGAAACCCATTCCGTGTTATACGGCGTGGTCCCTTGATTTACTTAACTTTAAAATAAAGATTAATAACTGTTTTAATTCTCACGCCAGTCCCATGACTGACCTGGAGTTTATTGTTTTAACCTAAACTCTGGGTGCCCCTATTTTGACACGGGCAGCTAGTAGTTTTGGTTTTGTAGATTTATATTGATAGGATCCTGATTTACAGCTGGAACGATACTCGGAAAGCTTTGTATTCGTGTATTACTTTCAGTTGTGTATTGTATTATTATTTTTCCGCTGCGATGTATTTAAATGTATTGTAATCTCTGATATTTTCTATGTAATATTTATTCATTTATGCTCTGTATATTCTTGTATCAGATGGAATTGTTGTAATTAACAATGGAATGTTCTTCTGTCTACGTTCTAATTTGTCGTGTTCTTAAAACAATCAGGCGTTTCGAACGGTCTTGATCGGTTTAGCGACTGATTCAGATTGAGTGAAATTCCCGGTCGTTTCAAACTCAGATCAGGAGTAACATTCTCATGGAAGATAAATCAACTCAAATGAAATGTTCAATAAAATGCATTAGTAACTTAAAGGATGTTTGGGACACCATCCTCTAAAGATTCGCTAAACTAATATCATTTAATATAATGCGTATTATAATAGTGTCTATGGTTAAATATAACATATTAAAATAGCGTAAGTGGGATTACATTTTTACCCTTACACGATTTATAAACATTAGCGTAAACATAGCATATAAAACACCAGTAACGGTCGATGGATAGGGATGTGCCGCTATACGATAATGTCAAATCAAAATCGTAGGGGCTCGATCAGGATAAATATGACAAGGCATCAATGCAATACCCATCAGTAGGATTCTACAGGATTTTGGTCCCAGGCCTATGCTAAGGCATAGCCGCGACTATCGTCCACCCCAAACAATACACCCAAAATCAATGGTGCCAATTAATCACAAAGTAATATATATATATATATATGGTATCAAAAAATCATGTCTGCTAAGAGGAGCTAGCTCACATTAACCTGGGTATGGCTCCTGTTTTAGTCATTTTAATTATGACCCGAAGGTTAAGGCTATCCATCATCGTTCTCTTTCTTCAGATCCAGTAATCGCCTCCAAACTATCCTTCTTCATTCTGGATCTCCAACGCGTACACAATTGTTAAACTAGTTTTCGGTATTGGTAGAGAGTATGACAATATCCGATCCTGGTCTCTTTAACAACCAAACCTTTACATTTTTCACACCATGGCCATTTTATAAAATCATATCTTGAAATAAATTGATTTAAAAAAATTCTTTAATTAAAACCAAGCAGTTTATGAATCAATTCCATAAGTAAAATTATTTCAACTCATATTCAGTCAATTTACAATCGAATTCATATATTCATATTAATTATAAATTCAAATTCAAATCAATTACGCAATTCACGTTCATTTCCTATAAAGTTCAATAGTTAAGTCAATTCAAAATTCGCATTTAGTTGATTTAAATCAAATTCATTGAATCAAGTATATTTATATAAATTTATATCTTTAAACCTCGAATTTAAATCGCAAAATCAAAACTTATCCACTTATTGAGTTTATTATTAAAGTTTATAAAATATATATAAAATAATCATTGAAAATATATTTGTAGGTTTTAAACTTATATAGAAAACAGCTTTATATACATATATAGGTTTAAAATAATTTAGAAATAGGTTTAAAAAGAATAATTTATTATAATACATTAATTCAAAGTTAAAAATACATATATGATCAAATTATACAGTTTAAAATAAATAAATTATAAGTAAAATATTAAATAAGAATTTAAATACATTTTTACTCATAAAATCATTTTAAAACATATAATTTAAAATTTACAAAATTTAATTATTAATATTATAAAATATAAGATCTTAATTTAATATTATTACAATCAATTTTTCCAAATCATTTTAATTCGAAAACATGACCAACGGTATCCATATGTAGTTTTCAACCCTATGGTCAATTGATACGGATATTTATCATTTCAACCCGCAATTTATAAAATATCTATCGGTTTATCATTTCAACCCGCAATTTATAAAATATCTATCGGTTTATCATTTCAACCCGCAATCCCAAATTCAGTAAAAATCGTTTAGCTCAATCATTTCAACCCATAACGATTTTTCCCTAATCTAATGTCTGTTCCAGTAGGTATCATTTCAACCCTTAGTGATTTTTCCTAAACTAGGGGTATATACAACATAACAAATCATCAATCACATCATAGTCATATATAATCTGTAAGAACCTGTAACTTCCCCAGTCTCCGAGGAGAAGGGAAAGAACGGATTACCATGAGGACTAGACGAATCAGAACACAAACAGAAGAACATTTCATTGCGTATTACAACAATATCATCAGAATACAGTCAACCATCATCCAAAGTGCATTCTACACTGCATAAGCATAAAATATAAATATTTAACGCTTACAACAGCCTGTCAATCGATCGTTCGACATACAGCTAATTATTGGGACTATTGTATGTCATATATCATCCCAATACACGTGTGGGGTTTCAAACAATCAAACACAGGTTTTATTTGTGCAGTTGGGCGATGTGTAAAATTTGTCATCCAAATCAATATCAGTCAAATGTGTGTACATAAACAAATTGTCCGATTTGTTAATAAAATTTATTTTATTCATATACACATTAAAAATTATAATTTTAAATATAAAATATTTTATTCCATTACACATCACACAATCAATTTTCACAACACATCAATTCAAACAAACTAGTCATTCATGGTCTGTGGACGACGGGTGTCGGGTGCTGCTAAGCACCGTCTGCATCCTAGTATATAAATCTAACTAGAAAATAAATTAAAGTGAGGAGTTCTCACCTTTGGGATACACTCCGCCGTTCTTTATTGCTGAACAGTTCGAATTCTATTCGCTTCCTGTCTGTTCCATCGCAATCTGTTTAACACGATTTTCATATTAAAAATCGTATTTTTATTTCAATGCTAAATAGATAAAAATCACAATTTTATATCGCCACTTTATATATAAAAGTAATATTTCCTTTTCGCTAACTTCATAATAAAAATCATATTCTTATTCTTACTAAAACCATGTTTATATTTTTTAAAACCAATATATATTTTTATCCACAAAAGCGATGTATATTTTTATAATGCTCTTCATATTATAAAAATCATATTTCTATAATGCTATTTGTATGGAAAAGATTATATTTTTATCATGGAGCTATTTATATAAAGATCCTATTTTTATAAAAAATCGTATATTTACTTCATTAAAAATAATATCTTTATATCGTTATATATATTTTCTTTCATACGATAAAAATCTCATTTTGTTTTTCTAGAAATCTCGCCTTCCTATTTTTGAAAAACATTCTCTATTTTTAAAAAAAATCACATTCTTTTACTTGCTAAAAACATAATCTTTTTGTTAATAAAAATAATATCCTTTTGTTTTAAATATCAAATCTTTTCGTATAGAAAAATCAAATCTTTTCGCTATAGAAAAATCAAATCTTTTCTTATCATACAAAAATCATTTCTAATGCAAAAATCAAATCTTTTGCTAATTAAAAATCTCTACTTTAATTATTTAAAAATCTCTATTTTAACTAATTAAAGATCTCTGATTTATATAAAAAAACGTGTTTTTATCACTAACAACATATAATAAAAATCGATAAATAAAACTCACCTTTTTGCTAGGAAAAATTCATTTCAATTTTTTTTAGCAGAGTTGGGCCCACGTCGGCCTGAGGTGACGGAGGAAGGTCGGGATGGCGGCGCCAAGCTGAGGGGATGGTGAAGCAACGGAGGCGGCGATGGCTATGGACTCTGGCAACGGGTTTTGGCTAAATTGGGTTATGGGTTGGAATTAGGGAAGGAGAGAGAGTAGCGGCTGTCGAGGGAGGCATCAGAGGTGGGCGGCGCGGTGGATGGAGGGGAGACGGCGACGAAGTCTATGCGAGGCGATTTAGGGTTCCGCTATTGAATTCAAAGTGAACAGGAGGGAGGGGTTGACCGGGCTTTGAGAAGGTGATAAGGGCCCTAGCCCATTCTATTTAATATTTATTTTTAATTTTAAAAAGTGGGATTTTCGTTCGGACTCTGAATCTAACCCAGCGACTGTCAACCCTAGCTAATTACCCCCATTCCGAACACAATGGCATACGTTTCGTAAACTAGTTTCGCTGTTTCGATCGGTTTCCGTCGAAATCAAAATATAAATCTATATATTGAATTTGAACGCACATTTCAATTTACCGGGGCCACATACGGACACTAAAAATTCCCAAAAAATATTTTCTAGCTTCGTTTTGACGATACGTTTCTAACAAAACTAATTTCGTCAAATTTGGAGACCGTTTGAAAAATAGCCATTTTCTGGTCGATCCAAATTGACTAAAACTGACAAAACACGTTTTCTTTTTCCACGCTCACATATTGATTCCAAAAATTATGAATTTTGGAATCTAGTAATAACTTGATATCCTGGATCCAACAAAAGTGGTTTCATCGGAAACGGAGGTCGTTTGATAAATTTCCATTTTTAACGGCCATTTCTCCATAGCGACTATTCTGAAATTTCAACTGGGCATAACTTTTTATTCCCGCTGTGAAATTCCAATTTTTCGGATTCGTTGGAAAGATATTCTCAGATATATTCAAATATTTTTGGTTTCACCAAAATCCAGTTTATTTTGAATCCTGTACATTCATTTGAAATTTGAAATCGAATTTCAAACCACCACGACATTTCCAAATCCTTTTATAATATAAAATAAATATTTATATTCTAACGTCGATTCAAATAAATATATTCATTCTAATTCTATTCGAAATAAATTTCACGTCGTTATTATTTAAAATAAACCATTTTAAGTATTCAAAATTCACTAAAATTGCCAAAATAAATTTTTTAAATTGGTTCGGATTTTCCGGGTTGTTACAATCTCCCCCACCTAAAATCTTTTTGTCCTTGAAAAGGAACGGAGCCGAATGCTGTTTAACTAATATACTCAACTTTCATTATTTTAATTATGGCTTAAGTTCTTCAACTTTTCAGTTTCAAAGAACTTACCAGATTCTTCAAAAATTTGGCTAACACCCTAAATTTTAGAAAAATTTCGCCATAACCTTCCCTGTACAGGAGCACCGTAAAATCCCGAAATTGCCATACAGGCCTCTCCAATCCAAAAAGAAAAAGAAACAGCCTAGCGGCTAGCCAAAAGGCTCATAAAATCATCAAAAACCCCAAGAAATACAATAAAGATGTACCTATTTGTTGGGAAAATAATTTTATTCCTCTGCTCTAGCCTCTCTGCTATGACCTATTCAATGTATATACATGTATATGCATGCAATTGCAATCAATTTTCAATTCAGTTCAACATTTGATAAAATCTGGCTAAATTTACCTTACATTCACATAATGGTTTAAATGAATAATCACACAACACAATCATTAATCAATTAGTAAATTATCTTCTCAAATTCATAATTTTGAGATATACATACAGAAAATCTTGTTTTTGATGCCAATTCACAACAATAAGCCTTATCTGGTTTTGGTTCTCACACCAGTCTAATGGAAATATATAAACATCCCACTTTCGAAACTCGAATACAAATGCTAATGATGCCACGGCCTCATCAGAATCACCTTTGGGCGACTAGAGTGTGATTCTATATCTATTCAGCATATTAAAACTTCGAATACATGTGGATCAGACGTATATGCAAAATATTTATATGCTGGATTGTCCAAATTCAATACAAAATAAACATTCAAATACGAATAATTGAATTTAATTTTTTTCAAAACAAAATTTGTTTTCATTTTTACTTTTTTAAAAACAACACTCTTCACACTTGTTCTAGGATACTACTAATCCCATCTCTAACGAGTCATTCTCATTGGATATTACTAATCCAATCTCTGATGAATTCTTTCGTTTGGTTCTAACGTGTCTTGTTCTCCGAGTTCTGTAACCAAAGCTCTGATACCAAATGTAAGAACCGGTAACTTCCCCGGTCTCCGAGGAGAAGGGAAAGAACGGATTACCTTGAGGACGTGACGAATCAGAACACAAACAAAAGAACATTTCATTGCTTATTACAACAATATCATAAGAATATAGTCAACCATCATCCAAAGTGCATTCTACACTGCATAAGCATCAAATATAAAGATTTATCGATTACAACAGCCTGTCAATCAATCGATCGACATACAACTAGTGTATGTCATATATTATCCCAATACCCTTGTGGGGTTTCAAACAATCAAACACAGGTTTTATTTGTGAAGTTGGACGATGTGTAAAATTTATCGGCCAAATCAATATCAGTCAAATGTGTGTACATAAACAAATCGTCCGATTGGTTTATAAATATTTATTTTATTCATATACACGTTAAAAATTATATTTTTAATTATAAAATATTTTATTCCATTAAACATCACACAATCAATTTTCACAACACATCAATTCAAACAAACAAGTCATCCATGGTCTGTGGACGATGGGTGTCGGGTGCTGTTAAGCACCGTCTGCATCCTAGTATATATACCAAACAAGAAAATAAATTAAAGTGAGGAGTTCTCACCTTTGGGATCCACTCCGCCATTCTTTATTGCTAAATGGTTCGAATTCTTGTCGCTTCCAGCCTGTTCCATCACAATCTATTTAACACGATTTTCATATTAAAAATCGTATTTTTATTTCAACGCTAAATAGATAAAAATCACATTTTTATATCGCCACTTTATGTATAAAAGTCATATTTCCATTTCACTAACTTCATAATAAAAATCATATTCTTATTCTTGCTTAAACCATGTTGTTTATATTTTTTAAAAACAATATATATTTTTATCTACAAAAGCGATGTATATTTTAATAACGCTCTTCATATTACAAAAATCATATTTCTATAATGCTATTTGTATAGAAAAGATTATATTTTTACCATGAAGCTATTTGCATAAAGATCCTATTTTTATAAAAATCGTATTTTTACTTCATTAAAAACCATATCTTTATATCGTTATATATATTTTCTTTCATATGATAAAAATCTCATTTTGTTTTTGTAGAAATCTCGCCTTCCTATTTTTGAAAAACTAACTTCTCTATTTTAAAAAAAATCACATTCTTTTACTTGCTAAAAACATAATCTTTTTATTAACAAAAATCAAATCCATTTGTTTTAAATATCAAATCTTTTCGTATAGAAAAATCAAATCTTTTTGCTATAGAAAAATCAAATCTTTTCTTATCATACAAAAATAATTTCTAATCAAAAAATCAAATATTTAACTAATTAAAAATCTCTGTTTTAACTAATTAAAGATCTCTGATTTATATAGAAAAACATGTTTTTATCACTAACTACATATAATAAAAATCGTTAAACTCACCTTTTTGCTATGAAAAATTCAATTCAATTTTTTTTAAGCGATGTTGGGCCCACGTCGGCCTGAGGTAACGGAGGAAGGTGGGGATGGAGGTGCCGGACAGAGGGGATGGTGCAGCATCGGAGGCGACGACGGCTAGGGAGTTTGGCAACGGGTTTTGGCTGAATTGGGTTGTGGGGTTGGAATTAGGGAAGGAAGGAGAGTAGCGGCTGTCGAGGGGGGGCATCGGAGGTGGGCGGCGCGGTGGATGGAGGGGAGACGACGACGAAGTCTGGGCAAGGAGATTTAGGGTTCCGCCGTTCTTTTGTTTTATTTTCCTTTTAATTTCTGCATTGAATTCAAAGTGAACGGGAGGGAAGGGTTGATCGGGCTTTAAGAAGGAGATAAGGGCCCTGGCCCATTCTATTTAATATTTATTTTTAATTCTAAAAAGTGGGATTTTCGTTCGGACTCTGAATCTAAACCTGCGACTATCATCCCTAGTTAATTACCCCCATTCCGAACACAATGGGATATGTATTGTAAGCCAATTTGGCTGTTTCGATCGGTTTCCGTCAAAATTAAAATATAAATATATATATTGAATTTGAACGCACATTTCAATTTACCCGGGCCACATACGGACTCTAAAAATTCCCAAAAAATATTTCCTATCTTCGTATTGACGATACAGTTCTAACAAAACTAATTTCATCAAATTCGGAGACCGTTTGAAAAATAGCCATTTTCTGGTCAATCCAAATTGACTTAAACTGACAAAACATGTTTTCTTTTTCCATGCTCACATATTGATTCCAAAAATTATGAATTTTGGAATCTAGCAATAAGATGACATTCCGGATCCAACAAAAGTGGTTTCGTCGAAAACGGAGGTCATTTGCAAAATTTCCATTTTTAAGGGCCATATTTTCCATAGCGACTATTCTGGAATTTCAACTGGGCATAACTTTTTATTCCCGCTGTGAAATTCCAATTTTTCGGATTCGTTGGAAAGATATTCTCAAATAAATTCAAATATTTTTGGTTTCGCCCAAATCCGGTTTATTTCGAATCCTGTACATTCATTTGAAATTTGAATTCGAAATTTTAAACTACCGCGCCATTTACAATTCCTTTTATAATATAAAATAAATATTTATATTCTAATGTCGATTCAAATAAATATATACGTTCTAATTCTATTCAAAATAAATTTCTCATTGTTATTATTTAAAATAAACCTTTTTTAATATTCAAAATTCACTAAAATTGCTAAAATACAAATTTTAAGTTGGTTCGGATTTTCCGGGTTGTTACAATCTCCCCCACTTAAAATCTTTTCGTCCTCGAAAAGGAACGGAGCCGAATGTTGTTTAACTAATCAACTCAACTTTCATTATTTTAATTATGGCTTAAGTTCTTCAACATCTCAGTTTCTAAGAACCTTTCAAATTCTTCAAAAATTTGGCTAACACCATAAACTTTCCAAAAATTTCGCCATAACCTTCCCTATACGGGAGCACCGGGAAAATACCAAAATTGCCATACAGGCCTCTCCAATCCAAAAAGAAAAAGAAACAGCCGAGCGGCTAGCCAAAAGGCTCAAAAAATCATCAAAAACCCCAAGAAATACAATAAAGATGTACCTAGTTGTTGGGCAAACAATTTTATTCCTCTGCTCTAGCCTCTCTGCTATGACCTATTCAATGTATATACATGTATATGTATGCAATTGCAATCAATTTTCGATTCAGTTCAACATTTGATACAATCTGGCTAAATTTACCTTACATTCACATATGGTTTAAATGAATAATCACACAACACAATCATCAATCAATTAGTTAATTATCTTTTCAAATTCATAATTTTGAGATATATATACAGAAAATCTTGTTTTTGATGCCAATTCACAACAATAAGCCTTATCTAGTTTTGGTTCTCACACCAATGTAATGGAAATATATAAACATCCCACTTTCGAAACTCGAATACAAATGCTGATGATGCCGCGGCCTCATCAGAATCATCTCCGGGCGACTAGAGTGTGATTCTATATCTATTCAGCATATTAAAATTTCGAATACACGTGGATCAGACGTATATGCAAAATCTTTATATATTGGATTGTCCAAATTCAATATAAAATAAACATTCAAATACGAATAATTGAATTTAAATTTTTTCAAAACAAAATTTGTTTTCATTTTTACTTTTTTAAAAACAACACTCTTCACACTTGTTCTAGGATACTACTGATCCCATCTCTAACAAGTCATTCTCATTGGATATTACTAATCCAATATCTGATGAATTCTTTTGTTTGGTTTTAACGTTTCTTGTTCTCCAAGCTCTGTAAACCAAAGCTCTGATACCAAATATAAGAACCTGTAACTTCCCCGGTCTCCAAGGAGAAGGGAAAGAACGAATTACCTTGAGGACGAGACGAATCAGAACACAAACAGAAGAACATTTCATTGCTTATTACAACAATATCATCAGAATACAGTTAACTATCATGCCAAGTGCCTTCTACACTACATAAGCATCAAATATAAATATTTAACACTTACAACAGCCTGTCAATCGATCGATCGACATATAGCTAATTATTGGGACTATTGCATGTCATATATCATCCCAATACCCATGTGGGGTTTCAAACAATCAAACACAGGTTTTATTTGTGCAGTTGGGTGACGTGTAAAATTTATCATCCAAATCAATATCAGTCAAATGTGTGTACATAAAAAAATCGTCTGATTTGTTTACAAATATTTATTTTATTCATATACACGTTAAAAATTATATTTTTCACTATAAAATATTTTATTCCATTACACATCACACAATCAATTTTCACCACACATCAATTCAAACAAACAAGTCATCCATGGTCTGTGGACGATGGGTGTCGGGTGCTGCTAAGCACCGTCTGCATCCTAGTATATATATAACTAGAAAATAAATTGAAGTGAGGAGTTCTCACCTTTGGGATCCACTCCGCCGTTCTTTATTGCTGAACGGTTCGAATTCTATTCGCTTCCAGTCTATTCAATCGCAATCTGTTTAACACGATTTTCATATGAAAAATCGTATTTTTATTTCAATGCTAAATAGTTAAAAATCACATTTTTATATCGCCACTTTATATATAAAAGTCATATTTCCATTTCGCTAACTTCATAATAAAAATCATATTCTTATTCTTGCTAAAACCATGTTACTTATATTTTTTAAAAACAATATATATTTTTATCTACAAAAGCGATGTATATTTTTATAACGCTTTTCATATTATAAAAATTGTATTTCTATAATGCTATTTGTATAGAAAAGATTATTTTTTTATCATGAAGCTATTTATATAAAGATCCTTTTTTTATAAAAATCATACTTTTACTTCATTAAAAATCATATCTTTATATCGTTATATATATTTTCTTTCATACGATAAAAATCTCATTTTGTTTTCCTAGAAATCTCGCCTTCCTATTTTTGAAAAACTAACTTCTCTATTTAAAAAAAAATCACATTCTTTTACTTGCTAAAAACATAATCTTTTTATTAATAAAAATCTAATCATTTTGTTTTAAATATCAAATCATTTTGTATAGAAAAATCAAATCTTTTCTTGTCATACAAAAATCATTTCTAATCCAAAAATCAAATCTTTAACTAATTAAAAATCTCTACATTAATTATTTAAAAATCCCTATTTTAACTAATTAAAGATCTATGATTCATACAAAAAAGTGTTTTTATCACTAACTACATATAATAAAAATCGATAAATAAAACTCACCTTTTTGCTAGGAAAAATTCAATTCAATTTTATTTCTGAGCGGAGTTGGGCCCACGTCGGCCTGATGTGACGGAGGAAGGTCGGGATGGCATCGCCGGGCTGAGGGGATGGTGCAGCATCGGAGGCAGCGACGGCTAGGGACTATGGCAATGGGTTTTGGCCGAATTGGGTTGTGGGGTTGGAATTGGGGAAGGAGGGAGAGTAGCGGCTGTCGGGAGGGGGGGGGGGGGGGGCATCGGAGGTGGGCGACGCGGTGGATGGAGGGGAGACGGCGACGAAGTCTGGGCGAGGCGATTTAGGGTTCCGCCATTCTTTTGTTTTTTTCTTTTAATCTCCGCATTGAATTCAAAGTGAACGAGAGGGAGGGAGTGACCGGGCTTTGAGAAGGAGATAACGGCCCTGGCCCATTCTATTTAATATTTATTTTTAATTCTAAAAAGTGGGATTTTCGTTCGGACTCTGAATCTAGCCCAGCGACTGTCATCCCTAGCTAATTTCCCCCATTACGAACACAATGGGATATGTATCGTAAGCCAGTTTGGCTATTTCAATCGGTTTCCATCAAAATCAAAATATAAATCTATATATTGAATTTGAATGCATATTTCAATTTACCGGGGCCACATACGGACTCTAAAAATTCCCAAAAAATATTTTCTAGCTTCGTATTGACGATACGGTTCTAACAAAACAAATTTCATCAAATTTGGAGACTGTTTGAAAAATAGCCATTTTCTGGTCGATCCAAATTGACGGAAACTGACAAAACACGTTTTCTTTTTCCATGCTCACATATTGATTCCAAAAATTATGAATTTTGGAATCTAGTAATAACTTGACATCCTGGATCCAACAAAAGTGGTTTCGTCGAAAACGAAGGTCGTTTGCAAAATTTCCATTTTTAAGGGCCATATTTTCCGTAGCGACTATTCTAAAATTTCAGCTGGGCATAACTTTTTATTCCCGCTATGAAATTTCAATTTTTCGGATTCATTGGAAAGATATTATCAAATAGATTCAAATATTTTTGGTTTCGCCTAAATCCGATTTATTTTGAATCCTGTACATTCATTTGAAATTTGAAATCGAATTTTCAAACTACCGCACTATTTCTAATTCCTTTTATAATATAAAATAAATATTTATATTCTAATTTCGATTCAAATAAATATATACATTTTAATTCTATTCAAAATAAATTTCTCGTCATTATTATTTAAAATAAACCATTTTAAATATTAAAAATTAACTAAAATTGCCAAAATAAAAAATTTAATTGGTTCGAATTTTCCGGGTTGCTACATAATGCGTGTACATACATGTCATACGAATATTGTGTCACATACAAAAGTGTATATTTTAAACAAACAATTTCTACTGGCAATCCTATACATTTCATAATAGTTCATTTAGTTGATCTAACATCTATGAAAGAATGTGAGTCAGGTGTGAGATAAACTCACCTTTCGTGGCCCAAAATGGAACGACGACTTGCAAGCATGATTCAAAATGGATTTTAACTTGATGATCGCTCAATATTTTATTCTATTTTATAAGAGGAGGCTAGGGAATGTCTAAATGGATCAGTATAGGAATTGGGTTTTGAATGGTTCTTAAACTCAACACCAAACTTGACTCAAAATAAACCCAATAAATTCTTTAAGCAATATATATATATATATATATATATATTTATATTTATATATATATCAGATACAAACACATAGAAAATTTTAACATATATATATATATTTAAAATTCAACATACAAAAATATATTTTATAAATTATACATTTAAATAAAACACAACACTAACACATACTAAATCACTTTGATATAATATAACTTAAAAACACACACATAAACTCATACACACACACACCGTACACACAACACAAATTATAACAGTATATATATTATAAATTATGCATAAACACACAACAAAGCCTTTTTTAAAATAGTTTGTATATGTGTATATATATATATGTATATATATTGAAACACCCCACCTCCGTTAAGGTCACTCACAAAGGAAATGCCTTAACTTCGGTGGAGCGCTTTAGGTAAAAGATGCAAATAAATTACAAGAAAGACAAATAAAGCAGCGGAAAATAAAGTCATTTTATAAACAACTTAATTCAGTCAAGCTTTTAAAACAATTGACTCAATCATACTTAAAAGTAATACGTAGAATTTCTGTCTTGATTTAAAAACTTCCAAGTAAAAAGAATCATAAAAATCACATTGATATTCCCCAATAAAGCGTGAACCAGCCATAGCAGTGGAAGAGAGAGTCCAAAGCAATACATCGACTATCTTCGAGCTTGGAAGGAAAACTGAGCTAAGTGGTAACATTTCCTCCCTGTGAACCTAGGGGGGAGGGGACGGAAGAAAAGTGGCGAAAACAAACTAGGTCAGACATAAGTCTGGTAAGCTCAGTGACTTTCAGCATGTAAACAGGTAAAAGAAACATGACATGAATAAACTGAATATAAGACAATAACATGATAACAGGGATAATATGGTAACATAGGATAAGCATAAGGTATGATAAGGCAAGATAATCTGAATGCGCTTCTACTCTTGCTCTGCTTCGCTACTACACTGTTTTTACGATTTCTATATCTCTGCACCACCTAACTAGTGTCCCAACTAGTAATCTGTATAAAATGATAATAGGATCCCAATCCCCCGCAATTGAGGTAGCCTTCCGGTGCATATCTAGTATAAGAATTCCACCTCAACCTGCCTAATAGCCATGAGTTTGTTAGATGTACCATTACTACCCTATCAATCGGCTCCCTAGTGTATTAACTTTTCTTGTGTTTGTGTCAATCGGCCCTCTCTTGCGTGTAGATACCCTGTGCTATTCCCACCATAAGGTGTATCAATCCTTATGATAGCAACCCGACACGATTCAAGATGCACAGTGTATAACTACTGGTACCCAGTGCCTGCTTTTTCCCACTCCGGAGAATGTGCACACCCGTAAACCATTGGAACCCACACTGACGTACCCTCTGCCGCTCTTTTGACCGCTTATAATCAACCCAGTAATCGTGCCCCACCCTGCCTAGTTCAGGGTACCATGATACATCTATGTGGGTTAATGCTGAAAGGGTCCCCGTTACTAGGGTTTCCTACTGGTTAAGTTTGTGGGACTATATTTACTAATATTACCCACCAACTCGATATATACTTAACCCTCCCACTGATTCAAGCATGTTTATTTAATGGTTAAGTTTTGTGGGCCTATATTTACTAATATTACACACCAACCCGATATGTACTTAACCCTTCCACTGATTCAAACATGTTTATTTAATGGTTAAGTTTGTGGGCCTATATTTACTAATATTACCCACCAACCCGATATTTACTTAACCCTTCCACTGATTCAAACATGTTTATTTAATGGTTAAGTTTGTGGGCCTATATTTGCTAATATTACCCGCCCAACTTGATATGTACTTAACCCTTTAACACATTATGCCATATTGGTTAAGTGTTGTCCATTCATGTTAACTTAACCAACCCATTCATCATGTCATGTTGGTCAAGTGTTTCTTATTAACTTAACCCTCCTCACTTATCATGTTGGATTGGTTAAGTGTTTCCTATTAACTTAACCCCATTCATCCATTAAGTTATATTGGTCAAGTATTTCTTGTTAATTTAACCCCACATGTTCATCATGTTGTATTGGTTAAGTGTCATCAATCAATTCAAGTTAACTTAACCCACCTACTTGTCATGTTACTTTGGTTAAGTGTTGCCTTCTTGTGTCAACTTAACCCTACCACAAATCAATTTATATTGGTTAAGTGTTGCCCTCTTGTTTTAACTTAACCTTACCACAAATCAAGTTATATTGGTTAAGTGTTTCTTATTACATAACGCTACCCATTCACCATGCTATACTGGTTAAGTGTTTCCTATTAACTTAACCATAGTCATTCATCTTGTTATATTGGTTAAGTGTTCCTATGAACTTAACCCTAGTCATTCATGTTATATTGTATGAACTTAACCCTAGTCATTCATCTTGTTATATTAGCACTACTTGATTTATTAATGCACCAACCTCTCACATTAGATATGTGTTGTTGCGGTTACTGGATGTGTCGGGCGGTTCCGGGCAATTTTACACCACAACTCAATCTAACCTCGGGTTTTTCTTGGGCATGATGCACTAATCTCTCACATTAGATAGGTGTTGTTGTGGTTACTGGATGTGCCGGGCGGTTCCGGGCAGTTTTACACCACAACTCAATCTAACCTCGGGTTAGGCATGTTCATATTTAATTTACACATTTACCATATATACCCAAATCTAGATTTTACATGCTAATTACCAAATTCACCAAAACTAGTCATGTTCCAATTCCCAAATTATGCCCAACAAAGCTAACTGCAAGTTATGGCCCCCAAATTCAATTTCAAGTTATTACTCAAAATAAGCTACACCTATTCTTCCCAAGTTTGTAATAATAGTCATGCCCAAAATCCACTATGCATTATGTTTGGCGTCCCAAATCAATAGTTAAGCCCAAGCAAGATTTAACATTCCAATTTACAGTTTATGCCCAAAACTAGGTTTTTCATGCCAAATTTCATACTTTGTTGTTCATTCCAATTCTAGGTTAAATACGTCAAATTACATATTCCATAATTCAAGTCAAATTACCCCACATTACATTTTAACAGTCATGCCATAATACATGTTCCAAATTATGCCAAATAAATGTCAATTTCATGTTATACCTGATTACCTCAGCATTCATAACGTACATGTTTCGAGATTCAATGCAAGATTCATGAAATAAGCGGAGAAACAATATGGAACATAAGGGGCATAAGAATAGGCATATGACGATAAGAATATTGGTCCAATAAACCTAGATATACCAAACAGACAAGTTTTGCATAGAATACATTGCAGGCATATAGATATGATATGAATATCATTATGAACCATCACAGACGTATAGGGTTAACAAGAGTTATATCATGAACTTAAATAGGATTACAATTCCGATGTACAACAAGGATAGATATGATTAGACCAATTCCATAGTCAATAATGATTCCCAAAGGCATATACAAGCACGAATTCAAATGAAAGAATTACTTACATCAGGCATAAAGGATTAGATTTGAATAACATCGCAGGCATAGATCTAGTAGATTAGATTTGATAAATCTAAAAGGATTTTCTCAAAATCATGTATAGCTTAGATCCAGATTATTACATGCTAAGAATTTCAATTAAGAATTCACATCTGAAAGTAACTTGAACTTACAAAAAGAGAATGATTCTTGTATTTCTGGAATCTGTTATCTGAAGGTGAAAAGCGATCCCTTGACGTAGATTATCGATTCTCTAATTTAGATTTAATTCTTAGAAAATAGTTTTTGAAGTCGTTGAATTAGCCTTTGAATCTCAACTTGAATTCTAACTTGATTCTACGAAGAACTTGAGTGGCATAACCCCGTCTTTGATTTATTTTGATAAGAATTAGGGTAAAGTATAGGCATAATGAAGTTGTGTAGAGAAAACTGTAGCCTTTGGGGGTGTTAATATAACATAGGGATCAACGAATCTGGTCAGAACGGGTGTCCAAATGCAGAAAAACGAACCAGTCCTCGGATCTGGATATATGAGGGGGGTCGACCCCCTGGTCGGCCTATGTGACCCAAGTCGACCCCCAGGTCGACCTGGTTCCTGGGCGGGAAATTTCCCGCCCATCCCCGGTATGTGATTTGAATTTCGAATTTGAATTCGAGTTGTTTTAATTTATTTAAATTCCTGAAAATTCTAAGTGCCATAACTTTCTCATACGAAGTCCGATTTACGAAAACTTGGACTCTATTCAAGCAAAATTCCAAGACGAACGCAATGGCGTAACCCGTTTCCCTTAATTCTTCTTTTAAAAATTAAGTATACTTTAATTTGTTACTTTGACATTCATAGAAAATACAGGATGTTACATATATGTTTCAAATCAATACGACATTGAACTCACACAAAATTAAACCGTACATACTTATACATTTGAAATCAACACACACAACAAAAGCTTCAAAATCCAATATATATAATATATGTTGTATGACACATATAAGTTATTATATAAATATATATATTTATATAAATACACACAAGACAAAAAATGTATATGTATTTAAATATGTATTTAAATATATATTTAAAAACCAATATGTTTTAAAACAACTCAACACCAAAATATATATCACACATACACAGGCATTTAAACATAAAATAACTCACATAATAAATACACATACACATGCACACAAGAACACTCCCATACTTGCACAATAGAGACACTAACTCACGGAAATCACTCACACACCAACCCAGTAACTCACGCACAAACACCACTCACACACTTAACAAATGAATATATACATATATAATACATAAAGGAAAATAAGTCCATGCAACATCACATAGTAAACACCACAGCAGATATAGACACCAAAAACTCACGTATATAAGACACAAGGGTAATGCATGAGAAGGAGAAGAGTGGGGATCATGGCTTCATTTTGGCTAGTCATCGGCAGGAGGATTTGGGTGGCACGGCTTTGGTTTGGAACAACGAAAAATTTAGGAAAATATGTGGGTTTGGATACTAAGGTAGGGAGGCGCTATCATGAGAGCGAGGTGATAGGTTCTGCGCGTTGGGAAGGAAGGCAGAGCTGCTGTGATTGGCTCGCGACATGATGAACGAGAGCATGGGAAGGCTCGCAGGTTGGGGTTAAATGGAGATGGAGTGCTGTGGTTACGAAGGAGTAGGGGCGAAGGTCAGATTTGGTGAAGCCTTCAGGTCTCGAGGCTTTAAAGCTGCGGTTTTTTCTTATATAGAGAAGCTTTCAGATCTTTATAAACGAAGAAGGAGAATATAGAGAAGGGAGGAGAGGTAACAGTAAAGGAACAGAGCGTGTGATAAAATAAGAATTAAAGTGGAAGTTGCTTGTTGTAAAACTCATGAGAAAATTAATGGGAGAAGGAAATGGAAAAAATTTGAATGGAGATTGTGGAACCCGATGGATTCTTATTTATTTCATATAGCCTTTAAACGTGGTTCAAAAATTTAAATTTGGATGACATATTTCACGTACAACGTGTTTACTAATTTATCAATAGACTGATTGATATTCCAAACTAAATTTTCAAATTGGCTAATATTAGTGCTTTGAAAACGCTCTATGATTCAAATGAAAGGGTAGGAGTTTAATGTTATCACTACACCATTTATGCTAGTTAAGCTGTGTTTTTAGCCGTATCTAAAGCTCTTAAACACGGCCAAAAGCCGTATCAAAAAACGGTGTGTTAAATTTTTAGATATGGCTATAAACCGTATCTCACTAGTAATAACATACGTCTTATAGCCGTATCTAAACTATATTCATACATGGCCTTTGACCATATCTAATTATATCTGTGTGTGCGCACACACACACACACACAAATATATATATATATATATATGCATATATATATATATATAAACAGAAATTGTAGCACATATTTTTCATAACACAGCATATATACCAAAATTTATGCACATGAATAACACAATTTATATATATATATATATATATATATATACACCCAAAGCATTACAAGATTTTTCATAACATGAACACAATGTATAACGTACAAACATATACAAAGGAAATTGTCAAAGATTTTCATAATAGTACAAACTTAAAAAAAGGTAAAAACATATGATCAGCCTAATATATATAACTCCAGTCAAGGCAGGGAAGATTGAGCATACGTGTTGATCATGCCGATGAAATCCATATGTTCGCTGTAAGTCAAAGCAGTACTATGAGAATAAGCTAGCTCATGATGATGATCATAAAGTTTATATATAACAACATAAATATTTATATGTACACAGTTTAAAACAAAATCTTAAAAGGCCAACCTGATGACTAGCAGTAAAACTGAATCATGATAGCCAGCGCCTGAGTTCCAGCAGTACAAAAGTACTAAAAGCTACATGTTTATGTATAACATGTTTATATATATAACAAAATCAACATGTTTACGTATAACAAAAGCACCAAAATCGTGTGTGCATATTTGTCAACTATATGTATAACATGTTTATGTAATGCAATTAACATGATTTCATTCCCCAAACAATTCCTTTGCTTTGAACCAGTTTAATTTCATTCTCCAAAATCTCCGCAAACATGATTTTCACGTAATGACTCACTATTTCTCTCTAAAAGGATTAAACCACAAACTTATTATAATTCTCCTTGTCACTTGGATGCAATGTAGATATAACATTGCTATAGCCTTGCACTTTCTATTCGATCACCCTTATCTAATGTAGTTATCCGAGATGAGGAGATGGAAAAAAGCGAGATATTACCTGAAGTTTATATAAAAAAATGCTCTGATTTTTCCTGCTAAGTACCATGAAAGCAATCCCAATCCAGCAGACCCTGCACATATGGTTTACTGCATAATTATAACCTATACAGTTCAAAACACTAACAACTTCTTGTATTACATGAAGGGTTGTACCATGACAAAATTACTTGAATAAAAATGTTATTGAAATTGACATTGCCACCAAAATGACCATATTGATCGCTACCATAGATATTAACCTTGAGCCTCTTCGCTTCCACTAATTTTAACAATTCCTACTTCGACTCCTTTCCATATGGCATCACACTCTCAGCTCATCATCCCACACATGTTCAACAAAAAGCCATAGAAAGCATAAATAATAAGTAAGAGTGTTCTAATAAGCATGCATATACCCTAGCATCATTACTACATAAATGGTAGTATCTCATACATCATCGAACTAGAAACCTTTGTAAGTATGTTGAGTTATGAACAAGTAACAAAATCAAAAACTAGAGTGACATTAAGAGAATACAAACAAGTACAATGAATTACCTGAATGTAATGATACAAATTAAGAATAAGTTAATCTTCAGATTACCTAAATTACCCAAATTTGGCAAATCTTGCTTTGTGCTAATAGATCATTGGCATCATTTACATTTATAGTGGCAAATCAAATTCCACTTTATAGCTGAATTAGGTAAAGCATGGCTACTTATAATTATATCTGAGACTTTGATGAAGGTTGATTAACACATCAGAATGATGAAAATGATCTAACTAATGCAAAGATGGAGACACACAAATCGAATCAACTCTACCAGAGGAGGAGATTCCAGAGAAAGGTGGAGGCACAATTTGGTGACCGAAAACCCTAATTTGGGTTTTCAGTCATCATTAAAATAAAACAAAAGTAAAAGGGAGCGGCCAAAATTTGTGTTCGTAATGCCTAAAGGGGTGCACAATATGATACGCATTAGATTTGGCCAAACGCCATGTCAAATTAACTGATCCGTAGATTCCTTGATGGACAGTCAGATTTAGGGTGTTTAAGGTGGTGTGGATCGCAAAATGTAGTTTGATATGACTCTAAGCACTATCAAATATGATACGGCTATAACCCATATTTTATCTTCGCAGTGTTGTGTGCCAAATTGGTTGTTATGGTGTAGTATATACAAAGCTTGACAAATTCAGGAAATTTATGGATTAAAACGAAATATAATATATTCATATGAGAATGAAAGGAAATAAGTAAAAGAAGGCGAACGGTTCAAATTTTGAATTAATGAATGTTCATGGAAAGAATTTATACTAATAAATGGAGTTGAAATTTAAATGATAAACATTGATTACAAAAAAAAGTGAAAAAAATATAAATATTAAATACAAAGAAACCAACGGTTTTTTTGGCAATATGAAATTAACAAAAATTTTGCAAATCAAATATAAAATAAATGATATCAAAGAAAAAGAATCTAACAATTAAAATTTTGCTATATTTATATCAACAACAATCAATACGAATTGAAATTAAATTTAAAGAACAATTAAACTTTTGCTATATTTACATCAACAGCAATCAATACGAATTGAAATTAAATTAAAGAACAATTAAAAAAAATTCTATATTTACATCGGCAACAATCAATACGAATTAAAATAAAATTTAAATAACAATTAACTTTTGCTATATTTACATCAACAACAATCAATACGAATTGAAATTAAATTAAAGAACAATTATTTTTTTTCTATATTTACGTCAATAATAATCAATACGAATTGAAATTAAATTAAAGATATAATTCTATATTGAAAACGGAGGGTATAATTATACAAACTAAATTTTATATAAAAATTCAAGAATGAATGCAAATAAATAACTCGATTAAAATTTACCATAAATAAGATTCTAAAATAGCAAATATTGAATTGTATTGTTAAATTGTGTTCATATCAAAAATAAAATTCATTTGTGTATAAAATCTAAACAAAGTTAGCTTTAGATAATCAAAATAAAAATTATTCCCATAAAATGCAAACAAATAAAATAAATAAACCAAAATTTTAAATTAAATCATTATTTAAAATACTTTTAAAATTTAGGTTGTTACAATCTCCCCTACTCAAACAGTTTCGTCCCCAAAAAGGAACGAGGTAGGGAAATAGTATTTAAATAATTAATATATTCAAACCAAAAGGTTTATATTTATCTTCATACCTATACCTATACATATACATATATATATAAATCAAAAATAAATTTCCAAACATTTCAAAATAATTTTAAGTATTCACCCGACGTCTTGATTGACTAACTATATTTATCCCACTTTTGAAACCCGAAAATAGATATCGATGATTCTGCAGTCATCAACAGAATTATTTTCAAGCGACTAGAGTGTGACTCTATATCTATCTAATACACATAGGATTTAAAATATACGTTTGATCAGACGTATACCCAAATCACTAGGTATTCGATAAGCCAATTTTAACATCAAGTAACTACACAAAATATCTTATATATATTTAAAAAAAAAAATACCGAATTTTCAAATCATATATTATCAAATCATTAAATTTTAAGTAGGGAAAAAATTATCACTTCCCGCTCATTTATTTATTAAAATTCAACTTAAATCAAAATAAATATGCTAACAATATTATTATTAAATCAATTACATAACCATATTTTTCTATACTATATCTAAATATTTTCAAATCCAAATTATCTATATTTAAATTTATAAAACTGGACAAATTCCGTAAGTTAACATATATATATATATATGTATGTATCACAAATAAAAAATATATTTATAAACTCACTTAAACATATAAATTTATATATATATATACATATTTTTATAACTATATCAATATAGATTTTAACAAAGATAAAATTATTTTCTTACAAAATATATACAAAATATATAATTCATAAAATATATCATCTTAAAGTATAAAGATCAAATCTTTTAAAAATACAAGTATTACCAAAACATAATGTCATTTACAAATATATGTATCAAATGTATAATAAAATTTCAATATTGTATCACGAAAATCTTATATTATAATACCTTTCAAAATATCAATTTTAAATCAAAATCTAACAAGACTGGACTCACTAGAAGATTTATACTCCCTTTCTATTTCTGACCTTGTCAGGGACACGAATAAGTAATAGAATTCGAGATAAAAGTTGAACGAATGAAAGAACTTAATCAAAGGGGATCTAAAAAGGAAGATGGATCAAATGGAAAGGAAATTTAAGGAAAGATTTTTAATATTAAACAAAATTTTTATCCAAAAATATTTGCTAAAAATATTTAAAACGAATTATAAAACCATTTATACTTTAAAATATGCTCTCTTAAGAAGGATTCTACAACTGATTCCACTAATTCTATGGCATGGCTACCCTATCTCTAATGAGTTTATACCTTATAGGCTAAAGCTTTGATAAACCAAAGCTCTAATACCAAATGTAACATACCGTCTTTCGTCCACTTCAAGCTGGTAATTAAACCAACTCAAACCGTTCGAAATGACATAATGTTATTAGCATATGAGGTAATTAGAATAAATCACAGAATCACAGCCATAGAAAATTAGAATATCTCGCAGCGGAATAAATAAATTATACAATAGTAGTTCATGAAGCAACTAAATAAAAATCAAAATTTATACATAATACTAGAGTTAGAAAATTAAATACAGCGGAAGTCTAAATACAAGAATTTCTAATACAAAAGAGAAATAGCCAGAATCAACAGGTAGAGGTGATATCTTCAACAGTTTCCAGCTTCAAAAGGTGAAATCTCAACACTGTAATACTCGATCTTACCCGAGCAATAATGGAAACAAAGCAACTTGGATCAGGACTAAAATTCTCGTGGAAGTTAAATCAACTCAAATGAAATGTTCAATAAAATGCATAAGTAACTTAAAGGATGTTTGGGATCACCATCCTCTAAGATCCGTTAAACTAATATCATATAATATAATACGTTATTATAATAGTGTTTATGGTTAAATCTTACTTATTAAAATAGTTTAAGCAGGATTACATTTTTACCCTTCCACTGTTTATAAACATTGCCATAAACATTGCATATAAAACACCAGTAATGGTCGGTGGATAGGGATGTGCTGCTATATGACAACGTCAAATCAAAATCGTAGGGGCTCGATCAGGATAAATATGATAAGGCATCATGGCAATATCCATAAGTAGGATTCTACCGGATTGCACACTCAGGCCGATGGTAACGCATAGCCGCGACTACCGCCCACCTCAGATAATACTCCCGAAATCAAAGGCGCTAATCAATCACAAAGTAATATATGTGGAATCGAAGAAGCATGTCTGCTAAGAGGAGCTAGCTCACATTAACCTGGGTATGACTCCTGTTTTAGTCATTTTAATTATGACCTGAACGTCAAGGCTATCCATCATCGTTCTCTTTCTTCAAATCCAGTAATCGCCACCAAACCATCCTACTTCATTTTGGAACTCCACCGTGTACACAGTTGTTAAAGTGGTTTTCGGTACTGGTAGAGAGTATGACAATATCCGATCCCGGTCACTTTAACAACCAAACGTTTACATTTTTCACACCGTTGCCATTTTATAAAATCATATCTTGAAATAAATTGATTTAAGAAATTTCTTTAATTAAAACCAAGAAGTTTATGAATCAATTCCATATGTAAAATTATTTCAACTCATATTTAGTCAATTTACAATCGAATTCATATATTCATATCAATTATAAATTCAAATTCAAATTAATTACGCAATTCACGTTCATTTTCTATAAAGTTCAATATTTATGTGAATTAAAAATTCGCATTTAGTTGATTTAAAATCAAATTCGTTGAATCAAGTATTATTATATAAATTTAAATCTTTAATCCTCGAATTTAAGTTGCAAAATCAAAACTTACTCACCTATTGAGATTATTTTAAAAGTTTATAAAATATATATAAAATTAGCATTGAAAATATATTCATAGGTTTTAAACTTATATAGAAAATAGCTTTATAAGGTTTAAAATAATTTAGAAATAAGTTAAAAAGAATAATTTATTATAATACATTAGTTTAAAGTTAAAAATACATATATGATTAAATTATATAGTTTAAAATAAATAAATTATAAGTAAAATATTAAATAAGAATTTAAATACAATTTTACTCAAAAAATATTTTAAAACATATAATTTAAAGTTTACAAAATTTAAGTATAAATATTATAAAATATGAGATCTTAAATTAATATTATTACAATCAAATTTTCCAAATTATTTTAATTCGAATACATGACCAACTGTGTCCGTATATAGTTTTCTACCCGATGGTCAAGGGATACGGATACTTATCATTTCAACCCGCAATTTATAAATTTCTACGGGTTTATCATTTCAAATCGTAATCCCAAATTCAGTTAAAATCATTCAGTCTATCATTTCAACCCATAACGATTTTTCCCTAACCTAATGTCTGTTCGGGTATGTATCCTTTCAACCCTTAGTGATTTTTCCTAAACTAGGCGTATATACAACATAACAAATCATCACATATCATCAATCACAACATAGTCATATATAATCAGTGTACATACATGTCATATGAATATCGTGTCACATATGAAAGTGCATATTTTAAACAAACAATTTCTACCGACAATCCTATACATTTCGTAACAATTCATTTAGTTGATCTAACATCTATGAAGGAATGTGAGTCAAGAGTGAGATAAACTCACCTTTCGTGGCCCAAAATGAAACAATGACTTGCAGGCATGATTCAGAATGGAATTGAAATCGATGATTGCTCAATATTTTATTTTATTTTATAAGAGGAGGCTAGGGAATGTCTAAATGGATCGGTATAGGAACTGGTTTTGAATGGTTCTCAAACTCAACACAAAACTTGACTCAAAATAAACCAAATAAATTCTTTACTCAAAATATATATATATTTTATATACAGACACATAGAAAATTTTAACATATATATTTAAAATTAGATGCACGAAAATATATTTTATAAATTATAAATTTAAATAAACAAAACGCTAATGCATAGTAAATCATATACACTTTTATATAATATATAATTTAAAACACACGCATAAACTCATACACACACACTGTACACACAACAATAAATATTATAAATTATGCATAAAAACAAAGCAAATCCTTTTTCAGAATAGTGTGTGTGTGTGTATATATATATATAGGGAGCGACTATTGAGACACAAAATTGCATACAAATTTATGTACACAAAATATAAACCATAATTTTTTTTGTCTTTATGTGTGAGGTGTAATTCATGGGAAGATTTAATAGTTCATATTTTTTGTGTTTAATTTTGTGCCCATATTTTGTGTTCATTTAAACTTTCCCATATACATATAAACATATATATATATATGTTTAAAATCAATACGACGTTGAAATCACACAAAATAAAACCGTACACACATATACATTTAAAATCAACACACACATGAAAAGCTTCAAAATCTAATATATATAATATAAGTTGTATAACACATCTAAATTATTATATATATATATACGTATATATTTATTTATTTATATCAATACACGCAAGACAACAAATGTATATGTATTTAAATATATATTTCATAACCAATATGTTTTAAAACTACTCAACACCAAAATATATATACTCACACATGATCACACATACACAGACACTTAAACATAAAATAACTTGCATAATAAATACACATACACACGCACACAAGAACACTTCCATACTTGCACAACAGAGACACTAACTCACGCAAATCACTCACACACTGACCCAATAACTCATGCACAACACCACTCACACACAAAACAAATGAATATATACATATATAATACATAAAAGAAAATAAATGCACACAACATCACATTGTAAACACCACCGCAAATATAGACACCAAAAATTCACATATATAGGACATAAGGGTACTGCATGAGAAGGAAAAGAGTGGGGATAGTGGCTTCACGTTGGCTAGTCATCGGTAGGCGGTTTTGGGTGACATGACTATGGTTTGGAATAGCGAACAATTAGGGAAAAAAATGTGGGTTCAGATACTCAGGTGAGGAGGCGCTATCATAGAGAGCGAGGTGATAGGGTTTGTGCATTGGGAAGGAAGGTAGAGATGCTGTGATGGGCTCGCATCATGATGAACAGAACATGGGAAGGCTCGAGGGTTGGGGAAAAATGGAGATGGGGAGCTGTGGTTGTGAAGGAGTAGGGGCGAAGGTCAAAGTTGGTGAAGCCTTCAGGTCTCCAGGCTTTAAAACTACAGTTTATTTTATATAGAGAAGCTTTCAGATCTTTATAAATGAAGAAGGAGAATATAGAGAGGGGAGGAGAGATAATAGTAAAGGAACAAAGCGTATGATAAAATAAGAATTAAAGTGGAAGTTGCTTGTTTTAATACTCACGAGAAATTAATGGGAGATGGAAATGGACAAAGTTTGAACGGAGATTGTGGAACCCGATGGATTCTTATTTATTTCATATAGCCTTTAAACGTGGTTCAAAAATTCAAATCTGGATGCCATATTTTACGTACACCATGTTTACTAATTTATCAACAGACTGATTGATATTCCAAACTAAAGTTTCAAATTGGCTAATATTAGTGCTTTGAAAACGCTCCATGATGCAAATGAAAGGGTAGGAGTTTAATGCTATATAAAGCTTGACAAATTCAGGAAATGTATGGATTTTAAAAGGAAATAAAATATATTGATATGAGAACAAAAGGAAATAAGTAAAAGGAGGCGAATGGTTCAAATTTTGAAATAATGAATGTTCAAGGAAATAATTTACACTAATAAATGGACGTTGAAATTTAAATGGTTAAACACCGATTACAAAAAAGGGAAAAAAAATATAAATATTAAATACAAAGAAACTAACGGTTTTTTGGCAACATAAAATTAACAAAAATTTTGCAAAACGAATATAAAATAAACAATATCAAAGAAAAAGAATCTGACAATTAAAATTTTGCTATATTTATATCAACAACAACCAATACGAATTGAAACTAAATTTAAAGAATAGTTAAACTTTTGCTATATTTACATCAACAACAATCAATACGAATTGAAATTAATTTAAAGAACAATTAAATTTTTTATATATTTACATCAACAACAATAAATACGAATTGAAATTAAATTTAAAGAACAAATAACTTTTGCTATATTTACATCATCAACAATCAATACGAATTGAAATTAAATTAAAGAACAATTAAAAAATTTCTATACTTACATCAACAACAATCAATACGAATTGAAATTAAATTAAAGGTATAATTCTATATTGAAAACAGAGGGTATAATTATACAAATTAAATATTTATATAAAAATTCAAGAATTATGCAAATGAATAACTCGATTAAAATTTACCATAAATAAGATTCTAAAATAGCAAATATTGAATTGTATTATTAAATTGTCTTCATATAAAAAATAAAATTCATTTGTTTTATAAAATCTAAACAAATTTTATTTTAGGTAATCAAAATAAAAATTATTCACATAAAATGCTAACAAATAAAATAAATAAGCCAAAATTTTAAATTAAATCATTAATTAAAATACTCTAAAAATTGAGGTTGTTACAATATTTGTTCCACCTTGCAAAGTAATATTGGTATATCTTCTTTAAGTTTTTTTAACTGTTCTATTTTCAATGAAGCTGAACACAGATCTTTGTAAATGATAGTAAGTTTAGTGATGACTTTCCAAACTTTAGCTGTTAATAATTCTTTAAAAGCTATTGGAAAAAGTGTCTCAATAAAAAAAGGCAATCGTGACTCTTCATTCCTGACATTTTCCTAGATTTTAAATCAATGCATCTTCTTATATTTGAAGCAATACCATCCGGGAGTTTTAAAGAACTGATCCATTCCCATATTTTCTTAATTTTAAAGAGCTGGGTCAAGTTCAAGTTTAGGCCGCTTATAATACAATGCAATATCTCGTCTTGATTTCAAGTCATCTTTTGTCTTTCCACACATTCAACACCATGTTAAAGACATTGTCAAACATATTTTTTTCATTTGCATTACATCGACATTGTGTCGAAGCAACAAATGTTTCCAATATGGCAATTCCAAAAATATGCTTTGCTTGCACCAATTATGAGTTTTTCTATAACACCCCGAATTTGTACCAACTCTAAAAGAGGTTAATTTAAATAATAATTAATTAAATATTCAGAATTAAAGGTAATGGACTTAACCATTGGGTCCGTCTTGAAATTCTAGTCAAGATACACATTTGGTTTGCGTAAAACGGACAATGTATGAGGAAATTATGAGGGTTTTAAGTTTGTATACATGCACAAAAATTATATACATATGCATGAGTCAGGGATGAGTCAGAGCTGGGTCATAATTCTACCCAAAACAGTTCGAATTTGAAAAATTCATTTGAGCAGCAAAATTCCCGCTCTAGGGTGTCGACCACCCTAGAGGGGTGTCGAGCTAGGGGTTGACCCACCCACATGGGTGTCGAAACCCCTAGGGATGAGGTGGTAGTCGGTCTCAGAGGGCTCTGCAGCTATAATTACGTGCTCAAATCTCTTATTTTCTTTATTGGAAGCTATGGATGCCATATGCTGCTGGAGTGTGAACTGAACCGTTTTCTACAATAACATACTTAGCAAATCAAATTCAAAAGTTCTTGATCTGTTCTTTCTCAATTCTCTAAACCTAACGCTGTGAGTTTCTAGTTGTTTTTAGGTTTAGATAAATGAAAGTAAATTGTGAAAGACTATGACTTGGATATGTTGTAAAGTATGATTCTATGCAAGTATTAAATCATATACTATGTCATGATATATCTATTTCCCTAGATCTAATACAATTGTGGTTATTCAATTATGTTGTCTATGTGGATCTTGACTTGTAACTATATTATGGTGAATGTACATCTATGGGACAGTTGTAACATTGGCAAGATCTAGTTCTTTACGTAAATCACCTTTCACCTGTCATATTGTGATTCGTTAAAATATGTTGTAAACTTGACATGTGAATCCATTTTTAGATCTAAACATGTTGCTATGTCACCCTAATTATGCTAGATCTAAATAGTTGGACTAGTCTCATTATGTTGCTTTTACATCGTAGTTGCCACAAGTTCATTAGTTTTATGTCCACCTTGTTATGATGAAAATTACATGTTCTCTCACCTTGTTATCATGTTAAGTTTATGTGTATGCCAAGATATGTTGAAAAACTATCATCCTTTGTCATATTCCCTTTTTCATTGTTGTGGCTAGGCTACTTTTTAGCCTAGATGCCGCCAAAATACGTGCGAATATGTTAGTTAAGAAATGGGCGAAAAGGGGTTTATAATTGGCATAATTTATGTAATATTGGACATACAAATCAAAGAGGGAAATATAGAAATAATCACCTATAATGACATAGCTTGATATGAATAAAAATGGAATGTTTAGGAATTACAATTAGGAATTGTAGTTGTGCTTATGACACGAGGTTAGGTTGCATTAGTGGAGGAAGTTTGCCCGGACCCGATCGGCATATCCAGCAGCCACTAATGCTGAACCTAATGTGGGAGGTCTAAGTACGTAAATAAGAATCGGGCTATGACACGAGGTTAGGGCAAACTGTGGAATAAGTCTGCCCGGACCCGACCAGCATATCCAGCATCCACATGTTGTAGGCCTAATGTGGGAGATCTAGCCCATTATAAAACCATAAATGGATACGGTAAAGAATTGGACTACATAATCTAATTTAATCTATAAATATTGTATGATTATGAAATTAAGTTAGGGTTAAGTAAAATTGGATGGGTAGTGGGTAGGTTAAGTAAATTAGAGGTGGTGGGTAATATTTATATAAAGGCCCACGAACTTAACCTAATAAGGTTATGTAATTAAAGACACCTTGTGGTATACATAACCTATGGAAAAATATAATAAAGTTATGTAATTAAAGACACCCTTTAGGGTACATATAACTGACATAGGGGTATGTAATTAAAGATGCCTAAGGGTATACAAAGTCAGTGAAAAACCTAGTAGGGATACAAGACAAGGGGGAGAGCTTGTATCATATTGTATGGGACCCATTTCATTTAGTAACTAGAAGTTGGTATTAAGTAAAGAACTTCATACTAGGCGGAGAAGTGGCACGCTTACTAATTGATTATAGGAGATCCAAACGAGACGGAAGGTGTGGGCGGCGCAAACTGACCGGGCCATGTGCGTGCATGAGCCGGGCAGAAGGGGATAAGACGTCTGTGACACCAGAAGGTATGGTTGTGCACACCTTATTGGTTGCCACTTTAGGAAGTGATACCTCCTACTATGGGGCCAGCACAGGGTATCTACGGGGTAGGGAGCCGATCGATTAGGGTAGTGGTTAGGGTACCCTCGTACGTATCCCCTAAGTTTACCAACTTATAGTGGAAGGGATCATCTCATTTTAGTTATACTAGTAATAGTGGAGAGTAATCAATATTGGGGCACATACACTTTATCTTTCTTACCTTATCACATCTGCCATTTATGTAATGATCTCTCTTATCCACTTATATGCCTATCATGTTATTTTTATTTATTTTCTACTTAAAAGTAACTAGACTCCCTAAACTTTATGTATGACCCTTTTGTTTCTCCTTCTTTCTTCCGTTCCCCCTAGGTTCTTAGGGAGGAAACACTCAGACTTAAATCAGGACTCGGATATCATCTTGCTAGGAGCTACTTCTTATGAGTGGCTTAAGTTCTTTTCTTTACTATGGCTTAACTCTTTTAATTACAGAATTATGTTTTTCATATTGTTATGTGCTCTGATGATGCAAGACATACGTTTTTTTATTGTAATGGTTTTTGTGACTTATGAAATTGTGGACCATGGTATTATGCTTTATGGTTGAAATAAAAACTTAAATTTTCTACTGCTGCCATATTTGTATATGTCTTGTAATTATTCTGTGTCTGTTTACCTATAGCGCTTCACGAAACTTAATGCATCCCCTTAGTGAGTGACATTAACGGATGTGGAGTGTCACACTTGGTATCAGAGCTAAAAGGTTAGCAGATTAGATAAAAGTTTTTGGAAATTATTTTCAAAATGGTTTTAAAAGAAAGTATTTTCAAAAGAAAAGTTTGCTTTGAAAAACATTCTCCAAAAAGCCATATGTAGTATCCTTCGGTCCTTTATCTAAATTTCTTTCTTTTCTCTTTTTCAGCATGTCTGGGGAGCAAAATATCCCTAATATCCCAGAGAGCGTCACAATACACAGATGGTTCCGTCGGTATTTGGAGGTCACAGCACCGACCGAAGGCCAAAGAGACGTTCCACATCTAGCTGCACCAGTTATTCCTCCTCCCCCTCGAAGAGCTGATAACTTTGCCAAGATCTGCAAAGGCTTCCGGGCTATGGGAGGGAGGCCATTCCATGGGAACGAGACATTCGTAAAAGCTCAGAATTTGCTTAAGGAGACCGAGGACTAATTCGTAATCTTTGAAGTAGTGGACCGAAGAAAGATTCAGTTAGCTGCTTGGCTGTTAAAGGACGAAGCCTCATTTTGGTGGGAAATCACCCATGTTGGACGTCCGGTGGAAACTTGGGAAGATTTTAGGCAGAATTTTGAAATGAGATCTCTTTCCTGAGCTGATAGAAGCATGCAGATCGAGAGGTTCTTATCACTTAAACAAGGAAATTTGAAAGTAAAGGAGTATATGAACAAGTTCAACCAGCTGGCTAGGTTCGGGTTAGAGTTAGTGGATACACCACACAAAAAGGCTTTGTGGTTTGCTAAAGGGCTGATTGAGCCTTTGCATGGTTTAGCTATGTCCCATATTCCAATGGGGGCCACCTTTGAAAATCTTGTTGATATGGCCTTAATTCATGAGGAGGACAAGGAAGAGAAGAAGGAAGCAAAGACTAAGGGGATATAGTAGAATAGGACGGTGTGGCCCAAGAAGGGGCAACAACAACAGCAGCAGCAGCAACAGCAGAAGAAAGGAGGGAAGGATGATAATGGCAAGGATTAGAGAAAATGTCAAAATTGTGGAAAGGAGGGTCACTTGATCAAAGATTGTAAGAGAGGGAAGGCCAATTGCTTTAATTGCGGAGAGGTCGGACACTTCTCTAAAGAGTACCCAAAGAAACAGGGATCGCAGGGACAAGGTCAAAGAGCAGGGACTTCTGGAGGGCAAGTGCATGATCTCGTAATCAGTGCTCCTGAAAGAGGTAGAAAAATTTCTGTAGAAAGTTTAGTTTCTCTTTCAAACCATCCAGTTAGAACACATTTTTATTCTGGTGCTTCACACTCATCTATATCAAGTCCTTTAGTTGAATTTCTACACTTAATTACTAGTATGGTAGTAGATCCCGCAGTTGATTCAAACCCCATTGGTGGCTCGGCTCATTTATCGATTATTTGTCGGGGTTTGAAAATATCTTTGTTAGGTGTCGAGTTTGAATGTGACGCGTATGTGCTCGGGTTTATGGGCTATGGGTTGATTCTAGGAATGAATTGGCTTACCACGTATAGGGCCATTCTGGATTGTGAGAGGAGTGTTATTAGACTCCTGAATTGTCATGGGAAGACCCTCGAAGTTTCTTGTGACCCCCAAGGGGCTGTTATGCTTTGCTTCCTAGAGTCTCTAGATGCATCCATAGACGATTTGCAATCTGTTCCAGTGATTCGAGATTATTCCGATGTTTCTGATAAGGTACGAGTTTTACCTCCAAGGCACGAGATTGATATCCGCATATATCTAGTGGACAATGCAAAGCCAATTTCATTACCAGCGCGCCACATGGCTCCAAGGGAAAGGAGGGAGCAGAGCAAGAAGGTGAGCTACTCGAGAAAGGGTTTATCAGACGAAGCATATCGGAATGGGGTACTCCAGTAGTATTCACAGCTAAAGCGGATTGTTCACTTCGTCTGTGTGTTGACTGCAGAGAATTGAATACGCTCGCCAAGAAAAATAAGCATCCACTTCCGAGGATTGATGATTTATTTGATCATCTTCTTGGTGCCTCAGTATTTTCTCAATTGGACTTGGCTACGGGGTTCCATCAGTTGAGGGTGGCTGATGTAACACCCCGAATTTTCTATTAACACTAAAGTTGCTAAAATAATAATAAGTGTGTAGAAGAGGGGATGTATCTATTATAAATATAAAAATATTAATAAGTATGTAAGAGAGGGGATGTATTTAATATGAATATAAAAACAATAATAAGTAAAGGGGGATGTATCTAATATGTACATTGTAGAAAAAATATATATATTTATGACATGAATAGAAGTTTATTAATATGCTGAGTGTTTGCTGAGTCACTTCTGACTCATTGCTGAGTCAACAAGATAAACCCCATCTTGTCTGAACGGCTGCAGTTATTTCTAGGTTAAATCTAATGGCCTAAATGAATTCTAAAATCTATAAATAAGTGGGTAGACCCTAGACCTAAATCACTTGTAAAATTAGAGAAGCTACCGTCATGCTGCTGCCATGGAGTTCAGCATAGCCGTCACAAACTAAGAAGAGGAAGCCTAATCATCTACAACTAAATCTACACAAATCAAATCAAAAGATCTCTCTTTCTCTAATTCTTTTCTTTTGTTGGTGAGTATGATGATTCTCACAAGACTATTACAAACTAATTTGACTCAGTTATGAATGGATCACAAGAAAGTGACGTGATTTGTAATTGTAAATTCTATATATTGTGGATCTCTTATTATGTTATTATGTTGTCGTATGATGTAAATTATATATGCTATGTCATGCTATGTTGTAAATTCTCTTATGCTATGTCGTGCTATGTTGAGAATCATGTCAAGCTATGTTATACTATCATACTATGCCATGTTATAAATCATGCTATATTATGTTGTAAAATCATGATGTTGTTGGAACATGCTTAAAGTTATGTTTTTTTTAATTTAAATGGATCTTGTTTATGGGAATTTGCCTATTAGGTTAGGTGTACCCATAAACTTGAAACTATAATTAAATAAAACTTGAATATGGGAATTTGCCTATTGAGTTAGGTGTACCCATATAAAACCATGTTGTTAAAAAATTAGATGATGTTGATTCACACATGTTCATATGTAAGTTTATGAAAATTGATTGAGATTATATTAGGTGAATTTTGAACAAGTTGACACCTTTAGGTCCATGACATGTATAATCTATGCAAGTTGGACATATGCAAGTTTCACCCCTTATTATGATTCATTTGGTCACATATACATGTTGTTATTATGATAATCTCTTTTATGCTATGAGTTAGGCTATTCGAGTCTAACATATATTTTGCGAATAAACGTTCAAACGTGGGGTAGGGGTAATATTAGGAATTAATAAATTGGGTGCAATTTTGTAAGATTTTGCATACCATGAATGGATGTCCATAATTGAGTCAATTATGGACATTGTTAAAAATTGGAAGTAATTAATAATTCAAGTAGGGAATTATTAAAATTGGGGGAAAGTGGATTATTATTAATAATCAATGCTTAGGACACGAGGTTGGACCCGTTTGTGATGTAAACCTGCCCGGACCCGCCCGGCAAATCCAGTAGTCACAAATGTCGGCCCAATGTGAGAGGTCCTAGGCCCAAACTAAAGCATAACAGTTGTAAAGACACGAGGTTAGACTCTTTTATGGTGTAAGACTGCCCGGACCCGCCCGACAAATCCAGCTGCCATAAATGCCAGTCTAATGTGAGAGGTCTTTATGAGGTTATGGCCTTAATGAACTAAGAAATACTTAACCAGATAATCATGTAAGGTGGGACATGGGGGTTAAGTAGGTGCCTTGGGTGGCATGAGGAATCTGGTGGTTGCCTTTAGAGGCATTTGAAATACGATTAGACTTAACCAAACACACATGTAAATGAACATGACTAAGTGGGTTAAGTGGGATGGACTAATGGGGACAAGCTTAGGTGGAATGCTTGTGGTAAATAGTGGGGGCCCATTTCAACCAGTATCCCAAAACGTATCTTTGTGGGCTCGACCCAAGTCGAGGACGGGACACGCATACTTGGTTTGACTATAAGAGGCCAAAACAGGGAGCGGTGGCAACGCAAGTCCAACGGGTTTCATATGCGTGTGTGGACCCGGGCTGGTAGGTAAGACGTTGTTGCATCGTGTAGGTATAAGCCGTGCATGTCCGTTGTATCAGGTTGCCACTTTAGGGGAGTGATACACCCCACTGTGGGGCCAGCACGGGTATCTACGAGTTAGGGAGCCGATCGAATAATGGAAGTAGGGTACACCTAGTGGAGATAGGGGCAGGCGGCACCTATGTAGTCAGCTAGGGGTACGTAAAGCCATTGGGAAAGTTTCTAAGTGAAGCTAAGTGGGATGAATCTTTAGGGTGACTGGTGTGGTGCAGTATAGTGTTTATCCTTTAGTATTTAGGAGCGCCTATAACGTTTCCTTTAGCGATTGTCTATGTCCTTAATCTGCTCTTCATAGACATTTTCTTGTTTTCCAGCTTATGCCTTAGTCCAGTTATTTTGGTAATAGTATTGTAGAATTATCATATTCACCAGACTTTATGTCTGACCCCCTCTTTTCCATCCTTTTTCTCCCTTCAGGTCCGCAGGTTGGGCCAAGTTCTAGTGGAGTCTAGTTGGATCGCTTATCTACTGGAAAGCTTGGACTGCTGAAGTAAAGTCCAGCTTGTTATCTTTCTTTTTAATGGCTATTCATGTAATGGGATTATGTACTTGTTTTATCAAGATAGATATTGTACTTGACATTGAATATGGTGTTATGATGTAATCAAACATGTTTTGACTTCTGCTACAATGAAATAAAGTTTTTGAATTTCCAAGTACAATTTTATATCTGTCTTGTTGTAATTTTACTGTTCTATATTCACTTAAAACCTCCATGGAAGTTAATGCATTCCCTTTGTGAGTGACATTAATGGACGTGGGGTGTTACAGCTGAGGATAGCATAAATAAATCTGCTTTCAAAACTCCGGGCGGTTGCTTTGAATGGCTAGTTATTCCTTTTGGGTTGACAAATTCACCCACCTATTTTATTGATTTGATGAGTAGGGTGTTTCGGGAGTTCCTAAACAAATTCGTCGTAGTCTTCATTGATGATATTTTGATCTTCTCCGAGAATGAAGAAGAGCATGCCCAACATTTGGGAGAAGTTTTGAAAACTCTCTGTGGCCATCAGCTAAAAGCAAAATTCTCCTAATTCCATTTTTGGAGAAAAGAGGTGAGATTCTTAGGGCATGTAGTCTCCAAAGAAGGGATAGCTGTAGAACCCGCCAAGGTGGTTGTAGTGCAATATTGGCAGATTCCTAAAAATGCAACTGCGGTGAGAAGCTTTCTTGGGTTGGCATGTTATTACAAGAAGTTCATTAAGAACTTTGCAAAGATATCAGCCCCTCTCACCAGTCTGACAAAGAAGAATTTGGCATTCATATGGATCATAGACTGTGACGTTGCTTTCCAACGACTAAAAAGGGCTCTGAAAACAGCCTCAGTCTTGTCCTTGCCTAATGGGAATATAGTGTTTACTATTTAAACTGATGAGTGCGGTACAGGGGTTGGTGCAGTGCCGATGCAAGAAGGGAAAGTAATATGTTATGGGGGTTGATAGTTGAGAGTTCATGAGAAGAACTACCCTACCCATGTTTTAGAGCTAGCTACCATAGTATTGACTTTAAAGTTGTGGCGTCATTATTTACTTGGAGAAAAGTTCGAGTTATACACCGATCATAAATCTCTCAAGTATCTATTCTCATAGAAGGATCTCAACTTAACGCGACAATGGTGGATGGAGTTCTTAGCTTCATATGATTTTGAGATTGCTTATACCCTTGGCAAGGGTAATGTGGTGGCAGAGGCACTAAGTAGGTAGATGGTGGCCCTGAGTCCTCATTTTTTTTGGAGAGAAAGAGCTTGGAGTTCATATCAGCTTTTGATTTTAGACCCTCCATTGAGGTTTTGCCTGATTTGTTTGCATCCTTGGAGTTACGACCGACTCATATGGACTAAACAGGAGCTTCGCAACAAGGTGACCCATAGATTCTAGACATCATGGATAAGCTCAGAAGAGGGGAGACTTCTAGTTACCTTAGTAGATATGCCATAGATGAAAAGGGGTGGTTACGACGAGATGGAAGGCTTTGTGTTCCTCAAACTGGAAGCTTGATAAAGGCAGTCCTAGAATAAGCCCACAATTCTAAGATGACTATTCATCCAGAAGGTGATAAGATGTACAGGGACATGAAGAGGGTTTTCTTTTGGGATGGGATGAAGAAAGATGTGGCCGAATTTGTTTCTCAATGTTTAGTTTGCCAGCAAGTCAAAGCTAAGCAAAAGAAGCCCAGTGGATTACTTCATCCGTTGGAGGTTCCGCAATGGAAATGGGAGAGCGTCTCTATAGATTTCATAGATGGGTTGCCCAGATCGAAGAAAGGTAACACCAGTATTTGGGTGGTAGTGGATAGACTCACAAAGAGCGCTTACTTTATTCTAGTTAAGAGTAAGAGGCAACATCATGGTTGTCAGCAATTTATGTCCGTGAGATAGTTCGTCTTCATGGAGTACCTTCCAGCATCGAGAGCGATCGTGACCCCATCTTTACCAGTGAATTTTGGAGGATCTTGCAAGAAGCATTAGGTACCCAATTGTGTTTGAGCACTGCTTATTATCCTCAGACCGATGGGCAGACGGAGAGGGTGAACAGAATTCTTGAAGATCTTTCCTAGACTTTGGAGGGACTTGGGAGGAGCATCTTCCTTTAGTAGAGTTTGCCTATAATAACAGTTATCAAGCTAGCATCGGCATGGCACCCTTCAAAGCATTGTTATTGATCGTACAATGCTTTGAAGGGTGCCAGATATGGTTAGGGAAATGTCCGAAAAGATTGACCTTTTTCGACGGCGAATAAAGACAGCTCAAGATAGGCAGAAGTCCTACGTAGACAAGAGAAGGACTGACATCGAATTCGAAGTGGGAGACTTGGTTTTTATCAAAGTATCACCTTTAACGAATGTGGTTCACTTCAGATCAGTAGGGAAGTTGGCTCCTATGTTTGTGGGACCATTTCCCATAAACGAGAGGATTGGCTAAATGTCCTACCGAGTAAAGCTCCTAGAAAATCTATTTGGTGTTCACAACGTTTTCCACATCTCTCAAATGCGGAAGTGCCTGCATGACCCCGCAGAAGCTGTTGAGCCGAGTATGTTGGAAGAAGTCGAAGTGGAACGGGAGGTGATAGTCAGACAAGTCCCTACCCATACTCTTGGATCAGAAGTTAAAAAGCTGCGCAATAAGGAGATCAAATTGCTAAAGGTATAATTGGGAGATAACCCAGAAGATGCAACTTAGGAGACCGAAGACAGGATTCGTGCTTCATACCGTTTTCTTTTCAAGGGTATGTTCTTAACTCTTTTTTCCTAAGTTTATCAGTGCTTGTTTCTGTCAATAGAATATATCTTATCGATCGTATTTTCGACCTTTAGATAGGAATCCTATGGATGTAAACATGTGTTTGAAACAAGTTATTATTGATGGATGCAAGTGGATGCAAGTGTTTGCTAGTGGTTGCCTATGGACACATATACACACACATTAGGAACTAAGATCAGCTCAATCACTCTCATAATGCATATGGATGTGTGTGCATTTTCTTTTCTTTTATGGATGGAAATGGACGAGTTAGCATATGGATGTTGCATTTGGATGAATGAATGGGCACACATATAGAACTCACATGATATAATTAGATTAATTGCATACATATTGGATTCATTGCACTAACATACAATGCATTAAGGAGGTCAACTAAATCAGTAAACTGCCTGATCTTCGCATTAGTGTTGGGACATATACACATACATTCACATATATTCATATAAGCATTAGAAATCCTTAAGGACAATGGATGCCAGTAGTTGGTGGATGAGTAGATGGATGGTGCTTGGTAGGATATGCATTCTTCTCAACTTAGAGATTTCGGGACGAAATCCTTTGAGTAGGGGAGAATGTAACACACCGAATTTGTACCAACACTAAAGGAGGATAAATTAAATAATAATTAATTTAACATTCGGAATTAAAGGAAACGGACTGCACCATTGCGTCCGTCTCGAAATTCTGGTTAAGATAGACATTTGGTTTGCGTAAAACGGAAACCGTATGAGGAAGTTATGAGGGTTTTAAATTTGTATATACGTAGAAAAATTATATACATACACATGAGTCAGGGATGAGTCAGAGCTGAGTCAGCATTCTATCCAGTACAGTTCGAATTTGAAAATTTGTCTAAGCGGCAAAATTCCTACTTAAGGGGGTCGAACCCCTAAAGGGGTGTCGACCTAGGGGTTGACCCACCCACAGGGGTGTCGACACCGCTAGGGCTAAGTGGCAGTCGGTTTCAGAGGGCTCTGCAGCTATAAATATGTACTCAAATCTCTTATTTTCTTCATTGGAAGTCATGGAGGACATATGCTGCTGGAGTGCGAATTGAACCGTCTTCTACAACAACATACTTTGCAAATCAAATTCAAAAATTCTAGATCCGTTCTTTCTCAATTCTCTAAACCTAACGCTGTGAGTTTCTAGTTATTTTTAGGTTTAGATAAATGAAAGTAAATTGTGAAAGAGCATGACTAGGATATGTTGTAAAGTATGATTTTATGCAAGTATTAAATCATATACTATGTCATGATAGATCTAGTTACTAGATCTAATACAATAGTGGTTATTCTATTATGTTGTCTATGTGGATCTTGACTTGCAACCATATTATGGTGAATGTACATCTATGGGACAGTTGGCTAGATCTAGTTCTTTATGTAAATCACCTTTCACCTTTCATATTGTGATTAGTTTAAATATGTTGTAAATTTGACATGTGAAGCCATTTTTAGATCTAAATATGTTGCTATGTCACCCTAATTATGCTAGATCTAAATAGTTGGACTAGATCTCATTATGTTGCTTTTACATCGTAGTTGCCACAAGTTCATCAGTTTTATGTCCACCTTGTTATGATGAAAATTACATGTCCACTCACCTTGTTATCATGTTAAGTTTATGTGTATGCCAAGACATGTTGAAAAACTATCATCCTTTGTCATATTCCCTTTTTCATTGTTGTGGCTAGGCTACTTTATAGCCTAGGTGCCGCCAAAATACATGCGAATAAGTTAGTTAAGAAACGGGGAAAAAGAGGTTTATAATTGGCATAATTTATGTAATATTGGAACATACAATTCAAATAGGGAAACATAGAAGTAATCACCTATAATGACATATGTAGATTTGAATATAAAAGGAATGTTTACTAATTACAATTAGGAATTGTAATTGTACTTATGACACGAGGTTAAGTTGCATTAGTGGCGGAAGTCTGCCCAGACCCGACCGGCATACCCAGCAGCCACTAATGGTGAACCTAATGTGGGAGGTCTAAGTACGTAAATACGAATTGGGCTATGACACGAGGTTTGGCCCAACTATGGAATAAGTCTGCCCGGACC
Organism: Allium sativum; assembly: GCA_030737875.1. Classification (NCBI taxonomy): domain Eukaryota; kingdom Viridiplantae; phylum Streptophyta; class Magnoliopsida; order Asparagales; family Amaryllidaceae; genus Allium; species Allium sativum. The sequence goes on along the minus strand of CM060920.1, from coordinate 319,968,776 downwards.
CGACCGGCATATCCAGCATCCACATGTTGTAGGCCTAATGTGGGAGGTCTAGCCCATTATAAAACCATAAATGGACATGGTAAAGAATTAGACTACTTAACCTAATTTAATCCATAAAGATTGTATGATTATGAACTTAAGTTAGGGTTAAGTAAAATTGGATGGGTTGTGGGTGGGTTAAGTAAATTAGAGGGGGTGGGTAATATTTATGTATAGGCCCACGAACTTAACCCAGTAAGGTTATGTAATTAAAGACACCTATTGGTATACATAACCGGTGGAAAAATATAATAAAGTTATGTAATTAAAGACACCCCTTATGGTAAGCATAACTAACATTAGAACCTATTTTTTGCGGCCATTGGATGTGCCGGGCGGTTCCGGGCAGGATTACGCCGCAAACTCATTCTAACCTCGAGTTAGCCATGTTCATCTTTGTGGCCAATTAATTAATAATTTACCATTTATGCCCACGCCTAATATACATGTCAATTATTCATAACTATAGCTAATTCAGATTATGTCAATAATAGACTAATTATAACAACTCAACAGATATAGCAGATAACAAATTTTTGCAGATTAGGCTACTTAACGGATTTAGCAGATTAAGCAAACTAGCAGATTTAGCAGATAACAGATTAGGAATCTCAACAGATTTAGCAGTTCAGGCATCTCAATAGATTTAGTAGCTTAGGCATCTCAACAGATTTGATTTGGCAGATTTGGCATTTCAACAGACTTAGCAGATGACAGATTTAGCAGATTTAATATTTCTAAAGGTTCTATTTACATGCCTTGCTTAATCATAAATTAGGCCTAAATAATCGTCATGATTCACAATATGATCATATACCCCATGTGTGCCTAAATTTACATAACACAGAATATGGACATAATTTACTATATAACATATGTTCCCATTTTGGTTAAACTAGCATTGTACAGCAGATTCATCTATAAATTATACCAAATATTACAATGCATGCCATATATCCAAAAATCCCTATTTAGGTGTATTCACACTTAATAGTCCTCAAATCTTATTATAGATTTTTATTTCTACACCTAAGTCACATATCTTCCCCTTCTTAAAATGTGCCAAAAATCTAGGTTTTAATCATGTATCATATTCTTAAAATCAGATATTGAATTATGTCCCCAAATCACAGATTATCATACATAGCTTGCTCAGATCCAGATCTAGTTTACAACATGTAGTATGTATCTAAACTAATTACATGCCTACGGTCAAATTTATGCCCCAATTCCTAAGTCATATGTCCAATGTAAGTTTTATGCCTCAACTTCTCAAGTCGTATGTTCAATATTCTTTATGCCACAAAACTCAAGTCATAGGTTCAATTATATGCCTAAGTTCCAAGTTCAACCTATGTTCTTTCCTCAAATCAGTCACATATCGGTCATGCCCATCTCATGCATTATTCATTTTATTGTCCCAAATATTTTAGCATATGTTAATCTCTTATGAGACTGGCTTAGGCTCGTGGTAGCCTGGCTATAGAACAGAAAGCAGAAAGAAATACAGAATAAGGTAGATCTAAATAGAACAAAACAGACATAATATCAGATTCAGATTTACAATTCATGTCACAATCATAATTAACGTTTATATCGGAAAATAACTGTACTTGCCTTGATTGGATTCTAAAAGAAAGATAGTTGTAGCGACGTTAGTTGATCTTCTTTAACCGTTGTTGAGGTTTCAAGCTTGAATTGAGTTGCATAGGTTGATGTTGATTAGCTTCTAGTTTTGATTCCAGCAGAGTAGCGACGCCAATTTTATTTTTATTTAGAACAGAGGCAGAGTAGAAGCAGAATAGAATTGTGTGTAGAGAAGGCTAGGTTTGGGGCTGTTTAAATAGGTTTAGGCAGACGAATCTAGGCAGAAAACGAGACTAGATACATAAGAATGCATCCAGGCCCAAAACCAGGTTCGGGGACCAGGTTGACCCCCAGGTTGACTGCCCAGTCGACCTGGTCAGGGGGGTCCACTGCCCAGTCGACTCCCCAGTCGACCTGGGTACTGGGCGGGAAATTTCCCACCTAGTCTGTTCTAGGTTTTTGAATTCGAAATTTGAATTCAAATTCGAGCTGTTTTGAACTCAAAAAATTCCTGAAACTTTGGAGGGCCATAACTTGGTCATACGGACTCCGATTCTCGCAAACTCGGACTCGTTTCCAAGCAGAATTCCGAGACGAACGTGATGGCGCAAGCCGTTTCCCTTAATTCTTCTATTACAATTTAATCATTCTCCGATTTGTTATTAATACGTTCACAGAAAATACGGGGTGTTACACAATTGATGGATTGAAAGACTGTTGTAAGCTTTAATTATTTATATTTGATGCTTATGCACTTAAGTAATGCACTTTGGATTATGGTTGACTGTGTTTGATTATTGTTGTGTACATGTGTGTATGAAATCCATATAAATAAAATTATATGGTAATTGACTGTGTTTGATTCCACTTCGGAAAGAATGAATATTTTAAATTAAGGAATATTTTAAAATGACGAATAATGAATATTTTAAAATAACTAATAATTTAAAATAATATTCAGTAATGGGTCAAAATATGATTTTGATGTCCGATTTGGGATGGACATGAAAATATTGAAATATATGAAGCCCTGTTAATTAGATATGCTCCATTTTGACGTGAACGGTATTTATATCGATTTTATTCATTTTAATAATGAATATCGAAAAGGAAATTATTTAAAAATCTGATATTTTGAAAATATTATCATTTAAATAATATAATGATAAGGAGTATTCAATTTTGATTTAAAATTGAAAATGAAGGTAGAATCGTTATAAAACGAATTTAAAATGATTTATAATATACATTTTAAATGGAAATCAATGAAATATATATATAATATATTATATATATTTAATTGCCTAAATAGAACGCGCCGCGCCGCGGCCGTTCGCGAATTTCGACCATTGACTTCGAATTGATATTACAGGAGATCCGACCATTGGATTCTCCTAAAACCGGAACCGTTAGGTTCGTATCGAAAAGAGCTTTCCAACAAATACAAGAGATTTGAAATATAACAGTTGTATTTGTAATTATGTCCAATCAAATTTGGAAAAGGTCATTGTAAGTGTAGTTCGATGACCATATATGGAAATCAACTGAAAGGGCCTTAATAAAATTATAAAAAATAATGAAAATTTGTGTAAAATCATAATAAATGATTTGGAAAGAATAGGGATGAAAAATTCCACATTTGTAAAGATAAAAATATATTTTTATCAAAATGAACTAGTTATTAACTAGATTTGAAATCCAATAATTTTTAAATAAAATAAATTGGGTTTGTGAATGGTATTAATATAACCTAAATTTCCAATGTATGAATTGGAGTGGATTTGAGTAGAAATCATCTTCGGAATTTTTCGATGTTGGATTTCGTGATTACACGGATATTGTTATGGAAATTTGGAAGATATTTTATATCGTTATTTCCAATACGAAATTTGTTGGTTTCAGAATTTGATATTGAATATAAGATGATTTAATTTCTATTCAGACTCTTGTATTTAATAAAGAATTGGATTTTGGGTTTGTCATGAATGGTGTTTTCAGTAACACTGTTCTTGAACCCTGTGTTAAATGAATAAATCTTTTAATTAAGATTATTAGAGTTTCCAATTATATTTAATAATTAGAATAAAATGGAATGTGAATTGGGTTTATTGTGAATTGTGTTTTTAACGACATTCATTCTTTAGCCCGATTTACAATGAAATGTGATTTGTAATTTATAAATCTTTTTATTTAGATTTAAAGGAAATTTTCCAAAGTAAAGTTTTCCAATTTAATACAACAAATTGGATACAGAAATTGATATTGATTATATATATATATATATATATATCGATCTGTTTTCCGTGAAGGTTCCATAATTAATAGAATGTGATTTTGGGCTTATTGTGAACTATGTTTTAAATGACATTAGTTCTTTAACCCAGTTAATGACAGGATTACATGTTTAACATTGTATTTCGAACTATGTGGTTGACCTCTGCTAAATACATATCTGTTTGGTGGCGGAGAATTTATTCTCTTTCTTAACACCCTTCTCTAAGACATACAAGCTTAGAGGTTATATATCGGCAGAAATCAGTTGTACGGTGTAGATTGTTGATGCGGCATGTTTGTGTTTCCAAAGTTCAATAATCATTAATATTAATTTTTGGGAAGATTAAAACTAAGTGGAGTTCTAATTAATCTTTAATTAGATTGAAATGCGAACATGATAATTGAAATTATCAAATTTAGGAAATGATCGGGAGTGGAGTATCACTAGTTTTGCTCCAAGCGATAGTTAAACCTTTAATTATAGTTAAATCTTTAATTAGATTTGAACGAGAAATGGTAATTAATTTTACCGATAACACCGTGGTATTAGATATGGAGTATTTCCAGTTTTGCTCCATGGGATGAATAGTTTGGGATTGGGAAATATAACAAATGATTACTTCGACAAGGTGCGTTAATCCCGACTAGTTAGGATAAACCTTAATTTGGTTTGAATTAATATCCAAAGGAAGATTAAAGAATAATTTAAAGAAATAATCTTTGTTAAAATTAATGGGAACCTTTCCCAAAGGATATGAATATTTAAATAAAAGAATATTATGAGTTGGAATGAGGCGTACGTTGTGTTTATGTAGCACTTGTTTATAATATACACGAGTAATTCGGTATGGTCGGGGTTATAGCTATTCTGAATAACTGATTCGACGATAAGTCAACGATGAAGACGGTGGTTGAAGACCAGAGGTCTTCACATTGTTTGGATGATTACTGATGTCTTGATTGGGCTATACACCGAAGACAAGGTAATAAGTGGTGACCGTCCAGACGTACTTGGAGATTAACCCTATGTGCGAGGACTTCTCTCCTGTATTGGACATATGGGACAAGGAATGTAACGACACGGATTTCGCCCAACCTTAATCGATCGTAAAATCGACCAAGACCGTTCAAAATCCGCATACGTTAACTTTGGGAATACAACAACATCAGAACAAATACAGCAGACTTTTATAACATCATAATAAATGTTACATCAGAGTACAGAATATATATCAGAGTACATTAATTACAGCGGAAGATAAATTTCACATTAAATACAATACAGTGCATCGGAAATAAAATAACTAAGACAACGGAAGACTTTCCTATGCTCTGGACACAGCTTTTGGCTTCAATCCAAGATCCTGCTAAAGAGATGAATATCTGCGAAAAGCTACTCGACTGCCCGTGTGGAAAAGAGGGCACCCGAGTTTGCAAAAGTGGAAACAAACAACGGGTCAGTCGTGGGACTGGTGTGAGAATTCTTAACTAATATAACTAATAGTAATAAGGAAAATCCAAGGACCACGCCGCTAACGCGGAACGGGTTTTATTCCAATGGATTACCTGTGCATAAATTAAAGTAAATCGTCAAAACAGCTCAATGCTTTTTAGAAAAATGAAACCATCATAAGACCCAGTTCCCATCACACAATGCAACGCAAACCGGAGGATAGGGTTTTACCTTATAATGGTCAAATATGCTTGATACGATAAAATGATATTATTATTAGTGTGTATATATTTTTAAAACATTTCAAAGTAAATGTATCAATCCTAGGAAGCATAGGTACCATATGTTATGCCTCCATACTAGTAATACAATCAAAACCGCATGGGGCATATTGGAAATTGGGTTTCCGTCATGAGTCAAGGCTAGGGAGGAGCTCCTTACCGATTCGAGACACTCTAGCTAATGTCTCAGGATCCCCCGCAGTGAACCCTTGGAAAGCTGCAGGGCCGGTCCACACATACAGCTTCGTGGATTGGCAATTCCTGAACACACGTTTCCCGGTCCTATAGGACCTATCCGAGGTGCCTTATTCCATCATCCACATAAGTAAAATGTCAAGGCTGGTAGGTCACTGACACCACTCTAGCTAGAAAGAAACGTGCTGCCCTCCCTGCGTTCCCTTCTCCCATTTTAGACTCCGCCGGTGTGTGAGGCTCACGAAGTCACGATATACACAAAGCTATGCCTAAATAGACTATGCTTTGATCATCTACCACAAGGCCTGCTTTTCAACAAAGCCTTGATCAATTGCATCTTAGCATGCCACATTGTCAGACCCTACCATATTGTTGATCATCTACAAATATATATATATAACCTCTAAGCTCATACGTCTTAGAGAAGGGTGTTAAGTGAAGAATAAATTCTTCACCACCAAACAGAAATATATAATCAGTAGCGTTCAACAAATACAATAGAAAAGAATACAATGTCAGACACACAATCCATTTACAAGTCCGCTCTGAGTCTGAGCGAAACAACGTGTCCGTCGATTTCCCAATACGTTTGGACGATCATTACCAAATACCTTGCCTTGGGGTGTCCAGTCCCAATTCAAGATACCAGTCATCATCATCCCAACGATGCGAAAACCTCGGTCTTCTACCACCGTCTTCATCTTCGACTCTTGGTCATCGTGATGATTATTCAGAATGGGTTAAACCCGATCTTTCTGAATAACTCGCGTAATTTGTGATTAAAAATCAAATATTGGAAAATCATACATTTCGCCGCATTCCAACCCCGAATATTCCTTTAAATAGAATACTCATATTAAAAGGTTATCATTAATTTTATCAAAGATAAACTTTGAAAATAAAATTTTAAATCTTTCTTAAAAGATTTATTAAAACTCCAAATCTTGATTTGATATCGAAAATCATTATTACAAGGTTATTTATTTTAATAAATAAATCTTGTCTTAAATGGGTTAAAGGACTAGTGTCTTTTAAAACAAAGTTCACGATAAACCAACAAATCAATTTTCAAAATATGGAATTCCACAGAAATCAAATCAATACATAATCGCTATAAATTTCTGTATCGGACTAACAGTATACATGGAATAATGGCAAGGCCTCTTAAATTCCATATATAATATCAGTCTTCTATTACAGAAGCCTATTTCGATTATTACCAATCGAATTTCCACTTAATTCCAATTTTATATATATTACATTGGAAAACTTGATTTTTAGAAAATGCCCTTTTTAAAATCTATAAACTAGATTTATAAATTCGAAATAATAATTTCAATGTAAATTGGACTAAAGGACAAATGTCATTTAAAAACATCGTCCACGATAAATCCACTTCACATCTCAATTTATTTCATATCATTAAATATAATTTCAAAATCTAATAATCTTAATTAAAAGATTTCTCTTTAAATGTTAATTCATTATAAAGAAAACATATTTTTAAAATAATTATTAAAAATATGTTTTATATAAAAAGATTTTTAATGTACAAATATTCTTCTTAAAAGAACACCTGAATCGGAGTGCGACTCAATCATTCACCATATAATTTGGACTATATGGATTTCACACGCATCATATATATTTCAATAACAATATATTCATCAAGTCATCCATTTACATCCAGTGTGCAAATTTCACTGTGTAAGCGTTAAAATTTAATAATAACGCTTAACGCAGCCTGTCGATCTAACGATAGACATACCATTTAACATTGGGATTTGTGTCAGTCAAATATCATCCCAATACCCATGTGGGGTTTCCAGCCAACACACTTCATATAGATATACGAATAAATGATTGGTTAATGGATTTAACCAATTTAAATTATGCTAACAATTGATGATTATGAGCAGGTCATTTAATTCCAATATCGAAATAAAATATAACTTTCTTGAGATATAAATTAATATGGCATTCCCTTTATTTCTTATATCGTAAAATTTCTCTTTATTTACTACACTGAAAATTATAATCAACATTATAATGTAAAATTTCTATCTTTCAGTTACATTGCAAAATTTTCTCTTTAACTACATTATAAATGTAATTAATATTACAATGAAAAATTTTAACTTTTTAAAATACATTAAAAATGAAAATTTTAATTTTCATCGCAAACCCCTATTTCTAATTTCATATAAAAATGAAATCTTTAATTTACAATGCAAGTCCTCTTTTCTAATTACATATAAAAATGTAACTTTTAATTTACGATGCAAATCCTCTTATCTAATTACATAAGAATGTAATTTTTAATTTATTTGTGAATCTTACTTCTTTATTACATTATAGAAAATGTAATTTTTATTTTACATTATAAATTCATGTCCCAGTTACATAAAGAAATGTAATTTTCATAATACAATGCAAATTCATATTTAAATTTCTTTGAAAAATGTAATCTTTATCATACCGTTATAACTCATATATAAATTACATAGAAAAATGTCATTTTTATTTTACCGTTCTAATTCACATCTAAATTATATAGAAAGATGAAATTTTTCTCATGCGGCAAAAAATCAATTTAAATTACATAGAAAAATGTCATTTTTATTTTACCGTTCTAATTCACATCTAAATTACATATAAAAATGTAAATTTTCTCATGCGGCACAAAATCAATTTAAATTACATAGAAAAATGTAATTTTTATCATGCGATAGAAATTCATATCTTAATTACATAGAAAAATGTAGTTTCTATCATACGACATAAATTCATATTTAAATTACATCTATAATTGTAATTTTTATCCTACAGTGTAAATTTCTCATTTTAATTACTTGTGAAAATGTAATTTGCATTCTACCGTTATCATTAATTTCTAAATTACATAGAAAAATGTAATTTTAATCATGCAATTTCAATTTTAATTACATAGAAAAATGCAATTTTTGTCATATGGTGCAACTTCATATATAAATTACATATAAAAAAAATGTAACTTTTGTTATGCAAAGTAAATTCACATTTAAATTACATATAAAAATGTAATTTTACTCATACGGTGTGAATTCATTCATAAATACAAATAAAAATGTTAATTATTTCATGTGATGAAATTTCATTCATAAATTATGTAAAAAAAAATGTTGTTTATTTTATGTTGTGGAAATTCATTCATAAATTCCATAATAAAATATATTTTATTTCATACATTGTAAAAACACCTTCTTTTTATGTCCAATGCAAAAATATCATCTTTTTATATTTATAATATATTAACTTTACTATTTTACGATGTAAAAATATCAACTTTACTATTTTACGATGTAAAAGTATCAACTTTACTATTTTACGATGTAAAAGTATTATCTTTTCTATTTTACAAAGTAGAAATATCAACTTCTTTATTTTACAATGTAGAAATATTATCTTTTCTATTTTACAAAGTAAAAATATCAACTTCTTTATTTTACAATGTAAAAATATTATCTTTTCTATTATACAAAGTAAAAATATCAACTTCTCTATTTTACAATGTAAAAATATTACATTTTCTATTTTACAATGTAAAAATATTATCTTTACTATTTTACGATGTAAAAATATGAACTTTTCTATTTAACAATATAAAAATAATAACTTCTTTATTTTAAAATATAAAAAGATCATCTCTTTATTTTCATCGTCAAAATTTCATTTTATTTGTTTTCAATCTAAAAAGATTGTCTTTTTAATTTAAATATAAAAAGATCGTCGTTTTATTTTCATCGTCAAAATTTCATCTTTTTGTTTTCAATATAAAAAGATTGTCTTCTTATCTATCAACATAAAATTTCCATCTTCTAATTTTCAATATAAAAAGAGATGATCTAAAATTGTCGTCTTTAATTTTCTGTCCAACGTTTTTCATAACCAATTCCATCACAAACGATAAATATCACATCATCAAAACACCAATCGAATTCACAACATAGAATAACATCCATCGCATAACGATTCATTTTCACCATTCAACATTACACAACAAAAGAATAATAATTAAATTAATTAATATTAAATAAAAAAATAAATCCTCACCTTGCTTGTTTCTGAAATGATAGTGGTTTCAATCAGACTTCGTGTTCGGATTCACGGCGGTTACGGATCTGAAAGATTTCAATTTAAAATTTATGTAAAAATTAGAATTCTGGCTTTTAACAACTGTCGCAGTAACGCCTAAAAGCGTCGCAAAATCTGAAATAATTTACCATAATATTCAGAATTGTTCAAATCTTCAAATGTGGATTTCGGGAGCTGTAGTCGACGGTTTTACGAACGGTTTGCGGGAGATTGGAGAGCTACGAGAGGGCTATCTTCACCCGGAAGATGGGAGGGTGCGGCTCAACATGGAGGGGGCGGCAGGGCTGTGTTCGGCGTGCCTTGGGGAGGGTGGTGGCGGAGATTCAGGGCACGGGGTGGTTTGAGATTGGTACCAAATCGAAGAGCGGAGAAAGATCTTTAAAAAGTTTAACTACGGGGAGGTCTAATTCTTCATGGATTGGGAGAGAAGGAGGAGAGAAGTTTCGGCCATGATGGGTTCTTGCGGCTGAAGAAGAACGACGGGAGAGAGAAGAGAACCCGTTGGCATTTTATATTATTATATTAGGGTTATTTAATTATTATTTAATTAGCCCGTTTAAGCCCGTTTTGGTTCGAACTCAGAATTAGGCCCAACGACTGTCGTTCCTACCATTTAGCCCCCATTCCGAACTCATCTGGATATGTCTCATCAGCCCAAATTGTCATCTTGACCTCCGTTTTTCAGTTTTAAAATTTAAGTCCTTTATTTCTAATTTTACCGGGACCACACACTAACTCAGAAAAATCCAAAAAAATTATTTTTGGCTTTCTTATGACGATACAGTCCTAACAAAATTTATTTCTTCGAATTTTGAGACTGTTTGAAAAATGGCTATTTTTAAGGCGTTTAAATTTAACTAAAATAGTCAAAACACATTTTCTTTTCCCACTCTCACATATTAATTTGAAAAATTCTGAAAATTTAAACCTAGCAATAATTTGACATTCCGGTTCCAACAAAAGCGGTTTAGTCGAAAACCGAGGTCGTTTGAAAAATGACTATTTTTAAGGCTAGTATATTTAATATTAAAATACATTTTTAAATGAATAAATCCCGAAACTCAAAATATATAATTGTTTACTGTTTTCCAATGTAGAAACATCATTCTGAACTCAATGGAAGTGGTTTCGAGTTCAAATTTCTTTATATGCAAAAAGTAGCATTCTGGCCCTTATAAATTTCATAGCGACCTTTCTAAATTTTAATTTGAGCATTACTTTTGACTCCCGCTATGAAACTTCAATTTTTCAGATTCGTTGGGAAGATATTTTTAAATAGATTCTAATATTTTCGATTTCACTAAAATCCGTTAAATTTTGCATCCTGTATGGTCAGTCAAAGTTCAAGTTTGACTTTTCAAACTACCGCGCTATTTCTAACTCTTTTATTAATTAAAATTAAATTATTCATTCTAACTTCGATTTGAATCAACTTTCAATCATTTTTATTTTAAATAAATTATCTTAAATATCGAAAACACATTAAAATCACTTAAAATAAAATTTTAAATTGGCCCCAAAAATTAGGGTTGTTACAGTCTCCCCCACTTAAAAACTTTTCGTCCTCGAAAAGGAAATGAGCTAAAATTCGTTTATTTTCCTAATTAAATTTTCCGTTCTTTTATTTACTGTTTAATAATTTCATACGTTGAATTAATATTCACACAACACAATCATCCAACAATTAGTTGATTAAATTTTCAAAAATATATAATTTATATATATTCAAAAATCATATTTTCTAAATTCCGATTATATATATAAATACAAATATGGTAGTTATAATCTTTCCACTCTGAACTCATTCTAGGGCATTACTAACCACATCTCTAATGAGTTTCTCATTCTAGGATACTGCTGATCCTATCTCTAATGAGTATTCTTATTGGATATTACTAATACAATCTCTGATGAGTCTTTTGTTCAGTTCTAACGAGTTGTATCCCAATGATTTGAGCTAACCAAAGCTCTGATACCAACTGTAACGACACGGATTTCGCACAACCTTAATCAATCGCAAAATCGACCAAGACCGTTAAAAATCCGCATACGTTAACTTTGGGAATACAACAACATCAGAACAAATACATCAGACTTTTATAACATCATAATAAATGTTACATCAGAGTACAGAATATATATCAGAGTACATTAATTACAGCGGAAGATAAATTTCACATTAAATACAATACAGTGCATCGGAAATAAAATAACTAAGACAGCAGAAGACTTTCCTATGCTCTGGACACAGCTTTTGGCTTCAATCCAAGATCCTGCTAAAGAGATGAATATCTGCGAAAAGCTAATCGACTGCCCGTGTGGAAAAGAGGGCACCCGTGTTTGCAAAAGTGGAAACAAACAACGGGTCAGTCGTGGGACTGGTGTGAGAATTCTTAACTAATATAACTAATTGTAATAAGGCAAATCCAAGGACCACGCCGCTAACGCGGAACGGGTTTTATTCCAATGGATTACCTGTGCATAAATTAAGGTAAATCATCAAAACAGCGCAATGCTTTTTAGAAAAATGAAACCATCATAAGACCCAGTTCCCATCACACAATGCAATGCAAACCGGAGGATAGGGTTTTACCTTATAATGGTCAAATATGCTTGATACGATAAAACGATATTATTATTAGTGTGTATATATTTTCAAAACATTTCAAAGTAAATGTATCAATCCTAGGAAGCATAGGTACCATATGCTATGCCTCCATACTAGTAATACAATCAAAACCGCATGGGGTGTATTGGAAATTGGGTTTCCGTCATGAGTCAAGGCTAGGGAGGAGCTCCTTACCGATTCGAGACACTCTAGCTAATGTCTCAGGATTCCCCACAGTGAACCCTTGGAAAGCTGCAGGGCCGGTCCACACATACAGCTTCGTGGATTGGCAATTCCTGAACACACGTTTCCCGGTCCTATAGGACCTATCCGAGGTGCCTTATTCCATCATCCACATAAGTAAAATGTCAAGGCTGGTAGGTCACTGACACCACTCTAGCTAGAAAGAAACGTGCTGCCCTCCCTGCGTTCCCTTCTCCCATTTTAGACTCCGCCGGTGTGTGAGGCTCACGAAGTCACGATATACACAAAGCTATGCCTAAATAGACTATGCTTTGATCATCTACCACAAGGCCTGCTTTTCAACAAAGCCTTGATCAATTGCATCTTAGCATGCCACATTGTCAGACCCTACCATATCGTTGATCATCTACCAATATATATAACCTCTAAGCTCATACGTCTTAGAGAAGGGTGTTAAGTGAAGAATAAATTCTTCACCACCAAACAGAAATATATAATCAGTAGCGTTCAACAAATACAGTAGAAAAGAATACAATGTCAGACACACGATCCATTTACAAGTCCGCTCTGGGTTTGAGCGAAACAACGTGTCCGTCGATTTCCCATTACGTTTGGACGATCATTACCAAATACCTTGCCTTGGGGTGTCCAGTCCAAATTCAAGATACCAGTCATCATCATCCCAACGATGTGAAAACCTCAGTCTTCTACCACCATCTTCATCTTCGACTCTTGGTCGTCGTGATGATTATTGAGAATGGGTTAAACCCGGTCTTTCTGAATAACTCGCGTAATTTGTGATTAAAAATCAAATATTGGAAAATCATACATTTCGCCGCATTCCAACTCCGAATATTCCTTTAAATAGAATACTCATATTAAAAGGTTATCATTAATTTTATCAAAGATAAACTTTGAAAATAAAATTTTAAATCTTTCTTAAAAGATTTATTAAAACTCCAATTCTTGATTTGATATCAAAAATCATTATTACAAGGTTATTTATTTTAAGAAATAAATCTTGTCTTAAACGGGTTAAAGGACTAGTGTCTTTTAAAACACAGTTCACGATAAACCCACAAATCAATTTTCAAAATATGGAATTCCACAGAAATCAAATCAATACATAATCGCTATAAATTTCTGTATCGGACTAACAGTATACATGGAATAATGGCAAGGCCTCTTAAATTCCATATATAATATCGGTCTTCTATTACAGAAGCCTATTTCGATTATTACCAATCGAATTTCCACTTAATTCCAATTTTATATATATTACATTGGAAAACTTGATTTTTAGAAAATGTCCTTTTTAAAATCTATAAACTAGATTTATAAATTCGAAATAATAATTTCAATGTAAATTGGACTAAAGGACAAATGTCATTTAAAAACATCGTCCACGATAAATCCACTTCACATCTCAATTTATTTCATATCATTAAATATAATTTCAAAATATAATAATCTTAATCAAAAGATTTCTCTTTAAATGTTAATTCATTATAAAGAAAACATATTTTTAAAATAATTATTAAAAATATGTTTTATATAAAAAGACTTTTAATGTACAAATATTCTTCTTAAAAGAACACCTGAATCGGAGTGCGACTCAATCATTCACCATATAATTTGGATTATATGGATTTCACACGCATCATATATATTTCAATAACAATATATTCATCAAGTCATCCATTTACATCCAGCGTGTAAATTTCACTGTGTAAGCGTTAAAATTTAATAATAACGCTTAACGCAGCCTGTCGATCTAACGACAGACATACCATTTAACATTGGGATTTGTGTCAGTCAAATATCATCCCAATACCCGTGTGGGGTTTCCAGCCAACACACTTCATATAGATATACGAATAAATGATTGGTTAATGAATTTAACCAATTTAAAATATGCTAACAATTGGTGATTATGAGCAGGTCATTTAATTCCAATATCGAAATAAAATATAACTTTCTTGAGATATAAATTAATATGGCATTCCCTTTATTTCTTATATCGTAAAATTTCTCTTTCTTTACTACACTGAAAATTATAATCAACATTATAATGTAAAATTTCTATCTTTCAGTTACATTGCAAAATTTTCTCTTTAACTACATTATAAATGTATTTAATATAACAATGAAAATTTTTAACTTTTTAAAATACATTAAAAATGAAATTTTTAATTTTCATCGCAAACCCCTATTTCTAATTTCATATAAAAATGAAATCTTTAATTTACAATGCAAGTCCTCTTTTCTAATTACATATAAAAATGTAACTTTTAATTTACGATGCAAATCCTCTTATCTAATTACATAAGAATGTAATTTTTAATTTATTTGTGAATCTTACTTGTTTATTACATTATAGAAAATGTAATTTTTATTTTACATTATAAATTCATGTCCCAGTTACATAAAGAAATGTAATTTTCATAATACAATGCAAATTCATATTTTAATTTCTTTGAAAAATGTAATCTTTATCATACCGTTATAACTCATATATAAATTACATAGAAAAATGTCATTTTTATTTTACCGTTCTAATTCACATCTAAATTATATAGAAAGATGAAATTTTTCTCATGCGGCACAAAATCAATTTAAATTACATAGAAAAATGTCATTTTTATTTTACCGTTCTAATTCACATCTAAATTACATAGAAAAATGTAAATTTTCTCATGCGGCACAAAATCAATTTAAATTACATAGAAAAATGTAATGTTTATCATGCGATAGAAATTCATATCTTAATTACATAGAAAAATGTAGTTCCTATCATACGACATAAATTCATATTTAAATTACATCTAAAAATGCAATTTTTATCCTATAGTGTAAATTTCTCATTTTAATTACATGTAAAAATGTAATTTTCATTCTACCGTAATCATTCATTTCTAAATTACACAGAAAAATGTAATTTTAATCATGCAATGTAAATTTCAATTTTAATTACATAGAAAAATGTAATTTTTGTCATATGGTGCAACTTCATATATAAATTACATATAAAAAAAATGTAACTTTTGTTATGCAAAGTAAATTCACATTTAAATTATGTATAAAAATGTAATTTTACTCATACGGTGTGAATTCATTCATAAATACAAATAAAAATGTTAATTATTTCATGTGATGAAAATTCATTCATAAATTATGTAAAAAAAATTGTTGTTTATTTCATGCTGTGGAAATTCATTCATAAATTCCATAATAAAATATATTTTATTTCATACAATGTAAAAACACCTTCTTTTTATGTACAATGCAAAAATATCATCTTTTTATATTTATAATATATTAACTTTACTATTTTACGATGTAAAAATATCAACTTTACTATTTTACGATGTAAAAGTATCAACTTTACTATTTTACGATGTAAAAGTATTATCTTTTCTATTTTACAAAGTAAAAATATCAACTTCTTTATTTTACAATGTAGAAATATTATCTTTTCTATTTTACAAAGTAAAAATATCAACTTCTTTATTTTACAATGTAAAAATATTATCTTTTCTATTTTACAAAGTAAAAATATCAACTTCTCTATTTTACAATGTAAAAATATTATCTTTTCTATTTTACAATGTAAAAATATTATCTTTACTATTTTACGATGTAAAAATATGAACTTTTCTATTTAATATGTAAAAGTAACAACTTCTTTATTTTAAAATATAAAAAGATCGTCTCTTTATTTTCATCATCAAAATTTCATTTTTTTTGTTTTCAATCTAAAAAGATTGTCTTTTTAATTTAAATATAAAAAGATCGTCTTTTTATTTTCATCGTCAAAATTTCATCTTTTTGTTTTCAATATAAAAAGATTGTCTTCTTATCTATCAACATAAAATTTCCATCTTCTAATTTTCAATATAAAAAGAGATGTTCTAAAATTGTCATCTTTAATTTTCTGTCCAACGTTTTTCATAACCAATTCCATCACAAACGATAAATATCACATCATCAAAACACCAGTCGAATTCATAACATAGAATAACATCCATCGCATAACAATTCATTTTCACCATTCAACATTACACAACAAAAGAATAATAATTAAATTAATTAATATTAAATAAAATAAATAAATCCCCACCTTGCTTGTTTCTTAAATGAAAGTGGTTTCAATCAGACTTCGTGTTCGGATTCACGGCGGTTACGGATCTGAAAGATTTCAATTTAAAATTTATGTAAAAATTAGAATTCTAGCTTTTAACAACTATCGCAGTAACGCCTAAAAGCGTCGCAAAATCTGAAATAATTTACCTTAATTTTCAGAATTGTTCATATCTTCAAATGTGGATTTCGG
Organism: Allium sativum; assembly: GCA_030737875.1. Taxonomy (NCBI): domain Eukaryota; kingdom Viridiplantae; phylum Streptophyta; class Magnoliopsida; order Asparagales; family Amaryllidaceae; genus Allium; species Allium sativum. The sequence continues at coordinate 319,951,668 of CM060920.1, read as the reverse complement.
GAGCTGTAGTCGACGGTTTTACGAACGATTTGCGGGAGATTAGAGAGCTACAAGAGGGCTATCTTCACCGGGAAGATGGGAGGGTGCGGCTCAATGTGGAGGGGGCGACAGGGCTGCGTTCGGCGTGCCTTGGGGAGGGTGGTGGCGGAGATTCAGGGCACGGGGTGGTTTGAGATTGGTACCAAATCGAAGAGCGGAGAAAGATCTTTAAAAAGTTTAACTACGGGGAGTTCTAATTCTTCATAGATTGGGAGAGAAGGAGGAGAGAAGTTTCGGCCATGATGGGTTCTTGCGGCTGAAGAAGAACGACGGGAGAGAGAAGAGAACCCGTTGGCATTTTATATTATTATATTAGGGTTATTTAATTATTATATAATTAGCCCATTTAAGCCCGTTTTGGTCCGAACTCAGAGTTAGGCCCAAGGATTATTGTTCCTACCATTTAGCCCCCATTCCGAACTCATCTGGATATGTCTCATCAGCCCAAATTGTCGTCTTGGCCTCCGTTTTTCAGTTTTAAAATTTAAGTCCTTTATTTCTAATTTTTCCATACACTTAATTTTACCGGGACTACACACTAACTCAGAAAAATCCAGAAAAATTATTCTTGGCTTTCATATGACGATACGGTCCTAACAAAATTTATTTCGTCGAATTTTGAGATTGTTTGAAAAATGGCTATTTTTAAGGCGTTTAAATTTAACTAAAATAGTCAAAACACATTTTCTTTTCCCACGCTCACATATTTATTCGAAAAATTCTGAAAATTGAAACCTAACAATAATTTGACATTCCGGTTCCAACAAAAGTGGTTTCGTCGAAAATCGAGGTCGTTTGAAAAATGACTATTTTTAAGGCCAGTATATTTAATATTAAAATACAGTTTTAAACGAATAAATCCCGAAACTCAAAATATATAAGTGTCTACTGTTTTTCAATGTAGAAATCATTCTGAACTCAATGGAAGTGGTTTCGAGTTCAAATTCCTTTATATGCAAAAAGTAGCATTTTGGCCCTTATAAATTTCATAGCGACCTTTCTAAATTTTAATTTGGGCATAACTTTTGATTCCCGCTATGAAATTTCAATTTTTCAGATTCGTTAGGAAGATTTTTTTAAATAGATTCTAGTATTTTTGGTTTCACTGAAATCCGTTAAATTTTGCATCCTTTATGGTCAGTCAAAGTTCAAGTTTGACTTTTCAAACTACCGCGCTATTTCTAACTCTTTTGTTAATTAAAATTAAATTATTCATTCTAACTTCGATTTGAATCAACTTTCAATCATTTTTTATTTTAAATAAATTATCTTAAATATCGAAAACTCATTAAAATCACTTATAATAAATTTTTAAATTAGCCCCAAAAATCATGGTTGTTACAAGGAATAAGGTGCCTTCGGTTTCGTTCAGACCCAGAATGAACTTATAAAGGGATGTGTATCTGACATTGGATTTCATTCTGTGTTGATTGATTTCTATTAAATATATATCTATTTAGCGGCGGAGAATTAATTCTCTTTCTTAACGCCCTTCTCTAACACGTACGAGCTCAGAGGTTATTTATCGATAGACATCAGTTGTATGGTGCAACAACCCGAAAAATCTGAACCAGTTTGGAAATTTTAATTGGCTATTTTGGTGGATTTTAAATATTTAAAATAAATATTTTAAATAATAACGACAAAAAGTTTGTTTGAATCGACATTTGAAAATAAATATAATTAATTCTAATTATAAACAAGGCCTGAAATGGCGCGGTAGTTTCGAAATTTGAATTCAAACTTTGACTGACTGTACCGGGTGCAAATTAAAATGGATTTTAGTGAAACCAAAAGTATTTAAATCTGTTATTGAATATCTTTCTAACGAATCTGAAAAATCGAAGTTTCATAGCGGGAAGCAAAAGTTATGGCCAAATGAATTTTCGGAAAGGTCGCTATAGTGTTTATATAACCCGTGAAAATGACCATTTTGCAAACGACCTCGGAATTCGACGAAACCACTTTTGTTGGATCCGAGATATCAAATTAATACTATGTTTCAAATTTCATAATTTTTGAATCTAGTATGTGAGCGTGGAAAAGGAAAATGTGTTTGGTCGATTTCTATTAAATTGGATTGACCAGAAATGGGCCAATTTTCAAACGGTCTCAGAATTCGATGAAACTAGTTTTGTTGGGACCGTATCGTCAAAACATAGCTAGATTTATTTTTCTGGAATTTTAGAATCAATATGTGGCCCTGGCAAATTGAAATGTACGTTGAAATTAAATATTGAATGTTTTATATTTTAATTTGAAGGAAAACTGACTGAAACAGTCGAATGGGCCTTCGAAACATATCCCACTGTGATCGGAATGGGGGTATTTGGCTAGGGACGACAGTCATTGGGTTTGGATTGGGGTTCATGTGTGAAAGAGGGTATTTTCGGATTTTTAAAATATTTAAATAAATAAATAAAATCCTATTGGTTAAAACATTTTCTCTCTCCCTGATAGCTCCAGGCGCACGACGGAAAACCCTTCATTCCTTCTCTCTTCCTTTTCTTCTGATTCGCGCATTAAAATCAAACACTCCAGTTGGGAAATTTGTAGAGCTCCTCGAGATCTTCAAATCCATATAGGGTTTGAATTTTTTCGTTGAGTATCGGGGGAGATCTCGGGCTCGAAAGTCGAGCCGTTCAACTCGCCGTCGCCGCCGTAGTTTGCCACCGGAATTCACCGCTCTGCCGTGCGCAGGTGCGCCTCTTGCCCCTCTTCGACGGTGCAAAACCCGATCGGCCTGAAGTGCTACGGATTTAGCGCAAATCTAAAACCCAGTTTTGAAGGTTTCGTGAAGGTATACGGCTGTTTTTAATTTAACTATATTATAGCACTTTAAAGCGCTCCGGCTTTTGATTTCACTGTAAAAATCATATCTTTTTCATTTGTTGATGAAATTCAGTGAAACAAGAGACAATTGACTCGTGTGGACGTCTTCTACATTCTAGAATAGACCGCATATTTTTTTGAGCCTTCTGCTATTTTTGGTGGAGTGGAACCCAATGTGAGATTTCTATATTATAAACGATATGGAAAACAATGATGTATAAATCATATAGTCGATGTATGAGTTATATAAACATTGTACACCTCTTGTATAAGCGTTGTATAAGTTATACGTTCGATATATTAGTTATATATGCATTGTAAAAAATTATATATGTGTTGAAATGGAAGTGAAATATAATTATAATATATATATATATATATATGCCCCTCGTTCACAAACCATGGACGATATTTATTGGTTGTGACTGGTGCGAAAATTGGTTGATAGCGAATGGTTGATTTGAATTGTTTGTGGTTGAAATTGATTGATTGTGGTTGAAAAATACCCGTTTGTGGTTGAGAATTATTTGGTTGAAACCACATAGGATGAGTTTGTGAAAAAGAAAAAAAATATACATGCCTCCTGCGCTCGAACTAGATGCATGAAATCCCCATTGTCAAAAGCTGCGAGGCTTTAAGGTAGAGCGAGGAGCCGTACTAGGGACGACCCCTGTTTTAACTACCTTGCCGTTATGCTGCCCAAAATTTGAATAATACTCAAGTGTTAGAATTATTTTCATGTGTTGAAACTATATTCGTGTGTTAAATAGAAATTCATGTGTTGAACGACATTCGTGTTTTGAAATAAATTGTTTCATAATAAAAATCATATTTTTATCATCTATATGAACTATATAAAATAGTCGTGTTTTGAAATAAATTGTTTTGCAATAAAAATCACATTTTATTGTATATATATAAATTATAGAAAACATTCATGTGTTGAATAGAAATTCATTCGTTGAATAGAAATTCATGTGTTGAATGGTATTCGTGTTTTAAATAAAATATTTTATATATAAAAATCACATTTTTATTGTATGTATATAAACTATAGAAAACATTCATGTGTTGAATAGAAATTCATTCGTTGAATAGAAATTCATGTGTTTAATGGTATTCGTGTTTTGAAATAAATTGTTTTATAATAAAAATCATATTTTTATCATCTATATGAACTATATAAAATAGTCGTGTTTTGAAATAAATTGTTTTACAATAAAATCACATTTTTATTATATACATGAATTGTTAAAAATAGTGAAGTGTCGAAATAAATGTCGGTTGGATAAAAATATCATTTTTATCAAAGGTATGAAAAGAATATGGTTTTGAAATCGAAGAATAGATTATATATATATATAATTAAAATAAATCGAATAACGAAGCGGCAGTTCGTGTTTTGAAACCGTGATTTCAAACGATTAGTGCGGGAGATCCGACCATCGGATTTTCCCGAAACCGAAACCGTTGGGTTTGCTTTGGAAATATCTTTCCAACGACACCAACATTGTAAAGATCCAACGGTTGGATTATCTGGAATGTTTAATTCAAATCTGAAGAAAAACAGTGCCAGAATCGATTATATATATATATATATATATAATTAAATCGAATAACGACGCCGTAGTTCGTATTTTGAAATCAAAACTTCAATTGATTGTACCAGGAGATCCGACTGTCGTGTTTTCCCAAAACTGGAACCATTGGGTTCGTTTTGAAATGATCTTTCTAATGATATAAATTTTGTGAAGATCCAACGGTTAGATTTTCAGATAAGTGTAAATAAAATCCGAAGAAAAACGGCGCCACGACCGCGTTATGGCCGGAAGCGTCGTTTGAATAAATTGGTTATTTTTAAATAAATAAAAATAGTGATAAATCGTTATAAAATATTATAAACGATATGTAATGTGAAATTTAGAAACTAATTGAAGGTTAGCTAAGTCGAATGGTTTCCTGGGTTTTGATCTGATGTTGGTTTCGGCCTACGGGGTTAATATTTGGGAAATCGTTCTCTTACTAATTTACGGTTAGTGACTAATGAATTGGAATAAGGCGTATGTTGTGTTTGTGTAACACTGGTTTATTATATACGCGAGTGGCCCAGAAAGACTGGTCCCATTCTGAATAACTGAATCTACGATCAGAAATCGAAGATGAAGACTGTGGTTGAAGACCGGAGATCTTCACCTCGGTTGGATGATAACTGATGTCCGGATTGGTAGGCATCCCGAAATATGGATAATGAGTGGTGATCGTCCAGACGTACGTGGAGATCGATGGGTATGCGAGGTATATAGTGCCTCTGATTTCGTTCAGACCCAGAACGGACTTGTAAATGGACTGTGTGTCTGACATTGGAATTCATTCTGTGTGATTGATAGCCATCAGTTACATGGCGTGAATTGCCTGTGTGGCATGCTAAGATGTAGTGATCAAGGCTTCTGTTGAAAAGCAAAGTCTTGTGGTTGATGATCAAAGCATCGCCTGAGTGGCGTAGCTTTGTGTATAACGTGAATTCGCGAGCCTCACACCCCCGTATAAACCAGAAACGGGAGAGGACCTCAGGGAGGACATGCGTTTCTTTCTAGCTAGAGGTGGTGTCGGTGCTTAAACTGGCTGACATTTATATTGTTTGCACCTTTCTGGTTGTTGCTGTTGCGAGGCGCCTCGGATATATCGGTGACTATGTGAAGCCGATGGAGTCATTCGTTGGCTCATTTACGCCCCAAAGGGTGGGGAAACGTAGTGTTCAGGAATTTTAATCCACATCGGTGGACCGGCCCTGTCGCTCCAAGCGTCGATGCGCTCTGACCCTGAGACATGGGCTAAATTGTCTCGAAGTCGGTAAGGACTATCTTTTGCCTTGGTTCATGACGGAAATCCAATTTCCAAATACGACACCGTGCGGTTTTGATTGTATATACATATGGCGACATGATATATGATATCCATGCCGTCTATGATTGATAGTTATGATTGAAATTGTTTTTGAAACTTATATACACTAGTAATAATATCAAATTCTTTTGTTTTATTCGTATCAAGCATATTTTGGCCATTATAAGGTAAAACTCTATCCACCGGTTTGCGTTGCATTATGTGATGGGAACTAGTCTTATAATGGCTACATTTTCATAAAAACCATTGCGATGTTTAAAAGATTTACTTGTTTTAAAGCACTGGCAATCCAATGGATTAAACCCGTTTCGTGAAAGTGGCGTGGTCCTGTGATTAGCCATATTATAAATGTGTTAAGTAGATTTCTCATACCAGTCCCATGACTGACTCGTAGTTTGTTTCACTTGCAAACTCGGGTGCCCCTTTTTCTACACGGGCAGCCTTGTATTCAGGTTTTAGCAGGCTCTTTCTGGATAGCTCGAGCTGAAGATGGATTATATCATTTATCTCTTTTTATGCTGTTCAGCTCCAATTGTACAAGTTATGTTTGTTTCCGCTGTAGACATTTATGAATAGCTGAACTGTATTTGTACTAAGTATGATCCTGTATTCTGTGTAACTCTGATGATTAGGTTTATCCAGTATTACTTGTTCTTTATCTGGTGTATTTTTTTTCTGTTCTGCTATTATCTGTTTATGTGTTATATTTCAAAGATTACCCTTGACACCATCAGTACGGGGTTTGGGTTCGTCACAGTGTGGTATCAGAGCTTTGGTTAAGCTTAGTGCTGGAATATAACATATTAACGAACTCGTCAGAAATAGAACCAGTAGTTTTCTAGGACGAGTAACTCATTACAGATAGGGTCAGTAATATCCTAGTATGGGTATAGCATAATGAAATACACCCCAATAGACACATTTACATTTGAAGTATATGTTTCTATGTTTTAAAATACCTTTTCTATTGACCTGACACTAGATCTGCTATTTGCAGAAGTACTAGAAAATGAGTGTCAGAAACAGAAGAAATGCAGAACCAGATCTGGAGGCTCTATTTAAGAGATATCGAAATCTGGGTGGAGCACAATTCTCGGGCAATGAATCGATTATTCAAACCCAAGCTTGGATAAGTTCTGCCGAAAGAATTTTGAGTGTTTCCAGCTGAGAGATGATCAGAAAAGAATAGTGGCATCTTGGGCTCTCAAAGAAGAAGCTTTAATCTGGTGGGAAACAATCATCAAGGATAACCCAGAAGGCGATATCACCTGGGATAGGTTCAAAGAGGTTTTTAGTGAAAGATTTATTCCTTCGGAAGCGACTGAGCTGCTATGTGATGAATTTTCTTATCTGATACAAGGAGATATGACCATTCCATAATATCATAAGAAATTCAATGAACTTTCTCACTTTGCCCCTCATCTAATTCAAAATCCAAGCAGGAAGAATCTGAGGTTTGTTCATGGCCTGCAAAGAAAATCCCAGAATAAAGTAATGGGGGCATGTGAAGCTTCCTTTTTCAGAAACGATATACATGGCCTATCAGTATGAAGGTCTCCATAAGAAAGGTATGTTGCGCGACGAAGAGGAAGTCAGTTCTAGTAATAAAGGCGAGTCTGAAACTGATCGTCCTGAGGCAAATACGATGTCTGAGGTGAGTAAGAGGCCCAAAGTCAATCGGAAAAGGGCCAGATCTGAGAAAGAACCAGTAACGACCGCCGTATGCAATAACTTCCATAAGCAAGGGCATTTGCAAGGAAATTGCAGATCTTTAAAGAAATAAAGAAAGGATGGATATAGAGCTAATCGAAAGCAAAAGAAGAAGAAGAGATTTAGACCTGATGAGGTCTTTCAAGAGAATAGGGAGTGCAAACAATGCCATAAGACTGGTCATCTTGCAAAGGATTGCCCACTCTTAAACATGCCTGAAATAGTTCAAGTGAATGAAGTAGCAGAAACTTTTGAGCCCTCAGCTAGTCAGGAAAGGTCTGATGTTTTGGAAGGCACGCTTAATGTCAAAAATATTCTAGTTAAAGTGTTGTTTGATACAGGCGCGTCGCAAGCTTTATTGCAAAGAATGCAGTTAAGAAGCTAGATTTGAATTTGAAAAAGTTCAAAGAACCCATCACTGTCCATAATCCGGTTGGAAGTTCCCTCGATCTTAGTCGGATTTTTGCGGTGCCTGTCTCTTTTTCCTGTTATAAGTTCCCTACCATCTCGATCATCATGAATTTTACCGAATTCGATCTTATTTTGGGATTTGATTGGTTAACCATATATGAAGCTGAGGTTAAATGCGCCGAGAGAGTTGTTAAGGCAAAGGCCCAATAAGGGAACTATATAACCATACCATGTGAAGGCCCGAATTCAAATAGAAAAGACTTTTGGTCAGCTCTAGATGTTTCTCCTGCTCAAATAGAAACTATCCCTGTAGTCACAGAGAATATTCCTGACTTCATAAAAGATATTCCTGTCGTCAAGAATTATGCGGATGTGTTCGAAGAAGTTGTCAGCTTACCTCCGTAGAGAGCAATTGATTTCAAAATTGCTTTAATCCCGAATGCAAGGCCAGAAATGCACGCTATTCGGAGAATGAATCTAAAGGAGAAAGAAGAACTAGACAATCAAACTCGACAGCTTGTATGGAAAGGTTTGATCAGGCCTAGTTTCTCTGATTGGGGAGCAGCGGTGGTGTTTGTCCCAAAGTCAGACGGTACTCTGCGACTATGTGTGTATTATCGTGATTTGAATAAGCAGACTATAAAGAATAAATATCCATTGCCGCGAATCGATGATTTATTGGATCGTCTGAATGGAGCACAAGTATTTTCAAGGATAGACCTAGCTACAGGTTTCCATCAGCTTCGTATTGCCGAAGAGTGTGTTCCTATGACAACATTCAGAGATCCAGACTTATTCCATGAGTGGTTAGTAATGCCGTTCGGCTTATTTAACACTCCAGCATACTTCATTGATTTAATGAATAGAGTGTTCAGAGGAGTCCTGAATAAGTTTGTTCTGGTTTTTATTGATGATATTCTAATCTTCTCTAAGTCAAAGGCCGAACATGAAAAGCATTTGGAGCAAGTTCTAGAAATTCTCAGAAGGAATGTATTGAAAGCCAAACTGTCCAAATGTACATTCTGGCAAGATGAAGTAAAGTTTCTTGGCCACGTCGTATCAAAAGAGGGAATTTCTATGGATTCAAGTAAAATCACCGCTATTCAAAACTGGAAATAGCCTAGTACTCCTATAGAAGTCCGAAGTTTTCTTGGTTTGGCTTGTTACTACCGGAAGTTCGTTAAAGATTTTTCGAAGATATCTAGTCACTTAACAAGGCTTACAAAGAAGCACACAAAATTCAAGTGGACACCAGAATGTGAGGAGGCTTTTGAGAAGCTAAAGATAAGATTAACAACGGCTTCATTTTAATGATTATCGATGGCAATCAAGACTTGAAAGTCTGGATAGATGCCTCTAGAGATGGCCTTGGTGCAGTATTAATGCAAAGAGACCAGGTTGTTGCTTAAGCTAGCTATCAGCTGAAGCCACATGAAAAGAACTACGTCACTCATGATCTTGAGTTGTTGGCCATCGTATTTTCTTTGAAAATCTGGAGGCACTATCTTCTGGGTGAGAAATTCGAACTGTTTACAAACCATTAGTCACCAAAATATCTGTTCACCCAGAAAGACTTGAATCTGAGGCAGCAACGTTGGCTAGAGTTCCTTGTAGCATACGACTTTGAGATTTTGTACACTCCAGGGAAAGCCAATGTCGTGGCCGATGCGCTAAGTCGAAAGAATGTAATGATCGCCAGTTTTATTATTACAACTTCAATGATTGATAAAATATCTGCTCTTCAGAAGGATGATAACTTCACTCAGAAGATCAGAGAGATAATTCAGAAAGGCGAGCCCTCAAGTTTTCAGGTTGATAATGATGGGGTTCTAAGGCTAAAAGGTCGAATTTGTGTTCTTAACATTTCTGAGCTCCAAAAGGAAGTACTGGATGAATGCCATAAGTCAAAACTGAGTATCCATCCAGGAGTAAGCAAAATGTATAATGACATCAAACGCACTTTCTGGTGGAGGTCGATAAAGAGAGACATTTCTTTATATGTTAGCCGATGCCCTACTTTCCAACTAATCAAAAGCGACCAACAGAAACTTGTTGGATTGTTGCAACAGCTGGACGTTCCAGGTTGGAAGTGGGAACATATTTCCATGGACTTCATAGATGGTTTGCCCAGAACCAGAAAAGGAAATGACAGTATTTGGGTGATCGTAGATCGCTTCACGAAGACCGCCCATTTCATACCTGTTAGATCAAACAGAATTGCTCAGAGTTTGGCGCAGATATATTTCAAGGAAATTTTTTGGCTACACGGGGTGCCGATCAGTATAGTTAGTGATAGAGATCCAATATTCACTAGCGAATTCTAGGAGGCATTCCAAGTGGAACTGGGAACGAAGCTGCATCTAAGCACCGCCTATCATCCTCAGACAGATGGTCAGACTGAGAGAATTCTAGGAGGCATTCCAAGTAGAACTGGGAACGAAGCTGAATCTAAGCACCGCCTATCATCCTCAGACAGATGGTCAGACTGAGAGGGTGAATCATATACTAGAAGATTTATTGCGGGCTTATGTTCTTGATTTCGGTGGATCATGGGAAGACCATTTACATTTGGCTGAGTTCTCATATAACAACAGCTACCAAGCGAGCCTGACAATGTCACCATTCGAAGCATTGTATGGTAGACCGTGCCGATCTCCTGCTTGTTGGGTCAAACCTGGTAATAGACTTGTATTGGGACCTGATATGATCCGCGAGGCTGCAGACAAAGTCGATTTTGTTAAGAAACGATTACTCGCCGCTCAAAGCCGACAGAAGAGCTATTCCGATAAGAGAAGAAGAGATATATCATTTGCTATTGGCGACTATGTATATTTGAAAGTATCGCCGATGAGAGGAGTTATCCGGTTCGGTAAAATAGGGAAATTGGCGCCCAAATTCATTGGTCCGTTCCCTATACTAGAACGGATTGGAACTCTCGCTTATAGAATTCAATTGCCTGATAGGCTGCCTGGAGTACATGATGTATTTCACGTATCTCAACATCGAAAGCATGTTCATGACCCAGACTTGGTTGTGGAAGAAGCCGCCCAAAAGGATATTGAAATTACTCCAGAATTGGCTGTGAGAAGAGAGCCGCTAAAGATCATCGGCAAAGAAACCAAAGAGCTGAGGAACAAGAAAGTTCACTTAGTCAAAGTGCAATGGAGTGGAGATCCATGAGATTGTACTTGGGAAACAGAGGAAAGCATTAAGAAAGCCTATCCTAAGTGCAGGGTGGATATCTCTGATTGACTCCGGTGCAAGGTACATTTACCATGCTTTGCAGTACCATTTGTTCTCTATTTTGTTGTTATTTTCTTTTCATGGATGTGAACCTTTAATTCTATAGTCTGAATGATTTTAAAAGAGTATAGGAATTGATTAGTATATTTTTGAAAAGTTAAAAACAAATTAATGGTCGTTTGTGTTGTGTGATAGTAGAATTTATTCGATTATATCACGTATTGAACTGATTTAAAAATAGATAGAAATATATACATGTGCATTATATATGTTTGAACAGGTAATTGGATTAGCTGTTGAGTAAAGAATTTATTTGCATGCCCGACAAATAGGTAAACGTTAATGATTTGGATGCGAAATATTATTATATCAACTCCTGTGAATGAAATTGGATGCGGAGTGCTGGTTGTTCTGTGTGTAATAATAAACATCGCCATAGGATAGTAATAATTAATTTTGAACTACACTACATGGAATACTTCTTGAAGATAGGCATACTTCATCATATACCACAAAAGCATTTGGAGCTTGTGTGACGAGGTTGAAGATTTACCATACGAGCGAGAGGCTTGTATGGCGATGATTACATTTTACAGGTTGAACTGATGACTGATATGGACCATATAAAATGTAACGGTAAATTGCAAGAATAATAAAAACCCCACACGGGTCTGGAGATGACAATAAACACGTCTCTCTGGTCATTAAGGCACAAAAACCATTTATAGGGTGACCAGAATTTATTCTCTGGAGTTATGATCTATACACACTCCCCTGTGGACACCGAAATATATCACTATAAATATGTGCACGCTTATTAGGATTTATTGGGTACCTAATACGGCCCAATAAATTTCCAAACCCCTCCCCGTACAAAGGAGGTTATGGCGAAATTTTTCGAAAATTTAGGGTGTAAGCCAAATTTTTGAAGAATTAGAAAATTCTCAAAAACTGAAAAGTTAGAGAATGGAAGCTAGATTGAAAGTAGAGTTGATTAATTAATCCACTTTCGACTTTGTTCATTTTCGGGGATGAAAAGTTTTAAGTGGGGGAGATTGTAACAACCCGGAAAATCTGAACCAGTTTGAAAATTTTAAATTGGCTATTTTGGTGGATTTTAAATATTTAAAATAAATATTTCAAATTATAACGACGAAAAGTGTGTTTGAATCGACGTTTGAAAACAAATATAATTAATTCTAATTATAAACAAGGCCTGAAATGGCGCGACAGTTTCGAAATTTGAATTCAAACTTTGAATGACTGTACCGGGTGCAAATTAAAACGGATTTTAGTGAAACCAAAAGTATTTAAATCTGTTAGTCAATATCTTTCTAACGAATCTGAAAAATTGAAGTTTCATAGCGGGAAGCAAAAGTTATGGCCAAATGAATTTTCGGAAAGGTCGCTATAGAGTTTATATAACCCGTGAAAATGGACATTTTGCAAACGACCTCGGAATTCGACGAAACCACTTTTGTTGGATCCGGGATGTCAAATTATTGCTAGGTTTCAAATTTCATAATTTTTGAAGCTAGTATGTGAGCGTGGCAAAGGAAAATGTGTTTGGTTGATTTCTATTAAATTGGATCGACCAGAAAAGGGCCATTTTTCAAACGTTCTCAGAATTCGACGAAACTAGTTTTGTTGGGAACGTATCGTGAAAACTTAGCTAGATTTATCTTTCTGGAACTTTTAGAATCAGTATGTGGCCCGGCAAATTGAAATGTATGTTCAAATTAAATAGTGAATGTTTTATATTTTAATTTGAAGGAAAACTGACTGAAACAGTCGAATGGGCTTTCGAAACATATCCCATTGTGTCCGGAATGGGGGTATTTGGCTAAGGACGACAGTCGTTGGGTTTGGATTGGGGTTCGTGTGTGAAAGAGGGTAATTTCGGATTTTTAAAATATATAAATAAATAAAATCCTATTGGTCAAAACATTTTCTCTCCCCCCGATAGCTCCAGGCGTACGGCGGAAAACCCTTCATTCCTTCTCTCTTCCTTTTCTTCTGATCCGCGCATCAAAATCAAACACTCCAGTTGAGAAATTTGTAGAGCTCCTCGAGATCTTCAAATCCATATAGTGTTTGAATTTTTTCGTTGAGTATCAGGGGAGATCTCGGGCTCGAAAGTCGATCCTTTCAACTCGGCGTCGCCGCCGCAGTTCGCCACAGTAGTCCACCGCTCTGTCGTGCGCAGGTGCGCCTCTCGTCCCTCTTCGATGCTGCAAAACCCGATCGGCCTGAAGTGCATCGGATTTAGCGCAAATCTAAAACCTAGTTTTGAAGGTTTCGTGAAGGTATACGGCTGTTTTTAATTTAACTATATTATAGCACTTTAAAGCGCTACGGTTTTTGATTTCACTGTAAAAATCATATCTTTTTCATTTGTTGACGAAAAACAGTGAAACAAGAGATAATGGACTCGTATGGACGTCTTCTACATTGTAGAAGAGATCGCATATTTTTCTGAGCCTTCTGCTATTTTTGGTGGAGTGGAACCCAACGTGAGATTTCTAAATTATAAACGATACGGAAAACGACGATGTATAAATTATATAGTCGATGTATGAGTTATATAAGCGTTGCACACCTCTTGTATAAGTGTTGTATAAGTTGTAGGTTCGATATATAAGTTATATATGCGTTGCAAAAAATTATATATGTGTTGAAATGGAAGTGAAATATACTTATATAATACACACACACACACACACACATATATATATATATATATATGTATATATATACATGCCCCTCATCCATAAACCATGGACGGTATTTATTGGTTGTGATTGGTGTGAAAATTGGTTGATAGCGAATGGTTGATTTGAATTGTTAGTGGATGAAATTGAATGATTGTGGTTGAAAAATACCCGTTTGTGGTTGAGAATTATTTGGTTGAAACCACATAGGATGAGTTTGTGGAAAAGAAAAAAAATATACATGCCGCCTACGTGCGAACTAGATGCATGAAATCCCCATTGTCAAAAGCTGCGAGGCTTTATGGTAGAGCGAGGAGCCGTACTAGGGACGACCCCGATTATAACTACCCTGCCGTTATGCTACCGAAAATTTGAATAATATTCATGTGTTAGAATTATTTTCATGTGCTGAAACTATATTCGTGTGTTGAATAGAAATTCATGTGTTGAACGACATTCGTGTTTTGAAAAAATAATATATAATAAAAATCATATTTTTGTCATCTATATGAACTATATAAAATAGTCGCGTTTTGAAATAAATTATTTTGCAATAAAAATCACATTTTATTGTATATATATAAACTATAGAAAACATTCATGTGTTGAATAGAAATTCATTCGTTGAATAGAAATTCATGTGTTGAATGGTATTCGTGTTTTAAATAAATTGTTTTAAATATAAACATCACATTTTTATTGTATATATATAAACTATAGAAAACATTCATGTGTTGAATAGAAATTCATTCGTTAAATAGAAATTCATGTGTTGAATGGTATTCGTGTTTTGAAATAAATTGTTTTATAATAAAAATCATATTTTTATCATCTATATGAACTATATAAAATAGTTGTGTTTTGAAATAAATTGTTTTACAATAAAAATCACATTTTTATTATATACATGAATTGTTAAAAATAGTGAAGTATCGAAATAAATGTCGGTTGGATAAAAATATCATTTTTATCAAAGGTACGAAAAGAATATGGTTTTGAAATTGAAGAATAGATTATATATATATATATAATTAAAATAAATCGAGTAACGAAGCTGCAGTTCGTGTTTTGAAACCGTGATTTCAAACGATTAGTGCGGGAGATCCGACCATCGGATTTTCCCGAAACCAAAACCGTTGGGTTCGCTTTGGAAATATCTTTCCAATGACACCAACTTTGTAAAGATCCAACGGTTGGATTGTCTGGAATGTTTAATTCAAATCTGAAGAAAAACAGCGCCAGAATCGATTATATATATATATATATATATATATATATATATATATAATTAAATTAAATCGAATAACGACGCTGCAGTTCGTATTTTGAAATCGAAACTTCAAACGATTGTACCGGGAGATCCGACCATCGGAATTTCCCAAAACTGGAACCATTGGGTTCGTTTTGAAAAGATATTTCTATTGATATAAATTTTTTGAAGATCCAACGGTTAGATTTTCAGATATGTGTAAATCAAATTCGAAGAAAAACGGCGCCACGGCCGCGTTATGGCCAGAAGCGTCATTTGAATAAATTGTCTATTTTTAAATAAATAAAAATAGCGATAAATCGTTATAAAATATTATAAACGATATGGAATGTGAAATTTAGAAACGAACTGAAGGTTATCTAAGTCGAATGGTTTCGTGGGTTTTGATCTGATGTTAGTTTCGGCCTTCGGGGTTAATATTTGGGAAATCGTTCTCTTACTAATTTACGGTTAGTGACTAATGAATTGGAATAAGGCGTTTGTTGTGTTTGTGTAGCACTGGTTATATTATATACGCGAGTTGCTCAGAAAGACCGGTCCCATTATGAATAACAGAATCGACGATAAGAAATCGAAGATGAAGATGGTGATTGAAGACCAGAGATCTTCACCTCGGTTGGATGATAACTGATGTCCTGATTGGGAGGCATCCCGAAATATGGATAATGAATGGTGATTGTCTAGACGTACGTGGAGATCGATGGGTATGCAACGTATATAGTGCCTCCGGTTTCGTTCAGACCCAGAACAGACTTGTAAATGGACTGTGTGTGTGACATTGGAATTCATTCTGTGTGATTGATAGCCATCAGTTACATGGCGTGAATTGCCTGTGTGGTATGCTAAGATGCAGTGATCAAGGCTTCTATTGAAAAGCAAAGTATTGTGGTTGATGATCAAAGCACCACCTGGGTGGCGTAGCTTTGTGTATAACGTGAATTCGCGAGCCTCACACCCCGGTATAAACCAGAAACGAGAGAGGACCTTAGGGAGGACATGCGTTTCTTTCTAGCTAGAGGTGGTGTCGGTGCTTAAACTAGCTAACATTTATATTATTTGCACCTGTGTGGTTGTTGCTGTTGCGAGGCGCCTCGGATATATCGGTGACTATGTGAAGCCGATTGAGTCATTCATTGGCTCATTTACGCCCCAAAGGGCGGGGAAACGTAGTGTTCAGGAATTTTAATCCACATCGGTGGACCGGCCCTGTCGCTCCAAGGGTCGATGCGCTCTGACCCTGAGACATGGGCTAGATTGTCTCGAAGTCGGTAAGGACTATCTTTTGCCTTGGTTCATGACAGAAATCCAATTTCCAAATACGACACCGTGCGGTTTTGATTGTATACATATATGGCAACATGATATATGGTACCCATGCCGTCTATGACTGATAGTTATGATTGAAATTGTTTTTGAAACCTATAAACACTAGTAATAATATCAATTTTTTTTGTTTTATTCGTATCAAGCATATTTTGGCCATTATAAGGTAAAACTCTATCCTCCGGTGTGCGTTGCATTATGTGATGGGAACCGAGTCTTATAATGGCTTCATTTTTATAAAAACCATTGCGATGTTTAAAAGATTTACTTGTTTTAAAGCACTGACAATCCAATGGAGTAAACCCGTTCCGTGAAAGTGGCGTGGTCCTGTGATTAGCCATATTATAAATGTGTTAAGTAGATTTCTCATACCAGTCCCATGACTGACTCGTAGTTTGTTTCACTTGCAAACTCGGGTGCCCCTTTTTCTACACGGGCAGCCTTTTATTCAGGTTTTTGCAGGCTCTTTCTGGATAGATGGAGCTGAAGATGGATTCTATCATTTTTCTCTTTTTATGATGTTCAGCTCCTATTGTACATATTATGTTTGTTTCCGCTGTAGACATTTATGAATAGCTGAACTGTATTTGTACTAAGTATGATCCTGTATTCTGTGTAACTCTGATGATTATGTTTATCCAGTATTATTTGTTCATTATCTGGTGTATTTATTTATTTATGTTCTGCTATTATATGTTTATGTGTTATATTTCAAAGATTACCCTTGACACCGTCAGAATGGGGTTTGGGGTCGTCACAGCGTGGCATCAGAGCTTTGGTTAAGCTTAGTGCTGGAATATAACATATTAACGAACTCGTCAGAAATAGAACCAGTAGTGTTCTAGGACGAGTAACTCATTATAGATAAGGTCAGTAATACCCTAGTATGAGTATAGCGGAATGAAATACACCCCAATAGACACATTTACATTTGAAGTATATGTTTCTATGTTTTAAAATACCTTTTCTGTTGACCTGGCACTAGATCTTCTATTTGCAGAAGTACTAGAAAATGAGTGTCAGAAACAAAAGGAATGCATAACCAGATCTAGAGGCTCTATTTAAGAGATATCGAAATCTGGGTGGAGCACAATTCTCGGGCAATGAATTGATTGTTCAAACCCAAGCTTGAATAAGTTCTGCCGAAAGAATTTTTGAGCGTTTCCAGCTGAGAGATGATCAGAAAAGATTAGTGGCATCTTAGGCGCTCAAAGAAGAAGCTTTGATCTGGTAGGAAACAATCGTCAAGGATAATCCAGAAGGTGATATCACCTGGGATAGGTTCAAAGAGGTTTTCAGTGAAAGATTTATTCCTCCCGAAGCGACTGAGCGGCTATGTGATGAATTTTCTTATCTGATACAAGGAGATATGACCATTCCATAATATCATAAGAAATTCAATGAACTTTCTCACTTTTCCCCTCATCTAATTCAAAATCCGAGGAGGAAGAATCTGAGGTTTATTCATGGCCTGCAAAGAAAATACCAGAATAAAGTAATGGGGCATGTGAAGCTTCCTTTTTCAGAAATGATATACATGGCCTATCAGTATGAAGATCTCCATAAGAAAGGTATGTTGCGCGACGAAGAGAAAGTCAGTTCTAGTAATAAAGGTGAGTCTGAAACTGATCGTCCTGAGGCAAGTATGATGTCTGAGGTGAGTAAGAAGCCCAAAGTCAATCGGAAAAGGGCCAGATCTGAGAAAGAACCAGTAACGACCGCCGTATGCAATAACTTCCATAAGCAAGGGCATTTGCAAGGAAATTGTAGATCTTCAAAGAAACAAATAAAGGATGGATATAGAGCCAATCGAAAGCAAAAGAAGAAGAGATTTAGACCTGATGAGGTGTTTCAAGAGAATAGGGAGTGCAAACAATGCCATTAGACAGGTCATCTTGCAAAGGATTGCCCGCTCTTAAACAAGCCTGAAATAGGTCAAGTGAATGAAGTAGCAGAAACTTTTGAGCCCTCAACTAGTCAGGAAAGGTCTGATATTTTGGAAGGCACACTTAATGTCAAAAATATTCCAGTTAAAGTACTGTTTGATACAGGCACGTCGCGAAGCTTTATTGCAAAGAATGCAGTTAAGAAGCTAGATTTTAATTTGAAAAAGCTTAAAGAACCCATCATTGTCCATTATCCAGTTGGGAGTTCGCTCGATCTTAGTTGGATTTGTGCGGTGCCTATCTCTTTTTCCTGTTATAAGTTCCCTACCATCTCGATCGCCATGAATTTTACCGAATTCAATCTGATTTTGGGATTGAATTGATTAACCAAATATGAAGCCGAGGTTAAATGCGCCGAGAGAGTTGTTAAGGCAAAGGCCCAATCAGGGAACTATATAACCATACCATGTGAAGGCCAGAGTTCAAATAGAAAAGACTTTTGGTCAGCTCTAGATGTTTCTCCTGCTCAAATAGAAACTATCCCTATAGTCACAGAGAATATTCCCGACCTCATAAAAGATATTCCTGTCGTCAAGAATTATGCTGATGTGTTCGAAGAAGTTGTCAGCTTACCTCCGCGGAGAGAAATTGATTTCAAAATTGCTTTAATCCCGAACGCAAGGCCAGTAGTGCACTCTATTCAGAGAATGACTCTAAAGGAGAAAGAAGAACTAGACAATCAAACTCGACAGCTTGTATGGAAAGGTCTGATCAGGCCTAGTTTCTCTGATTGGGGAGCAACGGTGGTGTTTGTCCCAAAGTCAGACGGTACTCTGCGACTATGTGTGGATTATCGTGACTTGAATAAGAAGACTATAAAGAATAAATATCTATTGCCACGAATCAATGATTTATTGGATCGTATGAATGGAGCACAAGTATTTTCAAGGATGGACCTACCTACAGGTTTCCATCAGCTTCGTATTGCCGAAGAGTGTGTTCCTATAACAACATTCAGAGGTCTAGACTTATTCTATGAGTGGTTAGTAATGTCGTTCGGCTTATGTAACGCTCCAGCATACTTCGTCGATTTAATGAGTAGAGTGTTCAGAGGAGTCCTGAATAAGTTTGTTCTGGTATTTATTGATGATATTTTAATCTTCTCTAAGTCAAAGGCCGAACACGAAAAGCATTTGGAGCAAGTTCTAGAAATTCTGAGAAGGAATGTATTGAAAGCCAAACTGTCCAAATGTATATTCTGGCAAGATGAAGTAAAGTTTCTTGGCCACGTCGAATCAAAAGAGGGAATTGCCATGGATCCAAGTAAAATCACCACTACTCAAAAATGGGAACAGCCTAGTACTTCTACAGAAGTCCGAAGTTTTCTTGGATTGGCTAGTTATTACTGGAAGTTCGTTAAAGATTTTTCAAAGATATCTAGTCACTTAACAAAGCATACAAAGAAGCACTCAAAATTCAAGTGGACTCCAGAATGTGAGGAGGCTTTTGAGAAGCTAAAGTAAAGATTAACACCGGCTCCAGTTTTAACGATTATCGATGCCAATCAAGACTTGAAAGTCTGGACAGATGCCTCTAGAGAAGGCCTTGGTGTAGTATTAATGCAAAGAGGCCAGGTTGTTGCTTATGCTAGCCGTCAGCTGAAGCCACATGAAAAGCACTACGTCACTCATGATCTTGAGTTGTTGGCCATCATATTTTCTTTGAAAATCTGGAGGCACTATCTTCTGGGTGAGAAATTCGAACTGTTTACAGATCATCAGTCGCCAAAGTATCTTTTCACCCAAAAAGACTTGAATCTGAGGCAGCAACGTTGCTAGAGTTCCTTGCAGCATACGACTTTGAGATTTTGTACACTCCAGGGAAAGCCAATGTCGTGGCCGATGCGCTAAGTCAAAAGAATGTAATGATCGCCAGTTTTATTATTACAACTTCAATGATTGGTAAAATATCTGCTCTTCAGAAGGATGATCACTTAATTCAGAAGATCAGAGAGATAATTCAGAAAGGCGAGCCCTCGAGTTTTCAGGTTGATAATGATAGGATTCTAAGGCTAAAAGTCGAATTTGCGTTCCTAACATTTCTGAGCTCCAAAAGGAAGTACTGGATGAATGCCACAAGTCAAAACTGAGTATCCATCTAGGAGTAAGCAAAATGTATAATGACATCAAACGCACTTTCTGGTGGAGGTCGATGAAGAGAGACATTTCTTTATATGTTAGCCGATGCCCTACTTGCCAACTAGTCAAAAGCGACCTACAAAAACTTGTTGGATTGTTGCAACCGCTGGACGTTCCAGGTTGGAAGTAGGAACATATTTCCATGGACTTCATAGATGGTTTTCCAAGAACCAGAAAAGGAAGTGACAGTATTTGGGTGATCGTAGATCGCTTCACGAAGACCGCTCATTTCATACCTGTCAGATCAAACAGAACTGCTCAGAGTTTGGCGTAGATATATTCTAAGGAAATTGTTAGGCTACACGGAGTGCCGTTCAGTATAGTTAGTGATAGAGATCCAATATTCACCAGCAAATTCTGGGAGGCATTCCAAGCAGAACTGGGAACGAAGCTGAATCTAAGCACCGCCTATCATCCTCAGACAGTTGGTCAGACTGAGAGGGTGAATCATATACTAGATGATTTATTGCGGGCTTGTGTTCTTGATTTCAGTGGATCATGGGAAGACCATTTACATTTGTCTTGGTTCTCATATAACAACAGCTACCAAGCGAGCCTGACAATGTCACCATTCGAAGCATTGTATGTTAGACCGTGCCGATCTCCTACTTCTTGGGTCAAACCTGGTAATAGACTTGTATTGGGACCTGATATGATCCGCGAGGCTGCAGACAAAGTCGATTTCGTTAAGAAACGATTAATCGCCGCTCAAAGCCGACAGAAGAGCTATGCCGATAAGAGAAGAAGAGATATATCATTTTCTATTGGCGACTATGTATATTTGAAAGTATCGCCGATGAGAGGAGTTATCCGGTACGGTAAAACAGGGAAATTGGCGCCTAAATTCATTGGTCCGTTCCCTATACTAGAACGGATTGGAACTCTCGCTTATATAATTCAATTGCCTGATAGGCTGCCTAGAGTACATGATGTATTTCACGTATCTCAACTTCGAAAGCATGTTCATGACCTAGACTTGGTTGTGGGAGAAACCGCCCAACAGGATATTGAAATTACTCCAGAATTGGCTGTGAGAAGAGAGCCGCTAAAGATCATCGACAAAGAAACCAATGAGCCGAGGAACAAGAAAGTTCACTTAGTCAAAGTGCAATGGAGTGGAGATCCGCGAGATGGTACTTGGGAAACGGAGGAAAGCATTAAGAAAGACTATCCTAAGTGCAGGGTGGATATCTCTGATTGACTCCGGTGCAAGGTACATTTACCATGCTTTGCAGTACCATTTGTTCTCTAATTTGTTGTTATTTTCTTTTCATGGATGTGAACCTTTAATTCTATAGTCTGAATGATTTTAAAAGAGTACAGGAATTGATTATTAAATTTTTGAAAAGTTAAAAACAAATTGATGGTTGTTTGTGTTGTGTGATAGTAGAATTTATTCGATTATATCACGTATTGAACTGATTTAAAAATAGATAGAAGTATATACATGTGCATTATATATGTTTGAACAGGTAATTGGATTAGCTGTTGAGTAAAGAATTTATTTGCGTGCCCGAAAAATATGTAAACCTTAATGAGTTGGATGTGAAATATTATTATATCAACTCCTGTGAATGCCATTGGATGCGGAATGCTGGTTGTTCTGTGTATAATAATAAACGTCGCCATAGGATAGTAACAATTAATTTTGAACTACACTACATGGTATACTTCTTGAAGATAGGCATACTTAATCATATACCACATAAGCATTTGGAGCTCGTGTGACAAGGTTGAAGATTTACCATACGAGTGAGAGGCTTGCATGGCGATGACTATATTTTACAGGTTGAACTGATGACTGATATGGACCATATAAAATGTAATGGTAAATTGCAAGAATAATAAAACCCCACACGGTTCTGGAGACGACAGTAAACACGTCTCTCTGGTCATTAAGGCACAAAAACCATTTATAGGGTGATGAGAATTTATTCTGGAGTTATGATCTATACACACTCCCCTGTGGACACCGGAATATATCACTATAAATATGTGCATGCTTATTAGGATTTATTGGGTACTTAATACGGCCCAATAAATTTCCAAACCCCTCCCCGTACAAAGGAGGTTATGGTGAATTTTTTCGAAAATTTAGGGTGTTAGCCAAATTTTTGAAGAATTAGAAAATTCTCAGAAACTGAAAAGTTAGAGAATGGAAGCCAGATTGAAAGTAGAGTTGATTAATTAATCCACTTTCGACTTTGTTACTTTTCGGGGATGAAAAGTTTTAAGTGGGGGAGATTGTAACAACCCGGAAAATCTGAACCAGTTTGAAAATTTTATGTTGGCTATTTTGGTGGATTTTAAATATTTAAAATAAAATTTTAAATAATAATGATGAAAAGTGTGTTTGAATCGACGTTTGAAAATAAATACAATTAATTCTAATTATAAACAAGGCCTGAAATGGCGCGGCAGTTTCGAAATTTGAATTCAAACTTTGACTGACTATACCGGGTGCAAATTAAAACGGATTTCAGTGAAACCAAAATTATTTAAATCTGTTAGTGAATATCTTTCTAACGAATCTGAAAAATCGAAATTTCATAGTGGGAAGCAAAAGTTATGGCCAAATGAATTTTCAGAAAGGTCGCTATAGAGTTTATATAACCCGTGAAAATGGCCATTTTGCAAACGACCTCGGAATTCGACGAAATCACTTTTTTTGGATCCTGGATGTCAAATTATTGCTAGATTTAAAATTTCATAATTTTTGAAGCTAGTATGTGAGCGTGGCAAAGGAAAATGTGTTTGGTTGATTTCTATTAAATTGGATCGATGAGAAAAGGGCCATTTTTCAAACGGTCTCAGAATTCGATGAAACTAGTTTTGTTGGGACCATATCATCAAAACATAGCTAGATTTATTTTTCTGGAATTTTTAGAATCAGTATGTGGCCCCGACAAATTTAAATGTACGTTCAAATTAAATAGTGAATGTTTTATATTTTAATTTGAAGGAAAACTGGCTGAAACAGTCGAATGGGCCTTCAAAACATATCCCATTGTGTTCAGAATCGGGGTATTTGGCTAGGA
The DNA here is from genome assembly GCA_030737875.1 of Allium sativum. Taxonomy (NCBI): domain Eukaryota; kingdom Viridiplantae; phylum Streptophyta; class Magnoliopsida; order Asparagales; family Amaryllidaceae; genus Allium; species Allium sativum. The sequence continues at coordinate 319,928,103 of CM060920.1, read as the reverse complement.
ACGACAGTCGTTGGGTTTGGATTGGGGTTCGTGTGTGAAAGAGGGTTTTTTCGGATTTTTAAAATAATTAAATAAATAAATAAAATCCTATTGGTCAAAACATTTTCTCTCTCCCCGATAGCTCCAAGCGCACGACGGAAAACCCTTCATTCCTTCTCTCTTCTTTTTCTTCTGATCCGCGCATCAAAATCAAACACTCCAGTTGGGAAATTTGTAGAGCTCCTCGAGATCTTCAAATCCATGTAGGGTTTGAATTTTTTCGTTGAGTATCGGGGGAGATCTCGGGCTCGAAAGTCGAGCCATTCAACTCGCCGTCGCCGCCGCAGTCTGCCACAGTAGTCCACCGCTCTGCCGCGCGCAGGTGCGCCTCTCTCCCCTCTTCGACGCTGCAAAACCCGATCGGCCTGAAGTGCTTCGGATTTAGCGCAAATCTAAAACCTAGTTTTTAAGGTTTCATGAAGGTATACGGCTGTTTTTAATTTAACTATATTACAGCACTTTAAAGTGCTACGATTTTTGATTTCACTGTAAAAATCATATCTTTTTCGTTTGTAGATGAAATTCAGTGAAACAAGAGACAGTGGACTCGTGTGAACGTCTTCTACATTCTAGAAGAGACCGCATATTTTTCTGAGCCTTCTTCTATTTTTGGTGGAGTGGAATCCAACGTGAGATTTCTAAATTATAAACGATGTAACGACCCGGAAAATCTAAACCAATTTATAAATTTTAAATTGGCTATTTTAGTGGATTTTAAATATTTAAAATAAATATTTTAAATAATAACAATGAAAAGTATGTTTGAATCGACATTGAAAATAAATATAACTATTTCTAATTATAAACAAGGCCTGAAATGGCGCGGTAGTTTCAAAATTTGAATTCAAACTTTGACTGACTGTACCGGGTGCAAAACAAAACGGATTTTAGTGAAACCAAAAATATTTAAATCTGTTAGTGAATATCTTTCTAACAAATCTAAAAAATCGAAGTTTCATATCGGGAAGCAAAAGTTATGGCCAAATGAATTTTCTGAAAGGTCGCTATAGAATTTATATAGTCCGTGAAAATGGCCATTTTGCAAACGACCTCGGAATTCAACGAAACTACTTTTGTTGGATCCGGAATGTAAAAATATTGCTAGCTTTCAAAATTCATAATTTTTGAAGCTAGTATGTGAGCGTGGCAAAGGAAAATGTGTTTGGTCGATTTCTATTAAATTGGGTCGACCAGAAAAGGGCCATTTTTTCAAACAGTCTCAGAATTCGACGAAACTAGTTTTGTTGGGACCATATCGTCAAAACATAGCTAGATTTATTTTTTGGGAATTTTTAGAATCAGTTTGTGGCCCTTGCAAATCGAAACGTACGTTCAAATTAAATATTGAATGTTATATTTTTTAAATTGAAGGAAAACTGACTGAAACAGTCTAATGGGCCTACAAAACATATCCCATTGTGTTCGGAATGGGGGTAAAACGCTAGGGACGACAGTCGTTGGGTTTGGATAGGAGTTCGTGTGTGAAAGGGGGGTATTTTCGAAATTTTAAAATATATAAATTAAAGAAAACATTCTATTGGTCCACACCACTTTTCTCTCTCTCCGCTTTTCCTGAAAACCCCAAATCGAACGACAGCCGTCGTTCCAACATTCCCAGCCCGATTCCTCTCTCCACGAACAAAATTATCCATAGCTCCAGTTGAAGTTTTTGAAGAGCTCCTCCTCCTCTCCAAATCCATACTTGATTCACCTACCCTTGCCTTGTATTTCGTTCGAACGGAGGTCACGAAGTCGCGTCGTTCACCCTTGAAATCCTCCTCCCTGGAGTGTGTGAGTTCAACATGGTTGGCACCCCCTGGATTGGTTTTCGAAGCTCTCTCGCACTGCAAAGGCCGATCGACTAATAGCTTCACGGATCGAGCAAAAATTCAAAACCTAGTTTTGAACAAAATAGGAAGGTATACGGCTATTTTAATTTAAACTATATTATAGCAGTTTAAAGCGCTACGATTTTTGATTTCACTGTAAAAATCATATCTTTTTCATTTCTTGACGAAATTCAGTGAAACAAGAGACAGTGGACTCGTGTGGACGTCTTCTACATTTTAGAAGAGACCGCATATTTTTCTGAGCCTTCTACTATTTTTGGTGGAGTGGAACCCAAAGTGAGATTTCTAAATTATAAACAATATGGGAAAACGACGATGTATAAATTATATAGTCGATGTATGACTTATATAAGCGTTGTACACCTCATGTATAAGCGTTGTATAGGTTTTACGTTCGATATATAAATTATATAAGCGTTGTAAAAATTATATATGTGTTGAAATAGAAGTGAAATGCTTATATAGATATATATATATATATGTATATATATATATATATATATATATATATATATATTTATACGCCCCTCGTCCACAAACCATGGACGATATTTATTGATTGTGATTGGTGTGAAAATTGGTTGATTACGAATGGTTGATTAGAATTGTTTGTGGTTAGAATTGATAGATTGTGGTTGAAAAATACCCGTTTGTGCTTGAGAAATATTTGGTTGAAACCACATAGGATTAGTTTGTGGAAATGGAAAAAAAATATACATGCCGCCTGCGTGCGAACTAGATGCATGAAATCCCCATTGTCAAAAGCTGCCAGGCTTTAAGGTAGAGCGAGGAGCCGTAGTAGGGACGACCCCGGTTTTAACTACCCTGCCGTTATGCTGCCGAAATTTTGAATAATATTCATGTGTTAGAATTATTTTCATGTGTTGAAACCATATTCATGTGTTGAATAGAAATTCATCTATTGAACGACATTCATGTTTCGAAATAAATTGTTTTGCAATAAAAATCACATTTTTTTTACTTTATATATACAAACTATAGAAAACCTTCATGTGTTGAGTAGAAATTCATTCGTTGAATGGAAATTCATGTGTTGAATGGTATTCGTGTTTTAAATATAAAAATCACCTTTTTATCTATATATATATATATATATATATATATATATATATAAACTACAGAAAACCTTCATGTGTTGAATGGAAATTCATTCGTTTAATGGAAATTCATGTGTCGAATGGTATTCGTGTTTTAAATATAAAAATCACTTTTTATCTATATATATATATAAACTATAGAAAACTTTCATGTGTTGAATAGAAATTCATTCGTTGAATGGAAATTCATGTGATGAATGGTATTCGTGTTTTAAATATAAAAATCACCTTTTTATCTATATGTATAAACTATAGAAAACCTTCATGTGTTGAATAGAAATTCATTCGTTGAATGGAAATTCATGTGTTGAATGGTATTCGTGTTTTGAAATAAATTGTTTTATAATAAAAATCATATTTTTATCATCTATATGAACTATATAGAATAGCCGTGTTCTGAAAGAAATTGTTTTAGAATAAAAATCATATTTTTTCCATCTATATGAACTATATAAAATAGTCGTGTTTTGAAATAAATTGTTTAACAATAAAAATCATATTTTCATTATATACATGAATTGTTAAAAATAGTGAAGTGCAGAAATAGAAGTTTGTTTTATAAAAATATCATTTTTATCAAAGGTATGAAATGAATATGGTTTTGAAATCAAAAAATCGATTATATTTTTATATATATATATATAAATATAATTAAAACAAATCGAATAACGAAGCTGCAATTCATGTTTTGAAACCTTGATTTCAAATGATTAGTGCGGGAGATCCGCCCATCGGATTCTCCCGATAATGAAACCGTTGGGTTCACTTTGGAAATATCTTTCCAACGACACCAACTTTGTAAAGATCCAACGGTTGGATTGTCTGGAATGTTTAATTCAAATCTGAAGAAAAACAACGCCAGAATCGTTTATATATATATATATATTTATATATATAAATATAATTAAATTAAATCGAATAACGACGCTGCAGTTCGTATTTTGAAATTGAAACTTCAAATGATTGTACCGGGAGATCCGACCGTCGGATTTTCCCAAAACTGGAACCGTTGGATTCGTTTTGAAAAGATCTTTCTAATGATGAAAATTTTGTGAAGATCCAACAGATAGATTTTCAGATATGTGTAAAACAAATCTGATGAAAAACAGCGCCACGACCGCGTTATGGCCCGAAGCGTCGTTTAAATAAATCGGCTGTAAATAAATAAAAAAATAGCGATAAATCGTTACAAAATATTATAAACGATATGGATGTGAAATTTAGAAACTAACTGAATGTTGTCTAAGTCGAATGGTTTCCTGGGTTTTGATCTGATGTTGGTTTCGGCCTTCGGGGTTAATATTTAGGAAATCGTTCTCTTACTGATTGACGTTTAGTGACTAATGAATTGGAATAAAGCGTATGTCGTGTTTATGTAGCACTTGTTTATTATATACGCGAGTTGTTCAGAAAGACCAGGGTTATCCCATTCTGAATAACTGAATCGACGATAAGAAATCGAAGATGAAGACGGTGGTCGAAGACCGGAGATTTTCACCTCGTTTGGATTGTAACTGATGTCCTGATTGGGAGGCATCCCGAAATATGGATAATGAGTGGTGATCGTCCAGATATACGTGGAGATCGATGGGTTTGCGAGGTATATAGTGCCTTCGGTTTCGTTCAGACCCAGAACGGACTTGTAAATGGACTGTGTGTCTGACATTGGAATTCATTCTCTGTAATTGATAGCCATTAGTTGCACAGTGTGAATTGTCTGTATGGCATGCTAAGATGCAGTCATCAGGGCTTCTGTTGAAAAGCAAAGTCTTGTGGTTGATGATCAAAGCACCACCTGTGTGGCGTAGCTTTGTGTATAACGTGAATTCGTGAGCCTCACACCCCGCTATGAACCAGAAACGGGAGAAGGACCTCAGGGAGGGCATGCGTTTCCTTCTAGCTAGAGGTGGTGTCGGTGCTTAAACTGGCTGACATTTATACTATTTTTCACCTATGTGGTTGTTGCTGTTGCGAGGCGCCTCGGTTATATCGGTCGATCCGGGACCGATGGAGTCATTCGATGGCTCATTGACGCCCCAAAGGGCAGGGAAACACAATGTTCAGGCATTTTAATGCACATCGGTGGACCGGACCTGACGATCCAAGGGCCCACCTGAGTCTGGGTCCTGAGACACGGGCTAGAGCGTCTCGAATTCGGTAAGGACTATCTTTTGCCTTGGTTCATGACGGAAATCCAATTTCCAAATATGACATCGTGCGGTTTTGATTGTAAACCTATATTTGGCGACATAGTGGCATGGGATGCTCCTGTCGTCTATGATTGATATTTATGATTGTGTATGAAATTAGAAACTAAATGTAAACGAGATAAGATGGATGGTTTCCTGGGTATTGGTCTGATGTTGGTTTCGGCCTTCGGGGTTAATACCTATGGAATCATTCTCTTACTATTTTACAGTTGGAGTCTGATTATCAAATTATTCGTTTTGCACGTATCAAGCATATTTTGGTCGATATAAGGTAAAACTCTATCCTCCGGTTTGCGTTGCATTGTGTGATGGGACTTGAGTCTTATATCGGCTTCATTTTTATAAAAAGCATTGCGATGTTTAAAAGATTTGATTGTTTTAAAGCACAGGCAATCCAATGGAGTAAACCCGTTCCGCGAAAGTGGCGTGGTCTTGTGATTAGCCATATTATAGAAATGTGTTAAGTAGATTTCTCATACAAGTCCCATGACTGACTCGTAGTTTGTTTCACTTGCAAACTCGGGTGCCCCTTTTTCGACACGGGCAGCCTTGTATTCATGTTTCAGCAGGCTCTTTCTGGATAGCTGGAGCTGAAGACGGATTCTATCATTTATCTCTTTTTATGCTATTCATCTCCTATTGTACATTATGTTTTGTTTTCCGTTGTAGACATTTATGTATAGCTGAACTGTATTTGTACTAAGTATGATCCTGTATACTGTGTAACTCTGATGATTATGTTTATCCAGTGTATCATTTATTCATTATCTGGTGTATTTATTTATTTCTGTTCTGCTATTATCTGTTTATGTGTTATATTCCAAAGATTACCCATGACACCGTAGTATGGGGTTTTGGGGTCGTTACAGCGTGGTATCAGAGCTTTGGTTAAGCTTAGCTCTGGTATATAACACATTAACGAACTCGTCAAAGATAGAACTAGTAGAGTTCTAGGACGAATAAATCATTACAGATAGGATCAGTAATATCCTAGTATGAGTATAGTAGAAACAGAATAACCCGTTAGAGATGGGGTTAGAAATGCCCTAGAACGAGTTGAGAGTTATATGTTTACAAATAACGTATTTGTGATTATATATATAGTCTGGTTTTAGAAATATGATTTTTGAATGTATAAAAGATATATATTTGAAAAGTTAATAATCAAATTAGATTGTTGTTTGTGTTGTGTGATAGTAGATTTGATTAATTAAATTATTAAAATGGTAGTTAATTTAATCAATAAGAGAATAACGGTAGAATTTATTCGATTAAATCACACATTAAACTAATATGAAAATAGATAGAAATATATACATGTGCATCATATATGTTTGAACAGGTAAATGGATAGCTGTTGAGTAAAGAAATTATTTCCATGCCCGACAAATAGGTAAACCTTAATGAGTTGGATGCGAAATATTATTATATCAACTCATGTGAATGCCATTTGATGCGGAGTGCTGGTTATTCTGTGTGTAATAATAAACGTCGCCATAGGATAGTAACAATTAATTTTGAACTACACTACATGGCATACTTCTTGAAGATAGGCATACTTCATCATATACCACATAAGCATTTGGAGCTTGTGTGACGAGGTTGAAGATTTACCATACAAGCGAGAGGCTTGTATGGTGATGACTATATATTACAGGTTGAACTGATGACTGATATGAACCATATAAAATTGTAAAGATAAATTGCCAGAATAATAAAACCCCACACGAGTCTGGATTTGACAATAATCACGTCTCTCTAGTTATTAGATACGGCAAATGGATTATTTATTTCCCACACGGGACGAGGTGACGAGAATTTATTCTCTCGAGCAATTAAAATACACACTCCCGCAGGCTTTGATAGGGTGACGAGAATTTATTCTCTGGAGTTATTATCTATACACGCTCCCTTGTAAACACCAGAATATATCACTATAAATATGTGTATGCTTTATAGGATTTATTGGGTACCTAATACGGCCCAATAAATTTCCAAACCCCTCCCCGTACAAAGGAGGTTATGGCGAAAATTTTCGAAATTTCCGGGTGTTAGCCAAAATTTTGAAGAATTTGAAAATTCTTAGAAACTGAAAAGTTGGAGAATGGAAGCCTGATTGAACGTAGAGTTGATTAATCAAACCACTTTCGATTTTGTTCCTTTTCGGGACGAAAAGTTTTAAGTGGGGGAGATTGTAACGACCCGGAAAATCTGAACCAATTTAAAAATTTTAAATTGGCTATTTTAGTGGATTTTAAATATTTAAAATAAATATTTTAAATAATAACGATGAAAAGTAAGTTTGAATCGACATTGAGAATAAATATAACTATTTCTAATTATAAACAAGGCCTGAAATGGCGCGATAGTTTCAAAATTTGAATTCAAACTTTGACTGACTGTACTGAGTGCAAAACAACACGGATTTGAGTGAAACCAAAAATATTTAAATCCGTTAGTGAATATCTTTCTAACGAATCTGAAAAATCGAAATTTCATAGCGGGAAGCAAAAGTTATGGCCAAATGAATTTTCTGAAAGGTCGCTATAGAATTTATATAGCCCGTGAAAATGGCCATTTTGCAAACGACCTCGGAATTCGACGAAACCACTTTTGTTGGATCTGGGATGTTAAAATATTGCTAGGTTTCAAATTTCCTAATTTTTGAAGCTAGTATCTGAGCGTGGCAAAGGAAAATGTGTTTGGTCGATTTCTATTAAATTGGTCGACCAGAAAAGGGCCATTTTTCAAACGGTCTCCGAATTCGACGAAATTGGTTTTGTTGGGACCGTATCGTCAAAACATAGCTAAATTTATTTTTCGTGAATTTTTAGAATCAGTTTGTGGCCCTGGCAAATCAAAACGTACATTCAAATTAAATATTGAATGTTATATACTTGAAATTGAAGGAAAACTGAATGAAACAGTCGAATAGGCCTACAAAACATATCCTATTGTGTTTGGAATGGGGGTAAAACGCTAGGGACAACAGTCGTTGGGATTGGATAGGAGTTTGTGTGTGGAAGAGGGGTGTTTTTGAAATTTTAAAATATATAAATTAAAGAAAACATTCTATTGGTCCACACCACTTTTCTCTCTCCCCACTTTTCCTGGAAACCCCAAATCGAAAGACGGCTGTCGTTCCAACCTTCCCAGCCCAATTCCTCTCTCCACAAGCAAAATTAGCCATAGCTCCAGTTGAAGTTTTTGAAGAGCTCCTCCTCCTCTCCAAATCCATACTCCATTCAGCTCCCCTCGCCCTGTATTTCGTTCGAACGGAGGTCACGAAGTCGCGCTGTTCACCCTCGAAATCCTCCTCCCTGGCGCGTGCGAGTTCGACGCGGTTGGCACCCCCTGGAGCGGTTTTCGAAGCTCTCTCGCGCTGCAAAGGCCGATCGACGAATAGTTTCACGGATCGAGCAAAAATTCAAAACCTAGTTTTGAACAAAATAGGAAGGTATACGACTATTTTAATTTAGACTATATTATAGAAGTTTAAAGCGCTACGGTTTTTGATTTCACTGTAAAAATCATATCTTTTTCGTTTCTTGACGAAATTCAGTAAAACAAGAGACAGTGGACTTGTGTGGACGTCTTCTACATTTTAGAAGTGACCGCATATTTTTCTGAGCCTTCTGCTATTTTTGGTGGAGTGGAACCCAAAGTTAGATTTCTTAATTATAAATGATATGGGAAAACGACGATGTATAAATTATATAGTCGATGTATGACTTATATAAGCATTGTACACCTCATGTATAAGCGTTGTATAAGTTGTATGTTCGATATATAAGTTATATAAGCGTTGTAAAAATTATATATGTGTTGAAATATAAGTGAAATGATTATATAAATATATATATATATATATATATACACGCCCCTCGTCCACAAACCATGGACGATATTTATTGATTGTGATTGGTGTGAAAATTGGTTGATTACGAATGGTTGATTAGAATTGTTTGTGGTTAAAACTGATAGATTGTGTTTCAAAAATACCCGTTTGTGGTTGAGAAATATTTGGTTGAAACCACATAGGATTAGTTTGTGGAAATGAAAAAAAAAAATACATGCCACCTGCGTGCGAACTAGATGCATGAAATCCTCATTGTCAAAAGTTGTGAGGCTTTAAGGTAGAGCGAGGAGTCGTACTAGGGACGGCCCCGGTTTTAACTACCCTGCCGTTATGCTGCCAAAATTTTGAATAATATTCATGTGATAGAATTATTTTCATGTGTTGAGACTATATTCGTGTGTTGAATAGAAATTCATCTATTGAACGACATTCATGTTTCGAAATAAATTGCTTTGTAATAAAAATCATATTTTTTTACTTTATATATACAAACTATAGAAAACCTTCATTGTTGAGTAGAAATTCATTCGTTGAATGGAAATTCTTGTGTTGAATGGTATTCGTGTTTTAAATATAAAAATCACCTTTTTATCTATATATATAAACTATAGAAAACCTTTATGTGTTGAATGGAAACTCATTCGTTGAATGGAAATTCATGTGTTGAATGGTATTCGTGTTTTAAATATAAAAATCACCTTTTTATCTATATATATATACTGTAGAAAATCTTCATGTGTTGAATAGAAATTCATTCGTTGAATGGAAATTCATGTGTTGAATGGCATTCGTGTTTTAAATATAAAAAACACCTTTTTATCTATATATATATAAACTATAGAAAACCTTCATGTGTTGAATAGAAATTCATTCGTTGAATGAAAATTCATGTATTGAATGGTATTTGTGTTTTGAAATAAATTGTTTTATAATAAAAATCATATTTTTATCATCTATATGAACTATATAAAATAGCCGTGTTCTAAAAGAAATTGTTTTAGAATAAAAATCATATTTTTGCCATCTATATAAACTATATAAAATAGTCGTGTTTTGAAATAAATTGTTTAACAATAAAAATCATATTTTTATTATATACATGAATTGTTAAAAATAGTGAAGTGTTGGAATAGAAGTTTGTTTGATAAAAATATCATTTTTATCAAAGGTATGAAATGAATATGGTTTTGAAATTGAAAAATCGATTATATATATATATATATATATATATATATATATATATAATTAAAATATATCGAATAACGAAGCTGCAGTTTGTGTTTTGAAACTGTGATTTTAAACGAATAGTGCGGGAGATCCGACCATCGGATTTTCTAGAAATTGAAACCGTTGGGTTCGCTTTGGAAATATCTTTCCAACGACACCAACTTTGCAAAGATCTAACGGTTGGATTGTCTGGAATGTTTAATTCAAATATGAAGAAAAACCGCGCCAGAATCGATTATATATATATATATAATTAAATTAAATCGAATAACGACGCTGCAGTTCGTATTTTGAAATTGAAACTTCAAATGATTGTACCGGGAGATCCGACCGTCGGATTTTCCCAAAACTGGAACCGTTGGATTCGTTTTGAAAAGATCTTTCTAATGATATAAAATTTGTGAAGATCCAACGGTTAGATTTTTAGATATGTGTAAAATAAATCTGAAGAAAAACAGCGCCACGGCCGCGTTATGGCCCGAAGCGTCGTTTAAATAAATTGGCTGTAAATAAATAATAAAAATAGCGATAAATCATTATAAAATATTATAAACGATATGCATGTGAAATTTAGAAACTAACTGAAGGTTGGCTAAGTCGAATGGTTTCCTTGGTTTTGGTCTGATGTTGGTTTCGGCCTTCGGGGTTAATATTTGGGAAATCATTCTCTTACTGATTGACGGTTAGCAACTAACGAATTGTAATAAAGCGTATGTCGTGTTTATGTAGCACTTGTTTATTATATACGCGAGTTGTTTAGAAAGACCGGGGTTATCTCATTCTGAATAACTGAATCGACGATAAGAAAACGAATATGAAGACGGTGGTCGAAGACCGGAGATTTTCACCTCGTTTGGATTGTTACTGATGTCCTGATTTGGAGACACCCCGAAATATGGATAATGATTAGTGATCGTCCAGATGTACGTGGAGATCGATGGGTTTGCGAGTTATATAGTGCCTCGGGTTTCGTTCAGACCCAGAACGGACTTGTAAATGGACTGTGTGTCTGACATTGGAATTCATTCTTTGTAATTGATAGCCATCAGTTGCACGGTGTGAATTGTCTGTGTGGCATGCTAAGATGCAGTGATCAGGGCTTCTGTTGAAAAGCAAAGTCTTGTGGTTGATGATCAAAGCACCGCCTGTGTGGCGTAGCTTTGTGTATAACGTGAATTCGCGAGCCTCACACCCCGGTATGAACCAGAAATGGGAGAAGGACCTCAGGGAGGGCATGTGTTTCCTTCTAGCTAGAGGTGGTGTTGGTGCTTAAACTGGCTGACATTTATACTATTTTTCACCTATGTGGTTGTTGCTGTTGCGAGGCGCCTCGGTTATATCGGTCGATCCGGGACCGATGGAGTCATTCGTTGGCTCATTGATGCCACAAAGGGCGGGGAAACGCAGTGTTTAGGCATTTTAATCCACATCGGTGGACCGACCCTGACGATCCTAGGGCCCACCTGAGTCTGGTTCCTTAGACACGGGCTAGAGCGTCTCGAATTCGGTAAGGACTATCTTTTGCCTTGGTTCATGACGGAAATCCAATTTCCAAATACGACATCGTGCGGTTTTGATTGTAAACCTATATTTGGCGACATAGTGGCATGGGACGCTCATGTCGTCTATGATTGATATTTATGATTGTGTATGAAATTAGAAACTAACTGTAAACGATATAAGATGGATGGTTTCCTGGGTATTGGTCTGATGTTGGTTTCGGCCTTCGGGGTTAATACCTATGGAATCGTTCTCTTACTATTTTACAGTTGGAGTCTGATTATCAAATGATTCGCTTTGCCCGTATCAAGCATATTTTGGTCTATATAAGGTAAAACTCCATCCTCCGGTTTGCGTTGCATTGTGTGATGGGACTTGAGTCTTATATCGGCTTCATTTTTATAAAAAGCATTGCGATGTTTAAAAGATTTAATTGTTTTAAAGCACTGGCAATCCAATGGAGTTAACCCGTACCGCGAAAGTGGCTTGGTCCTGTGATTAGCCATATTATAGAAATGTGTTAAGTAGATTTCTCATACCAGTCCCATGACTGACTCGTAGTTTGTTTCACTTGCAAACTCCGGTGCCCCTTTTTATACACGAGCAGCCTTGTATTCAGGTTTCAGCAGGCTCTTTCTGGATAGCTGGAGTTGAAGATGGATTCTATCATTTATCTCTTTTTATGCTGTTCAGCTCCTATTGTACATTATGTTTTGTTTTCCGCTGTAGACATTTATGTATAGCTGAACTATATTTATACGAAGTATGATCTTGTATACTGTGTAACTTTGATGATTATGTTTATCCAGTGTATCATTTATTCATTATCTGGTGTATTTATTTATTTCTGCTCTGCTATTATCTGTTTATGTGTTATATTCCAAAGATTACCCTTGACACCGTAGTTCGGGGGTTTTGGGTCGTCACAAACGATATGGAAAACGACGATGTATAAATTATATAGTCGATGTATGAGTTATATAAGCGTTGTACACTTCTTGTATAAGCGTTGTATAAGTTGTACGTTCGATATATAAGTTATATATGCATTGTAAAAAATTATATATGTGTTGAAATGGAAGTGAAATATACTTATAATATATATATATATATATATATATATATATATATATATATATATATATATACGCCCCTCGTCCACAAACCATGGACGATATTTATTGGTTGTAATTGGTTTGGTTGATAGCGAATGGTTGATTTGAATTGTTTTTGGTTGAAATTGATTGATTGTGATTGAAAAATACCCGTTTGTGGTTGAGAATTATTTGGTTGAAACCACATAGGATGAGTTTGTGGAAAAAAAAATACAAATGCCACCTGCGTGCGAACTAGATGCATGAAATCCCCATTGTCAAAAGCTGCGAGGCTTTAAGGTAGAGCGAGGAGACGTACTAGGGACGACCCCGATTTTAACTACCCTGCCGTTATGCTGCCGAAATTTTGAATAATATTCATGTGTTAGAATTATTTTCATGTGTTGAAACTATATTCGTGTGTTGAATAGAAATTCATGTGTTGAACGACATTTATGTTTTGAAATAAATTGTTTCATAATAAAAATCATATTTGTATCATCTATATGAACTATATAAAATAGTCATGTTGTGAAATAAATTGTTTTGCAATAAAAATCACATTTTATTGTATATATATAAACTATAGGAAACATTCATGTGTTGAATAGAAATTCATTCGTTGAATAGAAATTCATGTGTTGAATGGTATTCATGTTTTAAATAAATTGTTTTAAATATAAAAATCACATTTTTATTGTATATATATAAACTATAGAAAACATTCATGTGTTGAATAGAAATTCATTCATTGAATAGAAATTCATGAGTTGAATGGTATTTGTGTTTTGAAATAAATTGTTTTATAATAAAAATCATATTTTTATCGTCTATATGAACTATATAAAATAGTTGTATTTTGAAAAAAAAAATTACAATAAAAATCACATTTTTATTATATATATGAATTGTTAAAAATAGTGAAGTGTCGAAATAAATGTCGGTTGGATAAAAATATCATTTTTATCAAAGGTATGAAAATAATATGGTTTTGAAATTGAAGAATAGATTATATATATATATATATATATAAATATATATTTAAAATAAATCGAATTACGAAGCTGCAGTTCGTGTTTTGAAACCGTGATTTCAAACGATTTGTGCGGGAGATCCGACCATCATATTTTCCCGAAACCAAAACCGTTGGGTTCGCTTTGGAAATATCTTTCCAACGACACCAACTTTGTAAAGATCCAACGGTTGGATTGTCTGGAATGTTTAATTCAAATATGAAGAAAAACAGCGCCAGAATCGATTATATTTATATATATATATATAAATATAATTAAATTAAATCGAATAACGACACTACAGTTCATATTTTGAAATCGAAACTTCAAACGATTGTACCGGGAGATCCGACCGTCGGATTTTCCCAAAACCGGAACCGTTGGGTTCATTTTGAAAAGATATTTCTAATGATATAAATTTTGTGAAGATCCAACAGTTATATTTTCAGATATGTGTAAATCAAATCCGAAGAAAAACGGCGCCACGGCCGCATTATGGCCTGAAGTGTAGTTTGAATAAATTGGCTATTTTTAAATAAATAAAAATAGTGATAAATCGTTAAAAAATATTATAAACGATATGAAATGTGAAATTTAGAAACTAACTGAAGGTTAGCTAAGTCGAATGGTTTCCTGGGTTTTGATTTGATGTTGGTTTCGGCCTTCGGGGTTAAAATTTGGGAAATCGTTCTCTTACTAATTTACGGTTAGTGACTAATGAATTGGTATAAGGCGTATGATGTGTTTGTGTAGCACTGGTTTATTATATACGCGAGTTGCTCAGAAAGACCGGGTTTATCCCATTCAGAATAACTGAATCGACGATAAGAAATCGAAGATGAAGACAGTGGTTGAAGACCGGAGATCTTCACATCGGTTGGATGATAACTGATGTCCAGATTGGGAGGCATCCCGACGAGTGGTGATCGTCCAGACATACGTGGAGATCGATGGGTATGCGAGGTATATAGTCCCTCCGGTTTCGTTCAGACCTAGAACGGACTTGTAAATGGACTGTGTGTCTGACATTGGAATTCATTATGTGTGATTGATAACCATCAGTTACATGGCATTAATTACCTATGTGGCATGCTAAGATGTAGTGATTAAGACTTCTATTGAAAAGCAAAGTCTTGTGGTTGATGATCAAAGCACCGCCTGGGTGGCGTAGCTTTGTGTATAATGTGAATTCGCGAGCCTCACACCCCGGTATGAACCAGAAATGGGAGAGGACCTCAGGGAGGACATGCGTTCCTTTCTAGCTAGAGGTGGTGTCGGTGCTTAAACTGGCTGACATTTATTTTATTTGCACCTGGGTGGTTGTTACTACTGCGAGGCGCCTCAGATATATCGGTGACTATTTGAAGCCGATGGAGTCACTCGTTGGCTCATTTACGCCCCAAAGGGCGGGGAAACGTAGTGTTCAGGAATTTTAATCCTCATCGGTGGACCGGCCCTGTCGCTCCAAGGGTCGATGCGCTCTGACCCTGAGACATGGGCTAGATTGTCTCGAAGTCGGTAAGGACTATCTTTTGCCTTGGTTCATGACGGAATTCCAATTTCCAAATACGACACCATGCGGTTTTGATTGTATATATATATATATATATATATATATATATATATATATATATGGCGACATGATATATGGTACCCATGCCATCTGTGATTGATAGTTATGATTGAAATTGTTTTTGTAACCTATAAACACTAGTAATAATATCAAATTCTTTTGTTTTATTCGTATCAAGCATATTTTGGCCATTATAAGGTAAAACTCTATCCTCCGGTTTGCGTTGCATTGTGTGATGGGAACCGAGTCTTATAATGGCTTCATTTTTATAAAAACCATTGCGATGTTTAAAAGATTTACTTGTTTTAAAGCACTGGCAATCCAATGGTGCAATACCCTACGTTCATTAATGTCACTCACAAAAGGGAATGCATTAACTTCCATGGAGGTTATAAGTGAATATAGAATAGAAAAATTACAACAAGACAGATAATAAGTAGTACTTGGAAATCTAAAACTTCCTTTTATTGCAGCGGAAACATGTTTATTACATCACAAAACCATTAATCAGAGTCAAGTATATTATCCATCTTCATAAAACAAAATACATAATCCCATTACACAAATAGCCATTAAAGAAAATAACAAGCTGGACTTTACTTCAAGGGTCCAAGCTTTCCAAAGAGATGAAGCAATCCAATCAAGCTCCACTAGAGCTGGGTCCAACCTGAGGACCTGGAGGGGAAAAAGGATAGAAATGGAGGGGGTTAGACATAAAGTCTGGCGAGTACGATAATTCTAACAATACTACTATCAAAATAACTAAACTAAGGCATAAGCTAGAAGACAAGTAAATGTCTATGAACTATTAGGTATGGAATGAGAAGATAAAGATAGCGTTAAAGATAACGTTAAAGGCACACCTAATTACTAACGAATGATTACTACACTGCACCGCACATTACTACACTGCACTACACCAGTCACCCTAAAGGTTGATCCCACTTGCTTCACACAGAAACTTTATAAATAGCCTTGCGTACCCCTAGATGACTACATAGGTGCCGTTTGCCCCTATCTCCACTAGGTGTACCCCACTACCCACTTTCGATCGGCTCCCTACTCGTAGATACCCGTGCTGGCCCCATAGTGGGGTGTATCACTCCCCTAAAGTGGCAACCTGATACAACTTGAGAATGCACGACTTATACCTACACGATGCAACAACGTCTTACCTACCAGCCCGGGTCCACACACGCATATGAAACCCGTTGGACTTGCGTTGCCACCGCTCCCCATTTTGGCCTCTTATAGTCAAGCCCAGTATGTGTGTCCCGTCCTCGACTTGGGTCGAGCCCACAAAGATACGTTTGGGATACTAGTTGAAATGCCCCCCCCACAAGCTACCCACCTAAGCATGTCACCACTAGTATATCCCACTTAACCCTCTTAGTCATGTTCATTACATGTGTGTTTGGTTAAGTCTTACTAATCGTATTTCTCATGCAACTAAGGGCACCCACTAGATTCTTCATGCCACCCAAGGCACCTACTTAACCCCCATGTCCCACCTTACATGTTTATCTGGTTAAGTATTTCTTAATTTATTCAGGCCATAACCTCGTAAAGACCTCTCACATTAGACTGGCATTTATGGCAACTGGATTTGCCGGGTGGGTCCGGGCAGTCTTACACCATAAAAGAGTCTAACCTCGTGTCTTTTCATCTTGTAATGCTTTAGTTTAGGCCTAGGACCTCTCACATTGGGCTGACATTAGTGACCACTGGATTTGCCTGGCGGGTCCGGGCAGGTTGCCACAAACGAGTCCAACCTCATGTCCTAAGCAATGATTATTACTTATAATCTTTTACCCCAGTTTTAATAATTCCCTATCCAAAATATTAATTAAGTCCACTTTTATTGATGTCCATAATTGGCTCAATTATGGTCATCCACTCATGGTATGCAAAATCATATCAATTGCACCCCAACATCTTATTATTAAATCCTTAATATTACCCCTACCCCACGTTTATACGTTTGCTTATTCAACGCATAATATAGGCTAGACTTGAATAGTCTAACGCATAGCACAAAGATAAGTTATGTAACACCCCACTCCCGCTATGATCACTCACTAAGGGAATGCCATAGCATCGGTGGAGTATTTTAGTGAATATAGAACAGAAAAATTACAACAAGACAGATATAAATAGTACTTGAAATTTAAAACATCATCTCATAACAGCGGAAGTAAAACATGTCTGGTTACGTCATAAAACCACAATAAAAGTCAAGTACAATATCCATCAAAATAAAGAAGTACATAATCCCACTCTCTTACAATAGCCATGACAAAAGAAAAGATAACTGGGTAACTGGAGCTTTACATCTATCCAAGCTCCTAAAGACTGGAACAGCAATCCGATCAAGCTCCACTACTGCTAGGATCCACCGTAGGACCTGAGGGTTGGGAAAAAGATAAAAACAACGGGGTCAGACATAAGTCTGAGCGAGTCCTATAACTTTAACAAAACAATCGTTAAAGTAACCAGAGAAGACATAAACTGATATACGGTAACTAATGGGGATGAATGGCTACACTAAGCAGTCAACTAAACTAAGATAAAAGATAAAGATGCATCTACCCTTCCAAAGGTAAATTACTAAACTGCACCACACCAGTCATTCCTAACTTAAAGGTTGATCCCACCCATGGACTTATAAAATTAACTTAATAGTTCTCGCGTACCCCTAGGTGACTAAGTAGACGCCACGGGGCCCTACAATCCACTAGGTGTACACACTACTCCCCATTCGATCGGCTCCCTAACGTAGATACCCGTGCTGGTCCCACCGTGGGGTGTACCATTCCCCAACGTGGCAACCTGATAAAATTAACGGTGCACGGCTTATATCTACACGATGCAACAACGTCTTATTTACCAGCCCGGGTCCACACACGCATATGAAACCCGTTGGTCATGCGTTGCCACCGCTAACCCATTTTGGCCTCTTATAGTCAAGCCCAGTATGCGTGTCCCGTCCTCGACATGGGTCGAGCCCACTAAGATACGTATGGGTTACTGGTTGAAATGGGCCCCCAGCACAAGCCATCCCCCTAAGCTTGGCCCACACACTAGTGTTTCCCACTTAACCCTTTAATCATGTTTAATTACATGTTTCATCTTGGTTAAGTATTTTATCATATTTTCTATTGGCAACCACTAGCAATTTCCACATACCACCCAAGGTACCCACTTAACCCCCATGCCCCACTACATGCTTATCTGGTTAAGTGTTTCTTAATTGATTAACACCGTAACCGTGTAAAGGACCCCTCACATTGGACCGTCATTTGTAGATGCCTGGTTAAGCCGGTAGGTTCCGGGCAGTCTTACACTACAAACGGGTCCAACCTCGTGTCATTTACCCTTGTTACGTATTTAATTTATGATTAAGACCCCTCACATTGGACCGTCATTTGTAGATGCCTGGTTAAGCCGGTAAACTCGGGGCAGTCTTACACTACAAACGGGTCCAACCTCGTGTCTTAATCGATTAATTACTCCTAATTAATCACCCCCATAATTTGTGTTAATTATCATGTTTATTTTAGGAATATGGGTACACCTAACTTAATAGGCAAATTCCCAACTCCAAAGTGTGGGTACACCTAACTTAACAGGCAAATTCCCAACACATAGTATGGGTACACCTAACTTAATAGGCAAATTCCCATACTATGTTCATTTATTTTATGTTATGCATAATTATATTAATTTCACACAATCTTATTAACATATGCATTTAATTAACCCCATCGTTCCCACGTAATTTCGTTCTCATGACATAACACATATAAAAGGTGTCAACTTGCATATGTATGAACATGTTTCAAAGGTGCCATCTTGCATATTAACAAACACATAACTTGCATATGTACTTGCATAACATGTCACATAACTTGCATATAATCTTGTATAACATGTCACATAACTTGCATATAATCTTGTATAACATGTCACATAACTTGCATATTAACTTGCATAACATGTTACATAAACTTACATATTAACAAATACATGACTTGCATATGAACTTGCATAATATGTCACATAACTTGCATATGAACTTGCATAACATGTTACATAACTTGCATATGAACTCATAAACTTGCATATGAACTTGCATAACATGTTACATACTTGCATATGAACTCATAAACTTGCATATGAAGAAACATACAACTTGCATAATTATCATACATGTAACTTGCATATTATCATACATGTAACTTGCATATTAACATATGATCACAAAGCACAAAACTTGCATAACCCACATACATTAGCAAACTAACATCATGTCATATGACTTAAAACCCATTAATCCCCAAACAAAAACCATATGATCTCATCATATCTCATCTACTTAGTTTAGCAATTGATCATTAGAGTGATAGAAACTCACAACTAGCCAATTTGCACTCCAAATGAAGAAGATTAAGATGCATAGAATGGATTAGAGGTTGATTAGAGAGTGATTAGCTTGCAACCCTCTTCATAAATTAGTGGAGGCTCTTTCTAAGATTTAATTTGGCGGCATGTAGCCCTCAATTCTATTTTTAGTATGGATTAGGGTAGGTTTAGGGTGCATTTATAGATTAGGTGAGTGTTTTAGGCCCTTAGATTAACCCTAAATTAGATTAGGACCCTTAGATTTCGAAACCTTCCAGAAACCAGCCCTAAGACCAAGCCCAAACCCCTAACTGGTGCACCCAACCACAGAACTCTCTAGAAACTGTGCAGGTTCCCTGTCCCGACATGGGCGCACTTCCCAAGTGCGCCAGTGTATTTTTGTGCTGGCGCACTTCACAAGTGCGCCAGTGCATTTCTGGCCTGTTTCGGGTTTTTCTGCCTAACTTCGTTCGTCCATATCTCTTTCATACGGTACCCGTTTTACGCAAACTCGAACTCTATTTCGCGTATTTTTCCGAGACGAACGCAATGACGCAACCCGTTTCCCCTGATTCTCACATCTGAGATTAATTATACTTTAATTACTAACCATTAGTGTTAATTGAAATTCGGGGTGTTACATTCTCCCCTACTTAAATGATTTCGTCCTCGAAATCTCTAAGTCAAGAAGAACGTATCCTACCAACCAAACAACCATCTACTAAACCATCAACCATAAGCAACCATTATCCTTAGAAACTTCTAATGATGTATGAACATATGCAGAAAGTGTGTGTATATGTCCGTATACTAATGCAAAATCAGGCGGTCTACTGATTCAGTCGACCTCCTTAATGCAAACCATGATAGTGCCATGCATCCAATATGTATGCGAAACCCTATTGACACATACAATTTCTATATGCGTGCACAACCATACACAAAAATGCATCATCCACATGATAACACAGCCATGATACATCCATCAATCCATTTATGCGATATGCAACATGAAGTGACTAAGCCGATCTAGTGCCTAATGTGTGTGTATATGCATCCACGAGCAACCACTAGCAAACAATTGCATCCACATGCATCCATCAACCATAACATGTTTCAAACACATGTTTCAACCATAGGCTTTACCCTATCTAAAGGTCATAGGTACTAGCGAGAGGATATACTAAAGATAAGATAAGTACTAGACAAGCGATAAAGGAGAAGTTAAAAGACATACTCTCAAAAAGAAATGGATACAAAGAACGCATCTTCGCTTCCGTCTCCCAAGTAGCATTGCTTTCGTCATCTCCCCATTGCACTTTAACTAGCTGAACTTCTCTGTTCCTCAACTTCCTAGTTTCTGACCCAAGGATGCGAGTAGGAGCTCGTCGAATCGTCGCATCACTCTCTACCTCTACATCTCTAAGCAAGCTCGGCTCTACCACCTCTGCTGTCTCATGTAAGCACTTCCTCAAATGTGATACATGGAATACATCATGAACACCACTAAGTCTGTCGGGCAACTCCACCCTATATGCCATCCGTCCAATCCTTTCCTTAATAGGAAACGGCCCAACAAACCTCGGTGCTAACTTCCCAACGGACCCAAAGCGAACAACATTCTCAACGGAGATACTTTGACAAAAACCATGTCCCCAACCTCAAACTCAAGATCCGTCCTTCTCCGATCCGCATAAGATTTCTGTCTATCTTGCGCTGCCTTCATCCTTCTTCGAATCAAATCAATCTTCTCTGAAGTCTCTCTAACTATATCTGGCCCGAGCAAGATCTTATCCGTAGATTCCCACCAACATGTAGGAGATCGACAAGGCCTTCCATAAAGAGCTTCGAAAGGTGCCATGCCAATACTAGACTGAAAGCTGTTATTGTATGCGAACTCCACCAAAGGAAGATGTTCTTCCCATGTACCTCCAAAATCCAAGATACAAAGCCTCAAGAGATCTTCTAAGATACGGTTCACCCTCTCGGTCTGACCGTCCGTCTGAGGATGATATGCGGTGCTCAAACACAACTGAGTCCCTACCGCCTCTTGCAAACTTCTCCAAAACTCACTAGTGAAGATAGGATCTCGATCACTCACAATGCTGGATGGTACGCCATGCAATCTAACAATCTCTCTAACATAGACTGAAGCAAACCATGGAGCGGTCCTCTTACTCTTCACGGGTATAAAATGGGCACTCTTGGTAAGTCTGTCTACCACAACCCAAATTCCCGTATTGCCCTTCCTCGATCTCGGTAACCCATCGATGAAATCCATCGAGACACTATCCCACTTCCATTGCGGAACTTCCAATGGGTGTAGCAACCCACCGGGTTTCCTTTGCTCCGCTTTAACTTGTTGGCACACTAAGCATCTAGCCACATACTCGGCCACATCTTTCTTCATACCGGCCCAGAAGAAAACTCTCTTCATATCTTGGTACATTTTGTCTCCACCGGGATGAATAGTCATTCTTGAACGATGTGCATCATCCAAAATAGCCTTCTTCAAACCCTCATCTTGCGGTACACAAAGTCTACCGTCTCTATGCAACCATCCCCTATCATCTATGGTGTATCTACCCAAATGGCTGGACGACTCCCCCCTTATAAGCTTCTCTACCAACTCAACCAACTGTGGGTCGTCTCGCTGAGCCTCGCCAATCCGTCCCAAAAGAGTAGGTCTAACCTCCAAGGATGCTAACAAACCAGGTACAAAGTCAACAGAAGGTCTGAAGTCGAACAAAGAAAGAAACTCCAAGCTTCGCCGTTCCACGAACAATGGACTCAAAGATAGCCTTTTTCTACTCAAGGCGTCCGCCACCACATTACCCTTGCCAGGGGTATACGCTATCTCGAAATCATAGGATGCTAAGAACTCCATCCACCTTTGCTGTCTTAGGTTTAAATCCTTCTGAGAGAATAAGTACTTCAATGATTTATGGTCAGTGAACAACTCGAATCTCTCACCAAGAAGATAATGGCGCCAATACTTAAGTGCGAAAACAATTACGGCCAACTCTAGATCATGGGTAGGGTAATTCTTCTCATGCACTCTCAATTGCCTCCCTCCATAGGCTATTACCCTTCCCTCCTGCATCAAGACTGCGCCTAATCCTGTCCCACAAGCATCGGTATAAACAACAAATGGCTTACTCCCATCTGGAAGCACTAAAACTGGAGCGGTGGTCAAAGCTCTCTTTAACCGTCGGAAAGCATCATCACAATCTATGTCCCATGAGAAAACCAGATTCTTCTTCGTCAAGCGGGTTAATGGGGCTGATATCTTCGCGAAGTCTTTGATGAACTTCCTATAATATCCTGCCAACCCCAAGAAACTTCTTACTTCGGTAGCATTTCTAGGAACTTTCCAATCCTGGATAGATACTATCTTTGCGGGATCCACAGCTATCCCTTCCTTAGAGACCACATGCCCTAAGAATCGCACTTCTCTTCTCCAAAAATGACATTTAGAGAATTTAGCTTTAAGACTATGTGCTCGAAGAGTCTCCAACACTTCTCTGAGATGTAAGGCATGCTCTTCTTCACTCTTGGAAAAGACCAAGATGTCATCCACAAAGACCACTACAAACTTATTCAGATACTCTCTGAACACTCTACTCATCAGATCAACAAAGTATGCAGGGGCGTTTGTCAACCCAAATGGCATCACAAGCCACTCATAAAAACCATCTGGAGTCCGGAAAGAAGTCTTCTCTATACTGTCCTCCGCCACTCTCAACTGATGAAACCCTGTAGCTAAGTCCATCTGTGAAAACACTGAGGCGCCAACCAACTGATCAAAGAGATCATCTATCCTCGGTAATGGGTGTCTATTCTTCTTCGTGAGCTTATTAAGTTCTCTATAATCCACACAAAGTCTGAGGGACCCATCCGCCTTCGTGGCAAACACTACTGGAGCTCCCCACTCCGATATACTTCGCCTTATGAACCCCTTCTCAAGCAACTCCCCTACTTGCTTATGAAGTTCTCTTTTCTCACGAGGAGCCATGTGGCGCACTGGCAAAGACACTGGTTTGGCATTATCCACCAAATAAATTCGGAAATCTATCTCCCGCTTCGGAGGCAAACCCTTCACCTCTTCAAACACATCCGGATATTCCCGGACCACTCTGACAGAACGCAAACTCTCGACCGAAGCATCGAGCGATTCAAGATAACTTAGCAAAACAGATTCCATGGGATTACAAGAGATCTCGAGAGTATTACCCAAGCGGGTCATAAGCCTGACAACTCTCCTTTCACAATCAAGAACGGCACCATTACTCGATAACCAGTCCATGCCCAAAATCAACCCATAGCCCGTGAAGCCCAATACAAAAGCATCACATCCAAACTCAACGCTAAGTATAGAAATCTTCAAACCCAAACATATCATAGACAGATATATGGAGCCCCCAATTGGGTTTGAAACAACCAAGGGATCATCAACTAGACTGGTGTCTAAGTGCAGTGACTCAACTAACGATGATGAGATAAAAGAATGCGATGCGCCAGAGTCAAACAAAGTACGAACTGGATGATCAAACAGAAAAACCAGACTTTCAACGGAAATAGTTCTACCTCTCTGCTGAATCGGTGGAACTGAGGGAGCCTGAACTTGCCCCCCTGCCTGAGCTGGTGCCATAAGAGCTTGCACCTGACCTCCTGAGGTAGACCCCGTCTTCTGCCCCTTCTTTGGGCAGTCCTTCACAAGATGTCCTGCTTCACCACAATGAAAGCAACCGGTCTTCTTCTTTTTGCGACAATCTTTGCTGAGGTGGCCTGGGGTCCCACAATTTAAGCACTTCTTCTTCTTCTTCTTCTTCCCCTTGTCACCATTGCCTTTTCCACCCTTGCCTTGTTGTTGTTGTTGTTGCGGTTTCTTCTGATCCCCCTTCTTCTCTGGTGCCTTAGAACTCTTATCATCCTCATGCATAAGTGCCATGTAGACAAGCTTCTCAAAGGTGGCCCCCATAGGAATGTGAGTCATAGCTATTCCTTGCAATGGTTCGTTCAAGCCTCTAACGAACCTCAAAGCCTTCTTCTCCGGTGTATTCACCAACTCTATGCCAAACCTTGCTAATTGATTGAATTTGTTGACATATTCTTTCACCGTGAGATTCCCTTGCTTCAAATTCAAGAACTTCTCCATAAACAGATTCTCTTCCGCCCTTGAGAGAAACTTAGCCCCAAACCTTTGCTTGAAATCTGCCCAAGAGTCAACAGGGCGTTCTCCATTAGTGACCTCCCACCAGAATGAGGCCTCTCCCTTCATTAACCAAGCCGCCAACTTGACTTTCTTTCCCTCTTCCACTTCAAAGATATCTAGCAACTCTTCCACTTCCTTAAGCCAATCTCTAGCCTCTACGAAAGTCTCTGAACCTAGAAAAGGTTTTCCTCCTATAGCCTTGAACTCCTTGCAAATCTTAGCAAAATTATCCACTCTAGGCTGAGGAGGAGGAGCGGTTGCCTCTGGTGTAGTAGCATTGGCTGGACCCGCAGCCGCGGCCCTAGCCTCTTGTAACCTCCTATACCATAGTGGTATAACTAAGCCCTCCGGGATGTTAAGATCTTCAGCCATGCTAAAACGAAAGAGGAAAGATTCAAAAAGGAGATTCCGAAAGATAAAGATATGGCTATTGGGGATTATGCTTTTCTTTTTCAAAAACTTTTCTCTTAAAAGACATGTTTTTGAAAATACTTTTTCCAAAAATAATACCTTTACTATTTTTTTTAAAAAAAAAGTATTTTTCTCGAAAATTTATCTGTTCCGGTAACCTTCAGCTCTGATACCACGTGTAACACCCCACTCCCGCTATGATCACTCACTAAGGGAATGCCATAGCATCGGTGGAGTATTTTAGTGAATATAGAACAGAAAAATTACAACAAGACAGATATAAATAGTACTTGAAATTTAAAACATCATCTCATAACAGCGGAAGTAAAACATGTCTGGTTACATCATAAAACCACAATAAAAGTCAAGTACAATATCCATCAAAATAAAGAAGTACATAATCCCACTCTCTTACAATAGCCATGACCAAAGAAAAGATAACTGGGTAACTGGAGCTTTACATCTATCCAAGCTCCTAAAGACTGGAACAGCAATCCGATCAAGCTCCACCACTGCTAGGATCCACCGTAGGACCTGAGGGTTGGGAAAAAGATAAAAACAACGGGGTCAGACATAAGTCTGAGCGAGTCCTATAACTTTAACAAAACAATCGTTAAAGTAACCAGAGAAGACATAAACTGATATACGGTAACTAATGGGGATGAATGGCTACACTAAGCAGTCAACTAAACTAAGATAAAAGATAAAGATGCATCTACCCTTCCAAAGGTATATTACTAAACTGCACCACACCAGTCATTCCTAACTTAAAGGTTGATCCCACCCATGGACTTATAAAATTAACTTAATAGTTCTCGCGTACCCCTAGGTGACTAAGTAGACGCCACGGGGCCCTACAATCCACTAGGTGTACACACTACTCCCCATTCGATCGGCTTCCTAACGTAGATACCCGTGCTGGCCCCACCGTGGGGTGTACCATTCCCCAACGTGGCAACCTGATAAAATTAACGGTGCACGGCTTATATTTACACGATGCAACAACGTCTTATTTACCAGCCCGGGTCCACACACGCATATGAAACCCGTTGGTCATGCGTTGCCACCGCTAACCCATTTTGGCCTCTTATAGTCAAGCCCAGTATGCGTGTCCCGTCCTCGACATGGGTCGAGCCCACTAAGATACGTATGGGTAACTGGTTGAAATGGGCCCCCAGCACAAGCCATCCCCCTAAGCTTGGCCCACACACTAGTGTTTCCCACTTAACCCTTTAATCATATTTAATTACATGTTTCATCTTGGTTAAGTATTTTATCATATTTTCTATTGGCAACCACTAGCAATTTCCACATACCACCCAAGGTACCCACTTAACCCCCATGCCCCACTACATGCTTATCTGGTTAAGTGTTTCTTAATTGATTAACACCGTAACCGTGTAAAGGACCCCTCACATTGGACCGTCATTTGTAGATGCCTGGTTAAGCCGGTAGGTTCTGGGCAGTCTTACACTACAAACGGGTCCAACCTCGTGTCATTTATCCTTGTTACGTATTTAATTTATGATTAAGACCCCTCACATTGGACCGTCATTTGTAGATGCCTGGTTAAGCCGGTAAACTCGGGGCAGTCTTACACTACAAACGGGTCCAACCTCGTGTCTTAATCGATTAATTACTCCTAATTAATCACCCCCATAATTTGTGTTAATTATCATGTTTATTTTAGGAATATGGGTACACCTAACTTAATAGGCAAATTTCCAACTCCAAAGTGTGGGTACACCTAACTTAACAGGCAAATTCCCAACACATAGTATAGGTACACCTAACTTAATAGGCAAATTCCCATACTATGTTCATTTATTTTATGTTATGCATAATTATATTAATTTCACACAATCTTATTAACATATGCGTTTAATTAACCTCATCGTTCCCACGTAATTTCGTTCTCATGACATAACACATATAAAAGGTGTCAACTTGCATATGTATGAACATGTTTCAAAGGTGCCATCTTGCATATTAACAAACACATAACTTGCATATGAACTTGCATAACATGTCACATAACTTGCATATAATCTTGTATAACATGTCACATAACTTGCATATAATCTTGTATAACATGTCACATAACTTGCATATTAACTTGCATAACATGTTACATAAACTTACATATTAACAAATACATGACTTGCATATGAACTTGCATAATATATCACATAACTTGCATATGAACTTGCATAACATGTTACATAACTTGCATATGAACTCATAAACTTGCATATGAACTTGCATAACATGTTACATACTTGCATATGAACTCATAAACTTGCATATGAAGAAACATACAACTTGCATAATTATCATACATGTAACTTGCATATTATCATACATGTAACTTGCATATTAACATATGATCACAAAGCACAAAACTTGCATAACCCACATACATTAGCAAACTAACATCATGTCATATGACTTAAAACCCATTAATCCCCAAACAAAAACCATATGATCTCATCATATCTCATCTACTTAGTTTAGCAATTGATCATTAGAGTGATAGAAACTCACAACTAGCCAATTTGCACTCCAAATGAAGAAGATTAAGATGCTTAGAATGGATTAGAGGTTGATTAGAGAGTGATTAGCTTGCAACCCTCTTCATAAATTAGTGGAGGCTCCTTCTAAGATTTAATTTGGCGGCATGTAGCCCTCAATTCTATTTTTAGTATGGATTAGTGTAGGTTTAGGGTGTATTTATAGATTAGGTGAGTGTTTTAGGCCCTTAGATTAACCCTAAATTAGATTAGGACCCTTAGATTTCGAAACCTTCCAGAAACCAGCCCTAAGACCAAGCCCAAACCCCAAACTGGTGCACCCAACCACAGAACTCTCTAGAAACTGTGCAGGTTCCCTGTCCCGACATGGGCGCACTTCCCAAGTGCGCCAGTGTATTTTTGTGCTGGCGCACTTCACAAGTGCGCTAGTGCATTTCTGGCCTGTTTCGGGTTTTTCTACCTAACTTCGTTCGTCCATATCTCTTTCATACGGTACCCGTTTTACGCAAACTCGGACTCTATTTCGCGTATTTTTCCGAGACGAACGCAATGACGCAGGCCGTTTCCCCTGATTCTCACATCTGAGATTAATTATACTTTAATTACTAACCATTAGTGTTAATTGAAATTCGGGGTGTTACAAGTTATCACAACATATAGACAATTAAAATACATCTAATCATAATAGGGGTCAAACTTGCATAAACTACGCATGTTAAGGATCAAAAGGTGTCAACTTGTTAAATGTCACAATTTACATGATATGATCATAGCCCAAATCTATACATAAACTTGCATATGGGGTTTTTAGGCAACATAATGATGGTGTGAACTAGCATAGGATATCACATATGTCATAGCATAATTCTAGATGGCATAATAGATGTCATGGCATATGTTCATAACTTTTCTAATCAATCTAACTTGCATATGTAACTTGTCATATAGATCAACATAGCCCAAACATGATGATTTAATTAATATGAACTAACTAGCATAGATGGCTTTCTAACATGTATGATTCATCACAACTTAGCATAGAAACTTTCAACATACATAACATCATCATAGCATGATTTACAACATATAGGATATCATCACCACGTAGCATAGGATTAATAACATACATGATAACATATACGACAATTCACATCATCTACTCATAATCCATTCATGACTTAACCTAATTAAAATGATAATAATCTTGTTAAGACTATCATACTCACAATTAGAGAAGAAAAGAGAGTTTTGCTTTGCTTTAGGGTTGAGAGAATTAGAATTGAATTAGCTTTTCTTCCTTCTTAGTTAGCGGCGGCTCCATTGATTTCCATGGCGACGGTATGACTGTAACTATTCTATTTTTCTTATGAATTAGGGTGAGAGACTACCTAGGTATTTATAGAGTTAGGATTTATTTTAGACTGTCAGATCAACTCAGAACTAATCCCAGCCAACCAGATTAGGTCAGAAACCCTAATGGGTCATTACCCAATTAAAAACAGGTCAGCTAGAAACCCTAGCCGCCAGACCCAGGTTGACACCCAGGTTGACACTATAGTTGACCTGGGGGGGGAGGGGGGGGGCGGGGGCAGGTCGACACTAGTGTCGACCCCCCAGTCGACCTGTCTAGGCGGGAATTTTTTTCCCGCCCAGCCCGCTTCTGCACTTTTCAGTTTGAATTTTACATTTCCTGCGAGCTGTTTTGAATTTTCTGAAACTTCCGACGGCCATAACTTCTTCATACGAAGTCCAATTCACGCAAACTCGGACTCTGTTTCAACCAGAATTCCGAGACGAACACAATGACGCAACCCATTTCCTACAATTCTCACATCTGAGATTATTTATTCTTTAATTTGTGAATATTAATATTAATTGAATTACGGGGTGTTACATTCTCCCCTCCTTAAAGGATTTCGTCCGCGAAATCTTCAGGTTAAGAAGAATGTATATCCTAACATCCAAACAACCGTCTACTCAACCATCAAACACATGCATCCATTGTCCTTATAGACTTCTAATGCTTTCATGTTTAAATGCACAGTGTGTGTAATTGTCCCTATCTAATGCAAAATCAGGCGGTCCACTGATTCAGTTGACCTCCTTTAATGCAAACCATGATAGTGCCATGTGTCCATTATGTATGCAAAAGTCCCTAATGCTACATATTATTTCTACATGCATGCAAAACCATTCACCAAAATGCGGTATCCATATGATAGCACAACCATTATACATCCATTTTACTAAATACAGCCATTTATATGCAATATGCAGTATGAAGTGACTGAGCCGATCTAGTGCCTAATAGTGTGTGTATATGCATCCACGAGCAACCACTAGCAAACACTTGCATCCACTTTGCATTCATCATACATAACATGTCTCAAACACATGTTTCAACCATAGGATGATCCTAACTAAAGGTCAAAGATACTTGCGAGAGGATACGCTAAAGATAAGATAAGTACAAGATAAGCGATAAAGGAGAAATTAAAAGACATACCCTCAAAAAGAAAAGGGTTTCATGAACGCATCTTCTCTTCTGTCTCCCAAGTAGCATTGCTCTCGTCATCTCCCCATTGTACTCTGACTAGTCTGACCTCTCGATTTCTCAGCTTCTTAATCTCCGACCCAAGAATGCATGTAGGAGCTCGTCGAATCATCGCATCACGCTCTATCTCCACCTCTCTAAGCAAGTTCGGCTCTACCACCTCCGCAGTCTCGTGCAAGCACTTCCTCAAATGTGATACATGGAATACGTCATGTACACCACTAAGTCTCTCCGGCAACTCCACTCTATACGCCATCTGTCCAATTCTTTCCTTAATAGGAAACGACCCTACAAAACTTGGTGCTAACTTCCCAACAGAACCAAAGCGAACTACGTTTCGTAATGGAGACACTTTGATAAAGACCATGTCCCCAACTTCAAATTCAAGATCCGTCCTTCTCTTATCCGCATATGATTTCTTCCTACCTTGCGCTGCTTTCATCCTCCTTCGGATCAAGTCGATCTTCTCCGAAGTCTCCCTAATCATATCGGGCCCAAGTAAGATCTTGTCCGTAGACTCCCACCAACATGTAGGTGAACGACAAGGTCGTCCATAAAGAGCTTTGAAAGGTGCCATGCCAATGCTAGATTGAAAGCTGTTATTATATGCGAACTCCACTAACGGAAGATGCTCTTCCCATGTACCTCCAAAGTCTAGGATACATAGCCTCAAAATATCCTCTAGAATGCGATTCACCCTCTCGGTCAGGCCGTCCGTCTGAGGATGATATGCGGTGCTCAAACATAACTGAGTCCCTACCGCCTCTTGTAAGCTTCTCCAAAATTAGCTAGTGAAAATAGGATCGCGGTCGCTCACTATGCTAGAAGGAACACCGTGCAAACGAACTATTTCTCGAACGTATACAGAAGCTAACCATGGAGCAGTCCTCTTACTTTTCACGGGAATAAAATGGGCGCTCTTAGTAAGTCTATCTACTATAACCCAAATCCTTGTATTACCCTTTCTCGATCTCGGCAATCCGTCAATAAAGTCCATCGAGATGCTTTCCCACTTCCATAGTGGAACCTCCAATGGGTGAAGTAACCCACCGGGTTTCTTTTGCTCCGCTTTTACTTGTTGGCACACTAAGCATCTAGCGACATACTCGGCTACGTCCCTCTTCATACCAGCCCAAAAGTAAACTCGTCTCATGTCCTTGTACATCTTGTCCCCGCCGGGATGAATGGTCATCTTTGAATGATGTGCTTCGTCAAGAATAGTCTTCCTTAGGTCATCGTCTTTTGGTACACAAAGTCTACCGTCCCTACGTAACCAACCCTTGTCGTCTAGGGTATACCTACGGAGATGACTTGATGACTCCCCTCCTTTGAGCTTTTCTACTAACTCAACCAACTGCAGGTCGTCTCGCTGTGCCTCGCCAATCCATCCCAAAAGCGTAGGTCTGACCTCCAAGGATGCTAGCAAACCGGGTACGAAGTTAACGAAAGGTCTAAAATCAAACACAGAGATGAACTCTAAACTTCGCCGCTCAACAAACAAAGGACTTAAGGATAATCTTTTTCTTATTAAGGCATCGGCCACCACATTACCCTTGCCAGGGGTATATGGTATCTCAAAATCGTAGGACGCCAAGAACTCCATCCTCCTTTGCTGCCTTAAGTTCAAGTCCTTCTGAGAGAATAAGTATTTTAGTGATTTGTGGTCGGTGAATAATTCGAATTTCTCGCCAAGAAGATAATGACGCCAAGACTTAAGCGCGAAAACAATAGTGGCTAACTCTAGGTCATGCATGGGGTAATTCTTCTCATGCGCTCTCAACTGCCTTCCACCATAGGCTATTACCCTACCCTCTTGCATTAAGACTGTGCCTAGTCCTGTTCCACAAGCGTCAGTATATACGGTAAATGGCTTACTCCCGTCTGGCAGCACTAAGACTGGGGCTGAGGTCAAAGCTCTCTTCAAACGTTGGAATGCATCATCATAATCTACGTCCCATGTGAAAACTAGGTTCTTCTTCGTCAAGCGTGTCAATGGAGCTGATATCTTTGCAAAGTCTTTGATAAACATCCTATAGTAGCCAGCCAACCCCAAGAAACTTCTCACTTCAGTAGCATTTTTAGGGACCTTCCAATCTTGGATGGCCACCACCTTCGCGGGATCCACGGCTATCCCTTCTTTGGAAACCACATGCCCCAAGAACCGTACTTCCTTCCTCCAGAAGTGACACTTAGAAAATATAGCCTTAAGGCATTGCACTCGAAGAGTCTCCAACACTTCCCTAAGATGTAGGGCATGCTCTCCTTCATCCTTAGAAAAGATCAAAATGTCGTCTACAAAGACTACCACGAATTTGTTAAGGTACTCCTCAAACACCATACACATCAAATCAACAAATTATGCGGGGGCGTTTGTTAAACCGAAGGGCATCACTAGCCATTCATAGAAACTGTCTGGAGTCCTAAAGGCAGTCTTGTCAGTGCTATCCTCAGCCACTCTCAACTGATGGAAACTCGTGGCTAAGTCCAAATGCGAAAATACTGAGGCGCCAACTAACTGATCGAAGAGATCGTCAATCCTCGGTAGTGGGTGTCTGTTCTTCTTAGTAAGCTTATTAAGTTCTCGATAGTCCACACAAAGTCTAAGGGACCCATCTGCCTTCGTGGCAAATACTACTAGAGCACCCCACTCCGATATACTTCGTCTTATGAACCCCTTCTCAAGCAACTCCTTCACTTGCTTATCG
Organism: Allium sativum; assembly: GCA_030737875.1. NCBI lineage: Eukaryota > Viridiplantae > Streptophyta > Magnoliopsida > Asparagales > Amaryllidaceae > Allium > Allium sativum. The sequence continues at coordinate 319,894,803 of CM060920.1, read as the reverse complement.
AGTTCCCTCCTTTCACGAGGAGCCATGTGGCGTACTGGCAAAGATACTGGTTTCGCATTATCCACAAGATATATTCGAAAATCTATCTCCCGCTTCGGAGGTAAGCCCTTCACCTCCTCAAACACATCCGAATACTCTCGGACCACTCTAACAGATCGTAGATTTTCCTTAGACGCATCAAGCGATTCTAGATAACTTAGCATAACAGAATTGATGGGATTACAAAAGATTTCGAGAGTGTTTCCAAGGCGAGTCACGAGGCTAACTACTCTCCTTTCACAATCAAGAACGACCCCATTTCTGGATAGCCAATCCATTCCTAAAATTAGCCCATAGCCCGTGAAGCCCAACATGTAAGCATCACATCTAAACTCAACGCTAAGTATAGAAATTTTCAAATCTAAACACATCATGGACAAATGAGCTGAGCCCCCAATTGGATTCGAAACAACTAAGGGATCCTCTACTAAACTGGTGTTTAATTGCAGTGATTCAACTAATGATGTAGAGATAAACGAATGCGATGCACCCGAATCGAATAAGGTATGGATAGGATGATCAAACAGAAAAACTAAGCTTTGAACAGAAATGGTTCTACCTCGTTCTTGCAATGGTGGGACCGCGAGAGCCTGAACTTGTCCCCTTGCCTGCCCTGGTGCTATAAGAGCCTGCACCTGTCCTCCCGAGGTAGCCCCTGCCCTCTGCCCCTTCCTTGGGCAGTCCTTCACTAAATGTCCCGCATCGCCACAATGAAAACAGCTAGTCTTCTTTTTCTTTCGGCAGTCCTCGCTGAGATGGACTGGGGTCCCACAGTTAAAACATTTCTTCTTTCCCTTGCCATTACTGTCTTTACTACCCTTCTTGTTTTGCCGTTGTGGTTTCTTTTGATCCCCTTTCTTCTCGGGTGCCTTATCAGCTTTAGCACTTTTCTCCTCATGCATGAGCGCCATTTATACTAACTTCTCAATGGTGGCCCCCATAGGGATGTGGGTCATGGCTAACCCTTGCAACGACTCATTCAAGCCATTCACGAACCTTAGAGCCTTCTTCTCCGGCGTGTTTACTAAGTCCAAACCAAACCTTGCTAGCTGATTAAATTTGTTGACATATTCTTTCACTGACGAGCTTCCTTGCTTCAATGTCAAGAACCTTTCCATATATAGATTTTCTTCCGCCCTAGAGAGAAACTTCGCCTCGAACCTACGTCTAAAATCCGCCCAAGAGTCAACAGGACGCTCCCCATTAGTGACCTCCCACCAAAACGAGGCCTCTCCCTTCATTAGCCAAGCTGCTAATTTAACTCTCCTCCCTTCTTCCACTTCAAAGATTTCTAGCAATTCTTCCACCTCCTTAAGCCAATCTCTAGCTTCCACAAACGTTTCTGACCCTTAAAAGGGTTTTCCACCCATAGCTTTAAATTCCTTGCACGTCTTTGCAAAAGTATCTACGCGAGGAGGAGGAGAAACGGGTGCAACTGGTGGTGGAGGAACATTGGCCGGACCTGCAGCGGCCCTAGCCTCTAATAGCCTCCTATACCATCCTGGTATCGTTACACCGTCAGGTAGGTTAAGATCTTTAGCCATGCTGAAACGAAAAAGGAAAGATTCAAAATGGAGAATTCGAAAGATAAAGATATGGCGATTGGGGAATATATTTTTCTAAAAAAACTTTCCACTTTAAATTACTCATTAAAACATGTTTTTGAAAGCACTTCTTCCAAAAATAACTATTTTTCTAAAGTATTTTTATCTGTTCTGGTAACCTTAAGCTCTGATACCATGTGTAACACCCCACGTCCATTAATGTCACTCACAAAAGGGAATACATTAACTTCCATGGAGGTTATAAGTGAATATAGAACAGAAAAATTACAACAAGACAGATAATAAGTAGTACTTGGAAATCTAAAACTTCATTTTATTGCAGCGGAAACATGTTTATTACATCACAAAACCATTAATCAGAGTCAAGTACATCATCCATCTTCATAAAACAAAATACATAATCCCATTACACAAATAGCCATTAAAGAAGATAACAAGCTGGACTTTACTTCAAGGGTCCAAGCTTTCCAAAGAGATGAAGCAATCCAATTAAGCTCCACTAGAGCTGGGTCCAATCTGAGGACCTGGAGGGGAAAAAGGATAGAAATGGAGGGGATCAGACATAAAGTCTGGCGAGTATGATAATTCTAACAATACTACTATCAAAATAACCAGACTATGGCATAAGCTGGAAGACAAGTAAATGTCTATGAACTATTAGGTATGGAATGAGCAGATAAAATAACGTTAAAGATAACGTTAAAGGCACACCTAATTACTAACGAATGATTACTACACTGCACCGCACATTACTACACTGCACCGCACCAGTCACCCTAAAGGTTGATCCCACTTGCTTCACACAGAAACTTTATAAATAGCCTTGCGTACCCCTAGCTAACTACATAGGTGTCGTCTGCCCCTATCTCCACTAGGTGTACCCCACTACCCACTTTCGATCGGCTCCCTACTCGTAGATACCCATGCTGGCCCCATAGTGGGGTGTGTCACTCCCCTAAAGTGGCAACCCGATACAACTTGAGAACGCACGGCTTATACCTACACGATGCAACAACGTCTTACCTACCAGCCCGGGTCCACACACGCATATGAAACCCGTTGGACTTGCGTTGCCACCGCTCCCCGTTTTGGCCTCTTATAGTCAAGCCCTGTATGCGTGTCCCGTCCTCGACTTGGGTCGAGCCTACAAAGATACGTTTGGGATACTGGTTGAAATGGGCCCCTCCACAATCTACCCACCTAAGCATGTCACCACTAGTATATCCCACTTAACCCTCTTAGTCATGTTCATTTACATGTGTGTTTGGTTAAGTCTTACTAATCGTATTTCTCATGCCACTAAGGGCACCCACTAGATTCCTCATGCCACCCAAGGCACCTACTTAACCCCCTTGTCCCACCTTACATGTTTATCTGGTTAAGTATTTCTTAATTTATTCAGGCCATAACCTCGTAAAGACCTCTCACATTAGACTGGCATTTATGGCAGCTGGATTTGCCGGGTGGGTCCGGGCAGTCTTACACCATAAAAGAGTCTGACCTCGTGTCTTTACAACTTGTTATGCTTTAGTTTAGGCCTAGGACCTCTCACATTGGGCTGACATTTGTGACCACTGGATTTTCCGGGCGGGTCCGGGCAGGTTTACGCCACAAACAAGTTCAACCTCGTGTCCTAAGCAATGATTATTACTTATAATCTTTTACCCCAGTTTTAATAATTCCCTATCCAAATTATTAATTAAGTCCACTTTTATTGATGTCCATAATTGGCTCAATTATGGTCATCCACTCATGGTATGCAAAATCATATCAATTGCACCCCAACATCTTATTATTAAATCCTTAATATTACCCCTACCCCACGTTTATACGTTTTCTTATTCAACGCATAATATAGGCTAGACTTGAATAGTCTAACGCATAGCACAAAGATAAATTATCACAACATATAGACAATTAAAATACATCTAATCATAATAGGGGTGAAACTTGCATAAACTACGCATATTAAGGATCAAAAGGTGTCAACTTGTTAAATGTCACAATTTACATGATATGATTATAACCCAAATCTATACATAAAATTGCATATGGGGTTTTTAGGCAACATAATGATGGTGTGAACTAGCATAGGATATCACATATGTCATAGCATAATTCTAGATGTCATAATAGATGTCATGGCATATGTTCATAACTTTTCTAATCAATCTAACTTGCATATGTAACTTGTCATATAGATCAACATAGCCCAAACATGATGATTTAATTAATATGAACTAACTAGCATAGATGGCTTTCTAACATGTATGATTCATCACAACTTAGCATAGAAACTTTCAACATACATAACATCATCATAGCATGATTTACAACATATAGGATATCATCACCACGTAGCATAGGATTAATAACATACATGATAACATATACGACAATTCACATCATCTACTCATAATCCATTCATGACTTAACCTAATTAAAATGATAATAATCTTGTTAAGACTATCATACTCACAATTAGAGAAGAAAAGAGAGTTTTTCTTTGCTTTAGGGTTGAGAGAATTAGAATTGAATTAGCTTTTCTTCCTTTTTAGTTGGCGGCGGCTCCATTGATTTCCATGGCGACGGTGTGACGGTAACTATTCTATTTTTCTTATGAATTAGGGTGAGAGACTACCTAGGTATTTATAGAGTTAGGATTTATTTTAGACCGTCAGATCAACTCAGAACTAATCCCAGCCAACTAGATTAGGTCAGAAACCCTAATGGGTCATTACCCAATTAAAAACAGGTCAGCCATAAACCCTAGACGCCAGACCCAGGTCGACACCCAGGTCGACACTATATTCGACCGGGGGGGGGGGGGGGGGGGGGCAGTCGACACTATTGTCGACCCCCAATCGACCTGCCTGGGCAGGAATTTTTTTCCTGCCTAACCCGCTTCTGCACTTTTCAGTTTGAATTCTAAATTTCCTGCCAGCTGTTTTGAATTTTCTGAAACTTCTGATGGCCATAACTTCTTCATACGATGTCCAATTCACGCAAACTCGAACTCTATTTCTAGAATTCCGAGACGAACACAATGGCGCAACCCGTTTCTCACAATTCTCACGTCTGAGATTAGTTATTCTTTAATTTGTGAATATTAGTATTAACCGAATTACGGGGTGTTACAAATGGAGTAAACCCGTTCCGCGAAAGTGGCGTGGCCTTTGATGAGCCATATTATAAATGTGTTAATTAGATTTCTCATACCAGTCCCATGATTGACTCGTAGTTTGTTTCACTTGCAAACTCGGGTGCCCCTTTTTCTAAATGGGCAGCCTTGTATTTAGGTTTTAGCAGGCTTTTTCTGGATAGCTGGAGCTGAAGATGGATTCTATCATTTATCTCTTTTTATGTTGTTCAGCTCCTATTGTACATATTATGTTTGTTTCCGCTGTAGACATTTATGAATAGCTGAACTATATTTGTACTAAGTATGATCCTGTATTCTGTGTTACTCTGATGATTATGTTTATCCAGTATTATTTGTTCGTTATCTGGTGTATTTATTTATTTATGTTCTGCTATTATCTGTTTATGTGTTATATTCCACAGATTACCCTTGACACCGTCAGTACGGTGTTTGGGGTCGTCACATATGGCGTGGTTTGCCCGTGTGACATGCAGGGATGCAGCGATCAAGGCTTCTGTTGAAAAGCAGAGTCTTGTGGTTGATGATCGGGGCATGACCTTGAAGGGCATAGCTTTGTGTATAGCGTTAATTCGCGAGCCTCACACCTTGGTATGAGTCAAAAACAGGATAAGGGACCAAAGGAGGACATGACGTTTCTTTCTATCTATGGGTGGTGTCATGGTATAGAGTCCAGACATTTATTTTATTTTAACCTATGTGGGTGATTGATTGCGAGACGCCTCAGATATATCGGTTACTACGGAGCCGATGGATAGGTCCTATAGGACCGGGAAACGTGTGTTCAAGAATTGTCAATCCTCAAACATAAGAGAGGACCGACCTTGGAGGGTCCAAGGGTCTACTGTCGGAGACTCTAAGGCATTTGCTAGAATGTCTCAAAGCCGGCAAGGAGTAGATCCCTTGCTTCGACTCATGATGGAAATCCAATTTCCAATACTAAACATTTCGGTTTTGATTGTAAAGCCTAGTATGGCGACATGATGTATGGTACCCATGCCGTCTATGATTGATACAATTATATTTGAAGTTGTTTTATATACTATGAACTTATAATAGTATCAAATGATTTGTTTTAAATGTACCAAGTATGTTGGGCTATTATAAGGGAAAACTTTATCCTTTGGCTTGCGTTGCATTGTGTGATGAGACCTGAATCTTATAATAGCTTCATTTTTCAAAAAAGAATTGCGCTATTTATAACTGTTTATGCATTGGTATTCTTGGGAGGAAACCTGTTCCGTGCTATACGGCGTGGTCCCTTTATTTACTTTATTTTAAAGTAAAGTTTTAAATAACTGTTTTAGTTCTCACACCAGTCATATGACTGACCTGGAGTTTACTGTTTTAACCTAAACTCTGGGTGCCCCTATTTTCCACATTGGCCGCTATTAGATTTGGTTTTGCAGATATACTCAGAACGCTCTGTATCCATGTATCTCTTATAGTTGTGTTATGTATTATTTTTCGCTACTATGTATTTAAATGTAATTTAAATCTCAGATATTTGTCAAATGTATATTATTTATTCATACTCTAGAATATTCTTGTACTCTAATGTAATTGTTGTAATAAGCAATGAAATGTTCTTCTATTTGTGTTCTGTTTTGTCGTGTTCTCAACTCAATTCGGGCATTCCCGTAATGGCGAGTTTGGGTCGTTTCAGTTTCGCAACCATTCCACAATGGTCGGTTTGCAGCTTGCAACAATTCATAATTTTTTTGCATCCAGGTTAGAATCTTCCTCCACATTATGCTCTTCATCATGATATTATGTAGCATTGGACCTGCAACATCATAAACCATTTCCAACATTCTATTTTTTGAGATGGTTGCTTAAGAGTAATTTGTGGTTTCATTTTCACCAACATTCATTCTTTCAGATATTCTCTCCATTTCTCCATGATATTTCTATATATAGTAATCAAGTGCGAACCCTTTAGACAATAAATGCTCGCTTACAATATCATTCTTTTGTAATTTCTTGTTATCACACTTGATGCAAGGGCAACGGATTACATCTTTGGTGCCATTGTCAGTAGCAAAATTCGTGAATACATTCAAACCATCCAGAAATGATTTCTTTATCCATCCTTTCTCCCCTTTTCTTTTATACATCCATCTACGCTCACTTGACTAGTTCATTGGAACTGCAACAAGAAAGGATCGCAAATTTAGTTATGGTCGATCAATTAAATTGCTAATATAATTTACATAGATAGTACTATGTTACCATATTATAACCAAATTGTGTCTCTAAAATCAACTTATTTTCAATCGGTCATTCTTTTCCTTATTATATCAAAACAGTAATTAATTATCAGCTATAATTGTCGAATTTCATCAAATTTGTACAAACTAGGAAAATACAAAGGCCGTCTAAAATAGCTTAACAAATCATTTATTTATTATGTTAAGAAAAGGAAGAAATAAAGTATGAGAATTAAACAGTCCGCAGCTCATAATATCAGGATTCAAGACGTCGAGTTCAAATTCAGCACATTATGGTCCTTTTATTCAGGGTCTCAACGATGCCAACTCAACATGATGCAACTTCGGATTTTCTATGATTTCGATTCATTACAGCGCTACTTCGAATTTTCTTTGATTTTGTATCAACTTTAAATTTAATAATTGATTTTTTTTCCTAAATTTAATTTGTTTGCTTATGCTTGAACATGTTATTATATAGAAATTTTTCGGTTTATGAACTATGCCTAAATGTTACAGTCTAAAGGACAAATTAAGCACAACTTTTTTAGAAGTAGATTTAATTAGGGTTGTCATTAAATATCGAAAAATTTAAAATCCGTCCGCATCCGTATCTGAAAAGCGGTTAAATATCTGTGTTAGCCTACTTTGTGAAGTAGGATACACAAAGGTAAGAGGTCAATCAATGAAGAACTCAAACTAAAAGAAGATTTGCTCGAAGACCAGACTGGATCGGTGATCTCCAGCCAAACCAAGATAATGAAAAGAAAGGAAACAAAGGAGCCCAGACGGGATCAGATTGGTTCAGATCACCTCGACCCGTTCCCTCTCTCTTCTACACATCCTATCTGAGCTAGAAGCAGCAGTAGTTACAACCCATGATCCCTAGAGATGCAGAGCGATTGTGCACACGTTTCCCTACATTCACCCACGATTGTTGTGCACTGTCACCATCTCGTTCCATACGAACCCGACTTTTAAGGGATGAGTGCCACATGCATCCGAACCGAAGCCATTTCAAAGAGATTTTTCACCTATAAGTAAACACCAAGGGTCATTTGAAAGGATCTTTTGGCAACCTATCAACCCAAGCTTCCTCCATAACCGAATCCCACTACTTTATTCAGATTACAATCATCTTTCAAAATATATTTTTGAGAGGATTGAATGAATTTATGTATTGTATAAGTGAAATTAAGTGAGAATCATTATTGTACTTGCATTCAAATCATCAATCCAACAAGCATAAAGTGGACGTAGGCTCTTTAACGCCGAAGCACTATAAATCATGTATTTTTCTTTGCTTTTTGATTTCATTCTAGTAGAATTATTGCTAATTTGGGTGTTAGAACCACTTTTTGGTCTAACATTTTGGTGCTTTCACTGAGAAGTTTTTGAATTCTCCACTTTTTGGGATTATTATTCTACTATTTGGACCCTCAAGTTCAAAGAAGTTAATCCTTTATTTCTGGTATTCTCGTGTATTTGCAGATTAATCTCTAAGGAATTGGATATTATGGCCAAAGGAAAATGGAAAGAAGTACAAGGTGCTCGGGAGAATGAGGCTACTGAAGATCAGCAGGCCATAGTCGTTACGAGGTCACGGGGACAGGGCTCTGGAACAGGCCGATCCGAATCGAGTGCTCCGCACCAGGTTGATGACATGAACCCGAACCGATCCGGAGGCTCTGATATTGATCGTACCCCCCTCCGAACTGATCCGTCTCTACTATCCTACTCTGATCCGATCCGAATGCAGCTGAAACTGGTACATCTACTCGAGCACCCCACCAATGCTCTGATACTAGCCGCGACGACAAGTGATCAACCCGCTCCATCTGCACCAGTCATTCATGGAGACTGTTCACACCTTCTTGATATGCTTGAGAGCACAAGGGACACTATGGAAGCTCACAAACGCAACAGTTTTCATACGCAAGAGAACATGATCATTATGAGTAGGGAAATCAGTGAACTTCGTAGGTAGAAGACACCCTCTCTAACTCGCCGCCTCACAACAGACCAGTCATCCTTTTCGGATGAAGAGAACCCTCGTGAAAGAAAGCCGTATGAGCGAGCTAAAAATATTGATCAGCTGACCTTTGGATCTTTGGGATCCCATGAAGACGCTGCTCGTGTGCTAGGGCTTGACGACCCAAGCCTGAGAGAGCCCATGGCGCTGCCCATGCGTGGATCTCACATCCTACCCAGGGATCCTATTATTATCAATCTCACATAAGGACAACTCCCTCAACCCCTTCCTCCCGTGAATGACCGGGATCGTAGGGAACGGAACAGAGCAGCTGCTGCTAGAAACAGGAGAACATCCCTTGGTCAGGAGCCCAGAGGCAATCCAAACATCAGGGCTAGAGAGCCTGAACCAACATTAACGAATGCTGATGTAGGGTAAATTTTGCGCCAAATCATGGCGGATAGCCGGCGATATACCAATGAGGACTGGGGAATTGAACGAAGTCACACCACCTTTACAGATGACGTACTAGACTTTCAATTCCGCCGGCGATTTAATTTGATATAAATGGATCGGTATTCTGAGAGAACCTACCCAGGACAACATTTGATGAGATATGCATGGTTCATGAATGCTGTAATAGCTCCAGACGCTATAAAATGCAAGGCCTTAAAATTTATCTAAAAGATGTTGCGCTGACGTGGTTCACCCGACTCCCTCCACGGTCGATATCAACTTTTAAAGAACTGAGTGAACAATTTATGAACCAATTTCGACTTCATTCTCTGAAATCTAAAAGTGTCATTGAGTAGTCGAGGATTAAGCAGGCTCCTGGTGAATCTTTGAAATTATACTTAGACTACTTCAACCTGGTTTTTACTGAGGTCAGTGACCCTCATGAACCATTTTGATGGCCTTAATAAAAGGAGACGACCCTGACACAGAATTCAGGGATTTTCTCTTCCGAAAACCACCTCATACTAGGGAATTGTTCTACGAAATGGCTAATATTCGCTTCAGGCGAGAGGAAGCCTATGCAAATAGAAAGAGAAAATCTGAAGGGGTTTCCAAGGAAGATATTCAAAGCAACGTTGTAGTAAAACAGTCTGGCGATAACTCACGGAAGGTTGAAGTGAACGTTGGCAACAAGAAGGAAGGTAATAACAACAGGAATGGAAACCGCAATAGGAGATATAGGAATCAAGGAAACTACTCCAGCAAAAGACCTCGATTCCAAAACTTTGACAACTATTCACCACTAAATGACACATTGGAAAACATCTACCTGGATACTAACAACGTCTTTAATATAAAAGGCCGCCACCTAGAGACTCAACCTAAAAAGAGATCGCAACTGGAAAATCTTGCATGTTTCATGGAACTAACAAACACTCAACTAATGAATGTCGGCACCTGAGAGACGTTGTTGAAAAGCTATTACTGGAAGGAAAGTTAGACGAGTATAAAGTTGCTTTGAGAGACAGGGGGCGGGGGGACTGACCCTAAACCAAAATCAACCTGCTTCTAAACCTACAGCTCAACAGAAAGGTAAAGGGATTGTCATCAACAATATAGTAGGCAGGCCTCATCCAACTAGCCATAGTTACAAAGCGATGGAACAATATGTGAACGCATCTAAACACATGATATGGAGGAATGTAATAACCTTGAAGAAATTTCTCCGGTGAAGCAATAGAAAACAATGTCTGACGATGTTGTGTTTCGTAACAGGGACAATGTTGGAGTTCAATCACCTACTGAAGACCCATTGGTCATCACTACTACTATTGGTCCCTCTCTAGTTCATAAGGTATTGGTGGACAATGGAAGTTCAGTCAATATTCTTTTCAAGAAAGCGTTCAATCAGATGAAACTCGAACTGGAAAATTTGAAGCCTTGTGAGGGATGAATTCGCGGCTCCAATGGGGCATCGACGGCTCCATTGGGATATATAGAATTGTCAGTGATATTGGGATAGGGAGATCGTTGGAGAGTAAGAATTCTTCAGTTTATAGTTTTGGACATCGACTCGCCCTATAACGCTTTCTTGGGTAGACCGGCTCTCATGGAATTCAGGGCTTGCATCGCACCCTAGTGCCTATTGCTAAAGTTTCCAACCAAAGCCGGGGTGGGAGTAGTGAGAGGTGATCAGGTCTCCCGATGAGCCTGCTACATGGTCGAACTGAGGATGTTGATGAAGGGATTAAGTATAGATGCCAAAGGTGCTTCCTCTCCCAAGGAGGGCTCAACATAGCAATTAAGGGGACCCGCCTAGAGGGAGTTGCCCAAAGGACTGTTTGAGGACATAGATCCCATAGAGGATGAAGAGCCTGGAGACAGAAAGGCGACCCCTTATGAAATGACTATGGACATCTCCATTGACGATATTGATCCGAAAAAGGTGTTAAAGATTGGATCCCAACTAGATCCATTCCGAGCAAAGGAATTGACTGACTTCTTAAAGGTAAACTTGGACATGTTTTCCTTGACCCATGCTAACATGTGTAGGATATATCCTTCTATTATGAGCCACTCATTGAGTATCAACCCAAAGCATCCACCTGCTAAATAAAAAAAAACGTACATTAAGCCCGGAAAGGTCGGCAACCCTAAAGGAAGAAGTAGAGAAGTTGAAAGATAATGGATTCATTAGGGATTCAGTTTATCCCGACTGGATATCGAATCATGTTTTGGTCAAGAAATCAAATGAAAAATGGCGTGCGTGCATTGATTATTCAGACTGAAACAAAGCTTGTCCAAAAGATAGTTTCCCACTCCCTAGGATCAACCAGCTAGTGGATTCAACAACTAGACACGAGCTCCTTTCCTTTATGGACGCATACTCAGAATACAACCAGATACCCATGCACGTGCCAGATCAAGAGCATACGAGGTTTATAACAAATTTGGGATTATACTACTATGTGGTGATGCCGCTCGGACTAAAGAACGCTGGAGCCACATATCAGCGCCTAGTAAATCGAATGTTCTATAACCAGATTGGAAAAACCATGGAGGTCTATGTAGATGACATGCTCGTGAAATCTAGTCAATCCTCTAGTCATACAAAAGACCTAGCGGAAATGTTTGATATCTTACGGAGGTACGGGATGAAGTTGAACCCCTTAAAGTGCTCGTTTGGGGTGGCGTAGGGAAAGTTTCTTAGTTTCATTGCGAGTTCTCGAGGAATTGAAATTTATCCTAGCTAGATAGCGGCTATAAGAAATATAAAAGAACCACGAAAGATTAGGGACATTCAAAGCATAACAGGGAAAGTCGCCACATTAAGCAGGTTCATCTCCAGGCCACGGATAAGTGTGTCCCATTCTTTGAATTAATCAAGCGGGGGAAACGTAATTTAAAATGGACTCCAGACTGCGTAGAGGCCTTCCAAAAGCTATTGGATTTATTGGAGAAACCCCCGATATTGTCAATGCCAGTGGATCATAAAGATCTGTTCGTTTATATAGCAGTGTCATCTCATGCTGTTAGCACAGCTTTAGTGCGTGAAGAAGACAAGGTCCATAGACCAGTATATTACGTAAGTAAGAAGTTGGCGGCACAAAACGTAATTATCCAAGAATAGAAAAGCTTGGCTACAGCGTCTTGATTGCCCACCGAAAGCTCCGACATTATTTCCAAGCTCATCCGATAGTCATATACACTGATCAACCTCTAAGACAAGTGTTACAAAGACCCGAAGCATCGGGGCTATTACTTAACTGGAATATTTAGTTGAGCCAATTTGATTTGAATTTTCAACCAAGGAGATCAATAAGGGGGCAGGCCTTAGCCGACTTCATAGCAGAATTTACAATTCCCGAAGAAGAAACAGTTGATGACAAAGTTGTTACTTCAGGACATGAGTTAGAGCTTAGTCTGTGGAAGTTATATATGGACGAGGCTAAGAATGATCGAAGATCCAACGCCGGGGTTGTTTTAATCACTCCTGAAGGACGATCCATTTATTATGCCCTACAATTGGAATTTCCCACCACCAATAATGATTCCAAGTATGAGGCCTTGATTGTCGGGCTGAAACTCGCCAAGAATTAGGAGTAAGAACATTGGATATATTCTGTGACTCCAAGATGTTGTCTTCCAGGTTCGGAAGGAGTTTTTGACCAAGGGACCTTGACTCATTACTTATCTTGGAAAAATAGAAGAGTTACCAGGCAATTCGGAACATTACGGTATAAAACATTCTGAGAGCGGAAAATCAGAAGGTAGACCGACTGGCTAAGCTAATAAGTTCTGACAACCCTGAAGAAACCAAAATGGTTCCAATAGAGATATTGGATTCACCAAGCTTCGACCTAATGGAAGTTGAATTAGCCCTATAAGCTGAGCCAGGAAGGGAGTCTTAGATGACATCAATTAAGAAATTCCTCAAGATGGGAATTCTCTCATCGAAGAAGAGCGAGAGATGAGCTGTATCACGTAAAGTTGCAAGATACGTTTTACAAGACGACGTCCTTTATCGCCAAGGATTTTCTATTCCTTTGTTACAGTGTATAGCACACGATGACATCAAGCATGTACCAAGAGAAGTACATGAAGGTGAGTGTGGAGATCATACCGAGGATCAACCCCTAGCAAAGAAAGTTTTACGGTATGGATTTTTTTGGCCTACCGTGAATAAAGATGAAGCTGATCACTCACGACGTTGCGACAAATGTCAGAGGTTCGCAAGAGTTCCAAGAGCACCTCCAAAGCAACTCAAATCAATGGTCAGCCCGTGGCCATTCGCGATGTGGGGATTAGACATCATCGAGACCCTACCGATTGCTTCGGGAGGAGCTAAACACATGATCATCACCATGGATTATTTCACAAAGTGGGTGGAAGCCGAACCTTTAACCACGATCATGGTAAGGAAGTTGATAAGCTTTGTGGTCAGAAATATTATTTGTCGATTTAGGATACCGGAAACCATTATAACTGATAATGGAACCAATTTGACAGTGCCAAGTTTAGAAACTTCTGTCAGAAATATAAGATTGATAAGAGGTACACAGCCGTAGCTCACCCGCAGTCGAATGGACAAGTTGAAGAAATAATCAAAGTTATTTAGTCTATTCTCAAGAAGCGGTTGGAGTGGGCCAAAGCCATGTAGGTGGATGATTTATCGTTAGCTTTGCGGGCCTATCGATCAACCTTTAAGACGGCTACTGACCATGCTCCTTTTTCACTCTCCTTTGGATCAGAGGCGGTGATAACGGTGGAACTTAAAGTCCCCTCTCATCGGGTGTCATACTATGAACCAACGACAAATAAAGCACTCCTCCTAGAGTCCCTTAACACGTTCGAAGAAAAAAGGGACGAAGCAGACTTGCATGCTTCAAGGCATCGATGCCAAGTGGCACGTTATTATGACAGAAAGGTTCGCTTTAGGAATTTCGAACCAGGAGACTTGGTACTAAGGCGAGTCTTTCCACCTCCAGTTCATCTAGGCTCAAAGTGGGAAGGACCATACGCCATCCAATGGAAACTTGAAATGGGTGCCTTCAAGTTAACGACCGTGGATGGTGAAGAAGTTCCTAGAGCTTGGAACGCTCAGCCTTTGCGGCGATATTTGAGTTAGATATGTAGTGTTTTCTATTGTTTTTTATAAACTATGTAAAGAAGCAAGGCTTGCCTGGAAAAGACCGTTTATATGAACAAAAGATTATACAGTGGATGTACGCTATTACTTAGTTGAACCACTATAAAAATATCGTGTCTCATTTATTTTCCTACATTACTTTTACCTTCCGTGACTGTTCTGTCCTGATTATGAAACGCTAAACATTAAATTAAGCTTAAAAGATTGAGGACAATTCACGTGCAAGAGCAAATGAAATGACCATTTGCGTAACAGGATAGAACGAATAGGAGAATGACATTCCTAACTCTAACTCTCATGAAACGAGAGAGAGTATAAAGGACGGGAGGATGACGTCCCTTGAGGTGTGAAGGTGCACCCCGATAAGAGATCGCCTTAATGATACTCCGACCTAGTTATGAGACAAGAGAGTATAAAGTTGGTAAGAGGATAAGCATCAATGACAAAGGAAAGTTAGCCCCACCAGAGAGTCTTGGGCAACTGAACACTAAGCGTAATCAATCTCAAACAAGCCTTAACCATTCAGTCTATTCATGATTGATTGGGGGCATACACATACACATTTCCCCAATGTATATTATTCACCGTTTAGTAATAATGACTTTATTGTATAACTGTGATATGACATGTTGTTTATCTGCATTTTTACTGAAATAATGGGTTTACAAACATTTGACATTGCAGGGAACAAACTACTTTATTCACAAACATGTGAGTTTATACAGGAAAACTAAGCAAAAGATGCGACGGCCACACTCGCTACAACAACAGCAGACTAGGAGATAAACAAAATGAAGGACAAAGACACCCTTTATTTGGACTTTGAAGTAGACTTCTGTTGACACGATTTTTGGTCGAAGCTGTCACACATGGAATTTCAGAATAGCAACATGCTCAAGAAGTGGAAACAACGTCAGAAGACATAGAGCAATTTGGTCGAAATCACACCATTAACGTAAAATGGCCTGAAACTCCTATCAGACGACCTCTTTTGGGCTCGAAAACAGCAATTACGGAGCTAAGCTCCGTAACTCTTATAGCCCTCTGAATTAGCTTCAGGTAGAGCATTTGGCTCAATCAGACTTACGATTTAGAAGTTATGCCCGTTTCCGTAAACTGGTGTAAATTGGCATCGATTGGCAATCACTTCGATAAAGTGACGGAACATGGAAAAGCTTGTAGTTGCATTCCTGGTTGGGTCGCCCCTTCGGTTCGTGGTCATGGGATCAGCTCTCCCTCATCCGGCTCGTGACCCCTCTCCCTCGCCATCGGCTCATGCTCGAGAACCAAGACTGGATTGGCTCGCCCTACCAGACCACGACCCAATCTTCCTTGGATTCCTGCTGCTCCGAAAAGCATGACACCTTCGAATTGCCGAACAACGACCTCATCTCGGTTCGCCCCCATGTCTCCTGAGCCGACCCGCCTGAAGCTTGTTCTGGACAGCGAAGTTGACCTGTTCTAAAGGCTACTTCTGCTCCTACTTTCCCGGATCGGGTGCCACGTGCCTCATCACGAACCGGTCCTCCCAGAAGCTCTCCTATAGCTATAAATACACCTTTACATGGAATTTTTAAGGATCATTTGGCCATTCTTCTTCATGGCATCCACCATTACTAAAGTGCCAGGACTTTGCACCTTTCTTGATCTATATTCTCCTCTTGTAATCTCAAATAACACAAGGATTGTGTGGCTACATGTAACTGATTCTTGTAATCTGTCAGTATAACAATAAGATTATAAAGTGGACGTAGGCTACATCTACAACCGATCCACTATAAAAACCTCGTGTTTTCCCTCTTATTTACTATTTTCTGCATTTTTATGATCTGTGATCTGCATTTGGGTGTTAGTGCCAATTTTTGGTCTAACATTTTGGCGCGCCAGGAAGGGTCACACGAAAAATTCAACTTCTAGATTGAAAGGAAACTCAATGGCAATCAAAAGAAAGAAAACTGGAACTTCCTCTCATGCTGAGGATGCTGATGCTAAAGGCACTAGAAACGAGGAGAGCCAGGGGGAATCCTCTCATAGAGATCCTTCTGAATACTTTACCAGAGAAGAGATGGACGGCGTTCTCGCTGAATTGAGGACCCAAAAGGCAAGGCAAGATGACCTCCTTAGGAAACAATAGGAGATGATCGATGGATTCTTCGCTCGGATGTATGGAATCCCTAGAAACGATCAACACATTGGAAATGAGGCCCTAGAAGCGGCTCGTGCATCACATGGACTCGGGGGCAGCTCCTTCACTCATGGAAATGTTCAAAATCGACCAACTTCATCTCCGGTTCAGACGAACACTGGATCGCTAGCTCCCACTTAGTAGTAGACGGGAGCGGCTCGTGATAGGGACCCACGACCAAGTCGGGTCGCCCCCTCGAACCGCGAGCCGACCTGCATGACCCTCGTTCACGGGCTGACCTTCATGCTTCTGGCTCATGAACTGACCTTCTCGAACTGCGAGCCGCAAACCGCAACCCGCTCCCAGCAGCTCACTAACAGCTTTCTCACTCTCCTGCACTTAACACTTGGGGCACCACCTCTGATATCGGTAATTTGCAGCTGCTTTTTGAGGGAAATCGGCTAGCAGATCTGATTGAGTGCCTCTCCAGAGGCCACACTTATCAGAATGACGTGAATGACATCAACCACACTCCTTTCACTTTGGAAATCAGGAATTCTCGTAATCCCCCAGATTTCAAACTTCCAAAACTGGATCCCTACAACGGTAGGACAGATCCTACCGTGCATCTGATGCGCTATAAATGACATATGGAAATTCAATCGGCATCAGAAAACGTCATTGCAAAGTGTTTTCCTCTCTTTCTGACTAATATAGCCATTATGTGGATTCGACAGCTAGAAACTGAATCGATCAACAGCTGGAACATGTTGGTCGCACGCTTTATTGAACAATTTCCGGTTCACATTACACGACCCAAGAATGTCATGTCCCTCAACACAATCAAGAAGAGGCCCAGAGAAACTCTGCATTCATTCCTGGAAAGATTCAACGTTGCAGCAGCATCAGTTGATCGCCCTGAACCATCCATGGTATTGATGGAAGCAGTATCTGGCGTTCTGGATAACTCAGAGTTCAAAAAATCTTTGTACCGAGATCCACTATGAAATCTCGGTGGATTCTACCTTGAAGCAGATAGATTTCTACGGGAGGAAGATACAACTTCCAAGAAGCGCATTCTCGATGTCAACATGCTTAAAGATAGAGAACCATCTGATTATGGAAAAGGCAAAGGAAAAGCTGATGTTAAGAATGACTGCAACAATCAGCCTCGGAGAGGGCCCAAGTATGAAAGATACACTGAATTGAATGACACTATGAGCAACATCCACATGGATACAGGAAGTGTTGCCTCCTATCCGAGGCCTCCCAAGAGGGAGCCAACACTAGCGCAACGCAACTCTGGAAGGCATTGCATATTTCACGACATGGACGGTCATAACACTGATGACTGCAGACTTTTGCGAGATTTGATTGTGGATCGGATCAGACGAGGAGAGCTGCCCGAGTACGTCACGAGATCAACAGCACCCGCACCTGCGCTGCCACCATCTATTCCCTGGAGAGGGAACGATCCTGGATCGAGCAATTGCGGGATTATCATTAACTGATCCCATTCAGGGATCTCTTCAATCTGATGAACTCTGGTTCGCAGCTCATGTTTTTAGGCTTTTAGGCGACTTCTCGCCCTTCTTTGTTTTCTCTGCATGTAATAAGAGTCATCACATTAGCCCACACGCACAGAACCGGGTTGTGGTCTCCATTCGTGTCCGGCAAACAACCTTTGCATTTTCATGAATTAACAATAAACATTGAGCTCCGGCTCCTAACTGGACCCGTCCAGTATAAACATTGAGCTCCGGCTCTTAAATGAATCCATCCAGTATAAACAAATTCTCATTGCTTTTCCTCGGTCCTCTTACTACGGTAAGGCCGTCTTGGAACCTTCATTGCTTTTCCTTGGTCGTCTTACTCCGGTAAGGCTGTCTTAAACTCCTTTAACATCTCCTCAAATTGTTTACTTTGGTAAGGCCGTCTAGGAATTATTCTAGTATCATATATCTTATCTTCTTGCAGGTACAAACTTCTGGACTTCTTTGCAGCATGGATTTCTCGGATTATCTAGAACACATTCCTTCAACCGGCAAGATATGTTCTATTGGGCAAACTTGTTAACATGCTTTTTGGTCAAAGTTGTCACACATGGAATTCTAGAATAGCAACATGCTCAAGAAGTGGAAACGACGTCAGAAGACATAGAGCGATTTGGTCGAAATCACACCATCAACGTAAAGTGGACTGAAACTCCTATCGGACGACCTCTTTTGGGCCCAAAAACAGCAATTACGGAGCTAAGCTCCATAACACTTGTAGCCCTTTGAATTAGCTTTAGGTAGAGCTTTCGTTTGGCTCAATTGGACTTACGCTTTGGAAGTTATGCCCGTTTCCGTAAACTAGTGTAAATTGGCATCGACTGGCAATCACTTGGATGAAGTGACGGAACATGGAAAAGCTTGTAGTTGCATTCCTGTTTGGGTCACCCCTTCGGTTCGTGGTCATGGGATCGGCTCTCCCTCATCCGGCTCATGACCCCCTCCCTCACCATCGGCTCGTGCTCGAGCACCAAGACCGGATCGACTCACCCTACTAGACCATGACCCGACCTGCCTTGGATTCCTTCTGCTCTGAAAAGCACGACACCTTCTACTCGCCAAACAATAACCTCAGCTCAGTTCGTCCCCCATGTCTCATGAGCCGACCTGCCTGAAGCTGGTTCTAGACAGCGAAGTTGACCTATTCTCAAGGCTACTTTTGCTCCTACTTTCCCGGATCGGGTGCCACGTGCCTCATCACGAACCGGTCCTCCCAGAAGCTCTCCTACAACTATAAATACACCACTACATGGAACTTTTAAGGATCTTTTGGCCATTCTTCTTCACAGCATCCAGCATTACTGAAGTGCAAGGAATTTTCACCTTTCTACATCTAACTTCTCCTCTTGTAATCTCAATTAACGCATAGATTGTGTGTCTATATGTAACTGATTCTTGTAATCTGTCAGTATAACAATAAGATTATAAAGTGGATGTAGGCTACATCTACAGCCGAAACACTATAAAAAACTCGTGTGTTCCCTCTTATTTACTATTTTCTGCATTTTTGTGATATGTGATCTGGATTTGGGTGTTAGTGCTAATTTTTGGTCTAACAACATCGCCTTCTTGGCAGACTTAACCTTTTCTTTCCCCTCTCTATCAACTTCACTAATAATATGCTTATGCTTCTTCTTCTCCCGAATTGGGGTGCTGGAGTCAACGGATTTCTTCCCAGGAATTGGAGAACTGGGATTAATAGAAGATTTTTTAGCAAGTTCCTCCGTAATTGACCTAGTTGAAAGTTTGACAACTAACCTTGTTCTAGGAGGCACCACCGCAAGAGGCTTAAAACTTTCGGAACCTGTTTCCTCAACCCTTCATCTGCATGCTATTGAATCAAGGAATTCATAGCATTTTGATTAATGACAAGGAGAAGCTTCATGATCGACATAAAGAAGAGAATCAATGGTATTGTAAGTTCGAGGTTGATTATTTAGTGATTTAGCCGTGTTATAAATGTGAAAATCTATCCTCAAATAATCATATACCTCATTATAGTGAATGTATATATGTATATATATGAATGCACATTCATTGTGCATATTGCCAGAAACCGGTCGACCGTTTTCAAAATAGGCGGTCGACCGTTTCTGGGCAGAATGCACAATGAAAATGCACACTTGTATATAACGTATATGTATATTCAAATTTCAGTCTACTGGTTATTTTTGAGCTGTCGATCGATTTTTGGACTGAAAGCAACTAACTTCGTACAAACATCTTCATTCATAAAAAGTTGCTTCCTTTTCCTTTCATCAAAAATCATTTCTATTCAATACTTCTCTTCACCAATGATTACAACTCTTTATTTTCTATAAAAACAACATGAAATCATCGATTCAAACAACCAATTCTTTCTATCTATTCTATCTATTGTTGATTTCATTTTCGTTCTTTCAAAGCACTCAAACACTCATAATCTTCTTATATCGTTCTCGAATCCTAGAATTTATATATTATTCTTTTGATTCAAACATGGTATCATCTTCCAAATCTCCACATACACAATTTCTATTTCTGGATAAGATTATAGGAAGGTTGTACAAGAATTGACAAATTCGTGTTATTAAGAACACACATTGTCAAATCACAAGTCTACTCATCTTGTTTGAAGTCCTCCTTGTTGTAAGAGGCAAGTTGTGAAGTCCTCGTGTTGATAGAGGTGTGAAATTCCCATTCAGCTGCTCGGGTGTTGTAAACCTGTTCCTCCGGGTGAAGTGAGGTTGTTGTTAGCGAAAATCCAGATAGAAGTCTGGCACTGGACGTAGGACGGTGCTTCGAACCAGTATAAAAATCTCTGGTGTGATTTTTCCTTTTACTGCATTTACTTATCTATTAAATTGTTCTGTGATTAGCTATTACTTTATACTTGAATATTTTTTGTCATATTACACGATCCTTATGAGTGTATTATACTTGGCACATACACGCACACAATTTCCATTGGTATCAGAGCACGGTCATCACATAACCGTAACACAGTTATTTGATATATTCTAGTAATATGGCAAAATAACCCTAGTTGTAGCACTAACACCTCTTACACTGAAGGTCAATCAACACAAAGACCTACTTTCTTAAATGGTCTTAACTATAGATATTGGGCAACACATATGGCTTTTTACATGCAATCTACTAGCTATGATGCTTGGAATGCTACTCAGAAAGAAATAGTAAATCCAACAACTGAGTATTCAGAATGGACACCGACTGAGAAAATGGCAGCAGTCGTAAATGCAAAAGCAATAAATATGTTGTTTTGTGCATTATATCAAAATGAATATAACCGTGTTAGTATCTGCACCACTGCATATCGAATTTCGCAAACGCTAAAAACCACTCATGAAGGTAATAACAAGGTTAAGCAAGCCAAAATAGCTATGTTGAAAAGTTAATTTCAAAATTTCAAAATGAAGTCGAATGAAACAATCAATGAAATGTATTCACGGTTTCAAACCATTCATCATGCACGTATCGGTTTAGGGCAAAATATTCTGATTTTGATGTTGTTTCAACAGTCCTACATTCTCTGACTAATGAATGGGAAGGAAAAGTATTAGCAATAGAAGAAGCTAATGATCTTTCCACCATGAAGCCAGATGAATTGATAGGAAATCTAATGTCCTATGAAGCTAACTTGCAGGCTAGAAAAGAACAAAAAGAAGAAAAGAAATAGCTTTTCATGCTGAAAAAGTTGAAGACAAATCAGATTCCGAAGATGAAGATCTAGCATTCATTGCAAAAGGATTCAAGAAATTCTTAAAGCAATGAAAAGCTAGTCGATACAGCAAAAAGAAGTTCGGCTCAAGTAAACCATCATTATCAAATAAAGAATGCTTCAATTGTCACAAAAAGGGACATATGCAAAAGGATTGTCCGGAGAAAAAGAAGAAGTCAGAAAATGACAAAATCAAATACAAGAAAGACAAGTCAAAGAAACGAGCATTATCAGTAACATGGGATGATTCAGACTCGTCTTCATCTGATAGTGAAAGTGATTCAGATAATGAACAAGCTAATGTATGTTTCATGGCAACAGAAGATGAGGTACACATTCCTACTTTTGAAGAAGTCCTTGATATTAATGCTAAATTAATTTTTAAATTTAAAGATATGAAACGACAATGCAAACAAGCCAAAGCAGATTTAAGTAGAGTAGAATTTGAACAGGATATGTTAAAAGACGAGAAGAATATATTAGAGGAGGAACTTGAAAAGTTCAAGAATCATCATCTAATATTGATTCTCAATTATCTCTTTTGAGTCCAGAAATTGAAACTCAAAAAGAGAAAAATGATACTCTTACTACTGAAAATCATGAGCTTAAGGCAAAAGTCAAGATTCTATACCTAGAAAAAGCTACCTTAAAAACTAAGTTAGACGACATTACTCAAAATGTTTTTAACTTCAACAAAGGTCAAGAAAACTTGACAAAAATTATAGAAAATTCACAATCTGCTTCGAATAAACAAAGTTTGGGGTATAAGAAACAAGATATCAAGAAATATCTTGGTAATAAAAGAAAAAGAAGACATAAAACAGTACAAGAAACCGAAGCTAAGAAAAACCTCAGTTTATTATATTCCAAACCAAAACCGGTTGTGAAATTTCAAAAGAAAAATGTCAAGACTATCAAAATATGGGTTCCTAAAACAAATTACAATTTGATTAGGAACAAATACATTCATAATTTGCATCATAATTCCAATTATCTGTATAAAGGGGATACCAGACCCATATAGGTTTGGACTCCTAAGACCTAACTCTTAGGACCCCATAAAAAAGTGGGTACCATAGACTTAATTTTATTTTTTGTAGGTCCCACTTAAGAAAAGAGGAAAGTGGATATTGGATAGTGGTTGCTCGAAGCATATGATTGGAGGCAAGAGCTTATTGACAAATATCACTTATTCAGATGGTGGCTCCGTCACTTTTGGAGATAATTCAAAAGGCTATATCATCGGAAAAGGCGATGTGAGCAAATGCGGTACATCTAACTTACCTCTTATTACTAATTTCATGCTAGTTAAAAATTTGAAACACAATTTACTCAGTGTTAGTCAACTATGTGACAAGGGTTTTACCATTTCCTTTTCGGATAACAAATGTAGTATTTCAGATAAAGATCAAAATTTAGTTTTTGAAGGATATAAAGACAGAAATATTTATATTCTGAATATGAATGTCAATCATAATTCAGATATGTATCTTGTACCGAATGATAATGATTCATGGCTATGGCACAAAAGTTTATGTCATATAAACTTCAGAACTATCAAAAAGCTAGTCGAAAATGACCTAGTTAGAGGACTACCCAAAATGAGCTATACGGTTGATAATATTTGTGATGCATGTCAATTAGGAAAATTGACTAAATCGTCATTTAAATCCAAGAAAGTCATATCAACGTTACAACCACCTGAGCTATTACATATGGATTTATTCGGACTAACACAGGTTCAGTCAATAAATCATAGTTGGTATGTGTTTGTAATTATTGATGATTACTCTCGTTATACTTGGGTGATATTCTTAAAAAATAAAAGTGACACTTTCAATCATTTCAAATCTATCGTCAAGAGAATTCAAAAATCGAAAGGGCTTAAGGTTAAGAATATAAGAAGTGATCATGGCAGAGAGTTCGAAAATAATGAATTTAATCATTTTTGTACAAAGAAAAGTATATATCATAATTTTTTGTTTCCTAGAACTCCACAACAAAACGGAGTTGTAGAATGGAAAAATCGGACTTTACAAGAATATGCAAGAACATTATTAAATGGATCCACTTTACCAAAATATTTTTGGGCAGAAGCTGTTGCAACTTCATGTTATGTTTTGAATCATGTATCCATTCGACCTCTCACCAAGAATACATCTTATGAGTTATTTAATCAAAGAAAGCCAAATATCTCATACTTCAAAGTTTTTAGTTCTAAGTTGAAACACCCCACCGTCCATTAAGGTCACTCAAAAAGGGACTGCCTTAACTTTGGTGGAGGTTTGTAAGTAACAGTCACAGATAAACACAAGACATATATAAACACATATATATAAGCAGTGGAAAAGCAACAGACTTTTTATTTCATAAAGTACTTGTTCATACAAAAATACTTCCATAACTGTCACATAACACTTCCAAAACATCACATCATCATTTCTGTCTTGGTTATTAAATAAAGAAGCAATAAACATAATTAAAACTGCATAAATCCCCACGATTGTATCCAACAGCCATAGCCAAAGCAAGAGAGTCCAAACCGTACATCTACTATCTTGAAGCTTTGAAAAGAGTCTGACTAAGCTGAGTTGTTTCCTCCCTGTGGACCTGGGGGGGGGGGGACGGAAGAAAAGAAGACGAAAGAAAATAAGGTCAGACATAAAGCCTGGTAAGTCTAGTGACTCTTCAGTATGTGAATAATAATATGGGCATGATTGGTATAAACTGGAAATATGAAAGTATCATAAACTAAGATAAAGCAGTTTGAATCGAGTATCCTATCGCACCCCACACTATATCTCTGCACCTACATGTGTTAGTTCTGAACTGGCACCCCGTGCTGAGGGTAAAGTGATCTCCTTTTTCTAAAGATCGACTCCTACTCGCATAATCATCTGTGTCTTACGGCCCCAATGATTGTAGATACCTATGCTGGTCCCACCATGGGGTGTATCAAGACCCATGGTGGCGGCCCGACACAATCCTTAGAATACATAGGTTATACTACTGATGCGCCAGTGCCCTATTTGTCTGCTCTGATGTGTGTGCATGCCCGCACTCCGTTAGAACCCACACTGTGCACCAACCGCCGTCGCTTTTAACCGCCTACAATCAGCCCAGTAATCGTGCCCCACCCTGCCTAGTTTCAGGATACCATGATACCTAATTTCGGTAACTGCTGAAACGGGACCTTCGTTACTAGGGTTTTCTAGTCAAACATGTTAAGTGGTTAAGTGTCTGTAGTTACCTAACCCCACCCATCAGTTTATTTAACATGTTGAATTGGTTAAGTGTTTAAGTTAACTTAACCCTATCTTCTGTCCTTAGCCTCTTAAAGCACCGACCACTCACATTAGATAGATAATGTTACGGTTACTGGATGTGCCGGTCGGTTCTGGGCAGATTTACACCCTAACTTAGTCTAACCTCAGGTCCTTATTGGGCTCCATGCTTAACCACCCACATTGGATAGGTATTGTTGTGACTACTAGACAGCCGGGCGGGTCCGGGCAGGTTTACATCACAACTCAATCAAACCTCGTGTTAAGCACATTCGTATTTTTTAAATTTACATATTTGTCTTTATTACCTGTTATATGTAAGTTTGTTAACCAATAAAGGTTATGGCCCACATTCCAAGTTTAACATTTTTGGTATAAGAATTTATACCATTTAAATGTCACAAATTTTGGCATGTGACAAACATGCCAATCTCATATATTTTTATGCCAAATTTTCCTACCCATTTTACCCAATGTTACCCCATCTAAATATTAGGCTAACAACTCTTAGCCTAATTTTTGTTCGCATGATTTTAACATATGATATTAGGCAAAAAACTTAGCCTAATTTAGTGCACAAAGTTTGCATAAAGGAAACTATCTACATAACATGTCATAGGTATAAACATATACGTAATAGGGGTGAACTTGAAAAATGATCATCATGAATGTCATAGGTGTGAACTTGGCATTTTGGCATAGCCATTATGGACATAGTAGGGGTGAACTTTCAAAATGACTAAATCTAAATAGGTGTCACATAAAATGGCATGATCTTGACTTGCAAAAACATAGGCCTAACCATATTTATCTAGGCATAACTTCAAACACAAAACTAGCATGTGACAAGGTTATTACGTGTTCATAAAAATGTCAAATTTTGTTATTTACAAAAGGATGTGAACTAACTCAAATCATGTAGCCTATTTCAACATGAAACTTGTATTAATTGCGTAACCCAAATGTATCCAATTACAACTTGAAATGAGCATAAGAATATATATACAAGGATTTTAATCATGTTGGCATAACGGTCTTAACATAGAACATGTATATATAAGTCTTAATTTGGACTTAGTAAAATGTATACAATCCATGTTAACCTCATAAAGGTGTAAATTCTAATATTAACCACAAACTTGCAAGTGATGTTGTTTTCAATTACAAACATTAAACAGGTCCACATAACATCAATTTATACCACAAACATCCCAATTCCATTCACAATAAAAATCATCGCAACATATATACACTGTTAACATAATACAACATAAACATTATATAACATAATGTGATTCCAATTTCCAATTCATATCAAATCACGTTCTTTTTCAATTCACATCTCAAACGTAACTAGACTTACAATGATCGATGAACTTGAATTCTAGATTCTGAGTTCTGAAATTGAGATGCGTTCCTATGGGTAGACTAACGTTGATTTGATTCGTGTTTTAACACTAACTTGGCTCGTCTCTAAGCTTTTCTACAAGTGGAGGCTCCTCTCAATTTCCTACCGACAACATGGCGACTCCATCTCTAATTTATTATGTTAATTTAGGTCGGAATCTTAGGTTGTAATTATAGAATTTCAAATTGATTTGAGCCGTCAGATGATCATAGACGAATCTAGACCATTCGTTTCTAAAGGAGCCAACCAAAATGCGACATGTCAGCCCTAGTGACACAGCCAAGCCTTAGAAATCGACCAGAACCCGACTAGGCCAGCCAGGGCCAAACCAGGTCGATAGGGCAGGTCGACCCTATGGTCGACCTGGTCACCCAGATCGACCCCCAGGTCGACCCCTTGGTCGACCTGGTGCCTGGGCGGGAAAATTCCCGCCCAGCCCAGTTTGGGTCTGATTTTTAATTTTGAACTTCTTTTTGAACTATTTGAATTTTAATTTGAATTCTGAAACTTCCGGAGGTCATAACTCCTTCATACGGAGTCCGATTCACTCAAACTCGGACTCTATCTCAAGCAGAATTCTGTGACGATCGTAACGGTGAAACCCGTTTCCCTTATTTCTTTCATTTAAATTAATTATACTCAAATTTGTTATTATTCAGTTAACAGAAAATTTGGGGTGTTACATTCTCCCCTCCTTTTAGGATTTCATCCCCGAAATCTTCAAGTCTGGAAGAATGTAAGTCCTAACATCCAATTGTCCATCTACTCAACCATCAAACACAGGCATCCATTATCCTTAAAAGACTTCTAATGCTTTATGATCATATGCACAGCGTGTGTACATGTCCTTATCTAATGCAAAATCAGGAGGTCTACTATTTCAGTTAACCTCCTTAATGCAAATCATGTAAGTACCATGAATCCATTATGTATACAAAAATTTGTCCTTACTCATAACTCTACATGAGTGTGAAACCATTTATACAAATGCAACATCCATATGACGACATATCAAGTTTCAACCACAAACAAATATGAATACATATATGCATATGTAGTATGAAGTAACTGAGATGATCTAAAACCTAGGTTTTGTGTTTATATGCATCCACGAGCAACCACTAGCAACCACTTGCAGCCATCAATCATAACATGTTTCAAATACATGTTTACATCCAAAGGGGTTTCTACCTAAGGACAAAGGATAATATCGAGGAGATATACCTAAAAAGATAGATAAAGCACAACTTAAGGAAAAAGAGAGATCAAGGATATACCCTCAAAAAGAAAAGGGTAGGCCGTACGTATTCTGTCCTCAGTTTCTCAAGTCGTGTCTTCCTCGGCGTCGCTCCACTGAACCTTGACGAGATTTACTTCGCGGTTGCGTAGCTTTTTGATTTCAGTTCCTACGATTCGAGTTGGAACTCTCCTTACAGTTTCTTCGCGTTCTACTTCGGCTTCTTCTATAATGCTTGGCTCCACCACTTCTGCTGATTCACGTAGACATTTCCGGAGATGAGAAACGTGAAAGACGTTGTGAATTCCAGCCAACCTTTCAGGCAGCTCTACTCTATAAGCCATTTTCCCAATCTTCTCGGTGATAGGGAATGATCCTACAAATCTTGGTGCTAGCTTTCCTGCGGATCCGAAGCGAACGACGTTCCTTAAAGGGGATACCTTAAGGAAAACCCTGCCCCCAACCTCAAACTCAAGATCGGTCCTTCTTTTGTCGGCGTAGGATTTCTGTCTGTCTTGGGTTGTCTTCATCCTTCTCCATATCAAGTCCACTTTCTCTGAAGTCTCTCGAATTATGTACGGCCCAAGTATAAGTTTATCTGTAGACTCCCACCAACAAGTTGGTGATCTGCACGGTCTTCCATACAGAGCTTCGAATGGCACCATACCGATGGTGGCTTGGTAGCTGTTGTTGTAGGCGAATTCTACCAAAGGAAGATGATCCTCCCATGTCCCTCCAAAGTCAAGAACGCAAAGTCTCAAAAGATCCTCTAAAACTCTATTTACCCTTTACGTCTGGCCATCGGTTTGGGGGTGATAGGCCATGCTCAAACATAACTGTGTGCCTACAGCTTCTTGCAGACTCCGCCAAAACTCGCTTGTGAAGATAGGGTCTCGTCCACTAACAATGCTGGAGGGTATCCCATGGAGTCGAACTATTTCCTTAAAATAAAGAGATGCTGGAGATGAGGCAGTCCTTCTACTTTTAACGGGTATAAAGTGGGCGCTTTTAGTAAGCCTATCCACTATTACCCAAATGCTAGTATTGCCTCTTCTTGACCTAGGCAGTCCATCAATGAAGTCCATTGAAATGCTATCCCACTTCCACTATGGGACCTCTAAAGGATGAAGTAATCCTCCAGGCTTCTTCTGTTCCGCCTTGACCTGTTGGCAGGTCATGCACTTAGAAACGAAATCTGCCACGTCCTTCTTCATGCCGCTTCAAAAGAAAGTTCTTTTTATGTCCTTGTACATCTTATCACCGCCAGGGTGTATAGTCATATTGGAATGATGTGCTTCCTCGAGAACCTTCTTTGTCAACTCCGTTGCTTGTGGGACGCATAATCTTCCATTTCGCCT
This sequence comes from Allium sativum, assembly GCA_030737875.1. NCBI lineage: Eukaryota > Viridiplantae > Streptophyta > Magnoliopsida > Asparagales > Amaryllidaceae > Allium > Allium sativum. The sequence goes on along the minus strand of CM060920.1, from coordinate 319,865,566 downwards.
CAGCCAACCCTTATCATCGATGGTGTATCTATTGAGGTGACTAGAAGTCTCACCCCTAATAAGTTTGTCAATCACATTAACAAGCTGAGGGTCTTCACGTTGTGCAGCCCCTATTGAGTCCAAGAGAGTAAGGCGTACTTCGAGAGATGTTAAAAAATCTGGTACAAAATCCGAGGAGGGCCTAAAGTTAAAACTGGCTATATACTCCAAGCTTTGCCTTTCCACAAAGAGAGGGCTTAAGGTCAGTTTCTTTCGGCTCAACGCGTCTGCTACTACGTTGCCTTTGCCGGGAGTATACGAAAATTCAAAATCATACGAGGAAAGAAACTCCATCCACCTTTGCTGCCTCAAGTTAAGATCCTTCTGCGAGAACAGATATTTCAATGATTTATGGTCAGTGTATAATTCGAACTTCTCACCTAGGAGATAATGGCACCAAGACTTAAGTGCAAAGACGATGGCGGCCGACTCAAGATGGTTGGTTGGATAGTTCTTTTCATGAACTTTCAATTGTCTTCCACCATAAGCTACTACCTTTCCTTCTTGCATTAGAACAACGCCTAGTCCTGTTCCACATGCATCTGTGTATACTGTGAACATTTTGCTTCCGTCAGGCAGAGTTAGAACTGGAGCTGTTGTAAGAGCCCTTTTTAGGCATTGGAAGGCAATGTCACAGTCCAAATCCCAAGCAAATGCTAGATTCTTCTTTGTTAGCCTTGTGAGTGGAGCTGAGATTTTCACGAAATCCCTAATGAACTTTCGGTAAAAACCTGCTAGCCCAAGAAAGCTTCGGACTTCGGTTGCATTTCTTGGTGTCTTCCAATCTTGCACTGCCACCACTTTCGCGGGGTCCACCGCCAACCCTTCTTTGGACACTATATGTCCAAGAAATCTTACTTCTTCTCTCCAAAAGTGGCACTTGGAGAATTTGGCTTTTAGCTGATGAACTCGAAGAGTTTCCACGATTTCTTTCAGATGCTGGGCATGTGTTTCCTCATTCTTTGAGAAGATCAAGATATCATCTACGAAGACCACCACAAATTTATTGAGGAATTCTCTGAATACCCTGCTCATTAGGTCTAAAAAATAAGTAGGTGCGTTTGTCAAGCCGAAAGGCATGACAAGCCACTCGAAGAAACCGTCTGGGGTTCTGAACGTTGTTTTATCGATGCTATCTTTAGCTACTCTTAGCTGATGGAACCTAGTAGCTAGATCAAGTTTGGAGAAAACCGATGCACCTACAACCTGATCAAACAAATCGTTGATTCTGGGAAGAGGGTGCCTATTTTTCTTAGTCAGCTTGTTTAGCTCCCTATAGTCCACACAAAGACGTAGTGAACCGTTTGCTTTGGTGGTGAACACCACTGGAGCACCCCATTCCGAGATACTCCTTCTTATAAAACACTTCTCGAGAAGCTCCTTAACTTGCTTACTGAGCTCCTTTCTCTCCTTTGGAGCCATGTGTCGAACAGGCAGAGCCACGGGCTTTGCATTATCAACAAGTTATATGCGGATGTCTATTTCCCGCTTCAGAGGTAAGCCTTTCACCTCTTCAAAGACATCCGGATATTCCCGAACCACTCTAACCGACTGTAAATTCTCTACAGAAGCGTCAAACGACTTTAGATAATTAAGCATAACAGCATTCAAGGGATTACAATAAATTTCTAGAGTTTTACCGAGTCGAATCAAAAGCCTAACCACTCTTTTCTCACAATCAAGAATAGCACTATTACTGGATAACCAGTCCATGCCTAAGATCAATCCATATCCTGAGAAGCCCAAAACAAAGGCACTACATCCAAATTCAACACTTAGAATAGAGATTTTCAAATTCAAGCAAACCATCGACAAATAAGCCAAGCCCCCAATTGGATTTGAGACAACCAAGGGATCTTCTACCATACTAGTGTCTAGGTGCAGAGATTCTACTAAAGGAGATGAAATAAAGGAGTGTGATGCACCAGAATCAAAGAGAGTGTGAACTGGGTGATCATAAAGATAAACTACACTTTCTACAGAAATATTACTACCTCGTTCCTGTGGAGGTGCCATCAGTGCATGAACTTGACCTCCTGAGGTGGATCCAGTCCTCTGCCCCTGCTCTTGCTTCTTTGGGCAGTCCTTAGCCAAGTGCCCAGTCTCTCCGCAATGGAAGCTACCACCATTCATCTTCGCCTTCTTCTTTATGCAGTCTTTCACTAAATGACCAACAATGCCACAGAAATTGCACTTTCTCCTTTCACGGGTTTTTTTGTTCTTCCCGCCTTTCTTGAAGTCTGTTTTCTTAGCCTGTAATCCTTCCTTCTTTTCTTCTACCTTAGTCTCTTTCTTTCCCTTGTCTTCCTTGTGTAGCAATGCCATGTCCACTAAGCTTTCATAAGTCGCTCCGTGGATACATGAGTCATAGCAAGGCTGTGTAGAGGCTCATTCAGACCTTTGACGAAGCGGAGCGCCTTGTGTTGGGTGTTTACTAAGTCCAACCCAAATCTGGCCAGCTGATTAAACTGATTAACGTACTCCCTGATTGTCATACTTCCCTATTTCAGAGTTAGGAACTTCTCCATTTGTAGGCTTCTTTCAGCTTGGGAGAGGAATTTCATCTCAAATCTCATCTTGAAATCTTCCCATGTTTCCACTGGCCTCTCAGCATTGGTGATCTCCCACTAATAAGACGCTTCATCTTTAAGTAACCACACTGTTAGCTGTATCTTTTGCCTGTCATCAACTTCGAAGATGACAAACAGATCCTCGGTCTCTTTTAGCCAGTTTCTTGCTGTTAGACCCAAATGTGGTTCTAACACCCAAATTGATTAGAAACAAGATAAAATAAAGCAGAAATAAAAAAGAACACACAAGGTTTATAGTGGTTCGGCGAAGAAATGCCTACGTCCACTTAGTTTTCACTATATTCAGGAATTCAATTACAAATACAATGTAAGATTCGCTCACAACTCACTTTTGTTCACTCAGAAAGATAAAAACAAGAAATAAAAGATGGTTTGGATTTTCCGGGAGTGAAGGAATTCGGATGATGGAAGTACTTGGATTCTCAAAAGTGCTGAAAAAGATCCTTCTCTTTGTCTCTAGTTGGGGTATTTATAGGTGTGAATTTGCCTGAAATGCAATCCGGGTCGGAACACGTGTCATCCATCGCCCTCTCTTCGGGTTCGGATGGGCCATCAAGCAGACAACGCATCAATGAGATGGACGTTAGGGGTAGGAATTGGTCACATCCGGTCCGGTTCTCCAGGCGGCTTTATAGGAGATTTTCCTGGATCATGGGTGCGGGTCGGAGACATGCAGGTTGGGGGTTCGGATCGGAATACCCGACCCGAACCGGAGTAGCTTGAACGTCTCTTCTTCTCTAATCATACTCCGCTCCGCTCCGAAGTCGCGGCAAGCAGACAGCTTTCCGATCCACCTGAGATTCATTGGCCTTCCGATCCGATCAGGTATGTTTTACCAATTTATCCAGTAAGAGATATCCGATCCGAACAGAGAACTTTACCCGATCCGAACCGATACGCTGCTATTAATCTGAACTGTGGAGCTTCCCTCCGATCCGAACCGAAGTCACATAACTTGAAATACTCTTCAACGGTTGGTTTCTTGACTTTGTGTTGCCTAGTTCACAAAGTAGGCTAACATTTTGCCCCCTCAAAGGATGCTTTCGTTGTACAAAGCATGCTTTGATGTCGTTTTAACCGCTAGCTCTTGAATTAGAACAGTCAGGAGGGGCGCACAGATTTATTCGGTTCGGGTGTTAGAAGAACGCACATTCTCTTCATTCCTGAGCAAATTTGGAAATCTTTTCTTGACATATAATGCTTCTTGCAGGCGTACTCTACCTTTGTTCTTCTTCTTTTGAACTCAATTCGAGTTAGATACTAAACTAACGTGTGAAATCCGCTCGGTTCGGATGCCGATCCGAAACGCCTTCATGGGTCTGGCTCTTTAACATTGGGCCTTCAGTGAGAGTTGCGTTTCTGGGCTTCCACCCCGGTCCGATCGGGCGAGACAAAAAAGGGAGACGAAGAGTCAACACTATTCTCTATATAAACCCGTCGCCGCTTTCATTCCTTCCTTCTTAGTTTTTATCGCGGCTCGGACCCCAGCATCGAGAATCTTAAAAACTTTAAAACTCCGAACTTCTTTCTTGTTGATTCCTCAAATCAATCACATAGGTAGCTTTTTAAACTCGACTAATCTTGTTGTAACCGTTCTCGATTTCGATTAGTGTTGGGTTAGGATGTTTTGGCCATAAGCATCATTCGAACCCTCCGCCGTTGCTGCTGGACGCGCCATCGCTCCGGGACGTTGCGAAGTTGAAGAGAGCGCGCATTTGTTCTTCATAGCGGCTTCGGTGATAAAATGGATTCATCTGTGAGTAGATGGGAAAGAAGAAAAGAGATAAAGAGCGGGATGACAAGCTGGAGTCGGCTCGGGTGGAAGACGAAGGAGCAGAAAGGAAAAGGAGGGAAAGGGGATCGGCTCGGATTTCGTTCTTTGGAAAGATGGAAAGGAAAGAAAAAGTCGGTTCGGGTCGGAAAAGTAAATGGGATAAGGAGCTGAAGTAAACGGTTCGGTCAGGTGGTGCTGATTCGGATCGGATCGGGTCACCCGATCCGATCAGATCAGTTCTGCTTCCGAACCCACCGTTCCTATTGTCTTGAACTAGCCTTGCCTTACCGAAGCACCCGAACCGAATGTCTTCTGTATTGAGCCAATCATCACATGCATATCCGAACCGAACCGAACATATTGAACTTGACACATAAAGACCACCCAGCTAACTCAACTAACACTTATTCTAGACGAATATGCCTCGCGGACAGTTAGGATAGTGCCTTGTGAACATAAATGAGAATCAAGGACAACTCGGACTATTACTTTCTCTTTAAAGCTTCGACTTATATTGCTGTACTTTTATTTTGCACTTCCCGCATTTGTTGCACACACTTTAGTTCACACACATACACAAAAAAAAGGGGGACACGGGATAATTTACTCTAATCTACGCTATTGCTTCTTCAATAGTTCCATGACAATGAGGCCCAGACGCTCTTCTCGTTTAGCTGAGAGGAAAGAAGCTCCAGAAACTTCCCACAAAACCTCTCTCGAGGATATATCTTCTTCATCTGACCCAGAATGGGATAGCGAGGGTCCGGATTACGGAACTGGTCATCGGGAAAGCGATGAAGTATCTTCAGAAAATGAAGTTTCCCTAGGCTTTGAGGAGGAAGGAGGGATTGGTGACAATCGAGCACCTGATGAATTTGACTCAGCCATTATATTGGAATCACCTCCAGATTCCGTAGAATCAACAATTGACAATGACCGACTTGTGAGAATCTGCTTGAAGTATGGAATAATGAAGAGAGACACTCTAGTGCCTTCACGTTCTGATCGTCCACATAACCCTCCAGAAGGATATATGACGGTCACTCGTCTGATGTGCATGGTTGGCGCTATTCCTCCTTTCTCGCCTTTCATTGTCGACTTCTTAAGACAAATGCGGATTGCCCCCATGCAGCTACATCCCAATTCATACGCCTATCTGCATACCTTATTCATAGCATATCGTGAAGTTCTAGGCGTAGAGCTTACGTTTGACGACGCTCATTTCTTCTATAATTTCAAACATCGGACTAGGGAAACCCCTTCTTTCTGTTACTTTGAGTCGGTCCCAAAGAGGAAGATAATCTCTACGCCGTTTAGCAGCAAGGCTGGAGATTCCAGACTGGAGTGGTTCTTTATAAAACAACAGTCTGGATGTGCCAGAAGATGGACAAAATCAAGTAAAGCACTGATTTCCTGACCCTGGACTTTATGCACTTGAATCGTCATCCTGACCTGTTTTTCCTTTTTATTTGCAGTTGATAATCCCAAACAGGTATCAGACCAAGTGTTCTTTGATCGAATGCACCGTCTCCTCAATGGCGACCAAAAATTCCTTACTATTGACGAGGTTCTTAAAGATGAGTACCTTCATTCTCACGGGCTGCTATCCGTCTACCGTAGCATCGGTCATGGGACAGTCCCTTATGCATATATTCCTCCGGTGGAAACAGTACCAGAAATAGGTGAAGGCTCGGGAATTCCTGCAGCTTTTCTTCAAACTTCACCCTCTCCCTCTTCCACTCAAGACGATGAGCTGGCTAATCTGGCCAAAAAACATCGTGAAGGGTATGTTGCCCCCGAGGAAACTACCTCGGTAGACAAATCAAAATCTCCCCAAGGGTCGCCACTTCACGCTTCCGAAGGGGATGTTCCTAGCGCCGACGAGCACATATTTCAGGGTTTGGGGGATCTCCCTTTACCCGAGACTATATACACTTCGGAAGATTTCAGAAAGGACCCTCTAGTCTTCACTTCTTCTGAGGAGACCACTCCTGCTAAGGCCAAAGAGCCTGCCCGCACCACTTTAGCTTCAGATTCGGGTTGGTTGGGGGGACACGTACACCACATAGGATGCACTTTGCACCGTAGCACTAGCACTCATCACACTTTTTTTTTTTTTTTTTTATGGATCCGCTGATTCTAAACTTCGTTTAACTTATCGTGCAGGTACAATGACTCGATCCTCTTATGACATAAGAAAGCTTCGCCGCAGCATGTCTAATCCTCCCCAGGATGCCGAATATAACCGCCGGGATGACCGCGGCAGGGAGGAAAGGAGACCCTATGATCCTTATCGATCCCGATCCTCACGCTCCCGCTCACCAGTCCGACCGGAACAGGAAAAATACAAAAGCTATCAAGGTCGCAGGGAGGAGGATAGACCACAATCTAGGGATTCCACTTCCTCCCATGAAAAGCGAAGCAGAGAGAAAACACCTCCAAAGGAAACTGGGTCTAGAAGTAAGCAAAAAGTCCCTACTACTAAGCGGCCTCGGACAGATAAGGGCTCTACAGAATCTTCTTCGGGAAGGGACGCTGAACTAACAATCCTAGCCCCTCCTCCATCAGATGCGGGAACCGCCGTAAGGCTGGCATACTTAAAGGAGCAGTTTCCCGAGCACTACTTCGAGACTCTGACCTTTCTACCTTCACTTGAACCTATTTCTTCTAATTGGGCAGAGGAGGCCAGAGCAAAGATTGATTTGGTGGAAAAACAATACACCGAAATGTTCAAGTATTCCCGCACTCTTTCCAGAATCATTCGCACACTACTGACAAATGATGACTCAATGCACAAAACTGCAGAAGAAGATGCTAAAGCCCTAAAAACCTTAGGAAAAAATTTAGAAGATACTCAAGCTCAACTAGCTATCGCTCAAAAGAACGCTTCTAACTTCAAACAACAGTTTGAAGACATGCAAAAGCGCTATCATGATTTGCTAGAATCCCACACTCAGGAACGTTCCGAGTTAAAGAAGCAGGCTGACGAAGCCAAATCAGAGGCTACGAAGGCACGTCTTGCTTATGTTGAGCTTGAGCAGAAAAATGCCGAGTTAGCGAAAAGGAGCGCCGAGTTAGAAAAGAAAAACGCTGATTTGGCTTCAAAATTGTTAGAGGCGGAAAACAGGGCTGCTCTGGCTGAGGGCAACGTTGAATGCGCTATTAAATCTGCGGAGGAAACCCGCAAACAGCTATCAGAGGCGGAGGCCGATATTCAGGGCTTCAGTGAGCTAATGATCGAGTTCTTTGCGCACATCATTCGTCGTCGAAACATTTCCTGGATCGAGGACTATCCATCCACTTTGGTTCATGTGTGGAATCAAATCGTCGAGTGGGAAAAAGAAGAGCTTAAGGTCGATTCCCTCGATGAAGATAAGTTGATGGAGAAGTACTTGAGAGACGACGAACCGGAGCGCCTAGCTGAAGGTCGCCGTCTAATTGCTGAGGCCATGGAAGAAGAGAGGCAAAAGTCCAAACAGAAAACCATTCCTGAAGCTGGCTCCTCTTCTTCTGCTCCTGTAACTCCTGAAGTGGAAGGGTATGATCCCGAAAACCCGGGAATTTCCCGAACAACTTTGCTATCTCCCATTCCTGAAACAACTCCAGAGGTAGTAGTCACCCCCGCTGAGAAGTCTTCAGAAGGTATCCCTGTCTTTTCTCCTCAACTTGTCAAGGCTACTACTACCTTTGGCTACACGATTGAACGTTCAATGAGAAATCCTTTGCTCTCGCCTGAGTTGATAACCGATGTTTCTCCTTTTGTAGGCGTTGAATCCTCCGCGAGGACAGATGTAGTTCAAGGAGCTACCACTGGGGCAAAGCCCGCTGATAGGGTCAAAGAAGGAGAAGACAAGGCTGCTTCCACAGACTTGGGGGAAAGGAGTGAATCAACTAAGGTGACTACTCCCCATGACGAAGAAATGATTGCAGCGTTAAAAGACGACGGAGGAGACGAGGGGCATGATGAGGAACCAGAAGTTACCATAACCGGGGAGTCGAAAAGCGCTGAGGACATTACCTTGGCTGCCATGAAGGCTGATCAAGACAAGCGCTTGCAATTAAAGGCTGAGGAATTAGACCCTGAGGTCCTCAAGCCCCTTGCAGTTGTGGATGCAGGTTCAAGGTTAGTTGTTAAGCTTTCCACTAGATCTATTACCGAAGAACTTGCTAAAAAATCTTCTCTCGATTCCAGTGCCCCGCCCTCCGGGAAGAAGTCTGCTGGCCCCAGTACTACGTCTTCAGAGAAAAAGAAACCAAAGCGGATCTTGACTGAAGCCGAGAAGGAAGCAAAAGATGCAGAAAAAGCTGCCAAGAAATCAAAGGCTCATTCCAAGCCCAAATAGTGGGTTCTTCTGTGTCCTTTTAGCATCTTTGTAAATCAATAAGTGCTGCTACACCAGCAGCTTTCGCACTTTTCTTTTTTAGTCATTTCCCTGTACAAATTTATTCATTTGTAAATAAAAATAATTCACTTTCTGCAATGTTTATGTGTTAGCAGTTCTGCACTTATGTAAAAATGCATATCTATAGTTATGAAACAAAGTTGTGGAGAGGGGAGATATGTGTATATATATGTGTCCCCAGTCAATCTCCATAAGTTATTCAGTGCTTAACCATGCAATCTGAATATTCCCGATTCTTTAACGGGATAGCATTTCCTGTATCACCAACTTCTGTTGTTTTTCCTGGCATTCCTTTTATACTCTCTCTCATTCTCTCGAGAGTTAGAGTTCGAGTTCAGCTATTTGTTTATTCCCCGGTCGTTCAACGGGAAAAGATTTCTTTCTCGGCGCTCGGTCAGAGACGCCTTTATACTCTCTTCCTCTCTGGAAAGTTAGAGTTCGGAGTTGAACCTCTTTCTCAGCGCTCAGTCGGAGACGCTTTTATACTCTCTCTCTTTTTCTGGAGAGTTAGAGTTCAAAATAGAATTTCTTTTTCAGCGCTCAGTCGGAGACGCTTTTATACTCTCTCTCTTTCTCTGGAGAGTTAGAGTTAGAATGTCGTTTTCCCATTCTTTCACGTCCTATCGCACAAATAATCATTGTGCTTCTTTTTATGTCCAGACTGTTTTCCACCTTCTTTAGGCTCTCAGTTGTCCTGTATTTTATAATCACAACAGAACAACTAATGAATGTAAATGCATAAAAGTAAATAACACATAATATTTTTATAGTGGTTCGGCTAAGTCATAGCCTACATCCACTTTATAGTTCTTTATTCATATCACCGGATTTTCCCGAGGCAAGTCGTGCCTTATTACAGAGTTTACAGGAAGAACAGCAAAAAGTATAGCATTTCTAATCCAAATATCGCATTAAGTGTTGGGCATTCCATGCTCGAGGGACTTCTTCGCCATCTACGGTCGTTAACTTGAATGTTCCCTTATCAAGTTTCCGTTGGATGACAAAGGGTCCTTCCCATTTTGGGCCGAGGTGAGGAAGAGATGGAAAAACTCTCTTTAGCACCAAATCTCCTGGTTCAAAAGTTCTGAGGCGAACTTTTTTGTCATAATAGTGCGCCATCTGACGCCGATGTCTTGCTGCACGCAAGTCTGCTTCATCTCTTTTCTCTTCGACTTCATCAAGAGACTCAAGTAAAAGTGCCCGATTCGTCATCGGGTCATAATATGTCACCCGGTGGGAAGGAACTTCCAGTTCAACTGGAATTACTGCTTCTGAACCAAAGGAGAGGGAGAAAGGGGTATGACCAGTAGCCGTTTTAAACGTTGTTCGATATGCCCACAAAGCTAGGGGCAATTCATCAACCCATTTTGCCTTTGCACGCTCTAATCGCTTTTTGAGGATGGATTTTATTACCTTGTTTATTGCCTCTACTTGCCCATTAGATTGTGGATAGGCAACTGCAGTATATCGTTTATCTATCTTATATTTCTGGCAAAAGTTTCTGAATTCAGTGCTATCAAATTGGGTCCCGTTGTCGGTAATAATTGTTCTTGGGATTCCGAATCGGCATATAATATTTCGGACCACAAAACTTATCACCTTTCTTGTGGTGATCTTAGTCAAGGGTTCAGCTTCCACCCACTTCGTGAAATAATCCACGGCTACTATGGCATACTTAGCTCCCCCTTTAGCAATTGGTAAAACCCCAATGATATCGATTCCCCATGTGGCAAATGGCCAAGGACTCACCATCGATTTAAGCTGGGTTGATGGTGCCCTGGGGATTTTGGCGAATCTCTGGCACTTATCGCAGCGTCGTGAATAATCAGCTGCATCTTTGTTGATCGTAGGCCAGAAGTATCCGTACCGCAATATTTTCTTTGCTAAAGTTTGACCTCCTGTATGATCTCCACACTCACCTTCGTGTACTTCTCTCAGTACACGCTTGATGTCGTCGTGTGCGATACATCGTAACAGGGGCATAGAAAATCCTTGTCTATAGAGGGTATCGTCTTGCATAACATATCTGGTAGCTCTGCGCACTACAGCTCTCTTTTCACTCTTCTTTAATGGGAGTGTCCCATTCTTAAGAAAATTCTTGATTGGAGTCATCCATGATTCCTTCTCTGGTTCCGCTTCAAGAACGAATTCTATGTCCATTGACTCAAAGCTTGGCGACTCCAACGTTTCAATTGGAATTACCTCGGTCCCCTCTGGATTGTCAGAACTAGCTAATTTTGCTAGTCTATCCGCTTTCTGGTTTTCTTCTCTGGGAATATGTGTTATGTTGTACCGCTCTAGGCTACTTAATAGCTCTTTAACTTTCTTAAGGTAAGCAACAAGTCGAGGTCCTCGAGCCGCGAACTCCTCTCTCACCTGACAAACAACAATCTTAGAGTCACAAAATATATCCATCACTTTTACTCCAAGGTCTTTAGCGAGTTTCAGCCCGGCAATCAGGGCTTCATACTCAGAGTCGTTGTTTGTTGCCGAAAATTCTAATCGCAGAGCGTAATATAACGACCGTCCCTCCGGAGTGACTAAGACAATTCCAGCTCCGGACCTTCGGTCATTTTTAGCTCCATCTGTATATAATTCCCACGGATTCATCTTTAGCTCATCCTCGGATTTAACCACTCGGTCATTGATTATTTCTTCCTCTGGAATGGTGAATTCCGCAATAAAGTCTGCTAGAGCTTGCCCCCTGATTGACTTTCGTGGTTGAAAATTCAAATCAAACTGGCTTAGTTCTATGTTCCATTTAATCAACCTTCCCGACGCTTCGGGTCTCTGCAACACTTGTCTTAACGGCTGATCGGTGTATATGGTTATTGGATGGGCTTGGAAGTAGTGACGAAGCTTTCGGGATGCAATCAGGAGGCTATAAGCAAGCTTCTCGATCTTTGGGTAGTTGCGCTCTGCCGCTGCTAATTTCTTACTCACATAGTATACCGGCCTTTGTACTTTGTCCTCCTCTCGAACCAGAACTGTGCTGACAGCGTGAGCCGAGACTGCTAGATAAACAAATAGTTCTTCATGGTCTACGGGCTTTGATAAGATTGGCGGTTTTTCTAACAGTTCTAACAGATTTTGAAAAGCCTCGACACAATCGGGAGTCCACTGGAAGTTCTTCTTTCCCCTTTTTATCAAATCAAAGAATGGAACACATTTATCGGTGGCTTTGGAGACGAATCTACTTAGCGCCGCTACCTTTCCTGCCAGACTTTGGACGTCTTTAATTTTCCTTGGTTCTTCGATATTTCTAATCGCCGCTATCTGGCTAGGGTTGATCTCAATTCCTCGGGAACTCACAATGAAGCCAAGGAACTTTCCCGACGCCACTCCAAATGAACATTTTAAAGGATTCAATTTCATACGGTATTTTCGCAAGATACCAAACATTTCTGCTAAGTCTTGCGTATGACTGGAGGACTGCTTTGATTTAACCAGCATATCATCCACATAAACTTCCATGGTTTTTCCTATCTGATCGTAAAACATTCTATTTACCAACCGCTGATAAGTAGCTCCAGCGTTTTTTAATCCGAATGGCATTACAACATAACAATATAGTCCCAGATTCGTAATGAAACTTGTATGCTCTTGGTCTGGTACATGCATAGGAATTTGATTGTATCCAGAATATGCATCCATGAAAGAGAGAAGTTCATGACCTGCTGTCGAGTCTACAAGCTGGTCGATCCTGGGAAGTGGGAAACTATCTTTTGGGCAAGCCTTATTTAAATCTGAAAAGTCAATACAAGTTCGCCACTTTCCGTTTGGCTTCTTTACCAGAACGGGATTCGATATCCAGTCGGGATAGGTCGAATCTCGAATAAATCCATTTTGCTTCAACTTCTCTACTTCCTCTTTGAGGGCAGCCGACCTCTCTGGGCCCAGCATGCGTCTCTTTTGCTTTACAGGTGGATGCTTCGGACTTACATTCAATTTGTGACTGATAACGGAAGGCGATATCCCACACATGTCAGCATGGGTCCAGGCGAACACATCTAAGTTCGCTTTTAAGAAGTTCGTCAGCTCTTCAGCATGCCGTGGATCCAATTGGGAACCAACCTTCACAACTTTCGTCGGATCAGCTTTATCAACAGGTATTTCCACTGTTGCTTCATTAGGAGTTGCATTCCTAGCCTCTGGTTCCTCATCTTTTCTAGGATCCAGGTCTTCAGGTGTTCCTTTTCGCAACTCCCTTGGGTTCAACCTCTCTAATTGCTATGCTGAGTCCCCCTTTGAGGGAGATGAGGCCTCCTTATTCTCAGCACTAACTCCTTTCATCAACATCTTCAGTTCGGCCACATAGCAGGCCCGTCCAGAAACCTGATCCCCTCTTATTACTCCAGTCCCGGCTTCGGTTGGGAACTTTAGTAACAAGCACCAAGGGGCGATACAAATTCTAAACTCAGCGAGGGCAGGCCTCCCTAAAAATGCGTTATATGGCGAATCTACGTCCAGTACTACAAACTGGAGCATTCGCACTCTTCTACGTTCTCCTTGCCCTAGGGTCACAGGCAACTCTATATATCCCATAGGAGCTGTCGTCGCTCCGTTGAAACCTCTAATCCATCCTTCACAAGGTTTCAGATCTTCAGGCTCAAGCTTCATCTGATCAAATGACTTCTTGAACAAAATATTAACGGAACTTCCGTTGTCTACTAATACCTTATGGACCAACGCTGGCCCAATAGCGGTAGTAATAACCAACGGATCATTGGTGGGAGATTGTATTCCCGTGTTGTCTCGGCTGCGAAACACCACGTCATCGAACATGGTTTTTTGTTGTTTGATGGGGGTGGTATCTTCCAACTCGTCACCTTCATTCACATCTAGATGTTTGGCGGCATTCACATATTGGTCCATTGACCTAAAGCTTCGAATTGCCGGGTGAGGTCCGCCTACTATGGAGTTGATGACGATCCCTTTACCTTTCTGCTGCGCGGTAGGCTTAGGAGCAGGTAGGATTTGCTTTGGAGCCTGCTCTCCTTGCCCCCTATCCCTCGGGGCAACCTTGTACTCATCCAACTTTCCCTCACGCAGCAGCTTTTCAATTACATCCCTCAAATGTCGACACTCATTGGTCGAATGTCCATGCGTTCCGTGAAACAAGCAAAATTTCCCTGTCGCCATTTCTTTTTCGGTCGAATCACGAGGTGGCGGTCTTTTGTATTGCAACACGTTATACGGGTCCAGGTAAATATTTTCCAACGTGTCATTCAGTGGTGTGTAGTTCTCGTAGTTCTGGAATCGGGGCCTTTTGTTTGGGTCGCTTCCCCTATTTCTGTTTCTCCTGTTACCGTTCGAATTACGGTTGTTGTTGTTTCCCCCGCTTCCAGTATTGCTGTTTCCTCCCTTGTTTCCTACATTTACTTCAACCTTGCCAGAGCTTTCCCCAGACTGCTTCACTGCAATATTACTCTGCACATTCTCCTTTGAAGCTGTCTCAGACTTTCTTTTCCGGTTTGCCCGGGCCTCCTCTCGTCTTAGATAAATATCGGCTTTTTCGTAGAATATCGCCCTTGTGGGGGGTGTCTTCCCAGAAAGGTAGTCTCCAAACTCAGATTCGGGATCGACTCCTTCCTTCAATGCCATCAGAATTGTGGGCTCATGCGGGTCACTGACCTCAGTTACAGCTTGGTTAAAACGATCTAAATATGCCCTTAAAGATTCTCCTGGTGCCTGTTTGATCCTCGACAATTCAATAACGCTCTTGGACTTTCGAGCATGTAGTCGGAACTGGTTCATGAAACGCTCGCTTAGTTCTTTGTAATTAGAAATTGAACGAGGAGGAAGTCGGGTAAACCAAAATAAAGCCACATCTTCTAGGTAGATTGGGAACGCTTTGCATTTTACTTCATCGGGGGCAGCAGCTGCATTCATAAGCCACGAATACCGCATCAAGTGCTGTCCTGGATCAGTCCTTCCGTTATATTTATCCATCTGTGGCAAATTAAAGCGTCGGGGGAACTGGAAGTCTAGGATGTCGTCAGTGAACGGAGTATGGCTTCGCTCTATGCCGTAGTCTTCATTTGTATAATTCCGGCTCTCGGACATAATTCGACGAACCATCGCCTGCACATCGGCACTAGTTAGGGGCTGCTCAGGTTCCCTGGCCCTAGTGTCCGAGTTCCTCCGGGGCTCTTGCTCAGGAGACACCCTTCTTCTTCGAGCTGCCTCTGCTCGATTCCTTTCCCCGCGTTCCCGGTCGATCTCGGGAAGAGGGGATTGGAGTCTTTGCCCCCGAGATGGGCTATCGTTTCTTAATGCTCGTGCGATATCCTCGCGAGATCCCAAAGATCCAAACGTTAGCTGCTCCACGTTCTGAGGTCGTTCGAGTGGCCTTCGCTCACGGGGCCTCTCTTCCTCAGAAGATGAAGATTGATCTACTGGGGTATGACGAACTGGCGACGGAGTTCTTTGCCGGCGGAGCTCACTGATTTCCCGACTCATGAGCCTCATATTTTCCTGCATCATGAGGTTGGTACGCTCATGAACTCTCATAGCTTCCCTCGTGCTCTCAAGCATATTGAGCAAGCGCGAGAAATCTCCTTGAGTGATGGGAGCAGATGGATTGGCCTGGTCTCCAACCCTGGCAGCTGGAATTGGAGCATTCGCGGGGACTCGAGTAGATGTTCCAGCTTCACCAAGCATCGGGTCGGATCGGAGGTAGGAAGTCGGGTCGGATCGGAGCTGGGGTCCCTGGTCGGATCGGTGTGCAGCGAGCAAGTCGGGTCGGTTCAGACTGGGGGAGTGCACTGCTTCAGAGTCTCCTACCCGGTTCGGATCGGAGCTTTCCCCTTGCTGTCGGTTCGGATTTCCTGCATTGACTCTCCCTGCTGCTGAACTCTGCCCCCTAGACCTTGTTACAACAGCATGTTGCTGATCTTCATCAGCTCCATTTCCTTGAACAGACTGGACTTCCTTGCCTTTTCCTCGGGCCATGAGTCTTTGACAATTACTTCAACGAATGTAAGAAAGTGGGGAAGCTTAAGGATTCACTTCTTTGAACTCAACGGTCCAAAAAGTAGAAAGAGATCCCGGAAAATAAAGAATTTAGATGAGGGTTCTCAGTGAAAGCACCAAAATGTTAGACCCAAATGTGGTTCTAACACCCAAATTGATTAGAAACAAGATAAAATAAAGCAGAAATAAAAAAGAACACACAAGGTTTATAGTGGTTCGGCGAAGAAATGCCTACGTCCACTTAGTTTTCACTATATTCAGGAATTCAATTACAAATACAATGTAAGATTCGCTCACAACTCACTTTTGTTCACTCAGAAAGATAAAAACAAGAAATAAAAGATGGTTTGGATTTTCCGGGAGTGAAGGAATTCGGATGATGGAAGTACTTGGATTCTCAAAAGTGCTGAAAAAGATCCTTCTCTTTGTCTCTAGTTGGGGTATTTATAGGTGTGAATTTGCCTGAAATGCAATCCGGGTCGGAACACGTGTCATCCATCGCCCTCTCTTCGGGTTCGGATGGGCCATCAAGCAGACAACGCATCAATGAGATGGACGTTAGGGGTAGGAATTGGTCACATCCGGTCTGGTTCTCCAGGCGGCTTTATAGGAGATTTTCCTGGATCATGGGTGCGGGTCGGAGACATGCAGGTTGGGGGTTCGGATCGGAATACCCGACCCGAACCGGAGTAGCTTGAACGTCTCTTCTTCTCTAATCATACTCCGCTCCGCTCCGAAGTCGCGGCAAGCAGACAGCTTTCCGATCCACCTGAGATTCATTGGCCTTCCGATCCGATCAGGTATGTTTTACCAATTTATCCAGTAAGAGATATCCGATCCGAACAGAGAACTTTACCCGATCCGAACCGATACGCTGCTATTAATCTGAACTGTGGAGCTTCCCTCCGATCCGAACCGAAGTCACATAACTTGAAATACTCTTCAACGGTTGGTTTCTTGACTTTGTGTTGCCTAGTTCACAAAGTAGGCTAACACTTGCTATTACAAAGGATTCGGTTCCATAAAAGTCATTTCCACCCATAGCCTTGAAGTCTCTACATGTCTTTACAAAAGCATTTCCACGAGGAGGAGGCGGAGAAGGAGGAGGAGGAACCGCTGCCACTAGAGGAGGAATGCGTGCTGGGCCCGCGCCTTTGGCCCTAGCTTCCAGGTACCTCCTAAACCAGCTGGGTACAGGTACTCCTTCCGGAAGGTTAAGGTCTACAGACATGCTGAAACAAAAAAGAAAGGTTCAAAACGAAGGATAGATAGATAGTGTACATGGCTTTTGGGGGATTATGCCTTTTAAAATTTCAAAACTTTTCTTGAAAATGCTTCTTTAAACTTCTCTTTTGAAAATAGTTTCAAAACTTTTATCTTATCTGGTAAACCTATGCTCTGATACCAAGTGAAACACCACACCCTCCATTAAGGTCACTCACAAAGGGACTGCCTTAACTTTGGTGGAGGTACGTAAGTAACAGCCACAGATAAACACAAGACAGATATAAACACATATATATAAGCTGCGGAAAAACAACAGACTTTTTATTTCATAAAATACTTGTTTATACAGAAATACTTCTATAACTGTCACATAACACTTCCAAAACATTACATCATCATTTCTGTCTTGGTTATTAAATAAAGAAGCAATAAACATAATTAAAACTGCATAAATCCCCAAGATTGTATCCAACATCCATAGCCAAAGCAAGAGAGTCCAAACCGTACATCTACTATCTCGAAGCTTTGCAAAGAGTCTGACTAAGCTAAGTTGTTTCCTCCCTGTGGACCTAGGGGGAGGGGGGAACGGAAGAAAAGAAGACGAAAAAAATAGGGTCAGACATAAAGCCTGGTAAGTCTAGTGACTCTTCAGTATGTGAATAAGAATAAGGGCATGATAGGTATAAACTGGAAATAGGAAAGTATCATAAACTAAGATAAAGCAATTTGAATCGAGTATCCTATCGCACCCACACTATATCTCTGCACCTACATGTGTTAGTTCTGAACTGGCACCCCGTGCTAAGGGTAAAGTGATCCCCTTTTTCTAAAGATCGGCTCCTACTCGCATAACCATCTGTGTCTTACAGCCCCCAATGATTGTAGATACCTATGTTGTTCCCACCATGGGGTGTATCAAGATGCATGGTGGCGGCCCGACACAATCCTTAGAATACATAGGTTATACTACTGATGCGCCAGTGCCCTATTTGTCTGCTCCGAAGTGTGTGCACGCCCGCACTCCGTTAGAACCCACACTGTCCACCAACCGCCGTCGCTTTTGACCGCTTACAATCAGCCCAGTAATCGTGCCCCACCCTGCCTAGTTTCAGGGTACCATGATACCTAATTTGGGTTACTGCTGAAACGGGTCCTTCGTTACTAGGGTTTTCTAATCAAACATGTTAAGTGGTTAAGTGTCTGTAGTTACCTAACCCCACCCATCAGTTTATTTAACATGTTGAATTGGTTAAGTGTTTAAGTTAACTTAACCCTATCTTCTGTCCTTAGCCTCTTAAAGCACCGACCACTCACATTAGATAGATAATGTTACGGTTACTGGATGTGCCGGTCGGTTCCGAGCAGATTTACACCGTAACTCAGTCTAACCTGAGGTCCTTATTGGGCTCCATGCTTAACCACCTACATTGGATAGGTATTGTTGTGACTACTGGACAGCCGGGCGGGTCCGGGCAGGTTTACATCGCAACTCAATTTAACCTCGTGTTAAGAACATTCGTATTTTCTAAATTTACATATTTGTATTTATTACCTGTTATATGTAAGTTTGTTAACCATTAAAGGTTATGGCCCACATTCCAAGTTTAACATTTTTGGTATAAGAATTTATACCGTTTAAATGTCACAAATTTTGGCATGTGACAAACATGCCAATCTCATATATTTTTATGCCAAGTTTTCCTACCCATTTTACCCAACGTTACCCCATCTAAATATTAGGCTAACAACTCTTAGCCTAATTTTTGTTCGCATGATTTTAACATATGATATTAGGCTAAAAACATAGCCAAATTTAGCACACAAAGTTTTCATAAAGGAATCTATCTACATAACATGTCATAGGTGTAAACTTATACAT
The DNA here is from genome assembly GCA_030737875.1 of Allium sativum. Taxonomy (NCBI): domain Eukaryota; kingdom Viridiplantae; phylum Streptophyta; class Magnoliopsida; order Asparagales; family Amaryllidaceae; genus Allium; species Allium sativum. Next base: position 319,846,678 of record CM060920.1, on the reverse strand, counting down.
AATAGGGGTGAACTTGCAAAATGATCATCATGAATGTCATAGGTGTGAACTTGGCATTTTGGCATAGCCATTATGGACATAGTAGGGGTGAACTTTCAAAATGACTAAATCTAAATAGCTGTCACATAAAATGGCATGATCTTGACTTGCATAAACATAGGCCTAACCATATTTATCTAGGCATAACTTCAAACACAAAACTAGCATGTGACAAGGTTATTAGATATTCATAAAAATGTCAAAATTTGGTATTTACACAAAGATGTGAACTAACTCAAATCATGTAGCCTATTTCAACATGAAACTTTTATTAATTGCGTAACCCAAATGGATCCAATTACAACTTGAAATGAGCATAAGAATATATATACAAGGATTTTAATCATGTTGGCATAACGGTCTTAACATAGAACATGTGTATATACGTCTTAACTTGGACTTAGCAAAATGTATACAATCCATGTTAACCTCATAAAGGTGTAAATTCTAATATTAACCACAAACTTGCAAGTGATGTTGTTTTCAATTACAAACATTAAACAGGTCCACATCACATCAATTTATACCACAAACATCCCAATTCCATTCACAATAAAAATCATCGCAACATATATACATTGTTAACATTATACAACATAAACATTATATAACATAATGTGATTCCAATTTCTAATTCATATCAAATCACGTTCTTTTTCAATTCACATCTCAATCGTAACTAGACTTACAACGATCGATGAACTTGAATTCTGGATTCTGAGTTCTGAAATTGAGATGCGTTCCTTTGGGTAGACTAACATTGATTTGATTCGTGTTTTAACTCTAACTTGGCTCGTCTCTAAGCTTTTCTACAAGTGGAGGCTCCTCTCAATTTCCTACCGACAGCATGGCGGCTCCGTCTCTAATTTCTTATGTTAATTTAGGTTGGAGTCTTAGGTTGTATTTATAGAATTTCAGATTGATTTGAGCCGTCAGATGATCTTAGACGAATCTAGACCATTCATTTCAAAAGGAGCCAACCAAAATGCGACATGTCATCCCTAGTGACACAGCCAAGCCTCAGAAATCAACCAGAACACGACCAGGCCACCCAGGGCCAAACCAGGTCGATAGGGCAGGTCGACCCCCATGTCGACCCCCAGGTCGACCCTATGGTCGACCTGGTCACCCAGGTCGACCCCCTGGTCGACCTGGTGTCTGGGCGAGAAAATTCCCGCCCAGCCCAGTTTGGGTCTGATTTTGAATTTTGAACTTCTTTTTGAACTATTTGAATTTTAATTTGAATTCTGAAACTTCTGGAGGTCATAACTCCTTCATACGGAGTCTGATTCACGCAAAATCGGACTCTATCTCAAGGAGAATTCCGAGATGATCGCAATGGTTAAACCCGTTTCCCTTAATTATTTCATTTAGAATTAATTATACTTAAATTTGTTATTATATAGTTAATAGAAAATTTGGGATGTTACATAAGTGCTTTATTTTAAATACGAAAGACCATCTTGGAAAATTTGTTCCAAAATCCGATGAAGGTATATTTGTTAGATATTCGGAACGAAGAAAGGCCAATCATTTATTTAATAAAAGAACTAAAACTATTGAAGAATCACTTCATGTCTCACTCGATGAATTCTATAAACCGTCTCATAACATATCTGATGACGACGAAGTTATAATCATAGAAAATCCTATCATCATAAATAATGACTCTGACTCAGAAATTATTGAGAATATTCCTCAGCCAGTTGTGATACCTTCTCCACCAAGATTTCGATCTCCTCCGAGAATTCTAAGAGATCATCCAGTTCAAAATGTAATTGGAGAAGTAAGATCACAAATTAGAACAAGGAGTCAACTAAATCAAATGGGTCATGTCGCATTTCTTTCAAATATCAAACCTAAGAATCCAAAATAAGCTGCTAATGACGAATACTGGATCATTGCCATGTAGGAAGAACTAAATCAGTTCAAGCGCAATGATGTCTAGGAACTTGTTCCAAGACCAACTGATCAGTTAGTTATTGGTACTAAATGGATCTATAAAAATAATGCCGATGAACAGGGAAATATAACCAGAAATAAAGCAAGATTAGTAGCACAAGGATACAATCAGGAAGAAGGTATCAATTACGAAGAAACTTTTGTGCCAGTTGCACGACTAGAAGCTATCAAAATCTTATTATCCTTTGCTTGTCATCATAATTTCAAACTTTATCAAATGGATGTCAAAAGTACCTTTTTAAATGGGTTTATCAATGAGAATGTATATGTCGAACAACCTCCCTATTTCATACAAGAAAAACATCCTGATCACGTATATAAACTTATGAAAGCTTTATACGGGTTAAAACAAGCACCTCGTGCTTGGTATTAAAGATTAAGTAGTTATCTTACTGAATCGGGATTTCAAATTGGTAAAGTCGATCAGACTTTATTCATCAAACATTCTCGAAAAGATATATTGGTTATCCAGATATATGTAGACGATATTATCTTTGGTCCAACAAATGATAAACTCTGTAAAGAGTTTGCAAATATTATGACCAAAGATTTTGAAATGTCTCATATGGGAGAACTATCATATTTTCTTGGTCTTCAAATCAAACAGCATTCTAACGGTATTTTTATTAATCAAGAAAAATACTGTGGAAATCTTATCAAACGTTTCGGTTCAGAAAATACATCTGGTAAACCAACTCCTACGAGTACGACTACACATCTTGAAAAATATGAACATGGTAAGAATGTTGACCAGAAGTTATATCGAAGCATGATTGGTTCTCTTCTTTATCTTACCGGAAGTCGTCCCGATATAATGATGAGTGTTTGTCTATGTGCAAGATTTCAAGAAAATCCTAAAGAAACACATTTACGAGCAGTAAAACGTATAATACGTTATCTTAATAATACTAAAGACTTTGGTCTATTCTATCCAAAAGATTGTCCATTCGAGTTAGTATCCTATAGTGATGCTGATTTTGGAGGCTCTCGTATGGATAGAAAGAGTACAAGTGGTACATGCCATTTTATTAGAAAATCACTTGTCTCTTGGTTTAGTAAGAAATAAAATTGCGTTTCACTATCAACATGTGAAGCTGAGTATATATCAGCAGCTCTTGCTTGTACTCAAGTAATATATATGCAACAAACACTTCATGATTTTGATATTCATTTATCGAACTCTATCATATAGTGTGATAACACAAGTGCGATCAACTTATCGAAAAATCCAATAAATCATTATCGAACAAAGCACATTGATATTAGACATCATTTCTTGAGAGATAATATTGAAAAAGGAAAAATATGTTTCGAATATGTCCAGACTGAACATCAACTAGCAGACATTTTTACTAAGCCTCTACTCGAATCAAGTTTTATTTCTTTGCGTAGAGATCTTGGATTAATCTCTAGAACTGAACTTGATGTATAAATTCTAAACATATATACATATGAATTGTCAAGTTCTCTTCTAACCGGTGCTTTCATTTTTCATATTTTATCTATTAAGTAGTTATCACTATTATTAGTAATAAATTATGAGCTATCCATTTTTTTATGGTATATATGCTTTGAACCTTGTCAACCATTAATCTATTCTTAGACAAAGTTATATATATATATATATATATATATGATTTCATTCTTTCTCCTTTCTGCATCTCCTACTTCTGAGACCATATTATTCTTAAAACAAGTTCAATTATATCAAATATGGCTCATATCCGTGACGAATGTGCACAGAGGTCACACATTTCGGTCACCAATTCTGAACCGGAGGAATACTATTCTCCAGAAACACCGAAAAGTAGACCAAAATGTACTCATACCCCCGGAAATACACCAAAGTATAAACGTCCAAAGAAAACATTATTTTTCTCCCCATGAACTAGAGAAATCATAAGTGAGATTCATCACTACCAAAAACATCAAATCGATCTCCAGCGACGACTCCATTACGAACAAAAACTTACGTCTGATCATTTAACTCTTTTGGAACGCATGGCCTTATTTTTCTGTGGCACGGAAAAACATGGATTTTATCAACCTATGCCTCATATTCCTTCATCATCAAGGAGTCTTAATACATGGGATAAGAATTATAATCGAAATGAAGGAGCTATGCAAACTTGGTCGCCATGGACACCAAGAGTTACCAATATCACAGAAGATTCCAAGAATAACTCCTCCACTTCTCATTTATTTTATATATCGTGAGATTCATCTCTTTGTTGGTGTTCTAATAAGTGGATTCAATCTTGAGGGATTTTTTGTTTTCATGAATTTTGGTTGATTAGTTTGAGTTTTGAAATAAATTTATATTATATGGAATAGTGGAGCTTCGGAAAATTCTCAGAAAAACAAGAAAAACCAGGGATAGAGAAACCAGTCGACCGGTACAATATGACCCGTCGACCGGTTAAGTTTCGGGTTGAAAACAATTTTTTTCGTCAACTAGTCGACCGACAGAAGTTCACCATTCGACCGTTTAAGTCTCTGTCTCAAACCAGTCGACCAGTGAATTCGTAGCGGTCGACCGGTCTCGTCTTTCTCTGTTTTTTTTTTAATTTCAAACTTAAAACCGACAGTTCCCTTTCACACCTATTCATTTATCCTTTTATTCCCTCAAACTCTCAAACCCTTATCAACCCTAAAATCCCCAAATTCATTTCCTTCACAAAATCAATGGCTCCACCACAAAAGAGATTGAAGAAATCATCTTCTACACAACTACAGCCCATTGATTCCAATATCCAAAAATGGTTAATGGATCCAATAACAGTCAAGCGATGGAATGAAATGAAAGATTATACGATTCATGAAGGTTCTTTCATCAAATTCTCCAATTTTATTCTCTATGATGTTAAAGAATTAACAACTAAAGCTCGTATTCAAAATCTTCTTGACTTTGATAAGAACAATATGGAAATCAATCATATCATGATCAAATTGTTCTATGCTAATCTTAACTTATAAAAATTTAGACCCGAGAATTCTACTCATTGTCTATGGTCGGTTGTATGTGGTGAGCACATATTTATTTCAAAGAAAAGGATGGCAACGTTACTTGGTTCAGATAACAATGGAAGAAAGTTCTCTACCGATTTTTGTAATATTCATACTCGAGACAAGGTAAGTCATCTTTTTATTGAAGATCATAAGCTTAGTACAAAAGCAATCAACTTACGTCCTACCGCTAGAATTCTACATCATGCTATTACACATTCTTTATTACCAAGAGTTGGTAACTTCGATGCGGTATATATGGAAAATTTTAAGGCTTTGTACGCTATATATAGAGACATACAAATCAATTGGATAAATATGATCTTTAATGAGATTTTACTCGTAAATGATCGTAAGCGACCACATTTATTCTATAATGAATATATCATGCGACTTATACTTGACTGTGGTCTCAAATATCCCGAATCAAAAGTCTCTAAACGAAAATGTTTCAACAAAGCATCGAAAAAGAGAATGAAGCTTCCTGAATCATGTTTAAATATCATACCCTTTGAACAATACCAGGAACAAGGTCACCAAGAAAGCACTTCGTTAAAACCCTCTAAAACTAAACCGGAGAAGGTTAAGCTTCTTCAAACATCCTCTTCGACCAAAGATTCACTTGAACAAATTGCATGGAATCAATTCCTTCTTAAAGCAAGACTTAAGCGTATGGACAATAAGATCGATCATTTAAATACAAAGCTTGACAATCGCTTTTCAAAACTTAAGTCTTTCTTTGGTATATTTTGGGATGAAATATCATGTGGATAGTCTTCCTCCTCTATGCATATACAAGATCCAGCAAACGTCCAATGCCTCCTACGTTTACATGGTCATCATCAGAGGAAGGCACAAGTTCTGGAACGAGTAATGCACGTGGTCGTGGAAAATCTGATAGTGAGGAAAAAGACGACGAAGAAAAAGGAGACACAGAAGAAGAAGGAAACAAAGAAGAAGAAGGAGATACGACTGAATCCGGCTCACCATCTCATTAGCTCTCTTTATCCATGTTTTGTCATATTATGTCTTATTTAAGTAAAACTTAAATCAGCACTTGTACATAAGTAGTGCTATATTTTATTTTGGGTTTATATGTATTAACTCTTTTCTTTAACACTTGGTTGGGTTTGTATGGTGTGTATTGTCTGCTACAATCCGAATGCTTTTTGTGTTTGTTTTATGGTATGTGTTTCTTAACTACTCCTTTTTGTCGATGACAAAGGGGGAGAAAAATGTTTACTAACAATATTTTTTGCAGTTTTTAAATATATGTTTCAGGGGGATTACATAGACGGGGGGAGTTAGAAACACTTTCAGATCTATGTTGTCATCAATCAAAAATGGGGAGAATGTTGAATCAAGGAATTCATAGCATTTTGATTAATGACAACGAGAAGTTTTATAATCAACAAAAAGAAGAGAATCAATGGTATTATAAGTTAGAGGTTGATTATTTAGTGATTTAGCCATGTTATAAATGTTAAAATCTATCCTCAAATAATCATATACCTCATTATTGTGAATATATATATATATATATATATATGCATATGTATGAATGCACATTCATTGTGCATATTGCCAGAAACCGGTCGACCGGTTTCAAAATAGGCAGTCGACCGTTTTTGGGTAGAATGCACAGTGAACATGCACACATGTATATAACTTATATATATTCAAATTTCAGTCAACTGGTTATTTTTGAGCTATCGAACGATTTTCGAACTGAAAGCAACTCTTCGTACAAACATCTTCATTCATCAAAAATTGCTTCCTTTTCCTTTCATCAAAAATCATTTCTGTTCAATACTTCTCTTCACCAATGATTGCAACTCTTTATTTTCTATAAAAACAACATGAAATCATCGATTCAAACAACTAATTCTTTCTATCTGTTCTATCTATTGTTGATTTCATTTTCGTTCTTTCAAAGCACTCAAACGCTCATAATCTTCTTGTATCGTTCTTGAATCCTAGAATTTATATATTATTCTTTTGATTCAAACACGATATCATCTTCCAAATCTTCACATACACAATTTCTATTTGAGGATAAGATTATAGGAAGGTTGTACAAGAATTGACAAATTCGTGTTATTAAGAACACACATTGTCAAATCACAAGTCTACTCGTCTTGTTTGAAGTCCTCCGTGTTGTAAGAGGCAAGTTGTGAAGTCCTCATATTGATAGAGGCGTGAAATTCCCGTTGGGATGCTCGGGTGTTGTAAACCTGTTTCTCCGGGTGAAGTGAGGTTGATTTTCATGAAAATCCAGATAGAAGTCTAGGACTGGACGTAGGACGGTGCTCCGAACCAGTATAAAAATCTCTGGTGTGATTTTTCCTTTTACTGCATTTACTTATCTATTATATTGTTCTGTGATTAGCTATTACTTTGTACTTAAATATTGTTTTTCATATTACACGATCCTTGTGAGTGTATTATACTTGGCACATACACGCACACATTTTCACATGCGTTTGTCTTGTTTGGCCTTCATCCCATCCAAAGTCATGTCAATAACGTTCCCTGAATCTCCGGTCACAACAATGTCATCATCCTCTTCATGTCCATCGTCACTGTCATCTTCTATCATAGCTTCTATCATCTCCCCATGGTGAGAGGTCTCGGTGATGGGTGGCACAGAAGCTTTGTCGATAACCTCCTCCTTCTCGTCCTCATCTCCCTTTCCAGGTTTTATAGCAATGACTTCATCCCGTTTCTCCCGAGTCTCTTCAGTAGACCCTTCACCTGGATTTGTCTTCTGTGAATCATCAATCTTCTAAGTTGGCTTGGTAACTACCGAACGAGAAGTAACAGTTATTAACTTAGGAGAAAACGCAGGATCTTCAATTGTTTGTCCAATAATGTGATGAAAGGTTGAGATAGCTTTGGCAGACTGAGGTGAAAAAGTAGAAATACCGTCAGCAGATTTCTCGACTTGAGCAGTAGGAACTTCGAGAGTCAATCCGACAGTGGAAGGTAAGGAATAAGCCCCAGGAATCTCTGTCCTTTCTGGATCACACCCCTATACTACAGCAGCCTTAGCTGTGACGGAAGAAGTACCAACTTGTAGGGTATCCTTTCCCTTGGCCTTACGCCTCTCCTCTTCCATAGCGGCAACAATAAGTTTTCGCCCTTCAGCTAAGCGGGCTATCTCTTCGCCCCACAAATACTTCTCCATCAACTTGTCCTCATCGATCGGATCCACTCCAAGTTCTGCTTTTTCCCATTCAACCAATTGGTCCCATGCATACACAAAGGGAATAGGATAGCCCTTAAGCCAAGCAAGGTTTCAGTGATGGATCACCTGAGCAAAAAATCCAACCATGGTTTCACCGCTCCCATCCAGCTCCCTTTGAGAATCTTTAAGCTGTTCATTGACTTTCTCAACTTGTTGCAAAGCAGTGTTTGCATTCCCTTCTGTAAGAGCTGCCCATGTTTCAGCCTCTAGTAATTTATCCTCAAGTGTTGCGTTCTTTTTGGCTAAGTCCGCTTTCTCTTGGGCAAGACATGTGCTCCCAGACTTAGCATCCTCAGCCTGCTTCTTTAAATCTATTCGCTCTTGACTATGGGACTTAAGCTCGGAATGATAGAGCTTTTGTAATTCTTCGAGTTGCCTCTTATAATTATCTACATCGCGTAGTACAAGAGCAAGTTTAGCTTGGGCATCCTGTAACACCCCTGTGTATATTAAAATAATAAATTAAAGAACACTTAATTTTTAAAAGAAGAATTAGGGAAACGGGCTGCGCCATTTCCTTCGTCTCGGAATTATGCTTGAGATAGAGTTCGAGTTTGCGTAAATCGGGCTCCGTAGGAAGAAGTTATGGAGTTCAGAACATTCCATGTTTAAATAGAAATTAAATTAAAATAATAATTATAAGTCAAAACAGTTCGAAAATCGAAATTCAGTAAGAGCGGGCTGAGCGGGAAATTTCCCGCTCAGAGGTGTCGACCCCCCTCAAGGGGAGTCGACATAGGTTTCGACCCCTTATAGGGGAGTCGACATAGGTGTCGACCCCGCCTGTAGGGAGTCAACCCCTTTCGAGATCCAGTTCTAGTGACGATTTTTTATAGCCCTGAGCTGATGTGGCTTTCTCTGATTGGCCTGATGACATATTCTGAGGTATTACGGCTTACGTGTCATGCTATGGTTGGCTGGATGACACATCTCTTTGGTTTGGATGGCTCTGATGATCTCCTAGTTCATTTAAAGACTCAAATTGATCCTGTACTTCTATATATACACTACTACAAAAGTGGGCATATTCGACACTAATTTGCTTGCGTTGCATGAAAAGTGTGGCGATAGCTATGCATTCTTTGAGCTTCTGCAACAACATTCATTTGTTGTTGCATTAGATGTGAACGCAGTGTTGCGATTGGAATTCTTGTGTTGTGACGTGCGACACTAGGTCAAAGTGTTGCATTATATAAATACATGCCAAGTCAGTGATCTGCGTTATCAGTTTAAACAAATATGTAACCGTAGATGTAGATTAATCCAACGGTTCAAGTCGATCCTTGCTACACCAGTTCAAAGTGTTGCATTAGATAAATACATGCCAAGTCAGCGATCCACGTTATCAGTTTAAAAAATAAAGCACCGTAGATGTAGATTAATCCAACGGTTCAAGCTGATCCTTGCTATAGCTTAGTGAAAATTTGGCGCGATAGTTTCCCCATTCACAAAATACTTTCCCTCAAAACAAATTTCTCCCGTACTCCTCCTTCGATCCGTTTCTCTCTCCACGAAATCCGTCCAAGAACACCTCCGATTGCTACTGTAAATCTGTACCTCCGGTTACAAACTATAAACCTTCGATTGCTCCTATTTTACAAACTTTACACCTCCAATTTGGATCATTTAGGACAATTACAGGTAGTTAGGGCTTCATCATTTCAGTTTTATTTAGTTGATTTCGTCGCTAACTTATTTTGGTGTACGTTCAAAGTCTCTGGGTGATTTGGGTATACCGATTGCCTTAAATTAGGGTTTTTTATACTTGAAGTGTTGTATTTATATGTTTGCATGTGTTGAAATTATGCAAGTTCTGTATCTTTATGTTTGCCAAACCATTGATGTATTGGTAAATAATGCTTATTTCGACAGGTGGAAACAAAATTTAGAGGACAAAAGAAATCCAATTTAAATGTTTAAATGTATATTTCTATTTGTAGTTAAATAATGCCTATTTCTCTTCCTACATCATATGACTACGAAGATACCCTGGGCATGGGTGATCTAGGATTGTCAAACCCATTATCACCAGAAAATCCTATTGATTTTTATGTAGAGATGCAAGAAAGGCACTACGATGATTTGCTTGAGTATGAACTAGAGCAAGAAGAACTGCAAAGGCAACGGCTAGAAGAAGAACGACGTGAAGAAAGGGCGATGCGATGGCATGGTCGTGATGCCTTGCGTCGTCAGCATCAAAACAACCAAGTGGTTAAGGAACAGCAAGCTGACTTACTAATCATAAAGTGTGATTGTGGGTATGCCGCTGTAGAAGATGTTATTTCGATTGGATTCAACATTGGTCGTCATTATTTTAGATGTCGTGTTTATCCCATAGGGTGTACCTTTTGGCAGTGGATTGACCAACAGTTTCCAAGTCGAGCCGTTGAGTACGCAAATGAATTACAACATCAACTTACAACGCTGCAAAATCGTGTTATTGGTTTCGAACTGACGTTAGTAGACTTAACGACTAGCTTCAAGGGCTAAACATTAGAAGACAATTAAATTATTGCATTGTTTATTGTATTAGGTACAACTGCATCGTCTTTGTGTCACCTGTATGGTCTTTGTATCTGTACTGTTTTGTTTTGGTGCAGTCATGTAATGTTATGAGTTTGTGGTCAGTATCCTTAGTTGCTTGTTTTATGTATTATCCTGATAACTCAGTTCCAAAAGTTAGTGATAATTCATATCAAAACAATCTTCTTTGTATCATCATACTGATTATGTATATTTGTAAATTATTAACTTGTTTTGTTTTTATTCCTAATTTAGTCAAACCTTACAGGGTAGCCCTTGTTCGTGTCTTGAAACTATTAGTGGAATCAAATTTGGTCTTGCTAGGCCGTGGTTAGATCGTGACATTGGATAGTGAGTATTACATATGGATAGGACTTCCGAGATCGAGTGCAGAATATGTAAGAGGGGTAACAACTTTTCTAAGAAATGCATTTCCCATTTATAAAGTAGATGATGAGATGAAGTGCCCTTGCAAAAAATGTACAGAACGTAATTGGTATTGTGAAAATGTCATATACGATCATCTTATTTTTAATGGCCCTTCTCCATTACATACCGGGTGGATTAGTGAAGTTTCACAAACAAAATTATTAGGAGTTGATGACCATATGTATTGTGCAACGAAGATGGATTTTGAGGATAATTTGGATGTGATGTTCAAATGTGCGGGTTACAAATTTGGTCAAAATCCCAGGGACTTTGTAGTAGAACCAAATCCAGAGGCCGAGAAATTTTATCGGCATGTTAAAGAAGGAAAAAAACCGTTATATCTTGGTTGCACTAAATTTTCTCGACTAAGTTTCTTGATCAGGATTTATCATTTAAAGTGTGCTTATGGAATTAATGAGTCTGCAATTGGGGAATTAATAAAGCTTATAAAAGAAGCCTTTCCTGATGCCCAGTTGCCTTTGTCTTCCTACGCTGCAAAGAATGTAATTAAGGATTTAGGTCTTGATTACCATAAAATACATGCCTGCCCAAACCATTGCATGTTATATTGGGCAGAGAATAAAGATAAAGAGGCTTGTAACATTTGTGGTTTTTTGAGGTGGGCTGTAAAAGAAAAAGAAGACATCGTTGATAATAATGATCCACCAAAGTCGATTCCTAAAGTGCCGGCAAATGTTATGAGGTACTTTCCTCTAAGACCAAGGTTACAAAGGTTGTTTATGTGCAAAGAATTTTCCAAACTCATGAGATGGCACCAAGTGGAATGAAAAGAAGATGGAAAACTAAGACATCCGGCTGAAGGTGTGGCATAGAAGATGATGGATGCTCGCTATTCTAATTTTTCATCAGAAAATCGTAATGTTAGATTGGGTCTAATATCTGATGGATTTAATCTATATCGTTCAATGAATTCAAGTTATAGTGCATGACCAATTCTGTTGGTAAACTACAATCTTCTGCCTTGGTTATGCATGAAATAAGAGAATTTGATTCTTTCAACGTTAATATCTTGTCCAGATTCTCTAAAGAATAGAACTGATGTATATATGCAGCCTTTAATTGGGGAATTGAAAGCGTTACGGAATGTTAGTGTCGAAACACATGATTCCTTGACTGATGGAAATTTTAATTTACGTGCAAGCATCTTATGGACCATTAGTGATTTTTCGGGATATGCCATGTTGTTGGGTTGGAGCACGAAGGGGAAACTAGCGTGTCCAGTATTCCATTATGAAACTTCTTCAAATTATTTGAAGCATAGCAAAAAAATGTGTTACATGCACCATAGAAAGTTTCCTGATCCGACACATAAGTGGAGGCTGGATACGAGGAGATTTAATGGCGAAACTGAAATGAGGAGCATTCCAAAAATACTATTAGGAACTGATATTGAAGAGTTATTGCGGGAGTTCAAAAATAGGTTTGGGGATAAGACGAAGAAACATAGTAAAAGCGATGGCCCTTTTAAAAAAAGGTCAATACTGTTTGACTTACCATATTGGTGTCATAATCCCCTTCGACATAACCTGGATACCATGCACATAGAGAAGAACATATGGGACAAAATATTAGGTACTTTACTTAATATAAGTCGCATGTCGAAGGATCACCTAAACGCTCGTTCGGATTTACAGGAATTGGCATAAGGAAGGAACTTCATCCTGTTGAATGTGGTGACGGAAAGCATGTTGAAATTAGAGCTGCAATATTTGATATGACAAACAAGGAAAAAGAAATCTTTTTCTCTGTATTGAAGAATGCCAAACTGCCCTACGGTTGTGCCTTGAATGTTAGTCGATACGTACACATGAAAGAGAGAACGGTTGTGGGATATAAGAGCCATGATGCTCATTTCATACTCCACTATTTGTTACAATTTGCCGTGAAGAAAGCGTCAAATCCCGAGGTTGCGTTATCAATGATTAGATTTAGTGCATTCCTTAGAGGATTATGGAACAAGATTATCGAATTGGATGATATCAAGGGACTGTAAAAAGAAATTGTTAAGATACTTTGTCATTTTGAAATGATTTTTTCCACAGGCTTTTTTCGATATAATGGTACACTTGCCTTTTCATTTATGCAGAGAAATGGAATACGGCGGGCCTGAACATCTTAGATGCATGTATCCCATTGAGCGATATCTAGGAAAGTTGAAATCTTATGTGCGAAATAGAAACAGACCGGAAGGTTCGATTGCAGAAGGTTACTTGGCAGAAGAGTGTGTGCGACCTTCTGTTCAAGATTTTTAAGCGTTGATGGAGGAACAGAAAACATGTCGATTGATTTTGGAAGATGTCCAACAAATTTGGAATATCATATTGGAACAAAGAAGAATAAAGATCGGAAGATGTTCAGTTTGAAAGATGCAGAGTGGAAGGCAACGCATCGCTATATTCTGTTCAGTTCCAGTAATCAAGAAATTGGGAGTTTGATCGAGTAAGTTCTTAAGTTCCTATATCATTTTCGTTAACTATAAAGTAACATCTGCATTTCGTAGTTTTTTGACCTTAATTATTATTTATGGTTCATCGAGCTATTGTGGACGGTCTTCCAAATCCAAGAAGATACAAGAGGGAACAAGAAAATTTCAAAGAGTTTTGGAATTGGCTTAAAGAAGATGTTCTGAAAAAGGGCAATATTTCAACAGATTTAGAGTTGTTTGCATTAGGTCCTAATCGAATAGCTAGGGAGTTTACCGGTTATATAGTAAATGGATACAAAATCCACACAAAATTTAGAGATTCTCGATGTACCACACAAAATAGTGGTGTATTTTTTAGTGCCAAAACCACCAGCTTTGCAAGTTCGAAAGACCAAAACGTGATGTCAATTACTACAGATCAATCGAAGAAATTTTTGAGCTCTATTATTGGGGAGCTTTCACTGTGGTCCTTTTTAAGTGCTGCTGGTACCAAGAGGAAAAAGATTCATATGGTCTTACTCGAGTAAATTTTAGCAAGTGCCATAAAACTAAGCCTTATGTCCTGTCTTCGCAAGTGCAGCAAGTATTTTATGTGGAAGATGCAGTTGAAAAGAACAGTCATTACGTTATTAAAAAAATTCCGCGAGATTAGTGTGATACTGAAAATCAGAATGCAATGGAAGAAGACTTGAGCAATACGCAATCACATGATATGGGCATAGGTGGTGAACTAGAACCAGAAGTTGTTGATTTGGGTTGGATTAGCGATGATGTCCCCGTAATACAACTAGAAACAGAAGTAGAAGCAGAAGTTCCAGATCCTGTTCTGTCTCATTAGGATAAAAAAAATTCTCTTTCTTCTTGCTTTAATTTGATCCAATTTATGATGTATTTGGCACTTATTGTTTTAGCTGGGAACTATTATCTTTGATGAATGTATTTGTCACTCTTTTCTCATAATGCAGTCTACACTGTTCACATGTTTTATGATTAAATGTCTTTCTTTACTGTCATCTGACTGTGGTTATAGACCAAAATGTTATAGTTGTTTTTTTTGTCTACTTAAACATGCATGTACCTTGTTCTAATGTATTTATTTTGTACAGGATGGATGAACTTATTACTATCTGACTGCAACATGGCGGACAGTTTTAAAAGACATGTTACATTGGTGGAGATCCCTTCGTAGTATCAAATTATGATGTAGACCGCTTTTCTTACAGTGTGCTTATGGACTTTATTAAAGATGCTCTCCATTACACTGAAATAGGAGGAGTCTGTATCATCAGCAAAGGAACGAGGGGTGGCTGGTAGCCAATATTGAATGACAAGGACGTAAACGAGTACGTACAGGGCGGCATTAATAAGCAAGAAGAAGTGGTTTTTTTACATCGACAACACCATTGACAAAGACATTGAGCCGGTGACTCAAATGCAGCCACATGTAATCATACGGCCAAGGAAAAACATAATTCAAGGTATATAGTACATGTAATATAGATCCATTCTTATATATATGTATCTCTGTGTGTTTAAAGAACTACGAAGGAGGCCATTGTTTCGGGTTTTTTTTTGTTCTAGGTTCTGCTAAGAAGCCGGTTGCAAAGCTCAGGTATACTACTGCACATAGACTTCAGCAACAACACAAAATAATGAAAAACATCCCAACTCAAGTTTGTCAGAAGAAACTATCGCCGGAGCCTGATGATATGAATAAGGATGAAGAAGATGTTACTGTGACAGACAAAGGAACCAGGAGGAAATTAAATGTAGAAAATGAAACAGATAATGATGATGATACCCGAGAGAATGAAGCTGTTGTTCAGGTATTTTTCAGTTTTCATATCAGTTTTATTAATCCGGATGAAATCTTTTATTTCAAACTACTTTTTATTAAAATTCTGCACGTAAAAGCAAGAACTGATTTTAGTTGTTTTCTATTACTATGTCGATGTCTTATTCCAACCATGTAGGCTGCAGCTAATTCAAGTAACTATTTGTTCTTTGTGCATACATTCTGTTAAAATTGCGAGAATTGTTTATACGTCGACTCTATTTGGTTAACTAGCTTAAATTTATCATCGATGGTGCGTAATAATGCTAATCTGCTTGCAGTTCTCACAACCATCAGTTTTGATGAAGTATGAACAAGAGCGAATCACGCGAATGCAA
This sequence comes from Allium sativum, assembly GCA_030737875.1. Classification (NCBI taxonomy): domain Eukaryota; kingdom Viridiplantae; phylum Streptophyta; class Magnoliopsida; order Asparagales; family Amaryllidaceae; genus Allium; species Allium sativum. Next base: position 319,830,854 of record CM060920.1, on the reverse strand, counting down.
GAAAACGATGCTGTTAGTAGATCACTTGGGGTTCCTTCATTGGTTAATTGTATGCAAGAGGATGCCGCACGAAATAAGAAAGATAAAGGTAAAGATGTTGTTGGACGTGATGAATACATCCCAGAAAATGCAGGCAAAGACGTCACTAATGATTCATCGGATTCGGAGGTATAAAGAAGTTATTTGTTTATTACTTATTGTCTTTGCCTTTATGAATGTAAAAAATCTTGACCTTCGACTTAATTGTAGAGAATCAAAATTGTAAAGTCAAACGAGCCTTTACCTGGACCAAGAACTCGTTCGCGAACCAATGCAGCCATTGAAATTGAGAAGGAAGCGATGACCTGCACCCCCTCTCCAAAGAAATCTGGCTCCAACAGGGAGTTGATCAAGAAACACACTCCCACTCCAAAGAAAATGAGTGACCAGGCGAAAATCGCAGAAACATTAACGAACATGAAGAAAATTACACCGTTCTTTTTCAGGAGTTTTAAAACCTATAACGTCTCGTCCATCCGTTTTAAAACCTATATGTAGCAAATTGTTCAAACAAACAACCAATTCATGTGAAGCTGCTGGTTCAGTTGCTTCTTATTTAGCGATGCGGAAACGTCAAAAGAAGAATGTTGAAGTGGCTGAAACAATGGGAAATCTTATCGATCGATTAGAGGAGGAATGGATTGCACAGGAAGATGAAGCAGGTACAATATAATGTTTCTTTATCTGTGCACTGCACTGCACTGTTGACTGTGTCTATTTTCTAATTTTTTTTTGAACCTGGTAGATAAAGTACAATGTCAAAAAAAACCTAGAGGGAAGTCAAAAATGACCAGGTGCATGCTAGAACCCCTGATGATAAAGTAGTCATTGAGTTGAATGAGGATGGTCAGCCAGTATCTGATAATATTACAGAGTTAAGCAATTTTCTTGGGACAATAGCAAAGGATAATGTGTCTCTAACTTACATCAATTGGCATGTTGTTCCAGATTCATTAAAGCGACAAATGTTGGATTATGCTCTGGTATAATCTAATTTCCTTAACCATATCAACTGACTTCCTCAATGTTTGGTTTTAATTAATTAGTTTGTTTCCTGAATTTTGTTATTGATATATTGTAGGCTAGGTATGTCATTCCGGAAGAAGGACACAAGTGGGTCTTGAACACGCTTAACGACTCTTGGAGGCAGTACAAGTCTCGTATCAAAGCAAGGTATTATAAAAAATATTCAACTGATTAAGAAAGGCTTGCAAATAGACCGAGTACAATTCCGTTGGAGGATTTTAAAATGCTCTTGGAATACTGGGGGGATGAAACAGTTCAGGTACAACTTTAATGATATTCACATTTGTATAATGTTTAGTAGTTCACATTATCTTGTTTAGTGCTAATCGATTCTTTAGTAGTTCGCATTATCCTTGTTTAGTGGTAATATTTTTTTTTTTTTGGATTTCCAGGTCCTAGCCGATTCTAATTCCGCGCCTCGTAATTCACTAAATGAGACACATACCATGGGTCCCAAAACTCGTGAAGTAGCCAAAGAAAAGATAGTATGTGTTTTTTTGAACTTAAGTTATTTTTTTGTAATTGTGTTGAATTGGCCACATGATAATTCTAATTTGTTATATCACATGATTTATATTTTAATTATCATTGTCTCAATGTTCATAGGCAGCAGCTAGATCTGTAAATACTTCACATTGAATGTTAAAAATTGTGTTTAATTATACTTGACAGAGAAAGAAGGACACAGAAAAAGCCTCCCCATCCGCTGCCTTGGTTTATTTGGAAACATATAAACGAGAACCGGGTAGAAGTTTCAAGACAAACACGGATGAACTAAAGGCCAAATACGTGAGTACATATATAATTAGATACTGAAATAGCAATACTTGTGTCAGTATAATTGGGACATTGTACGTTTGTTGCAGCTGCTTATTAAATCAGACATATAGTTAGTTCGAAAGAAAACAAGTTCTGTTAATAAATTCATTCCTACCAGCTGCCTATTTATATATATGCTTGCCTGGTTTTCATTTTGTAGGCGAAGGTTCAAGCAATGGTGGATGCATGGAACATTGCTGAGACAGATGCACTTGTTTCTGGTGGGAAGAGCCACACGCGGAACTGGCTTGTAGGAAGGCGAGGAAAATGGCCGAAAAGTCTCCAACAACTCCTGGTTCTTCGGACAGTTATGTGCAAGAGCTGGCCCAAAAAATAAGGCTAGAGCTTGAGGCAGATTTGGAAGAAAAGGTGAATAGAAAAGTGAAAGAGAATGTGTCATTGGTGTTAAAAAAGCTTAGTGAAGCCAATCCAGATCTTAATTTAGACGTCGGAGACTTTTGTGTCACCACAACAAGTGATGAAGATGACCTTGTTACCCCTGTAACCCCGGCAACTGACTGAAGTATTTGGATCGTATGTGTTAGCACTGGTGTTATGTTCTGTTCTTTTGAATTATGGCACTGTGGTATGTGTTTGTGATGACACTTTTGGTATGTTTGGATTGTGGTATGTGTTGGTGATGACACTAGTGAGTGGGTATATATAATTGGTTGGTCTGACTGTAGTTATGAATGTTTTTGGAGGATTTATTGTATGAATATTTTGGTATATATGTATGAAAGTGGTACAATGTTTTCGATTGAATATATGTACTACAGATTGTAATTACAGGGTTGTATTACAGCTGTAGTTGATTTTTTTTCTGGTGTTGCATTTGATTTTTTTACCATTGCAGTTGATGTTTTCTGGTGTTGCACTAGACTGTGCTGTGGTGTTGCATCAGACTGTGTTGTGGTGCTGCATTAGACTGTGCTGTGGTGTTGTATTAGACTGTGCTGTGGTGTTGCATTAAGTGTAATATTATTAATTTCACAATGGTACGACACGTGGGGCCCACACTTTACGTGGTGCCACGTGGATAGCTGACATGGCATGTGACGCATGTGCATCCGACGTGGATAGATGACGTGGCATGCGACACGTTGGCAACTGACGTGGAAAGTGCATGTGGCCCCCACTACCATGACCTGGAAGCCAGGATTTGGCTTCTACTTAAGGCAACGTTGTACGTTGTTGCATTACATGCATATACTGTTGCAATATGGTTATAATGCAACACTTTCTGTCTGTGGCCGTAGATGTGCAAAAGCGTTGCCTTAGAAGGCTAATGTAACGGCCGCGGATGCCACGCCCCTTTGGTGTTGCCTATTTGAAAAAACGGCCTACGGCAATGCTTTTCTGATCTACGGCCACAATAAAATAGTGTCGAATTTGCCCACTTTTGTAGTAGTGATACATCTCTAAACCTAAAACCTAATTTATAACAATTCCTTATGACGCATCTATGCCGCTGAACTCTCAATTCTCTTAGCCGCTGCCTCTAAAACCTAAAACATATTAGAAGTTCTTCATCAACAATCAATTTTGAAGATTAATCAACATCAAATTAGAGTTTCTGCAACAACAACGATTCAATTATCTTTTCTTAATCCTAGCAATGTAAGTTCATGTTATTTTCATATTTAAACACCTAATAGCAATCCTAGCAATGTAATTATCTTTTCAGATTTACCCCTAACTTTCTATTGAATCTATGATTTTACATGCCTAAGAAGTTATTATATCGATTCAGTCATGCCTATCTTTGTTGAACATCGAATATATAATCCTTTTTGGTTCACGATGTTATTCTTATGCCTGCAATAATGATTGTATCAGCTTATTCAAGAATCTTCCTTTGTTGGATCTAAATTTCTTGTATTATTGTTACATGCCTATTTTTATGCCTATTCTAATTTTATGCTCCTTCTCTCTCTCTCTTCCCCTATTTCCTTTTTCTTTTATGAACCGAGTTACCTTCGAACCAAGGCTGAAATCGCGAAATACGAACAATTGGAATACATGGAATATTTGGGTATAACCTATTTTGGTGAAATTGTTGGACATAACATGTAATTGATATTGGGGAATAATCTATTTGGTAATACTGGAACATAATTTGTAACTTGTGATTTGGGGCATAATTGTTATTGTTGCAAACTTGGGGAAAAATTGGAATATTAAAACTAGATTGGGCATAACTATTGATTGGGACGCTAAGCATAACATATATTGTGAGTTTGGGGCATGACAATTATTCCAAATTTGGGAAGATTAGGTGTAACCTATTTTGAGCAATAACTTGAAATTTAATTTATAGGGCACAACTTGCAATTGGCTTGGTTGGGCATAACTTGAGAATTGGAACATGACTAGTTTTGTAAAATTTGGGATAATTAGTATATAAAAAAATCAAGACTTGGACATGTATGGTAAATATGAAAAAGTGGCTAAAAGATGAACGTGCCTAACCCGAGGTTAGATTGAGTTGCAGTGTAAGAGAGCCCGGAACCGCCCGGCACATCCAGCGACTGCAACAAAATAGATCTAATGTGAGAGGTTAGCGCATAACGCCCAAAACCCGAGGTTAGAATGAGTTTGCGGTAGAAGTCTGCCCAGAACCGCCCGACACATCCAGCAACCGTAAACAACAGTTCTAATGTGAGAGGTTAAGGCATTAATGAATGAATTAAAGCTAATGAAGAGGGTTAAGTTAACGGGAAACACTTAACCAAATTCAACATGATGAACGAGTAGGGTTAAGTTAACCAGCATAACATGGTGAACGAGTGGGTTTAAGTTAAGGGGAAACACTTAACCAATATAACATGATGAATGAACAGGGTTAAGTTATAGGAAACAATTAACCAATACAACATGATGAATGAGTAGGGTTAAGTTAATAAGAATCACTTAACCAATATGACATGTTAGGTACGTGGGTTAAATTAACATGGACAAGAAGACAACTTAACCAATATTACATGTACAAAGTGGATAGGTTAAGGCAAGCTTAACCAATAATACATATGGACTTGACAAGGGGAAAGGGTTAATTAAATCTTGGGTAAGTGGGTAATGTTAGTACATATATGCCCACAAACTTAACCGTTGAATAAACATGCGTGAATCAGTGAGAAGGTTAAGTAACATATGAATATGCAACACTTAACCAGTACAACAAGCTAATTAAGCAAATGGGTAGGGTTAAGTTAATTTAAGAACACTTAACCATTATAACATGTTGATTAGGAAACCGTAGTAATAGGGACCCATTTCAGCAATAACCCACATAGATGTATCATGGTACCCTGAGCTAAGCACGGTGGGGCACGATTACTGGGCTGATTATAAGCGGTCAAAATAGCGGTGGGTGGTGCAGCAGTGTAGTTCCGACGGAGTATGGGCGTCCACATGCTCCGGAGTGGAAAAGCAGGCACTAGGCATCAGTAGTATACACTGTGCATCTTGAATCGTGTCGGGTTGCCATCATAGGAATTGATACACCCCATGATGGGGCCAGCACAGGTATCTACATATAAGCGGGACCGAATGACACAGGTAATGAATACATACAAGCGGGGCCGATTGGCACAAGAAATGAATACATACAAGCGGGGTAGGATGATACAAGCAATAAATAAATACAAGTAGGGTGCCGATCGATAGGGTAGTAAGGGTACATTTAACATATCCATGGCAATTAGGCAGATAGAGGTAGGATCCTCATAATAGATGTACACCTGAAGGCTACCACAACTACAGGGATTGGGATCACATTATCATTTTATACAGATTACTAGTTGGGACACTAGTTAGTCGGTGCAGAGACGAAGAAATCAGAATAACAGGGAAGTAGCGAAGCCGAGAAAGAGTAGAAGCGAATTCAGTTTGTCTTGCCTTATCATATCTTATGCTAATTTTATCTTTGTATCCCTGTTATCACGGTATTGTCTTATATTTAGTTTATTCATGTCATGTTACTTTTACCTGTTTACATACTGAAAATCACTGGACATACCAGGCTTTATGTCTGACCCGTTTTCTTTCGTCATCTTTTCTTCCGTTTCTCCCCCCGGTAGTCAGGGAGGGAATAGCTCAGCTTAGTTTGGACCATTTCTCTTCCCAAGCTTGAAGATTCTTTGATGTATTGCTTGGATCCTCTTATCTTTGGCTATGGCTGTGTTTGCATTTTAATTTGGGGATTTATGCTACTTTACTATGTTTTATGATTCTTATATACTTGGAAGTTTTAGAATCAAGACAGAAGTTTTATGTAGTACTTTTAAGTATGAGTGAGTTAATTGTTGTAAAAGCTTGACTGAACTATGTTGCTTATAAAATGACTTTGTTTTCTGCTGTTTTATTTGTTTGCCTTGTAATTTATCTTCATCTTTTACCTATAATGCTTCACTGAAGTTAATGCATTCCCTTTGTGAGTGAAATTAATGGAGGTGGGGTGTTATACGTGGTATCAGAGCTAATGGTTACCAGAACAGATAAAAGATTTTTCAAAAGCATATTTTTAAAAAGGGTGTTTTCTAAAACTTGTTTTAAAGAAGCATTTTTTAATAGAAAAGTGTTGGTTTTAAAAGGCATATTCCCCAAAGCCATATGCACTATCTTTCGATTCTCTATTTGAATCTCATCTTCCTCTCTTTTCGCCATAGTTTCATAGGCATACGGCACATGTCGAGGGCGAAGTAGTGCCCAACCTCCATCTGTAGCCGCAATAGTTTCACCTGTGGCTCATCTTCTTTTCAAGCTTTGTAGGTTGTCGTGCGATGGAGGTATTTTCGAGAAACTTGTCAACAAACTACACAAGGATAGTAAGGATAAGAATAAGGGAGTTTAGGCTAAGGATCACAAGCCCAAGTATAAGAAGCTTGTTAATATGGCTTAATCCACGTAGAAGGAGAAAGGTGAAAAGAAAAAGGCCAAGTGGAAGAATCACAAACAAGGGATTGGAATATAGGAAGGGTGGACGAAATAATAGATCCCACGACAAGAGGAAGTGTCATTTCTGTGGTGTAGCTGGTCATTTAACTGTAGGAAGAAGAAGACAGGTGGTTGTTTTCCGTATGGTGATACAGGGCATCTTATCATGGATTGTCCGAAGGACAAGGACAAGGGAAAAGGATATAATTTCTAGAGGGCAATTGCATACTCTCACTACTAGTGTACCTATGAGAGGTAGGAATGTTTATGTTGAAAGTCCAGTTTTTCTTTTCAATCATCCCATTAGAACTTTATTTGATTCTTGCGCTTCACATTCTTTTCTTTCTGCTTCATAGTTGTGTCTCTGCACCTTAGTACTGGGTAGAGGATCCCATTGGTTGTCTCAAATCCTATTGGTGGTTCGACTCATTTATTTTTGGTTTGCAAGGATTTGAGAATACCTATATTAGGTATATAGTTTATGTGTAATTCTTATGTTTTTGGTTTCATGGGCTATGGGTTGATTTTAGGCGTGGATTGGTTAGCTAGTAGTTGTGAAATGAGGGTAGTTAAACTTTTGACTTGCCTCGGGGATACCCTCGAGATTTCGTGTGATCCTAAGGGATCAGTTTGGCTTAGCTACCTAGAATCACTTGATGCATCTATCGACGATTTGCGATCCGTTGGAGTAGCCCATGAGTACGTAAATGTTTTTTATTAGGTTAGGGGTTTGTCCCCTAAAACGCGAGATAGACTTCCGCATATATCTAGTTGACAATGCAAAGCTAGATGCATTACCTGTATGACACATGAATCCAAGAGAAAGGAAGAGCTCAGCGAGCAAGTCAAAGAGTTGCTTTAGAAGGGGTTTATTAGGCGAAGTATTTCTGAATGGGGTGCTCAAGTAGTGTTCGCTACTAAGTCGAATGGTTCACTTCGCCTATCCATGGATTATAGAGAATAAAACAAGCTGACTAAAGAAAAATAGGAACTCACTTCCAAGAATAGATGATTTGTTTGACCAGCTTGTAGGTGCATCTGTTTTCTGCCAACTAGATTTGGCTATAGGGTTTCATAAGCTAAGAGTAGCTGAGGACAGTATAGACAGTACTGCTTTTAGGACCCCTGACGGTTTCTTTGAGTGGCTCGTCATGCCCTTTGGTTTGACGAATGCACCCGCTTATTTTGTTGACTTAATGAGTAGGGTGTTTAGGGAGTTCCTTAATAAGTTTATAGTAGTCTTCGTGGACGATATCTTGATTTTCTCAAAAAACGAGGAAGAACATGCTTTGCATTTAAGAGAAGTCATGGATACACTTCGAGCACATCAACTTAAGGTGAAGTTCTCCAAAATGTCATTTTTGAAGAGAAGATGTAAGGTTTCTAGGACATGTTGTATCCAATGAAGGGATAGCAGTATCCCCCAAAAGTAGTTGCAGTGCAAGACTGGAAGGTCCCAAGGAATGCAATAGAAATAAGAAGCTTTCTTGGACCAGCGGGCTAATATAGGAAGTTCATTATGAATTTTACGAAGGTATTAGCCCCACTTACTGGATTAACGAAGAAGAATCTAACCTTTGCTCGGAGTATCGATTGTGATGCCGCTTTCCAAAGATCGAAGAAGGCCCTTACAACAGCTCCAGTTTTGAATTTTACCTTAAGGTAGTAAAAGGTTTATGGTATACACGGATGCACGCGGCACGGGACTAGGTTCTATTTTGATGTAAGAAGGAAGGGTAAGGTTGTAGCGGATGCCTTAATAAGAAAAAGGTTGACTTCAAGTCCTCTTTATGTGAAAAGGAAAAGTCTAGAATATATAACAGCCTTTGATTTTAAAACCTTCGGTTAAGTTAGTAGTTGACGTCGCTAGGAGTAAGACCTATGCTTTTGGATCAAATAGGGACTTCAAAAAGAAAAGACTCTCAGATAGTTGACGCAATGGATAAGTTAAGTAGAGAAGAGACCTCTAATCACCTTAATAACTACACCTGGTAACATGGTTAGCATTTGTTTATTTTCAAGAGATAGTTCTTCCACATGGAATACCCTCTAGTGAATTTTGGAAGACCTTTTTGAAGACCTTTTTGGCATGACACAACAGAAGTTGTAGTGCCGAGTATATTAGAAGGAGAAGGTGTAGAACAAGAGGCGACCGTGAAATGAGTTTCAACTCATATTTTGGAAACAGAAATTAAGAAGCTATGCAATCGTGAAGTGAAGGCAGTCAGTGAACAATGGAGTCAAGCTCAAGAAGATGCGGCTTAGAAGACTGAAGACTAGATACGTGCATCATACCATTTTTTGAGGGTATATCCTTGATGTCTCTTTTTCTTTAAAGTTTATTTGCATGCTAGTCCTTATCTTTTAAGTATATCCTCTCGGTCCTATCCTCAATCCTAAGGTAGAAGCAAATGGATGTAAACATGTGTTTGAGACATGTTATGTTTGGTGGATTCAAGTGAATGTAAGTGTTTGCTAGTGGTTGCTCGTGGATGCATATACACACACATTATGCACTAGATCGGCTCCTTCACTTCCATATTGTATATGCATGAGTGGATTTATATATATATGGATTGAAACTTGATGTGATATCATATGGATGATGCATTTGAATGGATGATTGTGCACTCATATGGAAGTTATAAAGTACCATAGGAATAACTGCATACTTGTTAGACTCATGGCACTAACATAATTCGCATTAAGGAGGTCAACTGAATCAGTGGACCGCCTGATCTTTTGCATTAGTATTGGGACATGTACACACACCCTCGAATATGTACATATATCATTAGAAATCTTTTAAGGACATTGGATACCTATGGATGATGGATGAGTAGATGGGTGATGGATGGTAGAACACATTCTTCTTAACTTGGAGATTTCGGGGACGAAATCCTTTAAGGAGGGGAGTATGTAACACCCTGAATTTTCTGTGTATATTAAAATAAAAAATTAAAGAACACTTAATTTTCAAAAGAAGAATTAGGGGAAACAGCCTGCGCCATTGCGTTCCTCTCGGAATTCTGCTTGAGATAGAGTCTGAATTTGCATAAATCGGGCTCCATATGAGGAAGTTATGGATTTCAGAAGATTACAAGTTTAAATAGAAATTAAAATAAAATAATAATTAAAAGTCAAAACAGTTTGAAATTCGAAATTCAGTAAGAGCGGGCTGAGCAGGAAATTCCTGCTTAGAGGTGTCGATCCCACTCAAGGGGGGTCGAGATAGGTGTCGACCCCCCTATAGGGGAGTCGACATAGGTGTCGACCCCCCCCCCCCCCGGTAGGGAGTCGACCCCATTTGAGATCCAGTTCCAATGACGAATTTTTATAGACCTGAGCTAATGTGGCCTTCTCTGATTGGCTTGATGACAAATTCTGAGGTATTATGTCTTATGTGTCATGCTATGGTTGGCTGGATGACACATCTCTTTGGTTTGGATGGCTCTGATGATCTCCTAGTTCATCTAAAACTCAAATTTATCCTATACTTCTATATATACATCCCTAAACCTAAACCCTAATTTATAACAATTCCTTATGACACATCTATGCTGCTAAACTCTCAATTCTCTTAGCCGCTGCCTCTAAAACCTAAATCATATTAGAAGTTCTTCATCAACAATCAACTTTGAAGATTAATCAACATCAAATTAGAGTTTCTGCAACAAAAACGATTCAATTATCTTTCCTTAATCCTAGCAATGTAAGTTCATGTTATTTTCAAATTTAAACACCTAATAGTAATCTTGGCATGTAATAAAATGAATCTAAGTCTATGCTTGATGATGAAACAGTCTTTTCAGATTTACCCATATCTTCTTATTGAATCTATGATTTTACATGATTAAGAAGTTATTATATCGATTCAATCATGCCTATCTTTGTTGAATATCGAATATATAATCCTTTTTGGTTCACGATGTTATTCTTATGCCTGCGATATTGATTGTATCAGCTTATTCATGAATCTGTCTTTGTTGGATCTAATTTTCTTGTATTAGGTCTGTTGTTACATGCCTATTCTTATTTTATGCTCCTTCTCTCTCTTCCTATATTTCCTTTTTCTTCTAGGAACCTGGGTTACCTTCGAACCTAGGCTGAAACCGCGAAATACGAGCGATCGGCATACGGGGAATATTTGGGTATAACCAATTTTGGTGAAATTGTTGGGCATAACTTGTAATTGATATTGGGGAACAATCTATTTGGTAATATTGGAACATAATTTGTAGCTTGTGATTTGGGGCTTAATTGTTATTTTTGCAAACTTGAGGAAAATTGGAATATTAAAACTAGATTGGGCATAACTATTGATTGGGACACCAAGCATAACGTATATTGTGATATTGGGGCATGACAATTATTGCAAATTTGGGAAGATTAGGTGTAACCTATTTTGAGCAATAACTTGAAATTTAATTTGTAGGGCATAACTTGCAATTGGCTTGGTTGGGCATAACTTGAGAATTGGAACATGACTAGTTTTGTAAAATTTGGGATAATTAGTATACAAAAAAATCTAGACTTGGACATGTACTGAAAATATGAAAAATTGGCTAAAAGATGAACGTGCCTAACCCGAGGTTTGATTGAGTTGCGATGTAAGACTGCCCGGAACCGCTTGGCACATCTAGTGACCACAATAACATAGATATAATTTGAGAGGTTAGCGCATAAAGCCCAAAACCCGAGGTTAGAATGAGTTTGTAGTAGAAGTCTACCCAGAACCGCCCGACACATCCAGCAACCGCAAATAACAGTTCTAATGTGAGAGGTTAAGGCATTAATGAATGAATTAAAGCTAATGAACAGGGTCAAGTTAACGGAAAACACTTAACCAAATTCAACATAATGAATGAGTAGGGTTAAGTTAACCAACATAACATGATGAACGAGTGGGGTTATGTTAAGGGGAAACACTTAACCAATATAACATGATGAATGAATAGGGTTAAGTTAATAGGAAACACTTAACCAATACAACATGATGAATGACTAGGGTTAAGTTAATAAGAATCACTTAACCAATATGACATGTTAGGTGGGTGGGTTAAGTTAACATGGACAAGAAGACAACTTAACCAATATTACATGAACAAAGTGGATAGGGTTAAGGCAAGCTTAATCGATAATACATATGGACTTGATAAGGGGAAAGGGTTAAGTAAATCTTGGGTAAGTGGGTAATATTAGTATATATAGGCCCACAAACTTAATCGTTGAATAAACATGCGTGAATCAGTGAGAAGGTTAAGTAACATTTGAATAGGCAACACTTAGCCAGTACAACATGTTAATTAAGAAAATGGGTAGGTTAAAGTTAAATTGAGAACACCTAACCATTTTAACATGTTGATTAGGAACCCCAGTAATGGGGACCCATTTCAGCAGTAACCCACATAGATGTATCATGGTACCCTGAGGTAGGCAGGGTGGGGCACGATTACTGGGCTGATTGTAAGTGGTCAAAATAGCGGCGGGTGGTGCAGCAGTGTAGTTCCGACAGAGTATGAGCGTGCATGTGCTCCGGAGTGGAAAAGCAGTCACTGGGCATCAGTAGTATACAATGTGCATCTTGAATCGTGTTGGGTTGCCATCATGGGAATTGATACACCCCATGATGGGCCAACACAATTATCAACATATAAGCGGGGCTGAATGACACAAGTAACGAATAATACAAGAGGGCCGAATGACACAAGAAATGAATACATACAAGCGGGGTCGGATGACACAAGTAATAAATGGATACAAGTAGGGAACCGATCGATGGGGTTGTAAGGGTACATTTAACATATTCATGGCAATTAGGCAGATAGAGGTAGGTTCCTCATAATAGATGTACACCTGAAGGCTACCACAACTATGGGTACAGATTACTAGTTATGACACTAGTTAGGTGGCGCAGAGACATAGAAATCAGAATAACAGGGTAGTAGCGAAGCAGAGAAAGAGTAGAAGCACATTCAGTTTATCATGCCTTATCATATCTTATGCTAATCTTATCTTGTTCTCCATGTTATCACGGTATTATCTTGTATTAGTTTATTTATGTCATGTTACTTTTACCTGTTTACATACTGAAAATCAATGGGCTTACCAGGCTTCATGTCTGACCATTTTTCTTTCGTCTTCTTTTCTTCCGTTTCTCCCCCAGGTAGTCAGGGAGGGAATAGCTCAGCTTAGTTTGGACCGTTTCTCTTTCTAAGCTTGAAGATTCTTTGATGTATTGCTTCGATCCTCTTGTCTTTGGCTATGGCTGTGTTTGCACTTTAATTTGTGGACTTATGCTACTTTACTATGTTTTATGCTTCTTATACACTTGGAAGTTTTCGAATCAAGACAGATGTTTTATGTAGTACTTTTAAGTATGAGTGAGTTAATTGTTGTAAAAGCTTGACTGAACTACCTTTCTTATAAAATGACATTGTTTTCCGCTGTTTTATTTGTCTGTCTTGTAATTTATCTGCATCTTTTACCTATAACGCTTCACTGAAGTTAATGCATTCCCTTTATGAGTGACATTAATGGAGGTGGGGTGTTACACATCCTCTAGATCTTTCTTAGAATTTTCGATAGCCCTTGCGTCATACTCAGTAGCATCAGCCATGATTTTTACATCTATCGTCATATCGCTAATGATTTTGGAGAGAGTCCAAGCATACCTCTTCATCTCCTTATATTGTTCATCCACAAAGTCTGTGGAAGCCTTAATGTCTTTGGCCCAATCAGGATTTACCGATTTAAGTTTCGGGACAAAGTGCATGTGCCCGAAATGATGATCAGGAAATTGTTTCTTCAAAACTTTCAATCTGGCCTGGTTTTCATCATAAAAAATGACTGGCCTCGTAGTGGTGATGTCGACGGTGCAACGCTTGAGTTTCACGATGGGCCTACCCTTTCCTGTTTCTTTCGCCGATTCCTTTTGTTTTTCTATTGGATTGGGTACTTTCTTCGAAGAGCGTTCTTGAGGAGTTTTATTTTTGGATGAGGCAGAAGGTTTGATGCCATGCTTTTCCCCCTCGTGATGTGAAGGAAGACTCTTACATTTATCTGAGTCTTTGCGGTGTATGGATCGAAAATGGGAGGACCGATAAGGCCTTGGAGGTCGATCCCTCCTATTATCTCTCTGCCTCTACTCTCATGCTGGTCATGCCTCTCATTAGGATCCATTGGGGGCATACTCGAATGAATGTCCTCATATAGTAACGCTGCCTCACCATTTGTCCTATAAGAAGAAATGAGAGAATTTTAGAATCAAAATTAACATAAAACTAAAGTGCTTTGACTTGCAGTACTAGAATGCAGTGTGTTTCCTAAGTGATGATTCCCCCCAAAAAGACTAGAGCCCAGACTGAGGTTGGTATGTGTAGTTTCCCCGGACTTTACGTGGGTAACTTCTTCATTAGAAGTGAGAGCAAGAGTATTTGTTGTGAAATCTCCTGCAGTATTAAGGGTCTCGGGCAAGGAAGATTTCTTAAACCCCGATATATAGAGTCATCCACTATAGTATTATCTCCTAAAGGAATGACTGACGACAACTCTTTTGGAGAAATTTCCCTTTCAGTGGTAGCTGCGTTCTCAGGAGTGATATATCTATCTCCGTCTTTCCCAGCTATGTTTACTAGCTAATCATCCTGAGTCGAAGATGGAGAAGGGGGGTCCCTAAGGGGTACCGTTGGACCTTTCGAGCTTACTCCCGTCTCAGGAATAATATCGACTAGGGGTATGTATACATAAGGGCCTTTCCCATGGCCTATACTGCGCGTGATAGATAACAACTCGTGACGATGGAGGTACTCATCTTTAAGGACGTCGTTGATGGTCAAGAACTTTTGATCACCGGTGTGTAGCTGGTGCAAACGATTGAAGTATACTTGACCCATCACTTGCTTTGGATTAGGAATTGCGAATAAAAATAAGAGTCATTTAACGTGCTGCCATAAGTATTTAATGGTGAAATTCAAAAATTTGGTGCTTTACTTGACTGGAGCCATCTCATGGCGCACCCAGGTTGTTGTTTAATGTAAAACCATTCAGGTTTTGAGTCACCAGCTTTGCTGCTATATAGGACAGTGATGATTTTCCTTTTTGCAACTAATTCAAAGTATGAAAAGGATGGAGTCTCTTGGGCCCGATGCTTGAAATTATAAAAGAAATGAAAATTCTCAAAGGTAAGCTCTACACCTAGGCTATACACAGAGTGTACAAATAAGTGTAGGAGTTATGATGCAGTTGCATGGGGGCAATCTGCAGTTGTCTCAGAAAATCAATGACAAAAGGTGGAAACAGAGGTACAGGCCCAACTAAACACCTTAATCTGGTGATAGCCATATATCCTTCCGATGGATTATGGGGACGATCTGTTTTTGAGTGCAACTGATTATCTCTTTGGAGAATCCCATGCTTTAGACGTATCCGTATAAGTTTGTCATTGTCAATTTTTGACTTAACTGAATCCTCATGCGATTCCAAAACAGTGACATTTCCGAATTCGTCGGGGGCACGGTTATCTCATATACCTCCTTCCTCTTCCTCGCCTAAAGAAATGTCACCCCAGATGATACTTCTCTATCACGAGTACCCATTTCATAATCTGGACCCTCACTGTCCCAATCTGGATCTGAAGTAGAAGACACATCTTTAATAGGATTTTTAGATGTCCCCATGGTTTCTCTTCTCTCCACTAATCTGGATGAACGTCTCTCGGTCATATCTGACGTATTATTGAAGAAACAATAGCAAGGATTAGAATAAAGTTGCCCGTATCTCCCTGTGCATGTGTGCGAGCTAAAGTGTGCAAGTTTATATGCAATGAAATGAAATTAGAATATACAAGATCGACACAAAAGAAAGCAATGGGAAAAGTTAAAGCAATTATATGTATAGGGTAGCCTTAGAATTTTAGTCACAATTACAAGGCTCTATCCTAACTGTCCCTGAGTTGGCAAGTAGTTCTTAGTCTTAGTTAGATCGAATTAAGTGTGTTTATACTTCATGTTGAACGTTCAGTTCGGATCAGGCATCCATGAGTTAAAAGGTTCGAGTCGGAAGTTAAGGCCTCGTGTGGTGCAAGACAGAAACTCATGTCATACAGACAGTTCAGTTTGGGATGGGAATTAGCATGCTGAGCAATCTGATTCGGGTCAGATACCCGTGTTAGAAGTTCACATTTTATATAGTCCAGATCAGTAGATGCTGAAAATAGAATGAGTTCGATCCGGATCAGATGAATGTCATATAAGGTGCTAAAGTCCAGCGCTCTTCATAGGTCTGATCTGATCCAATAACATATGTTATAACCAGATCCTTTATGTGCTCATGCTTTTCACTCCGACCCGACCCGGTTGGATAAAACCGTTTCTCCTCCTTCTTGTGCTTCCCACTTTGAACTAATACAGTTCCTTTCTTCTTCCTTCTTGTTTCTTCAACGCCATATAACTCATTTTCCTTCAAAATCCCACTCGCGACCAAGCACCCATAAACCAGTATATCCATCGCTAGCTTCGACCTCCTGCATAGCCATCTCGAGGTGGCAACAAGACTACCAATGACGATGGAGAGGGGATGGGAAACAACACACTGAAATTGATGTGACGGGGAACAAGATCATTTAAGTTACTCCTAAATCCAGACCAGATTCGGTTAAACTAGAGCTAATCAAAGATTGAAACCCTACCTGTTAATTCGATTTGAAGATTGAAGGGAATTACAAAATTTGGGGGCTAAATTTGGTTAAAACAGAGTTAATCAAAGATTGAAACCCCACCTGTTAATTCGATTTGAAGATTGAAGGGAATTACAAAATTTGGGGGCTAGGGTTTATTGCTGAGTAACGAAGAAGAGAGCGAACTAAAGTGAAGGGAAAGGAGGATTTTAGCAAATTTATATAAAGTGAAGGGGCTCTTCGTATTCCCCGTGGGCCCCAAGTGATTGGGCCGACCTGTTGGAGGAGAAGCCTGCACCCTTCGAGCCTTGTGATGTCGTACGGGTTAATCCCGGGTCGGCCTGGATGAATGTGATATCCAAGAGACAAGTCAACATGTAAGACCAACTCGATAGAAGATTTAGCAAGCTAACAAATATATATCATAAGAGTTTACCTGGAATAGCTATTCAAACATTAAGCAGAGCTCTTGAATTTATTTTAACACAATGGAAGCAAGTTATGCATTCTGTAATGTATATATTAGACACAAATAGATGTGACATGATGAAGCAACGCAACTCTATAAGAGAATGGAAGCAATTATTCAATGATTATGATTCCGAAACCAATGTGTGGACTATTTCGAAGCATACTCTATCTTCGATAAAAGTGTACTTCGAGGGGGAAAAATGTTAGCTTGCTTTGTAAAATAGGCTACACAAAGTTAAGAGGTCAATCAATGAAGAACACAAACTAAATAAACATTTGCTCGAAGACTGGACCGGACCGGTGATCTCCAGCCAAACCAAGATAGTGAAAAGAAAGAAAACAAAGAAGCCCGAACGCGATCAGATCGGTTTGGATCACCTCGATCCGTTCCCCCTCTCTTCTACACGTCCGATCTGAGCTAGAAGCAGCAACAGTTACAACTTATGATTCCTAGAGATGCGGAGCGGTTGTGCACACATTTCCCTACGTTCACCCACGACTGTTGTGCGCTGTCACCATCTCGTTCCATCCGAACCCGAATCTTAAGTGATGAGTGTCACGTGCATCCGAACCGGAGCCATTTTAGGGAGATTTTTCGCATATAAATAGACAAGGGTCATTTGAAAGGTTCTTTTGGCAACCTATCAACCCAAGCTTCCTCCATTACTGAATTCCACCACTTTATTCAGATTACAATCATCTTTCAAAGTATATTTTTGAGAGGATTGAGTGAATTTATGTATTGTATGAGTGAAACTAAATGAATCATTATTGTACTTGCATTCAAATCATCAATCCAACAAGTATAAAGTGGACGTAGGCTCTTTAATGTCGAACCACTATAAATCGTGTGATTTTCTTTGCTTTTTGATTTCATTTTAGTAGAATTATTGCTAATTTGGGTGTTTGAACCACTATTTGGCCAAACAATCTGATATCCGAAAAAGCGGATGCGGATATGGATACATAGATATTCGCATCTGAAAATTATCCATCTGACATTTTTTAATACTATGCTCAAAATTATGTGTATTTTAGTACAATGAATGAGATTTATTTATTGCTTTACTAAGTCGAAGGTTCATATTATATGCACTGAGTGCATATTAGCTACTCAAATCTATTAAATTTCATCATATATTTTTATTTTTAATACTTTTATGATCAATTGTATTGAAAAAAATTATGTTAAACTAAAAAAATTCATCTATATTTTCTGATTTATCGATCATTGGTAGATATGATAATTATCTGATATTCGTCCGTATCCACGGATAGGAATATCCGATACCCGAAAATGATTTCAGATACGGATACGGATATAGCACTGTCTGTATCCGAAAATACCAGTTGACCGCCCTAGATTTAATCGAAAATGTTTGAATAAGATTGCATAAATGCTTTTGAAATTAAGAGTAGCTATGTAAAGGTTCCGAAATTCATTATTCACATAAGTTATTTACTTACAAAATCTGATTTTATACTGTTCTTATTTCAATATTTTTTTTTTCAAAAAGTCCCAATTTTTGTTTCTACATTGCATTTCTTTGAATATGTTCAATCACTACAACAATTAGGAAAATTAGGATAACACCAATAATTTTATTTTGAAATAACTTTTTAGTGTTTCTAGCTTTACAACGCTTATCTTTTGTTTCAATGGACATAAATGTGTTTCCATACTTATTTTATTTTTTAAAGTTCCTTATCTTTATTTGCTATAAAAAGGCTAAACAACCCAGTAACTAAAAGCTGAACGCACGAACCATTATGGAATTATCATAAACCCATACCCACCATAATTGGGCTACGAACCGAAACCACCCGAACCGTACGTAAGGTACCCACCCTTACTAGCTGTCCGCTGCGGACCATACCTACCCGCACTGTTATTGTAGGACGTTGCCCCGTTTCCAGGGCGGGTACCGTAGGATTGGTAGGACCCACCGGAAGAGCCGGAGCGGGGTCCACCAGCGCCTGAGCTAGAGTTACCGTCCTTGGGAAAGGCACGCTTGACCTTGACTTGCTTTCCAAAGAAACCATTGAAGGTCTTATGGAGGACACAGTCTACAACTTCTTCTTCGTCAAAGGAGATTACCCGAACCCGCAAGGGCGCTGCGAGTTCTGATCGTACATCATGACCACGTCCACCATGTTTTTGTAGGTTTCGAAATACTGACAAAACTCGTCTTCGGAGAGGGAGGCAGGAAGTCCTATGAATATCAATGACAAAATAATTATACCATGCCCTACGACTCATGCAAAGAGAAGTTCTCCTGTGCGCCAGTTGCTCTTAGCAAATTGTTACTAGACAGCGAAAAATCTCGGCTAGGGTTTTGGTGAGAATGAGAGAACCGAAGATCGCTCTTGGCAGCTCTTGAATGAGTGAATTGAATAAGATCGAAAATTAAAATGGAAGAAAGATGGAATTGCTGAAAACTGATGTTATTCTACGACATGAATAGACTACAGTCGAATAGATGAGTCCGTTAAATATTTTTAGCCTTTTTAATATCAACCGTTAGTTCGTGTATTTATCCCTCTTCGAAATGGAATGTCTGTCTTAATTATATAGCTTTGATTTTGATGTCTTAATAATGTAGATTTGATTTTGACAAGATAGGTTACTAGTAAATATTTGTATCACTGAGTAAACAACATATAATTTTAATTGATAAGTTGAAATTCAGTTAAATGGTAGTTAATAAATATAATTTTGAATACAATTGTATTTAGCACACGAAAAAAAAATCACATTTCATTTAACTATTTTTGAGTTGCATCAATTATGACTTTGCAAAATATAAAATGTTTAATTTTCCAAAAAAATCTATATATTTAAACTACAAATTTTGATTCATAATAATTGTTTCATCCAAATTGCATCAAAATTGTTAACTAGTATAACCGACTGAAAATATATTTAAAATATTGTAAAAACAATCGACATATACATTAGTTTGCATGTTCTATAAGACGAAATTTTGAAGAAAAAAATGGTTGTACTTTAGTTTTACTATACTAATAATCGGTAGGGGAAAATGTCATTATACCAACAGTTTTCGCAATGTTTTTTCTCATTAAGTTGGGTTGTACCTACCATCGCTAATGCGTCGGTGTTGCATTGCGATTTCCGATGTTTTTTCTTCGGCATTTTGGCGTCGCAATTGACGATGTTTCTTGCAGTCAGTCGGGAAAAACGTCATGATACCAACAGTTTTCGCGATGTTTTTTCTCAATTTATTTGGATTATATTAACCATCGCTAATGCGCTGGTGTTTTGTACCGATTTCCAATGTTTTTTTGTCAGCGTTTAGGCATCGCTATTGATGATGTTTCTCGTAGTTAGTCAGGAAAAACGTCATGGTACCAAAAGTTTTTGCGATGTTTTTTCTCAATTTATTTGGATGGTATTAACCGTCGCTAATGCGTCATTGTTGCGTTGCGATTTCCGATGTTTTTTCGTTGGCATTTAGACATCGCTATTGACAATGTTTCTTGTAGTCAGTCGGAAAAAAACGTCACGATACCAATAGTTTTTGCGATGCTTTTTCTCAATTTATTTCGATGGTATTAACCAACATTATTGCATCGGGATTGCGTTGCAATTTCCATTGCTTTTTTTTGTCGGCGTTTACACGTCCCTATTAACAATGTTTCTTGTAGTGCATGAAAAATCAAATGACGGAAAAACTATTGTTATATCATACTTAAGTGATGGTTAGCTAATGAATTTATAATATTTGCTTCAACTTACGGCGAATGTTTACTAAATAGTCAATTGTAGTGTCCGTCTTTAAATTTGAAATTATTGTTGGTAATGAGCAGGCTTAATATCTTAATTCACGGATGTGTATCACGCAATTGACATGAAATGGAGTTTCATGTTCTGAATTTCAGCAGAACCAGTTGCTCATTTTGTGAAACGACCCAAACTCGCCTGTAAGGGAAAGCCCGGACTGAATTGAGAACACGACAAATTAGAACACAAACAACAGAACATTTCATTTCTTATTTCAACAATTACATTAGAGTACAAGAATATAACAGAGTATGAATAAAAATAACAAACAACAGAACATTTCATTGCTTATTTCAACAATTACATTAGAGTACAATATTATAACAAAGTATGAATAAAAATATACATCAGAAAAATACTAGAGATTAAAATTACCTTACATAGCAGCTGAAAATTAATGCATAACACAACAGAAAGAGATACATGGATAAAAAGCTTTCCGAACATAGCTCCAACTTTAAACCAAAATCCTGTAAAATAGAAATCTACAAAAACCAAAACTACTAACTTCCCATGTGGAAAATATGGGCACCGAAAGTTTAGGTTAAAACAATAAACTCCGAGTCAGTTACGGGACTGATGTGAGAACTAAAACAGTTATTTAAAACTTTACTTTAAAAATAAAGTAAATCAAGGGACCACGCCGTATAACATGGAACGGGTTTTATCCCAAGAATACTAGTGCATAAAACAATTTATAAATAGCGCAATGCTTTTCATAAAATGAAGCTATTATAAGACTCAGGTCCCATCACACAATGCAACGTAAGCCGTAGGATAGAGTTTTGTCTTATAATAGCCAAACATGCTTGGTACGTTTTAAAACAAATCATTTTGATATTACTATAAGTGTATAGTGTCAAAATCGACTTCCAATATAAATGTATCAATCATAGACGGCATAGTACCCCATCCTACTATGTCTCCATACTAGTTCTACAATTAAAACCGAAATGTCACGTATTGGAAATTGGATTTCATCTATGAGTCGAGGCCATAGTAACCCTTGGATCTTCAGGGCCGGTCCTCTCTTACTTTTGTGGATTAGTTATTCCTGAACACACATTTCCTGGTCCTATTGGACCTATCTTTGAGCTACTAGGGACTCAATATCCGAGGTGCCTCATACCATCATCCACATAGGTTAAAATGTCTGGGCTCCATACCATGACACCACTCCTAGTAAGAAGGAAACGTCGTGCACTCCC